>OY821747.1:14222646-16863035 GCA_963682055.1 Primula veris | reverse complement strand
ATCCCAAGGTAAAAGCTTTTATACACCCTATTTGTTTTAGTATTGGGATCTTGGTTTGTGTTTAGTATATTTGGCGTTTACGGGAGTCTTAACGGGTACCTCGTATCTGGGCATTGTTGTGTGAAACAATGTTTGTACTTAGTGGGTATTTTCTATGGCTTACTCAATGTTTTTATCTTTGTTAATTAAGGCTTGAGACACGGACCGTGGAAATGGGGGAAAATATGAGTATTTATACTGAAAGGTTAGTGCTTAGTTGTTTTTGGGTTGTTCAAAGTGAGAGGGGATAGGATTTTGGTATAGACTTTTTTGCCAACGGAAAAATAAAATTTTACACTGTAAACATGATGAGGGTTGACGATCAGGAAGAGGTTTTCTTTGACTGTGTGAATGATTTACCATCTCTAGGGCCTGTTGATGTAAGTAAAGAAACAGCCTATAGTGATTTCGGTTTCGGAATTTGGTTGAACGAACCTCAGAGTGTAGAAAAACGTCGTGAGAGCTTTTTAAGCGATATGGGTTTTGTTATCTCCACCACTTCACAAGAGGAAGAAAAGATTGATTGCGACTCAATAACAATAAGGTTGGAGAACAGTGGAGCTGTTCCCAGTTGTTCTTCATCTTCAGTTGATGGAAATAAAGTTATAGAAAATACTATGTTTAATCATTGTCGAGAATTGAATGGTGAAGCAAACTATGGTACTGAGGATTTAGTCCAAGAGCTTCTCAATGGATCTAATTTGGAAAAAATGAATATAAGTATGGATAAGAAAAAATTGAGGAAATGGTGGAGGGGTCTCATAAACAAGAGTGAGAAAACATTAGGTACCAAAAACGTTACCAAGAACGATAGAGTGAAGGTGAGGTATAACAAGAAGAGTAGCGTAGAATTGAGCGGAGTTTTCCTCGGACAAGAGTTACAGGCTCATGTAGGCTTGATTTGGTGCATGAAATTCAGTCCAGATGGTCGATTTTTGGCAACTGGTGGTGAAGATGGGGTTGTTCGTGTTTGGTGTGTAAATATGGTGGGTTCCTCTGGAAGAAAAATTCATTCTCAAAACAAGTCAAGTTCTGGAAAGGACAAGTGGAATTGTTCTAAGATTGTTGTACCTGAGAAGATTTTCCAAATTGTAGAGTCCCCGCTTCAACAATTCTTTGGACACACTAGTGATGTCTTGGACCTAACATGGTCGAAATCCAATGTAAGTTCATGCTGCAAATCCTACATATTTTTGTATTATTCTCAGTACTTTATTACTTGAAGGGTTTAATTCTCTACAACTTGGACTAATTGCTGAGGTGAATTATTATTCAGTGTCTTCTCTCATCGTCGAAGGATAAAACTGTTCGTCTTTGGCAAGTGGGATGTGACCAATGTCTACATGTTTTCCAACACAACGACTATGGTAAGGATTTTGGTATTGGTGTTCTTGTTCTTTTATTAATGCTAGATTAAGTAGATATTTAGCTGCCTTTTATTAGTATGTTTTGATTTGGAAGTAACTCATGGTTTACTTGTCTAATTGTTTCAGTAACATGCGTCCAGTTCAACCCTTGTGATGAAAATTACTTCCTCAGTGGTTCTATAGATGGGAAAGTTCGAATTTGGGGTGTGTGCGAGAAACGAGTAATCAATTGGGCTGATGTGAGAGATGTTATATCTGCAATAAGCTACCAACCAGATGGAAAAGTAAGTAATATGATGTAATCACAAATAACTCATATTTGATATACTTTTCCAATTAAAGTTTCTAATTTATTCTGCATTGCTTTGCCAAAGCAGGGTTTCTTAGTAGGTTCCGTTACAGGCACCTGCAGCTTCTTTGATGCATCAGGTACATGTTAACTTATGATATTGGTCCTTGTTAATATATGTTTGTTCATTCTTCTTTGAATCTAATCTTGTTATCATTGTTTACAGATGGTAATGTTGAACTTAACGCGAGGATACGATTTGGAGGTAGAAAGAAATCCTTTAGAAACAAAATCACGGGAATTCTGTTTACTCAAGAGGATTCCCAGAGAGTAATTATAACATCTGAAGATTCCAAAGTTCGTATCCTTGACGGCATTGAAATCGTCCAAAAATACAGAGGTATATGTATGCTCTATGATTTCTTTCTGGTTTATGAAACTTGCTTTCAACTTTCATATGTTGTTTGATCTCATTTGTTATGCAACATATTAATTGTTCTGCCAGATGCATTTCTGTTTTACCTTGATCCATATTATGTACTTGAACTTTCCATTGTTTTATCAGTTTTAAATAATTTTCATGACTTTCACCATTCACCGACCAATTCTGTTTTCAAATCATGTCTAAGTGACCAAATCATGTCTAAGAGACCAAATCATGTCTACGAGACGGGAGAGGAAATAGGCTAAAAGGTACCACAACACCCTCAAATCGAGAAAAGGCAATCTTTTAGTTTTACCATGTATTTTGAAAAAAAGTTATTAATTCTAGTAAAAGCAATCTTTCAGCCATCTAATAAAAAAAAGCATTCTAAGTCTCAAAAGTTTAGTCTTGTGGCTGCTAAGAGATGTTTTACCACTGCTAAGAGATGTTTTCAAAGATGTATTTCCATACATTTAAACCCTTGGCCTTACGAGGTACTGTAAATTAAAGGACACTTCTATAATAGATTTGCTTCTGCTGTGGATCAACAACAATAGCTTGCTGCTGAGTAGTAACACTTCTATAATAGATTTGCTTCTGCTGTGGATCAACAATAATAGATTTGTTTTATAGGTACTGTAAATTAAAGGACACTTCTATACATTTAAACCCTTGGCTCCATGAGTAGTAACATTGTGTTATGTTTCGAATATAGTATTAGAATCAACAACATATAAGTCTCAAAAGTTTAGTCTTGCGGCTGTACTGAACATTTGATCGCAGCTCCCATAGCTTCGCCTGTCTGGCCTTATTTTGTAATCTTAAGAAATAATGGATATACACTGATCGGGAAAATAAAGATTGTGATACCTATCGACTCTAGAGTTGTATACTGTTTTGCTATTATTGCTATCCAACTGTACAATCAATATATCAGAATCAGTTTTAATAAATAACAAGTTATGCAGGCATGTTTTCATCATGTTTTTACCTTAGATTGTAGTCTTTCAGAAGAACTTGAAAATACTATGACTTTCTTTCTTTAGTTTGTATTCTATACAGATTGTAGTCTGTCAGAAAAATTAGAAAATACTGTGACATTCATTCTCTAGTTTGTATCCCCTGCAGCTTGTACATCTTTACGTTTGCTAAACTCATTTGCTTTACTTTTCACTTTTTAATAATTTCACCAATTCTTTTTAATGTCTACAGGCCGTGCAAGGTCTGGAACTCAAATGTCGGCTTCTGTTACATCTAGTGGTGGGCATATAATATCTGTGGGCGAAGATTCTCGCGTTTACTTGTGGAATTATGACGAGCTCACTACCCCATCATCCAAACAAACACCCTCTTCTCGGTCCTGTGAGCATTTCTTCTCCGAAGGAGTCTCGGTTGCGGCATCATGGCCAGGCATAGAATCAAACCAAATCCAAAAATATTGCGTTGGCCCACATCATCACTTGGATATACAGGATCCTCATGAGGCTTCTTCATGGAGGAGAGATTCCGCATATTTCTCTTTAACAAATTGGTTTTCGACAGATGCCTTGTATCGAAACACTTCCACATGGCCTGAAGAGACCCTACCGACCTGCAAACCAGATCATGGTTTTTACAATAAAGGCAACATTTTTCCTGAAACGTGGGGTTTAGTGATAGTTACGGCTGGAAGGGACGGATTTATTAGGACGTTTCACAATTACGGGTTTCCAGTTGTTGTATAACAGCAATCATAATCTCTTCTTTCTTTGTCTGATAAATCTTGTAGAAGTTTAGTAGGAGTAAGTGTGGGGAGGATATTGGTCATGGATTCTTCTCGTTAGGCCATGTGTTTTGTAAGATGTACAGTTCTGTTGTGGTGAAAAATCATTGAAATATTTTTTACTAGTATTAAGAAATTAGTTTAAAATCATTTGTAAGGTAAGTCCTAAACGACGTGAAAAATGATATGAAAAAATAGTTCCATATTAATTTGGCTTCTCGCATTTTCTTGAGCCTATGAAGTACAATTTTATGATTCTCCCCTATGAAGTACAATTTTATGATTCTCCCCATTGATTTCTGGTAAAGGTAAACAATTCGTTGTGTGGAAACGTGAAAGATGTATCCTTGTTTTGTTCTTAAGAAGGTTTCTTCTGCTTAATAATTAGGAAATACCAGAAGGGTTTGGTAATACGCCGGCCAATTGATTTAACTTGCTATTGTATTTTAACACATCCCCTTTCTATCTATAGGAAAGTCTTGGTTCTAATGATGCTGATCACTTTTACATTTTAGATCACACTCATTAATTCTTGATTGTCATGTTATACTTTTAGCACTCGCCGCATGAACCGTAAGAGTCTAAGAGAAGTGAAAACATTATCGCTCCTAAGTTCTACGTGTTCAGTGCACTTGTGTTGAATGTAACTTTTCAATTTATTTACCATTAGAATTTTTTTTATGATAAAGAAACGGTGTCAGTTTTTTCTAGAGCAGTTAGGCCATTCAAAAACATAACAACAGAAGGAAACTATCCTTTTTTACCCTTATTCATTGGAGCAACAAATTGGATTACATATCTTCAGCTATTTCAT
This sequence comes from Primula veris, assembly GCA_963682055.1. Classification (NCBI taxonomy): domain Eukaryota; kingdom Viridiplantae; phylum Streptophyta; class Magnoliopsida; order Ericales; family Primulaceae; genus Primula; species Primula veris. The sequence continues at coordinate 16,858,340 of OY821747.1, read as the reverse complement.
TCACACCCATAAGTACACTCGTTATCAATGCAAACTACAAAGCATTTAGGATCAGTTACAGGCTTGCAATCATCCTTTGTTTTGCACCATTGAGCATTAGTCTTTTCGCTAAACTGATTAAGCCAAATATTCTCACCAAGCACCTTTCTGAACATGAACTCTGTTTTAGAAGTTAAGCAAAAATAAAAAAGAATTAATTAGTTAAAACTTAAAAGGTATTGCTAATATGAGTGCTTCCTACATTCACAGTTACTTATCATATATACAAAATTATAAAGTAACTTTTAAATCCAATATAACAGAAATGGCCCTGTTGATTGAGTTTATATTGTTCGTCGACCTGCGTATATAACTATTCATTGATCATCATGGATGAAAACACGTCCATCGTACCAAATTGTAACCAATATTTCATTCTTTGATGGCTCAAAATTCGTGGAATCTTCCCAAATAGAGTAAATGAAATTTAGTTTAGCTTTTTCTCATTCATCTAAAATGAGTTATAACAATTCAAATTAGATACATTTACATAAGGCAAAATTGAGCCAATCGAAATCCATAGGTTTGTGTAACTTTTGATCACACAAACTCAAGTGTAATGGTTTGATGTCTTTAAAAAATTTGCACTACATTAACAAACTAATTTAAGACAATTTTACTACTCAAATTTTTTTAACTTGTACATTCACATATTTTTTCACTCATCGACTAGCCAACGTAACATAAATTTTAAGAAATACGACCCTAGATTAAACATATACAAGGCTAAGGTTTAAAGTAAAGTTTTAATATAAAAACTGTTCGTTTGATATCTTTTTACACATTATTATATGCATAAAGATTACTCCACCTTAATTATAAGATGGATATAAAAGGCTGTAGTATAAAGTTATATATAAATGATGACTAACCAGATGCAAAAAGGAGAAGAGAGATCAAGAAAACCACTTTGAATGCCGAGTTCTCCATGTGTTTTTGTGTAATTGAGGATTTGTTAGTGTTTTAAATCATACCGGAAGTACATCCACTCTATTTATATTACTACTACATACACCTACAGATAAATAGGTATCAATTAATTTAATTACAAAAAAAAAAACTCATGTATTTATTTATATTTATATATATATATAACTATTTATAATTAGATATATATATCATAAAAAATAATAAAATATACAAAAAAATCAAAAATCGAAAAAATTGGAAAAAATATTTAAAAAATTAAAAAAATTGTACATAATATCAAATAGGATTAGACATAGACATGATTAGACAGGATCAAACAGAATTACACATACAAGATTGAACAAGATTAGACGGGATCACACATATTTTTTATATAAAAATATATTTTTTAAAATTTTGATTTTTAAATATATTTTTGGATTTTTTAATGACATATGTAGCTATTTGTAAATAAGTTCACAAAATATGTAATTTTTTTTTATAAAAGAGTCATCAAGTTCAAAACAACCGGGGTTTTTGTAAATAAGTTTCTAAATATGTACTAAATTATCATTTTTCCTATACTGAGGCTATTAATTACACTTATTAAAATCCAATAGTCATTCAAAATAAAATAAAAAAATTAGACTTGAAAAGTTGTATGTTTTGATAATTTAAAAAAAAAATTATTGCTGATACTTTATTTGTCCAAAAATAGCTTTCTCATTTAATATTCAACCGTTGCTTATTGTATTTTTGGAAAAACAGAGATTTTATTATTTTACAAGTATACCCCTCTAAGCATGTCTTTTTTTTTTTGAATGGTATCAAGTTAGTAGTATTTATAAGATAGAAGTGTAGCTAATATTTCCAATAAATAGCTTTTTGCTATCTTAGATTTTTTTTCTTTATAAAAGTAGAAGTATCGTTATAATGGCTAACGAAAAATACGTAAGAATACGAGTGGTTCTGTTCTCTCAATATTTTAGGGTTGAGTTCTGGAATTAACGGCAAAAAAATGTACTGTTTTCACTAAATAGTATTATACAAAAGTATACCAAATAGTCGAAGCTATGATTTCTCAATATTATCTCTATAATCTTTCTTGTATTTTATTTCTATCTTGATGAATTTTAAAAGATATGCAACATAACATCTAATTTAATGTAATCTTCATATCCTCTTAAATGTTGTATTTATTGTTATAACTAATTCATGAACTAGTGATGTCATCCATATTACAACACTCTTATGATCATCACATATGTCTCTTTCTGATCTGATGAACTCTTAGGTAGACCCGATCTACCAAGTCAGCATTGTGACATGCTGTGGCAAATCAATACAATTAATACATTTGTTTTTAATAGTACATGGAGAAATAAAATTTGTATCACCACAAATAATTAGTATTACGGTTAATTTTCTTTCATCAATTTCATTTTGTTCCCCCATACTTCAAAATCATAAACTCTACAACTTGTCCCTTTAATCATCTTTTTTAAATTATTAAATATTTCGTCCCTGCTTATCAGGGTAACAATTATATGAATTTGGTGGATTACAACAAACAGAATTTTTTATTTTTTATTTTAAATTAATTTTAGAGTGTAGTTAGTTTGGGGTTAATTAATAAGTGTTGAGTTTTTAGTAGGTGGTGCACCGGGTTTACGCTAATGTTACACATTTATTAATTCTGTAAAAAAAAGGTTTTTTTTTATGGACGGATATAACTAAGTTCTACTCCATTTATGAATAGTAGAAGCTTATAAATTAATATAACTAGTTAATTTTGTTACATGTTATTGAATTATCCGATCTGTGCACTACTTTTGGGGGGTTCTGGTCTCCTAGTTTGGGAGAGAAAGGACAGTAATTCTTTTTATTTTTATTTTTATGATGGAAAATTTTTTTTTATCCATTTGTTTCATGCGTTGAAATATTAATAGATTACGACTGTCATTTTTTAAATGGGTTGGCATACCACGTCATCAATATGATGTGGTAGACCGGATCTAGCTAAAAGTTAATCGATCTGAGGAACTCTTATTGCGTAATATTTGTTAGAATGTCTCATACTCTCTTGAAAGTAATTCTTGGAAGTTATTTAGTGAACAAATCTGCTAAAAAAATTGTTGACCGAAGTTTTCGAACATCTATATCGCCATTCTTTTAAAAATCATGAGTATGATTTTTTTTGGGATTTATGATATGTGATTTGTTCCATATCATTTTATGTAACCTCCTTTAATTTAATTTGTGTGAATACATGTTGCATTGTCTTCATAAAATAATATTGTGGCCGAAAATCTTTTAGTCGAACTCAACACAGACTAGTCTTGAACATAATTGTTAGGTCCTTAGATGCTAGGCGTTAAGGATATGATTGTTTGTCATTGTAATGGCATAGTAATGTTTCAGAATTTATTGAATAAACTCTTAAATATCATTTAATTGTTAAAGAATTTTCAATAACTTCTTGTTAAAGACATGTGAGTTACTACTAAAAAATAACTGAATAGGGTGGGAAGATTCATTAAAAACTTGGCAAATTATACTTTTGATATCTTCAATGGAAAAACGTGATGATTAAGTTATGCAAAAATATGTGATAAATTCAGAAGTAAATATATTGAAGACCTTTAGTTGAAAAAGCAAAGAGAATATATTGTGAATATATTGAATATAATGAAGCAAATAAGATTCAAAAATATTTTATTAATTGATCAAGGTCCTTGTGTAGGGTACATTGTTTCGTGTGTTAAATACAATGTAAATATTTTGATTAAAGAGATCAAACCCATGTACACAAGAGATTAAAATGCGAGAAAAACAATCATAAGTTATTTTTTTGAGAGATCGATGGTTATCAAGTTATGACTCGCTAGAATAGGCGTATACGCTTAAGTAGTGTAAGTCTCGAATCTTTTCACTTTCTTTGGACATACAAATCAATATAAAACTAGCTGAGTGACTCATGAGTGAGTCAAATACGTAGACCTAGTTTGAGGTTGAACTTGGTCATTCAACGTCTTTTAATCAATGTTTTATTAACTTCGCCACAATAGTTCAATTGTAACTTGAGTTATAGCTGATATTGTAACTGAAAAGCGGAACAACACTCGAAACTTCAGGTTATATTGTTTTAATTAGTAGCAGAGTTTCATATCATATTATACTTCGCTGTGTTTTGAGAATATGAAGTTAATAAAATAAGCAAAATCTTTTCATAACACCCCACACTTGAAGGTGATTGAATGGGTGCATTCGAAAAATTAGGATGAAAGATTTCATCCAAGTTAAAACAAACAGTATAAATCTCGTTGATATCATCGATCTCGTTATCACTAGGATGCAAGATAAATGCCTGTCTAACATTAGTGAAAAATTGAGAACGTATTGTATATGCAGATACTTTCGATATCAATAATTTTTGTATTATGTCTAATTTTTAAGCACGTATTGTGAATTCTTGCATAATCAAGCAAGAACATTCATAATCGAAAGAACCCACGTGTATTGCTCGGGCCTCCTCAGAAATGTCCAGTAAAGAACTAAAGTATTGTTTTAGAACACAAAAAAATCACACAATCTCCCCACTTTATGGCTTATAAGTAACTTCCGGAATTATTGTAAGTGGCCTCGTGCGGTTCCAACTTGAATGTTGGTCGAGTTCTCCTCACCCCAATGCCTTAACATGTTCTTCCAAGAACAATAACTGTCGATGCACCTCTTCTTTCGCCTATCCCGAATTTTGATCTCCCAATGGCCATCGCTAAAGTTCCCTTTTTCCGCCCCCATCCTGTCCCACTCCAGTTGCGCCTTCTGCGTTGTTTTTAACAAACAAAATTGCTGTAAAAGCTCCGACATCGAGTCATGTACTTGCCACCACCTCCAGTGTGCCACGTCACTGGCGAACTCCCTCAATCTATCCACATTCCAATTGCAGTCATAATCCCTATAACACAGCCAAGGCTTCTGGCCAAGATAATGAAGTACATATAAAACTGGTGGTTCGGCTCCAAATAGCATTGTTTTGGACTCTTTCTCGTTTTGGTCATTATTATCCCAAATATGTTTCAAAAAATTCATATAACGTGGCACACGATGCCACCACGTGAAGATTTCGTTCAAATACCCCTGGTCGCCACCATTATATGATTCAAATGCGTTGATGTGGTCCATTAACAGGTTATAGGTACAATTTGAGGGCTCGACGACCATTACCCCGGAGTTGAAAAGCGACAAGTCATTTCCTGTGGCTGATATTTCGGGCATAGTAAATAGAAAATCGATATTTCGAAGTATAATCATGTCGGCGTCAATAAAGATGATCTTGTCGTAATCCGTCAATTGCCATAACCGAAACTTGCTGTAGTTCCATTCATTGTATGTGTCCTTTTCTGCTTTAGGGTTCCTTATTCTTTGAATTTCTCGTACTTTCCACCCGGCAGCTTCAAGTCCGCTCCTGTGGTAACCACTGATTGATTGATCAACGAGTATGATGAGGTCTCGTAGGGACCCCACCATGCGAATGCTTTGTGCTGCAGCTATTGCCCCACACACATATGCATCGGCGGAATGGAGAATCGTTGCGTATGCCTCTCGTTGCACGTTTCCTGAGTTGCCCATTCCTGTTTCATAGGAGTTTGCCAATAAATTTGTACAAACAATGAGAACTAGTATCGAACTAGGATGAAAAAAGATTGATTTAAATTGAAAGAATTATGAAAACCAGGAGATAAAACTTTGGCCGTGTTTGCTTGCAGCTTAATTTCAGTTTTTATGCGTAAGGTTTTATTTCATTTGGTTCATCAGATCAGCTTAAAATTTAAGCTTGCCTAGTTTTTCAGCATAAATATCTGAAATCTGTAAATCGGATGAATCCTGCTTTTTTCTCAAGCTAAAATCTTTCTTATTTGCTTAAAAGGTGCAGTGTTTTGGGAATAACCTCGGACAATGGTAACGCTGTAAGTAAGATAGAAGTAATATTAAGCAGCAAAACTGTGAGCAGTTTCCCGCTTCGACAATAATATTTGATAGTCTGGTCACAAGTTACTACTTAGATTATATTTTGATCTTTTACTATCCGAAAGTCTTTCCTCATGGGCCGCAATTAAAGACTTGACTAATTTATAAAAGATTAGAATTTAAATTATTATATTTAAACCAGCACCAATAGATGTTTGAACTGTTCTAGATACTGGAGTTTGTTCTGAAATCTGAACTAGTTGGTGAGAAATAACTAACATAAGCTAGAACATCATAGAAATTGAACTTCGTTTGGAATAAGAACCATTTAAACTTTAGTTCTAACATAGAACACATACAAATTTAGAAATTCTTTTCTACTATATTTTATAGAACGTGTTTGGATTTTTCCATGCAATTTGGCGTGAATAGTAAGATTCACGTGCTTGAAAAGCTATAAACCTGGTTATACTCAGGAACCACAAGAAAGAAGTTCATCTCAAGAGAAAAAGGAAAACTGTAATGCTTGAGAGGTGCAAACTTTAATTTCCAGGCAACTGAATGACTAAACAATAAGAATGAAAAAGAAAAACCATGCATGCTAACCTTTTGGTTCAAGAGGAAGCGCAAGTTCACATGATCCGATTGGGAGCTGAACTTTTTCCCTCAGCACATTCAGATTTGGCTTGTAAAGCCACGTATTACCTTCCTGTAATACAAGTTCTTTGCAAGTATAAAGATTTGGTATTGGGAAACAATTTGTATGAAAGAGCAAATGCAGATCCCGAGGTCCTTTTGAAGTTGTGGCTAGTCCAGCAGTTGCTAGCTGCAAATGCAACCGTGCCACATCACGTGCCCAATTTTCGTTTTTGCCCCCACATGGCATCTTCACTGCTATGAGATCTAGTCGTTTCCTGGGCACTTGAAGCTTCGGTAAGGAGGGGCAAATTGGCACTTCTTCTTCTTGTTCTTCGTCTATCCATTCTGGGTATAACGACTCCCAAGTCAAGCTTTTCTCTGCATAGTCTAGTTGTAGGATAATGTAATCTGCATAGGAATTAAGCTGTTTCCAATGGCTTATTTCGTTTTCATTGAAGTTTAAAAGGCCAATTACTTGAAGGTTTTGGTCTCCAGAAACAGATCTTGTAGCCTTTGCTATTTCATCCCAGTCAATGTCTAAATGGGAAATATAACGAGGGTCAGACCCGCCCCATACCAACCTGTTGACAAAATTTGGCCTTGTATTGAAACAAGGAGCAACAACACTTTTCAAGTGAGTCTTAATGTGACATGGCCCATTGGATGGAAAATGGAACCTAAATCTCATTTGTTTAACTAAAACTTACTAAGTTTTCCGAGTTCGATAAAACGAGGGCTCACTCACCTTAGACAATCTATATTGTTCTAGCTCGGCAAGTATTTTGTTGATTATGTAAATGAGTGCATATGACCACGAAGGAAAAGGAAAATTGGAAGCAGCAATCAAACAAGACCGTAATTTCTTCTTCTCTCCATCATTAAAAGTAGGAACAAGTTTTTTGTTCCATCCTCATGGAACTAACAATATGCGAATATGATGTGCAAACACTAAAAAATTATAATGATGGTGAGAAGAAATAAAGATATGTTACATGGATTACAAATTATATACATAGGACATGTTGCATATAACAGTGGGGTGCGAACTTACAAGGGCTTTGGACGCGATGTATTGTTCATTAGACAGCCACTTGGAAAGTAGAGAAAACTTATCAAATTTGCTAGTAAAACCACAACTAGAGCAACTTTCAGTAAGCGGATACTACATTTTTCGGTATTCTTGTCTTCGAAAGGAACTTGAAAAGGCTTTACAAATTCTGCATCTTTCTCTTTTTGTAACCTCCTCCGGTATATATCTCTGCAAATTCAATAGATTGAATAACGCTATGATAATATGAAGTCAACTCTAATAGGATTAAATTCTTTCACTGCTCAATACGGACAGTGCACATAATTGAAATATTTGGCTATGAGCCTATGATTCCAAAGCAATACCGCTCAATGACAGTAATGGTCGGTCAGTCTTATACTCCACATTTTTTGCACTGAAGAGTTATTAGTTATATCACATGTGACATGACACAATTTTGCTAAGCAAATCATTTTGAGTCTGTTTTATGGTGTTTCGACATTGCTTAGTAATTTGTTTAAGCTTATGGCGTCTAATGAGGTTTTTGAATTCGTGAACAGTCATTTAGTTGTGAACATGTGCGGTCTGGAGCTTGCAACGCCCCGTTCTTGCCTAGTTAAGTACGGGACAACGCCCTATGCAATAGCTATACATATATACCAATTAATTAATACTAATCTGGCCTTCACATTCCCATCAAAGGCACCAAATTATCCACATAAATTCTTCAGGATTAAGCAAGTGTAGTTAGTGATATTGACGGCTTAACTATTTTTTACAAGACCTTAAAGTTAAGGTAACAACTATATTTGCTTTAAATCCAATCGACCACGAGCAAACTAAACGTCCTAGATTTGATCACAGATACAATCACTTTATGGCAGTGACGGTTCAGGAACCTTCAAATAGGGGCTGATATTCTATGATTTTTATTTATAATATGACGGGTTGAAACGCTAATATTTGAAGATTTTATCAAAATACATATAAAAATTTACTTTTTCTTCAATATTCATGAAGCTGTCTCCATCTAGTTCACTCCTTGAAAATTCTGGTGGTTAAGCCTCACTCTAAGTCTAATACAAAAGTTAACTATCTAACTCAAATATATCTTATACCCACAAGGAATGCTGCATCTGTTGACGTATTATATACATATATGACGTATTATATACGTATATGACGTATCTTCTGAATCTAATAATTTTTTTATGTGCCCGGCTTCTCCAACGGTAAATATTTCTACAAAACGACTTGATTGCTTAAAGGACAATATTTAATATATAGGAACCGGAGCTGCGTTTTGTTTTTATACAGCTCGCAAAACTTGCATTGTTATACGTTTTTGATAAAACTATATATTAACAACTTATTTTTCAAAGAAATAAAGTATTATTTCTACATTGTCCCATCAAATCTTCTGTTTTTAAAAAGTTGGTCTTTTGAAATATTGATCCAAACCTTTTTTCTATTCTCTGTTGGTCATAAGACTCAAAACCCTTTATAGAGATTTTTGTTATTCATGAACTTGGAGTAATTCCTTTTAGTTAGTTTATTTGATAAAACCTTTCATAGCTTGTAATATCTTATTAAATTTCTTATGTGCATACCTCCTGGATACTCATTTTTGGAAACTTGGAACTGTTATAGCATTTGAATATATTGTCCGACCAGTAACTGATGATAGCACGGTCTGTCCATTAAAGTAAAGTGAGTGGTGATGACCACTATACATAATACATGAGCTAGAAATTATAATCAAACCACTGAATGAATAACAGTTGCGCATTTGTATGTAAAGGGATCGATCATGTTTCTAATCATGAGATATGATGTTGCCTAAGTTACTTAATTCTTCTTTCTAAAAATCATGATATAACTTATTACACTACAAGAAAGTTTATGGCTAATTTAATAATAGTATAACAACACATTGTTGTTTTTCATATCACCAAATTAGCTAGAAGCACTTTTGCGGCAGATTAGCAACATAGCATCTGTCGGCGTTCATATTTTTTTCTTATTTTTTTTTTTTTTAGTGTAGTGTTACTTGGTAAAAAAGACTGATTCTAGCGAAATATTGAGTGGAGAGAAACTCACATGGACCTTTGTCTGACCTCCATGAGGCTTTGCCTTCAATTCTCTAATTATGATCCTTCTGAAGAAATAAAATAAAATAAAAAAACAAGGAACATAACTGTAGAAAGTTTTTAAATTATTGCGTATTATACCTGATTGTTCTGCTAATGTGTATTTCAAATATGAAGCAAAGCTTATTATTGGTAGCAAATAAGCTATAGAGAGAAAAAAAAAACAGCTTTGCGTATTGTGTATTATATATGAATAATGTTGATATATAAAGAAGAGTGAAGAATGAATTAGTAGCAAGACTGGGTAACGTCCATTTGAATTTTCCTATAGTAAGTTGTAACTACCTTTAATTCATCAAGCCACTTTAATCTTCTTTACGACTCAAACTCACCAATAACTTTGTTATTTAATCGGCCCCATGTGTAATTATTTTTATTTCTTTTCCAAATCCTTTTTGGCTAGATACATGACACATTTTATGAGACTCAAGTTTTCTTGGATACGTGTATTGTTCTTAGTTTAAAAGTGGTGCGACTGCGTACACAACTCATGCTATATCCATCTCTACTAAATGATGTTGAAATGATAATGAAATCGTGGGCAGGGTCTCTTGAAATGAAATTATGAGGAGGACTAAACTACCATTTTCGTAATTTATATATAAATTCTACACTGAATGGTAGCTGTTTTCATAATACGAGGTGGACTATAGCCCCTGCCAGCCCCACCTAGCTCCGCCTCTGAACGTGCAGCTTTAGACGTCCAAATTGTAGTCTGAGAAGCTTACTCAGCGGGGACCGAGCCAAAATCTTGAAAGGGATGCCAGAGAGGGTATGGAGTTCTGATATTTCTAAAGAAATGTGAAGTTAATTTAGAGAACAATTTTGCCCATAATAATGATTGAAGCAATAAACTTTACGAGGTTATCCACACAAAAGGTGACTGAATGGTGATCCTCTTTTCTCAGGGAACCTGTTCGTCTTGGGGTCGGGGTTGCCACCGACCTATAACTCTTTGACGCTCAAGTTAGAATGTGTACTTAATAAATTTAAGTGAGATAAAACTTAGGAGTAGTAGTACAATTAATTGTGATGTATGTATGAGTCTAAAGATTGTACAAAACCATGAGGTCGACTTTATTTAAAGAAATTTGCGTACCGGAGAAATGATCACAAGTGGTATAATATAACCATTGAGCATCACTGTGGGTTTAGCTCTGAGATGGGCACAATTCGCTTAGATAACCCATTTCAGGCGTTTCAATTAAGGTACACAGATTTGCTCGGTATGTTAAGTGGTCCTTGTATTAACTAGTTCAATCAGTTCTGACTTGTCAGTCCGGAGAGACTATTATACGATGTTATTGATGTTCTCCATCTCATTGTTAGTGTGATTTCAGATCTTGTCATTCCTAGATATTGATTTCAGATTCGAGAAATCATGGTGTTATTATCTATTTATAACTCGGGTTTCAATTTTCTGCCATATTTTAAATGTCTTTTCATAAACTGCAGCTCTTGCCATGTGGAGTGAAGATTTATGCAATGAAAATAGAGTTCGCCAAACATGCCCTTATAGGGGAGGTAGATTCGACTGGAAGTATACTCCGACCTAATTATCACCTTAGGCATCAACATTCCCAAGGACAGAAGAAAAGGTGAGAACCATGAAGTATAGTTTCGACAAAAATTAACAAAACAAATATTGAACTTGTTATCTTTATATTCTACTGCATGTTAACCATGGAAGGAAAAAGTTCATGTATGAATAAAAATCATTGTCTGCCATTGACGGATACCATTTTTTGGTATTTAACTACTTTACATTAAAATGTAAACGAATAATTAATTGTGATCATTAATATAAAAATGCTAATAAATGTGGTATAGTGTTTAATAGCTGTAACAATTTCACTGAACTTGATATGTGCTTTTTAGACTTTTAGTAACAACAACTGAAGATCGAAAGCTTGGAACTATATGATAAGCGCTAAACAGATTATTGGACCATTCTTCCATTCTTCCTTTACTTACAACGTCGTCCCTCCCGGATAAGGAAAATAGTTTCAGCAAGGGTACGTAACGAAATCTAGAACCTATGACCGAGCAATGTACTGAGAGACTACGCTGCATTTTATTGGTCGAGACATGTTTTTTCCAATGGAAGCATACATGTGATTAGAGATGGCAATCGGGCTGGGTTTCTCGAAACCCGATCCGACCCGACCCGCATATCAATCCGCACATAACCCGACCCGACCCGTTTGACCCGGAATTTTTTTTATAAGCCAAATAAGTGCAAACCATTATTAAGTATCTAACAATAACCATTTAATCAAATTAGAAAAGCCTAAAAATCTTATTTTTTCCAAATTTTTCATATTTACCTGCTAAAAATTTATAATAATCTAAATTATTCTTTACAACAATATCCAAAAAAATAAAAGAAAAAAAACTGACAAAAAAAAATAATAAACTAAAATAAAATAAGGATATATATAAATATAGAGAGAGAGCTAGTACACAAGAGAGATGACTAATTAATTTGGTGAATGAGTCTCTTTTAATATTTTATCGTTGAAAGTTCACATTCCTCATAGGTATCATTTTTTAATTATTTAGTTTATTTACTAAATTGTCATACAAACCAAAATATAATATATATATTTTATTTTTCTACAAACCCAAAAAAATAGTTTTTTTTATTTTTTTTGTAATTTTTTTAAAATTTGTGATTTTTTTATTTTTTTGTAATTTTTTGTGATTTTTTGTGATTTTTTTCATTTTTTATAATTTTATGTGATTTTTTTTATTTTTTATAATATTTTGTGATTTTTTTCATTTTTTATAATTTTTTATAATTTTTTTTCTAATTTTTTTAAAATTTTATGATTATTTGTGATTTTTTTTTTTCATTTTTTATAATTTTTTATGATTTTTGTGATTTCTTTGTGATTTTTTTTATATTTTTTATGATTTTTTGCATTTTATATAATTTTATTTGTTTTTTTTTTTCATTTTTTATAAAATATGTGTATGACGTTTTGGTAAATAAAATAAATAATTAAAAAGTGCTATCTATAGGAATATGAATTTATTTCTAACTTGCACAAAGTTGCACAAAAATGCAAAGTAACCCAATCCAACCCGACCCAAATAATTCTGCACTTTTATCCAACCCATACCGGATCGGATCGGATCAGATCAAAACCCACAATTCTACCATCATACATATGACGAGTGGTTGTCTTCTACTCTTGCTAGTTCAATGAATGTAATATCTAACAAGTATAGGTCACGTTCACCACTTTATTGCTAATGGGACTAGATATTGAGTTTGGTATTTTTCCTCATAGCACTAACATGATGTTAATACTCATATTGCATTTGGTATTTAAGCGTCCTTTTTGTAGATGTGTTCTTGTTAACTTCTAAATTGGTTCGAAAAATTGACCCATTTAGAAAACAGTACATCTACAATTAACAAACAAGAAGAATCCAACAAAGAAAACATGTTTGCATTATTATACTCCCTAAGAGAATGGATTATTACTTTTATGTCTTACTTCTGAGAAACTTTATTTCTTTACATCCCTGGAACCATGAGCAACCGGTGGTTGTTAACCAAATATATCACGCTCACCGTCAGGGTTTGAAACACATCGCCTACAAAGTTTCACAGGTTTTATCTCTAAACGAGGGATAAAAAAAAATATAAAAAAAATCCCTGGGACCATATATACTGTGCTAGACTGTGACACAAAACATAATGCAAAGAGATAATTAGTCAGACAAGAGATAAATTTTTATATTAAAAAAAAAAAGATCTCCATTATACTGTGCTAGACTGTAACACAAAACATAATGTAAAGAGATAATTAGTCAGGCAAGAGATAAATTTTTATATTAAAAAAAAAAGATCTCCATTACCATTTTAATTTAAGCTAGCTTATAAATAAGTAAATAATTACAGGGATCTCATAAAGCTCCTCGTCGAAGGTAACAACTTCCATTAATTTCATATGACAAACTAACAATCTAAGATGATGTCGGAATCCAATCATTACCTTGAATAAAATTTTGCACTGAATATGTGCCGACATGTTCAGCCGGAATTTGGCTACTCCATGCTACTCTTCCAGAAACATTAGACCCGGACCCTAAATTGCCGAATTCTCCATAATAAAGTGTCTTCAAAGCAAAATCACCGGACCAAGGCATCCACCCTTGCGGCGTAATAAGAGCCTCAAAGTTACATTGAATGAACACCGTTCTCGAATACTCTTTCCACGGCCTCCCCAAATAGTTTTTGTGCACTTTTGGGGTTTTATTATACAACGCCATGTACTCGTCTGTGCCATTTACAATGCAATTTAGGAAAACGAAACCAGTGGATTGTGCAGGGTCGGTTCTCCCGTGAGCCGTCACGGCATTGTTTTCTCCCTTTTCGGGCTTTACTTGTCGTGGTCGTACTAGGATAAGGCAGTCTTCAAAGACAGAAGCTGAGTTCCCGAAAATAAAATCAACGTTGCCTGATATATGGCATGATTTATAGAATTGGCGGAGTGAGTGAGCATATAATGTATCTTGGTTGCCGATGAATTCACAGTTTTCAAAAACAGATAGATCGCTATCTGATCGCAAGGCAACCGCTTGATGAACATCTGGACCTGCTGTGTTTTGTATTGTCAAACTACTCGCCATAAAGCCATCGCCAAGGACAGCTATGCGAGTGAAAGGAAAAACATTAACTAAACTTGAGACAACAAATTAAAAAAGTAACTACTGTGTTTTTATATATAACAAAAATTCTTTGTAACTGAAATAAAAATTAGTGCTACATTAACAAGAAAAGGACTATAATTAACTGTTTTAAAAAAGCACGTTTCGCAGTAAAAAAACTTAATTTATCGATTCAAAGTTTAAAAGCTCGTTTTTCTGCTTTTTAAGCCACTAAAGCTTACGTTTTTTCGGCCTTTAGCTTAACTCTTGCAAAAAAGCTTTAATGGGTTAAGATTTTGTTTTTTAATACACTTCTATCACTTAAGCAATTGCAAATTTGCAATGCCTCCTATTACAGATATCAATTCACATTTCTTGTGACATGCTACCATAAAGTAGAGTAGTTCAACTTCAAAAGCATAGATAAATGACAAAGCAAGCAACACTATAGTGCACCCATGAACCAAAATTAAAAACCCGTGACATAGGATCAGAATGTGACAATTGACAGGTGCCACTATTCCATCAAATTGGAAAATACTACTAAAAAAGAAACCTTATTTGCCCCACCCAACTTCACTTAATAGTATATGTGGATATCCAGTGACCAACAATTGCATTTTCCTTTTCTCCATAGGACATCATTCAATGCATTGCTTTTCATATACGCTCATTCTAGTTTGGAAGTTGTGTATCTGACTGTGTTTTACATAGTTAGTAAAATTGTGTTTAGGTCTGGACCGTCTGACCCAACTTCACTTAATAGTATGTGGATATCCGGTGACCAACAATTGCATTTTCCTTTTCTCCATGGGACATCATTCAATGCATTGTTTTTCATATACGCTCATTCTATTTTGGAAGTTGTGTATCTGACTGTGTTTTACATAGTTAGTAAAACTGTGTTTAGCTCTGGACCGTCTGATTCTTTGATCGGACGGTCCAAAGTAAAACACAGTTTTTCTGACTGTGTAAAACACAGTCAGATACCCATTTTCCTTCTATTTTTAACAGTTTTATAAGTTATAACTCCGTTTCAAAACTGATCTTAGTAAATATATTGAAAGTTATACAGAAAGAATAAATAAGTTGAGCTTAAAGCCGGAAACAAACAAGTACTAAACCAACGCATTTTAGATGAGTAACTCTCCCAAAAGCAAAATAATTTTCTGAAACGTCATGTCAAGACTAATTATCAACTTGGGATTAAATTGGGCCATCCTATACCCTAGCTTATAATGACACATTACAACTGTACAAGAGAACAGAATTTTGAGCATAGTCATTTTGGCAAATATGAATACAGAATTTTCATAAATCATGTTTGAGCGTAGTCATTTTGGCACTATGAATACAGAAACATGAGCGTAGTCATTTTGGCAATATGAATACAGAAATTCTGTACGACTCCTAAGAATGGTACAACTATGAGAATACATTTAAGTACGACAGTACGTTAATACTTAAACGGAAAGGAGGAAATATAACGTAACGGTAACATACAGTAATTAGTGTTTTACCAAGGAAAAGGGAAAAAAAAACAAAGACTAACCGACGGTAGCAGAATTGTAAGTAGTAACCCCAGGCTGGCCCGAATACAAAGAACCAGTAATTACAGTTAGACCCATACCATCTCCCAAAAACACCAAATTCTTCTTATTTAGCCCTACCCTAACCTTCTCTTCATAAACACCTTCCTTAATCCCTATCACAAACCTCTTTCCGAATGGCAATTCCTCCGGTGCTGCATCCACCGCCCCTTGCACCGTCGTAAAATCACAATCCTTCCCTGTAATTAACACGTACGAGTAAATTTTTTGTCCATTAAAAACGTGATACAAGTGTCTCTCAAATCAAATACACTTTAGTTACTAATTTCTGAGTTTAAGAAAAAGAGACGAGATGTTAGTAAGGAAAAAAAGTAATATTTACTATTGTTTTACAAAATGTGTTTCGTAATATAAAAAAAACTCGATTCAAAGGCATAAAAATCTCTAAAAGCTCGTTTCTCCGCCCCTAAAAACTAATTTCTTTTTACGCTTTTAGCCTAGCTCTTGCAAAAACACTTTATTCAAGTTTAATTACTAATTTATCTGTTTAAGAAAAAAAGACGAGATAATAGTGAGGAAAAACAGTAATATTTACCATTGTTTTACATTATGCATTTTGTAGTAAAAAAGCTCGATTCAAAGCTTAAAAAAAAGCTTAAAGCTCGTTTTCCGCTTTTAGCTTTTTACTATCATAGCTCTTGCATAAACATTTTACTATCTCGTAAAAAAAGATGACAAATAGAAATGGCTCTCTTTTACAATAATAGATTAATTTATTGTTACATCCAATTTTAATTTTACGTCAAAACAAACAGAGACTAAGAAAAAAGTACCTCCGCAGACTGTAACATCCGTTTTCAAACCCTGAAAAAACCCGCCTCTATAACCAGACCCAAAACCAGAACCAAAACCGTCACCCTCCCAGAACCCGTCCCGTTCCGTCTGTGGCATCCTCCATTTCCCCACCTCCTCACCGAACCGGTCATAAGCAGCCAGCATGCTGACCGCATTGCTCGTCAACGCGGTCAGGCTGTCAAGAAACGACATCGTCTGGTTCACCAGACCCGTATCGTTTGCGTACTTCAAACCCGACCAGCAGTCATACTGGAACAGCAAGGCCGCGCTCGCCCATGCACGCGCGTCCTTGGTCCTGCCACGTGGCACTGCCTCAGAAGTCATGTTCAACCTCTTCCCGGAGTTTTCAAGAACCTCAAGACAGTTTTTGGCAGCAGTCGAGCGGTTTATGTTTTCGTGGGAAGATGCAAGAATGGTTTTCACCATTGCTTGAGCGGTTTTTAAGCCTTTCGAAGATGAGGAGAGAGAAGATAAAATTATCTGGGTTGGTTTCGAATTTGGAGGAAGGTCTTTTAGCGAGAATTCGCAAGAGTGAGGGAAGCGAGTGGCGGTGCATGCTTGGTGGATATCAGGAGAGATAGAGTCATCGTGGGTTGGGGGGACTACGTGACGGTGGTGCGAGGCCGAGGAGAAGGAGAAGAAGAGGAGGGAGAGTAGAGAGAGGAAGAGAAGAGGTGTCATTATTAGTATAAGTAGTTTGGAAATGGGTTTAGGTTTTGTGGGTTTCTTATGAATTGTGTTGGTTTTATAGTACATTGTGTGTGTGTGTGTGTGTGTGTGTGTGTGTGTGTGTGTGTGTGTGTGTGTGTGTGTGATTTATTTATATTGTTATTTGTGTTAAGTGTAGTGGGTTATGGGAAGTGAGAGAATAGTGGAAGATAGTGATGAATTTGGGATTATTAATTAGGGTATTTGAAAGTTTTGTTGTAATTGGGAATTTGAGAGTCACATGTGATCAATTTGTTGAAAGAGTGTGATTGATAATTTGATAATTTGATAATTTGAGGTGGTTTGGAAAGGGGAAAGAGAGAAACAGTGGTTTTGGTAAGTAGGTCTTTTGGTTGGTAAAGGTGTATTTGGAAACAGTGGTGTGGGAAGTACGTGGTTTTAGTTTCTTCCTAATCTTAACTTAAGGAAGGGTGATTTACTTGCTAATTGGTATGTTGTATACTTGTTCAGGGTTTATTCACTTTTTATACCTTCATCAGTGTTATACCTTGATTTTTTAATTTTAATTTTTTTACCTTGATTTCATCTTTTTATACTTTGTTTCTTAATTTTTTTTTTTATAACTTTGTTTCTATTTTTTTAACGGTTGAAAATTGACTAAAATAAATAAATAAATAAATATATATAAACCATGGTATAAAAAATAAAAATTAAGAAACGAAGGTTTAAAAAAGGAAAAAATACATTTAATGTACTGTACTAATAGATTTTAACGATTTCATTACTTGAGGACCAATTGTAACAATTGAGCTATTAAAATACAAAATTTGTCACAATTGATAACGATGAAATTACACTCACATTCTCTAATATATCAAATGGTGAGTGCAATTCTATCAACATCTTTTAAAAATAGATCTCAAATGTGAGATATAGTGAGTGCAATTTCATCAATTTATGTTGGTAGGCCCTTAATTGAATAAAATTTTATTGTTTGATATATTAATTATTAAAAATAGTACTAGAGTTGCTGAATCGTTAGCCATTGATGGTACACTTGCATAAAATCTGTGGGGAGGTGGAGTTACGATTTCATTTTCTATTCACTATGCCTGTAAGAATTTGGTGATATTCTAAAACATCGTTACACCATAAAATCAAACCATTGATTCAAAACTTGATGATTGAAGAATTATTTGCTCAAAAGGGATATATATATATATATCATACAGTAATATACACTAGATTGCGCCGGTATGCATCAAAACCTCTATATATAAAAACAGAAGATTTTAACACTGCTTGTGACATCTCATTCTCCCCAAATTCTATTTCTAGAATTACTCGTGACGATTTCATTAGCGAGTAAAGTCGATCTGCAATGTAAACTTATTTATAAGTATTGATTACATAACAAGTTGCAGTCGTCCTTAAGAAGAAGTCATTGGGATCCACTTATCTCCCTGAATAAAATTCTGGACCGAGTATGTATCCACATGATCAGCTGGAATCTGGCTACTCCAATTTTCTCTCTTGGACAACCCCGAACCGGATCCGGAGTTATTGAATTCTGCATAATAAAGTGTCGATAAACCAAAATCACCGTCCCAAGGCATCCACCCTGCAGGCATAATTATACTTCCGATATTGCTGTGTATGAAAGCGGTCCTAGAGTAGGCCTTCCATGGTCTCCCTAAGTAGTTAATGCACTTCTCAGGACTCTTCTTGTACAGTTCCATGTATTTGTCGGTACCATTAACCGTGCAGTTTAGAAACACAAAGCCAGTTGTTTGGGCAGGGTCGAATCTGGTAAGAGTTAAACGGAGAAATGAAGTGAGAATGCTGCTGATGCATATCCAAAATATGGGAGTTTTTTATAGAAAATTATTTTTAAAGCAAGTCGCGAAAAAAACTAAGAAAGGTATACTCATGTTTGTCACTAACTTCTTTAGTATGGTATCACACAAAGTCAGTCATCGTAAAATGTAAGGAAAAGGCATTTATACAAATGTTCGAAGCCACCTTGATTGCAAATATGTTTGAATAAAGTTTGTACCCTTTTGGATTAGAAAAAAAAACTGCCCTTGTGATTGTCTTAGAATTCAACAAATAGAAAAACAAGAAGGAAATCCATAAGAAAGTTGGCAACAAAATCTAGTAAAAAGTTAATTGAACTTAAGATACACTAAGCTAAGAGAGTGTAACACGACTAAATTGAGGGCTGAGTCAATCAGGTGCATATTTCCAAAACTCGGAAAATACTCGAAGTTTCAACGAACTAGATTTTGCAACAAGAAAAAACAAACGAGAAACAATTTGATTTTCAACCAGATATTGTTCTTATAAAATCTTGAGGTTCCATGGTTGATTCTACATAGCAATTTAGAATTAGTTTAAACCATAGCTAAAATAGAGATATCGTCGAAATATAGTAAAACCGAATATAGAGATATATTTGCAAAATTAACCTTCCATGGGCCGTAACAACATTGTTGTCAGGTGAGAGATTGCGAGGAGAGATGAGGATAAGGCAGTCTTCAAAGACAGCAGCTGAAAATCCAAAGATAAAATCGACATTCCCTTGGATCCGACACCCTTTGTAAAATTGCCGTAGCGTATTGGCACATAACGTGTCTTGATTTCCAGTAAATTCACAATTTTCAATAATGGACCGATCACTATCTGATCGGAACGCTACGGCTTGGTGGGCATCAGGCCCTGCGGTGTTTTGAATTGTCAAGTCCTTGGCCATGAATCCATCCCCAAGGACACCTGCAACGATATCATTTGTAATGAATAATTTCAAAAAGAAGTAAAATTTCGTTAACCTAGTCACTACTATATGCGAGTTTCATGCTCCTAGACGAAGCACCATAGGGCATCTAGCGCCGAGTCTATTACTGAAATGGGGTCTTCTACAGCACTAAATCTTAATAGCAAATGTCGTACCAAGCTAGTCGACATATGCAAAATCTTTCTACTAGGATTCGGGAGTCATGCACAGAGCCGTTAATGAAAACAAGAAAGCCTCGTCTGATGATATGTTCTTATCTCCAACAGAAATGTATCACATGCTTATAATGTAGCAACTTAACAAGTATTTAACTACTAAAAAGTAGAATCACTGTAATCAGTATTTCACCCAGTGTTCTCTAAATTTTAAAACAAACTGTGTGCATATTTTCACACAATCAAAGGATTAAATAGGTACCAACCATAAATTATTTGGTACTTCCTCCTTCCCAATTAATTGTCAATTACGAAACTACGTGCAATTTTGACCGGTCAATAACTTGTATCAAAATTGTCGGAATGAAAATTTTCAAAAGTTAATCGTATAGTTCAAACATTAAATTATATGATTTAGTTTTAAAAATTTTTATTTCGACAATTTTGATACATGTCGGAGGGAGTATTATTTACGGATAAAGTTATTGTCTCAATTTACTGATAACTCAAAAAAGAAAACCTGAAAGATTGTTCCACCACACCAAATAAAGTTAACATAATAGTATAGAACCTATGTGGTATCAATTAGCCTGGTCTCAGCTAGTCAGCTTGTCTCGCCAAGGCAACCCGTGAGAGCATAGAGCCTAAATGCCAAGGAGCTATAAAAAAAATATAAAGTGAATAGTAACCTATATCATAGAAGCCATATACAATAATAGTATATGGGGTTCAATTATTATGGTACTAAGGTGAAATGTATACTTTAATATATACTCCAACTTTACCGCCAAAAGACAGATTTGGTCCATTATACAATTAGCAATGCTGTAAATTTTCTTCTGTCAATTGTCTTTACCGGTTTTAAAGGGGTAATTGAGGGTATCTTTAGATTGTATGATATAGTTTACTAACGAAGTTATAGAGAAAACACAAGTAAATTCAAGTACAATTGTCTTTTAATACCGAAAATTCTACTATTCTCCTATTATCTGCTAAACACATTCAGTCAAATGCTCTAGAGGTGGTAGATCAATTGGAGTTTTTTCACGCTATGCTATAGATGCCAAGTACCGAAAGGACGGTAGAAATATGCTAATCTTTCACATGTTTTCTATAGTCTCTCTAATATCTTAGTGCTAGCTTTACTTTTTTTTTTTTATCAACTTACCAAGATCAAACAAATCCTCTGGAAAAAAAAAACTAGTCTAAGAAAGAAAATCTCTAAAAATTCTTTCCTGGCACAAAAAATATCATAACCGTGATCAAGAACACTCAATTATTTTGAAGCTAGAAACCAAAGTTCATGGCTTGTTTCATGGGTGCTTTAAATTACCACTTTCCAATATTCTGTCTTTTTGCTGAACTTAATGCTCTTCTATCTACATTTATGAGCACTATGTGCATCAACATACTCATTCCGTCCCAACGAAACTACGTGTAATTTTAACCGGATCATAACTTATATTAAAATTTTCGAAATGAATTTTTTTAAAATTTAATAATGAAATTTAACATTTGAACTATATTATCAACTTTTGAAATTTTTTATTCCGACAATTTTGATACAAGTTCTTGTCCGATCAAAATTGGACGTAATTTCGTAATGGACAATTAAATAGGAACGGAGAGAGTATTTTATTTGTTCAATAAAATCCACACATTTTAACTTAAAAGTCAAAACCACTCAAAATCCAAGAAAATAAAGAGCATAACATGCTAATTACCGACAGTGGCGGAGTCGTATGTGGTCATCCCAGGCTGGCCCACATTTGCGGACCCCGTGATAACAGTTTTCCCAATCCCATCACCCAAAAACACCACATTTTTCTTCTTCAACCCGACCCGAACCATTTCGTTATACACTCCTGTTTTGATCTGTATTACGTATTTCGACACACCGTCATCTGGCCCTGCATCCACCGCCCCCTGTACTGTCTTGTAGTCGCATCCTTCACCACACACTGTCACGTTTTCTGTTAACCCATCTGGCAACCCGCCTGTGACTCCTAACCCGGACCCCCCAACCCGTTCCCAGAACCCATCCCGCTCGGTCTTTGGCGGGGCCCAAGATGCCGTCATGTTACCTGTTAAAAGTGGTCAGTCAAATTAAGAAATGGAGTTTTTGAGAGAATAAAGAAGCAAATGGTTTTGTTTTACTTCTGATGCAATATTGTCTGTTTTAAAAATCTGGCTTCGTAGAATAAAAGCTCGATTCAAAGCTTAAAAAAAGTCTTAAAAGTCTCGCTTTCCACATTTTAGGTAGCTCTTGCAAAAATGCTTTCACTAAGTTTTTGCTTTCTAAAATAGTACAATTGTTGCTATACGTAGGGCCTTGTTTTAATTACAGCTTATAAGCTCAAATGCTTTTTGTTCGAATGGTAGGCTAAAAAACTAAGCTGTTCTGATAGTTTTTGTTAGAAAAAGTAGGAAGTAATAGTCTAATAACCCAGCTTTTTTACAATCTGAAAACAATTCGGCTTATCTTCTTAGGAACTGCAAGCAAACAAGTCCCTACCGTAGCCTCAAAATTGTGGTATTTAATCTCACTGTAGTGAGTGTTTACATAGCTCTCAAAGCTCGATTCAAAACTGATAAAAGCTTCGTTTTTATGCATTTATTTTACTAAAACTTATGTTTTTTATGCTTTATCGAAACTTTTGCAAAAATGTCTTAGCTACGCTTTGCTTTTTAAAACATTGATCAGGTAAGTTGGCTGGCGAATCCATACTAAGATGTTTATTAGTAACCGAATCAAATAAATTCAGTAGTAATAAAGCCAAAATCGTTGCTTCATATTACCGTACACATCATAAGCTGCCATCATGCTCAACACGTCGCTAGTGACATTGATCAAACTGTTCAAGAACGAAACCGTCCCAACATCTCCTCCCGTCTTGTTCAACCCAGACATGCACCCCGTTTCGTAAGCCAACACCGCGCTCACCCAAGCTCTTGCATCCTTGATCTCGCCACGTGACACAGCCTCAACCGTAGATCTCAGCCTGTACTTAGCGGCTCCTAACACCTCCATGCAGGTTTCCGCAGCTCTGGAAAGGTTCTTGTTCCCTGAAGACGAGTCAAGAATATGGGCAACCATGGTCAAGGCTTCTTCGAGGTTTGAAGAGGTGACCGAGGTGGCGGTTTGGAGGATTGCTAAAGGGGAGTTGTCTAACGTGGCGGTGGTGTTTGTTGGTGTGAAGGCGGCTTCACATGCCTTTGGGTGAGTCGTGGCGCGGCATGCTTGATGGAAACTAATTTCCGCATGTTTTGAGGAAGGTGAATTTCGCAAAGAGGGTGCGGTTTTGTGGTGGTGAAGAATAATGACCACGGCTGCAATGACCGCAGCAACGGCGAGGAGGGCGACCGTGACGGAAATGGCCACGCATCGTCGGACCATTTTTCGGGTTTTGGAAAAATGGAGGGGTGAGTTTTTTTTTTGGTAATATTTTATTTCATTGTTTGTTTCTTCACATTAAAATGGTCAGTATATTTGTTGGTTAGGACAGGAATTAATTGCAAGCACTGGCTTTGTCGAGAAATGGACGGTTTTCCATGTATTCTGTTTTTAGTTATTTTAGCAAACTACAGTATGATGTGAAACTAACTATATACTCCTATATGAAATTAAATAAAGGCTAAAACTGATTCTGTAATTCTGCTCCTAATTAACTGTATCACGGATTTCGGCATTTTACAATTATTACTTGTAAAAGGACTTCCATAAATGATAAATCTTTTATCAGGCCCCAAGGTAACAGTTTTTCCTACTAAACTATAAAGACCCTTTTTTTTTTTTTTTAAAATGAGACTTTTGTACACAATTGTTTAGTTAATGAATTTAACCTTATAGTTAGGGGTGGGCACGAAACGGATTGGGGCGGATTGGTCTCAATCCTAACCCGTCCCGTAAAATAAATGGCGGGAAGGATTGAGACGGATTAGTAAAATTCAAATCCCAACCCAACCCATTATAATTAAAACCCCAACCCAACCCAACCCATTATCAAGCGGGGCAGTTTGAGTGCGGGTTGTTTCTTGAATTTTCATTTTAGTCATTAATTTTTCATTATTTCGCATAATTTACCTAAATATTTAAAAAAAAAAATCTTTCAAATAGAAATATAAACTAAAAGCCAACCAAAATACGTTTAGAATGTTCGGAACAAGTAACAAAGCTAAAACAAAAACAAAACAAAACAAAACAAAACAAATTGTTCTTCATCAACATAATCAAAATCAGAAAACTACATAACAATTGAAATCAAAATTAATAATCCACTGAGTATGACCATCAACCGGGATTATTTAGACAGTGTCGACCAATTGTTTAAGGCTTGAGGGTAGTGACATCTTTGAACTGCAAAAATTTACAATGAAATGTTGAATTAGTATGTGACAACATATTGAAATTCCATTAAGAGTTTACATCAATTTTATTAACTTTTGCATCTCGTTTTGTTATCTCTTAAGAAAGTTTGTTTGTACAACTCTGCACAGATGATATTTCTACATTTAATGACAAACAAATAGTTACTATATAAAATAAGAATTTTGAAATATCAAATTTAAAGATGAAATTCGTTCTACCTTCTTCACATTACTCGTAAAACGTGTATGATTCGATGGATGGTTCATCTTTTATATATGTTGTGATATGGTCGTCTTTGATCTAGTCTTGAAGACATAACAATGCCTCGACTGATTTATATTTATATTTTGATTTATATATATATATATATATATATATATATATGCGGATTGAAACGGGTTGGGGTGAATTAACCCGTGGTTTGGAAACCCCAACTCTAACCCAACCCACGAATTTTTTTACGGATTGGGGCGGGGCAGATTTAACTTTTTTTGACACCCAACCCGCCCCAATCCGCACGAATTGGGTTACGGGGCAGGTTTACGGATTTTTTGCCCATCCCTACTATAATATAGTAGTACATCTCGTATAAACTGCTGCTAATAGTTTGCTTCCAATTTGTCATATTCAAATGATTGCTCCATTTTTCTTAAATTTCTTAGAAGAATGAAGATAAGTTTTAAGACTTTTGTCACTCAAAACCATGAAGTTTTAAGATTTTTGGATAGCTAAAAATGGGTTATCTGGGTGTCCTCGAGCTACTTGAGAACGAATCGAGGTATAAATCTATACTCCATCTCGACATGAATGAATAATTCAAGTCCGCCAAGATCAAAATGCACTTGCTTGCAAGAAATGTTCTGTCATTGATCTTTTTCTTTAGTTTCGCTTGTTGTAGTAAAGTGAATATATATTTTTGTTTTCGACCCCGAGAAAGCACTGACTAGGACGAGTATTTGCATTGCCAACATCGAGCTGCTCAAGAGTGAATTGAATCATAGATCCGTATAGGACCATACACTACAAGAAAACAGCCAAATAACAACTGAATATTCGGTTGGAAAATAATAAAGTCAGTTGGTAAACTCAGTTTACCAACTGATCTGCCGTCTGTATATTCGGTTGGGAAAAGGCTAGTTGCTAACATTTTACCAACTGAATTATGTGTCAGTTGGTAATTTACCAACTGAATGGTATATCAGTTGCTATTTACCAACTGATTGTGTCAGTTAGTAAATAGCAACTGATTGTGTCAGTTAGTAAATAGCAACTGATTATGTCAGTTAGTAAATAGCAACTGAAATTTCAGTTAGTAAATAGCAACTGAAATTTCAGTTAGTAAATAGCAACTGAAATTTCAGTTAGTAAAATAGCAACTGAAATTTCAGTTAGTAAATAGCAACTGAAATTTCAGTTAGTAAATATTTAGCAACTGAAATTTCATATAGTTAGAAATTAGTATATATATACTAATCGACTATATTAATATATATATATATATATATATATATATTATTAATTATTAATATATTAATAATATATATATATATATATATATATATATTAATATATTAATATATATACATATATTCATAAATTCATATAATTTCATATTCAAAATGTAAGCAATTGTTATATGGATAAAAATATTTATGTTCAACTAAGCAAATCGAGATTTAATATAATAATTGCTACAATAAGATATCAAATCGAGATTAAAGTACAATTCAAAATATAATCCTAATTAAACCTACATAGAAATTAATCTAGGTCATTGTGCTTGTCGTCATCGACATTAAAATACCGAGTCGAGATTTAATTACAATCCAAAAGATAATCGATCCATAGATACGTAGAAAATTAATTTAAGTCAGTTTGCTTGTCATTAACATTTTCAGAATCTTCACGAGCCAATCTTGTCGATGTGTTTGTAAATATTTCAAACATCCCTTGCATCTGGCATATCTGTTGTTGCATTACCCGAGTCTCCTCATCCCTTCGAAGCCTTTCTTCCTCCCTTAAAATACCGAGTCGAGATTTAATTACAATCCACGGCCGCTACCTATTGCTGCAAAGCCTCCACGGCCGCTACCTATTGCTGCAAAGCCTCCAAGGCCACTACTGTCTGTTAAAAAGCCTCCTCGACTGCCGCCAAACGATGCATAACCTCCACGCCTAGAGGGTTCAACTCTGCCATTGTTAGCTGATCCTTGAGGACTTTTACTGTAGCTGCGTCCCGCCATCTTAAAACTCAAACAAAATTAAATGATTAAGGTTAACCCTTGTCATCATGTATACTTTTTTTAAAAACCAAACTTACTATAAAACAGTCTAAAAAGAAGCAACAAAACAGTGTATACAATTATTTTTTATAAGCGCTATACTTATTATCTGTAGTATTCGCATTGAAAATCTCGTTAATATCATTGAATGGTTTTGATTGTAAATAAAAAAAACAGACTATCATATATAAAATCCTAAATATTTTAGGTTTGTTTTATATATTTATACTTAAATCTTCGCCATTCAAACTTAATCAATCCAATTGTCATAACAAGCCCTAAATAAGCAGTAAAATATGAACCAAACAAGCCCTAAATAAGCTATGAACCAAACAAGCCCTAAATAAGCTATGAACTAAACAAGCCCCTAAATAAGCTATGAACCAAACAAGCCCTAAATAAGCTATGAACCAAACAAGCCCTAAATAAGCTATGAACCAAACAAGCCCTAAATAAGCTATGAACCAAACAAGCCCCTAAATAAGCTATGAACCAAACAAGCCCTAAATAAGCTATGAACCAAACAAGCCCTAAATAAGCTATGAACCAAACAAGCCCCTAAATAAGCTATGAACCAAACAAGCCCCTAAATAAGCTATGAACCAAACAAGCCCTAAATAAGCTATGAACCAAACAAGCCCTAAATAAACAGTAAGCTATGAACCAAACAAGCCCTAAATAAGCTATGAACCAAACAAGCCCTAAATCAACCAAACGAGATATGTAGATATATATAGAGATAGACTTACTGTGTTAGCTAGGGCGGAGGAATAACGGAGAAGGAAGCTATATATATATATATATATATATATATATATATGTAGATATGTAGATATATGTATATATATGTAGATATATAAATATATGTATATTAAGACAGAGAGAGAGAGAGGGGGGTAGATAGAGCGTAATCAAAGTGAGTCAGTAATGTCTGGGAATTATTATAAGTGTTGGGTTTGAAAGTTTGGTTTGAATTTTTGACAATTTACCCAAAAAATATTGGAGGCAAAATATGTGCCTTTCAAAATTTTTGATCAATTTTACAATGTGGGAAATGCAACGTAACATAACATTTACATGTTTTTTTATCATCATCTTATAAAATTGTTAGTTAGGTAAATATTTAAACATTTAATAAAACAACAATCAACAAAATTTTTTTTACACGAAATATTAATTTCCACGTGACTTACACAGTAACATTGGATGCCTCAAAATACCAAAACATATAGTGAATGTCGTTGCAGATCCATTTTAAAATAAACTTGCATATTAAATATAAATAAATAAACGAAACAATGATTGCTGAATTTGCTATAATTATATTGTATTTCATATGTTGTAATGTTGAGCGAAACCATATATATGAAATTCCGTATAATACTATATAATTATATATATTTTTTTATCATCTGTTAAAGGAAAAAACAAATAGTCTAAAAGCCACGAAGTCTAATTAACCCATAAAACAGCTTTGCAACTGTTGAATGGTAAACAAACGCAAGGACGTGGCAGAATAGAAGAATATGATTTAGGGTTTAGGGTTTATGATTAATTGTAATTAATCATAATAAATGTTTGTAATTAATCATAATAAATATTTGTATTGTAAGATCAAAACAACAATTTCATGTGTTATCTAATATGAACGAGTTTTACAAAATTCACTACTTAATTCATGTATAATACATGTTAACCATTTACATTTCAAAATATAACCTATTTGTATTATTATAAATATCTAATAAAATCGTTTTGAATCTTGTTAGTATGAAATTTTGTTACGGTTTGTTAATAATCTGTATAAAATTGAGTCAAAATCCGTAAATAATTGCATTACATACATTTTTTAAAATACAGAATAACGATTTGCAGCGGAAATGTTATGACAAAAATAGTGACGTGTCAATTTACACTGTTCAGACCACCATTTACATGTTTTTTTGATCACCATCTTATAAAATTGTTAGTTAGGTAAATATTTAAACATTTAATAAAACAACATTTACATGTTATTCGATCGATCGGTGTAAATCTCGATTGATCGAGTGTTTACACAGTGAGCTTGGATTTTTTTTCTTCTCTATTTCACACTCTCTCTTTATACCCAATCTCAGCCGCCCCTTCTCTCTTTAACTTGTCGGTTCTTATATTTTGTCAATATGTTATTGCACATTTGTTTTGTGAGCAAAAAAGTTCCAGTGAATCTCGATCCATCGAGATATAGGCCGATCGATCGAAAAAGCCCTAAAAAAGTTCCAGTGAATCTCGATCCATCGAGATATAGTCCGATAGATCGAAAATGGTCCAAAAAGTTCCAGTGAATCTCGATCCATCGAGTTATAGTCCGATCGATCGAAAATGGTCCAAAAAGTTTCCAGTGAATCTCGATCAATCGAGATGCTATTTACTAACTGAAATTTCAGTTGCTATTTTACTAACTGAAATTTCAGTTGCTATTTACTAACTGAAATTTCAGTTGCTATTTACTAACTGACACAATCAGTTGCTATTTACTAACTGAAATTTCAGTTGCTATTTACTAACTGACACAATCAGTTGCTATTTACTAACTGACACAATCAGTTGCTATTTACTAACTGACACAATCAGTTGGTAAATTGTCTTAGTTACTAAACAGTTACTATATAGCAACTGAAATTGTCTTAGTTACTAAACAGTTGCTATATAGCAACTGACAATATTTCAGTTACAAATCAGTTGGTATTGTTTAATAACAAAAGCTTTAGTTGGTATTTCGGTTACAATTCTTTAACTACCGGATCAGTTGCTAAATAGAGTTACTATTTGGCTGTTTTCTTGTAGTGATAATGGGGTTTTAGCAATTTTGTAGCTTGTATTGTTGCGTGTTTCTCGATTACTATCTTGCATTGTTACTTTTTACAATTAATACACTCGATTTGTGTTTTTTTACATTTTGAAATTTTCCATAGGGAAAATATTTGTATTATGCTGGCTTTACATCCACAATTGGATGTAAACGTTTAGTATGTAAAAAAAAAATGAACATAGGATACAAAATAGGGAAATTGAAAATAGAGAAAACACAATACATATATATACAAAAACTCAATTAACCCAATCCACAATACGATATTAATTGACAAGAATGCAATAGTTGGTAATGGGGACCTTGGGAGTGTGAAATGTTGCAATGTATTTTATGGAAGGAGCTACGCATGTGTGCATTGGCTTAGCATGTGTTTTGTTAATCCTATTTTAATGTAAATGTTTATTAATTGTCTTTATGCTAGAATATATGTCCATGTATTCGGCAGTTAGCCAATTAGAGCGTCTATATTGTATAAGTTAGCGACATGACCGATTCTCAGTTTTTCGTGTCCCCGTGTAAAATAAATAAAAAAGACCCTTGATGATAAATAAAACAAATTACTTTGTAAAAAACAAAAGTTCTAAGGAGTAGAAACAAAATAAAATTTGAATAATGAATACTAATAATTTTGAAAGTACAAAATTACACTATAAAGTATACTTTAATTAGTTTCAGGTGATGGTTGCTATCTGGTCTAAAATATTATCGTTGATTTTTCAATTATTTTTATTAGATAGAACATTTGCTATTACTTACCACATAACAAGAAAATAAGATAATTTAGATTACTATAATCATATTTTGTTTTGGGGTAAGTGTTTGTACTTTGCTATTTGCCAATGACTATGTATAAATTGTGCTAGTATTTGTTCAGTTAGTGTTTTTTTTTTTTTTTTTGAAGATTGTTCAGTTTGTGTTTTTTTTTTTTTTAAATTGATAAAGACTGTTTATGTAGCAATTGATTGTGTGTAGACCAAATAAAGTTTATTTGAAACGATAGGCATTTATGCAAAAATGATTTTAATAGCCAAAAAATCTTTAATAAAAGGTGACAACAAGTATAGAACCTAATATCTCTTGGTGAACGAAACAACATGTTATCAATTTGACAGTCATTAACATGTCATGTATTTGGTACCGCATATATATAAACTAATACTCCAATACAATCTTACATATAATTATATCGTTTTAAATATTTTGGCCCCTTTGAACTTTGGTCCCGGCACGTCCGCCCCGACTGCACGGGCTCAAAACCGCCACTGGTTAGCGATCACCGGATAAATGTTGCTAAATAAGCGAGAAAGTAATCCCTAACTTGCATCATCTTCGGCTAACTTTAACATGCATATTTTTATCACATTTTGGACAAGTTTATTTGAGCAGCAACAAAATATTATACCAATATTCTTTTCTTTTGTATTTTTATTTTATTCACCATTGAGATATGAGATATAGAGCTACAATTTTTAAAAATGGTTATTTATTACAACTCACCACATAAGGTTGTATTTATAGTTAACACAACCCTAAACGTCTCACACTATAGTGTGAAGTGAATAACTCATTTAATGGATCAAATGAGAAGATAATTTCACACTCGTAAACATCTGACACATAAATTTTCTATAGTGAGACTTTAACAAGGCTAATCTACATGCTCTTAGTCTAGTAAGGCTCATGGATTAAGTTACAAATACATTTTTTTTACCACCATAACACAAAAAAAAAATATTCCAAACAACAGTACCAATATTACCCATTCCAAAATGATGATATCACAATATCTTCTTTCTGAAAATCTCTACAAGTACATTTAAATGCTAAAGCTATACGATAATGTCGTCATCAAGTAAAATAGAATTAGTCCACAACTGTCAAAGCAAAAAGAGAAATTGTAGTAGGTCAAAATGGATGCCTTTTTACTGCCATATAAATACTAAGGCGCCCCCAACCATTTGATAAAAAATCAATCCAGTGTTAACAAAACATTTGGGAAAGTAACTATTTTCTCCCGTTCTTTATGTCTGTTGACACGTAAAATTTACGGTCATTAAAAATACGCCACGTGTCTTTTAAACAAAATTAAATTGATTACTAATCTCTAAATTTAAATAAAAAAGAAGTTATTACAAATTTGCAATAAACTTGACATTCGATCTTCAAGAACGTCTAAAAGCACCAAGTAAGGCGTTTTTACGGATCAAAATCTTCAAACTTTTTCACCAAATTTGAAAAACTTCTACAACAAACCGTCATTCGATCTTCAGGAACG
Source organism: Primula veris (assembly GCA_963682055.1). Lineage (NCBI taxonomy): Eukaryota > Viridiplantae > Streptophyta > Magnoliopsida > Ericales > Primulaceae > Primula > Primula veris. The sequence continues at coordinate 16,826,137 of OY821747.1, read as the reverse complement.
ACTACAAGCAATGAGCAAGACGTTTCTGCAAATCAAAATCTTCACATTTGTTCACCAAATCTGAAGAACTTCACCTAAGAAATCTACAACAAACCGGTATTCGATCTTCATGAATGACTACACAAAGGCAAAAACACGTTTCTTTAGATCAAAATCTTCAAGTTTTTCACCAAATCCAAAGAACGTCAAGATCATCAACGAAATCAACAAAACTGCAAAGTTCTTCATCAAACCCGAATAATTTTACTCAACTTGAGCAAAGTCAACAAAATTCATCAAAGAGTTTACAACAACATTTCGAGCCATCACAAATTGTTCGAAGAGTAAAGGACTTTCATTTCTATATTTTCTTTTAGAAATTATCAGAAATTGTACCCGCAAATTAATTGATAAATAAAATTTACTTTGTTTCGCATTTATTTTTCCTATTTTCAGCACTTGGTGAAAATTTGTGTGAAACAATGTTCTATCAGCATACACACACAGAGAGATACAAAGCCCTATCTCTCTTATAAATCCTCTTCACCTTCCTACAATTTTCCTTCTCTCACTTCTTCATCTCCCTCCTTCTACCATGAAAGACCTTGATCTAAGCTCAATTTCGGAAACCACCGGAGATTCGCCTGTCACTACTAATCTGGGTACGGACAATCGGGGGTATGTAACTTAACGATTCAATTATTGTAACTATGTTTTTATCAATTATCATTAGTTTACATAGATATATATCATACCCAATCATTCATTACAAATTGTGCAATTCATTTATTTCACTAGGGCATCCGGGTTTGCTTGGTTTCAACGTTTAAGTCAGTAATTGTCTAGCTCTTGTTTAAAATAGTGTATACATAATAGCTCTAAGAAAATTATCCATTTTATTGGCTTGTTTTGTTTGTTGTACAATGTATATTCATAATGGTGTATACATAGTAGCTTTTGCTTAAATGTTTGTAAAAATTATCCAACCTTTGGATTCAATTTAAAGTTACAAAATTACTCCTTATCGTTAATCAAATAGCCTGGATTTTATGTCTTGACTTCTAAATTTCAATTCTAAATTTTTATGTCAACTAATGCAGTTTTGAACAAAAAAAACTCGACTTTACAACCAAATGAGATATGAGCCTGTTTGGTTACGAATGTGAAGGAAAATAAAAGATTGTTTTCTTAAACTAAGGAATAAAATGGGTTCTTGTAGTTGAATGTGTTGCTTATGTATTGTTTAATTTTTCGGGTAAAGATTACGTATTAGATAATCTATGTGGTTTTAGCTTTTAAAAATTATGTAGAGTATCCGCAACTACGTTGTGGGGGAAGGTACAAAATTGAACATAAAGCCGTTTGTGGGGATGGAATTAAACACACTAGTGGCAAGCGAAGTATTTTGGACCAAATACGGATACGAATTCAGTGCACGAAAGTGTGGGGTAAAAATCTAGGAAAAAATGATATGGCGACCTCAAGAACTTATTTATGTAGTAAACATGGACAGAAGGGTGAAGATAAACGTCATTTTAATGCAAAACCTCAGACGGATACTAGATGTAATTGAGACGTTTTAATGAGAATTTCATTCAATAAAAAGACAGGAAAATATTTGTGGAAACCCAGAACCATGTGTTAGAAGGAAAAGAGACCGTTCACAACTTTAGAACACATCAAAATATTAGTGAGAGTCAGGCTCGTGATATCGATATTGTATCACGTGTGGTTTTAGGCCAAAACAAATGCATAGGTACATGGAAATACAAGCAGATGGTTCAGAAAATTTATCTTTTATAAAAAATCGTTTGAACTCACATTTGCAAAATTTAAGAGTAAAAAAATATCGATTTGGATGAAACTACTGCGATATTGGATTATTTTCAAGAAAAATCAAGGGAAATATTTCATTCTATCATGCATGCCAACTTGATCAAAATAGAAAATTTACCAATTTTTTTTTGGGAAAATGACAATTTAGTACATATTTAGAAACTTATTTACAAAAAATCTGATTGTTTTGAACTTGATAACTCTTTTATAAAAAAGTATATATTTTGTGAACTTATTTACAAATAGATACATGTGTCATTAAAAAATAAAAAATAAAAAAATAAAAAAAATAAAAACCAAAATTAAAAAAACTAAATTTTTAGAAAATACATATTTCATACAAAAAATATATGTGATCCTGTCTAATCTTGTTCAATCCTGTATGTCTAATCCTGTTTGATTCTGTCTAGTTCTTTCCAATACTGTCCAATATTATATATCTAATCATGTTCAATCCTGTTTGATATTATGTACAAATTTTTTGATTTTTTTAAAATATTTTTTTCGAATTTTTTATTTTTTATTTATTGATTTTTGTGTGTGTACATTTTGTTATTTTTTATGACATATGTAACTAATTATAAATAAGTATACGCATCTAATTGTAAATAAGTACACATAAATGGTTTTTTTTGTAATTAAGTTGATTGATATGTATGTAGTTGTTAGTCTCCCAATTTTTTTTGGGCCGATTCAAGTATGTTGGTTGATTATGAAATTTTTAGAGATGTAGTATTTTTCGACCACCACCTTTGATAAGACGCCGCTATGAAAGTTGCTTTGAGTGAAGTGATATCTAAGGAACAACATGCCTTGTTGTACTTTTCACATCAATAAAAATGCTTTAGACAATTTGAGTCATGAGAATTCTATAAAAGGCGATATACATTTATTTATGCAAGAATTTAGCCGTTGCGTTAACGATGTTCTTGATGTTGACGAGTTTGTCATAGATTGGAGACAGACGGTGGAGGATTATGACCTAACTGAAAACTCATGGCTTCAAAAAACTTATAAGCTATAGAATCAGTTTTGTATCGCTTTTTTAAAGGATGTATTTGCCGCCGGAGCTCGTATTACACAAATGAGAGAGAGTTTGAATGTTAATCTGAAGTTAGATTTGGGAAGTGGGCAGACGATGCAATTTTTTTTCCATGGTTGCGATTTGCTTTTGTCACATGTCAGAACAAACGAATTACTAAGCGACTTTTACTCACGACAGAAATTTCCTCACCGTGAGTTTTCTATTTCTTTTTACTCATGTTTTCTATTTCTTTTATGTACTATCACCATAAATCAATCCATATGAAGAAGTGACTACGAAGTGATTATGGTTATATAAGATAAACTTGTATAACCTAAAAAAGGGCTAATCATTCCCACAAACCTGCAATATTTTTATTCGTTCGTCTAATATAAGCACTACAAACTGGCAAAAAGTTCAAAAACGGGGTTTAAAAACTCAAGAGCTTCTCCAGAAACGGGATTTAAAAGCTCGAGAGCTTCTCCAAAAAGGAGTTGCTCGTTTCCCAAAAAATGTGTTCTCAAGGGTCATAGATAACAATCTATGGTGTACTATTATTACACTAAACGTATTAAATTGATTAATTGTTTTTTTCAACAGGTTTTCCTCTATGTCGAAACAAGCTTCTACCATTTACACACCAAATTTTTTTCAGCTTTTCAGTAAGCAATTCAAGTTGGTGATTCTTGTTCTTTTAGATAAGAAAGAATTTGTAGATTACCCACACATGATTATGTCTATGGAAGTGACTACGAAAGGTGATAAGTTATACAAGATATACAAATTTTAATCCGCTGTTAATGATAATTTATTGTACAAGTTGTCTTTTTGAAATATTGGGTCTTTTATGTGCTCATATTTTGAAAGTATGCAAGAGTGGGAAATGATGAAATTTCAGAAAAATATATAGTAAAAAGGTGGATTAGAGCTGCTAAAAGAAAAAATGGAGTAGTAGTCGATAATTCTCCTGGGACGAGCAATATTAAAAAATTGGATAAAATGGATTCAGAATATAGGCGGGTTGTACATCATGTTGTATGAAGTAGAAGCAATGACGAGATATATGAATGTGTTCTTAAACGAATAATTGATCTTCACTTGTTTATTGATGAATGCGTAGTTCATAAAGGAAAGTGAAAAGTAGATGAAATTATTTCATTGGCACCGTTTGATCCTGTAAGTATGCAAAATGAGGTTGTAGTAACCGGGATTAAGAGAAAGATTGTTCAAAAGCGAAGCGGAACTCGCCGAACCGTGAAGTGCACAGAGGAAAAAAAAACCTGTAGTAAAACTTCGAACTATTCAACAAACAGAAAAGAAAAATTACAATCACGAAGTGCAACTATTTGTAATTTTTTCTCATTTGCAAGGTAAACAAAGCACTAGTGGATAAGGACGACGATGACAACGATATTACTTGTCTAACTTTGTGAACAACGCTAACAGAAAAAAGAAAAAAAGTTGTTTGGTTGCTTTTTTTTTTGGCTTCGTTTTTTTTTTTAGAACAAAGACTGTCGATCAATGTCGTGTTTATGGTATGATTTAAGAATGTAATTTTGAAACATGTTAACCAGGGATCCATATGCTCGTATTAAATATGTATGTATTTATTCTGTTAGGGTCGATACAGGCGAATCAATGAAAGACAGAAATACTAAACCGAGCACACACACTCTTTGATAACGGAGTTCACCCAAATTGGCTACGTCTCCGGGCCGCTACACGTGGCACTTTATATATATATTAAAAGAGGATTACAATCGTAATCTAGCTAGACACAAAGTTATGGTTCTCTCGCAAATAGAACCCTCTCTTTATAATATAGAGGTGTTTGTGTAGGTGTAATTAAAATACAAGATATTGGAGCATATAAATAGGACCCTTAGTGGGTCATATTACAATTCCAAGTGATGTGGGATAATTGGAAAACATGGCCAAATCTCATTTGGCTCCACAACTCAACAATCTCCCACTTGGAGTCAAATGTCGAGTGCTTCAAAAGAAATCCACTTATCCCCGATCACCGAACTCACTGTGCTCCACCGAGCAGAATGCTCCCATCGGTATCGTTGTATAGTAATTGATACTCTGCCGTCATCGGCGAGTTACTCATTCTTCCAGTGTAGCGGCGACCCTGAGCCTCAAGCTCGGAGCCCTACTGAGGTTGCACACAGCCTCAGTTTGTCGATTGTAACAGTCTTCGTTAGCATATCGGCGGGGTTCTTAGCGCCCTCAATCTTTTCTAGCGCGAAGATTCCATCTTCTAGAACAGCCCGGATAAAGTGGTAACGAATCTGTATGTGCTTTGTGCGTGAATGGAATACAAGATTCTTAGCTAGCTGAACTGCACTTTGACTATCACAGTGCAGAACTCCCTTGTCGGTTTTCTGACCGAGCTCCTTTAAGAAACCTTGCAACCAAATCATCTCTTTGCTTGCTTCCGTCATCGCGACGTACTCAGCCTCTGTGGTCGACAATGCAACAATATTTTGCAACTTAGATGTCCAACTCACAGCAGTACCATCGAAGGTACAAACACATCCCGTTATGCTCTTTCGGCTGTCCAGATCACCGGTCATGTCAGCATCCACATAGCCGTGCAGGCCTTCCGAGGTCTTTCGGAAACATAATGTCAAACTCACGGTACCCGAGAGATATCTCAATATCCACTTCACAGCTTCCCAATGGTGCTTTCCTGGGTTACTCATGTAACGACTGACAACTCCCACTGCATGGGCAATATCCGGTCTTGTACACACCATAGCGTACATCAAGCTACCAATTGCTGAAGCGTAGGGTATGTTCGACATACGATCCTTTCCTTCCTCGTCTGAGGGTGATTGTTTCTTCGACAAGCTAAAGTGTGCGGCTAGCGGTGAGCCTACAGCTTTGGCATCACTCATGCTGAACCGTGCCAACACTTTCTTCACATACTCGGCTTGCGACAGAAACAGGGACCCATCCCTTCCTCGGGATATCCTCATACCGAGGATTTGATTTGCGGCACCCAAATCTTTCATCTCGAACTGTTTCGCCAACTGTTGCTTCACCTTGTTAATCTCAACAAGGCTCGACCCGGCGAGCAACATGTCATCTACATACAAAAGTAGTATGACATCCGAAGAGTTCACAAATCTCTTCACGAAACAGCAGTGATCACTATCATTTCTTTCGAACCCGGTATCCGCCATGAAACTGTCAAACTTCTTGTACCACTGCCGTGGTGCTTGTTTTAGCCCATACAAGCTCTTCCTCAGTTTGCAGACCAGTTTCTCTTTTCCCTTTTCGGCAAACCCTTCAGGTTGGAGCATGTAAATTTCTTCATCGAGATCTCCATGGAGAAAGGCAGTTTTCACATCTAACTGCTCGAGATGAAGATTCGCATTTACAACAATGCTCAATAATAGCCGAATAGTCGTCATCTTTACGACTGGTGAAAAGATCTCGGTGTAGTCAATTCCTGCCTTTTGCTGGAACCCTTTGACTACTAGGCGTGCCTTATACCATTTCGTGCCATCTTGTTCCTCCTTTAAACGGAACACCCATTTGTTGCTCAGTGCCCTTTTCCCCTTGGGCAGTTCGGCTAACTGCCAAGTCACATTCTTCTCTAGTGACTTCATCTCATCCTTCATCGCGAGCTCCCACTTGCTTGAGTCTTTCAGCTCCAGAGCTTCTTCTCTACTTTCGGGCTCTCCTGCATCACTGAGCAGTATGTAATGCAGGGAAGGAGAGTATCGGGCAGGAGGTCTCCTCTCGCGATGACCTCGGCCCAATTCAGGTCGGGGAGTTTGGGGCATCTCCTCGTCCTCTTCAGCATCTGCTGGAGGGTTGTCGAGCACCACTGGCTCATCTTCAGTGTCATTTTCCAAGTCCAATCTTGGAAACGCATTCATGTCGACCATACCACTTTCCTCGGACGGGAGCGCATCTTCTTCCACCACTGCATTTTGTCGATCTTTGTACAAAATGCCTTCGTTGAAGATAACATCCTTACTGCGAATGATCTTCTTTGTTTGACCATCCCAGAAGCGATATCCAAACTCAGCTCCACCGTACCCCACAAAGTAACACACTTTGGATTTCGAGTCAAGCTTGGTACGATCATTTATGTCGACATGGATATATGACAGACAACCGAACACTCGCAAGTGTTCATAAGAGATAGGCTTTCCTACCCACTCTTCCTCGGGAATTCTCCTTTCTAGGGGCACTGAGGGTCCGCGGTTAATGAGATAAACCGCCGTGCTTACTGCATGTGCCCACAAGGCTTTGGGTAACCCACTTTGCAGTCTCATACTCCTAGCACGATCATTGATTGTTCGGTTCATTCGCTCGGCCACGCCATTTTGCTGTGGCGTTCTTCGGATGGTCTTCTCCATTCGAATGCCTCTCTGAGCACAGAACTCTACGAACTTCGCATCAATGTACTCTCCGCCGTTGTCGGACCTCAAACACTTGAGTTTATTCCCGGTCTCCAGTTCGACCATGGCCTTCCATTCTTGAAATTTCTTAAACACCTCAGACTTGTGTTTCAAGAAATAGACCCATGTTTTCCTCGTCGAATCATCGATGAAGGTCACATAGTATTGAGCTCCTCCCAGTGAGGTTACTGGAGATGGTCCCCATACATCTGAGTGGACCAGTGCTAGCTTCTCCTCCTTGGGAGCTTTTCCACCTTTTCGGAAGCTCACCTTCTTCTGCTTCCCGAAGATGCAACCTTCACACATATCGAGGTTGACAGACTTCAAGCCTGGAAGTTTGCTGTCCTTCGCTAACACCTTCATCCCCTTCTCACTCATGTGACCCAACCGTCGATGCCACAGTTCCGAGCAGTCTTGCAACACAGCTGCCGCCACTGTACACTCTTCATCGGTCGTCATGTACAGCATACCGACCTTGCTCCCTCGGGCTATCACCATAGCTACTCATGAAACTTTCCAAGCTCCACAGCTAAACGAAATGGAGTGCCTTTCGACATCGAGTTGACCTACTGAAATCAGATTCTTGGTCAACCTCGGGACATGCCTCACTTTCGTTAGCTTCCATACCGACCCGTTTGGAATGCGAATTTTCACATCGCCCATTCCAACAACATCCAACGCTTCTCTGTCGGCTAGATACACTTTACCGAAATTACCCACAGTGTAATTTTCGAATAAATCCTTCTGAGCGGTCGTGTGAAATGATGCCCCAGAGTCTAGAATCCACGAATCTATGTCTCTCTGCACGACAAGCATTAAACAGTCATCCGAATCCTCGTCGCTCGCAATATTAGCCCCGTGATCACGGCCGGTACTCTTCTTCGGCTGCTTGCACTCATGACTGAAGTGCCCCATACCCTGGCAGTTATAGCATCGAAGATTCTTCTTACTTCGATTGCTATCTTTGCCTCCTCGGCTAAGCCCTCTTCTACCTCGGGATTGTGAACGTCCTCTAACGTCCCATACCCTGGCTTTACCCCGGTCTCTTGTGTTGAATATTGTCCCACATTGATGGGTTATTGATCCTACTCTATGCTTATATATGAGTTCCTCTCCTTCCTATCACAAGGCCTTATGGTGGGAATGGATGGACTCTAATATGGTATCAGAGCGGGCTTTCTTTGTTCCTTGTTTGTTGGGCTCCCCCATTGTCTCGTTGTTTACACTTGTGGGCATTTGGCCTATTAGGCATTTGTTTAGCTCGGCCCACAAGTGAGGGGGAGTGTTGAATATTGTCCCACATTGATGGGTTATTGATCCTACTCTATGCTTATATATGAGTTCCTCTCCTTCCTATCACAAGGCCTTATGGTGGGAATGGATGGACTCTAATATCTTGAACCCATGTTCAAGGCTGCTCCATCATTTAAGCATTCACCCATATCTAATCTCCTGAGTTCCTCAGCGAGTATTTGATCTCGGATGCCGTTGTAAGTCAGTTTCTCCTTTCCAATTGAGTTGCTAACAGCAGCTCGCATGAATTTCCAACTGTTCGGTAGAGATGCTAGCAGTATAAGGGCTCTCACTTCGTCTTCAAAAGTTATCTCCACCGCATCCAACTGATTTACGGTGTCGATGAACTTGTTCACGTGACTCGCGACAGGTGTCCCCTCAGCCATGCGTAGGTTGAACAACTTACGCATGAGATGTACCTTGTTGTTCGCGGATGGTTTCTCATACATGTCGGTGAGGATCTTCATCATCCCCATCGTCGTCGTCTCTCTTGCGACGTTATGTGCTACACTCCTAGATAGTGTTAGGCAGATCACTCCCAACACTTGTCGGTCTAAGAGTTTTCACGCCTCCTCGGTGGTCGTGGTCGGCCTTTGCTCAAGGAGAAGTGGCTGATGCATCTTCCTCCCATAAAGGTAGTCCTCTATTTGCATTCTCCAGAATGCGAAGTCCTTCCCGTCGAACTTCTCGATCCCGTGTGCGGTCCTGTCTTCTTTCGCCATCGATCTTCCGAGCTCTGATACCACTTGTTAGGGTCGATACATGCGAATCAATGAAATACAGAAATACTAAACCGAGCATACACACTCTTTGATAACGGAGTTCACCCAAATTGGCTACGTCTCCGGGCCGCTACACGTGGCACTTTATATATATATATTAAAAGAGGATTACAATCGTAATCTAGCTAGACACAAAGCTATGGTTCTCTCGCAAATAGAACTCTCTCTTTATAATATAGAGGTGTTTGTGTAGGTGTAATTAAAATACAAGATATTAGGGCATATAAATAGGACCCTTAGTGGGTCATATTACAATTACAAGTGATGTGAGATAATTGGAAAACATGGCCAAATCTCATTTGGCTCCACAACTCAACATATTCTGGAACTGTTTCTTCAACATATTTAATATGATGCAGTTTTTTTCTTCATATTGAGTTGCAATTACGTAGTTGCAGTCCATTACTTGGTTTGTCTAGCAATTCTACTTTAAGTAGTTCATTGCAGTCACCATATTATGCGGGTTCATGTATGAGCATGTGTAGTAACTATAAAGATAAGAGTTTTGATTCATGTTATGGGATGATTCATGTGCAGTGTGTATATGTATGGAATCCTTACGTGGAGAAAACAATTATTTTTTCATAATTTTTGTTAACCCTTATATTGATTTTTGATCCGATGGCTAAAAAATTAGGACAGGATTTATAGTGCAGTCAAAACGCATCGAGTCAAAATTTGTTCCAAAATGTACCAAGTTATAGGTGGTTACTTTTTTTTTTTTTGAAACAAAGGAGGTTACTTGTTAAGGACATATTGGATTTTCTCCAAGGTCAAGACAATCTTGAGATTAGTCAAACGGTTGTTATCGTGAATGATAAGCGAATTGATTGCCATTTAAAAAAAACAGCTAATGAAGACATATAACATATTAGATATATTGTTAAACAATTAGATAACGGGACTTACTTTAATCTAATTGTTACCTGCCACTTTTTTAAAGATTTCATACGCACTCACATGAAATCCGAAATCTTTTATATCTGATATAAAATGATGATTTCAATGGGAATAATGGATGTAAGAAATACTATATTAAATATGATAAGTGAATGACAGTCATTTTCAATGTTGCAATAAAGTACCAATTAATGTTTTAGCCTTTAAGACATGAACACCGCATATACATAATAGATCTAAGCATTCATTCCTAGCTAGTTAAGATAGGCGTAGTGAAAAAACTAGACATAATAAATCTAAGGCCATCGCAACAATCCCATTCTCACACCCATCGTATAGAATAAAGCCCCAAAAATAATATACAAACAAATAAGCCCCTACGTATCAGCAGCCGACGAATATATTTTCTCAAAGACTTTATGTTGGTGCAAGGCTACGAACGGAATATTTATATATTTTACTGTTTACTACTTAAACATTTTATTAAGGGTTTTAAGGTCTAAAATTTACTATCAGAACATTCATGTATCTTATACAAAAATTATTATTATTATTATATCACTAATGTAATAACTTTATTCACAATCTAATTGCCCATAAACTAACACTTGATAATTAGTGAGACCTATTCAATTCCTTCCTAATCCAGTTAGAATATCTGAATTAAAAGTAAATATGAACCAGTTTTATTACAACAATAAACTTTCTTGTAATTATTACTCCTGGACTTTAATTATACAAATAATGTCTCATAACTACAACTTTTCAACTTTAATTCACACAAGTTATCTATTATATGTTCATTACTCATAGATATCACATTTTTTTTTAAATATAAATAGCCATATTATTCTGTTTTTTAGCACACGGGTAAAACAACTTAGTCTATTTGTTTATCTCTCTCCTCTTTTCTCTCTCTCTCCCCCCCCCCCCCCCCCCCCCCCTCTTCCCTTTAAACGACTATAGAGATGCATTTTCAACTGAATTATATACAATTTCGACTGAATCACATGCATTTTCTGCTGAATTAGATGCATTTTCAACTAGAGTGCATCATGTTTAGCTGAAAGTACATGTGTTTTAGTAGAAAGTGCATGTAGCCCAGATGAAAGTACATTAAATTCAGATGAAAGTACATCTAGTTCGATCTTGTCAGTCGAAAGTGCATCTGTTTCAATAAAAGTGCATCTAATTAAACTGAAAGTGTATCTAATACAGCTGAAAGTGTATCTCGTGTACCTGAAAGTGTATTTAGTTCAGCTGAAAGAGTATCTAATTCAGTCAAAAGTGAATATAATGTATGTACTTCAGCTGAAAATGCATTTAATTCGGTTTTTTTATAATTTTTTTCCATTATTGAGTTTTTTTTAATGTTTTTTTGTGTATATTTTTTTCATTTTTATTATTTTTAATGGTTTTTTTTTTTGGAAAATACATTTTGTGGTTTTTTTTTTGTGTTTTTTATTTATAAGAATACATTTTTTTGAGTGATTTTTATCCTTTTTAAATACTTTTTGTGATTTTTTTTCATTTTTTTTGACTTTTTTTTAATAATTACAATTTTCAAGATTGTTTTGTAAAATTACATTTTTTGTGAATTTTTTAATAATTTTTCTATATTTGTTGTGATTTTGTTCATTTTTTTTTTTATAACTTTTTGTGATTTTGTTGTGATTTTTTATGATTTTTTTCCATTTTTTGTGAGTTTTTCGGTTTTATACAATTTTCTTGTAATTTAAAACTATTTTTTTTTGGTTTTATAGAGAAATAAAACATGTGAATTATGTTTTGAGTTGTATTATATATGACGTTTTGTTAAATAAATCTAATAATTAAAAAGTGGTAATAAGAGAAATGCAAACTTTTTGAGTTATTTAAGAAGAATATAAGTTGGTTAGAGATATTTATAAGGAATTACTCTTTAATTATAATTAAAACTCTTACCGAAGTAAAACTTGTAACCGTTACAACTTCAGGAGACCAGCAAGGTAAGTTTCTAACACTTCATAGTTATATGATCAACATCTTAACTGTTTGAGATTTTTTGCAAGTTTAAAAAAAACTTTATATTATTGAACTATTAGTCTTAAGTTTTATGGACTTTAATTGTGTCTAAATGGGCTTGTAACTCTACCACTCTATCTATATAAAAAATGTTAACGTCTTATATCTTGAACTTTCATTCATTAATAATATTATTGTTCTCACTCTCTCTAATTCTGTCTCTATATCTATACTGGACTAATATGTCACACAACACGTTATCAACAATTTGTTCGCGGAGACTAGAGTATATGTTTGGAGATTGGACTAAAAGCTATGAATCTGTTATATAAAATATAAATGTTGAAACTTATCCGGGTTTAATTGCGTTATCGCTATATCGATTTCCATCAAAATAGCAGAAGTACGGTACACACAAATTTATTTTGTAACTCCGCGTATATATACAAAAGTGCATGCAAACTATGACTGTATGACCATATGCATGCTATGTTAATAGCATGATATAACCTGCATGTCTAGTATAAACAATCCAAGAAACATTTATTTTTGCAACGTTATCACTGTTTGTTGGATTATATATCTTGTAGAATCACTTGTCTAGTTAACTAAGTATAGGACAAAAATACATGTGGATTCGATATAACATAACAGTAGAACATGTTGGCTTCATATTGTTTCAATGTGATATTTTGATTACTATTAATATCTTAGATATGTTCTGTTCCTTAAAATTGATATACTGCAGGCTTGGTTTTGTATACTTCCTTAACTTATTAAGTGTGTATATTGGTAGTAATAAAAAACCTGTAGAAGCATAGTTGTTTACTTCTGAAACGACAGGGACCAGTTTGAATATTTGTGATACTTCTGGACTTATAATGTAATTGTTAACGTATATTAATCTGTCGGATTAAATCTGTAACAAACTGAAACGTATATGACTGGTTTGTAATTCGGTGAAAGATGTACACGGTTCTGTTAATTAATCAAGGACTAGACTGAAACGTTCAAGAAATAAAGGACTGACTATGTAATAAATCTGGAACTATAATTAGTAATTTACTGAAATTACAGGCGTGTTCCCTGGAGTATGTAACATGTATAAAACAATATATATGTGTTATAAATGTCAATATTCGGTCTATAAATATTCACCACATGCATATATATATATTAAAATAATATTGAATAAAAATTATATGTTAACTGAATAAATTGATGTGTTTCCTTAGAATTTAATATATCCTATTGCATGTTGTAATTATTATGAATAAAATCTTCACATATGACAGTTTAATAATAATAATTAGATCTTGATATTATAAATTGTGATATATTATGTGTTGATTGATGATAATTAGTAAATATCAGAAATAGCAACATCTATAGGTTTTATTTACTGCCATGTATACATATGTATAATATGGTAATTACAAAATCATATATTTTCATATTTAAGTTATAAAAATTATGAATCTTCTCTAAATAGGCTAATCTATTTGGATACGATGTGTAGGAAAGATATAAACGGAAGTCGATATCCTAATGAGGTCGGGTTTTAAGTGGCATTCGTGCCCTCCACCCTCACCGTTTTTCCTGGTCGTGTTCAATTAGAGCCATCGAAAGGGGTTGAGTAAATAATAATTTTTATGATAACTAATCCAGAACTCACAACACACGTTGGATGCCATTTATGATGAGGAAATCGCAAAGCATACTTGCGAAATGACTGTTTAGACAATGATGTTATTCCGTCACCACATGTTAGTTAGTCTGATGTGTGAGCATGTGATGCCCAAATATTTTTTGGATGCCATCTTAGATGGGTAAAACACGAGTTTGTTGTTACCCTCGAAATGAAGGCTAAGGTGTTGATTTTATTCCGCCGCCACATTTGAAACGTGATGACGTCTATGGTCAACAAATGTCTGAATTTGATATATTGGAGCGATCATTCACCAAAATAATAGCTTGGAAATTGTATTCCATAAGTAGTATCGTAAATTTATATTCACCATGTTCGTTCATTGCCCATCTGTTTGTGGATGAAAAAATTTCCCGATGAGCAGTTTTAATCATATTGAGTTAATGACGAATTGTTATGCCTGATGCTAATGCTCTTCGTGGATGTTGTTCTCCAATAGAGAATCAAGACAAAGATTATTTGTCTCAAACTGTGGCGAGCCTAACACTTGCCTAGCCAAGCGAGATTTAGACAATCGTCAAAGCTGAAGACCTATAACTCCAAGATAATATTTGAAAGGAAAAATAGGGTCCGTTGTTTCAAAGCAAGAGACAATGCTCATTGAGCCAATTCTGTGCTATATAAATAACAAATGTCATGCGTGGCTAATCTTTTCACAGTTCACAACTATTATAAGGGTGTAAAAGCAGTAACTAATGTGGTTAAATATAACTGAAAGGAAACTCTTGAGACCCCTGATTTTGTGGCTCAAATGAGTTTGGTACATTTATTTATTGATTTTGATAAATCATTGAATCAGTTTTTTCACTCATCTGGATTATGTTTTTCCATTTGGATTATGATTTTTCTATTTGGACATACTTTTGGATTATGGTTTGCCTGTTTACGAAATTTCTCGAAACAATTTAAATTGTTTTGAGCAATTTTCTTTGATAAATGTGACCAAAATTTAAATTATGAAATTTTAGTCAATACTTGTGGGGTAGTTGATTTTATGAAAATAGTGGATAACAGTGTACCACATAATTTCACCAACTACTTGCCTAAAAGAGTACTCATTGATAATGATTCTGCACCTGTCGTTTCAAATCAAAATATTTGATAAATCGCTGCAATGTTTTAATCCTAATTTTTAACATCCATTAGTAGTATATCTTATTTTATTAATGAAGACAAATGTGAAATAAAGAAATGGTAAATTCCAGTATTCCTCTTAGTTTAAAGTACTATATTTTTGAACCCCAAAAATTGTTAGTTGACGTAGAAGACTGCCTAGTGTGGAAAGAGAATATCAGTGGTGATTTCACTTTGGAGTCGGCTTGGAACCTGGTGAGAACAAAGTAATATCAGTTGGATTAATAAGTTAATCTGGGATAAATGGGTGCCCCTCAAAGTTTCATGTTGTGTATGGAAATTCTTTAAAAAAGCTATTCCCACATATGATAGAATTAGAAAATTCAATATCCAAGGTCCCTCGGTATGTGAATGTTGCAGGGCAATTGAAGAAAATATAGAGAGCATCTCTTTAATTCCGCAAAAAATAGCTAGTATAGTGTTGCTACACTTAACTAATATCGTGGGCATAAAAGTGTATAACAACTCCTTGAGAGGAAGATTTGTAAATTGTTAGGTAAACAAAAGGTGATTATGTGAATAACAGAATTTGTATCATACTTCCTAATGCCTTGTTTTGTTCCTGTGGCAAGATGCAAAAGTAAAATGTAGGCGGTGAATATGACTGCTTACACTAATTTATTTTATAAGCAAACTGCTTACATTATTAATAAAAGAAGTGAGCTAGTTTCTGCACAAATTTTGTAAGAAAGACACGAATTTTCCAAGCGACTTTGATCTCTATAAACCTAATTCTAATAACAGAGTTGAAAAAACTACTACGATGAATCTGATAAAGTCGGGGCCTCTTGATGGGAATGATCTTAAATTTAATGTCGACGGTAGTTATCCAAATAGTGGTGAGAAGTGCGGTATTTGAGGCTTTCTAAGGAATAGCAAAGGTGACTTTATTCTAGATTTTTCTATCCTTGTTCCCTGTAATTTTCCAAAGAATTTCCAAAGAATTGATGAACATGGTATTCCTAATTTTACAGAGAGAAGAGAAGACATAGCAGGAGCAGTGGTAGAAGTTTGAGAAGCAGGAAAGAAATACGGGTTCTCTTAACATGTGGAGACTATTTTAGTGGATTATAAATATTGGTTTTGGTCCTTAAAGTTGCCATTTTCTATTTCTTTTTTTCTAATGTAATAACAGCATGTTTAGCGATTTGTTGTTTTAAAATGTTGGTTTAACTTATTTTACTGTGTTGGTTCGATTTCAGCTTGTTTTGCTATGATCCAACGCCTTCTAGCTGACGTGATACTCGGATCATCGGGATTCAATGTCGTAATCCTTTCTTCCACGTCGAGAAGTTTTCCATGCACTTTCTCTCTAGTTGTACTCCCTTTCTCTTTAGCTACACTGGCTATTTCCGACATGCTGCTTCCTGATACTAGTTGTCCCGCACTTTGTTCCTCTTTATAACAAATGAGAAAATCCATCATGCTAAATGATTAACTAATGTTTCTAGAGGCCTTCGCCTTTGCAACTTTTTTTTACCTTTTGCCCTCTCTAAACTTATCCAAAACCAATATTCATTCAACGTCGTCATCATTGATGTCAAAATCAATTGATCTTGATCCACCTGCTACATTAATTTTTTTATCGTTTTATTTTGAATATGCATGTGTCATTTTGGTTGATCTTTAAAATTAAAAAAAAGAGATGATTTTTAAAGTGTTTACCCATATCATCGTAAAAAGCGAGTTCCGCGGATTTATACTATCAAGTTTTAACAAATGACCGTAAGTAGTCCAATAAAACAGGTTGATTATTTAAAAAACTGATTTATATTACTAATTAAAAATTATACAAAAGTTTATAGAACCATACCACATCTTAGACGACTCTCTTATTTTTTTGCCTCCTTACCTTGTGGTTGAAGCATGATTGGAATTTTTTCACCCTTTTACTCACATCGCCAAAGTGTTGGCGCATCATTTCCGATGAACGGTTACAAATCCAACCCTCAGGTAACTCATGGTGGTAATTGGCCTGAATTTTTATCCAATATTTCCGTTTTGATTGTTCATTGCCAACAACCCTATCGATTGATAACAAGACCAAATTTTGCAAATTCGCTCATATTCATATCCAGTCCACACTTTTCGATCAACTAAATCAATTTGAGTTTGAGTTTTTATTTTTATTTTGCATTTTGAAAGTGGAGAAAATTGAGGATGGTAAGGTTGCATAGAAAATTGAGGGGAATCGTCATAATGGGAGGAGGGCATGTAACTTTTACCATCCTCGAGGTTTATTGTGTAATTGAAATTTGGATTGGTGTAGAAATTATCACCATAATTGGCAATTTATAGAAAATAAGTGTGTTTAGTGATATAGGGCAGGTAATAAAAAGTGATAAAACTATGTGGTTTGAATGAAAATAACCAACAACTTCATCACAACAATAAGAGAGAGAATAAAATCAGCTAGAGAGATAAAGAGAGACAATTAGGGTGAATAACCCTAGCCGCCGCCTAGATGACAGATCCGGTATCCTCACCGGAAAGAGATAAAAACAAGACGGTAAAATAGAACCCGCAATGCATGTCACCAGATCCTACACCTACAAAATCTTTCGCATCTATAGTAAGCTTGCAACCAAAGAAAACTAATATAGCTTTGAAAGAAGTCAGGAGCTATAAAGGCGAGCCTTTAATCCACTTTTCTATGGAAGATGTTAAGCAATTATCAGAACCATTTAAGTATACGTTAGTCAGCAAATTTACACATGGTAAACCGAACATAGAAGCTATAAGGAAATTATTCAGTAAGCTTGATCTTCAGGTAAACTACACTATTGGCATTTTCGATCATAAACATGTCTTAATTCGATTTTTCCACGAAGATGATTTTTCGAGAATTTGGTTTAGAAATATTTGGTATATAGATCACTACCCTATGTGTGTTTTTAAGTGGTCGTACAATTTTGATCCCGATTTTGAGACCTCTGTAGCACATGTTTGGATTAATCTACCTTAGCTCCCAATCCATCTATACAATATATCAAGTATTTTTTCTATAGCAAGAGCTTTTGGGCATCCTTTAAGAGTCGATGAACCTACCTCCAAACTAACAACACCTAGCCTAGGTAGAATCTGCGTAGAGATAGATCTAAGCGAAGAGCTAATTTAAAGGGTTCGTATTAGTTATGGTGACATCAGTGATGATGGTTTATGGCCGTATTACAACTACGGAAATCTACCAGATTACTGTAGATTTTGTTACAAACAATGTCATAAGGTGGATCAATGCAAATTAAAAATTACAGCTAAGGAGAAAACTCAAGAACATGATAAAAATAATAAGGAAAAAGAGCAACCAGCAAAGAACAATAAGGAAAAAGAACAAAAAACAAAAAAACCAGAGGCCAAAGTATACAATGCCAATTTAAGAAAAAAAGAAAGCACAAAAGATTGGGTAGCTTGAACTTTTCACAAACCTAAAATGGTGCAAAAAGAAGTCATTGAAGATTCAAGCAAAATTGTTCTTAGCCAACCTGCAAATCCATAAAAGAAGTAGTGAATATCAGTGAAGAAGAAATAGAAGAAGAATTAATAGATGAGGAAATTTTATGTGTAACTCCTAAGAGGAAGAATGAATGAAATTGATAATCTTTTAATAGATAAAGAATAAGGTGAAATTGATAATCTCTTAATAGATAAAGAAGTAGGTGAAATTTGCAGAAATATTGAGGAGGCTGAGCATAATCAAGGTGAGATTGACCTACCTTTGATCCCTTTTAATAAGGATAGCTATCCTATTGAAAGGAATATAACAGTAATTACTGAAATAGAAGAGAAGTGGGAAGAAATTCTATCTAAAAGTCAAAAAAAGAAACTCAAATAGAAAAAAAAATGCTATTTTGAAGGAGCAGCAAAAACAACAACATATGAGTCTAAGATCATCCTCTAATGTGGGGGAAAGAAAGAGCTATAAATGATTAATGCCCTTATATGGAATGTGAGGGGGTTAGGAAACAAAGCTACCTACAGAAGAATTAAAAAGCTTTGTAAAATACATAAAATTAAGTTACTGGTGTGTATCGAACCTATGGTGGATGTGTCAAACCTAGATGAGTATAAGGTAAAGTATGGGTTTGATTATGCTCTTAGTCATATTGATAATAAAATCTGGGTTTTTTATCAGCAAGTTTTTGAGATTAATGTTTTGCAACAAACTAACCGGTGCATGAATGTGGAAGTTCAGTGGGTTAATTATAAAATTCTTCTTTCCCTAGTGTATGCTAAGTGTACTAGTCTAGAAAGGAGAGAGTTTTGAGATTTTTTGAGACTTAATAAAAAAAATGGTCTTTGGTTTATTACTGGGGATTTTAATACAGTCTCTAAACAGCAGGACCAAGTTGGTGGGCTTCTAATTAATTTAAGAGCATCTAATGACTATTTGGATTGTTTGGAAGATATTGGTGTTAGTGAGATAAATTTTTGTGGCTCTAAATATAATTAGTGGAATAAAAGGGACGGAGACGGCTCTATTTTTGAAAGAATAGATAAAGTTTGTGTCAACAATGCTGGTGCTAATATGTTTAATTCTATTTCTTTAGAGCATCTTAGCAAGACCAACTCTGATCACAGTCCATTACTTTCTACTCTAAAATCTGAGTTAGATCGGAATTCTAGAAGGTTTATTTTCCAGAAATTTTGGATAAAAAATCAAGAGTATCTACAGGTTGTGGAAAATAGTTAGAAAAAATACTCTACTGGTAATGCTCTCTTTTCTTTGGTGCAAAATTTGAATAATGTCAAAAGAGCGTTAATAGAGTGGAATAAAGTTACCTTCGGAAATATTTTTCAGAAAGTAATTGATGCAGATGATGAAGCTTTGAGGGTGGAAAAATTATATGAAGATTCTCCATCACCTGCAAATAGAGAAATGTTAATGGAAACTAAAGAAAAGCTAAATTATAGACTGAAAATTGAAGAAGATTTCTAGACTCAAAAAGCTAATCTTAGATGGGCAATGAAAGGTGAGACAAATACTAATTTTTTTTCATGGAGTAAGAGAAGAAATAAAAGTCTGATTTCTTCAATTACTAATACTCATGGTAAAATTTTGACAAACAAAGAGGAAATTCAAGAAGAAGCTATTCTTTATTATAAAAGTCTCCTTGCTGCGGATGATAATAAAAGATATTATAGCAGCTTTCTCTATGAAATTATGGTGGAAATTCAGAACTACCAACTCTTTGTGGGCTAGATTTATGAAAGCTAAGTATTGTAAAAAACTACATCCAATGCAAGCTAAAATTAAGAAGGGTGAGAATACTTGGTGTAGAATGCAAAAAGTTAAAGATTTTTGTAAATGGGAGATTTTTGTAAATTTTGATAATTGGTTGGGTTGTGGTCCTTTAAAAAAAGAGGGAATTGGTGAAAAATTACTCTTAAAAGATCTATTGTCTGAAGGAACATGGGATAATGATAAAGTTGATGAACTTATTCCCATAGGGCTTAAAAATCTCTTTGCGGCTCAGTTGAATATTAATAAATATGGAAAATATGAAATTATCTGGAAAAATGAAGTTACTGGAAATTTTTCTATTAAAATTGCTTGAGATATGGCAAGAGATAAATATCAAACAAGTTGGCTTTATAAACAATATTGGGATCAAATTTTACGTATGAAGATTACTTGCTTTGTTTGGAAGCTCATTCATCATGCGACTCCTCTAGATTTTGCAATAAAAAAATTTGGTGTTCAATTAGCTTCGAAGTGTGAGTGTTGTGGAAAGTATAAAGAAGATGAAGATCATTTATTTAGTTGTGGGAAAATTGCTTCAGAAGTATGGTTTTTTTTTGATAAACAGATGGGGATTATTAATAATAATTTATCTCTTAGAAGTAGATTATTAAATTGGTGGTAAAAAAAAAAGATAGTACCTCCAGTATACAGATAAAAATTTGTAAAGTTCTACCTTCATTTATCGTCTGGTGCATTTGGAAATCAAGGTGCAACAGTAAGTTTAAAAATAAACTTATGAGTTCATCATAGATATGTAAAGAAGTGACTTCTCTTATTCATATTCATTCTAAAAAAAGCAATATTTTCCCCAAAATTTGGAGTATGAACAATATCCCAAACAGTGAGAAGGCCCAAAGACAACCAAAGGTGAAACTTGTTAAGTGGATTAATCCACCATCTGGATACCTAAAGATTAATACAGACGGCTGTTATAAACCCTATTTAAACTCCAATGGTATTGGAGTAATTGCTCGATATTCTAATGGTAAATTTGTATACGGGTTAAAGATTCTATAGAGAGTAATTCACCTATCGAGTCTGAAGCAAAAGCCGTATTATCTTTTCTAAAACTAACAAAGTTTGATTATTTTGTTTTATAAAGTGACTCTATGTAGCTAATATGGGAAAATCAAAGGTCCTTGACAGATCAGGGTGATTATAAATGAGATTAAAAATAAATTAAAGGAGAAGAATTCATAGTTACGCATGTGGAGAGAGAGTCAAATCAAACTGCAGATCATCTTGCCAATCTAAGGTGTTCTATTGGATTGAAGCTGTACGAAAGCTACGAAAATCTTTCTAATATAGTAAAGGCTATGATTCTCCTCGAAGGTGAATGTTTGGCTAATTTCGCATCAATTGATGAAGAAGGAAATAGAGAGGAAGAAGGAATTCTCTGTCTGATCCAGACCAAAGGGAAATTAGATCTATCTGGAGAGAGAGAGAAAATTTACAAAATGGTCCTCCAAAGTTCTTGCATTGTTTTTTTAAGTTCTCCATTTTAAAGAGTTTACTCTTCAAGTTGTATAGTTTGTTTTGTTGTTATATTGCTACTCTACTTTGTTTTTAGTGCGGTTTTTTCCCCACTTTTTATTTTAATAATTAATAAAAATGTGGGTTTTTCCCCACCAATTATATATAAAAAAAGTGAAAGTTTATATAGGGAGGGGTATGGGTAAAATTTTATTTTATTTTAAAATTTTGGACTCAAAAAATAAAACTAGCCTTCTTTTTAGAACATATTTATATAGTTTTAAATTCTAGGGACATAAAAATATTAATGTTACCGTTTATTACCGTTAAGAAAAAAAAAAAAAAAAAACTCGGCTAGCTCATCAGGGATTGTTTTGTAATTATTTTGAAATTAGATGGACCATCGCTATTATCATTAATGGTTAGATATCTTTTAATACATTAAAACTATAGGAACTGCCATGTAATTAATAGCAGAACCAATCCCTGTATTATTATGGCGAACCAAATACAGAGGAGAGAGACAGTGAAGCAAATAGGAGAGAGGCGGAGGCGACATCTGACACAACGGCAGCCACAACCAACCACGGATTATCGGGTGGCCTGCCCATCGCACGGAGCTTCGCCCACCGCAACCAACCACCGGTATACGTGCTCTAAGGATGGAGAGCCACCAACACTCAAAAATCAATGGATTAGTGGGCTTTCCCGGCTTTCAATAATAATAAAAAATATTGATTCTTAAACTACTATCGTCGTGATTATTTAGGCTATAACTACCCTAAATAAAGAAACAATTGGAAATGAAATACAACGAAATCACATGTATATTATAGCCATTCAATTGGCCATTCAAGCACATCTTTTATGCTGTACTAGCCTAACTTTTCACATCGTAAAAAGTTTAATCACTGAAAAAAGAATCTTAGTAAAGAAAGAGCGGTTCGCAATAAGTTTATGAGCATTTTCAAACTCCAAATAAAAGGAACAACGATGTCAACAAATTGAACAATGTGGACTATGGAGTTCCAGACTTCTTCCAAATAATTCAAATTTGGAGCATAAAAAAGGTAAAATAGTTCTTAAAACTTTGGAAATGTATGTAGTTCTGTAGGCAAACAAAAAAAAAGTCTATTTGAAAACTCAGACCCTTTGAAATTTATTTATTAACGGGTCGCTGCGCTATAATGATTTCAACTCATCGGCATCTTCTATAGGAAAGTTTCTTAGGCCCTCTCACTTGTTCCTTGCTCTGTTAAAATCAACATAACATAATACATTAACGACTCAAAGACCATTGGGCTAAAAGTTAATACTGAAAGAGACATAGAATCTCTGTATCTAAATGAAGTAAAGAACATTAGTTCATTTTAATCGTCTCATGAGTGTTAGCAGTAGAAAATGATGACTGCCATTTTGCTGGTAACAAAAATTTTACACAATTTTTGTAGCGAAAATCTCTGCAACACATAGGACAAACTACTATAAAGTGTCGTAAATCTTAAAGATATTTTCCATTTTTTTAGAAAACCGGCCCTTGACAACCCTTAAATCAAGGGTAAGCATGAGTTTGGGAAAACGGTAGCTCATATAGTCTCTTAGCCTTAGATAAAACGTGTATATTTTAACGAGGTCTTTTGTGTCAAAGGTTTTTAATACTAATCATGTCTGATGTATTTCTCGCTAACTTTTTCAAGAAAATCTAAACTTACCACTACTAGATGGCATCCCAAAAAATGCCCTGACCCTATCGAGAGTGCGAGATATTAGGTTGTTCACTGTCGTTACATCAGAAAGCGATTGCATGGAATCAACGGTTGAGTCGACCAGGACCTGTAATGAAAGCGTGAGCAACGACCCACTAGAACAGTCTGGAAATATAGCAAATCCTGACGGTAGCAAAGGAACTCCGGTTGTGTCTCCACCCTCTAACACCCTGGTAGTAGCATGGAGATCAATGGGTGAATATACGATGAAGAACCCTGTTGGGTAAGCAAAACTCTCTTGCAGGATCAGCATATTGTTCGGGTTCTGTGACATACCCTATATTAGTTGATATGACAAAAAAAGTGGTTAGTTTATGGGGAGAACTATATATTTAGTACATATTCTTGGACTATTTTTTAAAGAAAATCCTAGGTTAAAATAACTTTTTGTTCATGGTATGGATGCGCAATAATGCTAAATCATACCGACTATTTTTCCTGTTTGTTTTTATCATTTGATTCTCAATAATTCCACATTGATATATACATATTTTTAACAAATATTGTTTCTTAATAAAGTTAGAAATTATGTTACCGCTAAACATGATAGTGTTAGTATGCAAGTAAAGATTATCCGACTTACGTTCATGCGGCTCAATTTAATGGCGTTTCCTTCTAGCTCTCCAGTAGTGATGTTTGCCATTTGATACATATTTGCACCATTGATAACGATGTCCCACTGTAATTTTCCAAACCGGTATACATTCAAAAAGGTTAATCACACTATGCACGATTATCTAGATAATAATAAATAAATACGGGTATTCTCATTTAAAAAATATCGAATTATTCATTGAAAGAAACCCGTAGATAGGGAAACATAAGCACAATACCCTAAGATGTCAATTAAAATTTAAAAACTACTACTTTCTCAATACTTGCATAAATAATAATTCAGTTCTGTGTTTGATTAAGGTACTTCGTCATGGGACTGACACAACATATATGGGGTCCACAACCCCGTGTTTGTTTGGTTAGTGAAGGACGTGAGCCGTGACTATAAACGTATGTCGAACATTAAATGATCGTTAAAGGTGTAATATTATTAGTCTCGCGACTATTACCTTGACCATATATTCAGAATCTACTCAACATCTACCTGGATTGTTAGTTCGGGACTAATGCTCCCTCAATCAAAGGAGACCTTAGTGTACATACTTATAGGTAGTGAGAAAAGCTTAGTCTAACTCGTATAAGTACCAACGTGACTGTAAAACATAGGAGCCTAGCTTGTCATATAGTTGGTCTAAAAGAAGATGCAGAAATGACAAAAAAATACCTCAGCTCGGTTGTTCTCATCAAATAAATACTCAAATACTCTCCTTGGTGCAGTAGGAAGGAAGACAGAGGTTGCGACGCTGATGACGATGCCATTATGGCGTCCTTCTTCGTTGACGCTGTTGTGGGTCATCACCTTTACTTCATCACGTCCAATATGGGAGACTGTTGTCCAATTGTTAGCACTAGAGGCTCCTACCTTGCTAAAGAACCCTGTAACCATCCGCTCAGCCAGCTTCAATAAGCTTTTCCTTCCTTCTGTATTCAAAAATAGTAGTATATCAACCATATTTTCATTTTTATGCGTATGCTTGGGAAAGTTTCCATTAAGGGACAAACTTTACACTTAAATCCTGTTCGATATGCCTCACCATTATTTAATTGTTGATGTTTATGAGCATTAAAAGCAAACCCAGTTTATTAAACAATATCTCAACGGGAAATTAGTTTATGCCGATAAAAATGAAATCAATTCATTGAACATTATATCAATGTAAAATCAAGTTATCAAATTTATGAATATCACAAGGAACATAAAATGGGAAACAAGATTTTCCTTGAGGCAAAATGAAAATCAAGTCTTTCTTTAGTCACTTGATGGTAATTTTCTATAATTCGATTTGTATCAAGTCATTACTATAATTGTCTGGGATTTGAGATTTTTGACCACCTTAGCTTAGAGTTACCAGTTATCGTGATGCAAGATTTAAACAACTAAACTCATATGGAATTTACCGATATTGTTTGCTTCATTAACTTGAAGATTTGTGGCACCGCAACAAGAAAAGCGTTCAAATTGCCCATTAAGAATAGAAAGCCAATATTTCGCCCCAAATGCGACTCCTGAGGAAATTACCGATCTGAATATACCGTCGTTTCCCTTATCTTCCACTTCAGTATTCTCGATCCACGTAATCTAATCAAAACTAGGATGAATCAGACTCTAGTTCTAAACTTGTACCAAATGAATATAACATTTTGTTACAATTACTCAAGCTTGTTTTCTTTTACCTTGGAGTATCCATTAGGCAATTGCTGAATTACACATCCAGAGGCTCGTTTTCGGAATATCATTAAAGAATCATCTTCCATCCCTTCCAAGGAAACATCGACCACAAACCAAATTCCTTCACCTTGTTGCTTGCAATACCTTACCAAATTTGTCTCCCGAGTTTGGACAAGAGGTGATATCATCTGATACTCTGCATGTAACTTGAGAAAACAAAAAAGTAAGTCCTAGGAAGAAAAACAAGTCAGGAAAATCATTTGAATTTTATATAAGAACATCATGGACTTCTATCTTAATTACCAGCTGTAAGGCTCCATCGTAGGTTCCATTATGCCCTGTCGCCAACTGCTCAAGTGGTATAGCTTTTGCCACGATTGCACAAAAGAGGGTCGCCCATTGATTCTAATATTCATAAAGAAAAACGGGATATGATTAATAATCTTGAATAAAGTTGTCTTAATACTAAAGGTCCTTTCTCATAGAATTCATTGGCTACATTATAAAATATCGTAAATCAATCTAACTTTTACATGTTTTCCTTTGTTTTACATTATCTTTCCTCTATTTCCTAAAAGCCCTTAAATGAGTTGCAAGTTTATCCTGTTTTCAGAGAACTCTCTTCAAATTTCGAACAGCTTAATTTTAAGCTCAAAAAAGCTTTACTGAAAAGCATACCCTTTTTATACGAAAAAGCTTAACTTTCTATGCTGCTAGTTAATCTCCTGTAAAAATGATTTAGATAATATTTACCATTTACTTATTTTACACAAATGAAAGTAGATACTTACAACATTCATGAGAACATTGATAATGTTATTATGGCTTGTCTTAATGGTAGCAGAATCACGAGTGGCTTCCGATCTGAATCCTGGTCTCCTTGGCCAAGTTCTAAACAAAGATCGAGAATACTCTTCTTGATTGAGTAAGTAGGTAGTGTACCCGTCTATAGCCACGGGGATCCACAAAGGTTCGAGTGTTTGGGCCATTTGGACCAACTCATCCATTGCTGTATACGCCATGTTAGCAACAACTTGTTTCTCTAAGTCCAATGTGGGCCCTATAACTTGCCTAGGATGATGGGTCGATACGCAGAGCTCTCTCCTGATAACTCCATTTTCATACATACTAGTTTGTGGGATCCACGACATAGGGTTGCCAATGCGTCTTGCGGATGCATTGGTCATCAGATTAATCTGAATTTTTTGCAACTTAAAAAAAAAAATGGAAGATAAGAATATTATGTAAATAAAAATAAAATTAGTCAAGTACTATTGTCAGGGGCGGAGCCAATGTACGTCCAGTGAGTGCTGTAGCCCCCGTTGAAATTTTAAAAACTATTATTTTATATGTATTTATTAATCAAAGTCTAATATAGTATAATAGTTCAATTTTAAAACCAAAATCTTTGATTTGATATTTGGTTGTTGGTTCGAATCTGTACTGGAGAAATTATCATAAATATTGAAAATTAAAACCAATAGTACATCTTTCTAGTTGTACTAAATATAAATAAACTACATGTTCTGAATTTATTAAAATGCAATTTATTCTTTATTATCATCATTCAATTTAACCAATAAGGTGAGAATATTAGACAATTGAGAACATCATTTGCAAAACGCTTTTCATATCTAAAAATATATATATATATATATATATATATATATATATATATATATATCTATTATATTGTGCCCCGCTGAACCGAAATTCTGACTCCGACCCTGACTACTGTTGAAATGTATTAGTGGGTTTTACTCTGAATTGTTGATGTTTTCTCGATTAGTACCATCAATTCTTATTTTTATCAGAATGCATTTTTTTTTTAACTATTTTGTCCAATTATTTGACATGTGGCACCATAATAAAATTTATGGTACTAAATAAGAAAATAATTGAGAATTAAGTTTACCAAAATGAACGAAATAATTCAAAATAAAAAAGAACTTAAATTCAACATATTAATTAAATAAATAAAATAAGAATTTAGGATACTAATCGAGAAACAACAAAAAATTAGAATACTAAAACCATAAAATTGCTATTGTATTCTTTTCATAAAAAAATTTACTATTGTTTTCATTGGTCATCAGATCAATCTGAATTTTTTGTAACTTCAAAAAAAAAATGGAAGATAAGAATATTATGTAAATAAAAATAAAATTAGTCAAGTATATATTGTCAGGGGCGGAGCCAATATACGTCCAGTGAGGGCTGTAGCCCCCGTTGGAATTTAAAAAACTATTATTTTATATGTATTTATTAATCAAAGTCTAATGTAGCATAATAGTTCAATGTTAAAACCAGAATCTTTGATTTGATGTTTGGTTGTTGGTTGTTGGTTCGAATCTGTACTGGAGAAATTATCATATTTTGGCTTTTTGTAAAAATATTACATTGGTACTATTATATGTTGTGATAAGAACCTTTTTTTTATGTGTTTCATTTTTACAAAAAAAAATAATCTATTAACATTGTACAGTTTCACAAAATGTTCATAAATATTAAAATTTAAAACCACTAGTACATCTTTCTAGTTGTACTAAATATAAATAAAGTACATGGTCTGAATTTATTAAAATGCAATTGATTCTTTATTATCATCATTCAATTTAACCAATAAGGGGAGAATATTAGACAATTGGGAACATCATTTGCAAAACGCTTTTCATATCTAAAATATATATATATATATATCTATTATATTGTGTCCCGCTCAACCGAAATTCTGACTCTGTCCCTGACTACTGTTGAATTGTATTAGTTGGTTTTACCCTGAATTGTTGATGTTTTCTCGATTAATACCATCAATTCTTATTTTTATTTTTATTATCAAGTACCTTGAATGCGTTTTTTTTTTTATAACTATTTTGTCCAATTATTTGACATGTGGCACCATAATAAAATTTATGGTACTAAATAAGAAAATAATTGAGAATTAAGTTTACCAAAATGAACTAAATAATTCAAAATAAAAAAGAACTTAAATTCAACATATTAATTAAATAAGAAAAATAAGAATTTAGGGTACTAATCGAAAAAACAACAAAAAATTAGAATACTAAAACCATAAAATTGCTATTGTATTCTTTTCATAAAATTTTTTACTATTGTTTTCAAACTATGAATTTTGTATGGTTTTGATTAGTTAACATTGGTTTTTCAGTATGGCCACAAACTAAATCTTTTAAGTTAGATCAATTATCATGTTTCCCTTACGTAACATAAAGCAATTCGTGTAGACTAAAGGTATCAAAAGGAACTCAAATTCGACAATACTTTTCATATATACGCATAAAGAAGTAATCTTTATTGAAGGATTATTACCGGTTAGGTCCAAGTACCATTCTGAAACGGAAATTTAGATTTAATTGGTACATACTTTTTGATGTTATCGGGAACTGTTTCATGAGCGGAAAAGGCCATAGTGTTAAACCACATTCATTTTCATAACAATTAGTCCTTTTTGAGATTCCTGACAAATTAATTTGTGGAAGTTGGCCTTCGATTATCCACTTATAAGCATACTGGATGTTAAAGGTACTTTCAAACTTTCATAATTAAATAGAATCAAGAGCTAAACATGAACTTTAATTTAAATTTCACTCACAGGGAATCATGTGAATTCATGAAAAAATAGTAGAATCTGATTATCATATCTGAAAATGTCTTACTATAATAGGAGTATATATATGTAAGGCTTTATGCAAGTTGTGTGCTTGATAAAAAGATCATCAAAAATCTAAATATGTTACCTAAAATATTACTTTGAGTTGTTGCTATAGTAATTTCTACTACACAAATAATTTAACCATTTCATCACAAAAAAAAATCGTAATTTCATCTTATTCCGCAAGGTGCTATCCCCAACAACCACTAGAAGTTTTGGATTAATTTGAAGTCTTTTGCTACATAACACACATCAAAATGCATGTTAAACCAATGTTAAATCAGACATACTGAAATAATTAGAAGGTTAAAAGGCAACATACCTCAGATTTCAAACGGGCATTCTCCATTCGCAGATGATGCTCGTCCAAAGACAGAGCAGCAGATGGACCACCACAAGCGCGACAAGGGGAGTTGCCGAGTGTCTCTCTAAGCCTCATATTTTCAGCACGAAGGGTATCATTCTCTTGCCGAGATTGTAAGTTCTCATGCTTCTCATTTTGCTTCTGAGGGGTGTAAAAAAATGGTTCAATAACGAAAAAGTACTACTTCACAACATATATGATCTTAAAATACACGCGAAACAATTTCTTTTCAAAGACTATCAATCTTTAAAAATACTCAAGAGAATAAATCAATACCAAATTTCTCTCAATATAAACCAAAAAATATATTAAAATAATAAAAAATGTAACAAAAATTCATAATAGACTACACAAAATAAGTAAAATTACTATTAAAAAAACCAAAAAAAATGAAAAAACCCGAAATCGTACAATATATTTTTAACTAAAAGAAGATTTTTAACCAAAGCGTAAAATTCAATTTTTTCACGTAAAATACTTTTTCAACTAAAAGAATATTTTTCACCAAAAGCGTCTTTAAGTTCATACCGCTTTTTTTTTAAAGCTCATATGCATTTTTCAAGTCCATTCTATTATTATCGACTTACGACCCTTTTGTTACCGACTTTCATGTATTCTTTTTGTAGATTGTATACCATGTTTTCATAATTCGTGCCTTTTTTTCGGGCTTCATACCATTTTCTATGCCTTATACATTTTTTTTCTTTGGATTTCATGTTTTTTTTTCATTCTTAATACAGCTTTTTCTAGACTCGTTCCCATTTTTTCAAACTTCATACCAAATTTTTTTCGCATGTTTTATAAGTTTTATTGGATAAAATAATATAATTTTAATACATAAAAGAGTCTGTTTGTTGCCTTGTAATATATTTTTAACTTAAAAAGTTATACTCATAACACTTGTAGGGATACAACCAAAAGAGTCAAGAAAGGTGTCTAATATTCTTTAAGTTATTGGTTGATGTAGAAATCTATATACTAGATTACGGTAGATGCATTTTAATAAAGGAAAAAGTTTTACAAGAGACTAGATAGAGTGAGAACCAAAGAGTGAGGTGTATAACTTAACCTTCAGTTGAGTGCGCTTGTTTTGGAACCAAAACTTGATTTGAAAAGGGTTCAATCCCAACTCACTGCTTAGGGTTTTCCTGTCCTTGTCATCCGGTTGTGGACATGTTTTGAAAAAACTACACCAAATAAAAATAAATTAATACTTATGTATGCATTGACATCTCTCTGTAATCATAATATTGAAACTAAGAAAAAATATTACTAAATGGAGATTAAAATTAAATAGAAGTTACATAAAATATCCACAGTTATAAAAGTGGAATATAAATACAGAAAGTAAGATATATGTATCAAGGTTTATTTTTGTCATGTAAGACCTCTATATAAGAATCCTCTATATAATAATAACGTTTATAACTTCATAAAAACTCATATTTTCCACTCGAATCAGTTATAAATAAAAACAAACACTATATTTTATTCATAATTGTTTTAGGTCCCATTAATAAGAAATTCGCCTCCTTATAATCATAAATAACATTTGTTTGCAAAAGCATATATCTTATATTCTTATTATATTGAACATAGTACCATGTAAAATACAATGCAAATTTGTCTGTTATGTTGACTTAATTTTTTGTTTTTCTACCACGTGTTTAACTTGCGTGTTGGCAATAACTTGTCGAGTTGACACATTCTTATTAAAAGTCAAAACTATTTTCAACTTATCTAGCGTTCTTGAAGCTTCTTGATATGATTCATTTGTTTCTTTGTATAAACCATGTATGTGATTCTTAGATTATGTATATACATTTAAATTTTAAATATGTGTTTTTTATTTATAACCCCAACTTAAAAACAATCACTATATAATAATGTTTTTTCCTAGTATATACGGTATGTATGCACAAAGGTTTTGGTGTATAACAATGTAGCGTTTATTGTTTTGAGTTGAAATTTTTAGGACTCTTGAAATTTAATTGTATGTTCGCATAGAAAAGTTTTACTTTAATATAACTATTTGAAATTAAAATATATCAAATTCGTATAGCCATATCACATGTAATATCAAATTTACATAGACAAAGACAAGCTACCAAATCCAAATATGGATTGTTATATTTACGTATCATCCATGATAAATTATGAAGCATATGCAAGACTACTATTGTAAGCTAAAAAACAAAGAAAACATGGATCGTAAAAAATGATCTCGATTAAACGATAATGACATGAATGATTCTTAAGATGAAACAATATTAGGAGTGGTTATTGTATGTAATTCGGAAACTAACCCCGCCCCCTGCCCCACCTACCCACCCACACACTCACGCACAAAAAGTTCGAGATGCACTTACTTTTCGAGTGCTTGAGTTTGGTAGGCACTATGGCGGTGGTGTTTCTTCTTCCCAGTACCACGACTGGTGCTTCCGCCTACATTCTCAACCGGTTCTTCTCCAGACACAACACCGTTGCTATCTCCATCTCTGACCCTTGTACCATCGGTTTCCACAACGCCCAGGCTCATTGTAGGAGTCATAAACTGATTGTCAGCCACATTAGGCGAACCCTGTAGTAAAATAAAAATAAATTACTGGATCATGTATGATGCAAGGAATTTAGAAATACTGAAGCTACCGATGTTAAATAGTTGAACGGTAGGCACACAATGCATGAATCAAGTCTAGTCAAGTTGGGAAATTAACAATATATTAAACGGTAAAGCATCGCTAAAGAGTTTTCTAGATTTACTAAAGGGTAAGAATTACTTAAAAACGTAAATAATTATATATGCTCAATAAATATTATATACATGAATATAATAAAGTCTAAAACATCAAAAAGAAATTTTTATTTACGAAGTTTAGTCACGGACTCTGTTTGATATAACAAATTACCATCGATAGTGTACCTTATAATTTAATTTTTGACATATAATTGTAGTTGTATACATTTTGACTATAAAACAACGGTCCACTGAGTTACTCTTGCGTTTGTGCAAATTTCTGAGACTGAACTTAAAAAAAAAATTGAACTAAATCTTAAGATTTTTGAGATTTCAAACGTGTGTTTTGAGCATTGACGCGTTTATTTTAAAGCTTTTTGATCTTAAGATTTTTGAGATCTAAAACATGTCTAGTAGATATTTGTGCATGATTATTTCAAAATCTATGTCATGTACTGCTTTTGTCCCAAAATAAATGTCTATTTTATTACAATATTCTTCACAAATATTCAAGAAAATAGGCATGAGATTTGGGACCGTATACCATCACAATTAGATTAATTTTTTGATAAATATAATGCTATAAGCATGTTTTACCTGATGCCTTTCGATTGTATGTGTCGATGGGGATTGGAAGCCGACTTCATTCCCATAAACCTGACCACACGGAAGCCTCAACCCAGAAGACATTATTAACGCCTAAAATTTTATTATTACAATTAGTTAGGCAATCAATTACTAAAAAAATCTCTATCACATTTACAAAATAATTAATAAAGTCTTAATAAACTATTTTCTGCTAAAAATTTTAAAAAAAAATGGCAGAATAGAGACCTAAGCTATCAATGTGCTTTTTTTCTTGTGAACTTTTTCAATATTTATTTTTATATTAATTTTGGGTATATAGCGCTTATTTCAAAATAATAATAATTAATTTTAGATAAAAGGAAGAAAGCCTTTCTTTAAGAATAATTTGTCGAATTTCTGGCATGTATGTTAACAAAAAAGTTATTTTGCAAAAATTATCAGAACATATAAAATTGTGAAAATTCTCAGTACGGTGAACATATAAACTTATAAATGATCATTAATATCAAGAACAAGCTAGATAAATATTAAAGGAGTAAATGTAAGCGCATGTAAAGTTGCACAAAAAAACATATTTAAATGGAAGATCGAGTTTAATTAATAAACATTATTGATGGTTCTGTGTGAACAAAAACCTAAGAAACCATACTTTTTAGAGATTACTAAGAAACTTACTAGTGCGACAAATCGACTTTTCGAGGGGGGGGGGGGGGGGGTGTTCTAAAAGTATTAGAGAGATATTATGGGAATCGAATATTTGGACAAACGGCCCTTTTTATAGGAAAAATAAAGAAGAGTAAGAAGGCTACAGTGTCTGTCCGATCAGAGGATAAGAAGGGTTCACGGTCTCCAGCATATTAAGAAAATAATTAAATTGTTACCGAGTCTTAATGCATAATAAGAAAAAAAATTGAAGTTCAACACGTTTCATAAATAAACTATGCTTTTTAACAAAATAAGGTATATATCATCTTGACAGTTTGTGGTCACATACTGACCCCGAATTTTAAATAAATTAAATTTATTGTATTTATTACATATTTTAGGGGTAATTCCAAAAAAAATCCAAATAAGGTTCAATATACCAAAAAGTGCTATTTTGGTATATATTTGCCAAAAAAGTGCTATTTATTCCATTTAAGTTTTACTTTCTATTTTTGGTCTTTCTCTACCAACTCTCTATATCCCTGCTCATCTGGAAACCATCACACTACAATCCAACTCTCTCTCTCCCTAATCAATGTTTGGTCAGAGCTCCGACGAGGTCACCGGAGCTACGACCATAGTCTAGCAGTTGTTGTCGCATCCACAATATCTATGTACAACAAGCTCAGTTGGCTATATATTCCACTTCAGCAGTTGATAAAGAAACATATGATTGTTTCTTGCTTCCCCAAGACATTAGTGATTGTTCAAGAAAATGACATGCACCACGAGTGCTCTTGCGGTCGATTGTACTAATAGCAAAGTTGGAATCAGAATAACCTACAAATTCTAGGTTTGAATTTTGAGGGTAGAATAATCCTAGTTTGGTTGTTCCTAACAGATATCTAAGAATCCATTTGTCGACAATAACATGAGATTCTTATGGATCAAATTTGAATATCACAGAGACATACTCTAAACATTATATCAGATCTACTTTTTGTTGAACAAAGTAGGGATCCAATCATACCTCGATATGTCTTTTTATCGATATACTTACCTTCCTTGTCCACATTGAGTGTCGTTCCATGACTCATTGGCATTTTTGATATCTTAGATTTGCTCAGATTGTATTTCTTTATGAGGTTTGTGGTGTACTTGTCTTGATAGATGAAGTTTCATTCACTTATTTGTTTGATTTGTAGTCCTAAGAAGTAGTTAAGTTCTCCCATCATGCTCATCTCAAATTCTGCCTGCTCTTAGCAATTTTTTGACACATGAAAGTGTTATTAGCACCAAATATAATATCATCGACATATATTTGTAGTAGCAGTAAATTCTCTCCTTTCTTCTTTGAAAAACATATGGTGTCTGATGTTCCCTTGGAAAGCCTTTCTAACAAGAAATTTACTTAAACTTTCATGTCATGCTCGAGATACTTGTTCAACATAAACTTACTCACCCGAGAAAACTGGTTAACTAAGCGAGTGTGCCTATAGAGTTATATATAACACAAAGGTAGCTAACACTACTGATGTGGGATAATGTAGTTTACAATACACTACCCTTAGGATCATTACAATTCACAGCGCTCTGCAACCTGCGACTATCCAGTCAGACTTCATGTTGATCTCTAGTCTCAGACGAACACTGCAATTCCGTCATCACCCCTTCTGTCCTCCGTGGACGGGCTTTGTACTAGCAGATTAGCCTCGCTCGAACACTGCAATTCTGGAGTCTCCCTTTTGGCAGGCTGCGTGTCACATGCATTGGATTGTGGTGTCGTCTTTGATACCAATTATAACGACCTAGCCCTCTGACCGAACCACTACCATCTGTTTCCTACCACCAATATTGTCAACTTTGGCCAAATTTCTTCCTACCCTTAGGATCATTACAATCCACTACGCTTCAAAACCTGCAATAATGTAGATAGGCTTCATGCTGATCTCTAAACCCGGTCGAACACTGCAATCATGGCATCACCCATTCTGTTCCCTGTGGACAGGCTTTGTACTAGAAAACTAACCACAGTCAAACACTGCAATCCCGACGTCTCGCTTTTGGCGCACTGCGTTGGATTGTGGTGTCGGCTCTGATACCAAATATAACGCCCCTAGAAAATCAGTTAACTAAGGGAGGGTATCTATAGAGTTATATACATCACAAAAGTAGCATACACTACTGTTGTGGGATAATGTAGTTTACACTACACTACCCTTAAGATCATTACATTTTATCCAAAACTTTTTTTTTTTTTTTTTGGGGAAAAACCCCACTCTGGTTGTTTTTTAAAACTTTTACAAGTATGTAAATCCAATATATATATATATATATATATATATATATATATATATATATATATATATATATATATATATATATATATAAGCAGTCCGATCGATTTCACCTGTCGTCATTGAGATCAAATCAACAATGAAATGATCTAGACATTTTCTTCGGTCTAATATCTCTTTTACACAAAGGCAAGTTTCAAATATATATGTATAGATATAAACAATAAGCACAATATATATAAAGGGACAAGTAAGTATAAGTTCTATAAAGTAAATGACAAACTAGATTTATCCAGGTTCGCCTCAATCACTACAAATTGTCCCCAAATCCCAACATATCTTGAGATTTATTAATGTTCCTTCAAGGATAGCGTACTCATACAACTTCTCTTCCTTCAAGGGCAGAGATACCATTTACAACACTTTTCGTTAAAGGGAAAAGCGAACCTCTCGCTAAACAGAAACCCTTTAGCTTGGCTTATACAATAGTATTACAAAAATTGGAAATACTCTCGACTCTTTGAATGAACTATAAAGGTTATGAGACAATCAAGAGTTTAAAACCACTCAAGCTCTTTGGAAAATATGTATATAAACTGTATGGTGAGTTTGGATCAATCGTTGAATGCTTAACGAATGGACTTTTATCTTTCAAGGCTTGAAAATAAGCAAAAATAAAATATATAAGCTTGCGCTTGGTCTTCAGTCTAATCGGTTGGGTTGTGTATATTTGGTCTAACGGCTAACTGTTTTGAATCTTGAATATCTCGTGCCTTGATGACACTTATGGTGTATAATATTCATTATAAAACTCATCTCATCTCTGAGAATATCCTCTAATGTTCCTTTGCAACTTTTGAAATTATTTTGAATCATTTCCAAGTCTTCCAAAATCGTTGCTGATCTTTCCATATATGCATAACCTAACCGGTTACATTACAATCTAATTGGTTGGATTGTTCTGTATATTGAATAATTTCTTAATTCAATTTGGTCATTTGAGTTTTTTCTTTTCTCTTACATTTCAAATATATTTATCGTACTCTTTAATCTGAAAAACTGACTTTCACTTCAAAAGCATCTTTTGAAAGCGTTTTCTTGTTGTTATCCATCTACTTTCATATTATAATAAAAAAACATTTTTGACGTCATCTTTCCTCCAAAAGAGTTTTATAGCAAGCAGCACTCCAACTAGAGTGGGAATAATTGGTGTGAACAAAAGGCGTACCATAACATGGGAAAAGGCGAGCGGTGGCAGTAGGAATGGACTTCGTGTAAATGTTAGTAAGATGAATGAACTTTCATTAAGTTAAATTATATGCATTTTATTATTCATCAAAAGTTTTTTAAATTATGAATGGGTCCACAAACTTTTGTTAATTACAAAGAGTTTCAACAGTCTCCCCATTTTTTCAGAATTACAAAACTTTTATAATTTAGTTTAATTACTTTCTCTCCCTAAAGATATCAATTCATTATAATCAAGTACATATAAAATTGCATAAAATATAGACAAGTACGAATAAAAAATATAACTTTATTAAGTTCGTATAGAAATAAAAGACAACGGTAATTATAGAATTTCCCAAAATGAAATACCATTAGTAATGATAAATAACATCAAGACTTTTGTGCTAAATTTTTAATTCTTTCTTCCCTTTTGTTATTCTCAAAAAGGCGGGTTTTTCGAGTCTTGAATGTTTGGTGTTTCGTTATTGTAGGATGGAGTTCTTTCTTTTTGTTATTGTTCAAGTTCATTAGGATTTTTTGTAAGCGACTTGATTTCATCACGACAATCAGCAATTACATCAACCAACCGGCCAGCTGGTCCAGTCAGGACGCAGTGCTGCAGTCTTTGATTAATTCTTCTATTTTCCTTGCGCATATCTAATCAAAACAGTAAACAGGAAATATAAAACTCAAATGTGGCATAAAATCATATAAAATCTACAACTTCTTAAAAATTTCCCTCAAGTAAGAGTTAAAACAAAGACTCAAGTATTTTTTTGGTCTTGTTTTTTTTTTTTTTTTTTTTTTTTTTTTGGGATTTTTATAGAAAAAAGGAAAATAAATGGGGGTTTTAACTAAGTAAAAATACAAAAAAAAAAATTAGAAAAATTTCACTCCATGAGAACGAACGAAGATGTATCCCCTCTTCCCAACTAAAACTGAGAGTGTCATCGCTGTTGGAAGAAAGAAAACACCATCAGAGTTGGGAACTCAAAGAGACTCCATGTGAACTAAAATGCAAATATATATACAAAAGAATAAAGCAAAATATATACAAATGGAAGTGATGGTGGAAAGATGGTGGTTTTAGCAAGGAGCAGAATGACCATTGTTCTTTCGTGCTTTGTCACTTGTCGTGACTAAGCAAGCTCTTTTTCTTCTGGATCTGATAACTCCTACTCTGTATTGTATCCATTTGTATCCAGTCCAAACTGGCATGTAGCATTAGACCGCGGTGGATCCAAGAAGAAGAATTTTCTAACCTTCTTTGATAGGTTGAAAACATTTGCAACAAAGAATGGTTGTGCTTCTCGAGCGTTTCATTTAAAGACTTTTTGTGGAAACATTGAATGCCTCCAACAAACATTGGGATTTCAAAGGCGATGCATCGATTTGCACAACGTATCATGACCTCTTGACTCCTATAGTCGATCATTGCTTGAGATGCTCTTAAGAATGCTGCCCCTAGTATCACTTTGTTTAGTCTATTTTGAGAGTGTGCTAAGGGTATATCATAGACACTAAAGTCCAATATGTGAACGAAGTCGTGAATCCAACAACTCAACTCCTTGGCTATCCTGTGGGCCTTCCCTTATTTGTGGCCGTCTGCCATCATTATTCTTTTGTTGTAACGATGTAGCTTTTTTAGACCGAGTGCATAGAAAATCCTTTCGGGCATTATATTTGCAAATGCACCTAGGTTGATCAAGACTCTATCGATAGGACGGTCACCAATTACCATTGTCACCGTTGGAAAATTGATGCTATTAGCAACTTGATTACATGGGTGCTTTAAAAATATACCCATATAGCTCGGTAGATAGAGTGGAAGACCATGAGGGTCTACTCCCTTGGGCACATCTATATATCTGTAGCCTTTATCACTATCCAAGATCTTCCCTATCATTGTACTACTTATGAGTTCCTCTTTTGTGACACTTCTCACATATGGGAATAGTTCATCTAATTCACTCACATTACCCACTTTTTCTCTGGGCAAGCATGATAGTGCCTCTAAATCTAGATCACCAAAACATGTTTCGCTATATTCTTCGACGCCTTTCAGGGTTGGACGACGAAGCACTCCCTGCGTGATCATTGTTTCCATTTCTTCTTTGACCTATTTTTCTACCTAACATTTTAGTTGTGTATCTTCGTCCTCAGTGAACAAGGCTCTCTTAACAGGATTATCGGTTTTCACCATTCTCCTATCCTTTTCGATCAAAACCTTTGTGGGCTTCTTTAAGTATACATCCTTGGGCTTATTCCCATCCTCTTTTTGTGTTTCTACTGCCTTCTCCACATCTTTCTTATTTTTCCTCCAACGAGGTCTGCGGTCTCTTGTGCTTGACCCATATTTTGGTCTCAATTGTTTTGTGGTATTGGATGCCAATATTCTGGTGGAATGGGTTCCTCGAGGTAGAATAGGCCTTTTGCTTACAGTTGGTCTCATGGGTCCCTGTTAGATGGACTCAATTCCCACCCTTTGGCTTAATCTGCTAGCTTGTCGAAGAAGTCAAATGAGCGTTGAACTAAATAGGTATTAAAATCTCCTCTGGTGTGTGACTCGATCATGTCTCTCATATGTGGCATTAGTGAAAAGTAGAAAAAGTTGAAGAGCATGTCAGCCTCGTAGCCGTGGTAGGGACAAGCGGGTTAAGATCCTTAAATCTCTCCCCACATGTTTTAAAAGGTCCCTTGGGACTTCAGCCTTAAGTTTTGGATTTTTTGTTGGATTGCCATGGATCGGCTAGCTGGGAAATTTTTTGGCAAAAATGGTTACATCATTTCTTTCCAACTATGGATAAAGTGTGGAGGTAAACTGTTAAACCAATCTTTGGCTTTGTCGACAAGCAAGAAGTTAAATAGCTTAAGGTGAATGATATCCATTGACATGTCTCGTTCTACTTACAGATCGCATATTGATTTAAATTCGGCGATGTGGTTATAGAGGTTTTCAGATTCCATACCTCGGAAGGTAGGGATGCGTGAGAGCATCTGAGGTTGGACTATGAATCCTTGCTAATTAGTTGGTAAGACAATGTAGGTTGGTCTGTTCGGACGAACAGGATTTAGGAAATGTTGGATGGTTCGTTCTTCGTCCTGATGAGGTGGTCGTGGATTTCCCTCATTAGGTGGATCTTCATTGTTTCTGGTATAAGGCGGGATCCCCTCTTTGTGCTCGTTGATGTGATGAGACATGGTAGCTGATGAGTTGGTGTTGTGTAAATCCGACGGAGCTTCGATTAAAAGAGCTTGTAACTCGGGGTGTTCCCTAACTAAAGAACGGGCAAAATATCAAGGGGGATCTATT
Source organism: Primula veris (assembly GCA_963682055.1). Lineage (NCBI taxonomy): Eukaryota > Viridiplantae > Streptophyta > Magnoliopsida > Ericales > Primulaceae > Primula > Primula veris. The sequence goes on along the minus strand of OY821747.1, from coordinate 16,785,444 downwards.
ATGACTTAACAAAGAGTTAAGTCAGGATTTATGAAGTGTAATATATTATGTATCGAATTACATTGGTATGACCAATTAGGGTGACAGGTCATACAGTCCTGACCGGTTAGATTGATCGGTCAGGTCTGAGACATAATAAAAGTTGGAACAGATAAGGTCTTTGCCAAAATGAAGATTTTGACTTATATTAAAGGCTTGAAAATATAGTAAATAAGCAAATGATATCTAAAATTATGGAAATGACTATATAGCAACCGTAGATCCCCGGCAGCGGTGCCAAAATACTGACTGCCACTCGAATATGTTATTTTTACACGTGAGGGCCTCGCAGGAGCATGGGGGTAGCAGTAGTATTTCTCGGGTAAAACGCTCAAGTTATTGTTCGAGTAACCGTGTGGTTTTCTAGATACTCGTCAATTCCTAAGCGTGTCAAATTAATATGCTAAATAAAATGAAGGAGGAGAGCGTTAGCGGTTGGGTTGTCAATCCAACGGGTCGATTCATCAAGGTTTGAACAATTAAACCTCAATTTATTAGAAGCATTTTTCAGTTCATATCTACCCAAATAAAAGTGTATGCGGCGTTAATCGATTAATAACTAATGGTGATGCGTTATTAATGTGTTTTAACTAGTAAACATGCAAGAGAAGCTAGACTAGTGCTAAATAAGATGCAAACAACTAGTAGACATGCAAATAGAGCAGTAGGGATACTAAAAACAACTTGAAAAATAATAATAAATAATGAACTTACAAAACAAAGCTGGTAAAATGGAGAATTCGTGCACAAACTCTCTATTTTTATGTTTTTTGTCTCTTCTCTCTCTAGGACGAATTGGGATGAAAAGCTGCTGAAAAATTGTGTTGAAAACGTGTATACAAATCTGGAAAAATATCTATTTATATGATCTACGAATTTAAACCAACTTGTTAAATCACCTTTGGCCTGACCGGTCAAGTGGATTGATCAGGTCAGCTTCCAGAATGTTCTTTTGTGTTGACTTCTTTGGTATTCATTTGGATAACTTTGGGCTTCTCTTGTGGGTCCTTTATCTCTTAGTTTCTTCACTTTTTGGTCCATCGTTTGGTTTTCTTGCGTCTTTGCCTGATTTTTGTATTAATTCCATGAGGTTTTTCTGCAATAATATAAAAATGTGCAAATAAAACACTAAATATGGCTTGAAGAAGCTGAAATAACAACAAAACAATGTTATATATTATCATTTTAACCTATGAAAATGAACATTTTGTGGTCTAATCACTTTCTAAGAAGATTTGGTTAATCTTAAATTTGGGTAAGAGATAGATAGGGTTCCTAGAGATGGATATTATTCGGATTTGTGCAAAGTGCGTTATCAAACCACCAAATGCTAGGGATAAGGAACAATCTCATACACTTTGCTTTATTCAATTAAGAATAAGCTAAGGTCGATTGATTTGATAGAAGTGAGTGGAAGTGTAAATGTAGTAAGTCATTTTATGGGTTACTTCCAAGTACGTAGGTGTAGGAATGAGAAAGCATCTGACCATAATTTCGTAAATAATACGGTTTTTGAAATTGAAGATATAACCATAATCAAGTATGTAGGTGTAGGAAGGAGAAAGCATCTAAGCATCTAACCAAGTACATAGGTGTAGGAATGAGAAAGCATCTAACCATAATCATAATTTCCAAGCGCATTGTCCTTTCCTGCTTTGTCACTTGTCATGACTAACGCAAACTCTTCTTCTTCTGGATCTGATAACTCTTCCTATGTGTTGTATCCATTTTGTCCAATCCAAAATAGCATGTAGCATTATACCGTGGTGGATCCAAGAAAAAGAATCTTCTAACCTTCTTTGATAGGTTGAAAACATTTGCAGCAAAGTACGACTGTGCTTCTCGAGCGTTTCCTTTGAAGACTTGTCGTGGAAACATTGAATTCCTCCAACAAACATTAGGATCTCAAAGGTGAGGCATCTATTTGCACAATGTATCGTGACCTCTTGACTCCTATAGTCGATCATTGCTTGAGATGCTTAAGAATGGCATCCCTAGTATCACTTTATTTAGTCTATTTTGAGACTGTACTATGGGTATATCATAGACAATGAAGTCCAATATGTGATCAAAATCATGAATCCAACAACTCAACTCCTTGGCTATCCCATGGGCCTTCCCTGATTGGTGACCGTTCGCCATTATTATTCTTTTGTTGTAAGGATGTAGCTTTTTTAGACAGAATGAGTAAAAATTCCTTTCGGGCATTATATTTGCGAATGCACCTGTGTCGATCACCAATTACCATGGTCACCGTTGGAAAATCGATGCAACTAGCAACTTGATTGGATGGAAGCTTTAAAAATCTACCCATATATCTCGGTAGCTCGGCCGTTGGTATTTAGATGATTGAATACCCTTGGTAACCACCATTTTTGCACTATATCACCTCTTTTGATATGCAAATTAGGAATGGTCTTGATGTTAGCTACTGGCCACACAATGAATCTACTGTTTTTACCACTAAAAGTGCCTATATTTTTCTTAGAAATAACGGCCTTCAATGGCTAAATTTATTTGGAATAAAGTTTTACCTAACAAAATCTCTATTTTCTCTTAGAAACTTTGGACTAATTATATTAAATTAAAAAAAAATTGGTATTGCCTTAGCTTCTAAATGCAGTTGCTGTAGAGGAGCCCACAAAGAAGATGAAGTGGACCACTTATTTGGTAAGAGTAAGATTGTTACTGTTGTATGAGGTTTTTTTTGTAACGCATTTGGTGTTAAATACCTTCCTAATTTGTCTTGGAAAGATTGGACTTGTCACTGGTGTAGGATATGGAATAACTCTTCTCAATTAGACTTAATTGCCTCAATTATTCTTTTTTTATTTTTTTGGAAATTTGGTTCATCAGAAACTATTATAAATATGAAAATGGTGATATGAATCATACAAGTATTATTAGTAAGGTGATTGTGTAGATTAAAGAGCTTAATTATTTCATGAAACCTGTTGTTCTTCCCTCCTCCTTTACTGTATTTTTTACTACCAATTTGAATATCCCCATACTTAAATGTAAGACTAAATTACCTAAGGCCTTAGCTTGGGTTTTACCACCTTCTGGTAAATTGAAAATGAATTTTTATGGGTCCTCATTCGAGAATCCTGGTAGTGCAGGTGCAGGGGGTGTTATTCGAGATTCTAATGGTGACTTAATTGTTGCTTATTCTATTTCCCTTGGCATTGAGACTAACAATTTTGCAGAACTTCAAGGATTATTAGGGAGACTCATTATTTGTTAGCAGTTAAATGTTACTGATTAATTTAGGATAGAATAGAATAGTTCGAGGTTGGTTGCTACAAAAAGATATCAAAGAATCCTTTTGATAGCAATAACATGGGATTCTTTAGGAGCAGATTGGAATCTAGCACTGAGACAGGCGTTAATCATAATATCATATCTACATGTTGTTAAATAAAGTAGGGATTTAATCATACCTCGATATGTCTTTTCATCTATATGTTTACCTTCTTTATCTATGTTGAGCGTTGTTCTAGGACTCATTGGCGTTTTCGCTATCTTGGCGTCGTTCAGATTGTACTTTTTTAAGAGGTCTTCTGTGAACTTCTCTTGATAAATGAAGTTTCCTTCACTCGTTTGTTAAATTTGCAATCACAAGAAGTAGGTCAGTTCATCCATCATTCTCATTTCTAATTCAACTAGCCTGATATTATCAAATTCTTCACATATCGAAGGGTTAGTAGCACCAAATATAATGTCATCAACATATATTTGTATAATCAATAAATTCTCTCCTTTCTTCTTTTAAAAGAGTGTGGCGTCTAATGTTTCCATAGAAAAGCATTTATTAGTGAGAAACTTACTTAACCTTTCATACCATACTCGAGTTGTTTGTTTCAAGCCATAGAGGGCTTTTTTTAGTATATACACATGGTTTAGAAAAACATAATTTATAAAACAAATAGGCTATTCAACATAAACTTTCTCGCTACTTTGTCCATTTAGAAAATCACTTTATTTCAAAAAGTTCAAAACGGTTGTTGGATGCATAAGCGAAAAGCATGCACATTGATTCAAGACGTGTAACATGTGCAAAGGTTTCATGAAATTCAATTCCTTGTTCTTGATTATATCATTTAGCAACTAATCTTGCTTTGTTACAAGTAACTATATCGTCCTTCTCCATTTTGTTTATGTATACCCACTTTGTTCCCATAACAGATTGATGTTTTGGTCTAGGTACTAGTACACACATCATTACATTCGAATTGGTGCAGTTCATCATGCAAAGCATTAGTCCAATCGGCGTTGAATAATACTTTTTCAATAGTCTTAGATTCTACTTGAGAAAGAAATTGTAAAACGTGTTATAACCTTATCAGCAGGACTGCCAATAATTAAATCATTTTTTTTGGAAGTTAAGTAAATTTCATTAAACCAGAAACGAGAAAAACCTGGTTAGCACAAGTTGCTAACTCAAGGGAAACCCTTGTAACGTCTCGGAATTTTTTTACTTTATTATTAATTTTAGTAATAAGATAGTGATATTTAGTTTTGTGGGTGATTACGTACTTTTGTCAAATATACATGTGTGATATGGAATTGGGTGTATATAATAGTTGTGAGGGTGTTTTGTATCATGTAATTAGTAAGTGGACTAATTAGTAAATTACTTATACTAAAATCTAAATATATAGATAATACATATACATATATAAATATACATATTACATATATACATCTACATAGATACATACATACGGAGAGAGATAATAGAACAAAGAGAGACCAGCGGAGTTGACATAGAGAGAGAGAGACGAACGCCAAAGAAGGGGTTTAGGTCGCCGGAAAGGGACTGGTCAGGTCTGATCGGCGAGTTTGGGCAGTGGTGCGTAAGTTTTTCTCGGGTTTCGGGCATCCGGGGTTTGATTCCGTTTCGGGTGCGTTCGGACTCCGTTTTTCACGATTAAATACACTATTTTGATCTACTCTTCGAGTCCTATCTATCCGTGTAAGCCGTTTCATCTGATTTTGACTTTTATAAAAACCCATTTTTGGGAATATTTACTATAATCCGAATTAGGGACTTTTATATTAATCCGCAGCTCGTTTTAATTACATTTTTAGGGCTGTTGAAGGACTGCTTTGGCCTGTCCAGATCTGTTTCTAACCTTTAGGTGGGTTTCGGCTTGATTTTGGGAGTATTTGACAAACGAGCTCTCGTTTGCATAGGTAAGGGAGAGGAATATGGTTTCGCTTTAAAGGCGGTTTTGTGTGTTGTTTGTTGTATGCTAAGATATGTAAAATGGTTAGTGTGTATTGCATCATGTTATTGTATTTTGTGTGTAACAGCTTCGCATCGTTATTTTTATGGTGATTATATTGTGTATGTCGATTTTACTATTTTTATTATAAAATGAATTGTGGAAAAAAAAAGGTGATTTAAATGTGTTATTTAATTAAATATTTTAAAAATGTGAGTGTGAAAGTGGTGAAAGTGTGGCAATGGTGATATCGGGTATACTCTTGTGGTCATACCGTGTATACTTTTGTGGTAATGTGTTTATCTAATTACATCAAATATTATAAAGTGTGTTTTATGTATTATTGTGGAGTTTACTATTTTTGTGTTTGGTATTCGGAGTCTTATATATTTATTTTAGGGATTGCAGTACCAAGTGTTAAGGCGGAGCTGTGTCAGCTTACAGTGAGATCCCGAAAACTTGCGCAAGAATTAGCTATATCGGTACCATATGTTTAGTCCCCTTAAATCCGGCCCCATATCTTTTGGTCACATATTAGTGTCAGAATATGGGTGAGGGAACCATTGCACTTTGGGTCCTAGAGCAGAGTGGCTATAAAAGTGGGTACATGTGAGGCAATCCCGACTTTGTGTTTCGTTGAGTCTTGTTTTATTTTATTATTAATTCAGTTGATCTTGATTATATGTTCATTTACTTGTGTTTGCGAGTTATACTTGTTGATGTGTTTTTCGTGCAATTGTCATTTGTCATTATTTGCCAAGATATCATATTTGACATGTTAGGACTGTGTGTGCGTGCTTAGTAGTACGCGTCGTTTTTAAAGCGAGATTGTTTTCTTACCTCCTTTCTTTGTTTTCTGTACATTTTGTTCACGATCGATGTACAGGTGCTGACGTAGATGGTGACGAAGTTTAAAGTGCTTGCATGAGGCTCATTATCCTATTACACGTGATCGCGCGCACGCTAGACTTGTTTTTTGTCATTTTGGCATTATTTCATTTTGAGCCTTGTTGGCCAAGTAAGCGTTTAACGCGAGATTTTTTTTTTTTTGGTTGGAGTAACTTATCTGATGCACCTGTATATTTTAGATTACGCTATTTTATAGAATGCCAGGTGGGTTAGATTTGATTTATCCTTGTTGGATTATTTGGTAATCGCGTTGCGATTTTGTTATGTGTTGTTTCAGACAGGTCTAATTTATTGAAAACAAATAGATACACAAAGCTCATGGCGAAATTTTCTAAAAACGTATTGTTTTGTTTGTGTTGTCACATTTGGACACCGTTGGCTACCCTTAGGTCAATTTATTGAATCAAATGTGATTATCGGCATGGCCTGAAGTATTTATTTGGTTCTATTGATTGACATATTATTGAATGGCATTCCGCATGTTTCGTGATTTAAATCTTTTCCTTTTAAATAATATTCACGACTCGGGTATACCCAAATCCGGGGCGTGACAACCCTACAACTAAATGTAGCAGCTAAATAGTTACAAATATTACAAATTAACAGATTACAACAATGAAATGGCATGAGATGATTATTATCACTAGTTCACCAGAGAAGACTCTGTTGTTAAAACCACAAGGCTCTAATGAGAACAACCATAATTAGGCATGCCCAAAAAGTTCTCTTTTAAGAATCAAATCTTGGAAGATGAATAGTTAACTTGAGGCAGTGACCAAAAAGTAGCTTGTAAGCAACAGAAATGCAGAGTTGCCCATTTAGAAAAATTCCTTTTGTAACATGAGACTTGGTCATTTAGGCGGCACAAAAATGCTATAAGTTTAGCAGAGGGCAAAGTTCCACCATACCAAAATGTCTGAATATACTCAGTACCTAGGGAGGACAATTTTTTGGCACGAAGTGAGGGAGAATGAGCTGAGAAGTATACTTTCTAGGTCTCACAAGAACTAGAGCAGTTGAGGGGGTGACATTGAGTTCTTCAGAGGCATTCTAAGATGTGTGATGGTTGGTTAGAGATGGAGCTACATGACCATTCCAGGTTTGAGAACCTTATTTAGGTAAATCACTATGCATGGTATTGTCATTTTGCAAATCTTGTTGAAATTGTTCATGAGTTACCTCATTATCATTCACAGTAGCGTTAGGAACGCTATTAAAAATAGGTGAATAATTTAAAACTTCTTCATCATTTTCAACATGCAAAGGTTTAGAAATTGTAACAGATGGCTCATCAAATCTAATGTGCGTGGACTCTTATATTTTAAGTGTAGTCTTATTAAAAACTCTATAAAGTTTACTAGAGAGGGAGGGAATATCCAAGTAATATACTTTCGCCGGATTTTGCATCAAAGTTTTCCAAAATTTCCTTTCCATTATTCAACACATAACATTTGCAACCAAATATACGTAAATGAGTAATGTTAAGTTTTCTCTTGTAAATTAGCTCATAAGGTGTTTTCTTTAAGATAAGGCGTAACATAGCGGGATTTATAATATAACAAGCAGTATGTACGGCTTCGGCCCAAAAATACTTTGGAAAAATATTTTCACAAAGTATGGTCCTTGCCAATTCTTCTAGGGTTTTTTTTGTCCTTTCTACCATGCCATTTTGTTGTGGAGTCCTAGGAGAAAAAAAGTTGTGATCAATACTAAGACCATTACAGCATTCCGTAAATGGTTGGTTCTCAAATTCAGTACCATGATCAATACAAAGTTTTAAAATCATTAAACCCATTTGTGTTTGTAGACTTTTACAAAGTGTAGTGAAATTATCAAACGTTTCATCCTTAGTAGTTAAGAATTTAACTCATGTGAAACAACTATAATCATCTAACAACTAATGCATATGATCAACCACGCACATTTAAGGTTCGAGATGGTCCTACTAAATCCATATAAATTAATTCTAAGATGCGTGTAGTAGTAATTTGCTTCTTCGTTTTAAACGATATCTTAGTTTGCTTACCTAATTGGCAGGCATGGCAAAGTTCTTTTTTATAAGCGAGTTTAGGTAGACAAGTCACCAAGTCCCTCTTAGAGAGTTTGAAGACTAAGTCAAAGTTAACATGTGCAAGTCTTCTATGCCATAACCAACAACTATCGTTAGTAGACAACGGATATTTCACATCTTTGTTAATGTACTCATTTAGGTCGACTCGGTAAAAATCCTTTTCTCGATGACTAACGAGTATAGTCTTATTTGAAGCAATATTTTCTATTATGCAGTGTGATTCTTTAAATATGACTATGTAGTTCTTATCACAAAGTTGGATAATGCTAAGTAGACTATTTTGCAAACCATCTACGTAAAGTACTTTTTCAAGAATAATGTTTGGAGAATCGGAAATGTTACCTATACCAATAATGTTCTTCTTGGTTTTGTCTCTAAGCGTGACTTTTCCATTGCTAGGTCAGAGTGAGATGAATTTGCTCTTGTCTCCAGTCATGTGCCTTGAACATCCACTATCTAGATATCATTGTTTGTTAGTCTTGGACTTCAGGAAGACCTACAAAATAGAAATAAGTCATTGGTACCCATTGCCGATTTTGGGTCCTTCGATGTTAGTCTTGTGTACCATAGATACCCATTTTAGATATTTTCTATCGACATTAAAGCGATAGAGACATGCAATTGAATAATGTGCATTTCTATTACAATACATGCATGGATGTAATGTTCTAAACTGATTCGTTTGTTTCTTGACAACATTATGTCTATAGTTTTGCATTCTAGCCTTAGGCGTAGGGTTTTTCTTAGTGTACCTTGATAGGTTCAGGGGTTAGTACATGTACACCTAGAATGATAAGTATTAAGTCTATAGGAGTGTGTTGTTGTACTTTCCTTTGTTCAACAACTACTTTGGGTTTAGGTGGACGTTCACTACTTGGTTTGACAAAAAAATGTCTTACCATTATATTGATTACCATAATTGAATCGTAATCCACTTTTATCGTTATGGTTTCGTTGGAAATGAAATATCTCATTAAGTATAGGATCGCCTAATATGTGAGTTTTCTTGACACAGTCTAATTGTGCAGGTCTATCGTTGTTTTTCTTAACATCTATGTTAAGAAATGCATTTCTAAAGGCTAGTTCCTTATTTCTATATCTAAGTTCAATGTTTTCTTTAAGTGTAGATTGTAACTTAGTTTCTAGATCGTTTTTGATACTCTTGACCCATTCACGGTCATTATAGAGTGTTTCATAGGCAAGCCTACACTCATCGTCAACATATGGACTATACACGAATCTCGAAACCTCGTTCGGTTTAGTTTTAAATTCTATTTGGTTTCTAAACATTTTAGTTTCTACATTACGGTTTTGTATTTAAACGCAAGTCTTTTTAGCGATTTAAGTAACATATTATGCTCAACTATTAAATCAAAATCTTCAATACAAAATGAACTATCACTTACCTCGTCTTCCGATAGATTGTCAATTCCCATTAGAGCAGTCTCCTCCTTTTCGTCGTTGCTTTCTTCATACTTGTTATCATCCCATGTGCAAAGGCTTGAAAGGACTTCATCGCGCATGTGACTAACTTTGTGGTACTTGTAGCATATGATCTCATTGAAATCTTTTTTTACTCTTCGAGTTGTTCTTTGAGTTGTCATTGTTGAAGGCTTTTGATTGAAACTTCTTTTTTTTAATTCTACCAAACTTTATTATTCCAATGTTGCATCGTCTTATTCCATTGTTTGGCGATTAGAGCAACATCTTCGTTGCCGAGTAGATCGTATTCATTTTGACTAAAGAAAGCAAGACTTTTCTTGAATTTAACATCATCGTCAAGTGTACGACCGTTCAAGATCATCAACTCATGAGTTGAGAGAGATCTTTGAAGTTCGTTCAAAGTGTACTTGTCCAAGTCTTTACTTTCAAGGACACCAATCACTTTGGATTCCAAATCTTGAGATAAACTTTTCAAGATCTTCATGATCATTTCCTTATTTTTGAAAACTTTTCCAAGTAATCTTATGGAATTTTTTGATCTAAGTGAAGCAACCCATTATATCATAAATGCATTCGCCGTCGCTTATGCTAAACATTTCATAATATGCACAAGCATGTTGATCTTGGTCTCTTTCACTTGAGTTGTTCCTTTATGTAAAAAGGCTAATTCATCCCACATATATTAAGCAGTTAGACAATAAGAAATCTTATCATAACCGCTTTGAGATAGGGCACAGATGATGGCATTCATCGTTTTGGCATTTGACTTACAAAGCTCATTTTCATCTTTTGTGTATTTGTCCAAATCTTTTTCGTTTGTTGATCCATCAGTAGTGGGAGTGGTATATCCATGAATACTATTCCAAGCACCGAGATCAAAACCCATGAAAAAGATTTTCATGTGGTCTTCCCAATAGGAATATCCGCAGCCATCAAAATATAGCAGTTTAGAAGTAGATTTACATTCTACGTTAAAAACGTTCTCCATTGGATATTTAGCTCAAAAGCATAAGTTTTTAGTATAAAATAAGAGCACTCGCTTTGATACCGATTGTTGGCCCAAATAGAGAAACCTGGGGGGGGGGGGGGGGTTATTCAAAACTTTTTATTCTTTGCGGAAAACCCCATGGTTGTTTTGTACAAATATGTAAATACAATATACATATATATAAGCAGTCAGATCAATTCTAGTGATCGACGTAGAGATCAAATAAACAATGAAATGATCTAGATGTTTGCTTCAGTCTCAGATCTCTTTTGCACAAAGCCAAATCAGATATATACGTATTTATATAAACAATAATCGCAATATATAAAAAGACAAGTAAGTAGAAGTGCTAGAAATAAAATTGCGAGAAAGTAAATGACACACCAGATTTATCGAGGTTTGCCTCAATCGAGACTACGTCATGTCCCCAAGTCACAGCGGATGTTGAGATTTATTAATTTTCCTTAAAAGAGAAACATACCCATACAACTTCTCTTCTTTTAAGGGAAGAGATATCATTTACAACACTTTTCCTTAAAGGGAAAAGAGACCCTCTTGCTAAACACGAAGCTTTTATCTAGGCACATACAACAATATTACAAGAATTGAAATACTCTCGACTTGTTGATTGAACCACAAAGGTTATGAGACAATCAAGAGTCTACAACCAATCAAACTATCTGAAAAATATGTATATAAAGTGTATAGGGAGTTTGGATCAATCGTCAAAGGCTTAACGAATGGATTGTTGGCTTTCGAAAGATTGAAAATAAGCAAGAATGAAATATATAAGCTTCGCCTTTTTTGCTCTGGAGTGGTGTACTGAAATGTGAATGTAGATATCCGTTGATGTAGATATCCGTTGCTCTTTATAATTCAAAATTTCATTGATTCTAACCGGTTGGTTTTCAGTCTAATCGGTTGGATTATGTAGATTTGGTCTAACGGCTGGCTGTTTTGAATCTCGAATATCTCGCGCCTTGATGACACTTAAGGCATTTAATCATCATCCTAAAACTCCTCTGTTCCCTGAAAATATCTTCCAACGTTCCTTTGAAACTTTTGAAATTATTTTGAATCAATTTCATGCCTTCAAAAATTGTTGTTAACCTTTCCATATATACATAACCTAACCTGTTACATTAGAATCTAATCGATTGGATTGTTTTTTATATTGAATTATTCCTTAATTCAATTTGATCCTTTGAGTTTAGTCTTTTACTTTACATTTCAAATGTGTTTATCGTCTGAAAAACACTTAGTGTAAATTTTTGTACGACTAATGAATTTCATTAAGTTAAATTATATGCATTTTGTCATTCATCTAAAACTTCGTTAATTATGAACTGTTTCACAAACTTTCATAATTATGAAGAGGTTCAACAAAAATTATCATAAAATTCAATTCTTTTCTCTTGAATATAGCCTTTAGCAACTAATATTGCTTTGTTATGAATAACTATACCTCTTCATCCATTTTGTTTTGGTGTACCCACTTCGTTTCAATAACAGATTGATGCTTTGGTCTAGGTACTGGTGCCCACGCATCAATATGTTTGAATTGGTGCAACTCATCATGTATAGCATCAGTCAAATCGTCATCTAATAATGCTTGTTCCCAAGTCTTAGGCTCTAGTTGATAAAAAAAATGCAGAAAAGCTAACAGAATCAGAAGTAAAGCGTGTTCTAAACTTATCAGCGAACTACTTATGATTTGGCCTTGACGATGATGATTTTCAAATCTCCACTCTCTAGGTAAACCAATGATTGGCTTAAAAATTAGTTTATAAAAACAAATCATTTTTTTCCAAGCAAGAAACTAGGGCCAATCATAGTAATAAAATGTATAATATTCATAGCAAGTACGAGTTCCCGTATGAGATTAATTAAAATAACAGTAATATATTTAAACACAAGTTTTCTAGTTTTTTATAACGATATGGCTCGCACCTTGGTCGTTTAATCTAAACTAAATAAACAATGATATAGCTTATATAAATTTTGTCAATCTCTCATCACTATACCACAAATAAATTAAATCTACGCTAAAACAATATAATTAAAAGCGAATAAATAATATGAAAAAGCAAAATAAATAAGATAGGGAGAAGGATGATATCAAGTAGGCAAAGTTTAGGGAGATAAATCACCATGAACTCGGTAAAAGACTAGAAGGAATATGCTATAACGGAGAAAGCGGTAAAAGACTAGAAGGAATATGCTATAACGGAGAAAGCGTCGTAAAGGAAGAAGGAAAGACCAATAAGACAATTTAAAGAGAGAGAATTATATTAAAGGGAGAGTTTCTTCCCGGAGGCAGAGCCTACAAAAATAGGTTTACATCACTTGTATTTATAGTGTTCAACTCAAAAAATCTGAGAACCTAATTCCTAAAATATTCTTATTTGAATCAAAGGAGTCTGATTCGAATCAGGCTCTATTGACCAATTAAAATGTATCACGTCATTAATTTATAGCGGTGGAGGGTGTCTGATTCGAATCAGCTAGAGAGAGAAAAGAGAGACGACTAGAGCGAATAGCCCTAGTCACCGCTATGGATAATCGGAAAGATACCCTAAACACTGACTAATGCACACCTTATTTCACCAGATCCACCTACAACCAAATCGTTTGATTCTCTATTCAAAAACAACACTGCTACCAACAAAATCAAACCTAAAGAAATCGGAGTTTACAAAGGAGAGCCACTAATAAAGTCTACGATGGAGGATGTTCAAAAGCTATCGGAACCATTTAAATATACCGTGGTTGGAAAATTTACACATGGTAAGCCTCATATTGATAATATTAAAAAAGTTTTTGGAAAATTAGAATTACAAGCTGCTTATCAAATTGGAACTATGGATAATAAGCACATTCCACGAAGAAGATTTTCAAAGAATTTGGTTAAAAAACGTTTGGTACATTGGTCGCTATCCGATGAGAACGTTTAAGTGGACATACGACTTTGCTCCCGATATTGAATCCGCTTTAGCTCCGATGTGGATTTCACTTCCAAGATTACCGATCCATCTTTATAACAACGCTAGCTTATTTCTATAGCTAGAGCCTTCGGAAAACTTTTAAAATTGGATGAACCTACTGCAAATTTGGCAAGACCTGGATTAGCTCGGATCTGTATTGAGATCGACCTAACGCAAGAGCTAATACCTCGAGCACGTATTGGATATGGAGAAGATGGAGGGTTTTGGCAGTATTGTCACTATGAAGATTTACCTAATTACTGCTCCTACTGTTACAAACAAGGACACAAGATTTTAGCTGCATTTTCAAAGATCAAGCCAATAAAGAAAAAAATGCATCTAATCAAAGTAAAGTTGCCCCAGAACAAGAGCGCAAAAAAATTGAAGAAAAGAAAAAGAAAGAAACTTCAAAGGCCATACTGCACAACAATAACAAAATACCGATTCTCAACAATGAAGAAAACATTCATGTAGAAAGAGGAGGTACCAAAGCTTGGGTTACAAATACGTTCGGTTGTGTGGAGAATAAAGAAAATGAAGCTGAAAAATCGTTGATAAATATAGATGATGAAGATCCACCTACATTTGGTCCAGAAGAGGAAACAAGTGAGCAACTCAATGTAATTCAAAGTGAGCAAGAAGAAGGGGAAAATTCTCATGAAAAAGGTCTCAACAAATATTCCTATAGCAAGTATTTCTGAGATTTTGCAAGAGGGGAATAGTAATTTACCAGAAGAAGAGATAGTTGATAATTCAAATGAGAAATATCAAGCCCAATCTAGCCTGCTAAAAAATGAGGAGCATCAACTAAATTCTGCAACACCAGTAAAGGAGGTAAATATAACACAAAATTTAGAGGATTTACATGTCTCTAACATTCAAGATGAGCTAAATTTATCTCCAAGAAACATACCTCAAGAACCTATAGAGGAACAATGGGAGGATGTCTTGTCAAATAGTGCAAAAAAACAGGAAAAAAAAACCACCAAAAGAAAATATGGTTCTGCGATCCTCCAATGTAGGGGGAAAGGAGCATATTTAAATGATTAATGCTCTTATTTGGAACGTCAGAGGTTTGGGGAACCAAGATACAAGTAGAAGAATGAATTTTTTTTGCAAGACTTATAAGTTGGTTTTGTTAATATGTGTTGAGCCTAAAGTTTGCAGTAGCAAATTAGATCTTTTTAAAGGCAGGTTTGGTTTTAACCAAGGTTTTTCCCATCATGATAATAAAATTTGGGTCTTTTTTACTGATGATATTGAGATAGAAATTCAGAATCATATGGACCAATGTATCAATTTTACTATTAAAGGAAGGATCTTGAGCAAAAATTTGAATATCTCAGCTGTTTATGCTAAATGTACAAAAGTGGAGAGAGAACCTCTATGGGATTTCTTGAGACGGTCCAACACGAATGAACCTTGGCTAGTGGGTGGAGATTTCAACACTGTTTCAAAAGAAGAAGACAAAGTAGGTGGTTTATCTTTAAATATTGGTGCTGCTAATGATTACCTAGATTGCTTAAATGATATTAATTTGGAAGAAATGAATTATACTGGATCCAAATTTACTTGGTGGAATAAACGAAGTGAGGGTGATGCCATTTTAGAAAGAAAAGATAAAGTTCTTATCAATCAAGCATGTTCAGATCTTTTTCAGAGTATTATTTTGGAGCACCTTAACAGAACATCATCTGATCACAGTCCTGTTTTGATTACCTGCAAAACTGAGTTTGATAATCATTCCAGAAGGTTTATTTTCCAGAATTTTTGGACTAATCAAGTTGATTACATTAAAATTATTTCTAGTGTTTGGATCCTGTACAAGTATGGAAATGATCTTTACTCTCTTGTCAACAATTTGAAAAAAACCAAAAAAGTATTATCTGAATGGAACAAGGGCACTTTCGGTAACATCTTCCAAGAAGTCATAGAGGCAAATGATGAAGTCATCAGGTTGGAGAATCTCTTTGAGGATAACCCTACAGTCAACAACAGGTGTATTTTAAGTAAATCTAAGGCAGATCTTAAATACATAATGAAAATTGAAGAAGAATTTTGGGTGCAAAAAGCTAATATAAAATGGGCTATAGAGGGAGATGCTAATACTAAATATTTTCATGGTATAGTTAAAAAAAAAAAGGAAAAAGAGCTACATTAATTCTGTGACTAAGGATAATGGGGAAGTAATTACTGATAAAACTGAAATTCAAACTGAAGCTGTGGATTTTTTCAAAAGTTTACTTGATGAGAAAAGATCAAATCATAAATTTAGCAGCTTGGATATTCTCCCAAAACTTATTTCTGAAGAGGATAATGCAATTTTGGATAAAGTTCCTGATGATAATGAAATTAAAGATGCTGTTTGGGGACTAAATAAAAACAGTGCTCCAGGTGTTGATGGATTTACTGGTGTATTTTATACTACAAGTTGGGATCACATTGGTCAGGATGTATGCTGTGATGTACAACATTTTTTTATGGGTATTAATCTTCCTAAAGGTGTGACAAGTGCTATTATTGCTCTAATTCCCAAAAATACAAGACCACAAAATTTCTCAGAGTTTAGACCAATCAGTCTTTGTACTTTCCTCAACAAGGTTATTACTAAAATTATCTCTTCAAGACTAGCTAAAATCATTCCCAAACTTATTTCTTCCAATCAAAGTGGTTTTGTTCAAAACAGAGATGTTGTAGGGAATGTTCTTCTTGCTCAAGAATTCATTTCTACTTTAAATAAGAGAAATAGTGGCAAAAATTTAGCTATTAAGTTGGATATGAAAAAGGCTTATGGCAAAATCTCTTGGCAGTTTCTTATAGAAGTTAGGAGAAAATTTGGGTTTTCTGAGATCAGTATTGACAGAATATGGAGAATTATTTCTACTAATGGGACTTCTATCTTAGTGAATGCATCAACTGGCTACTTTTTTCCTTCTAATGGCTTGAGACAGAGTGATTTTATTTCTTCAAGTCTGTTTATAATTTGTTCTGAAGTTCTCTCTATAAATCTAAATGTATTGGCAACTAAAAGAAGTTGGAAGGCTTTCAAATCTCCTCTAAATGGGCCTATTATTACTCATCTGGCCTTTGTAGATGATATAATCATTTTCAGTGCAGCAAACAAAAGTTCTATACAAAACATTAAAAGGGTGCTTCAAAACTATAATTATGATTCTGGCCAAGAAATCAGCTTAAGTAAGAGTTTTTTGTATGTCTCTAAAAGTGTTACAGAGCTTCAGAAGAAGGAAATTAGTGAAGAGCTAAATATTGAAGTGAAAAAGCCTCCTTTTATTTATTTGGGATGTTGCAAGTTGTATGTTGGGCATAAAAAATGTGTTTTATTTCATGAATTGGTGCTTAAAGTGAGGAAAAAAGTTACCTAATTGGAATAACCAATGGTTAAATATGGGCGGAAGACTTATTCTTATCAAACATGTCTTACAATCTATCCCAGTTTATTCCTTTTCAGCAATGAATCCTCCTAAACAGGTTATTAAAAAAATAGATCAGATATTGGCAAATTTTCTTTGGGGCTCTCAAGAGGAAAAAAAGAAACATCACTGGATTAATTGGAAAAAGGTTTGTTCCCCTACTGAAGAAGGAGGTCTTGATTTAAGAAGGTTTAGTGATATTTCTAATGCTTTTGCTGTCAAATTATGGGGGAATTTTAGATCTAAAAATACCTTGTGGTCTAAGTTCTTAAAAGCAAAGTATTGTAGAAATAAACATCCAAACAGAATTACAAATGTAAAAGGAGACAATACTTGCACAAGAATGCTGAAAATTAGAGAAGAAGCTGAGAAACACATTTTGTGGTTTGTTGGAAAAAGTAATATTTCGGTTAATCAAGATAATTGGCTGGGCAATGGACCTATATGTGATCCTAATATAGATGATGCGATGATGTTATCTAATCTTATTTCTAATGGGAAGTGGGACAGAGAGAAAATTAATGACTTAATTCCTTCTAATTGGAGACACATTTTCTCAAATGATCATGTTATCAATATGCTTAGAGATGATACTGTTATCTGGAAGAAGAATAACTGTGGAAATTTTACACTAAAATCAGCTTGGGAAACAATGAGAGATAAGAACGCTATCACTTGGATTAGCAAATTAAGTTGGGATAAAATTGTACCTTTGAAGATCTCATGCTTTATTTGGAGACTCTTCAATAATGTTGTTCCTTTAGATCCTGCAATACAAAAATTAGGTGTATACTTGAGTTCTATTTGTGAATGTTGCGCTAAAGAAAGTGAAGAAATAGAACATTTATTCAGCAAAGGTCCTCTAGCCAAGGAAGTTTGGACTTATTTCGGCAATCTAATGGGAGTGCCAAATAGCTCTGAGCTTATAAGAGGAAAATTTATAACTTGGTGGTCCCAATCAAGTACTTCAACGTCCAAATCTCACTGGAAGTTATGTAAAATTTTACCTATGTTCATTGTTTGGGAAATATGGAAAGCAAGATGCGGAAGCAAGTATGACAATAAAAAAATGTATTCTAACAATATTTGTGTGGAAATTTGCAATCTTGTTAAAATTCATACAAAAAAAGATAAATGCTTTCCATCAAACTTTGATATTAAAGACGCTTCGATAAATATTACTAACAACAAGGTGAAGAAATTAAAGGTGGTTAACCTAGAGGGTTCCAGAAATTCAATTTGGATAAATGTTTTCGGGGAACTGTTAATGGTAGTGGAGTGGGTGAATTAAAAGGAGATGAAAATGGAAATTTTATTCTAGGATTCTTCTATACATCAATTGATAGCAACTCTAGCCTAGAATCAGAGATGAAATATCTACTATTGGGAGTTCAAGTTACTCAAGATCATTATGTGATATTTGAATCAGATTGTATTTTCTTAGTCAATATCGTTACGGGCAAATCTAACTGTCCTTGTAATCTGATTCATATCATGGATATGATAGTTCAAAAATTCATATAGAAAGAGAAGAGAATGTTTGTGCTGATTACCTTGCTAATATGAGCTGTGATGGAGATCCTTTAATCTCCTCTTGTATTGACTACTTCTCAGAATTTTTAAAAGAAGCAATCGAAACAGAAGCTAAAGGGATCCCCATATGTTCGAATTAAGTGAATTTATTATTATAGAGGTTTTGAGACACGAAAGAGGGCTTTTTCTCTCTCTAAAAACGGAAAGTGATCAGGTGGGGAGATTCTCTTTTTAGTTATTAATATAACCAGACGTGGGATTCCAATCCCAGATTCCAATCCCACGCTGTTAATTTTTTTTATTTTTTTTACTTTTTTTTTACTTTTTTTTATTTTTATTTTCTCTCTGTGTGTCTTCTTTCTGCTTTGAGTTCTTCTTTCCTTTTAATATATGCAAAAATTCTTCAATTTTATCCAAAAAATTTTCCAATTTTATCCCAAAAAAACCCTAATTATCGATCATCAAATTACTTCATATATCAAATTAATATATTATTTTATCAAATCAACATCACTCTACCACTGCAATTATCACCAATTTTACCCAAAAAAAAAACCTCTCCCAATTTTACCAAAAAAAAAATTATAACCATCAACCATCAAACTGCTTCATATATCAAATTAATATATTTTTTTCTCAAATCAACATCACTCTACCACTACATTTATCCCCAATTTTACCCAAAAAAAACCTATCCTAATTTACCAAAATAAAACCTCTCCAAATTTTACAAAAAATAAACTGTAACCATCAACCAAGATCATTTTTTTTCTCAAGTATGGATAACAATTATAATATTTGGGGAATAAATCTTAATTTATCTCATCCGGATAATTTATCATCTGGTTGGGGATTTTCGTTATATCCATCATGATCCCGCTGAGGTTCTACAAACTGATTAATTTGATATAGGAAGTAGTTTTGTGGTTGATGGTTAGAGTTTATTTTTTGTAAAATTGGGGAAGGTTTTATTTTGGTAAATTGGGATAGGTTTTTTTTTTTGGTAAAATTGGGAATAAATGTAGTGGTAGGGTGATGTTGATTTGAGAAAAAAATATATTAATTTGATATATGAAGGAGTTTGATGTTTGATGGTTATGATTTTTTTTTGGTAAAATTGGAAAAGTTTTTTTTTTGGGTAAATTGGGAGAGGTTTTTTTTTTTTTGTAAAATTGGGGATAATTATAGTGGTAGAGTGATGTTGATTTGATAAAAAAATATATTAATTTGATATATGAAAGAATTTGATGGTTGATGGTTATGCTTTTTTTGGGATAAAATTGGGGAAGTTTTTGGGTAAAATTGGGGAATTTTTTGATATATTAAAAGGAAAGAAGAACTCAGAGGAGAAGAAGAGAAGCAGAGAAGAAAAAGAAAGGAAAAAAAAAATTCGCAGCGAAAAAAAAATTAACAGCCACGTAGACGTGGGATTGGGAATCTCACATCTGTTATATTAATAAGCAATTTGCATATGCAAAAGAGAATCCCGATCAGGTGCTTTTGGAGAAAGACCCCAAAGGGACACGTTGATTTATCTCGTTTAATTACTTTGTTAGTCCCCAAGTCGTTGTAGGTTTACTTTTCTAAGCTTTATTCTGTAATTGTTACAATTTCGTACTCTCTTTTATTTGTTCTTTTGTGGGGGGTTTTCCTCCACTTTTTATAATCAATAAAAATATGAGTTTTCCCCACCAGTTATATAAAAAAAAAAGGTTTAGGGCTTAACACGTGATTCAAGTGTTAAATAATTAAGCATAACATATTAAATTACTACACGTGTTTAAAATCAGCGGGAAACAAACTACACCGATGTTACTCTTTGTATAATAATTAGCAATTACTAACTTTTTGAACACATACTCAGCCAAAACCCGTAGTCTGCACATTTCTTCTCATAACTTTTTTCAATCTCCTAAGAAGCTCAACAAACTTATTAGCTAAAAATCCAAATGTATCAAACACAAACAGTATGAAATTGTGTTGATTCTCTTGACAGGCCTTCTCGTGTTTCTCTACTTTTGTTGCCTTTCCAATAGTAGTTGCATGGACCACGATGAATTTTTCAGTAGCAAACCCCACCAAGGGTGAAACTCTAGTAAGGTCAACACATGCGTGTTTTCCACTGCTACAGATGTAAACAATGACGTCAACTGCTCTAAGGATAGATCCCCCTCAGATGGTTATGTAAGAAAGTTTACAAGTGTCTCCTTTCTAACAAGGATCTCTGCACTCTACATGATGGCATACAAGACATCCCCAACCAAGGTGTGACGGTATTTGCAATCTACTAGATTTGATGCAATTGATGCATGCTCATCAAACGAGTCAAGACGAACTCTATGACAAGTATGTCACATCTCTCCTTCCCGGTATAGAGGAACCAAAAGTCCACAATTAAGGATAACTCGGTATTTTTTAGGGGAAATGCACGGACCCAAAACCTCTATATGGGTGGAAAGTTAGACATCCTGAGCATGCGGGGTACAGAGACAACCAATCATGGCAAGACCTCTAGGACCCAAATCGAACTTCTCTGTAAATCCTTAGAAACCCCACTTAAGTAAGTCTCTGTCAAAAGATGCATTGGCTATTAGGGACATCTCCCTTTGTGGGGATTCTTATAGAGTCGGACTCAGTGAGAATGGCTTAGAACCTATCCAAACCCTCATTGAAGTAGGTGCCTAATGGGATATCTCCGCAACACCTCAATATGAAATCATGCAACTCAACTGGTTGAACTACTACCGTCAAGTATGCAAAGTGAATTGCATCGGATACAGATTAAATACATGTCAATCATGAATAAAATATTACATTATTTATGACAAGTGTTGTGCCACTTATTATTCATCAATAGTTCTTGATGGACTAAAAAACGATGTAACTTGTTCATGAGAAAGACAAGTGAATTGAACATACGAAAAATACACAAGAACACACACTCTCATTCTAAAATATAGAATAAAAAAAGTAGATAGTTTTTGGATTATTTCTGCAAGTAAGAACATTGCTTTGATAAACACGACGTGTGGATCACGGTAAGAGGACAATAAGTGTGTGTCTACATCTTTGGGTTTCGTATAAGTTTTTACCGAGTGCAAGCTATACCCACTATTTGTTTATCAGATAATGTTGAAACTTCTTTTGTCAAGTATTATTTGTTTTGTCGGATATCGTAGATTGGTCTGTTGTTTTTGTAAATACATGTTAGTATTAAATTTGAGTAAGCCCAACTCGAGCGTATTACCTAGACCAACAAGTGGTATTAGAGCTAGATCTAGCTCTTGTAGAATAGAACTTATTTGGTTATTGTAATGACGTTAGTTATACAAAATATGTATAGTAATTAATTTATGGTAAAATGAATTTTATTTATTTCACAAATATTAATTGTGATTTGAATCTTCGTTCTAAACTTATGAAAATTCGTTATTTGTACCGACATTTTTTTCAAATGGCGAAATCGGTGACTGTCCTCGTAGTGTTTTATAACAGTTATAGAGTATTAACAACCGCAATCTAAAAGTTTTGAAGTATTTACATCTCTGTCATTCGGTTATGTTTCTAACATAATCACCATGATAAGTTTCATAAAAGTAACATTTTAGTTCGGAAGAAAAGTTTTAACTTTAAAAGACTTTTTTTTTACTAAACTACCCCAAGGAAAGTTTCTTTTGCAATTAGGGCCCTAAAGTTGTAACAGGTTACAACACGTTAAACTTAGATTAATTCTAATAGACTCTTATAACCGAGAAGCTTTAATTTATGTGATTCATTGATGTTTCACATAGCTTTGGGATGCCAAACAATCTTCATTGATGTTATCATCACGCCTTTCTAAGCTTGAGATTGATACGTGGACGTGTTAAAAGTTCTAACAAGGTCCTAATTAGACTACTGAAGTCTACTCGAGATGAATAGAGCTTTCATAGGCCGGACCAACTTAATAAGTACTGCGAATAAAATTTTAGCTATTTGTCACCCCTAAAGTTTAACCTTCGATGGAGTATCGTAGTGCCTATTGATGGCCTTCGTAGGTGACATAAATGCCCCAATAAGATTACGACATATCACAACATAATGGGAAATATACAAATGAAATACGTAGCATTATTATGTTAAGATTGTTGACGATAGCAAATTCTTTAGCACTCATACCGAACAGTATGGCATATGAAAATTAAATACCACTAAATTGAGATTGTCACAAAAAAAACCTCATTACAAAAACACCATATTACTATAATATACAATAAAACCTCTATAAATTAATACAGTCGGGACTATAGAAATTTATTAATTTATAGAGCTATTAATTAATCAATAAATTAATAATTATTATTTTAAAGATTTTTTATTGATTGAACGATGAATGTTCACTGAACGACAATAACAAATTATTTTCGACACTGCAAAATTCGTTCGGTCAATAAAGTTTCAATTAACATATGAAATCACAATTGGGAAAGATATTATAAACTTGAAAAACTGATTGATGGTCTCGGTTAGCTCAATAAAACGGATGTCAATGGGTTGTTGGATTACCCATGTGAAAATGATATATGTTCAGAGACCAAGAATTTAAAAGAAATTATAAATATTGTCTTTGTTAACAATAAAAATGATGAAGTTGAAGATGATACTTGAAAATAATACCGCATCTTTGAAACTAGTCACGCGAAAGTAAACATTTATCGCGTCTATAACTTTTTTTGGTGCAGTTCGAAAAAACTATATCAAACTTTTTCTATGCGATTAGAAGAATTAGTGATGAAATTCAAGTATATTTAAATTTTAACAAAAAACAAGCGACTATAGAATCATACTTCACTAAGTCGTCCTAGTAATGTTTGTCATTTTGAATAATTATTAATTTATGAATTTGTCAGCACCAATATTTATATAACAATTTTCAGAAAATTTATTATCTTATTAATTTATCGAAATTGCTGATTATTACACTAGCCCAAGTCGGGACCGAAGAAAATTATTATTTTAGACAGTTTATTAATTTACCGAGTATTAATTTAGAGAGGTTATAATGTATAGTTAAAAATCACTAAATTTAAGATTGTGACAACTAACAATTAGGGCTATAAATGAGATGAGTTGTTCGTGAAAAAATTCGTGTTCGTATCGGCTAATGCTCGGTCCATGTTCGTTCATATATAAATGAACTGAAAATGAACTAGAATACAGTGTTCGTTTGATAAATGAACCGAACATAAACACGGCTTTGTTCGTTTCGTTTAGACTCTCCCAAAATACTACACAAATACTATAATATATATATATGAGAGGTTATATGGACCTCAACTTAAACATCAATTTGGACTTCTTTTTTTTTTGCAAAAATGCTCCAAATCAAGATTTGATTAATGCAAATCTCCACGGTTTTACGATGAGAACACAAATTTGCAATAATCTTGATTTGGAGCGTTTTTTGCAAAAAGAAAAATGTCCAAGTTGATATATATATATATATATATATATATATCGGTCAGAATCTCACAGACTTACATTGGTAAATGGTAACTTGGTAGAAAAAAGACTACGTGGCACTACCCAATACATTCAATCTAGTCTTAGTAGTTGAAGGTGAATATCAAGTGTAAACTCAAAAGGTAAAATCAGACAAGAGAGGGAGTAAAGGCCACAAATTCAACCGCTACATGAGATCTTCGACTCAAATATTATCAAGGTTTCTTTTTTCATCTATTTTTTACTAAAATTAGATTACATTAGATTATCTTGTATTGTAACTCTATTTGCGTTTTAGTTTAAATATCCGATAATCTATATATGTAGTTATAACTTTTGTAACATCTAAATATTATAATCACATGAAATTTTATTCTAAGATTATGTTTTGTTGCATCTTTAAAATAGATAAGGATCTTGATGTTCAAAAAAGATGCAACAAAACAAGGTTTAAAAGATGAAACCAAAGAAGATTTTAAGTAAAGCATATTTATTTCATTTTCTAGCAAAGTAATTTGTTTCTTTAATTTGTAAGTTCCTAAAAGGTACATACAAACATAACGATAAAAGTCGTAATTAAACAAGCCTAGAGTTAAGTACATATGAGCTTGTTTGGTTGCATGCTATAGCAAATAAGCTTTTTTTTAGTTTTAAAATAGGTACAGCCAAGTAAAACCTTAAAGATGCAACAAAACGAGTCTTAATATAGGAATAGATGATAAGAAATCAACCAAAACGAAGCCATAAAAAGGTTAAGCAAATCTCATTTTACCATCTCGACATTAAATTCTAGTTATTAGTTTGTCGTTGTGTTTTAAATGGCCAAAAATCTTATTGAGACAGATAGCTCAGACAAATTAATGCACGACAATCCTTCAAGTAATTTCAAAATTTTCTTTTCCAACAAAAATTAAAAACACTCTGCCCATAATCCTTTATTTTGTCCAAAGTCCTATTTGTCATGCATTAATCTGCTCATCTTTGTCTGATTTGAATAGCATAAACAAATTAATGCATGACAATCCTTCAACCGCTTTTTCGTTAAATGGCTGATTTGAATCCTCGTGATCTAATTTTACCCTCTCGACATTAACTTGTGTTGCAGGAACTAGTTGGTATTTTCTATTACAAATGGCTTATTTGGATCCTCATGGAACTACCACAAATGCTACCGAAACTCCGACAGTTGTCACCGAAACTTCAACAATTGTCACTGGAACTACTAAAACTGGAGACCCCAGTAAAGTTGTTGTCATCGAAGATGAGGATATGGAGGAGGATAGTCCTTTTCAAACAAGAAAAAGAAAGAAAACTTCCCCAGCTTGGGAGTCTTTTGAGCAGGTTGGTGTGTAATCCAATAGTTATTAATCTTCTTTAGTATAAGTACATGTTTGTTTGACTGTTTAAGTATTTAAAATGAATTCATTGAAATTAGAGTACACTTCATATGATATCAAGTTGTGTTTATAGTTAGAAAAGTTGTTACACATATGGCCTCGTTTTGTCACATCTTAAAAGTACAAAAGTATACTTTTCTTGGTAGAGCGGAAAAATATACTTTTGATGGTTAATTTTAAGTACGTAAATGTTATTTGGTAGAAAAAATGTTGTTTGTTAAAATGCTGTGCTTTTTTACTTTTATTTTACTAAAATGACTATGTTTTACACTGTTTTATCTTAAAATAATACTTTACTAATTCAATAAGTTCATATCATATTAAAAACAAATTCTTTTTATTTTAAAAAAAATAAAAAAAAGAAACAGCAAATGGAAAATCTCAGATTTGTTAAACTTAATGAGATAGCTAATGATTTGACATGTTTAATAAAATTATTCACTTGTTGATGTATACAAAAAATTAGAGTAAATTAACAAAATTTACGGTTTTAAAAATTGATAACTTTGTTGTAATATGTCAGGTTAAAGTACCGGAGGAAACTAACGCAACATGTAAACTTTGCAAAGATAAGTTTTTCGTTAAAAAATGTGGTTCAAGAATGGAAAATACTTCGACATTACAATAAGAGATGCCTGAAGTGATTCAATACTGATTTGAAGCAAAGTCTTTTAGGTGTGCAGAAAAACTTTGGGAGTGTATCTTATATTACAAACTTCAAGTACGGCCGCTCAAAAGTTAGACAACCTGATGCATACATGATCCTTGCACATGAGTACCCTTTCAATATGACGGAACATGAGTTTTTCAACCAATTTATGTTGACAACTACACCATATTACCAAAAAATTTCAAGAAATATGGCGAGAGATGACATCACGGTAGTATACAATGTTGAGAAGAAAAAATTGAAGGATGTTTTAACAAGAGTGAGTAAAGTGAGCATTACTTCAGATTTCTGGAAATCAAATCAACAAATTGGATATATGTGTGCAACTGCACATTTCATCAATTCTGACTCCGACTGGGCACTTGAAAAGAGAGTTATAAGCTTTTGTGATGTGTCTTCGCCACACACAGGTATGGACATCTCCGATACTATTTTAGCATGTCTAATGAGTTGGGGTATTGCGAACAAAGTGTCAACTGTGATATATGATAATGCGTCGAAGAACGATTCTCCAGTAAAGTTTTTAAGAGAAAACTTTGATTAGAATAGTAAGGTTTCCTATGCTGGAAAGATTTTTCATGTGCGTTGTTGGGCACACATTATCAATCTCTTGATGCAAGATGGACTTTTTGAGGTGAAAAGTACCATTGAAAATGTTCGAGAGAGTGTCAAATTTATTAATGTATCAGAGGCACGTCTAATAAAGTTTAGTGAGATTGTGAAGCAATTACAGTTGACTCATAAAAAGTTAATCTTAGATGTTCCCACTCGTTGGAATTCAATATTTGCAAAGATGTTTTTCCTTGTTATGAAAAAAGGGATCCTTTATACGTGTGGTTGCCTAGTAAATCTGATTGGGAAAGGGTCAAAGAGGGGTGTCAATTTTTAGAAGTTTTTAAAGAGGTGACATATTGTATCTTGGGGAGGGAGTATCCAACCTCTAATCTTTTTCTTCCTATTATTTGGAAGATTAAGGAGGTTTTAGAAACTTCAGCATATGAATTAGCTGAAGAGAAAAAATATATTCGTGCAATGGCAGTGAAGATGAAGACCAAATTTGACAAATATTGGGGAGAATGCAATTTGTTAATGGCTATTGCCGCTGTTTTATATCCGAGATATAAAATGGTTTTGATTAAATTTTGCTTTCCGAAAATTTATCCTTCATATGAAGTTGATTATAATGTTAAACTGGTTCTTGATGCTTTGAATGAGATATACGAGGAATACGTTTCCGAATACACTTCGAGTCAATCGGAAAGCATGGTTCTTGTAAGCCATAGAGGTGTTATGCAAAGTGGTGCTAGTACATCAAAATATAAAAGTAAAGGTCAGTCTGAACTTGACATTTATGTTAAAGCCACCGAAAATGTTGCACCTCTGGTATCTTATTTGGAGAGATATTTATCTCAAGGAGTTTTCATATGCAATGAAGACGATGGACCATTTAATGTAATTGGTTGGTGGTAAAATAACCGTTTGAACATTAAGATTTTATCCACCATGGTTGTTGATGTTCTTTTAATACCCATTAGCACGGTAGCGTCTGAAGCTGCGTTTAGTATAGGTGGTCGAGTAAACGATCCATATCGGGCCTCTTTGTCCACCGAAACAGTTGAAGTTTTATTATGTGGTGGTGATTGGATATGCTCACTTTATGGGGTAAAGAAAGCTTATTATGTAAGTTAAATATCTTATCTAGCTTAGTTTATTGTTTGTTTTATACGTATGTAACAATATGTTTTGCCTTTTCAGAGAGCCAAAACTGAATACATTCAAGATATAGTCTTACCTTAACTTGGTAAAATCTTATTTTGTGGTAAGAGGTACTTAAATTTGAACTTTTGTATATTTTTATGTAAATGGAAATTTCTTATAATATGATGAACGTTTTTGTATGCAGACAGTTTTTGTTAACATTTTGTATGCAGGTTTAGTTACAATTTTGCAATGAAGACCCATCTTTAACTTTAACTTTTGTAGATTTGAACTTACATCGAGCATCTTTTGTTGAAAAAATGTTTTATACTCTTGCTCACCTAAGTCGTTGCTTGTATGTAGTTGGTCACATTAGGTTGCCAAAATTGTATTAGCTTAGTAATTTAGCTTATTTGCTTCAAGTTCAACCCAACTATGTTCTTTGCTTGGTTATTCTAATTTCTAAGTTTTTATTTTGTCGGATTGAATATGTTACGTAATTGAATACAAATTTAATAGTTTATCTTTCGATTTTTTTTAAGGAGATGATGACTGGAACTAAATTTTACGTTGGATTTTGGAGGCTACTCGTTGTATATTTAACTAACAGGCATGGTCTTTTGGTTATTCTAAAGTTTTTTGTATAAGCTGATAAATTGGCAATAGTTGATCCTGATAAAGGCTGATTTTCCATTGTAGTTGGTCAATATATGGTCGGTTAAGTTCTTGATATGCTGAATGTTGAAGACATGAAGGAACGTTGATGGTCATCTTGTAATGACAATATAATATTATATTTTGGTTAACGCTTGTGTATTATGAACGAATGTTTACTCGTCTTGTAGTATTCTTCTTTTACGACTTTATATGGATATCTACTTGTTTAAATTTGTTTGTATCATGCTAAATGTCTTTGATTGTTTCATGTTAAGTAGTCTCGGTGAATTTGTATTACTTTCTCGTATTTCTTGGTTACTACATCTTCATGTTTGCATATTGAATTTCATTTTCATTTTAACGAGCTTAAACGAGCATTTATAAGTCTCATTCGGCTCATTAAGAGTTCACGAAACGCACTGAACACGAGCCGAACTTTTTCAATTATTTACGAGCCGAACATGAACGCGAATTTAATTGTTCGTCACGATCACGAGACGAAAACGAACAAGGCTATAAAGCTAATGAACTGAACACGAACAAGAGATTTCTTGTCTTGTCTCGGCTCATTTACAGTAGGACTGACAATAGCGCATGACAGAGCACCCATATCAAGCAATATATACCAACTAAATAATACTTTCGTCCCGAAACAAGGGCCATGTTACGAAAACTGTGATATTTAATGATTTTAACCAATTTCACTTAAAACTCAACAAAAATGTATAAAATATCAAATTTTCAAACAAAAAAAAAATTATACTTAAATTATGAAATGATATATATATCAATTTGATATGTTAACTTAAATTATGAAATTATATATATATATCAATTTGATATGTTTTAACTAACAAAAAGAGATATTTCAAAAAATAAAAAATCTACTAAAAAGAATGAATATTTTGATACGTCACAGAGTAAACAACAATACTTGTTTCGAGATGCCAGAGTACAGTGTGATAATATCATCCAGATTGGACAGCTTACAAATTAAATACCACTAAATTAGATGTTTAACAACCGGACTACATACCAAATAATAATAAATTGGCAAAAAAAAATTGAGGGAGACCAATGACGAAATAACTCATGTAAATTCATATTGAATACAATGAATCAGATTGAATAAAATATTTTGAACACCAATATTAGTACTAATACACAACTAAATATTCCAGTAGTAAATTAAGATTATTACAAATAACAATAGCACATGATAGAGCACCAATATTAGGCAATATACCAACTTAATATTACATACCAAAATAATAATTAAATTGGCAAAAAAGTTGACCGAGACATAGGGGTGGGCAAAAAATCCGTACACCCAACCCGTAGCCAAACTCGTGCAGATTGGGGAGGGTTGGGGCGGGTTGATTGTCTAAAAAAAAGTCAATCCGTCCCGTCCCAATCCTTTATATATTTTGCGGGCTGGGTTAGGATTGGGGTTAACAAACCGAAAGTTAATCCATCACAATCCGTTTCAACCCGCATTATATATATAAAAATATAAATATATGTATTTTTATATATTGTGTGTATTTAAAGATAACACCCCTTCCGTTCTTATATATTTTAGTTTTTTTACTTGTTTTTGAATGTTATAAACGTATTATTATTGGTTTTAATTTTTATTTATTTTTGAAACATACAATTTATTTTAAATTTTAGTTTGATTGTGCAAACTATAAAAAATAAAGGATCAAAATGAAAATTTAAGAATCAACCCGCCCCAATCCCCAAAATTTTTTGCGGGTTAAATTGAATTGGGTTGAATTGTGTTGAAGTGAGATCTAAATTTTACTAATCCGTAGCACGGTTTAATTTACGGATTAAGTTTCACAATCCACGTCGACCGGCCCAGATTCGCATCT
Source organism: Primula veris (assembly GCA_963682055.1). NCBI lineage: Eukaryota > Viridiplantae > Streptophyta > Magnoliopsida > Ericales > Primulaceae > Primula > Primula veris. Next base: position 16,755,038 of record OY821747.1, on the reverse strand, counting down.
TGGCCACGCCTACCGAAACCAATAACGAAATAAGTCAAGCAAAAGTTACCATAAATTCATACATATTAAATGACTAAATGATAAAACTATCAAATAATGCTCAATAGGTACCGCTTTTGAACTTATATTACTCATAGTTAACTCCATAAGTTCATATTCCCTATAGGTATAACTTTTTAATTATTTACTTTATTTACCAAAACGCCATATATATATTTCATAAAAAATAGAAAAAAAAACACAAAAAATTATATAAAATGAAAAAAATCACAAAGAAAATAAAAAAATCATAAAAAAATCACAAAAAATCACAAAATTTTTAATTATTTACAAAAAAAATCAAAAAAATCAAAAAAAAAACAAAAAAATCACAAAATATTATAAAAATATAAAAAATTTATAAAAAATGAAAAAAATCACAAAAAATTATTAAACAAATGAAAAAAATCACAAAAATATAAAAAAAAAAATGAAAAAAATCACTTTTATTGAACTTTATGCACTTTCGACTGTACTAGATGCACTTTCGACTGAACCAGATGCACTTTTAGCTGAACTATATGCACTTTTAGCTGAACCATATACACTTTTAGTTAAACCAGATGCAGGTTTTACAGAACGATATGCACTTTTATTTAACTAGATGCACTTTTGTCTGAACCATATGCACTTTTAGCTGAACCATATACATTTTTAGCTGAACTATATGCACTTTCAGCTGAACCATATGCACTTTCAGTTGAACCAGATGCACTTTTAGTTGAATCAGATGCATTTTTAACAGAACTATGTGCACTTTCGACTGTACTATATTCACTTTCGACTAAACTATATGCACTTTTGACTTAATTATATGTACTTTTCACTAAATTAGATGCAGTTTAAGCTGAACCATATGTACTTTCAGCTGAACCAGATGCACTTTTAGTTGAATTATATGCATACTCACTTTTATTGAACTATATTTACTTTCGACTGAATTGTATATTTTTTTTTAATTTTTTAAAAAGTTTATGATTTTTTCATTTTTTTTATAATTCTTTTTTTTTTTGTGATTTTTTTCAATTTTTTTATAATTTTTATACTTTTTTGTGATTTTTTTTCATTTTTTATATAATTTTTTCGTTTTTTTCATTTTTTTTTTATAATTTTTTGTGATTTTTTATAAGTTTTTGTCATTTTTTTATTTTTTTTTGATTTTTCGGTATAAAAAATGTTATATTGATAAAAAAAATTATATATTTTTTTTGTCATTTTTAAAAAGTTTGTGATTTTTTTTATTTTTTGTGATTTTTTGTGATTTTTTATAATTTTTTATAATTTTTGGTGATTTTTTATAATTTTTTTATATTTTTTTTTTATTTTTTGTGATTTTTTGTGATTTTTTATGATTTTTATAATTTTTTAATGATTTTTTTTAAATTTTTTTAATTTTTTTTAATAATTTTTTGTTATTTTTGTTATTTTTTATATTTTTTTGTGTTTTTTTTATTTTGTTGTAATTTAAAACTATTTTTTTAGGTTTGTATAAAGATAAAATATGTCTATTATATTTTGGTTTGTATGACAATTTATTAAATAAATTAAATAATTAAAAATTGATAGCTATGAAAAATATGAAATTATCACGATATTTAGAAGGAATATAAATTGATACGATGAACTATATTTATAGTTCAGTCAATAACTATTAACTACTATTACTATAGATGGTAAAGATATTTTTAGATACAGTGAATCAGATTGAATAAATAATTTGAGTTCCGTAATAATAATAATAGTACTACAAATACACAACTGTAAATTCATCACTCTCTCATTTCTCATTTTCCCTTTACTGGGTACGCCACTCTCTCTCTATATTTATATAAATATATATATATATATATATATCTTTCTCCGTTACGTTTTGATCGGCAAGTTTATTTTACAGTTAATATATTCCATTGTATATTTTAATCGGTTTTTAGCTTCATTTCATAAACCCCCCTGGCTTATACGGTAGTAAAAAAAAATTAGTTTTTTTTACCTTTTAAAATTTTATCATCTTCTTTTTTAATGTGAATGTGATTAGTTTTACTGAGAAATGGAAGAAAAATAATGAATGAATAAATGATCAGCCAAATAAGATGGATTAAAATTAAAAATAATAGTGTGCATCATGTATTCCACAGTGCATGTACAGTTATTGCTATGGATTTTTCTGATGTTTTTTATTTTTATTTACTGAAGGTGTGATATATCTCCGCTTTTTACTTTTTTTATTTTTCATTTTTCTTCTATGTTTTGTGAATTTTTTGAGATTTTATTTTTATTTCCTTTTTTGTCTCTGTTATGCGATATTTTTAGAGTAAATGTAGGTATAAATATATAAATTATTCTGATATTTTTTTTTGGATTTGTTGATGTTGTTGATATATCTCAGCTTTTGTACTTTTATTTTATTTTTTGTCTCTGTTTTCTGAAATTTTTAGATTTTATTTTTCTATCCTTTTCTGTCTTTGTTTTGCGAAATTTTTGAGAGAGTAAATGTAGGTATAAATATAGAAATTTGTTTTCCCCATGTTTTTAATTTAAGGTTTAAATAAGTTGGCGATTTTCTCATTTTGATAGCTGAAGCATTTGTTTGAGAGAGTTATCTAGGTTTAAGGATCAAAAAATATTTAAAATAAAATAATATATATATATATACACACATCATTATCACCTTCTGGTTAAGTATAAGATTTTTTTATTCAGAGTAATTTTAGGGATTATGAGATACAAGTTTTATTATTCACATGTTTTCCTTTTGCCTGGATTTAAAAATTTATTTGTAAGATTTGTTGTTGGTATGTATTTATCTGTCCCTTCGAGCAATCGTCATACGAATTATTGTTTACGTTTTACAATTTGAGTAGTATTTGTTTAACTTCATAGAGTTTGGATTGCTTGACTTCAAAGTGACTTGTATTGATAAGTTAAGTCATGTCTAGGTTACGTATGTATGTTATGTTTTATTTTTTACGGTTCAGTCACATAAACAGCTATTTTTGTAAGTAAAATGATGTTTTTGTATAATTACTTGTGCAAAATTTGGTGTTACCAATTGCCGTTGGTAGACTGATTTTGTATTTCTATGGACTTTGCGGTGTTTCAATATGAGATCAGATAATATTAGCTCATGTTCTGAATTGTCTCGCAAATTCTTTTTGAAAATATGTTTTAATGCTCTCACTTTTGTTTGATGAGACCGTTTCTACAAAACTTTATCGCAGAATGAGACTGAAATATATATAAGATTTTCTTGTGCTTAGTTTTAATAATTGTGGAAAAGTAGTTTTATGATAAAAGATACTTAGTCGTCTAGTGTACACGTCCTACTTTGTTTGTGCTGTTTTTTAGAATCGCAATGTTAAAACTTTAAGCATATGGAAATAGTTTCTCATCTCAGAATGTACTTTTGCTTTCCTCAAAGTGGATGAATATGACTTTTCTCCATGTGGCTTAGATGTTGAATGTTTTTAGGAGATTTAATTTTTGTTACTTAAATGACGCTTTTTGTAGACTGATTATGTATTATTATGGACTTTGTTTTATCTCAATGTTTGACCAGATAATATTTGCTCATGTTCTGGATTGTCTCGGAAATTCTTTTTAAAAATATGTTTTAATGCTCTCACGTGTGTTTGTTGAGACCGTTCCTACGAAATTTTGTAGCAGAATGAGACTAAATTGTGTAAAATTTTTGCTTGTTCTTTGGCTTAATAATCGTGGGAAAGTAGTTTATGATAATATGTTCGTCTCTTTATACTTTTAGAAATGACTATGTTGTTTGATGCCCGTAATGCCTTGGTTATCTTATTACTAAGTATAAAAAAGAAATTACGATGTCAAGTGCACACGTCCTACTTTGTTTGTCCTATTTTCTGAAAACACGGCCCTGTCAGTTGTTAAAACTTTAGCCATATATGCCATATAGGAATAGTTTCTCATCTCAGAATGTACTTGTGCTTTCCTCAAAGTAGATGAACATGACTTTTCTCCAAGTACCTTAGATGTTAAATGTTTTTAGGAGATTTCATTTCGATCAAGTTCTATGAAAGTCCTTTAGAAGTTTTCTTTCATCAAATTATCGCATTATTTTAAGTCTAGGTTTAGCTCCTTCATTTTGTCTTTATGAGGACCAACGAATATGTCTTGATGTCTTGTTAAGTTTGGTTAGTAATGTGAGTACTTAACAGAATGGGTTTCTAAACTAGAATTTGCAGCACTAAACAGATAACTAGATATCTTTTTTCTGAGCAGTTTTCTAAAAATGTGTTCAACGTTTTGGTGCCTTAAAATCTTTGTTGCTATGATTGTTAAATTTTTTTTTTCTTACTCCAAACTGGAAGCTATTTCACTGACAAGCGAAAGTGAAAATATGTTGTTGTACTATGAATTAATGTTTCCGAGTGCAGATAAACTTGCTTTCATGCCACCCATCCTATTCATTTATTATGTTCAGTAATACTATTTAGTTTCAAATATTCTTCATTATTTCTTTATTATTTTTTAAAAACACGTAGATATCAAATGGTAAAAAGGTTTTTTACTATCTCAACCTTTTAAGTTTTACTAGTTTAGTTCCCCATCTACCTATTTTCATCCGTTAGGGAGGGCTGGTGTTAAAGAAATTGACGACTTGTACTCACGTGTTCCAACCTAACAAATAGGAAGTGCAATTCCATTAACATCCGTAAGAAATAGATTTTGAACTTGAGATATAGTGACTATGTGCCAATTTTTTGCTGTCAGACCCCTTCTAATTGAATGAAATAAAGTAGGTTGAGATCCAAATTGGTAAAAAAGGGTTAGGTACTAAAAAGCAAATAGTTGAGAGTATATTAAACAAATTTTTTTCCGATATAAAATTGACATACCTGTTTCTGTTAGGATATATTTTCATGACATTGTCCTACCTGGGTTTCCTTTTCCCTGACACAAGTTGGTTTTATGATTCATGTTTTTGTAAATTTTCTGCAAGTATTTCTTTTTCCTATTACTTCTAGAAAAGTCTTTTACTACCTAGCCTGGCATTGCTCTACATTATGGTGTTTTTCCATGTAACTTGTTCTGATATTTTAATATCGGATAAAACAGCAAATAAGTCTAAGCTGCAATGAGTTCAAGGAAAGGTGTGGATCAAATAAGCGATGGTGTTGCAGATATCGGTCTGGGATCAGAAGAAGGTCCCTGGGAAGTTTCTGTGAGGAAATCGAAAAACAAACCTGCTAACAGCTCTTCAAACAGACCTTGGGCCCAACAGAATAACGCTCCTCGAGCATGGGGCCAGCCTGCTCCGCATGGCGGAAATAATAACTCTGGCAAGGCTCCTGCCGCAAGTGCTTGGCCACAGATGGGGTCTGGTGGTAGAGGAGGAAACGTTAGACCTCCTCAGTTACCGACTGGTAGAGGTTTTCCTAACAATCCTGCAATTGCTGCCCCTCTAGAGCACGGTTGGAATTGGAATGCTAGGGCAGGTACTGTGCATTTGCTACCAATTTCAGCTTTTCTTCTGTTTATGTCACTTTGGCCTTGTTTGGATACCAACCTTAAAGATAGTGTCTGGTTGATGAACCTAAAAGTTACAACTTTTTTCTGTCTTTTTGGCTTCAAAAACTAGATTTTTTAAGCTGTATAAACCCTACTCGTTCTTAGCCTAGAAAAGATAAAACAGCTTGTTTGCTAAAAGCTGCACAACCAAGACCTTTAACTTTGGTTTATGTTAGATCTTTTAGGGTCCTGAACTTTCCTAACTCTTCTAATCTCTTCACATTTCACTATTTTAAGCTTTTTTTAATAACACAATTACAACAAATTTGAGTGCCATAACAGATAACAACACTAGTTACAAAATTAGAAGAATAAACTAAAAAACTTGACTTTGAGAACCCTCAGTTACTTTAAGGGTCCAACATACTTAGAGAGGAAATTTCAATTTAGTCTCATAGTTAAATTTTTAAACAGTATTGCTACTCATAATTTAAGCAAGTTACACACAGGTGGCCCCATGGTCCTTCCTATGGGGACCAATGGTATTAAACATTGGGACCTTTGTGTAAATCTATGACTTTGGGTTTATAAATGGAAGCACTTTTAAATTTAACATTCTTAAACAACGGCGGCAAAGATCGCCCCGAATGAAACTGTAGACCAAATAGATATTCTACCTAAAATATTGTGATTGTAAGTGTTGCAATTTAAACTATGAGCTCAAACTAAAAAAAAAGTCTGTTTACAAGGACTATTTTTGTACTTCACCTGTACTTTTAAATCTTAAATAAAGAAAATGAAATAGGAAACTCAATTGTAAATCATTGGTGATGCAGGTGCTACTAATCGTCCTGCTCAAGATGGCGTAGGAAGCAATGACGTGGAACCCTATCCTGTTGAAGATGATTATATTGATAATGATGATGATGACTCTGATGCAGTTGAATCGGATGACGAGCTGTTGTCAGACGAATTTGACTCTGATTCAAGTGCTCAAAGCTTCGAGTCACGTAAACAGAACAGATGGCTAAAAACCTTTTTCACAATGCTGGATAAACTGACTGTGGAGGAAATTAACGAGCCAGCTAGGCAATGGCATTGTCCAGCATGTCAAAACGGGCCGGGGTCCATTGACTGGTACCGTGGTTTACAGCCCCTCATGACACATGCTAAGACCATAGGGTCTAAAAGGGTCAGGCTTCATAGAGAGCTTGCTGAGTTGCTTGATGAAGAGCTGAGAAGGAGGGGTACATCAGTGATTCCAGCTGGGGAAGCGTTTGGGAAATGGAAAGGCTTAAAAGAAACCCTAAAAGATCGTGAGATTATTTGGCCGCCCATGGTTGTGATAATGAACACCAAGCTAGAGCAAGATGACAATGACAAGGTAACTGCTAATTCCACTTGGACCTTTATAGCTCACTTTTTTGTTTTTTTTACTTTACAGTTCTATATACTGTATTTGGTTGACCAGCTGAGTTCTTAATCTAGATTTTGGTTTGAAAATGTTACTGTAGAAAAGAACTTAAGCAAGCGCCCAGCTTCTTGTAACGAAGCCAATCACTATCTCAAGCTAATTCAAGTCAAACATGAGCTTTTAGTGTAAAAACGCAGAGAAACAGTACTTGTTTGGTAGGATTTTTTTGGGTTTATGATTGATCTAAAAGATTTAAAGAAAAGAGAAAGTACAAGATAAAAGTGCAGGAATTTAAAGTTCTAATAAGAACACATAAATTAACATAATAAAGATTCATTCATCTTTTCCCCCCTCCCATGTCTCTGATAAGAAGACTACTTATAGTGCTGCTAGCATTTTTATTAATTAAAAAAGAGCCCCCTTAACTTTCCATAATTTGCACCAAGGCTCATATAGTTCTCAATTACTCTATAGCCAACCCTCAACCTTCTCCATATCTCTTTTTCTCCCTCAAATTACGTTCATTACATTCCACCGCTCTTAAAAATCCACCTTGCCCTCAAGGTGGAGGCGCATTTTAAGAAGCATGTAGCTTGGATGCATGCTGCGAAATTCCTTGCGTAACACAGCTCTCGTGAATACTCCGCCTTTGTGCTTACCTTTTCTTCCTTGTACTCTTGTTAAAAAAAGACCCGCCTTAATGCCCAAGTGATTAAGCATTTGGTCAACATCACAGTGTGGTTTCTGTAGACTAGCAGCTTGGTGGCCTCCTCAATTAAAATCTCTTCCCAACCTGTGCTTTTTAAATTCTCATCCCTCTCTTGACATGTAAAGAAACCTTGTACACGCAGTTTAAAGGTAGAACTTCCATAGAACACATGTTAATTAACAACCCTCCTTTCTTATTCTCATCGCTTTTTGTTGAAACCTTAAGAGATCCATTTAATTTGATCACTTCTTTCCAAAGGAAACTAGTTACCATGGGGTTTCTCCGTGAAACTATAAACTTTGCTTGTTCCAAAAACTTGTACATGTGTTGTACGAACACATGATCATGTAAACTATTCTCCATTCGAGTAAATAGAAAACTAGTTACCATGGTCTGTTGATGCGATAGTCCTTTCCAATAAGGGAAGATGTTGGAATGACAGTTGAAGCTGCTCGTGGGATCGTTGGAGGCTGATTTTTCTAGGTAAATATCACAAGAAACTGAATCTGCATCTTCGCTCGAAATTATGAAACTTGCTGGTATTTCGTCGGAGACCTTGTGCTTGAGGGGTGCCAGTGCAGAAGTCTTGGCTATATCGGATTGAATCGTTTCAACAATCGTTTCATCTAACATCTTGTAGCCATTTTCCATTGAGCTGTCGATATTATTTTCTACGCTATCCGAACTTACAAATTTGTTGGTTAATTTTTCAACAGTTGTTGGGCTTGTTCTGGTATGATCATTTTCTCGGATCCACTTCTCATAAACACCAGCTTCTTCCACACTCTACTACTACATCTTTCATAAATTCATTACCATCATAAAGAATACTACCATCAATTACTTCATTATTCTCGATTACACCTATCTCATTACAGGCTTTACCTAATCCAGGCTTATCAACTAAATCTATACTTCGAAATATTTCTCCCATAGTTTCAGGCTGAAGAGGTATTTGGTACATATTTGCCTGGGGCATTTCATCGAACACTTGGCGGTTCGAATTTTTTCCCATTCCAGATACTATTTTCAAATTGATCTCCCCAAATTGAATACTCCATAATATCTAATCTAAATGGGGCGAAAGTGTGAATATAAGCAGGATCAATGCTCTGGTACCACTTCTAACAAACCCAATCACTATCTCAGCTAATTCAAGTCAAATATGAGCTTTTAGTGTAAAAACGCAGAGAAACAGTAGCTTGTTTGGTAGGATTTTTTTGGGTTTATGATTGATCTAAAAGATTTAAAGAAAGAGAAGGTACAAGATAAAAGTGCAGGAATTTAAAGTTCTAATAAGAAAAACACATAAATTAACATAATAAAAATTCACTCATCTTTTTCCCCCTCCCATGTCTATGATAAGAAGACTACTTATACTGCTACTAGCATTTTTATTAATTACAAAAGAGCCCCCTTAACTTTCCATAATCTGCACTAACGCTCATATAGTTCTCAATTACTCTATAGCCAACCCTTAACCTTCTCCATATGTCTTTTTCTCCCTCAAACTACGTTCATTACACTTCTTCACTTGAAGTTGCTGCCAAGCAAGCCTCTATTTTATGAATTTAAAAACAGTCTATAACTTCTTTATTTCTATTTATACATTAGTCCTTATATATCAAAGAAAAATGATACTTGTACCAGGAACTTGCACATAATTAATGCACCGAATCATGTGGCATGTGCTGATTGGAATGAGGAACTTATTAATGATTTTGACAACTTCATGGATCTCTTGTGCAAAATTTTGATATAAGTTTATAGTGTGCGGGGTAATCACCGGGGTATTTATACCTACGGATTATTTTTTACTTTATTCCAATTAATCATGGTATACGTTTAATGGCTTTAAGTTCTGAACTTAATGGATTAAATTACACAATTTCTCTTTAGGCATTGGAAGCTATAATGTATTTTGGTGGATATGAATCTGATTTCATGAAAAAGACACTCTTTACACGTCGATGCTTATGCTTTAGTGAACCTCTTATAGAAATGTTTTAGCTACATTTCTGTTTTTTTCAAAAACTTTGAAACACAAACCTAATGCCGAAAATGGTGTGTTGCAGTGGATTGGCATGGGAAATCAGGAGCTTCTTGATTATTTCAGTTCATATGCTGCAGTGAAGGCTCGTCACTCCTATGGTCCGCAGGGGCACCGTGGTATGAGTGTTCTCATCTTTGAAAGCTCCGCTATCGGTTACTTGGAAGCTGAACGTCTAAACAGCCATTTTGAGGAACAAGGAACCGACAGGAAAGCTTGGGAGAGTCGCCGAGTTCTATACAATGCCGGTGGAAACCGCCAGCTGTACGGTTACATGGCAGAGAAAGACGACCTGGATTACTTCAATCAACACACCCAAGGTTTGGTTTCTACTTATCAGGGCAAGACATGAAATTAGATGCTTGTTTGATTGCACCTTTAAAGCGTATTAGCTGGATTTTCTAAAGGTTGAGAAATGTTGGGTTCATGCAGCTTCTTAAATTCTGTATCTTTTCAAGCCAAAAATTCAGAGAAACTTGGCTTTGAATCTGCTCAACTAAACACAACCTAGCAATAGAATACAAAGCTAAGAAAAATGGGCTTAAAGGCTGCAACCAGACAAGGCTAAAGAACTAAGCTTAAAATTTAAAGCTTGTTTGGTTGAAGGTTTTAGTAATAAATATAAGGTGGTTTTATTTCAGTAAATAAACTAGATTTTTTTTTTATTTCGCAGATTCTAGAATCTAGATTATCATTATTAGGCCACATGAGTAGACAAGCTAAGCTCATAAGCTGTTTAACCAGTAGCTAAGCTATAAACTACAACCAAACAAGGCTTAGGTTTTGATGAATTGACATTTCATATAATACCTGGCATGACATCTCTTTTGTAGTGAAAGCAAGACTGAAGTATGAAATGAAGTCGTACCAAGAAAAGGTTGTAAGTGAGCTGAAGCAAATGAGTGAAGATAATCAGCAGCTGGTTTGGTTCAAGGACAGAGTAGCTAAAGAGAAAAAGCATTCCAAAGCCCTTGAGGAGTCTTTTGGGTTAGTTTCAGAAAAGCTGCGCAAAACTTTGGAGGAAAATCGTATTGTTAGACAAAGAAGCAAAGTTCATCATGAGCAAAACAAACAAGAGGTAACAGCAACTTCATTTAACAGATCTGATATAGAGAATAGAACAAGGATAAATTATTGTTTTAACCTCTTTCCTGTTACAGTGGGTTACACAAGTCATACACTCATAGTTTCCTACGATGTTGCCCTTGATGTTTTCATGTAATCTGTTTTGTTTAGCATTGGGATTTCAGATGGCATGTATAGCGGCTCTCTGTGTTTTGCCTTGCATCTTATTCTTGTAGTTAAAATCTATTTTTGGATTCACCATGACCGACCTAACAGCTATATGCAGTTATTTGGGTAGTAAACATATTAGCTCTACATTCTGTAAACACCACTTGATTAGGTTTATATTCACTTCAATTGGCACCACATTTTTTAAACCCTAGTGTTAGGTTTTTCAGAGATGGTAGTAATCATACTATTAACTAGTGTATCTTAGATATGGATATATTTTTATTTAATTCTGAACCTGGTTCTAAATGTCAAATCTTCCTGTTAAGTTGTTTGACGCCATAACTTTAAAATACTTGCTCAGTGTTTTTCTAATTTCATTTTGGTATTTCCTTTTGTTCTTTTGTCTTTGCTCCTGAGTTTTCTTTTGTTCTAAATGCCTCTTTTGTTTGTTTTATGGTTTTTACTTTTTTTTCTTGTTTTATTTAGATGGACTTCCAAGAGGATTTTTTTAAGAATCAGCTGAAAAACATCCATGATGAAAGGGACAAAAAGGCTGAGAGCTTTGAGATATTACAGCAGGAAGAGCGTCAAAAAGTGAAGCAATCGAAAGCAAGAAGGTAAACTTCCTGTCCGTTTTTTTTTCTTCACAAGGTCTATGTTTTTTGTCAATAAACATTTGCATTTTCTCAAGTACTTCAATTCAGCCTCTGTAAAATAAAATTGCAGCAACTGCCTGAATTTGATGAAGTTGCCATAATAAGTAATTTGATCGGGCAAAACAACGTTTAATTTCACTTTTGTACTCAAATCTTTGAGCTGATTTTCTATTTTTGTTACCCAACCTGAGGTATCCCAGATAATTTGCTTGTTTATAACTTTAAGCTAAAGTTAGCATTGTTCATTATGCAGAAGGTGCACTAGTTTGACAGCTATAAGCTATATATAGCTTTTTCAGTGATAACCTTACACGTTTGCTTAAGCATTCATAATGCGGAAGGTACCAGAATAGCGTCTTGATGGATTCTGTTTTAACAATTCTGGCATTTTCTGTCAATAATTTTACTGGCTTTATTGATATTACAGTTTTGGCTATAGTGCCACCAAACCGGGCGACTTGTTAATTTTTTGCTTCTTATTCCTCCCTAAATTTAGTTTCAGAGTTTCCTTTTGGCGTGTTTTAGTTAGTTACGCACACATCTCTTTATTTTCAATTAATCCTGTATATGCTGCTTGGCATTTTTGTAGGGATGACGAAGTTCAGAATTTCATAAAATCTCAGGACAAAGAAATGGACGAGTTTGTTGTGGAGAGAGACGATCTGGTGAAAATTTATGAGGAAGAGAGAGCTGCAATGAAGAAAAGACATTATGATGAAGAGGTTGAGCTGGAGAAAAAGATTGATTCTCAACTCAACCAGCTCATGGATAAGTACACCTCCCACCACTCACAGTAAAGGGAAAGATGTTGGTGAGGAAATAGTGGGCAACCTATATTGCCCGTGTAGGCAATCTTCTATCAGACTAGTATTAATTTCCTTTTAAGTACAGTTCTCTGTCCTTTCAGAACGATTTGGTCGACTTTCTTGATGGAATTCTCTAATGGTACTTTAAAAAACCCATACAATTTAAGCTCGGCACCTTTCTGAGGTTGTTTTGGCGATTCTTGAATTATTTTGCACTGTTTGTATACATATATATACATAAAGATGTATATATATGGTATACTGTGAGTGGTGTTTGTTTATGATTTTCCATCATTTTATTGGTTCCTCTCGTATATGCTGGGTAATTTTCGACAAGAGGAAGTTTCCGTCCTTTTTTAAAGAAAAGAAAATGACTTCTTTCTGATGAAATTAGGGTAAATTTTCTTTCCTGCTTAACATAGACCTTCCGAAGTCATCGAATGTCCTCTTTAAAAGCAAATGTAGAGCCTTGATATGGCATTGAATGTGAATAATAAATTGGATGCTATAGTGGGAACCTCTGTACTCAACGCATCAGATAGGAGTCATAAGACCGGTTTCTTCTCTAAATCAAAATTTTCTTGACTACTATCTGCCCCATCATGAGTTCATGACTCACCTTTGCCCCATTGGAATCATTTTCCACCGCTGGTAAACCAAAACTTAACAGCACTCGAGTTCAGATTTTCCTTCTGTTCAAGGCCAGAAGGCCCGAGTCTATTTTCACCCCCAAAAGAGTTATTTTCTTTTCCTACTATATCACTGTTGTCTAGGCGTCTAGCATCTCAAATGAGTCAAGTGGTGTTAGCGAATGCATAACACTTTCCCTACAAAATATGTTTCCCTGCAATACTCCATGTCCGGGAACCCCAATTTCTTCTCTTCTTGTTTCATCACCATGACTTGCCATAACTTCAAAGGAATTATCCAATTTCGGGACAGAATTTTCTTTTATTGCACTCGGTTTGTTTTCAAGACACATTTCCCTCCCTTTGCCACATTTAAACTATGAAGATGTCAAATGATGGGGCCAAAAGTGAAGTTTAGTGATTTGTAAGGCTCGGAAAAGTCAAATAAATGTGTGAAGTGTCGATCAAAATAATTTAACACTTCAAAGTAAACATAATCGTCAATAAAAAAAAAAAAGGCAAGGAGACTAAATTCACGCAAACAATCGATTCGGATCCGATAAGCATCAATCCCTATCATGATTCGGGTTGTTAACTAATTTACCAATCTTCTTCTTCTTTTAAGTAGTCGGAACCACACAAGCTACCAGCTTCTGCTCATCTCATGATACTCTTACGGTAACCGCCGTCTTCTTTACGAAACTCTCTCTATCTTCGTTAAAGTAGTCTACTATTTCCATGCTTAGGAAAAACAGGACTACTATTCATTGAAAACCTAATTATTTGATTGTGTCAGGTCTTCAAACTGAGCTGATCCCGAGACAAACCTGATACTACTTATCTGTACCAGACGATGGTGAGGTTATGACACCCACCATTTCTGGGTCCCAGGGGAATGCATACATGGGATTGTGCCACCTTCTCCTATACAATAACCATTACGGTGATGTTTCTGGACTGGCGCCAAAATCTGGATGAATGAAACTCGGCTCTGAGCCGATTATGCTCAAATTATTTAGTAACAGTGACAAATAACATCTTTCATCATTTTACAAACAAAAAAAGTATAGTTTTTATGAACTAGCATTTACCACTAACATGGGATTGTATGCTAGTGTGGTAATATCGAACTCAGGACAGAATTTCAATTTTATAATTTGACAAAACGATTTCTTAAATGTATTGTAATCAACTTGGGTAGAACCCAACTCCATTTGGAAGCATCACATACACAACTAGTTATTCGATTTTGATTTGTCTTCAGTCTTGGCTCGTTCTACAACCGATTTGTGCTCGTTCTGAGACAAACTTAATATCTACTGATCTGTACCAGATGATGGTGAGGTTATGACACCCACCACGTCCGGGTCCCAGGGACTTACATCGATGAGATTGTGTCACCATTTCCGATGACAGCCGTTACAATGACGATATGGACTGGTAAAACCGGGGTAAATGATAAGGCTTCAAGTTGACGAATGCCAACTCGATCAATAACAATTACAAGAAACAGTCTCTCACCATGTTCGAATTACAATTTCACTAGCTCGATAAAGCATCAAGTATTACATGAAGTAGTGAATTTCAATTACTTCCGCTCATCAATATCTATGCACATCTTTTTGCTTGTGACATCGATCATAACTCCGTATGAACATCAAACATAGGGTATTTATAAACATCAAATTACACTATTCCAAATCAGTTCGTAACTTCGTATTACTTATAATAATCTCCTTACTATTTGAAAAAACAATCATGATATTAGATAAAAATCAAATTTGATTATACGTTAGTTTCCTACCTTGTGTTCATTATTCTCTCACTATGTATTCAAACAATATGGACAATCATACAACGACATACGTAATGAAGACGGAAGAAAAACATCAAAGCGTCGGCAAATCGCCACACAAAAGTATACAAGTAAAGGAAAAAATACGAGCATCATACAACTACATACATAATTAGTGAAGACGAGAAAAACATCGACACATCAACATACAAAAGCATAAAAGAGGAATACTTTGAGAAAACATGAAAAAGCTACAAACCAACAAAGGACAACATAACATCTCTACTCATCCGCCTAAGCATTGGAAGGTGCTCCTCCCATCTATTAAAAGTGTCCTTAAAAAAAGTTAGCATTTTTATAAATTGCCGTGTTACGATGGAAACCCCTTGTCATTTTGGTAACTTCGTCCCTGGGCGATTGTGACGTTGATTTTCCAAAGGTGCAACTATGCTCAAGTTTTGTAACATGGGGCATGAATGACTTTTCAAAAGTGACGGTGGATCAGTACAATAATAAGGGGCTAAAGGGAACAAAGGTTAAAGATCTATGAAATGCCTAAAGATAATGACATGATTTTGAAGGGGATTTTTTTCATCTTTAGTGTCTTGGTGTTTTTGGAATATTGATAATTCTAGCCAATGACATGGTTGATGAAACAAAGAGCACCCTGTTTTATATTAAGCATTTATTTATTCTCGTTACATTGTTTGTACTTTTGTGTGTAAAATTAAGGTGGAAGAGGACCTCTCATTTAATACATCACTCTTAAAAGTTTTTGTGAGTTGTTGGTTGCAATTTAAGCCTACTCAAGTGAAAATCCTTCCTAAGATTACTTTCAAATATCATCAGCAAGTTTTATCTTATTGAAATTTAAAAAGTTATTTAACTTTGATATAAGTGATTATGATCTAGGAGTGTTGCTTAAGTACACTCCAAAATTATTTTATGAATGACGTGCATAAGTGCATTGCAATTATTAGACTGTGATTGCATGCAAATTAGTATTTTAAATTTCTTCAAAAAAAACTAACATTTCTGAGTACTGTAGGGAACAACCACGTCCAATGGACGGAGCTTCCATGCTAGTAGCCTAGTACTGTGTATAAAAGCTGTAATTCATTAGTTGGTAGATAGCGACCTGTATCACAACTATCATGCTCTTATATTATCTTACAATAATACAAATCACAATTCTTAACAAAAGCATCGAAAGCATAGTTCATATCCGGATCTGAGTTGCACCAATTATAAGAAAATACTAATATCAATAAACAAGGGAAATAAACTAGAAACTTATTATTTTATTACTTTTTGACAGACTTGAGTTCTACCCATTCCTTTTTCAGCCGAGCCCCAAGTATCTCGAGTCTGCTAATTCTGGTCTCAAGTGGCATTCTTCTCAACATTTCCAGTCTGTACAATTTAGCATTAGCTTCAGATCTGTCTTTGTTTACGCTATCTACACTACCCCCCACTATTCTCTCTCTCCCCTCGTCAACTGCCACTTTGGCCACAACTTGCTTTGTTGTAGTTTCGCAAACTTTGGCTGGTTCCAGAAGAGGTTCCATATGTACATCATTACCATATTTGATTTCTTTTCCAATGTCATCAAGAGTTCGGATTGGACTTTCTTGAACTTTTGTTGGTTCCATATGAGACTCTAATCGTACATCATCGTCATTACAAGCCAGTTGAGACAATAATGGTTCTTGAGGTCCAACATGAGGAGAAAACTCGTCACTACTGGAAACATTAATTTCACCTTCATCATGCCTTGTATTCATACAAGGGATTTTGTTTTCATCTATTCTTCCAAGTCTATGGTTATCATCAAGACTTTGGATTGAACTTTCTTTTCCAATATCATCAAGAGTTTGATTTGGACTTTCTTGAACTTTTGTTGGTTCCATATGTGACTCTGATCGTACATCATCATCATTACCAGCCTGTTGAGACAATAATGGTTCTTGAGGTTCAACATGAGGAGAAAACTCGTCATTACTAGGAACATTAATTTCACCTTCATCGTGCCTTGTTTCCATACAAGGGATTTTGTTTTCATCTATTCTTCCAAGTCTTTGGTTATCATTCTCCATTTCCCCTGGAGATTCAGCACTAGAAGCAGACTTACAATTATCAAAAATCTTGTAATCATCGATTACTACAAAATTTTGTTTAGTACTCCCCAATTCCTCATGTGATTCAGCACAAGAGGACAACCTCAAATCGTCAGGACTTTTGCTCCCATCAGTTTGTTCGAGTCTTTGTTTTTTTATACTTGTTCCCTTTTCTAATTCAGCACCTGATGATGCCATGCAAGCATCAGGAATTTTGCCTAATTCATTTTCTTGAAGTACTTGTTTACCCTTTTTCTTGATCTTCCGTGACTTTTTCGACTTGGTAGCTTTTACAACATTACTAACAACTTTCTCTGCTTTTAATTTCATGTTACGAGCAGCAAAATCCTCAATAGCTGGACTCTTTTTATTCGTTCTACTTGAGGTGGCTATGGGGAATTCTTTCAAAAGCTCGGTTATTGACTTCCTTTTCCGGTCTTTAACTTTGACAGCGTCATTTTTCTCTCTTTTTTGAACTAGTTTCGACTGTTCCCACCACTCCAAATACCGACTCGTAACACCCGATCTAAAAGACCAAGCCGGAATATACAATTTCTCGTCTCTAATTGCCCTATTGTAATTTTTCCAAGCAATCTCAGGACTCTTGTCAAAACGAACCACTAGGCCAGGAATTTCCTGGTCAAATCCAAATTGCCTCGAAACACGATGAGGAAAATAAGGTTGTATACAATTGATACCAACTAATTCAGACACCCTCACAATTTTCGCAAATGACTTAAAATCCTCATGCATACCCGGACCCACCGACACCCACTTCTCTTTATCCGGGTAAATATTACGAAGCTGCCAGCATCTCTCTCTCTCATCATCACCATATGGCCGCCAAATGAAACTCTCAGAACCAGAATCTATGGCTGATCTCACCTCTGCCAATTCCGAACCCTAAAAATAAACAGAAAATAATAAACTTCTTCACCTCGAAAATTCTACAAATAATTAGGATGAGTTTTATTTCTACAAAACTATAACTATTGAAGTAACTATGGTTTCTTGGAAATTATAAAATCTAAATTATTTTTCAACCTCACACCTCCAACTACGACAGATTAGTTAATTCCAAGAAAGCAAACCACGCACTTATTTATCTAGTCATAGTTAGTTGTCAATTACAATTATATCACAAATTTAATAACCTGTCATACACATTAATCAAATATGGTGGCCTAAAACTGAGAACTTGATTTTTTTTGAAAATGTTGCTATACAAAACCATTTCCATATCTATTACTATTTCAAAACTATTTACCAATTTAAGTTATTTTTGCCACATCACATGACACATAAGAGAGAGATTTACAATTGGACGCTTACGCAATAAATAAGTGATATTTGTAATTATTTCTTTATCCCAATAGGCTATATCTACATTCTATTCTATCCTCTCTCTTTCGCTTGATTGTGAAACTATCCATCTAGATGTTGATAATCAAGCAATACCAGAAAATCTAAATGTTTTACTGCTTCCGGTCTAGGGAACTAATAAAAGCAAACGAGTTTTAATAAACATGTCAGCTAAAAAGTTGCAATCAAAAACTATAGACTTACCGTCATTTTTATAGTACTTCCTGTCTAGAAAACATAACACAAGGAAAATGATTTCTTGTTCATGACTTTGTTTCCCATTGATGAGTGTACTTTTGATACTAAGGTTAGACTTCTTCCTAAAGTACTAGTGTAAAGAACATTTTTTAACTTCTATTCTGATTCTGATGTCTTGTGACTCCCGTCTTTTGACTTAATATAGCTCCTTGTAATATTAGACATAAGCTTTATCAGCAAAATTAGTGGGTCGAAATTTCAATATCAAGCTATCCAAGTCAAGGAGTGATATAAAAAGAAGGAAATATACCAAAATAGAAAGATAGAAATACTCCGCCAGGTTTCTAGCCGTTTCACCATCTTTAATATAATAATAACTGTATCACGATATACGAGAAACACAACTATAGACCTGCGGAGTGATTATTTAGGGTTGGGTTGCTTATGAGTAATGCCGCGACTACCAAGATGCTATTAAAATTTCATAATGTTTACAACTTTTTGCAGGTTCTGGAACAATATAAAGTCTAGACTGAAAGCCAAGAGATGATGTCAAGAAAGAGATTGTGTTGAAGCAATAAAACTATTCAGTTTAATTCTATCTTGCTATTTCTTGATAAGGTGAAACAAAAAAAAAAAAAAAAGTATAAATACAACTAATTAACATTTAGATGGATAATTTTACATTAGTACAAAAAAGAAGAATATAAGAGGACGTAGATATTGAAATATGTCCAATATGTGTGATGTGATATGTCCAACCCCATTAGGCCTAGCCTGGTGCGTCCGAACCCGCACTTTCACTTATGAGGTGCATGGTTTGAGTCTTATAAATGGTTAGGTGTGATAGCCTTAATCCTCTTTAAAAAAAATTAAAAAAATACATATATCTGATGTTCCAAAGTAACTTAAATACATAAATGGTGTAGGGATAGAAATGGATAGGGAAAGAGTTTGGTCGATAGCATTAATTTAGTAAAAAAACTCGAATTAAGTCACTTTCAATCACAAACATCTAAACTCTATTCTCAACCAAATTAACAGCATGAAGATAAAGCAACTGAATGATTCCCGACAATCAAATATTTTGTCTATATACGGAAAGAAAGCGGTCAAAGCCCTGAAAATAAAAATAAACATGAAAAATACTCCTGATGACCTTATTTGATAGGCAAGAGTTCTATTTTGGTATTCCAATTAATAGGCCTGTTGGAAATTGAACTACAATTGGAAGTTGAACTAACAATTGGAAATTGAACTACAATAAATAATTTATCTATATTCCCTTAGTTAATGTCATATTTACCAACAAAACAACATTTAAATATTCAATGAAAAGGGGAAACTAGGAAAATATTTGTTAAAAAAATAATTCAATTCTATAACCTTGGTTAATATTCAATGAAGGTTCGATTAGGAAATGGTTGTTACTACCTTGGTTATGTATAGCTATCAAGTAAGGATGGCAAAATTAACTATATATAGATATAGTAATCGACCTTTTGAAGATTTTTCCTGCGAGCCATCACTCCATTCCACTTAGCCATTCTCGGTTCGTCTTCGATCCTCGAATTCGGTTGAGGTCTGAGAGTTGGAAACCTCTCCCAACCCCAAATCTGGACCAGGTGCATAGGAGACCACACTTTCACCACCACATCCTTGTTTTTCTTACGAAACAAAGCTTGTTTCAAAAGGGTGAGGTCTCGATAGAGAGACGCAAGGACGGAAGGAGCCAAGGCGACCCTCGTCCCCCTAGCGAGCCGACAAGCAAGCGCATGCAGGTGCTTACCAACGACGTCATGAGAAAATCTGAAGACATGTCTTGACAACCACAACACCAGAAACGCCACGTGCTCTGCTATGCTCCCGCTACCCATAAAAACCCTCATCCAAGAATTCACCGTCACCTTCTTAAGACTACTCTTATTCAGATCTTCCCTCGCCTTTTCCAACTCCCTGACAATCTCAACATCGCAATCCAGTGGTGGCTCTGAGCAGGCTCCACTGCCCACAGCATCACAACCCTGAAAAGCACAAAAACAAAAATTAAAACCAGTTTATATATATGTCCATGAAAATTTGATATCATACTTACTATAATAATAAACAAAACCAAGAGTTTTGAGTCTGCCAAATTTTGGCCCACTTTTTTCCGAAAATACCCTTAGCCTATTTGCCTAATTACACATATATCTAACTCAATGTAAATAATAGATTAGTAAAAAAATTGATCTATTACCATCCCAAACAAAATCGTATACATACCCCTCTTAAATACAAAATCGTGGCTACATAATCACATACACCTTATTACATACCATCTGTATACGAAATCATGGGCTAAAAATTGCATACCGCTATTGTGGATCCTTTTGAAAATCTTAACATTATTCGTTCGGAATAAAATAAATGACAATACGTGTCGCACACGCAACGCTAGGCTACGATTACTAGTGTTTAAATATCTAAGCAATTTTGATTTAGAAATTATGCGGTCCTCTTATGATTAGATGGCCTTACATAACCAAATAACTCATCGAAACTCGAATACATGAAAATGATATGATTAGAAAAACGGTAAGAAATCATAGTAAAGAAAGAGTGCACCACTTTTTCAACCACGGGTTCTCCGGAGACGGAAAATCCACCCAAGACAGCGACATCCTCGAGGGTAAGAGTAGCCTCAGCGTAAGGGAAAACAAATGTGTTCGTAGTTGTACACCATCTCGAAGCAAGCTCGAAAACCAAGTCCGTATCCGGTTTAACAGAGTAAGTGGAACTCAAAACAGCATGATGAATTCCAGCCTTTCGCCAAGTCGGTTCGTGCAAAGCTTGCATGCGGGTAACCCACTCGGGCCAGTTCTTGAGAGGATTGTTCACCCAAGTTGATATGTTTGTCGGGTTCGGGTTTTCAGAGGAGGAGCGGAAAGCAGAGAGGGGGAGGTCAAACGCGGTATCGGAGTCGGAGGAGGAGAGAGAAGGGGTGAGGAAGCGAATGGGTTTTTTTGTAGGGTTTTCGGATAAATTACTGATTATTATTAGCTCCTCTTTTTCTTCTATCAACATCATTGTTGTTGATGATGATTCTTCAATTTTCTTCATTCTGGAAAATATGATTTTGTGTTAATTTTAACAAACCAAGTAGATAGATTGTAAGATTGATTGATAAATAAATTTAATAATAAAAAGGATATAACTTATACCTTCAGTTCTCTAAAGAGAGTGGTTTTGTGTGTGTGTGTGTGTGTGTTTTGCTGTGTTTTTATATGAATATATGATCATGTTTTTTCTACAACGATGTTTTCTATGTTTTTCGTGTTAAATGCAAATAACCCCATAGAACTATCGGTTATTTTCAAATAACCCACATAAACTATCATTTCTTGTAATTAACCTCTATAAGGTATCAAACTTTTCCAATTAACCTTCAATGCTATTTTTTTAAATGATTATAACGTTATGCTTTATAATCTGTTTTGGTTGATTTTTCATTTATTATATAATCATTCATTAGATATTCATGCATAGCAAGTAATTTTTTTATGCAATGACATAAAAAAATAGTTTTTTCTTACTTAAATACCCTCTCCGTCCCGAATTAAATGGAACTTTCCCAAATTATAAAGAAAAAAATGCAATGTTTACATTTTATACGCCTACTTAATATGCATATATGTGCCTAGGAAAATGTTACAATATCACACATCCATAAATTTAAATGTTGAAATTGGCATTTAACGGAAAAGAAGAAAAAATCTTTAAAAGTTGAGTCTCCAATACTTTGGGACGGAGCGAGTAATATTTTCTTATATAAAGCCTATTTTGATGGTATTTTAATGTAATTGATCTCTTAACTACGTGCATTGACAACTAGATATAAGAAATAAATAGTTTTGTAAAATGAACAAATGAATAAAAAGTTGTGTCATTATAAATATGAACCGATGGGTTAATTGTAAAAGTTTGATAGTTTATAGGGGTTAATTGTAAAAGATTGATGGTTTATAGGGGTTAATTGAAATAACTGATAGTTTATGGGGGTTATTTGAAAATGACTCATAGTTTCAGGGACTATGTCGATATTTTTATAGGTGGATAAACAATAATGTGAACTCGGTACACTAAATTATACTACACCGGATTTACGATAGTTTTACTCTCATGATGTGGGGTTAGGTCAACATTTGATTGTAATGATTAATTCTCGACCGTTGGTCTGTTTGTATCCAACCGTTAGGAGCAATGATTAACTTTATACTCTTGTTATTATTTCCTAATTAATATTTCATCCCTCTCAAAAATAGGTTCTTATTTGCGTTTTCATCAATTATTAAGAAGGCATAGTTAGGATATTTAACATGTTACTTTAGTACTTTTTGAATAATCAATAATGTGAAGGTTAATATTTATTGTTATCAATGCTTATTTAATGTGTGTATATATGTAATTTTTTTAATGTGTGTATATATGTAATTTTTAAAGCATAACTAAGGGCAGTACATTGGAAATGAGATTATAATTTGGGACAATTAAAAATGAAATGACACATTTTTGTGGCGTTGAGGGAATGGTAAAATTTAAAAGAGTGCGAGAATACCCAAAAAAACACAAGAACTGACATATCAAAAAAAAAATTGTGTTTGAATTGTAAAGAGTAAAATAATAATTTTAATAATATGTATTTTCTAAAATAAGAAAGTGATTAACATCTACTGATATTTTAAAATATAATAATGATCAATTATTTAGAGACGGAGAAAGTAGTAGTGATCATTACTTCTCTTGCTTTATTTGCCCATCTATGATTTTTAATTTCAAATTACTACAAGTTGTATACAATATTACTTATTGATCAACTATGTCAGGAGTTACATACATCTCTCTGCTTCGCTGATGTGGTTGTTGGAGCACCGAATACTATTTTAAGGTGAAAGTAACCGATGGGAATAATATTTTCAAATTTGGACCATTCGTATGTATGTATACAACAATTGAGGGTAAAGATTACTTATTAGTGATATTGACTTCTCTTATTTCTCCCCCCATTCCATAATCTTAATTTCTGCGAGCAAAAATTAAGGAATTATTATGATTATTATTTTTTATTCAAATTGATTTATTTCAACTTTGATGGACCCTTTATTACACAATTGCTGGATTTTAGTTCGATGGATACGAAATGCACAATCGCCGAATTTTAGATTTGTTGAAATACGAGGGACACCAAAATACTTTATTAGAGGGAACCTAATTTGACCCAGTTCACAAGGTAACAACCTCGCTTTTATCACAATTCAGGATCATACCGGAGAAGCTAGAGATCTACTAGAGCTGACTAGCCTGACTTTAACATGAAGACGACTGAAAATGGTAATAAATTAGGTCGGTTTGCTAATCATTTTATGAGATGATTGGACATTCTATTAAAAATCATATGAATCCCATGAAGTTATATTCATCAAACTTCACATTCCATTCCAGCCAGAATGTCTCTGAATAGGTAGGACAAGGGAGAGCTTGTTATAACGCAGGTTTCACACAAAAATATGTATCGATCTATTAGATGAAAAGAGGAAGCAACATTTTCAAATCAATGGGAAAACAAAATTTGTATCGATCTAAGAAATTTACTATTTGAACACCTGCGCTTACTAGTGGAGTAGATTCAAATGTCGATCAAGCGTAATCAAACAGGTTGCGCTAAACTGGATGAAACAAACAATAATCTACTGTAACATGTTAATACACAGAACGGATGTAATTTTAACAATGGGCTACAATTCTAAACCAAAAGTTCAACTAAGATTACACCGATGTGGAACATCTGAACAAGTCACAGTCTTACATATACATCTCTTTCAAAAGCTAGTCTAAAAAACATTAATAAGCCTCTAAAAGTTCCATCTATCTAGTTGGATTCTAGCTTCTGCCATATCTTTCTGCGTCTTCTTTCTCCGGTAAAATATTGGACAGTCTCGGCTGAGATGAAATAGAAGATAACATTATGAACACTTCAAAATGAATAAAATAAACAGCTGACAAACAAATTAACTGAAAACACACAGGAAAAAAGAACAATGGTTGGTTGAGCCACTTAGTGAATGGCAAGCATTGATAGCAGGGACAAATTTATTTACGAGTAATATTTCTATCTCATGTAAAAAAAACATTCATTGCAGTAAACAACCACCTTTATTATTCTGTTCCATGTAACAAATCACAGATGAAAACAAAAACGGGAATGGTAGAAAGGGGAAAAAAGTTCAGCGAAAAACCTTGTGCAGAGCACATCCCGATGAAGAGATCCTTGACACTCTTGACATTGCGTCCACAGCCTCCCAAAAAGCTTCTCTAATTCGGAAATTGCAGTAAAACCATGTTTATTAAATTCGCTTACCTAAAATAGACAACTTGGTTGCTTGGTAGAATTTAATTCTTTTCAACGACACATTTTATTAATTCAAAAGTTGAATTTAAAAACAAAATGATTATCATTTGGGCATACCATTCGCAACCGATTTGCAATAGAGTTCAGCTTCTCTTCCTTTGCAGTGTGAACAAAGCGTTTTATCAGAACCACTGTTGCAGACAATAAGCAGTTATTGAGTAATCTAAATGCAGAACTATGTGAGAACATAAAAGAGAAAATAGAGTAATAAAATAGCTGAAACTAGCATGTAGTAACAATACAATACATGGCAATGACATGAAGGAACTTCTGCAAAATCCAAACCAGAAAAGTTCCTAAAATAGAGATTTTGAAGGCCACTTCCCCCGTAATTGTATAAACCTTAGTACAAATTGTATACTTTTGTGCAGTTGTAAGATACCATCCCCACCCCAAAAAAGAAAACACAAAGCTTTGCACTTGTTGGGCAAATTCTTTGTTCTAGCGGTCCCCAAATTTTTTTTGATGATATTCTACTTTAGCGTGGAAGGGTCACCCTGTGAGACTCTTTACAAATGCGTTCTTATTTTTTTTTTTAATGACCAGCTAAAGTAGGCTTTCTCATCTGTCATATCTAGTTAATTTGCCACCAGTTTTTGCTTCGAAGGTTAAACAGGTCTCAGTCTCCAACTAAGATCGAGTTTGAAAAAAAATATATGATAGATATAGATTTGTGGCCTTGTGGGCATAAAAAAAATATGAAATCTGTATCCATCTTAAGAAGATTTAGCAACCAAAAGAACTAGTAAATTGAAACGAAACCGGACAGTCTTGAACAAGAAACTTGTTTAAAGGAGATCAACATAGCAGGCGAAATGTGTGTGCGTGTATCTGTGTGAGAGACGAGTCAGAGAGAGTGCAAAATGAATGGACTTAAATGCAAAATGGCTGTGATCCAAATACCTAGATGCAATATGGTTTGACATGATTCATTTGACCTAACTATATAATTACTTGAGCCCCTCTGTCGTTTCCTTCCCAACCTCAAAACAACCCATATATAAAGATTCAGACTTACGAACAAAAATAAAAATAGAGAAAGATACTTATAAATACCAAATCAAGTTCAAAGAAAATGAATTATTTACGCCCTCCGTCCCATAATAATAGTTCACTTAGGTATTTCACTTGCTTTAAGAAAATTCCTTAATGTAGTAGAAAATATAGTTTTTCACATTTGCCCCTACCTTAGTATTTAATGATCGTATACCCCATGAAATATATATATACATATAAAGCGGAATGATCCATACACACATAAACAAACACATTATGTTTACACATCAATCACAACCCTCCATTTACTTTACTTTAATGGTCAAGATTAGTTCATCTAATAACAAGAATAAACACTCTCTCCCCACCTTTTTTTGTAAACAAATAACAACCTGAAGCCATAACTTAAAAAGTTTCATAGGTAAAGTAATACACAATAGGGGTTATTTATGTGAATTATTATTGTTACATTATATTACGTAAATTTTCTCCCAACTTAAAATGATTAGTACATACTTCAAGGAAAAGAAAAAAGAAATCTGGTTAGTACATCGGCTCATCCCAATACAAATCAACATTATAATTCAGAGATAACTAGTTTAGATTAATCTGTCATAATTTAAAAAATTGGCCAACATTACTTTACGCTTAAATACTAGATTATAAATTTTTGATCTTAGTATCAACAAAATAACAAATCAGAAGCCCTTAAAGAGGATTAGTCTTAAATAACAGAGATTTGAATTTTTATGTTAACCTAAATGAGAATTTTAGAAAATCTAAAAGAAAGGATTAAAGTAGAGGAATTTCCGTGAAGAACACAGATGTGAGAAAGAAAGATTCCAGGAAAAAAAGAAAGGAATTTTAGTGTTTATTCTTGTTATTAGATGAACTAATCTTGACCATTAAAAGTAAATGGAGGGTTGTGATTGATGTCTAAACATAATGTGTTTTTTTATGTGTATGTGTGTGTGTGTGTGTGTGTGTGTGTGTGTGTCGATTACAAAGCTAATAAATAAGCTCATAAAAGGAATAACAAGGCTAAAAAGAAAATTGCGCTATTGTTATAGGAAGGAGGGAGTAGCATTTAAGCTGACCTGATTAGGGCCTTGCATCCAATGCAAGTAAGTTGCTTCTTAGCAAACTTCATTATGCCACTATTTGAAGGAGTTGAGATAGAGATAGATCTCGTGTGACTACCATGAAGAAGTTCCTTACTAGCATTTTTCATAATCGGCTCAAAAATCCGTAGAAGTGGCTGCATGAGAAATTTCAATATCAACCAAAGCCAAGGATAAGCACAAAAACTTGCAAAATAAAATAAAGTCTACCAACCTTGCTTATTTGATTTTCAAGGTAGTACTGTGGGTCTATAGGTATGTTGTTTTCCAGCACGTAAATAGGATCTTCTGACCTTTCATAGGCCTGGTATCATCAAACAGAAATGGATTTCTGCCTCGCTGAATAAACATAAAATATTTTTTTATAATATTTGTTTTACCTTGGCACCTTTTGCAGCCTTCACAATGACATAAGGCACTCTATCCCCAACATTTGGAGCAGTAGCTGCATCCCTCTGTCCATCAAAACAAGGTAAACGCTATTTAGTTGACTGGATTTAAGAAATGGCTCTGTAAGTTCTGATACTAAGGCCCATAGAAACATCAAAACGTCAATTGAACTTGAAAATTAATAAACTGGCAAACTTGGTTGAACAACTCTCCACTTGTCAGCTGGAGGTCTGTATATATACAACCTTTTAGGAGTAATAAAAGTTCAGTATACAGCTACAATGTACAGACTCCTCCAAGAACTCACAAATGTGCACCAGATACTCAAACAGATAATACTTGTGTGTGATTTGCTCGGCTTCATGTTGGATACATATCAAAAACATGAATATATATCGAAATACAAAACATGTTTGGATATGCCTAGGAACATAGAGACGTCAAGATACTTTTTCCAGAAAGATCATCAGCAATAAAATTACAAAATTCGATGTTTTTACTCGAACTATAAAGTTATCACATTGATAAAAGATTATATAGATGGATATAGAAGATGGTAAAAACCACTAGAATTACGTTGTCATAACTACGCTAGTATTTCATTTTCCAACTTAACTGTGGGAATATAGAAGATAGATTTGAAATGTTAGAGTGTGTTTTAGTTTTTGTTAAACCTAATCCACCATCATGAATGTTATATGTTTAATAGATAATTAACAAACATATGCAACAAGTAAAATCCGAATTTGTGAAGTTGTCAACTCTTCAGCACCATGTTTCCTCATAAATGCTCTATATAAAAAAAAGTTGCATTGGGTCCAAAAAATTGAATAACCAAGACAGCAGTTTGTTAAACAAACTAATGGTCAAAAGTTTTAGAAAAGCAATATTTGCCAGCAATGTTGGTAACTTAGAGGTTTGCATCTCGAGGTGAATGAAAAGACACTTACAATGAGCCGTAAGAACAATAATTTGAACAAAAAATAAATGACTGCCACACGTCGCTTAACGCTTGTTCCTACTAGTCTGCATACGCTTAAAACAGTCTATAACTTCTTATAGATTTAGAACTGTGGAGAAGCAAAAATAAGGTCTTCTACTGGTCTACAATGACTCGGAGTTTCCACTGTCTATATCTTTGATTTTCCAGGATGGAGTACAATCACTTTCATAGCTTTCAATCTATGCCTATTGACTTCTCAACTCTTAGGTGTAAATTTTGATGACCAAAACAAACTAAAAAAACTAATGGAAACTCCCATCTACTGCAATGAAATTAGGGGCATGGATTGGTTATTTCATAAAATATAATCTCCTCTGCAATATTTTTAAAATGTTATAAAGAATATTTATTTCAAACATGCATACCATCAGAGTCTAGAACTTAAGAAGTATTTCTTATACCCCATAAATACCCAACAAGTGGTTATAAACGAGTTTAGCAAAACAAAACAACAATAACCGCATTACACTAGCTTGCTCTAAACCATGTTAAAAACGTAAAGCCCATACACCTCACACTAAAATGCCAAACAGAAGGAAGGACCACACATGATATACCAAGTGTTACAGAATGTTTAATTGAGTTCGGACAAATAACAAACTCAGCAGAGTAACAAAGTATAGTACTATTCTTTAGTAAAGGCTACAAAAATTGCTCTGGAGAATATATCCAATTAATTTCATCACATCTCAACCCCGTGGTTGGACGAACAATGAGACAAGTATGCACCAGACAAGGTAAAATCAAGTTTAGCACTAATTAACGTGTTACTACCTTCCGCATCCTCTCAGCAAGTTCAACATGTGCTGTCTTTACTTCATAATCATCCCCTGTTTTTGTCAGACCCTGTAACATAAAACAATCTTTAATACAGGACAGCATTGAATATCTGGCATGTTGGTAATATATATTTACAAATTTATTTTAGACCTAAACAAGATTTATAAGTTATCTAATGTGAGTTGTCCAACATGGTTAGAACCTTAATATATTCTGCGCACCAGGGTTTGATCCTCGCCTTTAAAGTGAGGATACCTCCACAGTGAGGGCTTATTATTATCAAAAAATAAAAGGTAATGTTCATAACAAACAAGGGAGTGACAAAGATGGTCCGAGAATAACATCTAAACAAACACGCACGAAAAACATGCAGTCAGATTCTTACTTTGGTAATAACCAGAAGAGACAAATCCATGCGATTCATGAGAAGATCTGATATGGTGTTTTTAACATACTGAACAGCGCCAGGAATATTCCTGTCTATCAGTATCTTATGAAGGCATTCAGTTACCAGATTTTTAACCAACAAGCAATTGTCCCTTCTAACAGTTTCAATGCCTGGCCACCAAAGTTTTAAAAAATAATTAAAAATTAACAAAGGCAAATTCAATACTGAAAGTCAAACAGCCTTAAATCTCACCTTTAGTATCCATTTTATCAAACTTGTCTGAGTTTGTCCACAATAAACCCGCATATCTCTTTTTGCTGATCAGTAGATACGGGTAATACACCTTCTCAAACTCTAATTTGATGGGCTAAAGACAAACATCATAAAGAAAGACAGAAAGTTAAGAGTTTGCTATAAATAACCTAGTTTTTTTTACAAAAGAAATAGTGTCACAGGTTGTTAGACAGGGTTATTTATTTCAATTTAAACGAGTAAAAGCTGGAAACAACTCAAAAGAAGTCCCAATTATAGGACAGGATAGAATTTGATGGTATTTGCAGTGACAAAGTTCTTTTTAGATTCTTTTAACATTCACAAACAATATATGAACATGTGAATGCATGTAAGTTCTTTCTCAGTTATTAAAGAACTCCCTCAAAAGAGCTTCATAGACAGAGTATTTAAAAGTTTTACCAATCACATGAAACCAAATAGGCTTCAATTTTAGGAGGCAACTGATGAAACACATTTAATGGGGATGTAGGGGATAAACTACATTATATAAACTTGACCATGTTAGAGACTAGTCTTTAGTTCATCTACTGAATACAATTCATGAACTTGGATACACTAAGGGAAAAAGAAAACAAGAAAATAGAGTTGTTAAACGCACTTGTATGAAAGTCCCACTGATGTAATTAGCAGCTTCTCTGCCCAAGTTCATAGCTGCTTCAACAGTTGGCACCCCGAATTGTACCATCACAGAATCTGTATCTCCATATATAACCTGAGATAGAATCATAGAAAACAGAACCGATTTTATATATGTTTTTCCCAACTAACCTTAATTAACTGCTGTAATTAAAGAGTATAATTTCTGAAGAAAGGAGTAGCAGGAAAAGGTGTAGGGGCCAGGGGGGAGTAGCAGAGTTGTTCAGCTAAGTGACTGTTGTTTAGGGTAATTGCAAGCAGAAAAGAGTGATGTGAAGGATATATACCTCAGCATTGAATTCATATCCTCCAAGTGTATTAAACTTGTCCTCCACAAGTCTCTTTGTGTGCTCAATCATTTGTCTACCTTCAAAGAGTGAGTAAAAAAAGGAATTAGCTCATGAGCACAGCTCTAATAGTTCATACACAACAGACTATTACAAAGGCCCCGCCACCCCGTCCCCCCCCCCCCCCCCCCCCCCCCCCCCCCCCCCCCCCCCCCAACACACACACACACGTACAGATTTAGAAACAGTACTAGATTGTAGTAGGAATCCAAATATGATACCATAGCTTGTGACACACGAAGATATCTCTAAGCATGGTAATTGCCCAACTGTAGCGCCTGTAAACCCATATACAGAGTTTGCACTTATCTGAAAAGGTAACAGTATGACAGGTATTAGGCTGTTGGAGAATGGTACAGCATAATAGATGTCACAGGCTATAAAAGACTTAAAACACAGTTGAATGCAAAAAGATTATGAAATTTTGAAGGACATGATTTACCTTTAAAGCCAATTGTCGACCATCAAGTACAGCCTTCACAACAGGATCTTTTGCATCCTAACAACCAAAAACAAAGAAAACTTCTCACTGTTAATCATTAAGAGACATTAAATTTTATATGTAGTGGTACTATTAAAGATAGAAGATGGAAACCGAATAAATCTTTGTCAATGTTTACATATGTTCTAATAAAATCTAATCAAACTAAAGATGGTAGTTGTCACACCCAAACACGAAAGAAAAAAAAGGAAAAAGAAACTGTTGGTACGAAATTAAAAATTTTAAAAAAAGAAAACACTAGCGAGCTAAAGGCACAATTAAACGAATAGATAAAACTGTTTGCCAAACACGGCTACAAGACAAGATAATTTTGACAAAATTATAAAAGAAAAGAAACGAATGTAAATCGTCCGTAGGCTACAACCTCAAAATGAACTAAATAAAAAGAAAGCGACTAAAGAAGCCCCAAACCCATGCGATACCGAGCTAATGCACCTAGCCAACGCCTCAACCTAATTTGTACCTGAAAGACAAAAACTGTAACGGTGAGTCCCACGTACATAACTAGACGTGACGGCACCACAAACACCGTCACTCCATCCCATAAATGCAAGAACTCACAAATTCTACAACTACGATAAACGACGTATAAAAAGAAATATAATGACATTCTACAACTACGATAATCGACGAATAAAAAGAATATAATGACATTCTATAGCGGGATAAATTAAATAAATTAACTAACATCAACACACATCTAAAGCATACATGGACCTCTCACGCCACCTACCCCGGTCCGTAAGGTAGGTCATTCCCTATCCCTTCGGCCGTCTTATGTCCCCGGAATTAGGGAGAGACATAGACCATTGCAACATAAAAGTAGATTTATAGTGCGCACTTGGACCTCTCACGCCACTCGCCCCAGTCCGTAAGACGAGTCATTCCCTATCCCTTCGGCCGTCTTATGTTCCCGGAATTAGGGAGAGACATAGACCATTGCTAACATAAAAGTAAATAGTGCACACTGTGACCTCTCACGCCACCTACCCCGGTCCGTAAGGTAGGTCATTCCCTATCCCCTCGGCCGTCTTCTGTCCCCGGAATTAGGGAGAGACAGAGACCATTGCCACTACAGCTAAAACACAAGGCCTCGGCCAAAAATATAAAATCATCCAATTAACACAATCACATACGTATAAATATTAAGGCCTCGGCCAATAATATTATACTATTCAAATAACACCATCTCATACGTCACTCAACGTAATACAACATAACACATAACCACATGTACTAAATCCACAACTAGCCAAACGCTATAACAACATAAAATCACTTTCAGACATTTTAACGAACACCTTGTATGCATAATCGACGCATAAAACATGCAAACCCATCCATAAACTCATTAATCCGAAATTACTATAACTAACTCATCAATTTCTCCCATTCAAATAAGTGAATAAAACATACAACAAATAACCCCAATTAACAAATTAAGAACATATTTAAGATAAAAGGTAAAAACCCCCAATTTAAAATAACCGTAAGACCTAACTCTAACATACACCCTCGTCTAGTCGCAATGGATAACTCCCGTTACCTTAGAGCGTAGAGGAGATGCTTCCGGTAATATTCCGCTAACGTGGTTTCTCTTCTTCTTCTTCTTCTTCTTCTTCTTCTCTTTTCTCTCTTTTCTCTCTTCTTCTCTCTTGTTTTAGGTATCATGAATTAAAAAGTGGCTGAAAAGTGTTTTTTAAGAAAACTGTTTTGGAAAAGTTTGTGGAAGCGAACTATTTGGTTCTCAAAGTTCTAAAAGTTAACTCTTAATCCAAAAATATAGTTTTACTACTCAAAAATAACAAATCTTTAGAAACAAAACTATTGGGTCCTTTTTATTAGTAAAATTAGTGACAGGTTTTTAAAAATAAAGCTTTTCGGAAGAGTTTCGGTTTTTGACTAAAAATTAGTCGAGTGACCGGTTTTTGGTAAAATTTTGTATAAAACGTTTTTGTATAAATTAAATCATAAATAAAACCATTTATAAAAATACGGGATGTTACAACTAACCCTCCTTAAAAGAATTTCGTCCCGAAATTTTCTATCTAAACAACTATACCCAGAAATGATAAACTTTTACAAATAAGGCCATAAAAATTTAAACGTCAAATTCGTGTCATAATCTAAGAAATAAAATACTCAGGGTACACAACTCATACCACTCTTCCATCCATAACTCAAGTAAACGAAAGGTACGTAAGTAGCTCGATAATGTAAAACAATGACTAATAAAATAAAAGACAGTAATGTAACAAAGGTAACATGTTTCTAGCTCAACAACCAAAATGACATGCTTCTACCTTAACAACTCCACAACGTCTACAAACTTCAAAATACATGAACTACACGTAAGAATCTCAAACAAGGTAAACACCTATATGCAATATCCAACATAATAAGAGACAACAACTCAAAAATTTTAAACGTACCCAAGACTCAACGTACGGGTATTTCTAGTAAGCTAAACTCTAATAAGCTAAACACCAAACTCTAGGCGTTACAACTCTTCCCCGATAAAGAAATTTCGTCCCGAAATTAGAATGCATCTAAAGAAAAGTACCTAAAGAAAAGTCGAGATTAGGATACTTCCTCTTCATCTCATCCTCACGTTCCCAAGTTGCCTCCTCGGCCCCGTGGTGTTTCCAAACCACCTTTACTAATCTAATCGTTTTTCCTCGAAGTTCCTTCTCTTACACATCGAT
Source organism: Primula veris (assembly GCA_963682055.1). Taxonomy (NCBI): domain Eukaryota; kingdom Viridiplantae; phylum Streptophyta; class Magnoliopsida; order Ericales; family Primulaceae; genus Primula; species Primula veris. Next base: position 16,720,939 of record OY821747.1, on the reverse strand, counting down.
AATACTCATAGGTCCCACTTCGTAGGTCACATCCGCACTAACCTCAATGTCCTCAAAGTCCACCACGTGTGAAGGGTCGTGATGATAATTTTTCAACATTGACACATGGAACACCGGGTGAACCCCCGCCAACTTTGGTGGTAAGTCCAACCGGTAAGCAACTTCTCCAACTCGGTCCACAATCTCAAATGGTCCGATAAATCTCGGGCTCAACTTCCCTTTTGAGCCAAACCTCATAACCCCCTTCCTTGGCGAAACTCGCAAAAATACTTGATCCCCTTTTTCGAACTCCAAAGGTCTCATCCTCTTATCCGCATAACTCTTTTGCCTACTTCGGGCCGTCTCAAGCCTTTGTCGAATTAACTTAATCTTTTCTGTTGTTTCTTGAACTAATTGCGGTCCTAAGATTTCCGCTTCTCCCACCTCGGTCCAACACACCGGTGACCTACACGGCCGCCCGTATAAAGCCTCGAAAGGTGCCATGCCAATACTAGCTTGAAAGCTATTATTATACCCAAACTCCACTAAGGGCAAATGGCTCTCCCAGCCTCCCTTGAAGTCATTCACACATGTGCGTAACATATCCTCTAGCACTTGGATAGTTCGCTCCGATTGTCCATCCGTTTGGGGATGAAACGCCGTACTCATTGTCAACTTGGTCCCTAAGGCATTTTGCAATGCACCCCAGAACCTCGACACAAACCTCGCGTCTCGATCCGATACTATCGAAATCGGCACCCCATGAAGTCTAACAATTTCCTTAATATACTTCCGTCCCAAGATTTCCACCGAATTCGTCATCTTAATCGCAATGAAGTGTGCAGATTTGGTCAAACGGTCGACCACAACCCACACAGCGTCATTCCCACTTACCGATCTTGGTAAGTTTGTCACAAAGTCCATTGCTATCCTTTCCCACTTCCATTCCGCTACCGGTAAAGGTTGGAGCATACCCGCCGGCCTTTGGTGTTCCTCTTTCACTTGCTGGCAAGTTAGACACCTGCTAACATATGAAGCTACATCTCGTTTCATTCCGGGCCACCAAAACTGTCTTTTCGCATCATGATACATTTTCGTCCTGCCGGGATGAACGGCTAATCGGGAGTGGTGAAACTCCTTTAATACTTCGTTCCTCATGTTTTCTGTCACATAAGTCCTTCCCTTAAAGCGTAGTCTTCCATCGGTTCCTTTCGTCCAACCCTCTAATCCTTCGCTCGAACTTATCTGTTTCTCAAAGTTCTCCACTTTCTCATCCCCTTCTTGTGCTTTCAAAACCCTACTCACAAGTTCCGGTTGTACCACTATTGTGTACAAAGTCCCCCCATTAACATGTCCAAACTCCAAGTCGAACTCGTTCACTTTTCCCATCATCCTCCATTCCTCGATCGCCACATGCGCTAATGTCGTATGGGACTTTCAACTCAAAGCATCCGCCACTACATTGGCCTTTCCCGGATGATAGTGCAAGTCATAGTCGTACTGTTCCAAATATTCCATCCATCGTCGTTGTCGCATATTTAGATCACGTTGGGTAAAAATATGCCCTAAGCTCTTGTGATCCGAGAACACTTTGAACTTTTCCCCGAACAGATAATGTCTCCATATTTTCAACGCATGAACTATTGCTGCTAGCTCTAGGTCATGAGTTGGATAGTTCTTTTCGTGAATCCTTAGTTTTCGCGAAGCATAAGCGATAACCTTTCCGTCTTGCATCAAGACGCAACCCAAGCCTTCCTTCGAAGCATCGCAATACACTTGGTAACCCTTCACTTGCTCAGGAATAACTAGTATGGGAGAATTAGTCAACCGCTTCTTGAGTTCTAGGAAAGCTTTCTCGCAAGCCTCACTCCATACGAACTTCACCCCCTTTTTGGTAAGGTAAGTCATTGGAGCCGCCAACTTCGAGAAATCCTTGACGAACCGTCGATAGTATCCAGCTAAACCCAAGAAACTTCGAATCTCGAACACATTTTTCGGTTGTGTCCAATTCGAAACCGCCTCAATTTTCGTCACGTCCACCTTTACCCCTTCTTCCGAGATCACATGTTCAAGAAATTTCACCTCATTTAGCCAAAACTCACATTTGCTAAACTTTCCGTAAAGTTGGTGCTCTCTCAACGTGAGCAACGCTAAACGGAGATACTCCTCGTGTTCCTCCCTTGAACCCGAGTAAATCAAAATATCGTCGACGAAGACCACCACAAACTTGTCGAGATACTCCTTAAAGATTCGGTTCATTAACTCCATAAATGCTGCCGGCGCATTAGTTAACCCGAACGGCATGACCACAAACTCATAGTGACCATACCGGGTCCTAAAGGCCGTTTTCGAAATATCCTCATCCTTCACCCTCAATTGGTGATAGCCTGATCGCAAGTCGATTTTTGAAAAGAACGTCGCTGCTTTCAGTTGGTCAAACAAATCGTCAATTCGAGGTAGTGGGTACTTATTCTTAATAGTCACCCTATTTAGCTTTCGATAGTCGATGCACATCCTCATCGATCCATCTTTCTTTTGCACGAATAAGGCCGGTGCCGCCCACGGTGACGTACTCCACCTAATAAACCCCTTCTCTAGCAGTTCTTCTAACTATTTACTTAACTCCTTCAACTCTGCTGGTGCCAATCAGTACGGGGAAATGGCTATGGTTGCCGTTCCCGGTACCAAGTCGATAGAAAAGTCTAACCCTCTCTTCGGTGGCAACCCCTGTAGATCCTTCGGAAACACATCTCTAAAATCGTCCACTACGCGTGACCACATTTCCACTTCCTCGTCGTTATCCACTATCGAGAGACTAGCCAAAAGACAAGACAGGTTGCCCACAACCCGCTTGGAATAATAAGGAATGGAAGAAAGGGTAGCGTCCCTTTCCCCGCGAAGAACACCTCATCTCCAGATGAAGTTGTAAGGAAAACCTTTCGTCGAACACAATCGATGAAAGAGTTGAAATGAACCAACCAGTCCATTCCAAGAATCACGTCGAACCCCGACATCTCTATAACAATTAAATCAAATATAAACACGTGGTCCGCCACCACCATCTCACAAGACCGACACACTCGGTCCAACACAACTCGACCCCCAACAGGAGTCTTTACAACGATTGGGTTCTCTAGAACCCCAATTTCTAACGACAAAGACTCAACTAGACTTCTAGATATAAAAGAACGCGAAGCCCCCTATCGAAAAGAACATGTGCCCAAGATGAGCACACAAGAACCATACCTTGTACATTTGCCGGATCTCCTTGGTTTGGCAACTGTGGCAAGGCAAATAGAAGTGCTTGAATTGGTGGGTTTCCTTGCAGTCCTCTACTCCCCCCATGATTCCCTCGGTTCCCCGGGCCCCGATAGCCTTCTCGGTAGTTCCCCCGGTTTCCCCCTCCTTGGTGGTTACCTCGAAACCCTCCCTCTTGGTTCCCAGGTAATTGGTGTGATGGTACGAATCCTGGTCCTCTTGGTGGTGGTGGTGGCAACCTAGGTTGGTTAAAGTGTCGGTTGGTGTCGATTCTTCCTTGTCCCCCGGGACAAACCCTTGCCGTATGTCCCATTCGGTTGCATGTCCTACATTGGACCCTAGGGCACTCGAATTGTCGATGGTTCGCGTCTCCATAGTGGAAACACGCTCCCCTTATCATGACGTTTGTCGGCGGTGGGTTAAAACTCCTCTCTCCTCTTCCCGGTTGTTGAAATCGTGAATTATTCGCCATATCCCAAGTCCTCTTTTTATCTTCCCTCGGAGCATTTCCGGTTTTCGACTTCTCCGAGATTCGCTTGTTATGGAGTAGAGCTCCTTCCACAGCTTGGTCTGATTTTACCAATTCACTATAGTTGACATGTCGAGCCGATGCCAATTGTAGCGAGATGGTCGGATTCAACCCCTTCATGAATCTCCTACATCTTTCTGCACCCCCTATAACCGATTCTGGGGCATACCTCGAGAATGAGGTAAACTTCAGTTGGTATGCTTGAACGGTCATACCCCCTTGATACAGCTCCTCGAAACGTCTTCTCATTTCGTCCTTATAAGAATCTGGAAGAAACTGTCGATTAAACAATTTGATGAACTCATTCCATTCGAAGTTGCTTATGTCGTATGTATCCACAATTCCCAACCACCACTTCCGTGCTTCACCCTTTAGGTGAAACTGAGCCATATTCATCTTTTGCTCCCCATTTACTATTCCTTCAGCCGATAAATATTTCTCCATTTCATCCACCCATCCCTCAGCTATGGATGGTTCACCTAACCCATCGAAAGTCGGAGCCCCCAATCGGGTGAAGTTAAGCAATCCATTGTTGCTTGAACTCCCAGCTTGTGCATTCTGCACCATCATTTGCACCACCTTCTGAAGGTCGGTCATCACTTGATTAGCATTGACCGTTTCCGGTTCCGGTGCAAAGGTCTCTTCTTCTTCCACATTCACTTCCTCATACACATTCTCAGCCTCGGGTTGCTCAAGTTGTGGGGCATTAGTGTTACCTCTCCCCCCACGATTACTTGCTGTCCTTCTTCCTCTAGTTGCTCCACGCCCCCTTGGAGCTCTTCTTCCTCCTCCATTTGTCCTACCTCGGGTAGCCGCACCGCTTGGTGGTGATGCGCCCCCACGTGTAGCTGGTCTCCTTCCACTAGTCCTTGTGGTAATAGCCATTACTACATACATTTAAAACCGACACTTTAGTTGTCTTACTCGACAATACTACTCATACATGTATATTCATACATGATAAAAGCTCGGTTTACAAATCAATCACTTTATCAAGCTTTCTAAGGTTCAAAAACTGATTTTTACGAATTCACGATTTCGACGATATAATGCTTTGACTTTTCCAAAAATAGAAAATGGAAATTCTGAAACGCCAGAAAGATAGAGTACTGAAAAACGAAGCCAGCGGAACTAGAATCGGAGTTAAAACGAAGAAGTTATGAGCGTTTGAAGTATAACGAGAAAAATAGCAAAATTGCCAGAACACGACCGATCGTTTTGGACAAAACGACCGATCGTTTTGGACAAAACGACCGATCGTTTTGGACAAAACGACCGATCGTTTTGGATCAAGATTCTTCCAGTGAGATCACCAAAAATTCGACCGATCGTTTTGGGAAAACGACCGATCGTTTTTGGTAAAAATTCTTCCAGAGAGGTCAGAAAAATTTCGACCGATCGTTTTGGACAAACGACCGATCGTTTTGGGTACAATTTCTTCCAGAGATGTCAGAAAAGTTTCGACCAATCGTTTTGGGCAAACGACCGATCGTTAAACAGCAGAAAATAAAGATTCAAAAACGCAAAATTTCTCAACACTCGTAATATCCTACATGGCATATATCACACAAATAAGACATTTAAGTCCACAAACTTATTACGATCAACATCCATTCGCATAAAACGTACTTCAACACACAAGTTAATAATATGAAAACGCACTACGTAAAATCATCAACTTCACAATTCTCGCACTTTAATACATTGTTACTACTTGACATACAACTTACACCTCATACACACTATATCAATTTACACACGCATACAAACAACACAAAAGTGCGAGGGATAATCCATCACGATACGTTATCCTAAAGCACCCGAGCGTCCTCGCATACTCTAGAATTCAACATCGCTAAGGTATTCCTTCACACATACCGACGAGAGGTCAACCCACTAGTTTGACGAGCCGGGATCAACAAGCGTCCTCATTGTCCCCAACTTGCCTCACATGTGGACTTTCCTTCCATCAACTACTACAAACTTCTAGCTACATGACTTAAGCTAAATGCAACCCCCTGTTTTTAGAAAAAGTTTTGAGTTTTTGGAAAAAGTTTTGTAAAAAGGATACGATGGATCTTGGTCCAATGGTTACCCATCTTCCCGTCGTCCCGAAGTATACAAGAACCTAGTTAGCTCTGATACCAACTTCTCATACCTCAAATTCCATAAACACGGATATCGAGGCATGACCTTTTAAAAGAAAAGGAAAGAGAACCTGTTGGTACGAAATTAAAAATTTTAAAAAAAGAAAACACTAGCGAGCTAAAGGCACAATTAAACGAATAGATAAAACTGTTTGCCAAACGCGGTTACAAGACGAGATAATTTTGACAAAATTATAAAAGAAAAGAAACGAATGTAAATCGCCCGTAGGCTACAACCTCAAAATGAACTAAATAAAAAGAAAGCGACTAAAGAAGCCCCGAACCCATGCGATACCGAGCTAATGCACCTAGCCAACGCCTCAACCTAATTTGTACCTGAAAGACAAAAATTGTAACGGTGAGTCCCACGTACATAACTAGACGGGACGGCACCACAAACACCGTCACTCCATCCCATAAATGCAAGAACTCACAAATTCTACAACTACGATAAACGACGTATAAAAAGAAATATAATGACATTCTACAACTACGATAATCGTCGAATAAAAAGAATATAATGACATTCTATAGCGGGATAAATTAAATAAATTAACTAACATCAACACACATCTAAAGCATACATGGACCTCTCACGCCACCTACCCCGGTCCGTAAGGTAGGTCATTCCCTATCCCTTCGGCCGTCTTATGTCCCCGGAATTAGGGAGAGACATAGACCATTGCAACATAAAAGTAGATTTATAGTGCGCACTTGGACCTCTCACGCCACTCGCCCCAGTCCGTAAGACGAGTCATTCCCTATCCCTTCGGCCGTCTTATGTCCCCGGAATTAGGGAGAGACATAGACCATTGCTAACATAAAAGTAAATAGTGCACACTGGGACCTCTCACGCCACCTACCCCGGTCCGTAAGGTAGGTCATTCCCTATCCCCTCGGCCGTCTTCTGTCCCCGGAATTAGGGAGAGACAGAGACCATTGCCACTACAGCTAAAACACAAGGCCTCGGCCAATAATATAAAATCATCCAATTAACACAATCACATACGTATAAATATTAAGGCCTCGGCCAATAATATTATACTATTCAAATAACACCATCTCATACGTCACTCAACGTAATACAACATAACACATAACCACATGTACTAAATCCACAACTAGCCAAACGCTATAACAACATAAAATCACTTTCAAACATTTTAACGAACACCTTGTATGCATAATCGACGCATAAAACATGCAAACCCATCCATAAACTCATTAATCCGAAATTAATATAACTAACTCATCAATTTCTCCCATTCAAATAAGTGAATAAAACATACAACAAATAACCCCAATTAATAAATTAAGAACATATTTAAGATAAAAGGTAAAAACCCCCAATTTAAAATAACCGTAAGACCTAACCCTAACATACACCCTCGTCTAGTCGCAATGGATAACCCTCGTTATCTTAGAGCGTAGAGGAGATGCTTCCGGTAATATTCCGCTAACATGGTTTCTCTTCTTCTTCTTCTTCTCTTTTCTCTCTTTTCTCTCTTCTTCTCTCTTGTTTTAGGTATCATGAATTAAAAAGTGGCTGAAAAGTGTTTTGGAAAAGTTTGTGGAAACGAACTATTTGGTCCTCAAAGTTCTAAAAGTTAACTCTTAATCCAAAAATATAGTTTTACTACTAAAAAATAACAAATATTTAGAAACAAAACTATTGGGTCTTTTTTATTAGTAAAATTAGTAACAGGTTTTTAAAAATAAAGCTTTTCGGAAGAGTTTCGGTTTTTGGCTAAAAATTAGTCGAGTGACCGGTTTTTGGTAAAATTTTGTATAAAACGTTTTTGGATAAATTAAATCATAAATAAAACCATTTATAAAAATACGGGATGTTACAGTACTCCCAGTAAAAAGACATGGATACAATATCTCAAAGAATTCCAAAATAAAAGCACCACATCAAGTTCGATGCCAGACAATCAATCATTGGTGTTGGATATTAAGAAAGTTGGAAAATCAAAGAAAGCTAATTAAAAAATGAACCTTGAGATCAGCTTTAGCTCTTTTACGAGCGGCTAAAAGTTCTTCAAGAATCTCTGGCAGTATTCCCTGTAATGAAATCGACACTATTTTAGGTAATTTAAATTCAAGCAAAACATTGACATGTAGATAGGGAACTGTTAACTTCATTTTACCTTTTGTAAATTTGATTTCACAAATATTTCCCCGGAAGGAGTTCTGTTGAAACTTTCTGAAGCGAGATTTAGCTTATGAACATCTTCAGGCCTCACCTATAGTCAAATAATCATATCAACAACACAATCAAATCCTTACAAAAGAAGATGCTGAATTACTTAATAAGGAAAAACACTCCATGAAATTGACTTCGAGTCTCAATCAACAATTTGAAGATATTAATCAACAAAGAGAGAGGATTTTACCAGGGTGCAATAGCACAAGTTATAAGCCATCATAATGGATGGATATAAAGATGCAAAATCAAGTGTTGCAATTGGATTCTCAAAATATCCTACCCTAGCCTCCAAAACCTGCATAATGCAAAAGTCAGATCACATGAAAAAGACTAGTAAGAAGAGAGGGGTAATTGTAAGTGTAAGAAAGATTCATATGACTTAAACATTAAAAAGAAATGTCCACAGAATGATTCTAGTCATATGTGTCTCAGTCTTAATAAGTCAGTTAATATTGATCATAATTATGAGCAGCCAAAAATGGATGTTCATTATAATTAAACATCAGAATTTCTTCATTTGTGATTTTAGCATGACGCCATGAAAAAAATTCCACAAAATTGTGTGGCAACTGGTGGTCCCTATGCATTCTTTCAGTGAAGAAAAAAATAATAATACTAGACATTTTTGTTGTTCATGTTTAGAAAAGAAAATGGGTCTAGATAAAAAGTTTCAAATGATAAGAAAGATCCAGTGGCATAAGAATAAGCATACTACTTACGGTTGCACCTTCATAAGTTCCTTGCTCAGAGCCTGCCTGCTTCACGTTTGGAATAACTAAATTCTTTTGCCTGGCCTTTCGTAGAAGTTGAGAAAGCACCTAAAAAGTAATCATTATCAAATATTTATAATCCAATATAGTTAAGCCTCTACCACCAATAAACCAACAGTTAGTACCTTAATACTTTGTCCTCTTGATAGCAAAAATGATATGGGAACACCTGTGACACGAGCCATCTCTATGTAATTATAAATGAGCATTAATTTATCCATAAGACGCTGCGGTAGATAGGCATCCTGCAAATAGATCATAGAAGCTCAACAAGATAATATTGCTTCACCACTTGACACAAGAAAATATATCACCCTTAGATTGGTAGTGCTTTACATCGATAGGTATACCTCACAACTACTTTCTCATCACAAAGTTTTTAAGGTCATTGTTATATTTATTTCCAATATAAATTGCTTTTCAGCAGAACACTGCTCGTCTTTTGAATTCAAATTCGTGCATAAAGAAGATTAAGTAGATACATTATGAATAATTTATTTCAAACGGGTGGTGTTCAAAACAAATTCTCCCATGGTAAAGAAATCTAAACACCAATCCAGTAGTTTTAAGAAGTGAAACTGTAGAAGTATCATGTGACAGGAATTTAACACCTTCCTACATCTCCTAACACGTATCGAAACAGGTAATAGTTGAAGTCAAAGTTTACTCAAGGATATATATTCCTTTATTAAACTAATAAGTAGTATTGTTTAATCTTTCCCCCACGAAATCAAAACGATCATGTGAGACTGATATAAAAGTCATAAAAATCTCAAGACATTACATAGGTCATCTGAAAAATGTACTTGGTGAAGCAAATCAAGAAAAAAAGTCTACTCTAAGAATAAAATAAGTACCCTAATTTAGACAAAACAATGCTGGAATGTGAAGTTTTCAAAAAACATCGGGCGTCATAAAAAAGATAGGGCGAAAGTTTTCCAAAAAATATAGGCAGAGCCTTAAACAATAGAATAGGTCAGCTAAAGCCATTTTGTCTATAATTTCTTTATAATTCAATTCTAAGTTGCACACCTTTGACAACTTTCCTAGGACCTCCATATCGAATTTTACAATTTCATAACAAAGAAAAGCAATGAATCTATTTGTTTGTGTTATTTCAAATTTTCTTCAGAATTGCATCTCAAAAAGAAACTTAAAGAGCCATACAGGAAAATATAACGACTACAAAGATGTAAGTTGCACCTTCAAACAATAGACAGCCAGACGGTCCTTGTTTCTGCATTTCCATTCTGAAGGTCAGATATAATCGAGTGATGGACATCTTCTTTCTGTGGTAGAAATGAAAGAAATAAGGAAGACAGATCAACATTTATATCCTTAATAGTACCATTTCAGTTTACAAAGCCTCGTTTCCCGAGGGCCCAACAGTTTGTTACTAATTCTTAAAAGATTGATATACAAATTTGGGAGACTACAAAGGCAAAATAACAATAAAAATAGCACAACAATGACATGATGAGGGCTCCAAATCCTATATTCGCTTGAGCATGTAAATTCTAGAATCAATATCAATTATTTAAAAGTAAAGTGCATAATTAAATAACCCAAATCAATTAAAACGTTTTGTTTTTGTTCCCTACATTGCAATTTCAATAGACATAAAAAATAAGTTTTCCAACATGACCAACATGAAGAACAAGTACTCAATGCCACTTAGCTAGTACTGTTGATTAATTAAATCTGGGAGGGTATTTTCCTAATCATGACTTATCTCACTAGCAAAATGAGTGAAACAACACTACAAAAAATACTCAAATAGCGACGGGATTAGTGACAGTATTTTTTGTTACGAGCTTATTAGTGACGGTTTTTATGACGGTTTTGTGACAGTTTCGTCAATTTGTGACAGATTTGTGACAGCTTTTTAAATTAGTGACAGGCCTGTGACAGCTTTTGACTCTCATTAAATCAAGCATTACAACAAAACATGTGTCACGAGTCATTTGACTTTCAAACGATGTCGTTTAGACTCACTACAAAAGGACATGCTAAACAAATCATTGCCTCAAGTAGCTGAGGGAAAATCAAATTGAAATCTTGAGGGTGCTCTTTTCACTAAGATCGACTCTTGTTCTCGAATGGTATGCGGTTGAACAAAAGCGAATTCACATGGACCAAGGACATGTCAATACAGAGTAGAAAATTTTAAAAAAATGTTGGAACATAGTCTTCTTTTTTCAAAAAAAATTGTTCAAATCTTTACGAAACTAGAACAAAAGATGAACATTAAATATTGGAATAAATGTAAGGTAATTTGCCTGTTCATTAAGAAAGTGAGCTGAAACGGAATTCAAAGAGTATGAACTCAATTTGTAATCCCTTTGCATAGCCTGCACAATCAAACATAATGGAAGGCGGACAGAAAATTGTGATTAAATAATCTATAATTACAATTTTAAAGAGACTGATAATTATGAATGAAGAATAAACCTGGAGTAAATCAAATTGAACTCTCCCTTCAACTGTCACCTCTTTACTTTCTCTTGTACCATATTGCCTGCAATCCAGCATACAGGAACACCAAACAAAGAATAATTAGAACTAATTTACTTTTTTCTTTAGATTCCATAGTTAGAGAATATTTAAAACTGAAGATAATTTAATTTAAGTTATATCAGGATCGTTTCATTCAGGATTCTATTTATTGTTTTTAACTAAGATAATTTGTTACGATCCCAGAAGTTCCCTAATTTGTTAGGATCTCTGTTTACCTACTGTAAGGGCCACTTTCTTAATATTCGTACTTATCCTATATGTTATGAAGCTTGACTCCTTCGTTGATGCGGGAGATGAAAAACCCAGCTAGAATGAGATCATGCACATACTATAACCACCTCGAGTAGCGTCAAAATGTTTAACGAGATAAAGTAGTCATATGAATAGAACTAAAAATAAACACATTCTTTACTTTGATAAGGGAGAGCTCACAAAGGATAAGAAAAAAAAAAACTCCATCAAGTATAATCCACATGTTCTTGTTAAAACAAAATATCTGAGAATAGCAAAATAGAGAACTGAATAAAAGTGACCAAATTTCTTTCAGCACGGCATGGACTACAGATGAACAATGATCAACGGTTTACTATAAATCTATCGACAATAGCAAAGATACAAAAATGAATTCTCAGAAAGAACACCTGGAAGAAAAGTTCGAGTCTTTGACACGGGCTCTACTATTTCTGACACGACCAAGCATCGGAAATTCTGGTATTCCTAAAGCCTCAGCTCTCTGCAGTGAAATAAAGGTTAAGCAGCTAAATTCGTGGCGGTACAAATTGCACATCTATGAAAGTCTATTCACATCATATATAAGACAAACATTATCTCAAAGAAGGAAATGCTCATTAACCTGTATGAGATACGGCAAATCGAACTTGCAGATGTTGTATCCTATTATAATATCAGGATCCACTTCACGAATGAAGTCCTGCAAACAATCAAAAGTCCAACTGCAAATTAAAATTAGAAAATACCAAACGGGAACAGTTTATTCTGGGAACTTTGTAAATTGTAAAGTACACACCTATCATATATTTATATCAAGACATACATTTTTTGAGCTTGAAAGAATACCCTCATTTAACTTGCACGATAGAAAAAATGAAAGAGACACATGAAGTAATTAAAGACATTTAAGCTCTTTTTCCCATATTTTCTGAGGGAATGATAGATCCGGCCAAAAGAGTCCATAAAGGAAGCAAACCCTTAACTACAAGCCCCCTATACACACCCAAACTAGCTCAACATCCCTAATAGTCTAACAAAAGGTGCGCGGAAGAGCGGAGCTTTGGGCAAATGTACTCAGAAGTGGAAAAATGTATCCTGCTTGAAAGAATAAAAATAAAATCGCATGAAAAACTACGATATTTATTATGTGCCACGGATACCAATAACAACAAAAGACGATGAAGCGGACGAAGATGATTATCAACAAACAAACAAATACCTTCTATCCCTTATTTAGCACTAGAGAATAGGTTATCTTAATCAAAACCCTAGAGTAAACAGAAAGAAGGAAAGGAAGCACTCTAAAATACCCAAAAACACCAAACACAATCCAACGGAATTATGTCAACTATTACTAATTGTGTCCATTTCTGAACTTTTCTGCATCCACAGTTACAGTGGGGAATAAAGGTCTGCTACAAACTTAATTTTCTACCATAGCAGAGAAATAAATGCGTGTAGGGGGTCATTTGTTTTTTTCCAAATCAATTTATCAGCATCCCATAAGGTACATGGTCTCTGACTTCATCAATTGATTATTACAACCTTGAAAATAGTGATAATAAAAAGTGAAAACTGAATACCCTCCAAGCCAGCAACACTTCTCTCTCTGTATCGAATGACATCACATCAACACCAACAATCGATGAACATGACTTGAGGGTCATAACATTACGAACAAATGGTTGGTCCTGTCCTTGCAAAGTAACAAGATTCGCAACCTAAAACAAAACAGAGACCTCACATTAGTGATATTACAATCAGTATCCAAATGTCTGAATTTATTCTATTGAAGTATACAAATCGAGTAAAGGCAGTGTTATAAATAAAAGGATGAAAAAAAAATAGATCAGTTTAAGAAACAGGGGCGCCTATGTAAGGCTGAAAACTACTATTTTTCTAGAACCACAGGACCAAAACAAACCTTTAAGAAAAATACAGAATTATAGATATTTTGCAACCTTTTGGCAATAATTTTTAAAACCGTCAAAACTTGCCTTTAATCCACTGAATTTTATCAATTAACAAGATTAACAGAAGTGTTTGGCATGTTCCTATGAAAGAGAAGTCGGCTTGTAGATTGCAACTTTTAAGAAAATAAGCTTGGCCAACTGGAGGCAAATAAAAAGGTTTGGGTTCACCCAGCTGAAACTTATAGCTTTTTCAGGCCAGAAAACAAGGGGGGGGGGGGGGGGGGGGGGGGGGGGGAAGTACTTGTTAATTGTAATGGTGGCCAGCCAAATGAATAACTTGTAAGCAAAATAGTAAAGTGTAAAGACAAAACAAGCATAGAGAGGGAATGTCGAACCTGGATAACAGGATCGTGGGTAGGCTCAGGGAAAAGACCCTTACGACCAGCACATTCAATGTCAAAGCTCAATATGCGAAATGGGACCATTTTTGAGAACTCCCCCTCCGGGGCATGGCTTATCAACTCTGAATAACTATATTATTATGTAAAGAAAATATTCACCTTCTATGAAAATAAAATTAACAGGTGACCATTAAACGCAGACAAAGAAGTAAAGGATGTTAAATGACTCAGCAAAAGGATACAGACAATCGAATTCTATTTGGCAATAGGACATATTTTTCGATGACTTTTTATATTTTCCGGCAGGAACCTCGATCCAATTACCACCAACAATGTTGCAGTCAATCATAAGTCGCAATGTGAAAAGTACATTACTTTCGAAAGTAATGAAGCTCCTCATACCCATACCATCGATCTGTATACCTCTATCAAGAATACCTGTCATATTTCGAGCAAAACATGCAGAACGGTGAATTACAAAATGCATAATCATGTAAACACAGTTCTACACCAATCTATACAAAATCAAACAATGAGTAACCAACCTATCGAACTTCACAGGTGCTTAAACGTTTAAATTTTTCAATGGTATTTCAGTTGTTTGATTCTGTGTATATCTATGTTGCACGGATAGGGATTCGAGTATCGTATCCGATACGATACAGATACACGGATAAGGTTTTTTGGGAAAATTTAGGATATGATACGGCTAGGATACGTCAATCATTAAAATATTAATATATATTTTATATATAATAAAAAGTAGCAACAGATATTCAAACCAAAAGCAGCTAAAATAGATAGCAGGAGAGGGGAATAAAAGGAGAGAGTTAGACTTAAAAAAGATATTTTTCCGGCAATACCCCATTCTGTCTCTATATTAATGTATATGTATATGTTTGTTAATGGGTATCTATATGTTTGTGTGTATTAGTAAAGGTAAAGTAGATATGAAATTTGTAAAGTACTTTTTGTCCCATTACTACATTTTTTTTTTAGAAAGAAATGTTAAAAAAAAGAGAAAAAATATAGTTTTTTTTAGTTTTTTTTTTTTATACCCAAAACGTATCCAAGACGTACCCAAGACGTATCCAGATTGGTCAAACCTCGAAATAGTCAACGATACTCCAAATCACGTATCAGATACTGTATCTGTATCGTATCGCGTATCCGTATCCTTTCCGTATTCGATACTCCAAAAAAATAAAAAAATCGAAGTATCCGTGCTACATAGGTGTATATTGATGTTTAGTACACAAGCAGCTTTTAAAATGAAATACTGAAGCTATTGTCTCAATCTTTTGCTATTGTCTCAGTATTTTGCTGTCCTACCAATTTTCAATAGTGTGAACTCATTGTTAAAAAACTATAAATTGGTGTACATAAGTACCGTGTTTCCTCAAAAAATGGTGCATGCTATCTATATGCCTCTATCAAGGATACCTATCATGTTTCGAGCAAAATATTCAGAACACTGAATAATAAAATGCATCTTCATAAAAACACAGTTCGAAACCAATCTATACAACATCAAACAGTTGGTAACCAACCAATCAAACTTCACAGGCGCTCCAATGTTTACATTTTTCAATGGCATTAAAATGTTCTATTCTGTGTACATTGATGCTTAGTACACAAGCAGCTTTCGGGTTGAAAGTTTGAAACATTTATCTCAATCTTTTGCTATTGTCTCAGTCCTTTGCTATCGTACCAATTTTCAATAGTGTGTACTAATAGTAAAAACTTATAAATTGGTGTACAAAAGTACTATGTTTCCTTAAAAAAATGATGCATGACAACAGTAAGGCTCTTATCCATGGTTATAGAGGCAATATACACAAACATTAATATTCAAGAGAAAACACTGGTAAATTGAAACATAAAATCACAGTCAAATGAACAAAGATAAAACTATACCTCTGCAGGTGCTAACCATTGTAGGCAGTGCTACGAAGATTTTAAGGAAAGGCTGAGGGCCTTGTTGCTGATAGTACATTATACTTCTCCTCTGCACCATTTCTATCCGCCGTACAAACTTAGCAACCTTACTGTTCCTATTTGCCTCCCTCATCTTCCCCTGAAGAAAACAAATAATTGCCCCAAGTAACAAGTAAGGCCATACACAAAGGTACATGTGAGCATAATTTCTTCAAAACAAAACTATTTTAGGGTTGTAAATTATCGACCTCGAGAATTTGATGGAAGCGGGAGATATCATCAGGACACATCCCGGAAGGACAGCTGATGTGGAAATAAGGCTCAAATCCATGAACATGACAGCATACACTATGTCCTGACAAATAACCGTATACCATTTTGTTAGGATTAAGTGAGCGGATTTAACCATCACACCAGACTATATCACTGATGGAATACAAGGAACATAACGAAAAACAAACAAGAGTACGGACAAATGAAATGAATTGCATGATCAGTGACAATAAATTGCCAGTATCTAAAAGCAGCAAATGACCTACACATAACATAAACCAGTAATGCGCTTTTGAAGAATAGAATTGGAGATGCCCCAGAATACATACAGAAGTTGATTAAGCTTTAACCAAATTAACCTTGAAACTCGTATTGAGAGAGCAAAAAAAAAAATTGAAAGATAAAAGAGAGAGAGAAGTGATAGACAAGAGATTACCTTCCATTGTGACCCCGAAGATCCTGATAATAGCAGCCTGACCAGACCAGTTTGGCATCAAATCCTTGTGACTCTCTCCAATCACGCAATCAATCTCAAGCTGCTGGAATGCTAAAAAAAAATCCAACCACCAACACTATTTATCCAAAAATAAATCACAATATACAATTTATGGTTTTACATCATTCAAAATTGGATATAATGCTATCGAAAAGCACCTTAAACTGGTCATTTGTAATCCACACTACTTGCTTTTAAAAATTTGCTAATAAACTGTAGCGAATTTGATTGGTCGACTTAAAATCCAAGATCGCCTGGTTGTTTGAACTGGAAAACCAAAAGTTTTAATTGGAAGAAAACGATATATTGTAACAGCCTTAGAAACCAATTACTTCATTATGGATCAAAAAGAAAGGAAAGGACGTACTAAAACTGAGAAGCTGAATGGTGAGTGTGTGCATGTTTGTGTAATTTACTTTTTTTTATTCGCTTATAAGCTGCAATTCATTAGATTGATCATTGTAAAGCTTATTATTTTTTTGTCTTTTTTGTCACATCACCTAAAAACCTAAAGTTGTAAAAACGGATATACTCCAGCTTAGTTAAATATAAAATTAGGGTTTAATTGGAACAATTAATGATCATTAGTAAGAGGCAATATTTGTAGATAAAGCTTTAAAAATATTAAGAGTGGCGGCACCAGAAACGGTAAATGTAGCATGAAAACAATAGGAGGGGTTGCTGAGTTCATGTCAATTTATAGTGTGGGAGTGTTGAAAGCCTGAAAATCGCCAGTATTTTTTTAAATAATACATGGTAAAATAGCGTTTTTTTTCTTATTATGGAGTGTGGTAGACCTTTTCAAATGCAATTTTTTATAGCATTTTTGCTTATGAAAAGCTAAGACTCTTTGGTTTGCCAGGTTTTTAGCTTTAAATTAGCGATTCTGGCTCATAAATGCTGTATAAAGAACCTCAAGGCAGAAAAGGCTATGGAATTGATGCCTTTTTGAGCGTTAATGTGGTTAAAATTATGAGAACATAAGTTTTCCAAAAAAACTATATATTTGTACGGGTCAGAAGTCACTTATAAGTTAAATGCCAATTATAAGTTTAAAAAACTACGGTAGTGTCAAACATACAGGTTACTTGAAGCAAGGAAGCTAATTTCTCAGTGAAATTTTGAAGCAGCTCATTTGACCATAAAAAGGTTGATGACATAAAACAAAAAGGGAAAAAAGCGGTTTAGTACAATGTATATGAACTATTGGCTTTTACCAATTTAGTACCCAACCTTAAGTTTTACCAATTTTGGCCCAACCTATCGATTTTCATCCAATTAGGGGACTGTATTTAACAAAATGATGAAATTGTGGTCACATTCTCTCACCTATCACATAGTGAGTGCAATTGTGTCATCATCCATCAAAAAATAGATTTCCAAATGGGAGATATAATGAGTGCAATTTCGTGGGTTATATGCTGTTGAACTCTTAATTGAACGAAAATTGATAAACTTAAAAGTCGGGTACTGAATTGGTAAAAGTTAATAGTACACTGCACCATAATATGAAGCTAAGATTTATTCTACTAGATGCTTATTTTAAGCAGCAAAAAAGGTGATACCAAATGCAGCCAATATCTATCTAGGAAAGCAGAGAGAGAGGGAGAGAACCTATCTAAACGCCACTTATTAGTTTAAAAAAAAAAAACTAAGGTGGTGCCAAACACTGCAGCTTATTTTGAAGCAAGCTTATTAGACCATAAATTGATGCCCTAAAAAAGAAACTAAAATATTCCCAAACACAACAGTAGACTGCATCATATTATGACTAGGGATGGCAATTGGGTCGGGTCATTCAAAACCCGACCCGACCCGACATATATATAAAGTTGCACTTTTACTCATTTGACCTGACCCGACCCATTTGACCCGTTTTTTATAACACTTTTTTTTCCTTCTAAAAATAAACCTCATAAATGGCAAGATTTGGAAGAAAATTTGTTAAAAACACATATGGTAAAGTAAAACATCATTTGATTTAGAAGAATAATATATAAATACTAATTTGACATTAAATACCCTTTCATATTAATTTAGTGGTTTAAATTTTACAATCTTCTTTTTAACATTATATTGAATTAATTTGGGCTCATTAATTTCGTCAATTAAAATATTGATATATGTAAAAATGTAATATAAATGCATATGATTGATATGATGATTTGATTTTCCGTAAATCATTCTATAAATAAAGACGATAAGATATTAGTCATTAATTAACATGAATAAATTTCATTCACATTTACCATAAATATCGTTTCATTAATTAATAAATTAATTGTATATAAGATATTTTTTAATAAACCTATCGAAATGTATGTTATGTATTACTATAGGAGAGATAGTTTAATGTATATGAGAGAGAGTATTAAATTACACTTTTTAAGTTGCATTTTTACCCATTTAAACTATAGAATAGAGTTTAATTTACATGAGAGGGAGAGTATTAAGTTGCACTTTTACCCATTTAAATGTATGTTCTTTATTACTATAGAAGAGAGAGTTTAATCTATATGAGAGAGATACAAGGGGGAGAGTGTTAACTTGCACTTTTACCCATTTAAACCCGGCCCGACCCGAATAGAATTGCACTTTTACCCGACCCGCAGCAGGTCGGGTCGGGTCAAAAGCTGAAAAATTGCCATCCTTAATTATGACCCTAAGATTTATTAAGCAACTGATATCAAACAGCAGTGATATTACACACAGTGAGGACGAAAAACGAGGGGTGTATGGAGGAGTGTAAGAGTTGTGTGCAAATAACTATTCATACCAAACGGGGCTAGTATCTATCTACGGAAGCATAGTGAGAGGGGGGGGGGGGGGGGGGTTGTTGGGCTTACCTGAACTGATA
Source organism: Primula veris (assembly GCA_963682055.1). NCBI lineage: Eukaryota > Viridiplantae > Streptophyta > Magnoliopsida > Ericales > Primulaceae > Primula > Primula veris. Next base: position 16,701,421 of record OY821747.1, on the reverse strand, counting down.
TTGTGGTCAAAGTAGGCAATTATCACGAAAAGCAAGCTTAATCCTACTAAAATCATTCCAAACATACTGCTACATTTACAAGCAAACAAACAGACTTACTTTAAGCTTTATTCTGCCAGATGCTTATTTTAAGCAGCAAAAAATGTTGATACCAAACGCGGACAATATCTATCTACGGAAGCAGAGAGGGGGGGTTGTTACTGAACTGATAATGTAGTCAAATAGTGAATGCAATTTCATCGATTAATGTTGTTGGTGGACGAAAATTGATACGCTGGGTAGAAAATGGTAAAAGTCAATAGGGTACTAAACAACTAAAGTAATCCCAAACACAACAGATGCATCCTAATATGAAGCAAGGTGCTTATTTTAAGCAGCAAAAAAAGGTAGTATCGATCTAGAGAGAGAGAAAGAGAGAGAGAAAGGTTACTGAGCTGATATGGTTGTTATAGAGAGAGGGAGATAGGGCAGGGCGTCTCCACTTGGAAAGTCGAGACGAGGAGAAAGAAGCTTCTGCTTCTCTCTCATCATCATCAACAACATCATCTTGTTGTTGGTCTAGGAATATCAACTCTTCTTCCTCCATCGACATCATCATCATCATCATTGCCTCTTCTTCTTTTTCTTTTTCTATTTTTATTTCTCCGGTTTTTGTTGATACTAAATTAGGTGTTTGTTTTTGTATCTTTGGGTTTTGTTGCCGCGCCGCCACGCCTGCATTTGCTCTCTTCTTTCCGTTCATCGCTTCTCTGCCTACAGGATTCACCCGTTTATTTATTTATATTATATATATATATATATATATATATATATATATATATGTGTATATATATTTATGTATAGAGAGAGAGAGGGGGCGAGGGTTTGGGGGATGATACGGCTATTCCCGCCCACTTTCTGGGCTTCTTTCTACACCTCTCCCTTTGGTTTTGTCCATTTGTTCTTAATTTATTAAAGCGTTAATTCGTGTTTTTTCTTACCATTTAACAATTTGTATACCTAACCTGCGAGTTTTAACAATTTAGTTGTCAATATTACACGTCAGGAGTGTTTTGTCTATTAACCAAAAAATAACATATTCTCTCACAATTTATCACATTCATTCTCTTTCTATACGTACAACCCTCTCTATACGTATAACTCTCTCCGAAAACATCCAAAGTAAGCAACAATTATTCAAATAATTAAGGTTTAAACATGAGTTGTATGATTCGCCATGGGACAGACTCTCAAAAATGCAGTAAGTCAATTTCTTTATCTATCTATAATTACTTATTTTTTAATTAGTGTTTTTAATTATTCGGGTTTTTAATTATTAGGGCTTTCTTAATTATATATTTCTTCATTTTATCATTTGGTTTTTTTTTTTATCAGATGGCTATTGTACTGCTATTTGACTTTATTTATAGGGGTATGTGCATCGTAGGATGTTCACATGTGGCACTTTACGTGTACTGGTCATGAACTTTTAGTTTAGTGGGCTTCTATCATTTAGGATCAATCCAGTGGGTTAATGTATCCCTTCTTTCACAGATGGAAAGACTTTCATATCCTTATCCTATGACGGTTATACTTGTCTTTAATGCGTTGGATGCCCACTTTATTATATGGATCGGGTCAATACCAAATCCGTTGTATTTAGTATTCTTTTTATGTCATATCAATAGCCTATCATCATGATGGTATGATGTCTCGAGGTAACATAACACAATATTTGAATGGTAGAATTGATTATTTTGATTTTTGTGATGAAAAATAGATCAATTGTCACTTGTAGGCATGTCTTACAAATTATGGTTGTTAAATGTTACAAATTTTAATGTAAAAAAGTGGGAACCTCATTTGAGGAAAATGGATTTGAGATTAGATTTGATAGAGATTCTTATCATATTGTTAATTATGTATATAGTGTTACCAGAGTTGTGGAAGTATATGCTGAGTGTGATAACAATGAAATAGATTCAGACTTAAACAGTAGTGCTGATGAATTTGAAGTTGAAAATGATGATGGTTCTGATTTAGAAAAGAATTTTGGTACTGATGGTGATATTGGTAGGGAAAATGATACTTTAGTTGACACTGTCATTGTTGTGGACCACCCCAACATGTCCACACTAAATTGTTGTAGCTAGTGGTTCTGGTACTAGTAAGGCTAGAGCTGATATTGCTGCCATGGAGGAAGTGCTACCTAGTGTGGAGCACATGTTTTGTGTAAGACATCTCTATAATAACTTCAAAAAGGACCACAAAGGTTTGGCATTAAAGAATCAAACTTGGAAATGTGCTAGAGCTAGCACTATAGAATACTTTATCAAAGCCCTAGAAGAGATGAAAAATCTTAATGAAACAGCTTATCTTTGGTTGTTATCCAAACCAGGTAAGAACTTGTCTAGGTCTCATTTCTCTTTCCAACCAAAGTCAGATATTCTGTTAAACAACTTGTGTGAATCCTTTAATGTTTGCATAAAAAAAGATAGGGAAAAACCTATTTTGAGTATGCTGTAGGATATGAGGAAGTATCTCATGGATTTAGTTATGAGAAAAAAAAAATGCTATGGAAAAGAAAACTTCACTTTACATATGTCCTAAAATTTAGGAAAAACTTAAAAGTTTTAAACTTAGATCACATAATTATATATTTTATTCCAATGGTAATCTCATTTATGAGATTGATAGTGGTCATTTTTGCTATCAAGTAGATCTTGTTAGGAAAACTTGTGCTCGTAATGTATGCCAGTTAGCTTGAATATCATGTGTTCATAGTATTTGTGCCATGAATTGTGAAGGTCACAAACTAAATGATTATATACATAGCTATTATACAAGATAAAGTTACCTCAAAACCTATAGTAACAATTTGGGTACCAATTAAAGAAATTTATTTATGACCCAAAACCTACAAATCAGTAATTTTACCATCAATGGTTACTGCACAACCTGGTAGACCAAGAAAGAATAGAAAGAGAACTGCAGATAAGCTTATGCCACCCTCTCATAAGATACGTAGACTTGATACTGTAATTACATGTACACTGTGTAAAAAACCTGGTCATAACTCCATAACATGTGGTAGATTTCCAAAAGAGAAAAGATAGGGGAGAGGAATAAGGCAGAGAAAACCAAATGCAAATTCACATTTAGTTGATGAAAATGACAGTGATGATTTTGCTATAGACGAGGAAGATGATGATGGTGTTGAAACTGTGATGAAAAACATGGTGAAAAATGATGGTGTTGAAACTAATGTGGTGGAAGATATGGTGAAAAATGATGGTGTAGGATATGGTGAAAATGATGTGAGTAATGAATGGGAAAATATTCATTTAGTTGATGAAAATGAGAGTGATAATATCTGTGATAATGTGGTTGTTAGTGCAAATGATATACCTGAAAAACAGGATGAAGTGGGTCAAACATCAAAAGTAGTTTCCAGTCAAACTTTAAGAGCATTTAATGGAAAAAAAAAAGCTAAAATAACAGTAAGTTCTCTTACTTTCATAAAACACTTACTTTTTTTATTTGTAGCTTTTCTTCTAATCGCTACTTTATTACTCTTATGTACTGTAAAATATATTCTAATAAGCATTTTTATAAACTGTATAAAGGTGAGAAGAATTATGAGAATATTAAAATCATCAAAAAAGGCCATGTTGCTGTGATGGAAAATTAGAGTGATAATTTCTGGGATAATGTGATTTTTAGTGCAAATGATATTGCTGAAATAGAAGATGAAGTGGGTCAAACATCAAGAGTATTGTTCAGTCAACCTTTGGGAGCCTTTACTGAAAAAAAGGAAGCTAAAATAACAATAAGTTCTCTTATTTTATTAAAACACTTATTGTTTTTTATTAGTAGCTTTTGTTATAATATATTCTAATTGCTATTTTTATTGATTGTTTAAAGGTGAGAAGAAGCATGTGAATATTAAATTTACCAAAAAAGGACCATGTTGTTGTGAATTTTGAGGATTTAACCAAGTATGGTGAGAGTGACAGTGGCACACTTCATGCTGGCATCTTGAAGAAGACAAAAGGTGGTGGAAAGACAACAAAGGGACACATTTAGAAGGATGGCAAGATGCATCTCACACATGCCGCTCTTAGACTTGAGTTGGAAGTTAAGAAACAATGGAAAGCAAAACAGAGTCAATCTGACCCTAATTTGTAATAAGATGCATTTATGTATGAAATTTTTTATTAATTAGACTTAGGAGTACTTTTAGTTTTCTTTTGGTGGTTTGAGAAGACCTGCTAATGGCTTGAAAGACTTGTAATGTAATGATTGATTTTGGATTTATTTTGGTTGCCTACAATGGCTTTGCTACTGTATGAATTTATTAACTTTGGTGCTTGTTAATAGTTTATAAATGAAGTATCTATTTTGGAAATTTAATGCATGGTGTTATTTTGTTTGTATAGTAATTTGATTTACTATTTTTATGGAGTAATTTATGCTCCATTTGTTTCATAGTAAAAATTTTACATGGGAAAAATATTTCCATGAGAAAATTTTACAATGAAAACTTTTATTTGTATTTCATTTAGGGGCGGTTAGTGCATAAAAAGTTTTCCACCTAAAATTTTATAAAAAAATTAATTTCTTTTACAAATTATTTTTGAAACAAATAATTGGTAAAAATCGCAACATATATAAGAAAATTTAGCTAAATGGATATTTTCTTTCATATACCTCACTTGTAATAACTTATAATTTTCAACATATAAACTCATAAAATTAGAAGTATAGAAGATATTATTGACTATTTTTTTTACCTTTTTTTAAAATTTTCTTGGGTTTTTTAATATTTTTTTGAATTTTTATATTTTTCACTTTTTATTATTTTTTTTAGATTTTTTCCTATTTTTTATTTTCATTGGTTAATTAGATTTTAGCTTTTTAAAATTTTCTTCAGTTTTTTTAGAAATTTCAGATTTTTTTTTTTCCGTTTTTTGTTATTTTTTAGAAAATTTCCTATTTTTTATTTTTTTTTATTGGTTAATTAGATGGAATTGGACTAAATATTAAATAATTTTGAAAGAGTAACCTATAATTAATAATGGTTACAATACTAGTATTAAAAAGAATATAGAGAGAGCCTCCGTAAACCGTTTACGACTTTATTTGCGGGGTAACCGTTTCCCCCAATTTTACTAGATATGTGGGAAAATTTTTCCGAAAAAAATTGTTTTACGTTAAACCAATCAAACAGAAAATTTATTTTACCCGTAAATGTTTGTTTACACCTTACAACAAAACAAACAGAGCCAATGGCATATGAATTGATTTACTGTATGAATTGATTTACATTTTGTATAGTAATTTGAATAAAAACGAGTCTCGTTACTTTGGTGTAAATGTTGCCATCTCAATGATATTTTTATACTGAAAGATGAGCATTGTGATCTTATAAATGTTGTCATCTAAATGATGTTTTTGTACTGAGAGATGATCATTGCGATCTTAGAAATATTGTCATATCAATAATGTTTTTGTACTAAGAGATGTTATAGTTTTATTCTGTAATTTTTTCTGAGATGTTGCTGTTTTTATGGAGTTTTTATTAACCGTCTAATTTGTCATTTTTAACGTTTTTTTTTTTATTTCAGAAAAGAGCTCTTATGAAGTCAGAATAAAATAGTCTTTTATGATCTCTGAATTGTCCATTTCTTTGATGAGATTTGAATATTTATGATATCAAAATTGACCAATTTTTGGACTGATTATTGTCCACTTCTAACTCAAAAAATAGTCATCTCAGAATGGGGCTTTTATGAAATCGGAATATTTTGTCTGAAATTTGGGTACTTGTGATATCAGAATTAAGTATCAAAATTCATTCACTTTTAGGATTATCAAACAACACAAAGAGAAATTTCATAGTTCATTTCATTAATTCGTACTCATAACATTACATGAAACCATTACATTAAACATCACCGACAGAATTTAAAAAAGTTAAAGGAGCATGGGTCATATATTTTGCGGAACGCTGTTCTTGATTATTTTCAAATAAGCTCTAGATCTGTATTTTTTTCTTCCTCAAATTGGTACACCATTGACAGGACAATAATTAAAATAAAAAAAAAACCAAACATACAAATTTTACTAATTTTTCCCTTTTTTTTTCTTCACTTGCTTCATGTTCTTCACCATAGATTTTTTCTTCTCACATTCATATTCATCAACCAGCTGCATTAGACAAGCTTTTTCATTATGCAATTCATTAATTTGTTTCTTCATTTTTGAATTCTCTCTTTGCATTTCTTTCATGTCAGCTTCCAAGGTATTTTTTCCCTTAAATAAATCAGGTATTAGTTTTGTTGCACGATCACAAATAGGGAGATCAACCCATAAGAAAAAGTAACAAGAGTTGGTTTTACAATTTCTAAATATGCGACCTGGGTTTTCGGCAATCCATGATGTGTTTAGTTTTGTTATTTTCCTACAATGGCAGTGGTAGTCCATTGAAGAGAGGGTTAGTGAGAGAATGAGTGTATTACATGTCTGAGAATTAGGGCTATTGACCGTTGGTGTAATGTAGGAGAAGAAATAGATTTTGGTGGGAAAATGAGTTTGGGTGTAAGTGCTTTTGGCACCAAATAAAGGGCAAAAGGGTAACGTCCCAATTCCTTTGCCACCTATTTGGTTAATTGTTGACACGGCGTGACATGTCAGCAAAAGTATGGTTATTGATCAATTACTGTTAATTTAGTATGTAAATTGTTAAAAGTCGTAGTTGGGTATGAAAATTGTTAAAAACCGATAGTTTGGTACATAAAACATGAATTAACTATTTACTAAACTACGCACAACATTTGCATTAGAGTATATAAGTTTTGCTAAATAAATCTTGCCACATAAGCAACAAATTGTCCCCTAACTTACACATGAACATTTTAGTTTTAGACTCAATTTGATGATCGCATTGGGCTAGTTAGTTTCAAATATTAAAGACAAACCTTTACTCTTATTTTTTTATGTGAACTACAATCTGTGTGGTTTACTTTATCAACAAATAAATTTTGACCAATTAAAATGCCCATGTGGCTAGCTAAGTCTGTTGCTGCAGTTACCAAATATTTTAGTGTCTGACACTATGTAGTCTCTTTAGCGAGTACTCTATCACTTCCAATGTGAACAAAAAAAAGCACTATACAATAAAGTCTAACACTAACTTGCATACTAAATTGCATACTAACCCATCCAATGTTGATGATCTGGGAGCTACCCAACAATAGTAACCCATTTAGCCCATGTTTTTGTTTGTATCATACTATATAAACCGGTATTATTTATTTGTAACTAGCTATTATAAATAATGATGTCCAATAAGGGTTATTAGTTAGAGCATCCACCATAATTGTGTTAATTTTAATAATATTAACTTTGACACATCATTATTTAATTGCATATTAAATGACACGTGTGTTACTTAAATTTAACTTTCACATTAGTGTATTAACTTAATAAAGTTAATTAAAATTAATTATTAATTGAAATCTCATTAATTAGTCATTTTATAAATCCCCACTAAAACCGGAACTATAATAGAAGTAGTTGAAACAGAGCTCACGATGAAATTAATGATATTTTACCACATCATCAATTAACAACATGAAAAACATTGTTATATTTAACAATTTTTGTAACATTTATAAATTTAACATAACTAATGGAGACAAAAAAAAATGCATTGTTAGCTAACTATTTTAGTTAACAACAGATACTTACCTTATTAGTTTAAATAGTACTAAGATTATAATTATACTCAATTTAGTATTGATTACAAATTGTGTAAATGATATAAGGTCGTCTCATAGTACAAATAATACTATACCCATTCCTATACTGCAAACAAACAAATACCGCAAACAAACAAATATGACCTTAATATTTCATAGTATAAACTAGGGGTGGGTTAGGGTCGGGACCCGACCCGTAAACGCTCAACCCGTATCCCGAACCGATTATTTTTGGAAGTGAAAAAAAAATCCCGATCCCGACCCGACTTTTTCGGGACTCGAATTTTCGAGATCTCGTAAGGTCGGGATAGGTTTATCCCGAATCTCTCAACATATTTTTTTTTTACGACGACGTCATTTTTTATTAACAATTTTTATTTGAGAAGTTTAAACATGTTAATAAAACGAAACATAATCGTAATTTAAAAATAACATTCCTAATAAATGAAAAAGGAAATTAATATGTAGTAGAAAAAATAGTGTAAAACTACAAATAATGGAATAGATAAAAAAAAATTGATACGTTTTTTATCAGATTCTTTTAGTATTTAGTTTTATTCACACAAGCAACAATTATCATACTAAATGAGATACATTATAATTTTTATAATCGGAAAATAATAATCATTTATCTTTCTTGAAAATAACAATATAATTTTTTAATTTAAATATATTTTTTAATTTTAATAGTTTCATATATTCAAAACTATAAATCTATATTATACTTATATAATTATAACTAATATATAAAACAAAAAGGATTGTAGTTCATATGGTAGAGTGTTTACATTGTATGCTAGAAATACAAGGTTCGATTCTTATCACTTACATTTCATATAAATTAATTTATATTTTTATATAAAATTTAAATTAATTTAAAAAAATCGGGTCGGGACACTGATGAAATCAAAATTGTCACCCGATCCCGATCCCGATCCCGAAGTTTGTCGGGTCGGGACGAAACCCGACATTTTTGGGTCGGGACTATTCTCGGGCCGGGATTTCGGGATTTTTTCCCAGCCCTAGTATAAACCTACCTTTTTTTTTAGTTTTACATTTCCTTTTTACACTTGCACATAACAACAACTTCCTTATCAGCTTTGATATCTTTAAAATTACTTGTTACCTATTTTCTCAATATTAATTTAATGGTAAATCATATATAGACCCACCGAAAAGTAATTTAAAACAAATTATACAAAAAGCTTTTGATTACTTTTATTTAAGGAACATTCTGACCTATTTATAATTTGTGGTTTATTACGGAAACATGATGGGTTATGTAACTTATGTTTTTTTTTTTTTTATAAATAATGGCATTCTACCCTATAATAGTGATCCAAATAGGACACTTATCATGGTTGCTCTTAGGTCTTGTTTTCAAAATCTGGTCCATAATAGTATAACAAATAATCTCAACTTAATTTGACTAAATATAATATGACATCTCAGTGGCAAATCCAGAATTTCGAACTTAATAAATACGTAAATATTAAAAATTAAGATTGCATAGAAAAAAAACATCATTATACATTTATTTTGTAAATACACTTCACAATTCTGAATAAATTTAATTTAATTAAATAACTAAACAAACATTTGTTAAAAAGTCACTCATATGTGCTAACTTAATTCTTTATTCTTCACTATCACCATAAAGAAATTTATATTGAGTGGTGACATGATTAATATATGTGAATCTGTTCTTATATTATCATTCTAAAAAGTTGTGTTTCAAAATTGTAAGAACCACAAGACATATTTAGAGTATGAGAGCTCTATTTGTGACACATATAAAACTTAATACACATAGTTCACTCTCTACTTAATAATTATACTAAAATATAATTTCAAATGCCAAAATAACCCTTCTGTTTTATGTATTCTCATACTATCTCTTTTCATAACTATACAAACATATACTTCAAATCTTCAATGTATCAATAATATCATAGAGGTAATTTTGTAATCTTGCTATTTGAATAGTCTAAGGATGGGCATATGCCTACCCTTGCCCTTAAGGTAGATTCGCCTTTTATGACATCTCACATTATATTGCAAATGCACCCAATTTGCATCATGTGTAGCCTGGAGTGGATTCATAGCCCACACACAATGTATGTTATCCAAAAACATCATTTGTAGAGCATATCAGACCACTGATTCAATACTAACTTTCAAATGATGCTAGTGAACAAGGCCTTACTAATATTGTTATTCTCGTTCATTAATTTAATACTCCCTCTGTCCCTGAATAAGTGTCTATTATAAAAATACGTGCAAGTTTGACCATCAATTTTTTCATGTGTAGATTGTCGGAAAAAATTCTTTGAAAAATCAATCAAATAGTTCATGGTTAGCATTATATGACGGAATTTTTAGATTTTCCATTCCGGAAATCTACATATGAGAAAATTAATGGTTAAAGTTGCATGTATTTTCGTAGTGGACACTTATTTAGAGACGGAGGGAGTAACACTTATGGGATAAAAAATTACCATGATTCTTTGCTTTTTTCTTAAATTAGCGTATCTTGAATACGAGGGTGGTGTAATGTTGAAGTTTAAGTTGATCTCATGTGGTCCCTAGATTATGAGTTTGAGTATTTGAAAAAAAAAGAATGTAGGCATGGCCCTTCCTTGGATCCGAGATTCGTGCACTGAATGTATTATTTGATAGATTTTGACCGATAGATCTTAACTAATAATCATGATTAACGATGTTAGCCATTGAATTCCGGTTTGCTACTGCAACAACCTTTTACCTAGCCACTCTAAAAGAGTTTGTACAAACAAAAAATAAAGGTTAAAACTCCACATGATGAGCACGATTTTGGTTGGGCGGCTTGGACCATTCGACTCTATTATTTATTTATTTATTTATTATTTTACTTATTTAGTGGCTTATTTGTGAGTTTCATTATTGTTGATGACCAAGTTATATGGGCATCACAATTATTGGTGGAGCAGAATGTTGTTGTCTTTACAGTGGAGATAAACGTAGAATGGGATGAATAGCTTTATAAAACTTTTGCGCAAAAGATTATTTGAAAATCCTTCACTCTAAACACATGTACTACTACTATATATATATATATATGATACATAAGTATAATATTTCCATAACAGTTAGATCGATTCGATCTATTGACGTATAGATCAAATAAACGACGAAATGATCTACACGTTGGCTTCGGTTTCGGATATCTTTTGCACAAGACAAGTTACCCGCATAGAATGTGCGCTAGTAAATATGTTAGATCATGTGTTGTAATAAAAACTTCGATGGATTTTTTTGTAATAAATTAAAACTTTTGAACTAAACTAATTAAAAGAAAATATAAAAGTTTTAATTGCTGGAATTTAAATTACAGGGAATGAAAATAAAATTTACATAAACTATAGGACTAAAACAAAATTCTAGAAACTGTTGGACTGAAATGTAAATTACAGAAACTACTAGACTGGAAAGTAAATTACAGAAACTACTGGATTGAAAAAATAAATTACGGAAACAAATGGACTGAAAGTAAATAACATAAAGTACTGGACTGAAACGTAAATAACTGAAAGTACTGAACTGAAATGTAAATAAGTGAAAGTACATGACTAGAAAATAAATAACAGAAAGTACTGGACTGAAATATAAATAACAGAAACTGCAGGATTGAAAAACCACAAAAAAAAGAACTGATCAGACAACGTACAAAATTGAACCGGTCAGATAACATACTGAACTGAACAGAAAACGTAAATAGGCAAAATAAACTATGCAAGAAAACGAAATAAAAACAGACGAGACAATGGTAAACCGTTTTTTCTTAAATCCTATTTCCCACTACCTTTTAGCTTCTGACTTGTTTGGACAAAGGACTCCCAAGTTAAAACAACTGATAATGTCACGGCTTAAGCGGTGCCGTCAAACTCTATGAGCCTTTTGTGAGGTGGTACTCTCTCTACAATGCTAGTGTGTGTGTGAATTTGTGTTGTGAATCAGTGAATTTGGTTGAATGCTTGACCACCTATTTATACTAGGTGAGAGGAGACTCAACATAAATGTGGGGGGTTATGATTTTCAATTATTACACACCATAATTGCGGGGGTTACACAATTAATTCTGAAACTGACGTATTAACTTCGTCATTATCAAAATAATGAACATCAGTTACATACGTTACAGAATTTTGAGGATTAACTCTATAATAAATACAGAATCATTGTATCTGGTCCGGTAGCTTGTGCTTTGAATCCCCCATAGTGAAATAATATTGGATTTTCTTGCCAAATGGTAGACGCGATGCTTTGAACCCTTCAGCGTTTTTGCATACCAAGACAACAATATTCACATAACTTTTTATCCACCTCAGTACTTTGCTCTCCGATTTTGTCCATTTTGGCCGTGGACTGTCTTGGTAGTTTCATCGAGTGCTATAGAAAATTTGCCCTTAAACTCTTCTCATAGTAGCGGCCCCTACACACTCGATATATGTGATCTCAATTCAAAGGTATCATGTCATACCCCACTCGTATCCACGAGATAATCGGATCTTAATAAGCCTCAATGTTTCACCTTTAATGGAACAATTCTATTACTCTTTCATCATATGAATGGGCAGGGAACTCATATTCCCAAGTGTTTTGCTCGGTTGTCCCATTGAACCTGCAAATTGGGGTTTCTAATTCAGGTTGGGTTGCCATCATGTTGAGTAACCAATTTCATGGCATTCAGGCCCATTCCTATAGATGAAGCTTCAACTAACACTTTAGTTAAGCCTTTTGTTAATGGGCCTGCAATGTTATCCTTAAACCTTACAAAGTCTATGGATACAACACCATTTTCTAGCAATTTCCTTACGATATATGTCTCCGATGCGCATGTCGGGACTTCCCGTTATGCATTGTACTCTAGGCCCGTCCAATGGCTGACTGACTATCACAGTGCATGCTTATGGCGGAAACAGATTGCGGCCACATTGGAATATCCTCCATAAAGTTTCTTAGAAAGTCAACTTCCTGAGTCTCTAGGTTTAACACTATGAACTCAGACTCCATAGTCGATCTGGAAATAACTGTCTGTTTTGAGGATTTCAACGGAACCGCTGCCCTTCCTAGTACAAACACATATCTACTCATGGACTTTATACTATTGGAGTAAGATATCCAGTTTGCATCGGAATAACCTTCTACCACTGCTAGATATCTCGTATAGTGTAGATCATAATCTGCTGTATATCTCAGGTACCTGAGTAACTTGATTATGGCCTTCCTCCAGTGATCAACACTTGGATTACTCGTATGCCTACTCAGTTTACTCAATATGTTAGCAATGTCAGGTCTAGTACAGTTTAGGAGGTACATGACACTTCCTATGATCTCAGAATATTCATGTTGTCACACACCCTTGTCAAGATTCTTCTTGAGATGTGGTAGAGCTTTTATCGGTGTTCGGGCAATCGCCTGACCTCCCGGATCGAACTTGTCAAGTTCTTTCCTAACATAGTGCGATTGGGAGAGAGCATAGCCATCTAATATTTTAGATATTTTCATACCTAAAATCACATCAGCAACACCCATGTCCTTCATGTCAAAGTTTCTCGATAACATGTTCTTCGTTACCTTGATGTGATCTTTGCTACTAATGATAATCATGTCATCTACGTAAAACCAGACTATTACATAGCTGTAAGGTCTTGGGTTTTTTATGAGTTTTTCTATTAATATTTATTACATACACAATAATATGAAATCATTGGGTGGTTATTGTGTTGTGTGAAATATAATTATGAGGATAAATCTATGTGCTAGTAAAATAAAAAGGAAGTTTATTTTAGGTGAATATGTGATTAAATATAACTTTGTGGCTAGGTTAGTAAAATAAAGAAAAACCTAAAAGGAACAATTTAAACAAATATACATATGAACAGTATTCATACGAATACATATGATACATACACCGCACCTATACATATATACACAATAGAGAGAGAGAGAGACGGAAACCAGTCCAGTGACCACTCCGGTGGTCTGTCCGGCGAGTTTAGGCTAGGGTGTTGGTGGTGCTTTTGTGTTTTGGTTAATCGCTTCAGAGGTTGTATCGGGGTCTTCGGATGTCCGATTTTTACAAATAAATACGTTTTCTTAACCTACTCTTTGAGATCTATCTACCTGTGTAAGCCTGCTTCTTTGATTTTCACTTTTATAAAATCATGTTTTTTAGGGTTTGATCCAAATCAGAATTGACATCATCAATATTGATTCGTAACTCGTTTTAATTACGTTTAGAGATTGTTGAGGATAATTAGTGGGCTGTCCAGATTTGGTTTTGTTCTTTCGGTTGGTTGTTTAGCTCGAGTTTGGGATATTTTAACAAACGAGCTCTCGTTTGTTTCGGTACGGGGGAAGAAATTGATTTTACTATTAACGGCTAATTAGTGTAGTGTTTATTAATGTATATGCTATTATCACTGTGCTAGTGATTGTTACGTGTTTAAATGTGTCATTGAATTCTCTTGTCATGTGTTGTTGCGGGAATATATTACTGTCTGTCTTGGAATAAAAAATAGAGTGTTAATCGGTTGTGTTCACAGTTAAATGGAGTGTGATAGTTGGCTGATATGCATTTTATTTTTATCATTATATTTACTATAGATGGGGTTCCTATGGGGAGATGTAGATGGGCTTCCTATACCGGGTTATAGATGAGATTCATATAGCTGTAAACTATGCAAGATAGGCAAATCGGTGACCTTGGAGTTAGTCCCTCTAAAACCGGTCCAAACTAGACGCGGTGCACCGTCTAAATGGGATTGTGATGTGTATATTTCTGATTCATTTCTGTTGGCTATTTATTGTGTATCGTTGGTTATGTGTTGTACTAGTAGGCTTATTATTTATTGCGATATGAATCGATATGTCACGATTTTTCTTGTGCATAGATGCTTGTGCCATTCCTTTTAAAAGTAAAATTGATTTCTTACCTCATTTACTTGTTTTTCTGTACATTTTGTTCCGTGTCGATGTACAAGTGCTGATTTGGGCCACGAAGATGCTTACAATTGACGGTCCGTGATTTTCCTTAGCTGTTTATACTTGTCGAGTGCACGTAGGCCTTTGTTTATATTGGGAATATTTTGTTAGCTGAGCCTATTTGGCCTAATAAGCATATGCCACATGTTTTAATATTTAGACTTGTTTATTTTAAACTATGTGAGTGGTGGTAACTTGTCAGTTGGGTTGAATATGAGTTCTATCCTTGTCAGATCGCTTTATAAATTGTATTTGGCGAGTTTTTTTTTATGCATTTATACATGTTGCCTTGAACATGTCATATTTCATGAAAACAAATAGATACGCGAAGGTCATGCTGAATTTTTCTATAATTTTTTTTTAAAAATCATTTTGGTTGTGTTGTCACATTTGCACACCGTTGGCTACCCTTAGACCAATAGTCACTCCAATGTGATTTTTGGCATGTTCCTAAAAGATCTATTTAGTTTTGTTTTGTGGGGTATTGTCGAATCATTTTGCATATTTTGTCATTTAAACATTTTCTTTTAATTTATATTCACTACTCGGGTTATCCAAATAACCGGTACGTGACAATAGCCGTTTCCACTTCCTTTCACATAGACTAATTTATCACATTAATTTATACGAAAGCCGTTTGAGTGCATTACACTATCAAACTTTTCATGTCATTGTTTAGGTTCTTGTTCTAGTCCACACAAGGAATTAACCAATTTCCACACATTCCCCTCTTTACGGGGAACGACAAACCCTTCGGATTATTCCATGTAAATTTCCTCTTCTAAATATCCGTTTAGAAAGGCCGTCTTTTAGATCCATTTGATGTATCTCAAGAATAAACAACGCCGTGAAGGCAATGATTAATCTAGTCGACGTTTTTCTCGATACATGTGCATAGGTGTTAAAATAAGCAACACCTTATGTCTGCATATATCCTTTAACTACAAGTCTCACCTTGTATTTGTCGACTGTGCCATAAGTTTTTATCTTTCTCTTGAAGATCCACTTGTAACCCAAAGGTTTTCACCCTGGTGGTAAATCTACCAATTCCCAAAGTATGATTTTGCATAATTGGGTCTATCTCATTATTGATAGCCTCCTCCCAATAGTGAGCTTCCGGTGAAGACATTGCATACTTGAATGTCACCGGATCGTTTTCTACCATGTAGGTTAGAAAATCTAGGCCAAATGACTTATCCGTCCTTGCTCTTTTATTTGGCCTAGGTTCCTCTCTTTCAACCAAAGACTCGCTTCCCCCTACATTGACATCACATGGTGAGTCATGAGACTCAACAAGTAGATAAGTTTTGTGGGGAAAGGTTTCTTCGAAGAAAGAAGCATCCCGATCCTCAATTATTGTGTCTTAATGCACTACGGAGTTATCCGACTTGTGCATATCCGATAAACACACAATCTATCATTTTCGGTCCTATTCTAGTCCTCTTCGGAATAGGAACTGGCACCTTAGCTAGAGAACCCCAAACCTTTAGAAACTTGTAGCAAGGTTTATGACCCTTCCACAATTCATAAGGTGTTTTGTCTAGCTTCCCGTGTGAAAGTTTATTCAACACATAATTAGCGGAAAGCAAATTTTACCTACACTTGTTATGGGAAACTTTGAACTAATCAATATGGCATTCATCATCTCCTTCAACGTTCTATTCTTTTGCTCCACGACCCCATTTTGTTCGGTAGAGTAAGGCATTGTAGTTTGATGGATGATTCCATTCTCTGCACAAAGTTGTGCAAACGGTGTCTCGTATTCACCGTCTCTATTACTTCTCAATAGTTTTATCTTTCTATTGAGTTGATTTTCCCACTCATTTTTTATAATGAGTGGACATTTCTATTACTTCATCTTTACTTCTCATCAAGTAGATGTAACAATATCTCGTACTATCAATAAGTACCATTTAACTCCTTTTCGGTTTGCATGCATCTCAAATGCACCAAACCATAAGATTATGTGCTCCGTTCAAAAATTTGAACCGAATACTTTGCAACACAATCGCTTTAACCCAAACTCATATTTGTGTTTACATTTAGATAATAGATTTAGAAAAATAAATCCTTTAATGTTTTTGTTCTCATGACCTATTATACCATGTTGAATTCAATGACTTAGTTGAAAAACTCAACATTTCATTATCGACCACAAGAGTAACGTACTTTATGAGCAATTTGAACATAAGGTCACTCATATATTGCCACAAACAAGCAAGCCGCTCATAGAGAGTACAACGTTATCTTAGTGTTTTTCTATCAAAAGGGTGACGACCCTTAGGATTACAAAACCACTAATACATCATACATGTTTTTTCATGCTTTCACTTGTTAGTAGACTTCCAACGTCTTAAGAGCCCCCACAAATGGTGCATTCGTTTTGTCCCCACTCAGAACATGCACATTGTCATTGAGAAACTTAATTGATTTCAAGGTGGTAATAAAACAACATTTATTGTTTCCGACGTTCAAAGTGTACACCACTGAACTGATAGGAATTTCTCAAATGCCTTTAGGCACTTTGGGGCACAAACGCTTTCTCGATCTACAAGATCGATAGTTACTCTACACATTTGTGGGACTCATTCGTTTTTCCCAATGATAGTAATATTCTATTGCTCAATTGCTATTATCAATAGTAGCAAACTCAACATATTAATAAAATGTTATTTAACAAATTATTAATTGCTTTAAATTAACCGATATAAGTTTTACTCGCAGTAAAACCAAACGGTCAATAATTTATTTAATTAATAAATTATTCACTTTTTGATTAAATAAGTCGGTTACCAAATAACCTCTAACCAAAATATGTAACCAATCCATTATTGCAATCAATATCGAGCCCATAAACTCAAAATAATTGTCATCGATGAGTATCGTTACAAATTATGTAACTTTTCAAATTAAATTGTAATTAATTACATATACTAAGAAATTACAATCCTTTTCATTAATTTTATTAATGATAGTTGTTACATATTTTTACCACAATTAATAAGGATTTGCGACCCATTATGTCATCACATTAGTGTGTTTAATAATGGTCGTTTCAAATTTGTAACTCCCAACATTAATTTGCATTAAAACACAATTAATATGAGTTACAGTTTCAGCACCCACTGTGTTACGGATATTTCCCGAGGAATATAAACGAGTTAGTCGTTATCTTAAATAACAAACACCCAAAATTAGATTATGAAAACAATCTGAAATGCTAATCGTTTTTAATAACCAACCGCCAACAACAAATTTCTCAACCAAACAGGTTTACAGAAATTGATTTTGCAAAAGTTATTAATCTTGATATTAAATGTAAAAGAAATAATAACTCACCCACAATCAGACTGTGAAAACAATTCCAAATGCTAATCGTCCTTAATTACCGCAAACACCAAATTTCTCAACCAAACAGGTATCCAGAAATTGATTTTGCAAACGTTATTAATCTCGATTTTAAATGGAAAAATAAACAATAACCAACCGCAAACAATCAATTGTTTCTCAACCAAAAGGTTTCCCCGAAATTAATTTTTTGCAAATGTTATTGTCAACAATAAATTAAATAAATAACCATAATAAAAATCCGGAATAAATCCAACTGCGAACACCAATTTCTTTAAAAGAAATGATTTCAACAAAGAAGTAATTCATAAACACAAAAATGTTTTCAAAGTTAATCTACAAATGTTTTTGTTTTAAAGCAGAAAGCACAATAGGATTTAAGACTGTTGTAATAAAATGTTCGACAGATCTGTTTGTAATAAATTAGAACTTATGGGTTTAACTAAGTAAAAGGAAATAGAAAGGTTTTTAGTGCTGGAATTTAAATTACAGGGACTGAAAATGAAATTTACAGAAACTATAGGACTGGAAAAATATTCTAGAAACTGCATGACTGAAATGTAAATTACAAAAACTACTAAACTGAAAAGTAAATTACAGAAACTACTGGTATGAAAAAAGAAATTACATAAAGTACTGGAATAAAAAGTAAATTATAGAAAGTATTGGACTAAATCGTAAATTACTGAAAGTATTGGACTGAAATGTAAATAGATGAAACTACATAAGTGGAAAATAAATAACAAAATGTACTGGAATGGAATGTAAATAACAGAAACTGCAAGCCTGACAAACCATAAAAAAAAAAAAGAACTGATCAGACAACGATCAGAAGTGAACCGGTTAGATAACGTACCGAACTGAACATAAAACGTAAATAGGCAAAATAAAATATGCAAGAAAACGAAATAAAAACAGACGATACAATGGTAAACCATTTTCCCTTAAATTCTATTTGTCCGCCACCTTTTACCTTCTGTCTTATTTGAACAAAATACTTCCAAGGTAAAACGTCTGATAATGTGACGGCTTAAACGATACCGGCACACTATATGATCCTCTGTGAGGTGGTCCTTTTTATTTAGAATGCTAGTGTGTGTGTGAATTTGTGTTGTGAATGAGTGAGTTTCACTACAAAAAAAATACCCAAATAGGTACGGAATTAATGACGATATTTTTTGTTACGAGCTTATTAACTACGGTTTTTGTGACGGATTTGTGAGAATTTAGTCAATTTATGACAGATTTGTGATAGCCTTTTGAATTAGTGACAGACTTGTAACAAATTTTGACTCTCATTAGATCAAACATTATTTTGTTGTATTTGGTTGAGGGTTTGGCCACCTATTTATAATAGGTGAGAGGAGGCTGAATATAAATGCGGGTGTTACGATTTTTAATTATGACACACCATAATTGTGGGGGGTTACATAATTAATTCTGAAACCGATGTATTAAATTCATCATTATCACAATAACGGACATCAGTTAGATACGCTCATTAACTCTATAATAAATACAAATTTTAACATATCACACACTGCGTACCAAACCATTACCTTGTACTATACCAAAACTCGAGACCCAAACCGGACTCGTACACCGGGTATGGACTTGATATCCAGTAATAGATTTAATCAATTAAACTAATAAGAGTAGAAATTGTATATTGTTGTAGGATATTATTGGACTATTGGGCTTTACCCATAGTGGGCCTAAGTTGCGATTTCTACCTCGTATAACTCTAACCTCTTCTATATAAAGAAGGTTAGGCTCCACTTGTATTCATACGTTCTGATTAATAAAGGTGTGTTGTTGTCTCTCTCTATATTCTCTCTCTTTATCTATATACATATATATGTGAGCTAATATGTCACACAACACGTTATCAGCACTTTGCTCGTGGAGAATAGAAGATTGTGATATTTGTTCAACTAACAGCTCGAATACTGGGTTATAAACATACGGCAAAATTTTGAATTCTTTAGTTCAATTGGCCTTCACCAAAATAACAGAAGGAAGGTATAATTTTTTTTTTTATCACTGTGATGGTAGAAAATTGCATGTATAATTAGATTTGGTAGTACATAAAATTGAACCACCATGATTTATATATAAAATATGGATATGGTAGTGTTATGGTAGTGTTATTGTATTATTTGCATGTTTAATCATTTACAACTGTATAACATGATCACCTAGAATACATAGATATGTAACCATGTGATTGATATATTAATAGACTATGCAACGTCACATATAATCAATTTGTAAATCGAAAATCATGTAATTATAAAACATGTATTAATCTGTCGGATTAAATCTGCAACAAACTGAAACGTATGTACTGATTTGTAATTCTCTGAAAGCTATAAACTATTCTGTAAATTACTCAAGGACTAAACTGAAACTTGTCCGAAATTCTGGACTGTATATGTAATAATGCTGTAAATAGATATATAGTTTGCTGAAATTACACGCATGGTCCTGTAGTATAATACTTATACGAAAACAGTACATATGATTGATAAAATATGATATTCGGTCAATACACACACACATGCATATATAATTTTTTTTATTAAAAGGCAAGTGAATAAAAATTGCATGTTAATTGAATAAACTGATATGTTTTCATGTAAATTTAACCTATGTGCATGTTATATAAAAAAAAATTACCATATATAGAATTGATTGGTAATTAAAAATATATTGCTTGTTTGCATGTTAAAATTACCATGTATAGAATTATTCATATGACAATAAACAATAAATAATTGATTGATATCTTGTTAGCATAATCATATCTTTTGTTATTACCATATATATAAAGATCACATATGCCAGTTAATTATTGGATTAGATTTAATTGATTTGATTTGGTATGTTAGAATCTTTATGAATTGATTGATAATCTTGAATTGATTTGTTTATAACACCAAATCTACTGCATGATCAGATAAATCCTAAAAATATATTTACTGCCTGTTTATATATATATGTGGTTAATCTAGATAGATACGATCTATGTATTTACTTACTGCCATGTACACTTGTTAAAATATGGTAATTTGCGAAATCATATATCTTCACATTTAAGTTGGAAAAATTATGAACCTTCCCTAAATAGGCTCACCTATTTGGATACGATGTCTAGAAAAGATATAGGCGGAAGTCGATATCGTAATGAGGTCGGGTTTTAAGTGGCATTCGTGCCCTCCACCCTCACCGTCTTTCCTGGTTGTTTTTCAAGTAGAGCTACCGAAAGGGGTTGACTAAATAATAATTTTTTCGAGTGTGTTTATATAGTGATGTATGTTTCGCCGAATTGGTGTCTCTGTATCGACCTATCGTTCGATCAATGAGAACATATTCATATTAAAAGCAAAACTATTTTTCGAACATGTCGTTTCGAAATAAAGTTTATGCTTGTGCAAACCATAAACATATAAACCAGTCATTTTATATGATAAATAATCCAGAACTCCCAACACATGTTGGATGCCATCTATGATGAAAAAAATCGTAAAAACATATTTGCGAAATGACTGTTTAAACATTGATTTTAATCAGTCACCACATGTTACTCACCCTGATGTGTGAAAATGTGATGCCTAATTTTTTTTTTTGGATGCCATCTTTGATGAGTAAAACACGAGTTTGTTGTTACCATCAGGATGAATGCTAAGCCATTGATTTTATTCCGCCGCCACATTTGAGACGTGATGACATCTATGGTGAAAAAATGTCTAAAATTGACATATTGGAGCAATCATTCACCAAAAATACTAGCTTGGAAATTGGATTCATAAGTAGTATCGTGAATTTATAATCACCATGTTCCTTTATTGCCCATCTGTTATTGGGTCAATGGCGAATTGTTTTCCCGATATTAATGCTCTTCGTGTACATTTTTTTTTTCACGAATCGAGAACCGAGACAAGTGTTATTTGTCTCGAACTGTCACGATCCCGATGAATCGCTTAGCCAAGAGAGATTTTAGACAATCATCAAGATGGAAAACCTGTGGCTCCAAGACAGTAATTGAAATGAACAATATGGCCCGTTGTCACAAAGCAAGAGATAATGCTAAAGGAGACAATTTTATGCTATAAAGACAAAGGTCATGCACGGTTACTCCTTAAATAGTTCAAAACTATTATAAATGTGAAAAAACCGATGCTAATGTGGTTAAAGATAACTGAAAGGAAACTCTTGAGGCCCCCGGTTTTGTGGCTCAAATAAGTTTGGCACCTTTCTTTATTGATTTTGATAAATCATTAAGCCATTTTTTCGCTCATCTGGATTATGTTTTTCGATTTGTATTATGATTTTTCCATTTGCACATACTTTTGGATTATGGTTTGTCTGTTTACGAAATTTCTCGAAATAATTTAAAGTGCTTTGAGCAAATTTATTTGACAAATGTGACCAAACTTTAAATTATGAAATTTTAGGCAATACTTGTGGGGTAGTTGATTTTTTTGGAAATAGTGGGTAACAGTGTACCACATAATTTCACCAACTATTTCCCTAAAAGATTACTCAGTGACAACGATTCTGGACTTGTCGTTCCAAATCAAAATCTTTGGTAAAACCAAATTGATCTGTCAAATATGAGGTGTTATACTCATGTAGGTCCTGCCGTACCTTGTTGAGTTATAAAATATTCGAGAAAACTAGTGTTATCTGGTAATAGCTCATGAAAGAATTAAAATTTCTTTACATAGCCTACATTCAATACGACCAAAAGCGTATTTTAGAGTAGTTGAAATGTCTTTCAAGTGGTTTCTACCATAATTTTTAAAAGCGTTTAAATTTACCTTATCATTTCGCCTATCATCGAAATGATAAATGATTTAGATGCTAAGACAGATTGTCTATACTATCATTCGCCTATCGTCGATTGATCAAATCATTTTGATATTGTGGCATTGACCTGATGAGATATTCACGGGTCAAAAAACGATGCTTGATTTATAATCGCATCGCATTTGGATTCTCTTTGAGGATATATTTCGTGATTAATCCGAAATTCATGCCACTAATGCTCACCTTGAAAGACTAGTATGTGTAAAGATCACGAAAAGTACTCGTAGAATTCTTATAAAGAATTGAAGGAGTTATTGTGGACTTATCCAACCATAAGACGGACCATAAATATAAATGGTTATGGTTGATGCATCAACAATAGGTCACATGATTATTGTTGTCCACAGAAATGCAGCATTTTCCAAACTTTTAGCCCTATCATTAAGTTGATGGCTCATGATCCGGATTATCCTGAAAAGTCTAGTCGACTTGATAATTCCGAAGAGTAAGAATCGAAATTTCGATTTTAATTACTTGAGTTTGGAAATTGAAATTGAACATCCTATCGATTATGTTCAGACCCAAATGGACTCACGAAAAGTTTGATGATGCGACTGCAAATGGTTGCACACACTTCTTGGTCTTGCGCACCAAGATTTATATTTCCATGTGGGGTCATGCTATTTTGCTGCATTGGTCCGTCTGAGGCCCATAGTCACTCAAAACACTAAATGCGTAGCAGTTGGTTACTGGTTATGAGACAGACGCCTCATATGAACGCGTGTTTGAGTGCTTAATATTTTGATTGAGCTGCTATAGCGTTCAAAATATGGACCTCTGAAGGGGACATAAGCCGATTATGAATCACATGCCTATCATTTGATAGAGTAACCTTGGCAAGCGATCTCTTTACTGCCTGATATGTGAAAGTGAAATCTCTAAGACTGTTCTCCCCATCGTTAGCAGGAGATTTGCACGTAACCATTGATAAGGAATGACGTGAAGTAACGTGGCATAACCCACTCAGTCTTAGCTTAATCCCCAAAACTAGACTTAGTGATAAGTAAGTGCATAGACTCCCTCAAGTCTAACTAAATGCTAAACGCATTTAATGATTTTATGAGATGTCATGAGATCATTTATACCTGCTGCAAAATGCTTGCAAGGATAGATGTCCCTGTCAGACGCCGTGTTCCTGTCGTAACACGTTGCTTTGGCCGAACCCGCCAAGCAAAGGACGCTGCCGTCGGCCGTCAGTTTATCGTCTTTCCTAAGATATGAGGAAGTTGACCGGTTCTTAATTCTTCAGTCCCAGAGGTGGTGAACTGAAACTCGTTTGTCGCACGAGATTATAAAGGAGCAAGGAGATGTGTGATTTCCTCCTCATCCTAAGAATCTCGAAATATCTGTCGATCATGATATATTACACGATATTGAAGCGAAACGAGACTGTCATTGATTACTTGTTCATATATTCGGTGACGACTGATAATATGAACAAATTATGACAGGGAACCATGTACCGTTGCCTGAAGTCAACGGAGAATAGACTGTACTAATGGAAACTTGCAATCCAAGTAGACTCCTTAGCGAAAGTGTGTTCGGACATGTAGCTCCAACACCACCAATGTTAAACGAGTTCGTTTATTTGGTTATTCGTAAGGAAGAGTGATGAGAATAATGAGATTGTAGAATGCTCGCCTAGTAGCGCAAGGCTTCTCTCACACCTTGGAATTGATTACGAGATGGTTGATTTCTTCAATGGACATTATAACAGTCCCCTACTTTAACAGTTTAGTAGTTTCCGGAAAACTGAGTATGCAGCCATGAATGTGGTCACGGTTTTATCTCTATGGGGATTTAGACAAAGAGATATAGATGAAGGTCCCTGTGTGACTTCATAATGCTTGAATCAAGTAGTTCCTGACCACGGAACACGATCTCAATTAAGTGAGACGTTCACTATATGGATTAATATAATCCGAGCGGATGTGGTATACCCGCCTAAGTGTGTACTTGATCAGCTTAGGATACTTGAACAAGTATTATGCCCTTGCGTGTTTTTATTATGCGATCCACTTTTGGATTTTCCTTCGAGATGAAGGATCTTGGGAAGACACGGTAGTGACTCGGCCTGATGATCGAGTCCCGTAAAAATTGAATCTAAGCCCATGATTCAGACTACACCCATAAGGTGTTATGACGTTGTAGTCATCATGACGCTAAGTCGTCAAATTCTCCCATGATCGTTCAATAACTAGACATTGATATAGACCCAGTCCGTCCCTGATGTGACGATGAAAAGATATTGAACTATGATGTTCATATCTAAGTACAATAAGCGCATTATTATACTTGGTCTAATGTGCTAGGACAAACATTTCGTCTATTGTGAATGGTATAGCTCGACACAGCATCGCGCTAACACGCTGCCATCGAAATGGCATAAAAGACATTTTCCCATTACCTTAAGGTAACTGTGGATGAGGGTTGTCTTATCCCATTTTGCGTCATCGAGTGTACCTACCCCCTTCGGTACACGAATTAACGCAACCCTTTTTCGGTTATACCGATGTTGTTTACTTATCAGACCCGCATAAGTGATATTTCTAACATGGTATTTATTTACCATTAGGAATAAGACAATATCTTGGAGGTCTTGGAATGACTCCAAACGAATCACTCTGATCTCGTGCTCTATGAGACGACTAGAGAATGTATATGGCTTCGAGCTAGTATAAGACATATTTGAATTGCATATGCTCTGTCTCACGATCCAGATAAAACACTTGTTATAGAAGACAACTTGTTGTTATCGATCAAGAGAGACATGACTACATTATGTTATTTAGCATTTATCGTCGAAATAAATCTTCGCATATGAAGTTTAAGAGCATCCTGTCGAATGCTCGTTTTATTCCACGTTATATTTTCTTGCATACAGTCGTGTGCAAGTAAATGAGGCATCCAGTCGAATTCTCGTACTCTTTTTTGGAATATGAAATCTTTGCACCCAGTCATGTGCAAGTGAGGGGAAGCATACAGGTGAATGCCTATTGCACTAATTACTACTTAATCGAAATCTTCGCACCCTGTTGTGTGCAAGTGAGAGGGAGCATCCTGTCGCATGCTCGTGTACTCTTTTTGTCCGTAGACCAAAGTTTTTTTTTCCACTGGGTTTTTCTTGGCAAGATTTTTTAGCGAGACACGTTTCCATCTTATCTCACTTAAGATTGCCGAAATTATGGGGAGTATCCTGTTGTATACTTCTTACCACTGTGTACTCTTTTGTCCTTCCATTAGAGTTTTTTTCCACTGGATTTACTCTAGCAAGGTTTTGATGAGGCACCTGTTTTGTGGTTAATCTCCTACTACTACCACTATTGCACTCTTTTTCCTTCGATTAGAGATTTTCCCATTGGGTTTGCTCTGGTAAGGTTTTGATGAGGCACACTGTTTTGTGGTTAGTTAATTACATGGAATTTCGGCCTATTTCATTCGGCTACAGAGTTTCTCTTAGGTACCGGTTTTGTCCCACATTGGGTTTTTCAGCCCTAAGGTTTTTATGTGTTTAGCACTGCGAATGAACTCGACTCAGATCGACTGCATGAAGACGAAAAATTCAAGACGTCCAAAGGGGGAGTATTGTAGGATATTATTGGACTATTTGGCCTTACTCATAGTGGGCCTAAGTTGGGCTTTTTACCTTGTATAACCCTAACATCTTCTATATAAAGAAGGTTAGGGTCCCCTTGTATTCATACATTATGATTAATAAAGATCATGTTGTTGTCTCTCTCTCTATCTATATACATATATATGTGAGCTAATATGTCAAACAAGATATATAAACTATTTGAGACTATTTCTCCTAAATGTGGGATAAACCCAACAAACTCTTGTAGCACATCACACTTGAAAGTTACCCCCTTTCCCGATGGAATTTTAGTAGCCAATTTCTATTCACGTCTCGAAACTTATCGTACATAATTGACAAAATTTACGAGAACGAGCTCAAACGTTAAGTGTACACCACTTAACCGTTGGGTCAAAGTCGATTAATTAACCCGACAAAACCATGTTAAATTACAACAATATGTACCCACAAGACTATATAATCCGGAGAACACTATAAAATAAAATTGATTTTGTGAGAGTCAAACATGTCATAAATCTATCACTGATTTAAAAAAATGTTACAAAAATTTCACAACTTAGTATACTGTTATAAATCTGTAACTACTACACTTATAACAAAAGTAGCCACAAACTCATCGCTATTTGGATATTTTTTTTTTTAATGGAGGTGAAGATTAGAATGGAAGACATCTTTACTAATGATAGTTTTTGTACATCGATTTTTTAAAACCGCTAGTATAATTATGAAGAGCGTTGATATATACACCCAATTTACACTTCAAATTGCACCGATACATGTAAAAGAAAATTGCAGATTTACCTTTTGTTCCTGAAACAAGTACGTTATTGTCTTTTGGCTCTTATTTGAACCAATCACAAAATTACAAATCATGGTGTGAATTTATTAAGTGTAATATTTCATTTCTAAATTTTTAATTAGCGATTGAATAGTTTAAAGGAAAAGCTTTGAATGATCATATTTTTACTTCTAAATATGGATATGTTCTTTCAAAAAATATGGATATGTCACGATAAAAATAAGTGATGTTCAAATATTAGTCATGCTATTTATATGAAGATATAGTGGACATTACGAGTCACAAAACTAAAACCACTTACTTCCTACATCACTTTTTTACTTATTCTACTCCACATAAAACTCCAAATAGGCCTTTTACCAAATTTACACACAGCTCTTTCTCACTTTTTTATGTGGGTATCTCATTTCTCAATCCATCTCCATTTTTAGCATCAAATTACCAATCACAATAACAACTCTATCACTAAATTGAACACACGTGACTCCCAATTCCACCAAACTTTCAATTCCATTTCTCTAATAGGCTAATAATCACACACACATCACCATTCTCCATTATTCTCTCATTTCCCATAACCAACTACACTTACAAACATGCATATAATTACACACATGTAGTATAAAATCAACACCATGCAAAAGAAACCCACAAAACCCAAACCAAATTCCAAACTCATAACACTAATAATGACACCCCTTCTCTTCCTCTCCCTCCTCCTCTTCTCCTTCTCCTCAGCCACGCACCACCGTCATGTGGTCCCCCCAACCCACGACTCCATCCCTCCCGACATCCACCATGCATGCACCGCCACTCGCTTCCCTAACTCTTGCGAATCCTCGCTAAAAAAGCTTCCTCCCAACCCGAACCCAACCCACATCATAGTATCCGCTATATCATCATCTTCAAAAAACTTAAAAACCGCTCAAACAATGGTGGAAACCATCCTGGACTCGTCCCAAGATAACCTAAACCGCTCCACCGCCGCAAAAAACTGTCTGGAGGTGCTTAACAACTCAGGGCACAGGCTGGGGATGGCATCCGAGGCAGTGCCACGTGGTAGGACCAAGGACGCGCGCGCATGGACAAGCGCCGCCTTGCTATTCCAGTACGACTGCTGGTCGAATTTAAAGTACGTGAACGCCACTGCTCTGGTCGGCCAGACGATGTCATTCATGAACAACACGATGATCGTGTGGACTAGCAACGCGCTCAGCATGCTGGCTGCTTACGACCGATTCGGTGAGGACGTAGGGAAATGGAGAACGCCCCAGACGGAACGGGACGGGTTCTGGGAAGATAGTTCTGCTGGCCTTGGTTCTGGTTATAGGGGCGGGATTTTTCACGGTTTGAAAACGGATGTTACAGTTTGTAAAGGTACTTTTTCCTTCTTTGTACGATAAATTGTCTATTATTTAAAAAGAGATTCGTTTTGAATTTATCGTATTTTTTTTTACGAGATAGTAGATATAGTTTTTTAAAGAGCAAATTCTTAGATAAAGTGTTGTTCCAATAGCTATACTAAAAGAGTAAAAAAGCGCAAGTCTTTAGTAGCCTAACAATCGGAAAAATGAGCCTTTTAAGCTTTGAATTGAGTATTACGAGATAGTAGAATATATAGTGTTTTAGAAAGCAAAATCTTAGATAAAGCGTTGTTCCAATAACTTTGCTAAAAGCGTAAGTTTTTAACGGCCTAGAAAGCGGAAAAACGAGCTTTTTATGCTTTGAATCGACTTTTAAGAGATAATAAATATAGTGCTTTAACAAGCAAAATTTTAGATGAAGCGTTGTTCCATTAGTTATTCTAATAGCGTAAGTTTTTAGCAGCCTAGAAAGCAGAAACGCGAGTTTTTTAAGCATTGAATCGAGTTTTACGAGAAATTAAATATAGTGTTTTAAAAAAACAAAATCTTAGCTAAAAGCATAAACTTTTAGCAAAACGCGGAAAAACAAGCTTTTTAGGCTTCGAATCAAGTTTTTGTTACTACGAATCGCGTTTTTTAAAACAATGGTAAATATTACTTTTTTCCTACTAATATCTTTGGTTTTTTTTCTTAAGCTGAGAAATTAGTAATCAAACTTTATTCGATTTCAGAGACACATCCATCACGTTTTTAATGTTAACAGGGCAAGGTTGTAATTTTACGATGGTGCAAGGGGCGGTAGATGCAGCACCGGAGGATTTGCCATTCGGAAAGAGGTTTGTGATTGGGATTAAGGAAGGGGTTTACGAAGAGACCGTTAGGGTAGGGCTAAATAAGAGGAATTTGGTGTTTTTGGGAGATGATATGGGTCTAACTGTAATTACTGGTTCTTTATATTCAGGCCAGCCTGGGGTTACTACTTACAATTCTGCTACCGTCGGTTAGTCATGCATATCCCTTTTCCGTTATATGCTACATAATTATATTATCTTCCTCTTTTCTGTTTAAGCACTATGAATAAGTTCAGAAACCATCAGTTTACTATTTAAAAATTGCTATTATTTTGTTAAAATTTAGCGACAATCGTTTGCCAACAGTTTTTGAAAACCAACAGTTTTTGAAAACTGTTAGTATGTGAATTTTTTCTTATAGTGAAATATTAAGGACTTTAAGTATTAGGCAGTTAAAAATATGATGATTTTTTTTTGTAGTGAAATATTAAGGACTTTAAGTATTAGGCAGTTAAAAATATGGTAGGAAAATCTCTGCAACATATTGCCTAAATGACTAAGCTAGAAGTCTTTTGACTAGCCATGGCGGCTATGTTCGTAAGATCATAGAAGAAATGCTGAATAGCGATTTCATGATTATAGGCATGGTTGAATGAATGGTATATATGACTATGAGTTTATGATAATAAACGGTTCGGGGACGATTAACAAAAACATACTCTATCCCTATTATATTAACAAAAACATAACCTAATAATTTAAATTATTAAAAACATAACTATATATACTTATTATTTCTTAATCTAATCTCTGTCTCTAACTTAACATATCTCTTTCACCTGATATCTCTCTCTAATCTAAAATCTCTCTCTAACCTAACATATCTCTCTCTAATCGCACTTATCTCTCTAACACACAATAATCGCACCTCTTTCTATCACGTGCTAATCCCCCATTTCTCTCTAAAAATGATTAAAAATTCACAAAATATGCATATGCTAATTATAAAACGTCATATCCTAATTTTAAAACTTCATACCCTAATTTCAAAACTTCATACCCTAATTTCAAAACTTCATACCCTAATTTCAAAAACTTCATACCCTAATTTCAAAACTTCATATCCTAATTTCAAAACTTCATACCCTAATTTCAAAATTTCATACCCTAATTTCAAAACTTTATACCCTACATATGAATTTCTTTCAATATTGTACATATGGATTCTTCTATTTCAACTTGAAATACACAATGTTTACAATAGTATCAAAACTCAATAAATAGAAAACAATCTCACCAATTTCATATATTTTTCATATATTACGGGGTATCAAATAGTATAATATTTGTGTATTACGTATGTATATATCTGTATTTATATGTATATGAATATCTATATAATCTACATGATGTTCGATAGTTAGTGATGTGTTTTTGTGGTGGAGGAAGAAGGAAATAGAGTGAGATATTAAAGAAAGATATATAGAAGAATGCAGGAGAGAGAGTAAGATCAGAGAGATATAAAGAGAAAAATTGGTGAGAGATAAGAATGAAAAAATACATAGAAAAATTGGTAATAAAAAAGAATGGAGGAGAGAGAGAGTAAGATGAGAGAGAGATAAAGAAAAGAATAAACAACATTAAATTTAAATTTGTTTTGTATGTTTTTTATAATAAAAAGTTTTTGAGTATGTTTTTGTTAATTTAGTTTAAAAAGTAGTATGTTTTGTTAATTTATCCTTCAAGGATATCTATATCTAAAATAACACTGTAGTTTAATAATATATCTATATCTAACTCCAATGTATATATATATATATATATATATATATATATATATATTCTTAAAATCTATTTTAAAAGCGACAAATATAAATATCTTTTTCAGTTGGCCTGGGTAGGCAAAAATACTTAATTAATATGATCTTCATCGACTTCGTCACGAATATTTTCTTCAAAATCCATCTCCTCATAATTAAGTAATACGTAATTAGTACCGGTCAAAAACTAAAAAATATAAGTCTATGTACAATTTATATAGTTCCTCAGTTTTAAGTATTAAAATAATGTGTGAATGTAATAAAAGATATGAATTAGATATAGATATGTATAGGTGAGTTAACAATTTCTTTTTGGACCATTTTCTCTATCCTATGGGTAAGAATGCTATTGGATTTCAAAAACAGTAGGTAGCCTAAAGCGGCTACCATGTACGCAGCGAAATCGAACTTTTTATTGTCTTAAACTTATAGTCATATATACCATTCAACGTACCATGCGTATAGTCATAAAGTCGCTATGAAAATTGCTTCTATGATCTTACAAGCGCTGACCGCCATGGCCCAAACCAAAGTCAAGATATTTATAGCTTATAGTTCAATTGCATAGAGGCATGCCTCACCATCTTCCGCATGTCTTGCTCATCCGACATGGCATAAATCACCGAACCTGCACTCAGAAATAGTAATGTTTTGAAAAACACGTAATTCATTGAGTGAAAGTATCAAAATTACAAATGACAGTGTTGGGACAAATAAGTTAAAGAGGACTGTTTTGATTCTTTTGAAATCAAGCATGCGTATGTATAATCATGAAATCGCTAGTGCTCTTCTTTTGTGTTGTGTGATCATTACAAGCTAGGGTATAGGATTTGCCTAATTTAATTCCAAGTTGATAATGAGTTTTGACGACGTTACGTTTTCATAAAATTATTTTGCTTTCGGGAGGGTTTATTGCAACGGAGTGCACACTTCATCTAAATGCGTTTGTTTAGTACATGTTTGTTTGCATCCTTAAGCTCAACTTATTGATTATTTCTGCATAACTTTCAATATATTTACTTATTCAGTTGATCAGTTTTGAAATGGAGTTATAGCTCACAAAACATTGTATTTCATTTATTTAGGGTTCTTATTCCTCACTTCCATTTGTACCGATATCTGTTAAAAATAAAATGACCTTATATGAAAAGCAATGCATTGAATATTGATGTCCGATTGACTAAGGAAAATGCAATTGTTGGTCACTAAATATCCATACACTATTACTGTAGTTGGGTGGGACAAATAAGGTTTACTTTTTTAGTAGTGTTTTCAATTGTGTCACATTCTTATTATATGTCACAGCGTTTTTAATTTTGGTTCATGGGTGCACTATAGTGTTGCTTGCTTTGTCATTTATCTGTGCTTTTGAAGTTAGAACTACTTTGCTTCATGGTCCCCTATTTCACAAGAAATATTGATACTCCCCGCAAACATGTTTGAATATAATTAAATTCTCCAATAATGCTAATGAGCCAGATACACTCAACCAGACTCTCAACACACCGGTCTTTAATGTAAATTTAAAATTTTATTTTCACCCCGAAATTTAAAAGTATGTTATTCGACCATATATTTAATATTTTTAATTGATATTTAAGTTTAGGGTATTCTCAAATATGGTTCTATAATATTATATTTGAGTTTTTATTTTGTTGAATCGTCAAATAAAATATATTAAAATCATTAAAATTTTAAATATTTTTAATTAATATTTAAGTTTATGGTAGTCTCGACTAGGGTTTCATACATATTATATTTGAGTTTTTATTTTGTTAAATAGTCAAACAAAATATACATAAAAGACTGTCTGGTATTCAGTCTGGTTGAGCCAGTCTGACTCTATAGCGTTACTGTAAATTCTCTCTCCGCTCATTCATTATATCCAAAACCCAATTTTATCTGGTTTCTCCTTAGTAATTCAATCTCCACTTTTCAATATCTCACACTCCTTTCTTTCATTAAAACACTATTTTCATAGGATAATTTTGAGAAACACTGATGTGAACCCGTTGCAGTATAATTAATAGTGCGTCAACCAATAGAATTTGTTAGTTTTAATTTTGAATTAATTTTACTTTAGTTATTTTTGGATTCATTAATATATGTTGGTTTTTTAGTGTATGGTGCATGCTAAATTATATTGCACCGGGTGTACCGTAGTTGTGTGTTATAATTTTATGAATATAATTTGGGGATCTTGTTTATCTATACCTTAAATATGGAAATATTCAGGAAAAATAAACCAATTCCGACAGATGCTAATTTAATCGTACGAAAGTACTGTATTTGATTGTAGAAAGGGAGGAATATGAACCCTATATCTAATTTAAATTTAATTATGAAATATGTTTGATTGATGATAAGGGGAACCGGAGGGGTTTTAAATTTCTTTATCCTCAAATTTATTTATTGTACTGAATC
This sequence comes from Primula veris, assembly GCA_963682055.1. Taxonomy (NCBI): domain Eukaryota; kingdom Viridiplantae; phylum Streptophyta; class Magnoliopsida; order Ericales; family Primulaceae; genus Primula; species Primula veris. The sequence continues at coordinate 16,667,637 of OY821747.1, read as the reverse complement.
ATCACAGAATCGTTTTTAAAAAAATATAAATTTATAACGTTTTCTTGTTTACAAAAGAAACCAATAAAAGGGAAAAATAGAAAGTTAAGAGGAGATAGAGAAAAATAATGTGACTGGTACGGTAATTTCCAAAAAAACTGTGACTGGTACGGTACACAAGAGACAAATATCATCTCAACAATTTAGTATAAATGGACGGCCACGATCTAATTTCCGCATGCAGCAATAAATCCAAATTGCCGCCCCCACTTCCCTGTTAATCAAAAATAATTAAAAACTATTTTCTAGATAAAACTATATTTAATCCTTAATTATATTTAAAATAGTTTATTAAATATTTTATCATACTAAAACAATTTCGTCATCAGATAGATTTAGTGATGCATCACTCAACTATTATAAAACATGAAAAAAAATGAACAATTTATGCATCACTAGTTTATCTCTGCCTTTCATATTATAGGTTCTCTAGTTCCCTTTAAAAAAAAAAGTTCTCTAGTTATAATGTAAAATTGTTCTCAGAGGGAAGCTAAGTGGGGACGATCGGGTGCCACGGCACCCCTCATAATTTTAGAAATCCCAAGTGACGTAATTTTTTTTTAGTACAATTTCTTTTTAGGTGTAGATTTGGCACCCCCATAAAAATATGTTACTTGTACATATATTTTGACACCCCCCATTTACACATCCTGGCTTCGCACCTGATTGTTCTGTCTGATGAGTGTATATTGAATAAAAATGGAGGAATTTAGAAAAGGAATAAATTTAATTATGAATATCATCGTAAAGCACTAAATGATGTTGACATGTGCAACAGTGATATCACTTTGTGATGAATCACGTAAAATAATAAAATTGTATATTTTAGACAAATGTTTTCATAAAAATTACTTATTTTTTAATAAGTCTGGCAATTTCTCTGTCTAAGTTTGTCTTGCTAATTAGTTTTATGGAACTAAATTTATATTTATTAACTATAATAAAGGTAAAATATAATATCTAACGAATAAAATAAGACTTACAATTGTCAACGTATATTGAACCGTTTATACAATATTCCAAATCTGAAAATATTAATCCTTTTTGGAAACTAGTATGGTAAATTTGGCTAAAATTCGGAGTTTAGGATTACCGAGGATCTAATCCTCATATTTTTTATGCATTTATTCAGGTAAAATATCATCTTGTGGTCTCATTGAAGAAAAACAATCATAAACCCAATATGGTAATTCTTGATTGAGTAAGGAAGGTTCTACTTTTTCCGCTTTGTTTTGGTAATAAAAAACATTTTTCCAAGCATTAATATAATCCAAGTAATTATAATTTTTGTGGGAGAAGTTGCATTGGTTTATTGGAGTTTAATCCCGATTCAGAAATATGAACAATCTTTTTTGTAAAAGATTTACTAAAGAAAATAATATATTTCAAATTTTTGTTATCTATAAGAGAAAAATTAGTCTCACTGTCAAAATATCTTTTTGCTAAGGTATTGAGAGAGGTAACACTACAAAATAATGTTTGTTTTAGTTAGAGTCAAAAGTTGTCACAAGCCTGTCGCTAATTTAAAAAGCTGTCACAAATCTGTCGCAAATTGACTAAACTGTCACAAAGTCGTCACAAAAACTGTCGTTAATAAGCTCGTAACAAAAAATACCGTCACTAATCCCGTCGCTATTTGATATTTTTTTGTAGTGTAAATAATTTTTCATCTACCACTTTTATAGAATAATAATAACTTCTTCCTTTTATTTTTTAATACCAGCTAATACCGGTTCTTTTAAAGTTGCTGCAAGAAAGCTTTCTTGAAATTTTCCTGAGGATAAATAATCCTCATAATCAGATGGTTCTTTTTAGACCTAGGAACAGTACTCGAAGATGATGCTGCAATAGATCTTGAAGATGAATATCTCTTCTTTTCTTGTTCGAGTAGGAATATCCTCATCTGCCTCGCCCAGATTGGCTCTTGAGAGGCCAATAATAAATTCCCTCGTAAGAAAATCAAGAAGAGAATTATTTTCCCCTTTAATATATTTGATATCGAAATCAAAAATTGACAAAATGGACTGCCATCGTGCAAATGTCTGTTTGGATGCAAGGTTATTAACATCACTTTCCAAAATATCTTTTACACCCTTGCAATCTATTCTTAATAGAATTTTTGATTTAATAAATCATCTTGGAATTTTGTAATGCAATTTACTATAGAAAAAATTTCTTTCTTTATAGTAGAATAATTTTTCTGGGCATTATTCCATTTTCCAGAAGTATACTGAGATAATATGTTCTCTTTATTAGTAAATTTTTGTTTTAAAATTCCCCCATAACCTATATCTGAAGCATCTGTCTCCACAATTTTGAAACTTGTCGGAGATATAATTGCTAGGCAGGGAAGACTTTTGACTTTAGACTTAATAAGTCGAACTGTTTTTTTGTGAATATCACTCCAGGGTGGTGAATTTTTCCTCAACCTTTCATATAAAGGTGAGCTATCTATAGAAAGGTTTTTATAATAGTCTCCAATATAATTGAGACTTTCCAAAAATCTTTGTAGTTGGGTTTTCTCTTGCAAAATGTCTGGGAATTTATCCGCAAATTAGATTGCTCTTTCAATAGGGATAATTTTCCCTTGATCTATTTCATGACCTAAAAACCTAATATTTGTCTGGAATAAAGACATTTTTTTAGCAGAGACTACTACTCCTGCATTTTTTATAAGCCTTATAAAAAGATTTATGTGTTTAAAGTGTTGATCTATATCTTGAGAAAAGATGAAATATCATCAATATAGACTATACTGAATGTGGAATAAGGATAAAATATACCATTAATTATGTTTTGGAATTCTGAAGGGGCATTTTTTAACCCAAAGGGCATAACATTCCATTCATAATATCTCATAGGGACAACAAAAGCTGTCTTATATTTGTCCTTTTCATCAATTTGAATTTGCTAATAACCAGATTTTAAATCAAATTTCGAAAATATATTGGTAGACTCGATCCTAGTAAATAAATCTTTTTTATTGGGTAGAGGATACCTAATCCATCTTAAAACCTTATTTAAGGGTTTATAATTTATAATTAATCGGAGGGCCTCTCGTTCTATTTCTGCATTTTTGTAAACATAAAAAGCAGTGCAGCTCCAAGGGGAATAAGATTTACGAATAAGTTTTTTTTTAATAAAGAATTTATTTCTTCTTTACAGTATTCGATAAGATCGGGGCCCATTTGGGCTACCCTTGCCATAGTGGTGATATTAGTTTCTTTAAAGTCTTCCTCATAAGTGAGTGTAACAATATGTTTTTTCCTTTCCCAAAAAGCATTGGGAAGCTTACTACATATTTCTCTTTTTATAAGATTAGAGAGGAAATGAATTTTATCTTTGTTAGAAACAATTTGTCTAAAAATATTCATAATTTTCAAATCCTTCTGAAGAAAATTGATTTGATTTTCTTTATAAATTAAAGTTTCTTTTATCATATCAATTTCTCTTGTTTGGGGTTTGATTATAAAATCAAACCTAAGTTTTTGGTAGTTTACTTCAAATAAAATACCTTTTGCTGTAACCATAAATGGTTCAATTAAGTTTAAAAAAGGAGTGCCCAAAATTTGTTAGGTAAGACCTTTAACCATGACAAAAGTGGTTTGAAAGCAAATTTCTGCATTGCAGATATAAGCATTAGAAAGTTTATATTGAATCTTCATACGAGATCCATCCGCAGTATTAAGAGACTGCGAGGTTTTATCATAATAATGAGTAGGGATTAGTCCTTCACAAATACAGTTTAAATCAGCCCCACTATCAATAAGAGCTTGACCAGTAAAAGTATATTCCTTGTTGATAACAATAGTTACCTTAGAATGCCATTTTTGATAAGTAATTTTATCAATAATGTTAAGAAAAGTTTCTTCTTCAAGAGTAGGAGTTAAATCTTCTTCTTGAGTTTGAAAAGAAATATCATTTTGTAAAAAATCTTTAAGAAATTTTACCTCAGCTTTTAAAATATGGATTTCAGTTTGTAAATCCGCACTAGAAATTTCGTTATTTTGGATAACATTTAACTCTTCCTTGAGAGTTTTTACCTCTTTTTGAATTTCATCCAGTGATAAATTTTTGGATGGAAAAGTTTGTAAGCTCTGAAAAACTTCTTTCAAAGAATAAGATTGTTTAGGGATATAAGGAGTTTCCTTTTATTTCCCTTTTGTAAAAACATCCAAATAATGTTCAATCATTTTTTTCTTTATATCAGGATTTTCTATTTCATTAATACGATCTAATATAGATCGTTCTTGCGAAGTAAGCACATTAATACTTAAGCCATTTAAATCAAGCATAGCTTTATAATGGTTAGCTTTGCAACCACATTCTGAAGAAGAAGAGCTGCCTTGTTCAGAATCACTTTCGTACTCCATTATTTGAATGTCTTCTTTTGATTCTTCATCAAAGTAATATAACATTACAGCTATAAGCTGTTTCTTAAGACCTTCATCAGAAATTTTATTTAATTTCTTCTTGGTCCAACATTTATTAGCATAATGATCCGTTTTTCCACATTTTCTACAAATAATAGAAGAGTTAGGACCACGATTTCTATTTTTAAAATCAGAAAAATGGTTAGTTCTCTGATTATCCTTTTTGGTTTTGGAGAACTGTCTAACCCTTTTAGATTTGGAAAAATATTTTTTCCTAGAAGGATATTTGGTCTCGAAATGGTTTTTTGGGGTTGGTAAGTCAAAACCAAATTGGTCACAAAAATCCCCAATTTCTTTTTTACCATTCAAATTTTGGCTTTTACCGACCGCAAGTATATTCACTATATGGAATAATATTTCCTCCATGCTGTCTTAATATACGATCTTTGACCTTTTGAAATAGAGTTGGAAGACCCGCTATAAATTTTTCTTTCCAAAATTTTTCGTTAGCATCCGGCCTTAACATTACTTTTGTTAAGAAAACATCCTTATACCATCTAAAATAGGTTAAAGTAGGACATTTTAGGTTTATCAATAAATCCTTGTTTCTTTCAAATGAAACTGGATTAAATCTAATAAACGCTTATAAAATAGAAGTCAAAAGAGTATAAAAAGCATTTGGCAAAATTGTGTCCATATAAGAATCTTGGCCTAATTCATTTTTAATAGGATCTCTTACTATTTTAGTTGCTGTTAGAATAAGACGGCGTTGTTCAGGGGACAGAATATTGTCCCACTAACCACGAAATTGGCCCGCAAAACCTGCTACAATAAACTCAACAATTTGATTGTCGGTGTTGTTATCACTAAGACAAACAGTAGAGTACATAGTCATTCTATGTAATAGGGTGATTATCTGATATTCAGTTAATCCATCAATATTCCATTCATAGATAGTCCTAGCACTAAAACTTGCTGTAAAATTAGAACTTTCTTTCTAAAAAGAGTATCTTGAGGAGTAGGTCTAGAATAATAATGCTTCATAACAGCAGTAGGGACAGTCTTTTTTCCAAAAGCAGTGGATCTCTCAAAGACATTTTGGTTAATACTGGCTTGTTGGTTTTCCATTCCTAATAATTGTTCTTCAAAATTATTTAAATCACCTGTATCAGTAGAAATTTCTGATAAAGTAGCAACTTGCTTACCTTTATCAATAGTAAGTTTCTCTAGTTGCCTTGTTAAGAGAGTAATAATATTACTATTATTATCTGGAACAGTAATATTAATACTTGGTTTTAAAATAGTTGGTTCAAAAACCTTTTGTTTTTCTATAACCATTGATGTTTTTGAGGTGCTGGGTTGATCTAAAGCCTCTTTAGGTTGTAAATTAACCTTTTCCTTTTTATCCTCCATTCTATTAAGTTGGGAACAAATAGTTTGAAGGGTTAAATTTGTATAATTTAATTGTTTTCATGGGAAAAAGCTACATATTCAATAGTAATGTGACGACCCAGATTTCCAGGAAGGAAATTCTGTGGTGCGGTGTTGTGCGTCAATCCCACGTCGCCCAGATAAGAGAGTACTCATATGGTATATGAGCTTAAAGATCCATTTCCTATCAACAAGACCTTTTAAAGCCGTGCGGCACAATAGCGAGGACGGAACTCCACAGTTAAGCGTGCTTAACTTGGAGTAGTACCAGGATGGGTGACTCCCTTGGAAAGTTGTGCCAAAGCGGACAATATTGTTGATACGGGCGTGGCGGTTCGGTCCGTAGGGCCGGGTCGTTACAGATGGTATCAGAGCCTCTATCTGGCCGGAAATGTGGGGACTAGCACGTGTGTGTGGACCCCCGAAGGACGACGTGCCCGACGAGGACATCGTACCTAAAGGGAGGGTGATTGTGACGACCCAGATTTCCAGGAAGGAAATTCTGTGGTGCGGTGTTGTGCGTCAGTCCCACATCGCCCAGATAAGAGAGTACTCGTATGGTATATGAGCTTAAAGATCCATTTCCTATCAACAAGGCCTTTTAAAGCCGTGTGGCACAATAACGAGGACAGAACTCCACAGTTAAGCATGCTTAACTTGGAGTAGTACCAGGATGGGTGACTCCCCTAGGAAGTTGTGCCAAAGCGGCAATATTGTTGATACGGGCGTGACGGTTCGATCCGTAGGGCCGGGTCGTTACAAGTAACATCTCCAACACCAAGTTTTAAATGCTCAGAAGGAGGATGAACATATTTAATAATATCTTCCTTTGCATTAGTCCAACTTTTTTCAAAGGTTTTTAAAACTTGTAGAAAAGGACTTATTTCTATTGTTGCATGAGAAATAAACCAAACAGGAAAAGACTAAGTCTTTCAACACTATCAATATGATCGTAATATAACTTTTTAAACTGTTGTTGTTCCTCAGGATGATAAGTAGTAAAGAACCATTTTCTAAAAGATATATATTTATCTTGTTTAAAATCTTTCACACAATCTTGTCCATCATAAGTAAAAGGGATAGATATCATGTTTATAGAAGAAATATCATCAAACTCAGATAAGGTTTCTGGTTCTTTTTTCTCTTCGTGATAAATAGCACGAGAAATATGTTGTGAGAAACTATAAGTACCGTCAAAAATTAGATTAGAATTTTTTGTGGAAGCCAAAGAAGGATTAGGAGTATAAAATCGTGATGATTGGCCTCCTTGTCTAAAAGAGTTTTCATAGTCTGAAAAAGAACTTCTAGAGGCTAATCTTTTTCCTTTATTAAATTTGATAAAAACATTTCCTTGAATAATTTCATCAATTTTTGTATTTTCTATAGGTTCAGCTGGACTTACGGAATTTAAACTCCATTCTGTTGGGGGTTCAATATCCTTTCATTTAATGGTTTGAGGAGTTTGGACATCTGATTTTAATAAATTTGTTTTTATTAAAACACTCTTACCTTTTGTATCAAATATTTTTGCTCTAGGACTTAAGGTAGTCATAGCCTTATAAAATACTCTATAAGTAATGTTTAAAGGCTCAGTGCCTTCTTTAAGTTATAACCATGAGTTTTGACATTCAGTGTTAAAACATCCAAAATATTTTTGTCTGTTAATGAAACGGAAAAATTAGGAAAGCAGTTAAAATAAACCGGACCATTACATAAACTTGTTTGAATAATTCCTAATAAGGAATATTTAAATTCAAGATGCCTACAGTCGCGTAGGGCAATTAGCACAGAGATGTTTAGACCTTGGGCAGTAAGAGGTTTAATAGCCACCTGGACCATACCGAGGTGGACATACTTATATTTGTCCCTATATCGTTTTAATTCTTCTTTATGCAATAATTGAATAGTTTCTAGAGCTTTTTCTACTGGAATAGTCTGCTCTATAGTTTTTATGGTCATAGCCATTTTGAAATCAAACATTCCTACAAAATATATCTCATAAGATTTAACCTTAGAAATGTGCCTATTTGGTAACTGTTCTTCAAAGTTAGCCATTTCTGGAATATCATTATATTGACATTCTTCTTCATTTCTTATATTCTGAGAATTAGAACTCTTATATGAGTTTGAAGCATAGCTTCCGACTGAAAATTTACTAGAATAATTAGATCTTCGCAATTTAGAAAACATAATAAGTGATCATGAAGATAAGTATATTGCGGAAAAAGAAATCAATCTCTATACTACTGTCAACCATTTATAAAACCTCTTACCCTTAAAACTGCCTCTTTCGGCCAGAAGGGTGACTTGTTTCTACGCGACTTAGTTGTAGTGCGATAGAGAGCAGGCTCTGATGCCAACAGTTGTACTCATAATCTTTGAAAACTTATTATTTAGTTATTACTTGAAATATTACAATATTACAAAATATTATACAAAGAGAGAAAGAGAAACCCTTATTACTAGTAAGCAAACATACGTTTTAAATTCATCGTGATGTCATAGAAATATAACATAGATTGATGCTGATGTTGCAATACATTTGTCATTAGTGACAATATAATATGTAATACACTACATCTCATCATATTCTATTCAGTGCACCTCAGATAATTCTGGGTCAGCTAATCACTTACCCGCTCATTCGGAGCAAATGGACATACCTCAGACACAAAACTTTGCTTACTATCATTCAAATAAAAATATCATAGTTTTACTTTTTACAGTTATAATAATTCAAATCAACAACTTTATTTTTAAGTATACTAACTAGAGCTATGAATACTATTGTTATCATTAGAAAACAATTTCCAATATAATATTAAATGAACAAATAAAATAAATATGGATTATTGATAAATAGGGTCCCTAATCTAATATTTAAAACTTTAATCCACCACCAGCCTAATCATCGTAAATAATATGTCTCTATGGGAGGACGTGTATTATTTAACATTCGATATGCTAATTTAGCCTATTAATATCTTTGCTTAAGCTTGGTCCTATAAATATTAAAATAGGCTCGGATGGAGAGTGATAATAATATTTATATCTAAGTGAATAGCATCACCTATTATAGATCCATTTTTCTAGTATATAATGTCTCAGATGGAGAGGTGATTGGATACTAACAAAACATTATACTTTATACTTGATGTTTTCGTAATTATTTCTTTCGATGGGGAGGAAGGCATTATATCGAACGCGTAAAATAATTACTCCATCTATAAAGTAGCAATGGAGACCGTGGAATTTATACAAAATAAATTATCTCCCACTTAGTTATTTATACATTTAGGAATACAAATTATACTTAGTGATCCGTAATTAATTCCATCCTATACGGAGGAAGACACTATAGTCAACGTGTGAAAATTAACTACATCACTTATAATTTGTTTTCTGTCAATTTAATTAACCATTAATTAAATATAATTGTTATTTATTAATTATCAAACAAACTAATTAAGTCTAAATAATATTAATTAATCCAGTTAAAAAAATTCAAACTATTATAAATCGATAAACTAAAATTATCAATTACATATAAATAGTTTCTAATTAATTAAACCTTAAATATTATTAATCAATAACAATATTAATTAAATCCAAAGAGTTATTAATTAATTACATGCAAATTTTTAGATTATATATATACTGTAATACTATATTTGTCAAAATTCATAACTTGTGGGTCAAAATATAATTTTCTGAAACTCTTTTGGATTAAAACTGCAATTATAAAAACATTGAGGTCAATTGGCAACATTTTAAATTGTCAGGGACCGAACTGTATAGCATTAAACTTATGAGAAATCATAAGGATAGTCCTCATCTCATTCAAATTAGCAACACAAGGTCCCTCGTCTAAAACATAGCAGCTAGGGTTTTTAACCCTATCCTGCCGCCACCTTTGCCATCCGTCGGCTCTCAGTCCGACGAACACTGCAAGCAGGAGCTCCGTGCCCTCTGCCGATCTGGTCTTGCCACCGGCAAGACGTGGCCAGCCTAGACGGCAATATGCTTTCAATAACAAATCAATTCCCAATTTCATATTACTTCTCAACAACATATTACATAAATCATAAAAGTTCAAACATATATATTTCCACGTATGTAAAACTTTTCGGAAAACAAATTTTCTAAATCAAACTTTATATATGTAAACAAGAACAAATCGATGTAAGCAAACTAGTAATTGACTACAATAACAAACCCACTTATAAACATACTTATAAACATACATGTATTGCACCGAGACTGATTTGTCTCCACATACATATACATACATAACATGTTATATAATTGTAAATAAAACAACCAACTGATTACTTAGATTAAAGCATTGATCTACACATCTACAATGTTTGTAACCTAAATTCAATATACAATAAAAGTATTGATTTCAACCAGGTCACCACATCATAAACTCATGATCATGCAAAATAAAACAAACCATGTGGGATTTGTCCTGTAAAATGATTACAATAGCAATTGTTATAAATACATCTGTAACATACAATATATAGCACAAATCACTAATTCATATGTTTAAATCAAACCAATTAAAAACAGTAATATCTCTAGGTATGCAATATACGCAATACGTTATGCTAACAACGTAACTTTAACTTTTAATCTCGGCATGATAATTTAAAACCAAATTTAAATATTTAATCAAGCATCAACAGATTAAACTAAAGGTTAATAGATATACAGTATAATGATAGGCTCTGATACCAATTATTGGAAGCACGTTTGATTGGGTAGCGGAAAACTGGTCTTAGATCCTGATTATAATGTATATGATTTTAATAAAAACGATACAGAAATACCTTATGGACAGAGATGGATCACACTTAATTTTTTACCATATTCTTATAATAGTACTTACTTATTGAAGAGATGAGCTATCAAACTGCTATGAACCTTAGAAAACCATTTTATGAGACTGTGTTTATTTTGCATAACATAGAAGTGTATTTATAGGCTATCGTAGTGACCTGGTGCACAAGAAGAATAACAATTTTACTTAACCTAGATATCTAACCCTACTTAGATTATAAGTTAATTAATAAATATTACAGTCTTAATTACAAAGACTAATATAATATTATCTAATTAATACTTTCATATTCATTTTCATTAGAAAATATAATTGTACTCTTACTCTTTCTCAAATTAATATTTGAAAGCACATTATTAAATATTTAAATATCTCATCACGTTAAGATTACATATATCCACCGAGTAAATAACTCACTGACAATTAATTTACTTTGCATATTATTTACTCGACCTTACCATTTAACTTATTTGTTTTGTCGGATATAAAATTCCACTTGCAAGATTTGATACAAACAAAACTTATAAGATTCTCGAGAGAATATCATCAATCAGTGTTCAAGGGACGTGATTTCCATCAATTATATACACACACCATATCAATAATGTTACTGCCAATGTACGAGTTTGTTGACCATAAGAAATCTCACCAATTGCAAGTTAAAGCAGTATACATTAGCTATAATTATTTTATTCTGGTCAGTACCATAAAATAATACCACTTTTTCATGTTGCATGTTTGTTTGCAAGATAGTATAAGAGGGTATAGTTTATAACTAGTTACTATTAGTGGGATAGATAATACCATCATATCTGTGGTATTCGTTATACCCCTTATTAACATAAAATATAGTATAATCAGTAATGTCTCTTATATAATACCGAATGCAATTTCTAACAAACAAGTTATAATATGGGTCTCACGGTACTAATAATCATATATCAGCTCTTATGCCGCAAACAAACATTCCCTTAGTATACTAGCACAAAGAGTCATAACTCAGCCGTTCCCTGTATTCAAGACATAACTACTAAAACTATGTGCTATAACTATACCCATGGTTGTCCAATTCATCTAAAGTTATGAATGATAAAATATATTATGTAATAACCAGTGATTTGATCTTCCGTGTGCAAGTCATACTCTACACACCAAATCACTTACTATACAAAATAAAGACACGTGTACACATTAAATAATATGTACAACATTGCTCACATTTATTCTCAAATAAATCATTCCTTGTTAATAAATAAATACTAAAACCGACAATAAATCTTGTCTTTTAGTATACCATTCTAACAATAGGGTCCCTTTGACAATAAATTTTTTTAGTGGATTTTTAGATCAGATTATTTAGCTTTTAAAAATCTGATTTTTAGGCTGAAAAAGCTATAAAAAAAATTAAGTTTTTTTAAAATCTTTCTTTTCAGTGAATTTTCAAAACAGATTTTTAAAATATGATTTTAGACTAAAAAATATGTTACCAAACATAGCCATAATAGGAGGCATTGCAAATTAGCAATTGCTTAATTTAAAGTCCTTTTCTGGTTGATGTAGAACTATTTTCTTTTTGGTTTTAAAAGAAATTCTGTTATTCTTGTAACACAATATCTATTTTTTTGATTTGCTGTCTCAAGTTTAAATAATGTTTTTTGTTTCACTCACATAGGTGTCCTTGGTGATGGCTTTATGGCGAGTGGTTTGACAATAAAGAACACAGCAGGTCCAGATGCTCACCAGGCGGTTGCATTGCGATCAGATAGCGATCTATCTATTTTCGAAAATTGTGAATTCATAAGCAACCAAGATACTTTATACGCTCACTCACTCCGCCAATTCTATAAATCATGTCGTATATCAGGAAACGTTGATTTTATTTTCGGGAACTCAGCTTCTCTCTTTGAAGACTGCCTCATCCTAGTACGACCACGACAAATAATGCCCGGAAAGGGAGAGAACGATGCCGTGACTGCTCACGGGAGAACCGACCCTGCACAATCCACTGGTTTTGTTTTCCTAAATTGTACTGTAAATGGCACAGACGAGTACATGGCGTTGTACAATAAAAACCCAAAAGCGCACAAGAACTATTTGGGAAGGCCATGGAAAGAGTATTCGAGAACAGTGTTCATACAAAGTAAGTTGGAGACTCTTATTGCACCGCAAGGGTGGATGCCTTGGTCTGGTGATTTTGCTTTGAAGACACTTTATTATGGAGAATTCAGAAATATAGGGCCTGGGTCAGTGTCTAATGTGTCTGGAAGAGTAGCATGGAGTAGCCAAATTCCGGCTGAACATATCGGCACATATTCGGTGCAAAATTTTATTCAAGGCGACGATTGGATTCCGACATCATCTTGATTGTTAGGTTGTCAAATGAAATTTATGAAAGTTGTTATTACCTTGGACAAGAAGATTTATGAGATCCTTGTAATTGTTATATATAAGCTAGCTTAAATCTAAAGGGAAATAGAGACTTTTTTTAAAAAATAAAATAAAATTATTTCTTGTCTGATTAGTTTTTTCTTTGCATTATGTTTCGAGTCCTAACTGGGTATCAATATGAATCGGCACTGCTGATGAGAAGAATGGAAGAATAAACCTATATATGAAATGAATAGGAGGGCTTAGAGAATTTTGTTTTCATCTTAACTCTTTAAGAGCTTTAAAGAAATAAAGTTACTTAGAAGTAAGAAATAATTGTCAATTTATCATAATCCGTCTCTATGTGAACATCTTTTCTTTGATGAACTTTTTTTGTTTGTCAATTGCAGATGCACATCTATTTATTTTCCAAAACCAAACGGGTCAATTTTTCGAACGAATTTTGTAGCAACAAGAGACAACCAATCGAACTACAAAGAGTACCTTAAAATATCAAATCCAACATGCATACTAACAACAAAAATACCGAACTTAATATCTAGTCCCATCCGATTAGCAATAAAGTGGTGAGCATGACCCATACAGATACTGATGTGGGTATAAAATTAAGGCTATGGTTTCTCTTATTTAATTAATAGTCATCAATACTATTAATGAGACCTATAAGAGTATTCTAGCTAAAATATCAGGGTTTACTACAATGTTTGTGATTAAATAAATAATTTATTATTTAATTATAGCAAAATTAACGGTATAGTTTTAGTAATAATAGAATGGGGTTTTATATGTTTAGTATACCAAACTATCTGCTTTTAACGATTTGGGTACCCACCTTTCAAAATTTTCAATTTAGGTACCACACTATAATAAATTTTCAATTTAAGTACCACCGTCTAAATAAATCACGGAATCACGTCACGTGACATTTGACAAACATTAATTTGAGAGGCTAATTTGATAATTTTGCATAAAAATATGTTATCCTATAAACATATTTTTCCCAATTTCACAAATAACAAAATTTTAGATTATATGCTAAATTTGGATTATATGCTAAGTTTTTCTAAAATGACATATTTTTGTGCAAAATTGTCAAATTAACATATCAAATTAATGTTTGTCAAATGTCACGTGACATAATTTCGTGATTTATTAAGACGGTGGTATCTAAATTGGAAATTTATTATAGTGTGGTATCTAAATTGAAAAATTTGAAAGGTGAGTACCCAAATCGTTAAGCGTACTATAGTTTGTGATAGTAAATGTATTTTTTCCCTAATGGATATGATAATTCCCTAAGGCGAGATACTAATCAAATATTCGTTATTAAGCACAATGAGATTACCATATTCAATTCATAATTGATATGGAGAGAGATACAAAGTATCTAAAATATGTAAGAGATAACATCAATATGTGAAAAGATACAACTAAATACGTGGAAAGATATACTGGTGGGTACAGACACGCTAAAAGTATTAAGTACATGGCTCGTCCATTGTGGAAGAATATCCTGTACGTAGAGTAAAACATTCCTGGGATAGGTCAAAAGACGATGTCCCCTGAGAGAGGGAGATTTGTCCACGTGAGGCAGGCTAACAGTAGCTGAGCATGACTATTTGCATGGGAAAGAAGATACGTTTCTTTATATTCATAAGGAAATACTTCTGTTACAAGAAAGGAGAGATCTTTACTCTTAACAGACAAGGAAGCATTTCCAGATCCTTGAAGATATGATCAAATCATATCTGATCTATCCTAGCATTGCCCTATATAAAAGGTCATTAGAATACTCCATCAATGTATGCTTTTTACACAAAATTTATACACATAATTCCTACGCGTATTAAATACACCTGTTACATGACTCGGAAATTTATGTATTTATTATTAATTTTTATAAAATTTATAGTGATGTTGTACAATATTATTGAACTCTTTGGCTTATACTTTATGAGCCCAAGTGGTCTTGTAACCCTATCTCTCTATCTATATAAAATGGGTTATGGGTCTTGTATTTCATATTCATTCATACACATTCAATATATACAATACTGTTTTCTCTCTCTGTCTACTTCTATCTCCCTAATACTTATAAGTAATAGTTGTATTACAACACGTTATCAACACTGTTCTCGGAGATCGGAGTACGGATTCTGTGTTTAATAAACCTTGAGGTTTATCCGGCTTTTTTGGATTTTGCTATATCGAACTTCACCAACATACAGTGCGTAATGTACCGGTTTTCAAAACTCATATAACTAGTCTCGTATGTTTGTGTTACTACGGCTTCATGCTATATTTTGTTTAGGTTAATTTGCATGCTAGTCACACGTAATCATTGTTGTATGTGATTTAATTATATTAATTAAGTTATACTGCATGTGACGGTCTGCGTATGATTTATATATGTCCTATATGTAATCTGACTAATGAATTATACTATAGTCAATCAACCATGTAAAGTTGTTGTACCATGATCACGTGAATGATTTATGAAGTAAAACCTAGACTATTAAGTTACTGGATAAAGAAATCATCTCATGATTTGTGAAGAATGTATAGATTCGTTAGTAATTTATTTTTGAAAAAATATATGTTACATACAGACATGTGATATGATTAAACCATGTACTTGTTAATACGTAGTAAAGTCCAGTTGTTTGGATTTGTATGATGTGAAAATTGTGTTTATGAACTTACAAGGTACAGAACAATTGATTTGCGTATAGTAAAATTGTTTTTCATACAAACAAAATCAGTAAAAAGACATATAATCGGATTGTAAATCGAAAATCATGTAATTGTAAAACATGTATTAATCTGTCAGATTAAATCTGCAACAAACTGAAACGTATGTACTGATTTGTAATTCTCTGAAAGCTGTAAACTATTATGTAAATTACTCAAGGACTAAACTGAAACTTGTTTGAAATTCTGGACTGTATATGTAATAACGCTGTAAATATATATATAGTTTGCTGAAATTACATGTATGGTCCTGTAGTATAATACTTATACGAAAACAGTATATATGGTTGATAAGATATGGTATTCGGTCAATATACACACACATGCATATAATTTTTTTTTATTAAAAGGCAAGTGAATAAAAATTGCATGTTAATTGAATAAATTGATATATTTCCATGTAAATTTAACCTCTTTGCATGTTAAAAAATTACCATATATATAATTGATTAGTAATTAAAAATATATTGATTTCTTACATGTTAAAACTAACATGTATAGAATTATTCATATAACAATAAACAGTAGATAATTGATTGATATCTTGTTAGCATAATCATATCTTTTTATATTACCATATATATAAATATCACATGTGACAGTTAATTATTGGATTAGATCTAATTGATTTGATTTGGTATGTTAGAATCTTTATGAATTGATTTGTTTATAACACCAAATCTACTACATGATTAGATAGATCCTGAAAATATATTTACCGAATGTTTATAAAAGTGTGGTTAATCTAGATAGATATTGTCTATGTTGTTATTTATTGACATGAATGGTAAATTGCGAAATATCGTATATTTTCACATTTAAGTTGGAAAAATTATGAATCTTCCCCAAATAGGCTCACCTATTTAGATACGATGTCTAGAAAAGATAAAGGCGGAAGTCGTTCTGCTAATGAGGTCGGTTTTTAAGAGGCATTCGTGCCCACCCCCCTCACCGTCTTTCCTGGTCGTGTTCAAATAGAGCTACCGAAAGGGGTCGAGTAAATAATAATTTCCCCGAATGTGTCTATATAGATATGTATTCGCCGAATTGGTGTCTCAGTATCGACCTGTCGTTCGATCAAAGAGAACCTCTTCACTTAAAAGCAAAACTTGTTTTTCGAAGCTATTGTTTCGAAATAAATTTTGTGCTTATACAAACCATAAACATATAAACCCGTTGTTTTATATGATGACTAATCCAGTCTTTCTTTTCTTTTCTCCTGTTGTAGAAAAATGTCAATAAAGCTTGACTTTCCAATTTTCGATGCTGCCGGCAAGAACTACTTGGATTGGAGTCAGGATATCCAAAACCATTCAGATGCCCAAGGCCTATTGGACGTCATATATGATGAGAAGGAGCGTGAAATGGAAGTAACGCGCGAAATGAGTGCTCAT
The DNA here is from genome assembly GCA_963682055.1 of Primula veris. Classification (NCBI taxonomy): domain Eukaryota; kingdom Viridiplantae; phylum Streptophyta; class Magnoliopsida; order Ericales; family Primulaceae; genus Primula; species Primula veris. Next base: position 16,650,415 of record OY821747.1, on the reverse strand, counting down.
GCGATGATTCTGTTCCGCCGCCACTTATCAAACGCCATGAAATCTAAGTTCATAGCGACCACCTCACCAAAGACATTGTGGGACTATATGAAAGAGCACTTTGACCACCAAAAGACCATTTGGCTTCCTGAAGCCCACCGTGATTGGCTGAATCTGCGATTTTAGGACTTTGAAAGTGTTGAAAAATATAACGCTGAAGTATGCAGAATTCGTGCTACTCTCCAATACTGTGGTGAAACACTCACCGACAGTGAATTATTGGAGAGTGACTTATTGGAGAAGACCTACACCATGTTTCCTAGTTCTATCATCTTGCTCCAAAAGCAATATCGTCAGTCTAAATTCATCAAATTTCCAGAGTTCATCACCCAGCTGTTATTGGACGAGAAGAATAGTCTCATTTTAATACGATGGAGAGAGAGGGAGATAAGCATTAGAGCAGATCGGTGACGGCGAGGTCCAGACCAGCAACAGTCCAGTAGGCTGGTGGTGAGAAGCAGCGGCAGTGATGGTTTTGGGTTTTCCTAGCAACTGTTTTGGAGGCCGATATCGGGGTCTTCCGGTGTCCGCTTTTAGCTATCAAATATGTTTTATTGATCTATTATTCGAGCTCTATCTACATGTGCACTATTTAATGGTCATGATTAGACTAACCAGATTTGGTAGTGTTCTTTACTGGGTTTTTTGGCTTAAGTTTGGCAAGTATTAACAAACGAGCCCTCATTTGGTTCGGTAAGGGGGAATAAATTAATCTAAATTTTAAGTGCCTTAATTGTTTTGTTTCTTGAATTTTGTGAGTATTTCTCTAATGAATTAATTGCTTGACTTAGTTAGTAATATTATTATGTTATGTATTTGGACAATTGACAAATTGTTTTAGCAAATGTGTTATTGAATAAAATTGATTTCATCTTCAAAAGTGGATTATAATTTTGTTTATGTACCTAATGCATCTTATTGTGCTTGTGACCGTTTGTTTTACCGATGTTGATATGAAACTTTATTGCCTTTTGAATTGAATTGGAAATGAATGTGTTAATTTCGTTGGGTTGACATAAAGTTCTATGTGGTGATTAATTGATTTATATTTATTTTATGTTTTCAAATGAATGTGTGTGTGCGCGCTTGTGTGTGTGCGTGTGTAAATTGTAGATGGAGTTCCTATAGTGAGTTATAGATGAGGTTCCTACAACCGTATGTATGTGTAAACTGTAGATGAGATTCATACAAAAAGTTGTAGATAAGATCCTACATTTGTTTGTGTATGTAACGTAGACGTGTGTTACCTATATCGTACTATAGATGTGTGTTACCTATAGTGTGAAATTGCGTAAGAAGAACATCGGTTGCCTTTAGGTTAGTTCTCTCTAAAGTCGGCCCCAATTAGACGTGGTGCTCTGTCTAAGTGGGTGAGGGTTTCATTGCACAAATAGTTCCTCAGATGTGATTCTCCGTCTGAAATGTTTGTTGGTGAATTGTGTTTTTTGATTTTAAATATCTTATATACGAGTGTTGGGAATGAGTGATGATGGACTTTGATATGTAGTCAATGATTATATTTATTATTGTGGTTGTTAGGTTATTGAGGTCATTGCCATTAATTGAGATTTGTTTATTACATTGCTTGACATATATCTGCTAGGTTGTATGTGTGCCTGTTTATTTAAAGTGAAAATTGTTTTCTTATCTCTTTTACTTTTTCTGTACATTTTGTTCTTTATCGATGTACATGTGTTGGGCTAGCTGTGAAGGCGCTTAGAGTTAATTGCTCATGATATTTGTTAAAATGTATACACCCTTACCTTTGAGTATGCCAGGATCTGTATTTTAAAAAATCAGTGTTACTTGTTTCATTTAAAACAATCATTGATATTTATGAGCAGATTTTGTTTGGAATGAAATAAATAGAAACGTAAAGTTCATACCAAAATTTCTTTTTGTTATTTATTAGTTTTATAACTCGCTGATGATCGATGGCTACCCTTAGGTCATACGATCATTGAATGTGTAGTTTTTTTCTCAAACGTTTTGACTAAGATTTTTATAAGGAACTCATGATTCGGCTGGCCCATCTATGTTTCAGTTTAGTTCTTCCTTGAAATGTGGTGTAATATACGTTTTTTTTTCTCTTAAAACAGTTTTATTTAATTTCACAACTCGGGTTCTCTTAAATCTGGTACGTAACAACACCCTAAAAGTTTTCCACTTGTTACAATTCTCTTTGGTGACCAAGGCTCAACTATAGTAAACCTACCAAGACTCCCTTAATCTTGGTTTTTAAGTCTGCATGTTTACGTGGCAGTGACGTGGATCTTGTCATGACGAGGAAACCTCCCTATTGTGATGAGTCGGTCTAATTAAGTGTGGGAAGAAGTTTGAATCCCGTCAAATACTTATTAGACCATTACATTCATTGAACTAGCAATAGTAGGAGACAAACACTCATCACATGCATTTTTCCATGCTTCCATTCGAAAAAGACATACCGACTAATCAAGTGTAGTGTGGTCTTTCAGTAGATGGCTCGCTCTCAGGTTCAGGGCTACATGGAAGAAACTAGGATGAGACAATCGGAGGCTGCAACCCAAACCCGACTATCCTCCGATATTTTGATAAAAAATATGTATTTTGATTAAAATGTTTAAAATTTAGAGTATGTATAAAAGGCAGATATTTTTTCAGAGAAATTAATCTAGATACAATGCAAAATTGCACTTATTAGTTATAGATCGTAACTAATAAGTGCGATTTTGACTTTTCAAAACTTGGTCAAAATTGCATCTATTAGTTACGAACCGTATTTAATAGGTTCGATTTCCTTTTTTATTAAAAAAAATTTATTCTTACTTCTAAGTACAAGTTTTTGACACAAAAATTGACCAAAAATTTAAACATCTTGCATATTTGTACCAGATCACAACTAACAATTTTATTTTTAATAATTAAAACCTATAATGTGAAACAATTACCAAACGAACAATAACCAAACACATTGAAATAAAAATGCGACCAAATGTTATACAAATCCGACATTAATGTATATTAATGTTAACATACCCAAAAATAAAATCATTTTTTTATTTAAAAAAATCAACCTAGATAGGCAGAGTTTTCCCCCTAAGATGACCAGGTTTTTGATTTTGAACTCGATGATTCTTCGAAGTCATTTGGTTGACCATATGTAGGTCTAAAAGCACGAGAATCGGTATGGGACACACACTTGTGGAAGGTGAGTGGCAATCCCAGCTCCCATCTTCCGGTGGTGTCTTCATTCTTATGCCCGTAATGAAAATCGGAGGTGCACACAAAATATATGTGAGGAGGCCAAGTCTAATTCAACATTTTGCTCTAAATAGAACCATGTATCTCCCATGAAAATCATCCCATAACCATTACATTCTTATAAACCTTTCCCACATTTCTTTCTCTAAACCCTTATATTTATATTTCGTTTAGTTATATTTATGTTTTACTAATAGCCATGTGTGGTCAAGGTTTTATAGTTGATTTCAAAGAAGTCAAACCAATGTGAGATCTAACTTGTTATAATAAATTGATTTTTACGTTGAGTATCAGTAGCTATTTTGTGCTTTTTTAATTATCAATTCATTTAATTAATAGGAGGCCTACTAGTTTGTTATTCGTTGAGGTATGAAGTTAAGTTAGATGTCGAATCTGTAATTATTCAATCCCTCCAACTGAGAAACAAATAAGGTTTGGTAATTTCTTCTATTGAAGTTTTAGAAACTATAAAGAACACCTGACTAAATTAAATGCAACCCCGTGTGCTTGTGTTGTTTAACTTTAGCGATCTCTCTAATTATTAAATCGGCTATTTGATTAAATTTTAAACTCTTATTATAGGATTGTTTGATAGTTAGGATTTATTAGATAGCTTGTTTTTAATAAACTTTTGAAATAACTAAACGCCCAAATATTCTAAGATGCAGTAATACGTGTTTCAGTTAAAACTGAAATTTAGTGAATCTGGTTCGCAGTTGCAACTAAAATTGGATCTTGTATAAATATAAAACACACACAATCAAACATAGTGAATAAGGGTATGGACACGACACGCATGATAACAGTGTTCAACCTCTTCTACTCTCCGGAGATTTTGTCATATTAGAATATTGAGAAAGATTACAATGAGTATATGAGTCTTACAAATCAGTAGATTTCTAACTGTTTAAGCCTATACTGCTATTGATATTACTCCTCTCAACTATTCTATATAGGCTCGTGCGGAAGTCTATCTCTCTAGCAATATCACTGTATTCTAAGAAAATAGACTTTCCATTATGAATGCATAATCAAACCCTACGGCCTATTATGCACTTATATAATGTGCTTAAAGTAACACAATATATTAAAAGAACAAACATTTCAAGTTTATTCAGCTTGATTGATCTCTCAATCTTTTTCCTTCATCTCTTTGACTTTTTGAATCTTTGTTGCGCAAATGTTCACATCATATATTCTGAGATTGCCTACGTTTGCGTATCTTTACGATAATCTCTTGCTTGATCAACAAACCGCATCTGTACAGAATCTTTGACCTATCTGTCAATATCTTTCAGTTTTACCTCAACCTTTAAAAGCTCTCCCTGAGTTCTATAATTAAAACACTTCAAGTTATATATTCAAATATTAGAATAAAACATTCAAACACATTTAACTCCCCCAGAGTTTTAAACTAAATATTTCAGTTACAACTGAAATCTGACAGCTTCAAAGCTGCAAATTTTTATTAGAAACCATAATGTTGTAATGAGCAAATAACAAAATACCACATCTCAGAACAAATATCAAATCCAAAAGACAAGCAGCGCAAATTATTACAACATAAAAAAAAACACAAAATGTCTAAAAACATAGAAAACTTAAACTGAAACAAAACAAAGGTTTCTCCGCCTTTTTGTCATAAACAATGACACGGGTAACATAGACTACTCATCAACATCCTCATCAGTAGATTGTAAGTCTTCATCAGCTTCAACAACAGCAACATCTGCAATCAAGTTTACATTGACATTAGCAAGTGCACTTGCAGTTCCAAAAGTAACCACAGTAGTTGCAGCCTTAACAACCATCTCAGCCTCCATCTGAACATCCTCTTTGTCCATAGACTGTAGCTCAGCTTCCATAGCAGCATTTTCTTCCAGATATAAACCCTCAATGACTTTTTCAAGTTACAACCGAATCAACATTCTCAGTACCCTGATCAACAGCTTCTTCACCCACTTTTTCAGCAACGGGCTCACTAGCAGACATAGAAAAGTCAACCTTCTTTTTGCCCTTTGAACCAGAAACAATTTCCTCATCACCCTCAGCTGTGTAAGCATCAATATATTCTTCTAGAGCCTCAAGAGAAGAATCTTTTTGAACAGATTCAGCAACCTTCTTACCCTTTTGTTGATTTCCCCTTTCTAGATTTTGAAGAACCAGCAAATGTCTTAGAGGTTTTCTTAGAGGTACTAGAAGAATTATTAGGGAAGTTTGGGGATTTTGGAGAAGCACCAGAGGGTTTTTGCACATTTGTCTCACCACCAGAACTAACCTTACTTCTCAGACTAGCTTCTTCCTTAACCAATTTCAGCATTTACTTCTCTAAGGCAGCTTTTTCTATCCTAAGGTCATCTAACCTTTGATAGATAAATTGCTTAGCCATGTCAGAAGGACCAGAGAAGAGATTAGAAGAGATGTCATTGATATGACCTTTAGAGAGAAACTTAGATGAGAGCTTGAGAGTATGTTTTAGCTTATCAGATTTTTTGGCAGAGGGAATGATAGTGGTTTTGGAAATTTGGTCAAGGATGATACTGCAAATAAGACTAGGATAGGCAAGCATTTTAGATTGTAGACACGCAAAGTTTTCGGCTAATAAAAATATGCCACGTGTTTTTAGAAATCATTTTTAATTCCTTTATTAAATAAAAAATAGTATCTTAAAAGAAATTATGGAAAACAAGCTTTTTTTTTTATTTTGGTGAAAAATAAATAAATTGAGGTTTTGTTCCAAATGATTAATTTCTATTTGAAGTTGGTAAGTTTTATGATTTTTCTACTAATTTATAATTTCTATAAACTATTGGGAAACTTTATTAGTAAACTCATTTATTATCGAGAAATTTGAAAAAAAAACTCAAAAATATAGGATGCATCCTTGCGAATAAGTCCTTCTCGAGCCTATAAATAGGGTGCTACCCTCACTTGAAAAGGACAAGTTGAACGCCAAAGGTGAAGCCAAATCCAAGAGAGAGAAGCTCTATCGAAGTCAAGTCATCAACCACCGAAGCATTCAAAGATCTTCATCAAGCCCGAAGAACGTCAAGCAAGCTCATCAACAAGTCCAAGAAAAATCTACCATTTGATCCGCAAGAAGCTCCAAAGGCCGCGAATCAAATGTTTTTCAAGACCAAGCATTCGAAGATCTTCATCAAGCCCGAAGAACTTCAAGCAAGCTCATCAACAAAAGCAAGAAAATTCCACCATTTGATCCGCAAGAAGATCCAAAGGCCACGAATCAAGTGTTTTTCAAGACCGAGCATTCGAAGATCTTCATCAAGCCCGAAGAACTTCAAGCAAGCCCATCAACAAAACCAAGAAAATTCCACCATTTGATCCATAAGAAGCCCCAAAGACCACGAATCAAGTGTTTTTCAAGACCAAGCATTCAAAGATTTTCATCAAGCTCGAAGAACTTCAAGCAAGCTCATCAACAAATTCAAGCAAGATCCTCATTCGATCCTCAAAAACACTTCAAAACCACAAATCAAGCGTTTTCCAAGATCAAACTCACAAACAAGTATAAGTCAAGATCAACCTCAAAACTCGAGCAAGTTAACGTTTCGATTATCTACAAGCAATTCGAGCCCCAAAGAATTCAATTTTGAAGAGATTAATCAAAGGATATCTATTTTCTTTATTTTAGAAAATATTCAGAGATTGTATCCGCAAAATATCAAATAAATAAAATTATTTTGCTTTCTCCATTTATTATCTGTCTTGGTCGACACCCGGTGGGACACTTTCTGCCTTTCATCGTTTGTCTTCGCCAATCGATCAACCATTCATGGCTCGAAATAAAAATATGCAACTCAGTCATGGCATGCTGACCCGAAGCAAGTATTTTGTTCAACTGTCATCATTCTTTATAATGGAGGATAAAAGAAAATGAAATATCCATAAGGGCAAACAAGTAGATGCTAGCTCCAAAGTGAAAGAAAATTTCAAAGAAGGTACATGGGCAAGTGACTCTTCTGATGAAGAAGGCTCGATTGGAAACCATCGCTTTGAGAACAATTCAGATTCCATACCAAACATGCGCGATTAGTTGTTGCTACTTCAACAAACTCGACAACTATGCAAGTAATGGTGACAAACGCTCCGAAGTTGGAAGAAAAAGTTACTGCCATCGCTGGAACCCTAGAAACTTTAATGAAGGCTTTTAATGAGCGAGGCGCTCAGATGGCGATATTGACCGACAGGGTTCAACAATTAGCGGAGCCACACCAAGGGGAAAATTGACATAGAACTAAAGGAGGTGAAGGTTCTTCAAATGAAGAAAGAGTTCATACTGGGTACCGTAAAAGGGAAATATGAAGAGGTGGCACATTTCTCCTTCGGCTATGTCAAACCTTACACATGTAGAATCAAAGAATTGATAATGCCTTATGCATATCAACAACCCAAGTTTCAAAAATTTGATGGCAAAAGAAATCCTAATCAACAAATTGAACCTTTTATCGAGACTTGCAACAATGCAGGGACTTATGGGGACCTCATGGTGAAGTAGTTTGTCCGCACACTAAAAGGAAATGCCCTCGAATGGTACTGCGACTTGCAACCGAGAATCAATTGACACTTGGGAACAATTGGAGCAAGGATTCCTTAATCATTTCTATAGCACTAGGTGCACCGTGAGCTTGATGGAGTTAACAAATACACTCCAGTAGAAAGACAAACCTGTTGAGGACTACATTCATCGATGGAGGGGATTGAGCTTGAATTGCAAAGATAGACGGTCAGAAACATCAGCAATTGAGATGTGCGTTCAAGACATGCATTGGGGATTGTCCTACATTCTCCAAGGAATAAAACCAAAAACATTTGGGGATTTGGCAAGTAGAGCTCATGACATGGAAGTTAGTATCTCGAGTAGCAGTGACCAATCTCTCCTAGTTCCAAGGACACAAAAGACTCAAAATAAACAAGATGGAAGGAAATGGACCAAATTTTGTGCAATAACCAATAAAAGAGAATCATTTGTCGCATCAACTCCATCTCAAAGCCTCCCTCCCATCAATATGAAGGCTAGCATGAAGAATGATGAAGAAGACAAGCTCAATGATAATCAAAGGAATGAAAAAAGAAGACTCACGCTAAGGGAGATGCAAGAGAAGGAATATCTGTTTCCTGACAGCGAAGTTCGTCGAATGCTAGAAGAACTCCTCGTACTTAAGCTAATCGATCTTCCGCAAATGACGCGTCCCGAAGAGGCCGACAAAGTTGATGATGCGAATTATTGCAAATTCCACCGTCTTGTCAGTCACCCAACTCACAAGTGTTTTGTCTTGTAGGAGAAGATCAGACAATTAGCCGCTCAAGAAAAAATCTATTTGGAGAATGAATAAATAGCAATTGTCAATTACACATGTATCGTTACAGATCCAGAACCTAAAAGGATGGAGGAGACAAGGACATTCATGATTCAATTTTGTTCTTTGCCGCCAATTGCAATTATCATGTAAACCTCAAGCTCCGAAGACAATACATCGTAGACTTATGTTAGCCACACGAGAGGTTCAACCAACAAAGAATTGAGTGAGTTTGAAGAGAGAGAAGACTACCCTTCCAATAATCCACAACCACTACAAAATGTCCTAGTTCACTCCATTTATGAATTCAAGAAAGACGGCCATTGCTTCTTTGATGTTTGTGAATGAAAAGATTGTTTGGATGACCAATGGGATGACTTCTTTGAAGACAATGAATAAGCTAAGGGAAAGAGTAAGAAAAAGAAAAATAAGATGAAATCAACCCAAAAATCACTACATGAAAGATACGAAGCTAGAGACCCAAGTGTCGGGTTGTTGGGTGAGCCTCGGGAAAGTTTGACTATTTTGTCCAATATACCAAAAATGAATAAGAGTGAGGATCAGCGCCACGCATATGGGAGGATTCTCATAGAGAAGATGAGACAAAGGAATTCGATCAATCTCTCAACTTTACCCATCCACTTGAAGATTCCTTAGAAGCACTCACATTTGAAAGCAATGGCCAACCTTCGTACGTGTTAGGGTTATGTAAAGACTTCTGCCTGGAGCGTCAACAATTTCTAAAGGAAATGTACGAGGCCGGCGACAAACAAGTTGGGGTGATAAAATAATCTGAGGGGGATTACTATGTGCAGCGACTTCAAGGGAGAGTAGTTGAAGAAACATCAAGTCCGGATATTAGTACGGGAGTGCCCATTGCATACTACTATCGAGGCAGGCCGATCTACAAGTTGAAATACGATGACGGTCATTGCTTCTGGGATGTTTGCGAGTGGGAAGGTTGTATGGAAGATGGTTACCTTGAAGATGAAGAGGACGAAGAGGAGTACACGGAAGATAGTGAATGCGGTTCTGATGAAATTTCAGGAACATCATTTCAAGAAGAAAAGGTGAATCAAGTGGTAGACGTGACAACTATTAACTTCTCTGATGAAGATTTGTTGCTTGACACAAAACCTCGTAATCGCCCGCTCTTTGTTTTCGGATACATGCAAGAGAAAAAGGTAAATAGGATATAACTAGATGGGGAGTCCGCCGTCCACATTCTACCACTGCGTACTTTAAACGATCTTGGAATTGCAAGCGACGAATTATCACAAAGTCGTCTTATGATCAAAGGCCTTAATCAGGAGGGACAAAGAGCCGTCGGAAAAATCCACTTAATGCTTATGATAGATGAAATGGTGTCGAACGCAATGTTTCACATCCTTCACGTGAAAACTTTTTACAATATGCTCTTGGGATGACCATGGATTCATGAAAATGGAGTCGTCCCGTCTACACTTCATCAATGTTTAAAATATTATAAGGACAGTGTGGTGAAGAAGGTCGTAGCTGATGATAATCCATTCAATGGAGTGTAATCATATTTCCTAGATGCTAAGTTCTACATGAATAAAGGAAAAGTAGTAGAACCATCCGTATATTCCCCATCTCTAGGTCATATGAAAGAAAATGAAAAGATCGACAACGGCAAGAAGATTGGAGTAGATGTTCGAAAGGAAAAACGAGGACTACGCTCTCGTCTAGAACTTTTAAGTCGATAAGTGCTGATAGTCACAAGGGTGGCGACCTAACTATTCCTATAACATCAATCAAGCAAGTTGGGGTACTTAAAGGATTTGTTAGACTAGCACATGGCCCATTAACTGAGCATAGAAATTCCTCAAAAGAAGTTTTCAGCCCAAAAGCGTATAAAATGCTCGGAAATGCAGGCTATACATCTAAGAAATCAAGCCCCCTTGGAAAACTTACTCCGACAATAATGGGAGAAGAATGTTATGGCCTAAACCAAACTCAGTGCATGCTGAAACAAAAAAGGGTACATGGTAAAAGGATCTCGTAGGGGGATTGGGTATAAGCCACCTCAACCAACTAAAATAATGGTAAGAAAGTCAAACAACTGTTATTTCACATTCGAAGAAGAAGACCCGACATCAAAGTGTGAATCTTGTGGCTCAAATGATTTGGAACCTCGTCGGAAATTATGGGTGGGAGAGCCCATTGTTCAACGGCACCATTCACCTCGAATTTTACCCCCAAGTTTTGAAAGGTTAGCCATAAGTGGAGGCTCAATGCTCATAAAGTCGACAAGCAAACGAGAACCTTCACTCGAAATATTGCTGAGAAGAAGAAGGTCGTCTTCTAATGCTTAGGCGTGACCAAAATTACTTCAGTCTTTTGAAGGTTGACAAGGAGAAAATTGGTTTTCAAGCGCCTGGGGGCATCTGAAAGAAAAACATGGTTCGCTCGAATGCGCCATAAAAGAACAGTGAAGTCCGTAGAGGGTAATGATATCTTGCAACTAGAAAACTTGGAAATTGAGGCGTGCTACCACATCACTCTTATGGAGGATGACGAACAAGTTGAAAGAGATATAACAGAGGCACCAGAAGAACTTGAAGAAGGCATCCAATCCACTGTGGATGAGTTAGAAGAAGTAAATCCTGGCACAGTGGATGATCCACGACCAACATACTTAAGTGCGCTTTTAACCGATCAAGAGGACTACATCAAGTTTCTTAAGGAATTCAAATACGTCTTTGCTTGGAGTTATGAAGAAATGCCAAGCCTTGAACCAAAAATAGCAGTCCATCACCTCGCGGTAAAACATGGAGCACGACCAGTTAACCAAGCTCAACAGAGATTTCGAGCAGAATTGGTTCAACAAACTGAGGTGGAAGTTAACAAGCTCATCGAGGAAGGGTTCATAAGAGAAGTCAAATATCCAACATGAATCTCAAGTATCGTTCATGTGAAGAAAAGGAATGGCCAGATTCGGTTATGTGTTGACTTTCGAGATCTCAACAATGCATGTCCTAAATATGAGTTTCTGCTACCCATAACCGAGCTCATGGCTGATGCTACAAATGGGCACGAAACTTTGTCGTTCATGGATGGATCGTCCGGGTATAATCAAATTCACATGAATCCGTGATATGAATAGATGACCGCCTTTTGCACACCTAAAGGTATCTATTGTTACTAGGTGATGCCATTTGTATTAAAGAATGCCGACGTGAATTACCAAAGAGCAATGCAAATGATCTTCGATGACATGCTCCACAAAAACATTGAGTGCTATGCAGACGATATCATTGTAAAGACCAAAAAGCTCCACCAATACCTCGAAGACCTAGAGGTGGTTTTCAAACGATTACAACGCTTTTATCTCAAGATGAATCAACTTAAATGCGCCATCGAGGTCACGTCGGGAAAATTCCTTGGATTTATCGTTCGCCATTGAGGAATAGAAATCGACGAATCCAAGATTGAGGCCATTATGAAGGTACAATCCCCAAGAAATATTCACGAGCTAAAAAGCCTACTAGGAAAACTAGCGTATATTCGAAGATTCATCTCAAATATGGCAGGTCGTTGCCAACCTTTCAGTCGACTCATGAAAAAGGGGACCCCATTCGAATGTGATGAATAAAACCCAATGTGTTAGAAGCTCCAATTCTTGGAAAGCCTTTACTTATGTACCTTACGGCGCAAGAATGGTCCATTGGAAGTCTATTAGTCCAAGAAAATGATACCGGAAAAGAAAATGCTTTGTATTATCTTAGTAGAATAATAACTTCGGTCAAAGTGAATTACATTCCAATTGAGAAAATGTGTTTGGCCTTGGTTTTGGCAATAAAGAAGTTAAGGCGTTATTTTCAGGCTCATACAATCTGACTTATATCTAAAGCAAATCCGGTCAAGTTTGTTATGTCTAAACTAGTGTGTTTAGACCACCTAGCTAGGTGGGCACTTCTCTTTTAAGAGTTTGAAATATTATATGTTCCTCAAAAGGCTGTTAAGGGTCAGGTTCTTGCAGACTTCCTTCCTGATCACCCAATGCCCGCTGAATGGGAGCAATTTGAAGACTTACCTGATGAAGATGTAATGTGTATAGAGGTTCGCCCACCATGGTCAATGTATTTTGATGGGGCTGCTAACAGCGAAGGCGATGACATAGGGGTCGTGTTCCTAAGTCCAGCAGGAGGCGTTTTTCCCTAGGCTTTCACTCTCACACAGAAATGCTCAAACAATGTTGTGGAGTATCAAGCTCTCATATTAGGATTGGAGATGGCGTTAAATGCAAAACACCAGCATATTAGGTTGTATAGAGATTCCAAGTTGATCATAAATCGAGTGCTAAATGAATATGAGGTCAAGAAGGTAGAATTGACACCATATCAAGGCTACGCCGCGAATCTCATTTCATGGCTTGGTGATGTTACATTAGACCATGTTCCAAGGCAAGAGAACAAACAAGTTGATGCCTTGGTAAAATTGGCATCCAACATCGCCCTCCCGGACAAACGCATGAGCATTCCAATATGTAAAAGATGGGTAATCCCTCCGCAATTAGAAGATAAAGAAATAATTCCAAAAAAAAATGATGAGACCATAGAGGAAGTTATAGCTGTTTCGGTCTTTGATATAGAAGAGGAGGACTGGAGGCAGTCACTTATCAATTACTTACAACATGAAAAGTTACCCCACGATCGACATATGAAGATAGATGTGAGACGACGCGCTGCAAGGTTTGTCTATTTTAAAAATACGTTCTATCGACGATCTTTTGAAGGGTGTTTTTACGCTGTCTTAGTGGAGAAGAGGCAAAGCAGGCGATGGAATAAGCACATTCCGAAGTATGTAGCGCTCACCAAACTGGTCCAAAGCTTAATTTTTGAATTAAAAGAATGGGCTACTACTAGCCTAGCATGGTTAAAGATTGTCTCGATTTTGCCAAAAGGTGTCAACCTTGCCAATTTCATGCTAATTTTATCCACCAACCACATGAGCCTTTACACCCTACTGCCGCGTCTTGGCCTTCTGAAGCTTAGGGGTTAGATGTGATAGGGTATCTGCCAAGGTCATCTGGAGGTCATCTTTACATTTTATTGGCTACTGATTACTTCTTCAAATGGGCAGAAGTTGTGCCTTTGAAAGCTGTGAAGAAATAGACGGTGGTAGATTTCATCAAATCAAATATCATTTTTATGTATGGAGTGCCACGCTACATCATCAACGACAACGAAACTCCCTTTTACAACAAATTGGTGACAAGTCTGTGTGAGAAATTCGGCTTCAAGCAACACAACTCTTCTATGTATAACACACCAGCTAATGGGCTTGCCGAAGCTTTTAATAAGACACTTGGGAATCTGTTGAAGAAGGTCGTGGCTAAGTACAAGCGAGATTGGCATGAGAGAATCAAGGAATCTCTATGGGTATATCGGACAACATATCGAACATCAACTCAAGCCACCCCATATTTTTTGGTGTATGGTATGGAAGCTCTCTTGCCCCAAGAAACGCAAATTCCGCCACTAAGGATTTACCTCCAAGAATGATTAACACTTGAAGATAATGTCCGCCTTCATCTTGAAGAACTCAAAGCACTCAACAAAAAAATCCTTGAAACGCAACAAAGGTTGTAATGTTATCAAACTCGTATGTTGAAATCATTCAACAAAAGGGTCAAACGAAGGTTCTTCCAAAAAGAAGACTTGGTACTCACAGTAAGAGGACCCATCATCACGACACGCCGAATGGGAAATAAATTCTTATCCAAATGGGATGGTCCACATACAGTAACCGAAGTTTATTCAAATGGTGGATACAAGTTACGCTCTCAAGATGATTTAGAAATTGGGCCTATCAATGGAAAGTTCATAAAGCGCTACCGTTCTTGAATAAATCGAAGATATATAAAGTGAATGTTACTCATCGCCCACATGAGTATAAATTGTGTGGCTACAAAAAAATGAACTATGTTTGACTTGATCTTTCACGGGCACGTAGGCATCTTGAGGCTTGCTTCAAGTTCAGTCATACCAACAATAAAAAAAAAGGGCAAAAAGATACATAATATATAAATAAATAAAAAATGAACTACGTTTGACTTGATCCTTCACGGGTACGTAGGCATCTTCAGACTTGTCTTAAGTTCAGTTAAAACAATAACAAAAAAAAAACTAAAAAAAAAAAAGTTTTGAACTACGTTTGGTTTGATCCTTCACGGGTACATAGGCATCTTGAAATTTATTTCAATATCAGTCATGCCATATTAAAAAAACATCCCATCCATCACATCTCAAAAGATAAAATCATTTAAGAAAGTAAGAAACGCAAGCAAGATAAATATTGAAAAGACGAAAGGACCAAATTTATTCAGAATAGATATCGTGCTAGTTACATCAAAGGTCGCTCCAAAAGAAATAAAAAAAAGGGCGCAAAGGAATAAAGAAACAAATCTCAAATCTAAGGAAACAAAAATAAAGTGCAAGCTAAGAAAACAACTTAAAGTCTACAAGTTCGTCGCGGTAACTCTCTAGAAAACTTGATATAAATCCTACATAATTCTCAACATCTTCACTCTGGACACACTTGGCTTCAAGCGTCGAAACTTCCTCGGTTACAACATCAATGTCGCATTGTACTTGAGATACCATAGCCCTCTCCTTCGCCAACAACGATTGCACTACAGCTTTTTCTCCTTCTAACTTCTCAATTTGCGCAATTATATTTGTGCGTAGTTCTTCTTGATCAACGACATTGGCCTTGTGTTTATCTTGCTCACCAACCATAGATACGGTCAGCCAACTCTTCTCTTCGATGGCCATTTTATGGATATCTCTGGAGTTTGCCTGTAAAGATGATAGTTGCACACTAAATTCTCGAACTCTTGCAAGCAAATCAAACACCTTCCTCCTCAGTAACGATAAATCCATGACCTTTATATGTTCTATCACATCGAGTATCATTGTATCAACATCTTCTAGGGAACTCAAGTTTTCAACCGAGAACCTAGAGAGTTTTTGGGTAAATTCTGCCCACAAAGAGATGACATACTTCTTCGCATTTTTACGACACAATATCTTCAGCACCGACAAATATAGAAGCAACATGGGAAGCTCGTAGATGCAAGGGTCTCACTGGTAAGGCCCTTGTCAAAGTCTAGGGTTGATTTGAATTTCCTTCTCCACCCAATAAGTCACATTTTTTAATCTTATTAAAAAATTCGAGAAAAGTTGGACCTTCGACGGATCCCTCACTACCATTTGGAGCCTTTTCTTCTTCATTGCCAAGTAAGTCCGATATATTTGCTGCAATAGGCAAGTCCCGCATAAATTTTTGGCAAGATCGAAATTATCATCCTCAAGACAAAACTGCACCTGAAAAATGATATGCAAAGGCAATAGTCAAAACCAATGATAAGATTACACTTAAGTACAAACTTTGAGTAAGTAAAATTCTCAAACGTATCCCATCTAAGAGTGCGTCCTTTGGCGCACCGCCTACTACAAGATCAACAACTTCTTTCTGAGGAACGATTACCTTCATCTTCTTGCTCCGATGAAACGGTTCACTCCCACTCAAGTTATCTTCTGGTTCGGCTTGAGGGATATAACGCTTTTCCGGTAGAAAATTTGTGACAGTGACTTGAAGTTTTGACTTTTTACTTTTAGGAACCTCGACTTCCTTAGACGCAGGCAGGTCAGAAATGATTTTATTTACAGAATATATTATAGTATCTCGCCCGGAAAGTAGGTAGTTCGCATGCACTTTCTTCCACCAATCAACAAATGCACCAGTCTTATATGTCCTCGGGTCTAACACAAGAGATGGTATGAATTCATTGGAATCATTGTAATCATTCATACTCGAGCATCAATACTTAAAGCCCTCTTTAAGTGATGAGTCTCGAATAGCTTTTACCCTCGACTCGAATGGCACCAGTTGCCTAAACCCGAATTGTCGACCGAATCGATGAGCATTGTAGGTCTGCAACACAAAACCATCATCATGTCGCAAAGTTAATAAACATGGCTAGATAGCGGCAAATCTAGCCCACTATTCGACACTTAAGGGTTTTGCTTTAAGAAAAGGCGCAAGAGATTGTCATGTACTGTACTCTTAAAAAACGAGGCCGCGTTCCAACGAATAGTATCACTAAAATAAATTAACTCACGAGCTCGCTTGTCACCTAAGGATTTAGCACTTCCTTGACCAGAATACTTAGTCATCATCGGGTTGTCCGGAGGCTGGGGTATCATGTAGTGAGTATCGAAGTAATAGACCATCCACGAAAGAACATAATGAACAGGAAGGCTGGATTTCGACAAGCCTGGTGTTGGAAAGTTCGAAATAGTATTCATTCCTCTATATATGCAAGCCAACACCGGATAGGCGAGCCTAATTTTCGTACCAGTGGCCACTGAGGCAGCGGGTTTAAATGTCATAGGACGAATATGAAGGTTGTTTCCTTCGGGAAGAACAAATGCACATAGTCAACAAGACAAGAACGCCGCAAGATATACCTCCATAAACAGATGATCCGGGACACTGAGCAATGCAAAAGTCTCTTTTGCACCTGACGACCAACCTTTGACGTTTTTGATGACAATGCTTGGATTTCCATGATACTTGGGACGCTTTTCCTTGGATAATGATTGTGGGGGTGGGTTTGAGGTGCCATAGATCACCCTTGAACCAAAAATCCACCCAGGTCACCATAGATACCTTATCTTTTTTGTTCAAAAGGTGAAAGGCCGAAAGAAAAAATCGACAAGTACGGCGCGTTTTTGGATTATTATCGTTGGACCACAATTCATCGGGGTAGCGGATGAAGTCATCAAAAATTGAACCAAATACCGGAAGACTACCGATGACATATAGATCCCAAAGTGAAATGGATGCCTCCCCCGCTGAAGTGTGGAGAGAGTTGGTCTGGGAACACCACGACTCCCAAAAGCCATGGAGAACGTTGATTTCCTTCTCATATGTAAAAAGGGACGCATAGATGGCATCGTACAAATCGGCGTCTCTCAAAATAGAGCACTCACGACCCAGAACGTCTTCCAGCCACTCCCAATACTTCGGTATATAAGAAAATCTACCTAGTATGTTTAGATTAGGGCCCCACCTCACCTCTCCATAGATGATACGTCGGCCAATAGTGGTGTACGGTTGATTTTTGGGATCCTATTTGTCGAATGGCGACTCAAGATACATCTCTCCATGTTTATCTTTGCGAGTCCATGCTTTAACTCTAGGAATATTTTCTAGCGCCGGCCAAGGTCAGGCACGACAACCGGTCAACAGTTGATGAATGGTCAGCGATGTCGTTTTTCTGACCGTCTTGATGATTAATTTCTTTTCATTGCTGTTTTCTGCTAGCTCGAAACTTGCCATGAAAATTTAAATGCTGCAATAAAATTGGGTTAGTTGTGGAAATTAAGAAGGGCCATTGGAAAATAGAGGTGGATGTTTTATTATGGTCAAATAAGAAGAAGAAAGCAACATTTCAAAAAGAGTCGAGCTAATGTTCATAATTCATATGGGATAGAGAACAATATTGACAACTCCTCTAAAAAAGTCGAGTCATTAATGTCAGGATTGTGACAACTTGAGTTCCGCCAACATCAACAACAATTCTATAAAGCTCAAGTTACAATGCAAGCAACAACTCCAGAAAGAGACGAGCAAGCACAAGCAACTATCGGGTAGAATGGAGTTTGTCTTACAATGCTAACAACGATTCTAAAAGAGACGAGCCAATCATCAAGTCTTTTGGTGGATGGCAGGATTGGTCAACGCTAGCAACAATCAAAAGATCAAGCCAGTGTCAAGCTATCATTTGGGTTAAAATTTAGCAAGTTCGACACTAGCAACACTCTAAAAGATCGAGCCAATTATCAAGTCTCTTGACGAATTGCAGGGTTTGTCAACACTGGGAACAATCTAAAAGATCGAGCCAAGATCAAGCTATCATTTGATAAATTTCTTCTAACTAATGTAAGGAAACTCTAGGCACATGCTAACAAATAAAAAATAAAAGCACCGGCCTAACTCGTTTTCTTTCTCCTAAGCAAAAAAAAAGGGAGCAATATGCACGGTTGTCATACATAAAACGTTTAAATCTAAATTGAAAACTAAGATATATTTTGCTGACATGGCCAAGAAACTTTTTTCCAGAATGCTTAAAAAATTCAACTCGTTTATCTTCAATTGTCTTTCGCATTTCTTTTTCGAAAAAGAAATGTAAAAAAAAAAGGAGGGAGCGGATACAAAAATAACTAAAGAATAAAATAAAATGCAGTTGCTACCTTAATCTTTTTGTTCTACAGCATATATTACCTATTAAATATAAAGGTGCATGTACTCATGTGTGTCTGCCACTGTTTTATTATGTTAAAAAAAAATATGGATTCAAATAACATCACCGACAACTATAACGACCAGTAACCTGAGATGGATATAACAAAAGTTGAAAACGTTTATTTTTATTTCTATTACTACATGGTATTGTGTCAAAACTCAAAAGCCGACTTACTAATTTTGGCATATCCCAAATAATAAGACAAATTGATATAAAAAGGAAGAGGTTGTTAATTCTGCTCCACTATCTCGTGTTGTTTGTCTTAATTTTTATTTTTTTTATTTTTTTTGACTATTTAAAATAGAACAGAGGGACACTACACAGGTTTCGATAACCACATGACTTTAAAGAGTATATAAAGAAAAAACACAAAGTTGTATCCTCAAAGTGTCTGAATGTAATATGTTGACTTTTTAAAAAGTAAAACATCATCGTCGTTTCGTCATCATTCAAATTGTCTTTTAAGTCATTGTACCTAAAATACTTGTTACAATCTAGTGAAAATAAACAAAATATATGTATATCCTAAAAACATTGGTTGGGGAGACATGCTGCATATTTTTGTTAACTTGCTAAATAATAAACAAAGAAACAAAAAAAAAAAATGAGAAACTTACAATGGTATGGAGAGTGTTAGGTTCAGCTATCAAGCGGCGGAACACTGGAGATGCTGTTATGATTTTAGGATTGGAAGTTTTTAGTATTGAAAAAAAAAATAAGAAGAGTGATCCTATTTATAGTCAACGTGTATAGATTATGGAAATTCGAATCATGAGAGAGATTTAAGCCTACAATTATCTTCCTATAAACCACAGAACCGTTTGACCTTGTTATGAAAATGAAAAGTACGTTAATGAGTGATATCTTGTTCTTATATATGTATTCGGTTTCCACAATTTCTTGTCAATAGAATTAATTGTTATGCAAGATCGCAAAACCCATAAATACACCGGTTATCACATGGGAAGCTGATATATACTATTCCAAGATTTGTGGAGATTAGATTTCAATGGTTTTACCAAAAATTAATAGATACCTACAAGCCAACCTAAGGAAAGTAACAAAAAAATATATGTTTTTGATCGTGAACACAATCTCCATGTTTTCCTGACTTAAGAAAAAGGGGTGTGAATGCCTGTTTATTAATTGAGTAAAGTCACGTCAGGAAAAATATAAGCTCTCTAATCTAGTTTTTTTTTCAAGGGCTCACCAAGTTATTTCCAAGATTTTTGATACATACAAATTTGACACGTGTTCATTCACATAAAGTTCTAAACAAGTCTCGAAGGTGACATTTGTAGACACGCGAAGTTTTTGGCTAATAAAAATATTTCGTGTGTTTTTAAAAATGAGTTATAATTCCTTTATTAAATAAAAAATTGTATCTTAAAAGAAATGATGGAAAACAAGCCTTTTGTTTTCTTTTATTTTGGTGAAAAATAAATAAATTGAGCTTTTGTTCCAAATGATTAATTTCTATTTGAAATTGGTAAGTTTTATAGTTTTTCTACTAATTTATAATTTCTATAAACTATTGGTCAACTTTATTAGTAAACTCGTTGATTATTGAGAAATTTGAGAAAAAACTCAAAAATATAGGAGGCATACTTGCGAATAAGTCCTCCTCGAGCATATAAATAGGGTGCTACCCTCACTTGAAAAGAACAAGTTGAAGGCCAAAGGTGAAGCCAAATCCAAGAGAGAGAAGATCTATCGAAGTCAAGCCATCAACCACCAAAGCATTCGTAGATCTTCATCAAGCCCGAAGAACTTCAAGCAAGCTCATCAACAAATCCAAGAAAATTCCACCATTTGATCCGCAAGAAGCTCCAAAGGCCGCGAATCAAGTGTTTTTCAAGATCAAGCATTCGAAGATCTTCATCAAGCCTAAAGAACTTCAAGCAAGCTCATCAACAAAACCAAGAAAAATCCACCATTTGATCTGCAAGAAGCTCCAAATGCTGCAAATCAAGTGTTTTTCAAAACCAAGCATGCGAATATCTTCATCAAGCTCAAAGAACTTCAAGCAAGCTCATCAACAAAACCAAAAAAAAAAAATCCACCATTTGATACGCAAAAAGCTCCAAAGGCCACGAATCAAGTGTTTTTCAAGACCAAGCATTCGAAGATCTTCATCAAGCCCGAAGAACTTTAAGCAAGCTCATCAACAAAACCAAGAAAATTCCACCATTTGATCCGAAAGAAGTTCCAAAGGCCGCGGATCAAGTGTTTTTCAAGACCAAGCATTCAAGGATCTTCATCAAGCTTGAAGAACTTCAAGCAAGCTCATCAACAAATTCAAGCAAGATCCTCATTCGATCCTCAAAAACACTTCAAAACCACAAATCAAGCATTTTCCAAGATCAAACTCACAAAGAAGTACAAGTCAGGATCAACCTCAAAACTCGAGCAAGTTAACATCTCGATTATCTACAAGCAATTTCAGCCACCTGGAACTCAATTTTGAAGAGATTAATCAAAGGATGTCTATTTTCTTTATTTTGGAAAATATTCAGAGATTGTACTTGCAAAATATCAAATAAATAAAATTATTTTGCATCCTCCATTTATTATCTGTCTCGGTATATAGGATAGAAAAATTTGTGTGAAACAAGATTTTGTTCCTAGCTGAGCATGCTCCCATATAGCTTGAAAGACATGAACCCCAAAATTCAGCCCCGTACCTTGTCCAATCATGTAGAGAAATAGACAAATCTCTTTATTGAGCATATATTGTTGCTTTGTAGGCACCCAATTCCATATACAAATTTTATGCATAATTTCATAAGTCAGAGTTAATTCAGCAGCTTTAACACCAGCACTATCCCAACCTCTTTCAACTCCAATTAAAACTAAAGCAACACTATCCAAAGCAGAGTCATCAATCTCTTCAGTTACAACTGAATCCTGAACTCCTAAGAACATGTTTACCCTAGCTGGACTAAAATCTAGAGTAAATCCTCTAACATTAACCCTTCCAAACTGAGGAGATGAAGGAGTAAACACATCCTTAGTAAGATTAGTATAAAATTCCCTAACTAGTTCACTAAAAAATTCCCTAGGGTAATCCAAAGTGAAACTTAAACCAGCAGCTTCAATTAAACTCAAAATACGATCTTTCATGTCCAGAACCTTAACAAATTCAACTCTTCTTTCAGCAAAAATATCTTTAGATTTTAGTCCATCATACTTATCAGAACAATCAGAATTAAGAAACTTATCAAGCCTATTCACAGAGGCCCCACTATAACTAAACTCTTCATCATCATAGAAAACTTAGTTTTTCTGCCTATTCTAACTAACTTCGTAGCAAGTACTTTAACTATTTTGGGTTTAGGTTCAGAAGGCAAGGAACTAGACTCAGACCTAGTTTTTCTCTTTCTAACACTAGCAGATTCATCAGTAGGTTCATCCCTAGATCTAGTATTAGCAGAAACAGAGGATGATAATTTATCCATAGGAGTGCTAGTATTAGGGGTTTTAGCAATAATCACAGGAGAATCTCCATCTATTGGTTCAGAAGTTGTAGCAGCAGCAGCAACAAAATTTGGGTTTTGGGCTGCAACTGACGTTGACGGGACTTTGTCACCCTTTTTGGTTAGCTTGAGAAAACGTTTGACTTGGGGAATATCATAATTGCCAGAAGAAGTAGGTGAAATAGGGTTAGACATGATCTTAGAGAAAATTAGAGTTTTTCGCACGAGATCGAAGATATAGCTGAATTAGTTCATGCAGATTCAAAGAAACACATCCCTAGATCACTTCTTAGGGTTCCAAACCTTTTCACATACAAAGGCTAAGTAAATATGTCTGCAAGTTGTTTTCAGTTACAACATGTTTAAGAGTCATACTTTGGTTTTCAACTAATTCTCTTATAAAATGATGTCTCAAATCAATGTGCTTAGTTCTAGAATGATTAACATGATTTCTGGCAAGATCAATAGCACTTTTATTATCATAGAAAAAAAATAAAATTTTCATATTTCACATCATAATCTCTAAGCATTTGTCCCATCCACAACAACTGAGTACAAGCACTCCCTGCAGCTATATATTCTGCTTCTGCAGTAGATAAGGATATACTGTTTTGATTTTTACTGAACTAAGAAACCAAATTGTTACCAAAATAGAAATATCCTCCTGAATTACTTTTCCTATCATCAACACTACCTGTCTAATAATCATCACTGTAACCTACTAGGTGATTATTAGTGTCATTTGTATACCAAATGCCCAGATTGGAGGTTCATTTAACATATCTAATCACTCTTTTAACTGCAGGTAAATGAGTTTCTAGATGATTAGCTTTAAATGTAGCACAAATACCAACACTTAGACAGATGTCAGGTCTACTGGCATTAAGGTAGAGCAAGCTTCCTACCATAGATCTATAAAGACTAACACTAACTTGCTTACCTTGATCACTTTTAGACAGCTTAAGAGTTGAACTCATAGGAGTTGTTTTAAACTTAGAATCAGAAAGAACAAACTTTTTCACAATATTATCAGCATATTTAGTTTGAGATAGAAAAATACCCTTATTGGTTTGTTTAACTTGAAGACCCAAAAAGAAACTTAGATCACCACATCCACTCATTTCAAACTCACTTTTCATATTAGGAACAAATAAATCAACCAATTTCATACAAGTAGATCCAAACACAATGTCATCCACATAGATTTGGGCAATTAAAATATCACCCTGAAGTTTTATTAATGAAAAGATTTTTGCCAACACCACTTTTGAAAAAGTCTTTCTTAATTAGAAATTTGGTTATCTTATTATACCAGGCTCTAGGAGTTTGCTTAAGGTCATACAAAACCTTTTTCAGATGATACGCATGCTCAGTTTAACCGAGTCTTCAAAACCTTTAGGCTGCTTAACATAAACTTCTCCAACAATATCACCATTCAAAAAGGCACTTTTCACATCCAACTGAAAAGGCTTAAAATCATATAAGCATGCAAGAAATAGAAGCATTCTAATAGACTCAATCCTAGTAACATAAGCAAAAGTTTCATCAAAATCAATTCCCTCGATTTGAGTATAGCCCTGAGCAACTAGCCTAGATTTCTGTCTGGTTATAACTCCATTCTCATCATTTTTATTCCTAAAAACCCATTTAGTACATATGACATTCTTGTTTGTAGGTTTAGGCACAACAGTCCATATATCATTTCTCTCAAATTGCAAAAGTTCTTCCTGTATAACCTCAATCCACTCAGGATGCTCTAAAGCTTCATTAATATTTTTAGGCTCAATATGGGAAACATAACAACCAAAATTTTGAAGATTACACACTATTTTCCTAGTTTTCATGCCTTCATTTACATCACCAATCACATTATCCAAATACTGGTTTTTCTGAGTTCTTACATACCTGATTCTTCTTTCTGGAGAATTTTAATCTTCTGCATTGATTCCAGCTGCTGGAGTGATTTCAGTTATAACTGGCCCATCCACTTACTCTTCTATTGTTTCTTCTTCATCATCGGCTGATCCTTCCTCCTTTACAGCATTCTCAGTTACAACCTTGTTTTTCTTCTTTTTGCATGATTTTAGCAAGTTCTAGTTGCTTCATCCTCACCCGTACACGCATTTATATCTTTGGCATAATCAAATACAACATTGTAAGATTCCATGATAGTTTGAGTTCTCAAATTATAAACCATGTAGGCTCTACTATCAGTGGCATAGCCAAGAAATATTCCTTCATCACTCTTTTGTTCAAACTTACCCAGATTTTCTCTGTATTTTAGCACATAACAGACATAACCAAAAATATGCAAATATTTCAAATTGGGTTTTCTTCCTTTCCAAAGTTCATAAGCAGTTTTAGTGGTCCCTTTAGTAACATATAGAGGTGTCAAAAAGACTCAAGACCCAAAAACCGCACCGTAAATACCCAAAAACCGTAAGAACAGACCCGTCACGGAACCGTTTTTGGGTCTATCCAACCCGACCCCACTGGTTATTGGGGCGGATATGGTTCTCAACTCTATACCATGGACCCGATCCGCGGAACCGACTCGCATACCTGAACTATAGAACCGCAATATATACTCATATTTAAAATATATATATACATATTATGTATGTGCAACGAAAATTAGAAAAATGCATGAGAAAGAACACAAGAATAACTCATACAACGGCGAGTGAAGAAAGATGAAATGTTTTTGAATATGTGCGAAGACACGGTTGAAGATTTAACATTGAACAATTAGTTTTTCTGATGTTCTTATACTTGTTTTCATTAGTTGACGCTCATTTACTTTTTTTCTTTTATGACTTGTGGGGTTTTTTCCCCATAATTTTATATTTTTATCATTAATAATATAAAAATATGGGTTTTCCCCACCATTTAATAAAAAAAATGGTTGTTAATCTTTGTTGTGATTCCAAGTTTTACGATTTATTTTTAATTCAGTCTATCTTTCTTAATAATTTAGAGAAATCATTAACAATAAAATGGGTAATTAAGAAAATGAAAAATGGAACCATTAGTTTGTAATTTTTAAGTGACTGTGTAATGTTTACGTGATTCAGTAATCAACCAAATGCATTGTTGAGCAATATGAAGTAAAAAAATTGATAGTAGATCATTATTTTTTTATTTTTTTTAACAAGTTAAGAAATAACTTGAAAAAATATATTCATTATCAATATGTAAAAATACCATTTAGAAAAGAACATCTAGAAAATTAGAATAAATTTTACGAATTTTGGGTATTTTGGGTAAATACCAGCACTGAGAACCGTTATACCCATTACAAATATGGGTATGGGTCGGGTAAAATAAGTAAAAAAAAGTTATATAGACCCGACCCGTAGGTGATGAGAGAACCGCTAAAACCCTTACCCGAATACCCAAAAACCGTTGGGTCGGATCGATTAAAATTGACACCCCTGGTAATACAGACTCTATTAAAATGTGACAAGTTGTGCTAACTGCTTCTGCCCACATTCTTTTAGCAAGTTTCTTGGAGTTTAGCATAACTCTGGCCATTTCTTGAATGGTCGTGTTCTTTCTCTCAACAACACCGTTTTGCTGAGGGGTTTTAGGTGCAGAGAATTCATGTGAGATACCAGCAACATCACAGAAAAAAGCAAATTTATAGTTTTCAAATTACTTTCCATGATCACTTTTAATTCTCACTATCCTTCCAATTGTGTGGTTTTTCTCATTTTAAAGTTTGATACATAGGTTTTTAAAAGCATTATAGAAGTCAGATTTTTCTCTCAGAAAAATAACTCATGAGTATCTAGAAAAATTGTCCACCACAACTATAATGTATCTCTTGCCACCATAACTCTGTGTATGTATGGGACACATAAGGTCAATGTGGAAGAGTTCCAGTATATGAGTTGTGTATATCTGACTCATGATTTTATGAAACATTTCAATTTATTTGCCTTTTACACAGTCACCACATGTACCAGGATTCTAGACATTCATATCAGGAATTTCATGAACAACACCAGATTTAACAATTTTGCCAAGAGTTTTATAGTTGACATGTCCAAGGTTTTGGTGCCAAATTTCAGCTAAGCTGAGTTTTCCTTGGTTACAAGTGAGATTCTTAGAATTGGTTTCTAATTTCAAAACTGTAGCAATTATCTACAGATCTGATTCCATACATGACAAAATTCTTGTTTAAATCAGTTATTGTACATTTTTCTTAGGAAAAATCGACTATCACACATCTAGCACACAGTTGACTAATGCTAATCAGATTGGCTTTCAAACCTTTAACCAAAAGCACATTCTCAATACTAGGTATACCTTCCACACACAGAGTTTCTTTGCCAATGGTAATACATGTATCAGCACTCCCAAAAATAACAGTACTATTTTTTACCTTCTTTATATTCTCAAGATAGTCTGGATTTCCAGTCATATGTTTGGACCATCCACTGTCAAAATACCAAGAGTTAGGAGTAGTGGCTTTTAAAGAAACTATAGTGACAGTTTTACAAACAGTTGTAACATCACTAGTTTTCTTAACTTGCCAGATCCAAATAGATTTGGGGCTGGCAGTTTTCTTATAGAGAGACTTATTCCAGTATTCATTATTGATTCTTTTAAATCAAGTGACCTCTGTATGTCATGGCATGTTGCAGTAATAGCAGACTCATCTAGCATTTTTTTGCAGATTTAAGTATTTGACTCGGTTTGAACCAAAACTGAGATTTCCTCTTTTCAGTTTTAACTGAGTTCTTACCTGCACCTACCTTTTCTTTGGTGGAACTTTAAGCTTCTTCCTGGGTGGATTTTACAAACACTGTTGTACCTTTTCCACTAAAGCCAATGTATCTCAGTCCACTTCTATCCTTAGCAGCCCTTTGGGATACCAGAATCTCATCCAGTCTCTCTGAGGCTGAGGTGTTGAGCATTTTTATCTTCCTTTCTGGCTCATTTGCTTCTATATGTCTTTTCTGTAATTCAACCTTTAACTTATAATTTTCTAGAGTTAGTAAAGCAAGTTTATCTTCAAGTTCCTGACACTTTTTTATGCTTAGATTGTATTTTTTGAATAAGTTTGAATACTGGTTTTCAACATCTGGCAGGGTAACTTTCTCATCATCACTGTCATAATCATTGTTAGTTTTATCTGGATCACTTTCAGAGAATAAGTTAGAATCAGAAAAATCATCAGTTTTAGCATCAAAACCACAAAAATTCCTAGTCTCCTCACTACTCTCACCATCACTTCCACTGTCATCAAATGACATTTCAGTCATTGCTGCTATGGTTTTCTTCAACGTGTTAGCACATTCTGCCTGAAGATTACCATGACCACCACAAACTCTGCATTTTATACCTTTTAGCATTTGACTGCTAGAAGGATCTTTACTCTTAAAGTTTTTAGAAAAGATGTCTTTGGACACCCATTTATTTTCAGACTTCTTAGGTTCATAATTATTAACTTGATATCCATTCTGATCATTAAATGGTCTTTTAAAAAAAATTATGCATTTTTTTAGCAAAATGTGCAAATTCTTCATCAGCACTTTTAATTTCAGTTACAACTGACTTTTCTTTCTTAGCTTGTAAGTCAGCTCCTCGTATATGTGGCTTTTTGAAATACTTAGACTCAGATGTGCTACAATTTCCTATTAACTCTTCTAGTTTCATAGTCTCAAGTTCACTAGATTCCTCAATAACAGTAACTTTCATATCAAATCTAGGAGGAAGACATCTCAGGGTTTTCTTAACCAGTTTTTTCAACAGTTTCTTCTTCTTCCATTTTTAAATCCTTAAAGTCAGTAGCTAACTGTTGCAATCTAGAGACTTTAACCTTTATAGTTCCTCCAAAAATAACTTCTAAAGTTTTCCAGCAATCTTTACTATTAGCACATTGAGAAATTAAAGAAAGAAAATTTACTGTTACCCCATTATAGAGAGCATACATAGCCTTTGAATCACCTAGAGCTCGTTCCTTTTGTTCAGTAGTCCAATCTGTTTTAACAACATTGAATGCATTCTCTTCAGCATAAGTCACAGTTGGTGGAGTCCATCCATCTTCAACCATACTCCAGGCTTCCTCATCTATCGGCTTGATGTATGCCTTCATCTTGAGCTTCTATGAACCATAGTTTGTAGCACCTCTCAGCAATGGTGGTTTTCCACCAGAATTTCCTTCTTCCATTAGATCCATTGTTCTTAGAGTACAAGATCCACATCGAGTATGTTTGATGTGAAGTTCTGATACCAATTGAAATAACGAAATGTCTTAATACTCTAAGATGCATTAACGTGTGTTTCAGTTACAACTGAGCTTTAGTGAATTCATTCTCAGTTGCAACTTAAACTAGATCGTTTATAAACTTAAAACACACACTATCAAACGTACTGAATAAGGATATGAACATAGCACGTTTGATAACGGAGTTCGACCTATTGTACTCTCTGGAGCTCTTGCTCAGATTAGAATATTGAGAAAGATTACAATAAGTATATGAGTCTTACAAATCAGTAGCTCTCTAACTGTTTAAGCCTATACTGCTATTGCTATTACTTCTCTCAACTATTCTGTATAGGCTCATGCGGAAGTCTATCTCTCTAGCAATAGCATTGTATTCTAAGGAAATAGACTTTCAATTCTGAATACATAATCAAACCCTGCCTAGTTGCAGTTTTGCAGTTAGGTTCTAAGTGAGGTTGCAACCACAGTTGGAACCCAGTGTATTAATGGACAGAACTGTAAAAGGTTAAATGTACTTGAAATAAATCACACGCACATTTAACAACGGAGTTCACCTAACTAGGCTACGTCTCCGGGGCACTTACCCAGATTATGATATTATAAAAGCTTACAATATAGGATTCAAGTCTTAATGAAAAACTCTCAGAATCCCTCTAGGTTTTTCTGCCTATCTCTATATTGCTCCTACCTTATAACTATCACTTAATAAATCAATGGCATCCCACCATTGTTTTTCTTTTGAAAGCTCACGTGTATTCTCTTAAGAATGGGTTCTTTATAATTTAGAACACACACCTTTTTACAAGCTAAGTTATAAACTATTTATACAAGTAAAACAATCTTCTTGCTTCAAGATCTTTTATGATTGCTTTGACTTGTTTGATTGGCTTCAATCTTTCCATGTATGAGCAAACTCTTCAGCGTGGATTGGCTCCAATCATCATTGGTAATTCCTGTTTAATAACAAGCTTGATAATAGGAGTTAGTCTTTTCCTTTAACTAGGAAACTTATAAAGATAATCTCTTTTAGAGATAATATCTTTTCATATACATATGAAACACTTAACTCCATATTACATTCAATCTTAAACATATCATACTGAATTGATAAGGAACAAAGATTGACACAAGTGACAAAGATTTGCATAAGAATAGATATATAGAATTATCTATGTAAAGAAAACATCACTAATCTCTTTATATCTTTTAGGAAATCTTTCCTTACCACTTTGATATTCTCAATATAAACGCATACTAAACCTGTTAAGATCATATGAGAATATATCCTGCATACTTTAAAACAAATAATTATTATTAAAGAATAGTTATGCAGATTAACAGAACTAGACAGAATTCTGCTGAACAGCAGGTTGGAATTGAGGTTGCAACTAAGGTTGCAACATTACTTGAAACCTCCAACGCTGTCTAAGCAGGTTGTAACTGTGGTTGCAACTGAGGTTGCAACATTACTAGAAACCTATCAACATAGGTTATAACTGAGGTTGCAACATTGCTTGAAACCTAACAACACATGTCTTAGTTCATAATAAACAGATAGGATTATTTAGTGAAAACCATTAGACAACAAATAGAATTTAGACCAGAAATCTGGTCCTAACAGACCCCCTTCCTGTACATGTCTACAAATATTCTTCCATTTAATCCAATGATTCTTCTTTTTACCATATATATCACCCCAAAAGAAATTAGCTAACAGTTGGTCAATTTTTTTAACTACTAATTTTGACGGATTCATAGCTGCTAGGAAGTAAATAGGCATAGTACTAAGAACATATTTAATGAGAGTTAATTTACCTTCCATTGTTAAATTTTGAGTTCTCCAGCCTGAAATCTTCTTTCTTATCTTCAGAATAAGCTCATTGAACATAATACACTTCTTGTGACCAGCAAACAACTTACATCCCAGATAAGTAAAATGAGGCTTTTTTCTCTTTATATTCAAAATATTGCATATTTCATGTTTAGTCTTCTCCAAAACCCCTTTTGAAATATAAGCAAAGCTTTTATTCAAACTTATTTCTTGGCCAGAATCCCCATTATACATATGCAGAACTTTTTTGACAAGATTTATAGACTTTATATCAGCTCCACTAAAAATAATAATATCATCTGCAAATGCCAGGTATGTAATAATTGGTGTCCCAATGGGAGCTTTAAAGTTCTTCCAGTTTTTATTCTGAAAGAGAGCATTTAGATTTTTAGAGAGAACTTCAGAACATAATATGAACAAACTTGCTGAAATGGGATCACCTTGCCTTACTCCGTTAGTTGGGGAGAAATAACCTGTAGGAGCTCCATTAACAAGAACAGAAATATTTTTATAAGCTATTAGCCTCCAAATTCTGTCAATGCAGATCTCTGAAAAACCCATTTTCCTCAAGGTAGAAGTAAGAAAGTGCCAAGAGATTTTATCATATGCTTTTTTCGTATCAAGTTATAAGGCCAAACTTTTCCCACTAGATTTATTATTGATAGTAGCAATAAACTCTTAAGATAAGAGAATGTTATCCACAATATCCCTGTTTTTAACAAAACCACTTTGATTTTCTGAAATAAAAAGAGGAATAACTTCTGATAGTCTAGTATTCATAATTTTGGAGATAACTTTGTTAAAAAAGGTACAAAGACTAATGGGTCTGTATTATGAGAAATTATCAAGATTACTTTTCTTAGGAATTAAGGCAATAACAGTGGAAGACATAGCTTTTGGGAGGTTAGAAACAGAGAAGAAATACTTCATAGTTTTGAGGAGATCGTCTTTTATGATATCCCAAGTTGTAGTGAAGAAGTATCCATTGAACTCATCCATACCAGATGCACAACTCATATTAAGATCTCATATATCACTTTTAATCTCCTCTAAACTTACTCTGGAACAAAGTTTGTTGTTTTGATCTTCAGTTACAAATTTGGGGATTATATCCAAATTATGATAAGTATAATTTGAATTAGTATTAGCAGCTAACAATCTTTGAAAAAAGCTAGCAACTTCTTTTTTGATATCTTCTTTGTTTGTTAAATTTTCCCCTTCTCATTTTTGATAGCTGCAATATAACTTTTCCCCCTTCTTTTTTTACTACCCCATGGAAAAACTTTGTATTAGCATCACCTTCCTTGATCCACTTAATATTAGCTTTTTGATTCCAAAAATCCTCTTCTATCTTTAGCCTATAATTAAGATTGGCAGCAGGTTTATTGATTTCCACTTTGTTTGCAGATGAGGGATCATATTCAAAAACTTTTTCCACTCTTAAAACTTCATCTTCACTATCAATGAGACTCTGAAAAATGTTACCAAAGGTATCATTGTTCTACTGAATAAGAATTTTCTTTAAATTTTTAAGATTGTGGGCTATGGCATTAAGAGCATTCCCACCATTAAAATTAACCCAATTGTCCCTCCCTATTTGTAAAAAATCCTTATGATTGGTCCAGAATTGCTGAAAAATAAATCTTCTATATTTATGATCTTGATCAGTTTTACAAATAACTAAAAGAGTACTATGATCTGAATTGGTTTTGCTCAAATGTTCTAAAGTAATATCCTGGAACAAACTTGCACATGATTGGTTAATACAGACCTTGTCCATTCTTTCTAATATAGATCCATCTCCATCTCTTTTGCTCCACCAGGTGAATTTTGATCCCTTAAAATCAAGCTCTTGACAGCCAAGAAGTATCATATAATCAAGATAATCTGTTGCAGCATTCAAGTTTAAAGGTAGACCCCCCACTTTATCTTTTTTTGAAGAAACAGTATTGAAATTGCCAACATTAAATCACACAACACTTCCGTTTCTATACCAGTACATTTGGCATGTACAATAGACACCAAAATCTTTTGTGACATAAAAGGAACTTTTACCTCAAAGTTAAAACATTGATTCATCTGTAACCCGGTTGTTACCTCTAAGTCCTCATAGTAGAAAAGTCAAATTCTATTGTCTTTATGAGCCATAGCTTTCTCAAAACCCAGAATTTCCTTATATTCCTCTAATTTGCAAGCATCCACCTTAGGTTCTATACACACAAACAGCACCACTCTATGAACCAAACAGAGCTTTTTAATTATTCTACAAGTAGCTTTATTTCCAACCCCTCTAACATTCCAAACTATGGTTGTAAATATTAATTATGCTTTTTTCTCTCCCCAACATTAGAGGATCTTAAGTTCATTTTATTCTCCTTGAATTCTGCATTTTTCTGAATTGCAAAATCTCTCTTTTGGGATTTTTTCTTTTGGCTTCTAGACATAACATCCTCCCAATCCCTGTCTTCTTCACCTTGAACATCTGGCTTATCAGAAACATTACTAAATAAACCTGGTTCAGCATTTTCTTGAATTTAATCATAGCCAATCCTTTTTCTCTTTCTTCCTCTAGCCTAGCAATTTCTTCTATTTCATTATTGTTGTCTTCTTCTTCCTTGTAATTATTATCTCCTAACCCAACTTCATCTTTATTTTCTAGCTCAGTAACTTTAGTTGTCGCAGTAACTTATTTGAACTGGAAGTAACATTGACAGTTGGAAGCGTGCCACATATAATTTCTTCCTCTCTCTCTCTTCTAGTTCTACTTCTACATGAATTATTTATGGATTATGTTGTTTATTCTGCACTTTTTCCACTAAATCTTCTTCAATAATTTTTGCAGGTGAATCCTTGGCAGCAATGGCCTCTTTGGTGAATTTGTTCAAAACCCAATTTTTAGTGCTTTCTTTGACTTGATCTTCCTGTGGTTCTTTGGCTTGGTATTTTGTTGATTTTTTGGCTCTGTAAAAATTATTAATGGCCTTTCCTTTCTTCTTATTTTGAAGTGCTTTTTTATTTATGGGCTCGTGTTCTGGGGCAGTTTTTTGATCTTTCTCTGCATTGTCTTTTTTTTTCTTCTTTCTTAAAATAGCAATGATCTACCTTATGCCCTAACTTATTGCAAAAAAAACAATAATCTGGTAGATTTTCATGATCACAAAATTGCCAAAATCCTTCATTATTGCCATAGTTAATACGGATCCTTTCTGCAATCGGTTGAGCTAAATCTATTTCCACGCAAATACGAGCTAGCCCAGGTCTAGAAAGTTTGGCAGTGGGTTCATCTACCTTTAGTGGGGTTCCAAAAGCCCTATCTATGGAGAATATGCTAGTTTTATTATAAAGATGTATGGGTAACTTAGGCAATGTGATCCAAATAGGGATGATAGTTGATTCAAAATCATGATAAAAAACGTACGACCACTTAAAAATTCTCATTGGTTTACCTTCTATATACCACTCTTTTTTAAGCCATAATCTCTGAAAATCTTCTTCATGAAAACATCTTACCAATATATGTTTTCCATCTAGTACTCCTATTTGATAATCAGCTTGCAGATCCAAAGTTTTAAAAACTTTTTTGATCACTTCTAACTTAGGTTTCCCATGAGAAAATTTACCTACAACCGTATACTTAAACGGTTCTGATAACTTTTAGATTTCTTCCATAGAGTAGCTTATCATGGGCTCACCTTTATAAGATTCAAGATATTTTAGTGGAACTTCCGATTTTGGTTTAGAACTTACTATAGATGCAAGCGACTTTGTCACTGGTGGATCCGGTTTAATAAGTTGTGCGTTTTTGTCTCTCTCCGGCGAAGTATTTCGAGAAGTCATTCTTTCGGCGGCTAGGGTAGGGTTCTCTCTCTCTTATTATATATGCTAACTTTCTATTAATTATTCAATCGCTACAAAAAGACATGATAAATCAGGTTTGTTTTAATTATTCAATCGCCACAGAAAGACTGTTAGAGATTTAGGGTATGATAATCCTGGATAACTTCGAAGAATCGTGTTCGTACACTTTCCGAACAAAGTATTTCGACCCTATTATTGCCTGGGTTCACGAAATCTTTGTGGGGATAATTCTTGAAGAACAATCTGTTTCTGGCAAGGAGAATAGATTAGGAAATGTAGAGAGAATTTTCTTATATGTTTCTGTAACCAAAACCGAGGCCAAAT
Source organism: Primula veris (assembly GCA_963682055.1). Taxonomy (NCBI): domain Eukaryota; kingdom Viridiplantae; phylum Streptophyta; class Magnoliopsida; order Ericales; family Primulaceae; genus Primula; species Primula veris. The sequence continues at coordinate 16,615,752 of OY821747.1, read as the reverse complement.
GACTTCCTTCTTATATAGGAGATCAATAACCGAAACTGAAAGCAAGCAACTGTTCCGGAAAGGAAGCAACTGTTCCGGAAAGGAAGCAACTGTTGGGAAAGGGTCCAACTATTCAAAATTTTCTGGAAAGGAAGCAACTGTTCCGGAAAGGAAGCAACTGTTGGGAAAGGGTCCAACTATTCAAAATTTTCCGGAAAGGAAGCAACTGTTCGGAAAAATTTTTGCTCGGGGCGCTGCCCCGCACCCCGCCCGCTGTCCTGGCAGCGGGACCCCAGCCAGGGGCTCTCGCCCCTTGGACCCCGCCAGGGGCTCTGCCCCTTGGAACCCCGTTTCAATTATTCATATTCAATTATACGTTGGCTCGACGAGCGTGCACTCCGCACTTCCCTAACTCGTTTCCGAGTTTAACGCATTATTGCATCGGCCTATAATAAATCACATTACTACTAAAATACATTGATGATACTAAAATCACCAACAAATCCCCCCCATTTTAGTGTAATCCTTGATTTACTCATTATATACAATAATATATACAAGGGTATAACACACAGGTATAACAATCAAACAAATGCATAGATGAAAATGTCTTACGATTGAATTTTCATCTTAGTACAAATACACATTCCAAATACTCGAAAATCTGGGTGTCATAACGATTGAACCCGTCAATCCATTTGAATATCTGAAGATATAGTACACATATGTTTCTTACAATACTCTACTATTCATACTTGACACTTTACAAGCCATGTGTCCTTATCCATTAATAAGCATATAGGAAGCCAAGTCCAAGCTTCTTGAAGCGGCAAAACTTCATGCTCACATAGGTGATCCTTTTAATCTTGCACCTGCATTTGCAATTTTTCAAAAGAACCATTAAGAAGATATACTTCAACCTAGCCATCACTTGCAGGTCGCTCACCTTGGGAAGATAAACACAATTGCTCCAATCTCTAACTATGATCTTTCCACATTGAATTCTGCTTCTACGTTGTATTCGAAGGGAATTGGGTATACCACAGCTAATAGATTTAAATGGACTTTAATCCCATCCCAATTACCGACTTATTCACTAAGTCTCTAGCTAACCCCTTCGTCAAGTGGTCAGCTAAGTTTTGTTGCGACCGAACAAAATCAATAGATATCACCCCATTCATGATTAATTCCCTAATCATACTATGTCTAACACCCAAATGTCTAGACTTTCCATTGTATATTTGACTATAAGCTTTAGCCAGTGTGGCAGTACTATCACAACGGATAGAAATTGGTGATATCGGTTTAGGCCATATCGGAATCTCATATACCAAGTTCCTGAGCCATTCCGCTTCTTTACCAGCAGCTGCTAATGCTACAAACTCAGATTCCATTTTGGAACCAGTTATACATGTTTGCTTCTTGGAAGCCCATGAGATGGCACCTCCCCCAAGCAAGAACACCCATCCACTTGTAGAGGATGAGTCTTCAGCATTATTTATCCAACTAGCATCCGAATAACCCTCTAACACCAAAGGAAATCCCATATATGCCAATCCATAATTCATAGTACCCTTCAAGTACTTGAATACCCTAGTTATCGCATGCCAATGATGTCTACTAGGATTACTAGTAAATCTGCTCAACTTTCCAACCGCATAAGCAATATCCGGTCTAGTGCTAATCATAGCATACATCAAAGAGCCTATAGCTCTTGAGTATTCAAGTTGATCCACAGGTTTACCTGTATTTGGCATAAGCTTTTCTCCCGGATCCATGGGAGTACTTACTGGAGAACAACTTTCATAATTGAACTTCTTGAGTATTTTCTCAATGTAATGAGATTGCGTAATTACAATCCCCTTATTCTCCCGTTTAATCTTAATACCAAGAATAACGTCCGCTCTCCCATATCTTTCATGGAGAACTTTGATGACAAGAAATTCTTCGTTTTATCAACTTGATTTTGGTCGGTGCCAAAGATCAACATGTCATCAACATATAGACAAATGAAAACTCCTTTACTGGATGTATTAAATTTGCTATATACACATTTGTCTGCTTGGTTTAGAATGAAACCATTAGACAAAACTACTTCATCAAACTTTTGATGCCACTGCTTCGGAGCTTGTTTCAGCCCATACAGCGACTTAACTAGCTTACACACTTTATGCTCATTACCAGGCATTACAAATCCTTCAGGTTGCTTCATATACACTTCTTCTTCCAAATCACCATTCAGAAATGCTGTTTTGACATCCATTTGATGAATCACTAGATTATGAATAGCCGCCAAGGCAATCAACAATCTAATAGTAGTGATACGGGCAACTGGAGCATAGGTATCGAAATAATCAATCCCTTCCTTTTGTCTAAAGCCTTGGATTACTAATCTAGCTTTAAACTTGTCAATTGTACCATCGACTTTCATCTTCCTTTTGAAGATCCATTTGCAACCCAATGGTTTGCAACCTGGTAGTAAATCAGATAATACCCAAGTATTATTTTCCATGATAGAACCAATCTCTTCATCAATTGCTTCTTTCCAAAAAACAGAATCTCGAGATTTCACAGCTTCATCATACGTTCTTGGATCCTCCTCTATACTATAACAATAATAGTATTGAGTACCAATCTGATCTCTTGATCCCTCAACTAAATATAGTTGAAAATCAGATCCATAAGATCTAGATTTTCTACCTCTTTTGCTCCTACGGGGTTCAAGTGTCTCACTTGGCACATCAATTGAATGATCATCCCTTAGAGATTCATCTGAATTAGGTATAGAGTCCTTTGGTCTAGGTATAAAAGAGAAACAATTCTCATCAAATATGGCATCTCTCGATTCTATAATCGTGTTAATAGAAATCGAGTCATTAGGTTCTATAACATAAAACCTATAGGCCTTGGAGTGCTCAGCATATCCAACAAAGATGCAAGCTATACCCTTTTCACCCAAAGTTTTCCTTTTTGGGTCCGGGAGTCTAACCACGGCCCTACAACCCCAAACACGTAAAAATGTTAAGTTTGGTCGTTTCTTATACCAAAGTTCATATGGGGTAGTCTTGTTCCTTTTATTAGGAACCCTATTTAACAAATAGCAAGCCGTTAACATAGCTTCTCCCCAAAACCCTTCACTTAAACCAGAGTAAGATAACATGGCATTCACCATTTCTTTAAGAACTCTATTTTTCCTTTCAGCCACACCATTTTGTTGAGGTGTATAAGGTGCCGTAGTCTCATGTATGATTCCTACGGATTGGAAAAATACAGGATCATAATATTCACCACCTCTATCTGTACGCAATGTTTTAATCAACACATTCTGTTGCACTTCAACTCCAGTTTTATAAATTTTGAATTTATCTAAGGCTTCGTCCTTAGCGTGCAACAAATAGACATAGCAGAATCTAGATGCATCATCTATGAAAGTGATAAAATATTTTTTTTATGCCCTAATGATGGAGTAGCATGCAAATCACATAAATCACTATGTATTAATTCAAGAATGACAGATTTCCTTGTTATACTTTTAAAAGGTTGCCTAGTGATCTTTGTTAACATGCAAGTTTTACATATTTCTACATTTTCATTAAAAACAGGAATTAAATCATCTTTAGACATTTCATGCATTCTTTTATAGTGTACATGTCCTAGACGAGCATGCCATAACGAGAAATTGATAACATTCGAAGAAGACATAAATACAGAACTAGAATCATTAGGAACTCCATTCAAATTCATCATAAACATACCATTATTATAATATCCAAATCCTACAAACACACCAGACTTCGATAAAACATATTTATCGGATTCACACACTTGCTTGTATCCAAGCTTATTTAATACAGGACCAGAAATTAAATTCTTACGTAATTTAGGAACATACAAAACATTAAACAAAGTAATAGTCTTTCCAGAACTGAATTCTAGCACCACGTTTCCTTTGCCTTCAACGGGAGCAAAGTGATCATCTCCCATGTAGAGGACAGAACCATCTTCCACTGGAACAAAATTCTTGAACCAGAAACGATCCTTGCAAACATGTGTTGTGGCGCCAGAATCAATCCACCACGCGATAGCATCATCCTTGGTTTTCGGATTGGTCCTTAGACCCTTTTCCTGAACCACTTGCATTCGCGTTGTCGTGCTTTTTGCCGAAACGGCAATCCCTCTTGAAGTGGCCTGTTTTGCCACACTTCCAGCATTCTAGTTTCGGTTTCTTGTTAGCACCGAAACTGCCCTTATTGTTCTTGAAAGCACGCTTCTTTCCTTTGTTTTTGTTGTTATCGTTCTTACCACCCTCTTCAACCATATTAACCGAGGGTCCAGCAATTTGTTTGCCCTTTCCTTTGTCATCCTCCTGCGCTCTTAGAGATTCTTCTATGCGCAAGTGACTTCCAAGTTGGATCAAAGACAGTTCGTCTTTTCCATGTTTCAGATTGTGTTTGAAATCCTTCCACGAAGGAGGCAACTTGTCTATAATGCTTGAGACAGATATTGTTTCATCCATCTTCAATCCGTGTTGTGTGAATTGTCCAAGGATTCGGAGGAGTTCATTGAATTGTTCCATGACAGACCTCGATTCAACCATTTTGTAATTGTTGAAATCGGTTACCAGGAACTTTTTACTGGATGAGTCCTCTGCCATGTACTTGGATTCGAGACAATCCCACAATTCCTTTGCAGATTCCACGTTTTGGTAAATATCAAATAAGGGATCAAACATACCGTTAAGAATGTGCCCTCTGCAAATGTAGTCGTCGTTCTCCCACTTTGATCTGCGTCTTAGATTTTCAACCGTGTCAACCTCTACAAATTCTGGAATCGGTGTAGACAGGACGTGCACCACCTTTAACGTTGTCAACATGAAATGCATCTTCTTCTGCCAACGCCTGAAGTCTTGTCCTTGAAACTTGTCCAATTTTCCGAAATTTGTAGTCATCTCCTTGACGGTGCTTCCTCCAGCCATGATTATCAGAAATTACTTTGTTCGTTTGTTAGAGATTTAGGGTATGATAATCCTGGATAACTTCGAAGAATCGTGTTCGTACACTTTCCGAACAAAGTATTTCGACCCTATTATTGCCTGGGTTCACGAAATCTTTGTGGGGATAATTCTTGAAGAACAATCTGTTTCTGGCAAGGAGAATAGATTAGGAAATGTAGAGAGAATTTTCTTATATGTTTCTGTAACCAAAACCGAGGCCAAATGACTTCCTTCTTATATAGGAGATCAATAACCGAAACTGAAAGCAAGCAACTGTTCCGGAAAGGAAGCAACTGTTCCGGAAAGGAAGCAACTGTTGGGAAAGGGTACAACTATTCAAAATTTTCCGGAAAGGAAGCAACTGTTCCGGAAAGGAAGCAACTGTTGGGAAAGGGTCCAACTATTCAAAATTTTCCGGAAAGGAAGCAACTGTTCGGAAAAATTTTCGCTCGGGGCGCTGCCCCGCACCCCGCCCGCTGTCCTGGCAGCGGGACCCCAGCCAGGGGCTCTCGCCCCTTGGACCCCGTCAGGGGCTCTGCCCCTTGGAACCCCGTTTCAATTATTCATATTCAATTATACGTTGGCTCGACGAGCGTGCACTCCGCACTTCCCTAACTCGTTTCCGAGTTTAACGCATTATTGCATCGGCCTATAATAAATCACATTACTACTAAAATACATTGATGATACTAAAATCACCAACAAAGACATGATAAATCAAGTTTGATATTCTGAAACTATGGTACCGTCTCCAAGTTCAGATATTTGGTTAATTTGTTTCTTTTTCTTTAGCACATGATACCCAGAATAGAATGTCAAGCCTGAACTAAACTCTAAGACTTTTGTTGGAGTAAAGCTCAATCTCGAGGATCTGGAGATGATCTTGGAAGCCTATCTTGTACAGATTGATGATGTCTTTATTAATACTATCCCATGGAAGTCTTTTTCTTAGCATAAAGAATAAAACAGGCTAGTAGCCGTCTCAGATCTTTATTTAGTGATCCGGATATATGTAATAGGAGTAGATATTTGGACATATCTATCTATCAATGTGTAAACACTTGCTAAAAACAAGTGCATAGAATAAAACGTTGAATATATTAGACACTACAGGTATGAATATACTTTTTGTTTGTTGTACTATTTGTCACATTTTCTAGGAGCATGCCTTTAATTGTTCATATTACAAGAAAGTATGGGCAGAAGAGGAATTTTGGCATCGGATTACGATAGTGTTATCCTAAGAGTCTTAGAATCGAGTGGGACATTTCTGAGTAATATTTACGTATCACATACCTGGCTATATATGGCTCGAAGTAATTCTAGGTTTAGTTTATGTTTTTCTTGCTTATGAGACTGAAACCAATGAATTTCCTGAGACTGAAAGATTAGTATTTTCCACATTTCGTTAAGGAATTGGCTAACTACAGAAACTAGAAACCAATGGAAACTAATCCTCATAGATTTTCAAATATGAGGAGCGCATAAATCCATTTTTAAACTCCTTTATCTCATTAACCTGTCGAGCATTTACCACAGAACGTCTACCTTCAAAATCAAAAAACAACGTTTTGAGACCATTATTAAAGGTGAGAATTAAGCCATTCTATCTGAAATACGATTCTGAGCAGATGGTCTATAATTGGTCATGCAATAAATATCACCATTACTTTTTCTTAATGAGGAAGTTATTAGTCAAGAATTTTGTTGTACACCAATATATAGTTGGGGAATGACCTTAAAGTACAAGCAGCTATTCAGAAATCTATTTCAAGTTAGATTTTGTTTACCTTAATTCCCGTATGAAATGAATTGTAAACGACCAGACAGTACCTTTCTGATCATGAACTCTGTAATCGACAACTAAAAAAGTTATAAAAATAGAAAATTGAAAGATGTCAACCGACACTTCTTTTTACAATCTGCAACGTGTGGCAGAATTGCCAGTTAAGGAATGTTTTTTATGGAAAAGCAGAAGTTCATTTCGCAAAGAAAGTAGCCGGCCTTTTCTTATTAATAAACAAATAAACGTGGGACCGAATCAAAGTTTGGAGGGTGAGAGTAGAATTTATCCAACTCTAAATTGAGCAGATTCCTTTGTTTGGACAAACAAGGAGAATTTGCCATTCATTCAATCACACTCGCAGCCTGCTACAAATATATGAATATATGTATTTCTTATACTATAATAAAAATAAATTGCTGGCACGTATATAAATATAATGAGCCTCGTCACTTACCTCCATCTCTTACAGCTCTCTCTATCTCATTTAAGTTTCTCTGAGGCTGGTGCACGGTCAATAGTTACACTGATTCAAAAGCAGAGAAGTTAATTTTCTTTTGGAGATTTGACACGCATTTAATACCAAAACTAGAAACATCGTTGCATTGTTGAATTCTAACTAACTGAGTACATACAGAGGAGTGAAAATATAGGATGGGAGAAGCTAAACATGACAACAACAGCAACAGTCACGGTCCCAAGTCACTTGATATTTCATTCGATGTGGTTCCACTTAATAGCTCAAAATCAGGATTTGACGATGACGGACGCCCTAAACGAACTGGTATACTTGTACAAAAATATATGTCCTTCATTTGGATTGCTTTAGATTTGTAAACTTACCACAAACACTGATAAATGATATGGTGACGTGGTTTTTCCTTTAAAAGGAAGTACATTACTACTTTCTATAATAGTCCCTTGAGCGTATATACTGGCTCATGATTTTACATAGAAATAGCCAAGAAACCAAGAAATCTTCGACCTCGTTTTTAAACATCTAGAGTGAAATTACATTGCATGAAAAGAAAAAGGATACCGAAAAAGGTCCTCAGGGTGGGAATAGCCTATAGTTTAAGTCTTTTAGACTAAGTTTCATGGGGTCGAATTCCCCCGTTAAGAGATTTTCTATAACAATTCCACGTGAAAACTCTTCAACTGCAACCAAACGTATAGAATTGTTCTCCCTAAATTTTACACCTTTATAAATTCAAACTGTTTCGTCTCTTTTTAATAGTTTTTTCTTTTTCATTGTCCTTTTTCAGGAACGTTTTGGACAGCAAGTGCCCACATTATAACATGTGTAATAGGATCAGGTGTTCTATCTTTAGCTTGGGCTATAGCTCAACTGGGATGGATAGCTGGTCCATGTGTTATGTTCATGTTTTCTTTCGTCATTTACTATACTTCTGCTCTCCTTGCTGATTGTTACCGTTCTGGTGACCCCGTATCTGGAAAGCGAAACTATACATACATGGATGCTGTTCGAGCCAATCTTGGTATGTGATACATATACACACTCAACTTTATTAACAATTCATTTTTGCTTTTCTGAATATATTGCTTTGATGATCCTCAGGTGGGTTCCAAGTCAAGATGTGTGGTTTCATTCAGTATCTGAACCTTTTTGGAACAGCAATTGGGTACACTATTGCAGCATCTATTAGCATGACGTCAGTACTTTATTCTTGTTCTTGTTTTCTTTTTTAAAATTAGTTTTTCCTATTTCCTGAATTACTAATATGTTTTGATTGACAGGGCGGTGAAACGGTCAAATTGTTTTCACAATAGTGGCGGGAACAACGCATGCAAGATGTCAAGCACCCCATTTATGATTTTGTTTGGTGTTGCAGAAATTTTGCTATCTCAGATACCTGATTTCGATCAAATTTGGTGGCTATCTATTGTTGCTTCTATTATGTCCTTTACCTATTCGTCCATTGGCCTTGGTCTTGGGGTTGCCAAAGTTATAGGTCATTGTTTTTCTGTTTTATTGTCTTGTTTTTTATTATTGTTTCTTAAAGGACGTATGAAATTACTTTATGATGTATGATGATCAGTAATGAACAAAAGTTAATTACCTGATATTTTTGCATTCAGCTAATGGCCATTTTAAGGGCGGTGTTACTGGGATAAGTTTAGGAACGGTAACCGAAACCCAAAAGGTATGGAGAAGCTTCCAAGCACTGGGAAACATTGCCTTTGCCTACTCCTTCTCGATGATCCTTATAGAAATTCAGGTGAGATGCATTGCGTCAATCAAGAAAAAATAAGAGTTTTTTGGCTCTATACTAATTCTTTCTAATTCATATTCCTGTTGTTATGTTCTCTAGTTTGGGCGTTAGAAGAAAAACTAATCCAAATTACTGTACAATAGAAATGTTCAGAAAGTTAACTAGCAAATCATCATTCATTCATTCTGCAACTCACCTCTATTGAGATAATTTGTTTTGTTTACTTTCTAGAAAAGATTCAGGCTCTTTGTGAATCGATTCAAATATAGATTTCTTCTAATGTTTCTTTTCAAAAAGCTTCTCATAATGGAAACAAACTTCCCTTTACTGTTGGACCTATTTGTATCTCAAATTATTTATCTTTTGCCTAGTCTTCATGTCTTATTATTAATATTAAGAGAAATCTTTCTGTTCGTCAATCTACACGACAACACTGATGTCATGTCGTACACACATATCATGTTGTCATGCTCTAGCCATCAAGCATGTCGCATGAGCCTTTATTGCTCACTCATTATGATCAAAATTATTGAGACTGAAACACCAAGACATGAGTGATAAATCTCTAGAATTCGGTTTCAAGACAAGACTAGCTAGCATTATCATTCTCTTTTTTCTTTTTTCGACGGGCAGCATTGTTCTTTTATTAACGTCTAGATCTGGTGTGATAATAGGACACAATAAGATCTCCCCCATCAGAAGCAAAAACAATGAAGAAGGCAACTTTCTTAAGTATCATAGTAACTACCGCTTTCTATTTACTGTGCGGGTGCATGGGATACGCTGCATTTGGCGATTTAGCCCCGGGTAACCTATTAACTGGTTTCGGCTTCTTCGAACCTTATTGGTTGGTAAACATTGCCAATATCGCTATCGTAGTTCACCTCGTCGGGGCATATCAAGTATTTGTTCAACCTTTATACTCATTCGTCGAAAAATGGGCAGCAGAGGTATTTCCAGAAAGTAAATTCATTAACAAGGAGTACAGGGTCCCCCTCTGGGGCTCGCAATCCTTTAGACTCAATTTTTTCCGTTTAATATGGCGAACAATTTTTGTGATAGTCAGCACTGTTTTGTCACTGCTTCTACCTTTCTTTAACGACGTGGTTGGGCTACTAGGAGCGATTGGGTTTTGGCCTTTGACGGTTTATTATCCTGTTGAGATGTATATTATTCAAAAGAATATACCAAAGTGGAGTACTAAATGGACATGTTTACAAATTCTTAGTGTTGTTTGCCTCGTAATCTCCGTCGCAGCTGCTGTTGGCTCGATTGCTGGGGTTATACAAGATCTCAAGGTTTATAAGCCATTCAAGAACTAGGTTCTTTAAGAATGACAGTTCATTTCTGCTTGCAAAATTTGTTGTAATTTCTTGCTCTCACATAATGTTTCCGTCATAAACATAATTCCGTTCTTGGTGCGTAAATTGAAAATAAAATAGATTTCATTACTTTTAATTTGTAATCTCCTCACATTCTGTTTTCCATGACGAAACAATAGTAAGTGTTGGATTTCGTCTCATCCGGTACAAACTATATCTTAGAAATGAACCGGCATTATAACCATATAAGTTACATGATAAACAAATACTTTATTAAATTATCATGATAAACAATTCATATGCACTAATGATGTGACACCATAGTCTATATAAATAATACTCTTGCTAACGAAAATAAAGTGTGTTAGAAAATGTGTAACTTAGCTGTCTCATCAACATTACCAACCTATTTCAAGGACATCAGCCCTGACATTCACCAAAATTTGGAAGAGAAAAGTTGAGTAGAGTTGTTACAAGGAATTAAAAAAAAAGTCACATTATCACACGCTCCTGGGTCGTTGGTGGCGATCTAATCTCGTCCTTCGAATGGACATGCTCCCCAGGTCGGAGGAGATCATAGTTGGGGATGTAGGTGATCCCTTCCACACTCTCACGATAAATGGGTGCAACAAAATCATTTATTGTGTTACGGCACGTTTAACCATCACTTGTAATCTCTAAAAAGTCAAACTTCCAGGATGTTTATAACCTAATGAATGCTTTCGAGGACTACATTTGTAGAACCAAAAATGAAATAGTCAATTCAATTGCTTGGAAATCTCTCCTTAAAACCTAATTCACCCACAACAGTCTTACAGGATGCGGATTAAGTTACTAATTGTTCTTTACTAATTGTTCTCATGAAAAAGGAACAATAGAGGATTAGGATTTAAATTTCTCTTCTCACTATTATTATCTTAATTTTATTACTGTAGGTATGACTTTCACTATTGAAATTAAGGCTTTCTGGACGTAAACAAACATTTATGGTTAAAATAAATTTTTCGCTTAATTGGTTTACCGTAAAATTTTAGAAAACTTTTCTCACATATCTAGTAAAAGTGGGATAAACGATTCCCCCGTAAATAAAGTTGAAAACAGTTTACCGAGTCCCTCTCTATATTATTTATAATACTAGTACTGTAACTATAATTAATTATAGATTATTCTTTCAAAATTATTTAATAAATTAGTCCAATATTCCACCTAATTAACCAAAAAAAATATATGGGAATTTCTAAAAAAAACAAAAATTGGAAAAAAAATCTGAAAACCCCAAAAAAAAATCCAAAACCCAAAAGAAGTCAATATTATTTTACTTATATCTCTATTTTATCGAAAATAATTTATAATCAATGTTTGATTTTCTATACTATTTGATTTTCTATACTTTTAATTTTATAAGTTAATAGGTTAAAAATTTATATGTTATTAAAAGTGATGTATATGAAAGAAAATATGTGTTCATGTAAGATTTACTATACATGTTGAGATTTTTTTCAAACAACGATTTATTTGTTAAAAAAAAGAATTTGTAAAAAAGAATTTGAGTTTTTATAAAATTTTAGCTGAAAAACTTCTAATGCAGCAATTGCCAGTAAATAAAAATAAACAAAAGTTTTCAAAGTATTCTTGTGTAAATTTTAGGGGTGGTTTAAGTGACACCCATTTTTTACACCGTTTTTGACACTTTTATTAAAAACGCTCTAAATTAAAATTTGGTTAATACATATCTCCACGGTTTAACGACGGGAAGAAAAATATTCGTCTTGTTGTTTTTTTTAGACGTATAATTACATTTATTGGATTTATCATAATTTACCATGATTTTCAATACATGCAATTATACATCTGAAAAAAAAAATCATATTTATATTCATGTCATGAAACTTTAGAGATATGCATTGACCAATCTTGATTGGAAAAATTTTTGCACATGTATATCAAAAAAAAAAAATGTCAAAATGGGTGACAATAATTGAACCGTCCTCTATATGTATTTTCACATGAAAAGTTTTATTATGAACCAAACAAAAGCTAAGGGGAATACTGCTTTTTCTTAAATTTAATAATCAAGGACTATTTTTATTTACGAATTTGCTAACGAGTCTCCAATTAAAATATCATTTAACTTTTTTATTTGACGGAACACCGTACCATTAATGAAAAATGCATAAAACATGAATTAAACTAAATCATTGGATTGTGTTTATTTCATAGTTAGATTGTGTTTATTTCATAGTTAGATTTAACCATAAAGAATATGAGTGCATAACAAACTTTAAAAAATTTGAATCCGTCCCCAACCAACAAACACATTGTATATAAGCATTAAACAACTTTCAAAATCAAAGCTACAATTAATACAATGCATTTATAACATAAAATTATTTAATTTGTTCAAGTTATAAAAATCTTATCAATAAATTACTATAAAAAAAAACTAATTGCAACAAATATTTTTCTCTCTTCTGTTTATTCCATTTGGGTGAACAAATTGCTCCAGACAGATACACTGTATTAGTCTGTATACCACCTTCTGTTTTTATTTTTTATACATCCACCGTATATACCCAATTATTTCGTTTTTAAAATGCACAACATGAAGCTTTATTTGTGGAAATCTTAAGATTACTAATTCTGTATGCGCATAAGCTTTTTATTTACTTTTTTTTTTCTTCTGAACAAACATTTTAAAAATAAAATAAAACTTTAATTTAAGAAAAAATTGGGATTTCTTTTTTATGAATACAGTAAAAAAAAAAAAAAAAAGATAAAAATGATTAAAACAAATGTGCAACCGCATAACACAAACATAAGTCTTACTAAAATAGTATATATTTGTTACACTAATGGTACGAGCGTGCAGGTCTGCAATCGCTGTCTCTCTCTCTCTCTCTCTCTCTCTATATATCTATAATATAGTAAATATATATATAATACACTAATATACATATATTTGTATTCATTTATTTATTCATCCAATTTCAGTGTTATTATAACGTTGAATCTGTTTGTCTCTCTCTCTGGTAATTACTTTCTAATCATGATTGCCTGTTTTATATTTTCTTCTTTATTATTTCTTAAAAAAAACCTGTTACGATAAAAATCTTTTTAGGGTTCGGTTATTGGTCCATGCATGCACTTATTTCTCTCCTACATTTACTATTCTCATTTACGTAGTTAATGTGTTTACAGCTGCCTTGTTTGTTTAATTACATGAAGTTTTTAAGATCACGTTTGCCTTCTTCTTCCTATTATTTTTAATGATTTTGAAAAAGTTATTTCAGTTTTTGACCTATGAATGTGGAAATTTTAAGCGGAATGAACTGAGCATTTTCTTCAACCTCCAAAGTCCAAACTCCAGCTTATTTTTGCCAACCTCCAAATTAATATCAGTGTTTTAAAAAACGAAATCTTAACTAAAGCGTTTTTAAAAGAGATATGCCAAAAGCATAACCTTTAGCGGTCTAAAAAGCGGAAAAGCGAGCTTTTAAAGTTTTTTTTAAATTCTTTGAATCGAGCCTTTTCACTACGAAACGCGCTTTTTAAAACAGTGATTAAAATATGGCTATGAGAAATCATTAATGTAAACAAAAAATAGCAAAAATGCATGTAAAAAAGTATATAAATTTTTTAGGCTTATGGGGGTGTTGTGGCCTACGATAGTCACCACTTAGTTTCCTCTGGCCTCTTGAGTACAACTTTTAAGTAAACAACCGCCTGAGGATTTAAATAGGTTTGTGTTCATTTCAACTAAATTTTCCAGCATTTTAAGCTTTTAAGCTGACCCACAAAATAACCCTAATGTTTGTAAGCAAAGACGCGTATTGTAAAGGGTCCTACTAACCAAGCTTGTGAGACTAACAAAGAAAAAAAAGAGGGATTGTTCCTAGACTTGATCGGCAAACTGCAAACCTATGAGGAAGAGTTGTTAAAAATGCGGAATAGATTATTCAACGACAATCTATGTGTTCATTTAAATTACTGAGGAGAATAGATATGTGAAGTTAAATGGTTTTGGATATGATGAATTACACCTTTGAAATTTGTTTTTAACTTAATATTAACAGTAACATCTATAACTTATAGACTATAAGCAATGTGCTCAGACTTGATTAGAAAACAGATGTGGATGAATTTGTTATAGAAGTAGTGTAGATTATTTTGGCTTCACTTTTTTAACTAGTTAGTCGTTAGTGTACGTTAAGTGAATATGCCTTGTCTCGGAATTTGACAAGAAAGACCTATTCGTTCACTAAGTAACAATACGTAAAATAAAGAAGCGTTGGGGTGCATACTTGATGGAGGAAGCAGTTGAGTAAGAGTTGGTGAAAAATTAGTTTGGATTCTTCTGGCATTATATTCTTAACTTGTTAGTCATTCGAATTGGAAATAAGAATATGCCTTGGACCTTAGGCTGAATGCTGCTAGATCATGGAGTCCCGAAAGTCAAAGATGATAGACCAGTCCAGTAATCCGGTTATATTGTTAATGGGGATGCAAGATCCCTTTTTGAAGCAAATTATACCGGAACTTATAACAGCAAATGAAATCTGTTTATAATTTCAGGGGGTGCAGTGGCACCCTGGTGTCAGTATTAAGATCCTCCCCTCATATTGGTTTTGTTTTTTCAGTATATGTAGAAACGATGGGACGCAGAGCTGAAGATAACACTAGAAATGATGAAGAATTGGGCAAAGCGACAATGGCACATCAACAACAACAGCAGAGGCGAAAAGGTGGCATCGGTATAAGGGAATGGGCTGTGGTGTTGGAATCTGGTGGCTCACAGATCGAGGAAGTCGGGAAGCACGCAATTATGAGGCGAACAGGTCTTCCGGCACGTGACCTGAGAATCTTGGATCCTGTTCTTTCTTACCCTTCTACTATTCTTGGTAGAGAGAGGGCCATTGTTATCAACTTAGAACATATAAAAGCGATTGTCACTGCTAAGGAGCTATTCATGATTAAATCCACTAATCCGCTTGTTGTTCAGTTTGTTAATGATCTCCAGGACCGGGTCTCTCTTCCTAGAGATATACATGTACAGGTGAAAACAACGGTTCTTCAAACACACAGTTTTTTTCTTTAATTAGTTTTAGCTATCAAGTAGCATATGAGAAAGAGAAAGGCTTTATTTTTGGGTAACTGGTAATGGACTAAATATCAGTGTTTTAAAAAGCGAAATCTTACTTAAAGCGTTTTTGTAATAGATATGCTAAAAGCGTAAAAAGCGTAAGCTTTTAGCGGCCTAGAAAGCGAAAAGGTGAAATTTTTAAGATTTTTTTAAGCTTTGAATCGAGCTTTTTCACTACGAAGCGCACTTTTTTAAAACAGTGCTAAATATCCGTTGGTATTTAGACATTCCTGAGTATTATGTTTGTCAGAGTGCATGTGTATTTAGCCTTTGATGTCATCAATTTTTAATGAGATGGAATTCAATATGCCCACATTGTAGGCACTACAATTTACTCCACGGATTCATCAGTATCTTACAAAATTATTCACAAAGACCTATTTGTTTTATTCTCTTTTCACATGATCGCTGCTGTGCGATTGTCTTTTGTGTGTGTAGAAAAAGAAAAACTAGTTGTTTTTAGGAATATTTCTTTAAGCTAGTGTATAGCATAATTTGTTCAAGCTAGGTTCAGTCATGGTGAACGATTCATGATATGATTATTCCAAATAATTTTTTACACACCGACTTATCAGATGGAATCTTTTATAGTAGGTAGTCACTGGAAGTAACTTTTTCATATGTGCAGCATTTCCAAAACGATGAAGAGAGAAACACCACAAAGACGGGAATGGTTGATGGACAGAAGGTGTTACCCTTTGAGTTTAGAGCACTTGAAGCCTGTCTTGAGTCTGCTTGCAAGTGCCTTGAATCTGAAGTACGTAACTTTACTGTACTTTATAATAAATTATGTCCTTGTGCAAAATACACAAGAACTTCATTTCCTCAATATCTTGACATATCTGTTTTAATTTGGTTTGAGGATGGGAACACAGACGCAGACACGCCAAGATTAAGAAATTAGGGGTCACATAAGTTTAGACTTTAGATATGTGTCTTTTACTCCAAGTTATGAGAAAATTTAAATGAATAATTTGAAATTAGCTTCTTTTATAAGTAGTGTCTACAACTGGTGCTGACGCTTCCAGAAGTAAGTACAGGCTATGATTGGATTTTCTACAGTCCCTTTTCGTTTCTCTAAATCTATTCCAAAGTAAAAAATTATGGTGAGGGATTATGTGAATCAATATAACGGGCCTTAGTAATTTATCACAGCTTGCAACTATTCTTTTGAAACCTATCACATCTATGACAGAAGACTTGATTGCTTTTTTGCTTTCTTTCCCCGTCTCTACTTCACCCAAATCACTTCTTCTCATCGTCCCGTTTCTTACTCACAGCTAAATTCGTGTTTGTTTTTGTAGCGTAGCTTTCATATAGAATTTCGTTTGATCAATAATGAGTGAAATGTTATGGTTGGTGATGGAGTCCATTTCTTTGAAGACAAAGGATAAAAATAAAAAACTCAGAGGAACAAAACTTTTTTGTTTTCCGAAAATGGTCCAAAAAGTTTCGTTCGATATAAATGTTAAAAAGTTTCGTTCTATATAAATGATAGAAATGTTAAGGTTCGTGGTGGAGTCTATTTCATTTCAAACAGTATAATTCCCTTGATAACTCAGAGGAACAGAACTTCTATTTGTTATGACAAAATTGTCCTAATTTTTTTTGTTTACTAGGAGACAGATCGAAGATAATGATGGATACAATTCTTACCGTTTGCTGCATACGTAATGAAGCATTTCAAGAGTTTAAAAAGATTTTTAGCATATTATGTAATAATCTAGATGATCCCAAAGTCTGGAGCCGTTTCAAAATGTTTGTGCCTTTGACAAATTGTAAATCAGAGGAAAATGAAATCTTCTTACACGAGATTAATTGACTATGTTTAGTTTAGATTTTATAAATGTTAATGCTGGATGTAGCTGAGGATTTTATAGCCAATGAGGACAGATAGAGTAACATAGAACACTCCCTTCCAAGAAGTGATCAGATCTAGAGCTATGCTTGTTATATTAGAAATAAAACACCCAAAACAGTAGGAATATAAAAGGAAAAGAAACTTGGCGAAACTGCAACTTTGATTAAATAATCAATAAACTGTTACAATCTCTAACTGTTAGCTTTAATCAACCTTAAAGTCTAGCTTGATAGCTTTTAATTCTGGCTATCTAACTCAGGAAAAGGCTGAGGTATTTATAGGAAAATAACTAATCCTATTCATATTAGGATTATAACCAAAATTACTCCTAATTCAACAAGCAGTATTACTTTGACTAAACCTAATCCTAATACTAATTTAACTAAAGGGTATCCTCCTGGATCAAGACGAAAACCTTAAATTTTCCTAAAATTAACGGAGATCAATTTTCAAAAATATTTTTAGATTGAAGCTATCATCATTCCTATGATCTGATCTAATATTCAGAGTTGGAAGAATCTTATCCTAGTATATATCCCTGGAAATAAATTATCAATGAGAAGTTCTGTTCCCTTTTATGTTGCAATTTTGATTTGTCTCGCTGTCTCTAAATTCAAAGAAATAAAAATATAGAATAAACCAAAGCTGATGCATCTTATGTTGTTTCTTTGATTAATGAATTTGTCATAATTTTTCTCTTGTCCTCTAATGTGTGACTTTAATTTTATCCACTGCAGACTCAAACACTGGAGCAAGAAGCATATCCAGCACTAGATGAGCTGTCATCTAAAATCAGCACACTTAATCTTGAGCGTGTTAGACAGATAAAGAGTCGTCTAGTAGCAATATCAGGTCGTGTTCAGAAGGTAAATGTGAATGCGATGTTACTGCAATTATTTTAAAAAATATCATGATTTTGATATTAAAAAAAAGGTCACTTGAGGATACCACTTTTCCTTGAATCGCAATTGGTTATACAAGTAGAGCCTGATATTCTTAAATTGTTTCCACCCAATCCGTTTGTTTGTTTTCTGGTGCATTAAAAGGTGATTCCACAAAAAAGGAGCATTGTTAGATTTTACTAAACTTGACTTACACGGATGTGGCCAACATTCACTTTTGAGTTAACTGGTGACGATGAATTTCATTTTTAGATTCGTAGTAGTTGGTAAACTGGTTAAGTGTTGTTGAAGGTCAACACTGTTAGCTAAAGTTTCTCCCCGTAATAGCTCTAGAAGACATGCTAGGCGTAGCTTCAAAAGTCATTGGATTGACTTAGGATTTTTTTGTAAAGGTTTATGCTCCACCAAAGTAGTAGATGGATGTGTTGATAGGCTGAAACAGGATAAGTCATAGAGATTAAATTTTTTTAGCATAAAGCATGAAAAATGTGGAATCTAGGCTTGGAGAAGTTCATTCGAGAAAAGTGACAAATAATGTTTGTAGGATTCTTACATCCTAATGGTTTTATCTATTTATCTTATAAAATAGTTCTGTTTAGAGTCATGACCCCTATATGAGAAAATGGTTTTGGCCAAGTAGGCTCAGGACTTTTCATTTTAAGCAGCAGAATTAAAATACGAGTTAGTACGAATTTCAGAATGATTGTAAATTTGTTGAATTTTCCATTTACCAAATGATATAAGGAGATAAATTTGACCAGTGTTTTTAAAAAAACGCGTCAAATGTAGCTAGCATTTCTACAATGGTGAAAGTTTTCTGAGCAAAAAAAAAAAATGTTGCACTTTTCCGTAAGGTGTTTTTTTCCTTGAAAGAGAAAACTCAAGGTTTTATTTAAGCTTTGACGCAAAGCTTTTTAAAACAGAAAGTTTGACTAAGCTTAATTCTCGCTTAAGCTTTCCTTTTTCTCATTAAGACTCAAGAAAACCATAGTATGATAGTCTGATATGAATTAGGCTCACAAGTTCATTAAAACCAAACTAAGATTTTACTAGTAGTACGATAAAAACTCACAAAAAGAGTAAGGACGTCAAGAATTTAGTCTAGACTCTAGATATCCGAATCAGTAAAAAGGCCTTGCTTTATCTATTATTAAAGGATATATAGATTTTTTTTATGAGCAAATAAAGAATATATACATTAGAATAGGTATACAATTGACATTAAGTTCATGGTGCTAAATATCTCCAGCATCAGCATCAATTAGGAATCGTCTGTCATCTATTATTACCCTTCTTACTTTGATCTTGCTACGAATTATTTATGAGAGATAATAATTTTCAAAGAAATCCTTTTTTCCCCTAAAAATATCTGTATGTAAGACATATGGAGCATTGACTTCATGGTGAATATACTTTATAAGTTCTGTTCATTTTGTGATATTTACCTGGTGATCTTGATTTTGATTATGGAAATAATCAAATTTCATTTGATTCCTTTCCATGACATTGTTATCTTTCTATTCTTTGCTATTTAATTTTAAAGGTGAGAGACGAGCTTGAGCATCTGTTGGATGATGATAATGACATGGCTGAAATGTATTTGACGGAGAAGTTTAATAATCAGTCAATGGGAAGTATGTCAGGAAGAGACAGAGGAGAATTGTACAATGATGAAATTGAAAGCGACGAGGAAAGGTTTGTAACGTATTCTAAATCTCGCTTTTACTGCCTTCAAAAGTTCTTACTCATGGAATTCTTGGGCTTATTTTGTTTATATCCAGGGAAGAGGAAGATAAATATGAACACAACTCAGAGATTTATAACGGCGTAAAGCCCAATGTTGAGGAGCTGGAAATGCTTTTGGAAGCTTATTTTGCACAGATAGATGGTGTCTCACAGAAACTGTCCCATGTATGTTCATGTTTGCACCTAAAAATTATCTTTCTGCAAATTCACAAATTTTGTTGATTGCCCCAATTTTCTCTTTTCTTCCTCGGTGTTTGAAAATGTCACATAAAATTCTACAATTATTATAATTGTGGAAAGCATAAGAAAGGGGAAGTACAATATCTAATGGCAAATAGCAATTTTGAACCCCTGTTATTAAAATTTAACTTGCACTAATTTTGAAATGCCAAAGGCCAAGACATATTAGTTGATGTATTATATGCCATAAGATGAAGCTCTTGTGATCTGAAGGTAGTTACGTTAACAAAAGGTGCTACGACATGTAATGTCCTTTGCGGAATTGAAAGTAAAATCGCAAAATTCGTAACAACGAATTTGGAGCATTATACAGGGAAAGAATGGTTTGATTTTGCTAATGCAAAATTTGGACTTTATTCTTAATTCATGCTTTATGCGTCAGTATTATGACTGTGGTATTAGTTGAAAGTTTAAACTTAAAACTTCAGAGATAATTAGTTCATAAATCACCACCAACTAGATAGCAGCTTTCTTGAAATTACTTTATTTCTTCCTCTTCCATTATCGATGTCACGTAATACATCCAAATTTTCAGTTATGAGTGATAAGTTTGTTCTTAGGATTTGATACACAGGTTCTTTTTGTGTTATGAGTACCAATTAGTAAAATGCAAGAACAAGGCCCACAACTTCGTAGTTTAAAAGTTTTTTTTTTCTTGAAAGTCAAGAAAATTGATTCATTAATTTAAGGAGGCAAAATAAAATGGCATTTTTTGTTCTGTGATATATTTGTCTGCATTTTAAAATGAAGAGTTCTTCTCTTGGCAAATTAAGATATTTTTCGGTTACTTTTGGTTGTATGTGAAGATTAATAACTCATTTGTTTGTGGATTAGATGAGCGAGTACGTCGATGATACAGAGGATTTTATAAACATTATGCTGGATGACAAGCAAAATCAACTTTTGCAAATGGGAGTGATGCTCAGCACCGGAAACATGATACTAAATGCAGGTATTGCGGTGGTTGGATTGTTTGGCATGAATATTGAGATTGCACTCTTTAGTACTACACCTAGACAATTTTGGGAAACCGCTTTTGGCACCATTGGCGGCTGTATCGCTTTGTATCTGATTGCTGTTGGTTGGGGTAGAACAAAGCGACTGCTCTAACGTCTTCACATTCACATAAGTTATGAATAGGCTTTTTATTCATACTTGGGTTCATTGCTGCAGTAAAGTCGTGGTTAACACCCAATATTGTTTCACGCTACTGTCGTGGGATTAATTGCAATTTTGTTCAGACTCAATTTATGGTCTCAGATGCTGTATTTAACTACTGGTTTATTCTTTCAGTTTTATAATATATACATGCAAAACATTTATAGTGTTCTAGTTTTTTTTATTTGAGATAAAATAGAATTTTTTGAATTATTGGTTTTTTGTCTAAAGAAGTTTGTTTTTTTTTCTAGGAAATTAAATATTTTGTATAGATACCAAAAGTTGAAAGTAATCTATATTTTTTCCCACGGTACAAATCAAGCTCATAGCGCGATAAATCCACAAGGTGGTAAGCTGAAACTAGCCTATTTAGAATAAAAATAATAATTTCTTACAGTCATATGTTAGGCTACGTAACAATATTTCCGCTACGATCTATGTTACACGAGTTCGTGTCTCCGACACGTACACGGCAACACGACAAAATTCTTAAATTTAGGACACAACTCGGGACACGACAATTAATAGAATATATAATTATATATTTTTTTACATGTGACATCTTTTTCTATTTAAACAAAGAAATAACAATAATACTATTTTAATGTAAGTTTTATCAAATATGTCAATTGACATATTTATGGTAAGGCTTCATTTTTATAAATCAATTTAGATATTTCTCATGCTAAAAAAATTACAAACTAAACTCATTTTTAGAGCTAGCCGTGTCATTTTATCGTTAAACTGTCTCCGTCACGCGTGTCTAAAAGGTCTGACTCGCGTGTCCAAGTGGGTAAAAGTAAAATCATAACGGACACGCCAATATATCGTGTCGTATACGCGATTTTCCATGAGTGAGGCGTGCCCGACTCTTTAAATTTTCTTTTTCACTTCATAGTATACAACTAAAGAAGGCCAATAATTCAGATGTATGTTTCTTCTAACAACAAACATTAAAGAACCGGGTTTTTATGGTGTTTTTATTTCTGAATTGTTGCTTTTTTTTCTCGATTAAAATCTTAATTTCTTTTTCTTTTTTTTTAGTGCACTGAATTCAAGTTTTTTTTTTCTATTTTGAACTTTTTGTTCATTTTAATACCCTAAATTCTCACATATTTCTTAATTTAGTACCCTGAATTCTCCAAATTTTTTTGTTTAGTATCAAGAATGCAATAATTCTGATGCCACATGTCACATAATTGTACGAAATAAATCAAAATAGAAAAAAGCTTGAATTTAGGGTACTAAACATGAAAAATATGAATTCGTGTACATATCGAAAAATATGAATTCTGATGTCACGTGTCACATAATTGCTGCGAAACTTGTTATCTGCCTTTTACAAACTTGGAAGAAATCCTACACATTTTGCGAATGTATACGAATGTTTCAAATTTCTTTGACACAAAAGAAAGAGGAAATAAATACTGGCAAAAGCATGATCAAAACATATGATACAATACCCCAAAGTAACAACCAATGACGAAACTATGTTTCACTCATTCACGATATGAACTCAATATGCGTTCATCACTACAATAGTATGTACTATGTATCAGAACTTAAGAAAGAACTAGATTCAGTCGATTTGATAGGTAGTTTTGTTTAAGGAAACTACTCAAACTAGTGTTGTCTATTGAAGAGGAAATAAATAAAAACTAGTTAAAATTAATTAGTCCTTGATGAATGATGAGCCTACTTTGGCACTTAGGCGAGTACTTTTTAATGAAGCCATGGTGAAGATTTTCTTTCACAGTTAGATACTTCTATTTACTTTCTAATAAAGTTTGCCTGGGTGAAATTTAAGTGATTCGTTTCTTCTTACACTGTTATAAGATTTAATACGCTTAAAGAAAAAATTAGAGCTGTAGCAGGAGATTTCTCCTTGTAAATGTACTCTCTACTTTGTCTGGAAATAAATATTTGTTATTAGCCAAACAGATGAAATAATATAAAACAGAATATCGCTGTCCTCGGCTCATTACCTCTGAAGCTGCAAAAGCATATATGTAACAATTTTGCCAAAGTAATGTCTATGCCGGGAGACCTTATGCATTATCGATCACTGAGTTCCTTCTTGCAATTTTACTGCAATTTTGATTAGTAAAATCGCTGAATGATTACAGACAGGTTCATCACTGCTTTACTGTTTTCCCTTTGCCCAGTGACAGAAACTTTTTTCTATCCAGATACAGCCTTCTTGATATCAATGAAGGTCTTATAATAAAAAAAAATTGCATTATTTTACGATACTGAGTTCACAATTGTTGAGTAGACAGTCCAGATAATAAATAAATATAGAATGTTACCAAATTCAAGGTAACATGTCACAGATTCCTATCATAGGTGTCAAAATATATACTTCTTCAATATAAACTCAAATCATATAAATAGCTTAATAACATTTTCCTCCTAAGCCTGTCTTTACAAGACGGATAAAAGTAAAAACGAGAGAAAAAGAAAAAGAAAATCTAATATCAAATAAATGCTTGTGGTCTATGCATTTAATTGTTCGAGTTGGACGTCACTTGACTTCAAAGGGATATAGTGGCCAAGGTAAACCTCGAGATGGTCAGACAGTGAAGATTTATCAATATTCTCATGGTGATATGATTTGCAGATGAAGTAGATAATTGTTTGGATGACAAGCCCAAATAGCATCAAGATAACTAGTAAATTGAGACAACCGCCTCCGAATATTATCCTCAATAATACAGAGTCCGTGAGCACAACATAAAATTCATATAACAACTCGATCCCGAAAAAGCATAGATTATAAGCAATGAAAACAGTGACAGCAATTCCCATCTTACCTTTTATTAGTTCCTTGCTTTTGAGCATCGCTTGGATGCCATAAACATTCTCCAACACTGAGACCACACATGCCAAATGCCAAACAACACTTGCATACACAAATCCCATAAAATAAACGGCCATCATAAGGAACGAAATCATAATTCCGATCGTGTATGTTCCTGTGAGGACTAACCAAGCAGTTAGAAACAATATCGCAGCAACATTGTAAACAAAAATTATGATAAAGTTCCAAGTGAAAGTGAACATAAGCCTCTTCCACACCTTCGGAACCACACTCATGACTTTCTCGAATGTCATATCTTTTGCAGTGTATATACACGCAACGGTGTATACAATAGCGGACGTTGAGAGGAGGGAGAGTATTACGAAGGCCACAAAATAAACGAGCTTGAAGGTGAAATAGGAGGACCATTCGGAATTGAGCATATCGGCAATCTTATAGTAAGAACGTGTTCCAATTTGTGTGTGATCCAAGGCATTTTCATCTATGATAATGTTTCTGAAGATGAGATGAGAAATTTCAATATGGGCTAAGAAAATGAATGACAAAGGGAGAATAATGGCTATAGTGATCTGGCTGAAAATCCTTCTATATGAGGATATGATGGTGAAAGACTCTTTAAGAATGCCAAAGAAACCAAAAAATTGAAGCTCCTCTTGTTCTTTATCCATGGTTGTATTTTTATATTTTTTGTTTATGAAGAAACTGTTAATAATAATAACATATGGACTTTGGCAATTATTGGTGGACTTTGAATTCGAAAATTAGCCTTTGATTAATTTAAGGGTAGTTGCAAATTGTGTGGGAAAAAATCTAGGTAAATAGTCCACGGAAATGTAGGGATCAGAAGGGATCATATGTAAGTGGTGAAAATTTTAATTCGGTATTTCCTTAATTTGCTATAAGAATTAACCTTTGGTTTTATTTTCATGATAATCATAAAGTGCTTAATAATATAGAGTTGTAAACCTGCTGCACTAAGATTTAAGGGGTATCACCCAAAAATTATTAGGCTATAATTAATTTAAAATTATAACTAAAATATTTTATCAATTGACACATTCTAAATTATAATGCATCGAGTTTATAGAATTGTTTTCCATAATTATATGAAGAAAACGAACTCTGTAAAAGATTATACACACTCTAAATTATAATGAACCGGGTTTATAGAATTGTTCTTCTTCAGTAAAGAAAATTCCTTGATGGAATGAGTTGGTTTGAGTAAATAAGCATTCCGTGTACTACCTGTGATCTTTCAAGAAATAAGTTTGGCTTTGTTTACAAGTGAAGTAACGTGGTTTTTTTTTTTTTTAAGTAACGTGGGTTTGTTAGGCGTAAAATTCTAACTTTTAAGTAAAGGGTAATTTGAAAGGGCAATTTTATGTTTGGTTCAATTTTTGATTTTTTATTAAGTGTATGACTAAAAAATACAATTTATTTAACTTTTAATCCAAAATATAAAAACAGATTAAACTTTAAAATTTATATTTGTAGAAGTCAATAATCTATATGTTACATGTACAACTTTATTTAAACGTGAAAAATTAATTTTAAATGTAAAATATGTTAATAGAAGTCAATATTTTTCATTTTAAAAAACAAATGAAAATATAAAAACATATGAGAATTATGAGTTTTGATTCAATAATCTATATTTTAGATAGAAAAAGTTATTGGGTTAATACCGGGTTAGTACCATGATGTTTCAGATAATTAGGATTAGTACCATGTGGTTTCACCAAAATCAATTTAGTAAGTGAAGGTTAGTAATCAGACCAAATTTAGTAGCTAGACCTTAAATTTACTAAGAGAAGTTAGGCCAGATGTTAAAAAACAGTGATTTTTGTTCACAAATCACCTTTAAATAATAAAAACAAGAAAATAAAGACGAAGCCCCTCACCCCACCCATGTGTAACCACCACCGACACACGCCTGCAATCGGTCCACAAATGGTACACAACCACCTTAGGTATATGTATGTACGTTTGTATGGATATATGTATCACCAATATATATGTATAAATATATGTATGTATGTACGAATATATATAATATATGTATCAGTAGTATATATATATATACTGCCGGCGTGCCCACGCATATATATATATATACTAGCGGGCGTGCCCACGCGATTCGTGGTATAACGTATGAGTTATCGATAATCGTTTATAAAATCAACATTTAAAAAACTCATAATTAATACAGATAAAAATTTACATAATACTAAATAATCAGAATACCTGTGATAGATAGAGTAAAATATTCACTAAAAATAAATAATGAGTAAAACTGTAAAAAAAAAAAAAAATATATATATATATATATATATAGAGGATAATATTATTCTGGGAGAAGTGGTTAGAAAGTGGGATTGGGAAAAAATAAGAGAGAGCAGTTTCTATACGGTTTATATTTCTGGATAGTTTTTTCTTTTTGAATTAAAGATATTTTGATAAATAAATTAATTAGAGAGGGTTTTTTGTAAATATTTGTTTCAAATCCTCATAAGACTTTTACACATAAAGTAATAGTATATATATATATATATATATATATATATATGTATCAGCGACGTATATTGATGCAGAACGAAAACGTACTAAAGAAATATAAAATATGTTCGTTAATCACGAACGGGATTTGCTCGAGTTATCGCTCGAACGGACGACAAACAAGAGAGTTGCCAACAAGCAAAGACTCTTTAAGGTTTTATTAATATCAGATGTGAATAATAATGAAGGTCTAATGCCTTATTTATAGAGTTCTAGCTAGTCCATCCCCAAATAGGAATAAGACTTAAATATAAAATTCTAAAACAAAAAGGAAACAAATTCTAAAAGTAAATTCTAAGATAGAAAGGAAACAAAATCTCAAATAAATATACTCCTAAACTGAAAAGGAAACTAATATGGAAACGTAATTTGACCCACTAAAATAGTGCTATTATTCCATCAACTGCTTATCGAACTTTGCCTCAAGTTCAAGCTCATCCGTATCATTCTCTTCTACTTTAAAACGACTCGACCCCGAGTCGTAATCAGAATAAATCGGGTTTCCATCATCAGCCACATACTCGTATAAGTCAGCCACATTAAACGTCTTTGAAATCTTCATATGAGGAGGAAGGTCGATGACATAAGCGTTATCATTTATCTTTCGTAAGATCTGAAAAGGACCATACTTTTTCGGGTCCAACTTCTTCTTTCCACCACCCCGCTCTCTTCGCAAAAATATCATGACCATATCCACTACTTTAAACTCCTTGAACCGTCTACGCTTATCCGCATTCACCTTATATTTCGCATTTGATAATTGTAACCGTTTCTTTACCTCTTCGACATGAATCCCTTCAGCACTAACCACATAACCCAAGAATAATACTCTATCTGTCATAAATGTGCATTTTTTAAGATTCACAAATAATTCATTCTTTAATAGAACTGCCAATACTTCGCGCAAGTGACTTTCATGCTCCTTTCTACTACGACTATAGATCAGAATATCATCAAAATACACGACGACAAACCGCCTCAGAAAAGGTTTCAATACCTGATTCATTAAGCGCATGAATGTGCTAGGCGCATTAGACAAACCAAAAGGCATCACTAACCATTCGTATAACCCTTCTTTGGTTTTGAAAGCCGTTTTCCACTCGTCGCCAGGTTTAATACGAATCTGATGATATCCACTCTTTAAGTCAATCTTTGAGAATATTACTGACCCTGAGAGTTGGTCAAGCATATCATCTAATATTGGAATAGGAAATCGATATTGAACTGTTATCTTGTTGATAGCCCGACTATCCATGCACAACCTCCATGATCCATCCTTCTTAGGAACAAGCAATGCGGGAACCGCGCATGGACTCATACTCTCCTGAATATGCCCTTAGTTAAGCAAGTCCTCAATCTTCTCCTGTAAAATCTGCCCCTCCTTTGGATTCATTCGATAGTGCGGCAAATTCGGTAATCGGGATCCTAGAAGGAAATCAATCTGGTGTTGGATGTCACGCATAGGAGGTAGCCTGTTAGGATCATCCACGACCCCTTGGAATTCTTCTAACATTCGTCGTACCTCTTTCGGAATTTCAGATTCGTCATACTCAGGTTTATTCACCAAAGCGAGCAAACCGCCTGAATACTCTACTCCTTCAGTCAGTTCCTTAATTGATTGTGTGATAGCAAGAAAAGCCTTTCCTTCTACTTTAGTGGTCTTTTGCCCCGTTCCAGATGGAACAATCATAATACGTTTTCCTTCCCACTGAAATACATAAGTGTTCTCGCGGCCGCGATGAGTCGCATCCACATCATACTGCCATGGCCTCCCCAACAATATATGACAAGCATCCATCTCAACGACATCACATACGACATTTGTCGTATAGTACTTCCCAAGTGATATGGGAACTTTGCAGACCTTAGTTACTCGTATCATCGGCCCCTTTTGAATCCACCCAATCTGATATGGATTGGGATGTGGCTCGGTTGATAGCTTCATATGTTCGACAAGCTTTTGGGCTATAAGATTCTCACAACTGCAACTATCAATGATCAGATTGCAAACAGACTGATTAATTCGACATTGTGTCTGAAATATGTGTCGACGTTGACTCAATTCTTCGGTTTTGGGAGAACATAAAGTTCGTTGCACCACGTAAACAGGGGTTTCCATATCTCCACCACATACATCATCACAGTCTATTTCATCTTCGATGTACTCTTCTTCTCTATCCACCTCGTCCGTGTGAAGAACAGGTTGTCTCGCACGACACTGGTGGGATTGGTGTCCAGGCTGTCCACACTTCCAACATGTGCCGCCTCTAGGCCTTGCATACGGGTTGTTTGTTGGCGGTTTAGTAGTCGCAATAGGCTTAAGATTCGCAGCAGCACCTACTTCCTTACTTTCGACGACAACCTTTGACCCATCTGTTGCCCTACGAGTATCTTCCCCATACTTTCGAAATGTCGGTCGTTGAGACAAGCGTGCCTCTACCCTTGACGCCATATCTCTTGCATCTTCCAGAGAGTAAATTGCTTGGACACCCATCTTATCTTGGACGTCATATTTTAAACCAAGAGTGTACCTAGCAATTTGGTGGTCCTCAGACTCTGCAACATTACACCGTGACTGTAGTCGCATAAATTCTTCGGTATAATCAGCAATAGTACGGGTCCCTTGTTTGCAATTCATGAACCGTCGATATAGAGTTTGCGAATAATCTCGTGGTAGAAAACGCTCTTGCAGCATCTGTTTCATCATCGCCCATCCTCTAACTTACGGTAATTGTCGTTTACCACGCTCTTCCCTGACATTCTGCCACCATGCTCCAGCACCTCCACGCAATTTATAAGCCACAATTGATACTTTGCGTTCATCTTCAACTTTCATGATTTCAAAGAACCTTTCTACTTCATTAATCCAGTCAAGAACTGGCTCAACATCTAGCCCGCCGTTAAAAACAGGAATTTCAGCTTTTACCCTATAACTATCGTAATTTCGTTGGTTATTATTATTGGGTACAAGCACTCTATTACCATCCGGTAGTGTTTGAGGTTGACGGCCCCCAGGTTGCAAATTGACCAACATCTGCCTAAT
This sequence comes from Primula veris, assembly GCA_963682055.1. Taxonomy (NCBI): domain Eukaryota; kingdom Viridiplantae; phylum Streptophyta; class Magnoliopsida; order Ericales; family Primulaceae; genus Primula; species Primula veris. The sequence goes on along the minus strand of OY821747.1, from coordinate 16,585,974 downwards.
CTCTTCCAAACTTGTCTCGAGAGAACCCATACGGGCCTCCATACGAGCCTCCAATTCTTGAATCTGATCGTCAGCCATTGGCTCTGATACCACCTGATGCAGAACGGAAACGTACTAAAGAAATATAAAATATGTTCGTTAATCACGAACGGGATTTGCTCGAGTTATCGCTCGAACGGACGACAAACAAGAGAGTTGCCAACAAGCAAAGACTCTTTAAGGTTTTATTAATATCAGATGTGAATAATAATGAAGGTCTAATGCCTTATTTATAGAGTTCTAGCTTGTCCATCCCCAAATAGGAATAAGACTTAAATATAAAATCCTAAAACAAAAAGGAAACAAATTCCAAAAGTAAATTCTAAGATAGAAAGGAAACAAAATCTCAAATAAACATACTCCTAAACTGAAAAGGAAACTAATATGGAAACGTAATTTGACCCACTAAAATAGTGCTATTATTCCATCAACTGCTTATCGAACTTTGCATCAAGCTCAAGCTCATCCGTATCATATATATATATGTATAAATGTATGTATGTATGTTCGAATGTATATTTGTGTATATATGTATAAGTGTATATATATATGCATAAATGTATGTTTATGTATATGTATATGTTAATACATTTTGTTTTTATTTTTATTTTTATTTTTTAAATACATATTTAGTAAAATGACATATTTAGCCCTCAACCCAACATGAATGAGTGACGTGCCACCGATGACATCACCAATTTGGATGGTCTAGGTACTAAATTGGTCCAATTATTAACGTTCAGATACTAAATTAATTTTGGTGAAACCACATGATACTAATCGTTATTATCTGAAACTTCAGGCTACTAATTGGGTATTAACTCAAAGTTTTAAACATGAAATCTTAATTTTAGACGTAAAATCAGTTACTATAGTCAATAATTTGTATTTTTAAAAACAGATGAAAATTATGAGTTTTGAGTGAATAATCTATATTTTGCAAGTAAAAGTTTATTTAAACATAAAAGTTTAATTTTATACATAAAATCTATTAATATAATTCAATAATTTGTATTTTAAAAAACGGATAAAAATATAAATACAGATGTAAATCTTAAATTTTGTAGAGATATGTGGCATCTCGCGATTTTTAGACGAAAAATTGTGTGTGTTCTATTGCTGGGGAAGCAGTATTTATCCATATAAATGAGTAAACAACCATAGCCTTGAAAATAGCCAAAAAATATAACTGACTTGACCGGTCAGGTCGACTTCTAAAATTTTCTTTTGACTTGATCTTTTAGATTCTCTATCTTCTGATTTCTTCTCTTTTAGTCATTTTCTTGGTCCTCTTGTGTCTTTGTCTCATCTTTGTGCTAATTTCATGTTTTTTCTTGCAATAATGCAAAAGAGTGCAAATAAACCGGGAAAACACAAAAAACGCACAAAACAAGACTCACATTCACCTCTACCTCTATCCGTACGTCTACCCCCAGTACGACCTCCGCTACTAGATTCATCTTGAATTCTATCAGTACGTGTATAACTTGTCGACATATCTTCGTAACCGCGATCCTCGCGATCATTTTAATCGTCATAATCAGGTTCATCGTCATCACAGTTATCGTCATCGTCCTCCGACGGTTCATCACTCGACCTTTTTGGATTAATGTCCAATTCAGCCATACCAGTGGCTAAATATTCCACTTCTTGTTTAACTTTGAGCCGTTTAAGAGTTTTGTAACTATCGCGTAACAAATATTTCTGGAAAAAAATAAGATTTAGTAATAAAATTTAAATTTATGTAATAAAAAATAGTATTAGAAATAAGATTTGGTAACATCAAGCTGTTGGAGTCGTGGAAGTAACATCTTGCAAGAAAAAAGAGTAAGGGAAGCTGCCTAGAGTAGGCCCATAGTGGCCAAACCCCTCTTAAGACTCCGTGCATTCCAGGAGATTTCGTTCACAAAGTTCGCCTTTTTTGGTTACAAGTTCATTTGAGATCGTACACCGACTTGTGGAAGCTGAATGCATCCTAAGAAAGGAAAAAGAAAGAAGAAGATCTTAAAAGCATCACCGCGAAGCCTTGGCTAACAGTAAAATATGACAATGGGAAGAAGCTGAGAAATACTGAATTCTGCATCTTACTATTTACGGAGCCAGCAATGAAGGGAATATTTGAAAAAAAACATGACTAACATTTGTTTTAGAAATAATATCAGATCTTGCAAAATGAAATCAACAGCCATAACGTTGTGAACATGGCACTGAGTATTGCGAGAAGACTGACACATCATCAACAATTAAGAATAGTAAAAGTTGTTTGAGTGTACATTATGTTGGAATGTCACTAAGTAGAAGCTCTGTACAATAATAATCAGAACCGGAAGAAAATATTAACAAAATATTTTTATAAGTAGGTTATTGTTACTCAGAGGTTATAGGAGGTTATTGATGTTGATATATAAAAAAATAAAAAAATACGTAAAAAAATATTTCGCATAATAAAAGGTATGTGTACCTAATTTAACTAATTAATCAAAATATTCAAGAGACAAATACATGTATCTATGTAACAAGTCAAACACATAAATCTAAAAGAGTTAGAAAGTTACGAAACTAGCATATTCATGAATTTAATAAAATTTAACTAAGTACATATGTAATTGAAAAATTAATTACATGCATTTAGAAAATTGAAAATTCATCTAAAAGTTTATCTAAATTTTTTTTTAACATGTATAAATACTTGCTATAATAATATAACATAAATTTCCATTCGCTTTTTCTACATAAATCAAATTTATACAATGACATCCAAAGTTGAACGTACCCAAAGTTTATACAGTGGACGAGCTACCACGTATCCGCAAGTTAAAGAATACGGTGACAAGCAAAAAAATCAAGACAATATCACAGACTACATTAGATAAATATTTTAAATCGTGTTAAGTTTAATATAAAGACATATATATAATTTTACACCTTTATATAATTTATTCCTATATGAAGCCAAATTTACTGAGGCGGGACCATAAAAAATCATGAAATATTATAATATAAAGGTTATTCTTATTCTGAACTGGCCCAAGTTGAGACCGAACATTTTTATTCTTATTGCAAGTTTATTCCTCTATAGAGTATTAGTATAGAGAGGTTCTACTATATTAGCTAATAGTAATCGTGCCCCACGCGTTGCGTGTGTGACGCGTAATGCAATTAAAATATAAAAAATAAGTGTAGTTATGATACAAATACGTGGATAATACAAAAAAAAATAGTATAAGACTTAAAAGAATGTTTGGTTGTTAAAGAGGGACACATAGTGTTATTAGTTTTTATTTTATTTTTATTTTTTTATATGAGAATGGTATTATTGTAATTAATAAAACAATATAGGGGTATTTTTGGAAAAAATGGGCAAAATTGAGCAGCCTCAATTCTTTTGGTTGACTTATTATAATAGAATGATGTGGAACGTGGAAAATAAATGCAGAAATATAAAAAAACACAAAATATGCGTGGTTCTACGTCTTTCAGAGTTCAGTCATACTCCACGGAATAAAGATCATTAAAGAGTATTACAGAGGTTACAATATTTGAACAAAGTTATACACAACCCACTATCTCACTGATATTGCTCTCTTCTACTTCTTTGTTTCGGTGTGTTAAGATGCATCTAAACTGAAAGGAAAACCCAGCTATTTATAGCCGAGTGAGGAGACAAGTTATTCGGTAAATTCTCATTTCACCAAAGACTTTTATGGCCATCACTATTGTGATGTCACTGCATTTATAACACATTATATTTATTCAATATTGTTGTAAAAAATGAATATACAGAGGTAATTTGTAAACAAACCCAAAGTGGTATGGGATACCACCTGTAAAACCAATTCTAAATGCATATACACTATCTTGCAGGCTGATGAAGGTGGCAATAGTTTCATAACCTACAGTTGTTGCTCCTTCCAATTTCAGAAGTATGTTAATGACTATGAATTCCTATAGAGAGAAAATTACAAGTAATAATCATTGATTTTATGAAATAGAAAATTGGTAGACCGGCATACGGGGGTCTGCCAAAATAAAAAGAATAACAGTAATGAGAAAGAAAAAAAAGAATTGTGGAGATACAATCGTCTGCAAATTCCAGTAAGCGCTACAGGATTAAATCATAATCAATTTTTGCACGTTTATGGGCCCTCATCAACTCCACCAAGGAAGGAAGAGGTTCAGGCACGTTTATCATTCTATACGTCTTTCTGAGCTCGTCACTGACACCACCTTTTGATGATTCATTTAGTGAATAACAATTCAAATGAGATTTTTCATCTTTCTCAAACAATTTCCCACCTGATACAGGGGCTTCAGAAAGCCCTAACATTGACTTTCCCCATTTCTCTTGTAAGATGTTCGCTTCCTCAACCAATGATTTGGAACATGCAACTGTAATATCCGTCTTAATTTCCTCTGAATTCTCGCTATTTAATCCATTAATAACCTCATTGCAATAATCTTTCGCAGCCACTGTTTTCTCCATACCATCTGTAAGCACAAAATTCTCAACACCAAGCCGAGCCCTTCCAAATAAAGTGATGGGAGGCTTCTTTTTGGGAGGGGACATAATTAATACTTTTTCCTCATCGGATAATGATTTCGTTATTTCTAATTGAGATTCGAATACATCAGATTCGTAAGAAAGTTCTACCTCAGAAGAACAACTGCTGACAATTCTAGATATATCTGAAGATGGAGAAGCTTCGGGCTGTATGCCTAGAAGTTTCCAAATAGGATCACCTGATAAAAGTTTCTTCCGAAAGCAATTCTTTTTTACATAAGATAGCTCCATAGCCCTGCAACCGGGAGTTGTCGACACAACCCCTCTAGGAGAAAGAAGCTCTAGGGCCCACTCCAACTCGTCTCTCGAGGAATGCATAGAGTAACAAATGTGCCAAACACCAAAAGAGTCCCTAACTGCATCACCTCTTCTCTCTCTACCTTGTCCATCAACGTACAAAAGGGCTTCATCGTGCACATACCATTGCGTAGAAGGGCGAACAATAAGAGGCTCAGGTTCATTATTGGCTCGTGCCTTTGTAATAATTGCTTTTGCTCGCTCTCCCAATTTGGGAAAACCCTCAAGTATGTGAAAACGGCATAACGGGTCGTCAGATACTATTTCAGAGGCAACCACAGTCAGGGTATGGAAATATTCTGGATTTTTTTCTTTATCCACATATATTTTTGACCCAAATGTTTTAGAGACAGATACAAGTATCTCTTCTTGTCCGAGAAGATCACAACTCAAATAAACCACTTGGGCTTTAGGATGCTTCCATATACAATTTATAACCTGCACACGGACTCGGCTAGTATCAAATGTTATAATTCGTAATAATACAGTACAACTTGAGTAAATTTTTGAAGTCAATCTTTCTGAAAACTCATTTGATTTAGGGACTCCTCTAAAATTACCATTTCAAATTTCTTCTTCGAACGTTTTATGTCTTATTTGATATTGAAAATTTTCAAGATGCCTGCGAATAGGAATAATGAAGCATAACGGAAAAAAAAAATTATGAAAAATATGGTGATAAAGCTTTTTTTTCCTTTTTGTAATCTGGTGGTAAAGTTATGAGTGTAAAAACCTTTTTGGGTAGATCTTAAGGGAAAACAGGAGCAACCGCATCAGCAACATTAACCATTTCCTTAAACCTACCATATTTTATATCTTTTAAGGAATCGTTTACATTTACACAAAATTCCAGCTTACTTACTTATTAATTTCTTTATAATAACCCTACATTATTTCTTTTTATTTTCTTATTATCATTTAATAATCATAACAACATTCCAACCACAAAAATATGGATCCAATGATAGTTTCTTACTATTATATTCACCAAGGGAATCATATACATTTCTCATATATAAGGTGAATTTTGTGTTATCTGAAATTTAGGAAATTTATATGGCTCCTGATGCATGCCACTTTTTATACCATAATCATCAAATTTTAGGGAAAAGTATGTTTTGAGATAGCAGATGTGGATGTTTCTTTTTAAGTTTCTCAATTTAAGCTTTCCTTTCAAACCAAGTCATGCACTCACAAAGTGAGAAGTAGGCACAACACCTGAGTAATAAATGAAGTTGTCTTTTTTTATATAAAAATATTCTGAGAATATGCTGTTGAGATATGAGAGAGACTGATGCCCAGCCACACCATTAAACAAGGAAAAAGAATCATGTATTTATGTAGCTTGCTGAATCTGCTGGTGCAATTGCAATTCTAAACAACAGGTAAGCTAAGGACACATCACATTTAATATATTAGAATAAAATCCAGATATCACCGTGCCCTTGTGTAAAATTGTTAGATGATGAAACATCCTCTACTCAAACAAATTGACTGAAGGTTGAATGAAAAATTGAAGAGAAGAGCGATGAAACAACTGCAGTAGTGAACTCAATGCGCAGTATTAGAAAACTTGCAAAAATGTCAAAGAAACTGGCAAGTTTATAGACCAAAGGAAAGGCAGAAAGGCGCATGTAAAGCCTAGTCCAAGTAACTTGCAGCATGAAAATCGGAAATGACGGGTCTAGTAACATATGAAATCTTAAATGTCCAACAGAAAGGGATACAAAAAAACATACACCTACAAAATTAACTTCACAATGTATTTTTGTCATATACCTTAGAACGTACCACTAACTAATAGTTAAAGCCTTGAAACTAAGAAGACAGGGTAACCTGTACGGTTTATGAACATCACAGCAACATCTCATATTATAACTGTGAGAAAATGCAGAGCATTATTACTACGGAGTATTTACTAGGCCCACTCATTATAGCCTAAACGCCCTTTGGGCAAAGCTTTACCTTAAAATATGAAGAAGGATAATATAATAATCAAGCAAAACCGCCCCTAAGACGAGTTAATTAAGGTCAAGAGACGATACCTGGCGCACCGCAGAATACTTGCTTGGCATTTTTAAAGAAATATTCCCAAATGTACAGTCTAAGAAAACGTAATCAAGCTGGCACCTTGGTTCTTTTCCTTTTTTAACAATAAATTTCTCCGGTAAGCTGTGCAAACACTCGGGAGTAAGTCTACAATCTCCTGTGTGCAAAATGTTTCCAAATTTACCCTCAAACAAGAACATTAAAGCCCCTGCAGTCAATAAATGTTAAAATCATACTCCATGGTTCTGTGTTGATAACAATTACAAACTACTTACATAAATATTAAAATGTCAAATTTCTTTAGCATGAGATGTTGCGATGACAGCAACAAATTTTCATTTAATCTTCAATAAGTTAACTATATTTATAATTAAGAATCTAATATGAAGAAAAGCGTCAGCTCTACAGCATGTATACTGTCAATAAAGTATCTACTCCAAGCCACACAGCATAATCATGAGTGATAACTATGTTACTTGGGTGTGATGAGATAAGATCCGATACTTTTCAGGACACCGAAATACTGATATATTGATCTTGATATTTTCCCATGGAGTGCCTAAAAACTGCTGGAAATAACAATTTTAAATAGGCAATGCTATGTGTACAGATCTAATACTAGATCGATTTACAGATGGGGATATACAACAGCGAAGTGTTCTAAGATCCATACTCTTAACATTTACCATTTTAAATACTCAAGTTAAGATATTAAATACTCAAGTTAAGATATTCTAGTATTTGATGCTCGGCTAAACATGCATATTTTAAATTTGAACATATGAATACAACACACTTTAAATAAATTAAGGTTCTAATTGTACTTTATTTACAGTAAAGGGATAAAACTATAAACATGAACAGTTTAGAACACTGAACAGAATAGAAGTCCTTCGAATATGCAACGTAAAAGGCAATCAACAGCCTATCTCGTCGCCTCCAACCCACATGAATTTGATTTTTCTTCTCGTAAAAGTTACAATTATGCCAAAAATCAATAATTTCGCAACATTCATAATGAAGCACTAATAAATGATGGTCTTAACCTAGCAATATCGTATCCTAGAATTTCAAAATTGTGAGCAACATAGATCAACAAAACAAAACAAAAAAAAAAACTCATAAAAATAATACTCAATAAATTAACAAGCATAAACAAGGGGGAAATTGTGGGTGATTGTACCTGGGCAGTGGTTGGCATCGTAAGCGGTTACGGAAAAATCTCCATCCAAATCTTCAATCAAAAGAGTTTGCCCAACCTCAATACGGATGAAGAGTGATTCTTCTAACTGCCAATTTCAACAATCACAAAACAGTTAATTCGTGTTTAATATACCAAACTATCACATGTTAACAATACCCATACCCACCTACAAGTTTTAACAATTTACATACCAAATAACCAGTAATTGAACAATAAACATACCGAGGTCAAATTAATAAAAATAAATGGTCAAAATCAGATGACTAAAAACTTTCGATTTCACCCCGAGATACAAAGTGATGCATTCAGAGATCAAAATTAGTCAATTTCCAGTTCAAAAGTGACACATTCTTAGTAGAAGAAATGTTTAATTTGACGGCAGTACGTTGATTGTCAATTTGTGGTTATTTGGTATGGAAATTGTTAAAAGTTGTAGGTTGGTATGGAAATTGTTAAAAGTTGTAGGTTGGTATGGACATGAAAGGAACTAGGTGGAAACAGTTTGGGGGCCGCGGATCACCATTTGAATAAAAAATTACAGAAAAGTAAATTTTTTATATGTATGTTGAATCACAATCCCAAAAATCTCTAGTTTTCCCTTTCCAATATTATGAAAAAAAGACTAATATAAAGTGTGGAAAAATTATATAGAATATCGGCTTCCTGGTTCCATCACTGGGTATGGATATTGTTAGCGGGAGATAGTTTGGCATAGTAAACGTAAACTAAGCCATCGGAAAACAGTTATAAACAAATATAAATTACTAAATCAGATATATATGTACATATAGATATATACACATCTATCTTCTACTTACTCCATCCGTCCCTAAACAAATGTCAACTACGAAAATACGTGCAACGTTGACCATCAAATTTTTCATATCAAACTTTCCGAAATGAAAAAATAGAAAATTCCATCATATAGTTCTAACCATGAACTATGTGATTAACTTTTGAAAGTATTTTTTTCAGCAAACTAGATATGAAAAAATTGCCGGTCAAACTTGCACGTATTTTCGTAGGGGATATTTGTTTATGGACGGCGGAGGGGGTATTATATATGTGAAGTACCCCATATGAAGCCGGCAAACTTATTTGTAAAAAAATCCATGTTCTTTTAAAACTCAAAATACCCAATAATTTCATAACCATCTTTTATTTTTTATAACACCTTTTCATTGATGATCGAGAATGATGTTATTAATAAATAGATATTTTCATAACAAACAGCAGTTCATCTGATAAACCACGCATCGTGTGGGCATCCTAGACTAGAGTAAATATAGATAAAGAGATAAAGAGAGAGAGAGAGAGAAGGGGTTACGTGTGGGAAATGGTGAAGGAGAAGAGTAACGGTGATTGAAGAGGAGTAAATTGGGTAAGAAGAGTGGGTGGATATACCTACGGAATGGTCTCTGTGTGAGTGTGTTATGAAATGGTGTCGCTTATTTCTCTTAGACAAATTTGTCCACGTGTCCACCGAAAAAGGTACTCCACCAGGCATATCTATAGGCATCTCTCTCTGTCTCTCTCTCTCTATATATATATATGTATCTGTTTTGTATTTGTACTACTATTTATAATTTAATTATACACAGTAGTATCTCCGCGAGGGAGGGAGGAAGGAAGGTTCCAAGGAAGGAAAGGAATGAAAATTGTTTGGGAAGCTTTTCTAAATTAATGGTTCCATTTACGATTTTCAATTGGCGCTCACCTCTCCATTTTTATTTTACTTTTTTTCCTATTTCATTTGTTTGTTTCTCTTTTTTGAGAAATAGCATGTCCGATCACTAATAAAATAATTTAATTTAAATTTTAAATTAAATTTAATATATTTATTTTTGGGTTCTCATATAATATATATGTTGAGTTTTTTTATTGCTTGTCATACCCATAATTTTAGTAGACCGGTCTACAATAATAGTATTACTCCCATTTTTAGTTGATTTTTCCAAGTTTTGAAAGTTGTTGGAATTAGTAAAAAATTAAATCAACGCTCACCTCCTTGTTTAAAAAAATGTTTTTTTTTTACCGGCTCTTGCATATTTCATTTCAAAAGGTTACTACTAATAAATAATAAATAGGGGTTTTTTGACTTTTGTACGGCAAACTTTACACTTTTTGTGATTTTATACACTTTATTAATAGATTATTTAATTTTTACTAATAGATTATTTAATTAGTATAACAAAAAATCAAACTAATTATTTCGTGCCACTTCATACATTGCCGTCTAAATCGTTAATAGACGTTTGATTATTTTGTAAATATGATTTTAATGCCGTCTAAATCGCTAATAGACGTTTGATTATTTTGTAAATATGATTTCTGTCAAGCGCAAAACAGTTAATTCTTGACGAAAATATTAAGGGCAATTAAGAGAAACATATCATACCCCTATTATATTAATAAAAAAAAGGGTAATTCCTTATAAGTAACTCATATCAAATTATATTCCTCCTAGATATCTTGATAATTTCACATTCCTCATAGGTACCACTTTTTAATTATTTAGTTTATTTACTTAATTGTCATACAAACCAAAATATAATATACATATTTTATCTCTCTACAAATCCAAAAAAATAGTTTTGAAAAAAATTATAAAAATGAAAAAATTCACAAAAAATATAAAAAATAACAAAAAAAACAAAAAATTATAAAAAAAATCACAAAAATCACAAAAAAAACATAAAAAATTATAAAAAATCAAAAAAATCAAAAAAAAATTATAAAAAATCACAAAAATCAAAAAAAATATAAAAATCACAAAAAATCACAAAAAATCACAAAAAATCACAAAAAATATAAAAAAATCACCAAAAATCACAACAAATAATTAAAAAAAATACAAAAATCACAAAAAAATTATAAAAAATTATAAAAAATTTAAAAAATTACAAAAAATGAAAAAAAATCACAAACTTTTTAAAAAATTACAAAAAAAATATATAATTTTTTTTGTCAATATAACACTTTTTATACCGAAAAATATAAAAAAATATAAAAAATGACAAAAAATTATAAAAAATCACAAAAAATTATAAAAAATTATTAAAAAAAATCAAAAAATGAAAAAAACGAAAAAATTATATAAAAATCACAAAAATTCACAAAAATCACAAAAATCACAAAAAATCACAAAACATTATAAAAAATGAAAAAAATCACACAAAAAAAAAAGAATTATAAAAAAAATGAAAAAATCATAAACTTTTTAAAAATTTACAAAAAATATATAATTTTTTTTTGTCAATATAACACTTTTTATACCCAAAAGTGATTTTTTTTTATAAAAAAAATGGTTTTTCCATGATAAATGTGCCTTTTTTTAATCTGAATGAGCTGAAAGTGCATCTATTTCAGTCAAAAATACATATAATTCAGTCAAAAGCGTATATAGTTCAATAAAAGTGCATATAGTTCAGTCGAAAGTGTATATAGTTAGTCAAAAATGCATAAATTTGAGTCGAAATTGCATTCAATTCAGCTGAAAGTACATCTAGTTCCGTTGAAAGTGCATACAATTCAGTCGAAAGTAAATATTGTTCAATAAAAGTGAGTATACATATAGTTCAGCTAAAAGTGCATCTGGTTCAGCTGAAAGTGCATCTAATTTAGTGAAAAGTACATATAGTTAAGTCAAAAGTGCATATAGTGTAGTCGAAAATGAATATATACAGTCGAAAGTGCATATAGTTCTGTTAAAAATGCATCTGATTCAACTAAAAGTGCATTTGGTACAACTGAAAGTGCATATGGTTCAGCTGAAAGTGCATATGGTTCAGCTAAAAGTGTATCTGGTTCAGCTGAAATTGCATATGGTTCAGACAAAAGTGCATCTAGTTCAATAAAACCTGCATCTAGTTCAACTAAAAGTGCATATGGTTCGGCTGAAAGTGCATATGGTTCAGCTAAAAGTGTATCTAGTTCAGCTGAAACTGCATATGGTTCAGACAAAAGTGCATCTAGTTCAATAAAAGTGCATATCGTTCTGTAAAACCTGCATCTGGTTCAACTAAAAGTACATCTGGTTTGGCTGAAAATGCATATAGTTCAGCTAAAAGTGCATCTGGTTCAGTCGAAAATGCATCTAGTACAGTCGAAAGTGCATAAAGTTCAATAAAAGTGATTTTTTTTTTCATTTTTTTTTTTTATAATTTTGTGATTTTTTTTTTATAATTTTATGTGATTTTTTTAATTTTTATAATATTTTGTGATTTTTTTTATTTTTTATATTTTTTTGTGATTTTTTTTAGTTTTTTTTTTATATTTTTATAATATTTTGTGATTTTTTTCATTTTTTATAATTTTTGTAATTTTTTTTTGTAATTTTTTTAAAATTTTGTGATTTTGTGATTTTTTTTCATTTGTTTTGTGATTTTTTGCATTTTATATAATTTTATGTGTTTTTTTTCCATTTTTTTATGAAATATGTGTATGACGTTTTGGTAAATAAAGTAAATAATTAAAAAGTGCTACCTATAGGGAATATGAAATTATGAAGGTAGGTATGAGTAATATAATTTCAAAAGTGGTACCTATGGGGCATTATTTGATAAAAAAATACCCTCAAAAGTTAAATTATTAAAAATATAACTTCAATTAATAATTAATAAAAAAACAAAAAAACTGATTATTCTGTCACAATCTCATGCTCTCGGCTTCTCTCCAATCTCTCTCCCTCCGATATCGTTTCCATCTTTCTCTTTCTCTTTCTCACTCTTTCTCTCGCATCTTTCCTTTATTTGCTCTATCTTTTCAATCTCTCTCATCATAATCACTCTATTTTTTCGATCTTTTTATTCTGCTCTCTCTCCGATCTCTATCTTTTGTGAAAATTAAGACGGACACATCTTTTAGAATTGACAACGAATGTGTATAGGGAGGTCGAAAACTGGAGGTTGATGTCGACGGAGATGCGGTTGTCGAAGAAGAGACTCACGATGACGACGTGATACTTCAATATTGGAGAACGGGTAAGAGTTGGATTTGTTAATTAGTGTATAATGTTGAAAAATAAGTGTATGAATTACGTGAATTAAGGGTATAGATGCGAAAATTGTGTTATGAATTATGTAAATTGGGGTATAAATTTTAAAAATAAGGATGAATTTTACGAATCAGAATATGAACTTTTGAGGGTATGAACTTTTAGAACAAATGTATGAAAAATACAAATTAGGGTACGAATTTTTGAAATAATTGTATGAATTTTTGAAATAAATATATAAAAAATACAAATTAGGCTATGATATTTTGAAATAAGGCTATAAATTTTTGGAATAAAGGTATGAAAAATACAAATCAGGTATAAACTTTTGAATCAGGGGTATGAAATTTTGAAATAAAGGTATGAAATACACAAATTAAACTATGAATTTTTAGTTATATTTTTGTTAATTATAAATTTTTGGTTATATTTTTGTTAATTTATTTTTAAAATTTATACATTTTATTAATTTATCCAAATATTAATTAACTACTCAAAATCAGTCTCTCTCTCTCTCTCATACCAAACACAGTACAATTACTAACTTGAAAAAAAACTAGGGTTTCCAGAAAACTTATTTCATCAACTCCAAATCAATCAGAGGCGTCGATTAGGGGAAATAAGTGCAATCGGAGGTTCTAATTGGGTCAATTAAGAAAGGATAATGGGTTGGATCTTGCGTAATGGGATTCTACCACAATTCGAATATGGTTAGTAATTTTCTTCACCCTTTTAAAAACTTAAATTAATTAAACTATTTCATATATTCACTTTAATTTTATGCACATACACTCTGTAATACTATTTTTATTAATCAATTGCAGCTCCCAATTCTCCTGCATTTACTATCAAATTGTTCTATGGGGGGTAAGTTAATTATGAAAATGTAGGGTATATTGATTTTTGTTTGCCTAAAGAGATGAGTTATTTGGGTATTGTTGAAATGGCTGCTAAACTTGGTTGTTATAAGTTCATTAAAATCTTTTACAGATGGACTTGAATTGAGACTAGATAAAGATGCAAAAGAATTAGAGAAATTTGCAAACGAGGAGGTCCAAAATGATGAGGAGATTGAGAGAAATATAAATGAAGGGTATGTTTTTGAGGATCTAAATAGCAATTGTCGAAGTGATGAGAAGGACCCAACTGTCATGAAGTATCCTAGATTTGCTCAGTGTGATTTAATCGATGTGAAGTTTGAATTAGATATGTTATTTGCAACAGGGGAGGAATTTAGAGATGTCTTTAGAGAATATGAAGTAAAAAAATTCAAAGATGTTTATTTTAAAAGAAATGCTGCTGAGAAGATGATCTTATTGTGTGGGGATCCTAAAAAAAATGTAAATGGTCTATGTATGTTGCTAAATTTTCAGGTAAAGAGACAGTTCAAATAAGGACTCTCAATAACAATGAAAGGAGGGCATAATTGTAGAACATGTGGTAAGGGAGCAAAACCTAAAAAAAATGAGAAGAAAAAGAAAGCAAATAATGAGGGTGAAGGAGTGAGGCCAACAAAGAAAGCTAGGCAAGTGAGGGAGACAGGACAAGGTCTTCATTTAACTGATATTGATGTTGAGTGTGATTTTGAGAGAGATGTTACTGGTGATGTTCAAGTTGATGGTGTAAATGGCAGTGGAGATGGTGTAACTGGTGGTGCAAATGGTGCTAATGATGGTACAAATGATGCTAATGATGGTGATAATGTGGCTGAGGGTATAAATGTTATTGGTGAAAATGATATACTAGATAGTTCCTTTTGGGGAGAGGCTGTCATTACTGCCTCAATCTATGATAGTCAAAAAAATCAACCAACTCAAACTAGTGTTAAAAGGCAAGTAAATTATTTAGCTAGCTGTACTTAGTTTATATATCTTAATTTTTTTTACAAGTTTTCTTAATTTAGCTAGCTTTCTTAATTATTTAGCTAGCTTTGTTAATTTTTTTACAAGATTAACTTAGTTTAATTTCCTTTGTAGGTGAGGAAGAGTCAAAGAATCAAGCAACAAGTGAGAAGGGCACCTGTCACAACCTCATATATGGATCTAACCTTGGATGATAAAGTTCTCACAGAAGCAAGTGTTGTTGGTGAGGTGTCCACACAAATGAGCTTTATTTCATAAGTTCTTACATAAATAAGTTCAAATCGGTTTGGTTCGGTCGATTTGAACTTTAACAAAGAAAAAACACAATATTCAAAATTACACTAGTTTCGTAAAGTTTTCGCTTATATTTCATTTTTAACTTTGAACCAAAAGTCGAATAACAAGTAAATTTACAAATGATTTAACAAAATATATTATTGATAGCTACAAATAGCAAGTAAAACATCATATCTCAACTTATTTATGTATATATATAAATAATTATATTATTTTATATATTAATAAAAATAATCGGTTCGGTTTGGTTCGGTTTAAAAACCACTGAAACTATAAACCGAACCAATCAAATCGGTTTATCAAATTTCAAACCAAATCGAACCAATTACTAATTGGCTTGGTTCGGTTTTGTATCGGTTCGGTTTGGTTCGGTCGGTTTGATCGGTTCGGTTCGGTTTATGTACACCCCTAGTTCCAGGTACATTTTATGTTTATTTTGATGGCAAGTGTATGCCTTTAAGTTGACTGAAATTCACTTTTGATGGCAATTGTGCCTTAATGTTAGTGGCAGTTGTGCCTTTGTATTTTTTTTTCTATTATGGTGGCCAGTTTGTGCCTTTGAGATGGTGGCAAATGTGCCTTAAAAAATGTTATTTTGCTGGATTTATGCTATGGTGGCCATGTTCCTTTAAATTATATTTCTTTGTGTTTTTTTTTCAATTCAAGCATGTGTGGTCATTTGTGATATTTTTTTTGCTAATTTGGTGTTAAATTTTGGCTCACTTTTGTTATATTTTGGTGTTAGATTTTTTATACCTTTGGTGTTACATTTGGGTCAGTTTGTATCCATTTCTTTGGTTCACTTTTGAATAAAGATTGGGTCAATTTTGTTTTCCGTTTAGGGCTACTGGTATGGTCACATTCTGTTCACTTTTCTGATCAGTTTGTGGTGACCACGCTCACATTCTAATAACTTTTCTGATCAGTTTGTGGTGACCACGGTCACATTCTGTTCATTTTGCATACTAGAACTCAGAAAAAAATCAAGACAAGTAGCAAACTGAAATTTCATTTAAAATAAACTACAACATTAGAATTAAGGGTTTACATACTAGAATTGATGCTTGCAAATAAGAACTTACAGCTTCTACAACATTGAAACACAACAACTTCAAATCAACTGTATTTTTTAACTTCAAAGATATTGCATTTTTTAACTTCAAATCAACTGCATTTTGATCCCTTTGCCTCCATAATAGATCCTCATAAGGACCCAAATAAGCAGCACCATTGCTAAACATGAAAAGATAAGCTTCACTCTCCATTTTATAGCTGCAACTCTTTGAACTTCAATATCTAGCTCCAACTTTGCTATTCACGTTGTAACTCAGCAGCATTTACATTCTTCTCTTCCTCTATTTCGTTTTTTTTTTTTTTAGTTCTTGAATGTCCTCTTGCATGCCATTAATTCTGTTAAGAAGGCCTGATATATTCTTGGATCTAATCTAGCACACACACATCAGAGGATCTTCCCAATTAAAAAACTTGCAGGTTTGATCAAAACAAGTGTTATACCTACGACCTAGGTTTGCTTTTCTCCATGAAGTGACCAGACTTTGTTCTTTTTCTGCAAAAATAGTACATTTTATGTTAATTTGGGTTGAGAAAGAGAGGGTTTTATATGTTAATTAGGGTTGATATTTGCAGAAAGAGATAGGGAGGGGTGGTTGTAGATATGTATGTATATGTGTAGTGTAGTATATATATATATTAGTAATCGTGCCCCACGTGTTGTGTGTGTGACACGCAATGCAATTAAAATATAAAAAATAAGTGTAGTTATGATACAAATACGTGGATAATACAAAAAAAATTAGTATAAGACTTAAAAGAATGTTTGGTTGTTAAAGAGGGACACATAATGTTATAAGTTGTTATTTTTATTTTTATATTTTATGTGAGCATGGTATTATTGTAATTAATAAAAAAATATATGGGTATTTTTGGAAAAAAAAATGGCTAAATTGGGTAGGCTCATTTGACTTGGGTTGACTTATTATAATAGAATGATAATGTGTTGTCGCATGTCAAAGTGGAACAAGAGGGAAACTTTTGTGTGTTTTCAGTTTTCCCTCCAAAACGAGGGTTAAAAGAGTACTTTACACAATTTAATTGGGCACATGGGGTCACGTGACCAAGTTCTGTTAATGATTTAGACGGCAGTGTACAAAATCGCAGGAAACAGTTAGTTTGATGTACTAATTAAATAATCAGGTAGTAAGGTGTACAAAATCGTAAAAAGTGCATAGTTTGGTGTACAAAACTGTAAAAAATCCTAATAAATAGAGTTTACGTCTTATACCCATTATTTTGTACCCAATTTAGTGTCTTAGATATTTTCGTTCAAATACTGAATTGTTATTATTTTTTTTTTTGTTATGTTTATATACTTTTACAACGTATTGTAGACATATTTCATAATATTATGTCATAATAATAGGGTAACAGTGATTGGCGAGGAGTATATTGGGTAGGAACACTGTGAATGTCCCTATCGAATGGTCTTTGTGTGCGTGTTATGAAATGGAGTCTTTTATTTCGTTTTGACCGGCTTGTCCACGTGTCCACCGAAAACGCTACCCACCGGCATCTATCTCTATGTGTGTATCTATCTATCTATCTATCTATTTTGTATTGTACTATTTATATATATATTGTGATCGGAAGGGAGGAATGAAGGAAAATCCTTGGCAACCGTTTCCAAATAGCTTCGCAAAACTGTCTTGCATATAAATATTGTGATCGGAAGGAAGGAATGAAGGAAAATCCCTTGGCAACCGTTTCCAAATAGCTTTGCAAAACTGTCTTGCCAATGATTTTGTTAACACAAAAGAATGCTAACACCTACCCCCCATGCGATTCCTAATACTTGAGGGTGATCGTCCAATGGTTTATCTCCTTCCTCATGATTCGCGTAACACCTTGAAACTACCTGTATCCATCATTCCTTTGTGCTCGTCTGCTCGAGGCTCATACATGAACTCCCCTAACATACCCGCCTACCCGGCCAAACCCCACCGCATGGGGACTACCCCACATGGAAACCAGCAGACATGGGTTCACCATTGGACCTTGATGGTGTTGGTGTGGACGTGGAATCTGGCTCAAAGCTTGCTCCGCCCCGGCCCATTCCTTCATTATTGTCGAAAGTCCATTATTACACCATCTCTTCAAGGTTGCAATCTCATTGCTCATATTGGCTATGATAATAACTTGTTTTTATCCGATTTCTACAAACAAAAAAATCATTATTTTCCATGAAGTCTTGTAGAAAAATAAGTGCGAAAAAAAAAGAGTCAAGGAAATGTGAACTTGAGTTCCAAAGAGGTGTAGGAACAACTTAGATTGCCAGTTATGAAACACCCGCTTATTTGTAGATGAAAAGGGGTGAAAAAGAGAGCAAACCAACTTTTTCTGGATAAGTAAACATATTATAGAACTAAAAATCAGACCCAACGCAGAAGAACAATGAAGTACAAATAAACAATTTGAAAGAAACGTGATGCTTTGACAACAATACAACAATATTATTGGGATGTAAAGTCTTTAATGAGAGATCTAATTCACTTATACGTAAAAATATATCATAAATGCTAGACTTATACATAGCTAAACAATCTAATTAGTACAAGTCAAATCCATATCAGATAGATAAGAGCATTAGCTTAAGACATTTAAACCGAGTTGTTGACATCACAGCTCCCGTACAAGGTAACATCAAAGGTGAGAAGCATGGCCGCATCCACATAAGATAAGAGAATCGCCTGGAGACATTTTAACCAAAGTTGTTTAAATCACAGTTCCTCCACAATAAAACACCAACTCATAAACATGGCCACATCCACAACTCTACACAAAAAAACAGCTTCGCCAAGAGTAGTGGTATCTAGGGCTGTAAATGAGATTAACTGTTCGTAAAATCGTTCGTGTTCGGCTCGGTTAATGCTCGGTTTATATTCGTTCATTTATAAATGAACACGATAATGAACAAGAATATAGTGTTCGTCTATTAAGTGAACTGAACATGAACAACCCTCTGTTCGGTTCGTCTAAACTCGTGTTCGTGTAACTAAATATAAAGTTTGATAAAAAAAAAATCTATTAATGATGTAACAAAAATTAATATCACTACACAATTAATAAATTTATTTATGCTATAATAATATAAATGATATGTTTGTATTATTTTAAACTTATTATGTTAATTTATATCATCATACTATAAATACAGTCACCGATTTTATCGTTAAATATTCAACTCGTTAAAGTAATCATACGTATGTAAAAAAGAATTTATTCAATATATAAACTTAAATTATACGTGAACTAGTTTATCCTAGTTATCAATATAGTAATATATGATAAAAAAATATATTTTAAAAAAAAAGAAAAATATATATTTTTTTCAATTATTAAATGTTTTGGAAGAAATTAGATGTTCACGAACAACTCGTGTTCGGCTCGTCAAATGTTCGGCTCATGTTCGTCAAATGTTCGTTCGTATTTAAATGAGCATGAACCGAACATGAACAAGAGTTTTAGTTCATGAACTGAACATGAACAGAGGGTTGTTCGGTTCATTTCGTTTCATTTACATAGTGGTATCGATGATATCCGCATATCTAGTCAAATGACCTGAGCCGACAGGAAAAAATTAGGTATTTTCCTCTTCTATAGTAAATTGCATGAAAACTCTAATATTTCAGTACACATATGAGAGCCCAATTCAAGAGGGATCATTACACGTACTTCTACCAGACTACTTTGTTGCTTCCAAACATAATCAATAGCGTGACAATCATCAGACGTAAAACCATACACAATAAATCGATCAAACCTATATAGCCACATTTCTAACAAATGAGAATCTCTCTATAAAGTTCGGCCAATCATTTCTAACAAATTATACAACCTATATAGCCACATTTATCAACAAATAGATCAAACTCACAGAAGCAAATCAGCAATGGAGGAGTAATAAACTCACCAATGCGACCAATGAGTTACACCGTGACTTCATGGATTGTGGGCTTGCTTCCAATCCAACCAGAGTCTAACCAAACCAAAAAGTCAACAGAAATGAGAAAGATGAGGTTCATCGGGTTAAAAACCAAAATAGCGGAAAAAACCTAAATATGCTCAAACTCACATAGTCAAGCACCTAGCGGGTAACAAGAACGGTCCAAGACTTTTATTTCTCAATTGAACGTAAATTTTCAGTAAGGGGAACAAACCAGATATCTCACAATTTTCAACAATAACACAGCCAAACAGAAATAATAAAATAAAAAATTATTAGCATACATGATTCAAAGGAATTAATAAAAACGAAAAGTGTCTTCCTCTGCATGAGTTGCCTAGCCGGGGCAAGCTGACGGGGTCCTTCCCGTGGTCATCAGATTGCTACATATTGGTCTATTTAGATAGAAGTTAGATCGCAAATGATAAGATTCCACTGTCTATATCTTTGGGAGCATTTTGATGAGGAAGGGATTTAGGGAGCAAAGTAGCGACCCGTTTGGCAATGTCCAAATATCTGGCGTACTTGTTCATAACTTCCACATTCTCTGAATCTTTTTTACTCTTGTTGAGCTTTAGTATTTGCATCATACTAGGTATTGGTGTGTTACACTCGTTACAACTCTCTTTGTTAGCCTTAAGAACCTTCTTTAACTTCCTTGAATTGAAATTCCATTCCCCGGTTTTCCAGTTGATGTTGTATATGGAAAGGAAACGTTGCCCGTAGCTTGCTATAAACTCTAACGCTTGTAAGATGAATTCAAATTCTTCAACAGACATGTAATAGGCAAAGCTGATTCTTGTCCAACCCGGCTTAATTCCATTGTATCCCTACACAAGAATTTATAGAATAAGAAATGAGTTATGCCAATTATGTAGGACAGCTCATATTCCTCGCTCTTATAAGAACATCTTTAGCTGAAGCTTTAAGATAAACACGCTGATTTTACTATGGAAAAGTAGGCTAGGTTCAATCAAGTATCTATCTTTTTTAGGCCAAATGTCAAGAAAAATCAACTAGTAAAGCTGGTCAGCCAAACTGCCCAATTTTAAATGAAAAACTGAGCTTCTAAGCTGTAACCAAACAAGCTCATAAGTTCAATTCCAAAAGTTTGTCTTTCATATATTATAAATTTATGGTATTTTATAGTAACAGTCGTCATCACACATCAAAAGGGAATTAAGATGTGAGTTCGGGGTGACATATTTTCGAAAGAAATGGCCCTTAATCTCATGATTTTCACAAATAGCTTTAAGATGACCTCTTCATATATTGCACTAATTCTATTTTATATTATTTAGGGATCAAGAAATTGAGCAACTGAAACTAATCAAGAATTTTGAAGAAAAAAAGTCAGTGCCATGAGAATTATTAACAATATTTTTAACATTGTAATATCCATAACACAGAATTAAATTGGCTGGTCGATAAAAATGATATATACCTTGTTGATTGTGGATCTAATGGTTTGTGAAAGAGGCTCTTTGACATCTAACAAAGCGTGACCATAAGGTCCTGCACAAGCACATCCACCTCGAGCCTGTATGCCGAAAAGATCATTGAGTAGTTTGGTAACAAAAGATCCATGCAATGGCTTGCCTTTCTTTTCCCGTATCTCCCCACACATACAAACTTTTTCCCAATTTCTATCCTTGCTGTCACTGATACAACCATCGACTTCATAATTGGTGTAAATAATGAAAGACAAGATAGCATGTCTCTTAGCGCTAACATTTCCCAGAATCTGTATGTTTGGATTTGGTAACAGCCGTTTTAAGGCTTTTTGCATGGACTGTTGCTCGTGCTTTTCTATCACTTTACAACCAATGTACTCTTTTACCCAAAAGGCTAATGCGGTTCTGACTTTTCCAATTATTTGTGGAGTTCCGGCATCTTCTCTCGCTTCTATATCAGTGTCATATAATGTATCCTGAAAACAATAGAAAATTAAATCTAAATTAGCAAAATACTCTTATATTGAAGGACAGATTGTCTCTCGTGTTCTGGCCTATTTAGTTTCATGCCTACCTAGCTTCATGATGATATAAATTATTAACGTATTCATTTTCCATACCAATTGGAAACTGTTTTCTTGTATTCTAGCATTACAGATTAATACACCTAACGAAGATCACATAATGACTTGGTTCATCAGGAAATTTCAATTGTTCGTGCCTCCATCTTGTTTAGTTGCAGCTCTTAAGGTTTCGTATTTCGTTTATAAACTGTACTCCATTTCTTGACCAATTCAAAAGCAAGTTTATTTTTATTTTCTAAGCTGAAAAACTCTAAATGAACCGAGGTTATTTTCTAATATCAGGCAGACCATTTTTTTTTTCGTTTTGCATTGGGACTAAGATATACACGTCTTAAGGATTAGTAAATACTAGATACCAATTTAGGTCGTACAATTTGTTTACCTTCTCGTCAAATCCATTCACATAAAGAACTGTACCACCTCCACTAGTAGATGGAGGCGATGATTTGAGCCGATATAGAATCTTGCTCATTAGGAGGACACCTGGCGTCCCCGGCCCCCCTATAAACTTATGTGGGCTTAAAAATATCGCATCATATCCATCCATTTTTCCCGACCTCATTGCAATCTCCACATATGGACCGCTATATTTAGTACACGAAGCCAATTAGATATGTTTAGAAACAGTTTTAATTTGATAAAAAAAACCTGCATCACATGATTATAGCGTTTAGGATTAACAATTGAAGAGACAATGGCGTTCAATAAACCTTTCAGACAAGGTTTTAGAAAAGAAAGGAAAAACCGTCACTTTTGTTGGTATTATAGAAACAGTCTCGAATCCATAGTCTGAAATAATATAATTGGTCCATTTACATGAAACAGCAATAATATTTGGTCCCCACAGCTCAAGATTATTTATCAAAGTTATTGCCAATGAAAAAATAAAAGATAAACTGACCATTTTTTTCTGTGTGGATAGTATATGTGTAACGATTGTCGCCATTATCAACCCTTTTGATACACATTATTGAAAGGTTAAGAAATAACTAAACATTTGCTGTACCTGGCGGCAAAGTCAAAGCACACAAAGGCGCCAAATTGGTGAAGGCACCGGGCTAAAGCACGTGTGTCTGTATATGTACCAGTAACATTACTGCAAGCAGAAAATGAGCCCAGCATTGACCTATTACTATGCTGATACAAGCCAAGTTGTGTTCTCAATTCTTCCATATCTAAGAGCCCATCTTTGTCTAACCCAATTTCCACAACTTCCGCTAAACTTTGACGCCACGAGAGGAGGTTTGAGTGATGCTCGTAAGGCCCCACGAAAACAACCCATCTGCTTCTTGCGGGAATGTGCTTGAGCACTTTTTCTCTCATGATCGATGGGATTGCGATTCCGATGACTTCTTGAAGCCTTTTGATTGCGGCAGTGGAGCCCGAACCACAGAGTATCAAAGCATCATCTTTCCTGCCTCCTAAGCATTTCTTCACATAATGTGTTGCTTCATGCATTGCATTTGTTGTTCTTGATCCCACATAGCTATCGCTTGTATGACTATTGCCTATAAATGTTTTAGATTGAATGATAAAGGGTTACAAAAGTAACATGTTTTATTAGTTGAATTGGCTTGATAATCTTATCATAGTTTGATTTTTTGAGGACTGGTAATGATCCTAAGAGTTACTTTTGTTTTTTTCTTCTAATTATGAGCTAGTTTTCTTGTATTCATGAGAATCACATTAATAAAGAAGATGCAGTTTGAATGGATTCTAGTATTGATTGATTTTTTTTATGCTGGACGGACTTCGTTTATTGCCGGAAAAGAGGCGCTGTTTAAACTAAGAGAGATTACTGCAAAGAGAAAGGGGAATTTTATGTACTCTTTGTTGTATTCAGCTACAGATTTCTTTAGCTCTTATTTGAATTGTTTTCCCTTTGATGTTTTTTGAATTTATACTGTAATGGCTTCACTATTAGAGATTAGCTGGGTTAGTAATGTGCATTCTCATTAAGCTCTTGTTTTCTGGCTTAATTTGTAAAGGTTTATTTCTAGTAAGGTGGTTGTTTGGTTAATAGCTTAATATATGCTTGATTTCGAAGGGAAAAAAAATACCACTCATTCATCTTTCATAAATATAGAGCAAAAAGCACAGATTTTGACCTTTTCGTTAAAAATTATAAAATATTGCAGTATGTTTATATATTACTATTGTTTTTAACAATATTGTACATAAAAAAGGATAAATTAATAAACCATACTGCTTTTGAAACTAAATTAAAAAAAACATAACCAAAAATTTCTAATTAACAAAAAGATACCTAAAAATTCATAACCTAATTTGTATATTTCATACCATTATTCCAAAAGTTTTTACTCTTGTTTCAAAAGTTCATACCTTAATTTGTATTTTTCATATCTTTATTTCAAAAGTTCATACCATTATTTCAAAAGTGCATACCCTGATTCGTAGAGTTCATCATTGTTTTCAAATTTCATATCCCAATTTAAATAATTCATATCTTTAATTACATAATTCATATACATAATTTTCAATTTCATACCCTTAATTCACGTAATGCATACACTTATTTTTCAACATTATACACTAATTAACAAATCCAACTCTTACCCTTCGACGATCGAATATCCGTCGACATCGAGTTTTTGACCTCGCTCTATACTCTCGGCGCTCATTCCGACAGATGTGTCCGTCTCAATCTTCACGGAAGAGAGATCAGAGAGAGATGGAGTAGAAAAAAAAGATTGAAAAAATAGAGTGAGGATGAGGAGAGAGATCGGAAAGAGAGATGAATGATGAGAGATCGAAAATAGTGAGAAGGAGGAGGAGATAGATCGGAGGAAGATGGAGTGAGGAGATGAATCAGCTATTTTATTTTTTATTAATTATTACTTAAAGGATAAATTAACAAAATATACTATTTTTTAAACTAAATTAACAAAAACATACTCAAAAACTTTTCATTATAAAAAAATACCAAACAAATTTAATGTTATTTATTATTTTCTTTCTCTCTCTACTCCATTCTTCTCTCTGCTCTATTCTTCTCTGTATCTCTCCATTATTCTCTCTCACCAATTCTTCTCTGTATCTCTCTCTGGTCTTACTATCTCTCTCCTCCATTCTTCTATGTATCTTTCTTTCATATCACACTCCATCTCTCTCCCTTTCTCTACCACAAAAATCTGACACTGACTACCGAACACCATCTAGATTATATAGGCATTCATATACATATATATACATACGTAATACACAAATATTACACTGGTTGATACCCCGTAATATATGAAAAATATATGAAATTGGTGAAATTATTTTCTATTTATTGAGATTTGAGACTATTGTAAATTTTGTGGGTTTAAAGTTGAAAGAGGAAAATACATATATACAGAGAAATCCATATGTAGGGTATAAAATTTTAAAATTGGGTATAAAGTTTTGAAATTAGGGTATCGAGTTTTGAAATTAGGGTATGAAATTTTAAAATTAGGGTATGAAGTTTTGAAATTAGGGTATGAAGTTTTAAAATTAGGGTATAAAGTTTTAAAATTAGGATATGAACTCTTTTTTACATATTTGATTGTGATCCAAAACATTTAGGGTATGAAATTTTAAAATTAGGGTATGACATTTTATAATTAACATATAAATATTTTGGGAGTTTTTAGTCATTTTTTAGAGAGAGAAATGAATGATTAGCACGTGTTAGAAAAAAAGTGCGATTATCGTGTGTTAGAGAGAAAGAGGTGCGATTAGAGGGAGAGAGAGTTGCTGTTAGAGAGAGAGAGGTGTTAGATTATATAAAGAGGTTAGATTATGGTCTGATTAGAATTAGAGAAATAATAAGTATATATATGTATGTTTTTGATAATTTAAATTTTTAGTGTATATTTTTGTTAATATAATAGAGGTATGGTATGTTTTTGTTAATTGCCCCTTTAATTAAATGTATATTTTTGATAATTTAACTTTTGAGTGTATGTTTTTGTTAATATAATAAGTGTAGAGTATATTTATGTTAATTGCCCCCAACACAAAATTGCGTTAAACCACATTAGTGAGAGCCATAAATATATATTTTTGTTGGCTACTCCATTCTGGATCCATTTTTGCTGCCCTGCTTTTTTGTAGGTAGTTTATCCTAGTTTTTTTTTTATGCCTCGTTAGATAAAAAACACTCTAATCTGACGGTTAATAAAAATTATGAAAAAAATGTTAAGTAAAAAAAAGGTTGACACGATTACACATACAATACTTTTTCGATACGGTTGATAAATTTGATTTTTATTTTTTATGTAGCGTACTGAAATGCATCGATCCGATACTTTTTCGGTAAGGTTAATAAATTTGATTTTTTTTTCATACGATGCACTATGATTTAGGATGTACCAACCAATAAAATATTTTAGTTTTGATTTGAAATTAATTTTAGGGTAGTAATTATTTTGGTTTCATTAATAGGTGTTGAGTTTTAATAGATGACACATATTTACCGAGTTTACGGTACTGTTACTATAAAATAACGTACCGTAATGAAATTATGATTTTTTTTTTAACTACTTGTGTTACCGAGTAGTGTATGTAGGCACTCATATATAATAATATTTTTATATTTTCCTGTTGAAACTCAGTTGAGATTGTTTTTTATTCTATGGAAAAAAAGAAGAAGAAGATATTATAGGATATCTAAAAAAAAATAGGGTAGTAAAAATAGATTCCTCCATTCTTATTTGTTTCAAATTGGCTTGACACACTTGTTTTGAACACAATAGTCTACCAAATCTATTTCCAAAAAATAAATAAAAATAGTCTACCAAATCTTTACCAAGTTCTTTGACAAAGATACAGATTATTAACCGTATGTTGAACGTTACCTACCTTACAATCTCAGTCCTACAATTTGGTATAAACTAATACCAACCAACTCCTGAAATGTTAATTAAAGGGAGCAAATTTAATAGTTTTTATGTTCGGATGTATTTTTGTCCAATCTTTAATCTAGTCATGGTTTAGCTAAAATGTTACGTGAAAAAACTGTGTTTTCTTGACAAAGAAGATAATAACTTTCTAAGAAAAAGATCTTTCCGGGGACAACGTTATTTTCTGAAAAAAACAACTTTTTTATATAAAAGCGATTTTTTCGTAGAGTAGGTACCTCATTTGGAAAATGAATATCTAGAAAGGCTAATTTAATTTTAGTTTTAGGAAATTTGGCCTTCTTTTGCTTTTTATTAAATATATATATATATATATATATATATATATATATATAGGGAAGGATATATCGACACATAAAAAAACACACTATGGTTACATTTTAATCATAACCATTCATTTAATATGTTTTTAAGGGTTGTGATTGTTTCTTTGTTTTAGGTATATCTTGGCCATTGAAAAAACCCTAAATGAATGGTTATGATTAAAATGTAACCATAGTGTGTTTTTTTATGTGTCGATATATTCTTCCCATATATATATATATATATATATATATATATATATATATATATATTTACACTTCGATATAAATAAATTGTTTTTAACCAGCTTCTTCGCATTAATTTTTGAAATAGATATAAAATTTTATTATTAGAAGGCTAAAACTGGCTTTATAATTTATTGACTTCTATTACAAAAACGCTAATAAGCTAGGGGTTTTAGAATTTTGCTCCAATACGACTTTGCTTCAAAATACAAATTAAAGGTCCAATAATCTAACATAAAAGACTCACCAAAACAAACAGCAAGTGCATCTATATACTACAAAATAATGTTTGATTTAATAAGAGTCAAAAACTGTCACAACCCTGTCACTAATTTAAAAAATTGTCATAAATCTGTCACAAATTGACTAAACTATCACAAAGTCGTCACAAAAAGCGTAGCTAATAAGCTCGTAAAAAAAAATACCATCACTAATCCCGTAACTATTTGGGTATTTTTTTATAGTGATATTAATATATATATAAATCTAGAATCAAAATCTTTTTGTAATAATTTAATTGGTTCAGAATGTCGTTCTAGTTGTTTTGATTAGAAACCATTTTGATCCATACATGAGTTTTAATGGATTCAGAAAGTGTTAATAAGAGAATTATTGTGTGTGTTTGTTTATCTAAAAAGAGTCAAATGTATAAAAATTTCAAACGTACAAATATATAGATAAAATTTGTAACAGACCAAACGAAACCAAAGGGATTGCTTGTTCCAAGTGGTGTCATTTAACTTTGAAATAGTCGGACATACTCTGAAGGTTATTGTTAAATTTCTTTATACAAAAAATGCGTACGGTCTAAAGTTTAATTATTCTAGAAAGTTTTGGTTCATATGGACAGTTTGGTCAGTTGACAAAATTCAAACAACTTAACTGACGGAAAAAAAGTTACATAAATTATAATAGCGTGTCTAAATGCATATTTATGAGAATTTTACAATGATGGATAAATAAATAAGTGTCCAAGAAGGAAAATAATCTTAATTTAATATGAAAATGTAATGCAAAAATCTGTAGCACCAGTGTCCATACGGATGTTATATGGTTTTACAACAATTATGTAATAATTTAGCAAGTCTTTTAGGGTGTAATAAAGATCATACCATAAAAGGGAAGAACGTTGTTGATGATATAGTTTTCTATGAAATGTAGACTCCGTCCTGATGCCGTGTGATCTGCGTAGGTAAGTTTGCGGTTTCCGAATGGAGACTTAAATTCCATGTCGCCACCAATAACTTGAGAACTCAACCACACCATTTTTTTCTGCTCCGACATTTCGTCTTTCTGATCATCAATCTCAAGTGATTCTATCACACAATTAAGATCATTTAATGATAATTGTTTTCCTAAAGTTGATATTTTCCCAAAGTTTATGCCTCTAATCTTTGCCGATTCCATGATCATGTACTGAATATTTTTGTAGAAATAGGAGTCGCTATATATTAGAGTAAGTTTCTAAGGATAAAGAAAGGCTTATTATACTGATCATTATGGATAATAAAGTGAGCGTGGTTTTATAAAGGAAGAATTATCAAGTAGTGGGCTAAATAAATCAGCATAAAGTCGGACATAGTATTGGAAAAACGTGAACGGTTCCAAGTAAAATATTTGACAATTGAGAAGATTAAAAAAAAAACTTTGTTCGTACTGACTGGGTTTTTACACGGCATTAATTGACGCATTGAAAAACTTGTATATTAAGGAGATATATATATGCGTCAACATAGTTTTAATGTGTCACTAATGAATTTGTGTATTGATTCGTTGCACGAGCTTACTAAATAGTAAAATACTTAGTGAGGTGACTGGGTCAAAGACCAAATAGAAGTATAGCTAGTGAACCAAGCTACACTAGAACCTCCAATATAGTAATATTTGGTAAATTAATAAACTTTGTAAAATAATTTTTTTTCTTGGTCCCGACTTGTACCAGTGTAAAAAATCATCAATTTCGATAAATTAATAAGATAATAATTTTTTGAAAGATCCTTATATGAATATTTGGTACCAACAAAATCATAAATTAATAATTTTTCAAAATTACAAACTTTAGTTAGAACGATTTAATGAAACATGAGTCTATAATCATTCGATTTTTTGTAAAATTTAAATTTACTTAGAGCTTATCGGATTGCTCCGGTGTTGTGTTTTTGAATTGTATCAAAAAATTATGAAGTTCTAAACGCGATTAAACACTGAGTAGTACTACTATATTCAGTAATGTTCAATGTACATGGAATTGATCATACATATTTAATGTATCTAATGTATATTTTTAGTAATTGAAGTAGTGTGTCTTTACTAACGAGTTTAGCGACTATTATTTGAAATTTATAATTAGTTAATTTAAATTACGAGCGTATAAATTTATTGAATAGATAAAAAGCTCTTAAAATAATAATTATTAGTTTATCGGTTAATTAATAACTCTTTAAATCAATAAATATTCATGGTCCCAACATTATTAATTTATAAAGGTTTTACGATATATATATATATATTACCAAAAACTAAAACTCTGAATATTTATTTCCCAAAAAGTACAACTTTCCTACAAACAACTGAACAAGAATCCACCTTCTGTCACAACCATCACCAATCAACACCTATCCGTTGTAGACAAGTTTATCCGAGCTCTTGTGAAGCTCTACCGAGGCTCTAATGGGCTGCCCGCAGCTTTGACAGACTCTGTACTGGATCTTTAACGGGCTTTCTAAAGCTCTAACAGGGTGTCGGGAATTCTTACGAGGCTCCAATGAAATCTTCGCAACTCCGACGGGCTACACGAAATATAGTGTAATACTTTGACTAATAAAAAAATTGAAAGAAATAAAAATAAAAAACTATCTTAGCAAAGCTTGTTGTAACTTTGGCATAGAGGAAAACACCATGGCATATACTGTTGCATATATATATATATATATATATATATATATATATATATATCAGTTGGTATGCATGTGCATATCGGTTCGTATGTTGTGTATTTTCATTTAACATGTTTCTTGGGATAGAAGAATAGAACACTAAATTGAGAAAACATTTTAAATCTAAGGCTAATCGACAATCATCAACCCAAATCGATTTACACAACCCTAACTCGGTTGATATTTCAATCACGTTAGATTACAGTCTCCGATGGGAAAATTGACCTCGGCAATCACCAGGTTAAATAACCCAAACACCCTAGCTTTTATATATAATTCGACTCAATGAGTTTTATTACAATAACAAACCCTAAACTCGCTATACAAAGAATTTTTTTTTAGTTCGAATAGAAAAGATAATTTATCCATAATCATTAGTTAGGAAGCAGGGAGATAACTCCAGGGATAGAGAGATTTAATTTTGTGGTTTTCGCACAAGAATATTTGAGGCATGAAATTTAATTTTGTAGTTCTTGATTAAATTTCCAAACTATGCTATTAAAATCTTTAAATCCGGAAATTTAGATTATTTTAAAT
This sequence comes from Primula veris, assembly GCA_963682055.1. Lineage (NCBI taxonomy): Eukaryota > Viridiplantae > Streptophyta > Magnoliopsida > Ericales > Primulaceae > Primula > Primula veris. The sequence goes on along the minus strand of OY821747.1, from coordinate 16,554,683 downwards.
ATTTTATCAGTTATTGATAGTTTCAACAAAACGTTTTATTTGGTTTATATTTTAAGGGGCAATTAACAAAAACATATCATACCCCTATTATATTAACAAAAACATACCATAATAATTTAAATTACCAAAAACATACCTATATATACTTATTATTTCTTACTCTAATATCTCTCTCATCTAACATCTCTCTCTAATCTAACATCTATCTCTAATCTAACATCTCTCTCTAACATAACATATCTCTCTCTAATCGCACATATCTCTCTAACACACGATAATCGTACCTCTTTTTAACACGTGCTAATCACTCATCTCTCTCTAAAAATGATTAAAAACTCACAAAATATGCATATGTTAATTATAAAACGTCATACCCTAATTTTAAAATTTTATACTCTGATTTCAAAACTCTATACACTAATTTCAAAAACTTTATACCCTAATTTCAAAACTTCATACTCTGATTTTAAAATTTCATATCTTAATTTCAAAACTTCATACCCTAATTTTGAAACTTCATACCCTAATTTCAAAATTTTATACCCTAATTTTAAAATTTCATACCCTACATATGAATTTCTCTCAATATTGTACATATGGATTCTTCTCTTTCAACTTGAAACCCACAATGTTTACATTAGTATCAAAACTCAATAAATAGAAAACAATCTCACCAATTTTATATATTTTTCATATATTACGGGGTATCAAATAGTGTAATATTTGTGTATTACGTATGTATATATCTGTATTTATATGTATATGGATATCTATATAATCTAAATGGTGTTCGGTAGTTAGTGATGAGTTTTCGTGGTGGAGGAAGGGAGAGAGATAGAGTGTGATATTAAAAAAAGATACATAGAAGAATGGAGGAGAGAGAGAGTAAGATCAGATAGAGATAAAGAGAAAAAATGATGAGAGAGAAGAATGAATAGATACATAGAAAAAGTTGCGAGAAAGAAGAATGAAAGAGAGAGAGAGTAAGATGAGAGAGATAGATAAAGAAAAGAATAAATAACATTAAATTTAAATTTGTTTGGTATGTTTTTTATAATGAAAAGTTGTAAGGGTATGTTTTTTGTAATTTAGTTTAAAAAGTAGTATGTTTTTGTTAATTTATCCATATTTTAATAATAAATACAATTTCTTAAAAAAATTCGAGTATTTGACATTATAAGACCGTTAACATAGTTATCAAAATTTTATTTCTTCTCAGTAGTATTATTGCTGCTAGCTCTCTCTCTTAAAATCCAGTGCCCCAAACCTCAAAACCCTAGCTCACAACCCATCACCGCCGCCTGCCTGGGGCGGGAGGAGAGGCGTCATCGCCTCCTGTCTCCAGGCAGCCCATATCACCCCTCTCTCTCCTCCCCTCTCCGATTATTTGCACCTCTCTCACCCCTTTTCTCCTCTCTCCACATCCAAGCTCCAGTTCAGGTCATATTCGGCCTTCTCTGGTCTGACCTGGCCCACTCTCTCCTCTCACCACCACCCTCCTCTCAATTCTAGTAAAACCCCTCTTATCCGACCTTATCCCCCTCTCATGCAGTCAAATCCTGTTAGATTCGTCGATCCAGATAGATCGCGACTCGTTTCTCACCTACACCATCCTACACATACCTTGGCTTCCCCTTTATACCCTCCCGATGACCATCTTACAAAATTGTTTGGCGCTCAATACTAATCCTTTGGCGTAACTTTTCGATGAACAGTCTAGGATCGAAACAGTGTGACTACCTTGCACTATAAGTCTCGGCTTGGGAAGTTGGTATTTGGAGGATTGAGTCTCTGTAGGACTGCTTAGATCAGGTCTAATAGTATGCTGGCATCCTGATTATTACTACAGTGCCGAACATAGATGGATACTTCGGTATCTTTCGGAACTTGCTCGACAAGTGGTCTTGGTATGTTGCCCTTCTAATCTCAGATATCTGATTATAGATCCGGTCTATCCGAGCAGATCTTTTGATGTGTCAAATAATTTTTGGATAGTTTTGCATATCTCATTTATACCGGTTAGGCATATTATATGTGATAAAGCCATAAATTTGGTCGGTCGCGTTAGGCTTTTCAACAATGATATAATAGTAAATCAACCGTGAATAATGGACACTTCCTGATCTTTATTATTGCTCGGATTATTATCCTTGTTCGGACTATTACACTTGCTCGGATTAGTATTTCGGTTTTACAATTGTGCTCGATATGACTATTTAATCTCTCGTCTTGATCTTTCTCCCCTTTTATTCGGTGCTCGGCTTTGTCTTTTCTCGGTTTATTTCTCGAAGTGGTATGCGTTGGTTAGTTTCTCTCTTTTCTCAACTTCTCTCTATATTTTTTGGATAGATTTTCTGGTCCTTTTCTAGGAGGGGTAGTTGGCTATTTATAGGCAACTATGCCTTCTAGGATGTTGACAAATGTCTTCATCCCAGAGGTTTTTCAGACATGGGTCCCCATTGGATTGGGCTTGGGCTTTTGATAGTAACATCTCAATTCCTATAAAAAGTATGAGACGACCCATTTAAGCGTTGGATACCCATTTATAAAGTGGGTTGATTATTACCCGAATAGAATATTCGGGTCTAATTTTTATGTTCTATCAATATGATTTGAGCTTGTTTTGGCTGCTTTTATGAGTATTGAATGGACTTGTCTAGCTTGTGATAAGTAGAGTGTTATGGTTTTGTTGATATTTGTATGGTTGTGTAAAAACCTTTGATGGATGGGGTTGTTACTTTGGGTTCTTCTATTTGATTAGTATGATTAGAGTTTTATTTGTGTGTTGCCATCCCGATAGCTCTTTTCTTGGCCTAGTTTTCGTCGGACCTTCTCTTGACCTCTTATGTTTGTTTTTGGTCGGTATAACATCCTCAGAAATGTTATCCACTTTAGAGACTCGTCGCGCGCTCGGCAAGATTTTAGTACTAGTGTTTTTTATTGCGTCAACTGTGACTTTTTGTATTTTGTATTTTATGTTTTTTTGTCTATCCGGGTGGAAGGATTTAAGAAGGATTTTATTTTCTTTATTTATCGTTTTTCTTAGCTTTTTGGAGATTGTTCGAGAGGTAATGATACTTGTATGATTGTTATTTTCATTAATGATAAGCAGGTTAATTTGCTGATTAAAAAAAATACATTTGGTCATCTGCGATATTTAATTGTTCCGTTTACTATCTCAAAGCAGGATTCAACAACGAAGTTGGAATTCTTGCGAAATTATTTATTAATGAGATAACTGAAATACCATTGCCAAATAGAATTTGGAAAATCAATTCGTTCATATAAAATTGAAAAATCGTTCATTCTCATCAAATTAGTTTATAATAAAAATTATTTGGAAAACTACACTTTATGGCCCTATGGTTACATAAATTTTCAATTTAGTATACTTGTAATTCAAAATCTTGATTTAGTGTACTAAGTGTATTGTATCTAAATTCGAGTATATATAGATATACACAATTAAAATCAAAATTTTGAAGTTGCTCGTATACACTGTTACAAACTATTAATGTAAAAGTATATACAAACTAAGAATAAAGACTTAGCCCATAACATGTTATAAAAACGGTGTGAAAATCATAATAAATTAAGTATTGATTACATAAAATTGAAGATAAGATGTGGTTCGGCGTCGCAACATAGTTGAGCCATATTACACGAGAAAAGATCATTCCCTTTATTTATGAAGTGAGGAATTTCAATAAATTTGAGAATCACTCTTTTGATATAATTTAATTCGATTTTCAATTATACATGTAATTATATTTAGCATCTATGTAACACTGACATGCATGTGTGTATTCGAGATAACACATACACATCGGAACGTTTTTTTTTTTAAATTTAGAACACAACAAGGTTATGACACGACAATTAAAAAATATATATATATATTATTTATTCAAGTTTATATATATTTAATTGATAAAAACAAGAAAAATTATAATTATATTAATTGTAATCGACAAATCTCAACAATTATTACAGTTTTTATCAATATGTTTTGTAAATTAAAGAAAACAAATTTGTACATTTGATAGTTGAATGACTTTTTTTTTACTACAATTTGTGTTTTTCGGGTGCCTAAGTGTCCAATTAAAAACTTTTCTAGGTCTGTATTGTTATGTAAATCTTATTGTTAGGTCCTACTTTCTAGGTCATAAGGACCTCACCTTATTGTCATCGTATTGGCAAAATAAAACTCGACATTTTTTATACTTAAAAGTGTTTATTGAGCTAATGAGAGTTTGTTATTGAATTGTTGGACAATGCAGGTTGCTGAGAGTTTCAGTTACAACTGAGAAGTGTGACTGAAACGAATCAGATTTTGTTGGAGCCAATTTTGCTAATATATATTTCGTATATTTAGATCTTATTTGTTCAGATTTGATGGACATATAATAAAGACGTGCTATAAGAAGAAAATTACTAAAAACGATATTGCACAAAGGTCAAAGCAAGACAAAAAAGAATAAGCCAAGAAAAGCAATCAAGTTAAAGAAGAAAAAAGAAACAAGAAGAAAAAGAAAACAAGTATAATGTTGATCTTGAAAATAATATTAAAGATATTACTTGATTGACAATGAACGAAATTGAATAATAAAAATAAGATATTATTCAGTTATATCTTTATTATATGGTTAAAGATAATCCGTTATGAGAATACATATGTTATGAACGTGTATATATGTTGGTACATGTTCATTGTAATAGGTGTATGAAATATACTTTATGGAATATATAAAGAGACACACATGTTCTGAAAAATAATATAATCGGTGACAGAATATAAATGGTGGGGTCTCATTGGATTTATCATTGGTAGTTGTGAGATAAGAGCAGTGAGAGATAGACGTATATGCTTGAGTATTTTAAGTATTGAGTTGAGCATTATAAGTTTTTTCAATATCATTAATCTGAGCAAGAGCTCCGGAGAGTAGAGTCGGTCGAATTCTGTTATCAAACGTGTTGTGTTCAATCTCTTATTCAGTACGTTTGATCATCTTTACGTTTTATTTATCAAATACGCAATATACTTTCAGTTACAACTGAAACATATTTCAGTTATAACTGAAACTTCGTAACAACACTCGAAACTCCGGATAAACGTTATTTCACTTACCATGTGGTTGTGTGGTCACAGACTGGAAGAAATGGAAAATAAGGCTCTTCAATGGGAAAAACGGGTCTGTACTAACTTTTAGCAAAATACTGACTCCCCCTTTCCCTCCACCTTGTTAAATATAGTAGATAAATAAGCAATATCAATTTTATTGATATGTGTCCTGATTACAACGTATAGGACAACTTAATTATATAGATGTGGCTTGAGTAGTGTAGAAGAGTAAATCTTAATTTAAAAAAGACAAATCTAACACAATAATAAAAAAAACATCAGTACTAAAATATGTGGCTTGAGGAAATAGTAGTTGCATCATGCTCGGATCGATGGCTTTGTTTTTTGCATTCCTAAAATATAGAAATGTATCATATTCAATGTATAAATCAAATTAATTTACTTTAGTTCTATTATTAAAGATTATAAACTTTGAAACATTAGTACGTATAGTTCTAAAATATGACACGAATATGTATAGTTGCATATTATTCCAATGAAAAACAATGATACTAAAGATTAAAAAAATAAAATCAAACCTGTTAAGTGGATTTGATGAATAACTGATACTATTCGTGTTAGTGGGGTATATCATATCATTATTTATTGAAAATACTAGCACCCGATACATGACCGGTATAAGGTAATTAATTAGCAGGTACGGATACGACAGCATTTCTGAAGTAGCGTGCTACCTGGGTTACCACTTATGAACGATGTAAAATATTGAAAAGGTGGCCGTTGACAAGGTAAAAATCTTTTCCAAGTTTGAACACGCCTTATTTTTCATGATTTTTGACTGAGTCACTCACACACACATATATATATATATATATATATATATATATATATATATATATATATATATTAGTAAGATAAAAAAAAATTAGTATTTTGAAGTGCTGGTCAAATTCTCTCCCTCTTTTCCTCTTGATTATTTATCTAGTCTTGAAGCTGTATTGGTATAGTTATTATTAAATTTCATAAATTATCTAGAAAAAGAAGAAGAAGAAAATGAGGCAAGAGGTGGAGGGGGGTGTAGATTCAGGCGAAAAGAGGCTAAATGAGCTTGGTTATAAGCAAGAACTCAGAAGAGAGATGGTATTCTATCTTCACGTTCATAATCATTTCACCATTTACACTTTAAACAATAATTCTTTTTTACAAGTTCTATTATTTTTCATTCTGAATCATATAATTATAATCTGTACGTTGAATTGGTGAGCTTGATCAATGGTTGCAGTTTTTCTTTCTTTTGGCTAGTTAAGCATTTATCTTTACGCCAAACAAAAGAAATCTAGAGAAAATAGGATTCATATCACACGCAATATACTAGTTTAGTGCTAATTATGTACAAGAACGAACAAAACATGAATGAGAGCAATCAGTGATAAATTTCAGCACCAAATTAAACTCTAATACTGCGCCAAACTTCGGACTATTATAATTTCTTTTGTAGCCCTGAAAGGTCTAGATTCCAGTGTTTCTCTTGTAGCCTTCAAAGGTCTAGGTTCTGGTGTTTTTCTTGTAGCCTTGAAAGGCCTAGGTTCCGGTATTTCTCTTGTAGCCTTGAAAGGTCTAGGTTCCAGTGTTTCTCTTGTAGCTTTCAAAGGTCTATGTTCTGGTGTTTCGCTTGTAGCCTTGAAAGGTCTAGGTTCTGCTGTTCAGAGGCGGAACACTAATGCGACCAGGGGTTGCAACGGCAACTCTACAATTTACAAAAAATGATTTTTTTAGTACTGTTTTTTAAATTAATTTGTAAATACAACCCCTGATATTTTTTTTTTTGCAAACACTTTGGAAATTATATATTGGTTTTTAATAAATCACTAAAAATATCATGTGCTAGTACTAGTACTTAGTTTAGAAAATAATAAATTATTCATAATTGCAAGTGATGAGAGGGTGACGGTTGAGACGTGGGGGAGAAAAATATTTTAAAAGGTATTATATAATAGCATAGTGGATGCAAATATAATTATAAAATAACTTTGAGAGGTAATTTGCAAAATAAGAAATTTAAATATTTTGTAACTGATACTGTGTAAAGGTTGATTACAATTTACAAAAGATTTGCAATCAAACCTTCACAACACGAGGCTATTCTTGAAATTTTTCGAAATATGAAAGTACACGGGGTGCCATTTTAATAAATAATTGTTTAAATTCGTAGCACGTAGTGCACTAATCGTATTACTTTTGAAACTTTATTTTCTTTATGGAACTTGTGTATTTAATATAAGTTTGAATTTTCCATTATCTGTTTTATTTTTGTAACCCAAAACATTTGGTCTTGGTTACGCCATGCCGATGTTTCTCTTGTAGCCTTGAAAGTTCTAGGTTCCAGCGTTTTTTTGTAGCCTTGAAAAGCCTACCTTGCGGTGTTTCTCTTGTAGCCTGTAGCCTTGAAAGGACTAGGTTCCATTGAGAATTCAGCGATCTCTTTATAGCACCAGAATTTTACCTTCCTTGAGCCGGAGCAATAAATATAGTTGATGGGATATGGTCGATAATAAACTAGAGATAACCAAATTTTAGCCCTCCTTGAGACCAGAGAAATTAATATAATTCATGGGATATAGTCTAAACTAAAAATTACCAGAAAAAATGCTATGTTTACCAGACCTAAGTCTGTCAGCATAGTCAGCAGGTAACTAACATCTCATTAATACTGATTTAAAATCCGCTTCTTACGACAAAGAAAGAAGTTCTTGTAGCCCAAATGTCTGTTTTAAAAAGCTGGCTTCGTAGTACAAAAAACTCGATTCTACGCTTAAGAAAATCTTTAAAAGAGCTTGCTTTTCCTTTTTTAGGCCCCTAAAAGCTTACGCTTTTTGCGGTTTTAGCGTAGCTCTTGCAAAAACACTTAAGCTAGGTTCGCTTTCATAAACACTGGCTTAAATGCACGTAAGCTTAAAGTATCAGTATCACTACAAAAAAAATACCCAAATCGCGACGGTATTAGTGACGGTATTTTTTGTTACGAGCTTATTAGCGACGGTTTTTATGACGTATTTGTGACAGTTTAGTCAATTTGCGACAAATTTGTGACAGATTTTTAAATTAGTGACAGTCTTATGACAGCTTTTAACTCTCACTAAATCAAATATTATTTTGTAATGTATATTCCATTGAAATGTGGTAGTATGAGTTCTCTGATGAACTTGCTTCCTTTGATTCCACATAAAGCATTTGAATTTTAGAAATCAAATAACACAAACCCTCCTCCATATGCAATAGATAACTTGACAAATATTATTAAAAAAAGAGAGAGAGAATTAGGAGATCCTTTAGAACATTATAGCTTCCACAAAGCGGTTTTGCAGAACACCTGAATTTTTTTTTATTGAAACCCATCATAGTAACAAAATAAGTATCTCTAGTCCAGTACTTAATTAGACATATTTGTGCATATATCAAACCAATCAGAAAATAAACTTCTACTCAAAGAGTGGTGACATTTGCCATAAGCTGATCCTTAAGGACAGTAGGCTTCTTAAGAAGCTTCAGAACCTTTAAAATCAACCTTAAAGCCTTAAGATCATAAAAGAAATTGTCCGAGAGACTGCTCCAATACAAAAGAGCAAAGTATTATCTATTGGATGAGATTTTCCAAGCTATAGTAATAAACTTATTCCTTGCAGTTTTAGCCATGCTTTTAATCAAGTCTAGTTTGGATTTGATCCATATAGTCCATTTGAACCATGATAAACTGGTGTCAGAACTTCGCTCTTCATGGTTCCTATCAGTTCTTTCTTTCCAAATTAAATAAATACTACTACAGGTAAAAAATGTTCCAATATATATTTTTTTGCAGCTTTTAACCTCAACTTTTTGACGTAATGCTTAAAAGTTAAAAACACTGGTGTATCTGGTTGATCAAATTTAAACCACATTTTTCTGGTTTCCTGATATGAAAATCCCAGAACTAACTTGAATGCAGTGGTGTAACTAGGTGGTCACGATAGAAATACAAGAACCCCATTATAATCCAGACTTCACAAAGAAAAATACTTTACTTCAAATATAGAATTTCCCTTAGCAATTCCCAGTTCCGTCACTAGCCACGTGAACTGATGCTTTCTACTCAATCTCAAACAAATCAGCTAACTTTCATAATCGATGCAAAAACTTAAAAGAATTATAAGAAGCTATAGCGTATGCATCTGATCATTATTTTGCTGTTTTTGGATTGTGCGAAGACTCTATTTAAGACCCTAGCAATATCATTTTCAACAATGACACTTTTCACTGGGATCACTCCTCTGTATGGATCAAGCTTGCTATATGCAGGCCCTGCAAGTCTTGTATGGGGTTGGGTTGTCGTCTCCTTTTTTACCTGCTTCGTCGGCGTCGCTATGGCCGAAATCTGCTCCTCTTTCCCTGTAAGTCGCTTTTATTCCTCTGTTACTTTCTCGTTGCAGTTAGTGTATATGTCCAACATCTTTTATCCGTATTAAATACATCATTTTTACCCAAGAAAAAAAACTGATTTTTTCAGCAAAGATAATAGGATTTATGAGGCGGAAATAAAAGACTTATTTGTAAGCTGGGCAGCAGAAACACTATCAATTCAAGAAATATAGTGGAACTCATAGGTCATGTTTGTTTACAGTATAAGAGGCGGTATAGTACTTGTTTGTTTACACAAGTGACATTCTGTTAAGAGTTATTAGTTCATATATATTTTATATTGTAATTTGGAGGACCAGTAATGTAATTTTGACTACTACTCTATTTTTAATATATATGAACTGTGGGTGTATTTTAGTTAACACACCACATCATTTTCCCTATCATCTGACTTGGTACCAGAGCCAAACATAAACATTGAAACCCTAGCCGCCCCAAATTGTGTATCGGCCAATTGACTGGTACATAATCATCGAAACCCTAAATTGACTATATATACTTTATCCTCATTTAATTCCGACTTTAACCCACTAAACCTCGTCGGAGTTAGACGTCTCACGCGTCGCCATGCGCGGCTAACTTCCAGCGACCGTCGCTGCTGTCAAAGGTGCGTGTGCGCACGTGGCTCACTTTCTCGCCATTTTTTTCCTGGTAAATTGGTCGACTGGGTGTATGTAATTATTCTGTATACTTTATTTTGTGTCTCGATTTGGTTCCGAATATTATTCGACTCTTTGGTTATTTGTTATGTTTTGAACGACTGTTTTGGTGATTCCGCTGTGTTTAATGGACTGATTCTGAGTAAACTGTTGGTTGAGATTTGATGTTTTGATAGCTTTCGGTTCAGTCTTTGCTCGCTTGTTTTTGGATTGCCGGGTTTGGTTGTTCTTCGGCTATTTGGGGTTGTGATTTTATATTTCGCTCTTCTGGATTTACATTTTGTTGGAAGAAAAAAATGTCCGGAGCCGAAAGTGTTGCACTTTATAATCAGCTTAGTGAGCTTATTCAGACATTGCGTGCCTCCCTTTTTGATGGTTCAGTTGTCACTTTGGCTAATTTACATAAGGTTGCTTGTGTTGCCTCGTCTTCTGATATGTGGCTTATTGATTCCGGTGCGAGTTCTCATATGTCTGGTATATCTTCTCTTTTCTCTGATTTGAATCTTTTTGATCATCGTATTGTCTTAGCTGATGGTTCTTCTCGACTTGTATCTGGTAAAGGAACACTTAACACTCATCGATCGTTGTCTCTGCCCGATAGCCTTTGAGTGCCTAATTTTCCTTTCAACTTACTCTCTGTTAGTCAATTGACTAAATCACTAAACTGTTCTGTAACTTTTTCGCTTAAATCATGCATGTTTCAGGATCTCAAAACGAAAAAAATGATTTGTTCAGGATATGAAAAAGATGGTCTTTATTATTTGGATCCCACTACTTTTGCTTCTTCACGTTCATCGACCTTAAGTGCTACTGTTTCTCCTATGCAATGGCACTTTCGTTTAGGACATCCTTCCCTGGCTAAACTTAAAATAGCCATTCCTTCCTTGTGCCATTTGTCTAATTTAGAGTGTGAAGCTTGTCAACTTAGAAAACATCATCTCAGTTCATTTCGTAGTCGGGGCCCTACTAGGAAGGCTCAACCATTTGATCTCGTTCATTCTGACATATGGGGTTCTTCTCGTACTTCTGCTCATAACTGTTTTCGATATTTTGTCGTTTTCGTTGATGACTTTTTGCGGATGACTTGGTTATTTTTAATGAAAAATCGGAGTGAACTACCGTTTATTATTTCTCATTTCTATAATGAAATTTTAACTCAGTTTGATAAGAAAATCAAGATTTTCCGCTCTGATAATGCATTAGAGTACGTTCAGACCGTTATGGGATATTTTTGCGTTGATCGTGGTATTATTCATCAGACTAGTTGTGCTGGCATATCCCATCAAAATGGTGTTGCCGAACACAAACATAGACATTTTGTTGATGTTGCTCGTACTTTGCTATTTAATATGAAAGTTCCTAAGCACTTTTGAGGAGATGCAGTTTTAACCGCGTGTCATCTCATTAACCGTATGCCTTCCGTGGTTTTGAATCATCGATCTCCATTTTCGATCGTTTATCCTGATATCGATCCATTTTCAGTGACTCCTTGTATTTTTGGATGTGTTGCATTCTTCGTTCACCTCCTTGACCCTGGTCAAGATAAGCTTTCTCCTCGAGCCAGGAAGTGTGCTTTTCTCGGCTATTCTCGTCCACAGAAAGGTTATCGTTGTTATCATCCAGCTTCTCGTCGCTACATTGTGAGTGCCGATGTTACTTTTTTGAGTCTACTTCATTTTTCACAGATGAGGGGGTGCGACTTTTTCCCGATATCATATCTAGCATTGATGTTGAGGTGTCTGCGTGTCCTTCCAGTTGTGATGCCGATTCGATTCCTCTTCCTATGCCATCTATTCCTTCTAAGGCCGAACCTCCACCACCAACCTTAAAAGTGTATCAGCGATCTCGATTCCGGAATGTTATATTTCATGACCAGCCTATGACATCTTCCCATCTTGAAGTTATTGTTTCTTCTTCTGATGTTGGTCCTTCTCAGCCGCCCACCTCTGATGATTAACATATTGCTCTACGGCGAGGTAGGCGTACTTGTACTCAACATCCTATTGCCAATTTCGTCTCTTATCATCGCACTTACTCGTGTTGCATTCCTTTGTTTGTGCCTTATCTTCTGTTTCCGTGCCATCATCGTATAATGAGGCACTTTCCTTGTCTGGTTGGAAGCTAGCTATGGATGAGGAAATGAGTGCACTCCATCAAAATAACACATGAGAACTTTCTACATTACCGTCAGGTAAAAAGATTGTCGGTTGTCGTTGGGTATATACTATAAAATATCAACCATATGGTTCTATTGAGAGATTGGAAGCTCGTTTAGTGGCTAAAGGTTATACTCAGACGTATGGTGTTGATTATAGAGAGATTTTTTCTCATGTTACTCGTCTTAATTCGGTTCGGATCCTTCTTGCTGTTGCGGTAAACCGTAACTGGCCTTTGTATCAACTTGATATTAAAAATGTCTTCTTGCATGGTGAACTTCAGGAAGAGGTTTATATGGACCAACCACCAGGTTATGTTACTTCTGGTAGTGAGCATCTGGTTTGTTGACTTCGTCGTGCTTTATATGGGCTAAAACAATCTCCACGTGCATGGTTTGATCGCTTTAGTACTGTTGTTATTAACTTTGGTTTTCGTCGATCTTGTTCAGATCATTCAATTTTTACTCGACATAGTTCTTCTGGTATTATTGTTCTTATTATTTATGTAGATGATATTATTATTTCTGGGGACGATCCACATGGTATTGCTCTGTTGAAGCGTTATTTAGGACAAGTTCCATACCAAAGATCTAGGTGCTCTTCGATATTTTCTTGGTATTGAAGTTGCTCGTTCTTCGAAAAGATTGTCTCTTTCTCAGCGTAAATATGTTTTGGATCTTCTTTCAGAGACGGGTATGATGGGTTCCCGTCCGTCTGATACACCTATGGATCCGTCAATTAAACTTGATATAGAGAGTGGTACTTTATTTTCCGATGTTAGTCGCTATCGTCGTCTCGTAGGCAAACTTATTTACCTTACTGTTACTCGTCCAGATATAACTTACGCAGTGGAGGTAGTCAGTAAGTTCATGCATACTTCTCGTAATACGTATTTTGGTTTACTATATCGTTCATCTTCTTTATCTATTACGGGTTTTAGTGATGCTGATTGGGCTGGAGATAGCTCAGATAGACGTTTCACTTCTGGATATTGTACGTTTATTGGTTGTAATCTTGTTACGTGGCGTAATAAAAAGCAACATATTGTTGCTCATTCCAGTGCTGAGGCTGAGTATCGTGCTATGGCTCATACTGCTTCCGAGATGTTATGGGTTCGTTCGCTTCTCTGTGATTTTGGCGTGCTAGTTACCAAACCGATGCCTATGTTTTGTGATAATCAGTCTGCTATGTTTATTGCTAATAATCAGGTTTTTCATGAGAGGACTAAGCATATTGAGATCGACTGTCATTTCATTCGCGATATGATTATTCAGAAGGATTTGTGTACCCGTTTCGTGCGTTCTGAGTCTCAATTGGGAGATATTTTGACGAACCCCTTGACTCGGGTTTTATTCCACGAAATGTGTTCCAAGCTGGGCATTTTTGATTTGTATGTTCCAGCTTGAGGGGGGTGTTAAGAGTTATTAGTTCATATCTATTTTATATTGTAATTTGGAGGACCAATAATGTAATTTTGACTATTACTCTATTTTTAATATATATGGATTGTGAGTGTATTTTAGTTAACACACCACATCATTTTCCCTATCATCTGACTGATATTAAATAAGGGATATGACTAATTATATTCGGTAAACAATTCCTTAGTAACTTATAGCGCTTGCAAATTGAGGTGTCAGACTTTGTGCATTAGACCCGACTTAAACTTGGAAGCATGAGTAATTTGGTTGTTGTTTTTAAATTCTTTACTTTCATGTCTGATCGACAATACTGCCTCTCCTACTAAAGATATATGTTGCAAGTAACACCAAAAGTTCTACAAGAGAAGATATGAATTCTTTATCACGATTTTAACAAATCGAGATGATGAACCTCCTTTCTTAATTTTTAATACGCAGACAACGGGGTCTCTTTATTTCTGGGCTGCGCATTTAGCAGGGCCGAAATGGGGGCCATTTGCATCATGGTGTTGTGCATGGCTCGAGACTATCGGGCTAATCGCCGGCATAGGAACGCAGGTATTAGTTTATTATATAAACTTATAAATAATGATGGGCAGTTTCACTATCATATGTTTTCAAAGTGATTGATTAGTTATATATGTAGGCTTATGCAGGATCTCAGACCCTACAGAGCATAATACTATTATGTACAGGGACAAACAAGGATGGAGGGTACCTTGCACCGCGTTGGTTATTCTTGTGTATGTATATCGGTCTTACCCTGATATGGGCATTCCTCAACACTTTTGCATTAGAAGTTATTGCTTTCATTGATATCATCTCTATATGGTGGCAGGTATGCTAAGAATTTCTATTTTCTCAGTTTCACATTTCTACCTTCGTTTTAACTTTCTTTGTGTATAAAATGTTGGAGGTAATTAATTTCAGGTTAACAACAGATTCTTGCATAGCCTTGTCAACTAAAACACAGAAAACGGAACAATTGCGTATAGGAATAAGTAAGATTGTCAAAGAGAAAAGTAATGGATGAACTTATCTAGGCTGAGTTCGAGTATGCCTTTTCAAGAAGTGAGCTTAACTTTGACGAAAATGAATTTTGATTCTGCTACACTTATTACACTTTATATTACTTCTAAAGCTTAGTTAACAGGGCTAATGTTGTACCTATTCTACAGTTCATTTTTGAACCATTGCTAGTTTGAATACTTTTCCAACTATTAGATTTAGTTATTTTCCATTTAATATACCAAGAGCACACAATTTATTTGAAACTAACGCTTTCAGTGACATTTGAATTAGTAGTTCGTTGATTTCTCAGGCTTGTAGGAAAAGTGCGATAAGCAATTTAATATATGTTTAAGTTTGGTTACCTTGAAAACAGAGGTAATTTTAATTTTCCCATGAGTTCTAAAATTTCCAATATAATAGTCTGCCTCAATTTTTAAGCACGGCAAGCACACGCATACTTTTTTTTTTTGACAGGTTCTGGGAGGAACAGTAATAGTCATCCTGCTTCCATTAGTAGCAATGACAAGGCAATCGGCTTCTTACGTTTTCACTTCTTTCGAAGTGCAACCGGATTCAACAGGAATATCAAGCACAGCCTACGCAGCAATTCTCTCTCTTCTTGTTAGTCAATATTCGTTGTACGGATATGATGCTGCAGCACATCTAACCGAAGAAACTAAAGGTGCAGATAAAAATGGCCCAATAGCTATCCTTTCTAGCATAGGGATCATTTCCGTATTCGGTTGGGCTTATATCTTAGCCCTCACCTTTAGCATTCAGGTATAAAGACATATTTTGTTTATTCCGTTAGGCCAATGTTTGTTGATAATATAAGACCAGAGGTACTTTTTTGTAGGTGATACTTACATCAATGACAGTAAAAGAATGAAATGAGGTGTAAAATGTTGCACCATAACCCGATCAGTACGACTTTACAAAAGTTTGTCCAAACTTAGTGTAAAGTGAATTTCACGGTATAAATAGTATAAAGGGCTAGCGGCGCATCTTGTTACTCGCTTGTCTTCCATCTCCGTGTAATCATTTCATTGTTTAGTTGTAAATGTCATTAAAAATGATATTATTGCGACTTCTTTTCTCAACTTTTGTTTCTTCGTGCTCCTCCTTTATATGCATACAGGATCCAAGTTACCTGTATGACACATCAAATGAAACTGCTGGGGTGTTTGTACCAGCTCAAATACTATACGACGCATTCCATGGGAGGTATCAGAATTCAACAGGAGCAATATTATTGTTATTTATCATCTGGGGTTCGTTCTTCTTCGGTGGACTTTCGATCACTACAAGTGCAGCCAGAGTGGTAATATGAGAAAAATAATAACTGAACAAAAAAAGAATCTTAATATGCTAAATATGATAAAAAAAGAATCTTAATATGCTAAAAAATAACTGAACAAAAAAAGAATCTTAATATGCTAAAAAGGAAACATGTATGTTTTGTGTCCAACCCTTGCAATATGCGTGATTTAGCACCCCAACGCTAACCTGTGTACGGGTTGGTGCTCAAAATTCAGTAAAGTGTAACAATTGCGTTCCCAAGAAAAAAACAGTTCTTGAGCTTTTGTCAAGGCATACAACTCTTAATTGAGCTCCACATAAAGAAAACAGTTCTACAAAGAAATGTCCACAAATCCATTGAAAATATTTCTTTTTCGAATCATTTTCTGCTAAAATGCTCAGTCATTCTGAATTTTTATAATTCTTTTTGTTCTTCTGCTTCGTTATTTGACATAAATTTTACTACTTCTTACAACTTATTAATGATTCATATGACCTTTAAGTTGTTTCTTCAATAAATTTAGCGCACGGGCACTTGATTGCTACATGCAAACGTAATGGCACTAAACTGTACAAGCGTAAAATGCTTGGGGGCTAAATCAAATCTGACCCAAGAGCTAAACCAAGAAGTAGATATTTCATCATCTAAAAATTAGCACTTGCAGTCTAAAAAAACTTACTTTATATAGGTATATGCTCTTTCAAGGGATAAAGGGGTTCCATTTTCGTCCATATGGCGAAAAATCCACCCTACGCACAAAGTCCCGTCCAACGCAGTATGGCTATGTGCAGTCATTTTTATATTCCTCGGTTTACCCATCTTGAAAGTGAACGTAGTTTTCACCGCAATTACGTCTATTTGCACAATCGGTTGGGTCGGTGGTTATGCTGTTCCTATTTTCGCAAGAATGATAATGCTTGAGAAGAATTTCAAGCCTGGGCCGTTTTACCTGGGAAAAGCTGCAAGGCCAATTTGTTTGGTCGCGTTTTTGTGGATTTGCTATACGTGTTCGGTGTTTCTTTTACCGACTTATTATCCTATTACATGGGATACGTTTAATTATGCACCGGTTGCTTTGGGTGTGGGTCTTGGACTTATAATGCTTTGGTGGTTGGTTGATGCTAGGAAATGGTTCAAGGGCCCTGTTCGAAACATCGATGCTCAAAATGAAAAGGTTTAAACCATTTTTCTTGTCATATGTGATTTTGAAAATTGTGTGTCCGACAAAACTATGAGCTTAATAGTTATTGTGATTAAAGATACTTGTATGATAAGAACAGGCACAAAGTAGTTTTACAACAAAATGTATGGTGGAGCACTGCTGCATTTTATCTAGGTTTCCTTTAGATGTTAATGCGAGATTGGCATCTATTGCTATTGCGTTTTAAGTGAATGTCAAAACAAATACACAGTACATTTGTTATCGGTAGTTCAGGATATTAAATAAGTACATTTTACCGATAACAAATCATAGAAATTTCAGACTATAAAAGCTTTTAAGATTACATAAAAAAAATGCAATCCATATAGATGCCGATAACAAATGTACTTCTTTAATATCCTGAACTACCGATATTAAACAAATACACAGTACATTTGTTATCGGTAGTTCAAGATATTAAATAAGTACATTATATGCGTTCAATTTGATGCAGCCACTTTTTAGTCACCTGATACCAATCATAGAAATTTCGGACTAAAAAGATTTTAAGATTACATAAAAAAGAAATGCAACCCATATAGATGTAAGCCATAATTCCTATGTTTTAAAAAGCTTGTTTTGTAGTGAAAAAGCTCGTCTCAAAGCTCGATTCGAAGCTTAAAAAACCCTTAAAAACCACGCTTTTTAGGCTGCTAAACGCTTACGCGTTAATTCCTATGCTTTGAGATTTTGGCATTGCTATAGCAAAAACACTTTTGTTAAATTTTCGCTTTTTAAAACACTGGTTAATTAACAGAAAACTTTACAAACTGTTTAGTGCACTCTGAGCCACAGAATCAAACTTAAAAGGTCTGACAGTTACCAATGAGAAGAACCTCAAATTGAAAAAGCATATTAAACAGTTAATAAAAACATTCTCACATCCATTCTGAAATCAGATACCAGATCAATAAAAATGCTGTCTTTAGAAACTATATGATTAAAATACATTGCTTCTACAATCCGATAAATAAAAACTCAGCACTAACATTTGATTTCAAGATTGAAGCTTAATACTAGATAAGGACTTTATTCCTCTACTCAAGAATAAAGTGAAACTTCAGTCTCTTGAGTCCAAAAGGCCATCGCAACCTGCAAAAAGGGAAGAAACAGCTATCAACGAAATTAATACACAGCATTGTGAAAGGGTAAAATTATCTGCGACCTAGAATGCAGATCATGCCAATGTGTGTAATACAAACTAAGATTTTTTATTTGCTTAAAGTTCTAAACCTCTGTACATTTTCTCTTGCATTTGATTGGCTAGCAACCAATTAAGATGAAAATTTCCTTTTTTAGCAGCTAAGTTATATCAGTTTGCTGGCCCTATATGTAACTTGGTATGCCAATGTTACAGAATGCGGTTTATTGGGGAAGAGTAAAACCTTGAGAAAGGTTTCCTTGAAGATTATAACATGTGGGTAAAATATTTCATTATTGAACTCTGGTTTTAATCTTCCGGTAATTGTTTGTACCCGATTGTGTTGAAATTTTGCAGCCCATGCTTTTTATTATTAACAGTAGTAAAAAATTTGATATACTAACGAATTGCAGTTCACATAAAGACTATTCTTCATAGAAATCTTTTCGGTAGCTAAAAGCCCAAGAATAATAATTTCATCAAATACTGTACCATGCTGCAAACATGATTATCCAAACTGAAACCCAATTCAACCATAATCATGTACTATTTATTAACTATTTCATAGAAACATTTAGTAAATAATACTTTAGTTAGAGAGATGAAGAGAGGGTATCACCTTTTATAGCTCATCTTTTACTTCATCTGATTCCACGGTGACTGCTTCCTCGGTGGCTGGTTTTACACCTTCATCCCTAAACTTTTCAATGAACTCAATTATGGCTTCCTTTGTCCTATCTCCCTCATATTCCAACAGCATACCCTTAGAAGTTTGAAAGTACATGGTCGGAAAGCCTTGGACATTGAAGTTTTCTCGTGAGAAATCATTTGCTGTTGCATCCTGGAGAATAATTATGCAAATAAAAATACATCAATACTAATATGTAATCATGGAAAATGACATTTGTATACGTTAATGCTTAGATAGAAATTGTGGTGAAATATGGAACGTGACCAATTTACCAGCTTAGCAATAACGACTTCGGGATCATTTTGGAACGACAAAGCAACTTCATCTAAGATTGGGGCTAGCTGCTGACAGTGTCCACACCAAGGTGCATAAAACTCCAGAAGGACTTTACAAATGGGACAAACAAGGGAATCAGAAATCATGTCATTACAAGAATTTAACAATATAATAGAGGGAAAAACATAAATTACAAGTAATAAATGTCAATGTAGATATATACAAAGTGTGTTTTATCATTGTATGTAGGGTGGAAATGATATTTTTTGTTGGATAACAGTTTCATACTAGTCTCAAATAATTGAACATGGGAAAAGTTATCTCTAAATGTAAAATTATTTATACACTAGTTTTTAGAAAAATACCAAAATATGCATACCTATTTTTTTTGAAAAGTAGTTTGAAAAGAAGGAATATGAAGACGATTTTAGTTCTAAAAACAATATTTTGTGTAATAATTTGGCCACACACCCTCTCCGAAGTTAGAACTTTCCCTCCATCACATGGAAAAACTAAACATGATTAACAATCATGTTCACCCCACTTAACTCTTACTTACTAAATCATTAAGTCTTGAATAATTCACCCTTTAACTATTCACATTTTCACAAACACCTATAATTTTTTTTTAAAATAACACAAACACCTATAAGTTATTAAATTCTTTTCTACTACTTCTAGTGTACAAAACCTCCAAATGAAACCATAAGTACCTCAGAGACCACTGAATAAAATCTTACATGATGAATTATTATTTTCACGTAACAAATTCACTAGAAAGAATAATCAAATACTTGAAGGTCATACTTATGGAAACCGAAATGATATTAAGCTAGACTTACGCACCATTCTTTCCAGATTCAAAGACCATGCTATTGATACTTTTAGCCACAACGACCTTAACAGGTTCATCGTTAACTTCAGGGATCGGCTCTGATTTCACAAATTCTTTCACTTTACCGTCCTGACACATTATCAAAAACGAGCTTGTCAACTAACTAACAAAACCATAGAAAATATGAAGCCTCCTAAAGTAGACAGTTTTCTGAGTGATAAGCAAGAACGTCTGAGAATTTATTTTCTCACCATGTACTCCTTAAACCAGGAAGAAATATCTTCAGGTTTGAAGTTTGCCTTAATATATTTCTTGTTATCGCTACCCAGGATGGTAAAAGCGGGTATCTGATCCTCCTTCACCCCAAAATACTGTTGAAGCATAAAGAAAAAGTTAACACAAATACTAGACTAAATCTGCACAACCCAAAGCTTCGACAAAAAGGTGAAGAAATAAATATATTTTACCTCCATGATATTAGTGCAAGTCTCAACTTGACCTAGTAAAAAGCTCACACCTTGTCCTTTGTAGGCTGTTGCGATATCCTTATATGTCGACTTCACTGCCTCCAAGTTATCATCATTGAAGTCAACAATTAACATTGCCTACCAAATTTAAAAAAAATCCCCAATGCGTAAGTCACACACAAAAAATAATACGTAACATAAGATGAACACGTGGGGGAAATTGCTTTCATAAGCATAAATAATTATATGTATAACACAAATCATGAGTTTTTAGATCGTCTTGAGATGATATTTCACAAAAAAATTGATTCTCGAAGGATGGGAAAACGGATCAAATTTACAAAAGGCATGATCCTTGATCACTAGCCTAAGAAGACAGGTCCGTTTTTTTTCCTGAATGTTGCTACTTTAGGAAAGGGATCACCAATCTATGACTACAATTCACAATTTTGATTTCATAAGTGTTCATTTTCAAATTTCTTCTTGCACATTTCCAGAATAGTTAAAGCGATGAAGCTATATTATGAGTTTAGCCGAACTTTATGACAATTTGTGTATTCGTTCTATAAACAATATAAAAAAGAATCACCTTTGCAGTCTCACTGCCAAAGAACTTCATTACAAATGGAAGATTGTTTGGATCCTTATCATAAACAGTAACAATCGGCTCGCTAGCTTTTTCAACGAAATTTTCCATTGAATCGACATCAAATTCCTGAAAACAGAAATAAAAACAATATATTAACCATAATGCAGAATATCATTAAGCAAAAGTGGAGGGAAAGAAAAATTACACGAGGAGTATATATACCTGGACATCAACAAAAAGTTCATCAAAAGGTTTAAGTAGTCTGAGAGTTGGCTTGCTGACTGACGAGTCACCCTTTGGGAGGAGCTTAGCATCCAAAGTGTGACAAAAATCGTAGTCCGATCGCATTTTGTTGGCTAGAATTGTAAAGTTATCAAACTCTTCCCCAGCAAACTCTGGAAAAATTCCAACCTGAAAATACAACATAAGTATGAGATTGCAATTACGCTGACACGAATAAAGAGTGTATAGGCTGTTGGTTTTGAGTCTACTAAAAATAGCTCCCTCCAGATAAACTCGAAGATTAAAGTAATTTGTGAACATTTAGATACTAAAGAGACTTGTTTGCTGAGAATATAATGGAAATAATACTTCTTAAGAGAAACAATTAAATTTACAAAACCTGATACAAGTCTCAAATTTTGAATAAATCCTTTTACTTTTATGAATTGACCCCATGCGTTTTCTTTCCCAGACTTGATTTATAGCATATGACCCGTTTTGCACTTTAAAATGGCAAAACAACTTTTTATATTGGAAACTATACTGCTCCAAAAGAAAAGGAAATGTAATGTGAGTACTTACAACAACAATCTTTGCTTCATCGATAGCATTAGTGACATCTTCAGCAGTTTTGAGTTCAACAGAAGCAGGGCCAGTTTGCTTCTTCAAGTAGGATATAATACCAAGAGCCTCACGAGGTCCTTTATACTCTTGAACATCTTTTCCTCCGTTTCTGAAGATCTTGAGGGTCGGGAATCCTTGAACCTCGTATTGGGTGGCGATTTCCCTGTTTTCTTCGGCGCTTGCGTCCACTTTTGCAAGTATCAGTGGGGGCTCATTGCTACTCAAAACTCTAGCAGCCTCCTCGTACTATATATTAAGGAGAATAACAAGAACTGCAAAGTTAGTACATTTTCTTGGTAACTTTTTTTTAACGTGGGATAATTATCGTCTTATAGTATTCAAAACTAGAAAAAAACTTTGATCAAAGATAGCTTGCTTTCAAGATCTGGAATTTGCATTAGCTTTTTTATACAAAATACATAAGACCTAATAAATTAAAAAGTTTGTAGTAAGAAATTTGAAACAAAATTGAAGTAATATAGGTCTTCATTGCTATGATATTTGGAGCATGAAACTTGTCATGAATTATTAAAAATGTTTTCTGACATTCTTCAAATAAAACAGTATGTATATATACATGAAACGAACTACATTGTTTAATTTTTTTAAGAAATTAAATTTGTGAAAGATTTGTATATATCCAGGACATGTCAGGTAAATAAGTGAAGATATATACCTCAGGGGCGATTTTCTTACAATGTCCACACCTGTCACAAAGTCAAGAAGAAACTTATTTAATCCAAAGGTTGGGAACAATAATACATGTAACGTTACAAGATTAATGGAACAAACCAAACACAAAGGTGAAAAAGAAACGGAAAAAAAAAAACATAGTAATTACTAATTAAGGTTGCAAATTAAATTTAACGTACTCGTTTTCTTGTTTTAAAAACTATACTCTGTGTGACTATATGGTTCCTGAATAATCAATTAAACCCATAATAGACCTCGTGTTCTAAAGTTAATTAAGACAGTTCAAAACACAAATTCTTAGAAAAGTCCCTTCTTTAATTTTCACTTTATGTTATATATATAGCAAAAATTGTCAAAATAGGAAGGATTTAGCATGACTTAATATATAAAATAAAATAAAATCATCGAGGAATAGCTAGATTTGATTATCATAACCAAACATATATCAAACTTCAATACATCAGACAAACGGATTATTCTCTTTGTTGTTCATAACTTTAGACTTTTACTGTTTTGAACAATAGAACCCAAAATAAAACTATGGATGAAACTATAAGATCTGTTAAGGTTCTTAACTCGTGTAACTTACTAACTTAATATCAAAATATGCATGTATGGACTATATATGATTCTGTGAACGTAAAATAGTACCAAGGAGCGTAAAATTCAATGACAATGAAGTCATGGGCTGTGACGGTTTCGGTGAAGTTAGTATGGTCCAACGTCAAAACGTATTCAGACTCGACTTCCTCTGCCTCTTCTTCTTGTGCAAACGCCGTTACGTTGCATAACAACAACACCACAAACGCCAAAAACCCGACTAAACGTAGTCTCTTTGACGCCATTATAAAAAATGTTTTTGTGTATTTCCAATATGTTATTGCATATACAATGTCAAAACATGAAAAACTGAGCGTGTTTATATAATGACTAAAAATACAGACTAAGGGTTTCACGTGACGTAAATTAGATTACGTGTTTGTAGTTGATTGGATAGTATGAGAATGTTTTTGTTTATGGAGTGATTTATTGCATTCCACTGAGAATTATGGAATTTCCTTTTCCGAAAATGTCAAGATTTGATTAAATATTTATTATGATGCAACGAATTCGCTGGTAGTATCTACCAGATACAGTGGTCAGAAAAATAACATTAATTTTTTGCCATTTTGAGATTGCAAGTTACAAATCAATGATCATTTAATATATAAATATTCTCAAATTACAATATCCTTGATCGATTACCTCATTTGAAATTTTAGAAAATCTCATTATATACGTTAAAAAAAAATTGAAACTGTTGATCTTGGTGAATGTTTTGTTAAAATTGTATTTTTAAATAGTGTCACGTACGTATATATGTTACATGTCACATATGCATTTTACCCTTGACCACCATTTAATTCTTATAGTAATTAGTGTCTTTTTTTTAACAAAGTTATCTAATAATTTATACTAAATATTTAAATTTAGAAAAAAGAATAATACAATAGTACATAAAAAAATATCAGAAATGTATGAATTAGTCAAAGCAAATTGTTATCTTGTTAAATTTAACAACTGTGTTAGCAATATTAAAGTTAATGGATACACAAACAATACTATTATCAAGTAAAAACATGTTTATTATAACTCATAATTTTATCTAACAAGTGAGATATTAATATCATTATTGTGGATGGGTCAGCCCTTATGTGAGCCACACCAGCATTTTTAGATGTCGGTCGATGAGAGGTGTTGAGAGGTGTTTTTTTTTTCTAGATGAAGTTAATTAAAAAAACTACTCCTAGTTCAGTATTTGATTTTTTTATTGCAAAACTTGATTGTTAACATTGTAGCATCCTAGCGCGGATAACAACACTTTTGTACCCACAAAGAGGTCCAAGAGTCGATACTGGCTAGTTGCTTTTTCCCCCCTATTTATTTTGTTTAAACTGAAAAATAAAATCAGCTAACTAAGTATCGAACCCAATTCCCTCAAGGAACAACTTAACCATCTCGCCTACAACATTGATATGTTCAAATCATCAGCTAACAAGGGGAAATCAGCACATGAAAATATTTTCCGATGAAAATAAATTTTATGAATGATTGGTTTATAGGAAAATAATAAATTAATGAAAATATTTTCCATCTCTCAAGTAAAACAAGGGAAAATGACTAATGTCAAAATTGGACGGAAAACATTTTCCTTCGTGAGGGAAAATATAAAATTTTCACAAAATTATATATTTTATCATTTTTACCTCGGTTTTTTTTTTCTTCTTTTTAATAAAAATAAATTATGCGTGTTTGATAAATTAGGTTTTTTAACTTTTTGAAAGTTAAATTTCGTGAAAAAACTCAAAATTTGAGAAGTTATGAATTCGGAGACTTATTTTAGCTTTTACACAAAAATGTTAAATTTTCTAATTAAATTATTTTGTATATTTTCGTATAACTAATAAGTTAAAAGTGAGAAATGACTTATTAACAAAAATAAGTTATAAGTTTTTTTTATTTTTTTTATTTTTTTTAACAAATGCTTTTTTTTTCTATAAGATATTCTTTGTATATTCTCACACTAGTAATCGTGCCCCACGCTTTGCGTGTGAGACGCGTAATGCGATAAAATTTAGAAAATAAGTGTAGTTATGATACAAATATTTGGAGAATAAAAAAAAGATAAGAGTACAAGATGAGAAGACTCAAAATAATTTTGAGAGCTTAAATAGGGATAAAAAGTGTTATTAGTTATTACCTTTTCTCTATTTTTTATGAGAATATGGTATTGTGGTAATTAATAAAAAAAGTGTAAGGGTATTTTTGGAAAAAAGTGGTAAAATTTGGCAGCCTCAAAAAATCTTGGGTTGACTTATTATAATACTAGTAATCGTGCCCCACGCGTTGCGTGTGTGACGCGCAATGCAATTAAAATATAAAAAATAAGTGTAGTTATGATACAAATACGTGGATAATAAAAAAAAATAGTATAAGACTTAAACGAATTTTTGGTTGTTAAAGAGGGACACATAGTGTTATTAGTTGTTATTTTTTTTTTTTTTATGTGAGCATGGTATTATTGTAATTAATAAAAAAATATAGGGGTATTTTTGAAAAAAATTGACTAAATTGGACAGGCTTATTTGGTGATAGCATAGGGTGACTAATATAACACATACAAGTTACAACAAAAGGAGTTAAGAAAAACTTTAAACACAGGCTTACGTTTTGTCCTCGCAAAAAAATACCAGACTACGTTCAAACAAATATTTAAAAAAGAACAGCATATAATATAAGGGAACCACCAACATAACAATCTTCGTATCTCTACTTGATATTGTCTGCAGTAGTCATTGTCTGGTACTGAGAAATTACAGTCGGCCCTGAAGGTTGAGTTTTAAAATAAGTTATAAGACGTCATTTAAAGCTAAAAAAACTAAAAGTGACTTATTTTAAATCAGTTTTTTTGTTATTGTTTCTAAAACCATCTTATTTTGTTTTTTGATAAAAAAAAAAGTTGTGGTGGTTAACTTTTCAAAAGTTACTTTTCGCATAAAAAGCTCAAAACCATATAACTTAGGAATTCGGATACTTTTACACATCAAAATCACAAAACGTAATCACCAATAAGTTAAAATAAGTGAAAAATGACTTATTAACAAAATTAAGTTAGAAGTCATTTAGAGGTAAAAAAAGCTATAAGTGACTTAATTTAAACAATTTTTTCTCATTATTTTTCAAAATTAGCTTATTTTAAGCAAGTTAATTTCTCATTGTAAAATCTATTTTTTATTACAAAAGTGGATCTCAAACGTGCCCTTAGTCAAGAAATTTTCATGAAAAATCTAATTATTGCCAAATAGAGTGAAAACAATTTGCAGGAAAATAATTCTTCAGACTAATATTTTTCAGGGTAAATATTTTCCGCCCAAACAAACAAAACCCAGCTTTTTTTTAACCTATAAGAATATGCGTTTTTTTTTTTGTTTTTGAAAAATGAGATGGGCTTAGATACCAAAATCATAGAGCTCACCCCCATACAATGTGCTGGTCTTTATTCCGTATACTAGAGGTCAACTAAGAAGTGTTGAGACGATAAATCACGTATATTTTGTGTTCATTTTTTTTAAACTAATAAAAATAATCTACGGGTTGCGTGTACACCACGTAATGACAATAATCTCGTAAATGTGTTTTATTATGAGCACTATAATCGCATTTGGTATCATCTATTGAAATTTTGCGTGTTAAAACGAAATGTTAATTAACTTAGCGTAGATCGGTATTTAGAAAAAAATAGAGTACTGACGAATTGTTAATTAAATTAGTTTATATCTTTAATTAGGAAAATTGAGTGGGAATATTTTTGGATAAGTAATAGCAAAATTTTCCGTTTCACCCAATTTTGTGAGTTGAATTATTATAATATTATGATGTTTGTTTTCCATATAGGTAGTAGTGATACTACAATACGTTATAAGTACCGCTCTATAGAATCTCAAACAATTATGCACAGAGAGTTTAAATTAAAACACATTTTCCATACTATTTTTTACCATATCATATTTTTCACTGCGTTCAATAGCATATTCACTTATTGTATGTAAGTTGCCGACAATTCTTCTTACAATGTTACAAAATCACTAATTTTCAAAGCTTTTGTATTAAATAGGTATATAATCCCTAGACAAAATCATAATATTAGAATTAATCAAAGGTTTCGAAAATGGCACCATTCTCCCTTACGTTTGTGAAATGTATATTTTTTTGTTTATCTTTTGTTTCTCATACCTAATTTTAAAGATTAAAAAATAACCAAATCAGCCTTAAGAATGAACATTGAATATTAATTCTCGAATAATACTCCTTTTGTTCCAAATTATTTGTCCACCACGAAATTACGTACAAATTTGACCGACTAAAAACTAGTATTTAAATTGTCGAAATGAAATTTTTTGAAAGTGAATCACATAGTTTAACATTTAAACTCTATAATTAACTTTCGAAAATATCCGCTTCGGTATTCGACGTATATGTTTTTTGCCGGTTAAAATTGTACGTAGTTTCGTGTGGACAAACAATTCGTAAGGGATGGAGTAATAGAAATTGGTCTTTTAATTAATTTATACATTATCAGTTTTCTAAAGATCCATGGTAGTTCATTCTCCAAGAATCATACAATCATAAAGATTGACTCCGATTTAAGTATCGTGGAATTAGACCCGTCATTGCTAAAATCTTGGAAATTTTAAATTTTTGAAGATTGCTCACTAATTAACTCTTGTATAATTAGGCAATTCTAAAAGTTGATCACACTAATTAATCCATGACGAATTAGAAAATTCCAAATATTGTTCATCGGTTAACCTTGAATTTTTATCAATCAATTTAAAATAAGTTATTGTTGTATGTTATTTATGTTTGTACTTGGTATCTAATCGAAGATTATTTCATTGGACTCTAAGATAGGGTTTCATACTATATAAACAAGTTGTGGGTCTCTATATTTGACTCATTCAATCAATAAGACATATTTTTGTCTCTCATTACTTTTTTTTCCATATCTCTATAGTTTAGCTAATATATCATACAATAATTATAAGTTTATAATTTAATTAATTATGTAGATTAACAACTATCACTACAACAAACTTAAGAATCAAGGATAATATTTTCAGAGGTAATTAAATTTTATCTCCAAATGTTAACTTTTCGGGATAAAAATAATATTTTAGACAATTAAATGAATTTTTTGTCCACAAATATAACTTTTAGGCACATAATTTGAATTTTTTTTGTCTTCAAACACAATCTCATATGAACATAAGCAGACAATTAAAATTTATCTCCAAATACTTTTTAAAACGAAATTAAATTGTCTCCTTATTTACGTATGAGATTGTATTTGAAGACAATTTTTATTTCAAATCATGTGTCTAAAAGTTAGATTTTGGGGGGAAATTTTATTTTTGTGTCTAAAAGATTATTTTTGTCCCGAAAAGTTCTCATTTGAAGACAAAATTTGATTGTCTGTACACAAATTATTAAATTTGTTGTAGTGTATAATTTAAGAAGAATTATTATTGATTAGTCTTGAAGACCGAAAGTAATTCCCGAATAATTGTATTTACTTTATTCTACGTTAGAGTATTTATTTCACTAATTCCTCATGAAATCACTCAAAATAGTTAAAATCAGATCCCGAAAGGGAATGATTTTTTTTCCGGTAAGTAAGTGTATCATATATGAGCGTGTAAGCTAACCCAAATATACAATAAAGATCATATAAACAATCCAGAGTAACAATCCTCCTTTTGACAAACACACAAAGCAATGCCACAAACAAAGAATAGAAGGTCATATCAAATAAATGGCTTGACCACCATCAACTACTAAACTCAGCTTATAAGACTTCAAATAGATACAACTAGCTTACACTAAACACAATAAACTTGCACCACAACCAAATAAAGCACATACGCCTAATTCGTATCATGTCTAATCAGTCAGTCATCAAGAATGGGAAACTATCAACTCAAACTCTCTCAACCAAGAATCATCTAACAACAAATTTTGCCAAATACAAATGAAATGACCAACCATCAGGCTCATGAAGATTTACACGTCAACATTTGTAACATAACCCATAATCAGTCATCATTGCATGTATTTATGAAATTTCCATCATGTTGGAATCGTGTCAACGCCTTCCGAGCCAACAAATCAACTCAATCTCTCTAGCCGGATCAATCCAACAAGATACCTCACCAAACATAAAGAAACTATTGACCACCTAACAATCTCATAAAGACCTAGACTCTATCAACCTCTATCGTATAACTAAAAGAAAGTGTAACATTCTATTATGTCTGAACAATAATCCATCTAGATAAAACCATATACACGCTAGACAATTCTACAGAGCCCGAACTCTCTAAACTAGGTGTCACCCAATATGTCATATATCAGACATTGGTCGTTTGACTGACTACAAGTCTCATGAAGAACCAAGTCTTAGCCTCTACAGAATAGCTCATAGTCACTCTCACTATTCTACATCTAACAAAATCCACCAGCATAGAACTAGTTCATACTAAACCGAGTCTATGTATAGTGAGCAGGTTTCTTCCCTAATATAGAAAAATGTATGAACACACCTCATAAACGGGATCGCCATACTGGTTTACCAATCCATAAACTATAGAGTGCCAATCAAGCCTCAACTAATCATGGCACAAAGAACACAAATGTAGGAATATGCATGTATATCATAAGCACGTAAAACATGCTTAAAAGCCCAAAATAAGCTAACTCACCCTACCAAACAACGAGTAAAAGCTCACTCGTGCGACCGAAGAGTAACCAAACAAACCAAACAGAACAAGCAAATGAGGCGGTGAAGTTATTGTACCAAAACCCAACCTAAGTTCACGGTGGACGTGGGATCTACTGCTTACCCCAACCCGACTCATGCCAAAATCAACTGTGACGAGGGTAACCCGACATAACTAAATCAGCACCAAACGTGGACATGGGATCCACTTCTTCCCCAACTCAAGCTAAACCCTTCCATCTAAAACCGTAGCCATGACGAGGGGATGAGATCCAATCCAAACACAGGCTTTGCGAAACAAATTTGAATTTGTTGCGAGCAATTGTACTCCATTCGTATGTGGGAAAAAGAAAAGTGAAATAGATATATGAAGGTGAGAATACATCTAATTTCGAAATAAGGTGAGAATTGAGAAGAGATAAAAGACGGGAAGAGAGAACCCAGCGGAGGCGGGTTAGTTGGCATCGGGGGTGAGAAGATGATGAAAAAACGGAGACGGTAAGTGGTTTTAAAAGGTGTTTTCGTCGGATAGTTGGGGAACTATGATGCCGCCACTATTGCTAATTAGAATGGGGTGGGGTGAGTGAAGACAATTAACGAGATTACCTATGGGCAGAGGGTCGGAGCTCATCCACCTCTAGGTGGCGGCGGCGGCGGCTATGTTGCTCTCTTTCTCTAACCCCAACCCCCCTCCCCCCCCCCCCCCAATGCTTGTGGTAAAGAATGTCATATGGCGGAAGATTTCGCCAAATATCACAAGAGAAAAGAAAAGATAATTTTATTAGAAAACTATATATTTTGGGTAGCAAATTAAGCATTTAAAGGCATTTAGATTTTTATTAGGTGAAAATTTTACTCAAACTTTATTCACCCCTAAAGTCTAGCCATCTCAGACCATCGGGAATGATGAGAAACCGTTTATTTAATACTAATTAATTAATACGAAGTGTTTTGTTATCCATTTAATATTTTTAGTTCTTTTTGTACTTAATTAAATAAAGTCATTAGGGGTTTATATTAGCGGGTAGAGCCCACAAGTGTTAGAGTTTCTTAGGGAGATAATACGTTGGAGATTACCGATATCGAACTTTATTGAGGGAAGATCATGGCCCAAACTATATCGAGTTCAGGTGCTCCAGCCCTACAAAAAAAAGTTCACTCTCTCAATGTCTACATTTGCCTTTTTCTCCTATCTGATTTGGTGTGTTTCACTCTCTTTCCATGATCCCCACACCCCACCTCTGCGACCTCCGCCATCTCTCTGACGAGATCACCTCATCAGCCCATGCGACCTCCGCCTAAAAAAGCCTACTTATTTCTATTGTTTCAGACCAAATAATTAAATCTATCTCGGTAAAAGCAGTTTTTTAAGCTTAAAAAAAATTTATTCCGGGTTCAATTTGGTGTTTTTTCGAGTGTTATGTACGTATCTATCTGAGTATATAATTAATGGTTGTAATTTTTGTAGTGTTTGGTTGACTTGTGAAGTTAAAAAGATAAGATTGAAAGTCGCGAAAATAATAATTTTTGTTTTTCTTGGATTTAATAAAGTTTAATAGTGTGTACGTAGGACTTAAAAAAAGTTTTATAATGTGGCCGGCCCAAAATTGACCAACATTTTTATAGTTGTAATCTCTTATTAATGCTTATTAATGAAAAGAGTTACATTTTATTTATTAGCAAGATTTCTTTTCACCCCATGTCTTTTGAATTATTTTTTAAATTTCAATCAGTTTCTCACTAAATTTATAACAATCTCGATGAACCCAAACCGGGCTCCATCATCTTGTCAAACAATCTCCATGTTGATTATATTAGTCATAACAAATATCCGTGTAGCATAATTGCCTGAAAATTGTTATTTTGAACTGTTACTGTTCTACATCCATTACCCAAGTCCTCATATATATATATATATTCAAAAGTCTGAGAACATAATTCTCACATAGAATATAGCTGCAGACTTGTTTTTTCTATGAAAGCAAGAGCCAAAATTCAAACAGTCAAACGACAAATTTAATTTTGTTTATAAGCCAAGTTGAACAGAGTCATGTTCATTGTTAGGGGACTGACTATAAGTGAGTGTCAAGAAGAGGTTACCTAAGAAAAGAAAAACAGTTAGCCTTGGAAATAACGTTTCTAGAATTTCTCAGAAAAAGTCCAATTTATTTTTTAATAACATAAAAAGTCAAGAATCTGAAAGAGGAGATATGTTGCTTCATTCGTTGTTCACGATTTGTAACAGCAAACTAGAATTTAAAATGTACATTTCTTTTTAAATTATACCACGTGACAGCCTCTATAGCCATTAAAGAAAATAATTAATTTAAAGTACCTTATACTTTCAGGACAAATTCATATTAAAATATCCCAGAAAAATGTGGCACTTTTTATTTATATTCCGCCCAAAATTGAGTGATTTACAATTTACACGATCAGTGGCGAAATTAGTAATTATAAATGAAGGTGCCTAATTTGCATAAAGATTACTGCTAAGTGAAAGAATGAATCATTAGGTATGTCAAATTATCATTTGTAACAAAACTTAGTTAAATACATGATAAAAGTTGGGAAAAAAATCATAAATTTTGAAATTATGAGTTGTTGTGGCCTCAATGGTCACCTGTTTAAATTTTTAATTACATTGAAATATTGAGACCACTTATGTACATACAAAGGTGAGATGAAGCATATTAATTGCGTTGGTTTTTAGTGATTACATAAATAGTAATCTTTTTAGGGAGTAAATATAGAATTCGTCCCTTCAATTACATTATGAATACCATATCAAAACATAATTTCTTTTTACTAATTTGACTTAGCATCATTGCCATCATCCCCTGTTCTAACCCAAACTGGTCGATTCCGGACAGAAAAGAACCAAAATTAGTTCTATGAACTTCTCGACCATAGTTACCATAATACCAGGAAAATTTCATAAAACATTTTCTATATTCTATTTAATTTTTTTTTTATCTATATCAGCATTTCCCGTTTATCATTAAATTTTATTGAGTTTTCCGTTTCTGTTTCACATATCGTTTCCCGCGCTTTCGCTTCCATAGTTGACAACTATGTTATGAACTTAAGAAATTTGTGCCGTCACGTCAACCTACTCTGCTAATGAAGGGTTTGCTAGTATATTTAAGACATCGAAATGAAATTAACTTATACATGCTAAAACTTAAATTTTACTCTTTTTTTTTTCTACCATAAACCTATACTCAAGTCTTTGATTATGGTTATATTCATTAACAATACGAAGGAAATGTGGATCCTGGGTGTGTTAACCTCTAAAATTTTCATCTAGAGTGTGTAATCTATTATCCTAACACTATTTTAAAGAAGAAAGAAAGGGTGCTAAAATTTTATACATAGGATAATAAATGGCATCATTCAAATGTGTAGGCTGGTAGGGTATGGGAAGGGTTCTATTGCGAGACATTCTGGTGAGTTCTACAGTAAACTCAACAAACTCACATAATAGTTTCTTAGACGAACTTATTTAACACTTAATTTCTGTACTTTACTAAAAACAAATCTTGGTATTAACTAAAAGAAGATCTATTATAAACTACTCCTTTTGCTAAAACAGATTACGTAAAGTAACGTATCTTCGTTTTCTTTAGTATCCTTTTTATAAAAATAAAATATTTTCTTTATCATCTAACTCTATGTCCAAAAACTTTCCCCACTGATTTGAGAGTTTAAGTATACCACCATTTCTTCCGTGTTTTTCAAAATCAGCGAGTATATATTCAATAAACAGTTGGTCTGATAAAACCGCCAAAACAAAGTGTAAGGTTTTCGGAAAGTTTTGCAGCTGGATTAAGAGGGGGAACCTAAATATAATTTCTGTATAAACTATATAGTTAGGCTAACTATATATACATTGTTTTCACTAATAATTATAGAAAAAGTTTTCTTTTTCTTTTTCTAAAGTCAATGATTTCATCATTTTAATAATAATTACTAAAAAAATATATCAATTTTCATGTTTTTATAACTTTGTGAGAATTTAATTGTTTATTTCGCATTTATATATATTTTTAAATTATATTTATTTAAAATGCCAAATAATGCCAAATAAATAATTAAATTCCCAAAAAGTTATAAAAATATGAAAATTTAATTTTTCTTAAAAGTAATTATTAACAAAATGGTGAAATCATTTAATTCAAAAAAAAAAAACTAGATTTATCCTAACATTTATCACCGAATATATGGTATAAGCCATAACTATACAAAAAGTATAGTTAGGCTCCTAGAAGTGGACCGAATCCATCACTTAATAAAACAAACAACGTAAATTCATAATGAAAATGAAACTACAACCATAAATTCATAATAAAACAAACAGCGTAAATTCATAATGAAAATGAAAATAAAACAAACAGCGTAAATCCATCACTTATTTATGTTTTAGTTTTGTTTTCGGTTTCACCATGAACTATTTGGATATAGCAATGTTATTTGTAAAAATATGAAGGACCGAATCCGTCACGTTTTGTGGTTTTTGGGCAAGTTTTGTTGTTGGATATAGCAATGATGTTTGTAAAAACCAAAGTACCAAATCCATCACTTAACAAAACAACCGTGCCAATTCACAATGAAAACAAAACTAGGAGGACTTGATTTCGAGAGCATAGCTTTATTTTCTCCGATGTGTCGGAAGGAAGAACACAAGTTTATACCGTAGTCAAATCAAATCCCGCCTTCCATCTCTTTCCCTATCTCTTTCCTTTTTTCCCTCCCTCACATTAAAACAATCCATATATAAAAATTAGAATATTTTTAGCATTTATCAATGAAAATAAAATATATAGTTAGCCGAGTAATTCAGAAAAAGTGGATGTGCCCTCCAATAAAAAACACTAAAAAATGGAAGGAACTCTTGTGGGTCCCACAAATAATTTAAACTTTACAATCTAACCGGTGGGTCACACCCTACTTTGGTATACACTGGTCATACCGAATATTTTCTCATATTTATCCTTAACTATATAAAAACTTGGCAACATATTTCTTGGTCCAAAATCCGACTTTAAAATCTGTTTAAAAAATCCATTCTAAATCTAAATTTTAAAAATATGGATTATTTAGTTTTTTTAGCCTAAAAATTTGCTATTTAGAAGCTAAATAATCTGAATGTCTAAACACATATAAGCCTCGTTTGGCATCGTTTGCTTGTTGTTTTAGTAGTTCCGTGACTATGGGTACAAGTGAGATTAACCTTGGAAGTTCAAATAACCCTTCACTTTTAGTTTCGGGATATGTAATACCAAACTCGCCATTGTATTGTAAATACACCACTTTAGGGTTATTTTATACGGGTGACAAATAATTCGAATTCGAAATGCGTTAACAAAACACCTAACACACAGAATTTCTAATCCTATACCACCCATAACCCTCAAACCAAACAAGCCACCCATAACCCTCCAACCAAAGAAGGCTATAGATTTTTAAAAATTAAA
Source organism: Primula veris (assembly GCA_963682055.1). Classification (NCBI taxonomy): domain Eukaryota; kingdom Viridiplantae; phylum Streptophyta; class Magnoliopsida; order Ericales; family Primulaceae; genus Primula; species Primula veris. Next base: position 16,519,070 of record OY821747.1, on the reverse strand, counting down.
AAACCAGCTAAAAAAATTCTAATAGCAAACGGATAAGTTAGGCTTTTAGTAGAAAGGGGGACCGAATACATAAATTAATAAAACAAGAGTGTGAATTCGTAACAAAAACCAAACTAGGAGGAGTTGATCTTAAACGTAGCTTTAATTTATTGGATGTCGACAAAAAAAGGGTGGTAACAACGTGTTAATACCGTAATCAAATCCCGCCTTCCATCTCTTTCTCTCTTTCCTTTTTCCCTCCCTTGTCATATATATATATATAATAATGTAAATAGTATTATTATTATTATTAGTATTATATATAGTAATAAATTAAATAATTAAAAGCCCCCACTTTAGAATCCATCCTTTTGGATTGTAGGTGGGTGGCGATCTCCTTTCTCCCTATCAATCTATTCATACATATATCTATATCTATATATACACATACCTTTATAGGTTTATTTTTATATTTACTATATTTATATTATTATACTATTTTTATATTTGTGTACGTATGTGTGTGTGTGTGTGTGTGTGACTTTTTTTAGCCAATTTAATTTTTGGATTCACCAAACTACGCCGATCTCTCTCCATTTTCTCTCACAAGGTTTGTTTCTTTTTTTATTATTTAATTTTTTTAATTAAAGTATATTAATACAATAGGTTGTTTCGATTTTTGCAATTTCGTGTTTTTTTTTAATTTTATTAAAGTAGGTTAATACAAGACGTTGTTTCAATTTTGCAGTTTCGTATTTTTATTAAATTTTATTAAAGTAGGTTATAATACAATTACGTTGTTTCGATTTATGCAATTTCATGTTTTTTTTTTTTTTTTTTTTGTTAAAGTTGATGAATAAGATTTGGTGATTTAATTTTTTGCTTTGAAAATCGAGTTTCGTCTATTATTCAGGTTTTGGAAGAATTAAAATATTATGAAGATTTTAGTTTGATTAAAGTAGGTTAATACAGTATGTTGTTTTAGTTTTGCAATTTCGTGTTTTTTTTTAATAATTTTATTAGAGTAGATGAATAAGATTCGGAGATTTAATTTTTTTCCTTTAAAAACCGAGTTTGGTGTATTATTGTGGTTTTGGGAGAATTAAAACATTATGACGATTTTAGTTTGATTAAAGTAGTTTAATTCAATACGTTGTTTCATTTTTGCATCTTCGTGTTTTTTTTTTTTTTTTTCTTAAAGTAGATAAATGAAATCCGGTGATTCAATTTTGCTTAGAAAATCGAGTTTCATATATTATTCAGGTTTTGGGAGAATAAAAAGCATTTTGACGATTTTAGTTTGATTAAAGTAGATTAATTCAATACGTTGTTTCAATATTGCTATTTAACGTTTTGTTATAATTTTATTAAAGTAGATAAATAAGATTTGGTGATTTGGCGATTCAGTTTTTGCTTTGAGAATCTGCTTCCATGTATTATTCAGGTTTTGGAAGAATTAAAACAATTTTGACGATTTTAGTTTTGATTATATAGTAGATAAAAACCATACGTTGGTTAAATTTTATTCAGTTTTGTGTTGAAAACTAAACGAAGTGTTTTATTCTGTATTTGGAAGTGTTGGATCTATTCGATTATGTCTGTTATTATTGAATTAAAAGCAATATATAATTTTATTCAAAGTTAGGTATCGATAGTGTGTTGTTACGTTTGAGTGTGATTTAATTGATTGAAAAATAACCGAAAATAAAAATATTGAATTTAATAATTTATTCTGTCCTAATGTTACCATTTTGTCCAACGACTTGGTAGTTGAGGTTAGTGTGGAAATTTTTACGTTTTCCAATTAGTTGGTTTTGTAGCGTAACGGGTAGGTGCTATGTAAAAGTCTTGTTTGTCACGTCATCATCGGATTTTGAGAGTTTTGACAGTGGTTGCGTTATACATTTGACTCATTTATAGAGTACATATTGAGAAGATTACGCGTTTATGTCATCATATTTGGCACTTTTTTTTCTTAATTTGTTTGAAAATAACATATGAAGTAGAAAGTCTTACTATAACAGTGGTAACGGTAAATTCGTTTAAAGTAGTTAATCATTTAATTGCTAGGAATTAAGAATTTCGTTTCATGGAAGAAGCAACTACTATTTGTGACTTCTAGTTGCTATGTTTCGGTTTCCTTTTGCAACTACAGTATTCTCTTTGCATTAATAAAAAAAATTATATGTAATTCGGTAGTATCGATATATGCCTTTGACATGTCATTATGACAAGCAATGCAATGAGGTGGGTGAGATTGTTTTAGTTTCCATCTTTATGTAGATTCTTTTTTCCATATTCGATTGTTCCCTTTTTTATTTCAGTTTTTGAAGCGGTTTTGGCAACTAAATAGTAGATATAAGACAAACTCTGAATTTCAGATACAGGAGGCAGTTTTGCCTTATCGATATCTGTGTCACTGAATAAGTTTGTAAAATCGACTTTTTTTTGCACCAATGGTTCTCTCTCCTGTAAGCACTTATATTTTTTTTAATATATGCAAGTGAATTTTCGGTATTAACACACAAAAGAAATCTATGCACTGCTGAGTCGTCCTAGTCGTGAAGGGGAAACAATTGTTCATGTAAGATTGAGAATTTTATTATTTAATTGATGATCGGTTCTGTAAAACTCAAGACTTATTTGCATAGTATGAAGCCAGCCTCTTGAAAAATAAAAAATCACATCAAGTATTGTTACAAAGATTGAGAAATACTTTCTTATAGTACGTCTCTTTCATGCTTGTTCCCGCTATGATATTCTGAACTTCCCTTTGGGATATATTCTTTGCGAAGGTTTTCTGTCAATGATGATCTTCTTTGTTGTTCAGATTTCATAGATAGAAGCTACTTGTTGCTGGGTGGTGACGTCATAGTTTAGAGAGGAATTGAGAAAGAAAAATATAATTAGAATGATTGATTTCAGTTGGGCCCTCTTAAGGCTATTGACGAGTTCAGAGGCTTATGGCCCTTCTATTTTGGGGTTGCTGGTCACTGGTGCATTTGGACTATTAGCAGCCATTTACGCATTACTAAAATGGCAAAAAAAGGCTTCCCTTAATTGGGTTAAAGCTGCTGCAAGGGCAAAGAAAAAAGCTAGGAAAAAGCTCAAAGTCCCTTTATCAGACCACACATGGATTGACGATTTTTCTTATAGTGGACAGCCTTCTACTTGTTGCGTTTGTCTAAATTCCTTAACCCCTCGACAAAACTCATCAGGGTCAAAAATGACATTGCTTTGTCCACCACAGAGATGCTCTGTCTGTGGTGTAGCGACACATCACCGTTGTTGGCAATTTGCCGCAAAAGATTGCAAGTGTGTGGCGCAGAACGGTGTTGTAACTCACCTTCAACACCACTGGAGTGAGAGATGGATCAATACGGATGATAATCCTGAGATTTCTGCCTTTTGTTTTTATTGCGATGAACCTTGTGGCATTCCTTTTCTAGATGCTTCGCCTACGTGGCATTGTTTATGGTGTCAGCGTCTTGTACATGTTAAATGTCATGCGAAAATGTCCGAGGAATCTGGTGATGTTTGTGACATGGGTACTCTAAGAAAGGCGATTCTTTCTCCTTTGTGTGTGAGAGAAGTTGAAGCTGAATCAGACAAAGGTGGGATTTTAAGCTCTATCACCGAAGAAATAATTCCTAATGCTGTTCGGGGACAAATGAGGAAAAGGCGTGTTAGATACAAGAATGGTAAAAATCGTTCCCCAAATGGGAAGTATGAGAACAGTTGTTCGATTGCGAAAACAGCAGTGAGGTATGTGCTGAAAGGGCTTATTGGTTCAAAGTTTAATAATGACAATTTTTTGAAGAACAACAATGGATTGCGTGGTGAGAACATCATACAGAATGGCCACGAAGTTGCTAGTTTTTGTCATGTGAAAAAATATTCGATTGTGGACTTGCCTCATGATGCCAGACCATTGCTTGTATTTATTAATACCAAGAGTGGAGCTCAGAATGGGACTTCACTTAAAAGGAGATTGAACATGCTATTGAATCCTGTCCAGGTAAATGCTGCAATAGCGTTTTTATTTTGCAATTATCTTGAAAATGTGACTTGTACCATCATATGAATTTTTTTCTTCTTATTCCGTACCTATCTTTTTTGTGTGCTCATAATAGAAAGAAGTTAGAACCTCCCTTTCGTGTGCTCATATTTAGGGTGTTCCCATTTGTTTATCACTTTAAAACTACACTAAGAAATTTTACTTTACTTCACAGTTTTTTTTAATTTCACGTTTATCAATAAAACAGTTTATTTATGGGAAAAATTTGTAAACTCAACAAAAGGATAAGATATTCATTAGTGTTCCCCTTACTTTTTAGGTTCCCTACAATCAAAAGGAAATATAAGAAGTATGGGTTGTAAGTGAAAAAAGTAACAGGCAATGCTTTGGTAAATAGAGCTTTTATCATTTTCTAGTTAAGCCTGTTTTTTTTTCTTTGGCTAGAAAACTATTTGAAAATATGATGTTTGCCCTTGTTAATTATTTTCAGGGAGATGGATCTTCCGCATGTTAGATATTTCAATATATGGATTCTTTTCCTTAATTTGTTTCACTGATTGCAGGTTTTTGAACTTGGTTCTTCTCAAGGACCCGATGTTGGTTTGGAGATGTTTATGAATATCCAGAATTTTAGAGTTCTGGTTTGCGGTGGAGATGGTACTGTTGCATGGGTACTTGATGCAATTGAAAAGCATGATTTTGAGTCGCCACCACCAGTGGTTGTGCTGCCATTAGGTACGGGTAATGATTTGTCTAGGGTTTTGCGGTGGGGCGGAGGATTCTCGGCCGTTGAAAGTCAAGGGGGATTGAGCACTTTTTTGCACGACTTGAATCATGGTGCAATTACGATGTTAGATCGATGGAAAGTAAATATTAAAGAAGAAAAGTTTAATAGCGATCCAAGCCAAGTTGAATCCAAGTTCATGATGAACTATTTGGGTAATTTGTTCATTTTCCTTTACATAGTGAAATGAAATTATTACAGGGTATCAATGCGGGTTTGAACTTACAAAAGCAAGTACTTTCTCTATGGTTGTGTTCTAAGTTGAAAAGTATTTTTTCTAGGGATCGGATGTGATGCTAAGGTTGCATATGAATTCCATGTAAGTCGAGAAGAGAATCCTCAAAAGTTTTACAGCCAGGTAAATAATTTGATTTTTTAGACATCAAAACTTCAAGTTGAAACAACCTTACATAATCAAGCTGGCTCTACATATTGATTTAAGCGTTCTGTTTTGTGCTTACTTTATCATTCTGTACCTTTTTTGAAGACTTGCGCATTTTTTGAAAGATCTTTTGAAACATGGGAAATCTCTAGTTTTCACTAATGGGAATTGGTAAGGTGGAGGAGAATCTAAATTATCAAAAAAGGGATTTAGAACGAAATATAACCACAGAGAAGAGAATCTGTGAATTTTTATCGCTTCCTTAAGAGTTATGGCTTCTCTATTTCTGAAAACCCCTTAAAGTATCTCCCGCAAAAAAACCACGTAACATAGAATTGAATGCTGTGTCAGTCTCTTAATACTTTTCGGGAGTATAAATCAATCTGGCAGTGAGACCTGGTATCACCACCTGACTCATGTGCATCTAAATTTTTTATTTTTTTAATAACAGATGCCCAAAACTCCCAACCCTGCATATATAGCCTACCTGTTGAGAATATGTTTACCTGGGTTACTTATTGGTGGCCCTTATGATTGCCCTGTTTTTTGATATAACATAGAATTTCACATTTGGAGAGAAGAAATTTCCTTGTAGAATTTCCTATACTTCTCGCATTCTTTGTTTTACTAGCTCTTTATTCCCATCCCTTTATATTGTTTCTTTTATTTCCTATTTTGTTTTGTTCTTGGAAACTGAATATATTACTTTTTAAAGAATACCCCTCTTTCTGTTTGAAAGCAGTTTTTTATAGCTTCTTTCATATTGCCTTTTGTTTGACTTTCTAGCAATTGTTACTTTTTTTTGAAAGGGTGTTATTATCATGTATATTGCTAGAATACTTTTGTTTTTTTCTCGATGCCATTGGTTTTTGGATTATCCTGACAGACCATTGTTAAACAGTTTGTGAATAAATTACGATATGCAAAAGAAGGTGCGAGGGATATAATGGACAGAACTTGTGCAGACTTACCGTGGCAAGTGTGGCTTGAAGTAGATGGAAAAGATATAGCAATCCCCAAGGTAAACAAATAACTAATATACTCTTGACACCAGAAAAGGCTCGGTAAATGCATTCTATAGATTAGGTTCAAGAAGTTGGAATATACCAAATTTAGGGATATCTAAACGCTAGTTTGTAATCTATTTTGTACCAAAGTCCTGAAATGAAGTCCGAGTTTCTTCTAAACTGCCGAAAAGAGACAAAAACTAACCAGAAATTATATAAAACATGCAACCACAAACTTTGTTTCCAAAGTACTTTTTTCCTAAAATTTAATTGCTGTTGCTAAATTATTTTGTGCAGGATCATCATCTAACCATGCCTTTATTTTTTTGCAGGATGCAGAGGGATTAATTGTGCTCAACATAGGCAGTTATATGGGTGGGGTTGACCTTTGGCAAAATGAATATGAACATGATGATGATTTCACTCTACAGTCGATACACGACAAAATACTTGAAGTTGTTTGTGTATCTGGAGCATGGCATCTCGGGAAGTTACAGGTTAGAAACTTACTCATCTGGTTCTCATAACATCACTAAGACCTTTGAAATCGCGATTCTTATTTTCGGCACCATTTTCAGTTTTCTACTGCTCCAACTTTTTACAGATATATATAGAGTTTCGTTCTTTTTTTAATTTCATGATACTTCCACATTTCTCTGGTTACTTGTGTTCCTTCTCAATCCTATTTGTACATTTGCCTTGTGGCCTGTGGGTGGATATATATTACATGCTTTCCTTTTCTGGTGATCACAATCTTTTTGAAATGCTAAGAGGTGCCACTCTTCCTGATGATTTTTGGGTTATTGAGCAGTAAGCAAAAATTTATTGTCAATGCACTCACCTTTTCATTTTCAAGGCTTACTTGGCTTCTCGAACTTGTCTTTTAGCTTCACATTACTTATTTTGATAATGGTATTAACATTGAATTAAAAAGCTACTGCGACCAGTGGATATTCTAATCTCAAACGGCATCTTCATCCTAATGTGTAAACTATCTACGATTGCATGCTTACTTAGCTTCTCGAACTTGTCTTTTAGCTTCACATTACTTATTTTGATAATGGTATTAACATTGAATTAAAAAGCTACTGCGACCACTGGATATTCTAATCTCAAACGGCATCTTCATCCTAATGTGTAAACTATCTACGATTGCATGCTTTCTGTGACTCTTTGGTTCATTTATTTGTAACCGAATCTTATGACTATTTGTTTTGTTTTTTCTTTTTTCTGATTGTAAATTGAATATGATATGTTGTTGGGGAATACACACAAGGACCAGTTCATGTAAAAGAAGCTCAATTTACACTCTTGAAGCACATACCCATCTAGATTGCTAATCCCACTAGTCATTAAACTTATTTGGGTAGACGTAGATTAAGGCCCTTGATTTCTCATCTCTCTTCTCTATTTGTACATGTGTGTTTTCCCCCAACACTTTCATATGTAGCGCACAGATCATGACAATCTTTCCCCTGTGTAAACTAAAACAAACAAGTCTCCCTTAATCTTGATTCTTTAATCTCCACCCACACCGGATGTAATCTGACCAAGTCACCACGTCCTTATCAGCTGTGATCATGTATTTACAAGAGGGATGGTACACGCTAAAGAACAGGAAAGTTTACACATTTGGATTTTACAACTACGTAAAAGCCCCATCAGTTAGTGAGCTCATTAGTGTATTATAAGACACTTGTTTACTCTTAGCCTCGTAATGTGTGATGCATGCAATCCCAGTGATATTGTTAAGTGGCACATAACTATCTACCATGAAATTTTAAACTATCATGGAGAGTCACTTTATACTCCCTCGCTCTCAACGTAATTGGAAGCTTTGGGAAATTCAATTTTTAAACACGTGTCAGCTCTTAATTTACCAGTAATTTCCTTATGATTTCTTCGAAAATCTCTTATTTTCTTATTCAAATGTATCAATTGCATATAGCAACTTTAAATGATGGACAAACAGTAATTTGATTATATATTACTTAATTATATATGAAAGCTCCTACTCCCTCCATCCAGATTTAATTGTATATCTGGGGATATGTGCAAATTTAGGATGCAGCATTTGTGTACTTCAAATATGAATTACCAAACTTCCGAAGTTATTCACATAGTCAAGGTACCTAATTTTGTAAATAACTTACTTAATTATGTGAATCACTTTTGTAATTTGTAATTTGATATATTAAGTAGGTTTTACATTCTAAAAATGTAAGTATCCAGAAAACTCATATGAAGTTGGGCCGGAAGGAGTAATACTTTGGGACATGTCCCATATTTTTCGTATTCAAATATATTTATTGTTTCACATAAAGAAACTTTCATTGATGGACAAAGGATAATTTGATTATATTTTACTTAATTATTTACGAAAGTTTCTACTCCCTCCATCCTAAAATTTTAATGGAGGACTTTCGGAAGTATGTGCAAATTTAGGATGCAAATTATTTGTACTTAAAATATGAATTACAAACTTCAGATTTTACTCACATAATCAAGGTACCTAATTATGTGAATATTTTTTTAAATTTGTATTTCTATATGTTTAAGTATAAAGTTTCACATCCTACTAGTGCAACTATCCCAAAAATTCCTTTTATATTAGGATGGAGGGATATTACTTTGGGACATATCAAATGGAATAGCGATGAACTATTTTGGGACATGGTGACTATCAGTTATTTATTTTAACACTCCCCTCACTTTTGGTATATTTGTGAGCCAATTTAGTACAATATAAAGAATTAATTGTGCGGCTGTGAGATTTCACTCATGACCATGCATGCTTAGATACAATAGCAACCTTGGCTACACAAGGTTAACAAATTTCATAGTTTTGGCAATTGAGTCATGGATTACTATGGCATTGTCTTTGATCTACATACTCAGTAGTGGGGTCAATTGGTTAGTTTGGTTGGTTGAAAACACAGTTCTTCGTATTGTAAATGCACTTCCCTATGTTCCAAGAGTTATGTGCAGAAGTATTGCGGTTTTTTGGAAAGAAATGCCCTCTAGCTCGGGACATGCCTGCTACGGAGGTTCTTATCCTAATTTTCGTTAACAGAAGTGTCTTAATTGGTGATGAAAAGATGTTGACTTATTTTTTTTCCTGATGCTACGACTCAATCACCCAGATGAACTCCTGTAGTTTCCTGAAGCGGTTATTAAACTTAGTATTATTTAGTACAAAATTTTGATGTTATAGTAAACTTGCCTATTTGTGTATTTAGGTGTTTTGAAATTTGACTTTATAGTAGGCAAGGTCTGACAGCTGCTTTTATTTTTCAGGTTGGGCTGTCACAGGCTAGGAGACTAGCCCAGGGTAGCGCAATTAGGATTCATTTTTCAAGTCCATACCCTGTTCAAATAGATGGCGAGCCTTTTATCCAGAAACCTGGATGTTTGGAGATAGCACATCATGGCCAGGTACCATAAATTCTTTAGTCTTGAGAATCTGCATCATCTGTCTTACATATGAACAATCTAGAGGATCGTTAATATTGAATTTTCCGACTGAACCGAACCCAAATAGCGGGCATCTATATATTTATTTATTGAGTACATACACGTGTCTGAGAGTTGCATAACCATCCTCTATATATGCCCCGTCACAGATGACATTTTGCAGACATTTACGGGAACTTTCTTAAATTACACCCTAGCATATCGTGTAAGTTATTACGGAGATCTGGGGTTGTTGGTCATCCATTTTTCAGACATGCATCTCCTTCTTGAAACTTAATAAAATGCAAAACATGCTTAGCTTGGATCCAAGAATAGTAATGAAAATTAGTTATTTGCCAGTTGCCGTTCCTTGGATATATGTTTGATATTCGATTATCTTGGTTAAGAAAGTTAATTGTGGATTGCTATCCTTATTACTATTTTTAGTCGATCCAGGAGGCATTGGTTTTGCTTACACTGTTGTTGGAGATAGATGCGCATAGGTTTGTTTCCTTGTTCATAGATTAATGATAGGTGGTTGCTGCTTTTGCATGCTAAAAACTGTGGATTTTTTGTGTGAGGGTTATTAATCCATGCATTACAAGGAATAAGGTCTCCTTATATAGTTTTACAAAAACTTGACAAATGGTTACACGTGGCTGACATTATAAAAAGAAAAAAAAAATGAACCAGGAGCCACCACACTCCCTGAATCATGTGTTGCTTTAGGGAAAATTGAGACTTCTGTAACTCCGTTAGCAAGACTTAGTAACAAGTGATTGACCCAATTTTCTATTTTGTTGAAGATACATATATAGTAAGTATTAAAGTTGGATGCCAGAGTGCAATGAACTTTACAGAGCTGTTCAAAATTTTGTCCTCTTATGTCTAAGGAGAAACGTTATGGTTCTAGTATGCTTCATCTAGTTGTGTTTTACCTGTCGAATATATACCATTCTGGATTGCAATGGTTCATATTTAAATCCTTGTTTTTTTTTTCTTATGAGCATTGGCCTTGCTTGTATAATTGTATCAGATGTTTATGATGAGGAGAGCGTCAGGGTCGGAGGAGCCAAGAGGGCATGCCGCGGCAATAATGACGGATGTGCTGGTAGATGCTGAATGTAAAGGTATTATTAATGGGTCTCAAAAGAAGCTACTCCTTCAACAAATAGCCCTAAATCTTGCTTGATAGTCTCTTACGTAATCAGGCTTAGTGATTTAATTAATTATATTTCCCAACCCCACCCATTAAAGTTGCTTGTTTAGGTACAGTATTGTTAACCTCATATAGAAAATGTGAGTGTGTATCTGCTGTTTCCCAATTTTTATCTACTTCCCCAGTTTTGCCGGCTGAAAGATATCAGTAGTTTAACATTTTTTCCATTTTGTATACCATAGAGGGAGAGGAATATAGATCTATGAGAGAGAAATTGTACAAATGTTACAGAATTGATATCGGAAATTGATTTTTCACTGAAACGTACTAGTTGTTATTCCTGTATTCTAGTTTCTTTCTTTTCAGACTTAACAGTTCCTCTTAATGGTAATATGTTGTGGTATTTATTCCATTAATGGTATCCCTTATTTAATAAGATAAATGTAATCATTTACCCTATGTTAAGATAAGGAGTCTACGAGCACCAGTAAGTTCTCGTATAACTCCCCTAGTCCCTCATTACTGGTCAAGAATGTCTCTCCTGGTGATTTGGCCCACCAAGTTTTCATGACACAAACATGTTAGAACGAAATTTACTGATTCCGAATAACAAACGACTTGATTTGTTGTGATTGTCAGTTTGTACTTGGAAACTCTACTCATTTCACGTCTCTAGTTTCACCTCTTTCACTCAAATACAGTTCAAGATGGAATTTTTAGTGTTAGCATGATCTAACATGTTTTTTTTTTCTTTTTCCGCCTAACATGATTTGATTTCTCTGTAGATTGTAAATCTGCCATGATTAATAGCTACATTGGTTTTGAATTATTACACCTTCCATATGATTTGATAATTTCGTGATCTCTACCTGGTGATAAATAAAGCTTCGATACCTTTTTGATTTCTTAGAAATTTCATTCTGCCGTGCTTTGTTGGAGTCAAAATGCAATTTTAAATTAGAGCATGTGAATGAAGACACTCGTTCTCCAAGAGAAGTGTAATCTTAATGTTCTTTCCCTTTTCTGAAAGTTGAGCATTTTATAGAAATGAAACCAAGCAAAAGCTGTAGACAATAAAAAAAAAACAATGTTTTGGAGAACATTTCTTTGGCTTGAACAAATGTCTTCACTTCTTCTATGATTCATATCGAACCAAATTATATTTAATTCAAGATAACCAAATTGTAAACTCACAGTTGAAAAAGAGATGATCACTGCTTTTTGTATTATTTCTACATTGGACACACGTTTACTAAAACCATATGCATGAACTGTAGCTTGACAATAATCGATACCTGTTGTTAACCAAGACCCACAGTATAAAATAATAAACTACATTTTACTATGGTTGACAAGTGAGGGAAAAAAAATGCTAAAATTGTACCTACCTATCACTTTTTAGTAATTTGGTACACAACCTAACACACTTTCTAATTTGGTACCTAACTTATACATTTCGCTCTAATTTAGTAACCAACCTAACACTTTTTTTAATTTGATACCCAACCTATACGTTTCGCTCTAATTTGGTACCCAACCTATACGTATATAGTCCAATTAACTGACTCAATCTGTCTTCGATCATCGGTTTTTAACGCATAGGTTGGGTACCAAATTAGAAAAATAAGGCCTTTTAGGATCGGAAACAACAAGTTTACCGAGGTTACCCGAATCTATATAGAAATAACAGCATAAATTTATCAAACTTAAAACATTCATAACTCGGTTTATGTGTCCACACACCGAAATTTCAGTTCGAGGGTCTTCCTACAAGTCTCTACTATAAGTGTGTCGGTTCTTTTGTAAACATAAGGTTGATTTCTATATGAACAATTCCGTTTTTCAACCAGTTGCAAATTTTACACTTTTTCCGTTTCTTCAATTTTACGTTTTCTAATTGTGAGACATAACCAAAGATTGTTGGGGGCATCTCATCAAAAATTCTAAAATATCACATGAGTCTTAATACCCAGTAGGGCCGGTCGGGAACTTTTTGTTATCTAGGGCTAGAACAAAAATTGTGCCCACCTTATTTAGAAATTTGAATATTATAAATATAGAGTAAATTTAATTTTTCTAGCGTAAATACATATTGTCTCGAAATTGTTTCCCCCCATTTTTTTAAAACTGATTTTGTGCACCAAATTTTATGATAAAAATGTTTTAGATAAGGAAACGTTTCAGCTCAACTCAAGAGTTATAAAATACTTGCAAGTTGTAATCCAACGCACATATTTTTAACATATCAACCAATACATTGTTCAATGTGACAAAGTCATACCTTTAGAAACTTATTCTAGGCTATTTTTCAAAATGAAAAGAGCTTTTTAAAGAGCACATTTTAAATAAACATTGTCTTTCACATATTTTTCGAGTTTTTTTTTCCTAGGTCATACTTTTAACATATCAACCAATACATTGTTCAATGTGACAAAGCCATCCCTTTAGAAAAGTATTCTAGGCTATTTTCTGAGATGATTTTTCGAAATGAAAAGAGCTTTTTTGAAGAGCACATTTTAACGAAACATTGTTTTACATATTTTTCCGAGTGCAATTTTTTCCCCTAGGTATATGATAAATTTAAGCTAATATATAGTTTAGATTGTAGTTATAAATACTTTTCATCAAAAAATTTAACGATAGTATAGTAAATCAATTATTTTGATTAACATGCTACATAAATTAATTTTTTTTAAAAGGATTAGTTTTACTAAATAACTTTAAACATAAAATGTAGGACATACAAGTGAAATAACCAAATATATATCACCAAATCATATCACTTGAAGAAAAAAAAATATGCTAGTGTGTCATTAAGTTGTGGTTGTGAGACTGACTATAACCTGATATGTTGTTTAGCTGTGCTTGTGACGCTAAACCATACTAACTCCTATTTTTTCACCTTTATATTTACTTTGAGTGTTTGACAAATAATAGATAAATTCGATAAACAAACAAAATTTTTGTGCTCCTATTAGTTTGGAGCCTTGGACGGTAACACATCGTACGCTTAGGGTAGACCGCCTCTGATACACAAAACACCTTCGTATAATTTTAAATAATTGGACCCTTTATTATTACCAAGAAATCCCACATCAACGTTTTCAATAAAAGAACAATTATATTAATCGACTTCTTTTTCTAACTCATACCAATCTGGCCAAGGCGGAGGGCTAACTAAATTATAAAACTCGTCACAATTTTTGATAATAAGATCGCCTTTTGGGGAATGGAAACGAAACTTCCCTTTGGTTTTCCCCGAAAAAGTTCTTTAAACTCACAAGTGTTTTTTAATTTATTAGCAATATCAAAATTACTAATAGTTTCAACGGTTATACAATTTTCATAACAACTCACTTTCTCATATTTACCATAAAAATAGACATTTGTATCATCACTCCCATAAACTTTAACTCGTTTATCAAAATTATAATTGTCGAGTTCCTCAAAATCAATCAATAAAAAAGTATTAATTTAACGGCTCAAAATCCATATCGTATATTACCCATCATTATATTCGCAATCTGTTGGTTTTTATTGTATCGAAAAACAATAATATAAACAAGAAGGACTGAAACGGAAATAACAATTTTATTTCACTTGAAAAGGAATACGACTTTATTACAAATTCCTGACTCGTACAGAATTTAAATTGTAAGAATTAAATCTCAGACAGATTTAATATAACTTATTAAACTGCTGGACTGATTTATAATTGGACGAAACTGTCAGGAAGAATAGTATAATTACTATACTGTTGGACTGTTTGACATTTAAAAGAAGCTGCCAGACATAATACTATATTTACTAAATTGCTGAACTGTTTCTGTAAATAATAGAAAGTAAATAACATAAAATAAATTACAGAAAGGTAAATTATAGAAAAGTAAATTACAGAAAGGTAATTACATAAAAGTAAATTACTGGAAAATAAATGCAGAAACGTAAAAAAAAAATAACGACGAGGCAACTACAAGCAATTTCCGTTAAACGATATTTTCCGACCACCTTTCTGTTTCTGGTTTAGGGACTTTATTCTCAAGGTACAACGTCACGCAGAGTGGCTCGTGTGGAAACGACACCGAACCACAGGTTGAGTTGTGCTATGTATGATGTGTTGTGTGTGTGTTTGCTGTGTCGAAATGAGTGGGGGGTGGGCTGCCTTTTTATAGGCTTTTCAGAAACCGTAGTCATAATGATCCATTTAATTCTGAGAATTACACCCCCAGAATCTGTCCATTCAATTTCTGAAACTACAGCACTCAATCTGTAATTTATTCTCATTGAATGCAGACGTTGGAACTTGCTGAAAACTTTAGGGACAACTTTTGTACTTTATACAAAAATCACTTTTCAGGTTTTGAACAATACCCAAGACATTTCCCAAATTTTAAGGCAACCTTTTAGGTTTGTACTTTAAACGATATTTCCCGACCACCTTTCTGTTTCTGATTTAGGGATTTCGTTCTCAAGTTACAACGTCACGCAGAGTGCTTTGTGTGGAAACGGCACCGAACCACAGGTCGAGCTGTTGGTGTGCGATTCTCTCTCTAAGATGATTCTATGTATGATGTGTTGGTATGATGTGTTGTGTGTGTTTTTGTTGTGTCGAAATGAGTGGGGGTTGGGATGCTTGCCTTTTATAGGCTTTTCAGAAACTGCAGCCATAATGTTCCATTTAATTCTGGGAGTTACACCCCCAGAATCCGCCCATTCAATTTCTGAAACCGCAACACTCAATATGTAATTTATTCTCATTGAATGCAAGCGTTGCAACTTGTTGAAAACTTTAGGGACTACTTTTATACTCTTATACAAAACTCACTTTTCAGGTTTGGAACAAGACTCAAAACCCGAGACATTCTCCAAATTTTAAGGCCCAAGGCCAAGCCCGTGCCTGCGACCCAAGCAAACGCACACGCATGTTGTACATACTCATACACCCATGTGTATGTGGACATAATAGTTTCATAACTACATGAGTTGGACTTGTATATATATTGAAAAATTAACTCTTTATTCTCCAATGTGGGATATCTCTAAAAGGTTTTCCTCTTTTCTTTCTAATTTTCCAGCATTAAGTTTTTCTTCTCATTTGAGAGCCAAACTTTGAAACTAATTATCATTCACACTCATTCTCCGAATAAGTCATGCGATATACCGTTACGAATCTCGTCACACGAGCTACTCAAATGATTTGAGTACGGCATAAAAAAGTTAGAGTTGTCGTATGGAATTTTGACTCAAACTTTGTCCCGTGACCATTCGGAACAGCCATGTTTAACACATGTTTTCCAACACAATCTTCTAGTTTTGTATCCGCAATTAATAAGTCCACATGTTCATATTTTTTTATTTATCAAGTGAGGAACAATACGTCTTTAGGTGCTATTTTCGTCCAATTCTCCTTTTTATGTCAAATAAACGCTTTTATCTGCAAAAGCCCAAATAATAACAAATTATTGGGGAAAATCATAATTAATCAAATAACGCATAGATACATAATAATTAACTCTAAACTCGCATAATTATACTTGAATTATTACCCATAAAAATTATAATACTTCGTGGTTTAATCAACAAAGCATTTAAATTTAGGTTACATGCGAAGGGTAGTTGACAAAAACAGGAAGTTGAAGATTTTAGAAATGTTTGAACTAAACATTAAAATGCTTTTATTTGCATTTCGTTTATATAGGTTTGTTCCTTTTATCTCATATTTAGCTATTTACTTGATTAAGAGCATAAATGTTATAAACTAAGCAGAAAAAAATTACTACTTCGATTCCAAAACTTAACTAAAATTTTGTTTTTGATAGACTATGTTAACTTAATTAAAATTGTTTTAAATTATTAAAGTACTGTAAGCGTCTTTTGTAAACATGCCATGTTAACCAAATTTTATGATATTGTCAAGGATCATATTAAAGTTTAGAACAATGTTAAAGTTTAGAACATCCATAATGATTTTGCCAGACTTAGCAACCAAGTATTGCCACATATTGTGTAAATTGACAATGTGCATGTCAACTTTAAATATCACATTACTGGTTTGTTATTTTAGTAAGGTTATCTTTTTGGTAGCTAGAAATGATTAACCATGGTCATGAGTTAACTTACTTTGTCAGATCATCCACTAAAACAATTGTTAAATTTGTTAACAATATAAAAGTTAATGATTTTACTTATTATAACATAAACAATGCAAAGTCGAATTTGTTTGTTAATTAGCAAATTTTAACTAACAAGTGAGATAGCATAGCCACTGTGAAGCTCTTAGGAGTTAGTAAAATATGTATAGAACCACTTTTGGTCAAATACATCATTTTAAAATTATTTCGTAATTATTTGAATGTTGATTTTTTGGGGGTAAATTTATTATGTTAAACTACACTTTAGTACTTTTATAAAAGTATTTTATTTGTGACCTTTGGAGGTTTTATGTGAGAGAGATGCATTTTCTAAACAAACATACAAAAGCAGTTTAATATTCCGGAAAACTGTGCAAAAACTGCAACTCTAGATTAAACTACATTTTGGTACACAACATTTTACAAAAATCAATTTTCCAGTATAAGAGGAAAGGTATATACTAAACTAAATTACTAACTACGAATTTCCTTTTAAAATGTAATCCACACTCTAATTTGGACATAGCTTGTCCAAGTGGTAAGGCCGAAGTCATTAAGACAATGGGATTCATTTAACAAATACTATTAAATACAGAACCAAAAGTCTTTATTTACATATTATGATAGATGATCTCTAAAACAAGCACTGCTGCTGCTATCTCAAAAAACTACTATGAAAAAGAAAACACTTCTCCTACACATTTCTGAAGGAACTTTTTATAGAAAGTGCAGTACTTGGCGCATACTTATTTAGCTCCCTAAATATATGTATGTATTGTTTATATCATGTGAACTTGCTATGGTCACTACGAGTATAAAAGAAACTGCCGAAGTCAGCAATTCAACAATATTCAAGAATAGCACCGGTGTGATTGAATCCGCATGATACTTGCAACGCCTTGATGTTTACACCCTCCCCGAAGTCTACTCTTCTAGGTTCAATGTAGTCCACATCATTTCCTTGACCCTGGAGAAGTAGTTTTTTTTTAATAATTAGTCGAATTTTAGATCTTAGTTGAACAACAAAGCTGCTGATTCCTCGGTGTTAAATTTAGTTGCACAAACTATATTCCTCAGAAAATATACTACATATCTGCATATATATTGATGAAATGAAAAACAAACCAGTTGTCCGCCGGAGGAATGCCCGTCTTCGGAGAACGTCCCATTTGAACCACCCCATCCCCATGCGTAAACATGCCCTTCTGCACATCAGCAATAAAGACAGGTTAGCTTGATTTCTTTTTATTTTTGCCATGCGCTTATTTCGCTGTAACATCAGGTATGTGCCTAAGTGCCTGGATCATGTGTTGGCTGCAAATGGCCCATATAGTCCCCCCAATTATATTGGGTCCATTGCACATTACAAACAGGTCAAATTTGTGGTTTGTTTGATAACACCGCAATGACCTGACTTTGGCACCTTCACCACTCACCAGCCTTTGAGGGTGAAGACTTGAAGTACGAAATTTGTATTTTCATTAACCAAACCTAAAATTTCAAACCATCTTACAACAATAAAGAGTTGAACAAAATATTTCACGCCGAATACGGGACCAACTAAGTAGTGACAATAGGGTGCCACCACAACCCCATAATTATATCAAACTCACCTATCGATACAATTTTGTAAAACATTGTTTAGAATAGTTATTTGGCACTTCCCCAATAAAATTTATATTGGATTTATTTTTATATTTTGATTTCTACACCCTTGAACTGTTCCTAGTTCTTCCACTGTCTAAAAATCTTCATTTTCAAGCATATTGCAAGTAACCCATTGTAAAATTTGATAAAACACAAGCCATAATAAATGAATCTTGTGATGCCAGCTCTAAAGGCATGGGCACAAATTGAATACACGACGATAATTCCTAAATATTAGATGGACTGTTATTATTATTTTTAGCACAAATTGAAAGAAATAAGCAAATAAGGAAACAAGAACTATAGTTGCTTTTCATTTCAGGATAGTGCGTACCAGAAATTGCTGCAGTATGCTTCCAACCACAGGATACCTGGACACAAGTTTTGATTTATCATATTTTGATCATCATCATTAAGCTATGCCTTGATCCCAAGGACTTGCGGTCCACTAAAATATTAATTTTTTCATGTACTCCCTCTGCTCCTTTTTAAGTGATGCATCATCTAATGGCGAATTTTAAGTGTTATAATT
Source organism: Primula veris (assembly GCA_963682055.1). NCBI lineage: Eukaryota > Viridiplantae > Streptophyta > Magnoliopsida > Ericales > Primulaceae > Primula > Primula veris. The sequence goes on along the minus strand of OY821747.1, from coordinate 16,499,978 downwards.
TTCTTTGGACTTGGATGTTACCATAATCCCAGAAAAAGACAACTGTCACATCAAAACCTTTCGTGCTTGAAATGTGAAGGGTCAAATGATAATTTTAACGAGATTCAACTACTAAAAAAGGAAAGTGATCACTTACTTTGGGACGTCCCAAAATAGTATATAGCGATAACTTATTTAGGGATGGACGAAAAAATAGATAAGAAAAAAAAAAAAGATCTTTTTTTGAGTAGGTACGTCTTGTTATAATATTTTCCTATAATACGAACCTGGGAAACAGAATGCTTCAAGAATGGACCTTGAACTCTCTCCGGTAAATGACCAGCGATTGTGCAACTGACAAAAGCGACAACGTCGTTGAAAATTTCAGCAAGCATATATATGTGATACATCCAAGCAGGGAGGCACTTTATAAATTAAAAATAGGATTTTTTAGGCGTTCTTAAATAATTGGGGAAAGTAGATACCCGGTGCCAAGACAACCATTCTCGTTTGACCCCCACGTATAGAGTTCTCCAGCACCTAAAACGAATACAGTTAACGAACTTTACTTATCCCGATATGCATCATTAATATAATTGCTGGTAAAAGCAATTTCTCAGGAAAAACTAGCAATTGTTTATAATCCAACAAGTTTGGTATTGCCGGTTGTCACTTATTTTCAAGATATTTACGCATCAAAGTTTCAGCTGAAACACAGGAGCATATTTTCTTTTTGGTACAAACTAAAGGAGCACAATTAAACCATCATAAACAATGTTCTTGAAATTGGAGTTAAGACCTTGACCATGGCAGTAGGTACCTTAAGTATGAAAAAAGGTACTCCTAAATGTATGTTATAATTCTGGGTTGTGTACTTATGTTATCAACACCAGCCACTGTGATGAGAGCAGAACAGTAGGAATATGAAGAATATAAATCAAGTAACCAAAATACTCAACTTACTTGTAATTGCACTAGTGTGATAACCGCCACATGCTACTTCTTCACATGACGGAAGTTGGCTGATAACTGATGGTATTGTCGTATTCTTTGCTTGCCCAAGGCTCTAGATATTAAAACTTAAAATCTCAAATATTTATAATAGTGTGATCGATTAAACACATGGTAAGTAATTGGTTACCCATAGAGCTATTTGCTAGACGACTCACCAGTTTCTCAACTGCCCTCTCACCAAACAAGAAAACAACTCCATTTTCTGCAAATTTAGGCATATGTCAATGAAAAGAATACTCATAGTAATTTTAGAATTAGGTCTGCATGAATGTGTACGACACTGTGGTTGTTGATTACTAGTCTATTACCATCAATACATGCTGAATGCAGCATACCAGCACCAATGCTTTTGATCTACAGTTCCATATTAAAAACAATAAAGTGAATATAAATTGTATCTTAAAGTTGTATCTTAACAGCGTCTTTAATAGGATGTCAAATGACAAACAAATGTAATTTACCTTGACTCCTTCAAGTTTCTTGATAAGCCGGGGCATGTATTCACTGCAAATGAAAGACAGCTGCTAAGCCTATGCTGTTATCTGAAAATGCTATACGCCGGGAAAATACGACAATGTTCATTTTGTGGACAGAGTAGCACTATTGAGTAAACTATATACCAGAAAAGGATTGAGAAAGAAGGTATAGATTGTCTTTATTAAGCTCCAATTGGGATCAGCACATTGACTAGTTTTAGGCTCCAGATACTAACTATGCAGTTAATTTAAAAAATCTAAACTATCAGCTTTTAACAATTAGTACACCATACTAATGAATTTGTAGATCCTCAATTGTGACAGAATTTGTAGATCAGTTCCTCAATTGTTAAAAGTGCTCCAGTACCTAAATTGTTAACCACGGGTAGTACACTAAATTGTTAAAAGTAGTACTCCAGTACCTAGATTGTTAGATGTGATAGGTTGGGCACTAAATGTGAAATTTTGTATATATAGGTGATAAATTTGATAATTTTGGTTGGTTGATGTACTACATGTTCTATTTTTGTATAAGTTGGATTTTAAATTGTGAAATATAAAACTATGATATACAATCTGTTTAAATAACACCAAATAAAATGAACAAAAGCCAAGAAATTTAAAATCTTTTGCGGAAACTGGAAACCTGTTACTCATCGAAAATCCTAAAATACTTCGCTGATGTCCATGGCCAAGCCTTCCAGAGCCTCCTGCTCCCCAGCTTAAGACCTCACCGTTAACTGAAGTAGAAAAACAAAACCTTCAGGAGTTAAACTTTTTGCAAAAATCCAACATAGACAAACTGAAGAAGAGCTTAGATAGTTAACCTGTAATTGCAATAGAATGTTCAGAGCCAAGAGCTGCCATTTTAACTTTGACTTCTGCCAAGCAGTCAACCTTAGTAGGTGCAGAAATTATCGATGCTGCTTCTGAAAAAAAAAATACAAAATTATAAGGGAGGCATAGAAAAAGATGGAAGATTAAAGGTAAAAACAATAAATTTAGCAATAAAAGGAGTATCCATTTGTTCTTTTATGCAGAAATTTGTAAGTGAAAAGGCCACACAGGTTTCTGGACATACTGCTTGATTTATCTTAAATTGCAGTCCACAACCACCAAAGAATAGATAGGTTTAAATTTAAGAAGACGAGAAGATAAGGTAATTACTCTTTCCAAGCCCAAGTTGCCCATTTGAGTTATTACCCCACATGTATAGCTCTCCATCCGCTACAAAAGTTAACAAATATGCAATAAAGAACGGGTAGAACTTGAAAAAAAGAAAACAAACTCACGAATAGCAATATCATCTTAAAACTCAAAGGCATAAACTACGCATGTCAGGAAAGAAATTTCACACAATTCGTCAGCCAACCAAAAGGCAAGTTTTCAAGAGAGCTATCTAAGCGAGTGTTTCTAGCACCACTCTTCAAAATAGGGGTCCTTGCACACACGTAGCAAGTTTGACAAGCCTTTGCCATTTGCTAATGTTTAAGTAAATCTGCCTAACATTTTTGCACAGAGTAGTCTAGTACTATAATTTAGCAGTCTATAAATTGCTAAAATAAGAAGAAATTGTGCTAGAAGATAGTAGAGTATATTAAGATAACAATATATATTGAAAGTAAAAGAGAAAACAATTAAACGGACTTCAAAGTTGTCAGTTAAACTAAATCCAAAACACAATGCAATAAGACTCTGGCAAGAACATGACCTGTAACAGCAGAGGAATGATGATATCCAGCAGAAATTTGAATAATTTCCTTTGTAAGTCCTGAAACTCTTTGGGGCCCCTGAATAAAAAAGGAACCTGTTCAAGGAAGACTCAAATTTGGACTCGATATTTAGTAGATATTCTCGACCTACAATTTTCCAAATAATGGAAAAACGAGTTCAAGAACCACCATTTGACACCCATAACCATGAACTTACAAGAGAGGGAAGAAACATTAAGTTCGTTTGGGAGTCACGTGTAAACATTGACTACACTTGTGAGTTTGCTTAATGTATAGTCCTGATTCCACCTAAATTTCTGATTCCTGAACACCCATAGGGTAGTCCTAACACCGAAATGTAGGAATAAAATGAATATAGGGAATGCGTTGAACTAATTTAGTAACTTGTCCCCTAATTTGAAACCGAAACAATATAACAATCTGTCGTTCATAGCCATTCTAGCAAGTATAAGGTCTCTGACTTAACATCATAAGCTTATAAGAAATTAGAATTATTAGATAATCACACTCATATACCATTTCTCTAAAAAAAAACTCCTTACAAAAGACAGAAAGGATACTGGCTCAATACAGAACAAAAATAAAAATAAGAATGTTAAGAGATTTTGCAAGCTTTCCAACCATAATCTTTAACTAACACTTGTATTTATAAATATCGGACTATTTTCTGCCTTGGGAATTTCTAATGTGGTCACATGTATGGTGGCAAATATGAAACCCAAGGTCGCAAGCCTTCAATGTTCAAAAACAGGAAGGAGTTTTGAATATTGATTCCAGCAGACAAAGACTACAAGCTTACAAAAAATGCAAATATCAATAAGGTTAAGATGGCATACAGTTGAATAACCTTTAGCATCTGAGATTCCCAGTTGCCCATAGTCATTAAGACCAGTAGCATATACACCGCCAGATTCTGTCAAAAACAAATTAATGACTGTTTATATGCTTCTAGTTGCTAATAGAGGAATGCCTTTACAATTTATAGAATAAAGTACATAGTGGAAAACTAAAATATATAAGGATTCAGAAAATGGTACTACATGGAAAGACAATATAATTTTTTAGTCCGATGTAACAACCCATTACGGCGCATTAAAAAAAACTAGGGATAGGGAAGGTATAACGTTTAAATTTTGAAGCAGTCCCTTGAGTGAAAATTCAAATCAGTCTTATTCCTACAAACTTCTCAAGGACGGGTCAATTTAAACTGAAAGAATCATCAATTTCCTTTAAAGCCTTAACCTTTTGAAAATAATTAAACAGAGACAGCTGACCTCAAAGAGGAGACACCATGCTCCACACCTCGGAACAAAAAAAACAGAAACTGAAAAGTGTATACAACCCAGTCATGTAACTAGGAAGCTATTCAACCCACTAGGGCTAGCCTAGTGGACCAGAGTCTGGACTGTCATCTAGGAGGTGCAGGGTTGAGTCTTATTATGGGGTGTGTGTGATAGCATTTGATCTTCTTTAAATAGTTTACAAAAAAAACTAGGAACCTATCCTCTCTCTGCCCAGCAAGTGACAAGATAGCTTCCAGGGTTTAAACATGAAGAACAATAGCAGGAAACTTAATCATGGAAAATTGAGTAAGATTAGCAACACTGCAAGATAAAGCTTCAAGGTCAGAAAAGTGGAATGCTGCTGATTTTTCTTTGCTTATTATTCAAGTAGAAAAAGAAATGTCAACGCAATCCAAAACTGTCTCCGGTGGAAACTTTCACTGTTTTCTGTTCCTCCTTTCCTTCTGTTTGCATGATAAGTTTTCTAAATGTATTTATCTGCCTACTGTACTCACGAGTATCTTTTGTAATTTGTCTTCAGCCTGACTTCATAAACATAAGGAGAAGAGAATTTTTCTATCACCTAATACTTTCAACCATCCGCTATAACTCTTACCGCTTCAGGCGCTATTTAACCTACGGAATTAAGCTCTAGCACAAGGAACCACGAAATGGTTATGAAAGTGTCTACTGATACCTTTCAATCAATCCTCTAACGAACATAGTTATTGAACCAAATTTAGCTTAGCCTCCCCAACCAACCTTTACTTCCATACAAATCAATAACTATGGGCCACATGTCTAATACGGTTGATAATTTTTAAGCACCATCAAAGTCAAGGAAAATCGACACTGGTCATGCCAACAAAACTAAAAACTGAAAAAAAACATGGGCGAGTGTATCTATCCAATTTGCTTGGAAACATGCATAAATAAATAATTTGCTGAAAATAGAAAAGACCAAATTCTTTTACGTTATTCACCAAGAACCACCCCCGGAGACGTCTAGGCGAATCCATTACATCAATGGTAAAGGAATCACAGACGCAAGCAATTACAGTAGTAGTAACTAGAAGTAGTAAACTTATATAGCAAAAACAAAGGTCTTCAATCTTTTTTTCAATTAGGTCAATGCTATCAAATTTGAAAAAAAAAAAAACTACGAAAATCAAGAAAAATAATATAGTAGTATCAGAAAATAATATAGTAGTATTTTTATTGAATTTGATAGTTTTTATTAGAATTGGTAGTATTTTATAGTTAATTTGGTAGTATTTTTGTTGATAATATAGTAGTTTCGGAAAATAATTTAGTACAGTAGTATTTATTGAATTTGATTTTTTTTTAATTCAGTAGTATTGGCCTAAGTGAAAGAAAGGTTTTGACTAATGTGAAATCAAGATTGAAGAACTTTGTTTTTGCTAAATAAGTGTAGTAGATCTTAACCTTAAACTTAATTTTCCCTAAATACTATCAAAATTAGCTCCTTCAAAATGAAACCAGGTCAAAATGGGCTACACTAAAAGGCCTGTTAGTAAGGAAGGAGAGTGACATATATTAATCCTTGGCTTTATAAATGCCTAAACGATCTGGGACTATTCCAACACTCCCCCTCACTTGTGGGTTGGTCAATTTCCGATAAGCCCAACAAGTGCAATCACAAATCGGGTGGTGGAGGTGGCCCATCATACAAACGGGCTAGCCGTTGGCTCTCATACCATGTAGAAGTCCATCCATTCCCCACTAAAAGGCCTATTAGTACTAGGGAAGGAGAATGCCTAAACGATGTGGAACTATTCCAACATGGAGCAACTAGGTACATGCCAAAATGACTAAAACCCCTATATTACGAAAAAAGAAGAAGAAATTTTCCATATATTTTACTGAAAAGTTGACGATTATAGACTTCTACAACCCACAATAATTACAAAAAATATAAACATTCAATTCAGCCCCACCCACATTAAAATCCTCATAATAAAAATAATTATACTAGGAACTAGGTAGAGACTAAAAAGGGCTAAAGCACCCCTATATTACGAAAAACACAAAATTCTCCATATATTTTACTCAAAAGGACGATTATAGTCTTTAGCACCTCCATAATTACAAAATAGGAAATACATAAAATTTAGCCACACCCATACATAAATCCTAGTTCCGGCACAGCTTGAAAGAGAAAGCAGGTCAAAATGGGAAAATTAATTAAATAAGAGATGATAATAACAATAAGTTAGTATACCAGTAATGAACAGTATTAAGTAAGATAGAAGTAATTAATTAAGTAAAAGAGGGAAAAGAAGGGAGAGAGAAAGAGAAACCGGTTAAGAAGAGAGTATGAGCACCGCCACAAGCAAGAGAACGTATGCTTTCGCCAAACCCAGAACATATAGCCGGCCTCCACCGAGACGCAACACTGTTACTATTATTAATATGATTTAATCCTAGTCTACCGAAATCACCGTTACCCCATAAAGCAGCCACACTCATTATACATCTTCGATTACTAATAATACTACTGCTACTAATTGACCACCCCACTAATCTCCCGCTAATCATCTCTCTTCTTCTTCTTCTTCTTCTTCTTCTAGCTAACTCTATGCATTTGTGTTTGTTTCCTTACTTTTGTGTGGATAGTTTACCCAAAAAAAACACACTGCATCAATTCCCTTTAACCTATCCTTATATTAACATTTTGCCTAATTGTCTCCTTATCAATGTGTAGTAAATCCGTAAATTGATTTGTTATGATTCATATGTTAAAATTGTAAAATTGATACCACTCTAAAAGTTAAATTGTTATTTTAAATATATAAAACTTTTAAAATAAAATAAAATGTTTAGACTAATTGATTCGGATGATCTAACTATATTTTATATTGATATTGTGTGTGCATAAAAGTTCGCTACCAACAATTTTATTTATGTGGCACTACAAATACCTACGTCTTGTGAGAGTCCTCCATTTACCAATTTACCCATGTATTCTTTTGGACCGAGTAATACTATCGTGAACCAGTTCACTATTATTTGGTGTGACATCCATTAAAAAAATAAACATATTCATGAATACAAATATAACTATGATAAAATTAATTGAAAATTAAAACTAAAAAGTATATTGGTTGGCACTGTGGACCATGTTTATATAATTATTTTTTATTTTTTTCTTTCACTAAATTAAACGTTCAATTAGAAATAAAAATAAGAATGGGGTCGAATTCAAATACTTGTCCGCAAAAAAAAGGGGACGAATATAAAAAGAAAGTGTATAGAATTTGACACGTGTCGGCAGAAGAAACGAGCGACAAAGGACGAATATAAAAAGAAAGTGTATAGAATTTGACACGTGTCGGCAGAAGAAACGAGCGACAAAGAAATGGGTCGAATTCAAATTCAACAGATGATTTAAATTTGGAGCAAAAAATGACAAATTAAAATGTAGATCAATCGCAAGCAGCCGTGGGATCTTGCTTATAAATACAAATACATAGGGCACAAAGAATGGATCCGCAAGCGATCACATTTATCTTTTCAACAAATTTATATAACAGTTTATTTATTTCAATCATTAAGAGTAGTTTGTAATATTTATAGAAGCGATTTGTGGCAGTCGTACCAAACATTTCAAAAGATTAATATAGTTATTTCAATTATTCACTCTTTGATCCCTTGCTCTTATAATATAATCTGCTAAGACATTTTAGTGGATTGAATCCGCGTTACATGAGTAACGCTGGTTTGATCGATAGTTATAAGTTTGTAATTTCTTCAGTAGTAACAATCACTGGCGCTTGAAGCAAGTTGCAAACTATAATTCATGATGTTAAAGGCGAACCAAAAGAAAGTTAACCACCCGGAAAAGGGTGAAATTTCAGAATACTCTACGACCGCAGATTCACTAAAGAAAAACACTTTAATGACCTAGCAAAATGTCAATTTGTGACAATGGATGAAGACATGTAATCTGGGCAAAAGCTCAAGTCCGGAGCGTGTTGAACCAAATGTTAATCGCTGATGAAGAAAATCGCATAGGCCTTGTGACTGCCCCCCAAACATGTTTTTTCCATGGAAGGAAGCCTCGCAAGAGTACGAGTGCAATTGCAATATAAAAATCCCGGAGGTACAGGATCGTATCCACGAGTAATTAACCACGCTGATCTTAGATCGATTATGACTTGAAAACTTGTGTTAAAAATGGGCAATCATTTTCTTTTCTTTCCAAACTATTATTATATACGGTTTCACTAAATTATTTGTTATTCCAAATCTAACATGTAAAGTAGCATCAATCCTAACTTGTCTTAGATCTAGTAACAACTTTTATAAATGTTCACAACAATCACTTTCCATGTAACCTAACATGCAATTTAAGAGTTATCAAATCTAAACCGATAGGAACTAGTACTAATCTGGCAAATGTTGAATCAAAAAGTAATCACCAACAATAAGTAATTAAACCACAATAAATATCATGAGAAAACTTAGCTTACGAGCGTATATGGTGATAACACGAGACAACAATTGGAACTCGTAACGTATAAATATATATAATTTGTAGAAAAGTGTTTAGAAAGGAAAATGGTTTCTTTTTGTCTAATTTTGCCCCTTTGAATAATTGTGTACTGTTTTATGGGAGAGTAGCCTATTTATATGTCAAACCTAACAAACTTATCTATTTAAAACTTCAAATCTGAACTGACTTGATCGGTCAGGTTGACCGGTCAGGTGGACTTCTAAAATGTTCTTTTGGCTCTATCTTGACTTGGTTCCGTTTTGCAACCTTTTGTGGTTGATTTTGAGGTCCTTCAACTTATGTTTTCTCCTCTTTAGGTAATTTCTTTGGTCTTTTTGGGGTTTTTCTTTTGTGTCGTTCACTGTTGAACGGAACATTGTACCCTTAAATAGATAACCGTTAGATCATTTACTTTAGATTTAAGAGCAGAATAGTAATTTAAGGGTTCTTTTTTTTTAATATGATTTTAGATCTTACGGTTCAGATCTAATATAAAGTGATCAAACGATATACGAATTAACTGTACAATGTGCAATCAAACATATTGACTGCACAAAATGTGGACCCGTCTTCTTGTGCTAATTCCATGTATTTTCCTGCAAAAACGCAAAGCGTGCAAATAAACTGGGAAAATACAGAAAAACACAAAATATAGCTTAACACGAGCCTAAATGTCAACGAAAGTACGCTAATATGTGTCATTTTATCCTATGAAAACTAACATTTCATGGTCTAATCATACCCCCAACTAGCTCAATGCTCGTTGCAAGCGATCAAGAAAAAGCTAAATTCGTTTGAATTATTTATAAATCAGTTTCTTTCCTCGTTGAGTTTTGTACACTAACTAGCCTAATATTAATAATATACAGGATAAACCACTGTTGTAGAAAGCACGGGTGCGTTTAGCGTATGCAACAAGCCGTTAAACCTTTTAAACGTAAAACGACGAGTTTTGTCTCGTGAATGTTTAATAAAACACACCCACAAATAGATTGTGTGGGACATGACGACAAGGGACATAGATTGTCATAAAACTGATAAGAAGTGTGACAAGTGGTTTTCAGGTACTTTTACGCATTCTCATAATACCATCTCTCATTATTATTAATGCCTGGTGCCCTTGGAATGTGGTATAGTTTCTACTAAAATTGCCCCCGTAATTGTTTGTCAAGATTCATTTAAATGGCAAGTGTATAAACTAAACAGAGGTTTTATATCGGTGCATCATCCTACTGGCCGGTCCTAAAAGGGCATGCCTATCTCCTCTTTTAAACCAATATTCCTGAAAAAAAAATGTATAAAGTCTAAAAGAAAAGAAAGCAAGAGAGACTAAGTAGAAGTTGGGGAGAAGTAGTATTTTGTAGGAAAGGGTTGTTTACGTATTTTAAGCAGAGGCGTCATGTGGTCAGTGGTCAGACTAGCTAGGGTGATGATGATTATACCTGGTGCGAGATCAGTTGCGAAGAGGATGAATCTTTTCTTTTTTTAATTAAAGGATAAGATTTTCATTAACCATTATCACTCTCTAATTATTTAAAAATCATTCATGACAACCTCTTATGTGTGAGAGACCAGTGAGCAAGTTACAACTGAGTGAAATGTATTACCAAAGTCCAGTCTGAGAATGATGGCAAAATATAAAGAAAAAAGAGACACACGTCAAAATTAGATTCTTGTAATTTCGACATGATTTGAGAAACTTTTGTCAGATATGTATTGATTCGCTATATTATGCATCCCCCTCTTATTTTTCTTTCAATTATATGTAACTGCCGATCGAAATGTGTCTATGATGGTGATAAAACAACAGTAGGGGTTGGGTTTTGGCGGTGCTGAACATGAATCTCCGTATGGAGACGGAGGTGGTGGCTGTGGACCCACATGCATCGGTGGTGGTGCATTTTTTATCTATTTTTATCATGATCTGAGTACGATTTGCACATGACTAAAAAATTTTATGGTTAATTACTTAATTCTGCGTATTAGGTGCTTTTTTGGTAATGAATATGAGTTTATTTGAGTATTTTTTTTAAATAATTTATTTCTTTTGTTTCTTCCTTTTGTAATCACGAATCGTGTATCGTAACTACTTATTAGGGGAAACAATACTCCAATTATTACTAGTATGCATATATACAAAGTTTTGGTGAGCAGAATAAATTTGGTTTTTTTCTCTTTTAACTAATTTGATTGTTTTGTTTTTTTTGTCTCACTACGAGTTTTGAGTATGTTATTAGTTATTACGTATTGTATGATGTATGTATATGTATTATGTAATTACAAACTATGAATAAGGGTATTTTGGTAAAACGCAACTTTCCATAAAAAAAAAATGACGGAATACACTAATTTAGAGGGAAACACTTAGTTTGGATATTTAAAAAGTGATACTCGTAGTTTGGGTTACAAAATCGCATAATGACTATATTTTAGGTTACAAAACTGTAAAAAACCCAATTCAATAATGATGGCTGCTTTTGAATGAACACTAATCAAAGTGTTGTTGGTGGTATCATGAGAAATGATCTAGGGAAACTTATTCTAGGGTTTTACACCTCGATTAACAGAAATTCTAGGTTTGAATCTGAGATGAAAGCTCTTCTTATGAGTGTTCAAATTATTGAAAAAAATAATATAATTTTTGAGTCAGATTGCCTATAATTAATGAATATTATTCACGACAAGTTTAGTTGCCCCTGTGATCTAATCTATTTCATGGATTTAATTACTCAGCAATTCAAAATTCGTGATTTGAGAATTATGCATATATAGAAAGAGAAGGTAATAGATGGGGCAAATTACCTGACAAATTTAGGGTGTGATGATGATCCATTACTTTTGACATGTTTAGAAGATTTCTCCGATTATCTGAAGGGTGTGATCATCACTGAAAATATGGAAATCCCTTATCCACAAATCAAATGAATTTTGAAGAATTTTTGAAGAAAAAGAGAGACAGTCTCTCTCTAAAAGTGGAAAGGAAAATAAATTTTGCTTCAGCCGAAGAGATGGTCGCACCTCATGTATTGAAGGGATGTGTGGACTCATTTTTGTTATTTATGTTTTAGTTCATAAGTTAATGTCGGATTGCAGTTTAAAGCTTTATTCTGTAATTGCAACAATATTTCTCTTTATTTTTTGTTTTTTATGGGGTTATATTTATTTAATCATTAATAAAAATGTGAGGTTTTCCCACCAATTAAAAAAAAAAAAAGTAAGAATTTTGTCGCTTCTTTCATAGTCTATGTGACATTATCAAATGATCTTTTTTTAATTTTGAAACTAACGATTACACTCGATTAATTCAATTAATTGATGAGCTTAGTCTTTTAGAACCTTCCGTATTATGCAACAACGAGACAGCCGACCTTGTCATTCCCATGTAGTTTATTCATTACCGACTCAATTTATGACGTGCAGTCTTACCTCTGATTGAGCGACGTTTACCACGCCACTTTGGACATATGATTGGTTACAGATATATATTGTTTAAGAGCACTCCCATCATCCCCTGTGAAAGACAATATTGTTTTTTTCTAAATTGTCATTGCGATTAATTTTTTTTGCCATGCAACAGAAATGTTGTGTGAAAATAATAATGGCCTTGTTTTATTTTAATTAGAATTGGGAGAATCACATTATATTCATTAATTTTCAAAGTTACTGGCCAAAAGTCCTTATTACAACGCTCCATAAAAAAGATAAAAAAAAATTAACAAAATCTATAACGAGAGAAATACAAGACTTGAGAGCAATCTATGAAGGACGTCTTTGCTCCTATTGTGCTTAAACTTGGTGAGAAAATTGATATTGAAAGGGATTTTTATAGGTTTAGTACATCAAACTATCTGTTTTTAACGATTTGGGTATCTTTCTTTCAAATTTTTTAATTTAGGTACCACACTATAATAATTTTTCAATTTAGGTACCACCGTCTAAATAAATCACGGAATCATATCACGTGACATTTGACAAACATTAATTTGAGAGGCTAATTTGACAATTTTGCACAAAAATATGTGATTCTATAAAAAACGTTTTTTCCTATTTCACACATAATAGTTTGGTATAGTAAATGTATTTTTTTTCCTATTGAGTAGTGAAAGAGGGTTACTTTGATTAACTAAACTCGATTGATTTGGATACTACCATAAAGTCTCCCAATAATGATATGAGGATGTGGATCTATTCTAGTGTTCTATCGATGTAATTTCACCTTTTTCACACTTTTGGGCAGCCTTATACTTTTTTCCTTGGAATAAGCCCTTCATCATCTTCCTCAAAACCTTAAGGGGACAGATCAACAGCCAATTCTCATGCATTACGAATGGTTACTTGCTCACAACTTGATCTCTTCTTCTAAAGTTTCATAGATACTCTCCGACAAATACTCAGAATTTGAGAGTGCTTTTAATATTAAAGGTCTTGCAACTCTTTCAAGCTGTATAACTTCAAGCGTAATTAGATTTTAATGCAGATTTTAAGCCGCATAACTTGCATAATGCTATCTTGATCATCATGGTGTGTTTCGTGATGCCATTTAAGCATACTTTTGGTAAGATTTTACAATTAAGTAAATTTGGAGTTGCTTTGTCGTAAGTACTCATATTTTTCGGAGGACGTGGTGTAAAAAATATGTCGAATAGAAAAAAATATTTTTTTTTTCTATGTTCAACGTAGCATAAAATAAATATGAAATTAATATAAAAGACATTAGACAGTAAAATAATTTTTTATGTAATATTGTTTGGGAAAATACAATGGTTATTTAGAAAATTTGGTAATTTTAAAGTAAAAAACAGAAAATTTTAGAGAAAATAAGTTAACATGATTTGAACTCATAACATTAGATGATCCAATTTTACCATTACACGAACAACTTTTTTGTTTAATTAGGGGGGACCATCAAAATATATCTCATAATTTTTTTAATTACAAGCATAAAAAAAATTAAAAATCGTCGCTGGGGTGGCCACGGCCACCCCCATCCCCCTTTTGGGTCCGCCCATGCTCGTAGGGTAATTATACATTTACAATTATCGGGGTTGAATCAAAATTAAAACAACTCAACTTAAATATGTTTGACGTAAGATTATTTTGGCCTATGTCACATAAAATTGATGATATGGTTAGTGATTATGCAGATGTAAATTGTCAATGTGTCGTATGCTTATGCCAAAAGTAAATGATGAAAGACTTACTTTTAAATAAATAGGGTTTTCTTACTTTTGATACAAAATTAATTTTCTCCCTTATTTATTTTCTTTCTTTCTTTCCTTCTGTGTCTGGCCAAATTCTTCTTTCTGGGAAGTTATCTCAAACAAGAATCGCTAGTTTATGCAAAAAATGAATTTGGGAACATAATAATATTAATCTTCTTTTTAAAAACTGACTTGGACAGCTCTCCTATTTCACATACGACATACTTCAAGGTAAATTAGATCAATTTTCTGATGTAATGACTAACATGTTCAGAAAACCTTGTAAAATCAGTAGCAACCTAAGAAACTTTAGAGAAATTTTTTTGGTCTTTTATATATCTGGTTGTTTCTTTAGTATTTTATAGCGTAGTATTGTGAAGATAATAGAAATAATTGAATTTTTTAATACTTTCAAAAATTATATAGGGCAGTATTTTACAAGTTATAAATAAACAAAATACTAATTTTTTTTTATAAAATGTTATTATGTTAGTAACAAGAGGAGTTGTTGTAACCAAAATCTCAAAAACCTAGATATAAATATATATATATATATATATATATATATATAGCTTCACATCAGTTGCAAATGTAAACCAATTTTCTATGCCGCGAATCTATCATCACCCTATATACATTTTATTTCTCTCCAAAAACACATCACCATTATACATTACTAGGGTTTCACTTGGCTGCTAATCTACATGTTACAATTCAATATCATATATATTTTAGCATTACTTTTATATCATCTTTCTATTCAATTTGTTACAGTTCTTTGATCTTTGTTTTATTTTTCACTTTTCTGCATAGTACAAAATATAGGATCGTTAAGCATTGCTTTTATATAATTTCTCTCTATACATATCTATATGCAGTCTCTCTCTCCAAAAGCACATCACCATTATACATTACTAGGGTTTCACTTGGCTACTAATCTACAGGTTACAATTCCATATAATATATTTTCGCATTGCTTTTATATTATCTTTCTATTCAATTTGTTATAGTTTTTTTTTCATTTAAAAATTTCCACTTTTTTGCATTGCACCAATTATAAAATCGATTTTAGTGCCACAATTGCTTTGTGAACCCTAGGTTTAAAACTTTTGAAATTACTTATATTAGGTTAAGGGATTGTTTAAAAACTACCTTAATTTTCCTCTAAGATGTATTAATGAAGTACCTACTTAGACTTTTCCAAGGGAGTTTACAATAGCATGCCATTTCCGAATCCAATTGCAATTGGGATTACTTTTTGTTTTTTGACGTCTTATTTATTTTTAATTCCAGTTTAGCTTCAGAATTGGCATGCTTAGTTGTTGCAACGAATGATATTTGCACTAATCTGTTGAATTTTTATTCACTTTTTTTAATACAACAAAACAGAAGGCACAATAATTTATTAATCTTGAAATTATGAGCAGATCTAGCCTTTACGAGACTGGATAAATACTGTTATCTGCATCGCCTGCTCTTGTTGGATGTATTTATAAATGAGCTAGGATGTTACTGTCTTGTTTTCCAATTTTATTGTGTTACTGAACTCTATAAGTTACATGCAAATTAGCTATACAATTATTTCCTCTTTGGTATTTTACTTCTTTAATATCACGTAATGCGGAAATATAAGAATAATTAGATACTCCGAGTATTAGAACTATTATGTGGTTGCATAAGTTAAATACGATATCCTGATTTTAACTTCAGGCATGGAGAGCTTCACAACTAGAAAACTCACGTTAATTAAGTATCGAGGTCTCACCATTTAATAGTAATATATTTTTATGAGAAAACTTTATCAAATGGTTATTTAAGCGTACATTTTTCTTACTAACGTTTCCTTAGTTGTAAATCTCATAGTTTATTTAGTTGGAATGCTTACGATAGGTTACTTTATTATTAAAAATCTATCTTTAATTCCGTTTAAAATGCTATTTAATACTTATGTTACATAACATGATATTTACTTGACTTCGCCTACAATGTTCCGCATCATGGACTATGTTGATTGAATCTACGAAATTGTTTTTACCCAAGTTTACTTATTTTATGTAGCAGTATTTTTTTCTGGCATGATGTCACCTCGTTTCCTTATCTTTTTCAAAATCATGTCACTCTTGTCTAAGTTCCGATTGTTTACTTGTATAACTTTTGTGGTAGCAAGTTCTTACACCTAAGCCCATATACAAATAATTTGGCACCTGTGTTGCTAGTTTGAAAAAAGGTTCATTTTTTTTTGATAAATTTTAGTTTTTTTGCATGACCCTGGATACCATGTGTGTATTACAGAGGCCCTCAGGTTCATCTCTACTATTGCTCAAAGTTAAGATAGATTTTCGGAGAACAACAAAACAAGCTTCATTCAAAATGAATGAGGATGATGGCGACGAAGTATCGGAAGAGGATAAATACAAGCTACCGGTACTCATCAAGACGAATAAGCGATTTACCAGATTATAATGGGTATGTTTTCTCTCCCTTCTTGTGTATCTTAACAATAATTATTCGTTCTGAAGTACTCAAGGGCTTTTTCTGCTAAGATTATAAGTAGAAAAATGATAAATAAAATATTGAGCTTAAGGTTTTACATTAAATTTTAGAACATCAAATTAATATCTTCCTTTACTGGCAGGATTCTTAAGCTGATGCATTTTTTCTATAAATATTGTTCTTTCCCAAGAAAAGAATATTGTATTGCTATCACATCATAACACGGTGTCTTTAATGAAAAATATGTGGCATGTTCATCAAATCAAGGGCATCAATCTCCTTGTTACAATTGAACTACCCTGTTTAGATTTGAAAAAGCTGAAGGTACTTTTACATGACCTATTCTCTTATTTATCGACATCCTTAATAACTTCTGCATACCTAATTCTTTGCGTAGTTAAAGCAGTTTTGTACTGCCTGTGACTTCTGTGTTCTTTGGCGTGTAATGATTCTCTAATGTGAACTCAGAATCGGGAATTTACCATTCGCTTTGATTTGTAGACTGATTTTTAGAATTTTGACACAAACATAGTTTCCCCCGAACGTTCCTCTTCAATTTTGCGGTTATACCAGATCTTTTACGGTTCCTTCCTTCCTGAAACGAACCAAAAATATAAAAAGGTCATGCTCTAAGACTAGAGAATAACCCCCAGTCCCCAACCCCACCCCGCCCCTAGATTCTATAACCAACACAGCTATTTTTTGGCTTATAGAAAAGGTACTTAGCATTAACAGAATTCAAGTTGTTGCATAACACAGCTGTCAGCTAGACTTTTCTAGTTATAGACGTGAAATATTTTTAATGATTTTCAATATTTTAAAAATCGCGCTATATAGCACGAAATAACGCTTTTTGGGAAAAAACGCAACGAAAAACCACTATTTGGCTGGAATTGCGCTAAAATCGCGCTATAGTGAACCAAAAGCGCAAAAGGCGCGAAATTCTGGACCAAAAGCGTAAATAGCGAGTTAGGAAAAAAAAAACAGCGGATCTAAATAATTAATATATATTGTGTAATTTTCATAAAAGTGTTTGCAGTTCAGATGGTTGAGATAATGCTGTAATTTCTAGCAAACCCAAGTTTGAAACTCACCTACAACAATTTTTTTTTCGATTTTTTTTATTACTATCTAATATAACTATACATTTCTTTTTTTATTGTTATATATTCTAAAGTTTAGTGGATATTTAGGCAAAAAAAAATACACCGCAAAGCGCTATGTAGCAACGTCATTGATGCTTTTACTCCCAAATATATTACCCCATGTATTTTTAACCCTATTAAAGGGTTTTAACTGCAAAACATGTAAACAACGTATTTAAGAAATAAGTGGAAGGAAAAACCATAACCAAGCTAGTTATGACCTTATGGGTAAACAAGTTGGGTCCGAGCAAATGAGGTGCCCTAGTGGTTGGAATCCTAGTCTACCCTGCTCACCTCTAATGCGAGGGTTACTGGTTAGTTAAAAAAAAGACTCTCATTAATGGATTAAGTATGGAAAATAACAAATATACAAAAAAAGAGAGGAGATAAATGGTATTTAGACAGTCAGATTATTTAGCTTTTAAATGACATATTTAAAGCTATTTTAAAAAAAACAGAGCCTATGATTATAATACAGTTGTTCTCAAACTTGGACTTTGTTTGTAGAAGTATTTTAAAGTTCGACTTATTAAACATTTCCAAAGATAAACACCAAGAGTCGGGCACTCGTGAAATCTTTTTAGTTGGAAATATCCATGTTCCTTCCACATATACGTGTATACCTTTTGTCTCATGTTAGAGTTAGTTCATTTTAGATGTCTTTGTGTTATTAAATCTTATTCTTGATCTAAAGGATGGTATTTGTTCAGTTTACTAAGTGGTACTTGTTCTGAGTTGCATGTTGTTTATACAATACTTTAAGGCTCTTCATGTGTAACCTTGCAGCTGAAGTTAGTCAATAAATGTCCTTGACTAACGCAAGAAGATGGTACATATGAAAAGAAATTTGCTATATGAATGAAAGACTAATGTTTTACATAAACTAGCAGGACTTTTTACTATTGGGTAATCCGTAATAGTGATGTTACAAGTCTTAGGCTAACAATTGTGCATTTTGATACTAGGGTGTATTTGACTGATTACTTTGCACCCATGCGTTAAGGAGCCTGATTGATGATTGATTGCTTCTTACTCTAAGACTTTGTAATATTTGAGTTTACTTTCTAGTTAGAGCATCACTATATATGTCAGCAGATGTCACCCAAAAGACTTACCTGCTAATGTGACGTTTTAGAAGGATCAATCATGTATAAACTGCAGATTGGTTCTTCAAAATACAGTAGATGATTGATTGGTGCACATCATACATGTGTTGCCAGGACAGCGGGTGAGGTTTTTCAGCTAATAATTTGGTGATGAAAGTTGTTTCTCTTTCAGTTAATTGCCACCCAACGGCTAAGGAATGATAGATGTACAATCTCTATATGGTTCACCTGCTATTATCTTCATTTTTTATTTTTTATTTTAGCACAGTTTAGATTGTTGAAGTTGTGTCTACCCTCAAAATGAGACTACAATTTTTATCAAATTATCCACCATCTCTTATTTAAGAGGTTACCTTTATTTATCCCTGAGGGAATACTTTTTCTTGTTAAGCTAATCTTTCTATTTAATTGGGATTTTGTTTGAGTTCGATTCTAGGGTGCTAAGTTGTGCAATTACATCCATTTATAATAAGAAACTTAGTAGCTGCCTCTTGGCATTTACTCCTGTTCAAATTCTTTGTTTGGAAGATACTACAAGGGTATTACATTATTACTTTTCCGATTCAGTTGAAATGGTATTCTTAAGCGAGTACTAGGTCAGCTTTGATTTCCATTTTGTACGGATGAGCATACAATGATAGTATTAGTGTTCCTAATGTTTAGTTTTCCGTTTTTTAGGAGAAGACTTACTGCCACAGTCGACAATGCACCAGACTTGAACCTAAACTCATCTATTAGTGTCAATAAAAACCAGTGTTTTAAATAGCTTTATCGCTATCGTAGCGTTTTTTCGAGAGAAACGTTAAAAGCGCTAATAGCGTTGCTATATAGCGCTTTGCGGTGTATTTTTTTTGCCTAAATATGCACTAAATTTTAAAATATATAACAAAAAAAAAAATGTATAGTTATATTAGAAAGTAATAAAAAAAAATCAAATTTTTTTTTGTTGTTGGTGAGTTTCGAACTTGGTCTGCTGGAAATTACAGCACTGTCTCAACCATCTGGACTGCAGACACTTTTATGAAAATTACACAATATATATTAATTATTTAGATCCGCTGTTTTTTTTTAACTCGCTATTTACGTTTTTGGTCCAGAATTTCGCGTTTTTTGCGCCTTTGGTCCCCTATAGCGCGATTTTAGCACAATTCCACCCAAAATCGTGATTTTTCGTTGCGTTTTTTAACAAAAAAATGTTATTTCGCGCTACGTAGAGCGAATTTTAAAACAGAGATAAAAACAGTGCTGGGGAAGACAAAGCAGGTTAATTATATATTATATTTGCTAGTCACGTCTTGTTTTAACATTCCAGGGTACAAGTAGTTTGCTTACCTTCTGCCGTTTTACAATTCTGCATGCTTTTTGCACTCTACCGTCTTTTTACATCTAAGAAAAACAAGAAACATACGAGTCCCCCAACTTATTAATCAACAACATGAAGACCAAAAAGATTACCGAATTATTAGATTACTTAACCCAAGAGGGCTAAGCCTAAAGAGCTAGAACCGCCTTCCTAAATATGAGATACTTGAATTAGTTCCCCTTCCTCGGTAAAACTAATGGATTAAAAAAAAGAAACAAAATACTAAAATTACTAGCAGGCGTATAAAATGTTCAATGCTACTTGCCTTTTGGAAAAACTGACGTAGTAAGCTTTTATAAAATCTGAGAAACCTCTGTGCTGCTAAAATAGTTCAATTAAAACGGTCTCCGGTTATCCCAAGAATGGATAGTAAATCATATTTGTACACGTAGGTGGTAGTGGCCCCTGTTCATTGTATACTCTCTTTTTATATAGATGCGGCATTTGTTAGGTGAAACCTTGTGTTTGTCCCAGTGATCCATATCGTATGTAGAGGTATTAAATTGTAAGATACCTATTGTTCTAGAAGAGTATGGGGAGCTATGTCAAGTATGCAAGGATAAGGAAGTTCTTTATTCCGGGAATTGAGCTACACAGTTTAGTGATAAATGTGACAGAACATATATTGTAATTTCCTCAAATGTGTTTTTTTTTCTTCTTCAGAATCAATGGAGATCCTGGGAACATCCATGCAATCTACAGTCAAAGACAAAACATCGACGGCAAAACAGATTGTCGAAAGAATCTAAAGCTGCATTTAGATCATCATTAAAGAGTGGATTGCCCAAATCCTCCACTGTGCTAGAGCATCCTGTACAGCATCAGACGAACCGGCTTCTTTCATTGTCATTCGGAGGATATAATCTTCAGATACGTTAAATTCGTTCTAGTATCCCTCTTCATTAATTTTCTCTTCTTCACCGTCGCTGCAAATTAAAGTCTCCTCTCCATTTTGGTCGTAATAATTCTTCTTCAACCAACGACACTGGTGATATATCTACTCTTCAAAGCCTCTCAGTTTTTTCTATCATTGCACTAAATTAAAAAGATTTTCGTTCAATAACAATATAAGTAATGATTGAGTGCATAAGCTGCGGTTATTTCAGTTCATATGCTGTGGTGAAGGCCCATCATTCCTATGGTCTGGGTATGAGTGTTCTCATCTTTGAAAGCTCTGGTATTGGTTATTTGGATGCTGAGCGTCTAAAGACTCTAAACAGGCATTTTGAGGAACAAGGAACTGACAAGAAAGCTTCGGACAGTCGCGACGTTCTATTCAATGCTGATGGAAACCCCCAGCTGTACGGTTACATGGCAAAGAAACACGACCAAGTAAAAGCAAGGCTGAAGTATTTAATGTAGTCGAACCAAGAAAAGGTTGTGAGTGAGCTGAAGCAAATGAGTGAAGATAATCAGCAGCTGGTTTGGTTAAAGAGCAAAAGCATTCCAAAGCTCTTGAGGAGTCTTTTGGGTTAGTTTCTGAAAAGCTGCGCAGAACCTTGGAGGAAAATCGTGCTGTTAGACAGAGAAAGCTGCAACGAAGAAAAGACATTATGATGAAGAGGTTGAGCTGGAGAAGAAAATTGATTTCTAACTACCAGCTCATGGATAAATACCCCTTTCACCACATACGGTAAAGGGAAAGGTGTTGGTCATAAAATAGTGGGAAACCTTTCCCTGTCCTTCCTTCAGAATGTCAGAACGATTCAGTCGACTTTCTTGATGGAAAACCATACATTTTGAAGCTGTAATTGAGGCTGATAAGGAGTAAGAAGCGGAAGAAGATAAAGACAGAAAACATAAAAACCATACATTTTGAAGCTGTAATTGAGGCTGATAAGGAGTAAGAAGCGGAAGAAGATAAAGACAGAAAACATAACGTCAACAAGCTACTAGTTCTGTTAAAAAGGAATAGGTTATCTACCAGATATATGATGTGTAGATTTACTCTCCCTCAACTGTGAGTACTTTTTCCTTAAGTATTGAAAATTAGTCAAGAGCTAGTTGTGCTCCATATTTTAAGCAGAGAAATAATTATCAAAGTTTGGAATTTTTAATTTCTTTTCTGTATTATCAAACTATTTTATTTACTAGCAAAACTTTGATTTGTGCTATTTAAACATGTGCATGCTACTTCAATGTTGTACCTCTCTCCTCATGTGTTTGGTTGACGGTTGCATTCGCAATAAACTAGTAATGGGATAACATACACACTGATAACTGCGCACTCGAGGTGTTGGCCCGTGTCTTTTTGATACTTGTACCAAAACTAAAGGCATGAACGAAATTGGTTTTTATAAATCGAGGTATTGGAAATAAGCTCTTTCAGTTAAACTAATCAGTTATTCTCTGTCGATCTTAATCATACATGGGTCAAAATATTAGAAAGCCTAGTCTTGACTAGTGATTATAAACTTCAGATTGAGCAACTAAAAACATTTAAAACAATACAATTCTGCAAGGTCTTGATGGTTAAAAAAAGGAAAGCCTAAACATCTAAGAAACGATCATAAATAAATATTTAGGATATGTTTGGTAACAAATTTTTAAAATCTAAAATTTAAAATCCAAAAATCAAATAAAAAAACCATTGCCCAACAGACCCTTAAGCCTAAACTTCAGATTGAACAACTAAAAACATTTCAAACATAGTGTCGGGAACCGACTCGTAAGCCTTAATAATTGTATCGACCCGACTTTTTTCCCGGAGTGGAGAAATTCCAATTCTAACCCGACAAAAGTCGGGAACTGATTTTTTAGGACCCGGTTTTTGGAATCTCACAGGGATGGGTCCGGACAAAATTTGTTGGTATAACGAGTGAAGCCATTTTACTTTCAAAAATTGGGAGTAAAGTGGAATTAGCTCTCTCCTTACACCCTTTATTTTCATTTGCTCTTCTTTTCCCAACCTATCAAACAAATGAATAAAAAATGATTTCATCTTATTTTTCATATCTGTTCCTTTCTTTTCTTTTCCCGTGACACTTTCCGGGTTCCAAAAACATCCTAAATCATGACAAGAGCTGAAACAACCAATGAGTAGTCTGTCTTTTGTGTGCGTGTCCTAAATATTTGATTTTTTCCATGATTAATAGCATCGCATAGTTGGCAAAAACAAGGCAGACATGACAAAGAGAAAACATACTCCCGATAAAGTACACTTAAGTTTCAAAAATCATTATACAAATTGACGATAATATCAGACACGTGATCTACTACTGTTCAGCAAAAAGAAACCGGAGATCTTTCATATGCGATTCATATATATTATGACCCTCGACTTCCCCTGCTAGGTGATGTATAACCAAATTGTAATCCATGATAGTGGCTCGTAACATGCCTAGCCACCCTAATAATATTCCGCAAAATATATAGCAAAAGAAAAACAACATATTTATCTTGCTTGCGACAACTGGATAGCTTCCTGGTCATTCATAGAGTCTTCAGCCCATGCAAATCGATGAGGCAAAAGCGAAGACTCTCTTTCCCTTTCTTGTTCAAGTAGCTCCCACTCGGCCCATCTCTCAGCCAAACCAACTCCTTGGAGCATCATTGTTACGACTTGTGTCATTTTTGGACGATCTTCTGGCGAGCTCTGTGTGCATAGCAACGCAACCTGGAGCATGGTCTCGACTTCTTCCTCATTGTACTCATCCAAGTTATTGTCCACGATGTCCTCCAGCCTCTTCTTTCGCAGCAATTTCTTGATCTAGAACAATTTACAGATGTTTTTATCGGGATAAATCAAAGTACTTATTTAATTTGCCTACCAAGTTATTGGTTCTTTCAACGTACCTTTTATGTGAAGGGTTCTTATAAGGTGGATTAATCCTAGAATTTCATAATGTGAATTTCAGTGTGTCTAGGAAACTAACTGTTAGACACAAAATTTGCTAAAACTTACACCACAAAGGAAAAAAAAAGAGTTCACTACAACTTTATATTCTTTTCAAGAAATACAACCTCTTCAGTTCTCTCACACTCGGGATTGCCACTGAATCAAGTCATGTCATAGTATTCTGGCTCAAAGTCAAAGATAGACTATAATTGTGTTAAAACAACTGTTTTATAAAAGTCCGATTCATAGTGAAAAAGCTCGACTCGGAACTGGATAAAAGCTCGATTCAAAGCTTAAAAAACTCGATTTTCTGCTTGTTACACCGTAAAAGCTTACGCTTTTTAGCCTTTTAGCATAGCTATTGCAAAGTTTACGCTCGATTCAAAGTTTACGCTTTTGCTAAGTTTTCAATATTTGAAACACTGACTGAAACCAGACGAACATCTCTATTCTAGAAATTAAGAGTTCTGACTTGCATAATTTATTTGTTTCCAGAATACCAGAACTTAACAAATCCACAGCGTAATACTATCTGACTTACTAGGTTCATAATGTGAACAGGTAATTTGTTGGATTCTGTTCAAAGTATCTCAACAATTAGGCGATAAATAAAACTTGATAACTGGATTCAGCTAGTTACTAGATATACATATTATAGATATCTTCCACGAAGACCATAGTGCATAATTTAATATTTTTCCCTAGTTGAACATTTTTGTTGATATGTAGTTCATTACATGTAAGGTATCACAAGTATACAATACCCTATGTTAAAGGAGTATAGTTCGATACCACCATGAACAGATTGGCATCGGATAATCTCAATTTCATTGTCTCTTAAGTTTAATATTAGGCAGATATAGTACTAATTTATGTATTAACTCCTGAAAAAAATAGTAATTTTGTAATAATAATATAATAGAATGAATTATGTGAGTAAAAAAACCATCTAAGCTTACATGATCTAGCAGTAGAACATCCTCTTCTTCCTCGAGCCGAGAGAAATCTATTGCACGCTGACCTGTCACAAGTTCAAGAAGTGTAATACCGTATCCAAACACATCTGTTTTTTCGGATGATTTTCCGGTAGATAAATATTCAGGTGCAATGTGACCCATGGTTCCACGTACTTGAGTAGTAACGTGAGTCATCTTTGTATCTATTAATTTCGCGAGCCCAAAATCCCCAAGAATGGCCTCGAAATCATCATCTAGAAGTATATTAGCGGCTTTTAAGTCACGGTGTATTATTTTAGGGTTGCAATTTTCGTGTAGGTACTCCAGGCCTTTAGCTGCACCTAAAGCTACTCGCTTTCGACTTGGCCAATCCAGCCCTTTTTCTCCAGCCTTCAAATCTGCAATGACATATGAAAATAAAGTTATTTTTTCTTCTAAATTTCAGTTTTACTTGACAAACTACTCTTACCTTTTTCTATTGTATAAGGTGAATGCAAATTTGTACTGTTTGAGTTCGTCTCCTAAATTAATGATCATAATGCTAATCATGTATAAGTAGAACTGTAGAAGTAAAATAATTCTGAAGCTCAAGAAAAACCTTTTCTTGTCCTCTTCAAACCTACTACGTATTAAATTATGTAGAGTTCCTATTGAAACAATCAGGCAGTATCTCGTTGTTTTGAGTTTATCATTATTTGGTTTAGAAAAAAGTTCAGTAATTTTGTGTATTATTCTTTTTTCTGGACAAAATGTGTTACTAAGTCATAGATTAAAAAATCAAGGTTACATCCTATTGTTTGTTTGGTTTCAGGTCAAAGCTTCTAGACAATCTAGGCCAAAATGAAAAAGGATATTAGCTTGAAAAGCCTTAGGAGAACAGCTAATACGCAGAAGTACAAAAAACGTGAGTTTAAATCTGCAACTAAACCATCCCACAGGTTAATCTCTGGTCAGAATCGTATTTTAACTTTAATAGCATACCTCTCAAACGATAAGCAACACTGAGATTTTGCATAAATGGATAAACCAAAATTCTCTCAAACGAGGTTGTGCAAAAACCAATTAATCGTAAAAGGTTCTTGTGAACGGCAACACTAATCAACTGAACTTCACGCAAGAATGCCGCCTCTCCACCAGGACTATGATAATCCGTGAGACGTTTTACTGCAACTTTTGTACCATCTAAAAGTAAACCTTTATAAACTTTTCCAAAACCTCCCTGTCCTATTATGTTGCTCTCATTGAAATTAACGGTAGCGATTTGCATTTCTCGCCATGAAAATCTCCTGAGCTGCCCAAACGAAATTTTGCGATCGTCTTCTCCTAAAATGAAAAAATATTTAGTGTCGACCTGCTAACATTCTAGAAATTTCTTCGACATGCATAATTGAAAGATAATCAGATAAAATCATAACCAGTAGTGAAAGCTGAACGTCAAACAGAAGCTGCAGAATTTCAACAGTGACAAAACTTGTAATATTCTAATCAATGAGCATACACGAAACTTTGTGCAATGGACAAAAATGCTAATGTTTTCAAAATTTATGGACATTTTTTATTCGTTTCCTAAAATACGAGGCCTATCAGATATTACCGTGCTTCAGTAAACACTATTAAATGCACATGCACATTAACAAGGCTCGAACCCCAAAGAAGAAAACAGTTGTTCAAAAACAGAGGTGTACTTGCCTGTGTGTAAAAGAGCGAGATTGACTCCCTTTTCGTATCAAAACATAGGGCAGATAATATCAATGAAATTTTATTATCTATAGATTTGCAACTATTATGATCCTCGTTACTTTTTTTTAAAGGCAATTATAGTTCTTGAAACTGAAAGGTGCAAGTGAGATTGAGGTATGGAAAGGGCACTTTTGGGGATTTCCAAGTTTATTTTTCAAAATGAAGGATTTGAATGTGTTGATAAAAATAAAAAATAAAATAAAAGACACTTCCCAAGGTAAAAGTCAAAATTCAGACACATTAGATATAAGCCTAGCAACATAAAATAGTGCAAAACAATGTTCATTACTTCATGAAAAAATATGAAACAGTGAGCAAACAAAACTGGTAAAAACTTACCAGCAACATCAACAAACAAATCGTTCCGAAGTCGACGTCTTTTAAGATACTGGACCGCGAAAAAAAATCCAACCAGAAGAAGTATGAATGCACCAGAGCTTATGCCAAGTATCACAATTGGAATGCTTGATTTCCTGGATGAAGCTGATGTAGAGTTTGTCTTTTAATATTCTATAGAACTTGTACAATTTTTGCTTATATTATTACTCCATCAGAAAACTGGAGTTAAGAGGAAACACTTAACTAGAAATATGGGAACTTGAAACACAAGGTTGATGCATGCTAGATCCACAGAAAAGATGATTTCCTGTATAACTGAAGCACAATATATTAGTAGATGACAAGAGGATTAACAAATAGAAAGTAAAGTAGATGAAACCGGGAATTTATTCTTTTTCTCTACCCAAAATACTGGAAAAGCCAAAAGCGACACTCTTACCACTAAAAGGACCTGTTAAGAGCAAAGTGGTTGCTTATTCGAAAGCTCAGAATCAGAATATATTCATTTGAAACAGATGTGAAAACTCTAAGAAACAGCTAGTTCATAAATAATAAACAGAATTACTTGAAAGTTGACAGAGAGAACAATTGCACTGGGAGCCTTCCTATCAACTCGTTGGATGAAAGATCCCTAGCAATCAGAAGAGAATAGAAGTAAAAGAGTTTATATTTCAAGTTAATCAATATAGTGCTGCAATACAAGATATTAAACTGACTTATACTTTCTTACAGTTCTCGTAATCCTGTTATATTTGCAAGCGAATCAGGAATGGATCCACTCAAATGGTTACTGTGCAGCCCCCTGATACAAAGTCATATGCCAATTTCAAATTCAATTCAGTTAATATATTCATCTCATATCGCATGAAATACAAACGTCCCATTGAAATGCTAAACCTTATCTATCAAAATATTGATCCCAAACTTTCCTACGTACATCTTGCTTTTGCCTAAGATGCTTGACTCGACTTTGTACTTAAATTACACACTATTTTATGTGCAATTCCTGCGTCTTTGTGCTTTTAAAGTCTCCATTATAAGAAATCACATTATACGGAGATAACACAGAAAAGTGCTACTTTTTGTAGGAAACTGGCAAAAGTATATCAACTTATCCTGATAAAAACCATTTCAACTATACCATTACATATCATGGCAAGAATAACGAAGACACGAAATACAAAATGGCATTTAAAAAAGCAGTCTTACAAATGCTTAAGGCTGGAGAATTGACGACCCCAAGAAGCAGGAATCGCTCCACTGAAATCATTATTTGAGAGATTTAAATATTGCAAGTGTATCAAACTGCCAAGGTAATCAGGTAATAAACCCGAGAGGCTGTTATCTTGCAATTCCCTGCACAGAGTGAAGTTATTCAACTTCAACCAGAACTGTTAGCTATATGCCTATATATACGTGACTAGCACTTTATATAGTGTAAAAAATAGTTAGTCCTTTTATCGTGGCTAAAATTAGACGCTCTTTCTTCTATTTTAACCATGATCTCACTTTTATGATTTAGTAGTCTTTTCCTATTTCTTCTCCTTTGTTTTGATCATCAGATCCTAAGACGATATCAAGAACTTTGAAGGGTTCATGTCAGAGAACAGCTGATTAAGAAGAACTAGAAATTTGGGTGGTGTCTAATAATAATTATATATGAAAAAAGAATACTCGTATTGTAGTCATGGGAGATGGGTTAAGCACTGCAACCTAAGCAAAATATTTTCAAGAAGACTGTATCTTGTCAAGTATTTGATCTAGTTATATAAACCATATAAACAAAACTCAAAATTACTAGAGCTCCAATCAGCTATTACATCAAATAGAAATGGCAATTTAAGCAGGTACAAATGTGTTGGTCTCAAGATACCTTTTTATTTTATTTAACTTTTAAACGATTTTAGGTAGATCTTCCTCCAGATAACTATCTTGTATAAAAAAAACAGAGTTGAATCAATATATCTATGAAAAAGGGTGCTACATGTCTCATGTCTGTTCCGCTGGAACAAAGTTAAGAAGCAAACGAAGACAATCCCAGTTTTTGCATGTTTTCCAGCATAGTTCATGGTTCTTACATTTTTGTTTAATAATTATAACGTAATTGAACAACGGCAATGGATTAAAATAGTAAAAATGACATTCAAGAACTTACAGAGTAACCAAATACGTCAGTTTAGTGATCGCAGGTGAGAAAGTTCCTGAAAATCCTTTGGAAGCTAAATTCCTGCAGAAACATGAATATACGGAAGCAATTTTCAACTAAACAATTTTAAAAGATTTCGCAAGCTTAAGCAATCTGTTAAGCTGATACTTGCGTTTGGAAACTGAAAAGCGAAACATTAAAGAAATAAACAGAACAGTACATTATCCTGAAAAGACTTACAGGGATATAACATTTCCACTTCGACATGAAACATGAGACCAACTGAAGCATGGGCTGACAAAATGATCGTCCCAATCTGTAATACTTCCATTTGTATCATTGAGGGATCTTAGTAACTCAATCAGCGCTTCTCCTGAACATATGTATATACCTCAAAGTCATGACTAGCTGATACTTACAGATAAAGACAACTAATGGCTGTAAGAATATTGTTGGTAAACCCAAGGATGGTGCATAAAAAGGCTATACGCCTTTACCAAACGTACTTCGAGATAATAATCTCGAGGCACCATACATATATCGTATAAAGTCACTTGCAAAGTTACCGAAACAAAAGTACCTTCCACATCAGGGCTGTTAGACGAATAACTAACTTGCAGAATATGCACAAAAATAAGACACCTAACTAGTAGCTTCATATGAGCACTTGGGTAACAAAATGTTCCAAACAATCTATCGTCCCTGCCATGGTACTTCTTGGGCTGTTCTTGGTGTCTTCCTGCATAAATAGCAGAATCCCATTTTAGTTGTATTCTTCTTCATTTCGTCATTTACACAATATGCATATTTGCAATAAGTTTCCTTTAATTGGAAAATAAATCACAAAGTAGGATATGAAATATAAGTGAATAACTAAAGGAAATGGTAAAAGGACGATAGCATTAACGAAACCGTAAAAGGATGATAAAATCGACAGCCGAAAAAAAGTATAAGACAGAAAATTAAGGGCATGCCTCATCCAACACTGAAGAGTAAACTCTGGCTGTAAAGAAGCCAAATAAACACTAGATAACTAACGGATACTTAACACCCAAATAAGCAATACATACGCTTACTTTCACCCAATGTTTTAAAAATCGAGCTATATTTTGGAAAAAAAAACGCAACGAAAAACCACTATTTGGTTGGAATTGCGCTAAAATCGCGCTATAGTGGACCAAAAGCGCAAAAGGCGCGTAATTCTGGACCAAAAGCATAAATAGTAAGTTAGGAAAAAAAAAACAGCGGATCTAAATAATTAAGTTATATTGTATAATTTTTATAAAAGTGTGTACAGTTCAGATGGTTGAGACAGTGCTGTAATTTCTAGCAGACCTAAGTTCAAAACTCACATACAACAATTTTTTTTTCCAATTTTTTTTTATTACTATCTAATATAACTATACATTTCTTTTTTTATTGTTATAAATTCTAAATTTTAGTGCATATTTAGGCAAAAAAAAAAAATACACCGCAAAGCGTTATGTATTAGCGCTTTTAGCGTTTCTCTCGAAAAAACGCTACGCTAGCGATAACGCTATTTAAAACATTGCTTTCATCCCTTGTCCCAAGTAAATAGACAAAAGCTTGCAATTATAAACGAATCAAAGAAGTTAAGGGGTAGAAAAGAGGAAAGAGACGATAACCGTCAACTGATAACATAAATAGTAGTAAGTACGTACCTTGTGTTTTAGTCATGGAATTTGAAGTCCACGATGAACCATGAAGTCTAATGAGTAAAAATGATAGTCGTCGTCACACTTCCATCAAGCTACATATATTTATATACAAATGAATGTAGCAAGGAAAGGGAGTAGAGAGACCCCACAAAGCATTCCATGAAAAAAGCAACAAAAAAAAAAAAAAAAAAGGAAAGGTGAAAAATGATATGAACTTAGCCCACATATATCGACCACGTAGTTTTCAGACATGAGGTTTTGAGGTCATTTAAATAAGTGGTGACACCATGTGATAGTTTAGCCCATCTTCTGATGTTTTAAAGACTGAAACCGTAGCTAAAGCATCTTTGCAAGATCTCCATAAGAGTAACTTTTTACAGTTTAGAAAGTGTAATTATTTTTGAACATTTCAGTTAAGCGTTTGTTTTTTTGTTTTCAAACTAGTAAAGACAAGTTTCTTGATTTGAAGCAAGCTTTGCAAAACAAAAGTATACATTCGAAATATGATTCAGCCTTCAGGGTAGTTGGGGGTCGAGAGAGTATGCCACAAAAGAAAATAAGTTAAACTTCTTAATTTGAGTTTGAAAAATTACAGATATCGTAACTTTAAGCAAACTGAAACTCTTTCAAAGAAAATTAAAAACAAAAGGTTTTTAGTTTTTACCTTCAAACTGATCAATAAAATGCACAGTAAATAAAACTATAATAAGCTGGATTGTACCATGCATTGGTTAGTATATATGAATGATGGTGACTGGTGAGAGTAAGTTGATAGGTGAATGAGAATCCCACTAATCCACCATCAAAAAATATAAATGCTTTCTTTTGCTGCTTTTAAAAGATAAAAAAGCATTTTTGATGCTGAGGTGACTTATTAGAGAAACAATCAGTGAGCGATAAGGAACCACTTTTCAAATGATTATATTCCAACATCTTTCTAGAGCCATAAATAATGGTCTGGTCAATGATGTCATCCCATGTAGATAATTAAAGAGTGTATTTTCGGAGAAAAAAATCTCTTATGTTTACACTAATTAATAATTGAATATTCTTATACGGAACGTACCAATTTATCACACAAGTCACAGACCAATATTAACCAGTTTTATGCTACATTAAAAATATGCACGTTTTGTTTTTTCCAAATTGTTTCCTTAGACGACGTCAGGTCCATATGCATGGGATCATATTTAAAACTGACCACATGCAAACCAAATAAATAGATTTATGAATTCACCTTTGTTTGGAAACATTTACTGAGGTTCATAATTAGTTTATGATCTAAATAGTATATATACTTTTAAAAAAAAAAAATTAAAAGGACCAACTTAAATTTAAATGGGATAAAATCCCCATCAAACGGCACTCGAACTACATGAGTACAAATAAATAAAAACAAGAATCAGAAGATAGTCATCAACAAGGGTGAGACTTATCCTCCAAAATTTCATAAACTTATTCATACAATTCACCACAAAAGCTCTATAACCGGAAATATCACCCATACTCGACCTTTTGTTCTCATATTTCTTATAAATTACATGGCTAAGCAACTCATACCAAACAGTGTACGAAGTAAACAAGGTGGCACTTTGTGGTTCAGGTCTGGGAAAGCTTACTGGTAGACCCCTTATTATTGTACAACATAAGTGCGTAACATAAAGATATGATATATATTTAATAGAAGAGGTTGGCTGTTTATACAGCAATTTTTCTGAAAAAACGCTGAGACCGTAGATTTAATCTACGGTCTACAGTGGTTCACTGTAAACCGTAGATTAAATCTACGGTCTCTGTGTGTTTTTCAGAAAAATTGCTTTAAAAATTAAAAAAAAAAATGAAATAATTTAAATTAAAATACTGAATAATTTTTTCAAATTAAATATGATTTTTTTAATAAAAAAACTAAATGCCTTATTTTTAAAATTTTACATAAAATAAAGTACCAATATTCTAACAAACTCTCAAAATAAACACAAAATTTACACAAAAAAAGTTGATTTGATAAATTTTATATTTTTGGGTCATGTTATATTTTTGTCAATTGTATAAGTTGATATTTATTGAATGATTAACTAAATCGTCAATTTTTGAGAAGTTTTGGTGTCAATAATCAGTTTTTTATTTTTAATTTTATGTAAATTACTCTTTTTACATAAATTAAAATTCTACTAATTAAAATTAAAATACTGAATATTTGTTTCAAATTAAACATGATTTGTTTTTTAATAAAAAAACTAAATACCTTTTTTTTAAATTATACATAAAATAAATTACCAATATTATAACAATCTCTCAATTTTTGTGAAGTACATTCGGTTAGTTTTTAACACTTGTATAACGCAATATGAAACATTAACTAAGTCGTCAATTTGGTGTCAATCGTCAATTTTATTGAATGAAACAATCATAAATTATATAAATTTCATAAAATAAATTAACTCAATATGCAAACATGAATATCAACTTATAAATTTCATAAAACAAATTTATTAAACAAAATTTACAACAAAATTTACAACAAAATTAAACAAAATTTACAACAAAATTTCATAGAACTAAATTTCATAAAACAAATTTATTAAACATTTGTTTACATCATATAAATTTACAACAAATTGGAAAAAATAGTAATTTACATAAAATTAAAAATAAAAAACCGATTATGGACTTAGGTCTATAGGTTCTTCATTTGCTTTTTTCTTTCCCGATTGCTTTTCCAGCGCCATATATAATTTGAAATTTGGTCGAAAAAGTTCCTTCCATGGCGCAGCTGCCTCAGTGCGTGTTTGTTCCCACCGTGCTATAATTCCTGGCATTGGGAAGATCCCTTGTTTAGGAATAACCTGAGCATAGTGACAACTGTTGACGAACACCATTACAGTCGGGATGTAATATGTCGTTCCCTGAGGCGGACCAGTATAAAGAGGTAAAAAAGTAGAGTTCCACACGTTTACCTCTCCATTTTGATTTTCCCATAAGGACAACAATACAATTGGCATATTGTAATGAGAAGCAATTAAAAAACCATACGACGGAAATCTCATCCATTTCTCAGAAGGTGCGGGATTTGTAGCATGATAAAAATTTAAACTTGATAAAATGTAATCATACCGGTAAGCTTCAAAGTCAAGATTCTCAAACAGCTCATAATAAACACCTTTCATTTGCTGCAGCTCTTGAAACAATTCACATCTTACCGTGTACCAATCATCTTCCCCATGCTGTTTACCCGTCGCATTTGCAACTACCCGGAACCCACAGTTACCATCCCCACGTACATCATAAACCGTTTCGATGTAAATATGTAACATGAACCATATTTGGTCACTGTACAGGAAGGTTGGCCTATTGGGGGTGGGTTTAGGGTTCTGGTTTTGCGGCCTCCTAGTTGGGTTTACCCTTACCTCCGGTGTTTCATCGGCCTTGCCTTTGCCCTTGTCCCTACTAGCACCAGCACTCTGTTCCTCCACATACTCCCATCCCGACTTATCCCTCTTACTAGATTTGTCGCCTTTTCTAGGTCTCCTCCTATTTACTCTCACTTCGGGGTCACTGACGGATGTTCTGGCTGGTACGGTTATCTCTCGGAGTTGTGTTTTCATACGCCGTTTTTCAACATTCGTTTTGCTAGCATAAACACTTTTAAACTCTTCTAGATCACCCTCTACCCCATAATCATCGGTGTTCCCATTATCATCAATTACGTCTAATTTTTTCCAGAATGGATGAATATATTCTAGAGGGAGAGGCTTCCCGAATAAAATATGTTCACTCATAATATGATGACAAGGTAAACCGTGAGACAATTTAAAACCGCAAGAACAATTCTCATCAGCCTGGCCACTACATTTTTTGTGTTCTTGAAATAATAAATCAAAGGCATAGTGTGTGATATACGACCTAAGATTTATAAATAGAGGCGTTTTTTCAGAATGTGGAAAATAAGACTTGCATTTATCAAACTTCGTCTTAATATCCTCAAACTGTTTTTCTAGAATTCTATTCACCTCTACCCAAACAGTTTCAAGCGTGCCAGTATTTGTGGAAAGGGATCTTTTCAGCTTAGCATGTTGTTGTTCGGCTCGATTGCTAGTTCTGTTACCTAGATGTGTTGTGTGGTTGGTATAGCATGCAACAAACTTTTCAGCATAATCATTTAAAAGCTTGTCTACATACTTAATCACAGCAGGGTACGATTTGTAAGAGGAATTGAAATTAGTTCGGTTATAATTGTACTCCTCTATCGACTCAGAATCAACTAATAAACCCCAATCATCTAGAAACGTTTGCCACTCCTCGTCAGGGATCTTTTTACGGCAGTTTTTCAAAACATTTTTTGCAATATGAAAAGTGCACAAAATATGATGAGAATCGGGAAAAACAACGGATAAAGCATTTGATAAGGCCATTTCCCTGTCGGTTACAAACACCCTAGGTAGTATACACCCCTCCAATGTAATTTTAAATTTTTCCAATGCCCATATATAACTTTCTTGTGTCTCGTCACTCATGAAAACAAAACCTAAACAATATGTTTGGTTCGTTGATGTCATTCCTACGACTTCTAGAAATGACATATTAAAACGGTTTGTCCTATATGTACAATCCATTAACAAGACATCAAGAAAAGCTTTGAACATCCTTATAGAATCGGGGTGTGCAAAAAACAAGTTCTCAAGGCAATGGGTTGATGGGTTCATATTATAGTAGAATGTGTAGCGATGTCTATCCAACAAATTAAAAAGTTCCTGTGTCGGGTTTCTACCATCTCGTTCTTTAAATTTCAGTCCGGCCAAAAAATTATGTATCGTTTTAGTGTTTGATACATTGTCAGGATTTCGATTTTTAATGGCCTCTAATATTGCACCAACTTTAAAACTACTTTGCCTTAAAGTTTTAACAATTTCTTTTTCATCTTGGGTTAAACGAGCACGTCGTGCTTGACCTTGGAGGTAAGTTGGAGGTGGGTGGTTATGTTGTCCATTTTCTACGTGACACATCCATTCACCATTAACTACGTAACCTTTAATGAAAAATGGACAGTCTTTTTTCTTTGTACCTGATTTTACGGAAGATGGTTTCTTTTTTTAGTAAACCCCCGATTTATCACACACAATATCAACATACGGTGTTCTGATCCCATCACCCCCTCCAGACCTACGAATCGTAAGAATGAAACCCCAATTTCCAGCCACATCAGCAAGATTAGCAAGCATTTCATCCCTTGTTTCCCAAGTCAATTCATCAACTTCAAAGTGCTCCGAATAATCAGTTAGCTCATCGTTTGAGCCACTGGATGAATTCGCATTGTTGTTGTTATTCCATTGGTTGTTGTCATAACCATAGTTGTAATTCATTTTCGAAAAGTGTTTGTTTGTATATTTTATTGGGGAGAAATGAGGATTTTTTTAGAGATTTCCGAAATGTGTTTGTGTTTGATTTTATGGTTTGTTAGAATTGGCAAAATTGAGTCATATTTATAGGGTAAGTTTACACTACAAACCGTAGATTACTTTTACGGTTTGTAGTGAATTTTTGGTGTAGTCATTTCGAAACTTTAATAATGCATTGAGTAGTCATTTTCGGATAGAGTTGTCAAATCATAATAATTCAAAAGTGATAAGGTGTTGTCGGAATTATTTTGATAGATATGGTATCCAATGTAATTTACACTACAAACCGTATATTACTTTTACGGGTTGTAGTGTTTTTTTTGGTGTAGTCATTTTGAAACTTTAATAATGCATTGAGTAGTCATTTTCGGATAGGGTTGTCAAGTCATAATAATTCAAAAGTGATAATGTGTTGTCGGAATTATTTTGATAGATATGGTATCCAATGTAATTTACACTACAAACCGTATATTACTTTTACGGTTTGTAGTTTATTTTTTTTTTTTACGTTATTAACGGTGATTCCGTGTAAAAAGTACATTCGTAAAACGTCGCTGCTCAAATCAGGGGTGCAAACCGTACATTACTTTTACGGTTTACACATAAAACATGCAAACCGTACATTTAATGTACGGTTTGTATGAAATCTGTACAAACCGTACATTATTAAATGTACGGTTTGTATGTATATTTCAGAATATTTAGTTTTTAGGGGTTAGGTTTTTCAATTTAGGGTTTAGGGTTTAGGGGTTAGAATTTAGGGTTTAGGGTTTATGGTTTGTAATTTAGGGTTTAGGGTTTAGGAGTTGGGTTTTGTAATTTAGGGTTTAGGGTTTAGGTTTTAGAATTTAGGGTTTAGGGTTTAGGGTTTGTAATTTAGGGTTTAGGGTTTAGGGGTTAGGGTTTGTAATTTAGGGTTTAGGGTTTAGGGTTTAGAATTTAGGGTTTAGGGTTTGTAATTTAGGGTTTAGGGTTTAGGGTTTGTAATTTAGGGTTTAGGGTTGATGGTTTAGAATTTAGGGTTTAGGGTTTAGGGTTTGTAATTTAGGGTTTAGGGTTTAAGGTTTAGGGTTTAGGGTTTAGGGTTTGTAATTTAGGGTTTAGTGTTTAAGGTTTAGGGGTTAGGGTTTGTAATTTAGGGTTTAGGGTTTAGCGTTTGTAAAAACTCAATATTGGTCATATCAATTAAAATACAGAATGTTTTTTACCCTAAAACATACAAATCAAACATACGAATCAAATTAAACTTACGAAATTATAACGTACAAATCAAACATAGGTAACAAATTAAACCTACGAATTTATAATATTCCAACCCTAGCTAAGAATAAAACTGACAAATCAAACATAGAAATCAAATACAAAAACAGTGCATTTTTTTTTTTTGTAACGACTAAATGTTTTAAAGTTGGACATAGGGAGCATCTTTCCCGCCGATGTTAATCTATCGGATGACGGCTCAGCAGACTCTTCGATTTCGTTTAGCTCCGTACGCCGTCTTTGTCGCTGCTGCGATTCTGGATGCGGCGCACGCTCGTGGGATGTAACTGTCAACCCTCGACTCCAACTGTCGGTTGACTGATGACTAGGATGATGCTCGTATGACCCAAATGATTGTCTATGATGATCGAACGGGACATCATCCTGAACGTAGCCCGACCCAGCAAAAGAAGCACGACGACCATGACCGCTTGAACTCGGACCCGGACCCTGATCTGTAGTCGGGGGTCGACCTCCACTGGTTCTTTTACCGCCGCTACTAGATTCGCCTTCCCCTCTGCCTCTTTCGTCGGGACGCCGACAACTTGCCGACCTAGTGTAATTTCTTGGGTCGTAACGTAGGTCGTCATCACCATCGTCGTCGTCGTCGTCGTCATCGTCATCCTCCCCATCCGACTGTTCATCAGCTGACCCGTACGGATTCAATCCCATTTCAGCGAAGTCCTTTCGTAGTAAGTCCACTTCCGTTTTCAATTTATGCTGTTTGAATGATTTGAAATTTCGGCGCAATACCGCTTTCTGAAAAAAAAACCCAATCAAAAACGATTTTATAAGTATTGAAATATACAAACATAAAAATAACAATCAAATATTAATGAACTTTAATTAGTTGTTACCATTTTACTGAACAACCCTGTATGCTCCCGGAAACCGTGAGATGGCGGGGCAAGTTCAGGTGGGTTTATGAAGATGCGGGTCCGCTCTCTATACCATTTCATGTAATCCGGTGACGTCCCCGTGCCATATTCGCCGTTAATAAGACGGGTGTGGCGGTCATTCCACACGGCTATAAATTCTCCGGTTAGTAAAGGCCAGTCGTGTTTTTGCCCAATCCCATATCTTCTATCCTTGCCGTGACCATGTCTGGGTTTCCAAATATATGTAGGGACCCGCTGCACAAAACCGAACTGTCTCATGAACCTGTCCGCGGGGTGGTACTCAATCTTCTCATTACAAATGAGAGGCACAGAACAATGCCACATATAACGGCCCCGCGTGCAGTATTCCGGATACTGATTGAGATCCCCGTAAGGTTGCCACACTATCTGTAATCATCAAATTAGAATATATAAACAATGGTTTAAAAATAGACGAGTAATAAATTCTGCGAACATAAGACAAATGCAAACATATACAACATATAATACGTAAGTTACATATAATACGAAAATTAAAATTTACCTGTTCAGGCGACATATTGTCAAACTGGTCACGTATGTGGACCACATTATGTCCGTAGACATATGGCGTAAGGTTAGTTTGCCTCCACATCTTCCATCTGTAATATACAAACAAAAACCGATAAACAATAAATATAACCGGCAGCTAAGTAAATGATAGATGACACAATAATATAAAAAAGCAAATCCAATTCAAAAACTAAATAAATATCATACCTGTAACCGAGGGGGAACCTAGGCAAGCCCTCCGGTGGCTCGACATCTTCCGGCAGCTCTTCACACGGTCTAACCGGCAGTAGTCTGGTAATCGCCCACATATCCAGAAACATCACCGCCCCGCTTACTCCGGTTGTCTTACAACGTACCACCCTGCATAGATTAGCCTCTAACCAGGCCAGAAGAGCTGATCCCCAACTATACTCAGCACATGCGTCAAAATCCTCCA
The DNA here is from genome assembly GCA_963682055.1 of Primula veris. Taxonomy (NCBI): domain Eukaryota; kingdom Viridiplantae; phylum Streptophyta; class Magnoliopsida; order Ericales; family Primulaceae; genus Primula; species Primula veris. The sequence continues at coordinate 16,460,449 of OY821747.1, read as the reverse complement.
GAAATGGCAAAGGCCAGAGTGGAATCTGATCACTGCTCTTATCCGAAAACACATGTGCAGCCAGTAATAATAGCATGGCAGCCCTAGACTGATATAGTAAACGCTCCTCACTAGGGTTGGGGGGTAATTCACCGAAGGTCTGTAACATCCAATCAAGTCTAACTGTCAGACAGTTTTGATCGACTTGATTGTCAGCCGGCCTAACACCCAACAAACTCTCCATCATAGCCAACCTGCTCGCCTTCGTGTCATTCCGCTCCGACCGGGTCACAGCAAGACCATCCACCCTCAGACCAAGCATAATCTCTACATCCTGTAAAGATATCCCCAACTCTCCCCCGACAAAATGGAACGTGTGCGACTCATCACGCCACCTATCAACTAAGGCTGTAATCAACCCTCGGTCTACGGTATAATTACCTATACTGTAAATACCGTAAAAACCAGCCCTAATGATATTTTGAACTACCCTTTCAGGCGTCGGTATCTGCCAACTATAATTATAAACCCTAATCTTATTGGCATCTCCTCTACCCGCTTCTCTGCCAGCATCCCAAGTCTGATTAGAAATGTGACCAGTCTGTCGTAAAATACCCAACCTCCCTTTAATATGTGGACCTGGGTCTGCCATTCTAACTGTGATAACCAAAATATAACTCGGTTAATGATAACCAAACAATGATAAAATAACCAATTAATAACCAATTAATGATAACCAAACAATGATAAAACAACCAATTAATGATAACCAAACAATGATAACCAATTAATGATAACCAAACAATCATAACCAATTAATGATAACCAAACAATGATAACTCAATTATAACCAATTAATGATAACCAAAACAATGATAACCAAACAATTATAACCAAACAATCATAACCAAACAATAATAATTCAATTTTTTAATCATAACCAAACACACATTTAATCATAAACCAAAAAATAATAACTCCATTTTTTAATCATAACCAAACACATTTAATCATAAACCCAAACAATAATAATTCAATTTTTTAATCATAACCAAACACATTTAATCATAAAACCAAACAATAATAACTCAATTTTTTAATCATAACCAAACACATTTAATCATAAAACCAAACAATAATAACTCAATTTTTTAATCATAACCAAACACGCATTTAATCATAAACCAAACAATAATAATTCAATTTTTTAATCATAACCAAACACACATTTAATCATAATCAAACAATAATAACTCCATTTTTTAATCATAACCAAACACATTTAATCATAAACCAAACAATAATAATTCAATTTTTTAATCATAACCAAACACACATTTAATCATAAACCAAACAATAATAATTCAATTTTTTAATCATAACCAAACACACATTTAATCATAAACCAAACAATAATAACTCAATTTTTTAATCATAACCAAACACACATTTAATCATAAACCAAACAATAATAATTAAATTTTTTAATCATAACCAAACACACATTTAATCATAAACCAAACAATCATAACTCAATTTTTTAATCATAACCAAACACATTATCAACAATTATCAACAATTGAAATTAACCAAACACAAAATAAAAACACATGCAAAAATGAGACAAATATCAACAATTATTATAATTTCTATAATTAATATAAACAAACAACAAACAATTATATATAGCTAAGTGAATTATGGTTTTGCATATTTTATATATTTTTTCCTAGTTTACAAATTAAAATTACACAAAAAAAAAACATGCAAAAATGGGACAAATATCAACAATTATTATAATTTCTATAATTAATATAAACAAACAACAAACAATTATATATAGCTAAGTGAATAATCAATTTGCATATTTTATATATTTTTTCCTATTTTACAAATTGAAATTACACAATATAAATAATAAATTAGAGAATAAAAGATATACCCTTGAATTATGGATAAATTTGATTGATGATTTGGGGTTTTTTGTTAAGAAAGTTGATAGTTAATTGTGGTTGATTGATTTTGGTGATTTTTTGGGTTGAAAATTGGGGGTTTTTGAGAGAAAGAGAGAGAGTGTAGAATAAAATGTTATTTTTTTAAAAAAAAACGTAACATTCTGTTTTTTCAGGGACTGTCTGTGTAATTTTCGCGTAGGGACTGACTGTGTAATTTTGAAAAGCAGGGACTGACTGTGTAATTTACAGACATTTGCTGCAAACCGTAGATTAAATCTACGGTCTGCATTGATTCAATGCAAACCGTAGATTTAATCTACGGTTTGCAGCAAATGTCTGTAAACCGTAGATTAAATCTACGGTCTGTATTGAATCAATACAGACCGTAGATTTAATCTACGGTCTGAGAGTATTTTCAGAATATTTGATGTTTAAAAATACAACCTCTTAATAGAATTTGAAACCCCTTCATGTGTTAGAAAGTTAGGAAGCCAAAAAATATATTTAGCGTACTATACTAGATTTTATTAACGATTTATGTATCAGACTATCAAAGTTAGCAACTGATATACTGAACTATCATAATATTCACAATTCTGCTACCACCGTTAAATTAATTGAATGAAAGTTAGTTTCAATTTTTTATTTTGGTCATATTCTTTGTAACTTATATAAATTTAACCCTTAATTTTCTGAAATGTTTCATTTGAGAATAAATTCAAAAATATATAATTATATCATATATGGGGAAGGATCGTACACACATAAAAAAACACATTATCTTTACATATCAATCACAACCCTCTATTTACTAAACTAATTTTTTCTCGAATGTCATAAATCTAAAACTTACTTTATTTTTGTTTTAGAGAAAGTGTAAAAAAAAATTATATATATTTTTTTATTTTAGAAAAAAAATCAAAAAAATCTAGTTAAATAATATGCTTTTAAAATAGAAATACTTATTATGTATGGATATGTATGTGTTTTAGTAGAAACATCGTAAATTGTAATGTTTCGAAAACACATGATTAAATTTATACAAATTATAAATAATATGAACAAAATGAAAAATGAAACTAATTTTCATACAACTAAATTAACGACAGTACCTGAATTGTGAATATTATGATAGTTCAGTACGTCAATTGTTAACTTTGGTATCTAAATCGTTACAAGTAGTACAATGTATTTTTTCCGTGTTAGAAAATAAGATTCGAAGGACTAAATTTGAACTCATGAAACGAGGGTTGGATTTTTGTTACCAGTAAAACTGAGCATTCTGGAAATAAAACAGAAATAATTTTTATATTCCCGACTATGTTAACATAGCAAGATGACAAAAAAAAAAAGACGATGATTTTTGTGGATGACGAAGCAATGGCCCGGACACAACAAGTGCCGGACCGGTTGAGTGGTACTGCAGCCAAAATAACATGACTGCCTCGATCAGTTTGTTACTTCCAAAGGGTTAAATCACATTTATCTCAAAACATATGGACATATCTTTTAATCTATTTAAATTTTGATGCTATTGAAGGTTTACTGTAGTACATCATACCCAATTCTCTCTTTACAACACGATAATGTCACAAACTATCAAATTATTTTACTAAAAACAAAAAACTCTAAATCTTTTTTATAAAGATAAACTACAACTCTTATCACAAATCACTCAACAACTCGCCTAGTCCATGCCGCTTTGACAATCGACCATCACCGACCACCTATTTACAGCCATTTGCTGCCACCGATGCTCTGCTACATCTCCGATGGAGCTCCGACTCAAAAAAATTCTTCTAATTATAATACAAAAACAAGAATTTTTTTTGCTGGAGCATCTCGGAGCACCACTCCAACAAACTGCTTGGAGCTTCGTCGAGGTATGAGAACCTTTGGTGAGCTTTTTCGGAACTGCCCGGAGCTTCGGCAAACTTTCCCGAGCTCTGAAAAAACTTTGAAGGGTTGTCTGAAGTTTGGACGAGCTCCGTCAAACCCCTACGGCTTCCCGACACTCTGCCGAGCTACCTAGGTGTCTAACGTGCTCACCATTCTCTGGTGGGCTTATTAGAGCTTTGTATAATAACTCGATTAACCCAAAAAAGTGTAAAAATTAAATAAAGTTAAGCTGAAGCAACATTAGAGCGTAGCCTTCTTGAGCTTTGACAAAGATGAAAACACAAGCATGAGATAGCTTGAAAATGGTTAACTTGGATGCACTTTCACATAATGCATACGTGCAGTTCCAAACGTATATCATTCTTTTTTTATTAAATTTTTGTATCATTTAGTTTGAAATGGCTTATCCTTTTTTTAACAAGAAACAATACGTTTAGCCTGATAGGTATTAACTATTAAACTATCAAACTTAACAAATAAGGTATCGGTATACCACAAAAAATCAAAATTAGTTTAATTTACAGTTTTTTTCTATACCTTACAGTATTTCTTAGAAAATCAACCCCATTTTTCTAAAATGTCACATTTTAATCTATGCTAAAAAACTTAACATATGAAAATTTAACATCGTCATTAATTGTTACACAATAAACCAAATAAAATTTTATACCACATAGCACATACTCATTATGTGTCTAAATAAATGTTATTGTGAAAATACGTGTAACTTTGATCTGTAAAAAATTTATATCTAGATTGCCAATTTATTTTTTTCAAAAGTTAATCGTATATTTTATGGTTTGAATATGACGGGATTTTTTGATTTTCCATTTCGGTAATTGGAAGTGATTTTGATAGGTACCTCATTTTTTTTTAAACTACTTTTGGTCATTATTCTTCAGTAATATTGGCGAAAAAATGGTTTATTCTTCTGGTAAATAAGTATATACAGTTTCATTCTAATTTTTATTTTTTTTGTTATAAAAAATTTAAAAATTGTCCTAAAATGCACTTTTATGCATTTAGTTAGTTCAAAATTATTGAGGTGCAAAAATCTAATCTATGTTGAGGTGCCAGGAGAGCTCAGGTCGCCCAAGGAAATATGTCCCCGGAAGTTTTCGAAGCACGCACCGAATCTTCACACCCTTTTTTAATGTCGACTCGGAGGATCCCAATCTATGTTTATAAATTTTTAATTATGTATAAAGGTTGTCAATGTTTCACACCTAACCAGAAACAATGATCATCAAGCTACCTTCTTTTTTGGTCTTCTTTCTGCTCAACTAATGCGTAGAATATAAGTGATAATTATGATGAATTAGTACTCACTCACTCTCATTTTGTATAATATCTTGCCAAATGCCAAATTCTGAGAGTTAGCTAACCCACCAACATTTTATACTCTAATTCATCATTTTGTAACAATATATATATATATATATATATATATATATGTATACCGCCTAATTCTCTACTGGCCTAAATCGTATTTCATCCAGTTAGATAGTTGTAAATTTTGCATGTTTTAGATTATTTAATTATAAAACTCTACGGCCACATTAATATTCTGATGTACACCAAATTGCAAATAACTATCAACGGTCCCCTTTATTTTTGGATGAGACTACAAACGTTCTTTTAGTTTAAGCAACATTTTCTGTAATCCCTATTATATATACTACTCCATCTTCACACTCTTTTTCTGCTTATGGCTTTTTTAGTACCATTTGCATTTGTTCCTAAGCTATTTTTCATTATTCTTCCTCTGATTCTTGTGTTCGTACTTTCTCCATCGTCATGCATTCCAACGGCTGCCGGCAAAGATGGTTTGAGGATCAGCCTTCGGAGGATAGGTTCAGAGGGAAATTTCACAAAATTCGAGCGTTTAGAACAAGCCATGAAGGGTGGGAAAAACAGGCTAGAGAAATTCAAGACAATGGTTTTAGAAGAATCCGATAGTACAGAGGAAAAAGTCATTAAGTCGACAATACACCCCGGAAGTGGCGAGTTTTTAATGAAGTTATCAATTGGGACACCACCCGAATCCTTTTCCGCTATTATGGACACTGGTAGTGACCTTATTTGGACCCAATGCAAACCTTGCGACCAATGTTTTGACCAGTCGGACCCGATTTTTGATCCCGAAAAATCATCATCTTTTTCAAGTTTACCTTGTTCTAGTAAACTTTGTGATTCTTTACCCATGTCATCGTGTACCAATAGCAGCTGTGAGTATCTATACGCGTACGGTGACCATTCCTTCACCCAAGGTGTTCTGGCTAAGGAGACATTTACGTTTGACAGGGTATCGTTTCCCAGTATTGGTTTTGGCTGTGGCGAAGATAATGAAGGGACAGGATTTAGTCAGGGTTCGGGCCTGGTGGGGCTCGGGCGTGGGCCATTGTCTCTTGTTTCGCAACTGGGTGAAACCAAGTTCTCATATTGCTTAACATCCATTGAAGACGATACTGAAACAAGTTTACTTCTAATGGGTCATGATCCTCAGGTTACTAGTACCAAAAACTCAACCATAACCACCAGCACTTTGATAAGAAACCCTACTCATCCCTCTTTTTACTATCTTTCCCTTGAAGGTATTAGAGTTGGTGATACTCAGTTGCCTATCAACAAATCCACATTTGCACTCAACAAGAATGGGAGTGGTGGCCTAATAATAGACTCTGGCACAACAATAACTTATTTAGAAGATAGTGCCTTCGATCTAGTTAAGAAAGAGTTTGTTTCTCAAACAAAGCTATCAGTTGATGACACGAGTTCAACGGGGCTTGACCTATGCTTCACTTTGCCATCAGATGTTAAGGCCGTAGAGGTGCCGAAATTGGTGTTGCGCTTCGACGGTGGCGATTTGGACTTACCAGCTGAAAATTACATGATATCTGATTCAACAATGGGGTTGATGTGCTTGGCTATGGGTAGTTCAAGTGGTATGTCGGTTTTGGGTAATGTTCAGCAGCAGAATATATTGGTGACACATGATCTAGCTAAAGAGACCATCTCTTTTGTACCAGCGCAATGTGATCACTTGTAAGGCACGGTGATTCATCTAATATGTTTCTGATTCGATGTTGTACTATCTATTTCTAATTTTTTTCATAAATATGAAATCTTAATATGGGTATTTACTTGCTCCTATGTGAGATCACGAAAATGATGGAATGTGATATTCACATGTTTATCTTCTCTTTGTTGTTTCCCTTCATGGTAAAATCATCTATTTTGAGTGTATAGGTAATTATTACTTGGACATGATAAAGATATTGTTAGTGGCGTAGCTTATATTGCAAACATAAATCGCAATTCATCTAAAACATATTAGTGATTAATGATCGTTAAAACCTCGTAATTCTCAAAATAACAATAATTAGGATTGATAACTTATGTTGTGTCATGATAATCCTTTGATTAACCGAATAACCTTTAGAGAATTGATTTTCCTGTATCTCTAAGTACCAAAAACCATTGTACTACCATTGGCACTGGGGTAAAAATACGTTTAATGTACTGTAATATCAATGGTTAACGATTTAGATACTGCACTACACCAATTTAAACAATTGAGGTACCAAACTACGAAATTTCGTCAAATTAAGAGACTAACAATATAAATCGACGAAATTGCAGTCAACATATCTCACATTTGAGGATCTATTTTTGACGGATGTTGATAAAAATACACTCACCATGTAATAGGCAAAAGAATGTGAGTCGAATTTCACCATTTTGTTTAACGGTAGTTCCTCAATTGTGACAAATTTCGTAGTTTGGTACCTCTATTATTGAAATTGGTAGTATAGTACATAAATCGTTAAACACTACTAGTAGAGTACATTAAACATATATTTTTTTTTCATTTTTAAGCATATAAGCAAGCATTCCCTTCATGTGAATAACAGGATTTAGGAGTAACAACTCTTCCAGCAGTAATAGTTGCTTAACATTGATCCTCCAAGTCCATCTTGGTACATAAATATAGCATCTTTTAAAAATGTGTTCTTGATTCATATATTGATCATAATCCTAACAAAAACAAGTTGCTTTTAAATTACCTAGTTTTCTATAATAATAACATTACTTGGGATAAACTTTGGTTGCATACACATGTGCAGCTTCAAAACGCATGTTCTTAGCTTCATTTTCAGTTGCAACTAAAATTTTCATTATACTTACCCTGCATTTTTAGAGCTGTTTGGTGGAGTGTGTGAGCTTGACAAATATAGTGTCTTGTTTTTTCCTCTATAGCCTTGTATCCTAATCCCCTTCTATACTTGGAGCCATTTTAAAAGGACAGCATCTAATCTAGCCTTTCAGTGGTTGATTGTTCATGAGCTAGACTATCCGTGAACCTCATTTACGCCAAGATGCCGTATATGAAAATTTTCTTTCAAATCTACATTTTTTTAGGTTATAGCAACAATTTGATTCTCCATATCTTGAGTCTTCTTAGTCATGCTAATGTTAGAATATACATCACACATCGGTGTGTTTATGGTTGTTTCTATACGATTTATGAGATATCCACTCCTTCCTACTAATAATTCTTTTAGTGGGAAGTGTATGCACTCTTACATGGTATCAGAGCGGTTGTGGGTTGGGGTTGGTCCTCCATTGGGTGACAAATGTGGGTCTTTCGTGGCCTTAAGTTAAGGAGGAGTTTTGGGCTTTCATGTCATTTGTGTTCTTTGGGGCATTCGTGCCATTTGTTACAATTGTTGGGTATTTAACTACAAACAATTGAGGGCGAGTGCTAGAATATACATTCCACATCGGTATGTTCATGGTTGTTTTAAAACTATTTATGAGAATCACACTCATTCTTATTAATATGGCTTTTAGTGGAAAGTGTATGAACTCTAACATGAGACCGTGTTAGGATTTGATAATCCTATTGTAACCTGACATAAAATCATAATATAAGAGAGAGAATAACATGATATCAATAGAATGAATTATTTGATCGTTTACAAAGAGAAAAAGATGCTTATATACTATACATTGAAAATACCAAAGTGCCCTAAAACTTATATAAGATAAATGTATACACATATGTTAATATCCTTACTCAAACTCACGATGGAGTGGTAAGAAGAATCGAGAGTTTGTCAACAAAATAGCGGTGACACTGAAGAGTATGAGACTTGGTAAAAAAGTAAAATCCACAATCTGAATATAAAGATGAAACAAAAGGCAAACTAATAGTCCCATACTGATAATGATGGCGGGTAATATGACAGTTGATCTCAATATGTTTAGCATGTTCATAAAAAACAGTATTATGAGCAATCTAAATGGTGCTCTTATTATCACGATATATAGGTGTGGAAGGTGTCACAAGTACTCATATATCAGCCAGTAACCAATGCAACCAGATAATGTCACACGTGGTAGAAGCCATAGCACGATACTAAGTTGTAGCTGAAGAGCGAGAAACAACATCTGGTTTTCACTATTCCAAGAAATAAGAGTCTCCCAAAAATATACAAAACCCTTCCGATCAGCAGGGTAACTAGCCAAATTTGAATCGGAGAAAGCACGAAGCTCTAAAGAAGAGCTTGAAGGAAATAGAAGACTCTAATAAGAGTTCCTTGCATATAACTGAGAATACGAAGAATTCCAACTGATCGGCGTAAAACGTGTTATTAAAAATAAAGCATTTTTTTCCTAGAAAGAACACTAGGGGCAATCGTAGTAATAATATTTGTAAACTCGTAGCAAGTACGAGTACTCCCAAAAGATTAAGTAAAATAACTAAAATATATTTAAACACAAGTTTTTCTTGTTTTTTTATCACGATTAGCTCGCGCTATATGTCGTTAAGTTGTCACGCCTCATTAAATAAATATCAACGTGCTTATAAATTAAGAACAATAAATAAATAAGAACAAGCAAGATAAGTGAAGAAAGATAGATATTACCGAGAAGGCGAAAGCACCCACTAGATCTCAGTAAAAAGCAAGAAGGATATGCTCATAAGTGTGAGGCATCATAAGGCAACAAGGATATAACATAAAAAAGATAAATTATAATTGAATTAATAGGGAGAGAATTGAATTACGGATTTTTGTCCGGAGGCAAAGCCTAAAAATTTACATAATGTTCAACTCAGAAAATTCTACAACATAATTCCTAAAATACTCTGATTCGAATCAGAGGTGTCTGATTCGAATCAGACTTTGTTGACCAATTAAAATACGCCACGTCATTAATTTATGGCGGCTGAGGGTGTCTGATTCGGATCAGAGGTGTCTGGTTCGAATCACATGGCAGAGAACTAATTTTTATTTCCTTTTTGGCTTGATCTCTTCATTGTTCCCCAATTTTAGCTCTTTTGATCGAATATAATTTTAATATCCTCTTCTTTTAGATCTTTTATGTTCTCCAACTTGCATCTTTAGTCCTTCCATCTCTATTTTTCACATAAATGCACCTAAAAAGGGCAATTTTCACTCATAATAGATAAATGGTCTCAAAAATACTTAAAAACAATAAAATGATATAATAACACATATTTATGCAATATAAAGTTGGATTTAGTATCATAATTAAGGAATAAAAATGACAGTTTCTAGGTCGAATCACACCTCCAACTAGCTCGATACTCTCCCTCGAGTGTCGCAAATGGTAATTAGGTGAAAAATACTGAGCATTTAAATACTAAGTTAACAAAAAACAAAATAAGATAAAATCCTAACTCACTTTCGTAGGAATCACGGTTACACCTAGCATGTGTAACAAACCTTTAAACATTTAAAGAATAAAAGGACGAGTTATAGTTTCGTTAGAGTTTACTAAAATGACACCCACAAACAGATACAAATCTCCCCAATGCTAACATAGCCCTCCCTAATCTTACAATATCACATGAAAACGAGGAAATGCAAAACAATCCATAGTTATATGAAATCATGGTAAGACCTCTAAAGATACTTAGGGTTTGTTGTTAGAAATTCCTCTCGGCCCAAAAGCTTGGTCTAATCATTGCATATGTCGTTGGTCTATTTACCATCAAATGTATATTTGTTATTCATAGTTCGACAGTTATTTTGAGAAAACATTTGCAAATCACCATTTTATTAAACTCAATTATTACTCGCTTTTTAACATAATATGCATACCTCTATGCTACTTCGCTTGCATGCTTCTGTTTTTTATGCTCGCGAATGCATAATCGATTTGGCTTTGAGCTCTTAGGCTTTTTTTTATATATTTTTTTCCTTATATTTTTTCTCTTAGCCTCTTGGCATTTTATTTGAGCATTTTGGCTTCTTTTATGCTCCAACAATTTTACTACATCGTTCGTCCTTTATAACTCCTGACACTTTTCTGCCTTTATCTCCCCAAACTTTCCCAGTTCGGAAACAAGTACTAGTTCTAGAAATGATGTTGCGTCAATCCATGTTTACACTTATGTGCAAATGAAAACTTATTTGGCATTGCTACAGATTCTTATTCTAGCCAAATTATTCTATATATATATGCCATGAAGGCTATGTGGTCGTAAAACAAAACAGCATGATACACTCCTAAACAGACTCGCAGGGCAATTGTAACCAAGGCAAAGTCACTTCATAATTAAGCAAGTAATAATTAGGTTTTATAAAACAGATGTTATTTCCAATTTTTAGTGATTGTCGCATGAAAATAGATAATCACCAATACACTATTAGAATATATTTAGCATGCAACTTATACAATATTAAACCTCGCTAAATTAGTGTGAGTGGAATAATTAATAACAAAACAGACGTATCGAAAGATATAAAACCATAAAATGATATGAGTATTTTCCGGTTTACAAATTCTCGCCATATGTGTTCACGTATAAGAATAAGTTTCCTATTTTTTTTCCTTTTCTAATTAATCATGCAAAATGTAACAAATGCAATCCTAACACAATTATATACAATTAATCAAAAATAATTTAAACAGGAAAAATATTTACAAAAATAATAAAATCAGGAGTTTATGAACGAATAAATCTTAGTTTGCAGTGTTGCATTAAAGAGCAGCTACTTTTGGAAGATATCGCTAGCTAAACTTCGTCTTCATTCCTTGTATTCCAATGCTATCTTTCTTGCGATCTTGATTGGATTCTCCATAATTAATTGTCTATAAGAACAACTCACATAAAATATGAAACGCATATGCAGAAAAAATCCATATTTAATAATATCAACTACTTAAAAACTCTCTCAAGTGAGAGATACATAGAAAATAAAACAAAAATATGAGGGTTTTGAGACACAAAAAATAAGTAAAATTTTGAAAAATTTCTCCCCATTTAACATGCAATCACCGGTGATGTACCTCACCCCCCAACTAGCTCGGGCAGTGTCTTCACTAACTAGAGAGATCATTAAAACGTCAACGTTGATGTCATGAAAAAAACTAAAAAGTATATGCAAAATCAAACAGAGGACTACACAGAATATATAAAAAACAAATAAAACAAAAACAGATAGCTTGCTCTTTTAAAATTAAACGATTAGGAACGCCAACTTTTACTTACCTCGATTGGGCAGTAGACTAAACAAGCTTCGCCACCCTTCTTCAACAATTTGGACACTTGATTATTCCACAGACGGTTGGTTATGGTCTCGCTTCATTCTTCTCGAGAGGTTTCTTGGGCTTTTTTAGATGGTCGAACAGCCGACTCTTTCTAGCGCACCAATTAGTTACAAAACAGTCGAGTTTTCGAATCAATGATTTTTATCTTACCTCTCCTTCGACTAGTTTTGCCTCTTTTCCATAAGAGGGTTTCACAGTGGTCGTGGACTCAAAACTGCACTGGATTAGCTTCACAAAAGATGACTCTTTCAGATTTAATTGAATGCTTAACAACCTCCCATGGCAAAGCAGCACAAAGAATGCCCTTACGGACTCGGGGTCCTTTCCATAGTCACTCTTATAAAACCATATCTCGGTGATACATGACTCAGACTTCTTAATATCCATGAGCTCCTCCACAACTCTAACTATAGGCTTATCCTGAAACTCCACTTGTCCAGGATTCCGACCTTGCATAAGAAGAAGGATAAGTCTAAAATAGGTTTGCATGATACTAGTTGGGGGAAGCCAAGCCACGTTTATATCTTAGAGTTTACATTGCGTGACACACTCTTGATAGTAGTTTTATTTTTCGAAAGTTTTATCTATGTGAGTATTAAGCTCTTAGCAAGTAAAGTCGAAAGCCCAATTAGATACAAACTGAAATGAAGTTTAAAATGAAGTAGAAAAACATGTATAAACGTTAAACTAAGTGCAACCTTATGATAAAACAGTGAGTTGTCAAAAGCTAGAAACACTTAGGGTGCCTCTTAGAAACTTCATACACATGACTGTGGAGGGGACTATATATATGACCTAGTTTTAGGAATTCCTACCGTGGATTAAATCAGGGTAGTGAGAGGTTACGAGAGTCCCCACCAAATAAAGCCAAGTTGGACTAGACTAAGACGGATACCGAAATGGTCAAGCAAGATTTTGCACGACATCGACTTCCAGGCATTCTTTCGACGAATTACAGTTTGTCCCCAATCTCGACTTCAACACATTAATTCGATTATGAGGAGTTCTACGAGATGAAACTTCTTTTGAGTTTACGATATAGATTTATGGAGTTATACGCAATAATTTTATTCTTATCATTTTTATCGCATTATTTGGTATAGGCAGTAGCATTTTGTTGATTAGACATTGAGGCAAAGCCTCGATTGATATTTTAGAGTTTTAAACTTCTTTGTGAGGCCATTTCCATCACATTTGTCACTTCAAAGAAAAAAAAATTTAGATGAAAAAAAATACCCCATCTCCAAAAAAACTTAAGAAAAAAATTAATTGACTTAATAAGCCAACAGTCTTGTTTATTAGGCTAAGTCATCTGTTGTTACACTTAGCATTTTCTTTTTGTGATTCTGAGATGTATACACCGAGCATGTTCAAAAGCTCGAGTTCATTTCGTTACACGTACTAGATACTCCGAAAGGGAGTCGTGATTTTTAGAGCACTTAGACATTTCTATTTTTAGGAAGTTACATGATTACATTTAGACACTTCCACATTAGGAAGTTTATTATGCTATTTAGAGACGACATCTTCGATTGAGCATCATTAGCTTGAGCCATTTTCGACATCGAGTGGTGGCTGATTCTTCACCGACATAGAAGACTTGACCATTAGGAGTCAAGCGAACATCTAGTTAGGCTTAATAAGCCATATCAACCCTTGGCGAACATCAAGAAGCCGAATGATAGTTTTTGAGTGATTGAGTGGTGTATCAGATGTGTACGTAAAAAAACCGAGGAGTACTCTATTTGGTTGCTAGTTAGTAGTAAATTTGGTAAATCATAATTAAGGGTGTGTTATAGTTGATTTTTATATTTGTTTTTCTCGCCTCTATTTCTTTTAGTGGTTGTACTCTTTGCATCATACGTGTACGTCTTATTTGTTTAATGTTTTGCTCATATAGGGAAAAGCTAGGAAATTGAAAAACTAATATGTTTGTGGGCGTCGTGATAATAACCCTCACAAGACAAAACCCGTCCTTTTACACTTTAAAGGTTTAACCGCTTGTTGTATACGTTAAATGCAATTGTTTTTTCCACGAAAGTAGTTTATCCTTTATTTTTATCGCATTTAGTTTAAGTCTAGTCAGTACACCAAACTCTATTTGCACTTAAAAGAAAAAAAAAAGACCTTACGAGTTTACCTTATCTTTTATCTCTTCCAACACTCAGGACTAGCATTGAGCTAGTTAGGGGGTATGATTAGACCACAAAATGTTATATTTTATATGTTAATATGATGTTAATTACTGTTGTTTCAATGCTATTTCAACCTATTTAGGCCATATTTAGTGTTTTTCCGCTTTTCCCCGGTTTATTTGCACATTTCTATATTTTTGTAGGAAATTGTATGGAATTAGCATAAAAATGAGACAATTACGCAAGAAGACCAAGTGGTGGACTAAAATTCAAGAAATCAAAAGACCAATGTAACGATCCGGTCAAACGGACCGAACCGCCACGCCCGTATCAACAATATTGTCCGCTTTGGCATAACTTCCCAGGGGGGTCACTCATCCTGGTACTTCTCCAAGTTAAGCACGCTTAACTGTGGAGTTCCGTCCTCGCTGTTGTGCCGCACGGCTTTAAAAGGCCTTGTTAATAGGAAATGGATCTTTAAGCTCATATACTACACGAGTACTCTCATATCTTGACGATGTGGGACTGACGCACAACACCGCACCACAGAATTTCCTACCGGAAAATCTGGGTCGTCACAATCACCCTCCCTTTAGGCACGACGTCCTCGTCGGGCACGTCGTCCTTCAGGAGTTCACACACACGTGCTAGTCCCCACATTTCCGGCCAAATAGAGGCTCTGATACCATCTGTAACGATCCGGTCAAACGGACCGAACCGCCACGCCCGTATCAACAATATTGTCCGCTTTGGCACAACTTTCCAGGGGGCTCACCCATCCTGGTACTACTCCAAGTTAAGCACGCTTAACTGTGGAGTTCCGTCCTCGCTGTTGTGCCGCACGGCTTTAAAAGACCTTGTTAATAGGAAATGGATCTTTAAGCTCATATACCACACGAGTACTCTCATATCTGGACGATGTGGGACTGACGCACAAAACCGCACCACAGAATTTCCTACCGGAAAATCTGGGTCGTCACAACCAAGGACCCCCAACTGAAGACCAAAGTTAACCCAAACAAAGACCAAATAGTCTAACTCAAAGGAACATTGTGGAAGCAGACCTTACCGGTCATGCTTATCGGCGAGGTTAGGGCTGATTTAATTAATTAGGTAAAATTTCATAGGGTATATAAATACCTCTTATTCCCATTTGTAAAATACGTTTTTCAGAATATTTTACAACAACTTTTCATTCTTTTTCATCTCAACTCACACCAAAGAGAGAGAGAGGTCAAATATATACTAGTGTCTTGGTGCACAAAAACACGAGTTTATCAACTTTTATTGTAAGTACGTTAATCGTTCTTCAATATTATCTCGTTTAATTCTCTTTGCTGCCTATTATTGCTTGTTTTAGCACATTTATTTAAGTTTAATTGTCTTAAATCAATTATCGTTGCATTTTTAATCGTTAAAACGTATTAATAATATCATATAAGCTAGTTATTATTCGTACATCTTACATGGAAGCAAGGTAGCCACGTGATTAGAGTTGAAATATACAATAAAAATCATTATTAAACTGATTTTATAGTTTTAAAGCTTGAGAAACGATTCGTTGGATTGACAAACCAACCGCTAATGCTCTCCACATTATTTTATTTCGTAATTAATTTATTAAACACCTAGGAAAACGACTAGATCTCTATCCGACCACACGGTTTCTTGGACAATAACTTGGGTGTCTTACCCGAGAAATATTACTACTACGCTCGTGCTCCTGGAAGGATCTCGAGCGATAAAAATAACGCATTCGAGGGGCAGCCAGTATCTCCGTAAATAAGAGTGTTGCTTTGGTAAATGGGACATGTAGATCACGGTTAGAGGGCGAACAAGTGTGTGCCTACATCTTCGAGTTTAGTGTAAGGTCAAACTGGAAGTAAGCTCTACCAACCATCCGTTTTTCGGATAAGGTACAAACCATCTTGTCGGTTAATATTATTTGTTTTGTTGTATGTCGTAGATCGGTCCTTGGCTTTTCGGTAAACACAAAAGTTTTAAATTCCACTGCACCCATCATGTGTGTGTTACTGGATACCAACAGAGAGTTGTAAGGCTTGGATTGAAGGCTCAACGCCGTCGATGAGTAATGAAACTAGCAGGGCTTCGCCGTCTAATAAAATTTGATGTCAAGGCCTTTGTATTTTATTTTGGGATAGTGTGGTGTGTATTTTCTGAATTGAGGTCTATTTATATTGTGGGGATGGCCTTGACTGTTGCTTGAGCTCCAAATTCGAAATTCAAATTTTTGCATTTTCTAACCCATTAGAATAAAATCCAACCGATTAGTTTCTATAAATTTGGTTTAACAGTGCGCCATTTTGAATATCGAATATCTCACATGTTAATGTTTTTCGTGAATTATCATCTCCACAATAATCCTTTGATGATGTATTTTAATTCCTCCAACGTTTATATCTCAATTTGGAAGTATTTTGAATATATTTCCGAGTTTTCAAAAGGCATACCTCGACTTTTCATAAATACACAATTCAACCCGTTAATTTTTGTTTACCCGTTAAAATTTGTCAGACAACCTTGTTGACTTGGTATCTTCTAGAATGCGTTTGTTCTTCATAAATGTCGATTTGACTGTTGTAGAATATATATTAATGGTGCAATACATATTTGGAAATCATTTGAACGTTTTTCAAAGACTCCAAAAGTTGAGGTCGCACCTTCCATATATACACAACCTAACCGGTTATAAAATATTCTAACCGGTTGGAATTGTCTTTTTTTGCTTAGAAAGTTTCTTTCAAGTGTAGTTAATTATAAGAATTAACTTTTAAATCCTTTGTGTATTCTTCTCTGAATGTATAGTCCTTTTGGTTTACTTTATAGAATGTGTACACAATGCAGAAAAGTGTATAAAATTTGAATGATCTGTAATAAAGTAGTTGGAAATATTAGTACAACGATACTTGTTGTGCATAAAATTATTTGTTTGTTATCATCAAAACATAATTCAACTATGTGTAATTGAGGACTGGTTCAGCATTCACTTTTCTAGATTGTGTATGCACTTTTCATAATTGTGTATGCACTTTTTGTGGATGTGTAAGAATTTTTCTGATTATGTTTCCACTTTTCTGGATCGTGTATACACTTTTATAGGATGTGTATGTCCTTTTCTAAATTGTGTATGCATTTATATGATTGTGTATGCAATTTTCTATGTGTATATATTTATTGTGGATTTTGTATGTTTTTTTCTATATATGTGTACTTTTCGTGGATTGTGTATTCAATTTTCTAGATTTTGTATGTAATTTTCTTATTTTGTATGCACTTTTCTAGATTATATATGTACTTTTCTGATTGTGTATACAGCTTTCTACATTGTGTATGCACTTCACCAAAGTTCTTGCGAACCACCACCACTGCAAAAACACAATGGGCAAGTGTTGGGTGGGGGTGGGGGAAAACTTTAATGTGATTTGGTATTATATTTAACAATTGTTTATGCATTTAACACCTATGTATGCACTTCTCCATAGCTCCGACGGATTATCACCGTCGCCGCAAAGCCATGGGCAAATGGTGGATCGGAATATGGGGAAAAACTCTATTTTGATTTCAAACGAGGTGGGGTTGGCGGCGGTCCTACAGAGCTTAGTCGTCCTCATCAGAGTTTTGGCGGGCCACCGTCACAACACACGCGAAAGTGGTGGGTCAGAGTATGGGCAGAAACTCTATTTTAATTTGAAATTGGGTGGGGCTTGGCGGCGATGGTCTGTTAGAGCTCTAGCGACCTCACCGTAGCTCTGATGGACCTCCGTCGCCAACCAATGGGCCAGTGGTTGGTCGAAGTATGGGAACAAACTTTAATTGGGGGAAGAGAGAGTTCGAATGCAGTGTTGTGATTTTTTATATGAGCAGCGTGATAGAGAGTGTGGAGAAAAATACCAAAATGGAAAGTAGCAGTTAAATTGAAGAAAATGTTTATGGTATCAATTTTTTTGGAATATTGAATCCTATTTGGAACTTTTTCGGAATTACCCCTCAGAAATGTGATAAATAGAATAAATTTAATTTATTTTAATTTCGGCATCAGTATGTGACCACAAACTATCAAGATAATATATAAGCTTTTTTGTTAAAAAATCATAATTCATTTATGAGACGTGTTGAGCTTAATTTTTTTTTTCTTATTATGCATTATAATCTGCTTTTTCTCATAATAACTCGGTAACAATTTATTTATTTTCTTAATATGCCGGAGACCGTGGACCCTTTTTATCCTCTAATCGAATACATCCCTTAACCTTCTTTAACCTTTTGAGTTTTGGGTCATATTTACTTCATTGACCTGACTTTCAAAAATATTGAATTGGTGACCCAAGTTTCACATATACTTTGATTTAGTGACCTCCTTTAACTTCACAAGTTTTAAACAATTGCAATATAGTCCACTTAGTTTAAAAATTAATAAAATAGACACCTATTGGTTGAAAATGACAAAATTAACTCTTTAATTTTACAATTTTTGTAAAACACATGTTTTCCAATAAGCAAACTTTTCTTTATAATAAATACAATTTTAGACATAATTTTTGTTCTCTTCAGAAAGGTTTTAATCTGTAAAAAAATTATTTTAATCGGTAAAAATTACACTACATTCGTAAATAATTTTTGATAATTAAATAAAAGTGTACGGATTAATATTAAAAATTGTTTGGTAAATTACAAAAAATTATTAAAGAAAATTACACGGAGTTATCGCACATAAAATTTTACATTCCCATGACTTCAGCATGGAGTTATACTATTTTTTTCGTAACAAAAAGGTTCACAAAAAGACAAATTAGCACTTTTACCAGACTATCAAATAATCAAGATACGCGTAGTGTAATTTTCTTTAATATTAATCTGTAAAATTTATTTAATTATCAAAAATTATTTATGGATGTATTGTAATTTTTGCAGATCAAAACAAATTTTTTACGGAATAAAACCTTTCTGAAAAGAAAAAAAAATTAAATGCAGTGTTTATTTTGTTGGAAAAATTGTATTTAAAGTCGTTTTTTTTCAAAAATTATATCTAAAATTGTATTTATTATAAAGAAAAGTTTGTTTATTGGAAAACGTGTATTTTATAAAAATTGTAAAATTAAAGATTTAATTTTGTCATTTCAACAAATCGGTGTCTACTTTATTAATTTTTAAACTAAGTGGACTGTATTGCAATTGTTTAAAACCTGTGAAGTTAAGGAGATCACTAAATCAAAGTATATGTGAAACCTGAGTCACCAATTCAATATTTTTGAAAGTCAGGTTACTGAATTAAATATGACCCAAAATTCAGGGCATTAAACTGATATTACCCCGACCATCAATAATGTTTATTAATTAAACTCAATCTTTCATTTAAATATGTTTGTTTGGGCAACTGCGATTACATTTACTCCAATAATGTTTATATCTAGCTTGTTCTTGCTATAAATAATCATTTAGAAGTTTATGATCTACTACTGATGTTCCACACCATATTGAGAATTTTCATAGTTTTATATGTAGGTGATAATTTTTGCAAAATAACTTGTTTGTAAACATACATGCCAGAAATTAGACGAATTATTCTTATGAAAGGCTTCTTCTTTTTACCTCGTATTAAGTAATTTCTTTTTAAAATAAGCGCAATACACCCTAAAAAATAAATTATTGTTTCAACATCTATATACTTTCTCGGACAAGTCAAGTAATCTTTAAGCCACAATATTCAACTAAAGAATTGCTACCGTTGATTAGACCACGAAATGATCATTTTTTGTTGTTCATATGATATGAATTGGCGTAGTTTTGTTGACATTTAGGCTTGTTTACGCCATGTTTTGTGTTTTTCTGCCTTTTCCCGGTTTACTTGCAATTGTTTGTATTTTTATAGGAAAAATCATGAATTTAGCACAAAAACAAGACAATGACGCAAGAAGACCAAAGGAATGACTAAAATAGAAGATTTCAGAAGACAAAGAACCCCAAAAGAACCCCAAGAAAGTTGCAAAACGGAATCAAATCAAGATAGAGAAAAAAAAGCTTGTAGAAGCCTGACCGGTGAGGTGCCGTTATATTTTAAATTTTGGATAAGATAAAATTTGTTAGGTTTTGGATAAATATATATACTCTTTCCCTGATTGTAAACCTACGTTTTTTTATCACTTTTCAGCAGCTTTTAGAGGAGGCAAAAGCCTAAAGAGGCCATCTCTCTAAAAACTCTATTCAATTCAATTTTCCTCACTTTTTATATACAATTTCATAAAGTTTCAACCAATAACATTGTTCAACACCAATTCCTCTTGCGTAACCTAAGTTTTCTTATTATCATTATGATTAGACCACGAAATGATCATTTTTATGTGTAAAAACGATATGTATTAGTGTTGTTTCGTAGACATTTCGGCTTGTTTAAGCCATATTTTGTGTTTTTCGTATTTTTCCGGTTTATTTGCGTTGTTTTACATTTTTGCAGGAAAAAGTCTGGATTTAGCACAAAAACGAGATAAGGACGCAAGAGGACCCAATGGAAGGACCAAATGAGAAGAATTTAAAAGTTGAAGGGTCTGAAATCAGCTCCAAAGAAGTTGGAAAACAAAATCAATTGAAGATAAGAAGAAAATAAGATTTTGGAAACTGACCGGTCAAGTCAATTCAGATTTTTATGTTTTTAAAGATATAGTTTGTTAGGGTTGTGTGATTATAAATACATCCCTACCCAGCCTATTTTCATTCGTTCAGAATTCCAGTTTCGTTTTAGAGAGATAAAGATAGAGAGAGAGAAATTACAAGTTTTATACCAAAACTTCATATTTTCCGATAATTGCCTAATAAGGTATTTATTTTCTGTGATATTCGTCGTTCTCTTATCTTTATTGCGTTATTGATTATTTTGGATCCGTTGGCACGTAGTACAGTGTTAAATATTAACTCGCTTGTAGTTGTTAGGAAGGTTGATGATAATTAGCTAGTTCTTAGTAAAAAAAGAAAAAACTAAACCTATAATTGGATTGAATTGACTTGTTGTTTTTAGGATTAATTATCATTTCAGACTCTTTAATTTATTCACCATAACTTCATATGTACTTGCATGATTAGGATTGACGCCCTAAAATTGGAAACGTTGTAAAACACTCGAAAACACAATTTAATCCTATCCTAAATCCGTCCGTGGATCAATAACTTGGATAATTTACCCGTTATTTACTATAATTGATGTCGTGCTCCTGCGGCACTTCCTTACATGGAAAAAAAACACGTTTGGAGGGCAGTCAGTATTTTGGCACCGTTGCAGGGGACGGTGATAAAGATTAAGTTTTATTTTTTGCCTGTTTATGCTTGTTCTTTATTCTGTCCATATTTTCATAAATCTATAAACCCTCACCGGTCACACTCCAGTTTAAAAAACATTAATTGTTGATTTAAAGAATCAGTAAAAAAAAAAAAACTTTCTGAAATTTATTAATATAAATTCCGAAAATATTAATAAAACCCAAATTGTTAAAGGTTAGTTAAAGAAAAAGATAAGAATAAAAATATATCAAATATAAAACAAATCTTTTCTAACCAATTTTGGATAAACTAGATCCTAAAAAGAAAATTCCATCATAACAAACCATATATCTTAAGAATAGGATAAATTTTCAGCAAATTTTAAAATTTATTGATTTTCGAAATTAAAAATTATTACTTTCAATAATTAATTATTATTTTTGGAATTAATTTACTTTAAATAAAAAAAATCGGGAAAATTCTAAATAATTATTTCTCAGATTTCCAAAATCTGATTCATTATAAAAAAAACCAAATTAATTTCATGGTTTGAAGAACCAGATTCTTAAAATAAAAAAAATTATTATTTATTTTTAATTAATTAATTTTAATTAATCATTAAATTTTAATTAATTAAAAAAATAACTCAAAAATTCAAAAAAATTACTTCTCTGGTTTAAAGAATCAATTCTCCAAAAGAGAAAAATATTAATTATTTTGGAGTGATTAATTTGATTTATTTTGAATTAATTATCAAAGAGTTAATTTTTTTTTTAAAAATGTCGTTCATTTATCACCCGCATAAACCTTATCTGGTGGGGATAGAAGGACTAAAAGACTTTCATAATCTAAGTCCCGAACGTCAAAACAACCAACAACCGCAATTCTTAAATCTTGAATGGTCTCGACCACCCGAGTCTAACGCTCAAAATGCTCAACAAATAAACAAAAATCAGTCTCAACCTCAAAGTCAGACATCTGAATGGACGTCGAGACCTGATGGCTGTCGGGTGACGATGACCGATTGGGTAAGTTGATCACCGACTCCTTCACCAAGTTCCAACTTGGAGTGAACGAAGACGGTCGATCACCGGCACAACTTGCTGCCAAGCTTAACGGTCAACCTAAAACTGATAACACTCCTAAAAATGATGAGCAAGCTCGACATAATCCGCTCTCACCTTCAATAAACCATCAAAGCATCACTCAACCGTTAATTGAAACTCTTAATTCAAGGACCAAGTCTGACCTTCTAACTGAACGAGAGAAGATGATAGAATTTCTTTAAATTGAGTAGGATGTGTTTCAATAGCTTTAAGAACCATAAGTCTTTCCTCTCACAATCGGACTAACATAGGGGTAATATAGAGATATTCTATATAGCCGCACCTAAACAGATTAGGGACATGATGGATGTCAAGTGGCTCTCGGACTTGATTGACTTTACCCCTTATCAAATTTTTGCCCTCATTGAGGAGATCATCACAAATGAAAAGGAGTGGGGAATCATCATTGAGGAGGCAATTGAATCACCACCGGTTACCAATAGTGATTTTAAGATCGAAGAGGTAACCCCCATGGTAGTTCCAGTCGCACCAAAACTTATTCCTCAGCCAAACTTAGAGCCTAAAATTCGAGTAATCATACCACATAAATCAATTCATCCTTACACTCCAACTCATAAAAGAGTTGAGGAGTCAAAACTAAATGAGAGAATGTGTGATAATAAAACTGAGGTTTGTGACATTGGTAAAGAAACTAATGAGGAGGTGATGGTCACACAACCCAAAAGTGGGGTGTGTGATATTAGTAAAAATAAAGTGGAGGAGGTGATGATCACATGTCCTAAAAACGAACCTAATGAAGTAGTAATAGATACTAGGTTAAACTTAAATGAAAACAAGAAAATTTGTCAATATTGTTTAGTCCAGTGCATGTGGTCTTTACATGCACTCAACGTTAATTGTTTTCCAATCTTGCCAACATTGAGGTCATTGTGAGATTTAATTGGGGGGCGAAGTACATCACCGTTGAATGCATGTGAAAATGGAAAGAATTTTTCAAAAAAAATGTTAATATATGTGTTTTTAGTTAAGTAGAACCCCCATTTATTTTTATTTTTATAAAACCAAGAAGATCAAACAAAAAAAATAAAAAAATTTGAGTCTTTATTTGTATTCTCTCACTAGAGAAAGTTTTTATGGAGTTTACTATAATATATTACGATTTCTTCCACACTTGTGTTTTATGTTTCGTTTAGTACTTTGATTAGACAGGCGCAAGTAGTGGAGAAGTAATCGAGACTATGAACATATGAGCATTACTTGATGTACGACGTGGTGGCCATTAGCCATCTTCCGACAATTAGCTCATTTTCTTCCGCTCAGTACCGCACAAAAGGTGTATCTAATTTATAACTCCGCTCTTTATTAATTTTGAATATATTCTTCGTGTTTAGGATAGAATGTTTTGCATTGTAAATATTTGTGTTAGGATTGCATAAGAAAAACATAAAATAAAAAAAGAAACAAAACCCTTATATTGTTTTAATTTATTGTTTAAGAAAACCAATTTTAATAGGAAATCAGGTGGCGATACCTTGAAAACCGAAAAAAATACTCCTATTACTTTATGGTGTTAAATCTTTAGATACGTTTGGTTTGTTATTAAATCTTTCACTCAAGCCAATTTAGGGCGAGATAATATTGTATAAATTGCATGCTATACCTAGAGTTTAAAATGTATTTACGCTTACTCATTTTCTCGCGACAGTCCCTAAAAACTTGCAAAAACCATTTTTATAAAATTTCATACTATATACAAAGCTCTATTTTAAGTAGACGGTGTTCTTAATCTCGGTAATTTGTTGTTGGTGCCCTAGAGCCCCAGCATTAGGTTATGGGTGGATCGACATGTATGCAAACCCACCGTTCTCTAAGAGAACATGTCTAGTCTTACGGCATATACTAATATTATGGCTAAAAGACATTAAAATATTGTCTAGCATGCCAATCGTAGCAGAGGATGATCAAACGAAGTCTGCATAGTAGGTGAGGTGCATATCAAGAGGGTGTAGGGAGCCAAGTAAGAATCTACACATTCTAGCTCAATGATATGCCATCGGAGTGCCACAACACAAAATAACCCGATCTAATGAGGCTGTTATGTCAAAAAAACCAGCAGCACCAGCCCATTACTTAAAAGAACCAAACTATCCAAGTAAGCCTAATCCATAGTCATCCAAGCTTCACACAATAGCAACAAACTAGACAAGCTCCGCCAATACTCAATTAGCAACAGTCGAGACAAAATCAAAGTATACGTAACAACAAAAATGGGTACATAAAAAATGTATCCAAATCCGGTATATAAGCCAAAAGGCCATACTTGTTACAAGCAAAATATATAATATTTCATCCAAAAAAGATGACACGTGACATAACAGACCACATGTACAAAGAGTGCACTGTAACTTAAAAATATTCCAACTCAATTAGATATTGTAGTTGTGACTGTGGTGCCAACACACTGAATAATCCAATCTAATCAGTCCTACTAAGTCGAAAAATCCAAAAGCACCTGTAGGCACTCAAATTTTACAATAACCAAAAGTATGACACGTGTCCCCTAACTTAAATTAAAGGTAATTACTAATTTTCTAATTAAAAAAGAGAAGAAAATATTAGTATACTAAAAGCAAAAAGAGAAAGAAAAATGCATATTTATTGTCACATAAAAGAAAAGGATAATAAGTATACGAAATATAAAATATTTCGTTTCTCGAGAATGATTAATTCATTGCAAATGAAAGAGTAACTTCAAACGTATGTTCTTTTGTAATGTTTTCAAACCATTTAGGTTTGTTTAAATGTACTTATTTGTTCATGGACCTATTTGGTAAAAATGCCAAACTTGGAGAGGCACCGCTGCAAATATTTCACACCAACTACTATAAATAGAGGGGGAGGCCTCACATTTTGAGGGCACCAAAAATAAATTCAAGGCAAAGAAGACTTAGAGAGAAGCTCTGCAGAATTCAAGCCAAAATCAAGCCCCGAAGCCTCGAAGATCAGCAAGAAGATTCGAAGTTTCATCAAGTTTATCAACAAATCGAAGAAGATCCTACGTTCGATCCGCAAGAAGCGATAAAGGCCGCAAATCCGACGTTTCCCAAGATCAATCTTCAAAGACCTTCAACAAATTCGAAGATCTTCAACCAAGTTCATCAACAAACTCAAACAAATCCACCGTTCGATCTGCAAGAAGCAATAAAGGCCGCAAATCCGACGTTTACCAAGATCAATCTTCAAAGACCTTCAACAAATTCGAAGATCTTCAACCAAGTTCATCAAGAAACTCAAGCAAATCCACTGTTCAATCCGCAATAAGCATTCAAAGCCGCGAACTCGACGTTTCTCAAGATCAAGTCAAAAAAATATCTTCATTAAAGCTGAAGAACACCAATCAAGTACAAAACAAACTCAAGGGAATCAACATTTGATCAAGATAAACAATATCAAGCTCGCATCAACTATTTCTTCAAGAATCCAAGCATTTGATCCCAAAACAAGTCAATCAAGCCACCAAAAGTTGTTCGAAGGAAGAATCAAAGGATTATTTGTTTTCTAGCTTTGTAGAAAATTATTCAGAGAATTGTACTTGCATAAATTGAAATATAAATTCCTTTGTTCACCATTAATTTTCCTGTCTTTTATTTTTAAGCCTTAGTGAAAATTTGTGTGAAACAAATTTTGGCACACCCGGTGGGACAATTCTCTACCTTTCATCTCTTCCTTTCATAAGTTCCTAAAAAAAAAAAAAAAAACCATCGATGGCTCCAAAGAAAGATATCTTCAAGGAAGTTGAAGATTCTTCGCTCCATTCCAAGAAAACATCAATAACAAATTCCCCTCGAATCACCCGTAGCAAATCTGTTGCTCCACAATCATCAAGTCAAACAATGGATTCTTACAAGCAAGGAAGTACTCGCTTCCTATGGAGCGATGAAGTCAAAGAGGTATCAAAAGTTAAAGAAGATCTAGAAATATCTTGTGGAAGACATGGCCTCGATGATTCCTTCATAGCAGCAAAACTTATCCTCCAACAGATACTAAAAGAAGGATTGTTGGAAAATAGTACAGATTCAGACTCTCCACCAAATACACCACGATCTTCTTACACTGATTCAACAATTATGCCAGTTTTAACTACGAATGCTATGGCATTGGAAGAGCAAGTTAGCATCATCTCGAAGACGGTTGAAACTCTTGTAAAGACTACTAATGACCGTGATCACCAATTTGCAATAATGATGAAAAGGATAGAGCAGATTGGAACATCAAGTGAGGTTGCTGCGAATAAAGAAAAGATGAAAGAAGATGCAGAATCCTCGAGCTTACATCAGAAGAAGAAAGAAACTATCGAACCGCGCTCAGATGGATCACTTCCCATTGATCAGCTAAAAGACCTCATACTTGGTACAGTTAAGGGTAGATATGAAGAAATAACACCTTCTTCCTTTGGCTACGTCAAGCCTTATACTCAAAGGATTGAAAAATTGAAGATGCCTTTTGGCTATCAACCGCCCAGGTTTCAACAGTTTGATGGAAAAGGGAATCCAAAGCAACACGTAGCCCACTTTGTAGAAACATGTAGCAATGCTGGGACTGAAGGCGACCTCATTGTGAAACAATTTGTTCGTACGTTGAAAGATAATGCATTCGATTGGTATTGTGACCTAGAACCAGGAACAATTGATAGTTGGGAGCAACTAGAACACGAATTTCTCAACCGCTTCTACAGCACCCGACGTACGGTAAGCATGATTGAGCTCACCAACACCCGCCAATGGAAGGATGAACCTGTCACCAATTATATCAACAGATGGAGAGGGTTGAGCCTAAGCTGCAAGGATAGGTTGTGTTAATCATCAGGCATCGAAATGTGCATCCAAGGCATGCATTGGGGCCTAAGGTACATTCTTCAAGGAATAAAGCCAAAGACTTTCGGAGACCTAGCAAGTCAGGCTCATGATATGGAACTCAGCATTTCTTCATGCGGTGATCAAACCTTTCCAATTCAGATGGTACCCAAGTATATAGCGAAACAAGAAGGCAATAAGTGGGTCAGGTCTCGTCCAAGCACTGATAAAAAGGAATCATTCTTCACATCAGTAAGCCAAACAAAGTCAACCCCACAATTTAAGATCAAAACACATATGAAGAAAACTCAAGGTGATAAAACCCAAAATCAGTGGAACGAAAAGAGAAGACTTACTTTAAAGGAAATGCAAGAAAAGGAGTATCCATTTCCCGATGATGAAGTTCCCCGAATGCTCGATGAACTTCTTGACCTTAAAGTCATTGAACTACCGAAGATGAAACGTCCAGAAGAGGCCGACAAAGTAGAGGATGAGAATTACTGTAAGTATCATCGTCTTATTATCCATCCTACTCAACGATGTTTCGTATTGAAGGAGAAAATTGTTCAGTTGGCCAGCCAAGGCAAGATTTCCTTAGAAGAAGAAGAAACAACAAGTACTCATTATGCTAGTATCATGGACGACCTTCCAATTGAAGATACACGTCGAGATTTCACTATGTCTATCCAATTTGGTTCCTTCCCACCAGTTGAAATTGGGGTCATTGGGTTTCCTTCTACAAACTTTCATCAAAGTAATGAGTCCATCATACAAGAAACTGCGGAAAACGATAACATATCACTCAAGAAGAATGATAATATGACTGTGTCTCTAAACTTGGGAAGTACTTCAGCTATCTCACATAATGAAGAGGATTTGAATTACAAATTCAGTGAGAATGGACATTGTTACTTTGACGTATGCGATTGCGAAGATTGCTTGGAAGATCAATGGAAAGAGTTCTGTAAAGACGAAGAAAGACCAAAAGAAAATAAAAAGAAAAACAAAAGGAAATCAACTCAACAGGTACTTAGAGAAAAATATGAAGCTGGAGATCTAGAAGTCGGATTACTTGGAGAATCGTTTGGGAAGTTTGACTACTTTGTTAAATACTCGAGGACACAAGAAATTGACCACCGTCCACATTTGTCTACATTTTGCAAAGATTTCTGTCAAGAATGCCAACTTATTCTTAAAGAAAGATACGCAACCGGCGATAAACAAGTTGGGCTGCTTAAGGAGGCTGATGGTGACTATTATGTTCTACGATACAAAGAGCGAGTGATTGAAAAATCCTCTCCAGAAAGACCAAACATGGGGATTCCAATCGCCTACTACCATCAAGGAAATCCTATCTACAAGTTCAAAGACGACGACGGTCATTGCTTCTGGGATGTTTGTGAATGTGAAGGATGTATAAATGATAGATATTCTGAAGATGAAGATGAGGATGATTGGTATGTTGCCTCATGTAATGTTGCAAGTATTGAAGAGCTCCCCGAAGAAAAGGAAGACGATTTCACCATAGTCTCACAGACACCCACTAAATCTGAAGAAGTAAATGAATCAGCAAACATGACGACTATCAATTTTTCTGAAGAAGACTTGCTACTTGATTCAATGCCTCATAATCGTCCACTCTTTGTAACTGGGTATTCTCAAGAAAAGAGAATTAATAGAATTCTATTAGATGGTGGGTCAGCCGTAAATATCTTACCACTTCGAACAATGAATGATCTTGGCATTCCCATGGATGAACTTTCTCATAGTCGTTTAATGATTCAAGGATTCAATCAAGACGGACAACCTGCAATTGGAACGATTCATCTAGAGCTGTTAATTGGAGAGTTAACTTCAACGGTATTGTTTCATGTACTCAACGCTAAGACTTCTTATAACATGTTGCTCGGTCGGCCTTGGATTCACGAAAATAAGGTCATACCATCCACTTTTCACCAATGCTTCAAATATTGCCAAGGTAATGTGGTAAAGAAAGTTTTAGCAGATGACAAACCATTTAGCGGAGTAGAGTCTTACTATGCAGATGCGAAATTTTACTCAAAAGATACAAAGGAAAAAGGATCAGAGCTTATAGTACCATATGCGTCTTCAAGAAAGACCATTTCCAAGAAAACCCCTATTGTTTCGTACGCATCGAGTCTCGCAAAGAATGATGACACCGAAATTGATGATCTAACTTTTCCAATCACTAAGTTCAAGCAACTCTCAGTGTTGAAAGGATTTGTCAGACCAGTACACGGACCCTTGAAAGAACATAAAAACCTACCAAGGGTGAGAACTAGTGAAGGTTTCGATCCAAATGCCTACAAGATGCTTGCAAATGCTGGTTATAATTTCAAAAAAACATGTACTCTTGGACAATTGGCGCCTGAAGTAACTGAGCAAAAAATGCATGGATTAAATCAAACTCAACACTTGCTCAAGAAAAAGGGATTTCGCATAAAAGAATCTCGTGCAGGGATCGGCTTTGTATCACCATCGCCACCCCGTATAGTCATAAAGAAGTCAAGCAACTGTTACACTACGTTCGAAGAGGATGTTCCCATAACAAAAATCAATCCAACAATCTTTAATCGTTTGGGACCTAGGAGGCGACCATCCGTATTTGATAGGTTGTCTATTGAACGTAAATCGGTGCATGAAAGATTAAGGAAAACAAGTAACTTTCGAGCATCAGTGTTTCAAAGGTTAACACCCAGGCACAATTATATTCAAAAGCAACAAGGGGCATCATACGAAAAGAATAACTCTCAGCAAAGACTTGGAAGTCTTTTGATCTCTACACCATCTGCTATAGAAAGTTTAAAGACAAATAAAGATAAAGATACACAAAAAATTGTGGCTAAAAAAAAGGATAGTGCTATAAAAGTCACAAGCATTTGTTATGATAATCCAGAAGAGGCGAAAACCGTTACTTCGTATTATATTACGGAAAAAGAAGATGAGGACGAGATCATAGAAGATGTAGATGAAGCACCACCGGAATTTGAAGAAGGTGTCAAGTCTACCGTC
Organism: Primula veris; assembly: GCA_963682055.1. Taxonomy (NCBI): domain Eukaryota; kingdom Viridiplantae; phylum Streptophyta; class Magnoliopsida; order Ericales; family Primulaceae; genus Primula; species Primula veris. Next base: position 16,429,673 of record OY821747.1, on the reverse strand, counting down.
GACGAATTAAAAGAGGTTAATCTTGGAACGCTCAATGACCCAAGACCGACATATTTGAGCGCTTTGTTGAACTCTGAAGAACAAGAAGCTTACGTAAAACTTCTCATGAGATACAAAGATGTTTTTGCATGGAATTACGAGGAAATGCCTGGGCTTGATCCTAAGATAGCAGTTCACCACCTCGCCATAAAACATGGCTCACGACCGATCAAGCAATGTCAACGAAGGTTTCGGCCAGAACTAGTCCAACAAATTGAGAAAGAGATTAATAAGCTAATTGAGGCAGGTTTCATTAGAGAGGTCAAATATCCAACATGGATCTCAAGTATAGTTCCTGTCAAGAAGAAAAATGGGCAGATTCGAGTTTGTGTTGACTTTCGAGATCTTAATAATGCATGCCCAAAAGATGAATTCCCACTCCCGATACCAGAACTCGTGATAGACTCAACAACTGGACATGAAGTTTTGTCATTCATGGATGGATCGTCAGGCTACAACCAAATTCGCATGGCTCCACGAGAAGAAGAGATGACAGCTTTTCGCACACCTAAGGGAATTTATTGCTACAAAGTGATGCCATTTGGACTAAAGAATGCGGGGGCCACATATCAACGTGCAATGCAAAGAATCTTTGATGATATGCTTCATAAAAATGTTGAGTGTTATGTTGATGATATCGTTGTCAAAACAAAGAAAAGAAACGATCATCTTGAAGACCTTGAATCGGTATTTGAGAGACTACGGAGATATCAACTAAAAATGAATCCACTTAAGTGCGCTTTTGGAGTCACATCAGGAAAGTTCCTTGGCTTCATCGTCCGCCATCGAGGAATTGAAATTGAGGAATCAAAGATCGAAGCTATTGTAAAAATGCAGCCACCGAAGAATATCCATGAACTCAGAAGTTTACAGGGAAAACTAGCCTATCTACGTCGTTTCATATCAAATCTGTCGGGCCGTTGTCAACCATTCAGTCGCATTATGAAGAAAGGAACATCGTTTGAATGGGACGAAGCTTGCGATAACGCGTTCAAAGTTATTAAGTCATACTTGACAAAGCCACCTGTTTTAGCTGCGCCTACTCTCGGAAGACCATTAATTTTATATTTGGCGGCGCAAGAGCGTTCTATTGGAGGTTTATTAGCTCAAGAAAATGAACATGGAAAAGAGAACGCCCTTTATTATTTAAGCAGGATGATGACACCATGTGAAGTCAATTATACGCCAATTGAGAAAATGTGCCTCGCTTTAGTGTTTGCAATCAACAAGCTTCGACATTATTTTCAAGCTCATACAATTCGTTTGATTTCGAAAGCTAACCCGGTCAAATATGTCATGTCAAAACCAGTATGGTCAGATAGGCTAGCAAGATGGGCACTACTTTTTCAAGAATTTGACATAGTCTATGTTCCTCAAAAATCCACCAAAGGACAAGCACTTGCTGACTTCTTAGCAGACCATCCTATACCAGCTGAGTGGGAGCTATCAGAAGATCTGCCTGATGAAGATGTTATGTTCATAGAAATACGTCGCCCTTGGACAATGTATTTTGACGGAGCCTCTCATCGTGAGGGGGCAGGTGCTGGAGTAGTATTCATTAGCCCTGAAGGAGATGTACTACCTTATGCTTTCTCCCTAACTCAAAATTGCTCGAACAACATGGCAGAATACCACGCCCTTATCTTGGGACTTGAAATGGCTTTTGAAGCAAAACATCAACATATGAGAGTATATGGGGATTCTCAACTAATTATAAAACAAGTATTAGAAGAATATGAAGTAAAGAAAGAAGAGTTATTACCATACCGTGACTACGCTGCAAAACTTATCACAAGGATCGGAGATGTTACCTTAGAGCATGTGCCAAGGAAAGAAAACAAACAAGCAGACGCTTTGGAAAAATTGGCATCAAACCTAGCTCTTCCTGGGGAACACGTAAAAATCCCAATATGTGAGCGGTGGATAATACCTCTAGAGGATGAAAGGGCTAAAAATGATGTGGAAGAAGTCACAACTATTTCTATCATTGAAGTAGAAAGGGAAGATTGGAGGCAACCGATCATCGATTACTTAGAACATGGTAAATTGCCAGATAATCATCATAAGAAAGTAGATGTGAGACGCCGCTCAACAAGGTTCATTTTCTTCAAAAACACTCTTTACCGTCGATCTTTTGAAGGTTTGTTTTTACGATGCTTAGACAACGAAGAATCAAGAAAAGCAATGGAAGAAGCGCATTCCGGTATTTGTGGGGCTCATCAATCTGGTCCAAAGCTCCATTTTCGAATAAAAAGAATGGGCTATTATTGGCCCACCATGGTTAAAGACTGTTTAGAATACGCCAAAAGGTGTCAAGCTTGTCAGTTCCATGCAAACTTCATTCATCAACCACCCGAACCATTGCACCCTACAGTTGCTTCTTGGCCATTCGAAGCATGGGGACTCGATGCAATTGGCCCTCTTCCTAAGTCTTCCGGAGGTCATCTTTACATACTTGCAGCCACTGATTACTTTTCAAAATGGGCTGAGGCGGTACCTTTGAAAGCCGTAAATAAAGAAACTGTGGTGGATTTTATCAAAAGTAATATCATATTCAGATATGGAATACCGCGCTACATTATCAACGACAATGGGACGCCCTTTTACAATAGGGTGATGACCAACTTGTGCGAGAAATTCGGTTTTAAACAACATAATTCTTCAATGTACAATGCACCAGCTAATGGACTTGCCGAAGCTTTTAACAAGACACTTGGGAATTTGTTGAAAAAGGTGGTGGCTAAATCTAAAAGAGATTGGCACGAAAGGATCAAAGAAGCTCTGTGGGCATATCGGACCACATATCGAACGTCAACTCAAGCCACTCCATATGCACTTGTTTATGGGGTAGAAGCTGTTCTTCCTTTGGAAAATCAAATACCATCACTTCGAATAGCTATACAAGAAGGACTAACTCTTGAAGATAATGCTTGCCTTCAATTGGAAGAACTTGACGCGCTTGACGAAAAGAGACTTGAAGCTCAACAACGCTTGGAATGCTATCAAGCACGAATGTCAAAGGCCTTCAACAAAAAGGTTAAGCGAAGGTCTTTTCAAAAAGGGGATTTAGTACTTGCAGTAAGAAGACCCATCATCATAACACGTCGCACAGGAGATAAATTTGTCTCCAAATGGGATGGACCGCACACAATAATCGAAGTCTACTCTAACGGCGCATACAAGTTGAGCACTGAAAATGGTTTGAAGATTGGCCCTATCAACGGAAAATTTTTGAAGCGCTATTATCCTTAAAAGAAGACAAAGAAAACTCCATGAAGCACGAGTATAAACTGCATGTTACTCTTGGCCCACATGAGTATAAATTGTGAAAGGCACCCAACTGAACTACGTTTGGCTTGATCCCTCACGGGTACATAGGCATCTTGAAGTCCTTCTTTAAGATCAGTCATACATAAAAAAAAATCTTACTCTGGTTTGTCAATAGCAAAACTACGGAATATTAAAACAATATATATATCGAAGCAAAAATATTCCGATTAAGGAAATAAGTTGTTTTAGTAATCCAAATATGGTCAATAAATCGCAAAAAGATCATTTTATTTATTAAAAAAAAAACACCTACAAAGATTGAGTCAAAATTGGGGTAACTAATAATATAAGTTACGTATCAGGAACACTCGATATAAACAGCGAACCAACAATGTTTTTATTAGCCTGACATGAACTTAAAAAAAAAAAAAAAACGGGGGGAAATTTTAACAAGTTATTGCCAGTTTAAAGGAAAGATTATGTATAAATTCTCGTAAATGGTTTTATCATTCTACACATCTCACAAGTCCAGATCCATCAAGAGGGACGAAAAAGTTCTTTGCTACAAAGGTAGATTTTGAAGACTGATTACTCGGCGGTTTATGATCTAATTCGAAAGTTCTAAGCAGAGGTGACCGAACTTCTTCGCACACAAGAATAAAATGATCAGACTTGTTTCACCATCATTAGACTCAAATTTTCCATCAAATGAGTTTAAATGTTACCATTAAAGATGACGAACAAGTAAGCAAGTCTCCAGCTGAATTTTATCTTGCCTTCGTCACTTCAAACCCAACAAGGACGAGCTAGTACACTCTCGCCACGAGTCAAAACAATCTTCAGATTTTTGGATTAAACAACAGCTCTTATGAGTCCGGTTTATCATTTGAACTGTAATAGAAAAATTTGAGAATGCTACGAATACTACGACTTCAAGCTTTGCTACATGTTCAGCCTCATGTCCATATTTAAACGTATTTTTCTTTATAAGTGTGGTTCTAGCTTCTCTAGATAAATACACTGAAGATAAAGAGGGGGCAACAAGGAAAAATTACAGAGGGCTAAAAAAAAAAAAAAAAAAAAAAAAGGAGGACCAGATCGAGTTATCGGCAACGGTAGCAGATAACAAGATAAGGAACTCGTTGTATGGTGTAACAAAGTTCAAAGAGTCGACAAAATATATAAAGAAACAGGCTATATCAAAATAAAGATAACTGTAGCAGATAAACGAAATTGGCAAAGTCTTATTCAAAAAGAAAAAACATACATTATTCGGAAAAACAGGACAAAGCTACATGAGCTGCTACTAAAAAAAAACGACATAAATCTGCCAGAACATAAATAATTAAGAAAACAAATTGTAGCCTATGATCTCTCCACGAGCATGCTCTAACAACCTCGAAAGCTCTCCCAATCGATCTTCTGCTTCGTTTTCGTGGGTCTTAAGCGTAGTAATCTCTTCATTAAGTAAATCAACATCTGCTCGCAATTTTGATACTTTGTTCTTCTCTCCACTCAACGACGACTTTTTCTCCTTGTACTTTGCTTTCAACTCATCGATCCGGGTCATAGTAGTGGCAAGCTCATTCTCCAAATCTTTAATATTGGTCTTGCATTTTACTTGATCAGAATCCAGAACTCCGAGTAGTTTACTTTTCTCTTCGATAACCAATTCTTGAGAATTTTTCGACTTACTTTCCAAAGACAGTAAGCGCTGCTGATCATATTCACAAGCTTTGTCAAATAGCTCTGTAACTTTATTCTTCAAAAATGACAAGTCAAGGTTCGTAACAATAGCCATTCCCTTTAAGATATTGGAGACCTCCTCTTTGACTTTGAGCAAACTAAGCTGCTGCAAGCTATAGCCCAAAAGCTTCTCCTCAAATCTTACCCACAATGACTTAAGATAGTCATTCTGACAAGCTGCAACATCATCAGCACTTACGAACTCTGAGTTTGAAGAAAGAACATGCCTTTTTGGAACCTCTGCACATAATTTAGAAACCTCTTCTAGCATCTGAGGGAAATCGGCGCATTCCCCAAGCAACTGGGACATGTCGCCCATGCTCTCGCCAAACGATAGTCTTTCCGTCTCATTATCATTATTGCCAATGCCTTCTTCGTGAATTTCATGTTCCGGCTGAAATATTTATACAATGGTATTAGCAAAGAAAGAAAAAACTTAAGGAGGGAAGTATTCAACAAACGAATAGGTTTTATCAATTACCTCCGAGAATAATCTCTTTTCGAGCATATCCTTAGCAAGGCGATTAAAATCCCCTTCACCAACATTATCTTCGAAAACTTGAAGTTCCGGCTAAAAAAGAATAAAGTAACATGTATCAGAAAGTGCAAATATACATAGTTATAAAAAATAAACAGTCAAAAGAAAGAGGTTACACGAAGACCTTCGAAGTTAATCTTTTCCCCGATACATTTTGTACCTGGTCATGTAGATTTCCCTCACCAGAGTTACCTTCAACAAATCGATCTTCCAACTGCAATTTTTACAAAAATGAGGATAAAATGAACTATAAAACAAAGAGGAGGGAGAAAGGAATCAACAAATTGGAAGGAGTTTCTATCGACTAATTTTGCAAAGGTCACGACCATGTTCAGAATTATTACGCAAAGGGTTGAGCCAAAAAAAAAATAATAATAATAAAAAAAAAAATAAAAAAAAATAAAAAATATACGGTAACAAGTTTTATTGCATGACCTCTGTGTTGGTTTTGTTAAACCACTATGGAGCATTAGTAGCAACAATATTACAGTGTTAAAACACTTGCAATGCTACATATTCTCTCTAAAAAAAAAAAGAGGGAAGCAAAAGGTACAAATAGATATTACAAAATGAATAAACAAATGTGACCAAATCCATTCCAGGTACGGCATAACCTACCTTGTTCCTTTCACACAAAGGAGAATAGCAGGCATACAAAGTGTATATATGCAGCAAATTAAGGGTTTCATCATAATAATCTACTCAAATTACCACATAAAGCCTACTGATAGTAGAAAACAGTCAAAATAATGATAAAGAAAGAGTTTAAACCAAATACCTCCAACACTGATGTTCCCTTTGGAGCATTTTCATCTTGAGGATTGAGATTTACATCAGTAGAGATAACAGTTCTCCTTTTTTGACGACGATGATGACGCTCACTATCACTTCGACTATCTTCCAGATTATAAACAGGAGACGAACAACGTTTCTCAGGTCGTTTGGGATTCACATGAGGTATTGTGGCACTGGAAGACGTCTCAGACATTTGCAACATATCAACGTTAGGATGAGAAGATATATTAGGGTCACCAACAACTTTTCGAGTACTAGCGATAATTGTTTCTCTCTCATCAATCAAATAATACCCATGAACTTCTACCCACCATTCCCTAAACCTTCGGGTCACGTTCGCTCTAAGTTTTTCAGATAGAGGAGGAACAATTGCCTTTGAGTCAGGATATTCATGAATACTATAACGCCAAAACTGAAGTCCCTTTTTCAAGACTTGAAGAACGAATACCAACTCCTCCAAGTTCCATTGGTGTTGTTTGAAAAAAACCGAACTGCCTACTGAACCGACATGGGTTATACGGCTCTAAAATAAATCGATCATCCCATCGTAAGCTTAACATGCACGGCCGAATGCTGATGAAACGCCCCCACCGATCAATATCCACTGATTTTTCCTTGTAAAATGGAGATAGTGTCTGTTGATGATTTTTTACAAATGAGGTGGCGTTCCAAGAAATGGAATAGCCATAATGGATCAATTCCCGAGCACTCTTGTCAGTATAAAGCATAGCCCCTCCTTGGCCCGAAAATTGAGCCATCATGGGACCACTACGGATGTGAGGTACCGGGTAATGTGTATTGAAATATTTTGCCAACCATCCCAGAAGATAATGCACGGGAAAACAGGCCTTTGATGAACCCGGAGTTGCTGAATTCGAAATAGTATTCAACCCTTTGTATAATGTTGCCAAAACTGGAAGTGCAAGACCAACTTTACGACCGATCGCCATCAAGCTTGCGGGTTTAAATGTCGTCGGACGAATATAAATATTGGAACCATCAGGAAAAACAAACAGGCAGAGCCAACAGGATAAGAACGCCGCAAGATATACCTCCATGTAGAAATGACTTGGTAAACCAAGCTCCTCGAAAACAGCCCTTGTCTCTGACGACCAACCCTCAACCGCGTTGATAACACCATTAGGATTCCCAATGTAGGTAGGACGAATGGACTTATTTGAAACTTGAAATTGAGGCTTTACATGCTTTAACTTTCCTTTGAACCAGTATAATACCCAATCACTCAAAGAAACCTTGTCATTTTTACTGAGGGTATGAAATGCATAGAATAAATATTTGCAACAAGGCGGTATGGCATCACTGTCGATGTTATCTTTTGTTTTTAATTCATCAGGATAAGGAACACCTTCGTCATAGATCACCCCGACAATTGGTAGACCGCCGATCACATTCAAATCCCAAGGGGTCGGCGACACTTCCCCCACGCAAGTCTGAAGCGTGTTTGATTCTGGGCACCACGCTTCACAAAAAGCCCGAAATATATTCACGTCCTTGTCGTAAGTAAACAGCGACGCAAATACAGCATCATAAAGAAGAGAATCACGTAGCGCAACACATTTTCGTCCAAGAATGTCCTCAGCCCACTCCCAGTACTTAGGCACATAACGGAATTTGCCAAAGATATTTACGGTAGTACCCCATTTCGCCTCCCCAGAAATGATCCTTCGTCCGAGTGTGTTGTACGAGCGTTTATCGTCAAATGTCGCAACAGGAGATAGTAAGAAATGCTCATTATTATGGTCTTTGCGTGTCCAATCCCTGATTTTCGGAATATTGTCCAAGGGAAGCCGAGGCAAAGCATGCCTCCCAGTCAATGGGCGAGAAATGATGAGCGAGGTCATTTTTCCGTGTGATGTGATAACCAACTTCTTGTCATCCTTGCTGTTGGCTATCTCAAATTTCACCATGATGATACCAATTCTGTAAAAAAAAGGAGGGTCATGAAAAGGAAAACAACATGGATTAGCTAATACATATTTCACCATGATGATACCAATTCTGTAAAAAAAAAAGGAGGGTCATGAACAAGGAAAACAACATGGATTAGCTAATACATATTAATCACGTACGGAACAGTTATAAGGACCCATTAAATGAAACCGTGCCAACAGTGACTCCGAAGAGACGACCCAAACCTTGAACCAGTTTAAAATCAAAATCAAACAATTTCCATGAAGAACCAGAGATACAAACACTCAAGAAAAAAATCCATGGTCGAGAACGTGTTCAGATTTCTCTACAGCATACTTTATAAAAAGACATGCTTTATAAAGGAGGAGGTAAAACAAAAATATCCAAATTTATGCAGTCTCCACTTCGTTTTTACCAAACTACTATGATGGTTAAATCAACAATTAAAATCATAGAAAATTTAATTGTTGATTTATGATTAATGTCTAAACTAATTATCTATTTCCGAAAGAAAACCCAAGTTCTTGCTTAAACATTACTTCAAACACATGGCATGCAGCTTAATTACTTCTAAAAAATAAAAGTGGTATATTTGCTAAAAGTGATGGATAAGAAAACCAACCTCTTGAGGCGTTCAACCAGAAGAGTAAGTTTGAGCACAAACTTTAACACTACTCCAAAAGGAAATTAAAATAAAAACTCTGGAATCAGACTTGCGTAAAAGAATACAGAGAAATTAGAGCACAAGCTATTTTTATTTTTGTTTGGATATGATTTTATAGATAGAGGAAGCTATTATTTATAGGCTTAAGGGATAAGGTCTCTTTCCACCAAAAGCTGAGAAAATCAAAAAGTATCAGTTGCTATCTTTGGGCTAATCAGTTTATTAGCAAGGAAAGCTCAAAATTAGTTTGGGTATGATTTATCCCCGTGTTTCAGAATCAAAAATAAGAAAAATAATAAATAAAAATAATAATAAATAGATAAAATCTAATTATTTCCTGTGAATAAGGAATTTTGTTACTTACCGTTGTACAAGTTAAACTTGTAAAAAAAAATAAAAAAAAAAAAAAAAAAATTGACACCAGTATAAGACCTTAAGTTTATGTCAAAATAAAAATAAAAATAAAATGAAAAGCTAAATTTTTTTATTTTCTCAGAATCAGCTTAAGTAATTTATTTATTTTTCGATATCAGTTCGGAAGTTTACAAACTCTCTAAAAAGTAAAATAATAATACTGTTCGAGACCCGTTCATTTCAAATATTCAAGTAAACAAATCTCGAAGGGGGCATTTGTAGGCACTCAAATTTTACAATAACCAAAAGTATGACACGTGTCCCCTAACTTAAATTAAAGGTAATTACTAATTTTCTAATTAAAAAAGAGAAGAAAATATTAGTATACTAAAAGCAAAAAGAGAAAGAAAAATGCATATTTATTGTCACATAAAAGGAAAGGATAATAAATATACGAAATATAAAATATTTCGTTTCTCGAGAATGATTAATTCATTGCAAATGAAAGAGTAACTTCAAACGTATGTTCTTTTGTAATGTTTTCAAACCATTTAGGTTTGTTTAAATGTACTTATTTGTTCATGGACCTATTTGGTAAAAATGCCAAACTTGGAGAGGCACCGCTGCAAATATTTCACACCAACTACTATAAATAGAGGGGGAGGCCTCACATTTTGAGGGCACCAAAAATAAATTCAAGGCAAAGAAGACTTAGAGAGAAGCTCTGCAGAATTCAAGCCAAAATCAAGCCCCGAAGCCTCGAAGATCAGCAAGAAGATTCGAAGTTTCATCAAGTTTATCAACAAATCGAAGAAGATCCTACGTTCGATCCGCAAGAAGCGATAAAGGCCGCAAATCCGACGTTTCCCAAGATCAATCTTCAAAGACCTTCAACAAATTCGAAGATCTTCAACCAAGTTCATCAACAAACTCAAACAAATCCACCGTTCGATCTGCAAGAAGCAATAAAGGCCGCAAATCCGACGTTTACCAAGATCAATCTTCAAAGACCTTCAACAAATTCGAAGATCTTCAACCAAGTTCATCAAGAAACTCAAGCAAATCCACTGTTCAATCCGCAATAAGCATTCAAAGCCGCGAACTCGACGTTTCTCAAGATCAAGTCAAAAAAATATCTTCATTAAAGCTGAAGAACACCAATCAAGTACAAAACAAACTCAAGGGAATCAACATTTGATCAAGATAAACAATATCAAGCTCGCATCAACTATTTCTTCAAGAATCCAAGCATTTGATCCCAAAACAAGTCAATCAAGCCACCAAAAGTTGTTCGAAGGAAGAATCAAAGGATTATTTGTTTTCTAGCTTTGTAGAAAATTATTCAGAGAATTGTACTTGCATAAATTGAAATATAAATTCCTTTGTTCACCATTAATTTTCCTGTCTTTTATTTTTAAGCCTTAGTGAAAATTTGTGTGAAACAGCACCTAAACCCGGTCTCTTGCTCCAATTAAATTTATTCGCCTCGATTCTTATAGTGACTCATATTACAAGATTACTCAAACCCAAAGTATAAATTCGGTCGCAATCGAATGACAGTGGTCATCGGGGGGTTGGGAGATGGTGGGTAGAGAGCAACTAAAGAAAGGGGATGGGGGCTAGCAGAGGTCACATAAGATTGGGGGGGGGGGGGGGGGGGGGGGGGGGGGGGAGAGGAGGGGGGAAACGCTACTAAGAAAGAAAAGGGGCACATATGAGAAGCGAAGGGAGATGAGAGCGAAGAGAGGGGCAGAGAGGTGCGAAGGAGATGAGAGGAAGGAGAAAAAGATGGAGGTAAGGTGAGGTGAGACAGAAAGAAACTGAAGGAGACGATGAGAAAGATGTTGGAGAGTAGGCCTGGGGGCAGGAGGCGTGGCGTAGGGCCACCTTCCGCCCCAGGCTGATGGCGGCTGAAGTGGGTACCTTTTAAAAAATTGCCCAATCAAAATCAACGTATGTCATACAAATTGTTTAGACCTAACCGGTTGGAAAAACACAATTTAATTTCCATTGAATTTTATCTTATTTGTGTAACAATACTTATGTTGGATATTAAGCTCATTATCAGCATGTAGTAGCACAGAACTCAAAATCCAGTTAAGAGTAAAGTTTAAAAAAACAAAATTACACTTGACTATTTTTTTTTTCTCCCTATTGTTATGGTGACGCGTTTTATAATTTTACTACTTCTTACTATTATTTAGTCTATGACTATCTTTGGTAACAAATTTTTTGGTCCAAAATCATATTTTAAAAATATGTTTTGAGAATCCACTGAAAAGCTGTAATTTAAAATTATGGGTTTTTTTTTTTGTATTTTTCAGCCTAAAATTCAGATATTCAGAAGCTGAATAATCTAACTTGTCAAACAAGCACAGATTTTTAAAATCTAAAATCCAAAAATTCACTAAAAAAATCTATTTGGCAAACGGACCATATATTTTCGATAGTATTTGCATGCTAGTATCCAATTAGTAGCAGGTTAGGACGTGAACCTATCTCTCAAAAACCATTGCAAATTGTATAAAGGATTGACAACGTAGTAACTAAGCCGTCTTAGTACTAGTAACTCCACAAAACCAACCTAATTGCGTGCTTGCTAGGTTTGAACAACCGCAGCAACTATTTTATTTTATCACTTCTAGAATCTCTAAAAAGTCTTAAAACACTCTAAACTTTGACATCTTGAGAACATGATGAGGCAAATACGCAAGTGATAATTTCGGACACTAAATAATCTCCCCACGTTGATCAAACTCTTAATTCTCGAAGCTTTTAAAAATTGGATCTAATAGCGACTAGTCTTTGGGTTCACTCGTTGGTATCTTACCAGGTTATTTATGGAAACTACTCTCAGTGTGCGTGCACAACCTCCGTTGCTGGAGACCGTCACAAAGATTAGATCTTGTGACTTCCATCTGTGAGTCTTTAACACGGAGGCCACATCTATGAACTTAGTTTCATAGCTAACCCGTCGTTAACTTGGATTCACTGATATCTACGCCACATTGTTACTGGATTCACACTTGTTTTCTCTCAATTTTATATTTCAGGTGCAAAGAGGACATTCAGATTTTAAAGAATATATATCTTTTAATGTTTCAATCCAAAATGACGGCATCTTGCTCCAAAAGTTCTCTTTTACGTCTCGTATGGGCCAACACTCCAGCAGGCTTTCTGGCTCATCTAGCCACTGGGCTGACCCTCGCAGTTACTCACGCTGTGAATGAGTTCGGCTTCAGATTATCAAGTTCAGATCTTTTGCTAAAAACAACATAGAGCCTCGAACATGACCAATTCAAGCTTCCTCATTGAAATCACAGAATAACATCTACATCTTTATCATTCAATAATGTAAATCAGGCTTCGGAAAAAACTTTTGGCTTCTAAAAGAAAATTAGAGACTTAAGGAAAATAACTATCAAAGTTGCAATATATATGGAATCATATACTACTAAACATGAAACTCTCTTTTAGCATTCACAAAAGGGAGTCCGTCATGGCGCATGGGCATTTAAAAAGTATATACCTCCCCCCCAAAAAACTGCCTCCGCTTAACGTTTAAAGGCCATTCTTTTTAGCTATACATCAAAGTTTATGAGCCCAACCACTGAAGACCAAGCTCAAGCAACTTTCTCCCCTATACATACACCTATTACGAATTAGGAACATGCACAAACTCAAGCAACACATGCCATAAAGAAGCTAGACGGACAAAATATACTCCCTACACTTATTTAGTAAATCTAGTCTAACTAACAGGTCAGCAAGTCAAATTCTTTCTGTATTTAGCAAACTTTAATACTTCGGCGTCGCTTATAGCATTTAAGAAACCCATCCCGTTTCATGTTGTCGCTCTCTTCCAACACATCCGCTTCTTCAGATAATACCATCGCTTGGTTTCTTTGTTCAGAAGATCGTTGATCCACCTATTAACAAGGAACATATTTACAATCTAGTAAAGAAGAAAAAAGGCAGGAGAATGGTTTGTATATTACATATTCAGGAAAAGAAATTACCCGCAATACAAGAGGTAACTGTCTGTTACTTCCGTCGGTGCAATTACCTACTGCATCACTAGCAAAGCCACAGAGTGAAATATACAAGTAAAATTCAACTGCAATTTAACTGAAACTTACAACACATGCACAACAGTTATACTTGAGCAGTCAAGTATGGTTTTCCATCATAACAAGGATTAAAAGTTCCATTACGTACTTCAGCACTTGTAACAAATTCAACAGTATTGTTTGTTACATTGGGTTGCCAAAGCTATTCTTGGAGACTTCCAATTGAAGTTGCTTAAATTTTCTCTCCCACCTCAGCCAAGTAAAGCGAAGTATAATACAACGATTATTAAGTTAAAGTACTGAGAAACTTAATTAGCTATATAGCACAAACCCATCAATCTTAGACATTCTCTCGGATCTCTGTCTCTCTCCCCCTTCCCTATCTCAAAACAAAACTTAAATGCGATCTACTCGCCGGAGATCTCACTCCACTCTCCCAACCTCCAACCATCTCCACTCCATAGGCGATTGGTTCGGTGAATGAGTGCCGGCGGGATCCACTCTGTCGTCAATTTCTCCGGTGAGTGGGCTCAGGCGAATTTACTGTATCGTTTTATGCTCCGACAAGTATTGGAAAAATTATTATCTTTTATTAGTATTTTATAAGGGTTTATTATACTTCTATACCATTAACTATGACCCCGTTTCGTTTTAGTACCATAAACTACGACTTTTTCTTTTTTGTACCATTAATTATAAACATGTTATTTTTTGGTACAATTCCGTCCATAAAATATGGATGAAAAAGTGACATGTGCGTTGCACATGACTCTTTTGGGAGTGATTTACAAATTTACCCTCATAAAGATTATGTATTTACCAGTAAACCATATTCTCATTAAAAACCTAAAAATTAAATAGAAAATTGAACAAATAGTTACAAATAAGATGTATCAAGAAATTTTTTATTTAACATCTAGATATAAAGGTATATATACAAAATCACTTCATCTTCATCCACCCACTTGACTGTAAGATTCTTTACCTTAAAATACAGCCACCCCATCCACCCCTTCCCTATCCTCTCCTCCATCTACGGCTATATAAATTCCACATCAATATGATTTGATTTTAAAAAACGGGGGAAGATTTGCATGAACGAAACTTGTGAAAAAGGGAATAGTAATGACACGTCACTCGATTGGAAAATCGGCTGGGTTTTGAAATCCGGTGGATTCGCTACTCTCTGCTATACCTGCGGGCCACCAATTACAAAATATTTGCATTTTCTTAATCCCCTGTTGCAGACCTATATACCGATCTATATGTATACATATGTATGTACTAGTAAAAGTTATATTATCTTTTCTTTTTTTCTACCTTTTACTTGATGTGGTCTGTTAAATCATTTTAGTGCAATCCAATGGTCAAGAGTAATACCTAAAATATTACTAGACAATATAATTAGGTTAAATGACCAACATACCCCTAATTTTAACTGTTTTTATCCAATACTTAACCACTGCTAACGGAATTGTACTTAAACAAAATATATAGTTAGTTAATGGTACTAAAACAAAAAATTGATAGTTCATGGTACAAAACCGAAAACACGTTATACTTAATGGTACTGAAGTGTAATAAATCCTATTTTATAACATAAAACTACTAAATATATATATATATATAATTTATCCTACTCGCTTCGGACAACGCTTCCTCGCTTCTACTACCATCTGTTTTCCTGCTCCAGCTTCCGTACTCGCTCCCTCTTACTGAATTTTTAAGCAGTATTTTATAATTTAGCAGTACCAGTATAATTTAACAGTATATGTATGACCTGATTAAAAGAAAGAAAGATTTAGGGACTTGTGTTTTAGCTAAATAAGTTCCCCACTTTGTAGTTTGTACTAAACTGAAATTCTCCCTTTAATACTTCTGCTTTTAAGAACCAGACCACGGTTTCTTTGGGAAGAACCATGAATAGTTTGTTTCCTATAAGTATCAACTTATTATTCAATGTGTGGAGAATAAAAAAACAATTGTTGTCAGCATTATTTAATTAGCAGACAAAGTGTGGTTCCCTTGTTAGGAAGGATTTAAAATTATTACACATAGCGATAGACTACAATGTTAAATAATACTAAATATCATTGTATCGATATTCCTAATAATGAATATAATCACAGGATTGGGTACTGATTGAATTTGGACTTGCACTAGTACATCTTAAAACTAGTTGCTGGAAAACCACAACAACCATTCAAAGGGAACCTCTCTACATGTAGTTTATAATTCAAACTAACTATGACCAAACCAACCTCTGAGATGCTCCGATAAAGAAGTAAACATCCAATAATCAATTTACACAATTCACATCTACAAAACCAACTGTAATTATCAGAATAACAGGAGATTCTCTTAGTTTATACCAATTTAGCAGGAGATTCTCTTAGTTTATACACAATTCACATCAATTTATACCAAATTTTCGGTAGTTCACATAATGAGCACAAATATTGCAAATTGAGTTTCTTAGTTTCAAAAATAATGTGCAAATTTCACCTTTGTATAGGGAAGAGACCATTATGGATATAAACAGCTTGAATCTGTGAACCCTAATGAGATATTCTCTTCTGGCAATACTCAAAATCATCATATTGAAAATCAATAATCTCAGTCAGGGATTTGTAAACATGAGCAAAAAGGACAGAACAACTAGATTCCAATTTAATCAGGATTTTATTAAACTACTCCATATGTAAACTATCTTCTCCTACGAGTATATACATTGAGCAACCCCTTCTTACAAATAAATTGCACATCATCTAAGCACGAAAACCCAATGTTATCCTGGACTGTTCAAATTACCAACTTATCACTTTTATTATGATAGATAGCTCAGCAATTACAAGCAATGCAGTTCAAACTATAAATTAGTATTGATATAGTTATATTTCAGTCGTTCTATATGAGTGCTCTTAATTTCTAGTTCAAATTTCCATTTTCCAGTAGGGAATTACTAGTTCCAGGCACAATTATTCTGAATGCCATTTGCCCTAATTGTTCATCTTTTACTCTAAACATTTAGTTCCATGTATGTATCTCCAAACTTGGTTCTTCATGACACCTAAACAATGCAATTTTCGTATAAACATATCTCATTTTTTAAACAAAAACCTCAACAAGACAGTACCACCTCTCTAAGAAATGTTGCCCGAAAAAAAACTGATTTAGTACAATCCCATACAATATGGCAACTCAACAAACATGTGTACTAAAACCCTTGGCTCAAAGAGACATCCAATACAATAGAATTCAACGATTGAGGCTCTCATTATTTTGTACAAAAAACTGTTAGAATCCCGAAATATCTGTTACAAAGCCCCAAATGTTACCAACGCTGGTTTCAACTTTTCGAGCTATATTTATTTTCCATTATAATCTTCGACTAATATCTTTATAAATCTATACATATACCTGGTCAAAACATTTATAGGATGTCATTCAATATCAAAATGTAGAAATATAAGATTAAAGACTTACTATTCTGTTACTTGGTACACAGTTTTGGCCTCCTTGGTCAGTTCAGCTTGTAATAATTCAGAACTTTTTCTTTTTCTATAGGAAGTTATATCAGTAGGTCCACCAACTCTGTCGTAAGTATTTTGCAGGGTTCCTGGGCAAACCATATTAGGAAAATATATAAGCCAGTTTGTGATTTTCCATAGCATACAGAATAGCAATTGAGGGTAAAAATCACACACTTAATGGTTGCTCTGACACAGCAAGAATTTTCTGACACATAACAGCTCCTTGGAAATCGAGAAAAGTGTAGCTACGTAAGTTTAATCTCTCTGTTTCATTTATTTTTGAAAATCCAAAGGATGCTGTCCAAGTATTGAGAACACTGGGAGCTGATGGCATAAGTATTCTCTCCACTCCCAATTCCATCAGCTTCTGCAACAACACATAAAAGAGCGCACAAATTCAAGGTTAGCTCGAGAGTTAAGAGTTGCATTACAGATTTGCTGGTAAGTTACTTCATTACCTAAGGCTACCCCGAACCAGAACAAGGAGTTTTTTTTTCTGAAACACCCAAAAAGCATGAATGCCTATAATGGCGTATGCCAGGCGTTCATATAGAAAAATCAAAATATCATTTCTTTCGTCTATTTTGCAAAGTCAAAATCTTGCTAAAACATGTAAGCAGTTCCATAAAATTGTTTACAGCTATAACAGGAATTGTCAATTTATCTATCATATAATTCAACTTCTACTTTCTTTGAACGGTTGATCAACTTTCTTCTGCTTACCCTCCCAAAAAAAAAAAAAAAAAACTTTCTTCTGCTATATATGTAAACAGATCCATAACTAGGTGATTCTATTCTCAAATTATTCCCTTCTATGATAAATCGTGGAATTTCCCTATTTATGCGGTCCTTGAAAGCATTAGTCAGACTTCCTGGAATTGTTTTTTAATAATTTGGTTTTGCATGAGTGAAACTATGAATTTTAATTTCAATAGAGAATAAACTAGTAAAGACTAGAAGTCAGAAATGCTAAAACCTTAATTATATGACAGAATACAAAAAATGTAAAAGCCCTGCAGAATGAAAGAAAATACTCCCTCCGTCCCTTTTTACGTGTCCCCCTTATAAATTGCTACTTTTTAAAAGTGTTAAATTTTAATACATAAACTACCAATATTTCCCTTATAAGTAGTATAATTAAAGTTCATGCGAGTAACTTATTTCCTAAAAATTGTTGAGGCTGTAGCCATGAATGGTAAGTGTACCAAGTTTTAATGTTTATTTCCTTGTATGTTCTTTTTTGTTTTGAGATTATATAAAGGATAAGAGAGTAACTTTGTTACTTTCTAATTACCATATAATTACCAAATTGAGAAAGCGGACACTTATTTTGGGACAACCTAGTATGTAATAGTGAACACTTATTTAGGGACGGAGGGAGTATGTATCAGCGTGCTCTCTTCTAATTTTCTCACAGTTCCAAGTGTAAATTATTCCTTCCTAAGTTTATAACTTCATATGGGTATCTTCAATCGTATCTCTTTATGGGGCATTAGCAGAGTCTAGAGAAAACAGAAAAGACCAGGACTCCCATCTCTTCGCATTTGATAATACTTACTTTCTTTATCAACAATCAATAGATTAGATCTTTTGGTATACAAGTGTAACAGGTGGTTTTGTCAAAAAAAAAAAATCAGCTATGGCGCACTCTGCACAGTAACCTGTGCTAACAAACCAAGCCAAATGGGTTTTTCCTTTTTCTGTCTCATGAATATCAAGAATCTTAAGGTTCAATACTTAAGACAAAACAATTTTCCAACTAGTAGGTCTGTTGACAATCCATTACCTTCTTCAGATACAAAAAAAAAAAAAATCACAAAAGGAAGTAGAAATGGAATAAAAACACAAATTGAGAACTACCTTTTCGAGCTCATTCATGAGGAAGCGGCACATTCCGAGCTTGCGGTATTTAAACCGTGTACCAATAAGAGGAACTTCTGCCACCTTTTCGCCATGAACCCTGAAATAAAAAAGAAAAGTTAAGAAATGCAAGACCAAACAATGTGCAGGTTATCATGTCCAAATAAATGAGAAGTAACTTTTGTATGGTTGTAGTTGTATGTTACCTTACTGCAGCGACAGCAATTAACTCATCATCTTTTGATAAAATCACATTGTAAAATCCTTCGAAGTTGAGACGACTCAAGTTGGACCTGAAAAGTAAAAGAGAAAAAAGTTGGTGATTGAAAAACAGATTTAAAAATTGAAGTAGAATCTTCATTCCAGTAAAAACCACCATCCTAGGAATTTCTCAACTGTAGTGTTAATAACTTGCTGTAATGCTAATAAAGTGCTGGCACGAGAAGACGAACAATATGAAGTCATGATCATCGGTCAGTTACTAGATAAAGAATTCATTTCAGATGATATAAAAGTAAAACACCAGAACTTCTAAACAACACTTGCTTTAGATAAACTATTTAGTTACTATGTGTTTCCAATATTTTACTTGCTTCATTTCTGCGACTCTTGTCTAAGAATCTATCGACTGTAGTGCTAATAAACCTAAATTGTGAAGTATCCCTTATGAACACTTTCCAAACTTGCTAGCGATAAGGTCATCAAGAAAGGCAAATTAGTAAGTGCAATTATCAATTCCCAAGGTTTGGTCTTCTAACAATTTAATAAAAAAAAATCATGTTCTATTGATTTCATAACAGAGTCTTGAAAAAATTATCATATAGATCTTTTTGGCATTTTTTTAACCGTTCTTTTCTCAAAAGAGTATGATATACTTACATAATAGTTGAAATAATTCATTGAGTTATATAAGGCATGAATCACATAATACGGGATTTATAATATCAAACTCTAATGTAGTCGAGCATACCATATATTTTGGTTTTAAAAAACTACTTAGTAACTTCATTAAAGTAGATATTAGATGTATAGGACAACATTAAATATAAAAATATTAATTTCTTAATGACAAAGTGAACTGTATTTTTATTTATTCACGCATGAAACATCAATCCCGATTAATCTCAAATTCTCAGCAGTGTATGAGTTTTTAAAAGAATAAGCATCAGCGAAGGAAAAAAGGTTCGAAATACTAAAAAAGACGTAACTGATGTATAAATGAAACCTCAGGGACAAATTGGATAGAAATAAAAATTTGGATTAAATCAATAAAAGGTGGGAACCTCAGGGGGTGTTATCATAGTTTCCCAGATGATAATCATCCAAATAAACATGCAAGGGGAAACCTCATGATCAAAAGATACAACAAAAACTTATCTATGAAGATTAACAAATAAAAGTAGTACTTACAATGAACGTTACACTGAACAACACAATATGAAGGGATAGCAAGGTAAGCCAACAGAATAAAAGTCTCACCCTTTGCTAAAAATAACGTCTTCAACAATATCTGTCTTAGTTCCAGGTTCATTCATAGGCTCAAAACACTCGCGCATCACAGATACAACAAGATTAAGCTTGCTGTATGTCTCCACCGAAGGCGCCATGTCATCACTATCACCATCCCTTGGAATGTACTTTAATAAAGTCCAAATTAGATTACCATCTCCAACCACAAATGGTTTATCTAAAAGTTTGCGGAGACCCAGAAATATCTGCAACAACGAATAACATGTGTTCTCTGTTTGAGAGTTGTTTCAGATAATAATAATAATAGTAGAGTACATGGTCACACAATCCACCTAACTACTTCATCCAATAAAAGTACTTATATGATCTAGACTGTTTTAAAAGGCAGTCTAGGTGGCCGCCTAGGCGCTAGGCGCCACCTGACAGCCCCGCTTTTATGTAGGCGTTTAATATTTTAGTTTAATTCAAGTCAAACCGGTTTCAATGGGTCAAAAAAACACCTGATAAACAAAAAACATATTGAACATTATAAACGTAGGTCTTAAACAAACCCTCTTTCTTCGATCAACGGCAACCTTTTTCTTAGATCGACTTACAAGGACTGAATAAAGGAATAGAGTAGACGTGTCAAGTTCGAACAACTTAGTATATGTTTAATTTAATGCTAAATTATTAACAAGTTGAGGAAAAGTCAAAGGAAAGACACTCAAATATTTACATGGTAAGATGCAAGTATGACACAAGCATGGTTGGTAAAAGGAGATGATGTAGACTTTATTGAGTTGACACCGTGTAATTATAAGCTAACCGAAATACTTGATTTAGCATGATAATCATATATACAACATGTCTATTGCTTGAGAAACCTAGAAAGTAGAAAGAAAGGTAAAAAAACACTTAAAAGCCGTTTTCCCGCCTAGGCACCGCCCAGGCGGCCAGGCGCTCAGGTGGGCCCTTTCTGCTTAGACACTGCCTAGCGCCTTTTGAAACCTTGCCTTGTTGAACTTTATAAAACTAGTATGGACATATCCAAATGTTGTAAGTTTTCTTAATGTTAGAATCTTGATGTTTGCATGTGACCACAGTACTGATCCAAAATACAGTAAAAGAGAAACTGCATACCTGTTCACATTTTCTACTGCAAAACCATTTTCCTTCACTACAAATTTTTATGTTTCCATCATCACTCTGTTTCAATAGGCACCCCACATGATCTGCAAACAAAATCAGCATATAAGAGTTCAAACTGTTTTAGCAGCAAACTAATGGATGCATACATTGAGATACTTTGGCATAGATTAATATACTAGAAAAGAAATCAGTAGAAGACCAAACAAAAAAGTAACGTACACCGGCGCTCGCACTGATGACAATTTAATATACTTCCTTGCATAATCTGTTTGGCTCCCAAATTAAATTTGTTGTTCCCACAGATTCCGCAACAGCATCGCGGGCAGAACCACTCACCATCAGGAATATCCTAAATGAATCATTCGCAAACAAAATACTTCAAATAAATTCGGAATTTAATAACCTCAATACTCTTTCTAAGATATCGGTGAGCAGCCAAAAAGGACATGTGGTATTGCTCATTTTGGGGTGCACACTAATTCCTTTCACTACGATCAACAAAACACAAAGAAAACGTTTCAAAACAAAATTGATGTGGCCCATAAAAGGAAAACCAAATGGCATGATGAAAAAGGATATAGTGCGGGACGATTCCCATCCACACAAGAAATTTTGCAAACTGGATTTTATCACTCAGAAAAACTTACATATGTATCCATACCGTGTAAAAGGCAATAAGAAAATGAAAATGAAAATGAAAATGAAAATGAAAATGAAAATGAAAATGAAAATAAAAATGAAAATAAAAGAGATGTATGCTGAAGATGTTTTCTTAACATCACAGCACATACACACTGCGGCAAAGCTAATACAGAGAGAGAAATACTACCTTCAAACCCAAGCACTCACGATGAAACGAGGATGGACAATGATCACACATTACTAGCAGGCCCCCAAAATGACAAACAGAACATATCGAATCATTTGTGTTCTTACGTTTTGGCTGATAAGAAGGTGTAAGCAAGCTTTTTATTCGTAATCGATTTCTCAATTGTGATTGACAATTTAATAAAGACCTTCCATCCTCCAAATATATATTCGCTGCTGATGGATTATTTCCATCTGTACTCCCGGCATGAGCTTGAAATTTACCAAGACTAAAATTAATCTTACAACAATTGCATTTGATCCCTTCGCGGGTTATTATCCCTTCTTTAATTGGAGAAATTACTTTTTTCGCAAGGTAATAAACTTTTGACCGGGGTAACACCATGTCATTGTCTATCAACCAAGATAAAACCGTCAGTGGGCTTCCAAAAGATGAAGAGGAATCCAATTGCCTAGTTGGCCTTTTACTGCAATTTGGAGAATAATGATCGTCCATGTCATCTCGTACTTTGGCCGATGGAAGATTTTTTTTCTCTTTTTTCTTATATGCAGTTTTTTTACCTCTTCTTTGGACCAAGCTGTTACAACGAGTTAGGGAGAGAGAGACACTGTTAGCTATTATCTTTTCGTTAGCTTCATTGCTAATATTATTATGCTTCATTGGTTCTGTATACAAAGCTGTTTCATCAACATCGTTGACTTCACAGTATGTATATGTTTTGCAAGCTATAGCAAGATCAGTATGCGTTTCGCCATCTGGCGAAGTGTAGCGTAATTGATCCTTCCTCCCTGTCTCATCTGTCCATATTGACCACCCACGAGAGACTAGATGCTTTTTCGCCTTATTTTCCATTTCCGCAGGTGTAGCAATTTTAGGCAATATCTTCTTTTTAGTTTGTTCTCGTAAGTTACCGATTCTAGCATAATATTTTACTGCATCAGGAAATTCCGCAGGCTCAACGACTTCGGAAGGGGAAGATATCAGGGCATGGGATGTCGGAGGAGGTGAGGATAATTTAGTCTCTTTCCCTTTTGTCATTTTATTTTGAGAAAATTTCCAATCTTTACAAACAGTAACAAGTGACATATAAGGTCTTCCTTTAGGCGAGGTATATCTCATCCTATTCCTATTTAATCCTACGTCTCTGGAAACTTCTATTTTCCAGCCCAAATAGGCTAAATGCTTTCGCAAACTCAGTGCCAAACTCATATGATTTTCAGATTCAGATCCATTTAAGTACTTTGAAACAGATCCAGGGCAAAACTCAGCTTCCGGTACAATATCTGTGCCAGCAATTTCCCATTTACGTTTGAATCTTTTATCGGTAGGGGACTCCTCGCTTTCCTTATCCAAGTCCTGTAGCATATTACAAGGTACGATTAATGGAGCAGAGCATGGAGTTGCCTCATCGGTAGTATCTGAATTTGAGCTACTTATCTTATCAAGTCTTTTTTCTTCATTTATCTTTGATTTACTTGCAATTTCCAGGCATTTCTCAGCCGCAAAACTCATGTCGATGCCCTGTCCACCAATCTGGCATTCATCAACGTTCTGTATTTTAATAGGTTTATCAGATATACAAGAACCTGAACCATGGCTTGAGCTACTTGAGAGACTTATATTCAATGCCCTGCCTTTTTCTTCTGTATTTAATTTGATTGAAGGATCGTTTTCACCTTGCAACACAGATTCGTTAACCTCCTCGAAAAACACTTCTGCAACAAACTCAGAATGATCATTAATAACTTCCATAACCAAACTTTTCCAAACATCTTTTTTTGTGGAAAAATTAGTCCACTCGCTTATCGTTTCAAAACCCTCCTTCTCACTCACTTCGTACCAAATCTCCCTTGCAGAAACATGAATCATCTTCTCTTTCTTAAATTCTTCAATCAACTCGAGGAAAAGCCAGTTCCCACGAGGTGTCCACTTTTCCGTAAATTCATCCCAATCCTGAGTAATCCTTAAATTATCAACTCCGATCTGCATTAAATCGCCAATATCTGGAAAAAATATATAGTGGAACTCGCAACTGTTCTCATGGTCAAAAACCACACCTTCCCACCAAGCTTCTTGGTAATAAGCATCTACACACTGTCCGTAGTGTACGGACAACCTCTCTCTCTCCAGAGAAGGGGGAAATGGCCTTATCAAGCCACGGTAGAAATGCCTCATTCTACCAATGGGAGTGATACCATCGACAACGGGGTGGAAGTCTATTATCTCAATTAATTTTTTGGAACCGTCATCACAAAAAAGGAAGTCGTATCTAACTTTACGAGAGCTTTTATTACGAGAAATGACAACTGCAGAGTGCCAAGATCCCATGGACCCTTCATCAACACTTCTGACCTGCAAAAGTTTTACACTCTTCAGAAAATATCTTAAGTAAAAGATAAATCGCAAAAAGAATACACAGAATCAGAGACAGGCATGGTCAGATACATGTCTCATTTGCTAGTATAATATTAGTAATGAGTATAAAAAGTTTCCTATTTTACTGGAGGTGAAAATGTATAGTTTAAGATTAAAGATATTTTTTAAGTATGTTTGGTTGAAAGTTAGAAGAGTATATTTTTATTTATTAGGAACAGCACGGAACAGCCGACAGTAGTGTGATCAGATGACAATTACGCTTTCATAAAACAGTATGAATCTAGTCATCTAGATACTTTAAAAAGTATACTTATTTTCATCGAATTTATTACTCTGTAATAATTACAACTTTCTTGGGTACACCGTACACGCATTTAATTTTAAAAGTAAAAGTAATACTTTTAAGATTCTTCCAAAATAGCCCACAGTGGAGTCGACAATACTGAGCCAAAAGGAACACACTATTTTCTTAAAAGTTTAAAACCTGAATCGTAGCAATTAACAGAAACGAAATAAAATGCCTTCTTGGGGAGTCATATACTGCTTGTGCAAAATCTTGCACCCACTGGGAAACAAAAACAATGACCTTTCATATTTGTATCAAAAGCTCTATTAATGGTAGAATCTAAACACACCATTGATTGATAAATAAAGTACATCTGATTGGGAGTATATTTCTTTGAGCATTTGAGTGATGTACTTGACTAATTATTGTATAGTAACTCTGAGTTTATAGTTCGTTCTGGTGTAGCTTATGAGCTCGTAATTTGTCGTTTAAACCTGTTTTTTTTTTACTTGAAAATTGCAGGGCAAACAAACCCTAAAAGGGCACAAAATTGAGCTCCAACCCTCCGAAAGCTTACATATATCTTTTAACCATAATGGGGATAAAAATCTACCCTAGAAAATAGACCAACTTTATACCTTGAATCTCATTGTACAATAAATAAAATAAATTACTGAAAAACAACGCAACCAATAATAGATCACAGTGAAGATTCGTAGAAAATGTCAGATTTTTTTTATCAGCCTATCTGATCCAATAATATTAAAAAAAAAAAAAATACCATAACAGTCAAAATTTAATCAACCTACCATTTACTTATGTTTACAAACCTATTAATTTGTCGACAAATAAAATTATCCAGCAACAGAAAGCAAAAATCAGCTTTACCCCATCGTAATAAGCACAAATGTTTTGAGTGCAGGGGCGGACCCAAGGGGGGGCTGGGGGTGGCCGTGACCAACCCGGCGACGATTTTCAATTTTTATTTTATTTTTTTTATACATGTAATTAAAAAAATTCTGAGATATATACATTGATGGTCCCCTCTAGTTAAACAAAAGAGTTGCTGGTGTAATGGTAAAATTGGACCATAAGGTGGTGGAAGGTTAGGAGTTCAAATCATGTTAGCTTCTTTTTTCTAAATTTTTTTGTTTTTTACTTTGAAATTACCAAATTTTCTAACTACCCGTTGTATTTTCCCAAACAAGATTACATAAAAAATTATTTTATTGTCCAATGTTCTTTGTCTTGACTTTATATTTATTTTATGCTATGTTGAACATAGAAAAAAAAAAATTTGTATTAGACCCTATTTTTTTCTATTCGACGTATTTTTTACACCACGGCGCCCCGAAGAAAATCGTCCGGGTTCTGCCCCTGTTTGAGTGTTTTAAATACTTATAAATCATTACTATAAACAATCACTACGCAGAAAATAAAAGGAGGCCACATTCGAATAACACGCAAAATCCTTAAAATCCCAAGATTAAAAACTACTTCAGCAAAGTTGAAAAGATAGTATACCCCTAAAAAACTAAAAAAAAACATATATTTTTAATGAATTACTCATACAGAAATAAAAAAAATTGTAATTCATCAACCCAACAAGCCTATTAATTTATCCACACAAAAATTCACCAGCAATAAAAGGTAAAATCAGCAATATACTTATTAAACAATCACTACCCAGAAAATATACACAAAAAAAAAGCATACATTGGTATAATAACACACAAAATCCTTCAAAATTCTAAAATTAAAAACCACTTGAGCAAACTTGGAAGGATAATAAAACCCTAAAGAAGTAAAGACACGTGTTTTTTTAATAACTTACTAATACAGAAATAATGTAAATTGTAAACAAGCCTAATTGTTTATCCACAAATAAAATTAACCAGCAATAAAATAGCAAAATCCCCATTCTTTTAAGTACATTTATTTATCACTACCCAGTAATATATATAAAGGAGCATACATTGGTATAATAACATGTGGAATCCTTCAAAATACCAAAATTAAAAAATACTTAAACAAACTTTGAAGGATAATAAAACCCTAAAGAACTAAAGAAACATAATTTTAAAAAATCACTACCCAGAAAATATATTAAAAAAAAAACCCTAAAGAGCATACATTAGTATAGCATCCTTAAATTTCCAAAATTAAAAACTAGTTGAGCAAACTTTGAAGGATAATAAAACCCTAAAGAACTAAATAAACATAATTTATTTAATTAAGAATTAAGAAAACAAAAAAGTGAAGCATGCATATGGTGAGATAATGAGCTAGTTAAGAAAAACAATAAATAAATAAAAACAGAATAATAGTAATAAATTAAATAATTACTTCGACTTGGTCACCAACGAGAAGCTTAAGGGAATTATTGGGTCTTTTTCGCTTCTTTGTTTTCTCTGAACAATCTTCCATAATTAGCCAAATTCTTCAATTTAGGGTTTTAGATAAAACTAATACTCAAATTTTAAGGGGTTTTTTTTAATTTGATAGATTAAATGAATAAAAAAAATGTAAGGTAACAAAATCAATGTAATAATAAGAGCAGAGAAAGCACGCCTCTATTGCTGCCATACTGTTCATTCATTCTTAACTCTCTCTCTCTCTATATATATATATATCTATAATATCTATATATATCTATAAATTTATGTTATGAGTATATATATATATATATATATATTTGTGTATTTTTGTGTCTGTGCTATAGTAGTGTATATACAGCTTTACTCCTATTTGACGGTTGTGATAAAATAAAATAAAATAATATAACTATAGTAATATTTTAAAACTAGTCCTATTTTACTTTGGTTAATAAATAATACCAGTAATATTTAATACTGTAATTAATATAGTCATAGACTATATGCAATGTGACGGTAGTAAACGTGAAACAACACAAACAACTTACACTACATACAAAATATTTACTCTTGCAACACTTATTATAGAAACAGTTTTAATCCCATTGTTGTTATAAACTAAAAACTACATCACATCGTATTTTAACATTTATATAAACAACTTTAATCCATTTCGAATTCGACCCTTGTGATAAAGTAAAACCTACGGTAGATATAGTAATATTTTAAGTTTTTAACCCTTATAGAAACAACTTTTAATCCAATCCCATGGTTGTGATAAAATAGAAACCATATTAAATAGTAGATAATATTTTAACACTTATAGAAACAGATTTAATCCAATTTGACGATTCTAATAAAATAGAAACCACAGTAAATAGTAGATCATATTTTAACACATAGAAACAGATTTAATCCAATTTGATGGTTTTGATAAAATAGAAACCACAATAGATAGTAATATTTTAACACTTAAAACAACTTTAATTCTATTCAACGATTGTGGTAAAATAGAAATTAGAGTAAATAGTAATATTTTATCACTTATAGAAACAGATTTAATCCAATTCGACGGTTATGATAAAATATAAACTACTGTAGATGGTAATATTTTAACATTTATAGAAACATTTTTAATCCAATTCAACGGTTGTGATAACATAAAAGCTACGGTAGATAATTTTATATTAGCTTGGTTAGTTAATGACTTGGTATTATAGTTGTCAAATACGACATGCAAATCGGGAAGAGATACGGAAAACGTGAAATAAGACGGAAAATCGGAAATTGGAAATTCTAAATGATTGAAATGAAAATGAAGAATCGATTGTGAACCTAAACGTTGTTTTTAAAAGCAAAACGAGTTTACCATCAATCGTGGACTTATTATACCCATTTGTTTGATTATTTAATTTAACTTTTTTATCAAACCGTAAAAGAGAGGAGTGCCTTAAAAAATGTAAGAGAAGAGTAAGAAATACCGTGATTAACATTTTCCGGTTGTGCTATTGATTTCAAGATCACATCAGTCATACTTTTTTTAACAGTACCTCACTTCATTTCCTTTTACCGAATGATCATAGGTTTTTGAGCATTTTACGATTGTCATGGTCTTCCATTAATATGCATAATCGCAAGGATGACACGCTGAATCACCAACAATATCGTGAATTCAAAGTCATTTCGTTGCCCCTACCGAATCGATCTCAGTAACGAAATATCATTCTCATCTATGTTATGTGATTCTAAGTTCCTCTAACGTCACACTAATATCCAAAATAATCACACATCGTATGATATTGTCAAGCTACGATTTAGAATCTCATATTTAAAAACACCACATTTATCTCGAGTAAATAACACAAATAGACTAATGGTAATCCCAAACAAACACATACATAAGCATTTAATGAATTTTTGACATACAAATTCCGAAAAAAGTAACGAAACACACAATAAAAAGATGTTGCATATATTGACGAAATCTACACATTGGATCATTATCTCTCATAATTTCATAACATTGTTCTATGTAATAAGAAATACAAATATCATAATTTTTAGAAATTCCAAATTTTTTCTAAAAGGTATATTAATGATTGAGAACTAAACTCGTCTACCAAATCTTCTTTTCATTAGTCTCATATCTCTAAATACAAACAAATGATACTATAAAGACTAATATGTCTTTATACAATATTTTATTTACGAAAAATAGTAGCAAATTCAATCTATAGAAATTCTAAAAAAACATAAACATCATGTATTTTAGGATTTTTCATTAAATACAAGTATGTCAAAATCTCTAAAGTTCTAAAATTATATTATCTTTTGTCCATGCAATACACAAGAATCAAAGTAATTTGTTCTCTTTTTTATAAATTGTGGGAGACCCACTTTTTCATTAATAATCAATTATTAAAATCAACCTTGTTAAGGAACAATTTCTAAATGAAAACATTAAAAATATATAAAAATAAAAAGAATAACCTCCTAAGTTATTCAAAACCTTACAAGAAAATTAAAAAGACATAATTTTTCTACGTTGAGCATCACGTGCTAGGTTTAGCGTACATGAGATTTCTTTTTCTTCCGCTTGCTTTTAAATTTTGGCCTTCTCGTTGTGCATCTTCTCGCAAATTTTACCTTTTTTCTTTCAGATTTTTCGAGTTTAGACTGTCCTTCCATGATCCAATAAGCGTCTTATCGAATTTTTATTATACTTTCACGATCCAATGACTGAATACTTTAGTTTTTTTTTCCTGGATTTTAACAAAAAAATTATCTGAATCCTCTTATATCCTTGGGATCGTGAATCATTAGGCACGATATCCTTACTAAAGTACTAATACCAATAATAGAAATATCTCGAACGTCATATCCAATATATAAATTTTTATTTAATCGAAACCAACAAAGGTAACTGAAATAACTATACTAGGTCCTAACAATAACGATTGTTTTTTTGGGTAAAACCCTCATATGACGATCTATCCCTCTCCCTTGACGATCTATCCCTCCCCCTCGATGGATAGATCAAAAGTTAGGGTTTTGGGGGTGACGGTAGGGTAAGAGATAGAAGAGAGGAGGTGGTGGCATGGGAAATTTCTAGGGGTAGTGTGACGACCCAGATTTTCAGGAAGGAAATTCTGTGGTGCGGTGTTGTGCGTCAGTCTCACATCGCCTAGATATGAGAGTACTCGTGTGGTATATGAGCTTAAAGATCAATTTTCTATCAACAAGGTCTTTTAAAGTCGTGCGGCACAATAGCGAGGACGGAACTCCACAGTTAAGCATGCTTAGCTTGAAGTAGTATCAGTATGGGTGACCCCCTGGAAAGTTGTGCCAAAGCGGCAATATTGTTGATACGGACGTGGCGGTTCGGTCCGTGGGACCGGGTCGCTATAGGTAGGAACGACATCCCTACTCCAAGCGGCGATTAGGGTTTTGAGTTGGGGTAGGGAGAATTTAGAGAGATGGTTAGTTTTAAAAGTAATTTATCATACCATGTATATTTAAACTAATAATTATTGTTTGCAATTTATCGAACACTTGTTGTGCATAAAGCAATATAAAAATAGTAGAAACGACGACTAGGCAAAATAATTGTCCGCCGACTAACACTCAACATGTCAAAAATAATATTTTAAATGAATAAAACGAATCGATTAAGTTATTTGGCCGCTTAGCCATCATAAGTCTTTGTCCGGGTTTTTAATGGTTGAGGCGAGAGTGATGACGATGTTGTTGCCGCTATTGTGTTATTAGCGATGGAGCCATAATCCTAATGTTCATGGCGTCAGTCATATGACGATAATCGAAGAGCCGCCCATAGCCTACCCCTCGTTTATTAATTCTCTTCATAATAAAGATGATTTTTTTATCTGTTGGACAACAACGAACCAATATGTTCTTCTTAAATAGAGAACATTTGACAAAAATAGAACTTTGACATGCCTTAAATTCTTTTAAAGTTTAAACCATGATTTATGAATTTTCGTAATCTTATGACAATCTTAACGATTATAAACATATTATAATATATCTACGATAATCGGAGTTATTTTGTGATACATATTAACTAACAAGAATTGTGATTCATCAATAGTATCATGTTAGAAATAGTTGATAAAATGATAAATTTACAAAACATACTGCTTTTGAAACTAAATTAACAAAAACATACCCCAAAATTTTAATTAACAAAAACATACCCAAAAGTTCATACCCTAATTTGTATATTTTATACCCTTATTCCAAAAATCAATACTCTTATTTTAAAAGTTCATACCCTAATTTGTATATTTCATACCCTTATTTCAAAAGTCTATACTCTTATTTTAAAAGTTCATACCCTAATTTGTATATTTCATACCCTTATTCCAAAAGTTTATACAATTATTTCAAAGTTCATAACCTAATTTGTATATTGAATCCTTATTCCAAAAGTTTATACCTTTATTTCAAAAGTTTATACCCTAATTTGTATATTTTCATACACTTATTCTAAAAGTTCATACCCTTATTTCAAAAGTTCATATACTGATTCGTAGAGTTCATCCTTATTTTCAAAGTTCATACTCCAATTTACAGAATTCATATCCTTAATTACATAATTCATATCCATAATTTTCAACTTCATAAGCTTAATTCACAGAATCCATACACTTATTTTTCAAGCTTATTACACTAGTTAATTGTGACGACCCAGATTTCCAGGAAGGAAATTCTGTGGTTCGGTGTTGTGCGTCAGTCCCACATCGCCCAAATATGAGAGTACCCGTGTGGTATATGAGCTTAAAGATCCATTTCCTATCAATAAGGCCTTTTAAAGCCGTGCGGTACAATAGCGAGGACGGAAGTCCACAGTTAAGCGTGCTTATCTTGGAGTAGTATCAGGATGGGTGACCCCCCTGGGAAGTTGTGCCAAAGCGGACAATATTGTTGATACGGGCGTAACGGTTCGGTCCGTGGGGCCGGGTCGTTACAGGTGGTTCGGTTCCGTCCTCGCTATTGTGCCGCACAGCTTTAAAAGACATTGTTGATAGCAAATGGATCTTTAAGCTCATATACCACACGGGTACTCTCATATCTGGGCGATGTGGGACTGACGCACAACACCGCATCACAGAATTTCCTTCATGGAAATCTGGGTCGTCACAATCACCCTCCCTTTAGGCACGACGTCCTCGTCGGGCACGTCGTCCTTCAGGGGCTCACACACACGTGCTAGTCCCCACATTTCCAGCCAGATAGAGGCTCTGATACCATCTGTAACGACCCGGCCCTACGGACCGAACCGCTACGCCCGTATCAACAATATTGTCCGTTTTGGCACAACTTCTCAGGGGGGTCACCCATCCTGATACTACTCCAAGCTAAGCACGCTTAACTGTGGAGTTCCGTCCTCGCTATTGTGCCGCACGGCTTTAAAAGGCCTTGTTGATAGGAAATGGATCTTTAAGCTCATATACCACATGAGTACTCTCATATCTGGACGATGTGGGACTGACGCACAATACCGCACCACAGAATTTCCTTCCTGGAAATCTGGGTCGTCACATCAACAAATCCAACTATTGTTCGTTCTCCAATCTCGAACTGCCACGTCGTCGTCGTGGGCTTCTCCTTCTGCGACCGCATCTCCGTCGACATCAACCTCGAGTTTTCGATCTCACTCTACACACTCGCCGCCCACTCCGACGGATGTCTCTGTTTCAATCTCCACCGAAGAGAGAAAGGGAGGAAGAAGGAGAAAAATATCGGAAAGATAGAGGAATGAAAAAAGAGAGATCGGAAAGAGAGAGCAAGGATGAGAGACCGGAAAGAGAGAAAAGGAGGAGGAGAGAGATCAGAAGAAGAAAGAATGAGGAGAGAGAGATCGGAGAGGGGATAAGAGGAGGAAATAGTGAGATGAGAGAGAGAGAGAGGTAAAAGAGATTGGCAGGGATGAATGAATTTTTTTGTTTTTTATTAATTATTAATTGAAATTATGTTTTTGATAATGTAACTTTTTAGAATATGTTTTTGTTAATATAATAGGTGTAGGGTATGTTTTTATTAATTCTCACTTGATAAAAAGAAGTACGATTTTCAAGCAGTCCATAAAAAAACCTAATTTATTCGATGAAGGGAGAATTTTCATCCAAATTACTAAAACGAGATGGGTGAACAAAGAGTAGAGGAGAGAATATAGAAAAAGTTTTGTTACTGTTTCACACAAATTTTTCTATCTAATATACCAAGACAGAAAATAAATGGAGAAAGCAAAATAATTTTATTTATTTATATTTTGCGGGTACAATCTCTGAATATTTTCTAAAATAAAGAAAATATAAATCCTTTGATTAATCTCTTCAAAATTGAATTCCTTGTGGCTCGAATTGCTTGTAAATAATCGAGATGTTAACTTGCTCGAGTTTTGAGGTTGATCTTGACTTGTACTTCTTTGTGAGTTTGATCTTGGGAAACGCTTGATTTGTGGTTTTAAAGTATTTTTGAGGATCGAATGAGGATCTTCTTTGAATTTGTTGATAAACTTGCTTGAAGTTCTTCAGTCTTGATGAAGATTTTTGAATAGTTGGTTTTGAAAAACACTTGATTCACGACCTTTGGAGCTTCTTGCAGATCAGATAGTGAATTTTCCTTGGATTTGTGGATGAGCTTGCTTGAAGTTCTTCGGGCTTGATGAAGATCTTCGAATGCTTGGTCTTGAAAAACACTTAATTCGCGGCCTTTGGAGCTTCTTGCGGATCAAATGGTGGATTTGTCTTGAATTTGTTGATGAGCTTGCTTGAAGTTCTTCGTTTTTTTATGAAGATCTTCGAATGCTTCGTCTTGAAAAACACTTAATTCGCGGCCTTTGGAGCTTCTTGCGGATCAAATGGTGGATTTTGTCGTGGATTTGTTGATGAGCTTGCTTGAAGTTCTTCGTGTTTGATGAAGATCTTCAAGTGCTTCGGTGGTTGATGGCTTGACTTCGGTAGAGCTTCTCTCTCTTGGATTTGGCTTCACCTTTTGCCTTCCACTTGTTGTCCTTTTTTTTTGTCCCCCTTTTGGCTTAGGTTGGCCATCTATTTATAGTAGTTGGTGTGGTCTTTATCGCGATATTTCCCCCTCGTAGTTTGTGTTTAGGATCAAAATGGTCTTATAGTTTGAGTTTAGGATCAAAATGGTCTTGTAGTTAGAGTTTAGGATCAAAATGGTCTTGTAGTTTGAGTTTAGGATCAAAATGGTCTTGTAGTTTGTGTTTAGGATCAAAATGGTCCATAATTAAATGTAATCATTCTTTGGCTTACCATTTCTTTGTAATTTTAAACAAACAAGTACTAAAATAGAAGCACTTTCATTGTTTGAGAGAAAAATTAAAATATAGTCAAAGAAAATGACATTTATTGCTTTTATAATGTAAACCAAAAGATAATATTTATTTGATTTTGAAAATACTAATACATAATTTAGAAAATTTTATTTTATAGGAGACACGTGGCATATTTTTATTTGCCAAAAAAAATTTGCGTGTCTACAAATGCCCCCTTCGAGACTTGTTTAAAAAATCATTTTGAATGAACACGTCTCGAATACAAATTTTTTTTTTTGCAGAGAAGAGTCCTTTTTTTTCAAGAACAAATTGGAGTTTTCTCTTTAGAAAAGAATGCTTTGATTTTGAGCATGTAACTGTCTCCTAACTCGATAAGAGTCATAAGTTTTTTTTTTTTTTTTTTTTTTAAAATAGAAAATAAAATAAATCCATTATGAGACATGTGATTTTTTTGTTTTCACAATTTTGGTGAGCTTTGCCTTTTCTTGCCTTAAAATTTGTAATCATAACGTCATTAAACGAAAGACTTTTAGTTTTCTGTAACCTTTGTTATTAAACCTCACAACTATTTTTAATGGCAATTAAATCACTGATTATTGATATATTATTTCGTAACCTCCTTGACTACATAGTACCATTATTACATTTGAGTTTGTAACCTCCCAATCTGAGCCCAAGTTTTCAGCGTATATTAAATCATCACCAAACAACGTTGCTCCATTTTATTCAAATCTTCTACATAAGCAACGTAGAAATGCAGCCAATCACTTGTTGCCTATAAATAGGAAATGCTCCATTGTTGCATTTCACCATTCAATCACTTATTGGAGTTCCAGTATCAAGAAGAGTGTGAAGGATCACCTTTTTTTTTTTTTTTTTTTTTTTTTTTACATTCACTTTCAGCAAACGTTTTTTTTCTTCGTCAAAGCTTCTGTGATGTCGATGGTGCTATTTGGAGACCATCACAATGTCCTCAAGTGGTGTACTAACCCATTCGGTGATGATAAGGTACCAATAAGACGACTTTCCAGGATGTCTATCCACTGTTTGATAACCATTTCCATGTCTGACTCGGACGATTGCACGATAGAGTAGAGCGACCTTGGTACGTTTAGCTGCTTTGGCTAGATAGTGAGGAATCAGAAACTTCATCTTTGTAGCGAGAACCAAGCTGCATGACTTTGACGATTACCTTGAGCTTGTATTTTCGTCCTTAACACGGATTGTTTGATCTGGACCTTCCTTTGTATTATTCTAATGATATTTTCTCTTTTTATAGAATTGCTAGCTTTTGTAATTTTTCTTTGGCGCTTTCATTTTGTTTGATCATAGCTCTTTCTTTGATTAGAGAACAAATGCAACATAATACATATTCTTGTTCAACAATATTGAGGAGGCGTTTCTATCATACAGGTGGCTATAAAATTTTGCCGAAAAACAAATTGTTGACGCGTTTCTGTAGGGCTATTACCAGATCGGTGCTCGTGTAGGAAAACCCGAGAACGGCTCATCTCTTTGGAGTCGTTGCTGGCTCGGTATAACGGAAGAAGATCTGAAAATCCGCTCGTTATCAGTTTGTTGCATCTCTGGTACGATGCAATAAGACCTCAAAAATGGCTCGATCCTTTTGGATTCGTTGCTGGTCCGGTAAAATTATAGAAGACCTTCATGTAAACGTACCACTTTGTGGAGTTGTTGCTGGCTCGGTGCCAGTGGGGAAGACTCGCTAATTTGCTCAAGTTTTCAAATTTATTGTTGGTTTGGTGATGACGAAACAAGTCCTAGGCATTTCGAATTTTCTAATTTGTTTGTTGGTCTGGTGAAGATGGAGGAAAACATGGAAATCAGATTGAGTTTCGGTTTTTTTTTTGTTGTTGCTGGTTTTCTTTTCGGTATATATTGCAACTTAAATATTAACTTGTCGTAGATAAAGAGTTCTGCTACAAGGGTTTGCATGCCCTCTTTGTTTGACCACCACATCTTCTTGCTAGTAGCGGTACCTTGCTTGTTCTTGTCAAATATTGTAAGGTTTTTCCTTATTTTGCATGACAACATACTTTTGTTTCTCCTTAATTGTCTTAGCCTTTTCCAGGATTAGTTTTTTTTTATATAACCCTTGAGCCTTTTGCTTTGATTCCTGTAGTAAAATCATTTTATTTTGCTTCTTAGATTGTAGAGTATAAAACTTTGTTGGTAAATTTAACTGAATCCGATATTTTCTGGTGTCACTTTATGTTGATAACTCCTTCCCATTGTTGTTCAAGAGTCCAAGGAGCAAAACTGCAGCAAAGTTTCTTGATCTTGGTGACGTGTGTGTCGGTGATTTCGACCTTGCGAACGACTTCAAGTTCACTAGTGTGACCTGGTGGTACTAGGCTCGGTGGCTAGTTTGTTTTATCGGAGTTACTGTCGCTTGGTGGAGCTCAACTTCGGCTGTAAAATAGTCCCGAATCTTTGCTGGCAAGGCGGGGAAGCTCAGTCAAGCAAGGAGAAGTGTCGTAGCTTCAATGCGATGATGTTATGTTTTCCAAAGGCGGATTTTGGCGACAACAAGATGATCATAAACGTAAAGCATGCAGCTGCAACAATGGTTTATAATCGCGTTGGATCTCGATGGGAAAACAATCTAGAAGTTCCTTGGAACCTTGATCGATTTTTGTTGTTGGCGTCAGATGATTAAAGTAGAGCGAAGAGCTGGCAGAACCTTGAAGAGTACGAGTTGCCTATGATACAGTGCGGAACTCGAAACTGGACTGACTTTGTAGCTTTGGAATTGGAGGACCTCTTCAGTCTTCACGACGATGATGCAGCAGTGGGTGCTTGCCCAAAAATTTCCAGTCCAGCTCATGATTTCCGACGACATGCTTGGCGACGGGAAAGTATTCAGATATCGGTGGTGTGAAGCTGCAGCGGCGGCTTTTAATCTTGTTAATGACCTCGACCACC
This sequence comes from Primula veris, assembly GCA_963682055.1. Classification (NCBI taxonomy): domain Eukaryota; kingdom Viridiplantae; phylum Streptophyta; class Magnoliopsida; order Ericales; family Primulaceae; genus Primula; species Primula veris. Next base: position 16,392,138 of record OY821747.1, on the reverse strand, counting down.
ACAATCAACTTCAAGTTTTCTAGCATGACTAGTGGCTAATTAACAAATAATCATATATCCGTCTTCGGTTTTCTTCGCAAATTGGTGCTTGGAAAGCAGATGACGTCATTGCGGGGATGATCACAACACTTTCCAGAAGTCTTTTCCGGCATGGTGGAGCTTCACGATGATGTGGCAGCGGATATGCCCGCGACAATTCCTATAAATCCGGGGGATCAAGTAACATTTTTTTTCGACGAGTAATTACTTGACCATTGTTGAGGGGAGTCTCCGTGAGTTTGCATATTGGCTTGCTTTTACATGCCTTTATTTATCATTCTTTACATGTCCCCTTTTATTTAAGGAACACAATTTTGTTCCATGTTTCCTTTTCTATTTTGATTATTTTTTTTTCCCTTTGTTTGATGCTTGTTTGTTTCTTTGATTTTCTAACAGGCCGATGAGATTTTTCGAAACATCTCTTGCGCTTGAAAGGTGACAAATTTAACAGCTTGTATGTGCATCGTATTGAGGTTGAACTTTTTACTACTCCAACCAGGCACGCACTTGTTTGTTTCAGAAGGCCATGCCTTTTGTTTTCCATGCATATATATTTGCTTCGTGCGTGCATCAAATAAGGAACTTCAAATCTGCATCTTACAGAAGCTTCAAGCTCAGCTTTACCCATTATGTGGACTCTTATCTTTTCAAACTCAGAACAAACCTTTTAGATATATCTTCTGGAGTTCCAGAACATCTTGAATCGCCTCATTTGGAGTTCTAAAGAGAAACTTATGAGCAATTTTCAAGCAGCATCGAAACTTTCTGAAATTGGCGAAATAGCCTTGCCTCTCTTTAACGCATCCATTAGCATTCTCTGGCATTCTTATTAATTAGGACGGGCAAACTTGATGTTTCCCAATAGAATCAGCTCAACAATATTGTGTGATGATCAAAGCAGCAAGGACAATGACCACTATAGTTTTTGTAGCTTAAGACATCCCGACAGAGCAAAGGCGATGGATTAACGTCCTGCTTCTCTCCGATCCTTGGTATTGTGACAAAGAACTTGCAGATTGAGGAATGGTGACAAGGTTCTTTCCAAAGGCTATTCAGCGATGGCGGACGACAGCGATAAGGTGACAGAGTCTCTCATTCTTGATGGGTGAATATCTTTAAGTTCGTAGGCTTGAGCTCCCTGCATGGTGCTTGAATGAAGAGACAACCGAAGCGGTGCCGACTATGAGAACATTTATGCCAGACTTGGTGATTTGTGGTTAACATTGATGAATCCATGCCCCCTTATCGACGCACACAAGACCGGTGTCAAAAACCTGTTTTTCTGCAACAACGCTTTCCAGCGGATGCTTTGATGGTTGGACAATTTGTAGTAGTGAACAATTGCGAAGTGGAGAAAGTGAAGTTTGTGCATCCGTTTTGAGCTCACAAGACCCTTCCATTGTCGGATGGAGACATCGATGTCGTTGGAGGAGACCTCCTTTCGTCCCTTACATAGTGTTTTGGTCATTTGTTTTCTTAGCTTCTTTACTGTTTGACTTAGTTTTTCCTTCGAAGTATTGTGACTTGAGAAATCCTTTGTAATTGAGAAACTCTAGTAAAATTCATGTTGCCTTTGTGTTTATAATTGCTTGTACAAAGTATTGAACTTCGTTTTGGGCATTTCCATTGATACTTCCTTGTCTTCTGATGTTTTTCTTAAATTTGTGTAATGATTTTTATTTTATTTTTGTTTATTTATGGCTGATCTTGAATTTCTCAAGATGTCTACGTACCCCGAAGGGATCAAGCCAAACGTAGTTCAGGTTTTTATTATTATCTCTTTTGGCGAAGGATTTTTTTTTTTTATTGTTGGTATGACTGAACTTGAAGCAAGCCTCAAGATGCCTACGTACCCGTGAAGGATCAAGCCAAACGTAGTTCATTTTATTGCCACACAATTTATACTCATGTGGGCGATGAGTAACATGCACTTTATACTCTTGCGTCAAGGAGTGGCTTTAATTTCTTCAAGAGTAGTAGCGCTTTAGGAACTTTCCGTTGATAGGCCCAATTTCTAAACCATCTTCAGAGCGTAACTTGTATGCACCATTTGTATAAACTTCAGTCACTGTGTGCGGACCATCCCATTTTGACAAGAACTTGTTTCCCATTCGTCGTGTCATGATGATAGGTCTTCTTACGGCAAGCACCAAATCCCCTTTTTGGAAAGATCTTCGCTTGACCTTTTTGTTGAATGATTTTGACATACGAGCTTGATAACACTCCAGCCTTTGTTGCGCTTCAAGCCTTTTTTCGTCCAGTGTGCCAAGATTTACTTCTTTTAATTCATCAACAGTGGATTGGATGCCTTCTTCAAATTCTTCTGGTGCCTCTTCTTCATCTTCCTCAACTTGCTCGTCCTCATCCGTAAGAGTGATGTGGTATGATGTTGTAATTTCCAATTTTTCTAATTGCAATATATCTTCATCCTCTATATACTTCACAGTTCTCTTATAGCGCCTTCGAGCAGACCAAGTTTCCCTGGTAGATGCCCCCAGTCGCTTGAATACTGATTTATTTCTTGACAACCTTTGACATATTAAAACTCTCTTTCTCGCATGTAAGCGTTTTAAAACTGACCCTTTTTTCTTCATCCATATTTTTGATGATGTTTTTTGTCCACTTGAACACCTCGTGATCACTAAGCTTCGTTTTATGTTTAGCCTATCGAATACTGAAGGCAAAGTTTGTGGTGAGTGTAGTCGTTGAAAGACGGACCGTCTCTTGCATGATTGTTGACAAGGCTCAAAATCATTGGAGCCACATGATTCGTTTTCTGACGATGAGTCTTCATGGACCGAAGTGTAATAATTGCTTGTTTTCTTTATTATAATTCTTGTCGGTTGAGGTGGCTTATACCCAATCCCTGCGCGAGATTCTTTTATTGCATATCCCTTGTGTTTCAACATGCACTGAGTCTGATTTAGGCCATGACAGTTTTCTCCTGTTATTGCAGGAGTAAGTTTTCCAAGGAGGCTAGATTGTTTAGAGGTGTAGCCTGCATTTTCAAGCATTTTATATGCTTTGGGGCTAAATACTTCTTGTATACGTATGTCGGGAGAATCTCCATGTTCAGTTAATGGGCCATGCATTGGTCGAACGAATCCTTCAAGTACCCCACCTTGTTTAAAAGGTGAAATAGGAAAAGTTAATTCACTCTTATAATTACCGATGATTGATTGTTTAATCGTTTTCGGTGAGATTTCCATTTTCTTTTTGATTATTGGAGGATTTATTCTACTCTTCTTGCCTTCTTTGATATTTTTACTCCATTTCCCATCATTTCGAAAAGAATCGGATGTGGACAATTTCACTCCTTTACCTTTATCCATGTAGAACTTGGCATCTGCAAAATAAGATTCGACTCCGCTGAAGGGATTATGATCGGCCATAACCCTTTTCACTGTATCCCCCACGCAATACTTAAAACACTGATGAAGGGTAGATGGGACAACTCGATTTTCGTGAATCCATGGCCTCCCCAAGAGCAAATTGTAAGAAGTTTTCGCATTAAGGACGTGAAACAATGCGCTTGACGCCATTTCATCTATCACAAGCTTTAAATGGATTTTCCCGACGGCCCTTTGTCCCTCCTGATTAAAGCCCTGGATCATGAGACGACTTTGTGATAAATCGTCGATTGGAATTCCAAGATCATTTAACGTACGCAGTGGTAGAATATTGACAGCGGACCCCCCATCTAGTAAAATCCTAACTATTTTTTTCTCTTGAATGTATCCGGAAACAAATAGCGGGCGATTATGAGGTTTTGTGTCAGGCAACAAATCTTCATCAGAGAAGTTAATAGTTGTTACGTCTGCCACTTGATTCACCTTTTCTTCTTGAAATGATGTTCCCGAAATTTCATCCGAACCACATTCACTTTCTTCCGTGTACTCCTCTATGCTTGCGACATTGCATGAATTAGAAATATAGTAGTCTTCGTCCTCTTCATCTTCGAGGTAACTATCCTCCATGCAACCTTCACACTCGCAAACATCCCAGAAGCAATGACCGTTGTCTTCTTTAAACTTGTAGATCGGCTTGCCTCGATAGTAGTATGCAATGGGCACTCCTGTACTAATATCCAGATTTGATGTTTCTTCAACTACTCTCCCTTGGAGTCGATGTACATAGTAATCCCCCTCGGATTCTTTTAGCGCCCCAACTTGCTTATCACCGGCCTCGTACATTTTCTTTAGAAATTGTTGACATTCCAGGCAGAAGTTTTTACACAACCCTAGCGCATGCGGAGGTTGGCCATTGCTTTCGAATTTGAGTGCTTCTAAGGAATCTTCAAGTGGATTGGTAAAGTTGAGAGATTGATCGACTTCTTTTGTCTCGTCTTCTCTATGAAAATCCTCCCATGTAGGTGGCGTTGATCCTCCCACTTCTTCCTTTTTGGTATATTGGACAAAATAGTCAAACTTTCCTGATGGCTCACCCAACAGGCCAACACTTGGGTCTCTAGCTTCGTATCTTTCCCGTAGTGATTGTTGGGTTGATTTCTTCTTATTTTTATTTTTCTTACTCTTTCTATTAGCTTCTTCGTCGTCTTCAAAGAAGTCATCCCATTGGTCATCCAAACAATCTTTGCATTCACAAACGTCAAAGAAGCAATGACCATCTTTCTTGAATTCATAAATAGGCTGTCCCTCATAAATGGAGTGAACTGGGACATTTTGTAGTGGTTGTGGGTTATTCAAAGGGTAGTCTTCTCCCTCTTCAAACCCACTCAATTCTTCGCTGGTGGATAAACTTGAACCTCCCATATGGCTAACATAAGTCCATGAGGTATTGTCTCCAATGCTCGAGTTTTGCATGATGATTGCAATTGGCGGCAAAGATCCAAATTGAATCATGTCTGTCCTTATCTCGTCCATGCTTTCAGACTCTGGATTTGTAACGATACATGTGTAATTGGTAGTAGTTATTTCTTCATCCTCCAAAGAGATTTTTCCTTGAGCGGCCAATTGTACGATCTTCTCCTTCAAGACAAAACACTTGTGGGTTGGGTGACTGACGAGACGGTGGAATTTGCAATAATTTGCATCATCAACTTTGTCAGCCTCTTCAGGACGTTTCATTTGTGGAAGATCGATGAGCTTAAGTACGATGAGTTCTTCTAGCATGCGAGGAACTTCGTTGTCAGGGAACGGGTATTCCTTCTCTTGCATCTCCCTTAGCGTGAGTCTTCTTCTTTCGCTTCTTTGATTTACATTGGACTTGTCATCTTCAACATTCTTCATGCTAGCTTTCACCTTGATGGGATGAATGCTTTGAGATGGAGTTGACACGACAAACGATTCTCTTTTATCAGTTATTGCATGAGATTTGATCCATTTCCTTCCATCTTGTTTATTTGGAGTCTTTTGGGTTCCTGGAAGTAGGAGAGCTTGGTCACTGCTAGTCGAGATACTAACTTCCATGTCATGAGCTCTACTTGCCAAATCCTCAAATGTTTTTGGTTTTATTCCTTGGAGAATGTAGGACAATCCCCAATGCATGCCTTGAACACACATCTCTATTGCTGATGTTTCGGACAGTCTATCTTTGCAATTCAAGCTCAATCCCCTCCATCGATGAATGTAGTCCTCAACAGGCTCGTCTTTCCATTGGCGGGTATTTGTCAATTCCATCAAGCTCACAGTGCGCCTAGTGCTATAGAAACGATTAAGGAATCCTTGCTCCAATTGTTCCCAAGTGTCAATTGATCCCGGTTGCAAGTCACAATACCATTCGAAGGCATTTCCTTTTAGTGTGCGGACAAATTGCTTCACCATGAGGTCCCCATAAGTCCCTGCATTGTTGCAAGTCTCGATGAAATGTGCAATGTGTTGATTAGGATTTCCCTTGCCATCAAATTGTTGAAACTTGGGTGGCTGATATGCGTAAGGCATCCTTAATTGTTCGATTCTCCGTGTGTAAGGTTTGACATAGCCGAAGGAGGAATGTGCCACTTCTTCATATTTCCCTTTTACAGTACCCAGTATGAACTCTTTCAGCTGCTCTAGAGGGATTGCGCCATTCGTTATTTCTAAAGGCCTTTCCTCATTTGAAGAACCTTCACCTCCTTCAGTTCTACGTCGATTTTCCCCTTGGTGTGGCTCCGCTAATTGTTGAACTCTGTCAGTCAATATCGCCATCTGAGCGTCTCGTTCATTAAGAGCCTTCATTAAAGTTTCTAGGGTCCCAGCGATTGCATTAACTTGTTCTTCCACCGTAGGAGCGTTTATCACCAGTACTTGCATATTTGTTGAGTTTGTTGAAGTAGCAACAACTGAGCGGGGAGTGTTAGTTATGGAATCTGAGTTGTCCTCTAAGTGATGGTTTCCAATCAAGCCTTCTTCATCAGAAGAGTCACTTGCCCATGTACCATCTTTGAAATTTGCTTTCACTTCGGAGCTAGCCTCTACCTTTTTGCCCATGACAAGGAATGAGGGTGTTGATAGTTGGACAGCGGACTTGCTTCGGGTCATCATGATGTGACTGTTTTGCGTATTTTTATTTTGAGCCATGAATGGTTGACCGATTGACGAAGAGAAAAGACGAATGGCAGAAATTGTCCCACCGGGTGTGCCAAAATTTGTTTCACACAAATTTTTCTATCTAATATACCAAGACAGAAAATAAATGGAGAAAGCAAAATAATTTTATTTATTTATATTTTGCGGGTACAATCTCTGAATATTTTCTAAAATAAAGAAAATATAAATCCTTTGATTAATCTCTTCAAAATTGAATTCCTTGTGGCTCGAATTGCTTGTAAATAATCGAGATGTTAACTTGCTCGAGTTTTGAGGTTGATCTTGACTTGTACTTCTTTGTGAGTTTGATCTTGGGAAACGCTTGATTTGTGGTTTTAAAGTATTTTTGAGGATCGAATGAGGATCTTCTTTGAATTTGTTGATAAACTTGCTTGAAGTTCTTCAGTCTTGATGAAGATTTTTGAATAGTTGGTTTTGAAAAACACTTGATTCACGACCTTTGGAGCTTCTTGCAGATCAGATAGTGAATTTTCCTTGGATTTGTGGATGAGCTTGCTTGAAGTTCTTCGGGCTTGATGAAGATCTTCGAATGCTTGGTCTTGAAAAACACTTAATTCGCGGCCTTTGGAGCTTCTTGCGGATCAAATGGTGGATTTGTCTTGGATTTGTTGTTGAGCTTGCTTGAAGTTCTTCGTTTTTTTATGAAGATCTTCGAATGCTTCGTCTTGAAAAACACTTAATTCGCGGCCTTTGGAGCTTCTTGCGGATCAAATGGTGGATTTTGTCGTGGATTTGTTGATGAGCTTGCTTGAAGTTCTTCGTGTTTGATGAAGATCTTCAAGTGCTTCGGTGGTTGATGGCTTGACTTCGGTAGAGCTTCTCTCTCTTGGATTTGGCTTCACCTTTTGCCTTCCACTTGTTGTCCTTTTTTTTTGTCCCCCTTTTGGCTTAGGTTGGCCATCTATTTATAGTAGTTGGTGTGGTCTTTATCGCGATATTGCCCCCTCGTAGTTTGTGTTTAGGATCAAAATGGTCTTATAGTTTGAGTTTAGGATCAAAATGGTCTTGTAGTTAGAGTTTAGGATCAAAATGGTCTTGTAGTTTGAGTTTAGGATCAAAATGGTCTTGTAGTTTGTGTTTAGGATCAAAATGGTCCATAATTAAATGTAATCATTCTTTGGCTTACCATTTCTTTGTAATTTTAAACAAACAAGTACTAAAATAGAAGCACTTTCATTGTTTGAGAGAAAAATTAAAATATAGTCAAAGAAAATGACATTTATTGCTTTTATAATGTAAACCAAAAGATAATATTCATTTGATTTTGAAAATACTAATACATAATTTAGAAAATTTTATTTTATAGGAGACACGTGGCATATTTTTATTTGCCAAAAAAAATTTGCGTGTCTACAGTTACCCTTTTTGTTCATAACCCACCAAAAACTTAATTAGTAAAATAACATTAGGGTTGTACTAAACAAGCTACACCAATGACTATTTGTGCAACTAAACAAGTAAATAGTTTGGTACAACAATAATAGCTAACTAGCATGAAATGATACACAGTGTGAACAATGACACTTGCTTACACCAAAACAACAATTTTAGAACACTAGGCTAATTTTAATTTGAATCCGGAAGGCACAAACAGTGTCACCGGTGAAAAAAATGTTCCTGATAAAAAAAAGTGTTCCAAATTTTTTCGAAAAACTATATTGTTCTACATAATCTCCACCAATGATCTACAGAATCTATGACTCCAATGCCCGATTCAATAGTAGAACAACATAATTTATTTCACTTCATGTAATTAGCAAAAGACTTCTCAATTTGAAATCACTAATTTAGGAGGATTTTAGAACATATAAGCTGTTATCTATGTTATTTCTATAGTTTATACTTTATAGTAAATTATTTGCCAGTTATTTATACTAAGTTATTTGTAACTTATAAGTTGCATACAAGATAGTTTTAAATTGTCTAATATGTTTGTGTAATTTATAAATTCATGTCTATTAGGCTCATAAAATATTGTTAATGTGTAAGATAATTTTAATTATACATCATGTTTAGTGTATGTCTATTTTTTAGATTTTAATCTTCTTCTCATGTTATTGTTCAGAAAAGTATATTATTAGATACTGACTCAATTCTCAAATTATTGTCCTGTTTTGGGAATCACCCATATTAAGTGGACAAAATAATGACACTATTTTTTGATATTTCTTTTAATGTTTACCCTTATAAAACAAGCATTTAATTATAAAATATGATTGGATCATGGGTATATGTGTAATTGCAAAATATTAGACTTACTAATTATGGAAATTGGACAATAATTTGGGAACTTCCTAAAAAGGAATAATGGACCATTAAAGGGGAACGGATGGAGTATTTGTTAATAACCACAAATCTAGGATTATTCTATTCTCGAAATTCGAACCTAGAACTTATATGAATTTCGCATTCTGACTTTGCCAGAAGTACAACCGATTGAAAATTACTAGTGGAATATCATTTTCTTGTAATTTCACTAATCGATTGGACTAGCAATAAACAATCATTTGTTGTCTTGTCAACGGCTAAAGCGGAATATAAGCCTCTGAAGCCTGCTATCAGGGGCGGGCCCTAGTGGCAGCCAAAACATCCACCTAGCTGAGACGCTGACCATCGAATAGGCCCCCAAAATATTACAAAATAATGTTAATTTTGTCCAAAAGCCTTTTTAATGCTATTGAAGATTGTATTAAGTTATGATAAAATTTATTGCAATTTGGGAAAGATAAAAAAAAACTATAAACTCGATTAGGGTTATATGGATTTATACATAAGAGAGAGAAATAAGTGGGGAAAAAGAATATACTCTAATTGTTGATAGTGTTATGAGTATGTTGATAAGAGCGTTAAATATCGTAATTTATTCTTATTATATTCAATGAACAAAAAGGTGGTTAATTTGTCAAAATTCAAAAAAAAATCGGCTCTCTTTGGTAACATGGGCATAAATAATTGACGCTATTCACTAGTATGTTCTGTAATCTACAAAGATATATCCAGGAGAGAAGCTAAGAATTGATTTTGAGTGGTGCTAATTAACTTTTACATCAAATACTAATTAAGTCAAGTGAAATTAAAAAAAATTAGCAATGCCAAATTATCGTTTTTAACATATTTTAGTAAAAACATATGTGAAAAATTGAAAATCTCATAATTTTCGTAATTATGGGGTATGTCGTGATATCCGATGGTCTGCACTTAGCTTTCCTCTGACATGTTTTGTTCTTTGGGTTTTAAAAGATAATGCCAACATAATTGTCAAAACTTTACTTAAATTACCATAATATGCAGAGTTGGAGTTGCCTATTCGGTTCAAGAAGCCAATATGGTATAATTGCCAATTCAAATTGTACTAATATGATTATGGATCATTATAAATGAACAAGTCACACGTCACACGTCACTAGGGGTAACATCGGGAGGGGACCTGATCCGAAAACCTTTAACCGGAATTCCGACTCGATTGGAGTCGGTAATCAATTTTCCTTCCCGATTCCGACCTCGAAAATATTGGGTCGTGATAATTCGGATAGTCGGCGGGTCAGGATAGGATAATCCCGATAAATTTTATCACCGAAAAGTAAATAAATTTAACTTTGCTGAAGATATTAATGAAGATATATTTGTTGTGTTAATGAACAAAGTAAACGAACAGAAAAAATACAGTAAGAGATATTAATGAAGATATATTTGTTGAGTTACATAAAAACAACAAGTCACTCCTTATCATTATAAAAAAAATAGACAACAACCCATGAAATGAGATTAATTACAAAACAGTAATAGTGATAAAGCCATAACTTTGGTCGGTCGCGTTAGGCTTTTCAACAATGATATAATAGTAAATCAACTGTGAATAATGGACACTTCCTGATCTTTATTATTGCTCGGATTATTATCCTTATTCGGACTATTACACTTGCTCGGATTAGTATTTCGGTTTTACAATTGTGCTCGATATGACTATTTAATCTCTCGTCTTGATCTTTCTCCCCTTTTATTCGGTGCTCGGATTTGTCTTTTCTCGGTTTATTTCTTGAAGTGGTGTGTGTTGATTAGTTTCTCTCTTTTCTCAACTTCTCTCTATATTTTTTGGATAGATTTTCTGGTCCTTTTCTAGGAGGGGTAGTTGGCTATTTATAGGCAACTATGCCTTCTAGGATGTTGACAAATGTTTTCATCCCAGGGGTTTTTCAGACATGGGTCCCCATTTGATTGGGCTTGGGCTTTTGATAGTAACACCTCAATTCCTATAAAAAGTATGACACGACCCATTTAAGCGTTGGATACCCATTTATAAAGTGGGTTGATTATTACCCGAATAGAATATTCGGGTCTAATTTTTATGTTCTATCAAGTGCTCCCTGACTTCCTCGGCGTGGTTTCCATGTCGGGGGAGTCATGTTCGGTTTGTCGAGAACGTTACTTCGGTCTTGTCTTTCCCAATGCTTCATCGAGAAACGCAATAGACTCATGACGGTTCCCTGGGGGGCACATTTAATGTTTCCTATCCTAATATATTTCTTCGAGGAAAACTCCTATAAAGGGGTGTGCTCCCTCCATAATTAGGCATTTTACTACTAATTTGCTCGTGACATAATGGCTTCTTCAGGTTCTACTGGTGAGAGCTCCTTTAATTATATTTCATATTTAGAAATGGAAATCAAGAAATCTCGTACCGCGAATAAGAAACTCGTGGCCAGGGTTTCAGACTACAAGAAAAGGTTGTCTGACATGGATTCTGATCATCATGTGACGATGACCGATCGGGATTGGGCTTACGAGCATATAAAGAAGCTCGAGGCTAATCTGGCTAAGCAGAAGGCAGCAAAAAGAGGCTATAAGCTTGCCTTCAAGGAGTTGCATGCTCGGTCTAAACCGAGTTCGGATGACGATGAAGAAGGCTCTTCCTCGAAATAATTAGTTTTTTGCGATTTCTGTTGTAATTTCTTTTGAATGGAGAGTCTTCTCCTCAGTTGTAATCGAAGTTTTTGAAATTAATAAAATATTTCCCTATCCTTGTTCTTGTCTGTTCATCTTCTTGATATCTTTTTGGATGACTTTAATTGGGTTTGGAACTGTAGTTAATTCGCCGTAAATGCTCTCGGGAAGTTCAAGAGGTTGTATTTCTTCGAGATGACCTTTGATCTACTCCTTGTTTCTTCTTATAAAAGGGGACTGTCCCTGTATTCTTTATGCAATTCATTCTTTATTAACGAACAAATGGCTTCTCCTCTTGAAAACTATGGTGACAACCTTCCTGAATATGTTGCTCGTCTGGAAGAGGAAGTTCAGAAGGTGCGTTATCTCGAGAAGAGGGTTGCCCGGCTATCGGTGGAAGCTCGTCGGGCCGCCGAACTAGACGAGCGATTGGATGCCCTGGAGAAGGAGCACCAGAGGTCTTTGCTCGACAGTATTCGCGCTCGTGCTTGGATCAAAGAGCTCGAGGCCTCCAGAGATAGGCAACTTGCTTCCAAGAGGGCTTACAAACTGGCCCTTAAGGAAGTGTATGCTCGGTCGAAAAGGAAGCCAAATGACGAAGCGGGCCCTTCTACGAAATGATTTTATCGTTTTTTTTTTATTGTATTTCCTTTTATTACTTCTTCTGTGACGAAGTATCAATTAATCAATAAAGACTTCTTTCTCTTGTTTATATCTGAATTACTTTCCCAATGCAACTTCTTATGACTGCGCACGCTTGTGGCCTCATCAATGCTTTTTCTTGGGCCTAGCGTTTGACCTTATCCATTGGACCTTCTTACTCTTTATATCTGGGGACCAATAGGATTTCTTGAGCCTTGTGCATAAAAATCTTATTCACCAGAGTTTTCTTGATCTCTGTGCAAAAGATCTTAGATATTTATTTGAACCTAATGCCTTTCCCCAGAAATGACGCGTGTTTCAATGCCATTATTACTTGCCCTTTTTAAATATTGGTAAGAATCCAAGCGTTTTGTGAACAAGAGTGGCTTTTAATTACTCACGCTTTTTTAGAACCTTTGGGGAATCCAAACGTTATTTCTTGAACAGACACATCTTTTAATTGCCATCGCTTCTTAGTACCCATTGGCGAACGGTTGCGACTCTCAATACCAGCCCTCATCTAATTGATCTATAAATACCTGCTTACAGCATGGTTACATCCACAATTCTCATCATATTATTTTCCCCCATATATAGACCCTCATCTTATAATTTCCCTAAGATGTCTGGTGCTTTCACCCCATCAACATTAGCTTTGCAAGTCGAGGCTTTTGAAGCCTCTTATAGCCATGTACAAAGGCTGTTGAGGGATGCCGAGGAGGAACTGAAGGTGATGCGTTATCACCATACCGAGATGGTTCGGGAATTAACTTGGCTAAGATCCGAACTGGCTTATAGCCGACGTGCTCGTCAGGCTCTAGTCGAAGAGAATGAGATGCTAAGGGGGAACCCGACACTGAGTGACAGGGATGTCTCTGCCGGGCCCTCTCATCGATACCGATCGACTTCCCCCTAACCTTCCCCCTTCTTTTTTTATCTCTCTCTGCTTTTCCCCATCTTTTCCCATCTCTTTCTTTTTCTTCTTTTTATTTCTCAGTTTCCCTCATTTCTTCCTCTTCCTCTTTTGTGTTTTTTTTTTTATACTCTGTTCTCTCTACTTTTCATTCTTTTCTTTTCCCCTTTCTTTTTTGTTTCATTGACTTCCTTTTTATTTGTCTGTTTCCTTCATTTCTTTATCTTCTTCTTATCTGTTTTTCTTCTGTGCCTCCTCTTTCTTTTTCTTCATCTTCTCTCCCATCACTCTTTTTCTTTTTTCTTCTTTTTTGCACCACTATGATGTAACAATCAGCCCTGTGATCCTAAGGGTTTTGTGTTACATCTAGGGTTTTTGTCATTTTTCTTTTCAACTCTTCTTTCTTATCACTTCTTCTTTTCTTGCACTCTTCTTCTTTTCCTCTTCTTGCTTTTCCTTTCTCTTTCTTCTTACTTTTTCTTTTTGGCGTCTCCTACTCACTTGGTCAGCTGATATAGTTGATCCTTTGCCTGATCTTCTGTACTAGCTCTTCTCGGATGTAATAGATCTTCTTTTCGGATTTAACAGATTTTCTTTTCGGATGTAATAGATCTTCTTTTCGGATGTAACAGATTTTCTTTTCGGATGTAATAGATTTTCTTTTCGGATGTAATAAATAATGATATATCCCATCTTTATTAATGAAAAGTATTTTTGCCCCTTTATTTTTGCACTTCTTTTTATATTGCACCTGTGGTTTGTTGTTTGTCGGGAAGTTAGATCTTTGAATATCTCGTCTTTATTTCCTTCTGTACTGTTGTATCAGATGTCAGTAGATGTCCCCATCACTGTCGAATATAGGTGCATGCTCCCTAGTAGGTCAGGAATAGGCATGCTCCCTAGTAGGTCAGGAATATGCATGCTATCTCCGTTCTATAAGTACTTCTCTTTTCTTTGGTAGTTTATCATCTCTCATTTTTCTTTTTGCTTCTCTCTCCCTCAGCCCTTTATTTTCTTCCGTACTATAACAATTTCCCAGAATGTCTGGACCTGTGGTGAGATATCATGCTCAGATGAAGGGCTTGGACACTGAGGTATCTCGGGTCCGCCGTCGGATGGCAAGGCTTGAGAAAGAGTACGGCGTTTTGGCCTTGAGCTTGTTCGGCTCTTATCCCGAAGAGACGGTGAAATGGACCGAGATTTCGGCACTGAGTCGTCAGCTCGATCACTTGTTGTCACAGAGAAATCATATGGCCAACTCCTGGTATGATGCCGAGGAGATTTGGGACCATGCTCAAGATGATTTTGATAAATCTCCTCAAGGCCTTGCTAGCATAATGGTAAAGAATGCTCGGCTTGAGGAACGCGTCAGGGCTCTTACCACGGAGAACAGCGAGCTCTCCTCGGAGAATGACAATTTGGTCGCCATGAATGACTCCTACCAAGCTCGGTTGAGTTGTTCAGCTCGTTCTGCCTTCTCTCGGTCTGGCAGTTCGATTTTTCCACCCATTGAGCCTTAGATTGGGCTGGTTTTCTTATGTATTTCCCCTTTTTCAATTTGTGTTTTGTTTTCTGTATTTGATGAATCAGTTGTATCTTCTCGTATCTCGTGCCTGTCTTGTGAACCATTGTAACGTTTCGTACTTTGTGCCTTTTGATTCTCTATAAATGCTCCCTATTGCCTGTATCTTATTACCAATTTCTACCTCTCTTGTTTTATAATTTGCTTCTTCTAACTTGCTTTTGCGTGAGATGGCTCCCATCACTAGGTCTGCCTCCAAAAAGAAAGCCCTTATGGAAGAGGAGCCTACTTTTCTGCTACCTCGTCCCCCTGGTTTTGGGGAGGAGGATTTGACTCCCCTTCAACTAAAAGAAATTGAGATGTCATGGCTGAAACATGATCTCATGTGTGCTCGGACTGAAGTGAGGAGGTTTAAACAATACTGGGACGGGGAGGGCACTGCTCGTTTCAAAGCCGAGCAAAAATGCGAGTCTCAGTCTTACGCATTGAAACAGGCTGAGATGGCGATTTCTCGTTTGATTAGGGAGAAGGAGCGTCTGGAGGAACTTTTGGCGAAGAGGGATGTTTCTATAGGGGATAGTTCGAAAAAGTAGGATGGGTGTATTTTCTTGTAACATTTTTCTTTTTCTGTTGTATTGTTTGTGTTTCCCCCTTTGTGGATGAATAAAACTTGTCTTGCACTTGATTCTGTCCTATTTTATTTCTTGTTTGCTTCACTCTTTTATGTTGATATCATTTGATGTCTCTCAGCATACACCGAACAATATGCCCGGTTATCCCCCCGGAGAGCGTTGTTAGACTTGATGCTCCCTGCCGTCAAGCTAGAAACGGTCTTCGTCCACCTTGTTCGGTGTGCCCTTTGGGTAAGAATTGGTCGGGAGTCGAGGAACTTTAATCGGGGGACATTCTCGGTGTGATAATAGTGGTAGCGTATGTGGGAAACTTTTCGTGGTAGGGTCCACTGGCCGTTTATTTAGGTGTAATGATGTGAACTGCCTTGGGTAGTGGGATACGCGCTGACGTGGCGAAATCTGGAGCGTTTATATGTTAAAAATAGCAGCGGTTGTTGACTTTTGTATGGTTGGAAAAAAGGTAAACCTCTGTTACACGAAAGGACGGTTATTATTTTATTCTTTTTGTGACTCCACTCCTTTCTACTTTGCCAAGTAATCCTTTTTTATTTTTATCACAGAATTTGCTGAAGAAAATATCTCTCTCTCTCTAAAGCATATTCTTCCCGCCAAAAAGGAAAAGAGTTCGGCCGCTTGATCTAGGGTTTCATGGTTTTGTTGGAAGACTTGCTGCTGTTCTCCCGTGCTTGTTCATAATGATAACCGTAAGTGTTCTTTCTCTGTTGGTAGGGGTTGTAGGGAATTTTGTCGTTGTGGTCATAGATGTGTCACTGGTATATGGTTTAGGTTGTCTATATGTGTATGATGATTCTTATGTATCTGGTTAATGTGAGTGCGGTGGGGGGGGGGGGGTGCGTTATATTGATGTGGTTCTTGTTTGTGTATTTGGTTAGTATATTGATGGAATTGTGAATGATGTTTGGATAGGAAATTCTGACCCAAAGTGTGGCCCAAGTTGGCACATTCGTGGAAAAGGATTTTAAAGAGCTTGCCGGAATACCTGACAACATACATATCCGGCTTCCTATTTCTGACGAGGAGGTGCTGGGATTTGTTCCTGCCGGCGAGGTGGCTGTGCGCTCTTCGGCATTTTTTACTGGGGGTCTTCGACTTCCTTTTACAAACTGGGTGGCTTCGTTCTTTGAGGCCGTCCAGATTGCTCCAGCCCAACTGGCCTTAAATGGTTACCGTACTCTGAACGGTATTCAAAGGTTATCGGAGTTGGCCGGAATACCGATTGAATTGAAGGACGTCTTCGGAGTCTACAGTCTGAGCTTTGAGCGTCGCAGCTCGTATCTGAAAACCCAGCGTACCTATTGCCGGCTTGTTATCGGTTTGCCGGATACCAACAAAGAGCGCAATCTTGGTATCGTGATAGCTTCTGGTGAATGGGGTTGTCCGGGACACCAGATTCCTGGACCGGTCACCAACGCTCCCCCTATGCCCGACCTCGGCGCTCCCAATGTAGAGGCTCTGTTAGCTCTTTGGAAATGGTGGGGGCCGGGACCGACGCCGGATCCGGCGAGTCGTACTGCTCCAATGCTGCTCGGGTACCCTATGGGGTCGGTGACCAAGGAGAATCCTGCGCCCGAGATCTCCAAAGAGCCCGAGGAAGAGTTCTTGAAAGTGGTCCGGGCACGAAGTGCTGCTCGGCTCGGGAAGAAGCTCGAGGATGCCTCTGCGCCGGGCGAGGTATGTGTATATGTATTATGATTTTCTTGGTGAGGTCTATACATACTCTCTCCTTCCCGTTCTTCTTAGGGACGACGACCGGGTTGGACAACCATTTTGGATAGTCAACCTCTCTTATGGCTCTAGCCTCCAAAACTTTTGTACTTCAGCGATTATAGCTGCTCTGTGCTGTACAGACACTTTCCTGCTCCTCTGTGCTATCGGCTTGTACTCGGTGTTTACACTTAGGTGGTGGCATGCTGTATTGGGGTCTAGGCCCGGCATATCTTTAGGACTCCAGGCGAATTTATCAGTGTTGTTGAGAAGGAATGCTTTCAACTCCTCGGATTCCTGTTTTGGAAGGTTGTCGCCGAGGAGGAAGTAATGCTCCTCGTCCATATCTGGTATATACACCTTCCTGAGTGTCTCTCCTACTTGTTCTTCGACAACCCTTTCGGCTTTGGATATTTGGTTGTTCAGCTTCTTGGTGCTGGTGGGTTGTTCCACCATGCTTCGTTGTTTTTGGAGAGTCGCGGTGATGTCCTCGCAGCGTCTTGAATCCTCTTGACATCCTCTGGCTGTCTCGATCTCTCCCCTGTCATTTGGGTATTTGACCTTTTGGTGATAGGTCGAGGGTATGGCCTTCATGGCATGTAACCAAGGTCGGCCCAATATTGCATTGTGACCGGAGTGGTCATTGACCACTAAGAACTCCACGGGAACCGACACGGACCCGGTTGTGACACTGAGGACGATCTTACCCAACGGTTTAGTCGTTTCGGAGATGAATCCGATCAGTGTGACGTCAGTAGGCTGTAGATCTTGCAGCTTGAGTTCCATTTTGTCGAAGAGCTCCCTGTACATGATATCACAAGAGGCTCCTTGGTCGATAAGTATCCTGCTGACCGTGTCTAGGCCAATTTGAACTCGGAGGTTAATGGCGTCTCCATGGGGGTAAATCACCCCTTCTTCGTCAAGATCCGAGAAAGAAATGGGCGGATGTCGTCGTTGTGTGCAGTGTCGTTTAGAGGTCGACGCCTGTGATGCCTTGGCTACTTGGCCAAAGTGGGCCAGCTGCCGTTGTCGCGATCGTTCCCCGCCTGGGCCCTTGGGTCTTGTCATATGAACGACGTTGATCGTTTTGCCTTGCCGGTTGTCGGATCCCTCGATGGCCAATTGTTTGCCTTTATTCCCAGCTCCTTTGATGAACTTGGCTAAGTATCCTGCATCGCCCCACTGGTTCATTCTCCATCGCAGGTTATGGCAATGCTCAGTGAGATGGCCGTGATCCTCATGATATGCGCAGAAGAGCTTGGAATCTCTCTGACTGGGGGGAGTGTTGATCGGTTGCGGTCGAGAATACCAACTTTCCCTGCATATATCCTTGAGGATATCTTCAGCAGATAGGTTGAAAGTGTATCGCAGCTCGACCGATCCGAAAGTATTTCGGTGTTCCCTTTCTTGGGGCCGACCTTGTTGAAACGGCTTGGGTGGCATCGGGTAGGTGAGCTGGAGCGGTTTATGCTCGTTGATCGGTGTTGGGTATGCGATCTGGAGCGGTTTGGGCTCTGGTGCTCGTGGTCGCTCTACCCTGCTATGGACCTCGGGACCTTTGCCCTTGCTGGTTGGTTGGAATGCTTCTCCCTGGTTACTCCTAATTCTTTTTCGACCCACCTGTGCCTCGCGGACCGACTCTCTTCTGGGTAGAGTTCGGTTTAGGAAACGCAGTTCGTCGTTTTTATCGGTGAGGTGGGTACAATAGGCTAGCAGGGAATCAGTAGTCGGGAAGTTTTTGCCTATGAACTTCCTTCTCGCCCAATAGCCATTAGGGATGGAATTGATAAAGTTCTGGATGGCTATATTATTGGCATATCGTGGAATCTGGTTTGCTACGTCGATAAAACGTATGCAATAATCGTTGAGCCGTTCATTTGGCATCATCGTCATTTTCAGAAGGGTTTCGATACTAACCTTCTTTTTCCGATGAGCAGCGTATCGGGTGGAGTACGCTCTTAGCAGTTCTGCCCAGTCTCTAATGGAGCCCCGTGGTAAGTTGTGATACCATGACGAAGCATCTTGACCCAAGCTGTTTTTGAAAAATTTGCACATTAGTGCATGGTCATCACTCCACAGTTCCATCTTCGTATTGTAGTGCCTCAGATGGTCGATAGGGCAACTCTTCCCATCATAGAGCCTGAATTCGGGGATGACGAATCCCATAGGATTGCAGTACCGCGTGATCTGTTCGGTACATGGGGTTTCTTGGCATACGTTCCAAGCCTGTTGGAACGCGTCATCCGTGACTTGGTAGGGGGGAGGGTATCCTCCCTGATGTGGTGGTGGGCCATATCCTTCCCCGATCCTGTATTCGGGATATCTACCATCTTTCGTGTTTGTGTGGACACGTTCCATATGAGTGTTCGGATGGACGATAGTTATTGGGACATTGCCCCCTTAGTGGGGCACTCTTGTATCGGGTCGCCTACCCGCTGCCTCCAGGGCGGCCCTGTAGGCAGAGTCTTCCACTTCGTGGCGTGGGTCTTTGTCGGGTTGGATAACTGGCAATACGATGCCGGCCGCTGTCATGGCCGTCATGCATGCCGCCAGCTGAGCTTGTAGCTGGGCGTAGTTCCTTTCATCGGCTAACGGAACAACGTGTTGCACTTCCACCGTTGGTGGTGTAATCATCCTCGGAGGATTAGTTGGTAGTCGGGGCGACTGTCCGAGTACATGATCCTCGGGCATGCCAAACTGATGAGCTTCGTTCGTTTGTAAACGAGCACCCGAGTTGACCAAGGCTGTAGGCAAAGGGACTCTTGAGCTCGGCCCTGCCTGGGACCCGGGTAAGCGTCTTCGTGCACGCCTTAATACGGGCACGTCTTGTTCGTCATCCGAGGACGAAGGGTGTTCATCGACAATCCCTTCAATGAAATGTTGGGGTGGTTCGATCGGTTGTTCTTGGTTGACGTAGGAGGTTGTTGGTTGGTTTCCGGATTGGATAGCTTCATATCTGTCACGGATGGCGAGTAGATCGTCGAGGTCTTGTTGGCTAATTTGCGCGTTTTGGTTATTGGTTTCTACTATCTCGGGATGGGTTTCCTCTACATTGGTCACCATTGTCGCTCGTCTGGCAGAGTATTGGTATTCGAATTCTAAACTAGTTGGGAACTAGATGATTCCCGGAGACGGCGCCATTTGATAAAGCCATAACTTTGGTCGGTCGCGTTAAGCTTTTCAACAATGATATAATAGTAAATCAACTGTGAATAATGGACACTTCCTGATCTTTATTATTGCTCGGATTATTATCCTTATTCGGACTATTACACTTGCTCGGATTAGTATTTCGGTTTTACAATTGTGCTCGATATGACTATTTAATCTCTCGTCTTGATCTTTCTCCCCTTTTATTCGGTGCTCGGCTTTGTCTTTTCTCGGTTTATTTCTTGAAGTGGTGTGTGTTGATTAGTTTCTCTCTTTTCTCAACTTCTCTCTATATTTTTTGGATAGATTTTCTGGTCTTTTTCTAGGAGGGGTAGTTGGCTATTTATAGGCAACTATGCCTTCTAGGATGTTGACAAATGTCTTCATCCCAGGGGTTTTTCAGACATGGGTCCCCATTTGATTGGGCTTGGGCTTTTGATAGTAACACCTCAATTCCTATAAAAAGTATGAGACGACCCATTTAAGCGTTGAATACCCATTTATAAAGTGGGTTGATTATTACCCGAATAGAATATTCGGGTCTAATTTTTATGTTCTATCAAATAGTGATGGTAATATTATCATATCTTCATACATATTTTGGTTAAGGTAATACTCAATCTATACGTTATTTATGTATGTGTTTACAAATTTAAAGATTAAATTATGTGTCGAGTCGGGTAACCGACGGGTATCACATTTTACACTGATCCCGAAACCAAAAAAAGTTGGGACGGGAATTACCCGACTAAGTCGGGTCAGGGTTGTTTTGGGACGGAACCCGAACGAGTGGCGGGATCGGATATAGAGAATTTTTCACACCCCTACACGTCACCAAGTGACAGCAATAAAATATTTAAAGGAGGTTGATTAGTAAAGTCAAATCAAAATGTTAAGAGTATTTTCATATATAAAAGATACGGGAGGTGGGATTTTTAAACTTCAATTATTCTGAAAATACTCTCAGACCGTAGATTAAATCTACGGTCTGTATTGATTCAACACAGACCGTAGATTTAATCTACGGTTTACAGACATTTGCTGCAAACCGTAGATTAAATCTACGGTTTGCATTGAATCAATGCATACCGTAGATTTAATCTACGGTTTGCAGCAAATGTCTGTAAATTACACAGTCAGTCCCTGCTTTTCAAAATTACACAGTCAGTCCATGCGCGAAAATTACACAGACAGTCCCTTGAAAACAGAATTTCACGTTTTTTTTTTAAAAAAAATAAACTTTTATACTATACTCTCTCTCTTTCTCTCAAAAAACCCCAATTTTCATCCCAAAAAACCACCCAAATCAATTAAACACATTATCTATCAAATTAATTAACAAAAAAACCCCAAATCATCAATCAAATTTATCCATAATTGAAGGGTATATCTTTTATTCTCTAATTTATTATTTATATTGTGTAATTTCAATTTGTAAAATAGGAAAAAATATATAAAATATGCAAATTGATTATTCACTTAGCTATATATAATTGTTTGTTGTTTGTTTATATTAATTATAGAAATTATAATAATTGTTGATATTTGTCCCATTTTTGCATTTTTTTTTTTTGTAATTTCAATTTGTAAAATAGGAAAAAATATATAAAATATGCAAATCCATAATTCACTTAGCTATATATAGTTGTTTGTTGTTTGTTTATATTAATTATAGAAATTATAATAATTGTTGATATTTGTCTCATTTTTGCATGTTTTTTTTATTTTGTGTTTGGTTAATTTCAATTGTTGATAATTGTTGATAATGTGTTTGGTTATGATTAAAAAATTGAGTTATGATTGTTTGGTTTATGATTAAATGTGTGTTTGGTTATGATTAAAAAATTGAATTATTATTGTTTGGTTTTATGATTAAATGTGTTTGGTTATGATTAAAAAATGGAGTTATTATTGTTTGGTTTATGATTAAATGTGTGTTTGGTTATGATTAAAAAATTGAGTTATTATTGTTTGGTTTATGATTAAATATGTGTTTGGTTATGATTAAAAAATTGAGTTATTATTGTTTGCTTTTATGATTAAATGTGTTTGGTTATGATTAAAAAATGGAGTTATTATTGTTTGGTTTATGATTAAATGTGTGTTTGGTTATGATTAAAAAATTGAATTATTATTGTTTGGTTTATGATTAAATGTGTGTTTGGTTATGATTAAAAAATTGAGTTATTATTGTTTGGTTTTATGATTAAATGTGTTTGGTTATGATTAAAAAATTGAGTTATTATTGTTTGGTTTTATGATTAAATGTGTTTGGTTATGATTAAAAAATTGAGTTATTATTGTTTGGTTTATGATTAAATGTGTGTTTGGTTATGATTAAAAAATTGAGTTATTATTGTTTGGTTTTATGATTAAATGTGTTTGGTTATGATTAAAAAATTGAGTTATTATTGTTTGGTTTATGATTAAATGTGTGTTTGGTTATGATTAAAAAATTGAGTTATTATTGTTTGGTTTATGATTAAATGTGTGTTTGGTTATGATTAAAAAATTAGTTATTATTGTTTGGTTTATGATTAAATGTGTGTTTGGTTATGATTAAAAAATTGAATTATTATTATTTGGTTTATGATTAAATGTGTGTTTGGTTATGATTAAAAAATTGAATTATTATTGTTTGGTTTATGATTAAATGTGTTTGGTTATGATTAAAAAATGGAGTTATTATTGTTTGATTATGATTGTTTGGTTATAATTGTTTGGTTATCATTGTTTTGGTTATCATTAATTGGTTATAATTGAGTTATCATTGTTTGGTTATCATTAATTGGTTATGATTGTTTGGTTATCATTAATTGGTTATCATTGTTTGGTTATCATTAATTGGTTATTAATTGGTTATTTTATCATTGTTTGGTTATCATTAATTGGTTATTAATTGGTTATTTTATCATTGTTTGGTTATCATTAACCGAGTTATATTTGGTTATCACAGTTAGAATGGCAGATCCAGGTCCACATATTAAAGGCAGGTTGGGTATTTTACGACAGACCGGTCACATTTCTAATCAGACTTGGGATGCTGGAAGAGAAGCGGGTAGAGGAGATGCCAATAAGATTAGGGTTTATAATTATAGTTGGCAGATACCGACGCCTGAAAGGGTAGTTCAAAATATGATTAGGGCTGGTTTTTACGGTATTCACAGTATAGGTAATTATACCGTAGACCGAGGCTTGCTTACAACCTTAGTTGATAGGTGGCGTGATGAGTCGCACACGTTCCATTTTGTCGGTGGAGAGTTGGGGATATCTTTACAAGATGTAGAGATTATGCTTGGTCTCAGGGTGGATGGTCTTGCTGTTACCCGGTCGGAGCGGAATGATAACAGGGCGAGCAGGTTAGATATGGTAGAGAGTTTGTTGGGTGTTAGACCGGCTGACAATCAAGTGGATAAAAACTGTCTGACAGTTAGACTTGATTGGATGTTACACACGTTTGGTGAATTACCCCCCAACCCTAGTGAGGAGCGTTTGCTATATCAGTCTAGGGCTGCCATGTTGTTATTACTGGCGGCACATGTATTTTCAGATAAGAGCAGTGATCAGATTCCACTATGGCCTCTGCCATTTCTGGAGGATTTTGACACGTGTGCTGAGTATAGTTGGGGATCAGCTCTTCTGGCCTGGTTAGAGGCTAATCTATGCAGGGTGGTACGGAGTAAGCGGGGCGGTGATGTTTCTGGATATGTGGGAGATTACCAGACTACTGCCGGTTAGACCATGTGAAGAGCTGCCGGAAGATATCGAGCCACCTGAGGGCTTGCCTAGGTTCCCCCTCGGTTACAGGTATGATATTATTTAGTTTTTGTGTCTTGGATTTGTGGTTTTGTTTTTATTGCATCATCTATCATTTACTTAGCTGCCGGTTATATTTATTGTTTATCGGGTTTTGTTTGTATATTACAGATGGAAGATTTGGAGGCAAACTAACCTTACGCCATATGTCTACGGACATAATGTGGTCCACATACGTGACCAGTTTGACAATATGTCGCCTGAACAGGTAAATTTTAACTTTCGTATTATATGTAACTTACGTATTATATGTTGTATATGTTTGCATTGGTCTTATGTTCGCAGAATTTATTACTAGTATTTTTAAACCCTTGTTTATATACTCTAATTTTGCTGATTACAGATAGTGTGGCAACCTTACGGGAATCTCAATCAGTATCCGGAATACTGCACGCGGGGCCGTTATATGTGGCATTGTTCTGTGCCTCTCATTTGTAATGAGAAGATTGAGTTCCATCCCGCGGACAAGTTCATGAGACAGTTCGGTTTTGTTCAGCAGGTCCCTACATATATTTGGAAACCCAGGAATGGTCACGGCAAGGATAGAAAATCGATTGGGCAAAAACACGATTGGCCTGCACTTTTTGCAGAGTTTATTATCGTGTGGAATGACCGCCACAACCGGCTTGTGAATGGCGAATTTGGTACGGGGACGTCACCGGATTACATGAGATGGTATAGAGAGAGGACCCGCATCTTCATAAACCCACCTGAACTTGCCCCGCCATCTCACGGTTTCCGGGAGCATACAGGGTTGTTCAGTAAAATGGTAACAACTAATTAAAGTTCATTAATATTTGATTGTTATTTTTCTGTTTGTATATTTCAATACTTATAAATCGTTTTTGATTGGGTTTTTTTTCTCCAGAAAGCGGTATTGCGCCGAAATTTCAAATCGTTCAAACAGCATAAATTGAAAACGGAAGTGGACTTACTACGAAAGGACTTCGCTGAAATGGGATTGAATTCGTATGGGTCAGCTGATGAACAGTCGGATGAGGAGGATGACGATGACGACGACGACGACAATGGTGATGACGACCTACGTTACGACCCAAGAACGTTCACTAGGGCTTCAAGTTGTCGGCGTCCCGACGAAAGAGGCAGAGGGGAAGGCGAATCTAGTAGCCGGGGTAGAAGATCGACTGGAGGTCGACCCCCGACTACAGATCAGGGTCCGGGTCCGAGTTCAAGCGGTCATGGTCGTCGTGCTTCTTTTGCTGGGTCGGAGTACGTTCAGGATGATGTTCCGTTCGATTATCATAGTCAGCATTCAACCGACAGTTGGAGTCGCGGATTAGCACTTACATCCCACGAGCGTGCTCCGTATCCAGAATCGCAGTATCGACAGAGACGGCGTACGGAGCTAAATGAAATCGAAGATTCTGCTGAGCCGTTATCGGATAGATTAACATCGGCCGGAAAGATGCTCCCTACGTCCAACTTTAAATCATTTAGTCGTTACAAAAAAAAAAAATGCACATTTGTGTTTTTTGTAAATGTTTTTTGTATTTGATTTCTATGTTTGATTTGTAAGTTTTATTCTTAGCTGAGTTGGAATATTATAAATTCGTAAGTTTAATTTGAGTCGTATGTTTGATTTGTATGTTTCTAAAAAATATTCTGTATTTTAATTGATAGGACCAATATTGAGTTTTTACAAACCCTAAACCCTAAACCCTAAACCATAAACCCTAAACCCAAATTACAAACCCTAAACCCTAAACCCTAAATTACAAACCCTAAACCCTAAACCCTAAACCCAAAATTACAAACCCTAAACCTTAAACCCTAAATTACAAACCCTAAACCCTAAATCCTAAACCCTAAACCCTAAACCCTAAATTACAAATTACAAACCCTTACAAACCCTAAATCCTAAACCCTAAATCCTAAACCCTAAACCCTAAACCCTAAATATTCTGAAATATACATGCAAACCGTACATTTAATGTACGGTTTGTACAGATTTCATACAAACCGTACATTAAATGTACGGTTTGTATGTATTCTGTACAAACCGTATATTAAATGTACGGTTTGTACCCCTGATTTAAGCAGCGTCATTTTATGAATGTACTTTTTGCACTGAATCACCGTTAATAACGTAAAAAAAAAAAAAAAACTACAAACCGTAAAAATAATCTACGTTTTGTAGTGTAAATGACATTGGATACCATATCTATAAAAATAATTCCGACAAGACCTTACTTTTGAATTATTATGATTTGACAACCCTATCCGAAAATGACTACTCAATGCATTATTGAAGTTTGGAAATGACTACACCAAAAAAAAAACTACAAAACGTAAAAGTAATCTACGGTTTGTAGTGTAAATGACATTGGATACCATATCTATCAAAATAATTCCGACAAGACCTTATCACTTTTGAATTATTATCATTTGACAACCCTATCCGAAAATGACTACTCAATGCATTATTAAAGTTTGGAAATGACTACACCAAAAAAAAAAACTACAAAACGTAAAAGTAATCTACGGTTTGTAGTGTAAATGACATTGGATACCATATCTATCAAAATAATTCCGACAAGACCTTATCACTTTTGAATTATTATCATTTGACAACCCTATCCGAAAATGACTACTCAATGCATTATTAAAGTTTGGAAATGACTACACCAAAAATTCACTACAAACCATAAAAGTAATCTACGGTTTGTAGTGTAAATTAACACTATAAATATGACTCCATTTTGCCAATTCTAACAAACCATAAAATCAAACACAAACACATTTCGGAAATCTCTAAAAAAATCCTCATTTCTCCCCAATAAAATATATAAACAACCACTTTTCGAAAATGAATTACAACTATGGTTATGACAACAACCAATGGAATAACAACAACAATGCGAATTCATCCAGTGGCTCAAACGATGAGCTAACTGATTATTCAGAGCACTTTGAAGTTGATGAATTGACTTGGGAAACAAGAGATGAAATACTTGCTGATCTTGCTGATGTGGCTGGGAATTGGGGTTTCATCCTTACGATTCGTAGGTCTGGAGGGGGTGATGGGAGCAGAACACCGTATGTTGATATTGTGTGTGATAAATCGGGGGTTTACGAAAAAAAGAAACCATCTTCCGTAAAATCAGGTACAAAGAAAAAAGACTGTCCATTTTTCATTAAAGGTTACGTAGTTAATGGTGAATGGATGTGTCACATAGAAAAATGGACAACATAACCACCCACCTCCAACTTACCTCCAAGGGCAAGCACGACGTTCTCGTTTAACCCAAGATGAAAAAGAAATTGTTAAAACTTTAAGGCAAAGTAGTTTTAAAGTTGGTGCTATATTAGAGGCCATTAAAAATCGAAATCCTGACAATGTATCAAACACTAAAACGATACATAATTTTTTGGCCGGACTGAAATTTAAAGAACGCGATGGTAGAATCCCGATACAGGAACTTTTTAATTTGTTGGATAGACATCGCTACACATTCTACTATAATATGAACCCATCAACCCATTGCTTTGAGAACTTGTTTTTTGCACACCCCGATTCTATAAGGATGTTCAAAGCTTTTCCTGATGTCTTGTTAATGGATTGTACATATAGGACAAACCGTTTTAATATGTCATTTCTAGAAGTCGTAGGAATGACATCAACGAACCAAACATATTGTTTAGGTTTTGTTTTCATGAGTGACGAGACAAAGGAAAGTTATATATGGGCATTGGAAAAATTTAAAGTTACATTGGAGGGGTGTATACTACCTAGGGTGTTTGTAACCGACAGGGAAATGGCCTTATCAAATGCTTTATCCGTTGTTTTTCCCGATTCGCATCATATTTTGTGCACTTTTCATATTGCAAAAAATGTTTTGAAAAACTGCCGTAAAAAGATCCCTGACGAGGAGTGGCAAACGTTTCTAGATGATTGGGGTTTATTGGTTGATTCTGAGTCGATAGAGGAGTACAATTATAACCGAACTAATTTCAATTCCTCTTACAAATCGTACCCTGCTGTGATTAAGTATGTAGACAAGCTTTTAAATGATTATGCTGAAAAGTTTGTTGCATGCTATACCAACCATACAACACATCTAGGTAACAGAACTAGCAATCGAGCCGAACAACAACATGCTAAGCTGAAAAGATCCCTTTCCACAAATACTGGCACGCTTGAAACCGTTTGGGTAGAGGTCAATAGAATTCTAGAAAAACAGTTTGAGGATATTAAGATGAATTTGGATAAATGCAAGTCTTATTTTCCACATTCTGAACGAACACCTCTGTTTATAAATCTTAGGTCGTATATCACACACTATGCCTTTGATTTATTATTCCAAGAACACAAAAAATGTAGTGGCCAGGCTGATGAGAATTGTTCTTGCGGTTTCAAATTGTCTCACGGTTTACCTTGTCATCATATTATGAGTGAACATATTTTATTCGGGAAGCCTCTTCCTCTAGAATATATTCATCCATTCTGGAAAAAATTAGACGTAATTGATGATAATGGGAACACCGATGATTATGGGGTAGAGGGTGATCTAGAAGAGTTTAAAAGTGTTTATGCTAGCAAAACTAATGTTGAAAAACGGCGTATGAAAACACAACTCCGAGAGATAACCGTACCAGCCAGAACATCCATCAGTGACCCCGAAGTGAGAGCAAATAGGGGGAGACCTAGAAAAGGCGACAAATCTAGTAAGAGGGATAAGTCGGGATGGGAGTATGTGGAGGAACAGAGTGCTGGTGCTAGTAGGGACAAGGGTAAAGGCAAGGCGGATGAAACACCGGAGGTAAGGGTAAACCCAACTAGGAGGCCGCGAAACCAGAACCCTAAACCCACCCCCAATAGGCCAACCTTCCTGTACAGTGACCAAATATGGGTCATGTTACATAGTTACATCGAAACAGTTTATGATGTGCGTGGGGATGGTAACTGTGGGTTCCGGGTACTTGCAAATGCGACGGGTAAACAGCATGGGGAAGATGATTGGTATGCGGTAAGATGTGAGTTGTTTCAAGAGCTGCAGCAAATGAAAGGTGTTTACTATGAGCTGTTTGAGAATGTTGGCTTTGAAGCTTACCGGTATGATTATATTTTATCAAGTTTAAATTTTTATCATCCTACAGATCCCGCACCTATTGACAAATGGATGAGATTTCCGTCTTATGGGTTTTTAATTGCTTCTCATTACAATATTCCAATTGTATTGTTGTCCTCATGGGAAAATAATGATGGAGGGGTAAACGTGTGGAACAGTACTTTTTTACCTCTTTATACTGGTCCGCCTCGGGGAACGACAAATTACATCCCGACTGTAATGGTGTTCGTCAACAGTTGTCACTATGCTCAGGTTATTCCTAAAGAAGAAAGGATCTTCCCAATGCCAGGAATTATAGCACGGTGGGAACAAACACGCACTGAGACAGCTGTACCATGGAAGGAACTTTTTCGACCAAATTTCAAGTTATATATGGTGCTGGAAAAGCAATCGGGAAAGCAAAAAGCAAATCAATAAGAACCTATAGACCTAAGTCCATAATCAGTTTTTTATTTTTAATTTTATGTAAATTACTATTTTTTCCAATTTGTTGTAAATTTATATAATGTAAACAAATGTTTAATAAATTTGTTTTATGAAATTTAGTTCATGTTTGCATATTGAGTTAATTTCTTTTATGAAATTTATATAATTTATGATTGTTTCATTCAAGAAAATTGTCGATTGACACCAAATTGACGACTTAGTTATGTTTCATATTGCGTTATACAAGTGTTAAAAACAAAAAAAAAAAACTTCACAAAAATTGACGATTTAGTTAATCATTCAATAAATATCAACTTATACACTTAAATATAACATGAACAAAAAACATAAAATTTATCAAATCAATTTTTTTTGTGTAAATTTGTGTAAATTTTGTGTTTTTTTTTGAGAGATTGTTAGAATATTGGTAATTTATTTTATGTATAATTTTAAAAAGAAGGCATTTAGTTTTTTTATTAAAAAAAAAATCATGTTTAATTTGAAAAAAATATTTAGTATTTTAATTTTAATTATTAGAATTTTAATTTATGTAAAAAGAGTAATTTACATAAAATTAAAAATAAAAAACTGATTATTGACTCCAAATTGACGACTTAGTTAATGTTTCATATTGCGTTATACAAGTGTTTAAAATCAAACAAAAAAACTTCTCAAAAATTGACAATTTAGTTAATCATTCGATAAATATAAACTTATACAATTGACAAAAATATAACATGAACCAAAATTGTAAAATTTATCAAAACAACTTTTTTTTAGTAAATTTTGTGTAAATTTTGAGAGTTTGTTAGAATATTGGTAATTTATTTATGTAAAATTTTAAAAATAAGACATTTAGTTTTTTTATTAAAAAAATCATATTTAATTTGAAAAAAATATTTTAATAAGGCATTCAGTATTTTAATTTTAATTATTAGATTTTTAATTTTAAATTTTAAAGCAAATAATCTGAAAAACACACAGACCGTAGATTAAATCTACGGTGTACAGTGATTAACTGTAAACCGTAGATTTAATCTACGGTTTGGATCAAATGAATACAAACCGTAGATTAAATCTACGGTTTACAGTCAATGAATGTAGACCGTAGATTTAATCTACGGTCTCAGAGTTTATTAAGAAATTATGCAGTGTTTTAAGCCCACCTCAAGATACGGTAGACCAAAGTCGTGCATTCAAAATTATTTGCAAATAAAATTAATTTTCACTATTTAAAGAAGTGGGGTACAAGGAAACATAGGGAGCGACCTACCGAATATAACACAGTGGAATTCTTCCTCTTTCTCTAGCTTGGATATTAATAATTTTTTGTACTATTACTTTGTTAGAGAAATAATTATTAATGTGAGATCCATGTTCACTCTCATTCCCAAACATTTTTCTTGAAATCAGCCTTAATGAAAAAAAAAAAAAAGACAAAAATATAAACCGCATTCACATAATTTGATAACAGAGTTCACCCAACAATTACTACGTCTCCGAAGCGCTATACGTGACGCTTATATATATATATATATATATATATATATATATATATATATATATATATATATTACAAGGAGGATTACAAACGTAATCTAACTTGATCACAAAGTTATGGTTCTCTCACAAGTAGAACTCTGTCTTTACAATATTTTTTCTCAAATATGTGATGAATAAAATAAAATATATGTGTGACATATATAGAAGTCATAGCGGGTCTTATTACAATTATTAGTGATGTGAGATAATTAGTTAACATGGCCAAAAACACATTTGGCTCCACTACTCAACAAATAGTTTATTAATTTCTAATTATAATATGATATAGATATATATAGATATATATATATTCCCCCCCCCCAACCCAACCACACCACATTCGATAAATGTCTTAAAAATTTAATTTCCCGATTTTCTAGAATGGTTATCGCTCATGAAGGAGGTTTGCCCTGCCCGTTCCGAGAGTTTCACGGTTGTCCAAACGACATGGAGGGGAGTAAGGGTTTTTCCCTTATAACCTCTCTGTAACATCCCGTATTTTTATAAATAGTTTTATTTATGATTTAATTTATCCAAAAACGTTTTATACAAATTTTACCAAAAACCGGTCACTCGACTAATTTTTAGCCAAAAACCGAAACTCTTCCGAAAAACTTTATTTTAAAAACCTGTTACTAATTTTATAAATAAAAAGTACCCAATAAGTTTGTTTCTAAAGATTTGTTATTTTTGAGTAGTAAAACTATATTTTTGGATTTAAAATTAACTTTTAAAAATTTGGGGATCAAATAGTTCGTTACCACAAACTTTCTCAAAACAGTTTTTCTAAACCTCAAATCAGCCCACTTTTAATTCATTAAACCAAAAACAAACCTAAAACAAGAGAAAAGAGAGAAAAAGAGAGAAAAGAGAGAAAAATAAGAAGAAGAAGATGAGGAAACCACTACTAGCGGCTTTTTACCGGAAACATCTCATCTACGCGCTAAGGTAACGGGGTTATCTATTGCGACTAGACGAGAGTGTATGTTAGGATTAAGTTTTACGTTTATTATAAATTGGAGGTTTTTGACTTTTATATTAATTATGTCCTTATATTGTTAATTGGTTTTATTTGTTGTACGTCTAATTCACTTATTTGATTTTGGAGTAGTTGAGGATTTAATCTTTTAATTTCGGAGTAATGAGAATATTGATGGGTTGCATGTTTTATGCATTGATTATGTGTTATTATGGTTGTTGATAAAATTGGGTAAATTATTGTTGAATAAAAATGAGTTATATATTGCGCATACAAGGTGTTTGTTAAAATGGCTGAACTGAATTTTATGTTGTTAGAGTTGGTTGACTATTTGTGAATCTAGTGCATATGCTTATGTGCTTTGTTGATTTGCGTCAAAGTGACGTATGAGAATGTGATAATTGCGTGAATTTATATT
Source organism: Primula veris (assembly GCA_963682055.1). Classification (NCBI taxonomy): domain Eukaryota; kingdom Viridiplantae; phylum Streptophyta; class Magnoliopsida; order Ericales; family Primulaceae; genus Primula; species Primula veris. The sequence goes on along the minus strand of OY821747.1, from coordinate 16,359,755 downwards.
ATTGGCCGAGCCCGTATGAGAATGTGATAATTGCGTGGATTTATATTATTGGCCGAGACCGTATGAGAATGTGATATTTGCGTGGATTTATAATATTGGCCGAGGCCTTGTGATTTAGAATAGTGGCAATGGTCTCTGTCTCTTCCTAATTCCGGGGACAGAAGACGGCCGATGGGATAGGGAATGACTCGTCTTACGGACTAGGGCGAGTGGCATGAGAGGTTCTAGTGTGCACTATATTTATTTTTCTGTTAGCAATGGTCTCTGTTTCTTCCTAATTCCGAGGACAGAAGATGGCCGTGGGGATAGGGAATGACTCGTCTTACGGACTGGGACGAGTGGCATGAGAGGTCCAAGTGTGCACTTTAAATCTACTTTTATGTTAGCAATTGTCTTTGTCTCTTCCTAATTTCGGGGACAGAAGACGGCCGAGGGGATATGAAATGACCTACCTTACGGACTAGGGTAGGTGGCATGAGAGGTCCATGTATGTTATAGATGTGTGTTGAAGTTATTTAATTTATCTTGTTGTACGACGTTATTTTATTTCTTTTTATATGTTGCTATCATAGTTGTTGTAGTGAGTGTTGCATTTATAGGATGGAGCGACGGTAGTTTGTGGTGCCGTCCCGTCTATGTATGTGCGTGGGACTCACCGTTACAGTTTTTATATTTCAGGTACAATTTAGGTTGAGGCGTTGGATAGGAGCATTAGCAAAGTATCGCATGGGCTCGGGGATTCTTTCTGTTGCTTTCATTTTTACTTAGACATTTTTTAGGTTGTAGCCTACGGGCAAATTCATTCGTTTGTTAACTTTTAGCTTTTATAAATCTTACCTTGTAGTCACGTTTGACAAACAGTTTTATTTATCCTTTTAAATGTTTCTTTAGCTCGCGAGTTATTTCTTTTAAAATTTTAATTTTGTACCAACAGGTTTCACTTTCCTTTTGTTTTGAAAAGGTCACGTCTCGATGTCCGTGTTTTTCGGATTTTGGGGCGTGACACTCTCATCTCAAGAGACTACATCTATCTAGTAGGTGTGTAAAAGTGCGATGCGTGAAGATATTGAGAGTGACTATGAGTAATTTCTAGCATTGGAGGAGACATTGTGGGTGCTTGGGCAATGGATGTATGGGATGTTTATTAGTATACAAACTATGAGTCGCGCATGCCATCACCTTGATGGCATGGTCCATGTTACTGATGAGACGAGGGAAGGTGGTAGCCTCATTGAGGCATTTTAAATCCGCCTGCAAAGGTCCCTGAGATTTTCGGCATAAAAGAGGGGTTCGTTTTGGATCAGAGCTTGTAGATAGAGTTTTCAAGAAACCTATCACCAATGTGAAGAGTATCGCTCATAGTTGTCGTCTTGCTTTGTCTCATGCGTTGAAAGCTCCTCTTCAGAAAGTGGTTGTTGAGCCAGGTTCCATAGCTTCTTGGGTTAGGTTGTTACTTCTTCCTTGATTCACATTGCAGGTGGTCAAGCCTAAGAAAAGGCGAGATAGGAGGTTAGTAGGAAGTCACTGCAATATCATCGTATTTTGGGTTCGTTGCCTACTTGGGGAGAAGAAGATGGTATCGCCAAATTAGTTGACATGATGCTAGCCAATTCTGAACAAGGGGATTTGGCCAGAGAGGAGATGACATTCTAGAGGAATAAAAAATGTCGCACACTAACATCAGACATTGTCTTCGCAAGGTCGTTGATGGACACTTCACGACAGCTATTAAGTTCTTGTGCTCTTATGTGGTGTCTTTATATAATAAAGATACCATAAAGGCTTTGGAGGATAAACACCCTTACATGCCACCTCCCTCCAAGACGAGCAACATGTTTTCTGAAGCTCCTTTCGTGGCGAAGGATGTCACCGTTCTAGGGTGTATTAAATCGTTTCCCAAAAGAACTTTGTCCGGTAGAGATAGTTTGTGGATACAACATATCTTGGACGCACTGTGTGGAGATGGGGTCTGTTGTGACCAACAATCTTTTACGTGCAATCACTCCGGTGGTTAACTTATGGCTAGGAGGAGATGTCCATTGAGTTTGGCGAATTTTGTAGCTTCTGCACCTTTTACGCAATTGTTAAAGACCGACAATGGGATACTCCCCATTGCATTAGGTACTATATAGAGTCGTCTGATATCCAAGGTCACCATGAAAGGAGTGAGGAAAGAAATGGCGAAGTATCTTAATGACTTTTAGTTCGTAGTTGGATATTAGGTGGTGCGGAGGCAGTTTTGCACAGTGCCAGCATGGTACGTGAAAATGGGTCTCTTGCTCTGCTTAAAGTTGATTTCTCAAACGTTTTTCAATCTGGTAAATAGCACATCGTTGCTTCGTGAGGTAAGGGAGAGATGCCCATCTATTTCTTTGTGGGTGTAGTATTTATATGGTTAGACAACGAGGTTGTACCTTGGGGACGACCAATCTGGTCAGCCACTGGAGTGCAACAAGGTGATTCGTTGTGGCAACTTATTTTTGCTCTTGTATTGCACCCATTTGTACATAAGATCAAGGTCAATTGTAAACTTTTTCTCCGTCAATGGTATCTCTATGGACCGTCGTTGGAGATTTAGAGTTGGTGGCCAAAGTACTTGACATCATTCGTGAGGTTGGTCCCGAATTGAGTTTTGAATTGATCATTCGTAAAACTGAACTTTTTTGGCCTTCTTGTGATGGTATAAGGTCTAGGGAGGTTGTTTCCAGTGGACATTGGCAGGCCGGTGTTGGGTGTAATGTTTTTTAGAGGGGCCATTTGTAGAGACAATGGGTTTATTGAGGATTTATCCATGAAGAGAGCTGCCAAAACCTTTTGAGTTGATGCATCTTCTTCCACAACTCGGTGACCCGCAAAGTGAGCTTCTTTTGCTCTGTTCTTGCATGGTCATTGCCACTCTTCTTTTTTTTGCCTGAGGGCTTGCCAACCCGGACACATGGAGTAGACAACATTTTGGTTCGACAGAGGGCAACGAAAGGCGATTGAGGACATCATGGTTTGTGGAGGTCTTTTCTTTGGGTATCTTAAATGGCGAGCGGCTTTTTTACCCATTCGGTTCGGGGGTCTCGGGTTATACTCAGCAGTGGAGGCCTCCTCGTATGTTTTTGTTGCCTCTAAGGTCCAATATTTCGTGCCGCAAGACTATATTTTGCGAGATAATGGAATGTGTGGTATGTACTTTAATTTTGATAGTGCATTAGACTCTCTCCATGTTACAATGTATTCTTTTGATCTTAATGGTTTTACTAACAAGAGTAACCACTTAAAGCAGAAAGAAGCGGTCACATTGATGGAGATTTCAAAATTCAAGTTCAAACGGTTAGCAGACATCCACCACTATAAATACATATCTCTCCACTGCATTTTGACATACCACATCATATAGCAAACCAACATTCATATTCATTCATATATATTGCTCAAAACGATCATTCTGAAACTTTAAACTTTATTCAACAAGCCTTCGATCGTTCATTCAACACTCCCATACTTAATATACACTCATATTTCAGAGAGTTACTAGTAGCTGTGATCATTTGATTGTCTCATACCATTTGTGGTTCAATAAAAGCGAAGATAGTTTCGAAAACAATATTATATTTTATAGTAATTGTCTAGTTAAAGGATTCGTGTTTATCGTATTTTGTTGTGCGTAACTTTGCCCCTAATAAAAGAGTGTTTGGAAAGAGTATCTCTTTCCTAAATTAAGAGAAGTTGTAACGGGTACACTTCACTCCAAGGGATTTTGATAAAAAGATCAAAATCCGATTGGAAATGTACAACTGCACGTAATCTCTTCATGTCTCTTCTTTCTGTTCTTTACTGTATAGCACTTATATATATATATATATAGTAGTATATTATATTGCTTGGTATTTGAGTTGTGCAAAAAAATCTAAAAGCAAAGCAAACGTTCGGATCATTTCACTCACTCTATCTTTACGTCCATAGCTGAAAAAGTGATCTATTTGATGTATAGTAATATACATTACATACTTATATTTAAGGCAAAAAATTTAAAACACACAGTCCGGGGTTTTTTTGCAAACCTTTTATGAAGCTGTTTTATCTATAACCAACAAAACTAGATGTCGCAAGTTCACAGTCTTCAAACTAACTTTAAATTAAAAGAGTTTACAATGACTGATTGAAAACCAAATAAATGGAGGTAAAGTTTAAAATGTTGGGACTTAAAATTCACAAAATTTAAAGATCGGCCTTTTGTTTATCTATGTATAAATTGTTTATACCACACCACACAAATGAGAGGTTAATAAAATAGATAAAAGGGTGATTTTAGTGGAGAAAGAAGCAAATAGATAAAGGGTGATTTTGTAGTCTGAAATGACGACATCTTCTTTCCTTCCTTCCTTCCTTCCAACATTAACTTTTTATTACTCATTTAATTATTATTATTATTTTGTTTTCTTTCCTCAAATTATTTCCCTTCATTGTTATTACATACGTTATTTGTTGATTACACTGCACACAAGCTGTTTGTGTAAATTCCCACGAAACAGTCTGATTGTTTCACTCACCCCCTATGTGCTTGTTACTTTTATTTTAAGCTGATATCAGTTTCATCCATTTTAACCTGCAACTTTTACAAATTTAATTTAAGTCTCAAAGAATTAAGCTCCCATTTGTGTTTATGTAGCTCTCTTTCAGATAGTTTTTCGATCAACTTAAATGGGTGTTTCAAATTTCGGTGTTTCTTTTTTGCCTAATTACTCGAGTTTTGGACTTGATAATTTTCGGCTACAAATCGGCGTCAAATTTATAGGTTTGTGTATGCATATATGTATGCTTCTGAAAGAGAAATCTTATTTGGGTGCATTACCAAAATTAGTCTCTCTCATCTAATCGTTATGGTTCTAGACTTTCAGGTTCATGGAACTTCCAACATATGTCCGTGAGTGTATTTTACAGTACACTGATGGTTTATTGCTGTCTGGTCTGACCAAGATTTCTTTGCCATTCCACTATTTTTTTTTTTTTAATTACTTCACTTGTTCTCATATACGCCACAGATTTCTTCTTGTGTATGTAATACGCGGGTTCAATGGCTGATTTCGTGCGGAGTCGATAATTTAGGGTTCTCAGTGGGATTAAGATATTCGATCCGGTGGGAGGTGAGAGGAGTGGGGTTAAGAAGATGAGATTTGCTGATGATAATTTAATAAATAATAATAATAATAATAATAATAATAATAATAATAATAATAATAATAATAATAATAATAATAATAGTAAGAAGGAGGAGGAGGTTAAGGCTGTTTTGCCCGAGGATGAGAAGTACATGTTAGTTTTTACTTTTTCAATGTATTTTGATGAATTCTAAGCTTGGCTTGTTTTCTAATTTTTTTTATTAGTTTTAGATTATGTGCATGTTTGAGAACAAATTTTTTTCTTAGCTTTTTTGGCTTCTTGGTTAAAAAATTCATGAGTGTTTGGGTTGTTGCCTATTTTAGCTTTAAAAAACCTGTCTTACAGGTGGAAAAAACTAGAAAAACTCAAAATCTAGGAATTTGCGGATTTCCAAAAAAAAGAACTTTGTATATTTATAACTCACTTATAAGTTAAAATAGTGACCAAGGACCTATCAATAAAAGCAAGTTAACAGTCACTTATTAGTAAAAAAGTTACAGTGGAGCCAAACACTACACTGCAGCTACTTTTTATAAGCAAGCTTTTTTCTCATTGCTTTTTTTAAAAGTAGTTTTTGACTTAAAAAAATTGATGTCAAACGGGCCCTATATGGTTTGTGGTTTCTATTAGCGTTGTTTGGTGACAAGTACTGGTTAGTTTTGGAATTGTAGATGTAAGGGGGACAACTTATCTAAACCAATTCATCCTAAAATTTAGTGTGTCAAACTGATCAAATGTTGTAGGTTTTATTTTTGTTCAATTTAAGGGTAGTTACTACTTTTCCTCAATATTCCGCATTATGTGTTGTGATTTAATTGGGTTGACACGATAAGAAATAGTTAAGACGGGGTTTTTGCAAGAGTTACTGGGATTAAGGGTTTGTTGCTATGTTTGGTTATCGGTTTGGTTTATTTGCTATTTTGATTGTAAGTCGTAGAGTATATGGTTTATCTGTTCAAAAGCTTTAGGAGCTTTAGGCTTATTGAGCCTTAAATAAGTAGATTTTATTTGCTTACTGCCTAAAAGGATAGCCGTAAAATTATACAGAAAAAACTATTGAAAACCCTATGATGTGGCCGCATTAATATCCAAGTTTGAGGCATAAAGATAGAATTTTTGTAAAAATGGCTGGAAATAGTGGCAAGCCTTAAGATTTGAGGGGCAGAAAAGGGTTCTCGCAGTGTTTAATGTTGAAATTTTTGGACATAAACATGGTATGGCAATTCAAATTCTGCATTTTAGGGCCTCAACTTGCTGATCTTTTATAATCATTGACAAAGTCAGCTCTGCTATTGTCAAGCTGCTTTAAGCACCGAGAGTGCCTTGGTTGCGAAAATTATTGAATATTGCTGTGGTATGGTGTTAATAGCACGTCTTGTTGCGTATTCTGCTATTAAGAGCCTTGTCTTTATAAGATCCAGTGCAGAATTTGCCGAAATACGCAGAGCATGCTACAAAAATCCAATAAGTTTGGGATTACGTGGTACTAAGAAGCGGATATGCATGCTATATTGTAATTAATATTAACTTTTGAGTGATAGTTATTTTATGTTGATACACTTTAATGGGTGTTTGTTACCATGAGCCGATCAATGACTGTGTACTATGTTCTCTTCTGGTATATATATTAATGATTTTATTGGAAATTCTTTTTTGTAAGGAAAAAATACGTTTAGTGTACTGTATTACCAGTGGTTAACGATTTAGGTACTGAACTACCAATTTTAACAATTGAGGTACTGAACTACGAAATTTCGTCAAATTAAGGGACTAACAACATAAATCGACGAGATTGCAGTCACTATATCTCACATTTGGGAATCTATTTTTGATGTATGTTGATAGAATTGCACTCATTATGTGGTAGGTAAGAGAACGTGAGTGCAATTTCATCATTTTGTTTAACGGTAGATCTTCAGTTGTGACAAATTTCGTAGTTTTGTACTTCAATTGTTAAAATTGCTAGTACAATACCTAAATCGTTAAACACTGGTAGTACAGTACACTAAACGTATTTTTTTCCTTTTTTTTTTTTTGCCACCATCAACACTATCGATTCTGTATTTTGAATTTTGGTAACCACTTAATTTATCTTTTATTCAAATTCTATTAGGGTTCACGTTATCTGGATTTGAATAAGCAGACATGTCCGTTATATACTATAGAGATACACACGTGCAAAAGCCCTAATGCCGCATCGCTGCCATGGCAATCTTTGAAACCCCAATCTGTTACATTTTAAGTTTGTGACCTTGAGAAAACGAAATGGTGTCTGCTTTCAGCGGCTTATATACTATAGAGATATATAAAAGTTTGACACCGTTGCTGAGGTAAAAATCATTAACCTGGTTTTTCTTTCTTTTGGGATACACAAACCTGGTCTTTCAAAGAACCATGAAAATCAACTCAAATCATCACGACAATTTCTGATTATCCGACAAACTATTCACTCAGTCAAGACTTTTCCCTAACTAGGATTATATATTTGTTCTGAAAATGACGGCCTCCCCCAGAATTACCCACGAAAAATGACACACGCCTAAGTGAACAATTGCCATTAGAACAACTCAGATTCCGTTCTTATTTAGAATATAACAGGTTGGGGTTTCAAAGTTAAAAGCTTATTGCACCTACAATCTTCAGGGTAAAGCGAGGTTCTATTTTCAAGGAAAATATCAGTGCTCATGTTTTTCTTTCGGGAAAGGAGGAAAAAACGGGCAGTGTTTAGAAAAGTTATGGTCTTCTGTTCCATTTGCTAGAAAAAACTTCGAGGCTTTCTATTTCCTGACCCCAGCATTTTAGCCTTACTATTTGCAATAATTCGCTCACTGTTTTTAAAGGAGCCTTACTATTTGCAATTAGTTATATGCATTTCTCAGTGCCTGATTTAGAAAATTATACGCTGCATTATGAGTGGGTACCTATCTTCAATTTTCGAATTAGCAATGTAAATTTTCAAAATCTCTCACCTGCCATATGACTTTCTCCTCATATAGGTTCTTGCTCATACATACGAGATACGGTAAGTAAAGAGTTATGGTTATTTCAATATAGGTTTTAGTTTACGACAATTGAAACCAGGACTCTCGGTAAATAACTCTATTATCTCCTTCCAGTTCGAGGTACAACAAATTACAGATAATTTCGTTTATTTTATATCTATTCCTTCCAAGACCATCCACACCGGTGTATATAAATTATTTTCGGTATTTGAGGCTTAGTAAACTGTCTTTGCCAGCTTAGTTCAGATAATATCTCTCATCTTTTGCTTGAAATTTGTCTCCCTCATTGAACACTTATATAGAGATATATTTATGTACATAAGATGTTTGACTGAACGTTTGTTATAACTCAATAGATAAGAGTATAAATATGGAATTAGTTGAAATCGCAATCAATGGTAACTGAACTACTATGAAAAAATATGCTCTCTAGAGGTATTAACGTATGGCTGATGGTGAACTTGCATTAACATGCCTACATATCATTGCTCGTTTACTTCTTATTATTAAACACTTTTAAATATTATAATTACCTTCTTTGGTGATACTCTTGCTGAATAAAATAAATGTTGTGACCGTGTGTCGCTGTTGATGTAAGTGTTTGCTATACTTCTTTATGTACAAAAAATATAGAACTTACACTTAACGATACTCCACTACACCCACTGATAGAATCTGCAAAAAAATGGGATTCATGGTTCATGCACTATCATCATTTAAGCCTTCAAGGTTACAACTTTTAAGCATCTGATACAGATTATTTGAGGTTAGGAAAACAGATGAGATCATACGCCTTTACGACTCCTCTTTGTCTAAAATACATACAAACCGGGTTGAAGCTACATTCTAATACAAGTTTTCAAGATTCTAAGCAGAAATCAAATAAGGTCCTGCACAACATGGTTAAGACTGCATTTACATTTGTATAATCTATGTCATGTTCTGGAATCTGGGCTTTATCAGGTAACTAGATTTTCTTGATATTTCGCAACTTTGTTCTATAGGTTACTAGCTTACCAATGGTCAATTAGAAAATTCTAATTATTAAATTCCTGCATTGTAACCCCTTTAGGCTATATTTTTATTTGGTACTTCATGACTTCTGCTAAAATCTTCAGGTTCTAAGTTCCTCCCATCTACCTCCTTCTTAGTTATAATAAAACCTGGGAGCTGCTTACTTTTATATCGGATTTTCTGTATCATTTAGTTGAATGCCACTCTAAAATTGATTTTGTGCCTTTGCAATCTTGATACAGTTAGGCTTTCCATATGCTATTTCTCTAACTATGCCTAATAAATCTACACATTAGGTAAATAGACAGGTACTCGGAACTATATAATTATTAAGGTTTGATAAGCTTTATTCATTCAGATCTGGCATACTGTTTGGTTCTCAAGACTTGTTGAAATCCAATGTTATGTGCTCAGAATTGTGGTTATATCTATTATGTGAAACTAAGTGATGTTATCATTTATAAACGAAGTTTCAAAATTCAACTACCTATTTACCGAGTTCAGATAATAGTTGCAAATTTTTCGATTTACCTATAGGTGATTTCCGATTCTGAAACGGTATAACGGTTCAACTACACGGTTGAAAAGATTTGACAGACTTGTATAGAGAGGATTGATGGTTACACGTTTTAAGACGGTAACTTTGCTTAGTGGACCCTGAAATGGAGAAGTTTATTTCATTTATGTCAGAAAACTTAAAAAACTCAACTTTTGAAGTGGTCAACCACATACAGAAAAGCTTGTGACGGAAAGAAGCAACAAAAATTAACTTAAAAGTTGTAGCTGAACGTAGGAATACATTTATAGGCTTCTACCAATTAACGTCGTCCTCTATCATCTTTCCAAAAGAGTTTGGTCATATTAACTTTGTCACGGTAATACTTGTGTGTTGAAGTTAGGTAAACGCTTCAACTCTCCTCAGCCGATAAATTAAGAACAGGAGCTCTCAATTTACGTTGCATGTCTTATACTCGTGACTTTTGCATTTATTAGTTTTGAAAAAACCAATTTCTTATCCCAAATCTTTGTGATGGTGGAAACTTAGCCCTAAATTCCCAAAGAAAATTAGCTGTATTCTCTGTTATGTTAGTTCTGAAGCGTGCATTTTTTACATTGTTATGGCTCAGAATTTGAATTTTTCAGAATGCATTACTTTAACTAAGGGTGGGTAAAAAATCCGCAAACCCAATCCGTAACCCAACCTGCACGGATTGAGGCGGGTTGAGTGTCCAACAAAATTCAATCCATCCCGCTCCAATCTGCTACATATTTTGCAGGTTGGGTTAGGGTTGAGATTTCCAAACCGCGAGTTAATCTGTCGCAATCCGTTTCAACCCGCAATATAATATATAAATATATATTTTATATATATATATATTGTGTGTATTTCAAGATACGAACATTCCATTCTTGTTATATTTTAGTTTCGTTACTTGTTCGCGAATGTTATACACGTATTTTGATTGATTTTAATTTGTATTTCTTTTTGAAAGATTCAATTTATTTTAAATTTTAGGTTGATTATGCAAACTATGAACAATAAAAGACTAAAATAAAAATTTAAGAATTAAACCAAACCCAACCCGTAATTTATTTTGCGGGTTGGGTTGGATTGGAGTTTTAATTGTAACGGATTGAATTGGGTTGAGTTGAGATTTAAATTTCACGAAACCGTCTCACGATTTTTTTTACGGGTTGAGTTGAGATTTAAATTTCACGAATCCGTCCCACGATTTATATAGTATTAATTTCTTTTAATATCTAAAATAGCACAATGTTTTCTAATGTGAGACTTTCACTTCCATGTTACTGCAGGTTGGAAGCTTTTCTAAAAGGTGGTGCTTAGGATCATGGTTTGAACGACTGAGGAATATATTTCATTGTTTCCATTATTAGTCCTTATTTTGCTTTCACCAATACTGGTACCGTCACCAAGGGAGGGAGATATTTAAGACACTTCACCATATTGACACATTTAAAAAACCATGTAATGTGAATATCAGTATGAAAAATCATCAATCCATGATAAATTTGTTCAGACCGACCCATGACTGATACAACTACTGCAAAGCTCATGAGTTCTATCTAGAGAATGACAATCGAGTTCATTGACAACAACCTCAGTGGAAAGATCGGACTCTTTTTTCTGTGGCTCGTTGCACGAAGTTTTCTTTGGAAATTCGTTGCACAAAGTTGTAAATGTACAATGTTCTTCTATGTAGATACGGTGACAAATAATTGTATAATTTGTACGCGTAAATATTCTGGTACCATAAAGTATATATTATAGTATAAAGGACTTTAGGTGCAAACTTGTATATATTATTTAGTGATTCAGACTCATCTGATGGATTCATAAGTTTTTTTAAAACTTAATTTACTCTCACAACGTATGTCAACGACTGCATTAATGTCCTAGAACTTTTGTATCGAGACACTGAAAACATAAAACGTTGCCTAAACGAGGACAACAATGTAATTAAAGTATGATACTCAACCAAATTCAAGTAAATCTAAGTGATATGTATTTATACTACTCATAAACAGTGACAAGGTGCAACTTCCATATGAGTTCTGCAAAAAAAAAAAAACAGCCCGACCCTCTAACACGGGATAATGTAAAAAAAAAAAAAAAAAACCCGCACCTTGCGTGGGGCGGTTCCACTAGTGAATAAATAAGAGAGAAACACCCTTTAACATTCTCTGAAGGTCAGACAAAATATCAAACTTCTAGTTAGAAGGATGCTTAACTGACAGTACTAATCACTGATTAGCCAATGTAGATACAAAAACAAGGGAGTAGCTTGTGTCCATCAACTAAAGGAATATGATCTATATTTGGTGAAACTATTCACCCACAAAAGGTATCATATGCACTGTTTTTCCTTAAATACTTCCATGCGTGTAACGTCTCGGAAATTTTGTAATTTATTATTAATTTTAATAATAAGATAGTGATATTTAGTTTTGTAGGTGATTAGTGTGAAATATATCTATATGTGGATATGTATGTGATATTTAATAATGTGCAGATGATAGTTGTGGGTATGATTTTTAATAAATAAATGGACTAATTAGTAAATTATTTCAATTAAAACATATATATATATATATATGCACATATGTACATGAGAATTAGTATAGAACAGTCAGACTATATAACTGTTTCACAAACCGTTTACATAAAAATGTGTCAAATGGATAACCAAAAAAATAGATTTTGATTAATATTTAAGTTTAGGGTAGACCCACATAGGTTTCTATATTTTTATTTGGATTTTTAGTGTATTGTACAATTTGTTTTTAATTTATCAAATTCTAATTTGTTGAAAATAAAATAAATAAATTAGTTATTGAAAAATATCATCTAACAATTCATTTTCTAATCTAATGGTGGTTAAGCTGACTCTACCGTAAACAGTCAAATAAGTTGATTGTTCCAAAGAGACACTCCATATACACCTCTCTCTCTCTCACACACACACACACACACATATATATATATATATATACAGTCAAGAGATCATCTGCAGAGGGGGAGAGAGGGTTGACCGACGTTGACCAGTCCGTTGACCAGCCCGGCGCCCAGTTTAGAGATCTGTCGGGCGAGTTCTGTTGGTTTTGTGGTGGATTTTCGGGTTTTCAGGCATCAACTCTTTGGTTGTTTTTGAGTTCGTTCAGTGTCCGCTTTTCTTAATCAAATACATTTTCTTAGCCTATTTTTCGAGAGCTATCTATCCGTGGCTGTTGAAGGGCTGTTTTGGGCTGTCCAGATCTGGTTTCTAACTGTTAGGTGGGTTTCGGCTTGAGTTTGAGGGTATTTGACAAACGAGCTCTCGTTTGTTTAGGTAAGTGAAAGGAATATGGTTTCGCTTTAAAAGCGGTTTGTGTGTTAAGTTATGTAAAATGGTTAGTATTGCATCATGTTATTGTACTGTGTGTAACAGGCTTCATATTGTTATTTTTGTGGTGATAATATTGTGTATGACGATTTTACTATATTTATTATAAAATGAATGGGCAATTAACAAAAACATACCCTACCCCTATTATATTACAAAAAACATATCTTAATAATTTAAGGGAAATGTTATATGGACATCATGAAAAATACCCAACTAGACACTTTTTTGTAAAAACGCTTCAAATCAATATTTGGTTAATGCAAATCTCCATGGTTTTACGACAGGAACACAAATATGCGTATTGTTTTTTTTCCCGAGATGTATAATGACATGTTTTCGAAATTATGGTAAAATTTAAAAATTCAAAACATGTCATTATATATCTCAGAAAAAAAAAAACAAGACGCATATTTGTGTTCCCGTCGTGAAACCATGGAGATTTGCATTAACCAAATCTTGATTTGGAGCGTTTTTGAAAAAAAGTGTCCATTTGGGTGTTTTTCATGATGTCCATATATCCTCCCCATAATTTAAATTATCAAAAACATATATATATATATATATATATATATATATATATTATTTCTTAATCTAATCTATCTCTCTAACTTAACATATATCTGCACCTAACATCTTTCTCTCTAATATAACATATGTCTCTAACCTAACATATCTCTCTTTAATCGCACCTATCTCTGTAACACACGATAATCGCATCTCTTTCTAACACGTGCTAATCACCCATCTCTCTCTAAAAATATTAAAAACTCACAAAATATGCATATGCTAATTATAAAACGTCATACCCTAATTTTAAAACTTCATACCCTGATTTCAAAACTTCATACCCTAATTTCAAAAAGTTCATACCCTAATTTCAAAACTTTATACTATAATTTTAAAACTTCATGTCCTAATTTCAAAACTTCATACCCTAATTTTAAAACTTCATACCCTAATTTTAAAACTTTATACCATAATTTCAAAACTTCATACCCTACAAATGAATTTCTCTCAAATATTGTACATATGAATTCTTCTCTTTCAAGTTTAAACTCACAATGTTTACAATAATCTCAAAACTCAATAAATAGAAAACAATCTCACCAATTTCATATATTTTTCATATATTACGGGGTAGGGGTGGGCACGGGGCGGATTGGGGCGGATTGGTCTCAATCCTAACCCGCCCCGTAAAATAAATGACGGGACGGATTGGGGCGGATTAGTGAAATTCAAATCCCAACCCAACCCAATCCAACCCATTATAATTAAAACTCCAACCCAATCCAACCCAACCCACCCAACCCATTATCAAGCGGGGCGGTTTGGGTGCGGGTTGTTTCTTGAATTTTCATTTTAGTCATTAATTTTTCATTATTTCGCATAATTTACCTAAATATTTTTTAAAAAAAATCTTTCAAATAGAAATATAAACTAAAAGCCAACCAAAATACGTTTAGAATGTTCGGAACAAGTAACAAAGCTAAAACAAAACAAAACAAAACAAAACAAAACAAAACAAATTGTTCTTCATCAACATAATCAAAATCAGAAAACTACATAACAATTGAAATCAAAATTAATAATCCACTGAGTATGACCATCAACCGGGATTATTTAGGCAGTGTCGACCAATTGTTTAAGGCTTGAGGGTAGTGACATCTTTGAACTGTAAAAATTTACAATGAAATGTTGAATTGGTATGTGACAACATATTGAAATTCCATTAAGAGTTTACATCAATTTTATTACCTTTTGCATCTCGTTTTGTTATCTCCTAAGAAAGTTTGTTTGTACAACTCTCCACAGATGATATTTCTACATTTAATGACAAACAAATAGTTACTATATAAAATAAGAATTTTGAGAGACCAAATTTAAAGATGAAATTCGTTCTACCTTCTTCACATTGCTCGTAAAACGTGTATAATTCGATGGATGGTTCATCTTTTATATATGTTGTGATATGGTCGCACTTGATCCAGTCTTGAAGACATAACAATGCCTCGACTGATTTATATTTATATTTATATTTTGATTTATATATATATATATGCGGATTGAAACGGGTTGGGGTGTATTAACCCGCGGTTTGGAAACCCCAACCCTAACCCAACCCACGAATTTTTTTACGGATTGGGGCGGGGCGGATTTAATTTTTTTTGACACCCAACCCGCCCGCACGGATTGGGTTACGGGGCGGGTTTACGGATTTTTTGCCCACCCCTATTACGGGGTATCAAATAGTGTAATATTTGTGTATTACGTATGTATATAACTGTATTTATATGTATATGGATATCTATATAATCTAGATGGTGTTCGGTAGTTAGTGATGAGTTTTCGTGGTGGAGGAAGAGAGAGAGATAGAGTGAGATATTAAATAAATATACATAGAAGAATGGAGGAGAGAGAGAGAGTAAAATCAGAGAGAGATAAAGAGAAGAATGAATAGATACATAGAAGAATTGGTGAGAAAGAAGAATGGAGGAGAGAGGGAGAGTAAGATGAGAGAGATAAAAAAAAGAATAATCAGTATTAAATTTAAATTTGTTTGGTATATTTTTTATAATGAAAAGTTGTAAGGGTAGGTTTTTTGTAATTTAGTTTAAAAAGTGGTATGTTTTGTTAATTTATCCTAAAATGAATTGTAGAAAAAAAAATTATTTAAATGTGTTATTTAATTAAATTCTTTAAAAACGTGAAAATGTGAAAGTGGTGAAAGTGTGACAGTGACGATATTGTGTGAACATTGTGGTGATACCGTGACAAATATGTGTTCAAGTAATTTTTAATATTCAATTAAATAAACTATTAGAAATTGTGGCGTTTTTTATTTTATTTTTAGTTTGCGGAATTTACCATTTACGTTTTTGGGAGTCTTTTATATTTATTTTAGGGATTGCAGTACCAAGTGTTAAGGCAGAGTTGTGTCAGCTTATAGTGAGATCCCGGAAACTTGCGCAATGATTAGGTATATCGGTACCATAGGAGTAGTGCCTTTAAAACCGGTCCCATATCTTTTGGTCACATATTAGTGTCAGAATATGGGTGAGGAAACCATTGCACTTTGGGTACTATAGCAGAGTGGGTCTAAAAGTGGGTCCATGTGAGACAATCCCGACTTTGTTTTTCGTTGAGTCTTGTTTTATTTTATTATTAATTCAGTTAATCTTGATTATATGTTCATTTACTTGTGTTTGCGAGTTATACCTGTTGATGTGTTTTTCTTACAATTGTCCTTTGTCATTATTTGTCAAGATATCATATTTACCATGTTAGGATTGTGTGTGCGTGCTTAGTAGCACGCGTCGTTTTTAAAACGAGATTGTTTTCTTACCTCATTTATTTGTTTTCTGTATATTTTGTTCATAATCGATATACATGTGCTGACATAGACCGTGACGAAATTTAGAGTGCTTACATGAGGCTCATTATCATATTACACGTGATCGCACGCACGCTAAACTTGCTTTTATTCATTTTGGCATTTTCTCATTTTTGAGTCTTGTTGGCCTAGTAAACGTTTAATGCGGAATTTTTTTTTTTTATTGGAATAACTTATCATGTGCACTTGTTTATTTTTAATTACACTATTTTATCGAATGTCAGCTGAGTTGGATTTGATTTATCCTTATGTGATTATTTGGTAATCACGTTGGCGATTTTGTTATGTGTGGTTTCAAACAGGTAAAATTTTATGGAAACAAATAGATACACGAAGCTCGTGCCGAAATTTCTAAAAAATGTATTGTATTGTTTGTGTTGTCACATTTGAGCTCCGTTGGCTACCCTTAGGCCAACTTAGGGAATCAAATGTGATTATCGACATGCATTGAAGTATTTATTTGGGTCTACTGATTAGCGTATTATCGAATGACATTCCGCATGTTTCGTTATTTAAACCTTTTCCTTTTAAATAATATTCACGATTCGGGTTTATCCAAATCCGGGGCGAGACAATGCCAGTCTTAAATTCTACGGCCTTACAAAAAATAATATACCATAAGAATAGATGTCTAAAGTTTAACCTAAAGAATCCTCGGACTTTGGTTAGAGTTGCATGGGTCTACGGACAACTTATGGAACAAAACAAGGCATTACCGAAGCATTTATCTCGTTGACTTTTTTCATTAGAGTTGACGAAAATAGAAAGTTAATTCCTTTCCGTAGTTACGGAAGAATCTTCACTAGGCCAACCTTCTGTAGCTGCTCCTCCAGAAACTACATCAGGTTTAGTACTAGCGTTACCAACACCTATTGTTTTCAAAACAGCTGCAAATGAAATAGGTTCCATCGTTGTTCCCTTAGGACTCCCATCATTTCGCATCTTCTTCATCACGGGCTCAACATTATCAGACGGTTCAAACATTCTCTTTCCAGGTTCTAAGTTTTGTTTGCCCACAAGGTTATCTTGCTGTTTGTTTTCACTCGGCCAACCTTCTATAGGTGGTCCTCCCCAAACTATTTGTTGAGAAATGTTAGCATCACCAATAGCACCTAATTTTTGCAATATAGCTGTAAATGGTATAGGATGTATTCCCTCTAAAGATCCACTGGAGCGCACATTACCAACTATACCTTCTCGTCCAAATAAAACGTCACACAACTTTTTTGCCTGAATCTTACCATCCATGAAGGAATTAATATATTTAAGTGAACGCTGGATGCACTGGTAAATCATTTTGACTTCGCCACTTCCAACTGCTCTGGCGACATTTTGAGATCTATCAGTGAAATCCTCAACCTGCCATAAGAGTAGAGGTTGGCCTATGAATCATAGAACAGGATATTTAGAACAAAAGTACAAGTACAGAATAAGGTAGTTACACTCATGACAGCGTATTTATGCTCCCAATGTTTTAGCATCCAAGTTCCTTCGTATGGACTAGCACAAAGACCTTTGGGCCAAAGTGTTTCCACTGATGCTAGCTGCAATGTAATACCACAAAAATGTGAATCGATATTTTCCAATCTTGACAATAAACGTTGTAAACGATAAAGGCGCGACATATTTTGACTTCTATTTTTACTGAAAACATACTTACTTATTTGGGTTGGAGTTGGACACATGGAGATTACCTTAATTAGGAGGGTGACCAATAGCTCACCCACAGATTCTTGGTTTTTCTTCCCATAATCGGTGAATTTTGAAACAAGCTTTTGCACACGTGAAGGATCAGGGCCATCTAAAAGTTGTCTCATGTTTAGAAAACCACTTAATTCAGATGAAAAACAATGAATTAAAATGAACTTAACAGGGGTAGGTAATCAAAATCTGCATATGAGCTTCATGTATTTTGCAATTTGTACCTGTAGTATTTTGAACAGATTTTCTTGTGGTAAAGTAAATGCACAAGCTGTGTTTTTCCAGTTTTTGGCTACGAAGCCTAAAACCATTTCATATAATAAAATCTAATACGATGACGTACAGTGCTTTTATATTTTGACCTTAGGCAGACAGAAGAACAAACATTTCAATCAAGCACTAATACAGTGAAGTACTGTGATCTTCTGAGATTAGGAGCAAAAGAATAAACATTTCAATCAAGCAGGCTATTGGCGTCTCACTCAAAGTAAACAGAATAATAATTTTAAAAAGACTTTGTATAAACCCTAATTTGCATTTGAGAATCCATTTGATAGTGATTCATATAAAAAAATAGAGAAAACACAATTTTCGAGTTTGAATTCTACTCTTACTCTTCTGGGCTCCAATGTACCAAAAAAGAAAAAAGAAAATATTCCCAGCAAAGGTAGAACTAGAGGTTAAGCCGTATAAGAGTCACAAGGTTTGCAAGATTCCATATCGGATTAAAATAAAAGGAGGGAGAGGAAGCCAATATTGGAAGCAACCTATTCAAAAAGAGGTAAAAAAGATGGTCGTATTTTCTCACTTCTAATGTATCTACCAATAATTTGAGAGTTGGAAGTGTTTCATCCTGAGCAGCAGTTTCTCTTTCCCAGGTTGACACACGTTAATAAGAAAAAACTTTTGAAGTGGATTCATATCTAGTTACTAATGCATTTACAATAGATACTTATAACTCGTATATATATTTAAGGTACTTAAAAGGCATTCTTGAAAAACATATGCTTATTACTGCATAAAGAGTACACAGTATAAAATAACAATTTATAAACATAACTAACTTACAGAAGTACCAAATTAATAACTAATTTATGTAGAACATTTTTTTTTGTGTGAAGATAATATGCAGAACATTATTCCTTTAAAAAAATTGTAGCTGAAACTGCTCAAAGTTTCATTTTCTCTGTGAATAGTTTGGTGCTCTTTTATGTATCTAAACGATAGTTTCATTTCACACACTACAAACCCAAAAGAAATGTTGTAGCTGCATAAGGTAGCTACTAAATCCTCAAAATGTTATATAGTAATCAGCAGAATAAGGACAACTATCTCTAAAACAAATAGAATAAAAATCAGATCTAAGACAGCACTTTGTATTGGCATGGAAGGGTTCTTATTTTTACCTTTTAATATTGCAGAAAATGGAGGTAGAATAGGAGGATTTCGAGTCTGCAGAGGAACACAAACTACCATATCAACCAGACAATAAATAAATGTGAAAGGAAACACTGCAACACATTAGGACATAGATATGTGCATAACACTGAGAACTGTAATCTTTGCATACCCATCCACAGTCAAGTTAAATTTTAAAAAGAAGTGATCTCCAAAGTTGACACATTTGACGATCGCTACGGCTACTGTTTAAGATAAAGCGTATTTAGAAATTTTTATATCTAAGAATGATTTTTTTTTTTGGGGTAGCGTTGCTTCCAATAGTATTCTGGAGATAGAAAGCAAATAATACCTGTAGATGGAAAGCAACCAGCGATATTATGGATAAAGAGTTCAAAGTCCTATCCTTTGAGCTGTTGATACCATGTGCTTTTGCCCATGCTTTGGTCTGCAATTGAAAATAGAAATGAGTAAAGAACAGAACAAAATAAAATGAAAAGCATGCATTTTCTTATTAATTTCCTTCATTCTCGATTACCTTAGTTCCCTTGAAAAGCCCCCTTTAATGGAGAAACAATATTATTTAACATATCTTTCCCCCATTTATTTACGTTCCTTGCCTCCTTACTCAAGAGCTAATCACATTGGATGACCCATTTAGTAGATTCAATAAAACGCTTTTAACTTGATATAATATTTATCAACATGCAGAGTTGCAGACTAAACTAAACAAACATCTCTAAGATTTTGAAAACAGACTATGGACCTGTTCTATAAGATACTCTACTCATATGCATGTGTGAATTATTTACTTGACATTTTCCACCTCAACATGACCGATAATTTTTTTATCAGAACATGGTATGTCATTTGAAAGGCTTATCATCACTTTAGCAGCTTTGAAAACATAATAATACTTTTTTCCTGGAATAAGTAAGAAGCTGAGTAAATAAAGCAAGCTCCATGCAGGAGCTTATTTTGAAGAAAACAAGCGCTCCCAGTCAATAGGCTTTTAAATGTATATAAGAAAGTTTACATTGCCCCAGAAGCTGTTTATACTGTGACACGCAAGTTGCCGTGAAGCAAAGAAAATATAACCAGATTCTTTAAATCCCATAATGGAATCAGGAGCATGAAGTATTAAACAATAAAATGATAAATCATGAGAAGACACAAAGAATGAGAGAAATAGGAAATAGGAAATTTGCACATCAGGATACATCTAAAATTACTCTCTCTAAATCAAAGATCTTCATGACCAGTTAGAATATCTTCTCTTTCTCTTGTATGTATAAACACATATATCCATATTTCAAATTTTTATAATTGTTGATGGTAAATTTGACACAAGATGGGTTCAGCAATAAACTGTCGTCATCAAACAAGAAAACACAAGAAGCAGGGTCGTGCTGTAGGTGGTGGAAAAGAAATAAGTAAAGAGATACCCCACTTTTAAATAGTGTATCCATGAACACATACGAAAATTGAAGCATTAAAGTTCATAATTGAAAAGAAATGAATATATAATAAAACAACATAGGTATAAGGTAAGAAAACGCTGATGTACTTAGTCCAGGAGATAAGCTGCTCATGTCAATAAACTCAGTGTCGCTCTGATTTAGCAGATTGCCAACATCAATCAATTTTTAATTGCTCCTAAATGTAGAGCCCTAAATGAACCGAACAAACGAACGTCGGCTCTCGTTAACTCAAAATGTTTGTTCATGTTCGGTTCTTGTTTATTTATAAACGAACAAACACAAACCGAACACTTGACGAACGAAACACGATTTGTTTTCGAACGGTTCATTAACAACACAAGTCTTAGAAATTGAGTTTAGACTTGTTTACACAGTTATATATATATTATCGCCACAACAACAATATTCACATGTGCCTAAATATGTTATAAACATCTCAAGTTTTGGCATCCTCAATATCTAAATGATGCTCTTTCTTTATAAGCATGGTTCAGAATCTTTTCACATAATTTTGGCTTTTAAGATTCTGTCATATCGTAAAACTTATACCATACATCATTCTTTATCTATTCATAATTATGCGGAAAGGTCCACATGGCACCTAATTTGCAGCCTAAGCCGCCTTTTCCGGCCTTGTTCGAAAAATAACGTCTAGGTCCGCCTAATGCCGTGGCGTCTGGTCCCCGCGTAATCACCGCCTAGGCGGCCGCCCAGACTAGCTTTTGAAATACTGTCTAAAATTACCAAATGTTTTTTTTTATATTTGATTCTTATATTTTTCTAAACTTCACCATGTTTTGTTATCATGTAAAGAAAATTTTCAAACCCCTAGCACACAGCATGAAGCATCAAAAGTTTCAAATTACCCTGATGACAGCAAAACTAATTAAGTGCTTCAAGTTGCAAGAGGTGAGGTGGAACTTCAAAACTAAGAAAAGTATCAGGAAAAAAATTAACAAATGAATAGATAGACCATGATGGGTTCCAAATCAGAAGAAAAAAGATAACAGAAAAACAAATGTTACTTGAGATGAGAAGATTGAAAGATTTCCTAGGGACTACACATGTATTATAAAAATATAACAAATAATCATAATGGAGATCTGGAGATAGTTCAGCTTCTGGTACATTAAAGATGATCAGTGGACACAAATATCATTCACTTAAGGGTCCGTTTAGCATCAGCTTTTTTGGTCAAAAAGATGCTTTCAAAAAAGCAATAGGAATAAAGCTTGCTTTCAAAAACATGCAATGAGTGTTCAGTAACAACTTAAAAAAGCTAACTTTTAAAGAAAAAAATAAATAATGAAACTGCGAAGGTATTTTAGTCTAGTAACTCTAGTTGGTCATTTTTTCATTTAAAGTCCGAAATTGGTTGCGAGAAAGCTTGAAAATCTTCAATATATGTGTCTTTTGTGCTTTTAGCTTTTCTAGCTATGTTCCTTCAAAATCTAAATTTTTCAAGGCTAAAAAAAGCAGTGATACCAAATGCAGGTTGCTTTTTAAAAGAAAAAAATCTAAAAAAGCAAACAATAAAAGTTCTTGTCAAACATGCACCACGTCTGTATGCCAGTACTAAGTACATTGACAGCAAGCAATCAAAAAAATTCCAAGGATAGAAGCTAATTACCAGAAAACTTAGCATATGAAATCTTTTATCAATTGAACAAATAAGGTGGACAATCTTGGACTTGACAACTCCATCCCGGTTCTCAATTGAGATGTCACATTCAATTCCAGTTCCAGTATCAGTAACTTTCAATATAGGTACATTTGCAAAGTAAATTGGCTGGATCCCAGAAACATGCCCTCTCTCTACATAAAAAAACCACCTCAAATTTTTTATTTGTTTTTCAGTAAATAAGAAATTAATTAAAAAGACAAAGAGGCCAAATCGCAGATTTTGCAAGTCAAAGCACAAGATGCCGATCTTGAAATAGTCGATTGGAAACACCATAATATCATACATAGTAGAAACACGTTCTGCCATAATGCGGTTTTAGGTTTTCGACTCCACAATAATAATTGTACAAAACTTATGACTCACTAGCATCCAAACACAAATGAAGACTCTCAACCAGTGTTTTATACATTTCTCCCAAAGCCAATCAACTTTATTGTTCAAAAGATGCTTTGCAAATTTGATAATTCTACCAATGGTGTTTACCAAAATAAATTGTGTGAAACTTTTGATTCAATTACAGTATTCTAGATCATGGACCTTACCTTCAGCTTTAGCATATTTAACATATAATATCTCCTCATTTTATTCTCATATATCATACTTCCCATCATAATGGGCCTTAAGGTTTCTTAAAGCATATTTCTTATGCTACTTAAGATAAACAACACAGTTATTTTCCTCATTTCCTTCACACCAGATTAGATTCGAGAATACGATCTATTATTTATCATGTAGCAGCTTGGTCTGTAAACTAGACCAGGATTATTGGTCGTGGTAACTGATTGCACTAATAAATTTGGCATGCTTGGTCACAGCTTTGAGCTCAGCCTTTTGCGTTAAATATTAGTCTGCATTTGGTTGATCGGCTTAAAAGCTGAGCTTTTCTGTGTTGCCTGCAACTCTAGAAGCTTAAAGTTGTCGAACCCAGATTTTTTCTCAAACTTAAAACTCAATACTCAAGCTTATTTGCATACAAGATGCATCCAGACAAGCCTTTAAGGCTTTAATTTCATTTCATTTCATTTATGAAAAATCTGTTGGAAGAAGAGAAGACGTGATAGTTCAAAACCGTGGTTATGGAAGCCCGATATATAAAGAAGGTGAAGTGACCAAATATCATACGAAAACTGTCATAAAAGGTACTTAATGAGGAATATTATAAACTACTAGCACTATATTAAGCAAGTTTAAAGAAACAACAATAGTGTATGCTCAAGGTCTTTCATAAGATATTTAAACCGAGAAATATTAAGAATGAGACAAAAGTTACTTTGAAGGTTAGAGAATTTCTTTGCAAACTTTCGGAGAGCCTGGATCTTCTTTTCCCTAGGAAATTCAACCGTACCGTCCCCAAAATTAACAGACAAATCTAAATCACTTTGTTTGCTAAAGAGGTCCATTGAAAACGAGCCAAATTCCTCCACCACCAGACATTCATTACATTTTCCTGCAAGAGGAAAAAAATGCTATTAGGTCTGAAGAGACAAAGGCAATGCAACTGCGATCAGTCTAACAATAGTCTACAAAAAGGACATAGATGAGAAAAAAAGATAGTAAAGTATAATGCAGTAATGCATGTAACAACAGAGAACCGGGTCAAATAATAGAAAAATGCTAGTTGCCAAATGCTTTATCTTGGTATACACTGGAGGGTCCACTTTTGTAATAATTAAATTATATTTTAGTCCTCGTGGGACTAAAATGAATTTTTATAAGTGCACAGGCGGTCCTTCCGCTGTAACACCAAGGTAAACCGCCCGTGTATATATCACTGCTCTAAATAATAATGAGAATTTTGATGAACCCAAAACACATTCAGCACATTCCATTGTGAAGCGACTAATAAACGACTACACAGGCAAAGAATAGGCATACCACACTGACTACTAATCTATCAATGGACGAAAAAGGCTACATTTATTATGATTTGCTAATCAAAGGAAAATTAGTTGACTCGATCAGCTGAATTAACATGATAACTACAATGCATAATCTTTGTGCTTAATTTTGGTTATCACATACAAGTAGTCAATGTGATGCTGAAAGAAATTGATAGTAGACTTTTCCAATCAAAAATCACATCATAACAATTATGTACAATCAAGGGAACAAGCAGTAACCCAGCTTCTATACATAGACTTTTGAAATATTTAAATATCCTGTAAAGCGGAGAAGACAAGCAGAAATACGACTTATAAAGAAGCGACCAATGATTGTGTATCAGATAAGTTGAGTTGAAGATGAAAAATACCATAGATTTCCTTGGCAACTTCATTGAAGATCCGGATCAAATCGTTACGATTGTGATAGTCGATTTCTTTTGGACGAGAAGTGACGTAAACATCATTTAGTACTTCCACAAATGCCGGAATAAGTTCAGAGTTGATTTTGTTCTTTTGTAGACTCTCCAGTTCACGTTTTTTTGCTTTGTTACGTAGACCTATGGTTAACGCAAGCATAATAAAAAAATTACTAGAAGTTAATGTAAGATTTAAGAATGTTTATGGATCAAGATAATACCCAAAAGGGTTGTGCAACCCATAAAGCAACCATACTAATTAAGAGAAAACCAAAACTTAAGGATTTATGTCACTGCAGCTTGTAAGCAAACAAGCTGGCTTAAATGTGGTGGGAAGAAAAACACCTTTTAGTTAAGCAACCAATGCATCATCACTTAAAAGCAAAAAAAAACTGTCATTGGCGCAAAAATAGTTAAATTGGATAATAAATGTTGTCATTCATGTCAATTCACTTCGCCTCAAAAAAATCTAAAGGGAAAATTATGAAAACAAAAAGTTAAAAGAAAATGGGATAAAACAGAGTAATAGTTAGTGTAACAAACAACAGCAGCAACAAAGAACTGACCTTTCTCACTAATAGGCATACTTATCTCCGAAACACTCATCGAACTTACACTTCAATCTGCAACTGACAAAACACATATATTAGTTGTTCGGTTTGAGCCTGTAGATTTTAGTAATAATACCGTTAGGACATCAAGTAATAATAAATATATGAAATATGAAACCTTTTGCTAATCAAGTGAAGAAACAAAAGAATTATTTTAAAATAAGTAGGCAGTGTAAAGACTTATGACGTCAGGTAAACAAAAATACCGAACTTCAGCTTCAAAAGTTTTTATTCGGACCCTTGAAAATCCAACGCGCAAGAGTCGTAACTTAACTTATAATAATTATTTTTTAACCTATTTCCATCTCGGCATTCGGATTAAAATTCAACGATCCCTATACAAATTTCAGCAGCCGAAGTGCATATATGACTTCAAATGATAACAATGTAAGGAGTAAAGACAACCGAATAGTTATAAAAAAACTAATCTTGTTATTGCAAGTAAGTATTTTTCGCGTAAACCCTTAGTTATACCTCATAATTCCATAAATAAATGATTTTTTCTGTTTTATATGACAAGTGACTATTCAAACAAATTTGGTTCCAAGTGAGTAAAATGTGTGTTCATATAAGTTATAAACTAATCGTGATTAATAAATACTAATGCTATGTACATACATACATATATATATATATATATGTGCATATATAATTAAATATAACGGAGAAATGAGGTGGTTGACACTGGGATTTTTGACAAAAGATTACTATTAACTCGTTTAAAATTGTATCCACAAAAACAATAAAAACCAATACTAAATTTTTTTTAAAAAAAACTACTCATATAATAAAAATAGATAAATAGTGTAGAAGTAGAGAGGGTAATTAAAGTAATAATAGAGCAGAGTTATATAGTGCAAATTGATGAATAAACAGAAAGATGAAATAACAAAGATGGAGATAAATCATAAAAATAGTACTTACTAACTAAAAAGAATTTAAAGATAGATACAGAGAGAGAAAATACATACATACATACATACATACAGAGTAACCCACTTATGTTTTAATTTTTCCGTTTTAATTTTTCCTCATGTTTTTAGAAAATGAGTTGCTTAATCTACCTTTATAATTGCTCTCTATCTGACTTATGTTATCGGTTTTTTTATAAATATCTTTTATTTCTATTTCCAGAGTGTTTGTTCAAATTACGATCTCTAAAATTTAATATTTAATATTTTTTTCTTAATTATTAATATTACTATTTTATTAAATGTCAAACAAACAACTAAACATAGAAAAAAAATATATGAAATGTCAAAATTTACAGAGTATTTAAACAAACACTTTATAAATAAAATAATACAATGATTTACAAAAAACAAATCGAAAAAAAATTATAAGTACATATGGAAAAATCGATAAAATGACCAAAACCTTACCCTAATAAACTAAAGGAAATTTGTTCCCATCAACCATAAATTAGACAATTTTTTTTGTTTTACAAATAATTTGTATTTTACTAGTTCATTTGTTTGACATGAATTCGATATGTCCGAGTGGATCAACTAGTAATTAATAATTAATATCAGTCATTTAAAATTTTAGCCATATAAAAATCAATGAAAACATTACTCATACAATAATATGATAATAAGGGGCGGGCGAAACCAGTGATGGTACATGATTTTTAACAAATTATAGTGAAAATACATGGTTAAAATTTTAAAAAATTATGGAAGGTGCCGTCGCCACGGACGTACTATTTGTACCTACCTTCCCTTAAATGTAGATAAATAGTGGAGTAGTAGAAGCTAATTACTCAAATAATAGGGTGGAGGTATATAGTGCAATTGATAAATAAGCAGGAAAAGAAAATAACAAACATGGAGATAAGTAATGATTCTACTACTTACAAAAATATATATTAAATATAGACACACACAAAGAAAATAGATAGATAGATATACATATATATATATATATATATATATATATATATATATATATATACATACATGTGTCTATATAGCAGAGCGTGTTCCGTTTATTTTTATCGATATTTCAAGAAAATGAGGTTGTTATATATATGTTTGCTGTCCGATAATTAAATGAGAACTGGTATATGATCTGCTGCCACATCATTGTACCTTCTTCAATCGATGGTGGAAATTCATTTGTTTTTTTACGTTATTCAAAAAGGTAAAACTTATCAATGCCCTTTGCATATTTGTTTTTATATGCTAATTATAGTAATTAATTAATTAATAACATTTTCATAACTTAAGTAAAAAAAATGGAAAAATAAATATGTTCAGTGTACTGTATTAACTGTTGTTAATAATTTAGGTATTTTCGTACCATTTTTAACAATTTAGGTAATAATTTACAAGTTCTCATCCAATTAATTACATGACAACGTAAATCGATGAAATTGCGGCCATTCTATCTTATATTTGGGGATGACGTTGGCAGAACTGCACTCACAATGTGATAGGTGAGACAACGTGAGTGTAATTCAATCATTTTGTTTAATGTTAGGTCCTCAATTGTGACAGAATATATACATCAATGCCTCTCAACAGTTAAAAGTGATACCCGAGTACCTAAATTATTAACCAATGGCTAGTACAATACACTAAACGTATTTTTTCCCACAATTGAAGTTGAGACTCAAAGTAGAGCTATGAAAACCACATCTAAATCCGTAATTTATAGGCGTCTTTTGATTATACTTTAGACAGATTAAGAGTTTTAAAAAGTTATTTAACCTTATATATATTGAGTAAAATTGTGTTTTCTTCTCGATAACTTAGTTTATATGTAAAAAACACAGTTTTATGCGAAATTATGTGTGAAAGGAAGTAGAGTACCATTTGACAACGTAAAGTGGGTTTTACCAAAACTTTCTACCAGGGTTGATGGACTCGAAATGGTTGTCATTAAGGTTACTTTATGCGTAAAGTTGATGAAATAATTGATATATATTTTAAGATAGTGTGATGTTGGAAAAACATGTTTTACATGGGTGTTTCCGAATGGTCACATGACCAACTTTGAGTCGATATTACATGTGACAACGCTGAGTTGTTAATACCATACTCAACGCGATTGAGTAGCTCGTGTGACGAGATTCGTAACGGTATATCGCATAACCTATTCGGAGAATGGGTGTGAATACTGATCGGCTTCAAAGTTGGGCTCTCGAAAGCTCAATGCTGGAAAATGGAATGGAAAATGGAAAAACCAGGTTATCACATATAGGAACATTAAGAATTAATTTTACAATATATATACAAGTCCAACCCATGTAGTTGTTAAACTAACATGTCCACATACACCTAAGAGTATTAGTGTGTACCACACACGCACGCTTGCTCGGGTCTCGGGACTCGGGTCACGGGCACGAGCTTGGGATTTGGGATTTAGGATTTGAGATTTGGGGAATGTCTCGGGTCTTGAGTCTTGGGTCAAATCTGAAAAGGGAGTTTTGTATAAAATACAAAATTAGTTCCTAGAGTTTTCAGCAATTGAAACGCCAGCAATCAATAAGAATAAATTGCAGATTAAGTGCTGCAGTTTCAGAAATTGATTGGGCGGATTCTGGGGGTGTAACTCCCAGAATTAAATGACTATTATGATTGCGGTTTCAAGGAAGCCTATAAAAGGCAGCCCTCCCCCTCTCATTTCAGACACAACAATAACAACACACACATCACAGCATACATCATACATATTAGAGAGAGAATCGCACCACCAACAGCTCGACCTGGGGTTCGGTGCCGGTTTCCACACGACCCATTTTGAGACAGAAGTTGTACCTTGGGAACAAAGTCCCGAAAGCAGAAACCTTTAAAGGTGGTTCGGGAAATATTGTTTAAGGGAAACTGCCCAGCAGTTGCCTCTTCTTTTAATTTCTGTTAATTATTTTTTCAGTCCTTTTACATTCTGTTCATTTCTTTTCTGTAATTACTTTCCAGTACTGTTTACTTTCTATAATTTACTTTTCTGTATTTACTTTCCAGGCTTTTTCTATTATTATATTTCAGTTCTGTAATTTATTTTGTTTACAGAAACAGTCCAGACATTTAGTAATCATACTATTCTGTCTGGCAGTTTTCTTTAATTGTTAAACAGTCCAGCAGTTTAGTAATTATACTATTCTGTCTGACAGTTTCAAACAATTACAATTCAGTCTAGCAGTTTAATATTTTATATTAAATCTGTCTGGAATCAATTAGTGTAATTTAAATTCTGTACGAGTCAGGAATTGCAATTCATATTCCAAATGTGAGAAATAAATTATTATTTCCATTGAGTCCCTGTCTTTTTCAATTATTGTTTTTTCAATTATTGTTTTTAGATATAGTACAAAACCAACATGTGAGTGGTACCACTATATACACTACAAAAAAATACTCAAATAGCGACGGGATTAGTGACGGTATTTTTTGTTACGAGCTTATTAGCGACGGTTTTTGCGACGGTTTTGTGACATGTTAGTCAATTTGCGACAGATTTGTGACAACTTTTTAAATTAGCGACAGGCTTGTGACAGCTTTTGACTCTCACTAAATCAAATATTATTTTATAGTGTATTGACCACACTCCACAATTGATGCCTAAAAGTAAAAATAATTTAAAGTTGATCATACAGATAAATGAATTTCTGAATGACTTCAAATTATCGTGAGAAAAACACTCGGTAAAACATACCAAAATTAAAACTAAGACATGGTCCAAAGTTAAAACATTAAAATAGAAATATAATATAATTCAGATGAGTTGCAAACGAGCTAGATTATTATTAAAATAAGGAAAGCTACTAATCTTCCATTTGATTCACAAAGTCGGGCGTCTAAAAAGATTTTCTTTACGTTAGCTGCAACCATATTGGCTTTTCTACCACAACGATAGACTCTCCCTTCTTAGGCAATAGCTTGACATTAGCTTTGCTAGTGATCAGTTCCATCACATTTAAAACAAAGATCTAGTTCTCGAGCATTGTCTCGATTTTTGTGATGATTCACACTTTTTCCGTTCCTTTCACTAGACTGTCTTACGGGTCGAGTTCCACGATTCCAACGAGAGTCTAAACCTCACTTGGCCCGACAAGCAACAAACTCGTGACGGTTTATTGGGCATAGAGATGACTGGCCTTTGTCTCGATTTTCCATTCAGGGACCATCAGACATTGGAATTGTCTTTGTCCGAGCGGGATGAGAATTGTTATTATGGGCACATGCAGTAATCACGGTGGTTTATCTCATTAACCGTGGATCCTCAGTGCCATTAGAAAAGAGAATTCCCAAGTAAGTCTGGATAGGAAAGCCTATCTCTTATGAACACCTACGAGTGTTCGGTTGTCTGTGATATATCCATGTTGATATAAACGATCGTACCAAACTTGACTCGAAATCCAAAGTTTGCTACTTTGTGGGGTACAGTGTAGCTGAGTTCGGATATCACTTATGGGATGGTCAAACAAAGAAGAGCATTCGCAGTAAGTATGTCATCTTCAACGAAAGCATTTTGTACAAAGATCGACAAAATGTATTGGTGGAAGAATACGCGCTCCCGTCCGAGGAAAGTGGTATAGTCAACATGAATGCGTTTCCAAGGCTGGAGTTGGAAGATAACGCTGAAGATGAGCCAGTGGTGCTCAACAACCTACCAGCACATGCTGAAGAGGACGATGAGTTACCCTAAACCCCTCAACCTGAATTGGGCCGAGGTCATCGCGAAAAGAGAGCTACTATCCGATACTCTCCTTCTCTGCATTACATACTACTCAATGATGCAGGTGAGCCCGAAAGCAGAGAGGAAACTCTGGAGCTGAAAGACTCGAGCAAATGAGAGCTCGCTATGAAGGATGAAATGAAGTCACTGTTGGGAAATCCAGGCGTACTTAAAGAAAAGACAGGAATGTAAACCGCACACACACTTTGATAACAGAGTTCACCCCAAAATGGCTACGTCTTCAGGCCGCTACACGTGGCACTTATATATATACATATTATGCGGAGGATTACAATGTAATATAGCTTGATCACAAAACTATGGTTCTCTCACAAGTATAACTCTCTCGCTATAATATTCTCTCGAATATGTGATGATTAATATACAAGATAGTGGGGAATATATATAGAACCCATAGTGGGCCTTATTACAATTCTTAGTGATGTGTGATAATTACTGAGCATGCCCAAAAAACATTTGGCTTCACAACTCAACAATCTTCCACTTGGAGTCAAATATCGAGTGCTTCAAAAGAACTCTGATTATCGCCGACCACCGAACTCACTGTGCTCTTCCGAGCAGAATGCTCACATCGGTATCCTTGTATAGTAATTAGTACTCTTATCGAGTTACTCATTTTCCACTACAGCGGCGACCCTGAGTCTCAAGCTCGGAGTCCTACTGAGGTCACACATAGCCTCAGTTTGTCGATTGTAACAGTCTTCGTTAGCATATCGGCGGAGTTATTAGCGCCCTCAATATTTTCTAGCGCGAAGATTCCATCTTTTAGAACAGCTCGTATAAAATGATAACGGGGTGTTCACTAATTATCCGGATTGTTCTAAAAGATGGAATCTTCCCTGTAATATATATATATAAGTGACACGTGTAGCGTTCTGAAAACGTAACCATTTTGGAATAAACTCCGTTATCAAAGTGTGTGCGGTTTACATTACTGTTTTTCTTTAAATACGCCTGAATTTCTCAACAAGCACAACTAAGTCAAATAATTAAAGTCTTACTGTGTATTATCAAACGAGATTCCTCACAAAATGATTTAACTATAACCAAAACATCCAAGGCCCTGTTTATCTTTGTAATCCGCATAAAATCTGGTTACTAAATCTTAAAACATGTATATAACACACAAGTAGAGCATATCATCCGAAAAGAAACTTGAAATCCATGTCACCATTGCCGGTCTGTTCCTAATATTGCCAAACCCAAGTAAACAAGTTTTTTTTTTTTTGTTTTTGTTTTTCAAAGCCACAATCCAGTACACAGGTCTTAATTATGTCTAATCTCACTCTTAGTCCTCTCTCATTTAGTTCCCTAAGGTAAGCTACGAGTTGACTTTGATTAAATTTCTTGTTTGGAAAATCCTATATTTTATAGGTTTGTCCATCTGAAGTGTTAAGTTGACTGGTCATCACAAAAAAATTTCAAACCGCGTACGTAAATAGTAACAGATTTCAATTTCTAATTTTATAATCAGTGACGACATGGCGACGGATTTCAGTTTTACTGACAGATATTGTTATTTAACGACAGATTGGTAACTGATTTGACCGTTCCTGATTGATACATTTTTCTGTAGTGTAGAGTGCGGGTATAGTTTTCCACAGTATTATGTCCAACTGGAGTGTTGGCGTCACTTGTGTTATCTGGACCGTGGGTATTAGTCTTCGTAATTTTTTATTCATGTGGAGTGTGAGCGTTGACTTAAAAGTACCGAATCCCACAAAATCTACTTGAGAAAGTTCATGGCATGCAGTATAAGAAGCATATTAATGACCATGAATCAAATTGAATATTTTTCGTAATTGTGTTATTTGTCTAACATATGTTTTGTAAGGAAAATGAACTTATGTTCGGCCGGTAGATTTTATACTTAATTATAATTGATGTAACAAAGTAGTCCTGTTGATTTTTATGAAATACTCATCCATTTGTTTCTATCACGGTTCTGTTGTTGAGTTTATCTAGTACCAATAAAATACTTTTAGAAACGAAGTTATGTTTTTATATGTTTGTACTCTTAGCTTTCGCTTGTAATAAATAAATAAAAACAATTATGCTAGTAATGTTAAATAAATAAAAAGGGTGTGTGACAATTTTAGTCTCTAAACATCTTTAGAGACAAAATAAAAATAAAAATTGGCCCTAATTTTATTATTTATTATTTAGAGAACGATTTACAGTCTGTCTCTAAAATTTGGTCTGAGAATTCTTATTTCTTGTATTGCCTCTATGACAAATTACACATTTCTTATACACATCAAATAACAAATCGGTACTTACTGAATTATTATACATGAAATTAATAGAGCTGTTAATTCATTTTAACAAAATACACAGTAGTCGCATTATATTAAAGAGGAAAAAAGATTTTTCTTCTATTATTTCCTTTGAAAATTTCCATTTTATTGTGACACTTAATTAAAATAAAATAGAAATTGCACTAATATCTACACCTGCTTCTTTTTCTTATTCAAAAAAGCATAGTTCCTTTGAAATTCCAACACTGCCCACATCAAATGCCATAAACCAAAATCTGGCCACAAAGCTTTTGGGAAAAGCAAGAGAGTGTTTGTAGTTTCCCACTGCAGAAAATTACTCAACCTAGTCTGGCCTGAGGTCCTGATCAAAATATCCGGATCCGGTGCTACTCTCATATACATATGCTTCTTTATATCTATTGGTTTTATATTTGTATTTATCCCCTCATTCAAGACTTGGATTTCCACAAGTTTGCTATAGTTTGATTCTCTTATCATATCACAACTAGGGTAACACGATTTTTGGACCGCTTGTGATATATCATCGGAGGAAGAGTAGGACACACATGTTAGCAGAGTGCACTTCGTGTTTTTAGCTGTCGCTCTCATAGCCTCTTCGGCTAAAACCCTAACATTCTCATTTAAGAGTTTTAAATTTCCGATAAAGTAAATCCTCACACCAAGTTGGTTCAAAAAGTTCTCTTGCTTGAGCAACCCTTGTATCTTTTCTTCCATAATGCCCATGACAGCTTCAACTTCTTCTGGTTTCCTTTTGAAATTGTCAATCGCAAACGCAAAAAATGTTATGTATTTCACCCCCAACTCGTTACAATACTTTAACATTGACATCAGAGATAAAAAACCGGCTTTGTACCCAGCACTTTCGTCGAGATTCTTCTTCTTGGCGTACCTTCGATTTCCATCCATGATAAACGCGACGTGGTTAGGGATAGGGCCAACAGATAGGACACAAAATATTGATATACGAGTGTATCTTCCCAAGGATTGGACAAGTCTTTTCATAGTGCTAAAAATATTGTCCATCCCTATTGCAGTTTGTTTTACAAATTGAGAACAAGTAAGTTGCATGTTGATGTGGCTGATCAGAAATGGTTTAAAATAGTAACCTCTAACCATTCAAAACACATAAAGAAGACAGTTACGTACGTTGATACAAAATGATGTGAAAAAAACTGAAATAATATTATTAAGGACAAAAAAAACAATGAACATATTGAGAATATTACTTTTCTATTTAGTTCCTGGACTTGTTCAACTTGTTCTTCCAATTTTTTTTATGATCCCTGGAAATACAAGATAACATAAGCAATAAGTGGCATCCATGTGAAGTTAAGGAGAAATAAAATTAAGCGTATAGCCTATGAGTTTTGACATATCACCTACTATATATCGCCAAGAGGTATTGAGAGATAAATATCCAATTCACAAGCTTCATTACATGTAAGAGAAGATATACATATTTTACATTTATTCATAAAGAGAGTCGAAAGAGAAAGACCGGCAAATAAGGGATGTTAGTTAAATCGTTTTTTTCGTGAGCTAATTTAAAGGAGAGAATTTTGAGTAATTCTAGCTACACCAGCTGCAAAATTTGTTGCAGAAAAGTAGTGCAAGTCGACATGTTCTCCATATTCAATACTATAAGTCTATATGCTACTGTTTTCTAAAAATCCAGAAACATATAACATACAATATTTATGCTAGTTGTAGTTTTACTATGCGTAACTAGAGAGAATTTATTGGTTCTCAAAAATTGATTTCTTTGTGGGTTAGGTCACGTCTTCTTTGTGTAAAACTCAGACATTATTTACTTCCCATGACAATGTTCTTGGCATGAGTTTCCTAGTATAAATTATAAAAACGCCAACGGAAATTGCTCCATTGTAGATTTCCATAATTATAACGATGAAATTTATACATTACTTGTTGTTTGAATTTAAATCCTAAAAGATAACAAAAAATAGATATTAAAAATAATTCTTGAGTGAATTTGTTAAATTTTGTATGCCATTTTAAAAGGCTAAGTGAGTATTGTAATGCTACTCGGTCCTTCTAAGATTTGTTTAGAGTTTAAAAAACTTCAAAAATGAAGTTAATTGATAGTGTTTTATTTGACATTTTTTACATTATTTCTTGAGATTTTGATCCGTTACTTTATGCTCATGTTTGTTATATCTCAAGCCTGATGGGTACAGTAATATGAAAAGACATAATATCGAGAGAACCTTTCTTGTTTTTAATAATATAAGTTAAAAAAAACAAATGAATTTAAGAAAAAAACATTTTATTAAAACTGTCTGAGACTAGATTCTCATCCAGATTCATCCATAGGCCCGATATACTTATTTCAAAAATATTCGGATCGGAACAAAACCTGAAATTTTCTTGTCAGCAATATACGGATCAGGATCGAGATTTTCGTGATTTTTGTTATCCCTACCTCTAGTAACAACCAATTAGACAACAGAATGCTTTTTAACATGTGTATGTGTGTTTGTTTGTATTTCTCATTACTTTAAGCGTAGATTTAATTGTGAGCTGATTTCAATAGTTTATAATAAGAAAAACACATTAGGCAAATGCAATTACACGGGAAAAGATGCATTTAAATTAAGTCAAAATATTCATTTTTTCTATTTTTAGCGGAAACAACAGAATACCATTCTTTGTATATATTCTTATGACTAACCATCAGGTGCCACGATGGGATGTCAATAAGCAGTCGAAACTCATTTTTTTAATTAGTTTTAGAACATATATGTCAGAGATAAGCACTAATACCATGTCTATAAACGGATCTAAATCTAAAGGTATATTTATATTAATTATATTAATTTATTAAGACGTGGACATACTTATATTTATAATTATAATGCGTATATTTTTAGTTGAATAATAAAATGATAAATGTCGTTAGAGATTAAGCAAAAGAATCGTTTCTCAAGAATGTTGAGAGAAAAAAGAAAAAAGATATAGTACTGATTAGGTATTTAGGTGGCAGAGAAAAAAAAAACCAAAACACAAAGAACCCCATCGCCGTAGCCTGCCTGGGGTAGGTGGAGCTCCGGCTCCCCTGCCTTCAGGCTTTCCCCGCCACTTTACATCACCGTCCCCAACACCCTATAACGACCTAAAACATACGCGCCGCCACCCATCCTCACCTCACCCCCGACTCTCTTCTCCGCTAGCCTACCCCTATTTCCTTCTCCCCATCCCCTCACCACCACACTTCTGCATCGACTCTCTCTCTTTCCCCTCGTCTCTCTCTTTCCGTTTCAGATATGATAGAAGTATGTTCGTAGCAGGCCAGATCAGTTTCGCATATCTGAAATCAGATCTTCTCCTCCTTACGGTGGTGATGTGTCATACGCAGCAAATTTAATTTGTTTTGCGGCTTTGGGGATTTCTTCTCCCCTTTTCCATCGCTCGTCTATCACAGGAAATAGAAAAACGTTTCTCGCAACAAAATTTGGTTTTGTTTCGCAATGTTTTACAAATGTTTTGTGTTTCTCGTCTCTTCAGATCGGGCTGGTCAGCGCTAGGTTTCTGTTGATATTTGGGGCGTCGGGCTCAGTAGGCATTCCTCGGTGTTTTGTCTTATTGGGTACTCTCTTGGCCCTTTGTTTTGCTTATTTTGTTCTGTTTGGTTACTCCTCGGCCACACGAGTGAGCTTTTTCTCCTCAACGTGGTCAGGAGAGTTAGTTTACGTGACATGTGTTGGTTTCCGTGTACGTAATAACAATTAAACAATAATAAAGGACTAAACAAGAATTAAATAAAACTAGTATAATCTTTATTAATTTCCAATTGGAATAGAAATTACTGATTACAACATGTAGGTACTGAATATAAATAAAAGCAAATGTTATTCAGATTATTATTAATTAATAATCTGATGTATTGAATTGCAATTAATAGAAACTGTCGGACTGGAAAGTATAAACTTAACAGCCGGACTGTTCTGATTTAAATTGAAATTATATGACTCAATTGAAACTATTCTAATTACTGAATTAAATTACAGAATAGTAATTACAGCAAAAAACAGAACTTTAAAGTAATTACAGAAAGGTACAAACAGAATAGAAAAGCTACAGCTAAGTACTGAAAATTAAAATACTGAAATAAAAAATACAGAAATGTAAATTGCGGAATTAAATAACAGAATTGTAAATGGACAGAATTGAAAAATGGACAGAATTGAAAAAGACGAGGCTACTGTTTAACAGTATGCCCTTAACCGATATTCGCCCAACCACCTTGATGTTTCTGGTTGCGTTGGCGCTTCGATCCCAAGGTACAACGTCTCGGATGACTAACCGGAAACTGGCGACGAGTCAAGGTCGAGCTGTTGGTGGGTGGTTCTCTCTGGTTCTAAGATGCTATGAAAAAAATAATGTTGTTTAGAGAGAAGAGAGTATTTTCGTATCTATTTGAATGTGAGGGGATGGCTACCTCATATAGAGGAATTCTGAAACCGCAGAATTTAATGTGGTCATTTAATTCTGAGAGTTACATCCCCAGAATCCGCCTCCATTACTGCTGGAGTTTCAAACTTTCTGGAACTCTAGGGACTGCTCTTGCAAGTATGCAAAAGTCCCATTTCAGTTTAGTACAAGACCTAAGACCCAAGACCCGAGACATTCCCCGCATCCCACGGCCCGCGGCCCGCGTCCCGTGACCCGAGGTCCCGAGTCCCGAGCGAGCGCGCGCGTGTGTGGTACACACTAACCCACTCATGGGTAAGTGAACTTGATTAGTTTACCAACTACATGGGATGGACTTGTATATATAGTGTAAAAATCAACCTTGATTTTACAATGTGGGATAACCTTCATGGTTTAATTCCACTCTCTTTTCCATTTTCCAGATTTGGTTTTTTTCCTCTTTCGAGTACCAACCTTCGAGTCCAATTATCATTCACACCCTTCCTCCGAATAGGTCATGCGATATACTGTTGCGAAGCTCGTCGTACGAGCTACTCAAACGCTTTGAGTACGGCTTCAGAAAATCTGATTTTTCGCATCGAATAATGACTCAAAAATGGTCACTAACCACTTGGAACAACCATGTTTAAAAAACATGTTTTCTAACATTTTTCCAACAACATGTTCATTTGGATATGGATGACTGCTTTGTGGATTGTAGTATTAGTTGAGACTTGTTTGGGATTCTAAATCATAGGTGATAGGTTGATAGACCAGTATGCGGTCCTTTTTAGCTATGCCCGTTCATACGATCTTATATATTGGGAATAAATATTGTCACTATACATAGGCTTGGTCTAGGAACTGGGTTTACTCTAATGGGTTTTGTTAGATACAAGAGCGACCATGAGTTATGCTACAGAGGCTTAGACATGTTTCTTTAAGAGGCTTAAAGTTAGTGATCGATTTTTGACATATGTCTTGTTTGGGTGGTACCTAGTTGGGTTCGAGTTCTATAGGCTTGGTTAGCGTGTACGGGGGTTTATTTGTTTGAATTCTTGCTCAGATAAGAGGGACTTCTAGACTACCTTTCAAGGTTGAGGCCTCGGTCTTTTATGAGACTTTTAGGTGGTCAAATAGTTTCTTGATGTTTGATGAAAGGTCTTGTTGAATGAATCCCGGTTAGAGAGCTAGGGTCGTTTGATAGCTTGGAAAGCGTGGACACGGTTCCATCCAAATGGAATATCCTAAACGGGGATGACTAATTATGGGTTATCCTACAGAGGTTGAGATCTAGATCTTCATGAGGCTGATGGTTGGCCAACCCCTACTCTACGAAATATTATGTTAGATTGATCCTAGTTGAGAGAGTTTAAGCTGATGGTTTTCTTTTCTTGAGTAGACTAGTTTAAACATGATACAAATTAGGTTGTCAGTTTTATTTATTACCAGGTCGATGACTTGGTAAATGATTATAGGTCCGAGCATCTTGTTGTCTTGGATAGTTTATTTATATTATTCATTGTATATCTGAGTTAGGTCCCATTTTATTATATGCTATGTTTTCATTTCTGATTAAAAAAAAAAGTTGTTGAGAAATATGAGATCATTACTCATCTCTTAAAGGTTCTGAGTAGTAGGATAATCATTTGGACAATGATTGTATGAAAAGACTAGCACATGCTTTGTATAGGGAAAGATATTAAAGTAAGTCACATTATCTAGTTGCTTAACAATATATCTAATACATTATTTGTTTTTATTGGCTGTTTTTTTTTTTTTAAAATGGCAACCAAATCGCTTACACTTAACATTCTCGATAACAGCCGTTTGAGTGGAGCTAACATTTTGGATTGGCTAAGGAATCTCAAGATTGTTTTGCCTCGGAGAAAATCCAATATGTCCTTGAGAAGAAGGAACCCCTAAATAAGTCTTATGTGATAGCACCTATGACTATTGAGATGCAGAAAATTAAACTGATAGAAAATCAGTTTACACAACGAAAAAAACGTGTCCAGATTTTTAGATTTATTATGTACATATATTATCAAAAATAATTTTGTTTTACCATATAGGTTTAGATCATACCGAATAATAGAAGGGAACAGATGACGATTGTGAGATAGAGCAGATCACCTCAACTATTCTACCTTAATCTTGACCTAGCAGCTTGCTACTTGAAAAATGGTGGGCTAGACTCTCTAGACAATCTCGAAAATATAGTTATGAAAACTTATCTCTGCAAATAAAATGGGCGTGCTATATGTAGGCTGATTAGGATGGAGCTCCTTAAAAATATGTCGTGCTATCATATCTCCTTAAAACCCGAGATATACACAATCAATTTAAATCGTGATTTATTTCATTAAAGATCACGTCTGATCTCTCTAAAATAATCCGAATATTTAATTCTTTCTAATTGTCAGACATGTTTATTATCTCCCCACGTAAATATTAATCAGATACTCATTTATTAAATTAAATCACTAACCGGTTTCTTATTTAATAAACGTATTATCCGTAAGTCTGTCCGTTTAAATTATTTGTCGTGTCGGATTATAAATCCACCTGCAGAGTTTATACGCACAAAATGTATAAGCTTCCTCAAGTGAGTATCATCAATCACTTACGGGACATGGATTTCTTTTATTACTAATAAACACTGCTACGAATAATGCTGTCATCCAACTCATTAAGTTTATTGACTCGTGACGAATCTCAACATGTATGAATCAAAATAACAAACACATACATACATGTCTAAATAGCAATATAGGAATTAAGAGCATAAACAATAACCATGACTACGAGTTATAAATCATTTTGTCTAGTCAGTCACCAAATTATTATTTCGTAACAGTCCTGTTTAATACACACAAAGTGCACTAGTAAATGGAGTTGGAATTTATCTATTCTCTATAGTCAAGACAGACCTACTAAAACCACATACTACAACTCTACTGATGGTATGTCCATTTCCATCTAAATTTGTAAACATATAACTTATATTCCATTAAAACCGACACTCTAATTTTCTGTATGTAAGTTATAGTCTACACACTAAACCATCTAATAAATAAAATAATAGACAATTATTTAGTCATTCAAACAATAGTGATAAATAACAACTGCTCATATTATTCTCATTAAATAAATAAATTCAAAACATTGTCAAATATAAATTCAAAAACAAGTATATCTTTTAGTATATTTCTAACAGAAACAAGCATGTCTTTTAGTATATTATTCTAACATAAACCACATCAAAAATTTGAATTTGTTGCTGCTATCCTCTTTTATAGGATTGTCCGTTTTAACATTGTTAATGATCTGTTTAGGGCTCGTATAACTAAAGGATCTACAGTGCATGATCATAGCTCAGTATGATCAATATAATTGAAAATTTAGAAATATAGAGTTTGTTTTCGATGGGGATTAAATATTCCAAGTTGTATATCTTTTATTCATTCAGTATTCAATATAGAACACAGCTACTATGTATTTATTTAGAAGAAAGAGGGCTTTTCGTCAATTTGTGAACAAAATCGACGTTTGGCATCAAGTTAGTATGAGTTTTCCGTTAACCTTACAATACAATCGCGTTCTCTCTTCTTATTAATGTATAATCAGTCAACATGGATCCGTTTAGAAGTAGCTTTAAAACAATATTGTTTGCTAAAAAATAGTAAACAAATTGTTCTCATTTATTATTGATTGAAATATATTAGTTTAACCATTAAATCGACATAATCGTAGTCACCGATGCATGTTTAAAACAATATTGCTTGCTAAACAGTAGTAAGAAAGTTATAAACAATTGCATAATCAGGAGTATAAAACTGCTTCGTCTCTTGGTCTAGTAGAACCCGCAAAAATACCTAAAAAGACGTTCTAGCGTTACTACCGTGTTCATCGGATTCGATCTCGGATAATCTTACCGTTTACCTACTGCAACTGCCATTGTGCTCATGCGATGCAACTATGTTTATTGAAGATTTTAATTATACATTATTGATGTAAATTTAAAGTTTCATTCTAAGTGTTAAGTTTTAGCAGCAGTTTGACTCACTTCTTAAGGAGATGAGCATTTGATACATAGTAGACATGTCTTAGTGCTAGTAAGAGATTGTTGGAGACAAGCCCGTGTTTAAAGGTTTATCTATTATTATATTAA
Source organism: Primula veris (assembly GCA_963682055.1). NCBI lineage: Eukaryota > Viridiplantae > Streptophyta > Magnoliopsida > Ericales > Primulaceae > Primula > Primula veris. The sequence goes on along the minus strand of OY821747.1, from coordinate 16,317,540 downwards.
TTTATTAATAAGTGGACATACGTTTATTTATCATTCTTGTTGTGTCACATATTAGCTCACATATATATGTATATAGATATAGAGAGGGACAAAAACATGGTCTTTATTAATCAGAATATATGAATACAAGTGGACCCTAACATTCTTTATATACTAAAGGTTAGGGTTATACAAGCTAGAATGCCCAACTTAGGCCCACTATGAGTAAGGCCCAATAGTCCAATAATATCCTACAACACTCCTCCTTTGGACGTCTTGAATTCTTCGTCTTCATGCAGTCGATCTGAGTCGAGTTCATTCACAATGCTAAACACATAGTTTATCTATTATTCCAAAACGTGGATTGCTTCATAACACGCAAGGGCATAATACTTGTTCAAGTATCCCAAGCTGATCAAGTACTCACTTAGGCGGTATACCACATCCGCTCGGATTATATTAATCCATATAGTGAACGTCTCAGTCAATTGAGATCGTGTTCCGTAGTCAGGAACTACTTGATTTAAGCACATGAAGTAACACAGGGACCTTCATCTATATCTCTTTGTCTAAATTCTCATGGAGATAAAACAGTGACCACATTCATGGCTGTATAATCAGTTTTTCGGAAACTACTAAACTGGTATAATAGGGGACTGTTATAATGTCTATTACGAAGAAATCAACCATCTCGTAATCAATTCCAAGGTGTGAGAGAAGCCTTGCGCTAATAGGCGAGCATTCTACAATCTCATTATTCTCATCACGCTTTCCTTACGAATAACCAAATAAACGAACTCGTTTAACATTGGTGGTGTTGGAGCTACAGGTCCGAACACACTTTCGCTAAGGAGTCTACTTGGATTGCAAGTTTCCATTAGGCTAGTCTATTCTACGTTGACTTCAGGCAACGGTACATGGTTCCCTGTCATAATTTGCTCATATTATCAGTCATCACCGAATATATGAACAGGTAATCAATGACAGTCTCGTTTCGCTTCAATATCGTCTAAGATATCATAATCGACAGATATTTCGAGATTCTTAGAATGAGGAGGAATCACACATCTCCTAGATCCTTTATAATCTCGTGCGACAAACGAGTTTCAATTCACCACTTCTGGGGCTGAACGAATTAAGAACCGGTCAACATCCTCATATCTTGGGAAAAACGACAGACTGACGACCGACGGCAGCGTCCTTTGCTTGGCGGGTTTGGCCAAAGCAACTTGTTACGACAGGAACACGGCGTCCAACAGGGACGTCTATCCTTGCATGCATTTTGCAGCAGGTATAAATGATCTCGTGACATCTCATAAAGTCATTAAATGCGTTTGGCATTTAGTTAGACTTGAGGGAGTCTATGCACTTACTTATCACTAAGTTTAGTTTTGGGGATCAAGCTAAGACCGAGTGGGTTATTCCACGTTACTTCACGTCGTTTCTTATCAACGGTAACATGCAAATCTCCCCCTAACGACGGGGAGAACAGTCTTAGCGATGTCACTTTCGCATATCATGCGGTAAAGAGATCGCTTGCCAATGTTACTCTATCAAATGATAGGCATGAGATTCATAATCGACTTATGTCCCCTTCAGAGGTCCATATTTGGAACGCTATAGCGGCTCAATCAAAATATTAATTAATCACTCTAAATACGCGTTAATATGAGACTTTTGGCTCATAACTAGTAACCAGCTGGTACGCATATGGTGTTTGAGTGTCTATGAGCCTCATGACGGACCAATGTAGCAAAATAGCATAACCCCACACAGAAATATAAATCTTGATGGGCAAGACCAAGAAATGCGTACAATCATTTGCAGTCGCATCATCAAACTTTCTGTGAGTCCATTTGGGTCTGAACATAATCGACAGGATATTCAATTTCAATTTCCAAACTCAAGTAATTCAAATCGAAATTTCGATTTTTACTCTTCGGAATTATCAAGTCGACTAGACTTTTCAGGATAATCCGGATCATGAGCCATCAACTTAATGATAGGCTATAAGTTTGGGAAATGCTATATTTTTGTGGACAACAATAATCATGTGACTTTATTGTCGATGCATCAACCATAACCATTTATATTTATGGTCTGTCTTATGGTTGGATAAATCCACAATAACTCCTTCAATTCTTTACAAGAATTCTACGAGTTCATTTTGTGATCTTTACACATACTAGTCTTTCAAAGTGAGCATTAGTGGCATGAATTTCGGATTAATCACGAAATATATCCTTAAAGAGAATCCAAATGTGATGCGATTATAAATCAAGAATCGTCTTTTGACCCGGGAATATCTCATCCGGTTAATGCCAGAATATCAAAATGCTTTGATCAATCGACGACAGGCGAATGATAGTATAGACAATCATGTCTTAACATCTAAATCATTTATCAATAGACGACATGCGAAATGATAAGTTAACTTTAAATGCTTTTAAAAAAATTTGGTAGCAACCACTTGAAAGACATTTCAACTCCTCTAAAATACGTTTTTGAGTGGAGGCTATGTGAAGAAATTTCATTTCTTTCATGAGCTATTACCAGATAACACTGGTTTTCTCGAATATTTTATAACTCAACAAGGTACGGCAGGACCTACATGAGTATAAGACCCCATATTTGACAAATCAATTTGGTTTTACCAAAGATTTTGATTTTGGAACGACAGGTCCAGAATCGTTGTCACTGAGTACTCTTTTAGGCAAATAGTTGGTGAAATTATGTGGTACACTGTTAGCTACTATTTCTAAAAAAATCAACTACCCCACAAGTATTGCCTAAAATTTCATAATTTAAATTTTGGTCACATTTGTGAAAGAAATTTGCTCAAAACACTTTAAATTATTTGGAGAAATTTCGTAAACAGGCAAACCATAATCCAAAAGTATGTCCAAATGGAAAAATCATAATCCAAATGGAAAAACATAATCCAGATGAGCGAAAAAATGGCTCAATGATTTATCAAAATCAATAAAGAAAGGTACCAAACTTATTTGAGCCACAAAACCGGGGGTCTCAAAAGTTTCCTTTCAGTTATCTTTAACCACATTAGCATCGGTTTTTCCACCTTTATAATAGTTGTGAACTATTTAAAGAGTAACCGTCCATGACCTTTGTCTTTATAGCATACAGTTGGCTCCTTAAGCATTATCTCTTGCTTTTTGACAACGGGCCATATTGTTCATTTCAATTAGTGTCTTGGAGCCACAGGTTTTCGATTTTGACGATTGTCTAAAATCTCGGTTGGCTAGGCGATTCATCGGGATCACGACAGTTCGAGACAAATAACACTTGTCTCGGTTCTCGATTCGTGGAAAAAAAAATATACACGAAGAGCATTAATATCAGGCAAACAATTCGCCATTGACCCAATAAGATTAAAACTACTCACCGGGGCAATTTTCTTATCCAATAACAGATGGGCGATAAAGGAACATGGCGAATATAAATTCACGATACTGCTTATGGAATACAATTTCCAAGCTAGTATTTTGGTGAATAATTGCTCCAATATGTCAATTTCAGACATTTGTTCACCATAGACGCCATCACGTCTCAAATGTGGCGGCGGAATAAAATCAACGCCTTAGCATTCATCCTGATGGTAACAACTAACTCATGTTTTACTCATCAAAGATGGCATCCAAAAAAAAATTGGGCATGACATTTTCACACATCAGGGTGAGTAACATGTGGTGACGGATTAAAATTAACATTTAAACAGTCATTTCGCAAGTATTTTTTACGATTTTTCTCATCTTAGATGGCATCCAACATATGTTGGGAGTTCTGGATCATTTATCGTATAAAACGACTGGTTTGTATGTTTATGCTTTGTACAAGCACAAATTTTTTTTCGAAACGACAGATTCAAAAACATTAGTTTTGCTTCTCATGTGAATCGGTTCTCATTGATCGAACGACGAGTCGATACTGAAACACCAATTCAGCGAAACATACATCACTATATAAACACACTCGGGAAAATTATTATTTAGTCAACCCTTTTAGGTAACTCTAATTGAACACAACCAGGAAAGACGGTGAGGGTGGAGGGCACGAATGCCACTTAAAACCCGACCTCATTAGGATATTGACTTCCGCCTATATCTTTCCTATACATCGTATCCAAATAGGTGAACCTAGTTGGGGAAGTTTCATAATTTTTCCAACTTAAATGTGAAAATATATGATTTCACAAATTACTATATTTTACACATGGCAGTAAATAAATATTACATGGCAGTGGTTATAGTATGGTAATTCAAGAATTAGTTCGATTAGCATGCAAGGTTATTAACTAGGCAATTAACCAGTTATCATGAATGTATTTATGTAGATATGGACCGATTTTATACATAGGCAAACACATATACTGTTTTAAATGTAAGATACACTATGGGGATCACCACTGTAATTTAATTAAACTAAATTCAGTTTTATACATAGGCATTACTTAAGTATCAGTAAGTTGCAATCTGGTCCCTACTGTTTAAAAAAAAAACAATTTTGATTCTACAGGTTTAATGATATGCAATTCGCTATATTTGTTTTACACATACAAATAATTAACGCATACTATTACAATTAGTATTCAAGCATGGTATGTTAGCAGTACAATGTAGATCAACATATTAATCAATATTCAGTAGCATATATATTACAAATATCGTTTGCTAGTCCTAACATGTCAACATTCAAGTGTTACTAACTAGACATGCAATTCTATATATATATATTAATACATAACAGTACTATACGTGTTAGGAATTATCCAAAAAAAAACAATTATACATGCAGTTAACTAGCCCTGCTTATACACGACAATGTTTTAGTCCTTTTAGTACTAACTTCTGGTAGTATTTATCCACACATATATATATTACTAGATTAACATGCAAATATGCAATAGCAGCAGTTTCGTACGGGTACAGTTTGTGGTGATTTTAATCATGTGTATTATGAAGATTGTCATGCAATTGGTATTATGTTTACACAGTAATAGAATTACTGTGATCATATAGTACAACCATAACAGTTTATATGTATAGTTTAACGATTTTATTTACTCTGTTCACATGTAGTTGCTATTTAAATTACAAGAAGGGTAAATATTGTACCGTACGCCTCGTATTTTGGAGAATACCGGCGGAATAAAAAGAACTTCAAAGTTTAGCCGTATGTTTATAATCCAGTCTTCGAGCTTAAACCCTGATCTTCCAATAAATACCCAAATCTACTAATTTTTTCTCCAATCTACGTGAGCATCGTGCTGATAACGTGTTGTGTCACATATTAGCTCACATATATATGTATATAGATATAGAGAGAGAACATAAATAGAGACAACAGGGTCTTTATTAATCAGAAAGCCCAAATTAGGGTTATACAAGATAGAAAGCCCAAATTAGGCCCACTATGAGTAAGGTCCAATAGTCCAATAATATTCTACAACAATTCTTATATTATTAGTTGAATAATCTTATAATAAATGTCTTTACAGATTGAGCAAAATAATTGTTTCTCAAGATGTTGAGAAATATGATATCATTGTTTATGGTAATTATTTGGACAATAATTTTCCGGAAAGACTAGCACATACTTTCTATAATCGGCGTATCTCATGCCACACATATAGAGACATTGTGTACGAGCATGTGGGTGTTTGTTGGAGAATAAATTCACTGAACGTGATCCGTATGAAATTTCCAATAAGAAACAATATCAGTTTATGTTATGGATATATTCATATTTACTGTAGTGTGAATTAATCATTTCACTTGAGAAATTATAGTAGTCTACATTGATTGATGCACTTTGATTTTACAAAATGATTGTTACCTTTCATGGTACATCTGTCTTGTATTTTTTGGGTAATAAGAAATATACGAAAGCTTGTGAGTATGAACATATGATCCGTCATTTGATAATTTATTTGTGGATAATACTCGGAAAATTACTTGGAAAAGGCAGATAATAATCAGGAAAAAAGAATTCTAATTATTGAGTACTTATCAAACACTTGTAATTTGACAGAAAACTCCTATTACACTTATAATTCATTGACAGGTTCAGAGGGTTAAATCCACCTACTTGATCTGTTCTATGCTATCTTTGAAAAAGAGACTAGAGCCCGCCTAGTTTTATTCATAGCTTAATTCTATTCAGAAGCATCCAAAACATCCCATGTTCTAAGCATTTTCAGAAATATAAAAAAAATCAAGTTGTTTTTTTTTTTGTTTCTAATCTCTCTTTAGAGAGAATTCTAGGTAACCAAAAAAATCCATAAAAGTTAAATTCCAAAAGTGAATTAATTTTATGGCCTTATTATTAGTAGTCAAGCTAAAACCATATATTTTTATTGGATAAAAAAAAATAGTATAATGATAGACGTGTGTGTATATATATAATTAGCATGCCCAATTTAGCCATTTTTTTTCAAAAATACTCATACACCTTTATATTAATTACAATAATAACATACTCTCATAAAAATATAAAAAGTAAAAACTAATAAAACCATTTATCACTCTTTCACAGCCAAATATTCTTTTAAATCTTAAACTATGTTTTTTCTTTTATATTATCAACATATTTATATCATAACTATATATATTTTCTATTTTTTATTGCATTGATATAAAACATATTTATATCATAACTATATATATTTTTTATTTTTTTATTGCATTACACGTAGATCACGATTACAGTATAATTATATGTCACACTACAAGAAAATACATATTTGGCAACAAATTCGTGCAACGAAAAAAGGATTTGTTGCTGAAGAGGCAACTTTTCGCAACAAAATTGGACTTCGTTGTTGAATAACATGCTTCTTGCAACAGAAGAGATTTTGTTGTTGAATAGTGGACTATTAGCAACAAAATGCTATAAATGTTGCTGAAAATCTCTTCTATCTGCAACAAGTATAATATATAGTTGCTGAATCCAGAAATTTTCCGCAACGATACAAATACGTTGCAGAATGAAGGACCTACGTTGCAAATAATTGTTTTTGACAACAAATATTTTGCTGGCAATTTTCTTTTAATTAATAATTTCTTTTTGACTACAAAACTAAGACAATACCTATAGTTTTTAACATAAAAAACTTTTTTTATGAACGATTTTTAATAGAATTACACTTTTATGGATTTCATATAAATTCGATTTTTATTACTTATTAATGGTGAGAAATTTAATGTGTGTAAACATTTAAGAAAAGCCTACAATTTTGATTTTATTTCTTATAAACTCTGAGTAACCTTTTGACTGTCATATTGAACAACCTTTTGATGCGCAATTTACGTGTTCGCCTAAATGCATGATAGATGCATTTGTTACGAAATTATATATTAATAAGTGAATATTGTATGTTTTGAAATTAAAAATTCTATTTATGTATAAAAGTATCATCAACATCGATTTTTTTTTGAAATTAAAAGGACTATTCCTATTTATGTATAAAAGTGTGCTAGATTTACACGTCTCAAAATAGAATTCTATTCCATTGGAGATTCAAGGACAATTGTTAATGGAGTTCGTTATGAGGCTTAAAATAATCATGTGTGGTATTAATTAAAAAAGTACTCCTAGTTAATTAGTAAGTCTACTTATCGGTTACAATTGGAGGACTTCAATTTGAGCCGAATCCATTGTCGTGCTTTTCATTTTTATCTCCAAAATGAAAAATGATAAAATAAAAAAATTTGATAAAAAAAATAACAACATGCGATGTATTTGCAGGGATACAAAGTCTATCCAGTTCATACCTTATTATATATGTTCCAACATTCGCTATAAAAATACAACACAGATGTATTAATTTTTTAAAATTAAGAAATTAGGCGCATCTAACCGTTAATGATCAATGTTCTTTGAACAATTATAATTATAACAACTATTTAACGATATATTAAAAATTGGGGGTTGAATACATCGGAGAGGTGTATAATCGCTCCCAATTTGATTAAAAAAAATATTAAAATAAAAATAAGCAAAACGAATTAGAAAGGCTCTATATATATTCTTATTCTTTTGTTGCAAAGTATGTTTTCGGTTAAGTGGTTAGAGTTTGGGTGTTAGTGTCATAAATAAAAGAATTGCTTGTATATAAAAAAATATAAACAACTCACTTAGCTGGTTATTAGTATAAAATCAGTATTATTATTAAGTTTAATTGTATTTCACTAGTATCATATGATTTTTTAGTTATTTATTGTATAAATATATTATTATATTTATTTTATATGTGTATGTATTGATGATTGACCAGTCTGATTCGATGAATCAAAACTTTACGAGACGAACACATTTTGCTCATGATTGTCTTTTCTTTTGTACCAAACGACTTATATATTTTGATTCATGTTCAATTCATTAAACAATTAAACGAACATGAACCGAACACATGACTTGAACAGAAATTTTATCATGAACGGTTCAGAGCATTTTCACCCAGCTTATTCTATATAGTTATTTTATCATTCATATTAATTTTTAAAGAAAACTAGGGAATAAGTTCAAATTAAAATTGGATTTTCAACACACATGTTTTTAGTCTCAAATAAGTTATAAAAGCTAAACATATCATTTGAATATTTTTAAGTATGAATATTTTTAAATTTGAAGCTAATACCGCATTTTTTTTTTTAAGAGGCGGCAACCCAATAAAAATTTCCCACCGTTTAATATACACGTCTCTATTAATTCCCTCAATTACTCCCACTCTGTCTCTCTCTCTCCCTAGCCCATGATCTGCATCTAAAGCTGTTAAATGTATGTTTTTATTTTATTTTCTGTGTAACTACTAAATCTGGCAATAATCTGTAGTTACAGTAAATATTTGATTGAAAAAAAAATCCCTGCTAGTCTTAATTTATATGAGTACTGATCTGATTTAGTTTCAAATAAACTCTCTCCCTCTTCAATCTCTAGGTAAGATCAATTGAATCAGTCGTCATTCAATAACCTTCTTACAACTATGTACCAGTTAATGATATTATTTCATTTAATTAAGTTATCTTTTGTGTTTGTCTGTACTCAATCAGTGCTAGGGTTTCAAATTAGAAGCCCCAATTTTTTATTGGACGAATTTTAGGGCACTAATTCATATGACCTATAGTTTATATATATATATTGGATCCTTACCATATGAGAGTACCCTTGTTAAGATTGGGCTTATTTCTAGTTATTGCTTTTATTAGGCTTATTTATAACCCCAATAGGCTCAATTATCAGTTATTGCTTTTATTTAAGGCTTATTTCTCTTCAGATTTTAGCAAACCAAATAGCTTTGGCTAAAGAAAAAAGCTGAGTTTTTAGAAAGTAAAAGTGCTCAACTTTAAGCTGGTCAATCAAAGTGAGTGAAATTTATTGGAAAAAGGTATATAACAAAAAATAACCAATACTGTATGTCTTTAGCTTCAGCCAGGCAAGTCTTTAATTTGCTGTAAGTTGGATATATATATATATATATATATTGGCTATCTTTTTGAATGATTGAGGTCAGAATTTGTAGTATGATAGCTGCTCTTTATACAATCGGTTGGCTCTTCGGCCTTTTCTCGTTATGTGGCTGGTGGTACAGATGCGAATGTTTCTACGACAGGAGAAGTCCAGAGTAGCAATTATTCACCGGTTGGTTTTCTCAGCTTAAGATGTTTTTTCTTTAAATAACTGCATGTTATCTTTATTTTATTGCAAAAAGTTGAATTTTGCTTCGGAACTTCTAAATTTTGGTAATAATGTTATATATGCTTGTATTTTAGCTCGGTTTATTGTTTGATAAACACCTGATTAGTTATCTTCTATTTATTTTCAGGTTTCGAATCATGTTTATGCCGTTTGATCATATATTTATCAGTAATATATAATAAAAATGTGTTGATTTTCCCTCTCTTATTTTGTCAATGTAGGTTGGATTTACATATGCTGCAACCGGTTACTCTTCATCATCATCGGTTGGTTTTCTCAGCTTAAAATTTTTTTTCTTTAAAATAACTGCCTGTTTGAATCATGTTTTGTGGTTAAACAAAAGGATGGATTATGTTGTTTGATCATATTCTTATCAGCAATATAGAATAAAAATGTGTTGATTCCTCTCTTATTTTGTCAATGTCGGTTGGATTTTCACATTCTGCAAGTAGTTACTCTTCATCATCATCGGTTGGTTTTCCCTTAAATTAGTTAGGAGTTTTTCCTTTCGATGTTTTTTGTTGTCTTCATATCCTTGCATGAAGTTGAATTATGCTTTGGAACTTGTAATTTTTTGGGATCTTTACCTGGAAAAATCGTTAACAATGTTAGTGATGCTCGTGTTTCAGTTTGGATGTCTTTTATAAGTAATACTCCCTTCGTCCCAAAAGTTTCATTTCGGCAATCTAGATACGTTAATTTTACAAGTGAAAGGGGGATGTACTTTCATAGGGGACAATAATTTTGGGACGGTGAGAATAGTTCGGTCCAGTTTCTTTAATTTGTCTTTCAATGTTCTTGACAAGTAATGTTAATTTCAATTGGCCTATTTGTTCATTCAGGATTTGAATTTCCATTCCACAATTGTCAAATAACTATGCAAACTAAGCATACATCTGCATAGGTACTGAATAAATTGACATTACTATAAAATTGAAGTAGACTTAGAATCTATGGAAGCATGTCTACTGTTTGAAACAGGATGCAAACAAATTTGGCCATAAAAATGAATGTTTCGGTTTTTGTCTTAATGTTGGTCATAGATACATAAAAAATATGTTTCCACTTTTTTTAAAATCAGTAGCTGCAATCCCCCCAACATTTTTCCCAGTTGTCAAGACTCCATATGCAGTAGAGCTAATTTAGCTTAATTACTGGGTGATTAGTGTAAAGTTATATCTAAGGATATATCTAACATATATATACTGATTGGTTTTTAGACGTACCTGATTGGTTTTTAGTTGTTATGTAGGTTAGTACTTGTAGCTCTATATTGATTTTAACTTTCCCTTTGTTTTACAAAAAAACCTTTAGGTTGGCTCTTCGGCCTTTTCTCGTTATGTGGCTGGTGGTACAGATGCGAATGTTTCTACGACAGGAGTCCAGAGTAGCAATTATTCACCGGTTGGTTTTCTCAGCTCTTAAAATGTTTTTTCTTTAAATAACTGCCTATTAATTTGCCTATTTTTAGGAGTTGAATTCTGCACAACCCATTTGTTGGTTAACTCTTCCACATACAACATCATGTATTATGTTTTTTGGTGAATACTATTAATTACCTATCGATTTATCTGTTTTTTGGTCAAAAGTAACTCTATTCAACCTTATTTGCTCTTAGAGACAAAACTTATTTTTTAAAACGTATTATGAAGTTATATAACCTGGTTACATGTAATTCTGTGACTGCATGAAGATGTTGTCTCAATTTTATTTTATTTGTTATTACTTTGCTGGATGATGAATTGAAGAATCATGACTAATGGGAAGTAAAACTAGTTGAACCTATATATTGGAATTATTAGTGTCTTTGCAGTATATACTGATTGGTTTTTAAACTTTACCTGATTATTATTTTGATATACGTATTGACCTGGATGAACTACAATGATAACGCGAGTATAAGATGCGCTAAAACAACTTAGTACACGGCTACATGAACTATGCTTTTCTTTTATTGTTCTTGGTATTTTTTATTACAGGAAGCGCTAAAACAACTTGAGGATGAATCTTTTATAAATGGAGAAGAACTTGCACCCGCAGAATTGTCTCAAAAAGTATTTGGGAAAAAAAATTATCTTAAAGGACTTGGACCTAACATGAAGCTGAAGAAAAAAAATTATTGCAACCCGAATTCGATTCATAGCGGTGAGATGCAAACTGAGTTGGAGACCCTTCGAAGTTTAAACAAAGAAAATGAAGAAAAATTTGTTTCGCAAGATGCCATGAATAAGTTACTTCGATTGCAAATCGAATCTCAAAACAAAAAAATCGAAGCCCTTCAAATTTGATATACAAGATTTGTAGATCTCATCTTATCAGGCGGTTCTTCGGTTGATCTGAATTTGATCCGGCAAATTGACTCCGATTGAAGGTATTTTTTTTTTATGAAAAACCTGTGATCATGTTGTTCAAATGGATTTAAAAATTCGTATTTGACAAAATTTGTCATTTTCTACTCTTTGTTTTCAGGATATCGATACATGATGCTATTTGACTTGATTAAGCATTTCCAAATTCGTCATCAAGTTGCATGTACTTCATCTCAGCTGCAGTTATAACTAGTGTTTTTCTTTCTTTTTAGTTCTATGATCAAAGAATGTTCGTAGTGGTTACTTTTGTAATATGTTACATTTTCTTTTATTAAATGTTTATGATGAATATTTTAGTTATTGTGTGTTGAATGATTTTAGCAATTGAAACTTAATTTAATTTATAATATTTGTATTATATGTGAGTGAAATTGAATTAAAATTTTACAATTATTTTTTGCATTTTGCAACAAAAATTTATTATGAATTTGCAACGGTAGAGATTCAAATCAGCAACAACCAATGATAATGATGTATTTTGCAATGATTTTTTCCCATATTTGGCAACATTTTATTTCTCAAATGCAACAACTTAATTAAAAAATCAGCAACGGAATTGTAACCTTTAACAACGAAAAAATTGAAGGATTGACAACAACTTATTTCCATTTGGCAACAATATTATTTCGAAATGGCAACACATGTTTTTGTTGCAAAATAATTATTTTCAGCAACGATGCATCAAGTTGTTGCCATAAACTTTCAGTAACGGGGCATCCGCAACGGCATGGCAACGACAATAATTTGTTGCCGATCTATTTTAACAACGAAAAATAAACTTTAAGCAACGAAATTTTTCATTGCCAAAGACGTATTTTCTTGTAGTGTCATCAGAATTAACATCTGTGGAATTTTTATACAATGACACCTAAGTGAACACAAATCTGATTCTCATTCTTCCACCTTACTGATGTTGTCACATTTCTAGTTGAAGTAATATAAGTAAAAATATGAGAAAGGATACATACTTAACAAGACAGTAGGTATGTTTCCTATTCTTACATATTGATGTATTTTCACATTTATATTAAGCTCGCCTCTTAGTTTAACACTATAAATAGTCTAGTTCTTGAAAAAAATATTCATTCAAACAAGTGAGAAATAATTAAGATAGCGTAGGAGTGAGAAAATGGAAGAAAGAAAGTGAGGAGTGAATAAACACAAGTCACTCTTTTATAAGTTAGAAGCAAAAGGTAGAAAGGAAGAAGGAGGAAATAAGTTCATAAAAAGCTCTACTTACATTTCATTTATAAAGGTTTGTTCTTTTATCTTTTTTTAGCTTCTTAAACTATATAAAAACTTTTCCCAAACTTGACATGTTACTTATATTGTGAAGAAAGCCATATAGATGCATGTAAAACTATGTTAACCTTGAAAACTCAATATTTGTAAAATTCAATTTCCTATATATCAAGCACCTTTCTTGTTTGAATTATTTCGTACTATTTTAAATGTTAAATTTTCCTATCAAGCACCTTTCTTGTTTGAATTATTTCGTACTATTTTAAATGTTAATTTTTTTTGGTAAATTTACATATCAAACTATACTTCATCAACATTACAAAAAAAAAAATTCCACGATTCTATGCGGGAGTTATGGATTTTCTAAACCAACATAACAAATAAGTTTGATATTCTGGAAAACGGAGTTTCTGGTGAAAATCACATCAAAAGTACAACTTCAAAATTTATTTAGTGCAAATACTTTTTACACACTAAAATCAATTCATTTTTATAACTTTTGGTTTAAAACAAACTGGAAAATAAATTTTTATCGATTTATAATGAATTTTTCAACATCCATACAGAATCTGAAATTGTCAAAAACAGAATAAACAGTTGACGATTTAATATAACTAAAAAATATTTAAGTGTTAGTAAAAATTCTGGAAAAAAATATATGTTGTACCTCATTTATTAATAGTTGTAATAAAGTTTTAATCACTTGATTTGGACAGATTTCACTACAATAAAATTGGCCGTTGGTAACAGAATATTCTGTTTGTATTTGAGCAATTCTGTTGCTGATCGGTGATTGGCAACAGATTAGAACATAAACTACTATGATACTGTTTGGCTTGTGGCTGATTTTTAGTAACACTTATGTTGTTACTAATTCCAGTCAGCAACATAATTGTAACAAATTTATTCTGTTGCCACTTGTATATATAGTGCAACACATTTTGCAACACATCTGTAACACATACATATTGTTGCAAATCAGTTACAATTTTGAGCTAGATTATTTTATTATATAACTACTTGTAGCTACTCATGTCAGTATTGTGTTGCTATTTCTTTATTTTATTTTTTAAAAAGTTTATAATGTGATGCTAAATTGTTACTAATATGTTGCTACATTCTTTTGGTGTAAGAAAAATATGTTGCTAATTGTTAGAAATCTAATACACTCATTTAAATATAATAGTATAATATATATATATATATATATATAATTAAATATTACATTTATATATCTAATAGTCAAACAAAAACCAATCAGAACATCATTTTCATTACACATGATGCAAAATATTACAAATCAAAAGTCAGTGTTCTAATACGCCTATCCAAAAATCATTGTTCACGTACGCCTAACCAAAAGTCATTGTTATCACACGCCTACCCAAAAGTCATTGTTTTCATACGCATATTGTTAGGCCCTACAACCTCAAATAACATAAACCTAAAACATACAAAAAAAAAGTTATCGCCACTGCCACTTTGATCGCAACCAATGTTATCCTAATCCTTAAGATCGTTGAGGTCATTCTCGGTCATGTCTTCATTCCCGGCCTCATTATCCGAATTAACTTTGTTCTCAAGATTACGTACCTGACTTTGCAAAGTGATGGACAGACTCGCCAATAAGTTCTGCATCTCGAGAAGTGTCTTTTCATAAGGACCCATTCTTGATTCGACTGCTTTCCCGATACGCCTCCGGACATTCTCCTCACTTTGCAACCCAAATTCAGTTAATGTTCCTTCAATAAAGTGTTGAAGCATGCTAATAGAAATCTGTTACGGTAGTGTCGAACTTGATGCACCTGAATTCGAGTTGTTGGCGAGGATAGATGAGCTCTGTGATCCTAAACCGTAGACAGTACCTTCCTTGTTCATACCACCAACTACCCCCATAAATATCCCATCATCATTAGGTACATCAGATTCGTTTGAAATCTGGGAGAGCTTTAGCTTTTTCGCCACAAGCGCAGCCTACGATTGAAAATATAAATATATGTTAAACATAAAAAGTATGTTACATCCAAACAAAGCAAACTAGTTTTTTCGCCACAAACGCAGCCTACATTTTTGGACTACCCAATAACCATTCAATTAATTGGACCTCTCCAATGTGGCTGGTAGCAAACCTGAAACCTATATAACCTGCTACAACTTACAATAAAAATTAAAGCAAGGCAGAAGCTCTTCAGCAGAGAAGAATTCTTAAATGTAGAACAATAAAGCATATATAGAGATGAAGGGAACCAAAACTATCAATCTCCTTCCACCAAAACTAAACAACAAATAACTTTGATGCTCTATTATCAAGATTCTCACGTTCAATCTATCTCTCAGCATGGAAGTGACAGACAAAAAATATAAAAGACAAATGACAACATCTCAAGCTGTCATGAAAATGCACGACTCCAAAGCGGCAAAGTTTACAAATTAGGAAGTAAGCTAGGAAACATCAGTGGACTGTTAGGAACTACAAATTAAGAACTACAAGACCCGGCAATTATATTCTCCAAGTTGGGATAGAATAACTACACAGAGCATGATTGCCCCTAAAAATTAAATTTTGAACAAAGTGCCTAACAAACTATTACGACAGTAATTTATTTAAAATCCAAAAGTTTATACTGCCTAAGGGCTAAGATTCATCAATGACATTATCTACACAAAAAGAAGACAAAGAATGGGGAGAACAAAAGCATAAAAAGACTGGTGAAATGCATCACAAACAAGCGGCCTTACTCCATTAAGAAGAAATTGCCTCTTTCCATAACCAAATAAGATAAGAAATAATTTTTTCTTACATTGATGGCAGCAGACTTTTCATCGACAAACGAATTGTCTTTTTTCTTCCTATGCATTAGTTCGAATAACTCGTTGCAAGTAGGCTTTCTTTTGTTCTTAGCTTCAAAGCGAATCGCATGCTCAGAGAATGTGATTGAACCACCGGTATGCTTAGAGCATTGTCCATTAGCGTTCATACGTGCCAACCTTTTCTTGTGCGAGAGCTCTAAAGCTTCGGGAGTGTTCCAATCCGCCTTCCACTTGTTCCATACAGCGGGCGGGATGTAGTCTCTAACTTGTGAATCGTTCTTTCGGTCATTTATAAAGTCACGATATCGTCTTCCTACTATTTTTCTCCAGCACTATCTAACTGCCAGTTTAGCTCCTCTTTGCCAAATGAAGTATTTCTACATGACAATAATATACCAGATAAGCATAAACTTGGTATAGATATACAAATTATATTTTGCATATACATGTATAAAAAGGACTACATTAAACCCAGCTTAAAATCTCAACAAAACAAATTGATATACATTAGACTTGTAAACTTACAAATGCCATAGGTTAGATTCTTCACAAATGCATATATATATATTTATATATATATAGTCCTCATTGTAAAGAAAGCTATACCAGTTACAAAAACTAATTGATGTTTGGTTAATGAATACCAGTAAAGAAAGCTATGCACACATAAAGCAATTACAAAACCTGTTTGGTATAAAAAAAATAAGAAATTAACAAAATACCCTTTTAAAGTACCAAATCGCATACTTATTAAGACCATATTTTAAGTTTTAGTGCTAATAATTCCTCCAAGCATGTATAATATTGCTAACAAAGAATCGAATGATGTAATGAACCAAAGTTTCACCTCACAGGACATAAATCTCAAAAACATAGATATCTTGAATTCTTCCCAGTAAAACTCTTTCATTGCTGGGGTTACTTTTGCCCAGTTCGAACCCTCTAAGTCCACTTTTTGTTTAAGGAACTTGTTCATCCTAGAAGCGGTAGATGGTTGGAACCTTTTCAATTAAAAAAATAATTAGTCAACAAACATGGATTATTTCATATAGATACATATACACTTGCATATCAAGATTTCAACAAAAATAATTAGTTACTAAATGTTTAAACATTTAAAATTATAGAAATAAAAGAATACAAAAACTAATTTTGATTACCGAGGAATTCTCCCAATAACCACATGGATTAGTATCTTATTGGCGTTGGGGTACTCATCATGAATTGCATTGTTTTCATCTTCTTGTGCCACAGGAGCAGCGGCTTGTGCCGCATTAGCAACGGCTTGTGCCGCATCAGCAGCGGTTTGAGCCTCAGCGGCTACGGCTGCAGCTGTGGCAGCAGCAACTGTAATCTCAGCTGTAATAGTAGCCTCGGCACACGCATCAGCGGCACGAGCCTCAGCGGCTTCAGCCTCCATAGCTAGTGTCACACTTAGAGATGCACTATTGGGGATTGAAGTCGCCATGCTATCTCTACTCTCGGGAGTGTCTAGCGTTGCCATATCCACGACCACGACCACCAGAACGACCACCTGAACCACTTGAACGACGACTATCGGAATTGAAACCAAGGGCACGATAACTACTCATCTGTTTACACACAAAGCAAAATATTTAGTATTCAATTGCTTATCAATAACCTAATGTTCGGATTTTGACAATTAACAATTTTGTCGATAAAGGTATTGTGAAAAAAAGTTGATAATTTTGTCGATTTTGGTATTGTGAAGTAAATAAACCCAAAGGGGAAATTAACAATTCAGTATCATAAACAGTATCTCAAAAGCAAGAATATAAGTCAGCAGGACACCAAACAACATGGAAATTTTCAACCAATTTTGTATTTATCAGTTAACAATTGTAGTTTAAAACTCAAACTCATGATATAAAGACAATTTCCAGTGTAGTATTCAAACGTTATCCATATCTAAGATCTATAAATTCATATTTTAAAATTTGGGGGTATGTTTCAAACTTTAGACAAAAAGAAACATTCTAAAGATGAATATCTAAAGAAATAATACTACACACATATACACATACACTTAATTTGGTGATACACACACCTCTTACATAGACTCAAGCATTAGATGCACATGTACACATGATTTTAAATTGGAAAAGGCTTAAAATACATTGTATAATTGCAACAATTATTGCATACTAGACACACAATAACCGGATTGAAGCTAACATAAACATGTAAACCATAATTGTAGCAAGTCCTGAACATAAATAAACACAAAAAATGAAAAATCGTATAATTATAAGGATATAGAAAATAACATACACAACAATCAGAATTAAACCAACATAAACGTGTTTAGGAAAAAAGGAAGAAGAAAAGAGAGAGGGAGATAGAGACCTGTAAGTAGAAGAGTTGAGCGGCGGGTAATTAGATCTAGGGTTCTGTTTTGGTTTTGTGTGTGTGTGTGAGAGAGAGAGAGAGACGTGTCTTATTATTGTCTAAATGTTGAAATGAAAAGAAACGGAGGGAAACATGTACAAAACGAAAATTAAGGTGGGAAATCTAAAAAAGAAAGGGGGAAACATGTACAAAACGAAAATTAAGGTGGGAAATCTACAAAAGAAAGGGGGAAACAAACAATAGTCACGCACCAATTTTGCCAAAATATATTTGTTTTTTTATATTATAAGTTATGAAATTTCAATTACACGGCATAAAAATTTCCTTTAAAACATATATATTTTCTTAATACATTCATAACTAATTTTCATCATAATATCATTATTTATCGTGTTCAGCATCAACAGTCAATCAGCTATATATAAATTTGATAGCTAATTTAGGATTAAGAGCGTTTAAAGGGTGCTGAGTGCTGACTAGTAAATATGTGTCGAGTATTATCATTATTTTGAAATGCATTCATAGAAACTAAGTTATTACTATCTTTTAAGCATTTGATGGAAATGTTATGATATGCATTCAAAGGGTAATTTGAGAAAGTAAAAACTATTATATGTTTAATATAGTCCTTGCCATTTTGCAAAATATACAACCTTTTCGCTTTTTATTCTACGTTTCAATCAGGACAAGTGAAAATATAAAGGTTTTCAGGAATCGTTATTTTGTTCTCCCGTCATCATTGCATTTGCACCCCCACTTTTGTACACCTATTGTACACGTGTAATTCAAAATAAAATGAACCAAAGTTAGAAAATTCATCGACTAAGTAAGCAATACCAATTGACCCATCCACCTTATGTGTATATTTAAACGTATTTTTCAAGTGGTTAAAATACCTCTCAAACGTGTACATTCACCGAAATTGCATCGGATTCGTAATTTTGGCTTTTTTAAGGAAGATGTATGAGAAAATGGTCTATTGAGCCAAAAAAGTTAGGGGAAATATAAATTTAAAGTTATACAAGATGATTGGAATTGTTTTTCAAGTCTTTCACATATCCAACACGAATAGTTATGCACGTGAGCTCTTTGGAAAACAAGTTAAACTCTGTAAAGAACTTCTCAAACACGTCTTGGGGTAATTCTTGATACAAAATCAGTGTTATTTGCATGAAAACATGACAATTTCATTACAGATCACAATATTTGTTCATTTCAACCCAACTACTCAAAGTTTAATCTTACATGGTGTTTAATTATTATCAAATCTTTAATGTAAAAGATTAAGTACTTTTAAGATTTTGTTTTTTAAACAAAATTATTAGTATCTTATCTAGATTATGTTGCTAAATTATGATACAGTTTAGTTGTTATGAGCAATAATTAAATAAATATTTAACTATAGCAACATATTTGTATGTTGCTAATTTTATGGGGAGACCGTGTTGCTGAATTGATACTAATTTTGTTACTGACTTTGTTCAGGAAAATTAGCAACTTTTTTAGCAACAAATTACGGTGTTGCTAAATTCAAGTTGCTAAATAGTTGGTAATTTTGTTACAAAATGTTTCAAACAATTTATGTAGTTGTTTTGTTAGTGTTATGTTGCTGATTAGCAACAGATTTTGAGTCCTTATTTTCCTGTGTTGCTATCTGTTATATTTCTTTTAGTGTTTGGACATTTATAGGTCTAGATAATGATGTATCAATTCAGAAGATAAAATCAGGAAAATAACAAAGTACTTAATGTGACTTGTGATTAAGGCTTAAAACTTCAACAGATCATATAACATTCCCAAATTAGTGGTTAAAATATGTATAAACTTAATTTCAGTTTATTATGTGAATAATGAGGTATGAATAAAAATTATAGAAAAAAACAAGAATAAAAATTATAGAAGCAGACGGTTGCTATAGAGGAATTGAGACTGAACGAGAACAAACGCGTGAAAGTTGGGTATCGAAACCTTAAATTCATCAAGTTTTTGTTTTAACATCCTTTTTGCCTTTTATTTGACAGACTCGAGGTCTATACACTTGTTATGTGATTTCCTTATGAATTATGCATTTGATGAGCAATGCTTGAAATTGATGACTTTAATTATTATCATGGATATTTCATATGATGAGTAGTGTTGAGTTTGTATTGTGTTGTTTGACATATCATGGTATATGCATTCAACTTGTCTAGGGTGTAATCCTCCCTATTTGGGAGAGGTTTCCACCCGCTTAGGGTGTGGATTTACCACCTTTTGTGTGTGGTTTCTTCCACTGGTTAGGGTGTGGCTTTTCCGCCTTTTTGGTGTGACTTCTTCCACCCGCTTAGAGTGTGGTTTTTCTGCCATTTTAGGCGTGGTTTCTGATTAGACCACAAAATGGTAATTTTCATGTATAGAAATGATATATATTAGCATTGTTTCGTTGACATTTTGGTTTGTTTAAGCCATATTTTGTGTATTTATGCGTTTTCCCGATTTATTTGCGTTGTTTTGCATTTTTTCAGGAAAAAACATGGAATTAGCACAAAAACGAGAGAAGGACGCAAGAGGACCCAATAGAAGGAACAAAGGAGAAGAATTTAGAAGTTGAAGGGTCTAAAATCATCTCCAAAGAAGTTGGAAAAAGGAATCAATTGAACATAAGAAGAAAAAAAGATTTTGGAACCTGACCGGTCAAGTCTGTTTATATTTTTAAGTTTTAAAAGATATAGTTTGTTAGGGTTGTGGGATTATAAATACATCTCTACCCAGCCCATTTTCATTCCTATCTTGAGGTTGATGAATAATCTAGTCTAGTTAAAAAAAGTCAAAAAGTTAAACTTAGATCCATTGTTAGTAATTACAACACTAAAAATAATTCTCTGATTTTCTAACTAATTATCTATGTGTTGATAATTTAGTTAACTTAGTAACAAAAGACAAAATGCTAAACATATATTGGATTTAATTAGCTGGAAGTTGTATGTTAGAATTGATCACCTTTCCAACTCATTAGTTTTATTCAATACAACTCCGCACGTTGTTGCATGATTAGGATTGAAAATCCTAGAATTGGAAACGTTGTAAAAGCCATTAAAAATCCATTAGAAATTATTAGTATTCATCTCATAGTGAGAGAACGATTCGTCAAACGCTCCGCGTTTGTCCACTAACGATTCTCCCTACGTAGATTTAAGCCCTCAATTATATTTAATTCGAAAACAAAGTTTAATCCTAGCCTAAATCCGTTCCTGCATTCGATAACTTAGGTAATTTATCCGAGAAATACTACAACTGTCCTCGTGCTCCTGCGAATATTTTTTGTTCGTAAAAATTATACAATTTAAGTGCAGTAAGTATTTTAACGTCGCTGTCGGTGACGGTGGCGAAGATTAAGTTTTGTTTTTTTTTACCTGTTTCTGTCTGTTCTTTATTCTGCCCATATTTCCACAAATCTATAAACACTCGGACCTGTCAGGCCTGACCGGTCACACTCCAGTTTAAAAAAATATTAGTTGTTGATTTAAAGAATCAGTAAAAAAAAAAAAAAAAAAAAACTCGATTTCATTAATATAAAATCCGAAAATATAAAAACAAAATATTAAATTGATAAAGTTGGTTGAAAAAATATTGTGTTCAAAATTTCATAAGATTTTATCTTATCACCAAATCTTAAAAAAAAAAAAAAAATCTTTTCCTAACTAATTTGGAAAAAAAAAAGATCCACTTCAAATCCTATTTAAAACTCAAACCAAATCTTAAAAACAAAAGATAAGATTTCAGATTTTGTTAATAAATTATCAATTTCCGAAATTAAAAGATTTGTTAATTAGTATTTATTAGATAATTCGGAATTAATTTAATTTTAATAAATAAAAATAGAAAAAAAAAACTACTTCCCTGATTTCGATAATCGGAATAATTTAAAAAAATCAAAAAAATAAAAAAAAATAATTATTAATTATTTAATTAATTAATTAAAAAAATCTAAATTAATTTCATGGTTTGAAGAACCGGTTCTTAAAAGAGAAAAATTATTAGTATTTTTATTTAAATTAATTATTAAATATTAATTAATTAAAAAAATAATTTTTTTCTCTGGTTTAAAGAATCAGTTCTCTAAAAGAGAAAAATATTAGTTATTTTAGAGCAATTAATTCAATTTATTTTGAATTAATAACCAAATAATTAGTTAAAAAAATGACGTTCATTTATCACCCGCATAAAGCTTATCCGGTGGGGATAGAAGTAATAAATGACTTTCATAGTGTAAGTTCTGAACGTCAAAACAAATAACAACCACAATTCTTAAATCTTGAATGGTCTCGACCACCCGAGTCTAACGCTCAAAAGGCTCAACAAATGAACAAAAATCAGTGTCAAACTCAAAGTCAGACATCTCAATGGATGTCGTCACCTGACAACTGTCTGGTGACGATGAACGAGTTGAGAAGTCTAGAAGACCCCTTAGGTGAGGTGATTACTGACTCTCTATTCAAGTTCCACCTTTGAGTGAGCAAAGACGGTCGATCACCGGCACAACATGCTGCCAACGTTAAAGGTCAAGCTACAACTGATAACACTCTAAATGATGAACAAACTCAACATTATCCTCAACAACTTCCAATAAACCACCAAAGCATCACTTAATCGCCAATCGAAACTCTTAGTTGAAAGACCAACTATGTCCTTCTTGCTGAACGGGAGAAGATGAAAATTTTCTTTAAAATGATTAGGATAAGCTTTAATGTCAATAAAAACAATAGGTTCATCCTCTCATAATCGGACTATCGTAGGGAAAATATAGAGATATTCAATAGGGCCGTACCTAAACCACTTAGGGACATGATGGATGCCAAGTGGCCCTCAGACTTCATTGACTCTATCTCTGATCAAATTTTTTCCCTCATTAAGGAGACCTTCATGAATGAAAATGAGTGGGGAATCACCATCGAGGAGGCAATTGAATCGCCAGCGGTGACCAATAGTGATTTTAAGATCGAAGAGGTAACCCACACGGTAGTTCCATTCACACTAAATTTATTACTCAGCCAAACTTAGAGCCTAAAATTCGAGTAATAATACCACATAAATCAATTAATCCTTAAACTCCAACTCATAAAAGAGTTGAGGAGTCAAAACTAAATGAGAGAATGTGTGCTAATAAAAATTAGGTTTGTGACATTGGTAAAGAAAGTAAGGAGGAGTGATGGTCACACAACCCAAAGGGAGGCGTGTGATATTGGTAAAAATAAAACAGAGGAGGTGATAATCACATGCCCTAAAAATGAACTTAATGAACTAGTAATAGATACTAGGTTAAACTTAAATGAAAATAAGGGTTGTGACAATGGTAACCAAATGGAGGAGGTGATTGTCACAAAGCCTGAAATGAAAGCTTGCTAAAGTGAGCGGGAGTGTAAGAAGAGTGAGCTGATAGAGTGTCGAGATGAGAGGAAACCTACGCCTATGAAATCTAATGTAGGTACGTATCACGACCCATTCCTGTTTAATTTTGACATCCATCAATGTTCGATTTATCGAGCATTGGGTTGGAATAAGTGTTGCTTTCTCCAAGTCATCATTAATGTAACTGGAATGGTAGGAACTTATATGTAAAAGTATAATCTTATAAATTGTGATCACTCTTGCACAAGATTACTTAGATATCGCAAGGTGATAGGAGTATGTCGAGAGTGCTCATCAGCATATCTTGAGCGACTTAATCCTGACTCTAAAATTAATAAAAAATTCTTATCTAATGAGATGAGGGAAAGTAATCTTAGAATATTCTTAGGGAGGAAGAGAAGTAAACGGTGTTGTCGGAGAGGTAAACATCGAGTGAGACATAAACGTATCAAATATTTTAATAACCTTAGAGGCAACCTAAAAATATCAAAAGTTTAAGCGGGTTGTTATTTATAAAATCTCCTACCAATCAAAGTTTAAATCAAAAGGGTGGAAAGGTCTGATTGGACACCCATGAGATCGAGGCAAGCGAAAACAGTGGCCGTAAAAATATTAATATATAAAAGAAAGGGCCACCTTTTAAAAAAAAAAATCATTTGTAAATATTGTTTAGTCCAGTGCATGTGTTATTTGCATGCACTCAACGTTGATTGTATTCCAATGTTGCCAACAGTGAGGTCACTGTGAGATTTAGTTGGAGAGATGTATATCACCTTTGAATGCATTTGAAAATAGAGAGAATTTTTCAAAAAAATTGTTAATATATGTGTTTTTAGTTAATTAAAACCCCCATTAATTTTTATTTTTATAAAACCAATAAAATCGAAAAAAAAAGAAGATTTTTTTTTTGAGTTTTTATAGAGTTTACTATAATATATTACGATTTCTTTCACACTAGCGTTTTATATTTTGTTTTGTTCTTTGATTAGACAGGCGTAAGTAGTGGAGAAGTAATCGATACCGTGAACATATGAGTATTATTTGGAGTACGACGTGGTGGCCATTAGCCATCTTCCGACAAGTAGCTGAGATCTCTCACGGCATCGCACTAAAATGTGTATTCATTCTATAAACTCTTACATTTATTAATTTTGTACATACTTTTTGTGTTTAGGCTATCGTGTTTGCATTGTAAATGCGTGTGTTAGGATTGCATGAGAAAAATTATAAAAAAAAAAAAAAAAAAAAACCTTGGAATTTTTTGGTTTATTATTTAGGAAATCTGTTCTTATACGTGAATATGTGGCTATAACTTCTAAACCGAAAAAATACTCACATTACTTGATTGTATTAAATATTTAGATAAGTTTGATTTGTCCTTAATCATTTCACTCAAAACAATTTAGGACGAGATAATATTATACAAGTTGCATGCTATAACTAGAGTTTAAATTGTATTTACGTTTACTCATTTTCCCGCAACAGTCCCTAAAACTTGTAAAAACCATTTTTATAAAACTTTTATACTATATACAAAGCTCTATTTTAAGTAGACGGTGTCCTTCATCTGGCTAATTCGTTGTTGATACCCTAGAGCTCCAGCATTAGGCTAGGGGTGGATCGATAGGTGCGCAAACCCACCGTTCTCTAAGAGAACATCTATAGCCTTACGGCATATACTAATATTATAGCTAGTTTAAGAATGCACAGCATGCCCAATAAGTCTTCACTTACACACAAGTGTAAGCAGAGATTGAGCAAACATTTTTCTAGATTTAGTACTGTCACATGCGTCTCTGTTCATTGAGATGGTTGAAAATCCTCCCAGCGATGTCAAAAGACAGGTAAATGGAAGGAGGATATAAGTATCATCAGGCTTTGACAGGACGGATGGAAAAAGTCCGAAAGAATAAATGGGTAAAAAGACCCGATAAGATAAGGAGGAGCGGTGTAGTGTGAACAAACGAGTAAAAGAAGCCGAAGGCTCAAATGTAAAAAAGAAAAAAATTAATTAACAATGATTGTTTGGATTCTTAAATTATGTATTAATAATCATTTCATAATTATCGTTTCTAAGGTAGAATCAAATTAGTTGGGTTGTTAGTTGCGCTTAAGTTTTAATTTCGTAAAAAACGACTAAAAACTTATTCATCCCCCTCTAAGTTTTAGCCATACATGCCAACATAAGTGAATAAGAATGTAAATTGTGAGAGAACTTATATAGATGTCTAAAATTTAATGTTTGTACCATCTATTAAAAATGATTACACAAATTTTGTAGTATTTCTTTAATGGTCAAATGTAATACGAATCAGTCAGGGAAGACTTATACAAACTAGTCTAGTCCTTAAATGTTTATCTCTTTATCTTTTCATCTAGTATTTTTGTTGGGCTAATTAACCCATTAAATGCAGTTATATAATCAAACTGCATTTATGTTATTCCAGAATGATCCCAAAAAATTAATGATGCATCTAATAACATTTTGGCTACTTTTTTTTATACTAACGTTAAAAAACTTATAGACATAATTTATGCTAATGGTATTGGTCGATAAATATTTTAATATTTTTTATAAGTTTGGTTGATAACTACAAAAGGTACCCATGGTGATTTTTTTTCAAAATGTGTTACTAACACTTATCATATGTTGGCATAATGGATCATTTAATAAACTAGTGACAAAAAGAAATAGTCCTTTATTATTGAAAAAATAAATTGCTTTTTAAAATTAACTAAGTGAAAAAAATATAAATAAGAAAATTTGTGAAGTATAAATTTTGAAAGTGTTCCTTCTTTTTCAAGATATATTATTTTGGTGATGCTATGATTTAGGTTATAAGAGATCTGATAATGAATTAACGCGGGATATTAATCATATATTCGTAAATGCTTACAATGTACGAAAAATACCATACTCAATTCATGATTGATATGAGGAGATATACGAGTCATCTAGATATGCACAACGATATGAGTAAATCCCTCTTTTATGGACATGGAAAGATATAGTAATGGGTACATATACCCTAGAAGTATAGGTATATGGGGAGCAAGCACCCACTCATACGTTGAAGAGATCACCGTGTACAATGGAGTAAAATCTCCTTTAGCAGAAGGATAAAAAATACATCTCAAGGGGTACATGCCCCTGGGATAGGGAAAAACCTCTCTCCAGACAGAGATTCCCCCTGAGAGAAAAACATTGCCAATGTGCTTATTAAGAAGCCTCATAATAACTGAGTATGTCTATTTGCATGGGAAAGGAGATACGTTTTCTTATGATAATATTTGCATGGCAAAGGAGATACGTTTTCTTATGATAATAAGGAAACACTCCTCTTCCGGTAAGGAAGAGATATTTATTCTTAACAAATAAGGAAGTATTTCTAATTTTTTAGAGATATGATCAAATCATACCAAGATCTACCTAGCTCTGCCTATAAGAAGGTTGTTATAATCCCCCATCGAAGTATGCTCTAACTATGCATAATTCATACATAAAATTTCTACGCATAATAAATACACCATAAAAGGTTCCCCATTCGTACAATTCCCTTTTGCGGTGGAGGGTGGACGGTAGTAACCCTACCAAGACCCCCTTGATCTTGGATATCAAGTGCATAGGTACACATGGCGTTAACAGTGCTCTTGTCATGAAGAGATGATCTTTATATTATGACGAGTCGAACTAGTTAAGTGTGGGAAAAATTTTGAGTCCCATCATTTTCGTTGACGATTTTTCTCGTATGACTTGCTTGTTTTAAATGGAAATGTGAACTGAACTCCAATCCATTGTGAATCGTTTTTATAATGAAATTCTTACTCAATTTGTTAAGAAAGTCAAGATTTTTCGCTCTGCCAATGCTTTAAAGTATGTTCATTTTATTATGGTGTCATTTTTTTGTTGATCGTGGGACTATTAATTAGACTATATGTATTTTTGGCACATCACTACAAAATGATTTAATATGCATGAACCTAAGCACTTTTATGGTGATGTTGTTTTAAATGCTTGCGATCTAATTAATCGTATGGTTTCTGTCATTTTGGGCAATCGTTCTCCGTTTTCTCTTCTTTATCCTAATATTAATTCGTTTCTGTAACAACTCGTATTTTTGGATGTGTAGCTTTGATCATTATCTTGATCCAGGTAAGGACAAATTTTCTCCCCGTGCTCAGAAATATGTTTTTCTTGGCTTTTCTCGCACTCAAAAGAGGTATCGTTGTTATCATCTTAAGTCACTTCGTTATATCGTAGTTGTTGATGTTATATTTTTTGAGTCCACTTCGTTATCTACCAAAAGTTGTATCGAACTCTTTGCGAATATAATTTCTAACAGTGATATAGAGTTATCCACTACAAGAAAACAGCCAAATAGTAACAATATTTAGCAACTGATCCGGTAGTTAAAGAATTGTAACCGAAATACCAACTAAAACTTTGTTATTAAACAATACCAACTGATTTGTAACTGAAATATTGTCAGTTGCTATATAGCAACTGTTTACTAACTAAGACAATTTCAGTTGCTATATAGCAACTGTTTAGTAACTAAGACAATTTCAGTTGCTATATAGCAACTGAATAATAACTAAGACAATTTCAGTTGCTATATAGCAACTGAATAATAACTGTGGCGTATTCTGTTGGTAAATACCAACTGATTCTTAACTAGTAGGCAAATTCCAACTGAATAGCTTTTCAGTTAATAAAAATAGCAACTGATAGATTTGTTCGGTTAGTAATTACTAATTGATTAAGCGGTAGTTGCAAATTTATGACAATTTTAGCAACTTATATATATATATATATAGTACTCCAAATTTACCTCCACCACTCTACAATAATTCACAATGTGTTATCCAAAAAAATCGTCTAGACGCTCATGATACATTTATACATACTTAAAAATATTAATAACCTTCCATTTTTCTCTTTTATATACAGAAGACTGATCGATCACAGCGTGGGATCTTATATATATAAGGTTAGTTGCTTAATTTTCTATTTCACCTTTTTGTTAATTATCAATTGATAAACTATTTTAAATTAGCAGATACAATTAATTTAGATGTAACTTATCAATGACAGGAAATAAAATCTAGTATGGATAGATCATGGATGTATGCTAGAAAAAATAAGGCTAAACTCCTTAATCCCGGATTTGTTACTAAACTGGATGATTTTATTAGCTTTGCGACTTCTCAACCGAGTTATATGAACGATACTATGATTCGTTGTCCTTGTACGTCATGTAAAGATAGTCACTTTTTCGAACCCGATGACATGCGACTACATTTGTTGAAAAAAGGATTTGTTAGCGATTATTATCAATGGATTTGTCATGGGGAACCTTTTGTATCTTCTAGAAATTTTGTCATGTTTCCGACAACTAATTACAATTACGAGTCCGGTGGTACATCGAATGCACATCACTTCCCTGCTCATTCGGAACCACATGAACCTTTATGCAAAACTCAGAAATATATGATGATAATCCATACCGTAGAATGGTTATGAATGCAGCTTGCCCTAATTTTGATCAATTTGAAGAATATCCAAATCCATCAGCACAGAATTTCCATAATATGTTGCAAGCGGCTAAGCAATCACTATGGCCTGGTTGTGAAAAAATGTCACAATTAGCTATGGACTGAATCTCGATCGATCGGACTGAATCTCGATCGATCGAGATTTCTGGAGAAAAAATGTACTACTGTAATTTCGATCGATCGGACTGCATCTCGATTGATCGAGATTCACTGGAACTTTTTGGACCATTTTCGATCGATCGGACTATATCTCGATAGATCGAGATTCACTGGAACTTTTTGGACCATTTTCGATCGATCGGTCTATAATCTCGATGGATCGAGATTCACTGGAACTTTTTCGTGCATTTTCGATCGATCGGACTATATCTCGATGATGATACAATTATGTAATACAATTATTTACGGATTTTGACTCAATTTTATACAGATTATTAACAAACCGTAACAAAATTTAATACTAACAAGATTCAAAACGATTTTATTAGATATTTATAATAATACAAATAGGTTATATTTTGAAATGTAAATGGTTAACATGTATTATACATGAATTAAGTAGTGAATTTTGTAAAACTCGTTCATATTTTGTAAAACTCGTTAATTTTATAAAACTCGTTCATTTTGTAAAACTCGTTCATATTACGACATTCACTATATGTTTTGGTATTTTGAGGCATCCAATGTTACTGTGTAAGTCACGTGGAAATTAATATTTCGTGTAAATTTTTTTTTGTTGATTGTTGTTTTATTAAATGTTTAAATATTTACCTAACTAACAATTTTATAAGATGATGATAAAAAAACATGTAAATGTTATGTTACGTTGCTTTTCCCACATTGTAAAATTGATCAAAAATTTTGGAAGGTGCATATTTTGCCTCCAATATTTTTTTGGGTAAATTATTAAAAATTCAAACCAAACTGGCTCCTCATTTTTCAAACCCAACACTTATAATTCCACACATTAATAATAACTCACTTTTATTACGCTCTATCTACCTCTCTCTCTGTGTGTCTTAATATACATATATCTATATATCTACATATATATATATATATATATAGCCTCATTCTCCGTCATTCCTCCGCCCTAGCTAACACAGTAAGTCTATCTCTATATATATCTACATATCTCGTTTGGTTGATTTAGGGCTTGTTTGGTTCATAGCTTATTTAGGGCTTGTTTGGTTCATAGCTTACTATTTATTTAGGGCTTGTTTGGTTCATAGCTTATTTAGGGCTTGTTTGGTTCATAGCTTATTTAGGGCTTGTTTGGTTCATAGCTTATTTAGGGCTTGTTTGGTTCATAGCTTATTTAGGGCTTGTTTGGTTCATAGCTTACTGTTTATTTATGGCTTGTTTGGTTCATAGCTTACTGTTTATTTAGGGCTTGTTTGGTTCATAGATTATTTAGGGCTTGTTTGGTTCATAGCTTACTGTTTATTTAGGGCTTGTTTGGTTCATAGCTTATTTAGGGCTTGTTTGGTTCATATCTTACTGTTTATTTAGGGCTTGTTTGGTTCATATCTTACTGTTTATTTAGGGCTTGTTTGGTTCAATGCGAATACTACAGATAATAAGTATAGCGCTTATAAAAAATAATTCTATACACTGTTTTGTTGCTTCTTTTTAGACCGTTTTATAGTAAGTTTGGTTTTTAAAAAAAGTATACATGACAAGGATTAACCTTAATCATTGAATTTTGTTTGAGTTTTAAGATGGCGGGACGCAACTACAGTAAAAGTCCTCAAGGATCGGCTAACAATGGCAGAGTTGAACCCTCTAGGCGTGGAGGTTATGCATCATTTGGCGGCAGTCGAGGAGGCTTTTTAACAGACAGTAGTGGCCTTGGAGGCTTTGCAACAATAGGTAGCGGCCGTGGAGCCTTTGCAGCAATAGGTCAATGCAATCCGCCAACGTTTGAGTCAATACTACAAGCTAATGGTATTCCTAGATATATTCCAGGTAGTTTTGAGTCGATGATGGTTAATCAAGAAAGGTCACAACATCCAACCGAGCAACAAATTGATGGGTATTATCCCGTGAGAAGCGATGAATCTTTATCTGTAGAGGTACTATGTCAATATTTGCAAGAGCTTTTTTGTTACTGCTTTTTGTTTTTTTCTCTTACAACTTGGAATGCATATAGTTTACTGGTGAAGTTCTGGATATTGGGTTCTTTGTTTTTTGGGGATTTTTAATTAATAAGCATAGCTGTTGGTAAAGGTATACATATGCATGCAAAGAAAGCTTCTAGTTTTTCGAAAAGGTTTTAATCTTTTAGATTTGATCTTTTAATAAGCATAGCTGGTTGGTTTTACTGAATTTATCTGAGAATTTCCAGCTAAATCATGCCTGTTTTGCATCATGACTGAAAAGAAACAATAAGAAGTTACTGATACAGAACTGAAATGTAGAGCATAAAGGAATTTTTGGAGACAATTACAAGACCATTTAATGGGTAACTGTCTTCGTTATCTTACGTCTACATTCCACTAATTGCAACCATTTATGCTTTTAATGTGTGTACCATAATTCTATTCTGTTATTTAAAAAGAAAAGGCATTTCTTGTCTGCCTATTTACTGTGTCATATCTGCCGGTGTGTACACTGGTTTTATTGGATACAAAAAGATAGGAGTTTTAAGCTTGAATAACCTCAAGTTTTTCTCCACTCTAATAAAAAATCCACCTTATCTGTTTGAAAACTGCAACCAAACAAGTTAGGATAAAATGAACTGTATTCCAGTATACCACTTTTCAGCATTTATAACTTTGACCATCTATCAAAAGACTTAACTGCCAAAAGAGCATAGTAGCTTGAGATATGCTAGATGTTAGCTTCTAGATATATATGTATGTTATATTAATTAGACCACATAGCTTCTGGATATATATGTATGTTACTTGTCTCTGGGTAAAAATATTGTTTTTTTTTTTGAAATAGGAGGAATACAAGCGGCAAATTGCGAATTGGCTCGTGAAGATTGGCTCGACAAGATTGGCTCGTGAAGATTCTGAAAATGTCAATGACAAGCAAACTGACTTAAATTAATTTTCTATGTATCTATGGATCGATTATCTTTTGGATTGTAATTAAATCTCGACTCGGTATTTTAATGTCGATGACGACAAGCACAATGACCTAGATTAATTTCTATGTAGCTTTAATTAGGATTATCTTTTGAATTGTACTTTAATCTCGATTTGGTATCTTATTGTAGCAACTATTATATTAAATCTCGATTTGCTTAGTTGAACATAAATATTTTTGTGCATATGACAATTGCTTACATTTTGAATATGAAATTATATGAATTTATGAATATATGTATATATATTAATATATATATATATATATATATATATATATATTATTAATATATTAATAATTAATAATATATATATATATATATATATTAATATAGTTGATTAGTATATATATATATATATATATATATATATATATACTAATTTCTAACTATGCTGAAATTTCAGTTGCTAAATACTAACTGAAATTTCAGTTGCTATTTACTAACTGAAATTTCAGTTGCTATTTACTAACTGAAATTTCAGTTGCTATTTACTAACTGAAATTTCAGTTGCTATCTGCTAACTGACACAATCAGTTGCTATTTACTAACTGACACAATCAGTTGCTATTTACTAACTGACACAATCAGTTGGTAAATAGCAACTGATATACCATTCAGTTGGTAAATTACCAACTGACACATAATTCAGTTGGTAAAATGTTAGCAACTAGCCTTTTCCCAACCGAATATACAGATGGCAGATCAGTTGGTAAACTGAGTTTACCAACTAACTTTATTATTTATCTACTGATTATTCAGTTGTTATTTGGCTGTTTTCTTGTAGTGATCTGTTTGTCCTTCTCGTCATCATGTCGATTCCATTTCTTTTGTTTTGCCCTCTTCTCATGTAGACGAAACTTCTCCACCAATTTTACAAATATACGAACGATTTAAAGTTCTTCACCCTCTCCTTCTAACTTTGATGATTTGACTATTTCTTTACGACGAGGTAAACGTACTTCTACCTAATATGTTATTGTCAATTTCATTTCTTATCATCGTACTTCTTTTTTTTGAATTTCTTTGTTAGTGTTTTATCTCCTATTTATGTTCCAACATCATATAAAGTAGCGCTTTCTTTGCCTAGACGGAAGCTCGCTATGAGAGCACTTTATCAGAATTGCACAGGAGAGCTTACCACTTTACCCCTAGGAAAAAAGATGATTGGTTTTCATTGGGTGTAAATGGTGAAGTATCAACGCGATGGTTCTATTGAGCACTTGAAAGCTCGTTTTATAGTCAAGGGTTATACCCAAACAGATGGTGTTGATTATAGAGAGACTTTCCCCAGTTGCTCATCTTAATTCAGTTTAAATTATTCTTCTTGTTGTGGTATGCCGTAATTGGCCATTGTATCAACTTAATATTTAAAATGTTTTTCTGATTGGTGAGCTTCTAAAAGAGGTTTATATGGATCAACCTCCTGGTTATGTTTCTTCTGAAAATGGATATCTCATTTGTCGTGATTTATATGGGTTAAAATTATCTCCTCATGCGTGGTTTGATCGGTTTAGTAGCATTGTTATTGAGTTTGGCTTTTGTAGATCTTACTTGGACCATTCATTAATTATTCAAAAACATCATTTTGTTCTTATCGTTATAGATAATACTATTATGATTTCCCGAAACGATACCCATGAAATTGGTCACTTAAAACACATTTAAGTCAAAATTTCATTCCAAAAACTTAGGCGCACTTCTTTACTTTCTCGGGATTGAAGTTGCTAGATCAAGTAAACATTGTCTCTTTCCCACCGAAAGTATGATTATGATGTTTTGTCTGAGACTGGTTTATTACGTTCTCGTCCGTCTGATACACCTACAATTTTTTGGTTAAACTTGATACATAAATAGGTGATATATTTCCAAATTTATTTTGTTATTGTTTCCCTTATTTATCGGACTATCACTCGTCCTGATATCACTTGTGATGTTGAAGTAGTTAGTAAGTTTATGCTTTCTCGTCAATATCCATATTTTGAGATTGTTTGTCATATATTGCGTTATCTAAAATGTGCTCTTGGTCGAGATTTACTTAATCGTCCATCTTTTTTATCTGTTACAGGTTTTAGTGATGATGACTGAGTCGGGAATTGCTCAGACATGCGTTCTACATCTGGATATTATACTTTTAACGGTCCTAGTCATGTTACTTGCCGAAATAAAAAGCAAAATGTTGTTGCTCGTTCTAGTTCTGAGGCTGAGCACCGTGCTAAGGCTCATAAGGCTCATATGCTCGTTAGATACAAATTACTTATATCCATTACTTTAAAGTAGTAGACTAGAGCGGCAATAGTGTATATTAATGAGGGAATAGAGGTGTTGGCTGTAATATTGAGGCGTAATATTAGTAATTAGACTTCTTCCCTCCCCAAATATTATGACTTGTATCTAGCTATCTATATTTATTGTAATTACTAAGTAAGTTGCTGAAAAATCTTAATTTGGGAAGAAAGAAAAAACAAATGTCACTGCCTAAATTGATAATATTTGATTGATTGTTGTCCATTTTTGTAGCATAGGATAATCGGGTGCATTAATTTTTTCCCATAACTTATATGCATGTAGTAGTATATTAGACGGACGACAAAGAAAAAAAATACGTTTAATACACTCAATTACCAGATGTTAACAAAAAGCATACCAAACTATAATCATTAACAATTTAATTACTAAATTAGTCCTTTTTTTCTCAAACAAACTTTCCAGCCAAATCGATCTCAAGCCATCACGTGACTAATTAAAGTTTATTTTACTTTTTTCGCTCATTTTTTCCCTATCAAAAAAAACATACAAGTAAATTTTAGCGTTTAATTCGAAACGAAAAAATGAGAGCAAACACTAAAATAGCCTTTAATTTGGTCGTGTGATGATTCGCAACACCATTTTGATATCGATTTGGTTAGAAATATTTGTATGTGAAAAATTACACAGTTTAGTACTTAAATTATTAATGGTGATAGTGTAGTTTTTTTTTTTTTTTTTTTTTTTTTTAACGTATGATAGTTGGTTATATTAAACTTGTTTTTATAAGGCAATAGTGTACAATATATAAAAAAAAAAAATTAGGGAAAAAAATACATTTAATGTACTGTATTATATATTGTTAACGATTTAGATAGCAGACTATCAAAGTTAACAATTGAGGTACCCATTTATCATAATATTCACAATTCAGAACCGCCGTTAACTTACTTGGATGGAAATTAGTTTCACTTTTCATTTTGGACATGTTTTTTGTAACTTGTAAAAATTTAACCCCGAATTTTCTTAATGTCTCATTTTAGTATAAATCCATAAATATATAATTACACACACATAGACATAGACATAAATTCATAAATGGAGAGTTGTGATTGATGTGTAAAGATAATGTATTTTTTTTATGTGTGTATAGATCCTCTATATGTACACGTACATATATACATGTATATATATATGTATAAATACATATAATATAATGCAAATACATATATTATTGCAAATAATATAAATTGTAAATTAACAAATTCTTCTTATATAAATGATGTTGTGTATACGATGAAATTATAAATACTTAACAACTATTTTTTATTTAAAAAATGAATAATTTTTTGAAAATAATAATAATTTTCTTGCCGTTTTTTCACGTAATTATTCAAATAATAATTTGGCCTCAAATAATTTTTGCTCAAATATCATAAATCTAAAACTTACTTTATCTAGAGAAAGTATAAAAAAAATTATAATTTTTTTTTATTTTTAGAAGAACAAAATTTTCAAAGAAAATCTAGTCAAATAATATGTTTTTAAAACTGATATACTTAATATGTATGTATGTATATGCGATTTAGTAGAAAGATTGTAACTGTAATGTTTCGAAAATAAATAACTAAATTTATACAGGTTACAAAAGATATGACCAAAATCAAAAGTGAAACTAATTTGCATCCAACTAAATTAACGACTGTACCTGAATTGTGAACATTATGATAGTTCAGTATGCCAATTGTTAACTTTGTTATTATTGATATTTAAATCGTTAAAAACATATAATAGAATGCACTAAATGTATTTTTTTCCTAAAAAATATAGGGTAGTTTGACTTATTCCCTCCCCAAATACTATTAACTTTATGTAACTATATACATGTTTATTGTACTTAGTGAGTAAGTTGAGAAGCAGGGACGGTACTATGAGACATTAGAGAGATGAAATTGGGAGGGTGTCAAAGTTTAGATAAACTCCTAAAGTAATTGAAAGTAAAAAATAAGTTGTTGCAAATAATTATTTTTAACGTATTTTAGTTAAAAAAAAATGGTTAAAAATAAAATAAAAAATTATGGGAGATGTCGTCGCCCTTAATGATTTGCACTTAGCTTCACCTGATTAGGATTATCAAAGAAAATACTGATAAAAGATGATGATAATAAATTAATAACAAAATGAAAATAGAAGAATTGCCCAGTAAATTTATAGAGGCAGGTAGGGGAGAAGTTGGTACAATACCGTTATTATTTTGATCATATTATTACCGTACCACACATATATGGTATGAGTTTTTTTCGTACCATTACCATACCACACTTTCGGTACGCCGTACATTCGGTACGGTAATTGTATGATACGGTACATTATCAACATAAAATAGCACGTAAAAAATATAGGTTAAAACCATCTGCCACTATAATAATATATTACAACCAACAAAAATTAATTATGAAAACTCAAACGTACGCATCAATTGTTCACTAAATAAGAACGTATTGCAATTTTTTTTACTCATCTCCTATATAATGACATGAGATAGTATGTATTTATATAATACATCACGGTAATAAAAAATATATTTGAGAATAAAACATGTATCTCCTAAACTTTACATTTAAATATTTACAAGTCTCAACACTAAAATAAAATCATTGAAAATATGAAAATGATGTTTGAAAACAAATAACATTTGACAAAACATTATGTCAACTAAACATCCTTAGGCTCCGTTTGTTTCATAGTAAAAGTTTTACATGGGAAAAATATTTCCATGAGAAAGTTTTACAATGAAAACTTTTATTTGTATTTCATTTACGGGCGTTTGGTGTATAAAAAGTTTTCCACCCAAAATTTTATAAAAAAATCAATTTCTTTTACAAATTATTTTTTAAACAAATAATTGGTAAAAATCGCAACCTATATAAGAAAATTTAGCTAAATGTATAATTTTTTTTCATATACGTCACTTGTAATAACTTATAATTTCAACCTATAAACTTGTAAAATTAGAAGTATAGAAGATATTATTGACTATTTTTTACCTTTTTCAAATTTTCTTGGGTTTTTTAATATTTTTTTAAATTTTTATATTTTCCACTTTTTATTATTATTTTTTAGATTTTTTCCTATTTTTTATTTTCATTGGTTAATTAGATTTTAGCTTTTTAAAATTTTCTTCGGTTTTTTAGAAATTTCAGTTTTTTTTTTTTTTTCCATTTTTTGTTATTTTTTAGAAAATTTCCTATTTTTTACTTTTTTTTATTGGTTAATTAGATGGAATTGGACTAAATATTAAATAATTTTGAAAGAGTAACCTATAATTAATAATAGTTACAATACTAGTATTAGAAAGAATATAGAGAGAGCCTCCGTAAACCGTTTACGACTTTATTTGCGGAGTAACCGTTTCCCCAAATTTTACTGGATATGTGGAAAAAGTTTTCCGAAAAAAATTGTTTTACGTTAAACCAATCGACCGCTATTTAGCCGTAAATGTTTGTTTACACCTATTTTACAACAAAACAAACAGAGCCTAAAACAAAACCACATCAAAATAAATCTTCAATTTGTTAAGCCTTCGTGAATAGGTTACAAAATATTATATAACAAATAAATTATATATGTTCGGTATGATCGGTACAATGGTACAAATGATATTCAAAAATTTAATATCGTTACCGTACCGCTTCACTTGAACGGTATGGTATTACCGTACCACATATGCGGTACTACCGTAAATATGGTATGAACGGTACGATATGAATGATAATTACGATCGGTTGGTACGTTTCGATATAAAATGCATCAATACTGATTGAGGCAGGGTAGTTGGCTTCCTTCCCTCCCCATTATGTATCTATCTTTCTATGTTCGTTATTGTATTTGTACCTAGTTTTATAACAGGATAGTCCGGTGCATTGAATTTTTTTGTTAACTTATATGTAGGGCTGAAAATGAATCGAACTCCTCATTTACAAGCTCTTGTTCGGTTATTTAAAGTCTCGTCTCATGTTTGTTTAGTTACTAATGAACCAAGTCTGAACAAAATAATAAAACACGTGAACAGACTCGAACTCGTTTAAAATATTGTTTAATTAATTTAATTTTTTTAAAATATATTTCTGCTTAAATACGCAAAACTTATCAAATATAATGGTGATAGTCAATAAATACTGTTTAATTTACGTAATAAATTTATTTTTAATAACTAAATCTAATTAAAACTAAAATTCACAATAATTAAAAGTATTTTAATATAGATTTTAGCTAAGTAAAAAAGATAAATTAGCGAAACAAAGTTAAATTTGTCCAAAAATGTGTTCAGAAAAGGCTAGTAAACAGAGTCGGTTCAAAGTGGTTTATAAATGAGGCGAGTTTGAATATGATTTGAGGGCTAATTGACTAAACGGGAACTTGAATTTGAATAGAGATAGGTTAGGTTGGGCGCCGCTGATTTGCAGTCATGTAGTAGTAGAATAGATGGGGGTAATAGTGTATAATATAGTAGTAGTACACAAAAATAAAGGGGCCGACTGTAATATTGAGTCGTGATAGTTGGACTCTTTTCCCTCTCCAAATAATACTTATTTGGACTTTATGTAACCACCATCTATTTAACCTAACTTTCTATACTTTTGAGACATTAGAAAGATGGAATTGGGATTAGCAAAGAAATTATTGGAGAAAAATGATGATGATGATAATAAAAAATTGAAAATAGAAGAATTGCCGAGTAAGTTTATAGAACCGTTAGTGATGGCCGGTCTACGCGTTGACTTAATCCAACCCGGTCGTGTTGTTTGCTCCATGAAAATCCCCGCCCGATTATTGGTATTTTAATTTATTACCTGTTTTTCTCCTTTACTATTCAATTATTTAAATTAACCTTTCTTTGTATCTCTCCTTTTTTTTCTTTAATATTAGTACGGAAAATTATCATTTAGACTCTGTTTGTTTAGGTGGAAAATATTTACAATAAGAAAAAAAAACTTGCTCAAAATAAGCTGCTTATATATATTCATGAAAACGTTATTTTCCCTCACGGACCAAAATGTTTTCCGTCCATTTTTTAGGTAAATCAATTTCCCTTGTTTTCCTAAAGAAATGAAAAATATTTTCCTTAGTTTATTAGTTTCCTATCAACCAATCATCCATAGAATCCATTTTCCGGGAAAATGTTATCCATTGGTATTTTCCCCTTATAACAAGCATGGCCTAAGTATATGATTTGAAACTCATTTATCAAAAACCCATGGTTAAAATATCTTTAAAGTTAGAGACTTATGCTACGTGATGCTACTTTTTTTTTACTTTGATGCTCAGATGCTACGTTGATATGTACCAAATGTTAAATAAGACTTGAGAGTGTGGGTTTTTGGAAATTAAATATTTTGTTATGTACTAATTCTCCCATATTAATAATTTGTAGCGCACACACGGGTATGGGTATATATCTACTAGCAAAGTAGATCCACGCGATGCGTGATACAACATGTGGATTTGTGATAATCTGTTTAAAAAAAACATTTTTTTTTAATGTATCGTAAAAAGCTCTAAATGGAAACACAATAAAAACCAAACAGGACAAAATCAATATTTGACTTTTAACAAATTTAAAGAGTACGTACTGATTGATGAATCAAGCAAGAGCATTTCAGAATGAGGGGCTTTTCTTCTCCAAACGGTTTTGGTTTCTTTTTTGATTGAATAGTTAAATAAAAAGAAAGAAGAGATTGGAAAGAACCGTATATATTTTGAATATAGCATAACCGTTGCGTGAAGTTTCTGACATGTGTATGGTATAGTGTAATTTTTTAAGTTGCAAGCGCATTTTTTAAACAAAAAGTTTCATGTCCTCATAAGGGGTACTTTCACATATATAATAAAATTAGATTCTACGAATCATACACAGCAATACCATAAATTTTGACCATACAACCATTGAAATTTATATACTTTTAATTATAAATTTGGTTATGAAAACACACACAAATCTTAGTCATAAATACTATTTTACTATATTGTAATCTTATCTTTTTGTTAATTTTTGGGACTTTCAACTTTACTGTACTTTTTTTCCCATGTCTTGAGACGTTCCTAACCATGTTGCTGTATCGGGCACTAAATTAATATTTTAGAGTGTTCGTGCTATATGGTTGTGTGCGTATGTATTTATAATATGTTTGTGTTTTTGTATTGAAGAACACTGGGGATTTCTTACATGGTGGAGCAACGGCAACGCTAGTCGACTTGGTGGGATCGGCTGTTATATTCACAACCGGTGCTCCTTCCTCTGGGGTTTCTGTCGAGATCAACATCTCCTACATGGATGCTGCTTATCTTGATGTACGTACACTCAATCATTTTATCACAATTTTTTTAACGTATTCATTTATATCCTACTTGATTGTTGATTCGAATGTTTTATGAATTCCTTTCGTTCCAGTTACAAAATGTTTAATTAATTGTTGATTCCGCAATTCAGAATTAAAGAAACTGCCAATTTGGATGAGAAATGTGTACTAGATTCGAAATTTGATTAGCTGGCAGTGGTGTTTCACACATAAATCTCTACACTTTTCTTAAAACTGACCAGTTTGACATTTCAAAAAAATTGTGTATTGGGCTTACTGTCACCTATTTCACTCGTAAATTTCACACACAAAGTTTACGAGTATTGCTCGTAATGCTGAATTTTTCCTACTGTCAATTACAAACACTGAGAAGCAATCTACTAGGATGTATACTTTGGCTTAAAAACTTGTAATGTTATGATTTCTAAATGACTGAATGATGTCACTAGATATACATCTGATCAATCTTAGTGATGCTGGATTTTTCTTCATAGACTTATAGCCAGGAAATCGAAGTTTGTCAATCAAACTTTGTTATGTAGTCGTTTGTCACTTGGTGTTGAGCTAATGAGCTATACAATGTTTTTGGCTTTCTTATTTTAGTATCGAGTAGCTTTGCCTTCTTTTCTGGACGGTCAATGTGTTTGCTTTTCTTATTTTGGTATGAGTAGTTTTGCCTTTTTTTCTGGAAGGTCAATTGACCTGTTAAATTCGCAGCTGTGAAACTTCTAAGAGAAGAAGATTAAGCAATCTTCTATCCGCATTCTGTGAAACATGTGTGAACAGAACAGTAGCAATACGTGTAGCGATAAGCATTACAGTTTTTGGTTGTTGTTTTGTTTTCACGTGGCTCAAATTGGATGATTTGCCATAAAAGTTATATTGGTCACATATCGAAATGTTTTGCATCTTATTGTCAACTTTCAGGTAAATGGTGTAGAATATTCAAAAAAAATTTCTAGTATAAGCACGTTCACGGCAAGAAAAGTAGTATTGACATTTTTATCTCAACAACAAAATATCAATATCCATCTTCTTATCATATTATTATTTTTATATCTGTAATTCAAAATCGATAGGAACCAGTGAATTTCATAAATTTGACCAACAAAAGCCACCAGATTTGGGGATCTGATTGGAGAAACCGGCCCAATTAAAGCTTGGTGAGAGTAAAGCAAGAGTTAATTTCCAAGCTAAGCTTGTTTCGCTGATGGATTAGATTTATGGTCCGAAAACAAGTACAGTAAATGAGCTGAAAGGGCAATCGACTTATTTAGTTAAGAAAGCTTTATGACTGTCTATTCAGTAATTGAACAACCTGTGAATTTCTATTCAATACCATTATTGCATTTGATTTTGGAGTTGTTAAACTTCCAATGTTAACCTCTCTTTTTATGAAGTTTTAAACCCTTTATTAATGCGAACTTGGGAGAAAAAAACACTTGTGCCATACATAGGATCTTTACATGTTCTATGACTATGAGAATATTACATCAAGGATTAAGAGCTTTTTCGTTGTATCCAGGATACTAATTATCAATACTGAAG
This sequence comes from Primula veris, assembly GCA_963682055.1. Taxonomy (NCBI): domain Eukaryota; kingdom Viridiplantae; phylum Streptophyta; class Magnoliopsida; order Ericales; family Primulaceae; genus Primula; species Primula veris. The sequence goes on along the minus strand of OY821747.1, from coordinate 16,274,863 downwards.
GTTGGAGGTCCAAAATTTATTTTGATTGAAGTGATGATAGGTCGTAGCAGGGAATTTAAGAAAAACAAATGGCTTTTGGTGTATTGGTATGACAAAAGTAGTGACTGGATGAGTTTGCTTATATTTAAAGAAACACTCTGCATTTTAGTAAATGATTTCATTTGTTCAACTCTATTAGTCGAAACTTGAAGGATTTTCATACACCATATACAAGATGCTGGCTAATTAAAAATTAATACCTATTGGTCAGCGATGTTATCCCCCCATATATTTTCTCTCCTTATGTCCATGGTGTATCTTTTCTGGTTAGGGGCACTTTGCGGGTAAAAGAATAACGATTCACCCACTAATGTGCTTCTTTCATAGGGAAAAAATATACATTCGCTGCTATTGTATTTACAATTGAAATAGTCTCCAATTATATTAGAATACCGTCGTCTTCCCTGCACTAAAAAGCTCAAGTAAAGTTGGTTCTGCCCTGTGGAGTGTGGACTGTAGTTTTCCCTATTCGATTGTACTCTGTTACTATCTAATTTCCTCGTAGATCTCGAAGTACTGTACGATACTTCATGATGCAAATTGCACCTTTTGGTTGTATAGGAATTTTTGGATTCCCTTTTTTATTGCTATGAAGTATCAAGTTATTTTTTTAGTTTGATCAATTCTGTGCGTAATTAGCTTTTTTAATCTGCATTTGGTGTTAGATCATAGACGCAGTTCCTATTGCGGGATCTTGGTCAGACGATTTAATCCATCAAAATAGATTTTACCTATAACTAAATGTATCTGAAACTTACAATTCAATCTGGCAACGTTTTGATGTTGCAGGAAGAAATTGAAATAGAGGGCAAGGCTTTACGCGTTGGGAAGGCTGTTGCCGTTGTAAGTGTTGAATTGAGGAAGAAAAAGACTGGTAAAATTATTGCCCATGGCCGTCATACTAAATACCTTGCTCTCTCTAGCAAGATATGAAAAAATCGCAATTTTAAAAGCTATTCCTAAAGGGCACATCGAATTCACATCTTCTCTTATTATTTTGCTTTACCATGGGAAGACACCGCATTATTGTACTTTTATACGCAATTATAATTTTATTGCTTCATGCAATACTGGTGTAAACGATAAATGGAGCACGTTCAAATAATATAAAAATGTTCCCTTCTATGTTCTTTATCTGCTTATCTTCAACATGCTATCTCCTTTCTTTAAACTATATGCATCTTAAATCGAGTGTAAATATTGCATTCCATGTCTACAAAGGCACATAGTGGCTTGACCTCCTCTCGAACTCCACACATAGCGGGAGCTTTGGGCCCTGGGTTTTCCCTTTTAAAATGGTATGGACGCAAACGCCAATCTTTTAACATTTTCCATCAAATTATGTAGAATTTTTTGTTTTTTTTCATCGATTTTAATCAAATTGAGAGGAGGAGGAAGAGGAAGAGGAAGAGGAGGAGGAGGAGGAGGAGGAGGGGAGGGGGGGGTGGTGGTGGTGGTGGTGGAGGGGTGGGTGGGTGGGGGGTGTGAGTACTCATCTAAACTATCTCCCCTGGTTCCTTCCATGAAAGGGGTGTGAGTTAGTTTCGTACTAAAATACCTAATAGAAGCTACAGACAAAATACATGATATAAATCGAATGTCAGATGAGTACTCGACAGATGAAGGGCTAGTTTCGATGAGAATTCCTGGGATTGTTTGCAAATAAAGAAGAATGCCTCGGTGTCTCTTTCAACAGAATTAGGTGAAACCAACTTTCAGTCAAAACTTCCAAACTATCTAATTTTTGTTTAGCAGCTTTGCTATATTAAGGTAATAAGATTCAACAAAAAAGTTATGATTCCAGAACATTAAAATAATGATAAAAAATACAATCCATCTCGTCACAACCACCGCATTTTGAAAGACAATGCTGCCTTGACCGAATCTTGGTGAAGCTCAAACCAGAGCAACCGAACCTCATTTCAGTTAGTTTCCTAAACATCTGCCTTCATCTTAGCAAAACCGGGATAGAACGTAGAAGAGAGGGGATGTTGAACGAAGAGATAAGAGCGCATAGACAAATTTGGTGTTATCGGAAAGAGTTTGATGACGAATGACGCAACGTTAGCTAAGGAAGAATGAGACTAGATATCGTTCTTCGGACGTAAATAAATCTGCAATCCACCAGAAAATAACTACTATTCTCCTAAAGAGAGAAACTCTAAAACATATATTATTTGATAGAAAAGTTGGTGTCCCTTACATCATGATCAGAGGCCTTTATATAGGCTAAAAATAATGCAAAAGGACTTAGAATTATTAAATGTAAGAATGTAAAACAACTTATGTTACATGAATTAAAGCAATTCATGTACAAACTCTTCCCCTGAATAAACATATTCATGTACTAACTTTATTAAGTTCATGTATCCTACATCAGTCTCCCTTCCTTAAGAAGAACTCGACCTCGAGTTTAGAGTAGGAATAGTTGTTGCCGGGGGACGTAATAATCGAACAGATTTTGAACATTGAACGTTTTGGAGATAGCAAAGTCATTGGGAAGATCAACAGCATAAGCATTATCATTAACTTTCTTCAAAACACGCACAGGCCCAATCTTCTTTTGTTTGAGCTTGTTGTAGGTTCCAACAGGAAATCTTTCCTTGCGCAGATGAACCATTACCATATCATCAACTTTAAAAATCTTGCTCCGACGATGAAGATCGGCTGCAGTTTTGCATTTTGTAGCTGATTCATGTAACTTTTTTCCAACATCATCATGTATATCCTCCACCTTTTTGACCATATGATCAGCTACAATACTCATACCAGGAAGAGGAATCAAATCCACAGTATGCAGAGGAGGACAAACATAAACAATTTCGAACGAAGATTTTCCAGTCGAACGATTCGGCACGTTGTTGAATGCAAATTCATCTTGGCAAATAGCAAAATCCCACTGCCTTGGGCTATCCTGACATAAACTTCGTAGGATGTTCCCTAAGGTACGATTCACCACCTCTGTTTAACCATCCGTTTGCGGATGACAAGTCGTGCTATACTTTAAAGTTGTGTCCAATCGCATCCATAATGTTTTCCAAAAATAGCTCAAAAACTTGTTGTCACGATCAGAGACGATGATTTTTGGCACACCTTGAAGGCGAACCACTTCACGAAAGAATAAATGAGCAGTATGGCTAGCGTCATTAGTCTTTCGGCAAGGAATAAAAAGCGCCATTTTCGAAAACCTATCCACGACCACAAAGATAGAATCCATGTCTCGTTGTGTCCAGGGAAGTCCGAGAACAAAATCCATAGACAAATCCTCCCATGGAAACTCAGGAATGAGAAGCGGGGTATATAAGCCAGTATTTTGTGCTTGCCCTTTCGACATATGACATGTATAACAACGTTTCACATACTTTTCAACATCTTTTTTTATTTGCGGCTTGTAGTAACGAGATTCTACCAAAGCAATATTTTTATCTCGTCCCAAATGTCCACCTAAACCACAACAGTGACTCTCCCGAATAATGTGTTCTCGCAGCGATCCACGAGGAATGTAGAGGCGGTCTTCGTAGAATAAAAACCCATCTTGTATTTGAAAGTTACCCATGGGTAAAATATCTGAATTGCTCATTTTCCATATATCTTTGAAATCTTCATTATCATAATAAAGGTCTTTCAAATATTCAACCCCCATAAACATCATTTTTTGCCAGAATCAATAAAGAAGCCCATCGACTCAACAAACCAGCCACTTTATTAAGTTGCCCCGATTTATGCTTAAGAGAAAAACTAAACCTTTGGATGTAAGCAATCCACCTTGTATGCATTCGGTTCGGTTTAGTAGCATTTTGAAGATACTTAAGGGCTTGATGATCACTATTAAGAACGAAAGCTCCTTGAATCAAATATGGCTCCCAATGGTACAAACACCTCACAACCGCATACAATTCTTGTTCATAGGTTGTCCACTTTTATCGAGCTTCACTAAGTTTCTCGCTAAAGAAGGCTATGGGCCTACTCTCTTGAGAAAGAACGGCTCCAATTCCGACAGCGGAAGCATCACAGTCAACTTCAAATACTTTTTCAAAATCTGATATAGCTAAAATAAACGCTGACGTCAACCTCTCTTTTAAAAGAATGAAACTTTTCTGTGCCTCATCGGTCCATATAAATTGTCTTTGCTTCATGCAGTCAGTAATAAGGACAACGATGGAACTAAAATTCTTCACAAAGCGTCTGTGGAAGGTCTCCAAACCATGGAAACTACTGTGTGATAGATTTAGGGGTGGGCCACTTCTGAATGGCTCTCACTTTTCCTCGTCAACTTTAATCCCGTCGGCGTTAACGACGAACCCTAAAAAGATCAAACTATCCATCACGAAACTGCACTTCTTGAAGTTTATGTAGAATTTATTTTCTCGTAAAACTTCAAAGACTTTTCGCAAGTGTTGTAAATCTTCTTCGTTATTAGGACTATATATTAGGATATCGTCAAAATAAACAACAAACTTCCCGAAAGGTTGGAATAGCTGATTCATCAAGCGCATAAAAGTACTTGGTGCGTTGGATAATCCAAATGGCATAACAAGCCACTTGTATAACCCATATCGCGTCTTAAATGCAGTTTTCCACTCATCACCGGGACGAAACTCTGCAGATTTGGTAAGCTTGCACCGGGAACAAAATCAATCTCATGTTGGATATTTCTCATGGGAGGAAATTCTACTGGCAATTCATCGGGCAAGATCTCACGAAACTCTGCTAATAACGCTTTAACACATTCGGACATACCCACACTGGAATCTCTTTGCTCTTCACCTTTGATTACCGAATCATAAGAGTGTTTCGTCTCCTTCGCTTCTCTAACAAAATCTGACACAATCAAAAAAGAATCTTCTTTGGTGGTTGGAGAAGTTGTGACTCTTCCTTCACGCCTCATCGGAGCTAATACAATATTTTCCTTATTTTTGTAAAAGTTATAAGTATTATCTTTTCCTTTATGAACTGTGTTCAAGCTAAACTTCCATGGCCTACCCAACAACATGTGACAAGCATCCATATCGACAATGTCAAATAATACCTCGTCTTTAAAATTTGAGCCAATAGAGAAAGGAATCACGCATTGTTCCATCACCTTCGTTTCACCGACCTCTTTAATCCAACCAATACTATAGGGGGAGGGGTGTCTTGTCATTGGAAGTTTCAATTTCTCTACCATAGTTATTGACACAATATTCTCGCTGCTACCTCCATCAATGATTAAATCGCAAACACGTTGGTTAACAGTATAACAAGTTTTGAATATGTTGTGCCTTTGAACATCCTCTTTTCATGGAGTATACATCAAGCGTTGCACAACAAGTGATAAACCTTAATCTTCATAGATCCACTCGGGTGGATCATCTTTCTCCAAGTTCTCGAGTCCTTCTTCTTGTTCCCCACTCTCGTACCCATGTTTGACTAAATTGGTAGCACGTCGTTTAGGACAATTATTAGAGTAGTTCCCAGTTTTATTGCAACGATAACACTTGTCACCTCGTGTCGGAGTATAAATGTCTTTTTGAGAACCTAGGCTGCTTGCACCATATGTAGTACTAGTCTCACTTTTCCAATGTGGTTTATTTTAACTTTGAGTAACCTGGTTGTTTAGTTTAGTTGAAGGGTTTTTTTTAGCTGACTCAACATGATCTGGGACCGAATAAGTATTTCTCACAAAATTCTGGTTTTGAGAACCCCCGGATCTGGCCAATTGTAATTCAACCCTTGTAGCTATCAGAATTGCATCTTGCAAAGTATTAACCGGCTGTATATTAACGGGATTTTGTAGATTGGTACACAGACCATTGAAAAATCGTGCCACTAGTTGACCTTTTGTCTCGGGTAAATCATTTCGGGAAGAAAGTCACTGAAACTCGGAGGTGTACTCATGGACAGATCTAGCTCCTTGTTGACATCTCTGGTATTTATGGAATAAAACTTGGTCGTAATCTGGAGGGAGAAAATGGGCTCAAATTAGTTGTTTCATCCGGTGCCAAGATCATACTCTGTTTTTGCCTTGTCGTAACCGTGACAACTGTAATTGTTCCCACCAAGCATAAGCACCACTTTTCAATTTGTACGCAACGAGTTTTACTTTTTTCTCCTCCTCAATATCCATGTCATCAAAAAATCGTTCAATTTTGCTTAACCAGTCCAGTTTATCTTCGATATTCAGCTATCCGTTAAAGGATGGCAGATCCATCCTCATACGGTAGTTATTAGGCGGTTGTCTTCTCTGGGATTTTCATACATAGCCGCTTGCTCGAGATCATCGTCAGTTGAATCGCCATCGTAAACCTGATAACGCAGTTGTTTGGTCTTGGCTCACGAGGTTCTTCTATTTGATGTGGAATAGGATCTTCATTAGGATTCGGTCCGCCACCTGCATTCAGTCCCCCACCTGCATTCGGTCCGCCACCTGCATTTGCATTGAGATTCATTCATCCTAAAAGTCCAAGTATTGGATCTAGTTGTTGTTGTTGTCTTTCTGATTGTTGTCGTCAGTCTCGATCGTATTCATTACAGCTCCAATATCAAACCCCTGACTTCCGTCATTCTGGTTTGAAATATTTCCTCCACCACCGTTGGTCATCGAGACTAGGGACAACCTGCTCTGATACCACTTGACGCAACGTTATCTAAGGAAAAATAACTATTTACAAAATTTTCTTATTAAGTACTAAATGTGTCAAAATTAATTTTGTCGACAATTAGTCAAAACTTGATAAACTCACAATAACAACAAATTTTTCTTCATGCTAAATAACCATTATTATTGATAGAATTCTTTCTAATCAATATGCAAATGAACAAAATATATAACGTTAAAAGCATGTAATCATCATCAACACAAACATTTTAATAAGAAAGTGGGGCATTACCCCCTAAACCCTTTATTAAAATTAAGTTAACATAATAATAAGAAACAATACACAATAATAAAATTGAAATATATTAATTAAAGAAGGATAGAATGGTGATACAAAATATACACGTCTCGGGTGGAGAATGGTGAAATGTTGCGGATGAAAAATTATGAAAAGTTTATTAAGTGGTAGAGTGTTTTCAGTATGGTCTTTTTTCTTCTCTGCCATTGCATGTATATATACAAAAGAACCTCACAATTTTTCAGTAGACATGAAGCACTAATTTATTGTCTATCATGTATATCAATAGTAATAGTAGACTATTAGTCATAAATGGGAGATATATCCGCTGCATGTTTTTTTTTACATTTTGAGACTTTGCTCCATTTTTCTTTATTATTTGCGTGTGTCAGTAGGTTCAAAGTCTCTGCGTGTGTCAGTAAGCTCAAAGTCTTTGCTGCCATGTTATCGAGACTTAGTCTCTCTTTTTTTTTCTTTTTTTTCTTTTGCATTTGTAGTCCCCGAAGTTAGCAACGAATTACCCTTCGGTTTAATGTTCATTTCATATTTTTGCCTTTGATCACACAACTTCTAATTTAAATTTCTTGAGCCCGTAATTTATTTATTTTCGCACATACTCATCCGGCTTGTTTGGGGCAATTTTACGTCTCCTGATTGGCCCGTGTCATAATTTCACCATTTAATCTGTAAAATGAACACAAAAACAAGTAAAATGGTACAAAACTATAATTTACATAATATCACTTAATTTACATATATTATTATATATTTGCTCTTAAAACATTACACAATAATAGTAAAATGCAACAATATTTACAACTAATCACACCCCCAACAAGCTCAATACTCGTCCCGAGTTTGCAAGATTGAGTTTTATTTTTTAGTTAACTACTCATAACTCACATTCGTAGGAAACACGGTTTCATTTAGCGTATGCAATAAGCAGCTAAACCTCTAAAGCGTAAGAGGACGAGTTTTGTCTCGTGAGGGTTTACTAAAAGTACACGCACAAACGTCATAAACTAGTTCCTTTGATTTCGAAAAATATGTCATACTCAGTCCATTAAATTAGTTATCAAAGGTTCTCTAATGCAAAAGTTTAGAATAAAAAGACTAATTATGTAGAAAAGCTTGAAAACATTTTTATGACTCATTTAACTCCCTTCGACTTCCAAATAATCATATATTCTAGTCGATAAATAATTAACAATTGTATAAACGCCACTTTAACGTGCACAAGTTTTTTTTTAATACTTTTAAATAGACATTGCACAACTAGGCTTGACTACTTGTTGGAAACATAATAACAACAATAATGTAAATTAGCGACTTTATATTTTTTCTTTTTTATTTTCAACATCGCCAATCCTCCAACAAGTTATTCTTATATTATTTATTTTATTTTTCGCTTTTCGACTAGATGTGTTTGCATTTTATAAAGCATTTCTGTATACTGGAGTGCATGCGAAGTGAATTATTATTGCACCCCCATTTACCTGCATTTTTACATCGCTGGAGGCACTCAATTCATCAACTTCATCGCTGGAGGCACCCAATGTTGGATGCCACGTTCATGGTTTATCGAATGCATGATCGCGATCAAAAATACTTAAGCAAATTATTTCATGTTTTTCTTCTTTCGCTCATTTTTTTTTTCTACTACCACCTTCTAATAATAATCGATCAATAAATCAAACATGGTAGTTCAATCAGTGTGCAATTTTAGGGTAAAAACTTATACGGAAAATTAGTAAACTTTTATACAATTGCTAATTGTTTCTAAAAAATATATGACTATTCATTAAAAGACACATAAAAAGTATAGTCAAACAATTCTACATAACCGGTCATAGTATTTTATACTCTCATTAGCTTGTCCCTGATAACTTTAAGCTGCGACTCACTGAACTGTGGCATTTTTATTTTTCTCAAAAAGGAACTATTATGTGTTCGGTAGATTAATCATTTACCTAGAATTATTTTATTTTAAATTTAGTTGATTTAAAAGACTCAATTTATTCTGTAAAAAAAATTATCGAGACAGACTATCGAAACTCTTAGATGCCATCATTATGAAGCACTAACTCCTGGGTGTCTCAGCATTCGCTTACTCTATATCCAGGCCATGAGTTCGGTCCAATGAAAGGTGGTTCACTCCATTCATACAAAATATCTTATTATTTTTATATAGTTCTATATGCATTTATCATGCAGGAGTGTCTCGGTTTTCACTTACTCTACCTCCTATGAAGCTTAGAAATCGTAGTAGCGCATCATCAAAAGCCTTCATCCAACAAATTATGGAGTCGGCCACATTAAATTATTTTTATTTTCATTTTCATTAATGATAAATTTTATTTTTCCATATAATACTATTTGATCATGTAAGTACTAGTTTTATACACATAAATATATATATATATATATATACATATACGGAAAGAGATTACCCATTATGTGTTGCTTGAAATCGAATTTTCCAGACGTTCTCTCCATCTACAGACATAACATCTTGAGCAGGAGCACAATTTGTGGAGTGTCTCTGCATCATCGCTTACTCTACCTCTAATAAATTCCCACTTTAGAAATCTATTGCATGTTAATAAAACACCTTCGTCGCATTTTTTCGCATTGTATCCATTGTCGACTAACCTAAAACCGTCTCTATAGTTTGTTCTAGCACATTTATCGCATACATACAGAAAAATAGTCTTCTTCTTTGAGCATATCTACCTTTACCGCTATATGGCTTTCCTTGTAATCCCTTCTTACTCACTTCTTTAGCCTTGAACTGAATTATAGTACTGACATCCTTAGGGAGCGAACGTTGTATGCACATCGAAAACATCAATAACTGGCCATCTATATGTATATTTCCCGGACCATCTGTCATTAGAACTAAAAAGAAAATAGAAACAAATAAAAAAAAAAAAAAATTTACATATACTACTACTACTACTTCCTTCCCCCCAACTAAAATCAACATTGCCTTCAATGTTTTACCAATTATATATGTTGGGTAAGGACATATCTTCACGCGAAAACATGGGTACTACTTTTCTTCCTACTGTTTGAAGGTAAATGTACATAGTCCAAATAGTAGGTGGCTATACCGGACCATAAATGCTAGTTAAAATATTAATTTTTGTAAATTGGATCAGGCAAATGTTGTGTTGTTTCTTCAATTTTAGGATAAGTGGAAAATGGTTTTAATCGTTGGCCATTAACAGTGACTTTGTTTCCATTTAATGGATTTTGAATTTCTACCGCACCATAAGGAAATACTTTTCTTACAATATAAGGACCGCTCCACTTTGTTCTAAGTTTACCAGGAAACAAATGAAGTCTTGAGTTGTAAAGTAAAACTTTATCTAATGGTTGAAATTCTTTACCGAGAATTGATTTATCGTGAAATAATTTCTGAGGTGCTTTTTCAATTTTAGAATTCTCGTAAGTATCCTTTCTTATTTCTTCTAATTCGTTAAATTGTAGCTTACATAGGTTTCCTGCATCATCTTTTTCAAATTTTAGATTTTTTATTGCCCAAAATGCTTTATGCTCTAATTCTACACGAAAATGACATGCTTTTTTAAATAATAGACGATGAGGAGACATACCTAAAATTGTTTTGTATGTTGTACGATATTCCCAAAGTGTTTCTTTTAGTCGATTAGACCAATCTTTCCTATCAAGATTTACTGTTTTTTCTAAAATTCGTTTTATCTCTCTGTTTGCTAATTCAGCTTGTCCATTTGTTTGAGGGGTGTAAGTTGTGGAAATTTTATGAGTAACACCATATTTTATTAAAATCATTTCAAGCATTCGATTGCAAAAATGCATGTCATTATCACTAATTAAAGCTTTTGGAACTCCCAATCGAAAAATAATATTTTCGTTTAAAAAGTTTACTACAGTTTTGTCATCACCATTTTTACAAGCAATTGCTTCTACCCACTTACTCACATAATTAACAGCAACAAGTATGTAAATATTGCCAAAATAATTAGGCAAAGGTCCCATAAAATTTATACCCCAACAATCAAAAATTTCAATAATTAAAATTTGTGTTAAGGGCATCATATGTCTTCTAAAACTTCCTCCAAATTTTTGGAATTTATCACAAGCTTTGTAAAATTCATAAGTGTCATTAAACATTGACCACAAGTAAAATCCACTTTGTAAAATTGTTGTCGTAGTTTTCTTGGATAAAAAATGACCACCACATGCTTCACTATGACAAAATCTAATAATACTATCAAATTCACTATCTGGTATACATTTTCTATAAATTTGGTCAGCACAATATTTAAAAACATAGGGATCATCCCAATAAAACCTTTTAACTTCATGCAAGAATTTTCTACGATCTTGTGCAGTGAAATGTGGATGTAGTGTGTTTGTGACAAGAAAATTTGTAATATCTGCAAACCATGATAGTTGTGAAACACTAAACAATTATTCACCAGGAAAAGTGTCTCCTATTGATTTTCCATCATCTCTAAAATAATAAGTGAGTCTAGATAGATGGTCGACAACTACATTTTCTATCCATTTTTTATCTTTTACTGATACATTAAATTTTTATAATAAAATATCCAACGTAATTGTCTAGCCTTAGCATCTGACTTTGACATAAGGTATTTAAGAGCAGCATGGTCTGTAAAGACGACTACTGAAGACCCTACCAAATAAGAACAAAATTTGTCTAAGGAAAATACTACTGCTAGCATTTCTTTTTTCGTTGTTGAATAATTCATTTAGGCATTGTCAAGAGTTTTACTTGCATAGGAAATGACATGCGGTTTTTTATCTCTTCATTGTCCTAGCACAGCTCCTATTGCATAATCACTAGCATCACACATAATTTCAAAAGGAAGACTCCAATCATGAGGTTTCATTATGGGTGCAGAGGTTAACATACTTTTTAAAATATCAAATGCCTTTTGGCATACCTCATTCCAAATAAAATCTATATCATTGCCTAGGAGATGACATAGTGGACATGAAATAGTACTAAAATCTTTTATAAATCTCATATAGAAATCGGCGTGTCCTAGAAAGGATCTAATATCTTTTACGTGACCTAGTATGATACCTTGATCTACAATAAAATGATATTTTTCCCAATTAAGCATTAAGTTTGTTTCCTCACAACGAATAAGAAGTTTTTCAAAATTGGCTAAACATTGATCGAAATTATCATGAAAAATTGTAAAATCGTCCATAAATACCTCTAAAAAGTTTTCGACCATGTCACTAAAAAGTGACATCATGCACCTTTGGAAGGTGGCATGGGTATTACATAGACCAAAAGGCATCCTTCGATACGCAAAAGTATCAAATGGACATGTAAAAGTGGTTTTTTCTTGGTCTTCTAGAGCAATTTAAATTTGATTATATCCCGAATAACCATCAAGAAAACAGTAATAAGAATGACCAAGTACTCTTTCAAGTACTTGGTCAAGGAATAAGAGTGGAAAATGATATTTACGAGTTACATCATTTAATTTTCGGTAGTCAATGCACACGCGCCACCTGGTGGTGACACGTGCTGGAAGGTGTTCATTTTTTTCATTAGTTACAATTGTGACACCTGATTTTTTGGGAACTACTTGTGTTGCACTAACCCATTCGCTATCTGAGATTGGGTAGATAATTCCTACATTTAGTATTTTAAGAACTTCTAATCGGACCACTTTCTTTATGTTAGGATTTAGCCTACGCTGAGGTTGCCTAGTTCGTTTTGCTTCTTCTTCTAATAATATTCTATGTGTACATATTAAAAGACTTATACCCTTAAGATCTGAAATTGATCAACTTATGGCTGACTTATGACTTTTTAATATATTTAGCAATTTTTCCTCCTGAATTGGCTCTAAAGATGAAGAAATTACGATAGGGTATGTTTTTGTTTTCTCCTAGAAAAGCATGCTTAAGTGTAGATGGTAATTGTTTTAGCTTTAACTTTGGTGGGATTTCACTAGAAGTTGTTGGTTTAGATTCACTTGGTGGAAGTTCCTCAAAACGTGGCCTCCAATTTCCAATGACAAATAATTCACTATTGTCTAGGGATGGTTGACATTCGGTAATGTCATTCTCAAAATTCATTTCCTCTTTCTCATTAATACTCTCCAACTCACATTGTAAAAGATATCTTATGATTGTTTTATCAAATGTATTTTGTATTAGAGTATCTACACGAATTACCTCATGGACAGTTTCTTCTTCCAAGGGTTGTTTTAACTCATTGAAAATATTTAATTCGGAAGTCATGTTTCCAAACGATAAGTTCATGATTCTGTTTCGACAATTAATTAATGCATTAGATGTTGCTAAGAATGGTCGTCCTAAGATAACATGAATATTTGATTTAGGGTCGTACTCAGGATGCGTGCCTAGCACAATGAAGTCTACAGAAAAGTAGAAATTCTCAACTTGGACCAATACATTCTCTATGATTCCTCTTAGAATTTTTATAGACCTATCAGCTAATTGTAATGTGAGACGGGTTGGTTGTAATAATGCTAATCCTAGTTACTCATACACAGTATATGGCAACAGATTAACACTAGCACCTATGTCAAGCAAAGCTTTATCAATTTTATTGTTTCAATTAATACAAGAGATTGTTGGACAACCTGCATCTTTATATTTAGGAGGTGTTTTATTTTGAAGAATTGCACTTACTTGTTCCATAAGAAAAGATTTCTTCTTAATATGATGATATCTTTTAATCGTGCACAAGTCTTTTAAAAATTTGGCATATGAAGGGACTTGTTTAATTGCATCAAGAAGAGGAAGGTTTATGAGAAAGTGGTTGGTAGCCATGTGGTTGTTAACCGAGTATACCACGCTCACGGCCAGGGTTCGAACCCTGTCACCTGCGAAGTTTTGCAGGTTTTACCTCTAAAAAAGGGATAAAAAAAACAAAAAAAAAAAGAGAAAGCTTTATCTTAACTTGCCAAAACATCTCATAAATATCATTATTATTACTTGACGATATAGGTTTTTGCAGCATTGGTGGAAAAGGTGCAGGGACTTTATATTGAGAATTTATTTTTATTGTTGGTGTCGTGTCTATTTCCACTTCTTTATATTGATCTTTTGCATTTTCAGTTAATTTTATAAAATTAGTTTTATCGCTTTCATCTAACACTAAAGGGTCAGTCAAGATATTCAACTGGATTTCTTGAGACGGTTTTTCAAGAAATTCTGAAATAGTGGAAGGAATAGTCTTATCAACTTTCTTACCACTTCTTAAAATTGTTATTGATTGTACTTATTCATGGAGAGTGGACTCTCCTGAAGATGAATGGATATTAGTAACTTGAAATTGCCCTTGTGGATTAGGCCTAGATTGGCAGAAAATTTTCCTTTTTCTTGTACTTGAAGAGAATTAGTTAATTGAGAAACACTCGTTCTTAAATCCTTAATCGCTTGGGCATTTTGGGAAATAAGAGAGGCATGGTCTTTTCGACTATTCATAGAGAATTGCATAAATTCTTTTAATGTATCATCTAAACTTTTAACTTTTTAATAATTAGGAGGCGGAGCTTGATAAGATTGTTGGATAGGGTTACCATGTCGCTGATACGGTGGGTATCCAACAGGTCCTTGTATATTTTTAAAAGGATTTTCAGTGAAATTATTTCCCCATCTTAAATTAGGATGATTTTTTCAACCGGGATTATAAATGTTTGAGTAAGTGTCATTTTCATTTCTATTATATTGGCATATAGCATTTACTTGTTCTTCTTTATTATCAAGTATTGGTAGGAGACTACATTCCATTGCTGTATGACCTACTACGACACATAATCCGTATATTTCTGCTATTTGGGTAGAGTTAGAGTTTGGTTTCTTTAATGTTAATTCCTCTACTTTTCTAGATAAAGTTGCAGTTTTAGCATTTAAGGCGTCTTGTTCACTAAGTTGATACATCACTCGACCAAAAGATGTATTTTTAGAATCGTTTTTTAATGGACCTAAAGATTTCCATGTTTGTGCATTTTCAGAAAGAGCGTTTAAATAGTCAAATGTTTCGTCTGATTGTTTGTTTAAAAACTATCATTGACACATCATATCAACAAATTGTCGCGTTTGAGAATTTAGACCATCGTAAAAGAAACTTATAATGTGCCATTTTATAAAACCATGATGTGCACATGTATTTATAAGATCTTTGAAACGTTCCCAACACTTATAAAAAAAAAATCGTTTTGAGAAAAACTCATAATATGTCTTTTTACGGCATTTGTTCGATGAACGGGAAATTTTTTTAAAAAAAATTATGTTGTCATGTCACGCCATGTTCGGATACAAAAATGTTTTAAACCATTTAACCATTCTTTTGCTCTATCTTTAAGTGCAAATGAAAAAAAAAAATTAAGTTTTGTTATTTCTATTCCGTAATTTCTATCTTCTATTGTTACGCACAAATCCTCAAAATCTTTAATAAATAAGTATGGACTTTCAGAGTCCATTCCATGAAAAGTTGGCAAGAGTTGGATTATGCCCGGTCTAAAATTAAATTGGCTTGCGTTTTGAGGAAAAATAATACATGATGGAGTTGCTTCGCATTCGGGCATGAGATATTATCGTACCGTTCTATGTTCACTATTTACAACATTATCTTCGGCATTACTTCTCCTATCATGTTCATTTTGTTCCATTTCAGGTTCGAAGTTACGTTCGTTTTGTTGATTTTGTTCCATTAGATTATTAATCGTAAAATTACGTGGTGAAAGAGGGATACTATCAAATTCTACATGTTCTCTAATTAGTCGTCCTGTTTGACTACGAGTACAAGATGACATACACTATATAATTAAAAGGCAAAGAGCAATACATAAAAACAAAAATTACTATTATTGTATTACACTATGTTACCAATTATCTATGCCTTTCAGTAAGGAAACTCAAATACTTAGATATTATACTATTTTTTAAATTTTTTTTTTTTTTGAGGCTGAAACTAATATGTTGTACTATAAATGCATATGGTTGAAATTGACGAATTGTAACTTAGAGACAGTAACGAGTACTTGATGCTTAAAGTCTTGCTAACATATTGAAAGTTTGGTGCGACTTTTGAAAATATTTAAGCCTAGAATTAATGGGGTAAAGTTATACTTCTAAAACCATTAAATAAGCTGCTTCCAAATTTAGTGTTGTTGAATCTTCCAACAGATCATTATTACTATAAAGGAAATGATGCAACTTTGGCTACTAGTACACTAAAGTGTTTATGAACTATACTTATAAAAATTGTTACTGCATATTTCGTTACTACGAATTATTACTTTTTTTTAAGATGCAAAAATGTTACAACCGTCGGTATTACAGGAATTTTACCATGATTAAAGGTTAGAATGTTGGGGTTAACTATTGTAGTAGTAAATAAAATTATACTAAACACGGTAATTTTTTATTTTATTTTATTTCGTTTAAAGAAAAACTTGAAATAATTACCTAAACATTATTATGAAAAGAAAAAACAGGTACGTAACAAAGTACATGACGAGTATCAAGGAGAATAAATATTCTAATTCTCTAAAATAACGATTAATATTTGGTTCCATTTTTTTTATATATAATTTTTTTTCACATATTAACTAACCAAAAATATACTTACAGTACTTGAAAACTTTAATGTAGAATTCCCCGACAGCGGTGCCAGAAAACTTGTCTCTTCTAAAACCGCACCCAAGTTTAGGTGGTAGTTGAGTATAATCATCTCAGGATTACCCAATTATATTGTCCACACGGAATTTACTTAAGATACTTCAAAACGAAAGTGATGCCAAAGAAAATAAAATATTAACGGGGTAAAGTGTAACAATCTCACAATTAGAAACTTTTTAATAATTTTTTTAATTTAGAGGACCTTTTTGTAATATTCAAAACTTATATTTAGAGAAAAATACATATTTTTATTAATAATTAAGAGTGTTTTATTTTTAGTTTTATGAGATAAGGGTTTTCGAGAAATTATTAATCACCACTTCTATTAACCTAACATGGATAAATTAACAAAACATACTACCTTTGAAACTAAATTAATAAAAGCATATGCAAAAAATTTTAATTAACAAAAATATACTCAAAAGTTCATACCCTTATTCCAAAAGTTCATAATCTTATTTCAAAAGTTCATACCCTAATTTGTATATTTCATACCCTTATTCCAAAAGTTCATACCCTTATTTCAAAAGTTCATACCCTAATTTGTATATTTCATACCCTTATTCCAAAAGTTCATACCCTTATATCAAAAGTTCACACCCTAATTTGTATTTTTCATACTCTTATTTCAAAAGTTCATACCCTAATTTGTATTTTTCATACCGTTGTTCCAAAAGTTCATACCGTTATTTCAAAAGTTCATATCCTGATTCGTAGAGTTTACCCTTATTTTCAAATTTCATACCCCAATTTACAGAATTCATATACATAATTTTCAACTCCATACCATTAATTCACGTAATTCATACACTTATTTTTCAACATTATACACTAATTAACTAATCTAACTCTTACCCGTCCTCCGATCTCGAACTATCACGTCGCCGTCGTGGGTCTCTCTTTCGACGACCGCATCTCCGTCGACATCAACCTCGAGTTTTCGACCTCGCTGTACACTCGTCGCCCATTCCGATAGATGTGTCCGTCTCAATCTCTACGGAATAGAGAGAGAGAGGAGAAGAAAAAGATCGGAAAAATAGAGGGAAATGATGAGAGAGATCGGAAAGAGAGAGGAATGATGAGAGATCGGAGAGACTGAGAAGAAGGAGGAGAAAGTTCAGAGGGAGAGAGAGATTAGATAGAAGGTGAAAGGAGGAGAGAGAGCAAATAGATTGGGAGGGATGAATCAATTTTTTTTTTTTATTAAATATTAATTGAAATTATATTTTTGATAATTTAACTTTTGAATATATGTTTTTCTTAATATAATATGGATAGGGTTATGTTTATGTTAATTGCCTCAATTACTAAATGTGTCAAAAGTAATTTTGTCGACAATTAGTCAAAACTTGATAAACTCATAATAATAACAAACTTTTATTAACGATAAATAACCATTATTATTGATAGAATTCCTTCTAATCAATATGTAAATGAACAAAATATATAATGTTAAAAGAACGTAATCATCATCAACACAAACGTTTTAATAATAAAGTGGGGCATTACCTCCTAAACCCTTTATTAAAATTAAGCTAATATAATAATAAGCAACAATACACAATAATAAAATTAAAACATATTAATTAAAGAGTGATAGAATGATGATACAAAATATACACGTCTCAGATGGAGAATGGTGAAATGTTGCGGATGAAAAATTATGAAAAGTTTACAAAGTGGTAGAGTGTTTTCCGTATGGTCTTTTTTCTTCTCTACCATTGCATGTATATATACAAAAGAACCTCACAATTTTCCGGTAGACATGATGTACTAATTTATTGTATATGTTGTATATCAATAGTAATAGTAGACTAGTAGTCATAAATGGAAGATATATTCGTTGCATGTTTTTTTGATATTTTGAGATTTTGCTTCATTTTTCTTTATTATTTGCGTGTGTCAGTAAGCTCAAAGTGTTTGCATGTCACTAACCTCAAAGTTTTTGCTACCATGGTATGTTATGGAGACTTAGTTTCCTTTTTTTTCTTTTGCATTTGTAATCCCCGGAGTTAGCAACGAATTACCCTTCGGTTTATTGTTCATTTCGTCTTTTTGACTTTAATCGCACAACTTCTAATTTAAATTTTTTGAGTCCGTAATTTTTTATTTTCGCACATACTCGTCCGGCTTGTTTGGGACAATTTTACGTCTCCTGATTGTCCCGCGTCATAGTTTCACCATTTAATCTGTAAAATGAACACAAAAATAAGTAAAATAGTATAAAAATATAATTTACCTAATAACACTTAATTTACACATATTATTATATATTTGTTGTTAAAACATTACGCAATAATAATAAAATTTTATAATATTTACAACTAATCAATATCGTTCTAGTAGACGCAACAAAAATATCGTTTTGCGTAGGTAAACAAATCTGGAATCCACCAGAAAATAACAAGTAATCTATTAGAGAGAGAAACTCCAAAACATATATTATTTGATAGAAAATTTGGTATCGCTTACATCATGATGAGACGTCTTTATATAGGCTAATAAGAATGCAAAAGGATTTAGAATTATTAAATAAAAGAATATAAAACAACTTATGTTACATGAATTAAAGCAATTCATGTACAAACTATTCCCCTGAATAAACATATTCATGTACTAACTTTATTAAGTTGATGTATCCTGTATCAACGAAAGTGAAAGAAAAATAGAAGAAAGGAGGCAGGGAGTGAAGTAGAGTAGGAGGGGAAAGCGATATTATAAGGTGTAAGATTATATTTCAAAAAAAAGTTGTAAGATTTGCTCTTTGGTTTTGGAAAAACACTTATTTGCAGATGGTAAAATCTAAATGAGATCAAAACCAAATTACTCCAACAAATCGTGATTTGCTGAATATGTCTCTTATTTCATCACTTTCATGATTAACTATTAGAATCTCTTTTCGATTAGTTGGAACCAATTAGCCGACCTAAAAATATCTCAAGACGAGGTCAGTGACCAGTAAAATATTTGGGGACCAGAATGTCGGTCGTAGTTCATGTTTGTGTTGCAACTCGTTGTCCCTAAATAACCTTGCCTATGTTTGAGGAAGAGTGAAATTAAAGATAGTAATATAATAAGATTCTTATATAAAGTTACGATAAATACCCACAAAAATACTATCACATCAAAACTTTTCGTGTTCAAAATGTAAAGAATATAGTGATAATTTTAAAAATATTTACATATGAAAATAAAATAAAAACTAATCAGTTATTTCTTTGTTTTTCTTTATTTTTTGCCACTTTTTTGGAGTTTTTTCAGGTTCCCGACTTTTTAAAGGTTTTTTTAGCACTTTTTTGGTTTTTTCGGGTTCTCGATTTTTGTGAACTTTTTTCATTCTTTTTGTGATTTTGGATTTTTCTTTGTTTTTTTTACTTTTTTTAACCATTTTTTGGGCTTTTTCGGGTTCCCGACTTTTTAAAAGGTTTTTTCAGCCTTTTTTGGGTTTTTTCGGATTCTCAAATTTTTTGAACTTTTTTCATTTTTTTGTGAATTTGGATTCTTATTGGTTTTTTTATTTTTTAATACTTTTTGGATTTTTTTGGGTTCCCGACTTTTTTAAAGGTTTTTCCAGCATTTTTTGGGTTTTTTCGGGTTTTCGACTTTTTTGAACTTTTTTTATTTTTTGTTGTAATTTTATTTTTTTCGGTTTAGAAATTATTTTAACATTAAATGATGTATTATTTTGTGGGAAAAAAATGATGATTTAGAAAGAAAGAGGAGAGAGAGGAGAAAGAGAAATTTTTTGATAAGTGAGGAGAAATATATATTTTTTTCTATTTTGGGTCAATTGTATGTTTTGTAATAATTTGTTTGGGTTGTATGTTTTGGTAATATTTCATAACACATTGTATGTTTTGGGAATTGACCCAATTGGGCTCCTTTGCTTAATACTTTGTTTTCCACATTTTTTAACTTTTATCTTAAGTTTTATGTGGAATGCGGTGCCAATTCATTTTCATAGTTTGCTGAATTTTCACGATTATGAGTTAACATTGATTGATGTTATATGAAAATTGTCTTCGTTTGACTTGAATTCATGAGTGTGCTGATCAGAACGAAACTCACATGTGAGCATACCACTTTCATTTTGTATAAATGGCTTCATATTTATTCTAAAAAATAGTTTCGACTTCCACGGTTTATAAAGAAATTGCAAATTGTATGTGTTTTTATCAAAAAATAAATTTGTCTGGGCACAATCAGGCTGTTGGCGGCTCCTCAACGTTTGCTTGCCACTGTGTGCCATTTTCTACCTTGGTGTTGATAACTTGATATTGTGAATTTCGATAGGTTGGTATTCAAATGGATTTTTGTAGATTCCTATCTAAACTGTGAAACTTGATTGTATGGGGTACTAGTTATTAAAAGTCAGTGGATGGTTTACAAAAGTCATAATGATATTTTCACGAGCTGTACTTCCTTGCGAGTTTTATGAGATTGAAACTGTAAATGAATTGGAATAGATTCGTTCTCTTTCATTTGAGTTGGTATTCACGCACCTACTTTTGGCAGGGTCTGTTTCATTTGTAGTCATTAATTTTCAGGTTTTATATCGGTTCTACAACATACTATATCACCAGGATTCTATGCTTTAGCCTTAGTCTAGTATAATAAAATTAAGAACATAGTTTTTTAGAGCAGAATTGTTTTTTGAAATTGTCATTTACGTATTATAAAAAGTAGGTAACTACATAAGAGAGGAAGAATTCCAACTTCGCATTAGATTTCTTACATTATCATTTGTTGACATTTAGAGGGAAGTTCAGCATTAAGCTTTTGTGAGGTTAGATTCATAGAAGAATAAGTTATTACTATGTCCTAGTATTGCCGTGAATGTGTTTTTTTAAATAAATGGAATTATTCTTTTTAATGTCTATTGTCTTTAAAGATACGGGGGTGATTTGAAACTACCCATAATATATGCAGTTATTTCCAATTTACCTTGATTATTTACGTTGAGTGATAGTGATTAGCATTGCCTGTATTACTTGGTTCACGTGGATTGGGAATCATGTTTTGTGGGGAAGTTTGTTATCCTGTTAAGGTTTTGTTTTCAGACTGCAACTTCGTATGATAAAATACAAAGTAAATAAGAAAGAGAGGGATGTGTATAAGTTATTTTTGTGTATTATTCTCCACACTATTAACATTTACAAAGGCTATATTTATAGCCAAGTCTTCTGTAATGATATGGTAAGAAATTACATAAATCAAGGAGAATATATATGTAGTAAAAGCTAATTGCTAATTGCTCATCAATCAAATATGTGCATGCCTTATGTATATCCAATGATTGGTGATTTGAAGGGATTATGAGGTCACGTTTCTATTTGCTTTAACACCCTCCCGCAATCGCAACGGTAAGGGACGAAGGTTGAGATTGGTAACGAAACGAGTAAATCTGGCAGCTACTAACGGTTTCGTGAGTACGTCAGCAAGTTGATCATGTGTAGAAATTAATCGAACATCCAACAGTTTATTTGCTACGCGATCTCGTACAAAGTGATAGTCGATTTCGATGTGTTTGGTGCGGGCATGAAAGGCTGGATTTGCCGTAAGATACGTCGCACCTATATTGTCACAGAATAGAATCGGCGGATTTGGTGCAGACACTTGCAACTCTTTAAGTAAAGATTGTAACCAAATAAGTTCAGCTGTTGTATTAGCTACCGCTGGATATTCAGCCTCGGTGCTAGAACGAGACACCGTATGTTGCTTTTTAGAGGACCAAGAGATAAGATTTGTGCCAATAAAAACACAATACCCAGTCGTAGATCGACGATCGTCGGGGCATCCTGCCCAATCCGCATCTGAAAATGCACGAATATGGAGAGAGGAGTCGCGACGAATAAAGAGACCATGATCAATTGTTAACTTAAGATAGCGTAAAATCCGTTTCACGGCCGCCCAATGAGAGACACAAGGGCGATGAAGATATTGACACACTTTATTCACGGAAAATGAAATATCGGGCCGTGTAAGGGAAAGATACTGCAAGGCACCTACAATACTACGATACGTGGTTGGGTCTTCGAAGGGAGGGCTATCAGCAAGGCGAAGTGGTGTAGGGGACATTGGTGAAGAGACCGGTTTTGCCTCGAGCATATTGGCACGTTTCAAGAGGTTGTATACATAATGATGTTGTGAGAGTAATATGCCACCAGGAATATTATGTGCTGTAACCCCCAAAAAATTATAAAGAGGACCAAGTTCACGTACAGCAAAGGCTATTTTCAAATTAGAGATAAGTGCATCAATATCGCTAGAAGATGACCCAGTAATAATAATGTCGTCTACGTACACGAGTACATAAAGACGCGTTTCTTTGTGACATCGAATAAATAATGAACTATCAGACTTGCTTGCGTGAAAACCCAAGGTTATTAAACGTTGACTAAGACAAGAGTACCATGCACGCGGTGCCTGTTTCAGGCCATAAAGAGAGCGTTGTAACTTGCACACGTGATTAGGAGACGTCGCATGTACGAACCCTGGAGGTTGTTGCATATATACATCTTCCGTTAAATAACCGTGTAAAAATGCGTTGCTAATGTCGAGTTGAGAAGTACGCCAACCTGCAGAAATAGCCAAAGATAAAACCAAACGAATAGTAATTGGCTTAATAACTGGAGCAAATGTCTCTCCATAATCAATTCCTTCTCTTTGATGGAATCCCTTGGCCACTAGACGGGCCTTGTACCTATCAATAGAGCCATCGGGTTTTCGTTTTATTTTATATACCCATTTACAACCTACAATATTATGTGAAGAAGACGGTGGAACAAGTGTCCAGGTGCCATTTCGTAGTAGCGCATTAAACTCTGAGCTCATTGCCTCACGCCAATTCGGGTTCTTAACTGCCTCGGTATAACAAGATGGCTCAGTTTCAATAGAATCACACTCAGTTAGGAATGTACGTGGTAGTGGCCAACGGATCATTCCATCGGGTAAGGCTTTGGGACAAGATATTCGGTTTTGTGCCCGGGTGAGCATCGGATGGGCTCGAGGGCCTGCCGGAGGTGACGGGCTAGGTTCAGTCGAGACCGGTTGGGGTAGTGGGCTAGGCTCGAATCTTGGTG
The DNA here is from genome assembly GCA_963682055.1 of Primula veris. Lineage (NCBI taxonomy): Eukaryota > Viridiplantae > Streptophyta > Magnoliopsida > Ericales > Primulaceae > Primula > Primula veris. The sequence goes on along the minus strand of OY821747.1, from coordinate 16,251,183 downwards.
AGGGAGGTGGGCTGTTCATGTCCGGAGGTGGGCTTAAATTAGTTGTAGGCAGAGGTGACATGGATCGTCTTTCATGGGAATTTGGAGTGGTGTTGTGGTGTACAGAAGTATTAGGAGGGAGTTCAGCTGGAGTATGCATGACATGTGTATTTCTACTTGTTGGAACTGGAATAGAAATATTAGGCATGATGGTGTAATGTTGGTCAACATGTGTGTCTTGTTCTTTAAATGTCAAGGAGTTTTTAGAAAATGGGAAATTCGTTTCATCAAAAGTAACGTGACGAGCAATATATACGCGGCCAGTGCTAGGATCAAGACATCGATAACCTAGGTGCGAAATACTATAGCCAAGAAACACACAAGTGGTTGACCTTTGTTGTAATTTATTTTTGTTATAAGGACGTAGTAAGGGCCAACATGCACACCCAAAAACACGTAATATATTATAATCAGGTTGCTTTTGAAAGAGTGTTTCATATGGAGTTCTTGATTTTAAAATCGTTGTTGGTAATCGGTTTATTAAATGACATGAGGTTCGAAAAGCTTCATCCCAAAAGCGTGTTGGAACTGAGCCAGCCCCAAGTAGAGCAAGTCCGGTCTCAACAATATGGCGGTGTTTCCGTTCTACGACACCATTTTGGTGATGGGTATGTGGACATGTTAAGCGATGATTAATTCCTTGTGTCTGAAGAAAATTATTAAGAGAACGGTATTCCCCACCCCAATCACTTTGCACTGAAATAATTTTTCTATTTAAAAAACGTTCTATATTTTTTTGGAATTGTGTAAAAATATTAGTAACTTCTGATTTTGCAGTGATAGGATAAAGCCAAGTAAAGCGACTATATGAATCAACGAAAGAAACATAATATTTATTTCCATTATGAGAAACGCAAGGAGAAGCTCCCCATACATCAGTATAGATTAATTCTAATGGATATTTGGCTTTTAAATCGGAAGAAGGAAAATGCAATCTATGACTTTTCGCTCGTTGGCACGCTTCACAAAGCGAATAATTTTTATTTTCTAAAACTGGTAAATTAAACTTTGAAATAATTTGATTAACGATACGAAAAGCAGGGTGTCCTAGTCTATGGTGCCATCTAGTGGTAGTGGCATGCGAATCTAAGTGCGTAGTAAATGCTTCATTGGCATAATATCTCGGCCACGTATATAATCCGTCCCTAGTCTTTCCGCGTAGTAAAATATTTCCTGTTTTGAGATCCTTGACAAAAAACAAATCAGGTAAGAATTCAACGGATACGTTGTTGTCACGAGTAAACTGGCTAATAGAAATAAGATTTTTTTAATGGTAGGAACATGTAAAAGGTTATTTAAAGTAAAGGAAGAAGTGGGTGTAACGAGTTTAGCAATACCGGTGTTTTGGATGGGTAATCCTTGGCCATTTCCGACGCGTACAATATCTGAACCAATGTAATCTTTTGAATACAAATTAAGATTCTCCAAGTCATGAGTCAAATGATGAGTAGATCCGGTGTCAGGATACCATGTGGAATCACTCATTGAACCTGAGCTAGAGGCAAAGGCATTAAATGGCGATGGTGTAGAGTTGCGATTTTGAAGTTGTTGTTGTAGACGACGACATTGTTTGGCCGTGTGTCCAGGTTTCGAACAATATTGACAAACAAGATTATTGTAATCAGAGTACCTATTAATAAGTCCGCCACGATAACCTTGTGACCGACCACCGCCTCGACCGCGACGAACACTACCACTGTTGAGATTCTGCCCACGGTTGATGTTGTTGCCTGATGAGGATCCCCACTGATTGTTCGCCGGAGTTTGAGGGTTATGATCGTAGCTAGTAACATTTGCACTAGGGTTTCCAAGGTCAGGGGCAGGTGGGCGTTGTTGTCGGTTGTCGTAGCTACAAAGGTGATGGAATACAGATTCCATAGACATAGGTGTGTCTCTTATAGTGAGGGAAGTGACTAATGTGTCATATTCTGGACCAAGTTCAGCTAGGAGATAATCGACAAGGTCACTATCAGTTATAGCATGACCAGCTGCAGCGAGTAGGTCGCCAAGTTCTTGAACATTCTTGACGTATTTGACCATTGGTGTGTCACCTTTTCGTATAGTGGAAAGGTCACGTTTAAGTTGGAGGACCCGTGCTTGATTTTGGGAAGAGAAAAAGCGCTCGAGGCGAAGCCAAAGGGAGCGAGACGTTGTTTCATTGATGACATGTGCAAGGATATCCTCGCTTAGGGACGAGATTAGAGCAGAGAGAATGATTTGATCTTGTTGCTTCCAATGTTGAGTGAGCGTGTCGTATGCGGCAGCAATAGTTGGTGTAATATCAGCAGGAGAAGGTGGGTATGTAGGCATGGGAATGGTCCCATCAATATATCCGAAGAGTTTTTGTCCTCGAAGGTATGGTAGGATTTGAGCTCGCCACAACAAATAGTTATCTTTGTTGAGTTTTATGGTTAAAGCATGGTGAAGGTTGGTGAAAGTTACAGCGTTGGGAGGAGTTGGCAAGGTGGCTGGACTTGATTTGGCGGAATTTAGCATTGCAAGAAGAGCGGATAAGTTTTCAGCGAGGGAGGTTAAATTAATTTCGGTGGTTGGTATGGACGGGGTAACATCGTCTGTGGTGGAGGTACTGTCTATGGCCATGGAGATCGTAGGATAAAAAAAAGACGTTTGTCAAAAGGCTCTTGATACCATATGATGAAATACAAAGTAAATAAGAAAGAGAGGGATGTGTATAAGTTATTTTTATGTATTATTCTCCACACTATTAACATTTACAAAGGCTATATTTATAGCCAAGTCTTTTGTAATGATATGGTAAGAAATTACATAAATCAAGGAGAATATATATGTAGTAAAAGCTAATTGCTAATTGCTCATCAATCAAATATGTGCATGCCTTATGTATATCCAATGATTGGTGATTTGAAGGGATTATGAGGTCACGTTTCTATTTGCTTTAACACTTCGAATTACACTTCGACACTTTTGAGACTCTGTTCAATTATTTATTTATATTGCGAGTTTCCTTGCCGAGCTCTTGTTTTGTCCATTCATTTTTTCTATTATTGAATTTTAGAGAACGCCAGCAATTTCTTCTATTGTTTTGTTGGTGATGGGAGAAATAATTTGGTTGTGTTAGTGTACTTTCAGCCATGGTGTTAAATTTAGCATTTTCTTGTAAGGGTGATGTGGATTGTTTGGTGGAGTGTGCGTACTTTTACTATTATGTCTTGAGGTAAATAATTGTATACTGTCGTGTATTACAGTCATGCATACAGGTTGCAATGAATTTTGTTTCACCTGAAAATGTCGACCGATGTGTACGTTTGACAAAAGAAATACGTAAGCTTCCCAAAAATCATAGAGCAAAGCAAGACAAGTTAGAGATATCGCACCTCACTTCTATCTGTGTAGCGATAGTCAGGATTTCTTTTAGTATATTTTAATTATGATTTAGTCCCATGCAGTGATGAACTCTTTCCTTTTTCTTCTTTTTCTTTGGTGTGTTTTTTTGAAGGTTGATGTAGGATAATATTTTGTAGCATATTTCTTAACATCTTTAATCCAAGCCAACAATTGGGAAATCTCCTTAAAAGTTTTTGTAAGGTCATTCAAGTGTTGCCAATCCCTAAAATGCCATGCTCACATTGTGGATGAACCTAGGCAGTGTAGTCTTGCCGCCTACTTTGACGGTTTATTACGTAATAACTTTTTCATCTGAGAAAAACTTGTTAAAATCCAGAACCATAAATTGAAAATTGAAGTTAAATTAACATAAGATGGAAGATATATTTTATTTCCTTTGAATAGAGGCGCCAATATTTACGTGTATTTTTCGAGTGACGCATTTATATAGTTTCATCTTCATAGGGTAGACTATAACAAGGCAGTTCATGTCAATGTCATCAATTAGGCACGGCGCGCCTATTCTATATTACTATTTTTCTATTTATTTCTTATAAAAGTGAAAAAGTGAAAAAGTGACACTGCCTGTATGTGCTGATTGAATATTTAGTGTTTTTTTAATGCATTTGCTGAAGAAAATTTTCTGTTACCGGTGAAGAAAATGAGTCTTCTTGCAATAGAAAATGCTCTGTATAACTTTGAGATACTTGAAAGGTATGTGGCAGGAGATGCAAAACCATAATTTCATTTCCATTAATTCTATCTCCAGTTTTTCTCATTTTTGCTGTAGTAATAGCAGGAACTTGATTAAAATTTGAACAATTAATCAGTTGTCAGCCAATAATTTTAGCAACGTTGTGAATTTTAGTACCACTATGAATTAGGTCGTCTTATTAACTCAATAAACTGTTTTCTCATAGAAAGGCAATTTTTAGTGCTCCATTTGTTAACTAGCATTATAGAAGTTTTGCCGAATTTGGTCGACACAATATTCCTTTCTGGTTGGACTTCCAATGGAACAAACTATCTCTTTGATGTTATATAAGGCTTTTATTTTTATGATGAATGAGACATTTAATTATTCGCTGACTAAAGACATGAATAATTCTTCATCGCGGGCATACTAATTGTTTCCTAATTCTCAATTATATAGCAGAAGAACTTCCAAGGCTAAAGAGAGGAGTAGGAAATGATGTGGAAGGATAAGTAATATTTTTGGACCTGCATCAGCTTTTGAGAATGATTTGAGAAATTTTGTCAACTGATTCGTCCCAAAGTTGTGGATGCGCACTTATGGTTTGTTCAGATATTGTTTTGTTCTCATAAAATTAATTCTCTGTATCGTTCCAATTTATCGGATGTCCCGCGAAGGGACCTAGTAAAATTAATTCAGGTGTGGTTTTCTTGTGTCTAAAGATCTAGTTAGTTTTCGCGTTTCTTTTCCTGTACAATCATATTTGTAATTAAGTAATACTATATATAAAGGTTAAACTCAGCAGTGAATAGTGATAATAAACAATAGTAATCCAGTATAGAAAGAGTTAGGTGTAACTATAATTGTGGTCTACTTCTCGCATCCTATACATAAACAAATAACTCTTATTTCACCGTTGTTTTTATCTTAATTAGTTACGGATATTACTTGTACAAACAACATCCAATTGAGTCATATACCCGTAAAAAAGTAGCTATTATATATAGGTAACAAAATAAGTTATATATCAGTTGATTTTGCGACAGTTTTGTCTGACTTCTCCATCGGAACCTTGTTTAACATCAAGTAATCCCATTTTGAGCATAGCTTGCTGAAAATCAAGGAAAAACATTGCTTGGTTAAGTGCATACGCATTAACAACACTTCTAGTTCTCGGATTCACATCATATAATGTTTGGTCCGATGTTAATACCCCAGCTCTATTTCTGAGGCCATTAAAATAATTATTGTCGAACATGTTTCTCGTCATATCGAATGCTTGTTCTGTGTTATCCCCTGCATTGCATGTTTTGGAAAGTGTCTTCATAAAGTTCGCATCTAACGTTGGATCAACTTCGTGAGTTGAATCAAATTTGCTCAAGCGACCCTTGAATGACGAGCACCTTGCTACTCCCAGTGTATGTGCCCCTGCCATTTATTTTTGTATCAGAAACTTATCATATTAAAAAAAATTGATTAGAAGTTCGAGTCGTGATCATCATGACCAAATTTCCTCAATAATTGCAAATACTACTACAATAAGAGGATGGTCTCCAAATTTCCTAAATAATTGTAAACTGATGGTGTCCAAATTCTAGACTGGTCCTCATTGTTTCATTGAAGCACTCGTAGAACACTGATTTTGAAAGTGCAATGGATTTAGGTTCAAATACTTGATAGAGGTTCCCTTTAGTAGTGTATTATCAATGTAGATAGTAAATAATAATGACAAGACAAGTTACTTTAAAACAAAACCACACGTTGGATCAATCGAGACGATTGACTTTTCCTTCTATTAGTCTCTTCAATCCTATTTAATTGTCCATTACGAACCTACGTGTAATTTTGATCGGCCAAGAACTTGTATCAAAATTGTCAGAATGAAAATTTTCAAAAATTGATCATATAGTTCAAATGTTAAATTTTATGATTAGATTTAAAAAATTCATTTTGACAATTTTGATACAAGTTATAAGCCGGTCAAAATTACACGTAATTTCGTAATGGATAATTAAATGGGAACAGATGGAGTAATTAATAAATAATAGTATCATTGATGTTTTTCGGAGCTCAAGTACTACTATTGTTGGTATCTAAAGTATGGGGACCAAGTCGATTTTATTTTGAACTATAGGAAGTTAGGAACTATTTCCGTATCAACCATGTAATTAGGGAGACCAGCGCCAAAGGGAGGAAGTATAAATGGGGTGCTAAATTTACATTAAAAAAATTGTTTAAGTGAAAAAAAACAAATCAATATGAGGGTGTCAAATCACGTCTTAAACAAATTAGTAAAAATACAATATTATTTTTTAAAATAAAATTATTGGTGCTATGCCCGACCTATCCAAACAATCTAATCATATAAAAAATACCATGCCTATTGATAGTGTCTATAAATAAAATAAGATATGCTACCGTTCCTTAAAGTTATCCCATCCAAACCGATATACAAAGTTGGACAAAACTTTTTTCTAATTTATAAAAAATTCCGCTAATGTTATTATATTATATGAACAATTATAAAAGTATAAAAAGGGGTAAAAGAATTGGTAAAAAAAATGTCACCTGATAAAGCCACCATATCTTGAGCATTAAGACCACGTTGTGCAAACATTGAGATGAGTTGTGAACTGTTTAAAAAGGGAGAAGGCAGGTTTATTGTGTCTTGGATTTTGGACCTCATTCCATCTTTTCTTCCTTTGGGTATCTCATACACTGGTCCACCAGACTAGTAATTCATTTCCACAAATTAGCAAAAAAACAAATACATACTGTTTATTATAAAAATGAAGAGATATCTTCTGTATATTATTACTAGTTTATTACATTACATTCAGGTAGATGGTTCATGAAACTTTTTTTTCTCAAATAAAAAAATTAACACTATACATATCTACCTTTTATAACAAATGAAAATTCATTTACTATCTATGTTATATGGTGTTTCAAGCACCCCTAATTTCTAAAGCATAACAAACTTTAGGGTTTATTATACTTTTATACCTTTAAATATGTTCACCTTTTCGTTTAAAACCACAAACTATGAACTTTATTTTTAGTGCTATGAACTTTGATTTTTTTTTTTAGTTTAGTACAATTCCGTCAACTCTAATTACGTTTTCGATGGAATCCGTTAAAATAAGGGGTATTTTGATCATTTCATTACAATATTTCCAATAAGACTGACGTTTGGTAAAAAAAATAATGGGCAGAATGGTATAAAAAACTAACGTTTCAATAGTTTAAGGTACTAAATGGAAAAAGTCATAGATCGTGGTACTAAACGAAAAAGTATCCATACTTAAAGTACTAAAATATAATAAATACAAACTTTAAGTCTTAACGTTTGTCCAAACACAGAAGACTAGAGTGCAGTTTGCAAAAACTAACTTGTAAAAATTCTAAAAAATACAACATAAAAGCAAGTTATGTCTTACAAAGAAAACAGCATCTCTAGCAGCCATGGCAACAATGTCAGCACAAGATACAATCCCAGGGCATCGATTTTCGAGTTGTTGTTTGATGTCATCAATAATTTCATAACCACGCAAGCTCAAATTCGCCGGTGAGTCCTTTTCTGCTGTATTATCCTTCGTTGAATCTATCAGGATTGAGGCATCACATCCCTGCACAAGCGCGTTTAAATTCAATTTACATAATTAAACAAATTAAAAATAACACATAAAACAATCGATTAAACAAATATTTACTTTTATATTATTCCCAATACATGTGATACTATATGAATCGTCACTTTAAGGACTTGTTCAGATGCAATTTTGTAAATAAGTTGTCTTGTTTAATGCAGAATAAATTTGATTCATTCAGCCCAAAAGTAACTTGTAGCTTTTACAAATCATAAGTGCAAAATTCAGTTCAGCTAATAAGCAAAAAACACATGAAAGAGAGCTTAAAAGATGCAACCAGAAAACCTGAATGAAGCAGTCATGAAAATGCATCCTAAGAAGGGGAGCAGCAAGAGTAGGGTCATTTTGCAAAGCTCTATTTATGGAATTCTTGATAATGAGATCAGCAAATGGGCAGCTCATCATATAGTAATTCATGCTCAAAGCCTGTGCTCCATATGACACTATTAATATTACAACTATTCCCCCTATCATGTAACTATTACGAACATTTTCCATATCGTCGATCTTATATTGTTTTGCCTCGCTCTATTGATTACTTGATCTAGCCAAGACACATACGTCTATATATGCAAGCTAGTGCATGGTAGCTAGAATTAAATAAATAAAACACAGAAATGTGTAGATTATGGATGATGACACGGTAAAGTTGAAGAAAGTGGTCGTAGCTTTCACCACCAAAACTAGGCATATCCATTTAGCTATTTTATGATGTTAAAAAATCTGAGTGTTGCAATATTGTTATGTTTTCAAACTGATTTTATAGTTTGAGTATACTGTCTCTAATTTGCATCATTTTTGGTAAAACAATAAAAGAATTACTCTAGCTAGCATGTGTATAGACCTGGGAAACTTGAAAGTGGCCATGAGTGTAGAAATTTGTGGAAACCTAGCAAACGAGTGTTAAGTGATGTTTGGACTTTTGGAGCTGTGGTGTAGGTATGTTAGAGGGTCATTTCATTATTTGTATTCGGCACTCCACGTTCAAAATTGACAAAAATTAAGTGACTAAAAAATCAAAAGGCAACTTAAACCGCCGCTTACATGGAGTTTCGTAAACTTCGAAGGTACTACTCAATGTGATGAGCTTGAGATCAAATAACTAAACTTAGTTCGGTGGTATCGAACAAAATAGCTAAATATTCTTAGGCAAAAAGAAATCAAATGGACACCCTTCTTTTAGTACATCATGTATTAAATTAACCATATGCTCCATGTACATGATAAGACACATACTCAAAATAAAATCTAAAAACAAAATGCACTTTGAACCATGTTGATCATGTGAAAGGAGAATGTTAACACCGAGACTTAAGCTCGATGGCACGATCATGATATACAATCAAGTTCTAGTTAAAATTCATTTAATTACCACCCCAACTCACGGGAGGAACTAAGTATGGACTAAACGGGCATAGCTAGCACCCTCATATTAATAAGAAATCTAAAAATTCCAATTATTTTGTTGAAAAGTTGACAATTATAACCTTTCAGCATCCCATAATTACAAAAATAATAATATAAACATGCAATTCAACCTCACACACATTTAAATACTCGTTCCGCCATTTTCCCAATCATAAATTTAAAATCAGACATTCATATTGCTAGCAAGCTGGTTTCCTCATTTGATTTGTTGTTGACTATTGAGTACTGAAAAATGACTGGATGAAATCACTAACTCATGCATTGGGCCAAGGCATTTGATTGTTTGTTTACTTATTTTTTCAAAGGCAACTTTTTTCAGTGGTATAGTGGGGTAATTAGATGTTATTGTATGTGATTACAACATGAGTGCTAGGTACACGGTTTTTAAAATTTTGACTTATCACTTATGCTTTGCCATCGTGTTCCATTACTTTAAGATACAATTGCTTCTAAGCTACTCTGTTTTGTTCCAGAATTATGTTTATCCACCGAAGGTTTTTAGTCTGTCAAGTTTCAAATAAAACGCAGATTACACTGCACTGATTAAATTTCAATTACAATTCAAGAACCTTGTTGCAACTTGCAAGTTTTTTCCAACTAAATCAACAATAAACTAATTAGCGGAGAGAAACGTTATGTTTGCACCATAATTTTATACCTAAAATTACTATAAATACAAAGGTATTAACATGAAGAAAAAAAAAAAAAGAGGTTGGATTAAAAGACTTCAAAATTTCTGGATTAACGCGTAGACCGTAGATTAAATCTACGGTTTACAGTATTCACTGTAAACCGTAGATTTAATCTACGGTTTGGATCAAATGAATACAAACCGTAGATTAAATCTACGGTTTACAGTGAATCACTGTAAACCGTAGATTTAATCTACGGTCTGTGTAATTTCTGCAGAAATTACACAGTCAGTCCCTGCTTTTCAAAATTACACAGTCAGTCCCTGCACAAAAATTACACAGACAGTCCCTTGAAAACAGAATTTCACGTTTTTTTTAAAAAAAAATAAACTTTTATACTATACTCTCTCTCTTTCTCTCAAAAACCCCCAATTTTCATCCCAAAAAACCACCCAAATCAATCAAACACATTACCTATCAAATTAATTAACAAAAAAACCCCAAATCATCAATCAAATTTATCCATAATTCAAGGGTATATCTTTTATTCTCTAATTTATTATTTATATTGTGTAATTTCAATTTGTAAAATAGGAAAAAATATATAAAATATGCAAATTGATTATTCACTTAGCTATATATAATTGTTTGTTGTTTGTTTATATTAATTATAGAAATTATAATAATTGTTGATATTTGTCCCATTTTTGCATTTTTTTTTTTTTGTGTAATTTTAATTTGTAAACTAGGAAAAAATATATAAAATATGCAAAACCATAATTCACTTAGCTATATATAATTGTTTGTTGTTTGTTTATATTAATTATAGAAATTATAATAATTGTTGATATTTGTCCCATTTTTGCATGTTTTTTTATTTTGTGTTTGGTTAATTTCAATTGTTGATAATTGTTGATAATGTGTTTGGTTATGATTAAAAAATTGAGTTATGATTGTTTGGTTTATGATTAAATGTGTGTTTGGTTATGATTAAAAAATTGAGTTATTATTGTTTGGTTTATGATTAAATGTGTGCTTGGTTATGATTAAAAAATTGAATTATTATTGTTTGGTTTATGATTAAATGTGTGTTTGGTTATGATTAAAAATTGAGTTATTATTGTTTGGTTTTATGATTAAATGTGTTTGGTTATGATTAAAAAATGGAGTTATTATTGTTTGGTTTATGATTAAATGTGTGTTTGGTTATGATTAAAAAATTGAATTATTATTGTTTGGTTTATGATTAAATGTGTGTTTGGTTATGATTAAAAAATTGAATTATTATTGTTTGGTTTATGATTAAATGTGTGTTTGGTTATGATTAAAAAATTGAGTTATTATTGTTTGTTTTATGATTAAATGTGTGTTTGGTTATGATTAAAAAATGGAGTTATTATTGTTTGGTTTATGATTAAATGTGTGTTTGGTTATGATTAAAAAATTGAATTAGTATTGTTTGGTTTTATGATTAAATGTGTGTTTGGTTATGATTAAAAAATTGAGTTATTATTGTTTGGTTTATGATTAAATGTGTGTTTGGTTATGATTAAAAAATTGAATTATTATTGTTTGGTTTATGATTAAATGTGTGTTTGGTTATGATTAAAAAATTGAGTTATTATTGTTTGATTATGATTGTTTGGTTATAATTGTTTTGGTTATCATTAATTGGTTATAATTGAGTTATCATTGTTTGGTTATCATTAATTGGTTATGATTGTTTGGTTATCATTAATTGGTTATCATTGTTTGGTTATCATTAATTGGTTATTAATTGGTTATTTTATCATTGTTTGGTTATCATTAACTGAGTTATATTTGGTTATCACAGTTAGAATGGCAGATCCAGGTCCACATATTAAAGGCAGGTTGGGTATTTTACGACAGACCGGTCACATTTCTAATCAGACTTGGGATGCTGGAAGAGAAGCGGGTAGAGGAGATGCCAATAAGATTAGGGTTTATAATTATAGTTGGCAGATACCGACGCCTGAAAGGGTAGTTGAAAATATGATTAGGGCTGGTTTTTACGGTATTCACAGTATAGGTAATTATACCTTAGACCGAGGCTTGCTTACAGCCTTAGTTGATAGGTAGCGTGATGAGTCGCACACGTTCCATTTTGTCGGTGGAGAGTTGGGGATATCTTTACAGGATGTAGAGATTATGCTTGGTCTCAGGGTGGATGGTCTTGCTGTTACCCGGTCGGAGCGGAATGATAACAGGGCGAGCAGGTTAGATATGGTAGAGAGTTTGTTGGGTGTTAGACCGGCTGACAATCAAGTGGATAAAAACTGTCTGACAGTTAGACTTGATTGGATGTTACACACGTTTGGTGAATTACCCCCCAACCCTAGTGAGGAGCGTTTGCTATATCAGTCTAGGGCTGCCATGTTGTTATTACTGGCGGCACATGTATTTTCAGATAAGAGCAGTGATCAGATTCCACTCTGGCCTCTGCCATTTCTGGAGGATTTTGACACGTGTGCTGAGTATAGTTGGAGATCAGCTCTTCTGGCCTGGTTAGAGGCTAATCTATGCAGGGTGGTACGTTGTAAGACAAACGGAGTAAGCGGGGCGGTGATGTTTCTGGATATGTGGGCGATTACCAGACTACTGCCGGTTAGACCATGTGAAGAGCTGCCAGAAGATATCGAGCCACCTGAGGGCTTGCCTAGGTTCCCCCTCGGTTACAGGTATGATATTATTTAGTTTTTGTGTCTTGGATTTGTGGTTTTTTTTTATTGTGTCATCTATCATTTACTTAGCTGCCGGTTATATTTATTGTTTATCGGGTTTTGTTTGTATATTACAGATGGAAGATTTGGAGGCAAACTAACCTTACGCCATATGTCTACGGACATAATGTGGTCCACATACGTGACCAGTTTGACAATATGTCGCCTGAACAGGTAAATTTTAACTTTCGTATTATATGTTCTGAAAGTATTATATGTTGTATATGTTTGCATTGGTCTTATGTTCGCAGAATTTATTACTAGTATTTTTAAACCCTTGTTTATATATTCTAATTTTGCTGATTACAGATAGTGTGGCAACCTTACGGGAATCTCAATCAGTATCCGGAATACTGTACGCGGGGCCGTTATATGTGGCATTGTTCTGTGCCTCTCATTTGTAATGAGAAGATTGAGTTCCATCCCGCGGACAGGTTCATGAGACAGTTCGGTTTTGTTCAGCAGGTCCCTACATATATTTGGAAACCCAGAAATGGTCACGGCAAGGATAGAAGATTTGGGATTGGGCAAAAACACGATTGGCCTGCACTTTTTGCAGAGTTTATAATCGTGTGGAATGACCGTCACAACCGGCTTGTGAACGGCGAATTTGGTACGGGGACGTCACCGGATTACATGAGATGGTATAGAGAGAGGACCCGCATCTTCATAGACCCACCTGAACTTGCCCCGCCATCTCACGGTTTCCGGGAGCATACAGGGTTGTTCAGTAAAATGGTAACAACTAATTAAAGTTAATTAATATTTGATTGTTATTTTTCTGTTTGTATATTTCAATACTTATAAATCGTTTTTGATTGGTTTATTTTTTTCAGAAAGCGGTATTGCGCCGAAATTTCAAATCGTTCAAACAGCATAAATTGAAAACGGAAGTGGACTTACTACGAAAGGACTTCGCTGAAATGGGATTGAATCCGTATGGGTCAGCTGATGAACAGTCGGATGAGGAGGATGACGATGACGATGACGACGACGACGACGATGGTGATGACGACCTACGTTACGACCCAAGAACTTACACTAGGGCTTCAAGTTGTCGGCGTCCCGACGAAAGAGGCAGAGGGGAAGGCGAATCTAGTAGCGGCGGGCGTAGCCGGGGTAGAAGATCGACTGGAGGTCGACCCCCGACTACAGATCAGGGTCCGGATCCGAGTTCAAGCGGTCATGGTCGTCGTGCTTCTTTTGCTGGGTCGGAGTACGTTCAGGATGATGTTCCGTTCGATTATCATAGTCAGCATTCAACCGACAGTTGGAGTCGCGGATTAGCACTTACATCCCACGAGCGTGCTCCGTATCCAGAATCGCAGCATCGACAGAGACGGCGTACGGAGCTAAACGAAATCGAAGAGTCTGCTGAGCCGTCATCGGATAGATTAACATCGGCCGGAAAGATGCTCCCTACGTCCAACTTTAAATCATTTAGTCGTTACAAAAAATAAATAAATGCACATTTGTGTTTTTTGTAACTGTTTTTTGTATTTGATTTCTATGTTTGATTTGTAAGTTTTATTCTTAGCTGAGTTGGAATATTATAAATTCGTAAGTTTAATTTGAGTCGTATGTTTGATTTATATGTTTCTAAAAAATATTATGTATTTTAATTGATAGGACCAAATTGAGTTTTTCCTAAACCCTAAACCCTAAACCCTAAATTACAAACCCTAAACCCAAATTACAAACCCTAAATTACAAACCCTAAACCCTAAACCCTAAACCCTAAATTACAAACCCTAAACCTTAAACCCTATTACAAACCCTAAACCCTAAATCCTAAACCCTAAACCCTAAACCCTAAACCCTAAATTACAAATTTCAAACCCTAAATTACAAACTCTAAACCCTAAACCCTAAATCCTAAACCCTAAACCCTAAATATTCTGAAATATACATGCAAACCGTACATTTAATGTACGGTTTGTACAGATTTCATACAAACCGTACATTAAATGTACGGTTTGCATGAATTCTGTGCAAACCGTAAAATAAATGTACGGTTTGTACCCCTGATTTAAGCAGCGACATTTTACAAATGTACTTTTTGCACTGAATCACCGTTAATAACGTAAAAAAAAAAAAAAAAAACTACAAACCGTAAAAATAATCTACGTTTTGTAGTGTAAATGACATTGGATACCATATCTATCAAAATAATTCCGACAAGACCTTATCACTTTTGAATTATTATGATTTGACAACCCTATCCGAAAATGACTACTCAATGCATTATTAAAGTTTGGAAATGACTACACCAAAAATTCACTACAAACCGTAAAAGTAATCTACGGTTTGTAGTGTAAATGACATTGGATACCATATCTATCAAAATAATTCCGACAAGACCTTATCACTTTTGAATTATTATGATTTGACAACCCTATCCGAAAATGACTACTCAATGCATTATTAAAGTTTGGAAATGACTACACCAAAAATTCACTACAAACCGTAAAAGTAATCTACGGTTTGTAGTGTAAATTAACAATATAAATATGACTCCATTTTGCCAATTCTAACAAACCATAAAATCAAACACAAACACATTTCGGAAATCTCTAAAAAAATCCTCATTTCTCCCCAATAAAATATATAAACAACCACTTTTCGAAAATGAATTACAACTATGGTTATGACAACAACCAATGGAATAACAACAACAATGCGAATTCATCCAGTGGCTCAAACGATGAGCTAACTGATTATTCAGAGCACTTTGAAGTTGATGAATTGACTTGGGAAACAAGGGATGAAATGCTTGCTGATCTTGCTGATGTGGCTGGGAATTGGGGTTTCATCCTTACGATTCGTAGGTCTGGAGGGGGTGATGGGAGCAGAACACCGTATGTTGATATTGTGTGTGATAAATCGGGGGTTTACGAAAAAAAGAAACCATCTTCCGTAAATTCAGGTACAAAGAAAAAAGACTGTCCATTTTTCATTAAAGGTTACGTAGTTAATGGTGAATGGATGTGTCACGTAGAAAATGGACAACATAACCACCCACCTCCAACTTACCTCCAAGGGCAAGCACGACGTGCTCGTTTAACCCAAGATGAAAAAGAAATTGTTAAAACTTTAAGGCAAAGTAGTTTTAAAGTTGGTGCAATATTAGAGGCCATTAAAAATCGAAATCCTGACAATGTATCAAACACTAAAACGATACATAATTTTTTGGCCGGACTGAAATTTAAAGAACGAGATGGTAGAAACCCGATACAGGAACTTTTTAATTTGTTGGATAGACATCGCTACACATTCTACTATAATATGAACCCATCAACTCATTGCCTTGAGAACTTGTTTTTTGCACACCCCGATTCTATAAGGATGTTCAAAGCTTTTCCTGATGTCTTGTTAATGGATTGTACATATAGGACAAACCGTTTTAATATGTCATTTCTAGAAGTCGTAGGAATGACATCAACGAACCAAACATATTGTTTAGGTTTTGTTTTCATGAGTGACGAGACAAAGGAAAGTTATATATGGGCATTGGAAAAATTTAAAGTTACATTGGAGGGGTGTATACTACCTAGGGTGTTTGTAACCGACAGGGAAATGGCCTTATCAAATGCTTTATCCGTTGTTTTTCCCGATTCGCATCATATTTTGTGCACTTTTCATATTGCAAAAAATGTTTTGAAAAACTGCCGTAAAAAGATCCCTGACGAGGAGTGGCAAACGTTTCTAAATGATTGGGGTTTATTGGTTGATTCTGAGTCGATAGAGGAGTACAATTATAACCGAACTAATTTCAATTCCTCTTACAAATCGTACCCTGCTGTGATTAAGTATGTAGACAAGCTTTTAAATGATTATGCTGAAAAGTTTGTTGCATGCTATACCAACCATACAACACATCTAGGTAACAGAACTAGCAATCGAGCCGAACAACAACATGCTAAGTTGAAAAGATCCCTTTCCACAAATACTGGCACGCTTGAAACCGTTTGGGTAGAGGTCAATAGAATTCTAGAAAAACAGTTTGAGGACATTAAGATGAAGTTGGATAAATGCAAGTCTTATTTTCCACATTCTGAACGAACACCTCTGTTTATAAATCTTAGGTCGTATATCACACACTATGCCTTTGATTTATTATTCCAAGAACACAAAAAATGTAGTGGCCATGCTGATGAGAATTGTTCTTGCGGTTTCAAATTGTCTCACGGTTTACCTTGTCATCATATTATGAGTGAACATATTTTATTCGGGAAGCCTCTTCCTCTAGAATATATTCATCCATTCTGGAAAAAATTAGACGTAATTGATGATAATGGGAACACCGATGATTATGGGGTAGAGGGTGATCTAGAAGAGTTTAAAAGTGTTTATGCTAGCAAAACTAATGTTGAAAAACGGCGTATAAAAACACAACTCCGAGAGATAACCGTACCAGCCAGAACATCCATCAGTGACCCCGAAGTGAGAGCAAATAGTGGGAGACCTAGAAAAGGCGACAAATCTAGTAAGAGGGATAAGTCGGGATGGGAGTATGTGGAGGAACAGAGTGCTGGTGCTAGTAGGGACAAGGGTAAAGGCAAGGCGGATGAAACACCGGAGGTAAGGGTAAACCCAACTAGGAGGCCGCGAAACCAGAACCCTAAACCCACCCCCAATAGGCCAACCTTCCTGTACAGTGACCAAATATGGGTCATGTTACATAGTTACATCGAAACAGTTTATGATGTGCGTGAGGATGGTAACTGTGGGTTCCGGGTACTTGCAAATGCGACGGGTAAACAGCATGGGGAAGATGATTGGTATGCGGTAAGATGTGAGTTGTTTCAAGAGCTGCAGCAAATGAAAGGTGTTTACTATGAGCTGTTTGAGAATGTTGGCTTTGAATCTTACCGGTATGATTATATTTTATCAAGTTTAAATTTTTATCATCCTACAGATCCCGCACCTATTGACAAATGGATGAGATTTCCGTCTTATGGGTTTTTAATTGCTTCTCATTACAATATTCCAATTGTATTGTTGTCCTCATGGGAAAATAATGATGGAGGGGTAAACGTGTGGAACAGTACTTTTTTACCTCTTTATACTGGTCCGCCTCGGGGAATGACAAATTACATCCCGACTGTAATGGTGTTCGTCAACAGTTGTCACTATGCTCAGGTTATTCCTAAAGAAGAAGGGATCTTCCCAATGCCAGGAATTATAGCACGGTGGGAACAAACACGCACTGAGACAGCTGCACCATGGAAGGAACTTTTTCGACCAAATTTCAAGTTATATATGGTGCTGGAAAAGCAATCGGGAAAGCAAAAAGCAAATCAAGAAGAACCTATAGATCTAAGTCCATAATCAGTTTTTTATTTTTAATTTTATGTAAAATACTATTTTTTTCAGGTTGTTGTAAATTTATATGATGTAAACAAATGTTTAATAAATTTGTTTTATGAAATTTAGTTCATGTAATTTAGTTCATGTTTGCATATTGGGTTAATTTCTTTTATGAAATTTATATAATTTATGATTGTTTCATTCAAGAAAATTGTCGATTGACACCAAATTGACGACTTAGTTATGTTTCATATTGCGTTATACAAGTGTTAAAAACAAACAAAAAAACTTCACAAAAATTGACGATTTAGTTAATTATTCAATAAATATCAACTTATACACTTAAATATAACATGAACAAAAAACATAAAATTTATCAAATCAATTTTTTTTGTGTAAATTTGTGTAAATTTTGTGTTTTTTTTTAGAGATTGTTAGAATATTGGTAATTTATTTTATGTATAATTTTAAAAAGAAGGCATTTAGTTTTTTTATTAAAAAAAATCATGTTTAATTTGAAAAAAATATTCAGTATTTTAATTTTAATTATTAGAATTTTAATTTATGTAAAAAGAGTAATTTACATAAAATTAAAAATAAAAAATTGATTATTGACACCAAATTGACGACTTAGTTAATGTTTCATATTGCGTTATACAAGTGTTTAAAAACAAACAAAAAAACTTCTCAAAAATTGACAATTTAGTTAATCATTCAATAAATATAAACTTATACAATTGACAAAAATATAACATGAACCAAAATTGTAAAATTTATCAAAACAACTTTTTTTTTTGTAAATTTTGTGTAAATTTTGAGAGTTTGTTAGAATATTGGTAATTTATTTATGTAAAATTTTAAAAATAAGACATTTAGTTTTTTTATTAAAAAAATCATATTTAATTTGAAAAAAATATTTTAATAAGGCATTCAGTATTTTAATTTTAATTATTAGATTTTTAATTTTAATTTTTAAAGCAAATAATCTGAAAAACACACAAACCGTAGATTAAATCTACGGTTTACAGTGATTCACTGTAAACCGTAGATTTAATCTACGGTTTACACGTTAATACATATTTTTTGATGTTAATTAATCCAACCTCAAAAAAAAAAAAGGGCCGACACACACCAACAAATGCCACTTTTATATTTTCTAGCATTTTCCTATCAGTTTACATTTTCCTTGTAATTCATTTTCAGTTTACATTTCCTTGTAATTTCTTATCAATTTACATTTCCTATAATTTCCTTATTCATGTATTAGGAGTAGAGTAATATAATTCGTTTGAGGAATCTCTTTCGGTTTCGAGAATACATTTCGGTATTGCAATCATTTGTAATGTTTCAAGTCCAAGACTCCAAACGCCTTTGACGTTTGGACGAGAATGAGCCTACAATTGTTCTTATTACTTTGTCGGTGTTGCAATCATTTGTAACAGTTTCAAGTCCAGCACTCCAAGCGTCTTCGACGGTTGGACGAGAATGAGCCTACAATTGTTCATCTCACTTTTATCGGTTAGTGTTTCGACATTAATATAATATTGCCGTATTCATCGCTCTTGATAAAATCCTAGAGAAGTCCTTAACTAAGGCATTTTCTACGGACTGAATCTAATAAAGAGTACATATTGTGGAGGGTAAGAGTATTGCACAAATCATTAATGTGGAAGGTATCAATTCGTAATTTTAGAAACAGAACTACATAAATATAGAAAAGAACCGTGAAAATATAACTAATCAATCTTGCAATTTGTTAAAAGTACAAAAAAAAAAAAAAACTTCAGAAAGAGAAGGCCAACACAGATACATTAATTTATACTCTGCGAGATGTAAAGATTGAATATAACTGAAAATCAATATTAGAAGGCAAATTGGCAATACATGGAGATGAGGATTTTATGGTTTCCTTGTGCACAAAATAAAAACCATCAAGAGATCTTTTTGTAGAAATCCTAGCTCTTTATGAAACGAAACATTTTATGAAAATTAGAAGGAATGCCAGCTCTTAATGAAACTTTTATACCCGAGTTCAGCAGACTGTAGGAAAACAAAACCACTCAGCCGGAAAGGATTGAACGCAAGTTTGTCCTCATAAACTATGCAAAAAAGTGAAAGCAATTACATATTCACATGCCCAATTTTCATTGTTGTCAGCCAGTCTCCATATAGTATACGTAAATTTACATGGCTTGTACAATTACTCTGACAATTTTGTGAAAATAATGGAGAGATGCAAAGCAGGATAGATTGTTGATGCAGAAAGTGTAGTCATAAGCACAAAAAGCAAAAGCCTTGATGCGTCCTATCTCATAGTATTGCATTAAGCAGCATATTTTTAGTTTTGAACAAAACGCAAGTAATGGTTTCTTCAGCTAAGGGCATCTCAATGGATCCAAAGACATCGGTAGAGCCAAATCGAAAATCTCCAAAAATATACATACACGTGTCGTACTTATCTCACATATTTATATATTTAGTTCGCTGTACATGAAAGGTACAACTCTTATAATTTTAATCATAGCACCTCCTTTTCAAGTTTCAATACAGCCATAAATGCTTCTTGAGGTACGTCTACTTTTCCAATTGACTTCATCCGCTTCTTCCCCTCAGCCTGATAAAATTCAGGGATATACAAATAAATTCGTTACAAGAGATAAGCAACGCACTCTCTTGTCATTAGATCACGGTAGAGAAAAATTATACTAAAGTGGTGTATGTTCTTGTTATGACCTAATAAATGAATCAACAACACTAATGCAAATTACGGTTGAGATTAACCAACAAGCCTACACAAGTTGATATCATGGTTTCGTATTCAAGCCCTAGTATAGCAACAATAGAGTCTAAGGTGTGAGACACGGGACTGAGAAAATCAGTCTGTGTCTAAAACCCCACCTCCTACTCTAGTCATTCTCGAAATTTGACACCAACCCCCCTCCAAGTTAAGGGTCAATATGGATAAGAGGAAATGGCCCCAGTCACTTCATTAATTAATCAAGGGAAGGCAAACTATAAATTATATTAGAGGGCCAACTCTCAAATAAAAATATAAATCATGCTAGGACCCCGTCCCCTATAACAACTACACATTGACACCCAACTCAAGCAAAAAAGTGCAATAAATGACGCTCCAAGTAAATCCTACTTTCCTCGCCATACACATTGACAATAGGCTGAAGCTGCGCTAATAACTTGTAGATGTATCCGCTCCGTAAAGCTTGACGGAATTAAGGTCCATGGTTTTATTACTCCCTCCATCCAGAAAAATAGTCCACTTTCCTTTTTAGTTTGACCAAAAAAATAAACCACTTTCCAAATAAAAAATGGTTTTAATGCATTCCCATAAATGAGTTTGATAAGGCCATTTAATAACTTTCAATATTATTCAGAGGGTAATAACTTAGGACAACTAAGCAAAAGAAAATAGATTTTCTTTATATGGATTCGACACAAAGTCTACTAATTTGTCCAATACTTTAACTAAAGGTCTTTCGTGTGTTTAAAAGAAAAATGACATATTTCCTAGAGTAAAGTAACTTGACCTCCACTGCTATCATCTATGGTGCTTAAAAAGGGGACAAACCCGGTGCTAAAGCTTCCGCTATGCGCAGGGTTCCGGAGGGGACACTTTAAAAATAATTAATTTTAGAAAATGAACAACTGCACGAGGAAGACGTATAAGGCTCACGAAACCAAGACCATTTAAAAGACTCCTAGCCATGTCTCTATGACCAATCCCTACAACTGCAAACCTTTCGGAACTGTTGTCGCTAATTCCCCATTCTAGGATTTATCATTTTCTTTATATTGTCTTATATCCCTTCTTTATTCAGTATGGCGAGTGGAACGAAAGATTTAAAAAAAAAAAAACGACTCTCCTTTCCATTGTGGCTGAACACTCTAGATAACCTTTCCTTTATAATCAAAATTGCAATTGTGGGGGATGTTACACTTAAGGTGCCTTAAGAATATATGATATGCAGAAACTACTCACATTTGATGTTACACACTTACACTTAAGGTGCCTTTAGAACATATGTTATGCAGCAACTATTCACATTTACTATTTACCAAAATGCACTTTCGTAATTTTAGATTTCATGAGTAACATGGTACTTCACCTGTTTCTTTAGCAACTTCTTTTTCCTTGAAATATCTCCACCTACAAGAATGACCAAAAAGTAATTACGGGTAAATCTGGATTCTGGAAATGTGTCCAACATGTTCGAGTTGAACAGTCAGGATGAACTGTGTATTTTATTTTGCACCCTTTGTAATAAATTTTGAATGGATCAACTAAGATGAACTACAATGAATGTTTTTCTTAAAATTGTGATATGATAAATGTGTTCAACATCATATTTTGTTTTGGAGTTTGGTACCCATCATCCAATCCAAACAACAAATTCGAAATGTTTGTATTTGATATAAAATAAAGCGAAAAATATAGATTTTTGAACGATATCCGATAATATTGTCCAAAGTGTTTCTTCATACGAACTGAACATAGAAACTACAGTCTCGATATTCTGGATTGCTAGTTTTTTGAATGTAGTATGTTTCACATTGAGAAGAAAATATCCTTCCTTCTCTAGGTCAAAATTCACAACTTGGTTTTCCACCAATGTAATAGTCAGTTTAATCTGTACTTTTCAGACCTTACATCAATGTAATACTCTAACATTGACTAGTTAAAAACAAATGTGTCCCGTAAAACAAGAACAAAGCATATCCTAAATATAGAAAAGCGATAGAATAGGAAGGGAAAGGCAAAACAGGTAAAAACAATTTGACTTAAACTTGTAAAGCAAATATTTTTGGTTTGGAATGAAATAACACCATACCATAACATTTTGCTAAAACATCCTTCCTAATGGCAGACAAAGCTTCACTTGCAATAACTTTGGAACCTATGCAGGCCTGCATTGACATGAATAAAATTTTGAACCAATAGAGGGATAATATAGTTTTCAAATTTTATGAGGTGCATGAACCATACCCAGGACTTCGAAAACAATTACTAATAAAGGAAGAATTGATTTTCCATGCCATGGTATATATCACCTATCACTAAATGTTCAACTAGAAGCATGTTGAAAAATTGAAACATTCCTAAGATATTATTTACTGGGAATAAAAATCTGCTACTTATGAGAAAGCATGCAACACTTAATTTCCAGCCTTTTAGTTTTTGACTTTTTTGACTTTTTCGGTAAGAAATCTAGGTTTTAATTAAGCAAAAAAAGCTAGCCATAAACTCTCTAAAAATTTAAAAAATTCCTGACTCTTTAATACGTTGGATAATTTCTCTGGGTAACTGCCTTATTGTTGAGATTTTTAGTTGGATCTTTTATAGAATGTTCAAAAACTAAACATGTTAATGGAATAAACTGTGAGTACACAACTTAGGTTCTTTTTTCTGAAATTTTGTATGAAGAAAAGAATATCCTCTACTATAGGAATATCGACTGGATAAATTTCCATAGAATATTCTACCATTCTTTACAACAAACATGTGATATATCCTTTTGAGATAATTACAACTAACTGAAGCTTCAATTCATGCTGATATTTTAATTTTCTCCAAATACAAACTAATACAGTTTGACGCTAAAAAACATGGATCTTACTTGGATGGGAACTTTAAACATTTGACGTGGTATGAGTTCCTTGAGCTTTTGAGTTAATGCCCTCCCCACTGCATATGACTGGGGAAAAAAATCATAACTCGGTCAAACAAAGCTCAAACGTAAGAACAAATTTCTTCCAGATGTTCAAAATGTAGAAGGCCAAAGAGGCAAATAGTTTGCAAAAAAAAAACTATTATGCAAATGAACAAACTTCTAATAACAACTAGTAAAACTCTTTTTGTGGTTTGTCAATCTTCAAAACAGAAAGAAAAAAAAAATTATGCAAAAGAACAGATTTTTAAAAAAAGTGAGACCACTTGAAATGTGACTGGAGGTGCATTATGAATAGTCTCACTCACAAACAGTGAATGATTGTTGCACGCGAGATAGAAAAGGTTGGGGCTTAAAAGATTTGAGGTTAAAAAGTAAGGAAATAAGTAGCAGAGGTCTGGATTCAAAGAATAACGAAGAGATCTCAGATTCAGAAACATTTCCTTGCAACAATAAATCCACTTCTAAATAATTAAAAAATGATTCCCTAGGTGCTTCCACCAACCAAAACTGAACGCTAATTACGATCAAATTCGTAGAACAGAATTGCAGTACATCTCATTATAATCCTTTTACAAATAGCTAACCAGAAAGAAGCTGGCATATTCCAGAATCAATAATTATTACAAAGCAGGAAGTTCTCAGATGCAGAATCAATTATCAATCTTAAATTAAAGAGCGCATGTTGTACTCCTACACCAATCGCATGCAGAATCAATTAGGATAATCACTTTATCTTACTCCTTTCACCAATCTCAAACACAACCTTATCTACCACGTTTAAGATATTTGCTAGACACAATTTTAACACTCCTATAGTCAGTCCTGATAAGAGGTAGGTAAGGCTTTTACGTAAAAAGACTCATTAACCACACTACCTACCTGTCACAAAGAGTGGATAAAGGGGCGGAAGAGCTGTGTATAGCATCTTT
Source organism: Primula veris (assembly GCA_963682055.1). Lineage (NCBI taxonomy): Eukaryota > Viridiplantae > Streptophyta > Magnoliopsida > Ericales > Primulaceae > Primula > Primula veris. Next base: position 16,226,707 of record OY821747.1, on the reverse strand, counting down.
GCCACCCTAACCGTAGCTGACATACTTTGCAATCTAGTTATGTGCCGCTGCGTATGAAGAATGAAGTTTTTCTTTTTCCTTTGTCCTTTTTCAGAAAGTAAATTCACACTGATTATTTTTTGTCCAGACCCCAACAACCATATTAAATAAAGAATTTCACTTTGGACACACCAAGATATTTTACCAAATTAAGCGTTTATGCCTTTTTCAAATCTATGATTATACTGGGAAAATAATTGATGAGTGTCCAGGTTACCTTATCTTTGTGCACAATGGTTGCCAAAGGTTCAACTTGATCACCATTAATCATAATATCAAGCTTTACCAGATCACTTTCCCTGTACCTGTAACCCAAAGTCAAAGATAACAAAGAATATCAAGGGTGGATCTCCTCCAGTTTACATTATGTACTCGCAATGAAAAAATTACAAGAAAGGTACTTTAAGCAAAATATAAAATAGTTCATAAAAACCATTTCGGATAGGATATTGCTCTGTGCCAAAGCAAAAGAACAAACAAGAACCAGAAAATATGGGAAAGAACAAACAAGAACCAGAAAGTATAAGACATACAAGTCAGTATAATCAAGACATTGAAGGAGGAATGGGCACGTTACACCAATTAGTTGAATAATGTTACAGAATTTTAAAGTTACCCAAAGACTGATAGTTGCTGAAACCATACAGCATTCCAAAATTTAAAGCATAATAGTATAGGAAAATAAGTAAAAATAAAGTAACAAAATAAAAAATGAACACAACAGTGTCTTCAAAGCATGCTAAATCAATACAAACATTTTACCAAATGCCTCAAAGCGACTAAGGTAAAGAAGACTGAATTTAAACAAACGTTGCACCTGATCTTACCCAATAAAAGAGTATTCCATGCTAGCGTAACCTTTACTTCTTGACTTTAACTGGTCAAAGAAATCCCCTACCATCTGAAAAAGAAAATGTAGAACATAAATTATGAGCAGAAAATAATTGACAAAAGAACAATATAAACAGACATCATAATCACTATAAAGAAATTCTACTCAATTCTAGATCAATTGTACCTCTGCAAGAGGTAATTCATAGATAACTGAGGCTCTTGTCTCAGTAATATATTTCATTTCTTTAAAAATCCCACGCCGATCTTGCGCAAGCTCCATAAGTGGACCAATGTAGTCTTTAGGAGCGAGCATCTCAATCTGCACACGATATATGAAGCCTAAAATGAGCTTCAACTTTGCATACTTAAAATTTAAGGGAACAAGAATTAGTTTATAGCCAAGTACAAAGAAAAAGTAAATAACCTTAACGTATGGCTCCTCAATTGACCTCCTAGATCCAGCTTCAGGGAGTACTGATGGGTTTGAACATTCAAGCTACATTTATGAAATTAAAAAAGATTAAAAAAAAAAAAAGTGTGGGAGGTAATAAGAAAAGGTTTACATATTACCAGAGTTAATAAAAGGAAATTGTATTGAGAGAAAAACAATCTGATAAGGACCTAACTGAATAACTATCTTTTTTAGAATGCTACTTAAAATTTATAACACGTCACTTCTTTGTTTTGACTCTATTCGATAAATAAATAACTAATTCAATAACTCATGGTTTCCCGTACAGTACAAGCTGTTTCATGATTTCTCTCAAATTTCTTCCTTCGTTTGATTGTACACGTATGAGATTCCCACATCTTTCTTTATAAAGGAAAAAACAAACAGGCTGGTCAAACTATAAGATATCCATACATTATTGTTTCACTTGTATGAAATATATCAATTAGCTGTAGTTCTTTTTTCACTTTTGTCCATGTTTACCAGTTTGAAATCATTGATCCATCTAGAAAACTATCCATCGTCTTCTCTCCTTGATGATACCTTAGTTATCTGCCAGTTCGTTTTCATTTTTTCCTCCAACTTTTCAAATTTTAACTATGCATCAACCATCCCATTCTCATTTCAGACGCATTCAGTTCATGAACATGTTTTTTCCTTAATTGAGAATAACTCACTTTGGCATATTAAACCACTGATCCATGAAAGTTGGTAGAACAGTTTTAATTGCAATAGTAAACAATACAGCAATTAAGAGTAGTTAGGCAATGCTAACCCACAATCCTAATCCTTATACGTTCAATAGAAATTCATTTTGATGCTTCTACTGTATTGGGATCAGTTTTTTAAAAGTTGAAGGAGTGTCAAATAGCAAATACAATCTAAATGAGATCAAGCAGATAAATTACAGTATCACCATTTGCACAGTGGACCCGGTATACGACACTTGGTGCTGTTGTTATGAGTGACAAATTGTACTCCCTTTCTAGCCTTTCCTGTGAGTAAATGATATCATCATAAAATACAACTTAAGAAATAACTTTCTGGTGATAGAACAACTGTGTTAATACAACATTTAAGACAACTAAAACACACCTGTACTATTTCCATATGAAGGAGTCCCAAGAAACCACATCTAAAGCCAAAACCCATGGCGCTAGATGATTCAGGTTCAAACTGTCAAAAAATAAATAAAACTGAAGCATGAGTCCCCTATAAAGCTAGTTTACATTATACTATAACAAAACCCACCAAAATATCAAATTCATGAGTGCACATAAGTTTAAATTTGAACTCCGTGTACCAAGTGTTAGAATCTTGTACATTGGTGCTTAGAATACCAACTTAATCGAATAGTTTTGAAATTTTAATGTTGGTATCCTAATTGTGCGATTTGGTGTGGATTTCAAACTAAATTTTAAAATGTAATAGTATTGTGTAGTAACTTTTTTATGAATTGAAATGCTGGTTTACAACAGTGAATTTTTCCCCTTTTTTGATAAGCCGCATAACAAGGTGCATCTTTAAAGTACTAAATTTGAACTGAAATATTATTTACCTTCAATGCAGCATCATTAAGTTGGAGCTTGTTCAGAGCATCACGTAATTCAGGAAACCTACAAAAAAGTTACTCAAACATGTGACAGCTTGCTCCCACATATACATTCAGATACATATATACATAGATCTCTTCCACGTGTAAGTTCATTTCGTTCCGATTAACCAATAAATACATAATAATCTCTCTAACTTCCCTGGAAAAAAAAAACTTCTGAAAGATCATGAAGAACGTAAAATATACAAGTATATATATGTACGTACTGGGCTGCATCAATGGGAAACAGGCCACAGAACACCATCGGTGTGACTTCTTTGTATCCAGGCAATGATTGCTCAGCTCGTCTGCTATAATGAGTTATAGTGTCACCCACTCTAGCATCTGCAACTGATCTAATAGAAGCTGCTAAATATCCGACCTGTACTAAACAACAAACAGAAATAAAACATTGAAATCCAATAAAACAGAACAAGCAAAAGATATGAATCTGGTGATAGGAAGCGATAATTAGCTATCATGAAGGTATTGGTGGCGATGAGATCATTCTATTAGTTTATTAATATGAAGCTGCAACCTGCAAAGTCAGATTATGTTCTATGTTTAGTATAGATTTTATTTCATGAGGTTTTTAGTCACTTTTTGGTTAGTATATTTTGTACAATTATTCAGTTAAGTAAACTTTGTAGCTACTTTCGGATAAGTATATTGCATAACTGATATTTTTAAAAACACCAGAAATAAAATTGAGTAGCTGTCATTTCCTTAATCCTTATCCCTTTCGTATACCGAGTTTGATTATTTTCATAATACCATAATTATATCAAATCCGATACTGTTCCAGTACCCTTTCTACATAATATTTTAGTATATAATGGGCATACATGGCAAGAAATGGGGGATGCCATTGTTGCGATATAGGAGTGTCGTTTACTATATGAATACCATATGATTTTAGGAGTGAGAAATAATAAGATCAATGTGTGAAAATAATGCAAAACAAGCACACTACCAAGATAATAAAGAAGATAAACAACGCAAACATAAACAGTTAAGAGTTCGGTTCTAGACCTCGCCAGCATAGAGCTCATCAACCTGCTGCTGATTAGGCGACAAAACTCCAATTTCGTCAGCAAAATAATCCTGCATTACCAAAATTATGATGTTCAATACGAAGCTAAACTCTGTCATATCTAAAAGACTTCTCAGTAATAATATCACTAAAACAATAATATAGTTCACCTAATATATTGGTTTATATGACGTTGTACAAAAGTCAACAAATCTGATGTAGAACAAAAAACACTCTCAAGGGGATAGCTAACCAATTACCTGGCAAACCATATTAACCGAAAGAGGGATAATATTAGGGCTTTTTTCGTAAGCAAATAAGCTGGCTTATTTGGGGCTAAGAAAAGAAAAGGTATGGCTCATCAAACAAATCTGATCTATAGCTTCTGGAGATTATAAATCAAGCATCAGTTACCTAGCAGACTATATTATCCCCAAACAATAAATATACTTATGGCTTGTTTTGCTGCTGCATTTAAACAGATAAGACGTCTGTTATTTGAGAATAAAAGTTCTAAGGTACATCAAGTAGCCAACCAAATGTAGTACAACTTAACAGCAGAAAAACAAGTGAGCTTAAAAGTTGCAAATGAAACAAGACCCTAACTTATTTGACTCCGAGATTTGCAAATCTTGTTCTCTCCAGAAGCTTTGCTATGCCTTTCCCCGAAAGATTGTTTTATTTTACTCAGGTCTCAATGTTTGCTGTAAGATTATGATGGGACATTAGACAATGACGAATGTGAGAAAATAAAGTTAACCATGATAGACTAAGAGGCTGTTTACGGTATGCCAGTATTCATTCCGTCGAATAGGAAGAGTTCCATAAATTGTAATCACTCTGATAAGGAGTAACACTAGAAAGCTAACCTAGTGAAAGCAAAATTACAACCTACAACGTTGATGTTTGGAGTATAGACCCTAAAGAATCAACTAAAGGTGCAATTTGGCACAAACCCACCAACTACCGACTTTTTCATATCTTGTTACGCATATGATATCGCCTGAAAGAGAGATTACTAAATCATTTAAGGAAACATGCTTGTCTGTCCTCTTCATGTTCAGAAAAAGATATTATTTTTTTCTATGATGTGATTGTGTTATTTGCCCAGAAATTTTGAAGGCACTGGAATTGTAAGTGTGACTTTAGGCTTTTTAATTTGGTTAACTAAACGTTTCAAATAAACACATTCACAGTTCTAAAAGGAAGGATGGTAAGGATGGGAAAGTAAAAGGAATTGAGGAGATTACCTGTTTACTGGCCATAAAATTGATTCTGTCACCTTTCTTTATTTTTCCATCAATGACACGAAAATACACAATAACTCCCCTATAAGGATCATAGTAACTGCACAAGGTATTCAAGCATATACATTGTTACAGGGTACATTGAACGAGAATTGAAAGACAAGCTATTGGATGGAGGATAAGAAAAACGAAAAAGGAACAACAAAGGTCCTCAATAAAAACTGCAGAAAAATAATTATAAGCATACACACACAAAGACAGCTATATATTCCTGGAAATATGTAAAGTACAGGATCTAACATCGCATGCAGAATTATTTCATTGGAGAAGAAGCCTAACATGGTAACATCTGATCTAAAATAGAAGTACAACCAGAGAACAAACATTGTTTACCTATCAAATATTAGAGCTCTTAATGGTCTCTCAGTAGTATCAAGTGGTGGTGGTATCCTTTCAACAATAGCATTTAATATTTCAATAATCCCTATCCCCTCCTACAATGACAAGACTGTCATAAAACATTTAGTTGAACCAAAAATTACACCATACATGAATATTCAATCATTGTTCGTATTGTAATGTTGAATGATTTCGGTGAAAAACAAACCTTTGCCGAGCTGTATATTGCGTTGCTACAATCCAAACCAACAATCTGCACAGAAATTTAAACTCAGAAGTTCGATAATTTTTAAACTGGTGCCATGTCAATAAAGCTAATATCTAAAAGAAAGCAAAGCTAAGTTTCTGGTTTCCTGATGTATACATATAACAAACCTCTTCGATCTCCTGAGAAACTCGGCTTGGTTCAGCGCCTGGCAAATCAATTTTGTTCAGAACCTGCAACAATTTGAATATACAAATCAAATCATTTCATTCCAGTAAGATAGCAAAATTATGTTTAAATTTAATAGTAGTAACGATAAAAATCAACTAGCATCTCCGGATTACTACACTTATATTACAACAGTAGGTGTATCACTATCATAGTATCATATAATAGGCCTAACTCCAATAATTTGCTAATAACTGATAAGGTCATCTGCAGACACGGGAAGCCATCAAGATGTCTCATAAGACACCTATTGCTTATTTCATAGATTATTTAAAAGTGACAAAGGGTGCATTATATTTACACAAGTCTAAATAATAAGCACTTCAATAACAATAAGACAACACAAATTTGACAATGTTTTGTTTCATTTACCCTATTGGCACATAACTTATTGCCTCATAAGGCCTCTCAAGGAGCAGAGTACCAGGATGTATATAAATCTAAAATTACAAAATTAAGGTACATACTGGAATTATCTCAAGATTGCTTTCCAATGCTAAATATACATTCGCCAATGTCTGGGCTTCAACACCCTAATAAAGATTATCACATACAAAAATAACATAGAAGTAATGAGTAGTGAAACATGGCAAATGAAATAATTGTATCAGACGAAATGTGTGTGAACTTTTACTAGAAAAAGACTTTCTTATATCCAGATTTCAAAAATCAAGCTTAGCGTTCTTATCATCAAATAAAAAACAAGCATTTTGCTTCCAACAAGTTAGGCAGCTTACAACATTATGACACTACTGACCGAATAAAGTATTATCAAAATTGGATATTCATTATAAAATAAAATCCTACAAAAACCACATCACTGACGAAAAATAAATTACCTGTGCAGCATCTACAACAAGAAGTGCCCCCTCACATGCAGCAAGGGAGCGAGAGACCTAGACATAACAAAACAGTGTCAAGTAAGTAAAATAGTGTCATTCTGTGTATGTTGTCATGGGACTATCTATATACTGTGAAAACAGTTAAAACTTGAAAGTAATCGGCGAAAAATCTTTTACAAATCAAAATATATATTTCTGCAAGGGGTTTTCATCCAACATGCCTAGAACGTATTACTGGCCAACTTAGTGAACCTATTTTGAGGGAGGAGAAAATGTTGGGGATTTGACAACGAGCAATTGCAGACAAAAGGAACATACTGCAAAGAGCAAACTATGGAAGTGCAAGGGATCTCTTCTGCAATTAAAAGAAAAGGCTAAAAGCAGTATAAGTAGCTTCTTATGTGCTGATATTAGGATACGGAGAAAATGAAGCTTATTCCTCTTATTCAAATTAAGTACTTTTCCTTTGAAATTCAGTCCTTCAATTACTGCATTACTATTCTTCCTTGTACTTGTTTTACCAATGAAATAAACAAAAATGCTTCGACAAAAACTGAACAATTTATCATCATTTCTGTTAGTTTAAAATTGAAATTACATTATCTGAGTTTGAATGGATCTGAGATCCTTGCAATCTTTATAATGGGAAATGAGAGGACAAATAAAATCAGAATATTTTATGTATTTAAAATAGGGGAAAAAATATGTTTAGTGCACTGTACTATCAATGGTTAGCGATTTAGGTACTCGAGTAACACTTTTAACATTTTAACAATTGAGATACTGATCTACAAATTTTCGGACAGCATAAATCGATGAAATTCCAGTCACTATATCTCACGTTTGCGGATCTATTTTTGAAGGATGATGACAAAATTGCACTCACTATGAGAGAAGATGAGTGCAATTCCATCATTTTGTTTAACGTTAGGTCCTCAACTGTGATAGAATTTGTAGATCGGTACCTCGATTGTTAAAAGTGGTTCTCCAATACCTATATTGTTAAGCACTGGTAATATTGTACACTAAACGAATTTATTCCCTTTAAAATATTATCGAGCTTATTCTTATTTTTTGAATAAACTTTTGCCATAGAACTATAGAAGTAAATCAGCAAACTTGAAAAACACTTCTAAAGGTAAAATTTATTGATTTAAAAACACCCAGTCCTTACAAGAGCAGGCATTTGTTATAAAAAGCTACTTACACCATTTCTGCAAACAGTGAACAACCATCTAAAAAGTACTATACCTCATAAGAAAAATCTACATGACCTGGAGTATCAATAAGATTTAGGCAATATGGCTCATTCTTGTACATAAACCTCATTCGGGATGCCTGCAAGTGGGAAAAAGAACAGGAACTGTTGCGTAAAAATCCCTCTTGCCCAAACAATATTTTTTCTTATCAGTTACGTATCCAAACTTCTGTTGTTCACTTTTATACACTAATTACCAATATGAAGTTAAGAAAATACCAAGGAGTGCACAAAGATATTCTAAGAAAGAAAAAACTGATTAACTACGTGTTATATAAACCTGCAGTTTGATCGTGATGCCCCTCTCTCTTTCTAAATCCATATTATCAAGAAATTGTTCCTTCATCTCCCGCTTCTGCACTGTGCCAGTCATTTGGAGCAACTTATCTGCCAGTGTTGATTTCCCATGATCAATATGTGCAATGATGCAGAAATTTCTAATATTTGATGTTGGAACCTGCAAAAAAAATTATAAAGAAAGGAACTTAATAAGATATCTAAGTACCAGTGCCTCATAGTAGATGATTCAACAATGAACAATCTTACCATAATAGAGAGAATAGAGATACTCAAAATACAACACTTGGATGGAAATAATATTGGTTTCCAGACAATAAGAATGATACAAATCAAAACCTGAGAAAACCATAGAAAAAATGATATAACTATTGGCCCACCTTCGTACTGATACAATGAGGCTTTATGTTCTAATATTTTCTGACATGTGTTATAGTCAATAGTGACTTGGCATTGCTAACAAGGGTTGTAAAATGGAGCAAGATAGTGATGCAGAATCCAACAGTCTCTATAACTAATTAAAAACACGGTCTCTGTAACTATTCATGTACCTATGTGAAGGATGCTAAGTGATAAACTGATAACAGTAGGGGCGACACCCCCATTTTTCAGGAAACCTTATACTCCCTCCGTCGTTTGAGTGTCGAGGTTACAAATTTTGATAAGTCATTCACATAAATAACTACCTTAACTATGTGGTAACTAACGAAAGTCCAATTAAATTGAGGCATAGTGCAAAATAATAATAAAAACTGTCCCCTGTAAGTAGATATAAAATTATCAAAATATAAATAACGGGTTCGTCCACGAGCAATGATACTTTCAGTCATCTCACAGTCCACACTGTGAGGATAAGATAATCCAATATAAACTAAATAAGATCATAATATAAGAGAAAGAGAACAAAGTGAACTCAATAGAATGAATTAGGATGCTATTATATCACAAAGGTAAATGAGTAAACTAATCTTACTGGGGAACTATGTAATAACACTAAAGTATATACAACATAATCTTACTGGGGCGCGTTGTTGTTAAAAAGATAATATAATAAAATAGTTGTTCTAAGTGTGAACAAGTTTGATTTATGCATATCATTTTAATAAATTACTGCTTGCTACATAATTAAATATGATGGGAGTGTCGACTTTAGTTCTAAGATATAGTTAGCTCGTTCCGCCCCATCAAAAATAGTTGGTCACTACGAAACTACTTGCAAAAATCTCGGATCTAAATTGTCGAAATGCGAAATTTCGGTACTTAGTCCCATAGTACAAAGTTTAAACTTTATGATTGCATTTTGAAAATATTCATTTCGGTAATTCAGATACATAAATGGGAAAAAAGATTTTCAACAAGTCAAAGTTACACATAGTTTGGAATGAATTAGTGAGAGAGGGACTAACTAAGCACATAGTAAATTGAAAAAATAATAATTTAATTAACAATTAGTTTTGACACGTATAATTTGAATAAATGATAGGTAATGCAATATTATGTTCATATAGTAAAACACATAACAATATTTATGTTATTATATATATATATATATATATATATAGAGAGAGAGAGAGAGTAGTAGTAGTAGTACTTTGAGAAGACGGTCTTGTCCAACAATAATATCTGATTGTTGCTGTTGGCATACTATTAATGAACGCAACCTCTTTTTATTATTATTATTAGAAGAATATAATTTTAAGGATTTGTTGTAAGTTGAGTGAGAAATGGCGCGACGTTGTTGTATTTGGTGCCACGTCACTACTGTTTGGCAATATTCCACACTTATCGCCATTTTTGTTCTTTTTTATTTATTTATTTTTACAGAGCTCTCTCTCTCTCCCTCCCTTTCCTATTTTGCTTATCTTCTTCTTATTATTATTATTATTATTATTAATAATAAGGGGAGACGTGTTTTACGCTATTACTCCCCCACGTTTCTCTACTCTTCCTACCTTATTCCACAACACTCTTTTTTTTCCATTATATCTCCACACCCTTCTTATTATTAAGGCACACGCTTTCTACACTTACAGTCCTACACTTACACTCCCCCATGTTTCTATACTTCTACCCAATGCTGTCAAATGTTTTTCTATGCGGAAATCAGACTGAGCCTATAAGTCTTAACATTTTAGGCGAGATTATACTGTGATTAGGCGGAATTAGATGTTAGGCGGTAAACTTTTGCCTGAATTCCGTCTTACGCCTTTTAAAACATTATTACGACTTTATACCTCACGTTTTTTTGTAGGAGCCAAGTATTTACTCCCCCACCCCATCCTATTTCTAATTCTAAATAAGATGTAGGTATTTCTATGTAAACATAGTTTTCATTTTGATACGCTTGAATAACCCATTTTCGTAATGAGAATGTATTTATCCCTATTTCTGTCTGGTCGGTATGGAATGAACTTATAACCATACAATCAATTTAATCATCATATTTTAGATTATAAGTTCATATAATCATGGGTCGCAAAAAGTGATTCGGTTGATGATGGAGAAACAAAATTATTAGTTAAATTCTCCAACTTTAGGACAAAAAAATGATTGATCAAATTCTATAGAGTGTGATTCAATCCCGACCTTCAGCTCGTTCGTCCAGTTTCCTACTGGCTTTCTTGTCTCTTGACCATACTCAGAGACGGGCCACAGTATATATTTTTGTTGTTGGGTTAACTCGAGAAAAATAACTTTTGTTTCGCTCATCCAAAAATTAAATAATAAAAAAAATATATCAATTTTAATTTTTGGTGGAAATTATTTGCCCTCACTGTGTGATACTCAGTCAACCTTGTACTATTGACATATTTTTTAAACCGACTTTCACCATCCTTGCTTCCCCAATTATAACACAACTAATTCACCACATAACTCTTAGTAGGAAAAAACGGGAAGCGCGGGCTGTGACTCTGAGTCATGGTAACTCAAAAATTTTAATTGCCTTTCAAATACTCAATTTCATATTTTAATTGCCTTTGATTTTTCAAAGTTAATATTATATGGGTTTTGTTTTCTTTTCAAATCCATGAAATCAAGTTATAACTATTATTTGAAAATTCTGAAGATTATATATGTAGTATCATACATACTATAGATATCTATGTGTAAATATATATAATATATAGATCAAAAGTGTTCTTCCTTGTTTCTTTTCATATTTGTAAGTTTTATATAATTTTGACTTTGAAAATCAAAGGCAATTAAAATGAAATTAAGTATTTTAAAGGTAATTAAAAACTTTGAGTCACCATGACTCAGAGTCAGGTTCCCGCTTCCGAAAAAACGGGTTTTAATTATTAACCTTCCCATTTTGTGCTGATACAACAGACCGTGACCAGCTTAGATCTTCGTGCTTCCCATTTGTGTGTGTATTATCATCAACGAAAAAAGTAAATGAAAAAAATAGATGAAATCCCAATGGGCATACACAAGAGAGTAGAACAGTACATGTAAATATACTGATGCAAAGTACAATTATGGGCATCCCATAAACCCCTCAAATTCTCACATTTTACGTTCTTACTTAGCCTATCTACTACTAACAGCTTAAAATCTTTTCCTTGGGTGGATTTACCCTCATATGTATTATTAAATACCATATTCTAACAAAGCCACAGAGTTATTCCTCAACAGAGTAGCAATGGATCACCTCACCTGCCATAAGCAACCGCATCAGCGACACTAGTTATTTTCTCAACCCTAACAATTTTTACAGTTTTATTATCATAATCATACACCATTTCTTTTTACTTGTATATTATCATTTATTATTCATAACAATTTCTCAACCACAAAATTATGAACCTCAATCATAGTTTCATACTATTTTATCCCTCCATAATTATTTTATACTTTTCAAGTGACCACCTACTTTGAAAGGAAATATTATAATAACTGGAAGGGGAAAATTTTAGTTCCTTGTAAATAAAGTGAGTTTTGATAAAAGTTAATCCTAACAAATGTTAAGGGTCACTGATGCAGCGCTTTTTTCCCTTGAAACCCCTGACACTAATGGATTTAGAGTTACAGATGCGTATGCCCCGTTGTATAAAAGTAAGATATAAGATGGTATATCAGGTAAATATTATTCTTTGAACATCTAAGAGAAGAGAACTTTAATCAAATAAAAGAATAAATAAAGAAAACAAGGCTATCAGAAAATGAAGTGGTCCTGAGTAATAAACAGTTGGATTCTGGTTGAAACAATCCTAGTAGTTACATTCAGACAGATCTACATAATCAATTGTAAATCCGGAAATTAAATAATACCATAAATTAAACTGGACTATCATGAATCACAACGAACCACAAAAAACACTGTTGTTTAGTAAAGCACTACACCAGTCATTATCAGGCAGACCCTCGCATTGCTACTGAATATTCCACTGTTTCGCTTGGGATATTACTCACTCTAGTATGGATGCAATACACACGGGCACCCAAGTGTAGTACTTCAAGGCCTGCATTTTTACACCCATTGAAGAAAAGTAATTCATCCTCTTTTCCGATTCTTCGTCTCCAACTCATTAGAAATGCTGGTGGACATGGCATCCTCAAATCTGTTGCGAAAAGTTTGACTCAGAAATTAGTAATGAATATAGTTTGTAAGTACTACGCAAAAATGTTGGTCAACTGTGTTGCATTGGTAGCTGTTGCAAAGGCAAAAATAAAAAATGATCTAGCCGTCAACTTTGTTTACATATTTTGTACTATATTCAGTTTTTCAACTAATATGGTTCCTTGTGCTTTCTTAGTTGATTGACAAGGAGGTTGTTCTTTTTTTCTGAACTTAAAGGATAGTCAAACCAATTTCAGAAACACATGGCATAGGAAAATTTAAGAAGAACAAGCACAAACCGCCTCCGTTATTCTTTGGAGTTGATTCATCAATAACTTTAGGCTTGTAAGACTTCAGGAGAAAGCATATGCTTTTTATCAGATTATCATATTGTTTCACGTCTGCAAAACAGCAAAAGAAAAAGGGTTGAGAAACCTTATCAGCGGAACAAATAGCAAAAGAGAGTATAAATATCGGCAAAATGGTGCACAAACAAAACCAGGAGATGCTCCCTGGAGGCTGGAGGGATAAAATGGATTTCATATCTAAAAGACTGAAAACTATTTTCTGCAAACTAATTTCATACTTCAAGTTCGTTACCTTAGTTCATAACTTCGTATTATTGCCATAAATAATTTTAAAAACAACGGAAAATTAGGGGAAAGAAAGTAACGTAATATAGTCAAAGACATAAATGATGACATCGATGCAATCTAGGGCCAAGATATCATTCCTACAAGAAGGTCAATGGATGCGGTAAACAACAAAAGGTTTCTCATCCTACAGCTGCAAGCCTGCAAGCCAACCTAAAAATCAAATGAGACGACTCCTTCCGGTCATATTAAATCATGTATGCAAGAGAACAAAACTTGGTAGCATTGTTTCTATGGGAGCAGAACATCACATTGACATTGAGGTAAATTCAGTCAGAGATGAATCTTTTATCTATTAGTACAAATTTTCACCTCTGAGAATAGACACTTACATAATAAAATATCACTAGCAATAACCAAATCCCAGTCTGGGGCAGAAGACGGAAAAGTGTCACCCCAAGAATCTGTAAAAATAAATGTGTATTGATAAGTTTCCCTGCATGATAAAAATGTAAGTAAACCAGGATTGTATGTATATTAATTTATTAAAATGTTAACACTGTAACATAAACAAACAACAGCACAGGTCATGATGTTGCGTGTGTTCACTTCAGTAAATAGTAAAAGCAAATTGAAAAGTACAATAAAAAATTAGATAGTTGAACTAACGCTTTACGTGAGGAAGGACAGGAGAAACTCCATTAACTCTACAGTTATGTGCTATATTGTCTTCAATTTCTTGGTCATTATAGTCTGAAGTGGTTATGTCTATTTGAAATGATTTCTTCAGAAAAATAGCCAAAGCTCCAGTTCCACTGTAAGAGAGTTTAGACGACCACACATTACATTTTTTAATTTTTAAAAGACATTAGAAATATAATCTCATGCATAAGAAACTAAAAAACTAACAGGCTGCTATCAGTGATAACCACATAAATAAAATCACCCTTGAAAACCTTGAAACGTAATCCATTGAGGTTATAGATCTATATAAGCATTGTCAAGTCCAACTGACCATGACATTCCCGAATCCCAACCAATGAGGACTGAGGACATACCAAACAACCTTCACCATTATATGCTCAGTCTTGCTAACTGATATCACCTGCGAATGGCTCACGCTTATAGGACTAAGAAAATCCTAACTAATGATACCTATAATAAAAAAAAATCCTAATCAAGTGATACATACAATAAAATTATTTGCTACATAAAATAGAAAGTATTTTCTACTTTCGCTGAGAAGGCCTGAAATGCATTACTATAGTTTCTTCTAACAATATATCAGCTGCATACGAGGAACTAGAAACGTTTCACACTTGAGATTTAACATGATTACAATGCAAGATCTACAACCGTTATTTATTTATTTTACTTTGTGAAATCAGAGTAAATCTAATATAATGATAAACACGATAATGAGTTAATTTTTTTTTTAATTTAAATTGAACGCTTGAAGAAAATGCCAATCTTATTCTGGTACCATATTGCAAAAGCTGTAAGAATGAAGGTAAGATTCTTGAAATCCGAGGTTCCTAGTTATTATGAAACTAACAGAATTGTCTTGACGTAGCTTACAGGATGCATTTGAATGGGGATTCTTTATTCATCATTGGAGGAGCATACATGTACATCTAAATACACATTAGCAGGGGAAGAAAAAGCTAAAATCCCTCTTGTTTATCAGTTAATCCGCTGACTAAAAGGCTACCACTTTTTCATTGTCATTATTTAGATATTTTTAACTACTACATAGGTCAGATGACAATTAACGTAAATTCAAAAAAGCATATGCAATTATTTGACATACCTGCCTAATTCAATGGTGTGTCGTCCTTCTATCCACGATGGGTGTTCAACTAACCATTGTGCGAATGAAAATGTCCCTGGCCAAAGTAAATTAGCATTCAATTCATGGAAATCAAATTCTCGAATGTGCAATACCTACAAATAAAACAAACCACTGCATGTGTTAGCAAAATAATAGATTAGCATAGTGAAAAAATGAAGGCACAAACAATAAGAAATAACACATCAAACACTTCACTAAAGCTCTAGAAAACAAGATAACTACTACTCCCTCCGTTCCTATTTAATTGTTCATTACGAAACTACGTGCAATTTTGACCGGCTTATAACTTGTATCAAAATTGTCGAAATAATTTTTTTTTAAATTTAATCATAAAATTTAACATTTGAACTATATGATCAACTTTTGAAAATTTTCATTCCGACAATTTTGATATAAGTTTTTGTCCGGTCAAAATTGTACGTAGTTTCGTAGTGGACAATTAAATAGAAACGGAGGGAGTACATCATATGAAATATGGGAGTTATATTTCATAGGAAATATCTCTGCCATTCTATATTAGAGAACTGAAACGCGGTAGCTCTATAAATTCCACTTACCATTCCAGGGAATTCGTGCTCCCTTTCAGCATAGCTCTGATTGACTTCAATCGTCTTCTCATCTGCAAAAAGGAGAATACATTGTACAGGAAATCTTTGACAGGAATCTAAAGCTTAGTCTAACACCTGAATCACGTATATACATGCAAAATAGCTACTTTCCTACGTTAAAAATTTATGGTTTATTTTTGGAAGCTCAAAATAATAACAAGGTATTTGATATATTCGTTGCCTTCCTATTTCACTATCTCCTCATCGGTTTCTAGCTATAGCCATGTTCTAGTGGGATTAAGTCGCTTGTGAGGGTTGTTAATTGCAATTTTAATTTTTTTTGTCTTCTCTCTGGGTAATGATTTTAACAATAAGCTTAATAAAATAACAACTGGGTTTCTCAAGAATGGTGAATGATAGAGAACTCTTTTTACCGCGGTTAGACCTTATTTGTGCACAGGTATACGCAAATGCGCGCACGAGAGATAGTGAGTACCTTTGAGGCATTCATCATCGCTGTCATGGAAAAGGGAAGATGCGGAGAAGATAGCAAAATCCATAGATCTTCTGCCAAAAATTAAATAAAATCTGACTACAGACTTTTAAATTACTTTCACAATGGGGTAACAATTTCACTCACATTTGAAGCTATTTTGTTATATACATACGGAGTATTAATTTACCCTCACTTTGGAGACGTCAGGGATCAAACCCTGGTGGCAAGCGGGATATTTTGAAGTCCTAACCACGTTGGACAACCCACTTCCTAAAAAAACAAGCATTTTATACCATCAAACTTCCTAAAAAGTTGTGTTTGACTTGGGTTTCTTTAGTTAAAGTCTTTAACTTCACCTTTTTTTCCTCTATATTCTAAATATTGAACTGCATTTGGTCGATCTGACGTATTTGCGGTTTGAAAACCCCCAAATTTTCCTTTAGGATAAATAAGCCAGCTTGTTTGTTTAAAGCTTCAACCAAACAAGCCCTAATGAAGGCGTCATACCGATACTAGAATTAAGACCCTAATCAGTAATCAAGGCCCCTAATGCAACATTACTTATTTCGTTCTTTGCGAATTAAAGCAAAAAAATATACTAACTTAGTCTACCGAATGGAATTGATTTGAGTCAACTAACAAAGGTTACAACAGTGGAGTCAGTTTAGCTAATATGAATAAAGGTGGTTCATTGGTTTAAATCGGTAGAATATACTTGCAATACCATCTAAAACCGTAGTTTTAAAGAATCTTATTTTTCGAAGCTAAAAAACTTGATCTAAGGCTCGATTCCCGCTGTTTAGGCCGACAAAGCATAACTCTTGCAAAAATAAAAATAGCTACAGTTTCACTTTTTAAAACATATTGCTCAATTTTTAAACATTTTATACACTTTTGCTCAATTTTAAAACTCTTTCAAAACATATTGCTCAATTTTATACACTTTTAAAACATTTTCACTACTAACATATTGCAATACCATCTAAAACCATTGTTCTAAAAGAACTCATTTTTTGAAGCGAAAAAGTGCGATCTAAAGCTCACTTTCCCGCTGTTTAGGACGACAAAGGTTACGTCTTTTATGCTTTTACCATAGCTCTTGCAAAAGAAAACTTTAGCAAACAAATTGCTTAACACATATAGAAACGAATATCAGCCTATTCACCATTTCATAAAAGAAGACTAAATGGGACAAAAAGTTGAAGACAATATAGATATGGTTGCAAAAGCAAAAAAAAAAAAAAAAAACTAATTCTTTCATTCTTTGGTTAGATAAGTAAAAAAAAAGTGTTGATAAAAGATAAAAGAGGATAAAAAGATCAAAACTGACATAGATATATAAATATACAAACACATATATACATATATATATGTATATATGTATATATATGTATATATATATATAGAGAGAGAGAGAGAGAGGAAACGAACTATGAAAGTAGAGCCTCCAGTGTCGGAGAGAGACTGCCCAGACGTAAATAATTTGATTACTAAATTAAAACTGAATGCAAATAATTTGATTTCGTGTATACCCGCAAAATGTTTGGCTGTTAAATAAATATAAATAATGTTATTATTTATTAATTTTTATATATTTTTTTTTATGTGAGTATGATATTATTGTAATTAATAAAAAAATATAAGAGTATTTTTGAAAAAAAGTGACTAAATTGGTTAGACTCATTTGACTTGATTTGAGTTATTATAATAGAATGATAAGGACCCGATAACGCCCCGGGTTTTTTTATTTAAACCAACTTATGGGGTGCATTTTTTAGAGGTTTATCTATGCTGCTGTTACAACCCAAAAAATATATCTAAAATTTTTAGCATGACTTGTCTAGTCATACTCATACAAACACTATTATAGGTCCATGTAACTCTAAATATATGATTAATGTGTTATAAATATTAATAACCAAAAATACAACTACAAATTACGAAAAAATGAATAAGTGATAATTGTATTTTTAAAAAAAATGTTGTTATTGTCACCTTCAAATTCAACCCGCTGACCTGAATTTTACTAATCACACAATTCATATGTCAGACTCATAACTTGCACACAACTTACATATTCCATAGGCTAATAAAATAAATATTTACCCGTCCAAATATACATAAAATTCTATAATTTGATAAATCAAAATATAAATATTGACATAATAAAAATACCATCTACTAAAAACCCAAATAAAAATATATTATAACCATATTTGAGTATAACCTAAATTTAAATATTAATTTAAAAAAATTAAATATAAAAATTCAACCCACTAAAAACTTAAATAAAAATACAATAGAACCCTAGTTGAGCATAGCGTAAATTTAAATATTAATTAAAAATAAAAAAAAATTGTTAAATATAAAACTCAACCCACTAAAAAGCCAAATAAAAATATATTAGAACCCTAGTTGATCATACCCTAAATTTAAATATTAATTAAAAATAAAAAAATATTAAATCTATTATTAATAACATCAAAACCCTTTATGGATATGCCATGTAATGTGACACATCAACGGTTTGATTTTTTGGCTAGAAAAAATCAAAGAGCAAAAACATTTTCCATTTAACATAAATTATTAAATTATTACCATTTAACATTTAACATTAACAATTAAAACTCATGATAAGTGGATTTGTCATGTGTATATGCCACATCAGCGGTTTGATTTTTTGGGTATAAAAATAGGTGAGCAAAATCATTTCCAATTTTATCTATAGCATATATGTTTACAGTATATTGAGTGTTGAAATTAGTGACATTTTTTTTAATAAGACGCAACACTATAAAATCGAGATCATGGTAGGTGTTTTATTTGATTATATAGGAAAATTGTTGTCATGTAAAAAAAAGTAAACTAAAAAAAACCCATATGACTATTCAAGTTAACTATGGGACCTTCAATGTAATTAGTTTTATTTCCTATGGGACCTTCAAAGTAATTAGTTTTATTTCCTATGGAAAAAAGTAAACAAATAAGATTGGTTTTGATTTAAGTGCATCACAGGCGAGTGACGTTAGCAATACTCACGGATTGATGAAGAGGATTCTGCTGACTCCCGCTTTTTATATAGAGAGAGTTTTAACAACACTACACTAAATTAAGTTAATTATTATAATCGTAGACTAAATGAATTTTTTTAAAACATCAATAGTCTTAATTAAGTTTAGTTGGTAAACTCAGTATACTAATATTAGAAGACTAAATCGGAATTTTGTGTAAACATGACCCAAAAGTGTAATTTTCTCTTTACGAAATTAAATATCATTATAAATGTAAGGGTAAATTACCAACTAGGTGTAAACTTTCTTACTTGTTTTCCCAAGTCTCTCAAAAAACTTAGAAGTACTCTCAATAAACGTGTTGTAAGTCTCAGTATCCCCAAAAATTTAATAGTTCACTCAACGAGATCAAGCGTGCCCCAAAAAAATTTGTTGACCTTCTATTTTCATCACACTAAATGACATAATAAGATTGTGGGTTTTGTGCTCGTCTTTTCGAAAGTAGTTAAGTACAGAATGTGTATCTTCACCTTCTAAGTTTCTATGCTTCACATCTCGCAAGTGCTTATGTAAGTTTATGAAAAACCCATGAGTCCGCCACCTTAAATTGATGTGCCTTTACAAACTTTCAGATTTTCATTGTAACAAATTTTTAACTACATTTGGCACTTTCCGATTTCGCCTCAATGTCATTCTTTTTGTTGGAGTGGCCAATTCATGATCATGATTAGTAAAATGCAATTACTAATAAATACAACAATACTAAAACATACGGAATAAGCCTTATGCCAAATAAAAATAAGAAATAGTCTTTAATAAAATAATGAGGCGAAATCTTGGTGGAACCAGCCATAAGTAGCACGAGTATGGTTTCATCATTGGCCTTTTATCATTTTTTTTTTATTCATTTTGATTCGAGTTTTGCTCAGTCTATCATTCTGACGTATGTTACATCAACAGGGCAATTTCTATGTAGGATAAAGAGAAATACTCGCACCCACTAAATTTACAAAAAATTTATTTTTTTTCTATAATAACATTTTAAAATAATCTTAGAATAAACAGTCTTGAAACCTCGTAAAATAACCACTTTGATTTGTGCAACCCCAGAATGTTAATTATCTGTTAATAGATCTGAACATACTCTATCGTATACTTTCAAGTCGGTTGATCTAAATGGTTAAGACACTGATATATTTCACACTTGTCCAGTTGTTTGGAAAAGATTTCCGATAATTGGGAAAACAAAAAAAAAACTCTATCATATAGCAAAATACTACCTCCATATCATTTTATTAGGGTCATTACGAGGAGTAAAAAAACTAAGGTAACATCGTGATTACATTGTGTTGGCCAAAATTGAGAAACCTATAGGGGGTGAATAGGATTTATCAAAAAACTTATCTATTTTTACGGAAAACCCCACTCTGTTTGTTTTAGAAAACTCTACCTAAATAAACAACTAAGTAATATATATATATATCATTATATTATAATAAGTCAACCCAAGAGAAATGAGCCTGCCCAATTTTGCCCAATTTTTTCAAAAATACCCTCACTATCTTTTAATAATTACCAATACATAATCTAATTAATTAACAATTTATTCTCATTATATTTTCCTAATTACGGATGTAGGCTAAATTAATTAACAATTCGTTTTAACCTGCATAACTACAATAAATGATACCAAATCTGAATACTGTGTTCAAAATAAAATATATCACGAGATTTATATCATTACGAGTGTAACGACCCGGCCCCACGGACCGAACCGCCATGCCCATATCAACAATATTGTCCGCTTTGGCACAATTTTCCAGGGAGGTCACCCATCCTGCTACTACTCAAAACTTAACTGTGGAGATCCGTCCCCGCTATTGTGCCGCACGGCTTTAAAAGGTATTGTTAATAGGAAATTGATCTTTAAGCTTATATACCACACGTGTACTCTTATATCTGGACGATGTGGGACTGACGCACAACACTACACCACAGAAATTCCTTCCGGGAAATCTGGGTCGTCACAATCACCCCCCCTTTAGGCACGACGTCCTCGTCGGGCACATCGTCCTTCAGGGGTCCACACACACGTGCTAGTCCCCGGAAATCGCTGTCACGGCCCAAATTTACAGAAACCGGGAACGCAATTAAAATAAATAACAAATGTAAAGGAAAATACTGAAAATAACAAATTTTCGGAAAAAAAACGCTACTCTGTATTACACAAAATAGTACAATACCAGTACATTTGCTATATAAATATACATAATATACATCATCTAAAATACACCACAACAAACTAACTCGGCCTCGAGTACCTATACTATGCCTGCAACCCAAAACACTAACTTCTCGCCTACGACCATGAGCTCAAACTGCTCGGGAAAAACTTGTACATCCGACTCTCGACCTATAAAGCAAATACAAAAAAAAAAAAAAAAACGAGAAACCACAAAGCAAATGGTGAGTCAACTAAACTCGCTACATAAATGTCTACGCTAAAAAAATACAAAGTACGAATTTTAATATTTATTCTTTCATATAAAATGTTCATCTTATTGCTTCTCCACACCCACGACTCTACTGAATATCAACTACTTACGCCAAGTGGCGTGGCTCAACCCACGACTCAAAAGTGTATAAAATCGGAATCACATAGGGTGTCAGATCACTCCTCAGATCCACGTAGGATGCCAGATCACTACTCAGATCAACGTATTGAATCAACTACTCATGATATCCATATGTCGGCAATAACACGTAAGGAATCAACTACTCATAATATCCATACGCTCGGTTACTGCTCCCGGATACTAAGTTGGCACGTGATCCCTAAAAGAAATGTAAAAGACCGACATCAACGACAACAACCACCTCTACCTCCAACCACACTTCAGAATACCCATTTTAGTTCATTTTAAACCATATAAACAATAAAGTTCTAATACACATTAAAACCAAAACAATTACTTAATACTACCATCACAGTAAATAACTTTTTATTCTTGTTTGTTATTTATTTCTTTTTATACTATACAAATAGAAAGTATTGATAAAATTATACTATTTTTTTATGTAAAAAGCTCGGGTTTACCCGCGAAATAGTCATGGTTCTACAGATTTAACCTTGAACTACCACAATCATTTACTCATCCAAAAACAACACCAGCGGACCAACAACAATAAATCAACAGCAACTAGTAATTAGAATACTATTCAACATTTAAAAACAGTTTTAAATAATAAAACATGATGCCACAAACAGCTTACAACAAGCTGCGATAGTGCAAGAATTAATCGATTATCAACTAATCCAAATAACCGAATAGAGCAACCTCATGCTTTGTACAAACAAATAACAGGCTTCTGATACTATTATTCAAGCCCTCGAAATAAAATTATTAAATTAAAATATAAGTAGTATACTAGTTTTAGGCGAATGACCACAATAAGCTCAACTCAATCTTCAGTAAACGAACAACAAATTATAAATTAAAGTACTAATAAACATCTAAAATATAGTTGTAAAAACATAATAGGTCGAAAATATATATAAAGCATAAGCACGTATATAACGGCTTAGGAAACACCCCTTTTTATACCAGAAATGGTACTTCGATTGACGTTAAGAATGGCTACAATAGACTGAGGCGAACAAGCACGAAAAGAGATGAAACGTAACCGAGTTTAGCCTCAAAATTCAGCTTAGACCTGCGATGACCAAGCTCAAATTACTTCCCTATGCGTTAGCTTTGCAACGGAAAAGGCGAATTGAAAAACGGATTAACGAGTCGAAAGAAAATAGGATTTATGTGAGGGAGGTGTATTTGAGTCTGTTTCTTCTTTCAATTCTAATATATCTGTGTATGCGTGTGATTGTGTTTATGTGTGTATAAGCGGTGTATATATATCTGTTAAAAGAACTGAAAGGGTAAAAATATAAAAGCAAAGTGGGGTTCATTTATTTTCTTACTATTGAAGACATTTGCATATTTATCTCAATTTTCTTTATTTATTTTTTTTGCAATAAGACTTATATAGAGCTAAAACTACCCTAGTTAGCCCCGTCGTCATCCTCCTCATCCTCTTCGTCAGAAAGAGCTCGATGAGTAAGGGGAACCACCTCGGGAATGGGAGCAGAAGGGACAGGGACGATGATGTTCTCCGCATTACATACCGGATGGTCCGGTCCCGCCCTCATAAAGGCAGCCGCCTCGGACCACCCTTCGACATAGAAGGAATTGAAATCCTTCTGTGTCTTTTGGACCCAGGCGGCACTCAGCAGATTGGACTGCAGTTTTTAGCTTATCAGCTATGTCAGCCTCAGCCTCTTTCAGGGCCGCCTCTGCGGCCTGGGCGCGTTCCTCGGCCTCTTTCAGGGCCGCCTCCGCGGCCTGGGCGTGTTCCTCGGCTTCTACCCTGGCCTTCACGGCTTCAACCCTTCGAGCCTCAATTGAGGCATTAAGATCCTCGGCCTTCTCCGCCCTACTTTGGGCCTCCTCCCCCCTTTTTTGGGCCTCCTCCATCTGCCTGGCATTAGCCTCGGCCTTCCTGGCCCATGTACTCACCAGCTGGCCTTGATGATATACATACTGATTCATCATCAGACAGGCCTACGAGAGAAAGAGCAATCACTTAGCAAAATATTTGAGAAATAAAAGAAAACATACAAAACGACACTGCAGGGGATTACATACCTAAGGAATCATGGCCATGGCCGATGCCATGGAGGAGGCGAGGTCATGACCGCGGTGGTCAGCCTCGACGCTTTGCTGCTGGAGCGCAGCCAAAGCGAGTAGCCCGGCGGAGGGTGAGCCTCCATTATGCTTTTCACCCCCGTGGCCGCCTTCACCTCCTCGGGTGTTTGCACAGGCATCCTATGAGTCGGGGAGGTGGAGGAGGAGCTCGAGCCTTGAGTAGGGCCCGACGTTGCCCTCGGTTTCTCCACGACCACAACCTCACATGGGTTGCTCCCCCCGACCTTGGCCCTCTTTTCCCCTTGGAGGGACTTCGTCCCCTCCACCTTTCTCTTCCCAAGCAGGGCCTTGCGGGATAGCCGATCGAGCCTGGCCTGAGCTACCAAATCATCCATGGCCGACAAGGCCTTTGCCGCGACAGGGGCGCCGGATTGAGGCAAGACCGCCACCTCCCTCTCCCCTGCCTCTACCACATCGCTCTCCTCGGCCTCGACCACTACCCCCTCAGGCTCCCCCGTCTCAGCAACCTTATCGACTGCCCCTTCTTCTTCCTCGCCATCACCCCCCGCCTCGGCAGCGATCTCTTCCACCTCCTCCTCCTCATCAGAACGGACCACCTACATAGTTCAAACAAACAACAGGAAGTTAGAAAAAATTTGCAAAATTTAGCTAAGTGTACAACTAAAATCATGGAAACACGAAAGGCAACGTACCCTGGTCCGTGAGGTACCCAAGCCCAGGCCGGAGGGTTCTGCCTTAGAGGGGCTATCTTCCAAGTGAATGGGGCTCCTCACTATGGGCTCCCTAGACCCCAAGGGAAGGACCTCTGTCAGAGGCTTCCCATGCTGGTCGATATAGTTGCGGGTACTATCCGGCCCCTCCCTATAGTGGAGGACAGTACCATCCGGCCGAGTCTCCCAGAGAACCCCGGCCGATGCAGGAGCGAAGGAGGCCACCGTCACGACCTTCGCCTTGCTGCTTGGCTTCAGCTTCGGCTTCATCGCCTTCTTCACCACAGGCACCGCCACGGTATCGGCCTCCTCTACTATCTTGGGAGGAAGGGTCGACTCTAGACCCCTCTCTTTCTCCCATCTTTCCCGAGAATACCCCACAGGACAGAAGGTCCTCTGGGGCCACATGAACCCGTTCCCTTTACAACTAGTAGGGGAACTGCATGTCAGGAGGCGCTCAGCATCGCGTGCTCCCATATTGGTCCCATCTGGACCCCACCAATTGAGGGCCACCTCCAGCGACCCAATGTTGGGTTCGCTGAGGCCCCTCAGCTTCGCGGCCACTGTGGCCTTATTTTCCTTGGTGCTAAGCACCCTCCCCGGCCTGGACGGGAGAATCAGGTCATCGCGACGAAGCCAATGGCCCTCCACCACAATCACGTCCTGAGTGTTACCCTGATTCGAATCGGAGTTACCCGTGATCAGCTGATTATGAGCCCGGCACCTCAAGTAGGGCTGCCTGCTCTTGGATTGGGAGCTTGGCTCGGTCTGCAGAAATTCATAGCAGGCCAAGAGCTCCCTAAGCCCCAATGGTTCCGGAAGGGCCGGGCCCAACAGGAGGTTGAGGGCCTCCATGCCGGCGCAGACGCGGTGCGCCTGCAATGGCCATTGGCATAGGAGAGTCTGCGTCCAGGCGCATAACTCCCCCAGCAGCTCTGGTATGGGGAGGTCGGTGCCCCCATACATGAGAGTGGACAGGGAGAGGGTCACCATCGTGTTGGGATGGGCCACAATCCCGTTCACCTCGTCAACGCTCTCGCATTTCCGAAGCGCAAATTCTTCACCGATCCCGCACAAGAGTCGAAACTCATTGAGGTCGGGCCCATGGAGCCTCACCATGATGCTGTTGTCGTTCGAAGCCACGGTA
Organism: Primula veris; assembly: GCA_963682055.1. Lineage (NCBI taxonomy): Eukaryota > Viridiplantae > Streptophyta > Magnoliopsida > Ericales > Primulaceae > Primula > Primula veris. Next base: position 16,200,641 of record OY821747.1, on the reverse strand, counting down.
AGGGTCGGGTCTAAAATCATTGCCCGGAATGGCAATGCATTTTCCATAATGGCCAGGCGCCGTGGTTGGGGAGCAACCATCGGGCCTTTTCCTGCTCCATGAGTTATCACCATGTCGGTTAGATATTTGTGAATTTGTTAAGTATGGGAAGGAAGTGAGAGAGAGTAAGTTGCTGGGAAAATTTTAGAGAGAGAGTGAGAAGGTGAAAATGAGATTTCACTGAGGGTATTTATAGACCCCCACCAGAAGATGAAAAGACATTTACCAGAAGGTGAAAAGACAGCAACGGCTCAATGCACGAACTCCCACATAAAACCGCCATTACGCAATCGACGCGTTCCACGTGTACAGCAGGCAGAGGTCATCTGCCAAGTGTCATTCATCAGCCGTTTTAGCATTTATAGCATTGATAGTATTGATTAAATCGAAAAGACAGAGGCGCCGCCTCATAAATGCACGCTGGGCATGCTCCACGTGTGAAAAATTCATAAATACAAGAACACGTGTCACAAGACAGACCATGTTGAGGCATCTCCACACCGCCAAACATAAGAACAGAATGACCGGAGCCTCCGTAACGACTAGAGGTCTTTGTCAACCTTGTCCTTAACAGCGGCTCCGGACAGGGAGCTGTTGGCGAGGGAATGTCGGCACCCCCTCGTCCGGGCCAATGCCACCCCCGCAGCAGGCGATCCGGGCCCGTCAAACCATGGGTGACGCATCACCCCGGATCTTGAGGACCGAGCTGTGCTCAGGCCGGCTTAGAGAAGCGTGTCGAGTACACTTCCCCAATTAATGCTGCTGCTCCCTTGGGGGACCCTTCAGGTGTTTCATCGACGTGGCCCAATCACAGGCCATCTCCAGTGGGCCCCGGAAAAGGACAGTACTCTTGTCAGAGTCATAAATGACCTAAACGCCGTTGGATCAGTGTTTTACAGTACAGTGATCCAAGGGTTAATACACCTCTGATCATACTATAAATACCCCCACTAACACATCTTAGAGGGGGACAGAAAAAGAGAGGGAGGAGAGATAAAGCTAAAATCACCCGGACCGCCTGAACACGACCCCTGACACCCGACGTCATAAGTGGTAACCGGTCCGACCCCTCTTTCTTCGTTATAAGCCTACTTTCAGTCTTACCCAGTACTGACTTGATCGTCGGAGAGAAAAAACCTGGTACCAACACCGGGCCCCTTTTCGTTTCTTGTGCAGGAACGGAGATCACCCCGTCGTCGAAGCAGATACGATCCACGACAGACACCTCGGAAGATCGGAGCCGACGCGAATTGATTAAGCCGAGCCTTGGAAGAAAAGCAGGCTCGCCAGATATACCCGTTGTTATTTGAAATTCAAAATTTCAGTCAACCTGACCAGTTGGTTTTCAACTTGATCGGTTGGATTACGTGTATTTCGTCTAACGACTGTCTCTTTTGAATCTCGAATATCTCGTGCCTTAATGACACTTATGGCGTATAATCTTCTTCGTAAAAGTCCTTTGATCTGTGAGAATATCTTCCAACGTTCCTTTATTGAAAGCAGAAACAAACATGCATAAAAGACATAAAAGATACTAAAGAACGAAGATATATTGAAAGCACGAAGATCGAACTTACAAAACAACGTCGAAAATCAAGGTTTGATACACGCAAACTGAAATTTCTCTTTTTCTCTCACTAAAAATGTGTTAAACTTTGTTTTTCCTTATGAATAAATGTGTTTTATAAGATATGGTCGTGTATATATATATATATATCAAAACTTAGCAAACTTCTATTTATCCAATTCTCAAACTTTGAAGTTATGTTGACTTAACCGATTAGACTAATCGGTTAAGCATAACCAATTAAACTCACCGGTTAAGAATCCTGCTTCTAAAAAATCTTTGTAGATAGGCATTGTTGCTCTTTTGGCTTCATCTCGTTCATGCTGACTTCATTTTGAGTTGACTTTAGACCTTCTAAGTATTTTTTCTTCGATTTGGTTCATTTTCGGGTTCCACTTTCGCTTTAGTGTTGTTATGCTAAATCTATGCTTTTTTTTCCCTACAAAAATGCAAATATGTGCAAAGTAACTAGATGAAGCATATTTCATGAAATAATGCTTAAATAAGCCTAATTAATTACAAAACTAGTCTAACAATAGTCAAATTAACCCATATAAAATACTATTTCATGGTCTAATCATCCATCATCTTGCTCTAAGGGTTAGGACCTTGGGACACCCATGTTTTCGTGCTCGTTAGGGTAAGACTTTGATATTTTTTTGTCTCGGTCTTACCCTTTTGTTCCAAGCTCTGCTGGTCGGCAATGTTTACCGTGGGTGTGCTGATGGTTGTTGCACAGTGCGTTGTGGTGTATGTGCGTGTTTGTAAGTTAGTCACGTGGCACCATTTGTAAACATTTTTTAGTCAAAATTAACCGAACAGTTGCTCCCTTTAAGTTTGAATTGTTGCAAGTCACACCTATTAGTGTGAACAATAGTAACTATTGGCCTAAAACCTGAACAATTGTAACACTTTTTGTACCAATTTGTTTCCTATAGAAAGGACTCTACCCTTATCATTTTAATCATCCCATTTTGAATCCCTCACCGTCCTCCAAATGTGTTTTTTTTTTCACGTAATGATGTGTCGTAAAAACACGACAGCAGTTGCAGTAAATAACGGGTAAAATACTCGGATTATCGAATCCATAAACGGATTTAGGCTAAGATTAAATTATAGTTTACGAGGGTTTTATAACGTTTTTACTTTTAGTGTCGTCAATCCTAATCATACAGCTACGTGTGGAGTTGTGGTGAATAAAACTAACGAGTTTAAAATGGTGATCAGTCCTAACATGCAACTACAAAAATGCAACTACAAATTAATTAGATCCAGTTATAAGTTTTTTTTTTTTTTTTTACTAAGCTAACAAAGTTATCAACCCATGAATAACTAGTTTGGAACTTAGAATTCAAGAAACAAATAACAAAATAAAGATAAAGAGAACAACAAATATCACAGGAAATAATACCTTAACCGGCAATGGTTGGAAAATCAAAAGTTTGATATTAACTTGTAATCTCTCACTCTCTCTCTATATGTATTTCGAAATCTGCATTCTGAATGAAAGTTTACACGGCCCTTAGGCTGAATATATATGAAAATAACAAAAGTTAAAGTCTAATTTTTAATGAAAAAGCCCACATGGCTAACCAGTTATGCAGACCGGTTAGGTCCACATCTAGAAACCTATTTGGGGTGGGATTCTATTGGCTTGTTGTGTTTCACTTGGTTAGTTTTGAATTTAGTGTGGGTTGATTCATGACTCTTCATCTTCTGTTTTCTTTCTTTAGGTTCTTATTTGGTCCTCCTCCGTATTGGTCTTGTTTTTTTTTGTTAATTTCAGACGTTTTCCTACAAAAATATTAAAAGATGCAAATAAATCGGGGGAAACGTAGAAAACACTAAATATCGTTTACCTATATAAGTTGTAATATCAACATAACAATTCTAATTAATATCATTTTAACCCAAGAAAATGATAATTTCGTGGTATAATCAATCCCCATATTGTTACATTGTTATAAGTATAAGTAGGAAACGGATAAAAAATAAAAAATAATAAAATTGTTTAGGTCATATATTACAACCACATATATAACAATTGTATTTTATTGATAATGAGTGATTGTTGATTATGGGTATGTATGTACAGATGGGGTTCAGTTTGATATTTGTCTAAAAAAACAAACTTAAGCAAATTAGAATTATTCAATTAGGTTTGATCAAGTTTAGAGTAGATAAATAATTGGAAACCAAATCAAAATCAAACGACCAATTATAATAAGTTTACTTCTATTCGGTTCGATTGGTTGATGTAACCAATGAGTAAATTGTAACAAAAGTTTCATTGAGTACATACTAAAATAAACAAACAATTCTAAATAGAAAAGAGAACTAATTGATAAATTAAAAACAAACATTTTACACCTACTAGGCAATGCATAGATTAAACATAAAAGATTTATCTTTATATAGAAACTATATTGTATATTTGAAAATATACCCACATGACTTATTAATTCTGCTTATCAAAAAAACATTGCTTATTAATTCTGTTTTAAAAGCACTAATAAGTCATGTGAACCCAATTAAATCAGTTTATCAATTAAAGTGAACAAATCAATCACTCATCAAACAAATAAATTTATTGGATTAAAACTAATAATCATTATAATTTATAAATGTTATATTGTAGAAAAATAACAAAATACACACTAAAACCAGTTACACGTGAATAAATCTATTTTTTTTTTATCAAAGTCGTCTGCTAGAGCGTATTAGAAAATCGTTAGTCATAGACTCGACTGTCAATCTATCCAAAACTTCATTCGTGCGCGAACAAAAACCTTCGATCGACTCCAAATATCAAGAAAGTTGACACACTTGTTGAGTTTGGAAAAGAATTTTGACTATTGCAAAAACAAACAATGAACTATATCCTATATACTTCGAAATACTACTCCTTAACAATATAAAAAAATGAGAAATGATTCATACCCCGAAAATTTGCACATAAATTGTACACTGAATGAAGTGGCATATTCTAATTGGTTGGCTGAAGGAATTATTTGCTAATTGATTAAACTCTAGGGATCTCTCTTTTAAATTCACAAAATTTATTAATTCTCTTGGGTGTATTAATTCGTACACGTGACTAAACCAGTGTCCATTCTTACCAATTTCTACCATTTTGGTATCAAAATATGTAATGTTTAAATGGACATGCGTGTCTTGATGGGTTAATCACAAATTTTAGATATCAATTTAGAAGATGAGATAATAAACAACATTGCAAATATATATATATATATATTGTTTAGTACCATCAACTTTATTTGCTTCTATTATTTAGATACCAAATCTATTAATTTGACCAATTAAGTATCCAAAGTACAAAATTCATACCGATACCTGCCTATCGTCAAATTTCTGTCAAATTTTTTTTTTGACAGCAGTCACCTGATTGGTATGAATTTTGTAAATTTGATACTTTTAATAAGCTGGTTAGCTAATTAGTAAAACCAAATAATTTGGGTACTAAACAACATTTTTGTCATTAAATTACTAAAAACCCAAAGATGCATTATTATTAGGATAAATTAACAAAACATATTACTTTTTAAACTAAATTACAAAAAACATACCCTTACAACTTTTCATTATAAAAAACATACCAAATAAATTTAAATTTAATAATATTTATTCTTTTCTTTATCTCTCTCATCTTGCTCTTTCTCTCTCATCCATTCTTCTTTATTACCAATTCTTCTATGTATCTCTTCATTCTTCTTTCTCATTAATTTTTCTCTTTATATTTCTCTGATCTTACTCTCTCTCTCTCCTCCATTCTTCTATGTATCTTTCTATAATATCCCACTCTATCTCTCTCTATTCTTCCACCACGAAAATCCATCACTAACTAGTGAACACCGTTTAGATTATATAGATATTAATATACATATAAATACAGATATATACATACGTAATACACAAATATTACACTATATGATACCCCGTAATATATGAAAATATATGCAATTGGTGAGATTGTTTTCTATTTATTGAGTTTTGATATTATTGTAAACATTGTGAGTTTCAAGTTGAAAGAGAAGAATCCATATGTACAATATTTGAGAGAAATTCATATGTAGGGTATGAAGTTTTAAAATTAGGGTATGAAGTTTTGAAATTAGAAATTAGGGTATGAAGTTTTGAAATTAGGGTATGAAGTTTTGAAATCAGGGTATGAAGTTTTAAAATTAGGGTATGACGTTTTATAATTAGCATATACATATTTTGTGAGTTTTATAATTAGAGAGAGATGGATGATTAGCACGTGTTAGAAAGAGGTGCGATTATCGTGTGTTAGATAGATATGTGTGATTAGAGAGATATGTTAGGTTAGAGATAAATGTTAGGTGAGACAGATATATGTTAAGTTAGAGAGATATATTAGATTAAGAAATAATAAATATATATAGCTATGTTTTTGGTAATTTAAATTATTAAGGTATGTTTTTTGTAATATAGTAGGGGTATGATATGTTTTTTTAATTGCCCCTTATTATTACTCCCTCCGTCTCTAAATAAGTGTTCACTATTTCATATTTGACTGTACCAAAATAAGTGTCTCTTTTTCTAATTTATCAATAAAAAAATGATAAAAATACTATAATATCCTTAAATATTGTAATTAATACATTTCAAAAATTAATAATAATAATTATTTAATTTAAATTATGACTATAATTATAACTTTATAATGCAATTAATAATATATATTAATATTTAACCAAATACAAGACACACATAAAAATAATAAGGGAGGGAGGTAGTATTATTTTAATTATGTTGTAATACAACTATTAGCTAGGTATTTAGGGAGACAGAAGTAGAGAGAGGGGAGAACAGTATGATCTTTATTATGAATAAATATGTGAATGAATGATAAAATACAAGACCCCTACCCCTCTTTATATAGATAGAGGGGTAGGGTTATAAGCCCACCTGGGCCCAATAAGTAAAAGCCCAAGAGTCCAATAATCTTACAACACTCCCCCTTTGGACGTCTTGAATTCTTCGTATTCATGTAGTCGATCTGAGTCGAGTTCATTCGCAGTGCTAAACACATAAAAACCTTAGGGCCGGAAAACCCGGTGTGGGACAAAACCGGTACCTAAGAGAAATTGTGTAGCCGAATGATATATGCCAAAATACTATGTAAGTAACTAACCACAAAACAGTGTGCCTCATCAAAACCTTGCCAGAGCAAACCCAATGGGAAAATCTCTGATCGAAAGAAAAAGAGTGCAACAGTGGTAGTAGTAGGGGATCAACCACAAAACAGGTGCCTCATCAAAACCTTGCCAGAGTAAACCCAGTGGGAAAAAACTCTGGTCGAAGGACAAAAGAGTACACGGTGGTAAGAAGTATACGACAAGATACTCCCCCTGATTTCGGCAATCCTTAGTGATAACCCAGTGGGAAAAACCTTGTACTAAGGACAAAAAGAATACACATGCATACAACAGGATGCTCCCCCTCACTTGCACACGACAGGGTGCGAGGATTTTGACTCCGACATAAAATGTCGCTCTAAGGTAGCTCAGATAGCCTACGTAGGCCAATCGCCCGTACGTGCTTCTGAAAAGAATGCTTTGGCAGTGACTTGGTGAACAAGTCAGCGTGGTTATTCTCTGAACCAATATGCTTCACTTCAATCTTTTGAAGCGTTTGTTGTTCATGTGTAAAGAACAACTTTGGCGAGATATGCTTAGTGGCATCACCTTTGATGTAACCATGCTTCGCTTGATCAATCACAGCGGTGTTGTCCTCATAAATAACAAATGGTTCATCATGATCGTAAGCTAGATCACAGGTGCTTCGAATATGGCCAATAACTGGTCGAAGCCAGACACACTCTCTAGTCGCCTCATAGAGCACGAGTAGCTCAGAGTGGTTAGTCGAAGTGGCCACTAGAGTCTGTTTACAAGACCTCCAGGATATCGCCGTGTTCCCAATGGTAAAGACATAACCAGATTGGGAACGTCCCTTGTGCGGGTCTGATAAGAAACCAGCATCGGCATAGCCGACAAGCGTTGCGTTATTTCGAGGATCAATGGAGCTAGATCCACTCGACGCAAAGGGATAGAATAAGCCCATGTCCGTAGTACCTCTAAGGTAACGGAAAATATCTTTTATGCCAGTCCAGTGGCGGCGTGTTGGCGCGGTGCTGTGTCGAGCTAGACAATTCACAGCAAACGAGATGTCCGGTCTAGTACATTGGGCCAAGTACAATAGTGCGCCTATTGCACCCAGATATGAACACTCATGGCTCAATATCTCTTCATCATCCTCCTTTGGACGGAAGGGGTTCTTATTAATGTCTAGAGAGCGGACGACCATGGGAGTAGAGGACGGCTTAGCATCACTATGACTAAAGCGCCTCAACACCTTTTGGGTGTAGTTTTCTTGATGGACTAAAATTCCATCTGTACGGTGCTCGATCTGCAGGCCGAGGCAATACCGTGTCTTCCCAAGATCTTTCATCTCGAATTCCTTCTTCAGGATTTCAGCAGTTTCGAACAACTCTTTCGAGGTTCCTATGAGATTCATATCATCTACATAGACTACGATAATCGCATATCCTGAAGTGGATTTATTTATGAACACGCATGGGCATAGTTCATTATTAACATATCCTACGCCGATCAAGTATTCACTTAGACGGTTATACCACATCCATCCGGATTGTTTCAATCCATATAGTGATCGTCTCAGTCTAATCAAGAACGTGTTCCGTGGACGGGAACTACTTGATTCAGGCAACTTAAGTCCATCAGGGACTCTCATGTAAATCTATGTGTCCAGATCCCCGTAGAGATACGCTGTGACCACATCCATGAGCTGCATATTCAGTTTTTCGGAAACTACTAAACTGATTAAGTAGCGGAACGTTATAACGTCCATTACGGGAGAATACGTCTCATCGTAATCAATTCCAGGGCGTTGAGAGAAACCTTGCGCCACAAGGGGAGCTTTGTATCTAACAATCTCATTATTCTCATCACGCTTCCTTACGAAAACCCATTTATGACCAACTGGTCTAACATTGGGCGGTGTTGGAGTGACAGGTCCAAACACGCTTCGTTTCGTTAAGGAATCCAATTCAGCCTGGATTGCTTATTTCCATTGAGGCCAGTCCGTTCTTCGCTGACACTCAGCAACGGTACGAGGTTCCATGTCATCATTGTTCATAATGTCAGTGGCCACTGCGTATATGAACACATCATCGATGACAGTCTCGTTTCGCTTCAAAATATCGTCTAAACTAGTATGATCGACAGATATTTCGAGGTTATCGTGATGATTAGGAACTGGTGTTTCATCTGGAACACGCTCCTCTAATACATCACCGTGATCCTTAATGATCTCGTGTGGCAAAACAGATGTGACAGGATTTCTCCTCTTTCGAGGCAGAACATCCTTGGAACCGGACGGCCTTCCTCTTTTTTTCGGAAGGGCGGCGGACTGAACGGCCGACGGCAGCGTTCTTTGCTCGGTGGGTACAACCGGAGCAACGTGTTCAACCGGAACACGGCATCTCACTGGGACGTCTATCCTTGCAGGCACATTTGCAGCAGGTATATGTGATCTCGTGACATTCGCTAGGTCATTAAATGCGTCTGGCATTTGATTTGCAACATTTTGCAGACCTAGGATTCTCTGCACTTCCTTATCACTATGTGCAGTTGGGGGATCTAGATGAGACATAGTGGGTACATGCCACGTTAATTCACGTCGTTCCTTATCAACGTTAACGTGCATATCTCCCCCTAACGACGGGAAGAGTGTCTCATCAAAGTCACAATCCGCATGTCTAGCGGTAAAAAGATCGCCTGTCAAAGGCTCTAAATAGCGTATTATGGACGGGGATTCATAACCGACATATATGCCCCGTCGTTTCTGAGGTCCAAATTTGGAACGCTTAGGCGGCTCAATTGGAACATTGACTAAACACCCAACAGGCGTAAATGTGAGACATCAGGCTCATATCCAGTTACCAACTGGTACGCAGATAGTGGTTGGGTGGCCATGGGCCTCAGACGGACCAACGCAGCAGCATGCAAAATGGCATAGCCCCACGCAGAAATAGGAAGTTTGGTGCGCATAACCAAAGTCCTAGCAATCATTTGCAATCGCTTAATGAAAGCTTCTGCAAGGCCGTTTTGGGTATGAACATACGCAACTGGGTGTTCAAGATTAATTCCCAAAGTCATGCAATAGTCATCGAAAGTTTTTGATGTAAACTCCGTGGCATTATCAAGTCTAATAGACTTTATCGGATAATCCGGATGATGAGCCCTCAATTTAATGATCTGGGCTAGGAGTTTTGGAAACGCTGCGTTTCTTGTGAACAACAAAGCTACGTGTGACCATCTTGTCGATGCATCAACGAAAACCATGAAATATTTAAATAGTCCGCAAGTTGGTTGGATAGGTCCACAAATATCTCCTTGAATTCTTTCAAGGAATTGGGAAACCAATTTCGTAGGTTTCACACGAATTGGTTTGAGATTAGTCTTTCCAATCGAGCATACTTGGCATAGGCTTTTCGGATTAATCACGAAATTCTTTCCTCCAAGAGGATGCCCATGAGATGCGTTCATCGTTCGAAGCATCGTATTTTGACCCGGGTGTCCCAGCCGGTCATGCTATAGCATAAAAGTGCTCTCATCAATCGGCGCCCGCCGAATGATTAGATTGCTTTCAAAGTTTTGGATTGTAGTAACATACAAACCACTTGAAAGACATCTCAACTTCTCCAGAATACGCTTTTGGTCGTATTGAGTGGAGGTAATGTGAAGGTATTCAATACCATTTTCACGAGCAGTTTCAAGATGAAACTTATTTTCTCGGATATCCTTAAAGCTCAGCAAGGTACGACTGGACCTCGGAGAATATAAGGCCTCAGATACTTCAACAGGAGTACCATTTGACAACGTGAATTTAGCTTTACCAAAGCCTTCAACAAGGGTCGACGGGCCCGAAATTGTTGTCACTGAGGTTACTTTAGGCGTAAAGTTGATAAAAAACGATTTATCTTTTAAGATAGTATGTGTAGTGCCACTATCAACCAGACAATCAACTGCCCCACAATACATGCCTAAAAGTAAAATAATTTAAAGTCGGTCACACGAATAAAAGGAATTGCTCAATGAAATAACTTTAAATTATACGAGAAATGTTCAAAAACATTATCCATAAAACAAACCATAATCCAAAAGAAATGAACAATATCCAAAGGAAAAAACATAATCCGAAATGGAATTGAAATAACATAATCCAGGAGCAAAACAGCTCAATTATTAAAAGAAACGAAGAAAAAAAAACTTTATTCTTCCATGTGAGCCTCAAAGTCAGGGGTCTCAAGAGTTTCTTTTGCACCAGCTTCAATCATATTGGTTTCGACCCTTCTACCCTTGTGGTAGTTTTCGACTTCTTGGGGAGTTGCCCTACAAGTCCTTTGCATATGACCATTTCCACCACATTTATAACACAGAGTTGGCATATCGGCCGATTCTCTTGCTTTGGGACGACTGGCTCATTTGTTCCTACCACCACGAGACTGCCTAGGAGGAGCCACAGGTCCTCGGTTCGGACGATTGTCCAAACCTCGCTTGGCTGGACGAGCATTACGCCCATCCCTGTTCCTTGGCTGACGGGACGACATGCCCTTTTCTCGTTTCCCATATCGTGGACGAGGTCCACGAACAACATTAGCATCAGGCATTGAATTGCCTTTGAACCAGTGGACGAAAATTACTGTTCATCATTAAAATGAGACTATTCTTCTCGTCCAATAACAATTGGGTGATGAGCTCGGGAAATTTGGTGAATTTAGATTGACGATATTGCTTTTGGAGCAAGATATCAGAACTAGGAAATCTGGTGTACGTTTTCTCCAATAAGTCACTGTCGGTGAGTGTTTCACCACAATATTGGAGAGTAGCACGAATTCTGCATACTTCAGCATTATATTTTTCAACGCTTTCGAAGTCCTGAAATCGCAGATTCAGCCAATCACGGCGGGCATCAGGAAGCCAAATGGTCTTTTGGTGGTCGAAGCGCTCTTTCAGAGAGTCCCACAATGTCTTTGGTGTGGTGGTCGCTATGAACTCAGATTTCATGGCGTTTGATAAGTGGCGGCGAAACAGAATCATCGCCCGAGCACTCATTTCGCGCGTTACTTCCATTTCACGCTCCTCCTCATCATATATGACATCCAATAAGCCTTGGGCATCTAAATGGTTTTGGATATCCTGACTCCAATCCAAGTAGTTCTTGCCGGCAGCATCCAAAATTGGAAAGTCAAGCTTGATTGACATTTTTCTACAACAGGAGAAAAGAAAATAAAGACTGGATTAGTCATCATATAAAACAACGGGTTTATATGTTTATGGTTTGTATAAGCATAAACTTTATTTCGAAACGACAGGTTCGAAAAACAAGTTTTGCTTTTAAGTGAAGAGGTTCTCTTTGATCGAACGACAGGTCGATCCTGAGACACCAATTCGGCGAATACATATCTATATAGACACATTCGGAGAAATTATTATTTACTCAACCCCTTTCGGTAGCTCTATTTGAACACGACCAGGAAAGACGGTGAGGGGGGGGGTGGGTGGGCACGAATGCCTCTTAAAAACCGACCTCATTAGGAGAACGACTTCCGCCTTTATCTTTCCTAGACATCGTATCCAAATAGGTGAGCCTATTTGGGGAAGATTCATAATTTTTCCAACTTAAATGTGAATATATACGATTTTCGCATTTTATATATGGCAATAATATTAAACAGCATAGAGAATATCTATTTAGATTAACCACACATATATAAACAGGCAGTAAATATATTTTAGAATCTATCTAATCATGAAGTAGATTTGGTGTTATCAATTTAAGATTATCAATCAATCCATAAAGATTCTAACATATCAAATCAAATCAATTTAATATTATCAATCAATTCATGAAGATTCTAACATATCAAATCAAATCAATTTAAAATTATCAATTAATCCATGAAAATTCTAACATATCAAATCAAATCAATTTATGATTATCAATCAATCCATGAATATTCTAACATATCAAATCAAATCAATTTATGATTATCAATCAATCCATGAAAATTCTAACATATCAAATCAAATCAATTTAATTCAATTAACATGCAATTTTTATTCGCTTGCCTTTTAATAAAAAAAATTTATATGCATGTGTGTATATTTACCAAATATTGTATTTTTATCAACCATATGTAATGTTTTCGTATAAGTATTATACTACAGGACCATGCGTGTAATTTCAGCAAACTATATATCTATTTACAGCATTATTACATATACAGTCCAGAATTTCAGACAAGTTTCAGTTTAGTCCTTGAGTAATTTTACAGCTTTCAGAGAATTACAATTCAGTACATACGTTTCAGTTTTTTTTCAGATTTAATCCGAGAGATTAATACATATTTTACAATTACATTATTAATAGTTTAAGAACCTTGATTATGCATGTATGTACTCAGTACCAGTAGCATAAGATTTCAATTTCAATTTACAAATTTTGTAACATGGCAGTAGCATACAACATGCATTAACTAATAGTAGCGTGGTGAAATAAACACCGGATTCCATACAACTAGTATGAAATAAACACTGGATTTCATAAACACGGGATTTCATAAACATTGGATTTTATATATAGTACTTCAGTAACCATATAGACCTCATATGCATACAACTTGTTCGTGCTAATATTATTTAATTAACAGAATTAAATCACATACAACATGCAAATTAATCCTAAACAAAATATAGCATGCAGCCGTAGTAACACGAACATACGAGGCTAGTTATATGAGTTTTGAAAATCGGTACCTTACGCACAGTATGTTGGTGAAGGTCGATATAGCAAAATACTAATAAAAAAATCCGGATAAACCTCAAGGTTTATTGAATCTATAATCCGTACTTCGATCTCCGAGAGCAGTGCTGATAACGTGTTGTAATACAACTATTAGCTAGGTATTTAGGAAGACAGAAGTAGAGAGAGGGGAGAACAGTATGATCTTTATTATGAATAAATATGTGAATGAATGATAAAATAAAAGACCACTCGTAAGGGTTAGAGTTATAAACCCACCTAGTAAGCAGTATAAGTCATAGAGTTCAATAATATTACAACAAATTAATTTATATTTAGTAAAATGAGAGTGAAGAAAACAAAATAAAAGAGTAATGAGTTAGTATTAAGGAGGGAGAGGGAATAAGAGATCGCAGCAACCTACTTGCCTTCTTACTTAGAGAGAGAGAGAGAGAGAGAGAGAGAGAGAGAGAAGGATGGAGAAGATGAACAGGGCATTTGAGAAGGCAAAGATACTGGTGGGAATGGAAGTCGAAGAAGAAGTCGAAGAAGAAGAAGAAGAAGAAATGGGTTTTATGGATGAGTTTGATCGTAACTGTACTCTCTCTACTAAACAGGTCCCCCCCATCTCTTCTTCTTCTTCTTCTTCTTCTTCTTCTTCTTCTTTTTTATTATTTATTTATTTATTTATCATCTCCTCTTCTTTATTTATTGGACCACCTTGTATCTTTTATTTACACAATTTGTTATTTGTACTAAATGAGGGGTATTACACTGACTAATTCTCGTACAATTTAAAGCTAATAAGGTTGTATAACTAATAATAACACATATCATCATCTTATTTTTTATACCCCCCTTTTTACTATACTACAAATAAACATGGTGTCTATTTAATCTATTTCTGTCTTTATTAATGCAATCTCCCCACCTCATGCGTGTGTTATAAATTCTTATGAACATTAGCGGAACTAGGATTTATATATGGGTGAGGCTGAATTATATGTATATATTATTTTTTAATTATTGGGGTGCTGAAAGACTATAATCGTCAACTTTTCACTAAAAATACATTACAAAAAATGTGTTTTTTTAATATGGGGGTGCTGTAGCCCCCTTTGAACCTGTACCTAGTTCCTCACACGCCGTGTGATATCAAACAAAATAAAATTCTTTTGAACAAATCTATCCGGAAATTAAAATGTTTGTAAAGAAATAAAGTAATTTTAAGTTTCCATACCTGTAAAAAAAAATGGAGAACTAAAGAGAATGGAAAATCTTGTATTTACTTCAATTAGCAAGGGGTAATTTTGGAAAAAAGAGGCGAAATTGGTCGGCTTAAAAAATTAGGGTTGTTTTTTCACTTTGCATACTATAGGTTCACTCACTCCTCTTAAAACTTGAGACCACACTCCATTCTATTCTATACTAGTGTTGTAATCACATGATCAAAACACTTGATGAACAAGTTTTCTTTAGTACACTTAGATGATCAAAACACTTTAGGAAAAATGTACATAATTTCAGACTTAATTATCAATAACCCATTGTTAAAATCTGTTTTGAACTTAGGTAAATGCTACTTCTTTTTAATCTTTGTAATTAACTTTGATGCTCACTCATGCTACATCTATATGTACCAAATCTTAAATAAGAATTGAGAATGTGGGTTTTTGGATATTAAGTGTGTTTTTATGTACTAATCAATAATTCTGCCTATTTAGTTACCCCCGTTGTTGATGAGGTGCGTTGGAGTGTAAGAGAGTGATAATAGTATCATTTATTACTACTACATTCATACAAAATTGATTTACCTAATATTATTACTCCCTCTATTCCGATTTGGCTTTACCTTACGAAGCTTGACATGCAAAATTTTCCTATATAACATAGTTTAGACGTTCAATTATGTAATTGGACTATTGAATTTTTCCATTTTGACAATTTAAATACAAGCCTTTTTGCAAGTCAAGATTACTGAAATCAGGCCTTATTCCGTTGCAGCTTTTGAGCTTTGAGTTTTGCATGCATTTTGGTTAATTAGCTTAAAAGCTTATTATTTCTGGTTCTTTGCCGGAAAAAAACTGGAAGCCATCAGCCGGATTACCCCAATTTTTACCTCAAAAGCTCAAAGAATCCATCTGATCTGCTTAAAAGCTGCAACCAACCAAGCCTATTTATCACTATACTCCGTTGGATGTAAGGATTATTCTTGGATAAAATTTAACTGAAAGATAAATTTAAAGAAAACGTAGTCGTAAAAACAATATTTTAGTTTCCATCACTTTTTTCCACTGGATCCTAAACAAGATGTAAAAACATTTACACATTTACGAGGCAGGGAATTGTAGCACTTGCAGATATTCTTATAGATACCATTTACTCATCATGTGTCTAATTTTGCTGTTTTGAGTGAGTGACAGAGGCTACAAGGTTTTGCCATTTGCTTCGCCGCTGGTTTGACCTTTACACTCTTGGTAAGTGAAACCACTTCCCACACCATTCATTGTTCTTTTACATACAGTATCTAATTAACTGTTCGGTTGATGATTTTATGTGAACCCTTCAGAAATTTCTTAATACTATAACATTTCATAATGATTTATAGTGAAGATGTATATGATTAAGTTTGAAGTTTTTGAATGTTTTTGGCGGCCTCTACCAGTAAATGTCTGTTTGGTGCAAGGGTACAAAGTAAGAACTAGGAAGTAATAGTGGAAATGAAATAAATTCTGAAGAGCTAGTTGATGTAAGAGTTTTTTGTTCTCCAGTGCGTATTTTCACGCGAAAAATCATTGCACATGGATCATATTCATGCAAGTAAGGATATATGTAGTAAGTGGTGAAGAGAAATGGAAAAAAGGCCTCAGTGTTGTATCATTGGGCTCTGCTTTCGATTTAATATAAAATATAACCAAGTGGGTAAACTAACTTTGCCCCCTCGTTCATTGCAGTCTATGCTGGTGTTTTTCAAGCCAATCAAATTTGGAATCACTTTCACCTTTGGGAATTTGCTTTCACTTGGGAGGTTTGTGTTCAGATTAGCACCTTTATGTGCCCCTCGCAACTTCTATTCGTTTTATTTTCTACTGTAATTTTTTTCCCTGCAAAGTTTGATTTATTTTTCATAGTTCACTATCGTTATTCATTCATAACCAGAGTAATGTAACTTTGTTCGTCTCACATTTTTTATAGAAGACAGTGTCTTCTTTTTTCTTTGACATTTCAAATGAGCAAACTGTATTTAACAAATTGAAGCTTGGAATAATGGAGTTAGCTTTTGGAAAAATAGATTTTACTGTGAACTCAGAGGTTTTCTAACATTGTATCCTGAATATTTTCTGCATCTCTCAAATTATTTTTTCTTTCAATATAATAGATTTATGGTAAATTCACCTAGGTTCCAGAGTCCAGGGTTTTAAGATTGAACACATATACCCCACTGAATTTTCAATTGATAGTCTTGAGATTTTATGTTGATGAAGATGCATCCGTTATTCTTTGACCGACTTAGAGTGTTATGATGCACCTCAATGCCTACTCGGTTGTTGGCAGTTTATTGAAAATATTTTGCAAGACATAATATAGTTTGCAGATTGATTCATTGTTTAGTGAAAATTTATTGTAAGGCGTAATATAGTTCGCAAAATTTATTATTATTGCCATAATAATTTGAAGACTTGAAAAAAAAAATATCGGAAGTTTTAATTTTTTTCTTAACTTTTTACCAAGATTATAGAAGGAAGAAAGTATGAAACCATAAGTCAGTTATTTAAAATTGAAAACTTTCTCAGGAATTGAGTCGTAGAGTGTTTTCATATAGTGAGCCTAGGGACATTCACTCGGGGGTGAGTAAAACTTTTACACGTTGACAGAATATGTTATTTTCTAACAGTGAGGAATTTTCTAGTAACTGTATGAGGGAGATCCTGCTACTGGAAATTACCTGCCCGGTAAAAATGTTTTAGGCACAGAGATAGGGGCTGTGGGGTGGTAGGTGTTTATTATTGTTCGAATATGTGATCTTATAGTACATACCCCTTCAAGATTTTGGAGGTTTACCATGTTCTATTTTGATTTCTTTTCTTGATTTTTTGAACACTTGTTCTCATTGAAGCTATTGGCCATAAGTTTTAGTTTTGCATCAACGGCATATATGTGATTACTCTTTTTTTTTTTTTTTGTAATCTATGTGGTTACTCTCTTATGTTCTCTCTTTCACAAAGAAAATGCACCTTGTACTTTTGGTACTTGTTTTTCCTTTAAACATGTTAGTCATAATACTTTATGTCATTACACCATGTTTGATTTCGGATTTTAAGTTGGAGTCTTTTGTATGGCAGCACTGCATTTCTTATAGGTCCCAAAAGACAAGTAACAATGATGCTTGACCCTGTTCGTATATATGCAACTGCTATATACATTGCTAGCATGATAATTGCACTCTTTTGTGCTCTATATGTGAGTCTTCCTTCGCGCTCTTTTTGTCTTTGGCAGTCTTTATCTTCATCTTTCTGTGAAAGTTAAGCGTATTTCATCGATTTAAAATTTGGTCATTGTCTGCATTTAACAGGTCCACAACAAGCTTTTGACATTATTGGCCATCACTTTAGAGTTTGCAGCACTTGTTTGGTGAGTCATTGTTCATATAAGTTCTAATCATCGAATGGATTTTACTTATTTGGACTGCCCTCTAATTTTCTTTTCACAACGTATATTTATGAAGTTGCTATTGAAAACATTGATAAAATTTGTATCTGTTGTTCACTAAACATCTTCTGCTTGTTCATATATATCATTAGCAGTGTGGATGTGTATTTAATTTCTCACCCTCAACAAGTTCCATGAAAACCGAAGTGCCATTCCGCACCTAGTGAAGTGAACTTTATCGTAGTAGCTATTTAATTGAATCCACACGATGCCCATTACCTGAGTCAATTAAAAACACTCGGAACTTATTTCTTACATGACATATTTTTCAATACTTGACATTAGGAAATGATTTTAAAATTATACCAACTAGATGGAAAACCAATATTCTTTAATTCTCCCCAACTCATGTAAAAACAATTTATTGAAAAAATATAAAACCAAATTGACAAATACTTCAGTCCTATCTCTGTCTCTTGCAGTTTCAGGTGCTTTAGTGTGTGAATTCTCAGATATTCATTTCTCACATTTCTAATTGTTGAAAGTGTTGTCGTTTTATGCCCTTAACAGGTATAGCTTGAGTTACATTCCTTTTGCAAGGTCAATGGTTTCCAAGGTTATGGTGGCTTGCTTTGATACAGAATTTTAAGTTGGGGGAAACTAACACACTAGGTAAAAAAATGTGAGCATATATGGTGTGATGAGAACAAGAAATTGGCACCTTCCATAAAAATAAAAATAAAAATTGTTGGCAAGTGTACAAAGGCAAAGCTCTTATGTTGTAAGGTTTTACGAGGCTCTGATATTATGCAATCTTGATCCCGCTTATACTCGTTGGACAAATGTAAATGTAAAGTAGTAGTTTCTTTTTCCCCCCATCAATTTAGCCAGCCATCCTTCGCTTTGTTTTTTTTTCTTTACTTTTTATTTTAAGTTTGGAAATAGTTTGTTCATAATCTCAAGCACCACCTTCAATGAAATGCCGAACACGAAGCCAATGACTTACAAGAAACAGTTTCAGGAACTTTTGGTGATTTCATGAAATTACTCACTAAAGATTTCAGAGAAACTTCATTTATTTTTAGTAGAATCACTTTCTTGGATTTTGTGAAAGTATCTAACATTTTTCTTATCGGGTTAAATCTCGTTTTCCAGTTACTAGGCCTAGAGCTATCATTTTCCGTCTGAGAGAGTGGAGTGGGAACTGCCAATATAGCCGATAATGATTTCTGAAAACCAATAAACGTCTCTCTAAGTTAAGGCAATACCAACCTCATGGACCCTACGATAATAAATAAATTTGAGACCAACAATACAATCAGAATTGAAACCCAAAAAGGGATACTCACTACTCAAATACTAAGGCTTGTTTGGCTACAAAGTCAAGAAAACTTAGGTATATAATATTGCATGGTTCTCATAATAATATGCCTATAAATTTATATACATATGAGCCATGGTTCTCAAAGCATCATACGTAATGTCCTGTATAATATCATATTGTTAAAAGTGATAAATTTGCAATGTATGTAGAGAGAATAACCACTATGAATCCATGAAGACTGTCATTCTGACTAAATTAAGCTTACTATGATAACCAAACACAGCCTCATATTTTCAAAATTTTCAGAGCAACAACAGAACTTGGTTCATGTTTTACAAAACATCTCAAACCATAAAACTGAAGAACAGTCTTATATGACAAAAGGGATAGTCAAGTTTGCTAACTTTCGGCTACTATTCTCACTGCTCTCGGCAAGTTCCTTCAAACTAGTCCAAGCTTTTCTTTTCCGTTTATTCGAAGTTCCAACTGATTTCTCTTCTTCTATTTTTGTCACATCACCTTCGCAATTTTTTACTTTCTTATTAGACCGAGTCCTCTTCTTGCCTTTCG
Source organism: Primula veris (assembly GCA_963682055.1). Lineage (NCBI taxonomy): Eukaryota > Viridiplantae > Streptophyta > Magnoliopsida > Ericales > Primulaceae > Primula > Primula veris. The sequence continues at coordinate 16,180,620 of OY821747.1, read as the reverse complement.
CCTCTAACAAAGTCATAGCAGGTTTAACCATCGGCGTCGATGGATCATTGGCAACAGAATCTATTTCATCTGTTCGTTTAATCTCAACGTTTTCAGTCGTGGTGTCATCTAGTTTGGCTAATTTTGAAATTGGTTTTTGTTTCGGAAACTGTTTAGGTTTTGGAGGACAAATAGTTTTCATGTGGTTTCGAGGGGTCCCTCTTTTAAGGTTCCGATGGGAACAAAAGTCGCAATTATAAACAACATAGTTTTGGGGAGAATTGCTAGGCTTTTTTCGTCTATCTTTTCTCTTTGCATTGTTCTTTTCGATCCGGACAGTACAATTTTGACCAGGTTGTAGTATAGACTCACATCTGCAGAAAAGGTAGTAAAATGCAATAAGGCACAGTTTCGGTTTTCATTACCTTGTTGACGTTCTTCGATATAAGAAAAGTCAGACATCATTGATAGTTTCATCTATGTAACATATATATGCCAAATGTTGAAAAATGAAAGAGTAAAGGCGAGTTTTGCTGCAAATTTTAAGCAAATACTTTGTCTTATTGATGCTTAAAAAAGGTGTTCATGTAGCTTCTCTAAGTTAGAAGCCAAAATATCTCATCTTCAAAACAAGATGGTGCTAAAACGATATATACAGTGAAAACCCAGTAATTGGACACCAAAAGTGCGAATTTGTTTCTGGCTCAAGCGCCTGCCCAATACATAAAATGTTTAACATATGTTTGTATAATGTATATATGCCTCAGGGCAATGCTTCAGACATGTTAAAACTGTGTTTCAGCACAATCAGGTCCTAAAAGGATATTGTATATGTACTCATTGAACATTCATAGAGGTCACCACTTTAGCATTTCTAGCCCTTTGGATAAACACAAAAGTTACAGAAACATTATGTTTATTGAATTTACATGTTGTCAAGTAAACCATTTATAAATAACTTAAAGGGGAATTAACATAAACATACCCTACATCTATTATATTAACAAAAATATACCCTTAAAAATTAAATTATCAAAAACATACATTCCATTAATAGTTAATAAAAAACAAAAAATCTCATTTATCACTGCTGATCTCTTTGCTCTCACTTCTTTTATCTTCCTTCTCGCTCTCTCTCCGATCTCTCTATCCTCCTCCTTCTCCCTCCCTTCGATCTCTCCTTCTTCCTCTCTCTTACGATCTCTCTCTCCTCCTCACTCTCTTCTCTTTCTTCTCCCTCTCTCCAATCTCTTTCTCCTCCGTCTTCTCCCTCTCTCCAATCTTTCACTCATCCTCCTTCTCCCTCTTTCCGATCTCTCCTCCTTTCGCTCTCTTTCCGATCTTTCTCTCCTCCTCCCTCTCTCTTTCCGATCTTTCTCTCCTCCTCCCCCTCTCTCTCCGATCTTTCTATTCGGTGGAGATTGAAACGGAGACATCCGTCGGAGTGGACGGCGAGGGTGTAGAGCGAGGTCGAAAACTAAAGGTTGATGCCGACGGAGATGCGGTCGTCACAGGAGAGGCTCACGACGACAGCGTGCTAGTTCGAGATCGAAGGACGGACAAATGTTGAATTTGTTAACTAGTGTATAAGGTTGAAAAATAAGTGTGTGGATTCCGTGAATTAAGGGTATGAAGTTGAAAATTATGGATATGAATTATGTAAATTGGGATATGAACTTTGAAAATAAAAATAAGGGTGAACTCTACGAATTAGGGTATGAACTTTTGAAATAAGGGTATCTACTTTTGAAATAAGGGTATGAACTTTTGGAACAAGGGTATGAAAATATACGAATTAGGGTATAGACTTTTGAAATAAGGGTATGAACTTTTGGAACAAGGGTATGAAAATATACGAATTAGGGTATAGACTTTTGAAATAAGGGTATGAACTTTTGGAATAAGTGTATGAAAATATACAAATTAGGGTATGAACTTTTGAAATAAGGGTATAAACTTTTGGAATAAGGGTATGAAAATATACAAATTAGGGTATGAACTTTTAATAAGTGTGAACTTTTTGAATAAGGGTATGAATTTTTGGGTATGTTTTTGTTAATTAGAAATTTTTTGGTATGTTTTTGTTAATTTAGTTTCAAAAGTAGTATGTTTTGTTAATTTATCCTAACTTAAACAGATGCAATTATTTTCACAAATTGTTGTGATTAACAACAAAAGTAATCAAAATCAGCTTAATCCAATACTCAGAGATGGTGAGACCATAGGAATGTGTACTTAGAGGCCTAAAATAAACAACATATGGTTTTGATGATATGTTTTTATATAAAGTGATTCACAGGTGGGTTATATGAACTTAACTATTTTACTGTACTTGTATCTTTAATCAGCAAAAGTTTGAGACAAAATAGGCAGAAACAGGACGACCCATTTACCCTACAAAGTCCTCCCTTTTTCCAACCTTAGGTTGATTTCTTAAATATATCCTTCCCATCAATGGAATACACTAAAATAAAGCAACCTAACCAAATTTGATAATATAAACGCACACTACCTGAGCATAAGATAGAGGGGGAGAGGGAGATGACTTACTTCTCACAGATGAACAGTGACTGGTCAGGTAGGGAACCCAGGGTCTCACTAAGAGTAGCAAATTGGTGCCCAAAAAAAGCGGCCAAGGAAAATACAGAACCTTTACCACCAGCCCACATCGCAATATTACGTAAATGCTCTAGCTTAGACATAGACTTAGCATTTATGTTGGTATTTCTCTTTCCACTCGATTCTTCTCTCAATGTCATTGAAGATAGAGACCCAACGTTGAAGTTAGCCCCTTGCTTATTCGATCCTTTCTTTCCCATGGTCTTGCAAATTAAGTGACTGAATAAGCGTAAGAAGGACAATAATCGTCAAATAAATAAGCAACACTTGGTCCTGCACAATGAGCAGAATATTGGTAGAATTAGCTACTCCCAATACGAGTTCAACTTTATTAAACAGTATCATGTACATAAGCCCATAACGTGTATGTAGTACTGCTACTAGCTAGCAATTAAGAGAAATCAACTCATACAATACAATTGCTACTAACAAAAGCAAATTATTACCCTCTAAAACAGAAGATGGGGAAAAGTATAGGTACACAGTTAACAATGTATTGCTGTTACATTAGGAGTGGTGAAAATATGTGATAGTAGTGTAAATACTAGAACCAGTATCATTACCAAGAAACGTGGTTACAATATTGAATATTATCTTGTATCGAACGTATATCTTCTGGTAGTGTATTGAAGAAATGGTATAATCCAATGGCGACGGTAAAAAGAACATATGCATTCATAACAGAAAACATTGAAATACATATCCATAACATCTCTGAAAAGCTTCCATACCCTCTAAAATGGAGAAATAAGTCGCATGAACAGGGCAACTCTACGAAAGAACTGTTTATAAGTCAAATTATTAGGCTATCAACAGTTTATCTAATAGACTTTTTTTTTTTGACATGGTAATTAAATCCAGGTGTTTTCTGTGCTTCTAAGCTGTATATAACATATTGGGTAGACAACAAAGAGCTGTTTTATGAATTAGTATATACTATATAGTATCCAAGGCCTGTAATGTATAAGCCAATTATATTAGGTGCCGGTCTTGTGCAAATAGAGAATATATTTTTTTCCCGCTTACACAACACAATAAGAACCTTTGTTATTTTGATGGTCTATTTTGTGTACTGTAAAAGACAAATATTTTGTTCATTATGATATAAGACTGGATTTTGAAATTTTTATGTTATATTCTTTTTACGGAGGTTATGAATTTTTCAGACAAAGTTATAAAGGCGCCAAAAGAAAATATACGACTTAGGTGTAGAAAGGCGCCGGACCGGCCCTGAATTAGTATCAATCAAATTCGATGGTATATCTAGTATTAGTAATATTAATTGAGTAACAGTTTAGATAAAAAGACTGAATCTTTCGAACATGGTAAAGAAAACTAGGTGTTCTGAATACTCTAAGCTGAATTTGAGAGATTGGGTATCTAACAAAATAAGCTGGATTATAAGTTACTCTAGTATCAACCCAATTAAATGAATATAGAAAAAAGGGTTCTTTGCTAAAATTTGGCCAACTAATTTAGCAAAAAAAAAACCAACACCCAATCATTCAAAGAGAAAATACTGCCAAAATATTTATAGTATTTCATCAATTTTAACAAATCAAAATTGGAATGAGTTGAGAGATACATACATAAATACAAATGAATGCATATAAATACAAACATATATACAATAAATTCTGAAAAAGAAAACCAGATACTGTAAAATTGAAACTATAGGAATGCTATTAAAATACCAGTTAATACAGCAGGAGGTGCCTAGTATATATATATATATATATATATAGATATATATATATATAGATATATAGAGAGAGAGTCATAGAGAAGGAGAGAGGGTAAATAATAAAGTAAATAGGGAAAATTAGTTGTTATCCTCAGCTTTAATTATAAAAAACTACTGTACTTATTTGTAACTGTGAACGTGTAGCTGTTTATAATCAGCTAAAGATAAAGAGGATGATTTTTAACCACCAAATTTTCTAAAAAAAACGCTCAGATCGTAGATTTAATCTACGGTCTCTGTGTGTTTTTCAGATTTTTTACATTAAAAATTAAAAATTAAAATCTAATAATTAAAATTAAAATACTGAATATTTTTTTCAAATTAAATATGATTTTTTTAATAAAAAAATAAATGCCTTATTTTTAAAATTTTACATAAAATAAATTACCAATATTCTAACAAACTCTCAAAATAAACACAAAATTTACACAAATTTACACAAAAAAAGTTGATTTGATAAATTTTATATTTTTGGTTCATGTTATATTTTTGTCAATTGTATAAGTTGATATTTATTGAATGATTAACTAAATCGTCAATTTTTGAGAAGTTTTTTTGTTTGTTTTTAACACTTGTATAACGTAATATGAAACATTAACTAAGTCGTCAATTTGGTGTCAATCGTCAATTTTCTTGAATGAAACAATCATAAATTATATTTTATATTTTTGGTTCATGTTATATTTTTGTCAATTGTATAAGTTGATATTTATTGAATGATTAACTAAATCGTCAATTTTTGAGAAGTTTTTTTGTTTGTTTTTAACACTTGTATAACGCAATATGAAACATTAACTAAGTCGTCAATTTGGTGTCAATCGTCAATTTTCTTGAATGAAACAATTATAAATTATATAAATTTCATAAAAGAAATTAACTCAATATGCAAACATGAACTAAATTTCATAAAACAAATTTATTAAACATTTGTTTACATCATATAAATTTACAACAAATTGGAAAAAATAGTAATTTACATAAAATTAAAAATAAAAAACTGATTATGGACTTAGGTCTATAGCTTTTTCTTCATTTGCTTTTTTGCTTTCCCGATTGCTTTTCCAGCGCCATATATAACTTAAAATTTGGTCGAAAAAGTTCCTTTCATGGCACAGCTGCCTCAGTGCGTGTTTGTTCCCACCGTGCTATAATTCCTGACATTGGGAAGATCCCTTCTTTCGGAAAAACCTGAGCATAGTGACAACTGTTGACGAACACTATTACAGTCGGGATGTAATATATCGTTCCCTGAGACGGACCAGTATAAAGAGGTAAAAAAGTGGCGTTTCACACGTTTACCCCTCCATTTTTATTTTGCCATAAGAACAACAATACAATTGGCATATTATAATGAGAAGCAATTAAAAACCCATAAGCCGGAAATCTCATCCATTTGTCAGAAGGTGCGGGATTTGTAGCATGATAAAAATTTAAACTTGATAAAATATAATCATACCGGTAAGCCTCAAAGTCAAGATTCTCAAACAGCTCATAATAAACACCTTTCATTTGCTGCAGCTCTTGAAACAACTCACATCTTACCGCGTACCAATCATCTTCCCCATGCTGTTTACCCGTAACATTTGCAAGTACCCAGAACCCACAGTTACCATCCCCACGCACATCATAAACCATTTCGATGTAACTATGTAACATGACCCATATTTGGTCACTGTACAGGAAGGTTGGCCTATTGGGGGTGGGTTTAAGGTTCTGGTTTCACGGCCTCCTAGTTGGGTTTACCCTTACCTCCGGTGTTTCATCCGCCTTACCTTTGCCCTTGTCCATACTAGCACCAACACTCTGTTCCTCCACATACTCCCATCCCGACTTATTTCTCTTACTAGATTTGTCTCCCTTTCTAGGTCTCCCCCTATTTTGTCTCACTTCGGGGTCACTGATGGATGTTCTAGCTGGTACGGTTATCTCTCGGAGTTGTGTTTTCATACGCCGTTTTTCAACATTAGTTTTGCTAGCATAAACACTTTTAAACTCTTCTAGATCACCCTCTACCCCATAATCATCGGTGTTCCCATTATCATCAATTACGTCTAATTTTTTCCAGAATGGATGAATATATTCTAGAGAAAGAGGCTTCCCGAATAAAATATGTTCACTCATAATATGATGACAAAGTAAACCGTGAGACAATTTGAAACCGCAAGAACAATTCTCATCAGCCTGGCCACTACATTTTTTGTGTTCTTGAAATAATAAATCAAAGGCATAGTGTGTGATATACGACCTAAGATTTATAAATAGAGGTGTTCGTTCAGAATGTGGAAAATAAGACTTGCATTTATCCAACTTCATCTTAATATCCTCAAACTGTTTTTCTAGAATTCTATTCACCTCTACCCAAACATTTTCAAGCGTGCCAGTATTTGTGGAAAGGGATCTTTTCAGCTTAGCATGTTGTTGTTCGGCTCGATTGCTAGTTCTGTTACCTTGATGTGTTGTATGGTTGGTATAGCATGCAACAAACTTTTCAGCATAATCATTTAAAAGCTTGTCTACATACTTAATCACAGCAGGGTACGATTTGTAAGAGTAATTGAAATAAGCTCGGTTATGATTGTACTCCTCTATCGACTCAGAATCAACCAATAAACCCCAATCATCTAGAAACGTTTGCCACTCCTCGTCAGGGATCTTTTTACGGCAGTTTTTCAAAACATTTTTTGCAATATGAAAAGTGCACAAAATATGATGAGAATCGGGAAAAACAACGGATAAAGTATTTGATAAGGCCATTTCCCTGTCGGTTACAAACACCCTAGGTAGTATACAACCCTCCAATGTAACTTCAAATTTTTCCAATGCCCATATATAACTTTTTTTTGTCTCATCACTCATGAAAACAAAACCTAAACAATATGTTTGGTTCGTTGATGTCATTCCTACGACTTCTAGAAATGACATATTAAAACGGTTTGTCCTATATGTACAATCCATTAACAAGACATCAGGAAAAGCTTTGAACAACCTTATAGAATCGGGGTGTGCAAAAAACAAGTTCTCAAGGCAATGGGTTGATGGGTTCATATTATAGTAGAATGTGTAGCGATGTATATCCAACAAATTAAACAGTTCCTGTATCGGGTTTCTACCATCTCGTTCTTTAAATTTCAGTCCAGCCAAAAAATTATGTATCGTTTTAGTGTTTGATACATTGTCAGGATTTCGATTTTTTATGGCCTCTAATATTGCACCAACTTTAAAACTACTTTGCCTTAAAGTTTTAACAATTTCTTTTTCATCTTGGGTTAAACGAGCACGTCGTGCTTGCCCTTGGAGGTAAGTTGGAGGTGGGTGGTTATGTTGTCCATTTTCTACGTGACACATCCATTCACCATTAACTACGTAACCTTTAATGAAAAATGGACAATCTTTTTTCTTTGTACCTGAATTTACGGAAGATGGTTTCTTTTTTTCGTAAACCCCCGATTTATCACACACAATATCAACATACGGTGTTCTGCTCCCATCACCCCCTCCAGACCTACGAATCGTAAGAATGAAACCCCAATTTCCAGCCACATCAGCAAGATCAGCAAGCATTTCATCCCTTGTTTCCCAAGTCAATTCATCAACTTCAAAGTGCTCTGAATAATCAGTTAGCTCATCGTTTGAGCCACTGGATGAATTTGCATTGTTGTTATTCCATTGGTTGTTGTCATAACCATAGTTGTAATTCATTTTCGAAAAGTGTTTGTTTATATATTTTTTTGGGGAGAAATGAGTATTTTTTTAGAGATTTCTGATATGTGTTTGTGTTTGATTTTAGGGTTTGTTAGAATTGGCAAAATTGAGCCATATTTATAGTGTTAATTTACACTACAAACCGCAGATTACTTTTACGGTTTGTAGTGTTTTTTTTTGTGTAGTCATTTCCAAACTTTAATAATGCATTGAGTAGTCATTTTCGGATAGGGTTGTCAAATCATAATAATTCAAAAGTGATAAGGTCTTGTCGGAATTATTTTACAAGCGGAAATTTTGTTGTACTCGTTAGGAGAAACGGCACAAACAATAGTATACATCGCTTTAGCATTAGTAGAGTAGGCTTCTAGTTGAGCATTATCTAGGTCCTCTACGGGGATTGGGTTTTCGCTATTTTCGTGTTTGGGAGCGGAATATCCTACTTTAATAATCTTCCAAAGATTAACATTATAGCTTTGTAGGAACATGCTCATCCTATCCTTCCAATATGAATAATTTACACCATCAAAAAATGGTGGCGTATTGGGTGATGATGCAATGCCGGAAGTGAAATTAAGTATATTAGCCATCGGGATCTTAACTTTAGAATCGTTAGATTCCTATATGCAAGAGCCTCGGCTCTGATACCAATTGTTGGCCCCGGTGCGGCTAATCCTTAGAGGGGGGGAGGGGGGGGGGGGGTGAATAAGGATTTGGCGATTTTCGCCTAATTAAAATTCTATGCAACTAACCACCCAACTTATGCAATTCTAAGCTTAAGCGTTTTAACAAGAGTTAATAAATTGCTAAAATAACTAAACGCAAGCAATAAATATGCAAGAATATAAGTTGCGGAAAGTAAAAGCAAGGGAAGAAAATGACACCGTGATTTATAGAGGTTCGGCAAACGCGCCTACGTCCTCTTCTCGGTACTACCGAGTATTTCACTAAAATGTTTCTTCCGGATTTTACAAACCCTATCGAGCTCAATCGACCGATTGGCTCACCCTCTACCCGAGGTTCCTACTCTTGATACAAGTGCAAGAGAACACGACTATGAGTCAACGACTCCCCCTCAATTTATGAGTACCCGAATGAAAAAGCTAGAGCTTTTAAGCTTCACTTGCTTACAAAGTCTCTACCCGTTCACTCGCTCACAAATGAGTTTATAAAACACTCGATACAAATTTAGTTACAAAAATGTAACTTCGCTCACTATTCTAATTGCTTCTCAAAAAGCTAATTGGTGAGTTGATGATGATCGAGCTTGAATCTCTTTCTCTTTGATTTTCCTCTTCCTCGAATATGTATACACCAAAATGGTGATATTAGGGTTTTTAATGAGAGGTTGAAGGAAGTTGATTGGTATTGTGATTGGTATCTTTGGAAAGTGAATTGGGTTGGTTTTTATAATCACCAAAGACTGTTTTTCTGTATATGACCGTTGGAAGTGGTTGAGGCTTTTTTCAGAGGTTTTAAGCTGTTTTCCAGAAAAAGCTGAAAAGCTGTTTTCGAAATCTGTAGAAAACGATCGGTCGTTTTCTACAGTCGATCGGTCGTTATTCAGAAAACGATCGGTCGTTTCTGAGTTTCGATCGATCGTTTTTCTTGTGGACTCTCTGGAAGAAATCAGAACAAAAACGATCGGTCGTTTTTGTACAGACGATCGGTCGTCTGTAATTCTGGCAGTTTTTCCGGTCTTCTTCGAAAGCCCATAACTTCTTCGTTTTAGCTCCGAATTTGGTTCCGCTTGAACCTATGGCTTCGTTAACGAATGCTCTATCATTTAAAAACCTGAAATATATGTTTTCTCTTTTTGGACAAGACAAGCATTATATCATTGAAATAGTAAAATCATTAACGACATAATCAAAGTTATAATCAAAATCATTATTGAACTCTAAGTTCAACAGAATCAAATTAAACTTACGAATTTATAATATTCCAACTCAGCTAAGAATAAAACTTACAAATCAAACATAGAAATCAAATACAAAAAATTTTTACAAAAAACACAAATGTGCATTTTTTTTTTTGTAACGACTAAATGATTTAAAGTTGGACGTAGGGAGCATCTTTCCCGCCGATGTTAATCTATCCGATGACGGCTCACCAGACTCTTCGATTTCGTTTAGCTCCGTACGCCGTCTCTGTCGATGCTGCGATTCTGGATACGGAGCACGCTCGTGGGATGTAAGTGCTAATCCGCAACTCCAACTGTTGGTTGAATGCTGACTATGATAATCGAACGGAACATCATCCTGAACGTACTCCGACCCAGCAAAAGAAGCACGACGACCATGACCGCTTGAACTCGGACCCGGACCCTGATCTGTAGTTGGGGGTCGACCTCCAGTCGATCTTCTACCCCGGCTACGCCCGCCGCTACTAGATTCGCCTTCCGCTCTGCCTCTTTCGTCGGGACGCCGACAACTTGAAGCCCTAGTGTAAGTTCTTGGGTCGTAACGTAGGTCCTCATCACCATCGTCGTCGTCGTCGTCATCGTCATCCTCCTCATCCGACTGTTCATCAGCTGACCCATACGGATTCATTCCCATTTCAGCGAAGTCCTTTCGTAGTAAGTCCACTTCCGTTTTCATTTTCGCCCGTTTGAACGATTTGAAATTGCGGCGCAATACCGCTTTCTGAAAAAAAAAAACCAATAAAAAACGATTTATAAGTATTGAAATATACAAACAGAAAAATAACAATCAAATATTAATGAACTTTAATTAGTTGTTACCATTTTATTGAACAACCCCGTATGCTCCCGGAAACCGTGAGATGGCGGGACAAGTTCAGGTGGGTTTATGAAGATGCGGGTCCTCTCTCTATACCATCTCCTGTAATCCGGTGACGTCCCCGTACCAAATTCGCCGTTAACAAGCCGGTTGTGGCGGTCATTTCACACGGTTATAAACTCTGCAAAAAGTGCAGGCCAATCGTGTTTTGCCCATTCCCAAATCTTCTATCCTCGCCGTGACCCTTTCTGGGTTTCCAAATATATGTAGGGACCTGCTGAACAAAACCGAACTGTCTCATGAACCTGTCCGCGGGGTGAAACTCAATCTTCTCATTACAAATGAGAGGCACAGAACAATACCACATATAACGGCCCCGCGTGCAGTATTCCGGATACTGATTGAGATTCCCGTAAGGTTGCCACACTATCTGTAATCAGCAAAATTAGAATATATAAACAAGGGTTTAAAAATACTAGTAATAAATTCTGCGAACATAAGACCAATGCAAACATATACAACATATAATACGAAAGTTAAAATTTACCTGTTCAGGCGAAATATTGTCAAACTGGTCACGTATGTGGACCACATTATGTCCGTAGACATATGGCGTAAGGTTAGTTTGCCTCCAAATCTTCCATCTGTAATATACAAACAAAACCCGATAAACAATAAATATAACCGGCAGCTAAGTAAATGATAGATGACACAATAAAAAAAAAACACAAATCCAATACAAAAACTAAATAATATCATACCTGTAACCAAGGGGGAACCTAGGCCAGCCCTCAGGTGGCTCGATATCTTCCGGCAGCTCTTCACATGGTCTAACCGGCAGTAGTCTGGTAATCGCCCACATATCCAGAAACATCACCGCCCCGCTTACTCCGTTTGCCTTACAACGTACCAACCTGCATAGCTTAGCCCCTAACCAGGCCAGAAGAGCTGATCCCCAACTATACTCAGCATATGTGTCAAAATCCTCCAGAAATGGCAGAGGCCAGAGTGGAATATGATCACTGCTCTTATCCGAAAACACATGTGCCCCCAGTAATAATAACATGGCAGCCCTAGACTGATATTGCAAACGCTCCTCACTAGGGTTGGGGGGTAATTCACCAAAGGTGTGTAACATCCAATCAAGTCTAACTGTCAAACAGTTTGTATCGACTTGATGGTCAGCAGGTCTAACACCCAACAAACTCTCTATCATATCCAACCTGCTCGCCTTGGTGTCATTCCGCTCCGACCGGGTAACAGCAAGACCATCAACCCTGAGACCAAGCATAATCTCTACATCCTGTAAAGATATCCCCAACTCTCCACCGACAAAATGGAACGTGTGCGACTCATCACGCCACCTATCAACTAAGGCTGTAAGCAAGCCTCGGTCTACGGTATAATTACCTATAGTGTGAATACCGTAAAAACCAGCCCTAATCATATTTTGAACTACCCTTTCCGGCGTCGGTATCTGCCAACTATAATTATAAACCCTAATCTTATTGGCATATCCTCTACCCGCTTCTCTTCCAGCATCCCAAGTCTGATTAGAAATGTGACCGGTCTGTCGTAAAATGCCCAACCTGCCTTTAATATGTGGACCTGGGTCTGCCATCCTAACTATGATAACCAAATATAACTCAATTAATGATAACCAAACAATGATAATATAACCAATTAATAACCAATTATAACCAAACAATGATAACATAACCAATTAATAACCAATTATAACCAAACAATGATAACTCAATGATAACCAATTAATGATAATCAAACAATGATAACTCAATTATAACCAAACAATGATAACTCAATGATAACCAATTAATGATAATAAAATAATGATAACTCAATGATAACCAATTAATAATAACCAAAACAATGATAACTCAATTATAACCAAACAATGATAACTCAATTTTTTAATCATAACCAAACAATAATAACTCAATTTTTTAATCATAACCAAACACATTTAATGATCACCAAACAATGATAACTCAATTTTTTTATAAAACGGATAAAATATTAACAACCCCAATTTTTAGTACGTGTTTGGGCAAACAACCTAATTAAAAAAGATAATTTTATAAAAACCCCTAATTTTCAAAACTGGTAAATATTAATAAAGCGTAACAATTTTTATTTTTCTCAATCAAAACAAATAACCATCATAAACATGTAACATCATAACCAAACCATTAGTAATAAATATCTAAATAAACAAATTTAAATAAAAACCATAATTTTTTTATTAAATGGGACAAATATCAACAATTATTATAATTTCTATAATTAATATAAACAAACAACAAACAACTATATATAGCTAAGTGAATTATCCATTTGCATATTTTATATATTTTTTCCTATTTTACAAATTGAAATTACACAAAATAAATAAATAATGCAAAAATGGGACAAATATCAACAATTATTATAATTTCTATAATTAATATAAACAAACAACAAACAATTATATATAGCTAAGTGAATTATCCATTTGCATATTTTATATATTTTTTCCTATTTTACAAATTGAAATTACACAAAATAAATAAATAATGCAAAAATGGGACAAATATCAACAATTATTATAATTTCTCTAATTAATATAAACAAACAACAAACAATTATATATAGCTAAGTGAATTATCCATTTGCATATTTTATATATTTTTTCCTATTTTATAAATTGAAATTACACAAAATAAATAATAAATTAGAGAATAAAAGATATACCTTGAATTATGGATAAATTTGATTGATGATTTGTGGTTTTTTGTTAATAAATTTGATAGTTAATGTGGTTGATTGATTTGGGTGGTTTTTTTGGATGAAAATTGGGGGGTTTTGAGAGAAAGAGAGAGAATGTAGTATAAAAAATATTTTTTTTTTAATAAAAACGTAAGTTTCTGTTTTTCAGAGACCTGCTGTGTAATTTTTTCGCAGGGACTGACTGTGTAATTTCTGAAAACTAGGGACTGACTGTGTAATTTACAGAGAAAAGCTGCAGACCGTAGATTTAATCTACGGTCTACAGTCATTGACTGTAAACCGTAGATTAAATCTACGGTCTGCAGCTTTTAACTGTAGACCGTAGATTTAATCTACGGTTTACAGTCAATGACTGTAGACTGTAGATTAAATCTACGGTCTCAGCGTTTTTTCAGAATATTTGCAGTTTATTAATTCATCCTCTCAGCTAAATATGTATAAAAAAAATATATATATATATACAATAAAATTAAAAAATCAAAATCTAAAAATAATAGAAAAAAATTCAAAAAATAATAGAAAAAAAATCAAAAAAATTGTACATATCAAACACGATTAGACATGATTAAATAGAATTAAACAGTTATACATGATTAGATAGGATTACACAAAATTAGATATAAAGATTGGAAATGATTGGACATGATTAAGCATGATTAGACAAGATCACACATATTTTTTTTATAAAAAAAAATGTATTTCTTAAAATTTTGGTTTTTGATTTTTGATTTTTAAATATTTTTTGGATTTTTTAATGACATATATACTTATTTGTAAATAATTTCACAAAATCTGTATTTTTTTATAAACGACTCATCAAGTTCAAAACAATCGGGTTTTTTTAAATAATTTTATAAATATGTACTAAATTGTTATTTTTTTAAGTTACTTTTGTGTTGTCGGTTTACAAGAAATTTTGATTTTGTACTCCACTTTCTAAAAAATTGATTTAGTACACACAATTTGTAAAAAATTTTAATTTTATACACCGCCGTCTAAATTACAAACGGAAAAAGTTTTATATTTTCACTGTCCTATACCAAGTTTACAAGATTTCGATTTTGTACACCCAACTACAAGATGTTTTGATTTTTTACACCCATTTGAAAAAAATGATCTAATACCTTAGACTTAATAGAAAATGTGATTTTAAAAGTTAGAATATGAATTTTAAAAATTACAAAAACAGCTTTACATTTTTTTATATATTTTTTTATATTTTTTATTGAGTTTTAAATAAACAAATTAAAATTAAGTTTGTAAAATAAAAAAGTAGAGTTGAGTTAAATAAAAAAAATCCGTTTTTTTCTTTTGTTGGGATTTTTTTCTAACCTTATTAAAAAAAATTTGCGAAAAAATAAAATAAATAAATAATTTATTTTAGAAATTTTTGTTGTTTTTGAATAAAATAAAATAAATCAATTTTTTTTTTAAAAAAAACCCCGAAATCATTCTAGTTCCAAAAAGCTCTTTTTTCTTATCAAATTTGAACCTTATTTTTGGCTTTTTTCAAGTTTAGTGGGTTCTTATAATTTAAAAAATATAAAAAAAATGTTGATTTTTTGTTCGGGTTGAAAATCCGAGAAAAATCAACTTGAAAAAGAAAAAAGAAAAAAAAAGTCAAAATCATTTTAGTTCCAAAAAGCTCTTTTTTCTTATTAAATGTGAACTTTTGTTTTTTGTTTTTTTCAAGTTTAGTTGATTTTGATTTTATTTTTGAAATGCGTGTACAAAATCAAAATATTTTGTAAATTTAGTGTACAAAATCAAAATATTTTGTAAAGTGGGTGTACAAAAGTGAGAATTTTCCATTTATTTATAAGGGCAAAATAGTCTTTTTCCATTTCTCTTTAATAAATAGACCGCGGTGCACAAAATAAAAAAAATTTGCAAACTGAGTGAACTAAATCAAATTTTTAGAAAGTGGGTTTACAAAATCAAAATTTCTTGTACACCAAGTGTATAAAATTAAAATTATCCTTTATTTTATGTATAATTTGTCAAATTTATCAATTAAATACACAAGCACACAATTTCTTTTCACCAAGTCAAAGTGTCAAATTAAGCAAAATTAATGTCAACTTCGAAAAAATACAGTCAACCTTGTTTCAACAATATCTAATCAATTTGACTATATTTTCATCAGATATATATAATATTAAAGTGGTGTCACACGATACGTAGTGTCACACACATGGTTTGGTTTTACACATTGATTTTTACACACGTGTTTGAAAAGTGTTGAACAAAGATCAAATGCCTGCGTAAATATATACATAAAGCAAAACAATAATTTAAGACATGTCTAAATGATAAAATACTAAAGACGTCCGAAACTTTCATCAAACTCTTGGCCTACTTACCGGAGCGGCGATGGTTAAAATTGACATTCTCTTACTTTAGACAATTATGTATACTGACGAATTTTGAACGTGTATTTTAGATGGTCTACTGTGAAACAATAATTTATAAGCAATATACAAAACATAAATATTGAAGTTTGATAATGTAAAATATATGAATAATTTCGACACGAATGCTCTAATATACAAAGATCTAGATATGTTAAGAAAGAAACACTTATGAATTATGACCTATGTAGTATGAGTACTTTTGGGGCTGGAGGGGGATACGTCAAAGTTCAAGTACCCGGCAAATAAAAGTAATGTTCACTTTTGACCAACTCAGTATGCTCGGGTAAGGCTCCGATGCTATTTTGTTTTCGGTACGGCAGAGTAATATTTAAAGTACTCGACAAATAAAGTATTGTTCACTTTTGACCAACTCAGTAAGCTCATGTAAGGCTCCGATACTTTTTCGTTTTCGGTACGGCTGGGTAATATTTCAACTACCCAGCAAATAAAGTATTGTTCACTTTTGACCAACTCAGTAAGTACGCTTGGGTAATGCTCGGATACTTTTTCGTTTTCGGTACGGCTGAGTAATTTTTCAAGAAAAATAAATAAAAATATAAGTTTTTATATATGAGATTTGAACTACTTTATAATATACACGTATAATTATATTTGAACTAATTATATTTTATTTACAAACCAAGTGATGAAAAAAGTAGGAATAAAATTAGTTTGTAATTTTTGTGTTTATCATAAATTTTATAACTGTATGGACTAAATTGTATTTTTCAAACGATTTCTATCCAAAAAAAAGAAAGTGACGTCAAGTCACTAAAAAAATAAAAACAAGTACACTGCACTTCTTATCTCACAGCTTTGTGTTATTTGTTAGGACTTTGTGTCATTTGTTAGGACTTAAGTAACGGTGATATTTTGGGTACGATTTCATTAAATGACATGTTGGCAAACACTAAGGTGGAGAATCCATTGGTAAGGAATTAAATTTGAGTCATTGCTCATATGTAAACGCTAAACCCATTATATTATACTATCATAAATTACATAAATGGACATTTAATGTTTTTCACTTGGTATATGTAAGCGAGTCCAATGTAGTGTTCAAAGTTGCTTTATTGTGAAGGTGTCAAGAGTGAGTTAGTGAAAACTTTAAACTCTTGACACCGATCATAAAAGTGTCGGAGACTTGATAAACCATTATTAACTCTTAAATTGAAAAAAAGATATCAAGTAGTAATTTTGAAGATATAGGGAAGTTGATAGGAAACTGTTGTTTTGTCAAGTGGAAAAAGTAAATTGTCCAACTCAAAAAATGGTAGCTTTCTCTAAAAAGTAAGGAATGTTATTGGGTAATTATAGTTCTTGCTCTTAATTTAAGCAAAGTTAGGTTAGCTGCAAGGACAATGAATACATGATTTTTTTTGTATACCCTTATCAATTTGTAATCAGTGTTGAAAAAAATATTGTGTTATCTAGAGTGATAAGTATCAACTTTGAACCCTGATTACACTCACAGGCACTTGATAATATAGACTATTTGGGTGCACTGGAATGCTAGTGCGACAATCTTCGAGACAATTACTGTACTTACGTTTATCAGATAGCAGTCTCTTACACAAATCATCACGTTTTTTTTTCTTTTTCCACTTATCACGACTTACTGGATAAAAACAGTTGCTTGCAAATAATCACAAAAATTCACATCGAGGAAAAGTTGCAGCATGATGCATTCTTGAGGCTATGGTCCATATGTACAATACTGAGCTTTTCATGCCCAAAAGAAACCATTAACCCAAGGAGGGACAAAAATCATAAGATAAACAAAGACGCAATTTTAGGAACAGTTGGTGCTCTCATAAAAAACAACAGAACCAAAAGCACCTTAAATGCAGATCAGAAAAACGAAACAGGCAAAGGCAGAGTTGTTGACACCATTAATGGTCCCCTAAAACATTTGCAACAAATGAAATTGGCAGGAACAGAATCAGAGTCCAAAATCCCAGCACACCTCGTATGTTGCCACACACCACATGCATCACAAGCCAACATTCTCTCTCCATCATCGTCTTTCGTACCGCAACTGCACTCCACTGTCCATCTCTCTACCCCTCTCTCCATCCTAAACCTCTTATGAACTAGGCCACCGTTGCTCTTCCCGTAACACCTCCCTCTCACTTTAACAATCGATGAAGACGAACAGCGACCTAACAAGAGCTTGACCTGGGTGGAATCATCAACACCGCAGTAGCCAACTAGCTCTTCAGCTACAAATCTCCTAAACATAAGATACACTTCCTCAAAAGCTTTTGATGCTTTGAGTTTAAGTTCACCAACAGTTGCATTTGGGGATAATATCAGCAACTCGGGTGGTGGTAAATTTGTAGCAGTGGATTCTTCATTTTCTCCATTCATTAGTTCAACTTCGCAGGAGATGTGTATTTTAGCAGAAGAAATATTTAAATTTTCAACTCCTTTTACAGATGACGCCCGGTAGTTTTTCACAAACTGCTTGCAATCGAGGACTTTTCTCGCTGCTGAGCGCATCATCTCGTTTCTGTATGTATTCTTCATCATGGTCTCAGGGTGAAGTAGCAAGGCGTAAAGATATTTCAAGTCCCTGATCAATTGTTCTTCTGACGGATATCTTGCTACTTCGTAGCTCATGACACCAGAAGTATAATTGGTCCCGTTACTAGAAGGAATCTCAACTTGTTGAAGCCTGTAATATATAAATTGTTCACATACTGATTTAGTAATAAAAAAAATATAGATAAAGCATAAAAGATCACCCCATCGTTTAATCTAGACACAGGGTAGAAATTAAGCCAAAAGTCTCGGCGAACTAATACGACGATCGTACTCAGTCTCAAACCCCCTAATAAAATTATTTACCCGTTCTAGTTCATTTACCTACCATGCACTAGTTCATTTACCCGTTCTAGTTCATTTACACGATTGTACTCTAGTCCTATAGCTCCACTTCCGACTACCAGCAAACACCAAAATATTCACAAAAGAACTATAAAAAATTGAAAAATGAAAAAGACAAATTTATAAACGTAACAAATTGCATCTTTATTTAGCTCTGCTTCAGCTTTACTTCTTTGGCATGATGACAAGCATAAACCACATTTCGAGAAAGGTATTCGAGGTTCTACTACGCCTACATGCGTGTTCCACATTACTCAGAAAACTAGCATTATCAATTTCCTGTTTATCCACACTTTTTCTTATCTAACTGGTTTTACAAATCATCATTTCTTAATTAAATGTGAGTCTTTACACTCCGAAAATCATTAAAGGTCTAAACAAATCAAATTATTTCAAAAAACAAATTACAATTTACAAAGACATCTCAATCCAAACACGACACAACAAATCTTGCCAAGCAGGTTAACGTATTAACTGTACCAATACTTCCATTGAATCCTGTTACCATCATAGTTCAGCCATTTTCATAAAAGTAAATACGTTATACTATCTCATAAAAGTGATTTCACAAGTTTAACCAATTTAGAAATTCCATAAAACGAAATAATATGCTGACCTGTACTCGATAACACCTGAAACGGGATTGCACTGAGCAAGCACCACCATCCCATCAATTGTCCTTTTTCTTTCAATTTGCTTTAGGCAATAATCAAGTAACTCCGGAGAACCAGCTACCTTGCAAACAGCTCCTCGCAAAGCTCGCCAAGTCACCCAACTGGTTCCAGAAACCGCCCGTAAAACCCTGAACATTGCATCTTCCACTTTCTCAATATCCCTTCTAGTCCACGCACATAAGGTGGTGGAGGTACAACTCTTACGCTTCTTACAAATACCATCACCTACGTTCGATGATCCAGCCTTACGAGCATCATGTATCAACCCCATCAAAAAACAAAGAAGGTCTTTAATATTTACAAGCTCGCGCTCTGACAAAGATCGATAGAACAATATCAGATCTTGCAAGTGGGTGCGGGGTTTTCTCCCTTGAGAGAGAAAGTTAGGAAGTGGCTGCTTGGAGAGAGTATGCATAGCCGCTTTATATGCATCGTGAGTCAAAGCGAAACTACCCGCACCAAATTCGTAACCCCAGTCACCATACCATGGACAGCCATTAGTAATTGAATGAAGGAGACGGTACTCCAATCCATACTTTCTTGAGACATCCATGACACTCATCTTTCTGTCAAAGTTGAAAAATATGAATATTAGTACCAAAAGTATAGAATCTACTTCTAATATAAGAACATGTTATACATGTATCAGGAATAATAATTCACCCCTATTTCTTATGTTATCAACTCTACTCTTTCTTCTTCCCACATCTCTAACTGAAAAGTATGGTACTAATATAAAAATAATTATGAATTCTTCTATACGAAAATAATTTCCACTACTTGAAGTAGATATTAATTTAAGGCTTGATATGTATATTCGTGTAAGAAATTACTGTTTGGCTGCTGGACAATTTATTCTAAATTAATAAGCAAATAAAAAAGGAATGGTCCCTCAGAGGTAAAGAGGCCTTCGAAAGAACGAGTGGCTAATTGCTTCGGGAACTATCCATAAAAGTACTTTTATTAAACAATTTTTTTATTGACTTGCCAGATTGATGCAAGAATGATTTCAGGGGTGTTGACATGGTTTTAAAAAAAAGTAAAATTAACATCATGCCAATTTTTATTTATTTATTCTGGAGTGTGGACAAATGTAATAGGAGTGTAGATAAATTTCCCAAATATAAGATCCAAGCTACAAGAAACATAGTGATCTCAGAGAGGAAGGAAACAGACCCGCTTAAAATTTCAAACTAGAGAAATTAATATTTATGATTATGTGGACCTACAGAAACATTTCCCACCGCCTGAACTTTTGGTATGATTAAAAAGTACTAAAAAAGTGGCAGAAGGCCAGAGTTCTCCTCAAAACTACTAAACAACATAAGCATGCCAAGAAAACAAGGCCCCTACTGGTTAAATCAACAAAAAAATCCAACCTGACCCCCAGTAGATTGCAAAGCCTATCCCAAAAATCCATAATATGGCATCCAGAGAGAACCCTTGAGCCACCCTCTCTACCATTCACCCTTAGTAGATGTCCGAAGCCATTGGAATGGACAACACTATGTAATAAATGAGTTGTGTTCTCCAACTGCTGATATATCCAGTCCTCCACATCTTTAGCAGTCATAACATGGTTGCATGACTTGCACCTGAAAAAATAAATTATATAAATCTTTGTTATAACATTGAATGTTAGATAAATAGTTTCTGCATACAGACAAAACGAAAAGAAACAAGAGGTTTCATCATCAGAAACTGAAAAATACTTAAGGAGACCTTTTTTTCCCTATAACCTTCTTCCATCAAGATCCTAATATTTTATGTTCACAAAAATACCCTTTCTTCTACTACTAATTTCAATGAAATCTCATAATTTTGCTACCTTGAAGTTTACATAACTGATACCTAGTAATATTTTCAAACGCCCTTAAATATATGCAAGAAGCGTGAAGTATTTCGATACTGGTAACAAAACTAGCCTCTAAAATATGTTACAATCTTCGGTATAACTTTTCTTAATTAGGGTAAACTCAAAGTGCACTCCCATAGGATAGCATGAAATGTTATGACTTGAAAATTGTGATGTTTACATTTTTAATGCTAGCCATATTCACACCCACTTAAACATATACAGGAAGCGTGAAGTATGTCCATAATGGTAACTGAACTAGCCATTATGATATGTTAGAATCTCCGGTATGATTCTTGTTCTAGATAACCCAAAGTGCACTCACATAAAAAAATGAAGTGTTATGACTTCTGAATCTTCTTCTAACTTATTCTCAACCATGATATCAAGCATATCACTGGTCAAGTTACATGTTTGACCAGACTAACAAAAGAGAGTATGAAAAGGGCACATCTAATCGACATATCATAACATGTTAATAAAAACTAAAAAGGCATGATGACGACCAAACCAAACAGTTATGCAAACGAAAGCAAAGTATAAAAATTGGTGACAAAAGCTATGATGCACTGCCAATAATACATTTACCATGTAATGCAAATTAATGAACGTGCACTCACCTAGATTCTGAGAGGTGGAGAACATCACCACAGACAGCACAAGATTTGTGATAGCCACCAATGGAATGGCCATCGGCCTTTATAATGAAATGGTAACGCTTTGCGCACACTGGATTACCACTCCAACCTTTTAACGGCAATTCAAAAGGAATGGTGTAAATAGTTGTTCAAAGAAAATTTTCACCAATTTCTATCAAATTCATATGGTAGAAAGCAATATATGCATTGCTATAGAAATTGTAACAAGTGAGCAGAATATTTGAACAAATTGAACTTGCTATTAGCCATTAGGTAGGGGGATGAAAACATGGCCCCCATATGGGAAACACCCAAAAAATGGCATCATTAGCAAACTTGACCTCATCAACTTTGTAGGCCAAGTATCTCAATGTGGTATGCAAAACCAAGAGCATGGCATGATTCAACCCAACAAATGCAAAATATGTTGTATAGATTATAATAGCTAAACTAAGATAGACATAGTTATCGGTCTTGGAAGAAAGCGAAATACAATGCATGAAACACGAATGTGAAACATGGCTGTAAGAATATAGGGGGAACAAGAAACACTGCTTTATTAGACGGTGAGTAAAAAGTATGTGATATTGGTTGAAAAACACTAGAAAAAGGTAGAAGAGTATATTAGTCATTAATTTGCAAATTAATTTTAACATAAACTACCCTTAATAATATTGAAAACATTGAATGAAACAACTTGTATCTTTATTATGTCAAGCTTCAGAACATTACAGAAAGCTTCTCAAAGCGACCTTCTGGTATGAGTTTGGGAAACGGGGGAATCTGAAAGAAACGAGATCCCCATTCTCGGAGTGAGTTTACTGGTAACAGTGGATAATAAGAGGATAACTCCAATTATTCTAGCATATAATAACTAGCTAATGTCGAAAGAGGTTATGTAAGCCAATTGGATATTACTGAACAGTGAACACCAAACTGTAACGAGGGGTAGACAGGAGAGTTCAGAAGGCTGTGAGGCAGAGATTTTATTATTGGGCAACCTCATATATATTTCATTTATTAAGTCCAGCACTATTAGAGTATAGACAGTTAGACATTAGCTAGTCCATAATATTTCAACTCCAAAAGAGAACTAGCATGTTCCAAAAGGAGGAAGGAGACTAACTAGTTCAGACTTCGGAGACAACTTTCTGGTGTGCAAACCTCATGCATAGGCCTACTATTGACAGAGGAAATTTCAAAATCCACTAACATAGGCAAGGGCTCACAAACAATAGAACTCCTAACTAAAGAATAGTCTATTTAAAGCCGCCTTTAAAGCTTTGCATGTAACTAGCAATGCTTCAGTCACCAACCCAACCACCCTCCTTAAATTTCATAATCATAAATTTCCCAAGTAAATGACTAGTATGCTATTTTTAAGAAAGACAAAGAAAGGAAATAAAAATAATTCACAAAAAAAGGGGCTCATCGGCTAGAACCTGTAGTGCATTTGGTTGACCAGCATAACCAAGTTTTTTTTTCACATATATAATTATAGGAAATAAACAACGTTATAGTATAGTTTCAAACATCTATTTGAGTATTTTCACACACACGGGCAAAAGGGAAAATCATGCAAATTTATCGAAACAAACAAGGTTTATTTGGTTACAATTGCTTTTATGTTTAGAACCTGTGCCATTGGGTTTACCATAAAAACTAAGCGTGTTTTGGTTTTCTTGCCTGAAAGAGATTTGAAAGTCTTTACAAGGTAAAACCAATGTTGTGAGGATAGTTCTAAGCAGTTACTTTTTAGAACCCAAAAAGAAAAGGATATCATATGAATTCATTAACACAAACTATGGGGTTAATTGACTAGAAAAAAAAAATTCTCCATAGAACCTGTGGTGCTCGACCAGCATAAAAACAAAGCCTTTTGCTTATTTTGGGCCGAACAAACCAATGTTACCTAATTCTCTCACCACATTTGAACCTTGTTCGATTTCAGACATATCAAAATGTAAGACACTCTCATGCCAAAACAGAATTTTAGTTATTCCCCATACGAATAATGTCAAATTTCAAAGCACCACAACATGCTAATCTCGAATCCTGGGACGATTTTCTTTTTCTGCTAATCCAAAGTATGCTGTTTGGTTTTCCGAGGCAAAAGGACACAATAGAGCTAACAGGAATTTGCTTAAAAATATAAGCTTAACAAATTATAAATTGTTATCGAAAGATACTTTACTGCTTCCCGAGTTATAATTTTCAGTTCAGAGCATTCAGAACCTGATTAACACTTTAAGTAATCATATATCTCGTAAAGTGTACCGAGAAAACTAATGTACCACCTCCTTATACCCATACTATATCTCATACTTCAAAACCATGATCGAAGAACACATCTTATTTTGCCTCCCAGCATTAATTATCAGCTTATAAGCTAACAAACGCCCCCCAATACTCATAATGGCTCGCCTCATTGGAGGCAGATCTCACCTCAATTAGGTCATTTAACCGATTATCTCTAGTAACTAATAGTAAGTGGCGCAAATCCAGGGTTGATCCCTGGAGCCAATACCATACCGAGGCAGCGGAGGATCTAAAAATAAGGGTCGCACTGGCTGCAACTCCCCCATATTCCTAGATTACGATTTTTTATTTATTTATCATATGTTCTAATTTAAAAAATTATAGATTTAAATCGACGTGTGCCTTTGTCGGAGAGGGAGGAGTCCTAGATCCACAACTTCAAAAAACTGACACCACTGTTATAAAAGGCGCAACACGGTAGGCGGGCGGTCAGAACCGCCTACAGCATAATTGCATCTAGGCGAGCCTTGGCCCCCCAGGCTTAAGACCTTTTTTAAAAAAACTAGAAAAATTGTTTTAACTGTTTGTAAACCATTAGTACAGTTAGCTTTTTGAATCCCAGAAAAAATCCCATAAAGATTTTTAAATTCTGATTTAGCTTTTTACCCTGTTAAAAAAAAACTCAGTTAAAAGAAGCTTTGACTGCTTTTGACGTCTAAATACGCCTAAACTGCCTAGTTAAGACTAAATAAGCCTAATTATACCTAGTTATGCCATTGACCAATTCCTAAGCCTAACATAAATACAGACGGTTCACGACAGCCTTGAGCGCCTGGGCGCACCTTTTTAAATACTGACCGACAGCCATGGAATTCAGCCTCTCTAATATCGGAATCTGTTGCCAAACAGACCCTTAAATGGACGTCTAATTTTGTCCCTCTTGTCGTAGAGGAGTCCTAGATCCACTAACTTGTCTTATATTTTCGTCTAATATGTGATATTAAATATTAGTAATGTTTTGTACATGGGATTCAACCTTTGCCATACCGGATCCGGGATACTAAAAGGATAGAAACTGTGATCCAACACGTGCCGTGTCGCAATAAAGTTGTAGGTCAGTATGGAATTTGTTAACGGATGATAGATTGGTAAAGTAAACATATATTAAATTAAGGGAACACAACCCAACAAAGATCCAACAAAATACAACCAACATTAAAAAAAAAAAGAGGATAGCTAGAAACTGACCAACAACACGGCACTGGTCGCAATAAAGGGATCCGGAATACTAAGGCTAATAATAATTACAGTATTTTAAAGGAAACATACAACCCAATGTTGCTAGTTACACAGTGTAATTGACAGTTGACATTAGCACGTAATTATGTTGACTTTTCTCAAACAATGTTATCACTTTAATGAAAAAACAAGAAGGATAGACAAGAAACTAACCAACAACACGACACTGGTCGCAATAAACCGATCTCGACCTCGCCACGTCTTCCTCAACAACATCCAAACACACGACCTCTCCCGACACATCACCCACCCTCAGCACTACCTGCCACGTCATCACATGTGGGAACAGCGAGGAGGGCAGAGGGGGACGGGAACTGTGTCGGTTGAGAAACTCCCTTACACCCTCTCTAAACGCCCCCGAACCCGAAGACGAAGCCGGAGGAGGGAAGGTTAGAAAGTCGTTTAGTTCAGCAGTTACTCGCCTTTTTACACGCTTCATCGCACCGTCGTTCACAACCATCTAGTTTATTTATTTATTATTATTATATATATGTGTGTGTATGTATAAATATATAAATATATAAATATATAAATATATATGTGTGTAGGTGTTTATGATGGTGTATGAATGAAATAATTAATTAATATTCAAAATCATCCCGTACATCACCATATGATCCCTCCCACAGATCTAATATGTAAATATATATTAATTTATTTTTGGTACAAAAGATCTATTTGTATAGCTGTGGTGAATTAATTAATATTAATATTAATATTAATATTTATCCCGTGCACCGCCATCCTGAAGATACCTCAGATCTAATTTAATTATATTATGTATGTATGTATTATGTATGAAGGTGTATTGATTAATTAATATTTACAGATACAAAGATATAATAGGATGATTTGAGAGAAACTTCTCCATTGATGGAATCTGGGGGGTGGGGCTTTCTTCTAGTAAATTTTATTTATTATTTTTGTATATATTTTGTGATATTTGGGTCAAATAAAACAGTTTTTGTCGTTTTGTTTACTTTTGTTTTTCTGTTTCTTGATAGCGAGTTTTCAGAGATGTTTTTGACTCGGTTTTTGAGGTGGTGTGTCACACTATTTATACCAATAATAATAAATAAATAAATAAATAAATTATACTACTAAGTATCTGATAGTGTAAGCAGTATTTAAAGGATGGGGAGAAAGTCGGTGACAGCTAGGAATGAGCTGTTTTTTTTATATCATATCTTAGTCATTAAGTTTTTCTAATTACAATTTGCTCTCACCTTTTACGAATATTGACAATTTTTTAAAACAAGTTTCGCTTCGTTTTTTGACCCCCTTTTTTTAAATTATGAAATCATTAATTCTAGTATTTCACAGATTGTATTATACTCCATCACAGTACTGCCTCATATCATTAATAATTAAAATTAATTTGCATATTTTTATCTTGAAATATCATCTAGATAGAATATAATACAAATTATCAAATATCATAGAATATCATTTTAGAACATTTATTCAACTAATAATACCGAAACTATTGTAATTCATTTTCAGTGGATTGTCCCGCATTCATTTAGAAGTTACATGTTAGGTTTCGAGTTTTTTGCTAAAATGGTCCAGTGGACCACTTAAATTCCCAGAATGGGCTACCTTTCTGTAATATTTCCAAAATGGTCTACTTTCGAAAAACGACCGTTCGAAATGATAAAAACGACCGGTCGTTTTTATCATGAACTCTCTGGAACAATTTGGACCAAAAACGATCGGTCGTTTTGTCAAATTCGATCGGTCGTTTTTCAGACCAAAAACGATCGGTCGTTCTGTCATTTCGATCGGTCGTTTTTACACAGACGACCGATCGTTCTTCAAAAACGACCAGTCGTTTTTTAAGTGTGCTCACTGGAAGAATTTTGTACAAAAACGACCGATCTCTGTGAAAAACGACCGATCGTTTTTACACAGACGACCGATCGTTATACAAAAACGACCGATCGTTTTTTCAGTGTGCTCACTGGAACATTTTTGTCCAAAAACGACCGATCGTAATTCCAAAACGACCGATCGTTTTTCTGTTTTCCAGTTTTTAAACCTCTTTCAACCCTAATTCTCTTTCACTTTTCAAAACCTTTCATCTCTCTTTATCAAAAAATTCACCCCCTCTCCCTAAAATTTTCTAAAAATCCCAAATATCTATATATATATAACTCAATTCTCTTATTAATCCTTATAATCAATAATCGATTGATTCCGTTTCTTGAAAATACCAATTCTTCAACAACCCTAATTTTTTAAAAAATCCAACCATGGTTCGCACCAAGAAAGCTCAAGCTCAACCAAACCTCGTCGACGAACATGACGACGACTACGTGCCTCCGTCCCCGAGCCGCTCCCGTGTTCCTCGCGGTCGACGAACCGGCTCCTCCACCGCTCCACCATCGGGCCCCGGTGCCTCTTCCAGCTCCCTTCCTCCTCTCTATCCATCTGCAATGGGTAAAAGATCTATATTGACTAATTTTACCATAGATATGCCTTTATTCGTTGAACGTTTTCCTCTTCTCATGCAAGATTTAAACTTTCAAAAACTCAACGTAATTCTTACTCTAAAAGAGCCTTTCTTCATTGAAAATATATATGAATTTTACCATAACCTAGTTCTTGATAGGGGTCATGATGACGCACTCCGCTTGCGTTCATCGTTTAATGGCCAGGCCTTCGTTTACGGTATAGACCGTTTACGAAATCTTCTACACCTCGATGCTGCGGGGGTGTACGAGCAAAGTAACGAACTTTGCGAAATGCTAAACATCGTTAATTTTACCGATTTCAAAGATGAGCTATTTCATCCCGCCCACAACAATCGCTCTAACAAAGCCCACGGCCTTCTATTTAGAAATAAATTAGCCTACCACATCCTCTCTCACATCGTCCTCCCTCATACTTCAAATTTCACGGATGTTACCAATGAGTACATCTTCCTTCTAGGGTGCATCCATCACCGAGTCAAGCTTGACTTCGTGACTCTCATATTCTTTAAGATGGATTCGCTCAAAACGAAATCTAAGAATGGGCTACCTTACGGTGCCTTGATTTCGGCCATCTTAAAGGACCTAAACCTTGTTCCCGGTGGAACCCTTTTCAAGAATAAGGATAAACACATTTGGGACACCTCTTATCTTGCCCAAATGTCAATAAAATTCAACACTACCGCCAAGACCATTACTTGGTCCGGTAAACGGGTGTCCGGCCACGACTACACTACTCTTTCCCCCGAAGAGGAAGAGTATGTCGGCCCTAAGGCCACACCGCAAGCCCCTCGTGAGGACGTGCCTATTTCCTCCGAGTCCCTTCCCCCGTCTCACATTCCTTCCTCTTCTCGTCCCACTCGAGGTCGAGGAAAAGCTCAAGTCGGATCTTCCAACCGTCCTCCGCGCACCGAACAATTCTACGACGATCTATATATCGACCAATATCAAAATGTGCGACTCCACCGACGCATGTTTCGCTCCATGAACACAAGTCAAGAAGACTTGGATGAAATTGATAGGATAAGCGCCGAGCAACGGGCAAAGTTCTACGGGTATTTTCCCGATCTAGCCGGTCCCGACGATGACGCCGACGAAGAGGACGACGCGACCTCCCACCGCGACTAGGCTGTTATTTTATTTTTGCGTTGTATTTCATTTGTTTTTCATTTATGATGTCAAAGGGGGAGAAATACCTCTCTTTTATTTTGCGTTGTATTTCCTTTGTTTTTCATTTTCTTCCAACGTTGTTTTTGATGTAATAAGTAGCAAACGCTTTGCATTTATGTTATGAATTTTTTTTATGTTATGTTGCTATTTATCATTACGTGTTAATTTGTATGACGTTGTGAGATTGCGTATTTATAATTCTACAAATGCGATTTTGATGTTATTATAACTTGTGCGCATATATATCTAGTTGATTGGGTTATTTTTGTTGTTTTCATTTGTGGCGATTGACCGTTTTTATGTTATGAATCTTTTTTATGTTATGTTGCTATTTATCATTAAGTGTTAATTTGTATGACGTTGTGAGATTGCGTATTTATAATTCTACAAATGCGATTTTGATGTTATTATAACTTGTGCGCATATATATCTAGTTGATTGGGTTATTTTTGTTGTTTTCATTTGTGGCGATTGACCGTTTTTAGGCAAAACTATGGCCAATTTTTCGCTTGCATTTTATGGTTCGTTTTCCTTAATAGTTTAGATTTGTTTAACTTCGTTTTAAATCGGATGTTGTGACATTTCCTTGTTTTAAATCGGATGTTTAGTAAAACGTCACCTACACATCTTGTACCTAACATATTAATTTACGACATCATTTTATGTGATAATACTAGTGCATAAATCTTTCGAAAAATCCGATCCAACACTCTCGTACTAAACATATTAATTTACGACATCATTTTTTAAGAGATCATGTTCAAAAAGGGGATCATGTTTTTATATATTTTTTGTCAAATCAGTGTCCAAAACTGCAAAAAATTCTTGTTCTGTAAATTCTTTACAGTCGATCGGTCGACAGTCAAAAACGACCGATCGTTTTTCAACAGACGACCGATCGTTATAAGAAACGACCGATCGTTTTAGGTATGATTTCTTCCAGAGAATTCACAATAAAAACGACCGATCGAAATGACAGAACGACCGATCGTTTTTGGTCTGAAAAACGACCGATCGAATTTGACAAAACGACCGATCGTTTTTGGTCCAAATTGTTCCAGAGAGTTCATGATAAAAACGACCGGTCGTTTTTATCATTTCGATCGGTCGTTTTTCGAAAGTAGACCATTTTGGGAATATTACAGAAAGGTAGCCCATTCTGGGAATTTAAGTGGTCCACTGGACCATTTTGGCAAAAAACTCTTAGGTTTCGTTTGTTTCGCTGTAAAATAATTTAGGTATAAATGTTTTAGTGGGAAAATCTTTGTTTTCTATGTGATTGGTGCAAAATAATTTTCTTGTGGAAAACTTTGTTGAACATTTAGTTTCTTATAAAATTGATTGAATAAATAAATTAGAACTTTTGTTGACCGTCAATAAATTAGATAAAAATAGCATCAGACCCTTCAATATTGATCCACCTATACTATATTAATATTAATAGAAAATAAAGTTTATAAATTTAATTATGTGTCGTAATTTTCATATTGAAATTTATAGAAAAAATAAATTGTCCATTACTAAAGTTGATGATACATGTGTTGGAAAAGCCATGTTTCCGAATGATCACATGATCTGGACGAGCAGTCGTTCTCGGCGGTTGAGGTATGGAGACATGCCGACTAACTATGCCGGAACTGAATCATGTGTGCTCTAGATGACACCCTATTTAGTGTCTTCGAACCCAAAGCAACTGTAAATGAGTTTTGGGAGACTCTCGAAAAGAAGTACAAGGCGAATAACGCTGGAGTAAAAAAATTTGTCGTCACAGACTTTCACGAGTACATGATGACCGATAATAGGAGTGTCATTGAGCAGGTTGAGGAGCTACAACTCATATACCATCGGTTTGATGCTGAAGAGCTAGTTATTAATGAACCTTTCCAGGTGGCTCTCATGATTGAGAAATTGCCACCGTCATGGAAGGAGTTTCAGAACTAACTGAAGCACAAGCGGAAGCCAATGAGTCTGGAGGGGCTCATAGAGAGGTTGAATATCGAGCAGAACAACCGCCGTTTTGAAAAGAAAGGCGGTATTACTAGTAGCTCGGTGGCAAAAGCCCACATGGTTGAGGCCTCGCATGTCAAGCGGAAACGCCCTGACAACGTAGGCGGTGCTGTTGTTGCAAAAAAAATTACGGGAACCTACTTTGTGTGTAACATGACCGGTCATCATGCTGCGGACTGTTATGACAATAAACGCACTGCTAAGCCCAAACTCCCACCGAAGAACTTTAAGGCCAAGGGGAAGATGAGAGCTCCAACTCAGGCCAATGTGGCTGAGGGAGTAGAGGATGACATGCATCTCTTTGCAGTGGTCTCCGAAGTGAACCTTGTAGAGGATGACATGCATCCAAGGAATGGTGGCTAGATACCGGCGCCACGAGCCACATCTGCTCCAACAAGTGGATGTTCAAGACCTACGAGGCGGTGGATGATGAGACCTACTTCATGGGCAATTCTACTACTTCCAAGGTGGAAGAAAAGGGAACTGTGGTGATGAACTTGACATCAGGGAAAGAGCTGACGCTGACTGGGGTGCTCTATTTACCAGATATTCGCAAGAATCTGGTTTCAGGCTCGGTGATGGTGAAGAAGGGTTTTAAACTTGTTTTTCAATCCGATAAAATTGTAATCACCAAAAATGGTATTTATGTAGGGCGTGACTATATGACCAACGACATGTTTAAGTTAAATATAGGAACTCCAGCTCCTAAAGTTGAGTTTGCGAATAAAGGTGCTAAGACTGAGGCCAGCACCAGTAATGTAATGACTGTTGCCAAGTTGGCCAATAATATTTCAGATTCTGCTTATATCTTTGAGTCATTTCATTTGTGGCATGGTAGATTAGGACATGTGAATTTTAATTCTATAAAGAAATTAATATCATTGCAAGTAATACCAAACTTTGTCTTTAATAAACAACATAAATGTGAAATATGTGTAGAAACAAAGTTAACCAAATCATCGTTTTAACATGTTGAACGAGATAGTAAACCTCTTGGTTTGATTCACACAGATGTGTGTGATTTGAAATTTATTTAAACAAGAGGAGGTAAAAGATACTTCATAACTTTTTATACATGATTGTACCATATACTGTTACGTTTACTTAATGAAAAGTAAAAGCGATGCAGTAGATATGTTCATTCTATATAAAACTGAAGTAGAGAATCAACTCAATAAAAAGATTAAAATATTGAGGAGTGATAGAGGCGGTGAATATGAAGCGCCGTTCGCACAAATATGTACTGAGAGTGGCATTATTCATCAAAACACAACTCCATACTCCCCGGAGCAAAATGGAGTTGCGGAGCATAAAAATAGAACGCTAAAGCAAATGATGAATGCGATGTTAAGTTCTGGGTCACCCCAGAACATATGGGGGGAAGCGTTGATTTATGCTAACTATGTTTTAAACAAGTTACCACATAAGAAGCGAGACAAACCACCATACGAATTATGGAAATGTCATCAACCTAGCTATAAGAACCTGAGAGTTTGGGGATGTCTCGCTAAGGTCCTAATCTTCGCTTCTAAGAGGATGGAAATTGGTCCGAAAATGGTGGATTGTGTGTTCATTGATTATGCACAAAACAACAGTGCGTATCGGTTTCTCGTACACAAGTCGGAAACCCCCGATGTGCATGTAAATATGATAATTGAAAATCGAGAGGCTACTTTGTTTGAAGATATCTTTTCCCGTAGAATGCCAACACCTATACAAACTCAAGAGTTGAACAGTGATGGAAATGTGGGGGCAAGTGAACCGTCAGAGAAAGAAGAAGAAGAGGCTCAATGCAGCAAAAGGGCAAGGAAGAAAAATTCCTATGGGTTTGATTTCGTAACCTTTATGATAGAAGGTGAAACGGTGACATATCAACATACTATGTCAACATCGGATTCCCAATATTGGGAAGAAGCAATCTATAATGAGATTGAATCGATTATATAAAACCACACTTGGGAACTAGTGGATCTTCCGCAAGGATTCAAGCCCCTAGGTCACAAGTGAATCTTCAAGAGGAAGTTAAAGGTTGATGGTACGATCGAGAAATACAAGGCAAGACTTGTAGTCAAAGGCTTCAGGCAAACTGAATGTGTCGATTATTTCGACACGTACGCTCCTGTCTCCAGAAAAAAACGTCGATTCAGATCGTCATTGCTCTCACGACACTGTTTGATCTGAAAGTACATCAGATGGATGTAAAGACGGCTTTTCTAAATGGAGAATTAGAATGAAAAATTTATATGGAACAACCTGAAAGGTTTGTAGTTTCAGGGAAAGAGCACATGGTGTGCAAACTTGTAAAGTCTCTGTATGGACTTTAACAAGCACCCAAACAATGGCACGAGAAATTTGATAAAATCATGCTATCAAATGGCTTTCGCATAAATGAGTGTGACAAATGTGTCTACATGAAAGGAAATGAAAAGGAATGTGTAGTAGTTTGCCTCTATGCGGACGACATGATTATAATAGGGAGTACTGATAAGATCAACTCCACTAAGAAAATGTTATCACACCATTTCGATATGAAGGATCTGGGTATAACTGACGTTATACTTGGTATAAAAATCACCAAGACATCAGATGGGTATGCCCTGCGTCAAGGTCATTATGCTAGATAAACACTTGACAAATTTGACAGTGGTAGTAATGCAATGTCCAAAACTCCAATTGAGTTCAACTGTAGCCTGAAAAAGAATTTCGGCAAAAGTGTGAGACAATTGGAATTCTCTTATCATAGGCAGTCTCATGTATGTAATGAACTATACTAGACCTGATATAGCCAACTCAGTAAGTATACTGAGCAGGTATACCAGTAATCCAAATGGGTAGCACTGGAAGGCCATCGTAAAGCTTCTCAGATATATGAGATATACAGCCGATTATGGGTTGCACTATATCAGATATCCAGCGGTACTGGAAGGGTATTCAGATGCCAACTGGATATCAGACTCCAACAACACAAGATCCACGAGTGGATATGTGTTTATAATAGGAGGTGCTTCCATGTCTTGGAGATCCTCCAAACAAACTTACATCGCAAGGTCAACTATGGAATTAGAATTCATAGCCTTGGACTTGGCGTCTGAAGAGGTAGATTGGCTGAGAAGCTTCTTGGAAGTGATTTCAATGTGGCCAAACCCTGTTCCTGCGATAAGCATGCATTGCGACAGTCAATCAACTAATGCGCGGGCTCATGACCATATGTATGATGGAAAGTCTCGACATATACGTCGGAGACATAAATCCGTAAGAAAATTGTTAGCTAACGGAGTTG
Organism: Primula veris; assembly: GCA_963682055.1. Lineage (NCBI taxonomy): Eukaryota > Viridiplantae > Streptophyta > Magnoliopsida > Ericales > Primulaceae > Primula > Primula veris. The sequence continues at coordinate 16,146,092 of OY821747.1, read as the reverse complement.
TATTCTTAGATTTTGTGAGATCAAAGGATAACATTTCAGATCCATTTACAAAGGGCTTGACTCAAGATAGAGTCGAAGCGTCATCGAAAGGAATGGGATTGAAGTCCATTAAATTGGTAGCCTCCCCATAGGCAACCCAACCCATATGGGATTTACCTGCTGGGTTCAATGAGAAACTGAACTGTGTAGGCAGCCGAACAAAGCACTCGGTAACCTGTAGTTCCCAGCCCATTTCCATGATGACAGAGTGATAGACATGTACCGTAGTAAGGGTGAGCATGGGGTTCTTAATGATCCAAGTATCTCGAAGGTCGAGTAAAATGAGTCAGGACACCTTCTACTTGGAACCACCTATAATAAGTGTGTAAGGCCGGTACCATGTGATGAGCGTGGGCTAAATCACTAGAATACTTGGTTGAACGTGCCAAGGCTGTCCAGGCCAAATATGGACAAGAACTAAAGGGATTAGTACGTGGGCAGAGAGGGCACTGTGCGGGTGTCATTTTGGGATACACAAAACTTAAGGGTTCAAGCATTTACAGCTACCTAATAACAGTATTCTGGGTGGTACTCCGCTATGGCAGGTTCAAGGCGCGTGCTACCTGACGTTAGATAGTGAACTTTTTCGGTTCTCTTGTTTACATTTTAAGACATGGGCTTTTAAGCTAATTTCATTCATGTGGGGGATTGTTGGAAAAACCATGTTAAAACATGGTAGTTTCTGAATGGTCACATGACCATCTTTGAGTCAAGATTCCAAGCGACAGCCGTTGTCTTTTGACACCATACTCAAGACGCTTGAGTAGCTGGTATGACAAGATTCGTAACGGTATGTCGCATGAGCTATTCGGAGAATGAGTGTGAATGGAAATTGAATTCAAAGATTGGGGTTGAGAAAGAGGAAAACTTTTAATTCTGGAAAATAAATTAAATGGGGAGAAGTCATTGGTAATTGTTCCACATTGGAAAATGAATAGTCATTTTTACAATATATATACAAAGCCATCCCATATGGATATTAGTTGTGTGTTCACATACACATGTGTGTATTAAGTGTGTACCACACACGCGTCCGCTCGCTCGGGTCACGGGCACGGGCGTGGGCCTTGAGATTTGGGATTTGGGATTTGGGATATGGGATTTGAGATTTGGGATTTTGGATTTGGGGTTTGGGGAATGTCTCGGGTCTCGGGTCTCGGGTCTCAGGTCTTGTCCCAAGACAGAAAAGAAGTTTTGTATAAATCACAGGAGTGGTCATGAAAGTTTCCAGCAAATCTGTAACTGATGCAATGAATATGAATTTATTGCAGAGTTAATACTGCAGTTTCAAAATTTGAAAACTGACAGTATTAAGTGGACTTAATGGCTGAGATACTCATCAGCCTATATATAGGCAGCTCCCCTGCACATCAGAAACACAACATTCTGAAACACAATACACATCAAACACATCTCTCTAAACAACATTACATTTTAGTTAGAGAGAGCCACCCACCAACAGCTCGACCTTGACTCGTCGCCAGTTTCCGACAAGTCATCCGAAACGTTGTACCTTGGTATCGAAGCGCCAACGCTAAATAGTCGAATGCTTGCCTTATCTTGTTCTTTTCTATAAATAGTCGAATACCCTTTTTGTATCATCACTATCATTTCATTAAAATAAAATATGGGTGATAGCGATAAATTAGCCTCCCTCTTTACCAGGATTTCTAATAACTTTAATCAGAGAAAATCGCTGTCATTGTTAGACGTGATTCTTTGGCAAATAAAGTTGATGCCTTAAAACTCAAAGTTGAATCTCTATTGGAAGAGAATTCTCAACTTAAACATAAAGAGTTATGAAACTACGGCTCAACAAATTGGAGGCTCAAGTTGAAGTTTGTCAACTCAGAAGGAATATTAACCACCCCCAACCTTCCCGTGCAAGCCTGCCTGACACCCGCTCAATGTCTTAGGTTCCAGTGTTTGCGAGAATCAACAACTTTTATTTCTTTTATTTTGGTGTAATTTCTTTTAGGTTTTTTAAGTTTTCTTGTTAAGACCTTTTATGTCAATTCTTTTAAAGAAATAGACTTAATTATAATGTCATATAATATCTGACAGATACGGTTATTCGACACATCATCTTTGGGTCATTAATACCCATTCCTAGTTATTATCACACGTAGTAACCAACTAAGTACCGTGTCTTTTATGGCGAACATGGTGGGAATTAAATACCTATATTCACTCTTTTAACTTTCCCACACGTAGCTATGGTTACTGTACACGTTATCTGGTCTATAAATAAGGATGAATCGAACCTAAAACATCTCAACTTTAACTATTCTCTTTCTAAAGTATAAAGATAAATACAGGTGATAGCAACCGTATTGTATTCTTGATGGAGGAACTATGTAAACTCCTAAGGTACATCATCTTGCCGAGGTAAATATAAGGATTTACTCTGAGACACTTCTATTATAGTTAGTTCATCTACTCTTCTAGCTATTGTGGCTCAATCAAATTTTTTTATGGGTTTTTTTGGTAATTTTTTTGATGAGATACATGTTTTGTAGTCATTTAATTCACGCACTTGCATAGTGTTTCGACCCACGCCATTTGGTAGCATAGTTTTCTCCTAAACTTCGATTTTTTTTGTCCCACATTCGATTTTTTTGGACTCAAGGTTTTTATATGTTGGCTAATACGAATTTTTGACTCGACTCAAATGATCGACACATACATGAAGACGAAGAAACTCTTAAGTCTATTCTGTACATCTCAGGGTGAGTGTTGTAAACAATTTGTTGTGTGTATGTACATATTCTTGTAACTTGTGTATTGGTCCTTAATGTGTATTAATGGGTTAAGTTACAACGTTGTCTTCTGCTCATGTGCAACTATTCTCAACCTCTACATTATATAAAGAGCCCCTAGCGACATGAGCATAAGTTACAACTTGTGTATTGGTCCTTAATGTGTATTAATGGGTTAAGTTACAACGTTGTCTTCTGCTCATGTGCAACTACTCTCAACCTCTACATTATATAAAGAGCCCCTAGCGACATGAGCATAAATTCTGCCTCTATTTTTCCATTTAATTTTAGTACAAGTGATACTATAGCCTGAGCGAACATGAAAAGAAATCAATGGAACATGTCCACATGTCATTTGGCCAATTTAATCCTTTCCGGGAAACCTCGTGAGAAAGTTGAGAAATCAGCTACATATTTCAAAATCTAAATACATATCAAAATTTCAAAATATAAAATGAACAAACCAGAACATAAAGAAGTGGAGATCTAAACTGATCTAATAAAAAATTGGACGTAAAGTAAGGAAGATATACTCGAAGAGTAAATTTATTCCTTTCTTCTTTATCAGCACAACTTTTTCTATAACAAAAAAATATGAAAATGTGTTGGTCAGAATTATCAACTTCTGGGCAGGAAATAGTGACCCCCAGCACCCAAGCTAAACGACATCTTAGACAGTAACACAATGTTTTCTCCTTGCTGAACTGAAACTTCTGCCGCAACCATTCAATTTGTTTTCTTCTCTTCTTCGGTAACGGTGGCAACATCCGTGGAACTACTAGTGGCATTCTCATTCTCATCTTCACCCCCAAAACCAAACTCATTCACCCGCTTTTTATCAACTGGGTATATCCACTTCTGGTACACATATATAAGGAAGATCAAATCTGCACAACAGAAGAATATCAGTATCATAGAAGCCTAAATAATTCATACCAACAAAAACCACATGTATAAGCTTTGAGAATAATTCGATATATAGCAGCAGTGAGGAGACAACTAGAAAACCCAAAGAAAATCAGAAGTCAGTCTTTGCATGATAGTAATTTAAATCATTAGATGGAACACTGGTATATGCATGTTAAAACTTATTACACAGTTCTTAGTTCTTACATATTAGAATAGACCCTTAAAATCAGTGGCGGGGGGCAATATAATGAAACTAATATAATAAAATCTATTGTAAAACAAAAGTCAGAGAAAAAAGACATACTAGTATTTGTAGTTTAGCTTCTAATCAATAAAATACTTCTATATTTTAAACGAAACCACTATATCTTCATCCGATATATCGAATTTATTTTGAAAATAAAAACATTCAAGTTTGGAAAATAACATTTTGAGTTTAGGATTCCTCTGTAGTTAAAAGATATAATCGTTTATACTAGTTGGAAAAATCAAATTATGTGACAATTAAAGGATAATAAAGTAGAAAAAGGTTACTGTCCAAATAGGTCCTTTCAAAAGCTATTACCGTTGTTAAAGCAAATTTTATTCTCAATATTTTATAATGTTGCATTATGGTTATTGTTTTTGGGATTATTATGCAGTTATTTTCCATCAAATATTGGACTAATAATGTTGCAAATAAGTTTAGGGATTACATGTATCTAGACTTAAACTATGTGGAAGAAAAAACTTAAAACCTGTCAGAAAAATATGGACTAAACCTATAATTTCTAATTTACTTTGTATGTAACCCGTCATTTAACAATGTATATGATACTAAATGTCAAATGTAAGACTCATGGTAATATATTGATATGTTTAAATTAATCATATTTATGCCGCTAGTAAATAAATACTCCTAGTAACCTAAAAGCTCTCTGGGGGTTCGTATCTGAGTGTGAAGGTTAACTAATATTATGACTAGCTAGTGATGTAATATAGTTTTCCGAACTGTTTGCATTTTCGACTCGATAGCATGAGATAAACATCTATTGATGACCATTCAAGTTTTAAGAGCAGAGATAGGTGATAGGTAACAGCCATTGAGTGCCTATTTCTAAATTTATAAATAATGAAGAAGACAGAAACTACCATCACGGAAGACAGAAAGGCGATGCAAGGTAGGCATTTTGATGACAAAGGCAAAGAGATCGTCAATGATGGTATTAAGAAATTTGTATGTCATCTGCCTCCAGGGAAGGTGGGCCACTGATTTCAGTTTGTAGTTGATGAAGAGTTGTGGGCACATCATTATAAAACCTGAAGAACATTTCAACATAAAGTGAGATACAAACAAGCAAAAGATACACGACCCACATTTTCCTCCCCTCAATGTAACCTCAAAACGAAACAAGTTATCCTACACTTTGACTAATTTATCCTGAAAAAGAATTAATTTGTCCTTGAATTAAACTAATTTACCATTGTATTGTTTGAAGCTACTAGATGGAGGAAAATAAATATTTACCACAGGGAACAAAAAGATAAGATTTGGTGCTTGGACACATCTTTTTCAGTCCCTGCACTTAATCCATTGCTTACCATGATATCTTTCATTTACGAGTATAAGTAGGTCGGGGGATAATGGGGAACATAAGGTAAAAGAAAGGATGCCATACAAGGAGTACTTATGTCCATGATGGTCAACTAACAAAAGGGTGTCGAGTATCCATAAAGATATACTGGAAAAACAAGAAGCCGCCAAAATGAAAGTCAAAGTTTTAGAGGCTTACCAAACATATAAACACAGCTTGTAAGAGAGGACAAAATCCATGAGTACCAACTTCTATGGCGCTCATACATAAGAGAGTAAACAGCAGAGCAGCCAACTAAAAAGAAAAGAAGATATGATAAATACTTCATAGCAAGATCATCGTACTCCTTTGTCTTGTTTCCGGCATATGATTCACGGTCTTTGAACCTCAGCATAGGTATTCTTCCAGACCTATCTATCTGGAATATAAATTAATAAAAAAAATAGTCAATTTCACTGTATTATGTAGTTTACAGAATGAAAGATGCAGATCTTTGTGAGGAACGGTAATTTCAGTCTTCTTGTATGAAGCAATTTCTGGGTTAAGATATATGGGGAGATAATTGATTATTGCTCAAGACTAAGAAAAAACTGACATCACTGGCCAACGGAGATGTTATATTATGCTACACCTACAACAGTCGTACCAAATGATATATGGAAAAAAAACCTGTCGGCATTTAACAATTAGTATAACATAGTGTTAAAATTACAACTCAAATAACTTATAATTTAGAAATGAATCTATCAAGCTAAAGTATTTAGCTTTTTTTATACATAATCAAGCAATTCATAACACCCTTGTTATAAATTAAACTTCTGCGCACCCAATAATTTTCATAGGTTGCCAAGTTGGTTTACTTACAGGATGATATTTTGCATATTCATGTCTTAATTTGCGATTTTTGATAGGTTGATGCATATTGTTTAATTTTGTATATGCTGTTCTCTAATTTGTGAAACGTAAAAGTACTACTTTAAGTGATATTTCTCCTATCTTATATGTTATACAAACACCATGCATATAATAATTAAACCAAATAACAGCAAATACAAAAAGAGAAGCAGCAACATTAGTGTCCGGTGTGAGATGCAGACCCTATAAAGGAACAAAACTCTTTAAGGATATGCATACAAACAGAATATTAAACTTTAAGAAGCCTTCTTCAAGCTAAATACTACAAAGCTTATATTAGTAATAGCTCAAAGGAATGCCTTCTCAATTTGGTACCTCAATATGCATTGCTTTCCCAATTTTCCAAAACTCGATGCAGACGCCCATTCCAGAACTTGCAAGTATCATCCAAGAGGTGTCATTATCAAGGAGGTAGAGGAAGACAATTAGCTGGCTTACAAAGCTTACAACAACTGTCTTCGCAGAAAGTCCTTGCATAGATTTGTTTTTGTTCCAAAACTGAATATCTGCAGGAATTAGAAGACACAATGTTTTGTAATTATATGTTCTCATAAATACTTCATAAAAGTTGAATAGGTTAAACTCCCTTTACCATTCTTGAACGCCAAAAAGTCAAATATGGAATGAAATACTGATACAACCATTGTAATCACCAAAAGGTAGGGATTCCCTTCCAGGAACACTCTCTACAAGAAAAGAAAAATACCAAAACCATCATTAAAACCATAGACAGCCTGCTATCTAATAAGATAATGGGATAATCACTAACGCGTCTTCTGATTTGAACTTTGTACCCAACCAACAAAAGTTAGTGCTTAGAACACTAAAACTACATTTCTTGGCAATTTAGTGCCTCCGTTTACTAAATTAGAAAATAAACAATAGGCTATAAATATTATTCTAAGAGAAAAGAAATCACTTTTGTACACCATATTATCATTTTTTCATACTGCAGTTTCAAAACTATGGGTCTTCCTTCTCTTATACAGAGCACAAAAGCGAATTTTTTTGTCAGGCTAGAGCGCTAGATGCTAAATTTTGTAGAAATTTGGTATACAAAATTAAAACCCGATGATACATTGATGTACAAAATTATAACCGACAAATAAAAGTAGCTAGACTAAACGTATAAATTGACCTTCGATAGATTTAAGGCGAAATTAATACCTTAAGTTCATCAGCCTCACCATCTACCATGCTACCATAACTACGATGAATTTGAAATGATTGATCGATCTGTAGAAACAGTTGCCATTTGGTCATGCTAATTGGACCAATCTCAAGATTAAGCACCAACTCCTTCACGGTTTCATTTAATGCTATTAATTTATCTCTAAGAAGCCAAAATTCGTTGAAGTAGATAGTAGGATAGTAGTTCCCTGTTTCCGTCTCCACGTTCAAATCTGTGAACATCGGTTAAGAAAATACACACTACAAAAGCAATCCTGGTTCACATTTTTGGAATCTTTTAATAGTAGTTGACAATATAGCACAAGCTGGAAGAGTTCTTGAAGACGTGAATCAGTTAATAATGGAAAAGACATTACTTATCCACAAGTTTAAAGATGTGTTGTGAAGGAAAAAGTAACTGTAACTTTGTTAGGAGAAAAAAAACTATAACTTAAGTGTTTCCAAACAAATAGTCTTTCAGTTAAGGTTCAAGGGCATGGATTCTAAAAATGGTTAAATGATCTGTAAGTTAAAATTTTCTTTTTTTGAATGGGGAAGGAGGCAGTCAACAAACTGATTGTAGGAGCAAACTTCACAAATTAAACATGACTATGACTTGTAAGGTTTATAGAATACTGTTCTGCTGAAGATTTAGATGGAAAGATGAGTACAAACTTGCAGGAAGTCATCAAGTGTATTTAAAGTTGCAAGAATACCGAATACATAAAGGAATTAACTATCATTGAGAGCCCAAACACTATTATCTATCAGTTATAATTTCAGAAAAAAGTATTTTCCACCATTACTAAGCCCACTTAATTTTTTAAAAGACTCAATACATGTTGCAGACATTCCGTCAATTTTAGAAATCTTTTTCACTGATGCAATGTGGTCTACAAGTCTATTAGAAGAAAAGAACAATAAGAAGAACTAAAATCATAATGACCAATAGAAATCAAACTTATTTCTCTCTAAGCCTTCTCAGCTAGTTGAATTTCCAATTGTTAACCTTCCCACTGAAAGAAAACAATCCACATTCGTGTTCGATGTGCGTGTACTCACATGGACCATATTTATTATCCAGTGAATTTCCTTGTAAAAGGACAAAATCAATTAAAACAATGTACCATACACGCAATTTAACTATATTATCTGTAAGGAAGACAGAAGGATACGCGGAGCAATATTTGGTGGAACAGCGTTTTTTGTATACCTGCGGACAATAACCAGGGTAAACAAGTTAGGGAGACTCATAGAAGCATGTTCAGTTAACCAGTTAAAACTGAAAAACTAAATTTAAGGGACAATGATACTTATTGTTTAAGGAGATTTTATCTAATCAACAGTTAACATCTTTTAATTTTATTCACCCCAAAAAAAATGTACTTCCATTTTCTGACAATATAATAAAGTATGAATTTAGAGAGATTTTTTTTTCCGAGTAAATCCATATTTTTTTTTCCGATATAAATCCAAGTTAGCACGTACAGAGTACAGACATATTGTACCATGAGTTAATAATGTAATAGTAATACATACATCAAATCAAGATATACATTTCAAAATTTAATGCAAAATGTAACAACAACAGTGTATCTAACGTCTTCAGCTGTTACACACATGCATTCAACGTAATTTGTATACAGACAATCATCATCAAATGTAGTGACATGCTCACAAATATAGTAGTAATATATTTCATATTCTTCTGGCACATACCAATAGTATCTAATTTTTAAGGAATGCAAAAAAGGATGAAAATAGCATCAGTTGCCTACTCAAAGGAACTTTAACAATGGGCTCAAGTAAATATTCAACTCTTCAGCAACCGGTGAGAGATATCAAACACTCCAATATGATCAGATGAATATTTGTTAAAAGAGATTAAATTTAACAATTCCAAGAGGCAGAAATTAACAAGTATCCTGGGGAAGAAAAATATTGCGTGGTATTCCAAAATCAAGAGAAAAGTAACAACACTTGCCAGCTGGAGAAATAATTGAAAAGGTCTAACTGAAGAAAAAATTGAAAAAGCCACATACCAACATTACTGAAGAAAAAATCAAAAAAGTCTCTACAGGACATATATGGTGAAATCTACTTTACCACACTTCTTATTAAGAAAGACCCCACTTATATACTCCTTGCGCCATCAAAAGATAAAAGGTAATGACAAAAATACAGTTTCAGCCTTTAGGACAGCAATTTGTCCAAAAATTTGATAAGAAAAACTAAAAGAAATGAGATAAAATATCAACCTCGAAAAATCCTCCACCAAATTGACTGTAATATTAGGTTTCCAATATGATAACCACTCCACAGGCTTATCATCTTTAGAATCCTCAGTTTCTTCCACCACCTGAAAAAGATTAAGAAAGTTCTACTAGGATCATGCATTATCCAAGAGGGAAAACAGCACTGTATATACTATATCGCAAAAACAGAAATTCTAGATGCGCGAATTATGTGTAGATCAGATAGAATTTTGTTACTAGCTAGTACAATAGTTATCCATAAATATAAAATACTGATGAACCATGAGATTTGGGGCTAGGAGATCACTTGGACGCTATCAAAGTACTAAATCAAACTTGCCCAAAAAAAAAGTACTAAATCAAGGTAAGGTAGCCTAACGTCTAGGTGTCTAAAACTTACAAGTTACAAGCATCAATTTTGTTATATTTATGAACTCTATTCCACTTGTACTTATGTAACAAGAACTTTAGTGATGATTTCTCGTTGTGTGGCTTTTCTAACCCAAGCATAAAATTCAACAAGATATAATAGGCTTCACATGGTGTCTTATGATCCTCGGCTTTGAATACATTCCAGTGTTACTTACACCCGCATGTGCTTTGTTGTTATGTAATCGAATAAAAAAAAACAAAAAAAAACCCTCAGCCCTGCACCCCACTTCCCTTTTTCTACTTCTAAGGATATCAACGCCTAATTCCCTTTAAAGATGTCTCCAATAAGTAGACAAGTCAAGAGGAAACAGAAAAACAAACTATATATAAAGAAAAAATATATCTTAAGTCGATGAAGTTATAGGCAGGCCAATGCAGTTGCAGATTCTTCGGCCAATAGGCTTTGCTTTTTGTGAAACCACTGGTCTAACTGTACCGCGCATCCTCCCTTTCCTCCATTTGTGTTTAATCCATGTGCCTCAGGGGTTTAGGGTTGTGACCACTGACAGTGCAACCACTTCCAGTGTATCTTAGCTTTAAGGTGTTACTAGTTAAATGACATGGTGTTTGAACAAGGGAAAAGAAAGTATATAGACTTGTTTTAGTTGGTGCAGGACTAACTATGAAGTTCGGATTCTAAGATATGCTAAATTGGGTATTTTACAATACTATGGGGGGTTGGGTTTATAATAGTCCTACTCAAAACAAGGCTTGAGAGTCCAAGGTTCTTTACTATTTCAAGGATAATCCAGCTAGGGTTGCTAGTCCTTTGTTTATGAAAGTTGCATACAAACAAGGCCATAGTTGTTATCTACTAAATGGAGAATACAAACCTCTGACACGGTGGACTCCTCCGTTTGTTCCTTGCTTCCCAGCAAGCTCTTTCGCTTGTCAGCCTTTGACTTGGGACGATATACCACAACAGCTGACACCATGTAAAAAAAAAATCAGAAGGATTCTTCAGTACTAAAACCTCAGATGTGAAATTAAAGGTTTAAAAACTTACGATATGTCCTCCCGAATGCAGCCAAGGACTGGTACTCAGGATCATTTGGATCTGCTGGGTAACCAGAACGAGCAAAGTAAACGTGAGCAAAAAGACTGCCATTGTTCTTTAAAGCCTGAGAATAAGAATCGGATAAGAAGCTAGAAATGAAAAAACAATATCGAAAAATATTATTAAAAAAAAAACGAAAAACAAACCCAGGTGATAAAAATAACAAATTATACCTCAGATGGATGATAATTTAAAGACAGAGATCTGGTACTCTCCGGACCCCAATCAGCATAAGGTATATTTGTCTCATGCCAAACAAGCGCACTTTCGCTACCGAAATCATTGAACTTTTCATGCTCCGAAAGATAAAACCACATATCCTGAAATTGACAATGCAAATCTGATGTCAAAAAAATAAATAATAAGGAAGCATACTAAGGTACTAAATTTGCATATTTCGGTCAAGATTAAATCATATTCTCTAACCCACAACCCATATCAAGCAATTAAACAAGATGCAAATTACTAGCAACACAAGCAAACTTGTTAACAGAAAAGTAGCAAGTGAATCGGGTACTAAATTTCCGCCTAAAGTATGGGCCAAGACTCAAGTGCCAAAGAAACAAAAATAAAATCATCACCAGCAACAGCAACAGCAACAGCCACAATGTGGATGCAAAGTTGCAAATTGAATCATTCCTGGATAGGACGGACTTGGTTAACTGACAATCTTAGTTAGAATTTGGTCATTATTAAATGGTGACGCTTCAAAAAAATCTGATGGATTATTTAATTGGAAAAATACGCTGGATGTTCCAATGTTAGAGTTTGGTTAGATGTATACAAGGAAATACAAAATAATCTGAAAATATTTCATGTCTTCACTTTATTAGAAAGAGACATACATCAGGTTCTCAAGACTCAAAATATGGAGAAAACTAATAAGGCGATAATCATTAGGAAATCTCACAACTACAAAAGCTCCATATACCCCTGCTATGGTACATTAGGGATGGCAAAAATAGAGGGCTAGTGAAAGTTGTGAAAGAGAGATAAGGATAATCATAAGTAAGGTCATTGCATCATTCAGCATCTTGTATGGAGAGAGAAAGCTATTCATGGAGCTCATTCGGCTTACGTTTCATATTGGCCAATGTACACCACAAAAAAATTATAACACTAAGAGTTGGATTAACAAGATGAAACATAAATAGGTGCCTAAGAACAACTATCAAGGAAGGTTCTCCAATGTCAAGTGTGGAAATAATTGTGGCGTGTATCCCAACAGAAATTGTATCCTATGAAGTTTCAAAGACATCTTAACAATTAGAAGGGAAAAAATCATCTTACAGATAGAGGCGTCTATTAATAAAATAAAATAAGTACTGCGTTGCGATGTGCATTATGCATAGTGAAACATTATGCTTACAAATTAATACTTTAATAGACTCATCATGGCTCATATGAAAGTATGTAATTGTCGTCCCACTTATAAGTTTTAAATATGTTCTGTCCGAAATCCCTTGCAGACAACATGACTGAAGATTTCATATTTAAATAAAGATGTTAAATAATCTGTTAAGTGTCCCGATTCAGTGGTTATAGGGACTTCATAATCCCATGTCGGCCAGAATATTCAACAAAAATGAGCTTAACCCATACTAATTTTTGACCATGTCATCAAAGTGGTGCTTAATATGGCAAACAAACTTCTCGTAGACTAAATTCAAAGCAAGTCCCTCGTTTAATTATTGGTAACTTTCACAAATGAAAACTTTTTAAACACTATTCTGGAAGCTCAGCAGTGAACCTATATGTTAACAGAGGTGCTGTTATTTAGAAAAAATATATATATAGTATTCGAGATGAAACATAAATATGAAAGTGCCAAAACATTATTTAAAACAGACATACAATAAAAACAGAAGCTTCTGTAATCATGGGTGTGCAGTGCACATCACCATATCATCACTAGATTTCACAACAAAGTATTGTATTAATACACACATACATACATACATACATATTATGTATGTATATAAAAGTTTTGAGGCTGCCAAAATTTGACCCAATTTTTCCAAAAATACCCACTTTCTATTTTACTAATTACTCATATACCCTAATACAATTCAAATACATAAATAACTAAATAATTTGCTTTGTCCTACACATCTCCGTTTCTATACCAAACAAAATCGTCCACGTGAATTTTTGTACAATACTAAAACATTATATTACTCCTTATATACGATTGTTAATTTAATATATTCAATCAATCAATAGTTTGAACTTTTTTAAAATATTAACTTTACTAGTCTAGGATCATATCTATGCCACTATGTGTCGCACACGCAACGCATGGGCTACGATTACTAGTATATAATAAAGAGAGAAGCTACTAGTATATTTATAAGCGTGCTCATATAACCCAATCAATTCACTACCTAGCTCATCACTTAATTGTACAACAGATTTTTACACAAACAATTAACACACACACACATACATATATATAATAAAGAGAGAAGCTACTAGTATAATTATAAGTGTGCTCATATAACCCCATCAAATCAATACCTAGCTCATCACTTGTTTGTTTGCACACTATATGAGTACAATTTGTAACTAGGTAGTATGAACGGTATAAGTAAGAACACATGGGCATAAAACGTAGTACAATCAGTACTATACTCAATTTAGTACCGATAACAAATTCCATCACAAACCTAAATATAAGATGGGTCCCCGAGTACAATTAATATTATACCTAATATAAGATGGTCTAATTGAACAACAAAGTTTTACACAAACAATTAATACACACACACACATAAACACAATTAATAATTTAATACCATGTGTATGGCTTTGTGAAACAGATTAGTAATATGATGAGGCTGATTATTAAGACCCTGCTACTGTTGCGGCTTAGGAGAAAATAATTTAGATGTGAAATACATAAACACAGCTATTCTTATTATCCCTGTTATCGACTGCCCTATCCCACCACCCGCCGGAGCCGCCGCCGCCGGATTCTCTCCTCCGTCGTCTCCCGCCGCTACCACCGCCGGAGTCGCCATACTCCGACCTAATCGCAGGGAGTTTAGAGGGAGAAATAAAAGGAGAAGTGTTTTAGAGTGTTTGGGATCTCTCTCTATTTACTTAAATTGAAGGCTTATTAATATATATGCAAAATAACCCCATAAAATCACTACCTATCTCTTTACTTAATTATACAACAAAGTTTTACACAAATAATTAATAAACGAACATATACAGAGTGAAAAAAGAAATACGTTTAGTGTAGTGTAGTATACTACTAGTGATTAACAATTTAGGCACTAAAATACCACTTTTAACAATTGAGTTACTAGTATAATAATAAGCGTTCTCATATCACCCATTCAAATTACTACCTAACTCTTAACTTAATTTTACAACAAAGTTTTATACAAACACATACATATATACTACTCCCTCCGTCTCTAAATAATTGTACTTTACGAAACAACGTGCAACTTTTACTATACAAAATCTCGTATACAAGTTAACAAACAATTAATACACACACATGTCACATATACACACACACACAAACATATATATATATATATATAGAGAGAGAGAGAGAGAGAGGTGACGGACCATGTTTTCTCCTTTATGAAACAGATTAGTAATATGCTGAGGCTGATTATTAAGTCCTTGTTGTTGTTGTGGCTTAGGAGAAAAGAATTTAGAAGCGAAATACATAAACACAGCTATTCTTATTATCCCTGTTATCGACTGCCCTATCCCTCCCGCCGGAGCCGCCTCCGCCGGATTCTCTCCTCTTCCGCCATCTCCCGCCGCTACCACCGCCGGAGTCGCCATACTCCGACGACCTAATTCAATCGCAGAGAAAGTTTAGAGAGAGAGAGAGAGAGGGGTAAAAGGAGAAGTGTTTTGAGTTTTTAAAGTGTTTGCGATCTATCTCTATTTTTAGTTAAATTAATTACAGGCTATATAGATATTTATAATGCGAAATAGCGTCCTTGTATTTAGGATTCTTCCCTATTGAGTCTCGTGTCTTTATTAAACTACTACTTATTCAACCTTACTAAATTCTACTATTTAAGTAGAATTGCGTTTCTTCATAAACTCGTTTCGGCGAGGGAAGTCATATTTTTTTAACTTTTAGAAGGAAAAATTTAAGAAATATTTCAGAAGTTTAAGTGAAACATTGTATAATTTTAAATTAATTGTAATAATGTGAAAAATATACATTACTAAAAACTTCAACTAAACTTTTACGATACAATTTTTATAGTAAAACATAAAAAATGTTACAACATGATAAAATTAAGTTTCCGATACATTTTGCATGTGGATGTGGTAGGGTTGTATTTCATCCTTGTATTGTAGTCGTGTTGTGATTTCTGAAGTTGGGTTTTTTTGTTTTGTACGTATCTCTCTGTATTTGTTCTGTGCGTTGATTTTTTTTTTCCTTTTGTATAAAAGGCGCCGTTTAACATTAAAAAAAAGTTAAATAAAAAATTTAAAAAATTTCTGCGTCTTGTTTTGGATCGCGTCCCATATTCCAATCTGATTTGACTTGGTAATGTCACACACACAGATATTAGTGTATGAGATTCAAGGGAATAAATGAAAATTCATTGATACAAAGTTTAAAATTTGTATGCAAGTGATTTGTAAGACATGCATGTAAAAAAAAATCAAAGGACAAGTAGTGTCAGATAGAACCGAATGACTGACGAAAACTGATTGTGAGGCATGTTCATTTCTCATTTGTTCATGTCATTAAGGTTTAGTTTAACGATGATGATACATGTATCAAAATTACAAATGTCAACGATAGACGATTCACGGAGAGTATTTTTATTATTAGTGACGGTGATGATTACAAAATACAAATAGTAAATATGAGAGAATTTGATTGCAAGTCTCCAAAACATGACGAGGTTATTTGCATTTTACCCATAAGTATATTATTGCACTTAAAACTACTTGTGCACTCCGTCATATGATACCCTTTTGCCAAAATGCTTTGAACTAAAATATCTCATTCCACCATTGTGGCCGGCCCCAATTATATCTACATTACGTATTTTAATGGCTATTTGCACTAACAGTACCCATGATTTATAAAGTATTTTGATTGATTCAAATCTTTTATTTTTTAAGTGAATCATTAACCCTTTCATTTGCTGAATATCTTGAAAAATTATGGCAGAAAGTAGTGATGTCAATCTTATCCGACCCGATTCGAACCGACGTATTTTGAGTGAGTTGGTTTTGGTTATTGTGGTTCCGTCTTCATTTACCGGTCGGCTCACTTTTTGGGATGAGGATTGTTTGCTAACCATATCTTGCCGTTTTCGGTTATGGGTATATGTAGAAATCACGTTCTAGTGATGAAATAAACGTAGTACGATCGAGATCATAGGTGAATCACTAATTCGCCATTATATATATAAATATAGAGAGAGAACGGTAGAAAAATAATTTTATTTATTAATTAATTAATTATAAAACATTATTTACAGTCCTTATATAGTCTCTGAATATAAGTTTTAGACTTATACAAATTAGTCCTTATATTACAAAATATGTCAGATTTAATATTAATCTGAAATATGTCGAAACACACTTTGCTGCATTGTTCAATTAGGTCATGTATATCTGCAAAGTCACACATTAGTCAATGATATATATTTATTTACATATATTCAATATACCCCTAACTTCCCTCAAGTTGGGCTGTGCAATGATAAAACACCCAACTTGGGTAATAAATTTGTAAAATTAGGTGCTCTGAAGGCCTTAGTAAAAATAACAGCAAGATTATTAGTTGAGTAAAAATGCAAAAGATGAACAACATTATTATGAATTTTCTCCCTAATAAAATGACAGCCTACTTTTATATGTTTTGTTCTTTCATGATTAACAGGATTGCTAGCTAGGGCTAAAGCAGATTTGTTGTAAGTATAAAGAACAACATGATGACTATGATCAATATTAAAATCCTTAAGCATCTGTAATAACCATATATTTCACAAGTTAGTAGATGCTAATGCCATATAGAAATAGTGTTTTGCTTTTTATTTTTCCATGAAATAAGCGACTCTTCTAAGAATACAAAATCCAGTAACTGATTTTCTAGTATCAATACATGAAGCCCAATCTGAATCACTAAAAACTTTTAAAGTAACTGATTTTCTAGTATCAATACATGAAGCATGAAAAGAATATATATTGTGCTGGATTTACCTGGATATATCTCAATATTCTCATAGCTGCTGCATAATGAGCCTTGCTTAGTTGGTGAGGCCAAAAATTAACTAAGTGAATGAACTGCAAAACTAATGTCAGGTCTGATAATAGTTAAATAAAACAATTTAGCAATAATTCTCATATATTGAGTAATATTCTCATGTAAATCGGTATCTTGAGTAGTATACATAGGGAAAAGAGAATACGGCTTAGCAGCTAATTGACATGTTTCAACTAATAACTCTAAAGAATATTTTATTTGACAAACATGAATACCAGAATTATTCCTTACTATTTCTAGACCTGAAAAAACATTTTATTATACCCAAATCTTTCAACTTGAACAGATTATTTAAGAAAGTTTTGACCTGATCAACAAGATCAGTGGAAGAACTGCCAATCTGAATATCATCAACATAAACTAATAATGCTAAGAAAGTGCCATTTTTATTATAAGTAAACAAATAATTATCTGCAATTGACTGATCAAAACCAAAAGTATTTAAAATTGTACCAAGTTTACTAAACCATTGTCTAGAAAATTGTTTCAAACCCAAATTATAAGAAAGCCAACAGAAGGCACAATCACATAATTGACCGGGGGCCATTTTTTATTTGTTCTACTATGTAAATAAATCACGAATATGGTCTAAGTAATAAATGCTCAAATTTCTTTTGGGTCCTAATTCCAATATGACCCCTATGCTTCATTATCCCATACGGCTTCCGAAAGAATCCCTATGGTTAAAAAGATAAAACCTATAATAATAACACGATAAACCCCAATAATCCAATTGTTGAATCAACTAGGATCTGTAATAATTTTTAGCAGAAAAAATAAGTATTTCCAAAAAAATTGTTTGTTTTAGGATTTTTGTAATTTACACACTAAGTTTGTATTATTTTGCTGAAAACCGGAGGTAACATCATATATAATTCTTCATCTAATTCAACATGTAGAAATGCATTATTTATATCTATTTGTAACAAAGTCTAATTCTTAGAGGCTGCTATAGCTAAAAAAGTTCTTACAGTGGTCATTTTTGCTACATGTGAAAAAGTGACCTCATAATCAATACCTTCTAACTGTGTATATCCCTTAGCAATTAACCTATCTTTGTACATTTCTATACTTTCATCAGACTTATGTTTTATCTTATAAATCCATTTGCAACTAATATGTTGTTATCCAAGTATTATTCTCTTCTAAAGTGTTAATCTCAGTTTTCCTGGCATCTTGCTAAAGTGGATTGTTATGTACATTTTTTTATAACTTTTAGGCTCAATAACAAAATAAATAGCTAAACAAAAATACTTACAATTTTAAGAAATATTATCATAACAAACAGATGAAAATAAAGAATAAACAACATCACCTTTATGTAGCCACTCTATTAGAAGTAACATGGTAATCTTTTAGATAAGCCGGAGCATTATGGCTCCTTCTTGATTTTCTCACAACTATATCAGTTTTATCAACATGATTATCATGAACAATATGATCATTATGATTAGAAATATCATTATTAGAAGAAACATCATTTTTAGAAAAAATATCAGGCATATATTTTTATTAACAGAAAAATAAAAATTATCATTAAAAGTAAGGCTGGGAAAAATCCCCGCCACCCGAAACTTCCCCGACCCAAACCAATCCCGACCCGATTCTGTCGGATATTCTCCCGACCCGATCACTTTCGGGATCGGGATCGAGTTTGATTTTTAATAACGGAAGGTACCCGAAGTATAATTAATATATTTAAATTTTAACTATTTATATTATATATATACCTATATTTCTAATTCAACATATTAAATTTCATCTTTTCTCCTTCAACTCTAATTCAAAAAGTATATATACATATAGAAATTGACGTTCTTATACTGTTTTTAAAGGAAAGAAGCCAGGGTGAATGTAGATTTGTACAATTGTACTAGTAAATATGAAATATATTTATTGATGTATATTGTTTAAGATTATAAACCAAACAGGTGAGAGGGGACTGATTTGAAAGGTGTTACATTATTTATTCACGTTGTATTCTACTATACCCTGACATTACTATATCATGTGTTGTACTTTTATGCATTGGCGAATCTTTAATAAAAAAAGTATACTTATACTATTTATCATTAAATTATACTTTCTGCGTTTATATATGATACTTGTTTCTCAATTTTGAACTTTATGTGTTCATCATTTTAAGTAATGTACATGCGGTTTCAACTTGTCGTTTATACATCTTTTCATTTATTTTCTTTTCGCATTTTTAACATGTTATTGGTATTTTTTATTAAAATTCTTGCATTCTCGGTTTATTATAAAAATGTGTCGGGATTATCCCATCCTGACCCGCCGGGTACCCGAACTATCGGGTATCCGAATTGTCGGGTTCGGGATCGAGAGTAAAAAGTGATTCCCGATCCTTATCGGGTCGGGATTCGGGTTGATGGATTTCGGGTCGGGTCCCGACCCGATCCCACCCATAATTAAAAGGCATAATATGCTCATAAAAAATAACATTCCTTGATAATAAAATTTCATGAGCACTTAAATCATACAATTTGTAGCCTTTTATACTTGTACCATACCCAACTAGAACGCATTTTCTTTCCCTTGCGTCAAATTTAAGACGTAATAGCAAAGAAAAGACAACCAAAAGATTTTAAATGATTATAAGTGGGTTTTTATTATATAGAATTTCATATGATGATTTATTATTTAACATAGGAGTAGGTAACCTATTTATTATATATGTTGTAGTCAAATATACAATCTCCCCAAAAATGTAAATGCAACATAGAATGAAATCTCAAAGCTCTTGCTACATTAAGTAAGTGTTGATACTTTCTCTCAACTATACCATTTTACTGTGGTGTATCAACACAACAGGTTTGATGAATAATATCATTATTAAGATAAAAATCACATAAGTTAAACTCATTACCATTGTCAGATCTTAGTATTTTTAAAGTAGCTTCAAACCGAGTCTTAATCATATTATGAAATGTGGAATAATAACAGCAGTATCAGACTTACTTTTGAGCAAGAAAATCCAAGTACATCTAGTATAATCATCTACTATAGTTAAAAAAGAATTATGACCCTTTTAAGTACCTACATCATATGGCCCTCATAAATCACAATGAATCAACTCAAAAGCACAATTATTATTAGTAGTACTATTAGGAAAAGAAGATCTATGATGCTTTGCTAAATGACAAGTATCACACACAATACCAGAATCTCTGTTTACACCATTAATAGCAAGTTTTAAGGCTGACTGACTTGGATGATCTAACCTAAAATGTCAAACTGATGGCTTATTAGAAGAAAAACCATTACAAGCAGAAACTGGCTTATTAGAAAAAATAGCAGACACACCATACACACTTGAAACAAGTACAATAGGGTCTTGAAAAACACAAATACCATTCTTCTCAGCTGCTCTACCAATCATCTTTAAGGAGCCATGATCCTGAATAAAACTGATTTCTGACTCAAATTTAACTATACATGAAATATCCTTAGTCAATTTACTGATGGTACAGTTAAAAGATGGTACATATATTGAACATTATATAACACTAAACCAGTTTGAAAAATCATAGTTTCTATATGAGTTACACTTGGTGTATGACCATTTGGTAAATTAACATAAGTAACATGACTTTTTCTATACTCTAAAAAATAAGAAAGAGAATTAATCATATGTTCATTGGCTCCACTATCTAAAATCCAAGTACTATTAGTTTCATTTTTATTAAACACATTATCTACTAAATTAACAAGTCTCGGTAGTCTGTTGCTTGCAACCAAGACAAGTACAAATGTATATATAGCAAATTAGCGTAATAGAATTCTAATGATAAATGTTTAGTAAATTACGCAGCCAAAACACTTTATCCAAGTATAAAGTGTTTTCGTGTTTTCTAAAACCTAATTCATCATTACACCAACAATATGCGGATTCGAGATTGTTGAATGGAGAAAATAATACAGTTAGGCGGAATGTTTCATAAGACCGTTAGATTAACAACATATGATTGTATGACCGATTGAACAAAAGAACCAATACACACAAATCAAATTATATCAATCGTTTGATCCGTTGATGCATCAAATCGAAAGGCAATGAAACATTCATTATGTTTGTTCAACTTTTCTGATTTTTTTAATATGTAATCTTTTTTCCTTCTTACCTTCAGAAAATTACCTTACCAACTAGTAGAATATTGTATTAAAAAAGGACTCTAAGTAATGTTATGATTCTTTATTTAGGTATGAAGCTCTATTTTTAGGATGTTGCTTTATGCAGACCAGTGGAACTCGAACCATATAAGAAACACATTTTTGACTCATGTTTAAAAAAAAACACAGGTTGAACCTTCGACCAGACAACGCCCAGTCCTGCCTTCCCATCCCCTTGGCCCCACCCTCAATACGTTGGCCCTTCCCATACTTTTTTACACGGTGATGAGAAACTCAAACTAACATGGATTGTTAATGATCGTCAATTTTAAAAAAACATAACATCTGGGATGCATACCCAATATGGGTAATTACATAAAATAAGATATAGTTCGCTTCTATAAAAAGAGAGGAAACTAACCTACATTCATAGGTTTCTCACAAACTTATTTGCGTATATCAAAAGTCTCAAAACTTGTTTTCTCACAAACCTATATTCAAAGTCATTTATATCATTTCAATTTTATATTTCTAAGGTTGATTTTTTATATGAAAAATAATTTCCTACCTTTGGGCGAATATTTACGTATGCCCGATTATTCAGATGAATAAGATAATAATTACCCTCATTATACTAGCCATTTTCAAACAAATTTGGTATGTTTTTACGTTGAAATTTTTACTTTTATTTTTTATGTCACTGCTATGTTTATGACTAGTTACAATAATTTATTTGTCTCGTAAATTATTTTAGCTTTTTGAACATCGTCAGGAATCGATTCACGTAATTTAGGTTTTATTTTAGTAAATGAAAGCTCTAATTTGAGAAGTTTATTTTCAACGCCGAGATTATACATTGATTGTGATAGAGGTAGTCCCTAGAGGCCTCTTCTTCAAATACTTTTTAAAAAAATACAAGTATACAAAAAAATTCATTTGTCCATTTCGTTTGTAAGGTTTATGCACAATAATCTTTGGATGATAGAGGTTGTTAATGGAGTTCACAACCATCAAACTTTAAATTATGAAAAAAGGTCATGATTATATTGGTAGACTTACAAAACGTGAATGAGAGATAGTGAAAACCATATCTCTTAATCATTGTAAGCCTACTGAAATATTGGTTGCCATTAAAAAAGTAAATCTCCAAAATTAGTCTACTCTCAAGACAATTAATAATGCTCATAGTAAGATTCATGTTTTTGATTATGCTCGTACATCTAAGGTCCAGCAATTGATTATCAATTTTAGAACCAAGAGCATTATGACAGAAAATGATATTTCCATTATGCAAGCAATCAACATTCTATTTTTTTTTTTATGTGGATGCGTTGTTGTGTAAATGCCACATATCTATTAATGTCAAAGTAAATTGTAAGAGTACACTTGGTAGTGCGAGGAAGGCTTTCAAGATACTGTGGAAATGATTGTCAATTTCAACACACTTGAAGAGTATCATACGAACATACAACTAAAAGTTAATGGGTACAAGAGATATCCTATAGTATTGAAATTTATAGGGGAATTGCTTGATAATTGTAAGGTAATTGTTTTTGCATTTTGGACTAATCAATGTATGCATTACGGAAAGCAACAAATAGAACTATAGCACAACAATCAAAATTGAAAAGATATATTTGTAGTTCGATGTGCAATCTTGCAACAGTATTCCATTGCATTGACGAAATGATTGACTCCGAGTTTACAAAAATAAAACTAAAATTTGGAGAAAAGTCATAATTTTGTGCAACATGCACATCGAGATCTAATATTCCGACAATTAAGAAGCTATAAATCGGTGCAACGATATTGCTTCAAATGGTGTTGAGTATTATGGATAACGACTCAGAGTGAGCCACACACTACCTTGTGCACACGAGATGCAAGTGTATATCTCTAGAGATATTGCTATTCCGTTTGACGGGATTGATGCATTCTGAATAAAAATTGATATTTCATGTTCAAATTCATTACACAAGTGTTTAAATTGTTTGGATAAATTTGTGAGTGCATTTCAAAACTGTAATAAATTTAACCAGGCACATATAGTACGAAAAATGAGAAAGGCATATGACTCTTCTACAACCCCGATTGTAGAACCTCAACCAAAAATATAAGGTCGTGAAAGACCTTCAACAAATAAAAAAACATGAAACATCCATGCATACGGACCTCTGCATTTGACATGTCAATGGACGTGCATTCACAACGAGAAATAGTTCGTATATACATACTGTCCCTCGAGTTCCATAGAAGAAAACACAGTCCTTTCATGAAAAAAATCAAAATGAAATTTCTTCCGATTCACCCAACCCACTTGGCTACTTTGCTGAATTCCCCTCACTAATGCATAAATTAATAAATGGTGTAAGTGAAGTCGAATGTGATGGATATTGTGGGTTCCGTGCAATATCAAAGTTGTTAAATTTGTTACCTGGAGAGAATAATTGGCTTCGTGTACGAATATAACTTTTAACGAGCTATTCGAATACCCCGATGTGTAGAGGACAATGTTTGAAGAAGATGAATTTTCTAAGTCCTATTATGGTTTACTTTTTTCTGCAACTAGTGGTTGCTTGCAATAAAATTGGTTTAAAATATTGGGTAACTTGTTTCATCCGCTTACAATGTCGTGTTTGTTGTTCTTTCTCGAGATTCACGGACATTTATTCCTTGACGCACCCCCTCCCCTCCCAATACCCGTAAATAATATTTACCGGTCATGTTAATGACAAACATTTTGTTCACCTATCACCGTGTCATAATCTATCGTTGCCGCCAATAAACCCCAAATGGATTACTTGGAAAAACGACGAATCATGATTTTGAGAACTCTTCTCCAAGAATAATTACAAAGATTTAAAAATTTATGCTTTATGAGCCATTCTGAAAATTAAGGTTAACTTTATAAGTTTTTAAACATTTTGTCAAGTACTAAATTTGTTTCTTATCTCAACTATTGCTTATTTGTTTCATATTGCAAATGTGTTTTCCATTAATTCTTTATTCTACCAGTATTTTTTTATGCATTGAATAAGTGTGTGTTTCACATTCACAAGTCGTAAGACTCGGGCTATCAAAAATGAAGTATTTTATTGTCTTAGTATTTGTTTGTTTTTAAATTATTTTTTTAAAAAAATTATGTTAAAATACTTGACGCTAACGAAAGTAGGGGCTGGGTTAGGGTCGAGACCCGACCCGTAGTAACCCAACCGGTATCCCGATCCCATAGATTTCAGGAGTAAAAATATTTTCGATCATGTCCCGATAGAATCGAGTCCCGACCATTCCGTATCCCGAAAAGTCAGGATTCTGCAGGGTCGAGATGTGTTAATCCCGACATGAAGTTTGAATAAATTTCTAGGTAACACAATTTCTAAAAAATAAACTTCTGCCTGATGCAACCAAAATTTTCACTTGTTACACACTTTCTGATGGGTTTTCTATTCATATTACAAAATGCTCACTTGCTACTTGATGCAGCCAAACAATCTTGTTTCTTAAAGAAACAAAAAGAAATATTATTTTAACAGTTGAACACAACACAATACGATAACAATCTTGCGATTTATGAAAAAAACAATTTTGCAATGCTAGTATAAATAGAGAAATTGATCAAACGGAACAAGTGTATTAATTTTCAACAATGACCATCAAGCAAGGTTAAACAACAATCTAATCAAAAACTTCATGAACACATAAGATTACATCCCTAAATCATATTAAATACCAAAAATACTAGTCATCTTTGAACCCGTACAACAAGCACAACAGAGATTAAAAAGAGATCATAATTCCAATTACATAAAACCGTCTTCTTCCTTCGCTTCGACCGAAAAGATCCCACTTTATGCATGTAAATCTAAAAAATATAATGAGAATTTCTTAGTACAGTTTAAGAAACTATTAATATAATTCCAAAACGCAAGTTAACTAAGAACTTGTGTCGAATGATTTCCAATCTTCTACATAGCATCGTCGACACAACACTTTATTTTTTCAACTGTCATACGACATCATTTTTTTATACTTTCTTGAAATGTTATCTTACTAACTTTCGCAAATACATTATTAATACATACTTTGCAAATCGGTAAAATAAATATAGAAGTGAAACTAAGATTTACCTTCGATAAACTCTTCACATGCCACATAAAACTCCAATTCATCTTCCGTCAAATTTCTGTATAAGTTTATTTTTTTTCCTCTAACCCAATCGCTAGTACACACTAACACCTCCACCATTTTCGGATGTAGCGATGCTCTAAACGGATCCACAACTCTTCTACATAGACTAAAGGTCCTCTCACTAGCAACGGTGGATGAAAGCATTGCAAAAATATCTTTCGCAATCTTTGAAAGAAACGGATAGGCCATAGTATGTCCTTTCCAACAAACAGAAAATTGAACTCTCTTCTATAGGGGGGTCCAATAATTATTTATCTGCTTCATTAGTAACTCCAATTTTATTTTGAGATCTCATTTGTTGTGCCATTAGTAGATGCTTTTTTAGCTTTATTGGACCATCTTTGTACTTTTCCATTAATTTTTGTCTACTTCACCGCCAGCATTCCCACGAATTTTGGAAGGTGAACTCGCTTTGTATTCATGATACAACTCCGTCAACCAATCTTTTAATCCTTTTACAAAAAAGCTCTACACGGACACTGTCCAATCCCGTGTCACACCCTCCAACAATGTGCAATCGAGTGTATTTCACACAAACTCTTTCTAATCCTGTACCACTCACGCCAACATTGTCCACTATCATATCATCTAGATGGATTTTAATCATTTGTAGTTTGTAACAAGCATTTAGAATATGACAAAGAAATGTCAGTTTGTTCATCTTATTAATATCACCCTAATACTTCTTGAATTTTGCATCCATTTTCTTAGCAACTTCCTGAAGGATTTTATTTTTAACATCAAGCAAAGCTTCTTTAATACTTGCTCCTATTGCTACCTCTTCATGTAAAATTAAAGTTGATGTAATAGTTTTTGGTGCACTAAGTAGCAATGTAGTAGAATGAAACCTTTTAAGAAATTGCACGAAAACTTGTGCCTTTTCCCAGTCTGTATCGATTGGCGGGCCCTATCCTTTTTGCGGAACCATCAATCTCCTTAAAATATCCACGGAATATTCCATTCCCTACCATTTTTCCGAACACTTTTCTGAACTTGATATCACTTGAAAGCATTACATATTTCGAATTCCACCTTGTAGTAATATCTAAAGGAACCATTGACATTTTGTCCATTTTTAACAAAATCGTGCACTCCATAAACTGGTCGACGAAGATGAATGGATATACTTCACACAATTTGGAATTGACTCAACTGACTTACTAAGAAACTTCAACCCACTCTTTACAATTAAGTTAATAATGTGACAACTGCAACTCAATTATAAGTACTTGCCTTCAAACATAAGTGTTCCCATCGCGTCAAGGCTCTTACTCATCTAGTCCACCACATTGTCATCCGCGCTAGCATTGTCGGTCGTTATTGTAAATACTTTGTCTATGCCCCACTCGTACAAACAAGCTTCTAAAACTTTGCCAATATCATCTTCTTTATGGTAAATTATCTTAGTAAAATTTATAATAAGCTTGTGTAATGTCCAATCATCGTCTTGAAAATGGGCAGTGATCACCATAAAATTGATATTTTGGATATATAACAAACTGCACCCACCTTATCTTTTAGTTTTTTTTTTGACTAAAAATGTGAGATGCGGGAGCACTGTTCATAGAATTCTATGTTAAAACCGGTTGAGAAGAATCGATCATGCTTTCAACTTCAGGATTAATCTGCACTTTTTAAGATAATTAGTAATTCTGTTATTTTCACATGTCTTGATGTGGCAAATAAAATAACTTAGTCACACCTTGAAAATGTATTCATAACCACCATTTTTTTGTTTAAGGTCTCATACTCTTTAGCATGATTCCAACAAGATGCTTTTCTCTTTCTCGTTAGGATCGTAAGATGAATTGTGGTTTTTTCCGAATTAATTGGAGCCCGATACCCTTTTAAAAGAATTATTAGGTTTTAATACCATTTGTATTTTTTATTAACATAAGTTAACATATTCAAATGTTTTAATTTGGTTTTGGTATCCTCTCTAAATATAAAAGGAAGCTAAATTATTTTTTTGGTCATTAACATATTACGCTCTCTCTCTCTAACTACTTTCAAAAATATATGTCCCCTCTCTCTATATATCTATACATATTCTTCTCATGCTTTCAACTTCTGCACTTTTTAAGATAATTAGTAATTCTGTTATTTTCACGTGTCTTGATGTGGCAAATAAAATAACTTGAGCAATAGTCACTCCGTGAAAATGTATTCATAACCGCCATTTTTTCGTTTAAGGTCTCATACTCTTTAGCATGATTCCAACAAGATACTTTTCTCTTTCTCGTTCGGATGGTAAGATGAATGGTGGTTTTTTACGAATTAATTGGAGCCCGATACCCTTTTAATAGAATTATTAGGTTTTAATATCATTTGTATTTTTTATTAACATAAGTTAACATATTCAAATGTTTTAATTTAGTTTTGGTACCCACTTGAAGTTAAATTCTATTTTTGGTTATTAACATATTACGCGCTCTCTCTCTCTAACTACTCTATCTAACTACTCTCACATATACGTTCTTATGTCCCCTCTCTCTCTATATATGTATACATACATATTTGATCTCTGGGTAGATCTGCCGCCACCACCATCGTTACCTCCGCCGCCACGTCATCTGATATCCGCCACAATCTAGATAGCACCGGATCCCGTACGGGAAATCCGTACCGCTAATTTTTTTGGGGTTTTGAGCACCTTGGTAGGGAAGTGGTAGGGGATTGGAAGTACCACCGGTACGGCGAAAAGGTGAAATAAATCTTTTTTAGGTAGAAAATTTTTTAAACAAATCTGTATTTCTCAAAATAAAAAATATAACAAAAATGTAAAAGAAGAATAAGAGAAGATGAGGGAAGGACTATAAGGATGCAGGCGTGATTTGATTTCGATTTTACATTTAAAACAGAGGCAAACTTTTTTAACTTTTATTATTGACAATCAATAATGTTCCTCTCTTTTTTTTAGGTGTGTGGCGGCTGTGAAATGTGATTGATACACAGTAAAACCAAGTAATTGAAAATGTTTAGATTATAGGAAATTTCACAATCACATAAAGTTTCAAGTATTTTCAAAACAGGCCTAAATATTTACAAACTAATAAATTAAAACCACTAGTACTCTAAAACATTACTTTAACCATCACATGCTCATTAAAGTTTCACTACTCCATCCGTTCCTATTTAATTGTTCACTACGAAACTACGTGCAATTTTGACCGGTCAAGAACTTATATCAAAATTGTCGGAATGATAATTTTCAAAATTTGATCATACAGTTCAAATGTTAAATTTTATGATTAGATTTAAAAAAAATCATTTCGACAATTTTGATACAAGTTATAAGGCGGTCAAAATTACACGTAGTTTCGTAGTGGACAATTAAATGGGAATGGAGAGTGTATTTTTTTTAAAACCACTAATACTTTAAAACATTACTTTGTACATTAGTGTATTACACTATATTAGCTTGTTCAAAATATAGTGTATTACATTGTCAAAACTCTTGTGTTAGAGCATTCTCAATTATCTTTATAAAAACAAACTATATGTATAACTTTATACAATACTAGAAAATTGGCTACCCAACAATGCCTATTTAAGCCCCAGATTAATATAACATTAAAATATTTTACCAAACCTCTCTAAATGTAGAGAGAAATGGACTACTCTATAATATGTATTTTTAACCGGGCCCCCCCACTCAAAAGCACTCTCATCCTCTTTTTCTTTTCATTTGCACGTTCTTCATTTATCTCTCCTAAGTTTTCTTTTGAGTTCTTCTCCCAAATTTTATTTCCTCACTTAAATTTGTCATCACACACGGTACACAATCATTCCCACTACCCACAAACAGAATTGATTTCTTTTCTACCAAAACACCGGTTTCTTCTCCAGCGAGTGCGACGCTAGTAATAACAGCTCACCGGATCTTTCTCATATTGATGTTTCCTTAAAAGATTCTATTTATTTAGATCGACGAATTTTAATAGTTGATGTTTATTAAAGTTGATTAAAGGCTTATAGACTAACAATATGATGGATTTGATGTTAGTGAAGGTTTTTGTGTTGTTCTAAGATCTTATATATTTGGGGAAGATGATCAAAGAAAATAAAAACATATTATAAATAAAAAGTATTATTATAATAGGTTATACTTTTCTTTGTAAAAAAACGGATGTGCAATCTTTATGATATTATTGCACAAGTGTCTTATAGAGCTCTTTAAGCTTATATTTATATAAAGCATTGATGAGAATGCTCTTAGATTGTAAAAAATATAGTATTAGATTGTCAAAAGTTTTGTATTAGATTGTCAAAAATGTTATATTAGATTGTCAAAAAATTTGTATTAAATTGTCAAATTTTTTGTATTAGATTATCAATTTTTTGTATTAAATTATCACAAAAACTGAATTAGATTGTCAAAAAATTTGTATTAGATTGTCAAAATTTTTTTATTAGAGTGTCAAAATTTTTTATTAGATTATCACAAAAATTGCGATTGTCTATTAGATTGTCAAATTTTTTGTATTAAATTGTAAAAAATATTGCATTAGATTGTCAAAAAATATTGTATTAGATTATTACAAAATTAAATTAGATTTAAAAAAAAACTAATTACATTGTCAAAATAATTGTATTAGATTGTCAAAAAATGTTGTATTACATTATCAAAAAAATTGTATTAGATTGTCAAAAAAATTGTATTAGATTGTCAAATTTTTTGTATTAGATTGTCAAAAATATTGTACTACATTGTCAAAAATCTGTCTTAGATTATCAAATATTTTGTATTAGTTTGTCAACTTTTTGTATTAGATTGTCAAAATTGTTATATTAGATTGTAAAAACAATTATATTATATTGTTAAAAAATGTGTATTAAATTATCAAAACAATTGAATTAGATTGTCAAAAAAATTATATTATATTGTCAAAAAAATTGTATTAAATTTTCAAAAAATTTGTATTAGATTGTCACAAAATCTGCATTAGATTGTCAAAAAATTTTATTCGATTGTCAAAAAATTTGTTTTTGATTTTTTTTTTAGATTTTTGAAAAAATATAATTTTTTGGATTTTTCTTAGAATTTTTCATTTTTTTTCCAATTTTTCCAATTTTAATTTTTTTTTTCCAATTTTCTAATTTAATAGTTTTTTTTGGATTTTTTTGAGTTTTTTTGAGTTTTTCCCTTTTATATATATATATATTTTTTTTGTCAACACCGGTCAACGCCGGAATCCTCCGGTCAACGCTGAAAACCGACAGTCAACGTCGATAACGGATCAATGGTTTTGGTCAAATTTTTATTTGGCCAAATATATTGAGTTTATGTGTATTAACAAAAGTGTATTAATCTACAAAAAATATTTTGAAAGAAATAAAAACTATTAAATAAAAATTAAAATGTTATCCACCACAAATTCACCTAGTTTTTCCCTGTGGAGATAGTATATGGGATTGAGCATTACTTACGTTGTAGCCGTCTATGTTTATCACATGATTGACATTGAAAAATTAAACATATAAAATGTTAAACTTTTAACTTTTTCAAATCTAGAAAAATGCAAGTACTACATTCTCAAATCTACTGTATATTTAATAATTGTTGTATGATATTATTGACCATCTTGACCTTTAATCCATGGACTTTACTTATGTTTAAGTTGGCATTGCTACGTCTTGTAACCATATACTTTACTATATAAAGAGGGTTAGGGGGTCTTATGTATGGATCACTCTACAGACATTCTGATTAATAAAGTATCTCTTGTTGTTGTCTCTCATAGCTCTCTCTATATATATACATATCTCTATATATATCTATAACGAGCTAATATGTCACACAATACGTTATCAGCACTTTGCTCGCGGAAAATAGGATATACGCTCGTAGATATTGGAGATTTTTGGTAAACGCACGGATATTGGGTATCTATAAACCTTAAGATTAATCCGGGTTTTATTAGGTTATTACTATATCTATCTTCCCCAACATACCGGGAGTACGGTACAATATAATTTATTTATTTATATCTATGACCGTGTAGTGCTTCATGCTGGAATAAATATTTAATTTATTATGATAATCATTGAAACACAGCATGAACAACCCGTACCTATGAATCGATATTATTGCATGTTAACCTAGCCATATACGTGTGATGATAATAAGATATAGGTTTACTGCCATATTGTTGTCCGTAATTGTAAATTATATATTTAATTATATGCATGCCAATCATAGGAATATTTGTTAATTACATCGTCACTGTGATACTTAATTGTGATATACCCTGCATATTGACTACCCCATCACTAACATCGCATCGAGTATAATTGCTTAGAAATTACATGTCTTTAAAACCTTCGGTAGCATAACTGTTACTTTTGAAACAATAAGAACCAGATTACAAATCGTTGATACTAATGTACGGTCTATGTTTAAACTGAATATAGTTTTATTAAATTATATTAGTGATCCTTGTAGTGTGTACCTACATTTAAAACAGTATATATGTTCGCATGCACTTAATATTCGGTCCATATAACCATATACAAATGCATGGTAATTAATTAAAAGACAAGTGAATAAAAATTATATGTTAACTAAATAAATTGATATGTTTCCATGTAAATCCATTCTATTGCATGTTGTAATTACCATGAATAAAATTTACACATATGGCATTAGAATTATAATTGTGTTATATTCTGTACTGATTGGTAAATTTAGATTGATTGGTTGTATTAGATATAGCTAAGTGTGATTTAGAATATCTTGTTATAATATGTACTAAAAGCAGGTACAATCTAAATATACTTAATCACTGTCATGTGTATAATATGTTAATTTGCGAAATCATATATATTCACATTTAAGTTGGAAAAATTATGAATCTTCCCTAAATAGGCTCACCTATTTGGATACGATGTCTAGGAAAGATATAGGCGGAAGTCGATATCCTAATGGGGTCGGGTTTTAAGAGGCAATCGTGCCCTCCACCCTCACCGTCTTTCCTGGTCGTTTTCAAGCAGAGCTAGCGAAAGGGGTTGACTAAATAATAATTTCCCCGAGTGTGTTTATATAGTGATGTATGTTTCGCCGAATTGGTGTCTCAGTATCGACCTGTCGTTCGATCAATGAGAACCAGTTCACTTGAAAAGCAAAACTAGTATTTTTCGAACATGTCGTTTTGGAACAAAGTTTGTGCTTGCGCAAACCATAAACATATTAACCAGTTGTTTTATACGATAACTAATCCAAAACTCTCCACATATGTTGGATGCCATCTTTGATGAGGAAAATCGCAAAACATACTTGCGAAATGACTGTTTAGACAATGTTGTTATTCCGTCACCACATGTTAGTCACCCTGATGTGTGAGCATGTGATGCCCAATTTTTTTTGGATGCCATCTTTGATGAGTAAAACACGAGTTTTTTGTTACTCGAAAGATGAAAGATAAGGGGTTGATGTTATTCTGCCGCTATATTTGAGACGTGATGACGTCTATGGTGAACAAATGTCTGAAATTGACATATTGGAGCGATCCTTCACTAAAATACTAGGTTGGAAATTGTATTCCGTAAGCAGTATCGTGAATTTATATTCACCATGTTCCTTTATCGCCCATCTATTTATGGATGAGAAAATGCCCCGATGAGCAGTTTTAATCCTATTGGGTCAATGACGAATTGTTTTGTAACACACTCAAAATTCTATAATTAATATTAGATTAAAATAAGATAGATTTTACTATATTTGGATTCCGATTATAGTAAATATGAGTTTTTAAGTACTTTAGTTCAAATAGTTAGGAACACAGCAGACAAGCGGGATTGATCTACCATTTTGGATTCTATTTTCTCATAATTTGAACTTATGATATAAATGAAAAGTCTAGACCTATGTTTTATCTTTCCAAATATATAAAATTTGAGTAATTTGGACTTGTATGAGAATATTTGTGGCTATTTTAGTAACATGATATCAGAACAGTCCAGAACAGCATATGTGTCACCTTGTAGGACAATTTAGACCGACTTCTATTATGAATTAGGAAATGTACAAAACATAAAACTTGTAGAT
This sequence comes from Primula veris, assembly GCA_963682055.1. NCBI lineage: Eukaryota > Viridiplantae > Streptophyta > Magnoliopsida > Ericales > Primulaceae > Primula > Primula veris. The sequence continues at coordinate 16,112,345 of OY821747.1, read as the reverse complement.
ATTTCTCTTGTAGGTTCAGAAATATATCCCATGTTCCATTTGGATACATATCTAATTCTCTGTGACTATTTTAGTGAACAGGTGCCTTGAAATTTCCAGAACAGCATATGTGTCACCTTCTAGGACAATTTAGACCGACTTATCTTACAAATTAGGAAATGTGCAAAACATGAAACTTGTAGATATTTCTCTTGTAGGTTCAGACATATATCCCATTCTCCATTTGGACACATATCGAATTCTCTGTGACTATTTTAGTGAACAGGTGTCCTGAAATTTCCAGAACCGCATATGTGTCATCTTGTAGGACAATTTAGACCGACTTATCTTACGAATTAGGAAATGTACAAAACATAAAACTTGTAGATATTTCTCTTGTCGGTTCAGACATATATCCCATGCTCTATTTGGACACATATCTAATTCTCTGTGACTATTTTAGTGAACAGGTGTCCTGAAATTTCCAGAACAGCATATGTGTCATCTTGTAGGACAATTTAGACCGACTTATCTTACGAATTAGGAAATGTGCAAAACATGAAACTTGTAGATATTTCTCTTTTCGGTTCAGACATATATTCCATGCTCCATTTGGACACATATCGAATTCTATAGGAAGCTTTTAGTGGACAGATGTCCTGAAAACAAAATTCAGCACATTCAATGCACAAGACACGTAGTCACTTTTCCAACACTATATATACCCCCTACACCCCCTCACACTTCATCATACTTCAACAACCTATAACCTTATATAGATATTACAATATTATATTAAGATTACAAAGTTTCTTTATACTAAAGTAGTATAATCATAAGATATAAACACTATATATAGAAAGAGAAAGAGAAAGATTACTATATTTATTGGGTAATAAAAGCGTAAGTCGAGGTGTGACGAAGGTCAAGAGACATAGCCAAGCTCAGTTAACGGTTAGAGGTGGGTTCGAAACCTTAAAGTTATTATAATATTGCCTTAATATCCTTTTGCGTTACATTATCGAACTTGAGGTATGTTTTATTATTAAACAAATGCATATAACGATTCATATCTGGAATTTAGTGGAATTTGTTTTGCTTATTTGATATATCATGGCATGACATTTGCATTGATCCTCCCGGTTTGGGAGAGGTTTTGTTCACCCGGGATGGGGTGCGACTTGTCTACCTAGAGTGGGGTATGACTTTTCTGCGACTATGTCCACCTGGAGTGGGGTGTGACGTGTCTACCTAGAGTGGGGTATGACCTTTTTCGCAATGTTTGGTCTGTCTAGAGTGGGGCATGACTTCTGGTACCACGTGTAATGGGATAGACCTTACACAACCAACTTGGGCTCAAGGACATGACACATGCATTATTGAAAAAATAATTATGAACATGCATCATATTGAATATATATTTTTCTCGTTATTTGCCTAACCATCTTTTTTGCAGGAAGCTATATGCAGTTACGGTTTATACTCACATATTATACTTTATTATAGTTTTTTTAAGTTAGTAGTCCTACTGAGTATTTTCAAGGAAATACTCATCCCGTTGCTTATATAATTTTGTTTCAGATATCGGTAGTGACAAAGCAAATCTAGCAGGGGTCGAGGAGCGGAGTCATTAAATTTGTTTTTTTGACTTGTTTATGTAAGACACTTGTAAGATAATTTCCAAATAAAGTTTCCACTTTCTGGTTTGAAATAAAGATGTATTTCACTATAAAATATGTTTATTCGTATCCAACTTTTCTTACAACTCTATTTTTTATTAATTTAGAATAAAGTTTTGTTATCATTAAAAAAAAAAAAAAAAAAAGGTGTTCCTCACAATTTGGTAACAGAGCCTAGGATAGAGGTCATGTAGACTGTCTCTACTCCTGGCTAGAACTCTGGATTTACTCGCTAAGGTTACCAGAATTTTACTAGAATATTATGTTATAAAAAGTTATATGCGTGTTTGTTATAAATTTTATAATACTTGGTACACTATAAAGTATAATTACAGATAGATTACTTAGTTGTTGTTTACATTTTTAATAGTATTATGGAACACAACGGGCTATCCTCACTGGGAGAAGAACAAGGGTCAGACTCACCACGAGTTGACATGGCAAGCGAGGTGGAAAATGCCATGTTGCGTTTCTTCACAAGGCATACTACTCCGACGGGTGGCACCCATTCAAAGTTGCATGAGTCTTTCATGAGGTTGAACCCTCCAACCTTTCTTGGAAACACAACTCCGGAGGATGCGGAAGAATGGTTGATCCATATAGAATCCATTTTCGAGGTGATGGACGTGACGCCAGATCAAAAGGTTAACCTAGGAGTCTTCATGCTGAAAGAGAATGCACGTAGCTGGTGGGCAAGCACAAAACGATTAATTTTTGAAGCGAATCCTAACCTGACTTGTTTAACATGGACCCACTTTTACGATGCTTTCCATAAGCATTATCTCCCTATCTCTTATCGTCTCCGTAAGGAGAGAGAGTTCACTAACTTTACTCAAGATGGAAGAACGGTAGCAGAATATGAAAGGATGTTCACGTCTTTATCTCGTTTTGCCCCAGATTTGGTGAAAACAGATGAAGCTAAGTCTCAAAGATTTTTGCGGGGATTGGATCTGTCTCTCCGATCCCGTCTCTTTCTACTTGACAATATTACTTACCCCAAGCTAGTTGATAAAGCTTACATGGTTGAACAAGATGAGAAGGAGCTTGCCAATATCCAAAACAAGCGACAACGAGTAGACTTAAGGCCCCGATTTTTCTCTCATGGCAATGGTATCTCTCATGGAAATGGTACTAGATTCCAACGGAGAAATGGTGGAGGTAACAACTCACATCGTCAAGGTAATGACAAGCAGAGATTCGGTCAAAACCAAGTTGACCAACGCACCAGAAGGGAGGATGTGACGTGTTTTCGTTGTAACCGAAAGGGTCATTATGCAAGTGAATGCACTCATTCAACCACAAAATGCTATCGATGTGGAAAGGATGGTCACGTAGCTCGTCAGTGTACAATGATGCCAGATGCTTTGACGCTTAACAGGGGAAATGTACAAGCAAGAGGAACCAACACAGTTGTTGGAGCACGCGCACCTGCAAGAGTCTACAATATGAATCGCTCGGATGTTCATGCTGCTTCCAATGTTGTCACTGGTACGATTAGCCTATATAATCATTATGTTTATGCATTAATTGATCCTGGTTCTACCCATTCATTTATATCCACTACACTAGTTTCATCAATACACCTCCCCGTAAATACCGTCAAACATGAGTTGGCAGTTACTACGCCAGTAGGAGCTTTGGTATTGACAGATGTAGTATATAAAAATTGCATCTTACAAGTTTCTGATCATGAGATGATCATTGATCTTGTTCCTCTATCCATGTCCGACTTTGATATAATTCTTGGAATGGATTTTCTCTCTCTTTATCATGCCACTCTCGATTGCTTCCGAAAGGAAGTTATCTTTCACCTCAATGATCACTCAGAAATCATTTTCGAAGGTGAGCGTCAACATATTCCAAAATCTATAATATCCGCCGTAAAGGCACGACAACTCCTCAATAAGGGATGTGAAGGATACATTGCTTATATCATCAATACAGAAAGGGAAGGGTCTGGAATTTCCCAGATCCCGGTAGTACGTGACTTCCCAGATGTCTTCCCAGAAGAATTACCAAATGAGATTCCCCAACATGATGTTGAATTCTCTATTGAGCTTGTACCAGGAACTAACCCAATTTCCATACCACCATACCGTATGGCACCGAGTTGAAGGAATTAAAAGCACAACTCCAAGAATTGTTGGATCGAGGATTTATTCGCCCAAGTGTATCCCCTTGGGGAGCTCCTGTATTGTTTGTCAAAAAGAAGGACGGGACACTACGCTTGTGTATCGATTATAGACAACTGAATCAAGCCACTATCAAGAATAAGTACCCTTTGCCTCGGGTAGATGATCTTTTCGATCAACTTCAAGGATCCCATGTCTTCTCAAAGATTGACCTTCGATCTGGGTACTACCAAATCCGCGTCAAGGAAAAGGATGTTCCCAAGACGGCCTTCCGTACTCGCTATGGTCATTACGAATTTCTAGTAATGCCATTCGGATTGACAAATGCTCCAGCAATATTCATGGATTTGATGAACAGAGTGTTTCGTCCGTACCTTGACTCTTTCATCATAGTATTCATCGACGACATATTGATTTACTCTAAGGATCAAGCAGCACATGAACAACACCTGCGAATTGGTCTACAAACCTTGCGAGACCACAAATTGTATGCCAAACTCAGCAAATGTGAGTTCTGGTTAACCGAGGTGGTGTTTTTAGGTCACGTAGTTTCAGGTGGTGGAATTAGCGTCGATCCCAAGAAGATAGAAGAAGTACTCAATTGGGAAAGGCCTACAAATGTTACCGAGATTCGCAGTTTCTTAGGATTAGCAGGTTACTATCGAAGGTTTATAAAAAACTTCTCTATAATAGCTATGCCTTTGACCCGGCTAACCCGAAAAGGAGTCAAATTTATGTGGACTAAAAATTGTGAAAGAAGCTTTCAAGAATTGAAGACTCGCTTAACAACTACGCCAGTATTAACATTACCATGTGGGGATGGGGGCTATGTAATATACAGCGATGCATCCCATCAAGGATTGGGATGTGTTCTCATGCAACATGGAAAAGTGATTGCCTATGCGTCGAGACAATTGAAGACTCACGAACAAAACTATCCAACTCATGACTTAGAGTTAGCAGCAGTGATATTCGCACTCAAGCAATGGCAACATTACCTCTATGGAGAATCGGTTGATATCTTCACCGACCATCAAAGTCTGAAGTACTTGTTCACCCAAAAGCAACTAAACCTACGTCAACGACGATGGATGGAACTTATCAAGGATTTTGATTGTAAAATCCATTATCACCCAGGGAAGGCGAATGTGGTAGCCGATGCTTTAAGCCGTAAATCAACAGGGCACATGCAATGTGTACAGGCAAACCTACTTTACAACCTTTCCAGAAGTGGAGCTGAGATGTACATATCAAACTCTGGATCTTTAATGGCGCATTTCCATGTTCGGCCTACCTTCATTGACCATATACGAAAAGCTCAAGCTACAGACAATTCACTACAAAAGATTCTTGAGGAAATTAAGAGCAACGCCCAGACTGACTTCCGAATGCAAGATGATGGATTGATATGCTTCAAAAATTATGCTTGTGTACCTGCTAACGAAAATCTAAAGCAAGAACTACTAAGGGAAGCGCACGATACACCTTACACCATGCACCCAGGCAGCACAAAGATGTACCATGACCTTCGTGCTTTATACTGGTGGCCTGGAATGAAGAACGATATAGCCAACTATACAACCAAGTGTCTTTCTTGTCAACAGATAAAGGCAGAACGACAGAAGCCATGTGGCTTGTTAAACCCGTTACCCATACCTGAATGGAAATGGGAGCATATCACGATGGACTTTGTGCTGGGACTACCTCGTATACCTTCTGGATACGATTCCATTTGGGTTATAGTGGATCGACTGACAAAGAGCGCACACTTTATTGTTGTAAAGTCTACTTACACTACAGAGCAGTACGCCACCTCATCCATCAAAGAAATTGTTCGATTACATGGAGCTCCTATATCCATTGTATCTGATCGAGACCCAAAGTTCACATCTCGGTTTTGGCCAAGTTTGCAAAATGCTCTCGGTACTAATCTCAAGTTTAGTACTGCTTTTCATCCTCAGACCGATGGCCAATCTGAACGTACTATACAAACCGTTGAAGATATGTTACGCGCTTGCATCATGAATTTCAAAGGAAGTTGGGATAAGCTATTGCCCTTAATGGAGTTTGCCTACAATAACAGCTATCATAGTTCCATTGGTATGTCACCGTTTGAGGCTCTCTATGGTAGACGATGTCGAACACCCTTATGTTGGGACGAGGTTGGTGAAAGAAAGCTAATTGGCCCTGACATGGTTCGCGATACCGAAGAAAAAGTGAAAGTCATTCGAGAACACCTACAAGCTGCCCAAAGTAGGCAAAAGAGTTACGCTGACAAACGACGAAGGGACTTAGAATTTTCCATGGGAGAGTTTGTATTTTTAAAAGTATCTCCTTGGAAAGGGATTTTACGATTTGGTAAGCGTGGAAAACTTAATCCAAGATATATAGGACCTTATGAGATTTTAGAACGAATCGGGAAAAGTGCATATCGATTAGCCCTTCCACCCGAATTATCCAAACTTCATAACGTCTTTCATGTTTCCATGCTTCGAAAATATATACATGACCCCTCCCATGTATTGACGGAGAAGCCGCCCGAACTTAGAGAAGACTTATCATATATCGAAATGCCAATTAAAATACTGGATAGGCGTGAGCAGAAGCTACGAAATAAGAGTATCCCACTTGTGAAGGTTTTATGGCGTAGTCAAACAGTTGAGGAAGCAACTTGGGAAAGTGAGGATACAATGCGCAAGGAATACCCGCATCTATTCACTTGAGGTAACCTAATTTCGGGGATGAAATTTCCTAAGCAGGGGAGAATTGTAACACACTCAAAATTATATAATTAATATTAGATTAAAATAAGATAGATTTTACTATATTTGGATTCCGATTATAGTAAATATGAGTTTTTAAGTACTTTAGTTCAAATAGTTAGGAACACAGCAGACAAGCGGAATTGATCTACCATTTTGGATTCTATTTTCTCATAATTTGAACTTATGATATGAATGAAAAGTCTAGACCTATGTTTTATCTTTCCAAATATATAAAATTTGAGTAATTTGGACTTGTATGAGAATATTTGTGGCTATTTTAGTAACATGATATCAGAACAGTCCAGAACAGCATATGTGTCACCTTGTAGGACAATTTAGACCGACTTCTATTATGAATTAGGAAATGTACAAAACATAAAACTTGTAGATATTTCTCTTGTAGGTTCAGACATATATCCCATGTTCCATTTGGATACATATCTAATTCTCTGTGACTATTTTAGTGAACAGGTTTCTTGAAATTTCCAGAACAGCATATGTGTCACCTTCTAGGACAATTTAGACCGACTTATCTTACGAATTAGGAAATGTGCAAAACATGAAACTTTTAGATATTTCTCTTGTCGGTTCAGAAATATATCCAATTCTCCATTTGGACACATATCTAATTCTCTGTGACTATTTTAGTGAACAGGTGTCCTGAAATTTCCAGAACCGCATATGTGTCATCTTGTAGGACAATTTAGACCGACTTATCTTACGAATTAGGAAATGTACAAAACATGAAACTTGTAGATATTTCTCTTGTAGGTTCAGACATATATCCCATGCTCAATTTGGACACATATCTAATTCTCTGTGACTATTTTAGTGAACAGGTGTCCTGAAATTTCCAGAACAGCATATGTGTCATCTTGTAGGACAATTTAGACCGACTTATCTTACGAATTAGGAAATGTGCAAAACATGAAACTTGTAGATATTTCTCTTGTCGGTTCAGAAATATATCCCATGCTCCATTTGGACACATATCGAATTCTCTAGGAAGCTTTTAGTGGACAGATGTCCTGAAAACAAAATTCAGCACATTTAATGCACAAGACACGTAGTCACTTTTCCAACACTATATATACCCCCTACACCCCCTCACACTTCATCATACTTCAACAACCTATAACCTTATATAGGTATTACAATATTATATTAAGATTACAAAGTTTCTTTATACTAAAGTAGTATAATCATAAGATATAAACACTATATATAGAAAGAGAAAGAGAAATATTACTATATTTAGTGGGTAATAAAAGCGTAAGTCGAGGTGTGACGAAGGTCAAGAGACATAGCCAAGCTCAGTTAACGGTTAGAGGTGGGTTCGAAACCTTAAAGTTATTATAATATTGCCTTAATATCCTTTTGCGTTACATTATCGAATTTGAGGTATGTTTTATTATTAAACAAATGCATATAACGATTCATATCTGGAATTTAGTGGAATTTGTTTTGCTTATTTGATATATCATGGCATGACATTTGCATTGATCCTCCCGGTTTGGGAGAGGTTTTGTCCACCCGGTATGGGGTGCGACTTGTCTACCTAGAGTGGGGTATGGCTTTTCTGCGACTATGTCCACCTGGAGTGGGGTGTGACGTGTCTACCTAGAGTGGGGTATGACCTTTTTCGCAATGTTTGGTCTGTCTAGAGTGGGGCATGACTTCTGGTACCACGTGTAATGGGATAGACCTTACACAACCAACTTGGGCTCAAGGACATGACACATGCATTATTGAAAAATAATTATGAACATGCATCATATTGAATATATATTTTTCTCGTTATTTGTCTAACCATCTTTTTTGCAGGAAGCTATATGCAGTTACGGTTTATACTCACATATTATACTTTATTATAGTTTTTTTAATTTAGTAGTCCTACTGAGTATTTTCAAGGAAATACTCATCCCGTTGCTTATATAATTTTCTTTCAGATATCGGTAGTGACAAAGCAAATCTAGCAGGGGTCGAGGAGCGGAGTCATTAAGTTTGTTTTTTTGACTTGTTTATGTAAGACACTTGTAAGATAATTTCCAAATAAAGTTTCCACTTTCTGGTTTGAAATAAAGATATGTATTTCACTATAAAGTATGTTTATTCGTATCCAACTTTTCTTACAACTCTATTTTTTATTAATTTAGAATAAAGTTTTGTTATCATTAAAAAAAAAAAAAAAAGGTGTTCCTCACATGTTTGCCTGATATTAATGCTCTTCGTGGATATATTTTTTTTCCCGAATCAAGAACCGATAAGTGTTATTTGTCTTGAACTGTCGTGATCCCGACGAATCGCCTAGCCAAGCGAGGTTTTAGAAAATCGTCAAAATCGAAAACCTGTGACTCCAAGATAGTTCTTGAAAGAAACAATATGACCCGTTGTCTCAAAACAAAAGATAATGCTCAATGAGGTAACTCTATGCTATAAAGACAAAGGTCATGCACGGTTACTCCTTAAATAGTTCAAAACTATTATAAAGGTGGAAAAGACGATGCTAATGAGGTTAAAGCTAACTGAAAGGAAACTCTTGAGACCTCCGATTTTGTGGCTCAAATGAGTTTGGTACATTTCTTTATTGATTTTGTTAAATCATTGAGCCGATTTTTCGTGCATCTGGATTATATGTTTTTCCATTTGGATTATGTTTTTTTTTTCCATTTGGACATACTTTTGGATTATGGTTTGCCTGTTTATGAAGTTTCTCGAAATAATTTAATGTAATTTGATCAAATTACTTTGACAAATGTGACCAAACTTTACATTATGAAATTTTGGGCAATACTTGTAGGGAAGTTGGTTTTCTGAAAATAGTGGGTAGCCATGTACCACGTAATTTCACCAACTAATTGCCTAAAATAGTCGTTTGTGACAATGATTATGGACCTGTCATTCCAAATCGAAATCTTTGGTAAAACCAAATTGATTTGTCAAATATGAGGCCTTATACTCATGTAGGTCCTGCGGTACCTTATTGAGTTATAAACTATTCAAGAAAACCAGTGTTATCTGGTAATACCTCATGAAAGAATTAAAATTTCTTTACATAACCTCCATTCAATACGACCAAAGGCGTATTTTAGAGGAGTTGAAATGTCTTTCAAGTGGTTTCTACCACAATTTTTAAAGCATTTAAAGTTACCTTATCATTTCGCCTGTCGTCAAATGATAAATGATTTAGATGCTAAGACATGATTGTCTGTACTATCATTCGCTTGTTGTCGATTAATAAGAGCATTTTGATATTGCGGCATTAAGCGGATGAGATATTCCCGGGTCAAAGGACGATGCTTGTTCTATAATCGCATCGTATTTGGATTTTCTCTGAGAATATATTTCGTAATTAATCCGAAATTTATGCCACTAATGCTCACTTTGAAAGACTAGTATGTGTAAAGATCACGAAATGGACTCGTAGAATTCTTGTAAAGAATTGAAAGAGTTATTGTGGACTTATCCAACCATAAGACGGACCATAAATATAAATGGTTATGGTTGATGCATCGACAATATGATCACATGATTATTGTTGTCCATAGAAATGCAGCATTTTCCAAAATTTTAGCCCTATCATTAAGTTGATGGCTCATGATCCGGATTATCCTGAAAAGTCTAGTCGACTTGATAATGACGAAGAGTAAGAATCGAAATTTCTATTTGAATTACTGGAGTTTGGAATTGAAATTGAACATTTTGTCGATAATGTTCAGACCCAAATGGACTCACAAAAAGTTTGATGATGCGACTGCAAATGATTGCACGCACTTCTTGGTCTTGCGCACCAAGATTTATATTTCCGTGTGGGGTTATGCTATTTTGCTGCATTGGTCCGTTATGAGGTCTATAGACACTCAAACACCATAAGCGTACCAGCTGGTTACTAGTTATGAGCCAGAAGTCTCATATTAACGTGTGTTTAAAGTGCTTAATTAATATTTTGATTGAGCCGCTATAGCGTTCAAAATATGGACCTCTAAAGAGACATAAGTCGATTATGAATTCCCTGCCTATCATTTGATAGAGTAACCATGGCAAGCGATCTCTTTACCGCATGATATGCAAAAGTGACATTGCAAAGACTGTTCTCCCCGTCGTTAGGGGGAGATTTACACGTTACCGTTCATAAGGAACGACGTGAAGTAACGTGGCATAACCCACTCAGTCTTAGTTTGATCACCAAAACTGCACTTATGCTCTGTTTGTTTTCTTGTAAAATGGGTGTAAACAAACATTTACGGGTAAAATAAATTTTTCGGTTGATTGGTTTAACGTAAAAAAAAAAAAATCGGAAAACTTTTCCCACATATCCAGTAAAATTGGGGGAAACGGTTACTCCGCAAATAAAGTCGTAAACGGTTTACGGAGGCTCTCTCTATATTCTTTCTAATACTAGTATTGTAAATATTATTAATTATAGGTTACTCTTTCAAAATTATTTAATATTTAGTCCAATTCCATCTAATTAACCAATAAAAAAAAGTAAAAAATAGGAAATTTTCTAAAAAATAAAAAAATCTGAAATTTCTAAAAAACCGAAGAAATTTTTAAAAAGCTAAAATCTAATTAACCAATGAAAATAAAAAATAGGAAAAAATCTAAAAAATAATAAAAAAAAGTGTGAAAATATAAAAATTCAAAAAAATATTTAAAAACCCAAGAAAATTTGAAAAAGGTAAAAAATAGTCAATAATATCTTCTATACTTCTAATTTTATGAGTTTATAGGTTGAAAATTATAAGTTATTACAAGTGACGTATATGAACGAAAATATGCATTTTAACTAAATTTTCTTCTATATGTTGCGATTTTTACCAATTATTCGTTTAAAAAATAATTTGTAAAAGAAATTGATTTTTTTATAAAATTTTAGGTGGAAAACTTTTTATGCATCAAACGCCCGTAAATGAAATACAAATAAAAGTTTTCATTATAAAACTTTCTCATGGAAATATTTTCCCCATGTAAAGCTTTTACTATACAACAAATGAAGCCTTAGTGATAAGTAAGTGCATAGATTCTCTCAAGTCTAACTAAATGCCAGACGCATTTAATGACTTTATGATATGTCATGAGATCATTTATACCTGCTGCAAAATGCTTGCAAGGATAGACGCCTCTATCGGACGTCGTGTTCCTGTAGTAACACGTTTTGGCCGAATCCGCCAAGCAAAGGACGCTGTCGTCGGCCGTCAGTCTGTCGTCCTTCCCAAGATATGAGGAAGTTGACCGGTTCTCAATTCGTTCAGCCCCAGAGGTGGTGAACTGAAACTCGTTTGTCGCACGAGATTATAAAGGATCTAGGAGATGTGCGATTTCTCCTCATCCTGAGATTCTTGAAATATCTGTCGATCATGATATCTTAGACGATATTGAAGCAAAACAAGACTGTCATTGATTACTTGTTCATATATTCGGTGACGACTGATAATATGAGCAAATTATGACAGGAAACCATGTACCGTTGCCTGAAGTCAACGTAGAATAGACTGGACTAATACAAACTTGAAATCTAAGTAGACTCCTTAGTAAAAGTGTGTTCGGACCTGTAGCTCCAATACCACCAATGTTAAACGAGTTCGTTTATTTGGTTATTCGTAAGGAAGAGTGATGAGAATAATGAGATTGTAGAATGCTCGCCTAGTAGCGCAAGGCTTCTCACACACCTTGAAATTGATTACGAGATGGTTTATTTCCTCGTAATGGACGTTATAACGGTCTCCTACTCTATCAGTTTAGTAGTTTTCGAAAAACTGATTATGGAGCATGTGATTGTGGTCACGGTTTTATCTCTACGGGGATTTAGACAAAGAGATATAGATGAAGATCCATGTGTGACTTCATGTGCTTAAATCAAGTAGTTACTAACCACAAAACATGCTCTTAATTGACTGAGACATTCACTATATGGATTATATAATCCGAGCGGATGTGGTATACCCGCCTAAGTGAGTACTTGATCAGTTTGGGAGACTTGAACAAGTATTATGCCCTTGCGTGTTTTATTACCCGATCCATTTTTGGATTTGCCTTCGAGATGAAAGATCTTGGGAAGACACGGTAGTGACTCGACCTGATGATCGAGTCCTGTAAAGATTGAATCTAAGTCCATGATTCAGACTACACCCAGAAGGTGTTATGAGGTTTTAGTCATCATGACGCTAAGTCGTCAAATTCTCCCATGATCATTCGATCATTAGACATTGATATAGACCCAGTCCGTCCCTAATGTGACGATGAAGAGATATTGAACCATGATGTTCATATCTAAGTACAATAAGCGCATCATTGTACTTGGTCTAATGTGCTAGGACGAACATCTTGTCTGCTGTGAATGGTATAGCTCGACACAGCATCGCGCTAACACGCTGCCATCGAAATGGCATAAAAAACATTTTCCCATTACCTTAAGGTAACTGTGGATGAGTGCTTGTCTTATCCCATTTTGCGTCATCGAGTGTACCTACTCCCTTCGGTACTCGAATTAACGCAAACCTTTTTTTGTTATACCGATACCGATTACTTATCAGACCCGCATAAGGGATATTCCTAGCATGGCCTGTTTTTACCATTAGGAATAAGGCGATATCTTGGAGGTCTTGGAATGACTCCAAACGAATCACTATGATCTACTCATGCTCTATGAGACGACTAGAGAGTGTATATGTCTTCGAGCTAGTATTAGCCATATTTGAATTACATATGCTATGTCTCACCGTCCAGATAAAACACTTGTCTTATTTGAGGACAACTTGTTGTTATCGATCAAGAGAGACATGACTAGATTATGCTATTTAGCATTTCTTGCTGAATTAAATCTTCACATATGAAGTTTAAGAGCATTCAGTTGAATGCTCGTTCTATTCCATGTTAGATTTTCTTGCATCCAGTCGTGTGCAAGTAAATGAAGCATTCAGTCGAATGCTCGTACTCTTTCTTGAAATATGAAATTCTTGCACCCAGTCGTGTGCAAGTGAGGGGGAGCATCCAGGTGAATGCTTAATGCAAGTGAGGGGAGTATCCAGTCGCATGCCCGTGTACTCTTTTTGTGCTTAGACCATTGTTTTTTTCCACCGGGTTTTCCTTGACAAAGTTTTTAGCAAGACACGTTCCCATCATATCTCACTTAACATTGCCGAAATTAGGAGGAGTATCATGTTGTATACTTCTTACCACTATGTACTCTTTTGTCATTCGACTAGAGGTTTTATCCACTGGGTTTAATCTAGCAAGGTTTTGATGAGGCACCTGTATTGTGGTTGATCCCTTACTACTACCACCGTTGCATTCTTTTTTCCTTCGATCAGAGACTTTCCCATTGGGTTGGCTCTTGCAAGGTTTTGATGAGTCACACTATTTTGTGGTTTGTTAATTACATGGAATTTCGGCCTATATCATTCGCCTACACAGTTTCTCGTAGGTACCGGTTTTGTCCCACACTGGGTTTTCCGACCCTAAGGTTTTATGTGTTTAGCATTGCGAATGAACTCGACTCAGATCGACTACATGAAGACGAAGAAATCAAGACGTCCAAAGGGGGAGTGTTGTAGGATATTATTGGTCATCTTGGGCCTTAGTTCATGGGCTTTACTTATGTCTAAGTTGGTCTTGTTAGGTCTTGTAACCCTACCCTCTACTATATAAAGAGGGCTAGGGGGTCTCATGTATGGATCACTCTACATACATTCTGATTAATAAAATCTCCCTAGTTGTTGTCTCTCATACCTCTCTTTATATCTATACATATCTCTATATATATCTATAACGAGCTAATATGCCACACAACAATAACTAATTTTATTGGATTTATGACAAATATGCATCTTTACTTGGTAGGGCATTTGAAAAGTTACCCACTCAACTTCACCATCTAATGTTCCTTCTACTTTCTCTCAATGAAATTTCACCTTAAAACTAATATTTTGGCCAAATATTCGAATAAAAAAGAGTGTGAAGAGGTTAAGTATATACATCGTCTGTTCGCTTCCAAGTGCTAAGTCCAAACTCTTGAATAGATATATACATAAAGGGGAGAAATTTGAAAACCAAAAGCATCCATTCAGGCAAGATATCATAAACAAATCAAATTATTTTTTAATAAAAAAATTTAACAAATTCAAATCGAACGCAACTTCAGGTCCGAAAAGGAACTATAACTATAACGAAATCTCATTTATAGATACAGTAGAAACTCCCTGTAAAAATATTCCCTATATGAATAAACTCTCTATAAGAATAAAAATTCATGGTCCCGATTTGGTACAAGTTATAAATAGGAATAAACTACACATTGTAATAAGTCATACTTTTTTCGGGTAATAAATGACATTATATATATATATATATATCGTTACATTAAATTTAACATTTTGCAAAATATTTATCTATTGTTGTTTGCGACAGTGACTTGATTTTATTGATAGTTACTACATCCTTCAAATTTCGCGTACGTAATAACTCATCCGTATGAACTCCTTGAAGCCAAAATATTTCTAACTTGTCAAGCATGCTTAAAACTTCTTAACACGAAATTTTTGGTATTTCTATACTATCATCCTCCGGATTATCTTCCTCCACTTCTTGCCTAATTACTGTAATGATTTCTTTTTCGGTTAAAGCGTGCATGACTTGTTTCTCACTTGTATGATTAAGAAAGACATCCATATCCATTTGGTTAGTGTAGTGAAGTTTTTTAAGCTGATTACTCAAATCTGTAAGTATCCTTTGATTCTCTTCATCAATTTCATTTGTAACTTGTAATTCATCAACACCTGGGGTCCGAATTTTGCAATGCTTAAAGCAATTCGCAATTGTCTGTGGCTTCACATCCATTGACCATGTGGCAACTGCATTTACAATTCCATCAAGGATAGATATTTTTTCTGGTTCCATAACATGATCTTCAATTCATTTCAAAAGAAGACGATTAAACCGACGACGATAATAACCTTTAAAATTTCTAATGATGCATGTATCACATGGATGAATTTTGGAAGTACTATTTGGTGGTAAGAAAATAACAGTCATGTGACGAAGAGGGGGAATATTTTCCTTTTTGCCATGTGCACTACAATTGCCAATAACAAGCAAAACATTTCTGCTCAGACGGCTATCAAACCACTTTAGCCATTCCAAGAAGAGTAAGGATGTCATCCACGCATTTGAATTCGCTCGATAAGTACAGTTGAGTGTAGCACGGTTAACATTTTTAAAGCATCTAGGATTAATAAATTTTCCAATAACCCAAAGAGGAACTTTATCAGAGCCATCGCCATTGCAACAAACAACAATCGTAATTCTCTCTTTGTTTTTCTTTCGTCTCTCCAACTGCTTCGTTGCAAGAGAATTATCGGACTGCATTCGATAAAATAGACCAGTTTCATCCATGTTGTAGATGTCCTTCCAAGCCCATTTGTCAACTTCTTCCCTTATTGACGACAAACTAGCTTCAATTTTCTCCATATCAACTGAACCACTCTCTCCGAAGCGTTAAAAGGAATGAAATGCATGTTTTTGCTTAAACTTTCCCAGCCACCCGTTTGAAATTTCAAATGAGTTAGGTTATTGATAGAGTTGCTTTAAAAATATGCTCCTCTTTTCTTTTAGTAATTCACCACTAATATTTGCATGCTCTTGGTTGCATACAAACCACTCATAGAGCGTGGACTCCATTAAAGGATACGTTACTTGTTTTCAACGTTTTGCATTTGGATTCGAAATTACTTCTTCCTTGTGGTCGATTGATCGCTTGATGGTCTTGGATATTGCTGATTGTGATAACGTAACGGCATGAGTATCTTCTAACCACTTGGCAAGTTCTTTTTGCGTCCAACTCGGATTTGATTATTTCATTTTGCACAAATCGATGCGTATTTTTTCAGTGATTTGAGTTCGTTTATCAACTTTGGGTGCCATTATTGACCTGTTTGAAGATAACAAAAAGTATCTAGTATTTATACATGTAAAGAAAACATACAAGAAATTTGATGAGTTTATACCTTTCAAAATACATGTATTTGTTCTACAAAATACATGTATTTGTATTACTTCTTTATGTACATACATAATTCTTTTGATATTTTCTATGTAAAACTCCACTTAAGAATAAACTCCCTATAGTCATACTTTTAGTATGGTTCCAAGGGTATGATTGTAGCGAGTTTCTATTGTACCATCAGGACATCAATTAAAATTTTACCTTACCAAGAAGGGACGAGACCTTACTGAAAGATTTGTTATTAATATCTCGATTTTTTTAATCCAAGTCTAGTAAATTAGCTCATTTCATATTTCCTCCAACAATGTCTAATCATTTCTCTCTAATGGTACCAATTAGTGAAATTAGTCTTATCAGTCAGTGACGACATGAGGATTGTATTATGGATGAGATTACAGGGGTAAATTTTGGATCGATACATTATATACAAGTTAAGTGATGATTGGTCCATATAAATAAGACTAATTAAATATTAATCCATTTCACCGATGCCCATTCAGTAAGCGACATGTGTCAAATAGGCGCTGCGCGCAAAGCACTAGACCGCGCTCACTGTTTGGTGAATTTACAGCGTTGCCCAATAGTTTTATATATTATCATTTCAGTCTCTTTAGTTTAATTCTATTTATAAAAGGCTATATAATTCGAAATTTTGATACATTAAATCACAAAAATTAAATGAAAATAGGAAGTAGGAAAAATTCAGAAAATTTAAAAACAAAATTTAAAAAAATCTGAAAAAATAAAATAAAAATCCAAAAAATCTTTAAAAAAGGCAAACCCTGAAAAAACACAAAAAAAATCTTTAAAAAATCAGAAAAAAATCTAAAAAAAAAAAAACAGTCTGCCTATTTTAAGTCATTTTAAAAACAGTCTGACCCATTTTAAGTCGTTTTAAAAATAGGCTGACCCATTTTAAGTCGTTTTAAAAACAGCCTGGCCCATTTTAATTCATTTTAAAAACAGTCTGGTCCATATTAAGTCATTTTTTAAAAAGTCTGACCCATTTTAAGTCATTTTTTAAAAACAGTCTGACCCATTTTAAGTCATTTTGTAAAAACAGTCTGACCCATTTTAAGTCATTTTGTAAAAATAGTCTGACTCATTTTAAGTCATTTTAAAAATAGTCTGATATATTTTAAGTCATTTTAAAAACAGTCTGATCTATTTTAAATCATTTTAAAAACAGTCTGATCTATTTTAAGTCATTATAAAAACAGTCTGATCTATTTTAAGTCATTATAAAAACAGTCTGACACATTTTAAGTCATTTTAAAAAATAGGCTGACATATTTTAAATCATGTTAAAAACAGTCTGATGCATTTTAAGTCATTTTAAAAACAGGATGACTCATTTTAAAAACAATCTGACTCGTTTTAAGTCATTTTAAGTATTTTTAAAAAGAGTCCGACTCATTTTACGTAATTTTAAAAACATTCACTCATTTTAAGTCATTTTAAAAATAGTCTGACTCATTTTAAGTCATTTTAAGTTATTTTAAAAACAGTCTGAGTTATTTTAAATTATTTGCCATTAATAGTATTTTTTGGTAATAAAGATTAACGTCAAATTAACATCTTAGATCTCATGGACAAAAATATAAGTTTGAGGAATCTCTAGGATATTAAAAGAGTCTTACATATTGTTTATGCCAAATTTATGTTTTTTTTCATGGGAAATCAACGAATATTAGTAATTAAACATTTTTTTTAATGCTTTTTAACTTCAGGGCTGAATGTTATAACTTCTAAACCTAGTAGACCAGATTATAATTTTAGCAAACTATTAGAAATCACAAACTGGTCCTCATCTCACAAAAGTCAGATCTGTTAGAGAGAGAACGTGAGGTAGAGAAAGATAAAAGTCGCCGTCACCTATCGTCACGCTTTGGATATCCCCGACGACCTAGTTCATCACCAGTTGGTCCCAATCGCAACAGTAGAAATTGATATGTATACAATATATATATAGATATATATATAAATACATATACAAAGATATAAATAGGCAGAGAGAAGAGGTATCGCCAGAGATGAGAGGAGGGGTGGTGTTGGCAGCAACAGACGATGTGGTTTGATGTTTTAGAGAGACATTTTTTGGGATTTGAACCAAATTATAAGTTAAATGGGTTTATATAATCGATCAATCCTTAATTAGTTTTAGCAATAATTGACCAATTTTTGTAGGATACCAATACTTAAATAGTTTTGTTTTTATGGTTCAATCCTTAATTAACCCTGACAGGAAGACATATGGTAAAAGCACATGAATATAAAAGCCTAATTAAGTAGCCCACACTAAAAACTAGAGCCACACTAAAAAGTAGAGGATGAGGATTATATTAAAAGCACCCAAGATAGGAGCTTAGAGGAACCGTCAATGTTCGTTACAAAATAACTAAATGAACTTGAGCTTTGGCTTTTGTACAAAAGCTCAACATTGCAAAACAATAATGTCTACTTTTGATCTTTGCATATAGCTTACTGGAACAAAATATCAGCAATGCTACCATATGAGTCCCAATTCAATCACTTCGACAATGACTACACGTTTAGCACTCTTTGAAATTCTTCAGATATGTCATCCAAACAAATGACATCATTGTCCGATTTTCCAGCCTTTTGAAGTACATCTAGCTCTCTCTTCATTTCAGCTAATTGTTTGCGTATGTTGTCTCCGTTATCCGGCAATCTCGAAACTAAGACCTGAAAAGTTTAACAAAAAAATTACAACTTTGAACAATCCATACATTGATATTATGAAGGCACATCTGTAGAAACAACTTAGAATTAAATCCTCTAGTTATTTGGTCAAACCACCAAAATAATTTGACGACACTGCATAGTTGTAAGGCAACAAGGAAAAGGCAAAAAGAAGATGTACATTGTTTGGATGCAACATATTCATCAAGTTAACAAGCATGACCTCGCAATTATCTTTTTTAAGAGGTAACAATCCGTAACTATATATTGTAAACGTATGTGTAATATAAGCCAAAACTTCCTTAGGCAATTTATTTTCTAGGAAAAAAAATAGCCATTGAATTTTGGATAAATTACTAACCAACTTTACCAAATTTTAACAGAAAAGGTTACAGGATACATTTCTTTGTAAATACCAAGGTGATTTTACTAATACTTCTACAAATTTTAAGACTTAAAATGATTTCATATATTTTCATATCATCGATCTACACATTAATGAATCAATTCGAAAAACGTTAATTATTTCATTAGAAGTACTCCACCTTTATAATCGACTCTCATATTGTATTCTGTGTGTTGATGAAATAGGATAATATGCTGAATTTCTCAATTATTTACTCTTTACATCATGAAGTATCTTAAATCATTTTCACTGGTCAAACTAAAACTACCCTACCTATTGGATTCAAGCATCGACATCAGGAAATTTGGTCTTTCTATTCAGCGTGCTGAGTGAAATGAGAAATAATATGCAAAAGAAATTCAAATGTTTACTCTCTTTATGTACATGTACATGTACCAACTACCAAGTATCAAATTAATCTTTTTTGTTGGTCAAGCTACACTCCTATTGGTATCCAAGTATTGACATCAGGAATTTTGGTCTAGGGTCTGACATTAGCATTACTGCATTTGCCACATTCCATTTTTTTAATACATGTTTTTAATATTCTTATTAAAAAACTATGAAGGAAGAATGATGAAGAACAAAACATAGAAGAACTGGACTTATGTTTTCTACTGGAGCCTTTTTGATTATTCAATCCAACTCCTCATACAATCGGTAGGGAATAAGTTGACGGACATTCATAATGTCAATTTTTGACTTGTACTTTTGCAGTATGTGAGGAATCAGTATTTTTATAAAGACTTGTACTTTTTGACAAGCATGCCATATGTGAGGAATCTCAATTTTTATAGACTTCAATAACTCAAATACCATAGGAATCAGTAGAATTAGTGTATTTACCTTTTCATCCAAGACCATGTTTATGGGAATATCTCCACAATACTTTCACGTTTTGAAAGTAAACCTACCACTACCAGTAAGAGAAATATATATATATATATATATATATATATATTGACATCATCTATTTGAAGAAAGATACTACCTTGTCTACCAACATTCTACTGAGACGGGCAATCCTATCATTGACCTCAGCCTCTGTTCGTTTGTGTGTGCTATCTTTTGAAGGACTTCTTTTGTTTGGTTTAACATCCTTCGGATTGAAAGCATATTTAGCACTGCAGAAGAATCAAATATTTCAGATATCTGATTAATTCATATTAAAGGTCATAAGCAATACTTTTGAAATGGCTAAATACCATACCCGTCAACATCAAGCTCAATCCGTGAGGTTGAATATGAGCTCTTTCCCATGATTCTCGTTTCATTTTTGCTGCACATGGCAAACGTGAAGACAATCAACTTGAAATACATAATTATAAGAAAAGACTATATATTTGTATTTCAATATTTCTGAATAATTAAGCAGGTTTACAAGGACTCCTTTATATACAGCTCTACTAGACATAAAGAAGGAAATAAACACTCCTAAAAATCTGTACATATTAATCACAATCAAATCATTCTAGCCACAAAGTAGCTGTCAATCTTCTCAATCTCATTCCTAAGAATATGCAAATCAAATCAGTAGGGAATCCCGTAGATTCTAACACTTCCCCTCAAGCTGGGATATATATGTTTGTCATTCCCAGCTTGCTAACCATGTCTTCAAAGGTCGGCCTGTGAAGGCTCTTCGTTAATATATCAGCGGTTTGTTCTTTGGTAGGAATATATGCCATGCAGATACTCCCATTATCAATTTTCTCTTTGATGAAGTGACGATCAACTTCCACGTGTTTTGTCCGATCGTGATAAACTGGATTATGATCGATACTTATAGCAGCTTTATTATCACAATAAAGCCTCATCTGGCCATTGCTTGAAATTTTCAGTTCGTCTAGTAGTCTTTTAAGCCAGATACATTGGCATATGCCATGAGCCAAGGCTCGGAACTCATCTTCCGCACTGCTTCTAGCTACTACATGTTGTTTCTTGCTTCTCCACGTAACTAAATTCCCCCAAACATAGGTACAATACCCTGAAGTTGATCTCCTATCAACGGAAGAACCTGCCCAATCAGCATCCGTATACAATTCTACGATCTTATTGTTTCATTTCTTAAAGAATAACCCTCTTCCAGGAGTAGTTTTCAAATACCTCAGTATTCGATAAACCGCCTCAAGATGTCTCTCCTTAGGCGAATGCATAAACTGACTCACTACACTTACCGCGAATGTGAAATCTGGACGAGTGTGCGCCAAATAAATTAGCTTGCCAACTAGTCTTTGGTACCGCTCTTTATCCACTTCGTTGCTACCTTCAAGTCCGAGCCTTACATTAGGCTCCATCGGAGTGTCTGATGGTTTACACCCCAACATTCCCGTCTCATTAAGAAGATCCAGGATATTTTTTCTTTAAGAGACCACTATGCCAGCACTACTTCTCGCCACTTCCATTCCCAAAAAGTATCTGAGATTGCCTAGGTCCTTGAGTTCAAATTTTCTTGCCAAGTTGGTTTTTAGTAGCTCCAGCTCCTTGTGGTCATCTCCTTTCATGATAATATCGTCCACATATACTATAAGAATTGCCTTTTTTCCATTCTCAGAATGCTTGTAGAAAAGGGTATGGTCTGCTTGTGATTGTTGAAAGCCTTGTTTCTTCACAACTTGGGTAAACCTAGCAAACCAATCTCTCGGTGACTGTTTCAATCCATAAAGGGATTTTTTTAACTTGCAAACTAGGTTTTCCTTGTGTTTGAACCCTGGCGGGGGATCCATATATACTTATTCATGAAGGTCTCCGTTTAAGAATGCATTTGTCACGTCTAGTTGCTAAAGCGGCCAATCAAGATTTGTTGCCAATGACAATAGAACTCTTATTGAATTAAGCTTGACGACTGGTGCAAATGTTTCCTTGTAGTCTATCCCATATTTTTGAGTGAAACCTTTAGCGATGAGTCTTGCTTTATATCTGCTAATACTTCCATCAGTATTGAATTTGAGGGTGAACAACCATTTACAACCAACTGTAATTTTCCCTTTAGGCATCTTTACAGTCTCCCATGTATGATTCCTTTCTAAGGCGTCCATTTCTTCTAAAACAACCTCCCTCCATTTCGGATCTGCAAGAGCTTCTTCGATATTTCTTGGTATTTTAGCATCTGTAAGACTAGTGGTAAATGCAGTAAATTTTGGAGACAACTTGTCATACGAAACAAATTTGGCAATTGAGTGTTGCGTACACGCTCGCACACCCTTTCGAATAGCAATGGGAACCTCAAAATCCTCTGTACCTGGCGGAGTGTTTGTAAAGTTCGATCCTTCGTCCCCAACTTTATGACTAGTTTCAAGACTGTGTCGGAGCAAGACTTGGTTCTGGTTCTTGACATAGTTGAGCATCAAGTTGGTCACTACTTTGAGAATGATTCCTACGAGTGTAAACAATATCTTTCTACTTGTTTGTTTGTGGCACAGTACGTATAGCAGGTTCTCGAGCTGGTAGAGGAACAGGAATACTAGGTTCAATTAAAATGGGTAAAGGAACATCCGAGATTGGCGGTGATAAAGAATTGGACATTTCGGAGTCGAACTCATCCCAAGGCATTGATTCACCTTGAATCTCCCCCTGAAGCGAAGATTTGGGGTAAAAAGACTGGTCTTCAAAAAATGTCACATCCATCAACACAAACATCTTATGGAGTGTAGGAGAGTAACATTTATACCCTTTTTGTGTTGACGAATACCCAACGAAAACACACTTAATGGACTTCGGATCAAGTTTTGATATATTTTTTCGATGGTCATGAACAAAAACTATGCACCCAAAAGTTTTTAGTGGGATTGATGAAGTACTACGAAACTGAGAATAAACTTGCATAAGTACAGACATGGGTGTTTTGAAATTAAGGACTTTTGATGGCATACGGTTTATTAGATGACAAGCTGTGAGGAAAGCTTCACCCCAAAGATATTTTTGAACGGACATAGTAAACATTAGAGATCTGGTTACTTCAAGTAAATGGCGAATTTTTCTTTCGGCTACTCCGTTTTGTTGTGGGGTATCTGTACATGAACTTTGGTGGATGATACCATTAGTAGAAAAAAAATCTCTTAAGAGCGTTTTGAAATATTCAGTTCCATTATCAGTTCTCAAAACTTTTATCGTAGTTTGAAACTGTTTTTTACCATAGCATGGAAACTCTGAAATTTTTTCGCAACTTCAAATTTTTCTTTAAAAAGATAAACCCAACACTCTTGTAAGATCGTCGATAAATGTGATAAACCACCTTGTACCCGAGACGTTACGAGTACGTGATGGTCCCCATACATCACTATGGACAAGGGAGAAAGGACTAAACTCGGTATACTGTTTAGCAGGAAAGGATGCACGTGTGTGCTTAGCAAGTTAATATATCTCACAATGAAAGAGTTTTGGATCTTTATTGATAAATAAATCAGGTAATAGGCGTTTAAGATAATAAAAATTAGGATGCCCTAGCCTATTGTGCCACAATAATACCTCTTTATTTGAGACGGATATTTGGTCAACTTCAGCAATTGTAGCTTGTTTATCTATGCATTCATCATTCTCATAGTAGTAGAGCCTGCCTTTCTCTCTAGCAATGCCAATCATATTCCCCAATCCATTCCCTTGTATAATACACAAATCACTAGAAAAACTAACAGTGCAATTAAGATCTCAAGTCATTTTACTCATAGATACAAGGTTGCAGGCTAGATTAGGAACATGTAACACAGAATGTAGAACAAGATTTTTCGAGAGACATATAGAGCCCTTTCCAGCAACTGAAGTGAAACTTCCGTCTGCTATTTTAACCTTTTCATTCCCCTGACAAGGTACATAAGAGTCGAACAACGACAAATTACCTGTCATGTGGTCAGAAGCGCCTGAATTAAACACCCAAGGTTTTTTTTTTTCAATGTGGAAAGCATTAGCTTGATGAGCAAAATTACTAAAGGCTTTTTTAGAGTCGTCACATTTGATTCATTGTTACTCAATCTGTCACATTTCTCCTCAGCTGAAGCTTGGAAAACTCTTCTCCACATGAGGAATTTTTTTCCGTCCAGCCTGTGATTAGTGATCGGCAGCGAAGAGCCTTCTCCAAAAGGCTGTGTTGCGATCATAGATGAGGTCGAAGAACTGGTCATCACAGGTGACGAATCATTCTCCTTCTCTGAACTCATAATTGATGGATCGAGAAGTTACAATATGGGGATTAATGGAAGGACAGAGCTACGGCTCTGATACCATATAAGAAAAGACTATATATTTCTATTTCTATTTCAATATTTCTGAATAATTAAGAAGGTTTACAAGGACTCCTTTATATACAGCTCTACTAGACCTAAAGAAGGAAATAAACACTCCTAAAAATCTGTACATATTAATCACAATCAAATCATTCTAGCCACAAAGTAGCTGTCAATCTTCTCAATCTCAGTCCTAAGAATATACAATCAAATCAGTAGGGAATCCCGTAGATTCTAACAAGTTATTGCATAGGAATTAGTAGAAACTAGAAGGTACTGTTACACAACCTACAAACAGCATAGACATTGCAACCCTATACTAAAAGAAAATGGAGACTTGAAACGCCTAGTAATTAAAATTGTACATTTTTTGATCCAGTGATATCTCATAAAGTTCCATTTACCTGACCCATACTTTTAAGATTAGGGCATAATTCTTTTATTATGTTTAGCCTTAAGTTTGGAGGGTCATACCTTATAACTACTTCATCATCTTGAGGTTTAGGCACAGTTGCGGTTTTGGAGAAGAGCAAGCTATGTTGACTAACCCCAGCTATACCTTGAGTTTCAAGAAACTGTACATGGGCTTTCAAGAACTCACTCCTACAGGTGAGAAGACAAAGTGCTTAAATATTGGGAATCCATATACACACAGAAGAAACAAAAAACAAGTTAGGTAAAAAAAAAACGTGCAACAGAAAAACACATTTAAATTATGAAGTAGAAAATAGATCACAGACCAAGAACTGATAACAAAGAACATATTTTGCAATAAAGAACAAACAAAAGTCATTGCACATCTCAGGTTTCAACTTTAGGTGCACACCATAGAAGTTAGTCGGAATGAATTGATTGAAGAAGTGAGCATACAACATCAAGTTTTGTGTAGAAAAGAAAAATAAAGCCAATTTTTCATTTTAAAAAAGTAGTATCAACTGCCAAGGATATCTCTATGTATTCAGTCATCATTAAAGGACGATTAAGTGGCTTATTTGGTTTTAAACTTCATTTTGATTAATATCACGAGTTCTTTATGTCCTTCAATAAGCTAACACTATAGGTTGAACCCCATAATAGGTTGGCTCCTTAAAAGACAAAAACTTATATTTCCACATTAAAAGCACTAAGTTTCTGAAGTTGACAAAATAGAATTTTATGATGGTTTGAACTTGGCTCCAGTAGACAATACAAGCATCTCAAATATCAGAATCATGCTCGGAACGACTTAGTAGAGTTTTTAATAGTCGAGTCTTTTGGGTGTGTTTAAAACTTGATGAAATAGGAGAGAAAAAATGCAAAAGAAAATAAATTTGAGGGGGAAAGTAGAATAAAGTTACAATTTTCTGTTTTCTCTTGATTAAAGAAAAGTCAAAGAAAAAGGAAACTTCAACACTGTCCTTTCTTGGTTTTACGGAAGATGAAAAAAAAAACAAGATTCAATAGCTTTTACCACTCAACTTTGACTGTTGTTCAATAGCTTTTTTGCAACTTTCAAACTCTTAGTAGGAAAAAGGAACGTTAACAAAAAGTATCCTAAAATGAAACAGTATAACTGAAAAAAAGCTAGTGCATGCATTAATGTTGTGGGTCATGATTCTATGTAATAATTTAAACTTCATGTAGGAACAAAATGTTCACAAGGAAAGAAATGACTGAACCTAAAATAGAAGGGACATTTTTGGAATTTCCCAGCCTTGGTACAAAACAAGAAATTTATAACAGATACTAGTATCTTAGAGAACAATAGCAATATAACGCATGAAAAATAGCTAATGCAAAAGGGCGTAAATTGCAATTTAGCAGTATTTATGTTTGGATGATCCTATACAAGGTTGCTTGTAATAATGAGAACTTTATGTAGTTTTTTACTTTCAGTCTGGAGTTAGAAAAATAGTATTTACTTTTTTATCTTGTGAACTAGGGTAGAAATTCAAATCTATAAACACCAGACTTGGACAGCTCAAACTAGTCTAAACCAAATTCTTCAAATGTTAATAGGATGAACTATTTTTAATACTGCAGAAATAACTGTAAGAATTTACAGATCAACTTATCTATTCTTTCTTGTTGATAAGACAAAATTTAACCACTCTGTGATAGACAAGTTGCAGCAAATATAACAAAAACTTCTACAAGATTGGTTTTTCCCAGTTCACACAGTGTATAGTTATTAAATTAAAAGATTTTCATACATTTCATGCTGGCTATCGTGTTCTTCAAGCAACTGCTGCTGAGTTGGCGACACGTCAAATCCCAGTTTGGGAAGACTAAATAATTCTTGAAGATCCTGGACACATTCACGTACATGGTATCACATCTTAAAAAATAGATTGGTACATCATGTTTCGGTTAAGGGACAATGAATAAGATAGTAACAAATTACCGACTGACTGAAGTATCGAGTCTGTTCTTTGTGTTCTGTTGCGGTTTTAAACAATCCACCCTTGTATATCTGTACATTAAGTTGTAAAACAAAGAAATAAGTTCATAGCACTTTTAAGCAGTAGAGACTATTTTATTATGTAAAAAAAAGGACAAGACCTGTTTTCTATATATCTTTTCTTCAATTGTACCACAAGTCATTAATCTGTAAACAACAACATCTTTTTTCTGGCCAATGCGATAAG
Organism: Primula veris; assembly: GCA_963682055.1. NCBI lineage: Eukaryota > Viridiplantae > Streptophyta > Magnoliopsida > Ericales > Primulaceae > Primula > Primula veris. The sequence goes on along the minus strand of OY821747.1, from coordinate 16,084,835 downwards.
CTCTATCAACACTTTGATTGTCAGTACTGCAAATTTTAGAGCAAGGCCTTTAGTCAACTTCAAGGGGAACTGGAATTTACACTTATTTAAAGCATAAAAGAAGAAGATATAGCAATTTTAGCAAGTGGACCTAGGATTCCAAGCTGGATCAACCACTATCACCCGGTCAGCTTTTGTCAGAGTTAATCCCAAACCACCGACTTGTGATGTTAATAAAAATATAGGAGCACCAACACCCTCTTGAAAATCCTGAAAGCAAATAATATAAAGGATAATTAATCTGAAACTTAGAAGATAATAATTTCATAAAATGCATTGTATTTAGTTCTTATAACAGTAAAACTTACATTCACAACTTGTACTCTGTCACAAGCTTTTGTTGTACCATCAATGCGTAAGAACTTGTAACCCCTGGCAACCAAAGAATCCTGGCCAAAGTTGTTAACATTTAGAGTGGCTAGCGCACGGATTTCTTGAAATGAAAAATGTATAAGATATTTAGTCGAGCCTGTCACTAACTATTTTTAGCTGGATACGATGCTCAGCTTCATAGATTAATATCATTTTATCAGTTAGGGGTTGCGGATTTATATAAAAAGCAATCATTTGATTCTAGACTCTAGTACATTGGTTGGTGTTGCGTAACATTTGCGTTCAGCTGGAGATGGCGAAATATTCTATCCAATAAATCAATATTTCGTTGTGACTCATGCATATAAGGAGAGCAAAACTCTTATATTTGTGTCTGTCAATAAGTCAAACAAATATTTGACATGTTGGCTTCTATTTCTAAAGAAATCATTTTCTAAGTGCAGGGTTTTGTATTAAAGATGGCATCAACTTATTTTTAGAAACCATAGTTTATTTTCAATATATTTTGAATTTTATGAAAATTCTTCTAAGGGTTACATCTAAAATTAGTTTTAAGGTTTACATCTTTTTTCTCTCTTAGGATAGGTTGCCTTAATTAGTTTAAGGTTCGAGTTAAAATACATTCCCCTTTTTGGTGGTACATGAAACTGTCTAATAATGGCTATGTTTGGTAACAGATTTTTTGGCCCAAAATCAGATTTTAAAAATCTGTTTTAAAAATCCACTGAAAAGCTAGATTTTAAAATTCTGGATTTTTGAGCTGTTTCAGCCTAAAAATCAGATTTTCAGAAGCTGAATAATCTGACTTGCCAAACACTCCCAGATTTTTAAAATCTAAAATCCAAAAATCAACTAAAAAAATCTGTTGCCAAACGGACCCAATATGCATTTGGTAATAGATCAACAGTCCAGATTTAGACAATCATTTAAATACATTTATCTTTTCGGGGCTAATCAACAACCGATCTGACGGTGATGAGTAGGACGCTTCCGAAACCGTCAAATACATGAACATTGATGATGCATCTTTGTATGAAGTATAAACAGAGTTGAGCATATAGGGAAGTAAGCATTATAAAAAGTGGTCTTTCCTCTCTCTTTTCACCTTTTTTTATTATCTTTTCTAAAGTTTTAGACTTCCCTATGTACCTTCTCTGCTTAATTCTTGAGATATAAAATTTGCAACAATTGTGGCACTTCTACACTTCTAGTAAAAAACGAATGAAGATTCACCTGTATAAGATTGAGCATTTTGCGTGTCTGAGAGAAGATGAGAGTGCAATGCCCTTCGGGTATTAAGTGATCCTGAAGGGAAAAAATTACTAGTTAAAAAAACAATATAATGTAGGTAATAGCATATAACATGATAACCAGTAATTCTCACCAATAATGATAGGATGAAAGATATTTTGCACGAAACATTGTCTTGATTTCCTTCAAAATCAGATCTCTCAGTCATATCTGCTATGTGCATTGCCAGTTTTTCTGCGTCTACCTTCTCTTCTGGGTTTAACATAGTATCCATCCCTTCTAAAACGTCTTCAGCAGCTCTTTTTGTCAAGAGAAGTGGATGGTCACATATTTTTTTAAGAATCTGCTCATATAGATAAAACAATCAAGATTAGATGCTGATTGAAGTTCACTTTAAACAGATTACCTTTCAAGCAGAGTTTGTGTCATAAACTATACGTGGAGAGTTGATCTCAAGTAAACCCAAAAAAAACTGAGGGGGAAACAAGTAAAGAGGGAAAGCAACTTGAGATATATGCGAATGGAAACAAAAAAAAAAACTAGGATGTTGTTGATCTCCAAGGTGACATGGATTGAAGTATGAAAATTATTCAATGACATGCTACCCTTTTACTTCAGCAGAGACTCATAAGTTTACACTGTCTCAGTTTTGCAGGAAATCAAGAAAAGTCTCCTGTCACAGACTAAGATTATGCAAAAGAAAATGTGTATCGTAAATTTCTAGAATTCAGGTGATATTTAATTTATGAATGAGGTAGAAAAATTCACTAACCTCACTATTTAGCAGAGGTATTACAGAAATTTAGTAAAAGAATGCTACATTATGAAGTTTCCAATTGCAAGCAAAGGCATATAAATTATCATTATTTTTAATACTAACTGCAAACTGAAGTAGCAAGAATAACTTCGTAAAAGAGGTGAGTTTGTCTCTATTTTTCTTGAACTAGGAAATAATACCAGAGCCAGACACCTAGATTCCAATAAAGATTACAACTTGGTAGAGGTCATAATTACATGAGTGAACGAGTATGAGGCTATTAGCTTAACAGAATATCAAAACACAAAAACGTAAATAAATATTAGGGAAGAAATGTTATAATTGGACTATACCGTGAGAGCTGCAAGAGGTGAACCATCAAAAGCTGAAAGCACCAACTCACTTTTCAAAAAAGCTTCATAGAGTTGTCGCTGCAAGAATGTAAAAACATATAAGAAATGCAACTTGCTATGACCAAGAATACAACCGAAAAGAGATAGAAAATGAACTAAGGATACTAAACCTGAGTACTAGTCAACTTAAGCCACACGATAATCTCGTTCTTTTTGGACAGCTTAGCTGCCTCCTTGGAATCATCATCATCACGAAACACATCGCTTTTTAAGCGCCGCAAAAAGTAGGGCTCAATATGTTCTCTCAACTCCTATTGCAAAGAAATGATCTATTTAGCAAACAATGTCTTCACTAATCTAACTTTACAAAGACAGTGTATATTATATCCACAAACAAAAATTGAATAATAACAATAAAGCACCAACTACAGAAACTTGGAGTTGCAGTATAAGGAACCATGGCATTCATACATATCAACGTGAATTACCAATTCGCAAAATCACTACAGTTATTTATAAGTTTTCAAACATGTATGCCACTCCCACCGCATACTTGAAAATTACTTTATTTAGTTTGTAGATCTAATATCCTAAGAAGGAAACACAGTCAAACTTACCATTTAATTTAATTAAACAAGAACGAAAACAACATATTAGGCTTGCATCAAGGCTAAAGTGGTATAAAGAGCAACATAATTATGAAGGTGTGTATTGTTTCTATATATTGGAAGGGAGTAAAAGTCAAGAGTAAGGCACTAATCAATAATAGCTGTGTTTCCTGTTATTCAACTCAAACATGTAAAGAGGTGGAGTATCGATAATCAGATATAATTTTTTTTAATGTAATGGGTGGTATGGGCTAATAGAGTTATGGCGAAAAAGAACACCATAAGGGTGTAAAATGTTCGGACTTGCCTCAAACACGAATGTAATTCATTACACAATCATAAGAAGTGCATGAAAATATATTTTGAGTTATAAACGCAGCACTATGGTAAAGAAAAATTATTGCTATGACACCATGAAAATCGGAGGGTATCAGGAAAGCAAATAAACAGAAAATAATTTTGTACCAGTAACTTAAAATGGAAAAACAAATTTGCGATAACTTACTAGAAATACATTAATAAAACGGTAAACAAATGGCTGTCACAAATAATTCCCACCTTTGCAACAGCAGAACCAATTCTCTTTTCTCTGTCAGATGCATATTTATCGTTTCCACGAAGAATTGGAGACTCGTACTTTGCTTTGAACCTGTAGAAAGCTCATGGTATAATACACCGAATAATGAAAAGAAGAGTTTAAATAAAATTTCATAATAATAGATACCACTTATTATCTCCCAACAACTCTGGACAACAGAAGTTGAATAAAGCCCATAACTCCTGTTCAAGATAGATAAAATTGTGAAAAAAAAGCAGTAAAAAGATATGAATGTAAGAGAATTAATTAGACAGTCACATATAATACCTTGAGATTATTTTGTATTGGCGTGCCGCTAATAATAATACGATGGGCAGAAGGTATCTCAAGCAAACTTTTGGCCCTTTGGGTACCAGGATTCTTTATCAGATGGCCCTAATGAAAAGAAAGAGCGTAGGTTTAACACTTCCCAAAGAGTAATAATGGAACAATGACTTGGCAAGATAAAAAGTAGATCAAAATACTAAGCGTCGGAGCACTTTACCTCATCGAGTATCATATAATCCCACATGATATCATCTTCATCGTCAACGTACTGGTCTCCACGTAAAGCCTTGGTATTGTTCCGTACAATATCATATGTAGTGAGAAGTACACCGTTGTCCTGCAATGAAGATATAATGTTTTAAATTGTACAGGTTGGCCAGTAATTAGCATGAGTAGGCGTAGGATCAAACCTGGAGTACATATTGAAGTTCGTATTGGCGTGTTTTGGTACAGGTTCCGAAATATCTGCATGAAGGGACATCCATACTCTATCTATTAGCTATACATATCCAAAAATAGAGCCAAACACACTATTATTACAGTGAGAAAAGTAAACTATACGTACTCTCTTGTCTTCTCAGACAGCCCCACAGCTGATAATTCTTTAATCCAATGCGGTAAAAGTGTTTTGGGAGCAACTATAAGGGCTCTTTTTATTAGATTGGAGTGGAACATCCCAGCTAAAAAGCCACACATCTACAAAACAAAAAAGTGAAACAATTTAGTTATTTCGTGTAAGTTTCACTGGAACCCCAACTCATAGAAACAATACATGATATATACATAAAAAAAATCATTCAATTACCTGCATTGTTTTACCTAAGCCCATGTCGTCACCCAATATACCACCCTTACCCTGAGTATGTAGAGACCATAGCCACTTCAAACCGTCTCGCTGATGAGGAAATAGCATTGTCGCAATTTTACCAGGTAAAACGTATTTTGATGTTGAGCTAGTCATGATAATGGAATTCTCATCCTCAGAAACCTCATCATCACTGTAAATATCTAATACATCAGCCTCATCAGAATAATCAAATTTCTCGTGAAACTTATCTCGTAAGCCCTCTGTTTTTTTAACCATCTTGTTTTCACCCATAATCATACATTCATCATCTTCATCGTCAAAATCTTCATCGGTGGGAGCAAAAGTACGACTGGCAGATTTTTTAACAACGTGTATGGATTCTTCATTTTTCTCTTCTCTATAAAGATTACCGTCTTTGCTAACCAACTCATCTTCTCTAGCAGACCGATAACTTGCATCTGAAGCTGGATCTGATACGGCAGATATTGAACATGAAGGACTAGATTGAATATCAACATATTCATCAACAACCGAAGGCAATGGAACCTTTCTTGAATCAACATTTCTTGGTGCTGGTTTTCTTTCAATTGAAAGGAGATCAAGCCTAGAACTTAAATCATTTAAAATATCTCTAATATCCTCGCCACTACCAGTGTCCTTATCCTTTTGTGATGGAAAGGGAGAATCAAAATCAGCAAGATATGGGTCATTAGTTGATGTTATATTTCTCCGTTGATCAGTGTCATAACTATTACTCTCCAAGGACGAAACTTTACACAGACGGCGTCTTCCGTGTACCTTAACTCTCATCAATTTCTTTTCCTCTTCTGATCATACAACAAATAATTATGCTATAAGAATCCACCCAAAACACACTTAAAAGTAAAAAATAATGCCAAGGGAAAAGAAAACAAGTCAAAAATTAACCAGTGCATTCTTCTTCCGTTACATCTGCTGGTAGATCTTGATTATCACTCTTCTTAAGTACTGTCTTCTCATCTGTAAAGTGAAAGCATTTGATGACTATATCTATATTACAGATTATTCAAAAAGAAAGCATCATGACTATAGAAAGAGATGAAAAGTTCTGAAGAAATTGCAAAAAGCACAAAAGAAAAGTCTTAACTTGTTAATTCATATACCATGGTCATGTTTGTTGATTCAAATGGGCCTTCTTACACCATTGAGAGATATAACTTATAAGGGTGGATGTTATGAGTCATACCCCCTTAATTAGGTATAAATAGTACAATATTCCATTTTGTACTACTAGACAAAAACTCAAAGAAACCAAGTAATAAGGTGCGTCCTACGGTCAATCAGTACTATACGCACTCTTGCATTGCAAACAAACATAGCCGAAAGGTATGTGTTGCGGACCTAGAGGGATACGACAAGTGGAAATTTAGAAAGAGGAAGCCTGTATGTTTTACATGATTTGATAACTTATATTCGTATGGTACTAGTGCCACGGCATTGTGGAGTTGAAATCACTAATGCAAAGTTTTATGTAACTTAAATCTGTAGATGGACTTGTTTATAACAAAAATATTTGTATCCTCCTTGACATGTCACAAAACACCATTTCTTTCATAGTCAATCTCGAACCACGATGTATTTTTAAATCTTTACAATCCATATACAATTTAAGGGAGTCTTTTGTTGGAAGCTATAAGTTGGGTTGTGACTTATGTGAGTCTGAGAAGAAAAGTTGAGTCGGTCAGCTTATGTCTAGCATTTTTATGCCACAAACCAAAAGGTCAGGTCATTCGTTTGATAAATAAAGTTGAAAAAAGCAGACTATAGCTAGCTTGAAGCATACATGAGAAAGAAAATGGTTCATCCTTCTTAAAAAAATTAGCATATTAGACAAGAAAGCCAAAAACCACAACTTTTTAAGCTTGCATACCATATACAATTTTAACTTCAAATTAAATCTAAACTCTTTTTAAAAAAAATATCATGATAAAAGATCGCTAATTGTTCATTACAAAAGGAAATGCGTTTGGAGCAACCCCAAAAAGGATCACATTTACATAAGAACACCAAGTCTCTCCTCTCCTAAAGAATTACTCTAAGGTAGATCAGTCTCAATTTTATTTTATTTTTAAAAAATAGTAAACCAACCCGATTAGGTTTATCTTTATTTTTATTTTACTTAAAGGAGGAGCATAAGGGTTGGCTACTTGGTGTATGAGTTTTTTATTGGCTTCTTACCCGTGTCCATTATAATATCAAGATTGATGAAATTCAAAATTTAATCAAAAGCTAAACTAAGTGATTTTATTATCGAAATTGACAAAATGATAAAAATTCAAAATTTTATTGGCTTCCCCACCTATGTCCCTTTTACTATCAAGATTGATGAAATGGAAAATTTTCAAAATGTTTAAGAGGATTGATTTTGCAATTCAGAAAGGGCATGTTGCCCGCTTGACTTCCATCTCCGTGTAATCATTTTATTGCTTAAAGTTTTTTTGTTAAATAAAAGTAAGTTGGATGTAGTGTAGTGATGACTTAAATTTCATGGAACGACATATATATAATTTTATAGCTTTATATTTTTATTACCATATACAGGTAATTTTCTTAAGACGGAACCTCAAAAATGTATTGAATATGACAGTGTGGAGATTATTCCTATTTATAATTGGTCCCCGAGCTGGGACCGATAATTTTTATTCCTATATAGAGTATTCTTATAGAAAGGTTTATTATTAAAGTAAATGCAGAAAATACCATACCGGTGACTAAAAACTACTTGACGATTAGTGATGAAAACAAAAAGGTACAGAGTGGTGGTGGTGGTGTGGTGGTGGTGGTGGGGGGGGGGGGGGGGGGGGGCTTTTGGATAAACAAAATCATACTTGAGTAGTAAAAAGTACCAGTAGGATGTTGAGTCGGTGGTGAAGGGCGAATCATCATGTGAACCCAGACAGAAATGAGAATTGAAACCGTGAGTTTTTGGATATTAATTATTAAGTGTGTTTTTATGTATTAATCAATGATTCTCCCTAAAACTTGTTATTTGTATGAAAATAAAGCACTTCAAAAACGTCTTTGAGCAATCAATTAGTCATGTAAACAAAAGAGTAGAGCCTGGGATTATTTTCTTAAAACAAAAACAAACAAAAAAAATCCCATGAAACATACATGCCCTAGTGAATATACCTACTGGATTCAAAAACTAAAATAAAAAATAAAAAAAACCTTGTTTGGTTGTAGCTTTTAAGCCAAGTCAATTAGTATAAAACTTGTTTGTATGAAAGTTGGGAGAATCATTGATCAGTACATAAAAACACACTTAATATCCAAAAACCTACCTTCTCAACTCTTACTTAAGATTTGGTACATAAGAACCTAATCAAAGTTAAAAATAAAGAGTAAAAAGAAGTAGCATCTTATATGCCTACCTAAGTTTAGGATTGATTTTAACAATGGGTTTTTGGTAATTAAGTCCCAAATTATGTACTAAATTATCATTTTCTGACTTTCTTCGAAAACATCGTCGAGCAAGCAAATGGTCATGTAAACAAAAAAAAGTAGAGTCTGGAATTCATTTTATTAAACAAAAACAAAAATAGAGAGGAATAAAAAACAAAATCGTAATAAGTAGCAAGTAAAAATCCTCTGAAACATACATGCCCTAGTGAATATACCGGATTGAAAAGCTAATACAAAAATAAAAACTTGTTTAGATGTAGCTTTAAAGCCAAGCCAATTAGTGAAAAAACTTGTTTGTATGAAAATTGGAAGAATCATTGATTAGTACATAAAAACACACTTAATATCCAAAAACCCATAAAAACACACTTAATATTCAAAAACTCATAAAAACACACTTAATATCCAAAAACCCATAAAAACACACTTAATATTGAAAAACCCATAAAAACACACTTAATATTCAAAAACCCATAAAAGTACCAGTAGGATGTTGAGTCGGTGGTGAAGGGCGAATCATCATGTGAACCCAGACAGAAATGAGAATTGAAACCGTGAGTTTTTGGATATTAATTATTAAGTGTGTTTTTATGTATTAATCAATGATTCTCCCTAAAACTTGTTATTTGTATGAAAATAAAGCACTTCAAAAACGTCTTTGAGAAATCAATTAGTCATGTAAACAAAAGAGTAGAGCCTGGGATTATTTTCTTAAAACAAAAACAAACAAAAAAAATCCCATGAAACATACATGCCCTAGTGAATATACCTACTGGATTCAAAAACTAAAATAAAAAATAAAAACTTGTTTAGATGTAGCTTTAAAGCCAAGCCAATTAGTGAAAAAACTTGTTTGTATGAAAATTGGAAGAATCATTGATTAGTACATAAAAACACACTTAATATCCAAAAACCCATAAAAACACACTTAATATTCAAAAACTCATAAAAACACACTTAATATCCAAAAACCCATAAAAACACACTTAATATTGAAAAACCCATAAAAACACACTTAATATTCAAAAACCCATAAAAACACAATATTGAAAAACCCATAAACAAAATCATACTTGAGTAGTAAAAAGTACCAGTAGGATGTTGAGTCGGTGGTGAAGGGCGAATCATCATGTGAACCCAGACAGAAATGAGAATTGAAACCGTGAGTTTTTGGATATTAATTATTAAGTGTGTTTTTATGTATTAATCAATGATTCTCCCTAAAACTTGTTATTTGTATGAAAATAAAGCACTTCAAAAACGTCTTTGAGCAATCAATTAGTCATGTAAACAAGAGTAGAGCCTGGGATTATTTTCTTAAAACAAAAACAAACAAAAAAAATCCCATGAAACATACATGCCCTAGTGAATATACCTACTGGATTCAAAAACTAAAATAAAAAATAAAAAAAACCTTGTTTGGTTGTAGCTTTTAAGCCAAGTCAATTAGTATAAAACTTGTTTGTATGAAAGTTGGGAGAATCATTGATCAGTACATAAAAACACACTTAATATCCAAAAACCTACCTTCTCAACTCTTACTTAAGATTTGGTACATAAGAACCTAATCAAAGTTAAAAATAAAGAGTAAAAAGAAGTAGCATCTTATATGCCTACCTAAGTTTAGGATTGATTTTAACAATGGGTTTTTGGTAATTAAGTCCCAAATTATGTACTAAATTATCATTTTCTGACTTTCTTCGAAAACATCGTCGAGCAAGCAAATGGTCATGTAAACAAAAAAAAGTAGAGTCTGGAATTCATTTTATTAAACAAAAACAAAAATAGAGAGGAATAAAAAACAAAATCGTAATAAGTAGCAAGTAAAAATCCTTTGAAACATACATGCCCTAGTGAATATACCGGATTGAAAAGCTAATACAAAAATAAAAACTTGTTTAGATGTAAGCTTTAAAGCCAAGCCAATTAGTGAAAAAACTTGTTTGTATGAAAATTGGAAGAATCATTGATTAGTACATAAAAACACACTTAATATCCAAAAACCCATAAAAACACACTTAATATTCAAAAACTCATAAAAACACACTTAATATCCAAAAACCCATAAAAACACACTTAATATTGAAAAACCCATAAAAACACACTTAATATTCAAAAACCCATAAAAACACAATATTGAAAAACCCATAAAAAGACACTTAATATTGAAAAACCCATAAAAAGACACTCAGGACCTGTGTCAAACTATGTACTAAATGACCCTTTTCCTACGAAATTCAGTTTCTTCAAAAACGTATTAGACCCATCAATTAGTGAAGTAAACAAAAAAGTAGAGCCTGGGATAATTATCTAAAAACCAAAAAAAGAGAGGGGAAAACAAAACAAAACAAAACAAAACAAAATAATACTAATAATAATTAGTAGTAAGTAATAATAATTAGTAGTAAAAAGTACCGGTAAGATTGTGTTGAGTAGGTGGTGAGGGGGAATCATTTTCCCCCAAAATCTAGATTTTTAAAAGCTAAAAAAAGCAGTGATACCAAATGCAGGTGGCTTCTAAAAAGCAAAAATCTAAAAAAGCTAACAATAAAAGTTGATGCCAAACATACAGTAAGTGTGTTTTTATGCACTAATCAATGATTCTCCCTAAAACTTATTATTTGTAACGAAAGTTAGTCGCTTTGAAAACTTAAATAGTCATGTAAACAAAAAAGTAGAGTCTGGGAGTATTTTATTAAAACAAAAAAGAGGGAATAGAATAGAAAACAAGATAATACTTAATAAGCAGTAAGTAATAATTAGTGTACCAGTAGAAAAGTGTTGAGTAGGTGGTGAAGGGGAATCATCAATAAAATGGATTTAGCAATTTGACCATCTTATTTAGCAAAAACAAAGTATTTCAATCTTTCATTCACTTTAGTTAATACTACCAAATTCAAAAAAAAATTACTACTAAATACAGTTTAAATAGCAAATTAATGGGCTATATTGGCCATAGGCTTGCTAGCAATGACCTAAGCTCATCTCTTATTAAATGGAAATAACGACAAAAATACTAATAAAAATAACTAAATTAGAGCAATCAATTAGTCATGTAAACAAAAAAGTAGAGCCTGGGATTATGTTATTAAAACAAAAAAGGAGGAATAAAAAACAAAATCATAAGTGGTAAGTAATAATTAGTAGTACCAATAGTAGATTGATTAAAACATACATGCCCTAGTGAACAAAAATAAATAAATAAAACATGTTTAGATGTAGCTTTAAAGCCAAGCCAATTAGTATAATAAAACTTGTTTGTATAAAAAAGTAACTCCCTTTGAAAAAGTCGTCGAGCAATCAATTAGTCATGTACACACACAAAAATAAAGTCTGGGATTCATTTTCTTAAACTAAACAAAACAAAATAAAAAATAAAGGGGGAATTGCACATAGGAACAATTCAACCATTTTATTTAGCAAAAACAAAGGTCTTTCAATCTTTCTTTCACTTTAGTTAATACTGTCAAATTCAAGAAAAAAAATACTAGTAAATTCAACAAAAGTAGTACCAAATTCGCTAAAAATAGTACTAATCCTAATAAAAATAATATTTACATTAATTTTTGATACTAGTATATTATTATCGGATACTGGTATATTATTTAATGATACTAGTATATTATTATCGGATACTAGTGTATTATTTTGATTGAAATTGGTAGTTTATCATTTATGAATTTGAGTCGTTTGAGAGTATTGGCTAAGTGAAAATGATAAAGAGTCTTATTAAGTAAAATAGTAGTAGTAAGACGGGTATTGAGATTATTTTATTAAAACAAAAAGGGGAATAAGTAGTATTACGAGTAATAAGTGGTGGTGAAGGGGAATGATTATGATTATGATTATCATTATCATCATCATCATCATCATCATCATCATCATCATCATCATCATCATATAAATCGAGAGAGAAATGGGGAGCGTCGTTATCCTTCTTCTTTGTCGTCATAGTCATCGATGTTGGTGGTTTAACGGATGATAAGCCTTGTAGAAGACGATAGTGACGATCGTTCAAGCTCATTACTCCTTTCTTCTTCTTCTCCGCCATTTTCTCTTCTTTTTTTTCTTTCTTTTTTTTTTCAATTTTCAATTTTCAAATTTCAAATTTCAAATTTCAAATTTCAATCGGTCACCCTTTGTTTAAACCTATATATATATATATAATAATGTCACACACTCTCTTGGTCTATATATTCTAGGGAATCTATTTCTTTTATGACACTTATATATGTTCTTTTTATTGATAACCCAGCTATTGGTCTCCATTTTATGAATTAGTGACACATTGGGTCTGGCTATATTGTTCACAGCTACCATTAAAATTATGCAATTTTAACACTGTTCTGTTCTGGTACAAACAAACAGTATATGAATTAGTGACACATTGGGTCTGGCTATATTGTTCAGAGCTACCACTAAAATTATGCAATTTTAACACTGTTCTGTTCTGGTACAAACAAACAGTACTACACTAACACGTCACTCCCACTATTTTTCGTTTAGTAATACATTTTTAGCGTCAAATTTAGTTTAGATGGTTTGGAGATGAAATTACATTTTGTCTTAAATTTATAAGTTCTTGGTGAGTAGATGGTAAAGGGGAATTAACATATGAATCATACATAAATGAAGAGTCTCATCGTGGTTTTCGTTCTTATTCTTCTTCTTCGTCTTCGTCTTCGTTTTCGTTGGTGTTGGTTTAACGGAGGAAAGGGCTTAGAGAAGACGATAGTGACCGTCATTCAAGCTCATTACTCCTCCCCCATCTTTCTTTTTCTTGCCTTTTTTTTTGATTTTTTCTATTTTCAAATTTCAAATGAAACAATACGACACTTTGCTTTCTCTCCCTTTTTTTTAAACCTATCTGTAGATTGATTGAGCACAACTATTGAGAAAAATCCATCTGTGTAATTTACAAAACGGGAAAAAATTGGTTTATTTACCTCAACTATCATACATTAACAAAATTGTGATCAAACTACTGACATTAACAATTAGGCACTGAACAATATATTTTTTCCTAAACTGGGGACCTCCGTCAATTTAATTGGACGAAAGTCAAGTTAAATTACATTTTAGTCCCAAATTTTATAAAACATATGAATTTAACCCGAAAATTTTATAATTTTACATTTTTAACCCGAAAAAATATTTTTTTTTTAAAAAGTTAAATATTCTTTAAAAAAAGGCGGCACTTTTTGAAGTGCATTTTTTTTATAAATATTTTACTTTTTTTCTAATTTTTTTTTAAAGTTAATATTTTTTTTAAAAAGTTCCTTTTTAAAAAAAAGAAACTTCTTTTGTTTTATTTTTTTCAAAAATAATTTAGTTTTTTTAAAAAAATATATATTTTTCGGGTTAAAAATGTAAAATTATAAATTTTTCGGGTTAAATTCATATGTTTTATAAATTTTGGGACTGAAACGTAATTTAACTTTACTTCCGTTCAATTAAATTGACGGATGTACCCAGTTTATGAAAAAATATATAGTTTAGTGCCTCAATTGTTAATGTCAGTAGTTTGTTTCCCATTTTGTTAATGTGAGACGGTTACAGTAACTAAATCAATTTTTTCACTTTCCAAAACTAACCCCACTTGTCAAATCATATACAAATGTTAACTATCATATTTTCTACAATATTATTAAACCTATCAAGTAATTATTAATTTATTTACTATTTTGGAAAGGTAGCCAATTATTTTAGATGTGTCAAAAATAATACAGGAGACAATTATTTTATCTGTTTGGATAAAAAAAATGGATGTTCATCTGTTTGGGAATCAAAATTCCGTTCCCTTTGTTCCTTTAAAGAGTGTTTGGTGATAGTGTTTAGACCTCAAAAATGGATGGCAAGAAAATAATTTTATCTGTTTGGATAAAAAAAAAGGAAAAAAAAACATAAAATATCAGAAATTTTTGTGTGTAAAATAGGGAAAATCATAGTAAAATGAAAATAAGTGCAAGAAAGTAGTGGCGGGACTTATATATGACCAGGGGTTGCCACGACAACCCCACAATTTTTAATAATTTGATATTTTCTATAGTATTTTTTAGAGTAATTTGTAAATAAAGCATTTGAGCAACCCATTAAATTTTATTCCTGTTAAGCCATTTCAAAATTAAAATTTGTTTACCAAAAATCTAGAAAAAAAAGGAGAAAATAAAACTGAAAAGTGATTATAGTGACTTTAAATACAATAACAACTAACTATGAATGTCTTATTGGCTACTATTAGTACATAAACTAAATTTAACACGATTTTTGATGATTATATGTTTATATTGTACTATGTTCGAAGCATTGATATCTAATTAATAAAAAAATTATTACAAAAATTACAAACACAACTCTCAAATTTAAGATTAAATATTTTTCTATTTATTTTAAAACATTTATATAAATCATGCATATTTAAATTTAAAGAAAACAATAAAGTTATAAATCTATAAACTATATATTTTAATCAATATATTGTCCATAAATTATGAAAGTCCTCAATAATAAATTATAAATTTCATAAATATTTTTTTAAAATTTTAGAAAGGAAATAAAAACAATGTTATAAATTTATTTACTCGATATTTCGGAAACTTGAATATAAAAAAAAAACCTTTTGTTCTCTACTAAATTGTCGTTTTAGGTGTTTTTTTTTGTATTTAATTTATGAAAAAAATTAATTTAGATGTCTTTAAATAGCCAAAACAACCGACTGACCGAGTGAAGGTGTAAAAAAATTCTGCCCACACTAAAATGAGAAAATTTAGTGTTAGGACATTTAATCTTCTAACTACAATCTAGAAAAAGTTAGCGATACATGCAACTTATCAAAAGTAATTTACCAAAAACTCATACAAACATTTATCTATCCTCCATCTACAATCTCTACCCGATTATTTCTCCTCCATCTTACTCTCTACGTTTCTCTCTCCTCCGTCTCCCTCTCTCTCCTTTTTTTTTTTGAAGGTAAGAATTATATTAAAAACAAAGAGAAAAAAACCTTGCATAGCACAAGTTGCTGGCTAAGGAAGAAGCAAATCTTCCCAAACAATAAAATATCAGCTTAAGAACAACAACATTCAGTTAATTATACAACAAAATTTACCAAATAAAAACCTTGTGAAGTTTAGTTTTACATTTAGAATCCAAAGAAAGATATATAGCTATCAAGTAGATTCTAATAAGACTTTTCCGAGACGAAGAACTGATAGGTTGAGGAGTTATTTATTTAGAGAAAGAGGGTTATTTGTTTTTATGTTCTTTTTAGTTTGTTTCCTTTTAATTGTTGGACCAGTTGTAATATTTGTATTGTAGAGAGTTATATTTCTACAATACCCTATGTTTTAATGCATTATGTTATTGATTAATAAATCCCTAGTTTTCTCTCTCACCAGGGTGAAATCTCTCTCTGTCTCTCTTTACCTTTGCCTTGCCTACGTAAGTCTTCTTACATTCTTATTGAATAGAATAATGGCGTATTCATCATTGGTATCAAGAGCCTGATCAATCTAGACCTAAAGTTTTTAACCAATACCTCTATCCTTTATTTTTTTTATTATTAATTAAATTATAAATACACAAAAATATATATATATATATATATGGAGAAAAATAACGAAGCTTAACCAGTTAGGGCTGAACAGGTACAAGAATTGTCAGGTAGGGTTGATATGATTATGGGTATGATGGAACGGATGTTGAGGGGTGGACGTGGAGGTGGGGCCGATGATGGGGGTACACTCCGTGGGCCATGGGCCAGTCCACCGCGAGGTGGGGGTGGCGATGGGTTGATCGGGATATGGGCCGACGGGCTGTAGGCAGGCCTATGGCCTTTTGGGTCGAGGGCTGGGTTCGGGCATGGCTTGGGTCCACATGGTGATTTGGTCGACGAAGGGGGCAGTGGGATAATTACTCGGATTATGGTGATGGGGAACGTAGGGCTCAGGAAGGGTATACAGACCGCATGCAATATAGGGTAAAAGTTAAATTTCCGAAATTTACAGATGATGATCCTACTTCTTGGCTTAGTCGTGTTCACCAATATTTTTCGATAAAAGTGGTGTCAGTTCGTGATAGGTTTAGAATTGCAGCTTTCCATCTTGACGGGGAAGCTAATTTTTGGTGGCAGTGGTTTTCGAATAAATATGATGGTGATTGGGTTAGATGGGTTGATTTTGAAGAAGATATTATGGGTAGGTTCGGTCCGACGGAGTTCGAAAATTACGACGAGGCCCTAAATTTTTTACACCAAACTGGGTTTTAAAATATTATCTTCATGATTTTCAGCGTTTGGTTACGAGGGTACGTAAGTGGCCACCTAACGCACTGTTTGGTGTCCTACTTGGGGGAATGAAACCAGAGATTTCTTACGATGTGCGTGTTATGAACCCGGGGTTGGTGGAACAAGCAATGAGTATTGCGCGACTTTATGACGATAAATTACAAGCGACGAGGGGACCGAACCGGACTAGGGGACGTTCAGCCACGACTGTGGGGGCCACGGCAGCCCCATCCCATACGGTTTTTATGGCGGGTCGAGGTGGAGGGACGGGTTTTGGGGCAATGGTGACAAAACTGGGTGGTGGGGTGATGGTGGGGACCGCACCCAATGTCGAATTTGGCGGTCGGGATCGTGGGTTGACTCTGGGGCAGTTGTGTGAAAAATTTGTTAAGGGGCTATGTTATAACTGCGATGAAATTTATGGGTCTGGCCATCATTGTTCGAAACCGCATGTGTTTTTGTTGATGGAAGAGGATGAACCGAGTGGGGAGGAGGAGACTAATGATGTCGTTGTGGGGCAACACATTTGACTGGAGGGTCTGGTTCGAAAACTATGCGATTTATGGGCACCATTGGTCGACAGTCGGTGAATGTTCTGGCTGATTCTGGTTTTACGCATAATTTTGTTCATAGTAGTGTCGCTAGTCATATTGGGCTTATTGTGGATAAAATAGCTGCGTTTGGGGTACGAGTTGCGAATGGGGATGTGTTAGTGTGTGACTCTCGTTATGATCATGTGCCGTTGAGCATGCATGGTCATTTGTTTGATGCTACTTTTTATGGGTTACCCATTGCAGGGGCCGACGTTATATTGGGAGCAAAGTGGTTACAGACGTTGGGTAAGGTTACGATGGATTATGGGGATTTGACTATGCAGTTTAGTACTGGTAGTGGGCCGATTGAGTTGACCGCGTTGGTTATGGGACCGTCCGAGGTAGTGTGTTTGGATGAGCTATTGTTCGAGTGAAAGAACGGAGGCGGGTTATTCGTGGTAACTAGAAGTGAGGCCGCAATCGAGGGGCACGCCTTAGCCTTCTTGGCCGAGGTCAGCCGCGACATAGAGAGGGAGATGACTGGAATCCACCCGGATATTTTAGCTGTACTCCATGATTTTGAGCCCGTATTACAGGTACCTAGCGAGTTGCCGCATGCACGACGATTTGACCACCGCATCCGATTGAAGGATGACTCGATATCGGTTAATGTTGCTCGGTATGCTCACTTTCAAAATGATAATCGAAAAACAGGCAGCGGAGATGTTGAGAACTGGGTTGATTAGAAAGAGTTCGAGTCCTTTTTCTTTGCATGTGTTATTAGTGAAGAAAAAGGATGGGAGTTGTAGATTTTGCACTGACTATCGCGCTCTGAACGACGTCACGGTGAAGGACAGATTCCCTATACCGACTGTCGACGATATGCTAGATGAGTTGTTCGGGACGCAGTATTTTACGAAGTTGTATTTGAGGGATGGCTATCATCAGATTCGGGTACGACTTGAGGATGTGCATAAGGCGGCATTTCGTACTCACCATGGGCATTATGTATCTTGTGATGCTTTTTGGGTTGTGCAATGTGCCCTCGACATTTCAGGAAGATCTAAACGCGGTATTTCATCCTTATTTGCATTCTTTTGTTCTTGTGTTTTTCGATGATATTCTCATATATATAGTCGTACTTGGGAGAAGCATATTTTGCATATACGTCAGACTATACAGGTTCTATTGGATAATCAATTTACGCTTAAGCCGTCGAAGTGTAATTTTGGGCAGACGGATGTTGAGTATTTGGGTCCTATTGTGACGAGTAATGGGGTTCATGTGGATCATGCAAAAATTAAGGCGATGAAAGCTTGGCCGAGGCCCAAGACTATCACGGCCCTTCGTGGGTTTTTGGGGTTGACGGGTTATTACAGGAAGTTTGTAAAAGATTATGGGATTATTGCGAGACCGTTAACTCAGTTGTTGAAAAAGGGGAATTTCGGATGGAATGATGACGTCGATGGGGGCGTTTGAGGCGCTCAAAGTGGCTATGTCGACCACACATGTTCTAATATTACCTGATTTTTCTGATTAGTTTTTTTATTGATATCGATGCTTCAGGGACAGGTATTGGCGTGATGCTATCACAAAAGAGACGACTAATTGCTGTTCTAAAAACTTTTTTTAAAGAACAAAGCACAAATTAAAGATTTAAAACCTAGGATAGTTTTGATTTAGTTGTGGTTTATTAACTTTTCATTTAAGATTGTTGTCAATTTGATTTCCATCACTTATCACTGTCACCACTTGGGAAAACCCAATTTAACATCTGCAAATAATTTGATTATGAAAAACCCAGTCTTAAATGTAAAAATTAAAATTAAAAAACCCAAAACCCCAAAATTTAATTTGATTTGAATTAATATTTGATTGATTAGGAAAAAAAGGGTAGCATTTAGAGAATTTGATCTTCAACTTTTGCACAGAATCATCACAAAACAAACGTGAGTATATGAAAAAGGTAAATGGGATAAGAGAAAAAGAGGGGTTTTGGAGAGCGAGATTGAATTATGGCGATAGGAGAGAATTTTATTCGGTGCTACATGCTCAAAAAAGATAAAATGAATCTCAACCTTTTAATTTTAATCAATGGACCAGATTGAATGGCTCAAAAAGGTTGAGTTTATTTGTAGAGTGATTACATTACACGTTAGAGATACAAAGTTCGATTCTCATCAATTACATTTGATATAGATTAACTTACATTTTACTTTTGAAATAAAAAAGATTATGTTATATAATATAAAATAAAAAATTAATTAGAAATTCGGATCGGGTCGGAACAAAATCCGACATTTTAGGGTCGGGAAATTTTGTGTTAGGTGCGGGTCGGGATTTCGATATTTTTTCCCAGTCTGGGAAGTTACTCTTCCACCCTTAATTTATACTATAAAATCAAACAAAATAAACATTTTCAAAATTCAAAGAACATCTAAATTCCATACTTTCCGGGAGAATTCATTACAATTAAATCGTTCAAAATTAACCAAAATATGCATATAATCTGTATCACTTGGCAAAAACAAAAGGTTGAACAAAGCAGGCGTTTATTTTTTATCAAATCTTATATCCAAATATTGCTTTACCATGTCGCCTCCAGTCCAACTAAAACACGAGCTTAAGAGCTGACAAAAAGGAGGGTGCAGTAAGAAGTTAACATTCTAACTAAGAAATATTTCTCAAAGTCTCCTTATAAAAAGAAAATGGTTAGGAAAATTATACACAAGAAAATGATACAAAAAGGAAAAAGGGTTGAAAACACGGCAGTAAGCTTTTATGTCCCATTGGAGTAGTTGATTTATATGACAGTACTTGAAGCCCAGTTAATAGCTTCTTCATATAACACTTAAAAGAAAAACAAGGCAAATAACAACTTGGATGAAATCTAACATGAATAAAATTTACTTTCAACAATAAGTAAACATCTGTGAATATTTGCACACCCAGTACCTTGATCCGATGAATAGTAAATCTCAATCCAGGACGATCAGCACGGCCAGTTAAGTCATGGTCCATGTACTCAAAAACCAAATACATGCTTCCATTATACTTGTTACCTTGTGTACCAACGGTTTTTTTTTTTAAAATTAAACGGACCAACTATATTAATAATAAAAAAAGGTGACTTGTCCGGAAGCAAAACAATTACACGATCAAGAGAAAAATCGAATCTAGGTTACAACAAGTTTGGGGTTTAGTCTCCACACTCTAATTAAAAACCTATGTCGACAATAACTATTAAATTTTCCATACCTATTCATGCAATTCACTAACAAAAATTAAATCAAACGAAAAGTATTGTCGGGACTCGACTTTGCATTCCCAAACATCATATTGTTTCTTTCTCTCCAAATCTAATAAACCGTTGAAGCAAATAAAAAATTTCTGAGCCTAGCCGAAGCCGACTCTCATTTGAACATGTCGTTAGCCCATTTTAACCATTGTGACCATAAATTCATCGATCCAATAAACCCGGATTTGGATCTTTTTAATGCCCAAACCCTTTTCAAAAATTCGCATTTAAAGAATAAGTGATCGATACTTTCTGCTTACTTGAGACAAAGAGTGCAACCGTTAACGCTTATGATATTCATCTTTTGAAGTCTATCCGATATTGTTAGACGATTTAAAATAACAAGCCACATAATAAAACTATACTTTGGAGGAATGTAACTAGAGCAAACAATACAATACCAATCCACATTTGGACTCGTCAAACGAATCGAGCCCCAAGCGGATTTGACGGTTAAACCATGAACCGGGTCCGAAGACCACACAGTGGACGGTTTTAGGTTCGGACCGGAGAAGGGGACAAGAGGCGTCGGGGTATTAGAATGATTAGTATTATTATTTGGAGGTGGGGAATGGGGAATGGGCTGACAAGTAAGGTATTTGGTTTGATAATGGTGACGAAGATGGGTTTTTCCGGCGATGATGGACGGTGTTGTTCCGGCGTTTGGCGGTGGCTTTGGAGATGGCTAAGCTTAGGAGGTCTCAGAGCTCCTCGATTGGAGGTGGTTGGGTGTGGTAGGTAGGACATTGACTCCGGCAAAGGGGGTAGCCGGAGCTCCGACGAGATGGTCGTGCTCCGATGGAGGTGTAGATGGGTTCGGGGGAATTGGGTCGATGAAGTGGGTCCATTGATGGTGGTGCTGAGATGAAAGGGAGGTTGTAGTGTTGCGAAATTAGGAGGTGTGTTTTTGTTAGTCAATGAGTCACTATTTGCTATAGGTGGAAAATTTTTGTCAGTGCGATAGCTGAATTGTAAACATTATGATAGTTCAGTACCTCAATTGTAACAGAGTGATAATATGATATTTAAATCGTTAAACACAGGTAGTACAGTACACTAATCGTATTTTTTCCCAAATAATACTAACAATATTTAGTGGTAAAAGAGAGGTTGATAAAGAGGTTGAAATTCGGTACAAATAGACGGGTATCATCCGAACTCTAAATTGTCTCCCTAAGTTTTAGGCGATTGACGACTTGTACAACTTGTTTGTTTCAAGTGCAAATCAATTTATATGTATTTCAAGAAAATTGATATGCAACTGAAATTCACTTTAAACAACTCTACGCTTTAGCTTTAAACAACTCTACGCTTTAGCTTAAGTGGTTGATACTTCTTTCATAACGAATCGAAACAACTTATTTTCTCATAATATCTTAACAATCAAGCCTAAAAATACTCTTTCAACTAAAGAGGCTCTTCATAAATGGAGAATTCATAAATTCGAATACCAGATAATGAGGAAAACTAGATTTACCATACCCATGTCAAAAAATGTAGGTTAAGATTTATTAGTGATGGCTAAAAAGTCTTGATTTCTTATAGTTTATGATGAGGAAAACTAGATTTACAATACCCATATATATTTGATTTGGAGATATGATCTAAACTAACACCTGAAATGCCAAATCTCATATAAGTTCTTCAAACACTTTTATATATTTTTTGTAAGCATTTAATCTCAGACTTGAACAAAAGTACCGCAGTTCATATTCTTCTTCACAGGTGAATCATCTAGACAACTTCTAATCATAGATTCGTGAATGTGCATCTTTTGCCAAAGCAATTTGGAGTACAGTTGGTGGTATGCATGTGCCATGTTGTACCGACCCAACCTACTAGGTGGCGAGCCTAATTTTCTTCCTAGGCTCGGCTTAATCAACAGCACGCGTCGGCTCCGTACAAGGGTGGTCGGCTTCGGTGACGGGGTCTTTCTCGTGCCTGTACAAGAAACGAACAGGGGCCCGGGGTTGGTACCAGGTTTTCCCTCTCCAACGATCAAGTCAGTATAGGGGAGACTGAAAGTAAGTATATAATGAAGGGTAAGGGATCGGGCCGGTTACAAATCGTGGTATCGGGTGTCAGGGGCTGTATTTAGGCAGTCCGGGTTATTTCAGCTTTATCTCTCCTCTTCCTCTTTTTCAGTCCCCTTCTAAGTAGTATTAGTGGGGGTATTTATAGTGTGATCCAGAGTCGTAACAGCCCTTGGATCACTGTACTGTCAAGTACTAATCCAACGGTTTAGGTCATTTATGACTATGACAAGAGTACAGTCCTTTTCCGGGGCCCACAGGTGATGGCCTGTGATTGGGCCACATCGATGAAATGCTGAGGGGTCCCCCAAGGGAGCAGCAACATTAATTGGGGAGGCGTACTTGACACGCTTCTTTAGGCCGGCCCAGACACAGCTCGGCCTCTCAAGGTCCGGGGTGATATGTCATCCATGGTTGGCACGGGCCCGGATAGACCGTTTCGGTGGTGGTATCGGTCCGGATGAGGGAATGCTGACATTCCCTCACGAACAGCTCCCTGTCCGGAGTCGTCGTTAAGGACAAGGTAGGCAAGGATCTTCAGTCTTTACGGGGTCTCCGGTCATTCTGTTCATATGTTCGGAGGTTCGGAGGTGCCTCAGCATGGCCTGTCTAGTGGCGCGCGTTCAGGTACTTATGGAATTATTACACGTGGAGCACACCTAGTATGCATTTATGAGGCGCCGCCTCTGTCTCTTCGATTTCATCAATGTCATTAATGTCAAATGGCTGCTGAATGACACTTGGCAGACGGCCTTTGCCTGCTGTACATGTGGAATGCTTCAATTGCGCAGTGGCGGTTATATGTGGGAGTTCGTGCAATGGGCCGTTGCTGTCTTTTCATCTTCTGGTAAATGTCTTTTCACCTTACAGTGGGGGCATATAAATACCCTAAGTGAAAATTCATTTTCACTTTCTCGTTCTCTCTCTAAAATTTCACAACAAACCATTTTCTCTCTCTTCCTTCCCACACTTAGCAAATTTTATAAACAACCAACATGGTCATTGTTCACGGAGCCGGAAAAGGCCCGATGGTTGCTCCCCAACCACGGTGCCTGGCCGTGATGGCCAATGCCTTGCCATTCCGGGCAATGATTATTGACCAGGCCTGGTCAGTGGCCGTAAATGACAAGAGTATAATGGTGAGGCTACACGGGCCCGACCTCAACGAGTTTCGACAGCTCTGTGGGATCGGTGAAGACTTCAAACTCCGGAAATGCGAGAGTGTCGACGAGGTGAACGGGATTGGCCGGCCAATCCCAATAACATGGTGACCCTCTCCCTTTCTACTCTCTTGTATGGGGGCACCGACCTCCCCATCCCTGAGCTGCTGGCGGAGTTATGCGCCTGGATGCAGACTCTTCTATGCCAGTGGCTATTGCAGGCGCACCGCGTCTGCACCGGGATGGAGGCCCTAAACATTCTGGTGGGCCCGACCCTTCCGAAACCATTGGGGCTGAGGGAGCTTTTGGCCTGCTATGAGTTTCTGTAGACCGAGCCAAGCTCCCAGGCCAAGAGCAGGCAACCCTATCTGCGGTGCCGGGCCTATAACCAGTTGATCATAGGTAACTCCGATTCGAATCGGGGTTACACACAAGACGTGATAGTGGTGGAAGGCCACTGGCTCCACTGTGATGACTTAATTCTCCCATCTAGGCCGGGGAGGGTGCTTAGCACCAAGGAAAACAAGGCCACAGTGGCCTCGAAGCTGGGGGCCTGGGTGAGCCCAACATCGGGTCGCTGGAGGTGGCCCTCAATTGGTGGGGTCCAGATGGGACCGATGTTGGGGCGCGTGATGCGGAGCGCCTACTGACTTACGGTTCCCCTACCAGTTGCAAGGCGAACGGCTTCATGTGGCCCCACATGACCTTCTGTCCTGTGGGATATTCCAGGGAAAGATGGGAGAAAGAGAGGGGTCTAGAGTCGACCCTCCCTCCCAAGGTGGTCGATGAGACCGAGGCCGTTGTGGGGCCTATGTTGAAGAAGGCGATGAAGCAAAAGCCGAGCAGCAAGGCGAAGGCCGTGACGGTGACATCCTTTGCTGCTTCATCGGCCGAGGTTCTCTTCGAAACCCGGCCTGATGGTACCGTCCTCTACTATAGGGAGGGGCCGGACAGTACCCGCGTCTATATAGACCAATATGGGAAGCCTCTGCCAGAGGTCCTTCCCCTAAGGTCTAGGGAGCCTGCTGTGGTGAGCCCGCTTCGTTTAGAAGACAGCTCTCCTGAGGCACGCCCTAGCGGGCTGACCTTGGGCACATCGCGGACCAAGGTAAGTCATTTTTTGTTTTCCTCAAGACTGTGGATTTTACACCTAACCAAAATTCATTCAATTCTTTCTAACGCCCACTTCGTGGATTTTTACTGTGTAGGTGGTCTGTTCTGACGAAGAGGAGGAGGTAGAGGAAGAAGGTACCGGCGAGGGGGAAGGAGAAGGTGTCGGCGAGGGGGAAGGAGAAGGTGTCGGCGAGGGGGAAGGAGAAGGTGCCGACGAGGAGGAGGGTGCCGAGGAAGAAGGGGCCGAGAAAGTGGCCGTCGAGGAAGAGGCCGTCGAGGCAGAGGAGGATGTGGAAGATGAGGCGGTCGAGGTCGAGGCGGGAGAGAAGGAGGTGGCTGTCGTGCCTCAATCCGACGCCAATGCTGCGGCGAAGGCCTTGGAGGCCTTGAATGATTTGGCGGCTCAAGCCAGGCTTGATCGGATGGCTCGCAAGTCCCATCTTAGAAAGAGGAAGGTGGAGGGGACGAAGTCCCTCTGAGAGGGGAAGAGGGCCAAGGTCGGGGGGAGCAACCCGTCTGAGGTCGAGGTCGTGGAGGAGCCAAAGGTGGCGTCGGACACCCTTCGGGCAGGGGGCCCGTTGCCGAGTGCTTCCACACAAGGCTCGAGCTCCTCCTCCGCCTCCCCGACCCATAGGATGCTTATACAAACACCCGACGAGGTAAAGGCGGCTACGGGGGTGAGAAGTATAATGGAGGCTCACCCCTCTGCCGGGCTGCTTGCTTTGGCTGCGCTTCAGCAACAAAGCGTCGAGGTTGACCACCGCGGTCGTGACCTCGCCTCTTCCATGGCGTCGGCCATGGCCATGATCCCTCAGGTATGTAACTGTTTTTCGCAGTGTCATTGCGTGTGTTTTCATTTATTTCCCCAAATATTTTGCTAAGTGTTTGCTTTTTCTCTTGTAGACCTATTTGATGATGAACCAGTATGTGTATCACCAAGGCCAACTGGTGAGGTCATGGGCCACGAAGGCCGATGCCAGTGCCAAGCAGGCAGAAGAGGCCCAGAAGAGGGCGGAGGAAGCCCAGATGAGGGCAGAGAAGGCCGAGAGACTTAATTCCTCGGTGGAAGCTTGAAGGGCTGACGCCATGAAGGCTAAGACTGAGGCTGAGGAGCGCGCCCAGGCTGCAGTTGCGGCTCTAAAGGAGGCTGAGGCGGGCGTGGCCGATAAGATAAAGGCTGCGGTCCAATCTGCCCAAGCCGAGC
Source organism: Primula veris (assembly GCA_963682055.1). Taxonomy (NCBI): domain Eukaryota; kingdom Viridiplantae; phylum Streptophyta; class Magnoliopsida; order Ericales; family Primulaceae; genus Primula; species Primula veris. The sequence continues at coordinate 16,058,752 of OY821747.1, read as the reverse complement.
TGAGCGCCGCCTTGGCCCTAAAGACACAGAAGGATTTTAATTCCTTCTATGTCGACGGTTGGTCGGAGGTGGCTGCTTTTATGAGGGCGAGACCGGATCATCCGGTGTGGAACGTGGACAATATTATCGTTCCCATCCCCTCAGCTCCCGTTCCCGAGGTGGTTCCCCTAACTCCTCGAGCTCTTTCAGACGAAGAGGAGGAGGAAGATGAAGACTAGGCCAGCTAGGGCTGGAGTAGTTTTAGCTTTTGTTTTTGATGTAATCTCCTTTATGTACTTTAGTTTGTAATAATTTTTTTTTTTTTTTTGTGGAACGGAATGAAAAAGAACAATTTTGGCCTTTGGACTTGTCTATTTTTGCTTTTGATTCCATTTTATTATTGTGTTTCTGGTGTGCTTCCAAGGAGTGGACCAGTATGCTTCGACATAGGGTCCACTGCTTTCCTAAACACAACTCTGAATTTAAACAACACATAATTCTGAGGGCCGAAACCCACTGAATTTAATGAAATCCTAACCGGGGTGCCGTATAGGCTCGGGTGTTCTGAAACACGTAGAAAATTACAAACATTTAAACCGGGGTGCCGTATAGGCCCGAGTGTTCTGAAACACTTAACGAATTAATAAAATTCTAAACGGGGTGCCGTATAGGCCCGAGTGTTCTGAAACACTTAGCGAATTAATAAAATTCTAAACGGGGTGCCGTATAGGCTCGGGTGTTCTGAAACACGTAGAAAATTACAGAAATTTAAGCCGGGGTAATTCTGAAATAACAACAGTTTTATTCATAAACCCTCGGGCATAATTACATCAAATTTACGTCAACACACGAAGGTCAAGTCACTCTATTGATAGTACTTCCTAAGGTTGTTGACGTTGCAGGGTCGATCCACCGGGATATCATCCGGGAGGAGACCCAATTGATAGGCTCCGTTTCCTATCGCTCCGAGAATTCGATAAGAACCTTCCCAGTTGGGGCCTAGCTTACCATCGGACTGTACCCTCGAGTTGTTGTTCACTTTCCGTAGCACGAGGTCTTCATCTTGGAAACGTCTGGCGTTCACTCTTTTGTTATAGGAACGTCCAAGTTCGTTCTTATATTCGGCGTTACGGATGGCTACAACCTCTCTTCTTTCTTCGGCATACTCTAGCTCGAGCCCCATCATCCTTTCGTTCAGCCCATTTTCCACCATGTCGGTCCTCAGAGATGGAAGCCTGATTTCTAATGGGATGATAGCTTCCATCCCGTAAGTGAGGCTATAGGGCGTCTGTTGGGTGCCCCGTCTTCTAGTTATTTGGTATGCCCACAGGACGTGCTGGAGTTCTTCGGCCCATCGTCCTTTGGACTCGTCTAATCTTTTCTTGATTCCGTCGAGCATGGTCTTATTTGACACCTCAGCTTGTCCGTTGCATTGGGGGTACGATGGGGTCAAATAGTAGTTCCTTATGTGATACTTAGCGTACATCGCTTTCAACTTAGCCCAGGTGAACTGGCCTCCATTGTCCGCGACTATCGAATAAGGGACCCCAAACCTTGTGATCACGTCTCTCCATAGGAACCTGATCACCTCGGCCTTTCTGATTTTTGCTAATGCCACGGCCTCTACCCACTTTGAGAAGTAATCAGTGACCATGAGGAGGAACTTTTTCCCCCCGGGGGCCCTAGGGAATGGTCCGACGATATTCATGCCCCATTGTGCAAATGGCCAAGGCGAGGTCACACTGCTCATTTTTTGCGTCGGGGCTCGGGGTATGGGCGCGTATTTCTGACACTTTTCACACCTGAGTACGAACGCTTTGGAGTCCTTTTGCATGAGGGGCCACCAATATCCGTGAGTCAAGGCTCGGTTTGCCAGCGATCTTCCCCCAGTGTGGCTCCCACACGTTCCCTCGTGTATTTCTTCCATGACCCTCACTACCATATCGGGGTGGACACAGAACAGGTAGGGCCTGGAGAAAGACCTCTTATAGAGTTTTTCGTTGGGGGATAGCCAAAATCCTAGCGCCTTTCTCCTTACTTTCTTAGCTTCTTTTTTATCATCGGGCAGGTCGTCAGAGAGATGGTATTCGATTATGGCGTCCATCCAACTTGGCTCCGGCGGGAGGTCGGTCACCACGTTGATCTTTGACTTGGCATCGATGCTGGGCGAGGGGACATACTCTACGGTGATGACCCTCTCCCTTTTATCGCTTATGGCCGATGCCAAGGTCGCTAGCGCATTAGCGTGAGAGTTCTCGTTCCTTATAACCTCCTGGTAGTCAAAGGTTTGGAGTATGCCGGAAGCGATGGCCACGTAGTTTGCCATTCCTTCATCCTTCGTTTGGAACTCCCCACTAATTTGGCTACTGACTAATTGTGAGTTGGTGTTCACTAGTATTTTCTTGACTCCAAGGCTTCGGGCAATTTTCAAGCCGGCGATCACGGCCTCGTACTCCGCCTCATTATTGGTGGCTCGAAAGCCAAGATGGATTGACTTCTCAATCACGTCATCTTGTGGAGACCGGAGTACAACGCCGAGGCCGGATCCCTTCTTATTGCACGCTCCTTGGTGCCGAGAGATGGAGTCGTTCCGTCCGCTATGGTGAATTCTGCTACAAAGTCGGCCAGGGCCTGGCCCTTGACAGACGTTCGTGGCTCATAGCGGATGTCGTACGCATTTAGGTGGCAGGCCCATTTCATCATGCGTCGAGACAGATCCCCCTTTTGGAGTATTTCCCGGATGGGCTGATCGGTATACACCACGATACTGTGTGCCGAGAAGTAGTGAGCTAGCTTTCGTGATGCCATAACGAGGGCTAGGACGAGATTTTCTAAGGGCATATACGTTGCCTCGGCGTCAAGGAGGGTATTTCTTACATAGATAGGCCTTTGCTCCATGCGGAGCTCTTTAATGAGGACGGTGCTGACGGCTATCTCATACACGGCTAGGTATAGGGCAAGGACATTGCCGGTGTCCGACTTGGTCAGTAGGAGCGCGCTTCCGAGGTAATCCACAAGCTCCGTGAACGCACTCCGGCATTCGTCGTTCCATTCGAATTTCTTTTGAGCCTTCAGAGCCGTAAAAAACGGCTTGCAGCGGTCCCCGAATCGGGCAATGAACCGGTTGAGGGCGGCGGCCATCCCGGCTAGCTTTTGAATGTCCTTTCTCTTTTCAGGGGTTCTCAAGTTCTTCAAGGCAGAGATCTGGGCTGGGTTCGCCTCTATGCCGTGGTGGGTTACCATGAACCCTAGGAACTTGCCAGCACCTACCCCGAAGGCGCACTTAGAGGCGTTAAGCTTCAGGCCATGACTTCGGATTGTTTCAAACACCACTCTTAGGTCGGACATGTGGTCCTCCTCCTGGGTGCTTTTTACCACCATGTCGTCTATATAGACCTCCATCGTCCGGCCTATGTTTTTATAGAATATCTTGGTGACCATTCTTTGATATGTCGCCCCGACAATCTTGAGCCCAAATGGCATCACTTTGTAACAGTAATTTCCCCTTGGGGTTATGAAGACAGTTTTTTCTTGGTCAGCCTCCGACATGGGTATTTGATGATAGCCGGAGCAGGCATCCATGAAGCTCATTATGGCGGCTCCGGTCGTGGAGTCCACTATCTGATCAATTTTAGGCAGGGGAAAGGATCCTTCGGACAGGTCCTATTCAGGTTCGTGTAGTCTATGCACACTCGCAGCTTTCCGTTCTTTTTGGGGACCACTATGGGGTTGGCGAGCCATCTAGGGTAATAGATTTCTCTGATGGCTCCGGCTAGCAAAAGCTTTTGTACTTCCTCGTTTTTGGCACTGGCATGCTCTGGACTAACACGGTGCCCCTTTTGCATTACGGGCTTGGCATCCGGATTGACGTTCAATTGGTGGTAGGCGAGGTCGGGGCTAATAACCGGCATTTTGCTCGGGGTCCATGCGAAATTTTCGAGATGCTGGAGCAGGAGCTCAACGAGACCGGTGATCTCGGGCTCACTTAATCTCGCGCCTACCATGAAGAAGTGTTCCTCGTCCAAACCTGGGATTTGGACCTTCAGCAACCCTCCCTCTACTTTGTCTTCGGCCTCCGGCCCCATTTTTTTGTTCAGTTCCCTCAGTAGCTTAGGGTCCTCCGTCTCTATATTCATGGCGCTATGAACCGGTACCGGTTTTTCGCCGGAGTACACGGCCATGGCACAGCTTTCCGAGACTTTTTGGTTTCCCGAGATGGTCTCGACTCCAGTCATAGTTGGGTACTTGACCTTTTGGTGCAGAGTGGAGGAGACGCCTTCTATCTCGTGAAGCCATGCATGCCCTAGTATGACATTGTAGACAGAGGGGACATCCACCACCGTGAACTCCACGCTCATAACCATGGTTCCCGTCTTAACGGGCAAGGTTACGTTCCCTCTGGGCTGAACAGCCTCAGAGTTGAATCCGTACAAGGGAGGAACGTTGGTTTCTAGGTGCTCCTCTTTGAGTCCCATTTTGCGAAAGAGGTCTCCAAAGAGTATGTTCACCGATGCCCCTTGATCGACCAGGATCCGCCCCATGGCACAAATGTTTACTTGGGCGGAGATGACAAGTGCGTCGCAGTGGGGCAGGTCTACTCCTACCAAGTCGAAGTCGGTGAAGGTAAGGTTCGGCTTGGAATCGTGCTTGCACTTCTTCTGGGGGCTCGGACTCTCGGCAAGGTAGACGTGTTGTTTCATCGCCGCCTCACGGGCCTCGGTCCTCTCCATTCCGATAGGGTTGAGTTTTTTTGGTCCAGAGTGAATAACCTGACAAGTCATCACCGGTGGGGGGAGGTCTGGTTGCCTTTCGTCGGTCCCTTCTCGACCTCGATCGGAGTCCCTTCGTGTCTTGACGTATTTATCCATCAAGGCATCTCGGATCCATCCTTCAAGCCTCGCCTTTAGACCATGACACTCGGCGGTATCGTGGCCACGACCTCTGTGATAATCACAGAATTTGTCATTGGGCCCGTGGGCCGGCTCGTTCCTGAGTGGGAGGGGCGAGGAGAAGAACGGTTCGTTCTCTATTTCACCGAGCAGGGCGGTCAACGGGAGGCGAAAGGTGGTAGAGTAGGCAGTTCTTTGGTCCGAGGGGCCAGTCTGACAGGGCTCCTCTCTTCTTCACTTGGGGGCCGGTTGGGGATTCCTTTCTGCCCGAGGCCTTCCCATCCTTTCCGCTATGGGGCGATCTCTTCGGGGACTCCTTATGACGGTCCTTTCCCGGGGCTGTTCGATGCTGGCGACCGAACGGATTGGTCCAACGGATCTCATGTCCTTCTCAATATCGACGTGCTGCTTTATCAGTGATCTAAGCCGTGAGACCGTGCTAGGAGGGGTCGCTATCATTTCGTTGCGGATTCTGCTTCATACGACTATGTTCTGCCTGAAGGCAGCTATGGCAGTAGAATCGGGGCATTCGGCACACTCCGCATGCTTTTGCCATAACCGATTATTGTAGCTCTCGAGGGTCTCTTTGGGTTGGGCCCTCACTTGATACAGTTGCTCCGGTTGGGCAACCCTTTCTTTCAAGTTAATGAATCGATGCGCAAAGTCATAGGCCAGGTCGTCCCAACAGTGGATGGAGTTGACGGGGAGGAACTGGAACCATTTACTAGCCAATCTCCCCAGGATGGCGAGGAAACATTTGCACATGAGTCGGTCCAGGTGGGACCAGTATTCATCTGGTACCGATAGTGCCGGAGATGAGCTTCTGGATTAGAGTCCGCATTGAAGATGTGGAGAACGGGGGCGGTGAAGTTTCCGGGGGGAGCACTGTATTCTATTTCATCAGAGAACGGGGTGCTACGGGTGGAGGCGACGATTTTCAATGCTGCCTCGTCGGCGGCATCGTTTCGGCCACCGCGACGGCCACGTCTTCGCGTCCGAGGAGGCTTGTCAGTTCGGGCTCGACTCGATTCAGGTCGCAAGTCGGGACTGTCATCCGGCCAGCGGAGTCGAGAGTGTATACTTCGCTCGTCGCCGTGACGAGAATCCCCTTCGTGGGAATGCCCCGACTCCTCGCCCCTAGTTGGCTCTCTGGGAGCATCTAGGGGGGGTCGTCGTGGGGGTCCCAACGGGGACATCACGCTTTTGACAGGGATGGGGCCCGGTTCGTCTTGGCTTGGACCGTGGGCGACGGGCTCGGGCTCCGGTGCCATTAGCGTGACTATCAACGTCTTCTGAGCCGCGAGGGCGACGAGCTCTTTTTCGTGGATATCGAGCATCATCTGCGTGAGCTCGGCGCGCGAACGGGGAGCTCCAGCTACCGTTGTTAGGGGAATGGGCTCCCTTACGGGCGTGGTTCTCGGGGTCTTATCAAAGGAAAGGGTCCTAGGCATCCCGAGAACGGGGGAGGGTCGAGACGACGGGGTGTCGAACCGATTATTGCCAGACATGTTTTATCGGGAACGGATTGTCAGAACTAACGCGTTTTAGTTTCCCACAAACGGCGCTAATTGGCGAGCCTAATTTTCTTCCTAGGCTCGGCTTAATCAACAGCACGCCTCCGTTTCATCAAGGGTGGTCAGCTTCGGTGACGGGGTCTTTCTCGTGCCTGCACAAAAAACGAACAGGGGCCCGGGGTTGGTACCAGGTTTTCCCTCTCCAACGATCAAGTCAGTATAGGGGAGACTGAAAGTAAGTATATAATGAAGGGTAAGGGATCGGGCCGGATACAAATCGTGGTATCGGGTGTCAGGGGCTGTATTTAGGCAGTCCGGGTTATTTCAGCTTTATCTCTCCTCTTCCTCTTTTTCTGTCCCCTTCTAAGTAGTATTAGTGGGGGTATTTATAGTGTGATCCAGAGTCGTAACAGCCCTTGGATCACTGTACTGTCAAGTACTAATCCAACGGTGTTAGGTCATTTATGACTCTGACAAGAGTACAGTTCTTTTCCGGGGCCCACATGTGATGGCCTGTGATTGAGCCACGTTGATGAAATGCTGAGGGGTCCCTCAAGGGAGCAGCAGCATTAATTGGGGAGGCGTACTTGACACGCTTCTTTAGGCCGGCCCAGACACAGCTCGGCCTCTCAAGGTCCGGGGTGATATGTCATCCATGGTTGGCACGGGCCCGGATAGACCGTTTCGGTGGTGGTATTGGTCCGGATGAGGGAATGCTGACATTCCCTCGCCACGAGGGCCTCCTATAGCTAAGTTCATTAATAATTCAAAATAGACTCCCAAGTGTCATACTGCTTGGTCTAAATGGTTGACACCCTAATATACCATGCTTATCAGCAGAGTTCGGTCCATGACGCATGCGAAGCAGTTTACCTCCAGACTCCAAAGTGAGGGTTATTAATTATCCAAAAAAAATAAAAACTCGCAAGTGCCAAAAAAGATAGTACCAAAATATACAAATAAAACAAGAAACGTTGGGATACTCTGGAGAAAAGCCTATATGAGTAGAAGTAAGGCATACTTTGTGCATGGGTTGTTCTTGTATTTTTCTACAGCTGTTTTCCCTGTTTCTTTCTTGATTTTCAGCTTTCTTTTTTGATGCCTTTTTTTTATTACATTACTCGTCTTTGAGCTTTAATGATTCGGACTAAGAAACGAAGAGGAAAATTAAATAAAGAAACTGAAATCGAAGCACCAGCTTAATCTTTAGTTACTAGATCTACGTAATTAACTTTTGAAATGGATCGTTTGGGCAGTTTAGGTACAAAATATTTGCATTCAAACCGGACCTCAACCTTCTCCACCTCAGAGCTGCTTTTTATGAGCATATTGGCGACGTGTTGTGGGCTCTAAGGGACTGTAGAGCGTCTCTCTCGGATGACCCCACTCATCAAGAGATGCTCGAGCTTCATACCCGGGTTAACAGTCTAGAGCCATGAAACCTTCGCTGGAAAAATGGTAAAAAAAACTGTGGGGAGATTCATCTACCTGTATTACATGTGTAGCGTACACTTTCTTTGGTCATTCCATAGATTCTGTAATATGTTGATCCTGTGCTTTTAACAAAGTTATATATATTTAGTTATAAAAAAAAGATACAAAATATTTGCATCCCAAAGTGATACGTTTCCCTACATAATGGACACTTATTAGTAACGGAAGGAGTATAATCTCTGAAGAATTAGATTATGTGAATTGAACACACATAATTAGAGTACGACCAGAGACAATTTGATTTATTCAGACATTCATCAAGGTAGCTTTTAGCTTTATTGCTAGAAAGTACATAGTAGGACATAAATTCAGACATTCATCAAGGGAACTCATAGTCTTCATGTTGAGCAGCACGGGGTATTATTTAGGTGTAACCGAAGACATAAATTGAGCCACTTCAGAAACCAATTGCCCCGATTCGGGCAAGTACCAAAAGACATAAAACGCGTGACACATGGATGGGTATTCCACTAGAGAAGCCTCTTTACCGGATTTTTTAAGCCAATGATAGTACCTTCTTTGCCAGTCCTGTAACGCATCTTGGCCACCTACAAACACAATGGTTGCAGGAAAGTTTTCCAGACCTGATATGTCAACAGCCCTGGGCCCACTCACATTCACCGCAGGATGGTCCCTACCCCCATTTTTCATATACTCGTCCTCTGGCAAAAACGCCTTCCACATCCAGTCTGTGCGCTCCACTGTCACCAGTTGCGTTAGCCTAAGCTCAGCCTCGGTCCGCTCCTCTCCCCCGAAAAAGGGCTGGATCGATATCACCCCAATCACCTTTGTAACACCCCGCAACAGTTAACAGTGCAAGCAAACAAAATACAAATTAAAGCTAGTAGTGAGCGCCAACCAAAGCATAAATATTGAGGTTGTTTGTAAACTAAAATGATATTACATGAATTGAGAGCCGGCCTACAAGTTTAGGACGCCTCAACCAAATAACTAAGTTTGGATTCATTTGACTATATCAGAAAACTAAACTATAACATAAAAGAGACAAACAAAGAAACGGAGGTGATAGGATTTGTCAAATCTCATGGCAAACAGGAAAGCGCTACGCCAACATAAACATTTAGTGATGATTTGTTCTACATTTATAAGGAATCCCAATTTTTCGTTTTTTTTTTTTTGTTCTCATTTGGGTGTTACCTGCTTGAGCTGGTAAAAAAAAAGCATTAATATCTGAAATTTCTATATTTCTAATTTAAGAAGTAAGCATTTTGGTAAATTAATGTGGGGTTGATGTCAAACTTTTGGGCCCATGCATATAACCACTACAAGTACTATGGTTGTTAAGATCTAAACAACATCTGTCTTTTTTTTTTTCCCTGGAAGCTAAGCAGTCACTATTCATTGAACAAAAGAGCAAGATTAGCACAAGTTGCTAATTCAAGAAAAATCCTAAACTAAGAATGTTTATAGTATTTACAAATGATTATTACAAAACAAATAGGCCTAAAACTAATCTTAATTTACACTGTTATCACGAGTTCACCAGAGAAACTCTGTTGGATAAACCACAACGCTCTCTTGATAAAAGAGTAAATAAAGCATGCGTAAGAAGGGAATATAACCATTAGATATGAATATTAGAGTTTCTTGCTAGAGTAACCAAGTGGTTTTATTTGAGTGAATGCTCTCTTAATTTAGTGGTTACAAAAACCACTCATTCTCCCCATTTATGTGGGTCTTTTAATTGTAAAAGAGTTACAAATTGCATGTTTTATAAAATAATGGTCTTGGTCCCTTTTTGGCCTAAGCCTTTTCCAAGACAAGTTTTACAGATGTCATCATGCACACATTCACACAAAAACACATATGCATACATATATAGAGAGAGAGTACCGCACCACCAACGGCCCAACCGTGGCTCGGTGCCGTTTCCGCCGAGTCACATGTGATAGACGTTGTACCTTGGAAACGAAGTGCCCCATTTAGCCAGAAGCAGAGGTGGCGGGGCAAATATCGTTTAAGGGAAACTGCTTGCAGTTAACTCGTCTCGGACTTTAGTCCATTTCGGTATCATTTACTTTATTTTATGTTAAATCTTGTAATTGATATTTATGTATTTGAGTAAACCATTTTCTGTTTATTTGTCCATTTCTTTTCCGTAGAAATTATTGTGTTTATTTACAACGTACCCAACATTCTTAAACGCTATTCTTTTATGTTTCGTACGTTAATACAATAATTTCGGTGTATGGATCATACAGAAAATTATTTCTTTCTCCGTAATCGTTCTTAGTAAAATCATTTTCTCTTAATTTTTGGTTTCGGGAATTTGATGTTTACGGCTATAATGGTTTCAGATTGTTATATCATGTTTTAATTTTGTTTGGTAGTTTTTGATATAATTCTTTGGAAAAATCTTTTATTGAGAAATTTGCTTTTAATAAATTGATCTTTCCGGTTGAATTATCGAAAACATTTGGATTGTTTTAATCTTGGTGATTCATTAGTATGTACAAAATTGTTGAATAACCTTAATATATGCATGATCTAATTAATTTATTAACTTTTGTATATGTTATAAGCCAAATGTATAATTCTTGTATGAATTGGTTTAGATGGGTATTTGTCAATTTTCTTGTTAAGACCATACTTCCTAATCGGAAGGCAGTGGCTTGTGTTGCATGCATTTGAATTTTATATTTTGTATTTTATAAATACTACATGTTAATATGTTTTGGGTGTATATATACTTCTGCCATTGGAATAATAAAACCATCTCTTTCCAATATATTTATTCTCAGCTTTTCAACGACTTTATTTGCTTGTAGCTTTCAGGTTCTTGCATTGAATTTGTTGGTCAGATTAAACATAGTTTTTCCAGGTCTCATATATGTCAAATAGTGAGATAGACAGACTTGGAAGGATTTGCCTTTATTTCCTAATTGGTACGAATGTGTACTGTTTGGGGTTAGAGTTATAGAGTATTATATTAAATGGGTAATTGGTATTAAGTTACAGAGTATGTGATACTGAGTCTGTGTAACCGTTTAAGGTAAAGAAAAATTAGAGTTTAATTTTTGGACTTAAATGGTAATTAATATTGGTAGTAAATGAGTTATTTAGTAGTAAACGGCTAATTAAATGCTTTATGAGTTACATTCTGGAAATGGTGGCCCCATTTATTTGATTTATGAAATGTTTTTGGTGTTGTTGTTACTATAATAAATAATGATGTTTATTTTATAGTGAACCTTTTTATTTACATTTACATGAGTAATCTGGTTAGAGACTAGATTGTATTGTTAGTTTATTTTACATGTTTTTTGGTTTCATGTTAATAAAATTACTAACAATTTCCAATGAGTTTTTTATGTAGACATGGATCTTTACATGGAATTGGAGGATTGGTGATTATTTGAAACAGTTCTAGTAAAAGCCATTAAATTGGGGATTACGACAGAACTGGTTTCGAAATAGTTCTTGTAAAACCATTTTCTGATTTTCAGAATTTGGGGCTTACGACAGAACTGGTTAAATTCTGAGATTGTTCTGTGTAAAATCAGATTTATCTGGTGTTTACGGCTGAATAAATCTTTCAGAATTTGATAATCTTTTTCGGGAATGAACTAGAATACTCTTGCAAAATCAGTTTCTTGAAACCATGCGTGTTTATAGAAATTTGGTGTTTGCGAAGGAGGAGTTTTAGTTTCATTTTTTGAAATTAGATTGTGCGTGTTTGTTATTTGAGATAACAAACAGTTTCCTGCGGGAAACGTCCGGAACACAATGAGTGCTGGAACTGACCAGAACATTGTGGGTGCCGGTGTAACTCCTATTAATTTTGCATGAGTGCATATTAATGACGGGGGTTACTAATTTTAAACGACCATTATTAAATACATTTATGTGGTGAAATAATGGGTCGTAACTCCTTTTAGTTGTGATTTATTGCAATTTAATTTGTAGGGTTACAAATTTTGTAACGGTGATCATTAATGAGATTAATGACGAGTATTTATAACTTCTTATTAATTGTGCTTTAATCGCAATTTAATTTGGAGAGTTATATATTATTGTAACGACAGTCGTTGTTGGCATTTATGGAGAGTTTTATTAGCTACCTACGAATTGTATTGACGAGTCGGTTACATATTTGGATGAAAGTTTATTTAATAACAAACTTTATTCATACAAGAGCAAATAATTTGATGATAGACAAATTATAAATGACCGTTGAGTTTTATTTTAAGAATAAACAAATATCGGCTAATTTATTATTTTGTTGAAATATTATCTTATTAATTTGCTGAAAGAACATTTAATAATTTGTTGAAATTAACATTTTATTTATTTGTTGGAAAAACATTTAATATTTTGTTGAAATAACATATTATTAATTTGTTAGTAAAACATATTGTGAATATGTTGAGCTTGCTATTATTGAGAATAGTAATTTAGTAATATTATATTACTATTATTGGGGGAGAACCCCAAGGGTCCCACAAATGTGGGGGTAACCCGTTGATCATGTAGATCGAGAATTTAAACGTACCCCATAACGTCTGCGGGCGAGTGGGAGAATATCTAACGGTTTATTGGTATAGATTTAAAATGTCTAAAATAAATGATATTGTTCATTTACCATCTTGAAACCGATTAAGTTTCTCTATAACAGTATGCATGTTATGAGTGAGGACAAAGGGAATGCATGAACTGTGGGGGCGTTAATGTGTGGAAACATTTTAAATGTTTGGACATCCACTAACAAGTGCAAGCATACAAATCTGAATCATGACTAGTGGTTTTGAAACCTAAAGGGCAATAGCCTTTCGGTAGCCAAAACACTAGGATCAAATTGTGATAAGCTTGCTTGTTTGTGGCAATACATGAGTGACTATTTGTTCAAAATGAGCATTTTAGTCGATACTCTTGTGGTCAATAATGACATGTTGAATTATTCAACCAAGTCACTGATTTGACATGATATAGTAGGTGATGAAAATATAAAAGTTTAAGTGTTTTATTTTTCTAAATCTATTATTTAAATTGAAACACAAATATGAGTTTGTGTTTGAAGCAATGTATTGCTAAGTCTTCAGTTCGAAGTTTTCGAACGGAGTACATAACCAAATGGTTCGATGCATTTGAGATGAGTGCAAAACCAAGAAGGGTTTAAAAGATATTTCCTCAATTTATTGATGGATATATTAAACACTGATATGTCTACTTGATGAGAAGTAAAGATAAATCAGTCGAGATATTCATTCAAGTAGGAATGAATGCATGAATTCTATTGTTGAGGATTAAGACTTATCAGAAAACATGTTTAATCATGGGTGTTCTGTTGTGTTAATCTACCAACTTTAATCCAATGATTAAGTGTTAATCATTAAATGATAGACTATTTTTGGAAGTGTTAGATATTGTCTAACTAGTTCCGAAATGGTATATTCACATATACATGATCAGTGTGATTGAAATGGTGAACATGAGACACCGTTCGCACAATTGTGTGGTTAGAATGTCATGTTGATAAGTTCAGGGTTAAACTCTGAATTTGTGCGGGAAGTGAGCTTTCCGCAAGGTATGTGTTAAACAAACTACCGCTTAGAAAGTTAGACCAAACAGTCAGAATTATAGAAGGCATGGTGCCTGACTATAAGTTAGTGAAAGTTTGGTGCTACCTAAGAAAGGTCTCAATCTTGTTCCTTGAAGGATTTGGATAGGATCGAAAACGGTAGATTGTGTGTTCATCGGATAAGCACAAAATATAGTGCTGGTCGGTTTCTAGTGCATAAGGCATATGACTTTAAAGTGCATATAGAACATTGTTCTATGCCCCAGAAGCATATTTTCAAAAGGAGAAGTTTTCCGCAAAACTCTAACGCCTGGCGAGTGCGACCAATACGTTGAGGGTTCGAAGCACTACGCTACCCAAGACAAGTGAACACTCAAACGGTGCTGGGAAAATTTGGAAAGTGAATCTTTTAAGGAAGATGAAGTGCATCGGCATGGTAAAAGGGTAAGCAATGAAACTTCCTTTGTCCCTTGACCTTCATGAGTGAAGGTGAATCGACGACATTGAAATAATCAATGTTTTTCCATATAATGTGTATATGGAAAGATGTCATCAACAATGAGGTTGATAGGCACGTGAGAAATAAAGTCAATTACTTTAAGTAAAACTGACGGTTTTGATAATTTTAATGTCTATACTCTAATCTCTATAAAAAGGACGCATCATTAATTAATGAGAACATGTGTTTTATAAATGGAGATCTAGAGAATTAGGAACAACCCATTGGGTCGTGGTTCCGTGTAAAGTAAGCCAAGGTGCAAAAACTTGTTAAGTCGTTATATGGACTAAAACAAACACCTAACTTATCATAAGTAGTCTCTTGTGCGTTAAGAACTGCACTAGACCAGTTATAGCCAACTCAGTGAGCAGACTCAGTAGGTTTGCCAATGAGGCTTCTCAGATACATGAGGTATCCTGCCAATCATGAACTGCGTTATACGAGATGTCCAAAAAGTTTGGAGGGTATTTACATACCAAGTGTATCTCGAACTTTAACAGTACAAGGTCCATTAGTGGATATGTTTGTACTTAAAGAGGTTGCAGTCTTATGGAGGTCTGCAAAATAGACCTGCATAGTTGGAGAAACTGTAGAGTTAGAATTCATAACGTTGAATCAAGCTACAGAATAGGCAGATTGGCTGAGAAGTCTTGGGAGGTATTCCAAGTGGCCAAAATCTGTTCCCGCAATAAACGTGTACTGCTGCAGTCAGTCAGTTATTAAACGGGGTCAGAATAATTTGTATAATGGAAAGTCCCGACAAAGTCATGATATATTCGTCGGAGACACAAATCCGTAAGAGGAATTGCTAGCAAAATTGTGGTATCCATAGACTTTGCAAGGTCTAAGGATAATAATGCGGATCCATATACAAAATGCTTGACTCGTGGAGGAGTCGGAACATCATCGAGGGAAATGGGGGTTGAAGCCCAATAAATTGGAAACCTTCACATAAGCTACCCAACCTGTACTGGAAATTTCAGTCTCGGGTTCAATGGGAAAACTGAACTGTGCGGGTTACCGAACAAAGCACTCGAGAACATAAGTTCTCAGCCCATTTCTATGATGAAAGAGTGATAGACCTGTACCATTTTAAGGGTGAGCATGAGGCTCTTAATGAATCAAGTATCTCGAAGGTCGAGTGGGGTGAGTCAGGACACCTTTGACTTGAAAATCACCTATAACGAGTGTGTATGGCCGATACTATGTGATGAGCTAGGGCTAAATCGCTAGAGCACTCGGTTGAATTTGCCAAGGCAGTCCAGGGCCAAATATGGACAACAACCAAAGGGCTTAGTAAGTGGTGTAGAGAGGACACTGTGTGAGTATTACCCTGGTATGCACAAACACTAAAGGGTTCAAGGCTTTAAGGCTACCCAATAGTAGCATATCAGATTTTACATCACTATGGCAGGTTCAAGGCGCGCTACCTGTCCTTATGCAGTGAATTCTCGTGGTTCTCTCGATTGCATTTAGTTGCACGTTGCATGTTTTAGATCGCATTCATGTGGGGGATTGTTGGAAAAAAACCAAGTGGTTTTATTTGAGTGAATGCTCTCTTAATTTAGTGGTTACAAAAATCACTCATTCTCCCCATTTATGTGGGTCTTTTAATTGTAAAAGAGTTACAAATTGCATGTTTTATAAAATAATGGTCTTGGTCCCTTTTTGGCCTAAGCTTTTTCCAAGACAAGTTTTACACATGTCATCATACACACATTCACACAAAACACATATGCATACATATATAGAGAGAGAGAGTACCGCTCCACCAACGGCCAAACCGTGGCTCGGTGCCGTTTCCGCCGAGTCACATGTGATAGACGTTGTACCTTGGAAACGAAGTGCCCCATTTAGCCAGAAGCAGAGGTGGCGGGATAAATATCGTTTAAGGGAAACTGCTTGCAGTTAACTCGTCTCGGACTTTAGTCTATTTCGGTATCATTTACTTTATTTTATGTTAAATCTTGTAATTGATATTTATGTATTTGAGGAAACCATTTTCTGTTTATTTGTCCATTTCTTTTCCGTAGAAATTATTGTGTTTATTTACAACTTACCCAACAAATATAGCTGAATGACTCTCTCGCCAGTATAAAACTTGCTTGCATGGTTACAATTTGGAATCCACTTCTGTTAAAGTTATGATGGTAATTTTTTTATATTTTTTGAGTCCATAGATCAACAGCTCAAGTGATGGACTTAAAAGCGAAAGCAAAGCAAAGAGACAAAAGAAAATTAAAAAAAAAACGAAAGAGTCAAAAACGAAATGATCAACTATATATACATCACAATTGGACTAGTTTGATCTACTGTACAGAGTAGATTTGGTTCAACAAGAGACCGGACTTTGATCCAAATAAATTGCAGTGTTTTAAAAATCGCGCTTTTAAAGCGCGCGATAAAACGTTTTGCAAAAAGAAAATGCCTACGCTTTTTTGCTGATAAAACGCTATTAATGTGTTTTTTGCCCTAAAAAACACGCTTTTCATGATTTGAAGTTTCTAATATTATTATTTGGCTAAAAAACTACGAAAACGACACTAGTTTAGGGTTAACAATTTTATGAAAATCATAATTTCAAACAAATTCTACCACATGTGCTATTGATACTTAATCGCTCATTTTGACGAACTACAACATTTGAACATTTTAAGTAATAGAAGACTTAAATTTGTTTGTTTTTTGCTATTTATGAAATATTCCAATTTTTCTTATATAGAAAATCGTAAAATGATGTTTTCAAAATATATATTAAACATGTATATTTTTTAAATATTTCTAACATGTATATTTTTCTATTATAAAAAGTTTACGCTTTACGCTTTAAAGTTACGCTATTAGTGATAGCAATGATCTATTGTTCATCGCTCAACTGGATGGTTCAGTCAGCATTTTATGGCTTTACTATCCAATCGAAATTAGTAATCAAATGGCCCAAAAAACCACTATATCCCAAATTGAGAAGTAGTTGGAGACGTCTTCGTGTTAAAGATTTGATTTTTTTAATGCAAACTTTTAGTTTAAGTTCATTAAGCACCTCTGAAATTTGTCATTTTGATATTGTTGGATTGACACCAATGGGGAAAAAGTTCATGAATGATTTTTATTTTTATTTTTATTTGTTCGATTGAACTCTATTTTTTAGTCATTCGACTAATCAGGTTAAATTATTTTCGTTTGCTATCAATACTTTCAACAAGTTCACCTCATAGTTTAGAAACACAATCCAATCTAATTCCGAGCTTGTTGTGATCCTCTCACCGGGCTTGGGGCTCCTCCTTCCGTTAAGGATGTTCTAAGTTTGCAAATGACGTTTTTATAAATAAATAAAAAACAATTTTTTTAGGGTGAACCATTTTCACAAATAGATTAGATGGGGACGGTGAATCCCTTACCTTCAATGTGGAAAAGGTCGACTGGGGGGACGAGGCTCGTACCGCTACATGGTGAGCAATGTTAGCACCGGCACTGTCCCCAGCAAGAAAACAACGGGACATATCAACATTCTCCGGCATCGCGGCCATCCCCTTCTCTTCATCCAAGAACTTCAATACATCGAACCCATCATCAAACTGATCCGGATACCTACAATATGCCAAGGGTCTGTCACATTTGATACTTTATTTTTGTATAAAGTTTGTGTTTACGGAGTGTGTTGGGCTTCGGCTTTAGTTAAAAGGTTTCTTAAAAAAACTTGCTTTTCAAAATAGACCAGATAAAAAAGCTAGCTTTTTACCAGATAAAAAAGCTAATAATACAAACACCCATAGATTTTTAAAGAAAAAAAAAACACATTCGGAATAATGCACTAAAAATAAATGTTCAGAAAGTTGTTTATGACATCACATTTCATACATTTACAAGTTTGTATAAATAAAGTAATGGTGTGTACAGAAGTTAGTAATTTTTAACCTACCTGTGCTCAGGTGCCAGCCTATAGTCGACTGAGACGACAACAGCTTCGAGCTCATTAGAAAAACGAGTACACACTCTGTGGTAGGATCTAGAGTTAGCTGAGAGGTAAGCAAACCCACCACCATGGAAGAACACAATGAGTGGGAGTGAGGATGAAGTTGTTGTTGTGTTAGGCTTGAAAATACGGAACCATAGCTTTCTTGAAGGGTCCACGGTGACGTCTTCGGAGAAGGGTTTAGTAGCTGGTGATTTTGGGTTGAAGATGTTTGCAATGGTGCGGTTCATGGTCCCGTCATGTCTGCGTGACGAGTCTGTGACCAATGAGATCACTCGGAGGGTTACCCGAGTTATCCATGGGAGCTCACTACTGCTTTTGCTTGTCATCACGTTTACTTTATATTCTGTGTCTTTAAGTTTTTCTCTCTATCTATACATATCAAGAAACTCGCTACCCCACTTGTTTGTTATTTATTACCTTTGAGGTTGTCGAAATTTTAAAGCAACTTGTCAGTTTGTAATCAATCATAATTTGACACGCCAGTTTTTATTTTTTGGAAATGTAAAGGGCACCCTGTACAGGATCACCAAAAAATATTACCAAACATAGGTTATGTCTAAATAATAGTTAAATAAAGAAAAATTAATATTATCGATATATATTTGAATTAACACTAAATTATTTCTTTTCTTTTCAGAAAAGAGTGTTGCGTCCACTGTTAACTTTCGAAAATCTTTTTCGATGAGAAATTTACTTAGACTTTCGTACCATACTCGAGGTGTTTGCTTCAAATCCATGAATGGCTTTTTTGTTTAAATACATGGTTTGGAAAATCCTTTTTTAATAAAATCTGAAGGTTGTTCAATGTTAAACTTTTTCATTGACCATAAAACTTTTTCATTGACCATTTGGAAAAACACAAAGTTTAAAATGTTTGTTAAATGCATAAGCTAAAAGCATGGGAATTGCCTTAATGTATAGAGACTGTTTTTTTTTGCTTTTGGCTCGAATGTTGTTGTGGTGGTGAAAAATGTATAAAGACGTGCACAATAAGCTTGTTTGAATGCGTATATTTGTACTAAATAATTCTAGTGGGAGAACTCTGTGATAACAAATTTACAAAGTTTAGAAGTACAAGTTGATAATAATAGTTTTTTTCAATAACGGTGATAGTGAATAAAGTTTGTTTGCCATAGTTAAAAAGCATAAAAGGAGATTCAAGCTAAAAGCTTTTCAATAATGGTACTAGTGAAAATGGTACAACTTTTGTAGTTTAGTGATAACAAACCAAAACACCCCCACCCACCCCCACAAGAGACAGTTCGGTGATATTTTGTTAACGTGGTAGCTTGGATTAGGTGTGGGATAGGGACGCGAGTCGATTAGTAAACTTCAATAAATATCCCGATCTAATGTAGCTCTGACGTGGGAAACAAATCATTTCGATCTCGTCGCTGTTTGAGTATTTTTTTTTTTTTAGTGTTCTCTCTCTTTAACCACGCAAAATTTCTTATATCCTATATTTTTTTCTCTAAATATTTGTATTATCATCACAATTTATATCATATTTTTTTACTCTATATTTGTATTATCATCACAATTTATAACGTATCACACGCAACACGTGGGTATCATTTACTAGTATATATATATAAGCCAATTCAAGAAAAAGTGAGACCGTCAAATTTTGGCAAATTTTAAAAAAAATGTCAATACCCTTTTTTACTTATTACTCATTTACCTTTATTCAATTCAAAATATAAACAACACACAAAAATCATGATATTTTCAAAACAATTATAATAATATAACAAACAAAATCGTTTTACGTGTATTTTGTATAACAAAAATATTATATTACTCATGATTTTTAATTTAATATATTCATTCAATAAATATACATTTTAAAAATTTATTTATCCGGATCATACATATATCACGTGCCCCACGCGTTGCGTGTGCGGCACGTAATGCAATAAAAATATAGAAAATATGTATAGTTATGATATAAATATGTGAATAATACAAAAAAAAAAAACATAGTTTAAGATTTAAAATAATGTTTGGTTGTTAAAGAGAAATAAATAGTTTTATTATTTTTTATTTTTTATATTTTTATGGCAGTATGGTATTATTTTTGGAAAAAAATGGCTAAATTGGACAGTTTCATTTGAATTGGATTGACTTATTACAATAGAATGATATATACTCATATATAACGAATGAGTTTTAGGAAACTAAGCTAGGACAATTTGTTTGTCGTTAACGGGTTGCCTCCGGCTCGAAAATTTGATTACCATATTAGGCTTAAAGATAAAACTGCACTTATAAACCTAGCTCCTTATAGGTATGCCCTCTAAGTATACATATATTTATAAGTATACTACATTACTAATTATCGACTAAAATCAACCGTATAAGTTCCATTATATCACCAATTTACCTTAAATATGAGCAAATTGTTTTAAAATTGTACACGCATCAGTTTTCTTATCCATTACCTTAAATATACATGAACTCAAATATATCTAAAATATAATGGATCAAGATGTTCTCTTATAATTAAAATAATAATTTATCTCTCTTACTTTTTCTTCTCTCTTCTTTATTTGTACTTTTCACATATAAATTAATAAAATAATAAAAAGATGAGTTGTATAGTTGTGATAGAGAAGTTGATAAAAAAACTGATAATTTGTATAATACAAAACGTTTTCTTATAAGTTGTAAAAGTGTACTTTTTATTTTAAATATGAAAAAACGTCTAAGTTATTTAATATGGTTGTTCTAGTAAATTAATTTGAGTTGAAAAAAATTGATAGAATTATATTAAAATATAGTAATATTTAGTTATGATAAAAAATTTGATAGAGAAGCTGAAAAATGTATAAAGTTAAACTGCTAGCCTAAAAATATTAAAGTGATACTAATTAATTTAAATATAAAAAAAATTATAAGAAAACTGATCTGTTTAGTCTTACCTCAACTCAAAAAGTATATAACTCATTATAAACTTAGCTTGGTGGCCTTACTTGAACTTGTTATTACTATAGACAACTCTAATTCTGTTCTCAATAAGTTGTGTATGGATAATATTGTTTCTAAAATGACGCCGGTAATGGTAAAATTTGGATTCTTTACCTCAAAGTTAGGTAAATTAAGAATTGCTCCATCAAAACAAAATTATTAAGTATTGGTCATCCTATAAAATTTTATTAAGAATTAGTCCGTTATTCGTAAAACTAATTAAGGATTTGTCCACCCACATAATTATCCAATAAAAATAAAAAAATGGAAAAAATAGAAAAAATAGAAAACATAAAATAAAAATGGAAAAAAATCAGAAAAAAATTTAAAAAATGAAAAAAAACGAAAATACCAAAAAAACTAAAAAACCTTTAAAAAAGTCAGAACCCGAAAAAATGGTAAAAATACCAAGAAAAATCCAAAAAACCAAATTCACAAAAAAATGAAAAAAATTTCAAAAAAACCGGGAACCCGAAAAAACCCAAAATTAGTAAAAATAAATAAGAAAAACCCTAAAAACCCAAAATCACAAAATAATGAAAAAACGTTCAAAAAAGTCGGGAACCCAAAAAAAACCCGAAAAATGGTAAAAAAATAAAAATAAAAACTAAAAAATTGAATTTTTTTTTTAAAAAAAGTCGAAAAAAACCGGAAAGTCCAAACAATGTTAAAAACTTTAAAATAACTTGCAATTGTTTTCAAATGACTCAAATTGACTTTAAATGACTCAAAAATGATTTAAAACGACTTATACTGTTTTTAAAATGACTTAAAATGACTCATATTGTTTTTAAAATTATTCAGACTGTTTTTAAAATAACTTAAAATGACTCAGATTGTTTTAAAAATGACTTAAAACGACTCAGACTGTTTTTTAAAATGACTCAGACTTTTTTTAAAATAACTTAAAACCACTAAAACTATTTTTAAAATAACTTAAAACGACTCAGATTGTTTTTAAAATGACTTAAAATGACTCATACTGTTTTTAAAATGACTTAAATCAACCCCGACTGTTTTAAAATGACTTAAATCGACTCATACTGTTTTTAAAATGACTTAAAACGACTCATACTGTTTTTAAAATAACTTAAATCGACTTAGACTGTTTTTTTTTTGTATTTTTGGAATTTTGTTGATTTAGATTTATTGGGATTTTTAAAATTTTATTCATGTTTTTTCGGGCTTTTGCCTCTTTTAATTTTTTTTGGATTTTTTCAGATTTTTTTTTTAATTTTTTAATTTTTTAATTTTTTCTTATTTTTTACATTTTTATTGGTTAGTTAAGAAAAATTAACCAATCGTTAATTAATTTCAGTTTCATAGATTAATATTTAATTAAGTTGTAGATAAGGTAACAATCCAAAATTTACCCTAAATTAAGGATTGGTCCATCAAAACAAAATTATTTAAGTATTGGTCACCCTATAAAATTTAATTAAGAATTGGTTCATTATTTAGAAAAGTAATCGAGGATTGGTCCACCCATCTATTTACCTAATTAACGATTCTGTTGTGTCTTTAACTGTGCTCAATATTATTGATTCTAAGGACATGTGGATCTCTTTTATTTATGTTAAAATGTACTTACTATGAAAGAAGGAAATTATGGTCTCATCTGCTTTCTCTTAATATTAATGGGCCTTTGTTTGTGGTAGGAGACTTCAATACAATTGTTAGGGATGAGGAAAAGTTAGGTGGCCAGACTAGAGTGGCTGCCGATAAAAATGATTTTATTCATGGTACTGAACTTATTGATGTACATTATACTGGTTCCAAGTTTAGTTGGATGAGTCATAGAAAATGGTAATGTTATTTTAGAGAGATTAGATTTATGTAATGTTAGTTGGATTCACAGTTGTTCATTTAGAAAAGAACTGTTTCTGATCATGCTCACTTGTTTTATATTTTTAAGAAGAATATCTTCAATGGTCCTTTTATGTTCAGATTTCAAAGAATGTGGACTTTGCATGATTCTTATAATGACTTTGTAATGAATAATTGGAATAAAACGTGTTGTTTGTCTAGCTTGGATAGATTTGTTTTCAAACTAAAGAGCCTGAAATTTGCCCTTAAATCTTGGAATTATGAAGTTTTTGGTAATGTGTTTAGTAAGGTTGCTTCGGAAAAAGATCGACTTCTTTATGCTGAAACCGCTCTTAATACTGATAACTCTTCTGCTAGAGGTCTATAATTCTTTTTTGACTAATTACAATAATGTTATTATTCAGGAAAAGATTTTTGTTAAACAAAAAGTGAGGATCAAATGGTTAGCTGAATGGAATAAGAATACTAAGTTTTTTCATCACATGATACAACATAAACGATCTCAACGTAAAATTACTCATATCACTTTGGAGGATGGTACAATCCTTGATTTTGATCCAGACATTAGGGCAAGTGCCGTAGATTTTTATAAGAACATTCCTACTGCCACTGATATAGATAATATGATTTTATTCGGTCTTTGGTTACTAATGATGATAATATTAGTCTTGAGGCTATCCCCTCTATGGTTGAACTTAAAGCGGTTGTTTTCTCTATCCCTCTTGACTCAGTTTCAAATGGTTTCAGTGCTAGTTTTTTTACTAAATCTTGGGATGTAATTACGGAGGATCTTCTTTCTGCTACAGTTTTCTTTTTTAACGGTAGTTTAACCCCTGCTAGTTTTAATGCTCCTGGTATTACTTTTATTCCTAAGGTCAAATACCCTATCAATTTTACTCAATATAGACCTATTTATTTACTCTCTATCCTAAAACAATGGCCAATAGACTTTATGTTATTCTCCCTAAACTTATTACTCTGGGTAAAAGAGGCAACCTAATCCAGACAATGTTGATTTCCGTGTACGAAATAACAATTAAACAATAATAAAGGACTAAACAAAATAAACAAAACAAGTGTAATCTTTATTAATTTCGAATTACAAAGGAAATTACTGATTACAACATGTAGGCATTGAATAATAATTAAATCAAACGTTATTCAGATTATTATTAATTAATAATATGATGTACTGAATTGCAATAAATAGAAACTGCCGGACTGGAAAGTATAAACTTAACAGCCGGACTGTTCTGATTGAAATTGAAATAACATGACTGAATTGAAACTATTCTAATTACAGAATTAAATTACAGAATTGAAATTACAGAATAAAACAGTACTTTAAAGAAATTACAGAAAGGTAAATACAAAATTGAAAAGCTACAACTACGTACATCAAATTAAAATACTGAAATAAAATGACAGAATTGAAAAGACAAAAATATAAATTACAGAATTGAAAAAACGTTAATTAAAAGACAGAATTGAAAAAGACGAGGCGACTATAAACAGTCTGCCCTTAACCGATATTCGTCCAACCACCTTGATGTTTCTGGTTGCGTTGGCGCTTCGATCCCAATATACAACGTCTCGGATGACTCGCCGGAAACTAACGACGAGTCAAGGTCGAGGTTTTGGTGGGTGGTTCTCTCTGTTTCTAATATGCTATGTGGAAAAAAATGTATGCTGTTTTAGAGAGAGTGAAATCGTATTTGAATGAGAGGGGGAGGCTGCCTCTTATAGAGGATTCTGAAACCGTAGCCTTTAATGTGGCCATTCAATTCTGGGAGTTACATCCCCAGAATCCGCCTCCATTATTGCAGGAGTTACACCCTTGCTGGAACTTTAGGGACTACTCTTGTAAATATACAAAAGTCCCTTTTTCAGTTTAGTACAAGACCCAAGACCCAAGACCCAAGACCCGAGACATTCCCCAAATTCCAAATCCGAAATCCCAAGGCCCGTGGCCCGCATCCCGCGTCCCGTGACCCGAGGCGAGTCCGGAGTCCCGAGATCCGAGCGAGCGCGCACGTGTGTGGTACACACTAACACACTCATGGGTATGTGGACATGATAGTTTAACAATTACATGTGATGGACTTGTATTTATATTGTAAAAATCACTCTTGATTTCACAATGTGGGATAACCCTTATGGTTTAAATCCAATTTCTTTTTCCATTTTCCAGCATTGACTTTTATACCTCTTTCGAGTACCAACCTTCGAGGCCAATTATCATTCACACCCATTCTCCGAATAGGTCATGCGATATACCATTGCAAAGCTCGTCGCACGAGCTACTCAAACGCTTTGAGTACGACCACAGAAATTCTGAGTTGTCGCATCGAATATTGACTCAAAGATGGTCCCTGACCACTCGAAACACCCATGTTTAAAACATTTTTTCCAACAATCCCCCACATGAATGCAATTGGCTTGAAAGCCCATGCCTTAAATGCAAATTAAGAGAACCGCAAAAGTTCACTGTTTAAGGTCAGGTAGCGCGTGCCTTGAACCTGTTGTAGCGTAGTTTCATCCGGAATACTGCTATTAGGTAGCATAAATGCTTTGAACCCTTTAGTTTTGTGTATCCCATGATGATACCCGCACAGTGCCCTTTCTACCCACGTACTAGGCCCTTTAGTTGTTGTCCATATTTGGCCTGGACTGCCTTGGCAACTTCAACTGAGTGCTCTAGTGATTTAGCCCAAGCTCATCACATGGTACCGGCCTTACACACTCGTTATAGGTGGTTCTAAGTCGAAGGTGTCCTGAATCACCTTACTCGACCGTCGAGTTACTTGGATGATTAAGAGCCTCAAGCTCACTCTTACAATGGTACATGTCTATCACGCTGTCATCGCAGAAATGGGCTAGTAACTACAGGTTCCTGAGTGCTTTGTTCGATTGACCTCACAGTTTAGTTTCCCTTTGAACCTATCAGGAAATATTCCGTTTAGGTTGGGTTGCCTATGGAGGGCCCACCAATTTAATGGGCTTTAATCCCATTCCGTTCGATGACGCCTCGACTCCTACCTGAGTCAAGCCTTTTGTTAATGGATCCGCTATATTTTCCTTTGATCTCACAAAATCTAAGGATACCACACCATTGGATAATAATTCCCTTACGGATTTATGTCTCCGACGTATATGTCGAGACTTTTCATTATACATATGATCCTGAGCCCGCACAATAGCTGATTGACTATCACAATCCATGCTTATTGCGGGAACAGGTTTTGGCCACATTGGAATTCCTTCCAAAAGACTTCTCAGCCAGTCTGCCTCTTCGGTTGCTAAGTCTAACGCTATGAATTCAGATTCTATAGTTGACCTTGCAATACATGTCTGTTTGGAGGATCTCCAAGGCACAGCAGCTCCTCCCATTATAAACACATATCCAATCGTGGACCTTGTGCTATTGGAGTCTGATATCCAGTTGGCATCTGAGTACCCTTCCAGTACCGCTGGATATCTGGTATAGGGCAGCCCGTAATCAGCTGAAAACCTAATATATCTGAGAAGTTTCATTATGGCCTTCCAGTGTTCATCATTCGGATTGCTGGTGTACCTGCTCAGTCTATTCACTGAGTTTGCTATGTCTGGTCTAGTGCAATTCATTACATACATGAGACTGCATATGATTCGAGAGAATTCCAATTGATTCACACTCTTACCGAAATTATTTTTCAGGTTACAGTTGAACTCAATTACGGTTCTAGACATCTCCTTACTGCCCTTGTCAAACTTTTTTAGTACTTGTTTAACATAGTGACTTTGTGACAATGCATACCCCTTTGATGTTTTGGTAATCTTCATAACAAGTATTACATCAGCTATACCCAGATCCTTTATATCGAAGTGTTGTGACAACATTTTCTTTGTGGAGCTAATTCTATCAATACTCCCAATTATAATCATGTCATCCACATAGAGACAGACTACAACACAGTCTCTTCCACTTCCTTTAGTGTAGACACATTTATCGCGCTCATTAATGCGAAAACCGTTTGATACCATAATTTTATCAAACTTCTCGTCCCATTGCTTTGGTTCTTGTTTGAGTCCATATAGAGACTTTACAAGTTTGCACACTTGGTGCTCTTTACCAGGAACTAAAACCCTTCCGTTCGTTCCATGTAAATTTCTTCTTCTAGTTCTCCATTTAGAAACGCCGGCTTTACATCCATTTGATGTATTTTCATATCAAACAAAGCTGCGAGAGCAATGACAATTCAGATTGACGTTTTCCTAGAGACAGGAGCATACGTGTCAAAATAATCGACACCTTCAGTTTGCCTGAAGCCTTTTACTACAAGTCTCGCCTTGTATTTCTCAATCGTGCCATCAACCCTTAACTTCCTCTTGAAGATCCACTTGTGACCTAGGGGCTTATATCATGTCGGAAGATCCACTAGTTCCCAAGTGAGGTTTTGCATGATTAATTCTATCTCATTTTGGATAGCTTCTTTCCAATATTGGGAATCCGGTGTTGACATAGCTTGTTTATATGTCACCGGTTCGCCTTCAACCATGGAGGTTAAGAAAGTAGGTCCAAAGGAAGTTTCCTTCCTTGCTCTTATGCTACGCCAAGGCTCTTCCTCTTCATCTGTCGGTTCACTTGCCCCCACATTTCCTTCACTGTTCAACTCTTGAGTTGGTACAAATGTAGGTAATTTACGGGGAAAGATATCTTCAAAGAAAGAGGCCTCTCGGCTTTTCATATACGTATCTACGTGCACATTGGGATTGTCCGACTTGTGTACGAGAAACCGATATGCACTACTATTATGTGCATATCAGATGAACACACAGTCCACCGTTTTAGGACCAATTCTCATCCTCTTAGGAGTGGGAACTAGGACCTTTGCGAGACAACCCCAAACCCACAGGTTCTTATAACTGGGTTGATGACCTTTCCATAATTCATATGGAGCCTTATCTCGCTTCTTATGTGGTAACTTGTTTAAAACATAGTTTGCGGAAAGTATCGCTTCCCCCCACATGTTCTGGGGTAACCCAGAACTGATTAGCATAGCGTTCATCATTTCCTTTAGCGTTCTATTTTTACACTCAGCAACCCCATTTTGCTCGGAAGTGTATGGGGTTGTGGTTTGATGTACAATGCCGCTTTCAGCGCATATTTGCTCAAACGGTGATTCAAATTCACCACTTCTATCACTTCTCAATGTTTTAATTTTACTATTGAGTTGATTTTCAACTTCGGTCTTATAAAGAGCGAATTTCTCTACTACTTCGTCTTTACTTCTCATTAAGTAAACATAGCAGTATTTAGTACAATCATCTATAAATGTGATAAAGTACTTTTTTCCTCCTCGTGTTTGTATAAACTTTAAGTCACATACATCCGTGTGTATAAGATCGAGAAGTTCACTTTCTCGTTCAACATGTTGAAACGATGATTGATTTCGTTAATTTTGCCTCTACATAAATCTCACATTTGTGTTGCTTATTAAAGATGAAATTTGGTATTAGTTTTAGTGATATTAATTTCTTTAAAGAATTATAATTCACGTGACCTAATCTACCATGCCACAAATGAAATGACTCAAATAAATAAGCAAAATTAGAATTCTTATTATTGGCCTCTTGGGCAACTATCATTACATTGCTAGTGCTAGCCTCAACTTTAGCACCTTTATTGGGAGCAGGTGTCACTACGTTTAACTTAAACATGCCGTTAGTCATATAGCCATGGCCTACATAGACATCATTTTTTTGGTGATTACAACTTTATCAGATTCAAAATCCAGCTTGAACCCGTTCTTCACCACCACTGATCCGGATACCAGATTCTTACGGATATCCGGAACATGGAGCACCCCTGTCAACCTCAGCTCTTTTTCCGAGGTCATGTTCATCACCACCGTTCCTTTTACTTCCACCTTGAAAGTAGCAGAATTCTCCATGAAGCAGCTTTCTCCCTCTACCGCCTCGTAGGTCTTAAATATCCACCGGTTAGAGCAGATATGGCTTGTGGCGCCAGTATCCAGCTACCACTCTTTGAGGTTGCTCCCCACGAGGTTCACCTCAGAGACCACAACAGTAAAGTGGTCATCATCTCGTCCTCCCTCGGCCAGATGTGCCTGAGCTGGAGCTTTCCTTTCCCCTTGCCTTTGAAGTTCCTCGCGGGGGGGGGGGGGGGGGGGGGGAGGCTTGGGCTTAACAGTGCCTTTATTGTCATAACAGTCCGCGACACGATGGCCGGTCCTGTTACACACAAAGCAGGTTCCCGCAAATTTCTTTGCGACAACAGTACTGCCTCCGTTTTCAAAACGTTTCTATTTGGCGTTGGAGCTTTCGACCACATTGGACTTTGCCATCGAGATGTTAGCACCACCGACTCTCCTTACGGAGTGACGGTTGCTCACCTCGATATTGAGCTTCTCAATGAGCCCCTGCAGCCTCATTTCCTTTCGCTTGTGCTTCAGGTAGTTTTGCAAGTCTTTCCAAGAAGGTGGCAATTTCTCAATCATGAGTGCCACCTGGAAAGGCTCATTAATCACTAGCCTCTCAGCCTCAAGGCGATGGTAAATGAGTTGGAGCTCCTCAACTTGCTCCATGACAACTCTGCTGTCAGTCATACGGTACTCATGAAAGTCCGTGACAACAAATCTCTTTGTGCCAGCGTTATTCACTTTGTACTTGTTTTCGAGCGTTTCCCACAACTCCTTTGCAGTAGCTTTGGGCTCGAAAACACTGAACATCGTGTCATCTAGATCACACATGATATAGTTCTTGCATAGGTAGTCGGCATGTCTCCATGCCTCAACCGCAGAAAACGACTGCTCCTCCAGATCGTCCTCGCTTAGGACGGGAGCAGTCTCCTTAAAAAACCTGGTCAGATTCAGGGTGGTGAGATAAAACAGCATCTTTTGCTGCCAACATTTGAAGTTGTCTCTCCTGAATTTTTCCGGTTTCTGCAGATGAGAAGTCGGCAAAGTAGGCACAGCCGAATACATCGGTGCCTTGCCCTTGGCCACAGCCTTGGCTCTAGCCGTAGCCTTGGCCGCGGCCATGGTCGTAGCCGCTGCTTCGGCCGCTGCCTCAGCTTTGGCCGTAGCATCCGCCATAGCCGCAGCCGCTGCGGCCTCAGCCACTGCAGCTACGTCATCGGCATTAGCCCCCACATTCGCATCGCCCCTAGTGTTATGGACATTTCAACCAACCACTGGGTCATGCTCACTTCCGATAGGCAACTCAATAGGCAACGTGCTTGTCATCTGAAACGACAACACAATAAACGTATGAGATACGTGTACAATAAATTCTTATGAACAAAACACCAAAACTGAAATTTGGGTTTGTAAAAGAATTTTTATTTAAAACAATAAAATTAAACCGTCTCCTTTTGAATACCAATACAGTTGATATCAAAAGGATTAAACGATCCTTATTGAATACCAAAAGGTTGGTATCAACAAGATTTTAAAAACAAAATTAAACTGTTTGAAATTTTTCTTTGTAAATTAAATTCTAATATGATTTAGAATTGAAAACAAAAAAGCATTATTCCTTTAAAAATAAATAATTGTATTAATTAATACACTAAAGAAACAACAGAGTATCGGTTAAGATTGTTGGTTTCCGTGTACAAAATAACAATTAAACAATAATAAAGTACTAAACAAAATAAACAAAACCAGTGTAATATTTATTAATTTCGAATTGGAAAGGAAATTACTGATTACAACATGTAGGTACTGAATATTAATTAAAGCAAACGTTATTCAGATTATTATTAATTAATAATCTGATG
Source organism: Primula veris (assembly GCA_963682055.1). Taxonomy (NCBI): domain Eukaryota; kingdom Viridiplantae; phylum Streptophyta; class Magnoliopsida; order Ericales; family Primulaceae; genus Primula; species Primula veris. The sequence goes on along the minus strand of OY821747.1, from coordinate 16,028,285 downwards.
TACTGAATTGCAATAAATAGAAACTGCCGGGCTGGAAAGTATAAACTTAACAGCCGGACTGTTCTGATTGAAATTGAAATAACATGACTGAATTGAAACTATTCTAATTACAGAATTAAATTACAGAATTGAAATTACAGAATAAAACAGTACTTTAAAGAAATTACAGAAAGGTAAATACAGAATTGAAAAGCTACAACTAAGTACAGTAAATTAAAATATTGAAATAAAATGACAAAATTGAAAATACAAAAATATAAATTACAGAATTGAAAAAACGTTAATTAAAAGACATAATTGAAAAAGACGAGGCGACTGTAAACAGTCTGCCCTTAACTGATATTCGTCAAACCACCTTGATGTTTCTGGTTGCGTTGGCGCTTCGATACCAAGGTACAACGTCTCGGATGACTCGCCGCAAAATTGGCGACGAGTCAAGGTCGAGGTTTTGGTGGGTGGTTCTCTCTGTTTCTAATATGCTATGTGGAAAAAAATGTATGCTGTTTTAGAGAGAGTGAAATCGTATTTGAGTGAGAGGGGGAGGCTGCCTCTTTTAGAGGATTCTGAAATCGCAGCCTTTAATATGGTCATTCAATTCTGGGAGTTACATCCTCAGAATCCGCCTCCATTATTGCAGGAGTTACACCCTTGCTGGAATTTTAGGGACTAGTCTTGTAAATATACAAAAGTCCCTTTTTCAGTTTAGTACAAAAATCCCAAATCCCAAATCCCAAATCCCAAATCCCAAATCCCAAGGCCCGTGGCCCGCGGCCCGCGTCCTGCGTCCCGTGACCGAGGCACGAGTCCCGAGTCCCGAGTCAAGAGCGAGCGCGCACGTGTGTGGTACACACTAACACACTCATGGGTATGTGGACATGATAGTTTAACAACTACATGGGATAGACTTGTATTTATATTGTAAAAATCACTCATGATTTCACAATGTGGGATAACCCTTATGGTTTAAATCCCATTTCTTTTTCCATTTTCCAGCATTGGCTTTTATACCTCTTTCGAGTACCAACCTTCGAGGCCAATTATCATTCACAGCCATTCTCCGAATAGGTCATGCGATATACCGTTGCGAAGCTCGTCGCACGAGCTACTCAAAAGCTTTGAGTACGGCCTCAAAAATTCTGAGTTGTCGCATCGAATATTGACTCAAAGATGGCCCCTGACCACTCGGAACACCCATGTTTAAAACATGTTTTCCAACAGACAAGTGATATGGATGATTCTCTATTTAAATTGAAATCAATAGTCCATTTAAAAATTCTAAACAGAGCACCCTCCATGATTATTCTGGGTCCAGACTTTATTGAAATTTATAGCATTTTTAATCTTTATAAAAACATGTCTATAATCAATAAGGCTAACTATAGAGTGTCTCTTTAAAAAATACATCTAATTTGACTATTTATTTTACAGTCTCATTGACAACCGTTAGATTAGAAAAAGAACGATTAGATAATGTTTTTCAATTTTTTCTATTTTCAACAAATGAGAATTTAATAATTTGAAAAAAAATTATACAATACACTAAAAAGCCAAATAAAAATATAGAAATATAGGTAGGCCTATACTAAAATTAAATATTAATCAAAATTTATTTATTTTTATCTATTTAACACTTTTTTAAGGTAACGGTTGTGAACCTGATTTTAGGAGTTTGCATCAACCCCCAAATCCTAGTAATATGATCTCTTATAGCATCAATCTTAGGTATTCGCCTACTGAATTTAGCTATCAAAAGCGAATCGGGGAGGTGACCCAGACCTTTGAAGTTCTAGAGGGGAGAAAATAACTGTAGGTTTAGAGAATCTTTAACCGGAGTTTTCTTCAAATGTAATTGAATATCGCTAATTTCCAAAGTATTTAAATCCAATTTATAGCTACTCGTTTCCATCTAAGAATTAGCCAAATTACCTTTAACCGCTGAAATATACGACATAATGAACTGAAGTTGTTTAACGGATGACGACGGGTCGTCCTCATCTGACTTCTCCACTGATGTAGTCGCTCTTAATATGTAAAAACTAATAAAAATGAAAGTTATATAGAAAGAGATAGAAAGATACAAACTATTAGAGTTTATAGAAAGGAGGAAGAAAGGAGGAGATATGGCATGGGGACGAAACCTAAGACGCCGTCACGTAATCGCCATTTTTTCTCTCTCTATATGTATATCCAATGGTTTATCAGTATACGTATGACTATCAATATATAATTCATGATGTTTATACTGCCTATTCCGACCCGCACTCGATTCGAAATTTTTCGATCCGAAAAGAGTTCCGATCCAAAAAAACGTCGGATCGAAATCGGGTGGTAATTTTGATTTCGTCGGATGTCCCGACCCGACCCGATTTTTTAATTATTTTATATTTTATATTATATAACTTGATTTTTTTTTTTTAACTCTAAAATGTAAATTAATTTATATCAAATGCAATTGATCATAAACGAACCTTGTACCTCTAGCATGTAATGTAAACATTCTATCATATGAGCTACAATTCTTTTTGTTTCATATGTTAGTTATAATTAAATAAATATAATATATATTTATACTTTTTAATATATGAAACTATTCAAATAAAAAATATACTTAAATTAAAAAGTTATATTGTTACTTCAAAAAAGATAAATGATCATTATTTTTCAATTATAAAAATTATAATGATAATGTATCTCATTTAGTATGATAATTGTTTCTTGTGTGAATAAAACTAAATAATAATTAAAAATTTATCAATTTTTTTTTATCTATTCCATTATTTGTAGTTTCACATTATTTTTTCTACTACATGTTAATTTCTTTTTTCATTTATTAGGAATGTTGTTTTTAAACTAGGATTATGTTTCGGGTTAATAACATGTTTATACTTCTCAAATGAAAATTTTTAATAAAAAATGATCTCGTCGTAAAATAAAAAAAGATATGTTGGGAGATTCGGGATAAATCTATCCCGACCCTATGGGATCCCGAAAAAGTCGGGTCCTGACTTTTGTCGGGTCGGGGTCGGGATTTTTTTTCACTTTAAAAAATAATCGAGTCTGGATACGAGTTGAGTGTTTACGGGTCGACACTAACCCACCCTACTGTATAACTATGCAAGTACGACGCCAAAAAGACGGAAACGAACAAAAAACATTCGAATGTAGAACATAGAACCATAATATATCCAATTTCAAATAACTTAAATATCTAAATTAAAAGATGATTTAGGATGAAACTCCGAAACAAAATGTGTTTTATCGAGCACTAGGTGACCGGTACGAAAGTGGGAATTAAAGTTTAATTGATTTATTTTGTTATGTTGTTTATACGTAAAGTATAGTTAATTATTTTATATATTTTTTCGGTTCGGCTTGGGTTGGCAACCCAACACGCATATTTAAATGCGGCTAGGCCGGGTCGAGTTCTTATTTTGGAAACATTTAACCGGACCCAAGCCGCAGCATATTGGTGTGAGTCGCGATTTAGGTCGAACTAGGTCGATTTTTTGCCCACCCCTGCTTTTCACCACTCGCTATCATCGGAGCCATCTCTTTTCTCTCTTTCCCTCTAGTGAACTTCGACAAAATCTTCATGTGAAACTAAGCCCGACTCTGGCAGAAGTGTGCTCCTTGGACACTATGCATTGGTGACAGATCTAAGATCTACTACATCGCTCTATTCCCATTTATCTCAGCCCCTACACTTGATTACCAATGACGACTGATGAGATCTAGAGCGGCAACGACGGATCAGTGTACATGGTATAAAGACGAAAGTTGTACACTTACAACACTGTAAGTCTTCGTATCTACAATGATAATTTGAGTGCTTTATTAGGCTGGTATTTCTATTTGTAACAAGAGTTATCTCTTAAATGTGACACTTAAATTTAAATTGGAACTTGAAATTTTTTTTTTTTCTTTTTTTTTTCCTGAAAGAGTGTAATTTTCATCCATCTTACACTATAAGCATTTGACCTTTTATCATTTCCAATGTAATAATTGTTGTGTGACATATTAGCTAAATATATAGATATGGAGATACAAGTATAGAGAGAGAAATGAGGCACTTATTAATATGATTGAATGTAAGGTGATACTTACATGAGACCCCCTAACCCTTTTTATATAGTAGAGGGTAGGGGTTACAAGACCTAAGAAGCCCAACTTAGACATAAGTAAAGCCCATGGACTAAGACCCAAGATAACCAATAATATCCTACAACACTCCCCCTTTGGACGTCTTGATTTCTTCGTCTTCATACAGTCGATCTGAGTCGAGTTCATTCGCAATGTTAAACACATATAAACCTTAGGGCCGAAAAATTCAGTGTGGAACAAAACGGTACATAGGAGAAACTGTGTAGCCGAATGATATAGGCTGAAATTTCAGGTAAGTAACTAACCACAAAACATTGCCAGACCAAACCCAATGGGAAAATCTCTGATCTAAGCAAAAAGAGCACAACAATGGTAGTAGTAAGGGATCAACCACAAAACAGGTGCCTCATCAAAACCTTGCTAGAGTAAACCCAGTGGGAAAAACCTCTTGTCGAAGGACAAAAGAGTACACAGTGGTAAGAAGTATACAACAGGATACTCCCTCTAATTTTGGCAATCTTAAGTGAGATATGATGGGAACGTGTCTCGCTAAAAAACCTTGCCAAGGAAAACCCAGTGGGAAAAACCTTGGTCTAAGGACAAAAAGAGTACACGAGCATGCGACTGGATGCTCCCCCTCACTTGCACACGACAGGGTGCAAAGATTTCGACTAAGTAGTAATTAGTGCAATAAGCATTCTCCTGGATGCTCCCCTTCACTTGCGCACGACTGGGTACAAGGATTTCATATTCCAAGAAACGGTACGAGCATTCGACTGGATGCTTCATTTACTTACACACGACTGGATGCAATAAAATCTAACATGGAATAGAACAAGCATTTGACTGGATGCTCTTAAGCTTCATATGGGAAGAATTATTTTGGCGAGAAATGCTAAATAGCATAATCTAGTCATGTCTCTCTTGATCGATAACAACAAGTTGTCCTCAAATAAGACAAGTGTTTTATCTGCATCGTGAGACAGAGCATATGTAATTCAAATATGGCTAATACTAGCTCGAAGCCATATACACTCTCTAGTCGTCTCATAGAGCATGAGTAGATCAGAGTGATTCATTTGGAGTCTTAACATGACCTCCAAGATATCGCCTATTGCTAATGGTAAAAACATAACCATACTAGGAATATCACTTATGCGGGTCTGATAAGTAATCGACATCAGTATAACCGAAAAAGGATTGCGTTAATTCGAGTACCAAAAAGGGGTAGGTACACTCGATGATGCAATGGGATAAGACAAGCCCTCATCCATAGTTACCTTAAGGTAATAGGAAAATGTCTTTTATGCCATTTCGATGGCAGCGTGTTAGCGCGATGTTGTGTTGAGCTATACCATTCAGAGCAGACAAGATGTTCGTCCTATCTCATTAAGCCAAGTACAATGATGCGCTAATTGTACATAGATTTGAACATCATGATTCAATATCTCTTCATAATGACTAAAGCGTCATGATTCAATATCTTTTCATGATGCGGTGATTGTACCATTCTAGTGATCGAACGATCATGGGAGAATTTGACGACTTAGCGTCATAATGACTAAAGCGTCATAACACCTTCTGGTCGAGTAACTACCGTGTCTTTCCAAGATCCTTCATCTCGAAGGCAAATCCAAAAGCAGATTGGGTAATAAAACACGTAAGGGCATAAAACGTGTCTCTACGTATCCCAAGCCGATCAAGTAATCACTTAAGCGGGATACCACCCCCGCTTGGATTTTATAATCCATATAGTGAATGTCTAAGTTAATTGAGAACATGTTCCATGGTAAGGAACTATTTGATTCAAGCACATGAAGTCACACATGGCCCTTCATCTACATCTCTTTGTCTAAATCCCCATAGAGATAAAACATAACCACATTCATAGCTGCACTTAGTTTTTCGAAAACTAGTAAACTGGTAAAGTAGGGGACCATTATAACGTCCATTATGAGGAAGTAAACCATATCGTAATCAATTCCAAGTTATTCATTGTGCTAGTAGGCGAGCACTTATTCATTCTCATTATTCTCATCATGCTTCCTTACAAATACCCAAATAAACAAAACGGTTTAACTTTGGACGGTGTTGGAGCTACTGGTCCGAACACTCATTTCGCTAAAGAACTCTACTTGTATTGCAAGTTTCCATTAGGTCAGTCTGCTCTACGCTGACTTCTGGAAACAGTATGTGGTTTCATGTTATAATTTGCTCATATTATCAGTCGTCACTGAGTATATGAACAATTAATCAATGACAATATCATTTTGCTTCAATATCGTCTAAGATATCATGATCGACAGATATTTCAAGATTCTCAGGATGAGGAGGAATCACACATCTCCTTGATCCTTTATATTCTTGTGCAACAAACGAGTTTCAGTTCACCTCTCCAGGGGCTGAACGAATTAAGAACCGGTCAACTTCCTCGTATTTTGGGAAGGACGACAGACTGGACAGCCGACAACATCGTCCTTTGCTTGGCAGGTTCAGCCAAAAACAACGTGTTACAATAGGAACATGGCATCCGATAGGGCCGTCTTTTCTTGCAAGCATTTTGTAGCAGGTATAAATGATTTTGTGACAACTCATAAAGTCATTAAATGCGTATGACCTTTAGTTAGACTTGGGGGAGTCTATGCACTTACTTATCATTAAGTGCAGTTTTGATGATAAAGCTAAGACTGAGTGGGTTATGCCACGTTACTTCACATCGTTCCTTATCAATTGTGACGTGCCAATCTCCCCATAACGATGGGAAGAACAGTCTTAGCAATATCACTTTCGCATATCATACGGTAAAGAGATCGCTTGCCAATGTTACTCTATCAAATGATAGGTAGGTGATTCATAATCGACTTATGTCCCCTTCAGAGGTCCATATTTTGAACGCTATAGTGGCTCAATCAAAATATTAATTAAGCACTCCAAACACGTGTTAATATGAGACTTCTGGCTCATAACCAGTAACCAGCTGGTACGCATATGTTGTTTGAGTGTCTATGGGCCTCATAACGGACCAATACAGCAAAATAGCATAACCCCACACGGAAATATAAATCTTGGTGCACAAGACCAAGAAGTGCGTGTAATCATTTGCAGTCGCATCATCAAACTTTCCGTGAGTCCATTTGGTTCTGAACATAATCGACAGGGTATTCAATTTCAATTTCCAAACTCTAGTAATTCAAATCAAAATTTTGATTATTACTCTTCGGCATTATCAAGTCGACTAGACTTTTCAGGATAATCCGGATCAGGAGCTATCAATTTAATAATAGGGCTAAGAGTTTGGGAAGTGCTGCATTTCTGTGGACAACAATAAAAGGTGACCTTATTGTCGATGCATCAACCATAACTATTTATTTTTATGGTCCCTCTTATGCTTGGATAGGTCCACAATAACTCCTTCAATTCTTTACAAGAATTCTATGAGTTCATTTTTGTAATCTTTACACATATTAGTCTTTCAAATAGAGCATTAATGACATGGATTTTAGATTAATCACAAAATTATGTCCTCAAAGATGATCCAAATACGATGCCATTATATATCAAGCATTGTCTTTTGACTCGGGAATATCTCATCCAGTCAATGCCACAATATCAAAATGCTCTTATCAATCGACGATGTACCATCTTCCCTCATAATCATAGCCCTTCGGTTTGAACAATCACTAGCATAATGCCCCCTTCCTAAACATTTAAAACATTGTACATCTCGATTTCTAGAAGCTTTCGGTTCAGATTTACCTTGACTCGATGTAGCTTTATTCTTCGTATCCTTCGGCGTTTCGGTTTTAGGTTTCGAATAGGTCCTTTCCTCCTTTTTACTCCAGTTTTGGTTCCATGAAGTTGAACCAGATTTTTGTCGTGTTCGTGTGGAACTCTTCACCTTCAATTGTCTCTTTACTTTGATAGCCATATGTACCATATCTTCTAACTCCACATAGTGTTGTAACTCTACTACGTTAGCAATCTCCTTGTTTAAACCGTTTAGAAAACGAGCCATATTAGCCTCCCTATCTTCATCGATATCAGCCCAAATCATCGCTATCTCCATTTCTTTATGATAATCATCAACACTTTTAGATCCTTGGGTGATTCCTTGTAACCGTCGATATAAGTCCCTATAGTAATGACTAGGAACGAACCGTTTCTTCATTATAGCTTTCATATCAGCCCACGTTTCGATCGGTCTCTCTCTATTCCTCCTTCGACTAGTAACCAATTGATCCCACCAAACGATAGTGTAATCGGTGAATTCAACGGCTGCTATCCTTACTTTCTTTAGTTCTGAATAGTTATAACATTCGAACATCATCTCCATCTTCTTTTCCATCTCCAAATATAACTCCAGATCGTTTTTCCCGTGGAACACTGGGATTTTCATTTTAATACTACTCATGTTGTCATCAACGCTATCTCCATTTCTACCTCGCTGATTTCCATGTCGATTATCAGTCCTAGGCAAAGTATCGTCCGATGCCCGATCATCTTCTTCCGCCTCTTCTCCATCGTCGCCATTGTGATTATTTCGTGGATGCTCGTTATGGTTATTTTATATTTCGTCGATTCGTTCGTTTATTCGTTCAAACTCAGCCGCAAACAACCTTCGCATTTCTCCCATCATCGCCTCCATTTGTAACTTTGTGTCGCCTGTTCCCGAACCCATTCGAGATGAACGTCGCTACAAATAAAGTATTAGAACCAAAAATTTAAATTCTCACGCACTCCCTCACGTGTATGGCTCGTAATTGTTCACTCGTCACTCGTATATCACTCGATTGGCTTTTACCCTCTATTAATCTCACACACTCTGCCTTTTTCCACTCAAATATGTTCTCACTCGCTCAACCTTACCCACTCGTCGTTTCCTCTATAGGTTCTCTATGAACTTAATAAACCACAAGACGTTTACTCGTAGCGTTTAAGAGTTGGTAATACGAACAAACGTTCTATAGAATGAAGTGACACACCTAAAAAAATCAGAATTTTACCAATAAACACAAGTACTCGAAACGACAATTAGACAATCCTCTTTCATTGGCACTTATATATATATTTTTTTTGTGCTCTTTTTGGATCCCTTTAAATTTTATTTTATTTTTGTTTGGCACTTTTTTTTTTTGCTCTTTTTGATTCTTCTCTTTTTTTTTATGTTAACGAGGATAACAAGACTCAACAAGAAATAGAAATGACTCCCTTTTTTTTTTGACAACCTTTCAATAGAAACTTAACAAATAAGTTTTTTTTTTTTTAAACAATTTTCTTTTTTAATGAAAACAAAAATAACAAGACACTTAAAACTTTGATAGAGCCTAAGCTCTAATACCAAATGATGCGAGATCGACCAAGGTGACACAAGATCGACCAAGTGGTGGACCTATCTATCAGGTTTCTTGAACAAATGCGGAATGAAATCAATGATAAAAAAATAACAATAAATAAAAGCCAAACTAAAGACCGCGACCCGTCACCTATAAAGATTTGAGAACCTTGGTATGATTAGCTGGTATGGAACCGCGACCCGTCACCTATAAAGAGGTGAGAACCTTGGTATGTGAAGACGCCACAAACGGTTGCGGGATACCGATTGATAAGTCAGTTTTGAACGCCACAAGGTAACCCCTTGATAAGTTCGGAAAGTTCAATGAAGAACCAAAGAGAAAACTCTCAAATATATTAATCAAAACTTAGTTTTTAGAATCTGATTTGACCCCTATTTATGCTTGGAACAAGCCTCTAAGAATTGGAAATGTCTAAAGAAAACATTAATTAAACATAGGTTCAATGTAAAATAGACCTATGACCTTCTAACTACTAGATAACTTCAAAATTAATTAAATTACAATAAATTCATAAATGTATCATAAAAATGGGTGCTTAGACTTCTCCAATACGTTCCCCTTGAGTTGTAGCATTTAATGGCTTCAAATGCATTGAATAATCAGCCCCTATGTATTTAAATCTTCTAGAATCAGCCCCCTTTGGTTCATGCATGTAAACCCACGAAATTATCCTTTAATGTGGTGTATTGAATAGCTCCAATCAGGTTCACAAAGTAACGAGCTTCATTTGGACTTGTCACGGCCGTGTTTAAGCTTCTATCAACCTCGTTTATTCCACGCGCGAGCGCGTTCTTTCCCTCGTCATTGCGCATACCTTGCAACAACCCGTTAAGCGCTTCCTTGAACCTTTTAGCTCTAGCTCTCGTAACTGGTCTGATTGGAACTTGCAATGCGTTTCTCGGTGTAGCGGTCATGATCACATCAGAAGCCCAACTTAGACATAAGTAAAGCCCATGGAATAAGGCCCAAGATGACCAATAATATCCTACATGTGAAACTAAGCCCGACTCTAGCAGAAGTGTGCTCCTTGGACACTATGCATTGGTGACAGATCTAAGATCTACTACATCGCTCTATCCCCATTTATCTCAACCCCTACACCTTATTACCAACGACGACTGATGAGATCTAGAGTGGCAACGACGGATCAGTGTACATGGTATAGAGACGAAAGTTGTACACTTACAACACCGCAATCCTCCATATCTATAATGATAATTCATATGTTTGCCTCCATATCTATAATGATAATTCATATGTTTAATTTGAGTGATTTCTTAGGCTGGTATTTCTATTTGTAACAAGAGTTATTGCTAAATGTGACAGTTAAATTTAAATTGGAACTTGAAATGTTTTTTTTTTTTTTTAAAGTGTGTAATTTTCATCCATATTACATTATAAACATTTGACCTTTTATCATTTCCAATGTAATAACGATATTTTATATCTTTTGCCAAACAAATCTATAGATAGCAGCTAATTATTTTTTTCTTCACTAATATTTTTATATTGGTAATATGCAATTATACAACCTACTATTTCGGTATTAGCTACGTATATATCTTATTATTACTTTATGTGAAGACCCCCTTATGAAGCCTTGAAAAACTATTTGCAAAATAGTATTAATAGTTTGAAAAATTACAAATAAAAAAACTGATAAGTAATTGCTAAAATAAAAAAAATTGATAAGTAACTGCTAAAATAAAAATAACCGTTGTTTCAGTTATCATCTCTCTTATTTATTATCTGTCTACCTTTCTCTCTCTCTATTATCTATATATATATATATATATATATATGGAAAATGTTATATGAACATCATGAAAAACACCCAACTAGACACTTTTTCGTAAAAACGCTCCAAATCAAGATTTGGTTAATGCAAATCTCAATGGTTTCACGACGGGAACACAAATATGCGTCTTGTTTTTTTTTCTGAGATGTATAATGACATGTTTTCGAAATTATGATAAAATTTAAAAATTCAAAACATGTCATTATACATCTCAGAAAAAAAAAACAAGACGCATATTTGTGTTCCCGTCGTGAAACCATTGAGATTTGCATTAACCAAATCTTGATTTGGAGCGTTTTTACGAAAAAGTGTCTAGTTGGGTGTTTTTCATGATGTTCATATATCATCCCCATATATATATATATATATATATATATATATATATATATATATAAGTATTAATAAGATAAGCCGATTTTGTAAAGGATTTTATCTCATAAAAACTGACAAAGGGGCAATTGAATTCTTGGTCAATAGGTTTGGTAGGATTTAAAATCTACAGCTCGTAGCAGCTGAACATCATTTAATAGTTTGTTGAATCTCAAATGGGAGAAAAGGCTAAAAACCCATATTAAACATGCTTACGCTTACAGAAAAAAGAAAATCAAACCTCATACACAATAGTCGAAAATAGTCCTATTTAATTTCATTTCATTTGGTTTTATGGGTTGCTTGTTTTCGTCTCGTTTTCATAATGAATTAAAAATAACCATGTTTGTTTTCGTTTTCGTTTTCGTTTTCGTAAAATTAGATCATTTTGTATATTTACAAACCACTAGGTATACCTTAAAATAAGTGATTCATAAAGTGTTTTTTTATAAGTCACTAATAGAAAAAAAAAAAGTTAAGGTGGAGCTTAACAGTACATTGCAGCTTATTTGAAGCAATTTTTTTTTCTATTTTCTAAAAGCAGATTTAAAAAAAAAAACATATGCCAAACGCACTTGGAAAATGGATGAGCCCATAAACTAAATACTAGATATGTTCTGCATTTAATCAAGTCGTCCAAAAAATGATAAAATAAAACGCATGGTTGGTTGCGTGACTCATAGTCCAAGCCATAAGAGCTTGGACCGATTAAATTCCACAATATCAATACCTAAGCTGCACCGGTATAGTACACGACTACGATGATACACTAATAGCTCAATTTTTTTGATAGGGGGTACGAGAATGGTACAACAAAAATAATGTATAATTTAAATTACAATTTACGTCCTTACAAATAGCCGAAATACCGACTTATCTATAATTTAATGTACAATAAGATCAGTATACATCAACTATTTTAATATAATTTTTGCATTTTTTTAACAATCTATGTAATTTGTTAAATATGCAATTGATAGATAAGAAAATGTAAAAATTATGGTCTTAAAATAAAAACAAGAAGACTCGTGATTTAATCTTACTATGTTCAGTTTTTTTTATGATCACTTTAATTTATTTCTTATTTAAAATTTTGAAAATGAGCTTAGAAACTTTTTCAAAACTTAGTTCGTAAATCAAATATAATTAGTTTCATTATACTTGTAGATTATAAATAATTATATTCTCATAAATATATATACACTACAAAGTAATGTTTGATTTAGTGAGAGTAAAAAACTGTCACAAGTCTGTCGCTAATTTAAAAAGTTGTCAGAAATCTGTCGCAAATTGACTAAACTGTCACAAAAACCGTCGCTAATAACCTCGTAACAAAAAATACCGTCACTAATCCCGTCGGTATTTGGGTATTTTTTTGTAGTGATATATATAAATTTATATAAAGACTCTTTTTTTTTAAATAAAAACAAACTTATTCAGCCGTACCGAAAAATACCCGGAGTTGTACATGTGCGAACCGAAGTGGTCAAGATCAATGATATTTCTTTTGCCGTACCAGACAATTTCTTCATCATATCGTATCCAGATCACGTATTCTGAAAAAAAAATAAAAAATTCCAATCTGAACCCATCAATACTATTATCATAAACGACTAATTTCGAGTCCAAACTATTGATGTCACGCCCCAAAAATCTAAAAGACGACGGACATCGAGGCATGACCTTTTAAAAGGAAAGAAAAGAGAACCTGTTGGCACGAATTTAAAATTTTAAAAGAAAACATTTGCAAGCTAAAGGAACAATTAAACGATAAATAAAAGTATGCCAAACGCGGCTACACGACCAAAAGGTTTTGACAAAATTATAAAAGAAAAGAAACGAATGTAAATCGCCCGTAGGCTACAACCTCAAAATGAACTAACTAAAAAGAAAGTGACTAAAGAAGCCCCGAACCCATGCAATACCGCGCTAATGCACCTAGCCAACGCCTCAAGCTAATTTGTACCTGAAAGACAAAAATTGTAACGGTGAGTCCCACGCACATAACTAGACGGGACGGCACCACAGACACCGTCACTCCATCCCATAAATGCAAGAACTCACAAATTCTACAACTACGATAAACGACGTATAAAAAGAAATATAATGACATTCTACACCTACGGTAATCTACGAATAAAAAGAATATAACGACATTCTACAACTACGATAAATTAAATAACATCAACACACATCTAAAGCATACATGGACCTCTCACGCCATCTACCCCGGTCAGTAAGGTAGGTCATTCCCTATCCCTTCGGCCGTCATATGTCCCCGGAATTAGGGAGAGACATAGACCATTGCAACATAAAAGTAGATTTATAGTGCGCACTTGGACCTCTCACGCCACTCGCCCCAGTCCGTAAGACGAGTCATTCCCTATCCCTTCGGCCGTCATATGTCCCCGGAATTTCTAGTAAACTAAACTCTAATAAACTAAGCACCAAACTCTAGGCGTTACAACCCTTCCCCGATAAAGAAATTTCGTCCCAAAATTAGAATGCATCTAAAGAAAAGTACCTAAAGAAAAGTCGAGATTAGGATACTTCCTCCTCATCTCATCTTCACGTTCCCAAGTTGCCTCCTCGGCCCCGTGGTGTTTCCAAACCACCTTTACCAATCTAATCGTTTTTCCTCGAAGTTCCTTCTCTTGCACATCGATAATCCTCATAGGTCCCACTTCGTAGGTCACATCCGCACTAACCTCAATGTCCTCAAAGTCCACCACGTGTGAAGGGTCGTGATGATACTTTTTCAACATCGACACATGGAACACCGGGTGAACCCCCGCCAACTTTGGTGGTAAGTCCAACCGGTAAGCAACTTCTCCAACTCGGTCCACGATCTCAAATGGTCCGATAAATCTCGGGCTCAACTTCCCTTTTGAGCCAAACCTCATAACCCCCTTCCTTGGCGAAACTCGCAAAAATACTTGATCCCCTTTTTCGAACTCCAAAGGTCTCCTCCTCTTATCCGCATAACTTTTTTGCCTACTTCGAGCCGTCTCAAGCCTTTGTCGAATTAACTTAATCTTTTCTGTCGTTTCTTGAACCAATTGCGGTCCTAACATTTCCGCTTCTCCCACCTCGGTCCAACACACCGGAGACCTACACGGCCGCCCGTATAAAGCCTCGAAAGGTGCCATGCCAATACTAGCTTGAAAGCTATTATTATATGCAAACTCAACCAAGGGTAGATGGCTCTCCCAGCCTCCCTTGAAGTTATTCACACATGCGCGTAACATATCCTCTAACACTTGGATAGTCCGCTCCGATTGTCCATCCGTTTGGGGATGGAACGCCGTACTCATTGTCAACTTGGTCCCTAAGGCATTTTGCAATGCACCCCAGAACCTCGACACAAACCTCGCGTCTCGATCCGATACTATCGAAATCGGCACCCCATGAAGTCTAACAATTTCCTTAATATACTTCCGTCCCAAGATTTCCACCGAATTCGTCATCTTAATCGCAATGAAGTGTGCGGATTTGGTCAGACGGTCGACCACAACCCACACATCGTCATTCCCACTTACCGATTTAGGTAAATTGGTCACAAAATCCATTGCTATCATTTCCCACTTCCATTCCGCTACCGGTAAGGGTTGGAGCATACCCGCCGGCCTTTGGTGTTCCGCCTTCACTTGTTGGCAAGTTAGGCACTTGCTAACATATGAAGCTATATCTCGTTTCATTCCGGGCCACCAAAATTGTCTCTTCACATCGTGATACATTTTTGTCCCGCCGGGATGAACGGCTAATCGGGAGTGGTGAAACTCCTTTAATACCTCATTCCTCATATTTTCCGTCACGTAAGTCCTTCCCTTAAATCGTAGTCCTCCATCGGTTCCTTTCGTCCAACCATCTAATCCTTCGCTAGAACTCATCTGTTTCTCATAGCTCTCCACTTTCTCGTCCCCATCTTGTGCTTCCAGAACCCTACTGACAAGTTCCGGTTGTACCACTATTGTGTACAAGGTCCCCACATCAACATGTCCCAACTCCAAGTCGAACTCGTTCACTTTTCCCATCATCCTCCATTCCTCGATCGCCACATGCGCTAAGGTCGCATGAGACTTTCGACTCAAAGCATCCGCCACTACATTGGCCTTTCCCGGATGATAGTGCAAGTCATAGTCGTACTGTTCCAAATATTCCATCCATCGTCGTTGTCGCATATTTAGATCACGTTGGGTAAAAATATGCCCTAAGCTCTTGTGATCCGAGAACACTTCGAACTTTTCCCCGAACAGATAATGTCTCCATATTTTCAACGCATGAACTATTGCCGCTAGCTCTAGGTCATGAGTCGGATAGTTCTTTTCATGAATCCTTAGTTGTCGCGAAGCATAAGAGATAACCTTTCCGTCTTGCATCAAGACGCAACCCAAGCCTTCCTTCAAAGCATCGCAATACACTTGGTAACCCTTCCCTTGCTCAGGAATAACTAGTATGGGAGAACTAGTCAACCGCTTTTTGAGCTCTAGGAAAGCTTTCTCGCAAGCCTCACTCCACACGAACTTCACCCCTTTCTTGGTAAGGTGAGTCATTGGAGTTGCTAACTTCGAAAAATCCTTGACGAACCGTCGATAGTATCCCGCTAAACCCAAGAAACTTCGAATCTCGAACACATTCTTCGGTTGTGCCCATTTCGAAACCGCCTCAACTTTCGTCGCGTCCACCTTGACCCCTTCTTCCGAGATCACATGTCCAAGAAATTTCACCTCATTTAGCCAAAACTCACATTTGCTAAATTTTCCGTAAAGTTGATGCTCTCTCAACGTGTGCAACGCTAAACGGAGATGCTCCTCGTGTTCCTCTCTTGAACTCGAGTAAATCAAGATATCGTCGACGAAGACCACCACAAACTTGTCGAGATACTCCTTAAAGATTCGGTTCATTAACTCCATAAATGCTGTCGGCGCATTAGTTAACCCGAACGGCATGACCACAAACTCATAGTGACCATACCGGGTCCTAAATGCCGTTTTCGAAATATCCTCATCCTTCACCCTCAATTGGTGATAGCCTGATCGCAAGTCGATTTTTGAAAAGAACGTCGCTCCTTTCAGTTGGTCAAACAAATCGTCAATTCGAGGTAGTGGGTACTTATTCTTAATAGTCACCCTATTTAGCTTTCGATAGTCGATGCACATCCTCATCGATCCATCTTTCTTTTGCACGAATAAGGCCGGTGCCGCCCACGGTGACGTACTCCGCCTAATAAACCCCTTCTCTCGCAGTTCTTCTAACTGCTTACTTAACTCCCTCAACTCTGCTGGTGCCAAACGGTACGGGGAAATGGCTATGGGTGCCGTTCCTGGTACCAAGTCGATAGAAAAGTCTAACCGTCTCTTCGGTGGCAACCCCGGTAGATCCTTCGGAAACACATCTCTAAAATCGTCCACTACGCGTGGCCATATTTCCACTTCCTCATCATTATCCACTATCGAGAGACTAGCCAAAAGACAAGACAGGTTGCCCACAACCCGCTTGGAATAGTAAGGAATTGAAGAAAGGGTAGCGTCCCTTTCCCCACGAAAGAACACCTCATCTCCGGATGAAGTAGTAAGGAAAACTTTTCGTCGAACACAATCGATGAAAGAGTTAAAATGAACCAACCAGTCCATTCCAAGAATCACATCGAACCCCGACATCTCTATAACAATTAAATCAAATATAAACACGTGGTCTGCGACCACCATCTCACAAGACCGACACACTCGGTCCAACACAACTCGACCCCCAACAGGAGTCTCTACAATAATCGGGTTCTCTAGAACCCCAATTTATAACAACAAAGACTCAACTAGACTTCTAGATATAAAAGAACGCGAAGCCCCCGTATCGAAAAGAACATGTGCCCAAGATGAGCACACAAGAACCATACCTTGTACATTTGCCGGATCTCCTTGGTTTGGCAACTGTGGCAAGGCAAATAGACGTGCTTGAATTGGTGGGTTTCCTTGCGGTCCTCGAATTCCCCCATGATTCCCTCAGTTCCTCGGGCCCTGATAGCCTCCTCGGTAGTTTCCACGGTTCCCCCCTCCTTGGTGGTTACCTCGAAACCATCCCCCTTGGTTCCCAGGTAATTGGTGTGATGGTACGAATCCTGGTCCTCTTGGTGGTGGTGGTGGCAACCTAGGTTGGTTAAAGGGTCGGTTGGTGTCGATTCTTCCTTGTCCCCCGGGACAAACCCTTGCCGTATGTCCCATTCGGTTGCATGTCCTACATTGGACCCTAGGGCACTCGAATTGTCGATGGTTCGCGTCTCCACAGTGGAAACACGCTCCCCTTATCACGACGTTTGTCGGCGGTGGGTTAAAACTCCTCTCTCCTATTCCCGGTTGTTGAAATCGCGAATTATTCGCCATATCCCAAGTCCGCTTTTTATCTTCCCTCGGAGCATTTCCGGTTTTCAACTTCTCCGAGATTCGCTTGTTATGGAGTAGAGCTCCTTCCACAGCTTGGGCTGATTTTACCAATTCACTATAGTTGACATGTCGAGCCGATGCCAATTGTAGCGAGATGGTCGGATTCAACCCCTTCATGAATCTCCTACATCTTTCTGCACCCCCTATAACGATTCTGGGGCATACCTCGAGAGTGAGCTAAACTTCAGTTGGTATGCTTGAACGGTCATACCCCCTTGATACAGCTCCTCGAAACGTCTTCTCATTTCGTCCTTATAAGAATCGGGAAGAAACTGTCGATTGAACAATTCGATGAATCCATCCCAGTCGATGTTGGTTAAGTCGTAAGTATCCACGATCCCTAACCACCACTTCCGTGCTTCACCCTTTAGGTGAAACTGAGCCATATTTACCCGTTGTTTCCCATCGACTATTCCCGCCACCGATAAATACTTCTCCATTTCGTCCACCCATCCCTCAGCTATGGATGGTTCACCTACCCCATCGAAGGTCGGAGCCCCCAATCGGGTGAAGTTAAGCAATCCATTGTTGCTTGAACTCCCAGCTTGTGCATTCTGCACCATCATTTGCACCACCTTCTGAAGGTCGGTCATTACTTGATTAGCATTAACCGTTTCCGGTTCAGGTGCAAAAGTCTCCTCTTCTACCACATTCACCTCCTCACCTACATTCTCAACCTCTACCTCCTCCTCGGGTTGCTCAGGTGGTGGGGCACTAGTGTTACCTCTTCCCCCACGACCTCCAGCAGCCCTTCTTCCTCTAGTTGTTCCTCTGCTCCTTGGAGCTCTTCTTACTCTTCCACTTGACCCACCTCGGGTAGCCGCACCGCTTGATGGTGACGCGCCCCCGCGTGTAGCTGGTCTCCTTCCACTAGTCCTTGTGGTAATAGCCATTACTACATACATTTAAAACCAACACTTTAGTTGTCTTACTCGACACTACTACTCATACATGTATAAACATACATGATAAAAGCTTGTTCTACAAATTAATCACTTAATCCAGCTTCCTAAGGTTCAATAACTGATTTTTACGAATTCTCAATTTCGACGATATAACGCTTTGATTTTTCCAAAAATAGAAAATGAAAATTCCGAAATGCCAGAAAGATAGAGTACTGAAAAACGAAGCCAACGCTTCAAGCGGAATCAGAATCGGAGTTAAAACGAAGAAGTTATGAGCTTTCGAAGTATAGCAGAAAAACCGCAAAATTACCAGAATTCGACCGATCGTTTTGGACAAAACGACCGATCGTTTTGATCCAAATATTCCCGAGAGGTCACCAAAAATTCGACCGATCGTTTTGGGTAACGACCGATCGTTTTGGTCCAAATATTCCCGAGAGGTCACCAAAAATTCGACCGGTCGTTTTGGGCAACGACCGATCGTTTTTTGGTCCAGTAGGGTCTGAAAAAAATTCTGAAGAATTTCGACCGATCGTTTTAGGCAACGACCGATCCTTTTACTGCAGAAAACTATCGACACAAAAACATAAAATTCCTCAATGCTTATGTATTCTATTCATGAAACATATCACACAACATCATTCTAATCCATAACATTTATACGAACAACATCGATTCGCATATAATATTCATTAACACACAAGTTAATAATATGAAAGCGCACTACGTAAAATCATCAACTACACAATTCTCGCACTCTAATAGTTTGCTACTAATAGACATGCACACTTATACCTCATACACATCATATAAATCTACGCACGCATACAAACAGCACAAAAGTGCGAGGGATAACCCATCACGATACGTTATCCTAAAGCACCCGAGCGTCCTCGCATACTCTAAAATTCCACATCGCTAAGGTATTCCTTCACACATACCGACGAGAGGTCTACCCACTAGTTTGGCGAGCCGGGATCAACAAGCGTCCTCATTGTCTCCAACTTGCCTCACATGTGGACTTTCCTTTCATCAAAACTACTAAATTCTAGCTACATGTCTTAAGCTAGATGCAACCCCCCGTTTTAGAAAAAGTTTAAGTTTTTGGAAAAAGTTTTGTAAAAAGATACGATGGATCTTGGTCCAATGGTTACCCATCTTCCCGTCGTCCCAAAGTATACAAGAACCTAGTTAGCTCTGATACCAACTTGTCACGCCCCAAAATCCGTAAAACGAATATCGAGGCATGACCTTTTTAAAACAAAAGAAAATAGAACCTGTTGGCACGAATTTAAAATTTTAAAAGAAAACATTTGCAAGCTAAAGGAACAATTAAACGATAAATAAAAGTATGCCAAACGCGGCTACACGACCAAAAGGTTTTGACAAAATTATAAAAGAAAAGAAACGAATGTAAATCGCCCGTAGGCTACAACCTCAAAATGAACTAACTAAAAAGAAAGTGACTAAAGAAGCCCCGAACCCATGCAATACCGCGCTAATGCACCTAGCCAACGCCTCAAGCTAATTTGTACCTGAAAGACAAAAATTGTAACGGTGAGTCCCACGCACATAACTAGACGGGACGGCACCACAGACACCGTCACTCCATCCCATAAATGCAAGAACTCACAAATTCTACAACTACGATAAACGACGTATAAAAAGAAATATAATGACATTCTACACCTACGGTAATCTACGAATAAAAAGAATATAACGACATTCTACAACTACGATAAATTAAATAACATCAACACACATCTAAAGCATACATGGACCTCTCACGCCATCTACCCCGGTCCTTAAGGTAGGTCATTCCCTATCCCTTCGGCCGTCATATGTCCCCGGAATTAGGGAGAGACATAGACCATTGCAACATAAAAGTAGATTTATAGTGCGCACTTGGACCTCTCACGCCACTCGCCCCAGTCCGTAAGACGAGTCATTCCCTATCCCTTCGGCCGTCATATGTCCCCGGAATTAGGGAGAGACATAGACCATTGCTAACATAAAAGTAAATAGTGCACACTGGGACCTCTCACGCCACCTACCCCGGTCCGTAAGGTAGGTCATTCCCTATCCCCTCGGCCGTCTTCTGTCCCCGGAATTAGGGAGAGACAGAGACCATTGCCACTACAGCTAAAACACAAGGCCTCGGCCAATAATATAAAATCATCCAATTAACACAATCTCATATGTATAAATATTAAGGCCTCGGCCAATAATATTATACAAATCAAATAACACCATCTCGTATGCCATTTAACGTAATACAACATAACATATAACCATATGTACTAAATTCGCAACAAGCCAAACAACTCCAATAACGTAAAATCCCATTCGGGCATTTTAACAAACACCTTGTAAGCATAAAATACAATTCACCATTATTCAACATAAATTCATCCAATACCATCAATAATTATATAATCGCATAATCAACGCATAAAACATGCAAACCCATCCATAATCTCATTAATCCGAAATTAATATATCTAACTCATCAATTTCCCCCATTCAAATAAGCGAATAAAACATTCAACAAATAAACCCAATTAACAATTTATAAACCTAATTAAGATAAAAGGCGTAAACCCCTAATTTCTCATAAACACAAAACCAAATCCTAACATACACCCTCATCTAGTCGCAATGGATAACTCCCGTTACCTTAGCGTGTAGAAGAGATGCTCTCGGTAAAAACCCGCTAACGTGGTTTCTCTTCTTCTTCTTCTCTTTCTTCTCTTTTCTCTCTTCTTACTCTTTATCTCTCTTGCTTACTAGTTTACTGAATCTTATCTGTAGAAAGTGGCTGAAAAGAGTTTATAAAAGCTGTTTTGATAAAGTTTGAGGTAACGAACTATTTGGTCCCCAAAGTTCTAAAAGTTAACTCTTAATCCAAAAATATAGTTTTACTACTCAAAAATAACAAATCTTTAGAAACAAAACTATTGGGTCCTTTTTATAAGTAAAATTAGTAACAGGTTTTAAAAATAAAGCTTTTCGGAAGAGTTTCGGTTTTTGGCTAAAAATTAGTCGAGTGACCGGGTTTTGGTAAAATTTTGAATAAAACGCTTTTGGATAAATTAAATCATAATAAAAACCATTTATAAAAATATGGAATGTTACAATTGATGACACAAAACGTATAATATTCAAAACTTTTTTTAAGATAAACTTTTTTTAAGATCCCTAAGACTTCCAACATGGTGTGTCAAACTATACTTTTCCAATTGTATTTTTTTTCCAATTTTTTTTAATAAGCCCTGGCTAGTTATATATATTTATACCTTTAAACCATTTTTTTTTGTAAAAAAAAAAAAGCATTTATATATTTTTTAAATTATATCTCTTTAAAATGTCAAATAACACCAAAAAAACAATTAAATTGACAAAATGTTATGAAAACATAAAAATCGATTTAAAAAAAAAAGTAACTATTAACAAAAACAATAAAATCACGGACTTTTAAAAAAAATAAAAATTTAATAAAATTTAATAATAAAAACAAGATACAGTTAGGATAAGTATACAAAAGCATGTGCAGTTGGGCTAAATAGTGAGACTTCCGAAACAAATCCCACCACGCAAAATATGCAATTAAAGATTTGAAAAGTGGGTGTGACTAAATATCTAGAGTTTTTTGTCAAAATGGTACAGTGGCTGCCCCAAAATCTCAGAATGGGCTACCTTTCTGTAATATTCCCAAAATAGTCTACTTTCGAAAAACGACCGATCGAAATGATAAAAACGACCGATCGTTTTTATCATGAACTCTCTGGAACAATTTGGACCAAAAACGATCGGTCGTTTTGTCCAATTCGATCGGTCGTTTTTCAGACCAAAAACGATCCGTCGTTCTGTACATTTCGATCGGTCGTTTTTATTGTGAAATACTTCCTATTTAAAAAAACTCATCTCATTTCCCAGACCACTGTAAAAATAAAAAAAACAGAGCTCTTAGATCATTTTAGGGCAAATCTCAGATCTCTTCCAAAACAGGTAAAAGCTCAATATTTTGTGTTGTTGGAGTATTATTTGAGTAAAATTGATAGTTTTACCGTGTGGTTATCGAAATGAAAAATCCTACAATTATGTGTTATTGGGGAGGTACGATAATGGAAATTATTAGCGAGGGGTTATCTTATGATATTTCTTATAAAATTTTTTTTAAGATATCTAGAAACACGACATACGACAAATTTTTGAAAAAATTGTTTAAGGAACTTGATGTATCATCGACTTCAAATCGTTTGAGTTTAACATGTCGTTATCCATATCTGACTACACTTACTGAGTTTAAATATATGCGATTGGCTGTTGATGATAATGATTCGTTGGAAACCATGCTTGAGTTAATAGATGAAAATGGAAGAACGTTTATAGAGTTATATGTTGAAATTGAGCAAGTTTACTCTTCTGATCAAGATTACGGATTGTATTATAATATTCTTTCCACTAATGAAATCGGTACATCAAGTAGAACACCCATTCGACAAGAGCCAATGCCAGAGGTATATTCTAAGAACAACGAACCAGATTTGACACATTTGGATGCAGTGTGTCGATTGGCAGATAATATTGGTTGGTCGATAGAACTTGGGGATGAACCAAAGGATGAAGATCCGGACGTCAATATTAGCGAAAACGAGTCTGACGATGACGAAGAAAATGTACAAGAAGTTGACTACGAAGAATTATCATCTGAAATGGGCTTGTATATGGATGAGGATGAAAACGACCAATCAAGTGGGTCACAATTGCCGAATAATACTATTCCCGATGAAATTCCTATGCATCAACCAATGCCAAGTTTGTTTAATGAACCGTTCGACACTCAAGAAAATTATAGTAACCAGAGACGAAATTATATGATGTATCCTGGATTTTGGGATCCTCAAGTTAATGATCCTTTTATTGGTCTTTTATTTAGGGATAAAGAAATGTTGAAAAAGGGAATAAAACTTTGGTCAATCAAACGTAACATCCATTTTTGCACTAAAAGTTCGAAGGCAAAATTTTGGGAAATTCGTTGTAAACTGGCCGAAACTCAAAAATGCAAATGGAAACTACGAGCTTCACTAAGAAAGAAACATGGATTTTTTGAAGTGTCGGTGTACAACGGTCCTCATACATGCATTCATGCCGAGCTTACAACTGATCATCCACAGTTAGATTCCAATCTTGTTGCCCAAACCATTCGAAATGCCATCACAACTAATCCTATGATGAAGATTTCATTAGTTAAAGAGATTGTGAATGCCCGCTTTGAAATATCAGTTTCATACAAAAAAGCTTATTTAGGTAAACAAAAAGCAATCGCAGAGATATTTGGTAATTGGGAAGACTCGTATAAGGTTTTACCTAAATTTATGAAAGCGCTTCAAAAGTATAATCCCGGTACCGTAGCTTCTTATGAGACAACGCCAGTTTACGATGTGGTAGGAAATCCAGTGGGTGAGGTATTGAACAGATTTTTCTTCACATTTAAGGCCGTTATTGATGCATTTCAGTATTGTAGGCCAGTTATCGCTGTTGATGCTACTCACTTATATGGGAAGTATAAAGATAAGATTTTGTTGGCCATGACATCGGATGCAGATAATCATGTTTTTCCCATTGGTTGTGCATTTGTTGCTGAGGAGAGTACAATTTCGTGGAGCTATTTTCTTTGTAACATTATGCGACATGTGATTAAAGAGCGCGTGAATATTTGTCTAA
Organism: Primula veris; assembly: GCA_963682055.1. Lineage (NCBI taxonomy): Eukaryota > Viridiplantae > Streptophyta > Magnoliopsida > Ericales > Primulaceae > Primula > Primula veris. The sequence goes on along the minus strand of OY821747.1, from coordinate 16,003,594 downwards.
TTTCGGATAGACATGCTGGTATTCTAAGTGCAGTGAGAGGAGTTTGGCGTGGTCAAGGTTTTGTTCATCGATATTGTTCAAATCATTTTTTGGATAATTTTAAGAAAGCTTTCAAAGGAGATCCTGACTTACACAAGTTAGTGGAGAACGCCATTTGGGAATTACAAGAAAGAAAATTGAAAAGAATCATGGAAGCAATAAAAGTGATGAATCCTCAAGCATATCAATGGTTGATAAAAGAGCCTGCGGAAAAATGGTCATATTTTCATGATAAAGGGAGGCGACATGGTAACATGACCACAAACATGGCTGAAATTTTCAATAATGTTTTAAAAGCTGCTCGTAATTTACCAATCACTGCTGCTGTGCAGCTTATTTTCTATAAGTTGGTACACTATTTTTGCGAGCGGAAAAAGATAGTAATCGGGATGAGAAACAGCGGCACAAGATATGGTCCCAATATCCTCAAAATTTTAGAGAAACGTAGGTCGGACATTGGTCATACCAATGTTACTTTCGATTATGAAAGAGGGGTTTATTCCGTGTGTACAAGTTCAAGAAATTCCAGGGGAGGCAATACTCAAGTTGTCGACTTTTCACTTTGGCAATGCGATTGCGGTAAGTGGCAGAGTGATGGAATCCCTTGTTCACATGTGTTTTCCGTATGCGCTGCAAACCGTCTTGATTGGGAAGCTTACATAGTAAAATATTACAGTCTTGAATCATACGAAGGTACGTACTCGGCGCAATTTTGTCCTCTTCGGCATCAAGACTATTGGGATTCATGTGATAGATTATTTCTTCCGGATGTTACTCTTTTAAGAGAAAGGGGTCGTCCAAGATCTACTCGTATTCATAATGGTATGGATCAGTCGGAGAGACGAGCACTTATGAGATGTTCTAGTTGTCAAGGGCGAGGACATGATTGTCGTAAGTGTCCGTATCCAATACGTGCTCGACGCTTATGATTTTAGCTGTAGCTTAAACGAGACAATATGTATCTTGTACTATTTTAATTTTCCGCTTGTAATTGTCTTTTTTAAGATGAAATATCTATATTTATTCTCAGTGTTTTTTCATACTGTTTTTTGAGAAGATAAACTGGTTTGTTAAGTATGAGAGTAAATAAATAAGTGCAATTAACATAAAAAGTAGAATGAACAACATAAATAAATAAGTGCAATTAACATAAATATATATATTTGATTGATTTTATATATATTTTAGTATTTTTATATATTTTTCTTGCCAAATCAGTGTCGAAAAGTGCAAACGACCGATCATAATTCCAAAAATGACCGATCGTTTTCTAAGTGTCCTCACTGGAAGATTTTTGTCCAAAAACGACCGATCGATTCCGAAAACGACCGATCGTTTTTCTGTATTTCAGCTTTTTAATTGTTTCAAAAGCAATTCTGTAACCTATTTACAGTCGACCGATCGTCTGTAAAAACGACCGATCGTTTTTAAACAGACAACCGATCGTTCCAAATTAAACGACCGATCGTTTTTTTGGTGTACTCACTGGAACATTTTCGTTCCAAAACGACCGATCGAAACAAAAAACGACCGATCGTTTTTATGTTTTTCAGTATTTATCTTCGAAACCCTAATCAAATTCTTTCAAAACTCTTCATATTTACACAGCCTCTCTACAAAAAAAAATTCGTCCCCTTCTCAAAATTCTTCTAAAAATCCATATTTCCTATAAATATATTACCCAATTCCTTTTATTATTCATATAAACACTATCGATTCGTTCCGTTTGTCTTAAAAATCCCCAATTCTTCAAAACCCTAATTCTTTTTTCAACTATGGTTCGTACAAAGAGAGCCTCACTCAACCTCGCCGATGAACATGAGGACGAGATCGTTCCTCCGCCCCCTCGTCGTCCGGCTATTCCTCGCGCTCGGCGCACCGGCTCCTCCTCCGCTCCTGGTGCCTCTTCCGGCCCTCTTCCTCCTCTCTATCCTCCTTCGATGGAAAAACGAGGTATATTGTCTAACTTCACACTCGACATGCCTCTATTCCGTGAACGATTTCCCGCTCTTATGATAGATTTAAGCTTTTACAAACTCGATACTATTCTTACTCTCAAAGTGCCATTTTACAAAGAAAACGTTTACGAATTCTACCATCACCTAGTGCTTGATAGGGATCATGATGACGCACTTCGCTTGCGTTCATCGTTTAACGGACAACCCTTCATCTACGGTATAGACCGTTTACGAAATATCTTACGGCTAGATAGCGACGGTGTCCATGAGTCTAGTGATGAACTTTATGAGACTCTCGAGATCGATAACTTCAACGATCTCAAAGATGAAATTTTTCATCCCGACCATAATAATCGCTCCAACAAAGCCCATGGCCTTCTCTTTCGCAACAAACTAGCCTACCACATCCTCTCTCACATAGTCCTCCCTCATACCTCCAACTTCACGGATGTTACTAATGAGTACATCTTCCTTCTTGGGTGCATCCATCGCCGAGTCAAACTTGACTTCGCGACACTCATTCTCTTTAAGATGGATTCGTTAAAAACGAAATCCAAGAATGGGCTACCTTACGGTGCCTTGATTTCGGCCATCTTAAAGGACCTCAATCTCGTTCCCGGTGGAACGTTGTTCAAAAACAAGGACAAACATATTTGGGACACTTCCTATCTTTCCCAAATGTCCATAAAATTTCATAATACCGACAAGTCTATAACTTGGTCCGGTAAGCGGGTGTCCGGCCCCGACTATACCCCTCTTACCCCCGAAGAGGAAGAGTATGTCGGCCCTAAGCCAACACCGCGAGCTTCTCATGAGGACGTAGCTATTTCCTCCGATTCCATCCCCCCCACCAATATCCCTTCCTCCTCTCGACGTCAAGGAAAAGCTCCCGTGGGATCTTCCTCTCGTGTCCCGCGCTCCGATAAGTTCTACGATGATCTCTTCATCAACCAATATCGGAATGCACAAATGACTCGTCGGATGTTTCGTTTCTTGCAACCGGGACAAGAAGAGCTCGACCAACTAGATCGCGAAAGCGCCGAGCAAAGGGCGCAATTCCACGGCTATTTTCCCGACCTTGCCGGGCCCCCAGACGACAACAAAGACGAAGAGGATGATGCGACCTCCCACCGCGACTAGGCGGATATCGTTTTTTTTTTTTTTATGATGTCAAAGGGGGAGAAATACACTCTCTTTTGTTTTTGCGTTGTATTTCTCATTTCTTTCGATTTCGAACAACGTTGGTTTTTGATGTAATAAGTAGCGAACGCTTTATTTTATGAATCATTATTATGTTGCTTATGCGTTGTGAGTTTGTGCACTTATAGTATGTTTTTAATGATGTTAAAGGGGGAGAAATACCCTCTTTTATTTTGCGTTGTATTTCCTTTGTTTTTCATTTTCTTTCGAACTACGTTGTTTTTGATGTAATAAGTAGCAAACGCTTTGCATTTATGTTATGAATCTTTTTTATGTTGCTATTTATCATTACGTGTTAAATTGTATGACGTTGTGAGATTGCGTATTTATAATTCTAGAAATGCGATTTTAATGTTATTATAACTTGTGCGTATATATATCTATAGTTGATTGGGTTATTTGTGTTGTTTTTCATTTGTGGCGATTGACCGTTTTTAGGCAAAACTATGCCAATTTTTCGCTTGCATTTGATCGTTCGTTTTCCTTAATCGTTTAGCTTTGTTTAACTTCGTTTTAAATCGGATGTTGTGACATTTACTTGTTTTAAATCGGATGTTTAGTAAAACGTCACCTACATATCTTGTACTAAACATATTAATTTACGACATCATTTTATGTGATAATACTTGTGATATAAATCTTCCGGAAAATCCGATGTACTAAACATATTAATTTACAACATCATTTTTTAAGGGATCATGTTCAAAAAGGGGATCATGTTTTTATATATTTTTTGCCAAATCAGTGTCGAAAAGTGCCAAAAATTCTTTGTTCTGTAAATTGTTTACAGTCGATCGGTCGACTGTGAAAAACGACCGATCGTTTTTTCACAGACGACCGATCGTTCTGAATAAACGATCGATCTAATAAATACAAATTTCTTCCAGAGAGTTCACAAGAAAAACGACCGATCGTTTTTCAGAAACGGCCGATCGTTTTAGGTATGATTTCTTCCAGTGAGTTCACAATAAAAACGACCGATCGAAATGTACAGAACGACCGATCATTTTTTGTCTGAAAAATGACCGATCGAATTGGACAAAACGACCGATCGTTTTTTGTCCAAATTGTTCCAGAGAGTCCGGTCGTTTTTATCATTTCCATCGGTCGTTTTTCGAAAGTAGACCATTTTGGGAATATTATATAAAGGTAGCACATTCGGGGGCAGCCAGTATACCATTTTGGCAAAAAAAACTCAAATATCTATACAGAGAGAGAGAGAGAGAGAGAGAAAGAGAAAGAAAGAAAGAGAGGGGGAATTATCAATCAGAGTCAGAAAAGAGTAAGTAAAAATGGAGGGGGGAGTGATCACAACCAACAAGAAGAACAAAACCACTAATGCCCTCCCATGGAAAGCTCGCTTTACCCTCCAACTACTCTCCCTCATCACGGACTCGTCTCGTCGCAGTAACGGAACCATTAACCGCACCATCACAAATTTCTTCAACCCAAAATCACCTGCTACTAACCCCTTCTCTGTAGACGTCACTGTTGACCCTTCAAGAAATCTATGGTTTCGTATTTTCAATCCCATTGCGAAAATTTCTTGTTCTTCGCTCCCTCTTATTGTGTTCTACCATGGCGGTGGGTTCGCTTTCCTTTCTGCTGACTCTAAGGCGTATGACGCTGTTTGTCGTCGTTTTGCACTTGAGGTTGGAGCTGTTGTCGTGTCTGTCGACTATAGGTTGGCACCCGAACACAGGTAGGTTACATTACTAGTTAATGATCATTTAGTACATGATATGAGACTTAATATGCACCTGAGCATAGGTAGATCAAAAATTACGAACAATCTGAATTTATCAATAGCAGAAACATTGAATAAAGAGTTCTTGTCGAATGTGATAGACAGCATTCTGAAAATAAGTGCATCATTGGCATCAGGGTCGGAGCCAGGATTAACATTACGGCGGGTCGCAAGATTTATTGTTTTTAAATTATTTATAAAAAAATATTATAGATTTTTTTCCCCGTAATATTGGGGTTGTGAGTGCACTACTTTGTTCTATATAAGATCCGCCCCTGATTAACATTGCTTTTTTTCCTTCTTAGGTTTTTGCTTCTATAAAAAAAAAGCTATGGGTGTTGGTTTATTAGCTTTTTTTGGTGTTTGGTGTTTGGTTAATTAGCTTTTTTTTTTGGATAAAAAAAGAAGCTAAAAGCATAGAGGTTGGAAATTTGGGAATTTTGTTATAGCTTTTTCACATTAAATTTCCAAAAGTAGAAAGTTTTTAATAAATTCATTTTGTATATTTACAAGTAATAAGTAAAAAATGAGTTATCAACGAAAGTAAGTTTTTAGTTACTTATAAGTGACTAAAAACTAAGGTGGTGCAGCTTCTTTTCAAAGCAATTTTTTTAAGTATTGCTTTTTTTAAGCGACTTTTTAACAACAAAGAAAGCCGATGTCAAACACTCACTACAAATACAAACTTGATACAAAAGATTGAAATGTGAGAGACCCTCGGCATATATTTATAGGTATCCGGCTCAGTCTGATGATGGGTTCGACGTTTTGAGATTCTTAGATGAGGAAAAGGGACGGGCAGTGATGCCTGAGAACGTTGACATGTCCCGTTGTTTTCTTGCTGGGGACAGTGCCGGTGCTAACATTGCTCACCATGTGGCGCTACGAGCCTCTTCCGCCCATTCCAACTTCTCCACATTGAAGGTAAGGGATTCCGCATACTCATCTGTTTTTTGTCTTTCCCTTTCTGTAATTGTGTAAACTTAACATTTAAGTTTCAATGTGATCTGAAGGTTTTCGGATCTAGAAACTTTTTTCTGATAATTACTAGGGGTTTGGTCCATTACAGTGTTTAAGCTGTCTCTTTGGCATCAGCTCTTTTTGAAAAAAGTTTATACTACCTGAGCGTTTCTTACTTATAAGTGACTTAAATCTTAAGTTCACTAGTTTGTCGTTTTTACTTATTTCATCTTTTAAGTGACTGTTAACTATACAAACAATTTTTATTAGTACAATTTTGCGCAACTATATTTGTGAATTGGCTAAAAACACATCAAAATCTCAGTTTCTTTATTTTGAGTCTTTTTAGCTTTTTTAGACACAAAAGTTAAAAAAAAAAAAAACTAGCAAACTAACACCCGTAGTTTTTTCTGAGCATCATGAAAAAAAGCACTTGCCAAACATGCCTATATCATAAAAGTTCTAATGTATATTTTCTTTTGGGAAAAAAAGAAATTTATTTAGTGAGAGGAATGTTATAGATAGAGAGTTTTTCGCACACTATTGCAATAAACTTAATAAAACCATTTGTAATGTATTTCGATATAGTTTTATCAAACGGCTCTCATGTAGTCTGTCAAAAGGGTGTGTCAAGAAGTCTCTTCTTATTGGTTTATTAGCCTAAGAACTTTTTTTGTATTTGTGTTCTACTTTAATAAGTTGAACATTAGTTGGAACTAATTTTTTATGTCACACAAGCTTATGTTATTTGCTTGAAAGTTATAGCGAAACAAGCCTAAGAAATAGGATTTAATTGGGTTTCAAAACTATGGGGTGAACTTGATTAAAATATTGATAGCATAGATTAACCAAAGTACCAAACTAGAAGAATGACCAAAAATAGTTCAATCCAGCAAATAAACATCATTTATTGACTTTGTCCCATTGGTGGCAATCCAACAAATGTGCTTACTGAATCACTAATCTCAACTGGATAGTCAAGGCTCAAAATGCTTATTGAACTTTCCAGTTGAATGCTGAACATGTTGAACCGAATGTACTGTTTACAGTCTAACACACTAGTTCAGTTGTGATAACTGTATGAGTATTTGTAGTTGATCGTTTCTTTTTCGACTCTTTCGTTAATTTAGTTTTCTTTTGTTTCTTTGCTTTTGTTTCAGTTCTGATCATTAGATCCATCTTTTGAGCTGTTGATTAATGCAGAGGAAAAAAAAAATTAGTATCATAACTTTAACAAAAGAGGACTCCAACATGTAACAGTTATTTGCCACCAGAGTACTAATCCCAACTTGAAATTTGAAGCCTCAAAACGCTTAGCGAACTGATCCAATTATGTATTCAACTTTCATGAAGATAAATATTGTTTGCCTTGGATTACGGTCTTGGTATCAGTTGAGGAGTGGAGAACACTAGCCCGATCTTAACAGCAGTAGATTTGTGGTGGACTAGTGGTTGATTGTGTTATCCCACATTTTACCAAAATGCTAATTTCTGATCTAGAGTTCCAATATATTAGAAAATTAATGGTTTCTATATCCCAACCCATGCAGGGGATACTCAAATGTTACCAAAATTAACAAAAAGAAAAGTTTGGCTTACTTATATGTGTAGCGAATCATTACAAAATGTTGACATAGCGGTTTTCTGTTTGCCATGAAATTCGACAAATTCCATCAACTCCATTTCTTAATTTATTTTCCTTTGTTATGTTTCACTTATAGTGTAATTTTCTGGTGAATCAAATGAATCCAAACTTAGTTATTGGATGGGGCATCCTTAACTCGTAGGCCGGCTCTCAATCCATGTAAAATCAATTTTGTTATCTAGCAACCCCAATCCTTTTGCTTTGGTCTGCGCCGACTACTGGATTTAATTTTATTTTGTTTGTTTGCATTGTTTACGGCTGTGTGGTGTTATAAAGGTGATTGGGGTGATATCGATCCAGCCTTTCTTCGGGGGAGAGGAGCGTACCGATGCTGAGCTCAGGCTGACCCAACTGGTCACAGTGGAGCGCACAGACTGGCTATGGAAGTCTTTTTTGCCAGAAGACGAGTATATAAAAAATGGGGGTAGGGACCATCCTGCGGTGAATGTGAGTGGTCCCAGGGCAGTTGACATATCCGGTCTGGAAAACTTCCCTGCAACCATTGTGTTTGTAGGAGGCTTAGATGCTTTACAGGACTGGCAAAGACGGTACTACCATTGGCTTAAAAAATCCGGTAAAGAGGCTTCTCTCGTGGAATACCCAACCATGTGTCATGCATTTTACATCTTCCCATACTTGCCTGAATCGGGGCAATTGATATCTCAAGTGGCTCAGTTTATTTCTTCAGTTACACCCAAGTAATACCTCATGCTATTCAACATAAAGACTATACCTAGTTCCCTCCGAATGTACTCTCTTCGAGCAATAAAACTAAACGCTACACCTTCAGTGTGTGAATAATTCAAATTATCTCTGGTGTTGGTCTAGTTCTTTGTGGTCCTTGCAAGTTCAATTCTTCAAACATTATACTCCCTTCGTTACTAATAAGTGTCCATTATATGGGAGAACGCATCACTTTGGAATGAAAATATTTTGTACCTAAACTGCCCAAACGGTCCGTTACAAAAGCTAATTACATAGTTAAATTGTATAACCATATGAATTAACTTTTAAAGCGGGTCATTTTGTCAAGTAATATAAGAAATAGTATCATATTCTAAAATTGGGAGTTTTTCTCTAGCGGACCCTTAAATAAAAAGATAGGGAGTATAATGATTGGTCTCGAATTTTTATCTGAAAAAGTGGAAATATGTATGTACCATTATTATAAGTGAGTTTTTTGCCAAAATGGTACAGTGACCACACATAATTCCCAGAATGGGCTATCTTTCTGTAATATTCCCAAAATGGTCTACTTTCGAAAAACGACCGATCGAAATGATTAAAACGACCGGTCGTTTTATTATTGAACCCTCTGGAACAATTTGGACCAAAAACGATCGGTCGAATTGGACAATACGACCGGTCGTTTTTCAGACAAAAACGATCGGTCGTTATGTACATTTCGATCGGTCGTTTTTATTGTGAACTCACTGGAATAAATCATACCTAAAACGATCGGTCGGTTTTGAAAAACGATCGGTCGTTTTTATTGTGAACTATCTGGAAAAAATTTGTTATTATTAGATCGATCGTTTTTTCAGAACGATCGGTCGTCTGTGTAAAAACGATCGGTCGTTTTTCACAGTCGACCGATCGACTGTAAACAATTTACAGAACAAAGAATTTTTGGCACTTTTCGACACTGATTTGGCAAAAAATATATAAAAACATGATCCCCTTTTTGAACATGATCCCTTAAAAAATGATGATGTAAATTAATATGTTTAGTATATCGGATTTTCCGGAATATTTATATCACAAGTATTATCACATAAAATGATGTCGTAAATTAATATGTTTATCTTAAGATGTGTAGGTGACGTTTTACTAAACATCCGATTTAAAACAAGTAAATGTCACAACATCCGATTTAAAACGAAGTTAAACAAAGCTAAACGATTAAGGAAAACGAACGATCAAATGCAAGCGAAAAATTGGCCATAGTTTTGCCTAAAAACGGTCAATCGCCACAAATGAAAAACAACACAAATAACCCAATCAACTATAGATATATATACGCACAAGTTATAATAACATCAAAATCGCATTTCTAGAATTATAAATACGCAATCTCACAACGTCATACAATTTAACACGTAATGATAAATAGCAACATAAAAAAGATTCATAACATAAATGCAAAGCGTTTGCTACTTATTACATCAAAAACAACGTAGTTCGAAAAGAAAATGAAAAACAAAGGAAATACAACGCAAAATAAAATAGGGTATTTCTCCCCCTTTAACATCATTAAAAACATAAAAAATGGTCAATCGCCACAAATGAAAAACAATACATATAACCCAATCAACTAGCAATATATGCACACCAAATTCAATAAAGTGATTAAGATAAAAACGCATACTATAAGTGCACAAACTCACAACGCATAAGCAACATAATAATGATTCATAAAATAAAGCGTTTGCTACTTATTACATCAAAAACCAACGTTGTTCGAAATCGAAAGAAATGAGAAATACAACGCAAAAACAAAAGAGAGGGTATTTCTCCCCCTTTTACATCATAAAAAAAAAAAAAAAAAAACGATATCCGCCTAGTCGCGGTGGGAGGTCGCATCATCCTCTTCGTCTTCGTTGTCGTCTGGGGGCCCGGCAAGGTCGGGAAAATAGCCGTGGAATTGCGCCCTTTGCTCGGCGCTTTCGCGATCTAGTTGGTCGAGCTCCTCTTGTCCCGGTTGCAAGAAACGAAACATCCGACGAGTCATTTGTGCATTCCGATATTGGTTGATGTATAGATCGTCGTAGAATTGTTCGGTGCGCGGAGGACGGTTGGAAGATCCGACTTGAGCTTTTCCGCGACCGCGAGTGGGACGAGAAGAGGAAGGCATTATGTGAGACGGGGGAAGGGACTCGGAGGAAATAGGCACATCCTCACGAGCGGCTTGCGGTGTGGGCTTAGGGCCGACATATTCTTCCTCTTCGAGGGAAAGATGAGTATAGTCGGGGCCGGACACCCATTTACCAAACCAAGTAATGGTCTTGGCGGTAGTGTCGAATTTTATTGACATTTGGGCAAGATAGGAGGTGTCCCAAATGTGTTTGTCCTTGTTCTTGAACAGGGTTCCACCGGGAACGAGGTTCATGTCTTTTAAGATGGCCGAAATCAAGGCACCGTAAGGTAACCCATTCTTGGATTTCGTTTTTAGCGAATCCATCTTAAAGAATATGAGTGACGCGAAGTCAAGTTTGACTCGGCGATGGATGCACCCTAAAAGAAAGATGTACTCATTGGTAACATCCGTGAAGTTTGAGGTATGGGGGAGGACAATATGGGAGAGGATATGGTAGGCTAATTTATTTCGGAAGAGAAGGCCGTGGGCTTTGTTAGAGCGATTGTTGTGGGCGGGATGAAATAGCTCATCTTTGAAATCGGTAAAATTAACGATGTTGAGCATTTCGCAAAGTTCGTCACTTTGCTCGTACACCCCCTCAGCATCGAGGTGTAGAAGATTTCGTAAACGGTCTATACCGTAAACGAAGGGTTGGCCATTAAACGATGAACGCACGCGGAGTACGTCATCATGACCCCTATCAAGAACTAGGTTATGGTAAAATTCATATACATTTTCAATGAAAAAAGGCTCTTTTAGAGTAAGAATTACGTTGAGTTTTTGGAAGTTTAAATCTTGCATGAGAAGAGGAAAACGTTCAAGAAATAAAGGCATGTCTAATGTAAAGTTAGTCAAGATAGCTCTTTTACCCATTGTAGATGGATAGAGAGGAGGAAGAGAGCCGGAAGAGGCACCGGGGCCCGATGGTGGAGCGGTGGAGGAGCCGGTTCGTCGACCTTGAGGAACACGGGGGCGGCTCGGGGACGGAGGCACGTAGTCGTCCTCATGGTCGTCGACGAGGTGTGGTTGAGCTTTCTTGGTGCGAACCATGGTTGGAATTTTAAAAAAATTAGGGTTTTTGAAAAATTCGTATTTTTAAAAAAAAGGGTTTCAAGAAACGGAAGCAATCGATTGTTGATTATAAGGATTAATAAGAGAATTGGGTTATATATATGTAGATATTAGGGATTTTTGATAGATTTTGATAGAAAGAGGCGATTTTGGAAGAGAGAGAGGGTGATATAATTGTTGAATGAAATAGAATTAGGGTTTGAAAGAAGTTAAAAGGCTGAAAAACAGAAAAACGATCGGTCGTTTTTGAATTACGATCGGTCGTTTTTGGACAAAATTCTTCCAGTGAGCACACTTAAAAAACGACTGGTCGTTTTTGCAGAACGATCGGTCGTCTGTGTAAAAACGATCGGTCGTTTTTCACTACGATCGGTCGTTTTTGTACAAAATTCTTCCAGTGAGCACACTTAAAAAACGACTGGTCGTTTTTGCAGAACGATCGGTCGTCTGTGTAAAAACGATCGGTCGTTTTTCACAGAGATCGGTCGTTTTTGTACAAAATTCTTCCAGTGAGCACACTTCAAAAACGACTGGTCATTTTTGCAGAACGATCGGTCGTCTGTGTAAAAACGATCGGTCGTTTTTCACAGAGATCGGTCGTTTTTGTACAAAATTCTTCCAGTGAGCACAATTAAAAAACGATCGGTCGTTTCAAAATTATGATCGGTCGTTTGCACTTTTCGACACTGATTTGGCAAGAAAAATATATAAAAATATAAAAATATAAAAATATATATAAAATCAATCAAATATATATATTTATGTTAATTGCACTTATTTATTTATGTTGTTCATTCTAATTTTTATGTTAATTGCACTTATTTATTTATGTTGTTCATTCTACTTTTTATGTTAATTGCACTTATTTATTTACTCTCATACTTAACAAACCAGTTTATCTTCTCAAAAAACAGTATGAAAAACCACTGAGAATAAATATAGATATTTCATCTTAAAAAAGACAATTACAATCGGAAAATTAAAATAGTACAAGATACATATTGTCTCGTTTAAGCTACAGCTAAAATCATAAGCGTCGAGCACGTATTGGATACGGACACTTACGACAATCATGTCCTCGCCCTTGACAACTAGAACATCTCATAAGTGCTCGTCTCTCCGACTAATCCATACCATTATGAATACGAGTAGATCTTGGACGACCCCTTTCTCTTAAAAGAGTAACATCCGGAAGAAATAATCTATCACATGAATCCCAATAGTCTTGATGCCGAAGAGGACAAAATTGCGCCGAGTACGTACCTTCGTATGATTCAAGACTGTAATATTTTACTATGTAAGCTTCCCAATCAAGACGGTTTGCAGCGCATACGGAAAACACATGTGAACAAGGGATTCCATCACTCTGCCACTTACCGCAATCGCATTGCCAAAGTGAAAAGTCGACAACTCGAGTATTGCCTCCCCTGGAATTTCTTAAACTTGTACACACGGAATAAACCCCTCTTTCATAATCGAAAGTAACATTGGTATGACCAATGTCCGACCTACGTTTCTCTAAAATTTTAAGGATATTGGGACCATATCTTGTGCCGCTGTTTCTCATCCCGATTACTATCTTTTTCCGCTCGCAAAAATAGTGTACCAACTTATAGAAAATAAGCTGCACAGCAGCAGTGATTGGCAAATTACGAGCAACTTTTAAAACATTATTGAAAATTTCAGCCATGTTTGTGGTCATGTTACCATGTCGCCTCCCTTTATCATGAAAATATGACCATTTTTTCACAGGCTCTCTTATCAACCATTGATATGCTTGAGGATTCATGACTTTTATTGCTTCCATGATTCTTTTCAATTTTCTTTCTTGTAATTCCCAAATGGCGTTCTCCGCTAACTTGTGTAAGTCAGGATCTCCTTTGAAAGCTTTCTTAAAATTATCCAAAAAATGATTTGAACAATATCGATGAACAAAACCTTGACCACGCCAAACTCCTCTCACTGCACTTAGAATACCAGCATGTCTATCCGAAATTAGACAAATATTCATGCGCTCTTTAATCACATGTCGCATAATGTTAGAAAGAAAATAGCTCCACGAAATTGTACTCTCCTCAGCAACAAATGCACAACCAATGGGAAAAACATGATTATCTGCATCCGATGCCATGGCCAACAAAATCTTACCTTTATACTTCCCATATAAGTGAGTAGCATCAATAGCGATAACTGGCCTACAATACTGAAATGCATCAATAACGGCCTTAAATGTGAAGAAAAATCTGTTCAATACCTCACCCACTGGATTTCCTACCACATCGTAAACTGGCGTGGTCTCATAAGAAGCAACGGTACCGGGATTATACTTTTGAAGCGCTTTCATAAATTTAGGTAAAACCTTATACGAGTCTTCCCAATTACCAAATATCTCTGCGATTGCTTTTTGTTTACCCAAATAAGCTTTTTTGTATGAAACTGACATTTCAAAGCGGGCATTCACAATCTCTTTAACTAATGAAATCTTCATCATAGGATTAGTTGTGATGGCATTTCGAATGGTTTGGGCAACAAGATTGGAATCTAACTGTGGATGATCAGTTGTAAGCTCGGCATAAATGCATGTATGAGGACCGTTGTACACCGACACTTCAAAAAATCCATGTTTCTTTCTTAGTGAAGCTCGTAGTTTCCATTTGCATTGTTGAGTTTCGGCCAGTTTACAACGAATTTCCCAAAATTTTGCCTTCGAACTTTTAGTGCAAAAATGGATGTTACGTTTGATTGACCAAAGTTTTATTCCCTTTTTCAACATTTCTTTATCCCTAAATAAAAGACCAATAAAAGGATCATTAACTTGAGGATCCCAAAATCCAGGATACATCATATAATTTCGTCTCTGGTTACTATAATTTTCTTGAGTGTCGAACGGTTCATTAAACAAACTTGACATTGGTTGATGCATAGGAATTTCATCGGGAATAGTATTATTCGCCAATTGTGATCCACTTGATTGGTCGTTTTCATCCTCATCCATATACAAGCCCATTTCAGATGATAATTCTTCGTACTCAACTTCTTGTACATTTTCTTCGTCATCGTCAGACTCGTTTTCGCTAATATTGAAGTCCGGATCTTCATCCTCTGGTTCATCCCCAAGTTCTATCGACCAACCAATATTATCTGCCAATCGACACACTGCATCCAAATGTGTCAAATCTGGTTCGTTGTTCTCAGAATATACCTCTAGCATTGGCTCTTGTCGAATGGGTGTTCTACTTGATGTACCGATTTCATGCATTGGCTCTTGTCGAATGGGTGTTCCACTTGATGTACCGATTTCATTAGTGGAAAGAATATTATAATACAACCCGTAATCTTGATCAGAAGAGTAAACTTGCTCAATTTCAACATATAACTCTATAAACGTTCTTCCATTTTCTTCTATTAACTCAAGCATGGTTTCCAACGAATCATTATCATCAACAGCCAATCGCATATATTTAAACTCAGTAAGTGTAGTCAGATATGGATAACGACATGTTAAACTCAAACGATTTGAAGTCGATGATACATCAAGTACCTTAAACAATTTTTCCAAAAATTGGTCGTATGTCGTGTTTCTAGATACCTTAAAAAAAAATTTATAAGAAATATCATAAGATAACCCCTCGCTAATAGTTTCCATTATCGTACCTCCCCAATAACACATAATTGTAGGATTTTTCATTTCGATAACCACACGGTAAAATTAACAATTTTACTCAAATAATACTCCAACAACACAAAATATTGAGCTTTTACCTGTTTTGGAAGAGATCTGAGATTTGCCCTAAAATGATCTAAGAGCTCTGTTTTTTTTATTTTTACAGTGGTCTGGGAAATGAGATGAGTACAGTGGTCTGGGGAAATGAGATGAGTTTTTTAAGTACAAGTATTTCTGAAAAACGACCGATCGAAATGTACATAACGACCGATCGTTTTTGTCTGAAAAACGACCGGTCGTATTGTCCAATTCGACCGATCGTTTATTGTCCAAATTGTTCCAGAGAGTTCAATAATAAAACGACCGGTCGTTTTAATCATTTCGATCGGTTGTTTTTCGAAAGTAGACCATTTTGGGAATATTACAGAAAGGTAGCCCATTCTGGGAATTATGTGTGGTCACTGTACCATTTCAGCAAAAAACTCATTATAAGTTGTGCTTGGTTTACATGATACTCCTATAATTAATCAATCTAGAACCTATTGTTTTAGATGAAGTACCTACCTGATTTAAAGGCTACTTTGTTGTTGATCTTTGAATTAGGGTAACCAACTAGGATCTAGTGACTTCAGATTAAGCTGGTGATTTGATTTCAGTTTCTTTATTCCTCGTTTTTTAATCCAAATTATTAAAGCTAACAGACGAGTAATGAGATAAAAAACGCATCCAAAAAGAAAACAGAAAATCAAAAAAAACAAGGAAAACTGTTGTAAATAAAAAATTAACAAGGGATCTATACTAGGGGAAATGAAAACGCAGTCAACTATTCTAGAAAAATTTGAGAGTCCTCGTAATATGGAAAAATATGAAGAATGAAGACTGAAGACCATCAATCAATCAACACTCCAATTATGATATGCCCACTCGGAATGCATTTGATTGAAATAGTTTTGAAATAACTAAATGTATTAATACTCTAAGATGCACATGCAGTGACGCAAGTTTCAGTTACAACTGAACTTTATAGATTTCAGTTCTTAGTTATAACCGAAACTATATCAACAATAAGAATATGCAATATTATGAACAAACGTACTGAATAAGAAAAGAACACATTACGTTTGATAACGGAGTTCGATCTAGTCTACTCTCCGGAGCTCTTGCTCATATTAGAATATTGCGAAAGCTTACAATGTGTATTTAAGTCTTATAAATCAATAATACTCTAATTGTTTATGCATATACAACCATTGTTATCACCCCTCTCAACTATTCAGTATAGCCTCCTGCAACATTTTATCTCTCTTAGCTAATAGCTCTGTATTTTCTAAAAAAATAAACTCTTTTGTGCAGAATACATAACCAAACCCTACAACTTGTTATGCACTTATATATTGTGCTTTACAAAAGAATGTAACACAATATTCTTAAGAATAAACTTTCCAAGTTTATTCAACGTGACTGATTTCTCAATTGATATTTAAATGCTGACTTTGGTAGATGAATATTTGTTGCGCAAATCTTCATATGATATATTCTGAGATTGCATATCAACGAAATATATTCTTACCATAATGTGCCTTGATCAAAAAACTGCAAGTGCCAAGAAATCTCGATCTGTCTGTCAAAAGCTTTCAGTTGCAAAAGTCAGTTACAACTGAAAGTGTAACTTATATAAGAACCATTTGAAGCATATTGGATATATGACTGAGTGTTGTTTATCAAAATAGTTACAACAAAGGAAGTTATTAGGTGATACAAAGTAGGACCTAACAATCTCCCCGTTTGTCACTATTTTGGTAAAAAAAAAATACTCAGATTGTTTTAAGTTCAAAAAGACAGAAACTCCCCCTGAGTTTTAGACCATAATTTTTTTTTCCAGTTACAACTGAAATCTCACTGTTTTTGGACCTGCAGTTTCATAAGAGAGACAATAGCTATAATAAGAAAAACATAAAGCACATTACCAACATATTACAGCCCAAGAAAGAAACAGGGTCAAATTATTACAACTCAAAAACAAATATTCAGAATAGAGAACATAGAGCATAGAGAAGTTTGTCTGAAAAAAAACATAGAACATACAACAATCCTAAACAAACACATATGCTCCCCCTTTTTGCCAGAGTCAGTGACAAAGAAAAACAAATTATTCATCCTCATTAGCGGACAAGGATTCATTCTCAGCATTCTCAATTGTAGCATCTGCAAGCACAGAGACATTGCCAGTTCCAGTTCCCAAAAAGATCACAGTACTAGCAGCCTCTGCAACCAACACATCTTCTTGTGTAGCAGGAATCCCTACCTCCATCTCAGCATCAGCTACAGCCTCCACCTCAGCAACATTTCTGACAGCATTAACAGTTCTCAACTCAGCATCCTCTTTTTCCATATCTTCTAACTCAGTCTCCATAGCAGTATTTTCTTCCAAAGATACACCTGTAGGAAGTTTTTCAGTTAAAACTGAATCACTTCACACAGACCATGTACCCACTGTAGATTCATCCACTTGCTCAATGACAGACTCATTAGGATTCATATGCAGATTAACTTTCTCTTTTTCCTTGGCACTAGACACAAATTCCTCATCACATGTAGCAGTATAAACATCAATTTCATCTTCTAATCTCTGAAGAGACGAATTAGTTTGCATAGGTTCAGTTGCTTTCTTTCCTTTCTTGGATTTTCCCTTCTCGGATTTTGAAGAACCAACAACTTATGTAGATTTTGTCTTAGAGGGACTGGGATTTGGTGTGAGAGACCTAGGTGATTTTGGAGTTTTAGGAGAGGCACTTTGGGATTTTGGTAAATTGGAATCACCACCACCAATGAGCTTGCTTCTCAGACTTGCTTCCTCTTTTACTAGCTTCACCCTTTGCTTTTCCAGAGCTACCCTTTCAATTCTTATGTCATCTAGCCTTTGGTAAATTAGATTCTTTGCCAAATCAGAGGGACCAGAGGGGAGATTTGTAGATATATCATTGATATCACCTTCAGAGAGGAGTTTAGAGGAGAGCTTTAAATGATGTATAAGCTGATCAGGTTTTTCACTAGAAAGAATAATGGTAGCTTTGACAATCTGATCAAAAAGAATACTGCAAATGAAGGAAGGATAAGGCAACATTTTGGATTTGGTTCCTAGCTGAGCATGTTCTCATATAGCCTGAAAGACATGAACCCCAAAGTTTAACCCTACTCCTTGACCTATCCTAGAGAGAAAGAGACAGATATCCTTATTGAGCATTGCTGCTTGGTAGGTACCTAGTTCCACAAACATATTTTATGCAAGATTGCATAACTAAGAGTAAGATGAGCAGCTTTGACTCCAACATTATCCCATACTTTCACTACATCAGTTAGGGTACATGCAACATCATCCAATTTAGAATCATCAATCTCCTCAGTTACAACTGAGTCCTGAACTCCTAGGAACATATTAATTCTAGAGGGACTAAAATCCAAGGTGAAACCTCGAATGTATACCCTACCAAAACTGGGAGACGATGGTATAAACACTTTCTCAGATAGATTAGCAAAAAATTCTCTCACAATCTCACTGTAAAACTCCTTAGGGTAGTTCAGAGTGACACTTATTCCAGATGCATCAATTAGGTTAAGAATATGGTCTTTCATCTCTAATACTTTAACAAATTCAACTTTTCTTTCAGTAAAGATACTTTTGGATTTTAAACCATCATATTTAGACACACATTCATGATTCAGAAATTTTTCTGCCCTATCAACGCTAGGTCCAGAGTAGCAAAATTCATCATCAACAAGGGAAAATATAGAAGTCCTAACCTTTTTAACAAACTCTTTGGCCACAATATTGACTCTCTTAGGCCTGGATGCAGAAGCCACATGACTAGTTTCAGACCTAGTTTTTCTTTTACTCAAATTAATAGTGTCAACATTAGGATCAGCCCTAGACCTAGTTCGTGCTGAAATGGAGGACAACTTACCTATAGGAGTACTAGTAGCAGGTGTCTCACCAATGATTGTTTGAGATTCGTCATCAATAGGGTCAAGCACATTAGAACTTGCAGAAATATGGGTTTTGGTTGTAACTGAATTTGGTGTGGTTATGTGCTTTTTATTTAGAAAGGCTTGAGCGAGAGGTATGTCTGAGTTACCAGAGGAGGTGGGCGAATTTGGGTGAGAGATGATTACATAGGTATAAGCCGAAGTACGTAGATAGAGAGAGAGAGAGACTAATTGATATGAGTAATGACATATATTAAGCAGATTTGGATGCAAAATTTTAAAAGATAAAGTTACCAAAAGAAACTTAGCAATTAGTTGCAACAAAATAGGACAGAGTTTCCTTTAAAAATTTTAAAAAAATTGACCTTATCGATTAAATCCCATTGAAACTCTGATGTTACCACAATTTGAGTTTTTTTTTAAAAAAAACATTGAGAAACAGATATGATCGATTAAATTCACGTATTACCAAATAATATCTTGCATAGAATATACTGCGAGCACGAGAGAAAAACTTTAAATACTTCAGCACCAAAACACACAACAACAGACTATATGCAGCATTCAGTTATAACTGAGATTTGAAACTGTATAGAGGAGCCAGTAAAAACAAAGAGAATTCTCTTCCAAGAAACTTCACTTAGTCTTGTTTACTCAGTTTTAGGGCATTGACACATTATGAAACAAGATATTTTCAACTGAATGAATTTTGAACCACGTCATTTTTTTTTGTATTTAGTGAGATCATAGTACCGGTCCCAGTTATAACTGAGCTTTAACTCATTCTGCTGCCATCAGGCCGCGTGTTCAGTTCTAAATTGTTCAACCAATGGAGAAAAAAAAGGATAAAAAAATATCTCTGTAAGAGTAGTAAGAGATCTTAGTCCAGTATTAGTATAAATTCAACCAACATCAATTTGTGTCAAACACCTTTCTAAAATAAGCAAGACAGTTATGAAAATTTCAGAGATTTTTCAATGCAGGTCATGCAGTTTTACACAAATCTTTACAACTTTCAGAGATGTAATGTATTGGCAAGTAATGGATTATGTAGATTCAAAGAGGCAGGTCCCTAAGTCACTTCTTAGGCTTTCAAACCTTTTTACATCCAAAGGCTTAGTAAATATATCTGCAAGTTGTTTGTTAGTTTTAACATGCTTAAGATAAGGTAAAGTATGGGTTTGATTCTGCTCTTAGTCATATTGATAATAAAATCTGGGGTTTTTATCAGCAAGTTTTTGAGATTAATGTTTTGCAGCAAACTAACCAGTGCATGAATGTGGAAGTTCAGTGGGGTAATTATAAAATTCTTATTTCCCTAGTGTCTGCTAAGTGTACTAATCTAGAAAGGAGAGAGTTTTGTGATTTTTTGAGACTTAATAAAACTAATGATCCTTGGTTTATTACTGGGAATTTTAATACAGTCTTTAAACATCAAGATAAAGTTGGTGGGCTTCCAATTAATTTAAGAGCAGTTAATGACTATTTGGAATGTTTGGAAGATATCGGTGTTAGTGAGATAAATTTTTGTGGCTCTAAATATACTTGGTGGAATAAAAGGGATGGAGATGGCTCTACTTTTGAAAGAATAGATAAAGTTTGTGTCAACAATACTGGTGCTAATATGTTTAATTCTATTTCTTTAGAGCATCTTAGCAAGACCAACTCTGATCACAGTCCATTACTCCTTACTCTAAAATTTGAGTTAGATCAGAATCCTAGAAGGTTTATTTTCCAAAAATTTTGGATAAAAAATCAAGACTATCTACAGGTTGTGGAAAATAGTTGGAAAAAATACTCTACTGGTAATGCTTTCTTTTCTTTGGTGCAAAATTTGAAGAATGTCTAAAGAGCGTTAATAGAGTGGAATAAAATTACCTTCGGCAATATATTTCAGAAAGTAATTGATGCAGAGGATGAAGCTTTGAGGGTGGAAAAATTATATGAAGATTCTCCATCACCTGCAAATGGAGAAATGTTAATGGAAACTAAAGCAAAGCTAAATTATAGACTGGAAATTGAACAAGATTTCTGGACTCAAAAAGCTAATCTTAGATAGGCAATGGAAGGTGAGGCAAATACTAAAAATTTTCATGAAATTAAAAAGAGAAGAAATAAAAGTCTGATTTCTTCAATTACTAACACTCATGCTAAAATTTTGACAAATAAAGAGGAAATTCAAGAAGAGCTTGTTCTTTATTATAAAAGTCTCCTTGCTGCGGATGATAATAATAACTATGACTATAAAATTTTGGACTGTATTCCAAGGTTGATCTCCGATGAACAAAATGAGAAGCTAATTAAAATTCCTTTGATGGAGGAGGTTAAAAATGCTATTTGGGAACTGAATAAAAGTAGTGCTCCTGGGATTGATGGTTTTAATGGTTATTTTTTTTACTTCTAGTTGGGAAATTGTGGCTGAAGATATTTACAAAGCAGTGCTTCATTTTTTCTCCGGTGCAAATATCCCAAAATCCTTAACTACTACTGCTCTTGCTTTAATTCCAAAGAAAAATGTTTCAGTTTCTTTTGCTGATTTTCGACCCATTAGTTTCTGCAATTTTTTCAATAAAGTTCTCTCTAAAATTATGTCTAATAGACTTGCTTAAATTCTTCCCAATATTATTTCAGAAAATTAAAGTGGATTTGTTAAGGAAAGGGACATAGTAGATAACATTTTACTTTCTCAAGAATTTATTTTTACTATGGGCAACAAGCAAAGTGGTAGTAATTTATCCTTAAAACTCGACATGAAGAAAGCTTACAATAAAGTGAGGTGGCACTTTCTTATTTCTACTTTGAGAAAAATGGGTTTTTCAGAAATTTGGATAAATAGAGTTTGGAGACTTATCTCTAACAATGGAATTTCTGTGATAGTGAATGGAGCTGCAACTGTTTTTTTTTCTCCCATAAATGGCTTAAGGCAAGGTGATCCGCTCTCCTCTGGCTTATTTATTATCTGCTCTGAAGTGCTATCAAGAAATTTAAACAAGTTAGTACTTCAAAAAAGTTGGAAGCCATTTAAATCATCTATTGGTAGTCCAGTAGTCACTCATTTGGCTTTTGCTGATGATATTATAATATTTTCTGGGACAAATAAAAGGATAGTAAAGTGTGTTAAAAAAGTTCTTGAGTTATATAACGGTGATTCTGGGCAAGAGATTAGCTTTGATAAAAGTTTTGCTTATATTTCTAAAGGATTTAGTCAATCTCAAAAGGAAGATATTTGTAATATTCTCCAAATTAAGTGTAAAAAACCTCCTCTTACTTATTTGGGTTGTAAAATTTACTCTGGGAAGAAAAAAATTATTTTATATTATGAACTTATACTGAAAATCAGAAATAAGCTATCTGGTTGGAAAGTTCAGTTTTTAAATATGGGAGAAAAGCTTGTTTTAGTTAAGCATGTTCTTAACTCTATTCCTATTTATACACTTGCTGCTACGAACCGACCCTTACAAGTTATTAAAAGTGTTGAAAGGATTATGGCGAACTTTTTATGGGGAGAAAAAGATGGTAAAAAGAAGGCTCACTGGGTTAATTAGAGAAAAATTTGTAAAACATTGGAAGAAGGTGGTATGGGAATAAGGAATTTAAAAGATATTATAGCAACTTTCTCTATGAAATTATGGTGGAAATTCAAAACTACCAACTCTTTGTAGGCTAGGTTTATGAAAGCTAAGTATTGTATAAAACTACATCCAATGCAAGCTAAAATTAAGAAGGGTGAGAATACTTGGTGTATAATGCAAAAAGTTAAAGATTTAACAGAAAAAAGTATGCACTGGTTGGTCTGTAAAGGGGAGATTTTTCTAAATTTTTATAATAGGTTGGGTTGTGGTCCTTTAAAAAAAGAGCAAATTGGTGAAAAAATACTCTTAAAAGATCTATTGTCTGAAGGAAGATGGAATAGTGATAAAGTTGATGAACTTATTCCCATAGGGCTTAAAAATCTCTTTGCGGCTCAGTTGAATTTTAATAAATATGGAAAAGATGAAATTATCTGGAAAAATGAAGTTACTGGAAATTTTTCTATTAAAACGGCTTGGGATATGTCAAGAGATAAAAATCAGACAAGTTGGCCTTATAAATCATATTGGGATCAAATTTTACCTATGAAGATCACTTGCTTTGTTTGGAAGCTCTTTCATCATGCGACTCCTCTAAATTCTGCAATAACAAAATTTGGTGTGTTCAATTCGCTTCGAAGTGTGAGTGTTCTGGAAAGTATAAAGAAGATGAAGATCATTTATTTAGTAGTGGGAAAATTGCTACAGAAGTATGGTATTTTTTTTCATAAACAGATGGGGATTATTACTAATAATTTACCTCTTAGAGGTAGATTATTAAATTGGTGGTTAAAAAAAGATAGTAGCTCCAGCATTCAGATAAAAATTTGTAAAGTTCTACCTTGATTTATTGTCTGGTGCATTTGGAAATAAAGGTGCAACAGTAAGTTTAAAAATAAACTTATGAGTTCATCGGAGATCTGTAAAGAAGTGATTTCTCATATTCATATTCAATCGAAAAAAAGTAATATTTTTTCCAAAAATTAGAGTATGAACAATATCCCAAACAGTGAGAAGGCCCAAAGACAACCAAAGGTGAAACTTGTTAAGTGGATTAATCCACCATCTGGATACCTAAAAGTTAATATAGACAACTATTATAAACTCTATTTAAACTCCAATGGTATTGGAGTAATTGCTCGAGATTCTAATGGTAAATTTGTATACGGGTTACAAGATTCTATAGAGAGTAATTCAGCTATCGAGTCTGAAGCAAAAGCCGTATTATCTTTTCTAAAACTAACAAAGTTTGATTATTTTGTTTTACAAAGTGACTCTATGCAGCTAGTAAATATTTTAAAAGGGAAAATCGAAGATCCTTGACAGATCAGGGTGATTATAGATGAGATTAAAAACAAATTAAAGGAAAAGAATTACCTGGTTACGCATGTGGAGAGAGAGTCAAATCAAGCTGCAGATCATCTTGCTAATCTAGGGTGTTCTATTGGATTGAATTTGTACGAAAGCTACGAAAATCTCCCTAATATAGTAAAGGCTATCATTCTCCTCAAAGGTGAAGGTTTGCCTAATTTTCGCATCAACGGATGAAGAAGGAAAGAGAGAGGAAGAAGGAATTATCTGTCTGATCCAGACCAAAGGGCAACTGGATCTATCTGGAGAGATAGAGAAAATTTACAAGATGGTCCTCCAAAGTTCTTGCATTGTTTTTTTTAAGTTCTCCATTTTAAAGAGTTTACTCTTCAAGTTGTATAGTTTGCTTTGTTGTTATATTGCTACTCTACTTTGTTTTTAGTGGGGGTTTTCCCCCACTTTTTATTTTAATAATTAATAAAAATGTGGGTTTTTCCCACCAATTATATAACATGCTTAAGAATCAAACTCTTGTTTTCAACTAGTTGTCTTATAAAGTGATGTCTCAAATCAATGTGTTTAGTTCTATAGAAGTGTTTGAAGAACTCCAAGTCAAATATGGGTATTGTAAATGTACCATTTCCTCGTTAGATATTAAGCACAAGAAACAAAAACTTTTTACTCTTATTATTCATCACTGATAAATATTAAATTATAACCTACATTTTTCGACAGGGATACGTCCAATACGATCACACTTTCATGATCTAGTAGTCGAATTTATCAATGCTCCAACTTATGAAGAGCCTCTTTAGTTGCAAAAGTATCTTTAGGTTTGTTTGTTTGGAAATTGTAAGAAAATAAGTTGTTTTTATTTATTATGAAAGAAGAGCTGTTGTGCGGAAGGACCAATCATCGACAAATAAATACGGAATAAACAAAATATAAATTCAATCAAACGTACCAATTTTTTATTCCAATCAAACAAACTATTTCTCAACTAACAAACAAACGATAAAACTAACAAATAAAACTCAAACAGAAAAATATTAATCTCTCAGACAAAACAAACTTACTATCGTTCTAACATTCGCTCTTTTATTTTTTATGAACTAAACATTAACACATACATAATTATATATAGATTCTAAGTGAATCTATAGTACCTTTCTTTGCGGTGTGGGATAAAGAATTATATATGTGGGATAATATCAAATAGTATAATATTATAATTTAAGCAAAACTTCAACAAATCTGCAACTTGTCTTCAATTCCAATCTAAACTCTTTCGAACATACTCCACCATTCACACAAAATATCAATCAAACATAAATAAATACTCCATTATTGTAAATTAACACAAAATATCCACCGATCAACCATCTTCATAAATTGTATAATATTTTTCGTAATCAAAAAGCTTGAGCAGCAATTGCGCAGCCTCCTATGTCCAAAAAATATAATACATTCTTTTGAATTCCTTTCATAACTAAATGAATCCACGATTTAATTTGAGACCGCTAAAGTAATTATGTATCATTTGGCATCCAAAGTTTCCAATGATATTAGGTTTTTTAAAAAAATTGGTACATATCCGACATATATCTTTTTTACAAATACTCCACTAGAAACTTGCATTGGTTTCTTTCATCAACGGATATTTGATTTCCTTAGTCGAGAAAAATTAATCACACCACATTCTTGACGGTTTAATTTTTCTCATTCATCATATTTGATCTTTTCTGGTTTGTCATTCTATAATGTAACATCCAGATTCTAATAATTGAGCACACCCATTATCTCACACTGCCACATCCCAAAATTGGTGTGTACATCAAACTTTTCGATTTAAAACTTTAGATTCGTAGCCATAGCTCTGATACCAATTTGTTGTGCGGAAGCACCAATCACAAACAAATAAATACAAACTAAACAAAATATAAATTCAATCAAAATTACCAATCTTTTATTCCAACCAAACAAAATATATTTCGACTAACAAACAACTGACAAAATTAACTAATAAAACTCAAACAGAAAAATACTAATCTATCAGACAAAACCAAACTTACTATCTTTCTAACATTCGCTCTTTTCTTTCTTGTGTACTAAACGTTAACACATAAGTAATTATATATAGATTCTAAGTGAGGCTATAATACCTTTCTTGACGATGTAGGATAAATAATTATATATATAGACTTCAAGTCAGTCTATTATACTTTCTTAGGGAATGTGGGATAATAACAAATACTATAACATTGTAATTTAAGTCAAACTTCAACATTATCGACCACCTATTTTGAAGCATAGAGTTTTTTATAGCGAGGTTCAGTTGCATACCAGTTTTGTTGAAGTTGATATTAAGGGTGGCCTTTTTGTACCGACTTGTACCAACCGACCGCTTTTCAAACCGAACCAATCAAGTCAGTACCAAAAGTTTGGTATACCGACATTACGGTACGGTATAACCGAACCAATCTTTGAAAGTCGGTTCGGTTTCGGTATTCGTTTTGTGAGTTCGGTATGTTACCGATTCAAACCGAAATATTAAAATATACTTTATAAACAAATAAAGTAAAAGACTTATATGCACTTAATTATTAATTGTTATAATATACTTATATTAGTTTTTCTAGTTAATACTTGTAACATTTTCTTTTATTTATAGCTTTTACTAGAAAGGTCTAGTAGTGTTTAATCTTTTATGTAAAGAAACAAAAAATATAACAATAATATAAATAAATATATTTTTTTAATATACTACTTTTAAAACTTTATACTATGTTTTTCTTCCGGTACGCACAATTTTTTTATCATCACTTGTAAATTCTAAAGTTTGGTATAAAAACGAAACCGAACCGAACTAACCGAATAGTTTGGTATACCGAATTTTTTGGTTCGGTAATGGTATAAAAATTATCATAACAAAGTAGTTTGGTATGATATCGGTATTTAGTCAAAAAGTTCGGTACCGAACCGATACCACCCCTAGTTGATATGCACTTAAAAAACGGTAAATGTATCAATGCCTACAAGTTGTACAAATAGTCGAGGATGAGCATATTTTGTTAGCGCATTTGTGTCAATCTAGTCATCAATCGCGTTTAACTTAGAAATACAGTTCACAGTTTTGATGACAGTTGTATTTGCATCGAATTCCAACCTCTTTATAACTATTTTGCTATTAAATATTGTTATTATTTTCCTTAATTTATATTTTATATTTTATATTTTATATTTGCACCTGCATTTTCACATTCTATTAGAATGAACCAACTACTTGGTAATTTATCTTATTTTATGTTTCATGTTAGTAGCATATAAGTTAATATAGAAAAATTTGCAAAGAAACTTATTCGCAATACATAGATGCACACGATATCTACTCTGGTAGCAATCGAAATATGATAGTAATTGAGATATGAACATAATTGCAGACATGAAGGTTTAACTAGGCGCTATAATTCACATATAAAGGTTTTACAAATCTTAATAGTTGTGAGAGAGGGGGGGAGATGGAATAAGAATAGACCGAACAAAGATGGCATTGATAAATTAATGACAAAGATAAATCGGATATGATGGAGATCGGACATAGAAGATGACAAAGAGTGAGAGAGCGAGTAGATGACCCAGAGCTAAGGTCCTAATTATGGAAGAATGAAATAGTAAATTATTTAAGCTTAAGTCCTACTCCCAAACATATTTAATAAAAGGCTCTTTTTTGCTAATGTTTTTCAATTTTAGGACTTTTCAAATATATATAAAAGGGTCTCAATTTATATTTTTCTTCATTTGTACCAAACACTTTCTCTCTCTAAAACCCGACCTCAAAATCACCACTTATCTCCCCTCATCGTCGCCTCTTTATCCCTCATCTTGTTGGGATCTTCACAGTTGCTCCGCTGCCCTTATCTCTCTCTACACATTCATACATATACATATACATATACATATACATATACATATACATATACATATACATATACATATACATATACATATAGGCAGAGAAGACGAGATCTAGTCGGATCCAGCGAGGAGTGCTCCATTTTGACGAGTTACGGTGGTAGCGACGGCGGCGAGCTCTGTTCTCTCACTGATCGCCTCTCTCTGACTCTGATCTCCTCTCTATGTCTTGCTCTCTACTCGCCTTTCTCTCTCTCTCTTTGTGTCTCTCTCTATCTATCTCTCTATGTGTGGCGGCGATGAGGCCGATGATGAGCACAACCGTCGGTGCTCCTCCACTAGGCCGGCGGCCAGGTTTTTTACGTTTTAGTACCACTAGATTTTTAAATTAGGATAAGGTGTCTCTTTGGAAAAACTAATTGAGTTTTAGTGCCCCTTGAATAATAGGGATCCAATTATATTACACTATTGCACTTCTCTCTCTAAAAGTTTGCTATATCTGCATCCCACCACCACAACGCGTCGCAGGGTAACATTGTCATCAGACCTGCCCTTTCTATTTCATCGCTATCTGTGGTGGAGATTCGACTAAGTCTCTCTCACAACAAAGAAGTATCTCCTGCGAGATCATATACGTCTCTCTCTCATCGGTCTATATGTTATTTGTTTCTCACTCTCCTTTTGTCGCTTTCTAATCTATTCCTTTCTCTCTCCTATGTCGCTCCCTTCTCTCTCTCCCTTTCTCATTTTGGCAGGGAATAAAGACTAGCTGTTGTGGACTGATTTTTGTACTTTTTACTATATAATTCTATTATTATTTGGTCCTTGAAAATACTTGATGTATTAGATTATATGACTGCCCTTTAACTGTGTAATTTTTACGTATAAAAAGGCTTCACATGAGCATGGGCGTAGTTGTAGTATTTTTCGGGTAAAGTACTCAAGTTACCAAATTCATGGACGGATTTAGGCTAGCATTAAACTTTGTTTTCAAATTAAATATAACTGAGGATTAAATATACATAGGGAGAATCGTTAGTGGACAAACGCGGAGCGTTTGGCATATCGTTCTCTCCCTATGAGGTGAATACTAATAATTTCTAATGGCTTTTTAAGAGCCTTTACAATGTTTCCAATCCTAGGGTCGTCAATCCTAACCATGCAACTATGTGTGGAGTTATATTGAATAAAACTAGCCAGTTGGAAAGGTGATCAATCCTAACATGCAACTACGACTTAATTAAATCCAATATATGTTTAGTTTTTTGTTTTTTTTACTAAGCTAACTAAATTATCAACATATAAATATTTAGTTAGAAACTTAGAGAATTATTTTAACATTGTTATTACTAACCAACGGATCCAAGAACAACAAATAAGATAGTAGATAATGAGAAAACGATAAATTTTACATAAAAGAATAAACTTAACTGGCAATTGGCGGAATTTCCACTATTTTAATATGATAAAATAAGTACTCTCTCTCTAAAATGAAATATGTATTCTGAATTAATGAAAATGGAGCTGGAAAGAATGTATTTATATGAGCCCAAAACCCTAACAAACTATTTTTTTTTAAAAAAATTTTAAAATATGACGCAGCCTGACTGGTCAACCTGACCGGTCAGGTCAGTATTCCAGAATCTTCTTTTCTTCTTATTTTCAATTGATTCCGTTTTCTAACTTTTTTGGAGCTGATTTCAGACCTTTCAACTTCTAAATTCTTCTCTTTTATTTCTTCCATTGGGTCCTCTTGCGTCATTGTCTCGTTTTTGTGCTAATTTCATGCTTTTTCCTGCAAAAAATACGAAACAATGCAAATAAATTGGGAAAATACAGTAAAACACAAATCATGGCTTAAACAAGCCAAAATATCAACGAAACAACGCTAATATATATCATTTTTACACATGAAAATGACCATTTCGTGGTCTAATCATATCCCCCAACTAGCTTAATGCTCGTCTCGAGCGTTGGAAGCGATAAAAATAAGATAAGTTTGCTCGGTTTTTCATTTCCAAATCTGTTTCTTAACTTGCCTAAAACTAATAATATACAGGATAAACCACTGTCGTAGGGAGCAGGATTGCATTTAGCATATGCAACAAGTCGTTAAACCTTTAAAGCGTAAAATGACGAGTTTTGTCTCGTGAGGGTTTACTAAAAAACACCCACAAACGGTCATGTTTTAATTCTCATCATTTAAGTTCCCCTATTCTTACAAAATCACTTAGACGTAAATTTATGGAAACACTTAATAGTCTTATTAAAGCATGGTAAGACGTCTAAAGATAGCTAAGGTTTCTTATAAAAAGTGCCTCGCCCTAAAATAGCTTGGTTTGATATTGTACCTGCATTATGATCTAGGAATCTTCAAGTGTATACCCATTAGCTCGAAGTTCGACAGTTTATAAAAAAAAAGACCTTGGAATCAGTCATTTTTATAAAATAAAACGACAAAGCTTATACCAAATAAAGAACATAGCATACAATATTGCATAATCTCCATTCTAGTTTACCCACAATTGCACTCTATTTTTTTATAGCTCACTTTTTGCTGTTATTTTTTCTTTTAATTAATTAATATTTTAACTTATGAGCCTTTAGCTCATTCCTCATTCGAATGCACTACACCGCGCCTCCGTATAACAACACGCTTTTCACCCCTTTATTTTCCTGGACTTTTCCCGTCCGCCTTATGTAGAGTATGATGATACTTATATCCCCCTCCTGTTTACCTGTCTTTCGACATCGCTGGGAAGGTATTCAACCATCTCAATACGTAGGTAAGTAAATGACAGTACTAAATCTAGAAAAATATTCCCTTAATCCCTGCTCACACTCATTTGTGAAGGTGAAGACTTATTGGGCATGCTGCGGATTCCTAAACTAGCCATAATATATATATGTTGTAAGGCTAGACAGGTTCTCTTAGAGAATGGTGAGTTTATGCACCGGTCGATCCACCCATAACCTACTGTTGGGGCTAAGAGGTACTAGCAAAGTTACCTAGATCAAGGACACCGTCTACTTAAAATAAAGCTTTTTATAAGAATTTTATAAAAACGGTTTTTGTAAGTTTTTGGGACTGTCGGGGGAAAATGAGTAATCATTAATACAGTTTTAACAATTAGTATAACATGCAACTTGTACAATATTATTCCTCCCGAAATTAGTTTGTATGAAAAATTTAGTAACAAACCAGACATATCTAAATATTTAACACCATAAAATTATAAGAGTATTTTTTTGGTTTTCAAGGTATTGCAACCTGATTTCGTATCAAAACAGGTTTCCTTAAACAACAAACTAAAATAATATAACTTTTTTTTTCATTTTCTGTCTTTCTCATGCAATCCCTAACACATGTATTTATAATGTATGTACAAATTTAATAAATATAGGAGTTTATAGAATGAATATACATTTTAGTGTGATGCGGCGAGAGATCTCAGCTACTTGTCGGAAGATGACTAATGATCGCCATACCACACTCCCTAGTGCTCCTATGCTCGCGGTCTCGATTAATTCTCTACTACTTGCGCATGTCTATCAAAGCACTCAACAAAAGTGTAAAACGCAAGTGTGGAATAAAATCAGAATTTATACAACGAAAACTCCTTAAAAACTCTCTCAAGTGAAAAACAAAAAAATAAAGACTCAATTATATCTTCTTTCGATTTTCTATTTTTTTGATTTTCTTGGTTTTTGTAAAAAGAAAATAAATGGGGGTTTTAAATAACTAAAAACACATATATTAACAATTTTTTTGAAAAATTCTCTCCATTTTCACATGCATTCAATGGTGATATACATTTTCCCCCAACTAAATCTGACAGTGACCTCACTGTTGGAAAGATTGGAAAAACAATCAACGTTGACTGCATGCAAAGACTACATGCACTTGACTAAACAGTTTTTACAAATGATTTTTTTTTCTTCTTTTCTTTTTAGAGGTGACTCTTACTTTTTTTTAGATTATAGCATTTTAAAGGCCACAGTTTTCACTTATCTCAATCTTTTGGGTGTCCAATCAGACATTTCCACCTTTTTGGTTTAAACTTTAATTGATGGGATGTCTTACATGATAACAACCCGCTTTTTCTTAGGTCTTTTCAAGTTGCGTATGAGGTTATTAAGATATTCGCTACGTTTATGTCTCCCTCGATGCTTATCTCTCCAAAAACACCTTTTACTTCTCTTCCTCTCCGAGAATATTCTAAAATTACTTTCCCTTCTCTCATTGGATAAGAATTTTTGATTTATTTTAGAGTTGGGATTAAATCACTCATTAGAAGATGGTGAGGATTTTTGACCTATTCCTATCGTCTTGCGATATCTAAGGAATTTTATGTAGGGGTGATCACAATTTATAAGATTATACTTTTGCATATAAGTTCTTACCCTTGCAGTGACATTAATAGTGACTTGGAGGAATCTCCACTTATACCAACTCAATTCTCGATAAATCGAATATTGATGGATATCAAAATTAACCAGGAAGGGGTCGTGATATTCCTCCACATAGGATTTTGTAGGCATAGGTTTTCTCTAATCTCGACGCTCTATCAGCTCACTCTTCTTGCACTCCCGCTCAACATTATCACTATGATCCATCAGCCTATCAAAACTAATTAGATTGCAAGCTTTCATTTTAGGCTATGTGACCATCACCTCCTCCATTTGGTTACCAATGTCACAACCCTTGTTTTCATTTAAATTTAACCTAGTATCTATTATTAGTCCATTAGGTTCATTTTTAGGGCGTGTGATCATCACCTCCTCCACTTGTTTACCAATATCACACACCTCGCTTTTGGATTGTGTGACCATCACCTCCTCCTTAGTTTCTTTACCCATGTCATAAACTTTAATTTTATTACCACACATTCTCTTATTTAGTTTTGACTCCTCAACTCTTTTATGAGTTGGAGTGTAAGGATTAATTGATTTAGGTGGCATGATTATTTTTCTTTTAGGCTCTAAGATTGGCTGAGAAACACGTTTCAGTGTGGGTGTCATTACCATGGGTGTTACTTGTTCAATTTTAAAATCATTATTGGTCACCGGTGGTAATTCAATTGCCTCTTCAATGGAGATTGCCCATTCATTTTTAGTCAAAAAGGTCTACTCAAGGAGGGCAAAGATTTTGTCAGGGGTTGAGTCAATGAAGTTCGAGGGCCATTTGGCATCCATCGTGTCCCTAAGTGGTTTAGGTGTGTCCTTATAGAATATCTCTATATCACCCCTACGATAGTCCGATTGTGAGAGGATGAACCTATTGTTCTTATTGGTATTAAAGCTTATCCTACTCATTTTAAAGAAATTCTTCATCTTCTCGCATTCAGCAAGAAGGACATAGTTGGTCTTTGAACTAAGAGTTTCGATTGGCAATTGAGTGATTGTTTGATAGTTTATTGGAGGTTGTGGAGGATAATGTTGAGTTTGCTCATCATTTAGAGTGTTATCAGTTGTAGGTTGACCTTTAAGGTTGGCAGCATGTTGTGCCGACGATCGACCATTTTCGCTCATTCCAAGTTGGAACTTGGTGAAGGAGTCGGTGATCAATCTACCCAATCGGTCTTCTAGACTTCTCAACTCGGTCATCGTCACCTGACAGTCGTCAGGTCTTGACATCCATTGAGATGTCTGACTTTGAGGTTGAGACTGATTTTTGTTCATTTGTTTAGCGTTATGAGTGTTAGACTCAGGTGGTCGAGACCATTCGGGATTTATGAAATTGGCTTATTGGTTGTTTTGACGTTCGGGACTTAGACTATGAAAGTCATTAAGTCCTTCTATCTCCACCGGATAAGGTTTATGCGGGTGATAAATAAACATCATTTTTTTTAATTAATTCTTTGATAATTAATTCAAAATAAATCAAATTAATCACTCCAAAATAATTAATATTTTTCTCTTTTAGAGAACTGATTCTTTAAACCGGAGAAATAATTTTCTAAATTTTTGTGTTTTTTTAATTAATTAATATTTAATAATTAATTTAAATTAATTAATTAAGATAATTAATAAATTTTTTCTTTTAAGAATCTAGTTCTTCAAACCAGAGAATTAATCTGGGATTTTTTTTAACGTTTTTTTTAATTAATTAATTAAGTAAGTAATAATTAATTTTTTCCAAATTTTTTCCAAAATTTTTGATTCTTGAAATCAGAGAAATAATTTTTTTTAAAGGTTTTTTTAGATTTTTTTAATTTAAAATAAATTAATTCCGAAAATAATAAATAATATTTTAAAAAATAATAATAATATTTAATTCCGAAAATTAAAATACTCTTTTATCATCCGAAATCTTCTCCTATTCTAAAGATTTGGTTTGTTAGAAAAAATTAGATTTAATTGGATCTTAGTTATCCAAATTTGTTTGAAAAATATTTTGTGGAATATTTGGAGATAAGATAAATCTTACCAACTCTAATATTTAAATATATCTTTAACAAATTCAAGATCTTATTATATATTTTCGGAATTTATATTAATAAAATTCAGAGTTTTTTTTTTTTTTTTTGTGTGCAGATTCTTTAAATCTGATAATTAATATTTTTTTTAAACTGGTGTGTGACCGGTCAGGCCTGAACGGTAAGGGTGGCCGGTCAGGTCCGAGAGTTTATAGATTTGTAGAAATTTGGGTTGAATAAAAAAACATGAAGTAAACAGGCAAAAAAACAAAACTTAATATTCGCCACCACCCTCGGCACCGGAGCCAAAATACTAACTTATAATGTAAGTTATAATTAAGTAATTCGAAGACTCCAGGGCAATTACAAAATCATGTAACCAAAAAATATTCAACTGTGAGATCATCTTTGATTTTAGCGTAAATTGATGAAAAAAAAAGAAATATAAAGTTCATAATCCGTGTATATTCCTTGACACACCATTTTTCGTAATTTTGAAGCAACTTTTGAATTTTGGGTGGTTTCCTTTGGTAAGATTGTGTTTGAAATGGTCGGTTCCATGTGTCAAACTCCAAGGTGTTTGTTTATTATTCAAAACAAAATGATGAAGTAGTATTACTTTAAGAAAAAGTGTGTAATTTTTATGTAAAAAAATTTCTGGTAGGAGTACGAGGACAGTTGTAGTATTTCTTGGGTAAAGTACCCAAGTTATCCAATTCAGAGACGATTTAAGCTAAGATTAAACTTTGTTTTCGAATTAAATATAATTGAGGGTTAAATCTACGTAGGGAGAATCGTTAGTGGGCAAACGCGGAACTTTTGGCAAATCGTTCTCTCCATACGAGGTGAATACTAATAATTTCTAATGGTGTTTTAAGAGGTTTTACAACGTTTTCAATCCTAGGGTCGTCAATCTTAATCATGCAACTACGTGCGGAGTTGTATTAAATAAAACTAACGAGTTGGAAAGGTGATCAATCATAACATGCAACTACGAGTTAATTAAATCCAATATATGTTTAGCCGTTTGTGTTTTTTTACTTAGTTAACTAAATTATCAACATATAACTTAGTTAACTAAATTATCAACATATAAATATTTAGTAATTGTTTTAACGTTGTTATTACTAACCAACAGATCCAAGAACAACAAATAAGATAGTAGATAATGAGCAAACGACAAATTTCATAGAAAATAATAAACTTAACTGTCAATTGGCAGAATTTTGAATGTTTTAATATGATAACACACACCTACAATCATTCCCCAAATTATCAAAAGTCACATACTTGCCCACATAACCATAAGTACTCAAATGTTTTTTTTTTTATTTGTTTCTTTCTGAGATTTAATTACTGAACTCACATCAGCATACATGGGTCCATTTAACTCCTTACCCGTCCACATATAAGGTCCCTCTTGAGCTTCTTGAATTTTTGAACCCACGTAAAACAAACAAAAAATCAATTTATTTTCGTTTGTTACTCTGGCGGCTAAAGGCCGCAAACACGGTGGTTGTGACGTAAAGCTCTCTCTCCTTTCTTTACCCTCTCTCAAATCGTCGGGCCATGGTGGTGGCAGCACCAACGCTTCTGGCAACGAAAATATTTCTGGCTGTAGCACTGGTATATGATTGGATCCAATACCTTCACCGAGTTCGACGACATATCCAAACAGATCTTCCTTTTCTTTTCCGTAATTTTTTTCTCCTTTTTCATTATAAATAATCGTTTCCAATTTGTATCTTGTTATTCGCTTGGGTTGGTGGTTTAAGCTGGTGGGTTGCAGCATTGGCGCTGCGAGTTATGGCTGCACTGATGGTGGAAGTGGCGGAAGGACCATAGTAGGAGCATGGTTAATATCAGTCAGCCCTACTAGGGTTTGTTTGACATCGGCCGACATAATAGGCAGTGGGAGCAGATTGACAGTCAGGATCTGTTCTTGCTCATCAACAATGTCTTCATCTTCTTCTTTATCGCATTCGTTAGCATCATTGATTACTTCTTCATTAATATATAACTCATAATATCCATACCATCAGATATTTATAAGACAACAAAAATAACATATTCACTCATGATGAACTAGGGTTCCCACACGTATAGTAAGGATCTTCTCTAAATACCAATGATGAAACCCAGAGGTTTAAAGGGAAAATAGACGAGAAAACAGAGAAATATCACCTCAATTGAAGATAAATCAAAGAGGAGCAAAAGGGGAGAAAAATAATAGGCCTCTTCTTATTTCACAATTCTCAACATAATAGAAAATAGGTTACTACAGCATGGCTTTAGTACTTTTTTCAGAAGTATTAAAACATAATTAAGAAATAACAACTATGGTCCAGAACAATTGACCAAATAACAAAAGAGAGTAAATGAACAAATAAATAACACAAGTGCCCAATATAAAAGTAAATAACAGCAGTCACTTACACGCGCGGATAAGCACGTAACCCGAGTATAACGTCTAATCACCGCGTGCTCATCAGATTACTACAATTCTCTGCAAATGTTATGGCATGAATTGGATTTTCACTATAAGGAAGATTGGGGAGATCATGAGGAGAACAAGAAGTTTCAAAAACATCTTGAGAAGGAACGTTTGTACGAATTATTAGCAGGCCTAGACAGGAATTTACATAAAGTACACAACCGAATCTTTAGTCAAAGGCAACTGCCATCAATTGGGGAATCTTTTGTATGGGAAATGGATCAACCAACCCTGCCTAATAGCGACCGGCCAACAGCATTTTCTGCACTTATTGCTCAGAATATCACTAACAAATCTGTAGATAAAAAACTAGGCTCGAGACCACGTTGCTTACATTGTAAGCTTGTTCATACACGAGGAAGATGTAAGGATCTCCATGGAAAACCTATAGACTTGAAACCTCGGAGGCAGGTCAATGAAGAGTTTTTCAAGCTAAAACTGAGGAGAAAAGTGACGAAACTTGTAACACCGAAGCAACTGGTGCTTTCTTAAACCAAGCACAAGTCGAACAATTGTATAATATTCTCAAACAACATAATACGTCGACTCCGAAAGATATCAGTAGTAATTATGCTCATCAAAGTATTGTTTTTAATATACAAAAGCAAGACCCTTCGGTATTTGATTCAGGTGCATCTGACCACATGACAGGTAATTTATCTCTGTTTTCTCTTACATACCTTGTCGGGGTGATGTAAAAGTTAAAATAGCAGATGGAAGTTACACTTCGGTTGCTGGAAAAAGTTTAAAAGTTCGTTTTACAATCTGTCTTACGTGTTCCCAATTTAGCATGCAATCTTGTATCTATCAGTAGATTGACTCAAGATCTTAACTGCACTACTAATTCTTCCAGTGACATGTGCCTAATACATGGGCGGGCATTGGAGAAGATGATTGGCATTGCTAGAGATAAAGGTGGACTCTACTACTTCGATAATGACGAATGGAGGATAAACAAGCTGCAATTGCTTAAATTAGTTTACCATCCGTTCAAGATAGTAATGTAATGTTGTGGCACTACAGGCTTGGTCACCCAAATATACAATATCTCAAACACTTGTTTTCTGATTTATTTATCAATAAAGATCCAAAAAACTTTCGTTATGAGATATACCAACTTGCTAAACATACACGTGCATCATTTCCGCCTAGACCATACAATGAATCTAGTCCATTTTCCCTAGTTCATAGTGATGTTTAGGGACCATCTCGTATTCATAATGTCACTGGTACAAAATGGTTCGTTACTATCGTTGATGACCATACAGGATGGTGTTGGGTTTATCTTTTCAAAGAAAAATCTGAGGTAGCAAAAAAATTTCAAATTTTTCATGCTATGATAAAAAAAACCAATTTGTCATCTCATAAGACTCATGCCATCAGAAGTTCTTCAATTCAAAACACCCATGTTTCTCCTGAAACAAAGCTTTCCCTTATTTCATTGTCCATCTTCTATCGCTCTAAACACATTTGGATGCATAGTGTTTGTCTATGACCATCGGAAAACCTTGTCAAAATTTGATCATAATTAGTCAATCAAATGTGTTTTTCTTGGGTATTCGTCTACACAAAAAGGATATAAATTTTATCCACCTACTCTCCATAGTTTTGATGGATGTCACGTTTTTTTAAAAACAACCATTTTTTTCCAAAATCGTGGCTTGAAGGGGAAATTGAAGATGAAAAGAGTCTTTGGAAAAGTTTGGGTCTCAAGATTCTGTATCACCATCCGTTCATTCGGCCCCTTTGCCAATTTTGCATTAACTTATGTTAAATGTTGTTTCATAGTCTTTATCCACTCCAATTGAACCCACTAAGACTATTGTCCCACATGCAAATTGATGGGAAAATATTGTGTATTCACGAAATAACCATTCTAAAAGTAGTGACAAGCCCATTGATCATCATTGTCAAGAATCTGAACCGATTCCATCCCTTGTTCAAAGTTATGGGAGCATTAATGATGTTCATAACGAAGAGTTGAACCTGTCTAGCGATAGTCCAACAAGTATAGAGGATCTTGAATTTCCTATTGCTATTAGAAAGGGTGTAAGAGCATGTACCCAACAACCAATTTCCAAATTTGTTTCATATGATAAGTTTTCTCCAATAGTTTTTTGTCTTCACAAGTACTCTTACAGGTATATTAAAATGCCAAGAAACATTGATGAAGCTCTTCTAGATCCAAAATAGAAGGAGGTTGTTCTAGAAGAAATAGGAGCTTTAGAAAGAAATAATATATGAGAGATTGTGAAGATACCAAAGGGAAAAATTACAGCCGGTTGCAAATAAGTGTTCACCATCAAGTTTAATGTTGATGGTAGTGTTAGCAGATACAAAGAAATATTGGTCGCTAAATGTCTTACTCAAACATACGGAATAGATTATAAGGAGACATTCGCACCGGTTGTCAAGCTTAACTCAATTAGAGTTCTTCTATCATTAGCAGTAACTCTAAACTGGGCTCTTCAACATTAGATGTAAAAAATGCATTCTTTAATGGAGACTTTCATGAAGAAGTTTATATGGATCTCCCTACAGGAATCAATCACAATGAACAGTTAGTTTGAAAGTTGAAAAAAATCTGTGTATTTGAAACAGTTTCCAAGAAAGTGGTTCGAGAGGTTTGCTCAGGTTGTAAAGAAACGGGGCTTCCAACAGTCACAAACTGACCATGCTCTTGTTGGAAAAAACTTTGTTTTGTTTTATTTTGTTTTGAATGCAATTAAGTTGTAGGAGTTTCAAAACATTTATATCCCCATATTGATGTCTTTCATGAGTTACAAAGTTTGCATAAACATGATGCTCTTTCATCATTTTTCTAACCTTTTTATGACAAAGAAAAATACATGGCATATACACATTCACACACATTCACATATGCATACATATAAAGAGAGAATACCGCACCACCAATGGCTTGATCGTGGCTCGATACCGCTTCCATCGAGTCACATGTGATAGATGTTGTACCTTGAGAACGAAGTGCCCCATTTAGCCAGAAGTAGAGGTGGCGGGGCAAATATCGTTTAAGGGTTACTGTTTAACAGTCACCTCGTCTAAGAACTTTAGTCCATTTCGGTATCATTTACATTCTCATTTGTTACGGTTTGTATTTGATATATTAATAAATTTATTGAAATTATTTTATGTTATTTCTCCATTCGTTTTTCCGTAGAAATTATTGTGTTTATTTACAACGTACCCAACAGTCTTAAATGATATTTTTATGTTTGTACGTTGATGAAATAATTTCGGTGTATGGATCATACAGAAAATCATTTCTTTCTCCGTAATCGTTCTTAGTAAAATCATTTTCTCTTAATCTTTGGTTTCGGGAATTTGATGTTTACGGCTGTAATGGTTTCAGATTGCTATATCATGTGTTGTTATTTGATGCATGGCCTTTTGATAAACTTCTTTGGAAAATCTATTTCTGACAAACTTTTAGTTTTAAGAAATTGGTGTTTCCGGTTGAATTAGTCGAAGGCGTTCTAAGTTTGCTTTCACCCTTTTGAGGTTTTTGTGAAAATCCTTTTTTTCGGTTTTAACCGTCCTTATAAGTACTACATTGTTTGCATGTATAATCTTTTATTTGTTTTACACTATATTTTGTTTGTGTAGATGCATGAGAAAGTATGGGTTTTGTCCATTCATTAATATGTTTGTACTTACACGTGGATTAACCTCTTTGTATGGTGTTTTGATCAATCCATGTTATATATATTTGGTGAAACGATTTGTTTTTAATGCATGCGGCGTGTATTTTTATTCACAAGCTTTTGTTAGCATGTCATACATCCTGATACTTGCACATTATATTTGATTATGTGTATATAGTCAGACGTTTGATTAAGGACAAATTTCATACAGAACAATGCATATGATTTTGGTTTTTGTGTACACGTGAGAAGAACCGCAACGGACTTTCTTGATACATGATATTTATATATACACGTGTGCATGTATTTGTTATTTATTGTCATGAAGAAAAAAAACATGTATATGCATGTTTTTATTTGAATTGATTCTGTGTAGAATTTAACTATAACATGCATGATGTGATTTATTGGATGGTCCAATAACTTGTTTGTATGTACTAAAAGAGTGAAATATGTGGTAAAACTCTACTGTCTTGTTGGTTTTAAGGTAGAGTAAAATGTTTGGTTAATTAATGTGTTAGTAATTGGTCATTATTAACTTTTAATTAATTTGGAAACCGTTTTGGGTTATTCTAATTGTTACTGATTGTATGGCATTTAAAATTTTATTTTAGTAATGCTTGTCCAGGAGAATCGGTTATTTATTTTAGTAGCTGTGAGTTACTAATTATATGTTCTAGATTTCTAGAATTCTTATTTATGAGCAATAATTTGGTTAGAGACTATATTAATTATATTGTTAGTGGATTTATACATGTTTATTGTTTTCATGTTAATAAATGACTAACAATTTCCAATGAGTATTTGTTTAGACATATGGATCTCTACAAACGAATTTGAGCCTTACGAAAGAACTGGTTTCGAAATAGTCCTTGTAAAAACATTTTCTGATTTTCAGAATTTGGGGATTACGACAGAACAATTTGAATTCTGAGATTGTTCTTTGTAAAATCAGATTTATCTGATATTTACGGCTGAATAAATCTTTCAGAATTAGATAATCTTTTTCGGGAATGAACTAGAATACTCTTGCAAAATCAGTTTCTTGAAACCATGCGTGGTTATAGAAATCTGGTGTTTGCGAAGTAGGATTTTTAGTTTCATTTTCCTAAATTAGATTGTGCGTGTTTCTTATTTGAGATAACGAACAGTTTCCTTCGAGAAATATTTGGAACACAGTGGGTGCTGTAACTGACCAGAACATTCTGGCTGCCGGTGTAACTCCTATTAATTTTGCATGAGTGCATATTAATTACGGTGGTTACAAATTCAAAATCACCATTATTAAATACACAAATGTGGTGATATAATGTGTGGTATCCTTATTAATTGTGATTAATCGTAATTTAATTTGAAGAGTTATAAATTATTGTAACGACAGTCATTGTTGACATTTATGAAGAGTTTTATTAGCTACCTACGAATTACATTGACGAGTCGGTTACTTATTTGGATGAAAGGTTATTTAATAACCAACTTTGTTCATCCAAGAGGAAATAATTTGATGATTAAACAAATTATAAATGACCATTCAGTTTTATTTTAAGAATAAACAAATATTGGTTAATTTATTAATTTGTTTAAATTGCATCTTATTAATTTGTTGAAAGAATATTTAATAATTTGTTGAAATAACATTTTATCAAGTTGTTTAAAATAACATATTATGAATATGTTGTGGTTGCTATTATTGAGAATAATAATTGAGTAATAGTATATTACTATTATTGGGGCCGAGGGTCCCAAAAATGTGGGGGTAACTCATCGATCATGTAGATCGAGAATCTAATCGTGCCCCATAACATCTGCGGGCGAGTGGGAGAATATCTAACGGTATAGTGGTATGGACCTAAAACGTCTAAAATAAATGATATTGTTCATTTACCATCCTGAAACCGATTAGGTTTCTCTATAACAGTG
Organism: Primula veris; assembly: GCA_963682055.1. Lineage (NCBI taxonomy): Eukaryota > Viridiplantae > Streptophyta > Magnoliopsida > Ericales > Primulaceae > Primula > Primula veris. The sequence goes on along the minus strand of OY821747.1, from coordinate 15,961,182 downwards.
TGCATGTTCTGAGTGAGGATAAATGAAATGCATGAACTATGGGGGAATTAATGTGTGGAAACGCTTAAACGGTTGGAATTCCACTAACAAGTGCAAGCATGAAAATCTGAATTATGTACTAGTGGTTTTTGAAACCTAAGGGCAGTAGCCTTTCGATAGCCAAAACACTGGGATCAGATTGTGATAATTTTGCTTGTTTATGGAAATACATGAGTGACTATTTGTTCAAAATGAGCATTTTAGTCGATACTCTTGTGGTCAATAATGACATGTTGAGTTATTCAACTAAGTCACTGATTGTACAAGATATAGTTGGTCATGAAAATATAAAACCATAAAGGTTTTATTTTTCTAAATCTATTATTTAAATTGAAATACAAATATGAGTTTGTGTTTGAAGAAATGTATTGCTAAGTCTTCGGTTCGAAGTTTTGAACGGAGTACATAACCTTATGGTTTGATGCATTTGAGATGCATGCATACCAAGAAGGAGTTATATGGTATTTCATCGATTTATTGATGATTATACTAAATACTAATATGTCTACTTGATAATAAGTAAAGACAAATCAATGGAGATATTTATTCTCTAATAATTAATATGAGAATCCTTTTCTTAAGGATTGACACTTGTCAGAAAACATGGTCAAACCATGGGTGTTCTGTTGCGGTAATCTACCAATTTAAGCAAATGATTAAGTGTTTATCACTAAATGTTAGACTCTTCTTGGACGTTTTAGACACTGTCTAATAGTTCTTAAATGGTATATTCACATGGCTATAAATACATGGTCACTGAGAAAGAGGCGGTGAATACGAGACACCGTTTGCACAAATGTGCGGTTAGAATGACACCAATCGTTAAATGAAGACTCATCATGCTACCAAGTAAATATGAGGCTGCTAAGCGATGATTGTCATTTTAATAACTGTTCATTTACCTTCTTGAAACCGATTAGGTTTCTCTATAACAGTGTGCATGTTCTGAGTGAGGATAAATGAAATGCATGAACTATGGGGGAATTAATGTGTGAAAACGTTTAAACATTTGGAAGTCCACTAACAAGTGCAAGCATGAAAATCTGAATTATGTACTAGTGGTTTTTGAAACCTAAGTGCAGTAGCCTTTCGATAGCCAAAACACTAGAATCAGATTGTGATAATTTTGCTTGTTTGTGGAAATACATGAGTGACTATTTGTTCAAAATGAGCATTTTAGTCGATACTCTTGTGGTTAATAATGACATGTTGAGTTATTTAACTAAGTCACTGATTGTACAAGATATAGTTGGTCATGAAAATATAAAATCATAAAGGTTTTATTTTTATAAATCTATTATTTAAATTGAAACACAAATATGAGTTTGTGTTTGAAGCAATGTATTCCTAAGTCTTCGGTTTGAAGTTTTAAACGGAGTACATAACCTTATGGTTTGATGCATTTAAGATGCATGCAAACCAAGAAGGAGTTATATGGTATTTCATCGATTTATTGATGATTATACTAAATACTAATATGTCTACTTGATAATAAGTAAAGACAAATCAATGGAGATATTTATTCTCTAATAATTAATATGAGAATCCTTTTCTTAAGGATTAACACTTGTCAGAAAACATGGTCAAACCGTGGGTGTTCTGTTGCGGTAATCTACCAATTTAAGCAAATGATTAAGTGTTTATCACTAAATGTTAGACTCTTCTTGGACGTGTTAGACACTGTCTAATAGTTCTTAAATGGTATATTCGCATGGCTATAAATACATGGTCACTGTGAATGAGGCGGTGAATACGAGACACCGTTTGCACAAATGTGCAGTTAGAATGACACCAATCGTTAAATGAAGACTCATCATGCTACCAAGCAAATATGAGGCTGTTAAGCGATGATTGTCATTTTAATAACTGTTCATTTACCATCTTGAAACCGATTAGGTTTCTCTATAACAGTGTGCATGTTTTGAGTGAGGATAAATGAAATGCATGAACTATGGGGGAATTAAAGTGTGGAAACGTTTAAACGTTTGGAAGTCCACTAACAAGTGCAAGCATGAAAATCTGAATTATGTACAAGTGGTTTTTGAAACCTAAGGGCAGTAGCCTTTCGATAGCCAAAACACTAGGATCAGATTGTGATAATTTTGCTTGTTTGTGGAAATACATGAGTGACTATTTGTTCAAAATGAGCATTTTAGTCGATACTCTTATGGTCAATAATGACATGTTGAGTTATTCAACTAAGTCACTGATTGTACAAGATATAGTTGGTCATGAAAATATAAAACCATAAAGGTTTTATTTTTCTAAATCTATTATTTAAATTGAAACAGAAATATGAGTTTGTGTTTGAAGAAATGTATTGCTAAGTCTTCGGTTCGAAGTTTTAAACGGAGTACATAACCTTATGGTTTGATGCATTTGAGATGCATGCATACCAAGAAGGAGTTATATGGTATTTCATCGATTTATTGATGATTATACTAAATACTAGTACGTCTACTTGATAAAAAGTAAAGACAAATCAATGGAGATATTTATTCTCTAATAATTAATATGAGAATCCTTTTCTTAAGGATTGACACTTGTCAGAAAACATGGTCAAACCATGGGTGTTCTGTTGCGGTAATCTACCAATTTAAGCAAATGATTAAGTGTTTATCACTAAATGTTAGACTCTTCTTGGACGTTTTAGACACTGTCTAATAGTTCTTAAATGGTATATTCACATGTCTATAAATACATGGTCACTGAGAAAGAGGCGGTGAATACGAGACACCGTTTGCACAAATGTGCGGTTAGAATGACACCAATCGTTAAATGAAGACTCATCATGCTACCAAGCAAATATGAGGCTGCTAAGCGATGATTGTCATTTCAATAACTGTTCATTTACCATCTTGAAACCGATTAGGTTTCTCTATAACAGTGTGCATGTTCTGAGTGAAGATAAATGAAATGCATGAACTATGGGGGAATTAATGTGTGGAAACGTTTAAACGTTTGGAAGTCCACTAACAAGTGCAAGCATGAAAATCTGAATTATGTACTAGTTGTTTTTGAAACCTAAGTGCAGTAGCCTTTCGATAGCCAAAACACTAGGATCAGATTGTGATAATTTTGCTTGTTTGTGGAAATACATGAGTGACTATTTGTTCAAAATGAGCATTTTAGTCGATACTCTTGTGGTTAATAATGACATGTTGAGTTATTAAACTAAGTCACTGATTGTACAAGATATAGTTGGTCATGAAAATATAAAATCATAAAGGTTTTATTTTTCTAAATCTATTATTTAAATTGAAACACAAATATGAGTTTGTGTTTGAAGCAATGTATTCCTAAGTCTTCGGTTTGAAGTTTTAAACGGAGTACATAACCTTATGGTTTGATGCATTTGAGATGCATGCAAACCAAGAAGGAGTTATATGGTATTTCATCGATTTATTGATGATTATAGTAAATACTAATATGTCTACTTGATAATAAGTAAAGACAAATCAATGGAGATATTTATTCTCTAATAATTAATATGAGAATCCTTTTCTTAAGGATTAACACTTGTCAGAAAACATGGTCAAACCGTGGGTGTTCTGTTGCGGTAATCTACCAATTTAAGCAAATGATTAAGTGTTTATCACTAAATGTTAGACTCTTCTTGGACGTGTTAGACACTGTCTAATAGTTCTTAAATGGTATATTCGCATGGCTATAAATACATGGTCACTGTGAATGAGGCGGTGAATACGAGACACCGTTTGCACAAATGTGCAGTTAGAATGACACCAATCGTTAAATGAAGACTCATCATGCTACCAAGCAAATATGAGGCTGTTAAGCGATGATTGTCATTTTAATAACTGTTCATTTACCATCTTGAAACCGATTAGGTTTCTCTATAACAGTGTGCATGTTTTGAGTGAGGATAAATGAAATGCATGAACTATGGGGGAATTAAAGTGTGCAAACGTTTAAACGTTTGGAAGTCCACTAACAAGTGCAAGCATGAAAATCTGAATTTATGTACAAGTGGTTTTTGAAACCTAAGGGCAGTAGCCTTTCGATAGCCAAAACACTAGGATCAGATTGTGATAATTTTGCTTGTTTGTGGAAATACATGAGTGACTATTTGTTCAAAATGAGCATTTTAGTCGATACTCTTATGGTCAATAATGACATGTTGAGTTATTCAACTAAGTCACTGATTGTACAAGATATAGTTGGTCATGAAAATATAAAACCATAAAGGTTTTATTTTTCTAAATCTATTATTTAAATTGAAACACAAATATGAGTTTGTGTTTGAAGTAATATATTGCTAAGTTTTCGGTTCGATGTTTTAAACGGAGTACATAACCTTATGGTTTGATGCATTTGAGATGCATGCAAAGCAAGAAGGAGTTATATGGTATTTCATCGATTTATTGATGATTATACTAAATACTAGTACGTCTACTTGATAAAAAGTAAAGACAAATCAATGGAGATATTTATTCTCTAATAATTAATATGAGAATCATTTTCTTAAGGATTAACACTTGTCAGAAAACATGGTCAAACCATGGGTGTTCTGTTGCGGTAATCTACCAATTTAAGCAAATGATTAAGTGTTTATCACCAAATGTTAGACTCTTCTTGGACGTGTTAGACACTGTCTAATAGTTCTTAAATGGTATATTCGCATGGCTATAAATACATGGTCACTGTGAATGAGGCAGTGAATACGAGACACCGTTTGCACAAATGTGCGGTTAGAATGACACCAATCATTAAATGAAGACTCATCATGCTACCAAGCAAATATGAGGCTGTTAAGCGATGATTGTCATTTTAATAAGTTTAGGGTTAAACTCTGAACTTGTGCGGCAAGCCAGGTTTCTGCAAACTCTGTGTTGAACACACTACCGCTTAGAAAGTTGGACCAAACATTTAGAATTATAGAAGGCAAGGTGCCCAACTATAATTTCTTGGAAGTTTGATGTGTCCTAAGAAAGGTTTGAAATCATGCTTCCTTGAAGACTTGGATAGAACCGAAAATGGTAAATTGTGTTGTTCATCGGATAAGAACTGAATACAGTGTTGATCGGCTTCTAGTGCAAAAGTCAGATGACTTTAAAGTGCATATAGAATATTGTTTTATTCCAGAGAAGCTTATTTTCTAAAAAATAGAAGCTTTCCCGCAAAACTCTAACGTCTGGCGAGTGTGCATAATACGTTGAGGGTTCAAAGCATTACGATACCGAAGACAAGTGAACACTCAAACGGTGCTGGAAAAGTGGGGGCAAGTGAATCTTGTAAGGAATATGAAGTGACTCGGCGTAGTAAAGGGTGAGAAAGAAAATTTATTCGACCATTGACCTTCATGAGTGAAGGTAAATCGATGACATTGAAATAATCATGTTATCCATATAATGTGTATATGGGAAGAGACCATCAACAATGAGCTTGATAGGCGCATGAGACATATAGTCAATGACTATAAGTAAATTGACGGTGTTGATAATTTCAATATGATGGTCTTTCATCATTTTTCTAAGCTTTTTATGACAAAAAAAAATACATGTCATATACACATTCACATATGCATACATATAGAGAGAGAGAGTACCGCACCACCAATTGCTCGACCGTGTTCTAATACCGCTTCCGTCGAGTCACATGTGATAGACGTTGTACCTTGGGAACGAAGTGCCCCATTTAGCCAGAAGCAGAGGTGGCGGGGCAAATATCGTTTAAGGGTTACTGTTTAATAGTCACCTCGTCTAAGAACTTTAGTCCATTTCGGTATCATTTACATTCTCCGTTGTTACGGTTTGTAGTTGATATATTAATAAATTTGTTGAAATTATTTTTTGTTGTTTCTCCATTCGTTTTTCCATAGAAATTATTGTGTTTATTTACAGCGTACCCAATAGCTCTTTCATATAGGCATTCTAATAATGGAAAAAGAGCTATTCTCATAGTGTATGTTGACGATATTATCATCATAGAAGATGACCATAACGAATTAAAACAACTTAAAAGATACTTGGTAGAAAAATTTGAAGTGAAGGACTTGGGAGTTCTTCGGTATTTTTAAGGAACAGAAGTGACTGGGAGTAGTTCTGGTGTATTGGTCTCTCAGAGGAAATTTATACTCGATCTTCTTATGACACGGGAATGATGGGGTATAAACCAGCCGAGACACCGATGGAGCCTAATATTAAGTTGGGACTTGAAGGTGGCAAAGAAGTGAACAAAGATCATTAACAAAGACAAGTAGCTAAAATAATTTATTTGGCGCACACTCGTCCAGATATTGCCTTCGCTATAAGTGTAGCAAGCTCAATTATGCACTCCCCAAAGGAGAAACATCTTCATGCAGTCATGAGAATAATATGGTACTTGAAAAACACTCATGTCAGAGGGTTATTATTTAGAAAAGGTAGTAACACGATGGTAGAAATATACACCAACGCTGACTGGGGCAGGATCTTGTGTGGATAGAAGATCGACTTCGGGATGTTGTAAATATGATTGGGGAAATTTAGTAACTTGGAGAAGAAAAAACAATTTGTGGTAGTTAGGAGTAGTGCAGAAGCTGAGTTCCAAGCCTTAGCTCATGGCGTTTCTTAATGGTTGTGGCTCAGAAAACTATTAGAAGAAATTAAGATCTCAAATAACGGTCCGATCGGTGAAGCTCTATTGTGACAATAAGGCTGCTATTAGTATCACCCACAATCCAGTTTATCACGGCAGAATAAAGCAGGTGGAAGTGGATCGCAATTTTATAAATGAGAAGATTGAGAACGAGAATATCAACATGACATATATTCCAACTAAAGAACGAACCGCTGATATCATGACAAAAGTTCTTCGCAAATCAAGCTTCGAAGATATGGTAACCAAGCTAGCAATGACAAACATTTATAATCCAGCTTGAGGGGGAGTGTTCAGAATATTTGCAGATTACTTCTTAATCAATAATTAGTTGATAGTTGTAAGTAATTAGAAATAGTAATTAGTACATTGTAATTAGTACATTGTAATTAGTACATGTTGGTGTTAGTACCACTTTTATTAGTAGTACTGTAGTATATGATTATTTATTTCAGTCATTTAATTATAAGCTTAAGTAATTGTTAGTCAGCTCGGCCCATTATGACCAGTTTTAGGTTTATGTTACTGTATAAGTGTTTATCCTAATTATTATGAATGAATTAAGCCAAATAAATTAATGATTAGTTATCTTCAGTATATAGTTGATCCCCATACTTTCACTACAGCTTATCCTAATTTTATTTTTCTTCAACTTCTCATCCCAGCTTCACTGTTTTTATATTATTTTCTTCATTAAAGTGTTATTTTCCCGATAGAAAAATCTGGTCTCCATCGAGAAATCTGTAGAAGTTTGTACAGCTTATATAAGGTTCCATTCAGTTTATGTACTAACAAAATACGGAATAATAAAGTACTTCCTTCTCTCTATACTTTTATTTACAATTATCACAAGTTGTTAATTTCATTGAGTCAATTAACAACTAGAGATCTAAATAGACTTTTGTTTCCCAATCAGCAGTTTCTATATATTTTTTGTTCAATTTACATGAAATTTAAGATAAATGTGAGTACGCCACATAATTTATGATTTGTTTCGTTTCTCTAGTGTAAATATGTTTTTTAACCTTTTTTTTCCTCAGTGCTCAATTTTTGTGGCTAAATCGGAAGATGTTGCTCTGTCCTTGGTGGAAGATGATACCCAAAAAAATCGATGTCGTCATTATGGATGCTGGATTAGCTAATGTCTGAGTTTGATATGTTGACCGATTGGAATTTCCATCGAATTAAGTTTTGAACTGTATAAAAAGGGTATAAATGAATGGATAATATGTGCAAATCAGGGTATGAATTACAAATATGAATACATACGAGGGTATGAGTTGAAAATATAGATATAAACTCTGAAAATGAGGATGAGGGTATGAGTTGAAAATATAGATATAAACTTTAAAAATGAGGATATGAACTATAAAAAAAAAAAAAAAAAAAAGGGTTAATATCCAATTAGTACACTTTACTACCAATTTTTAATGACCGCTACCTTGTACTTTCAAAATTACCAAATATTGTCTTGTACTATTGGATTAGGTCCAATTACTACAATTTCGTCCAAATTTGATGATGTCATCACCCTTTTAGTGATATTTTACTATTTTTCCCTCTGTATATCAAGTAATTTACAAAATTGTCATTTGCCCAATTATTTAATTAAATTAGTAAAAATAAATGTAATAAGTATATTCAAATACAAATTATATGCTACACACTATATATTTTCAAATAAAAAAACAAATTATATTCAAATAAAGACATAAAAAAATTCGGTAATTCCATTAAAAAAATACATAATATTTATATAAAATATGTAAAAACAAATTATATGGGTTTGAATTATAATACTACAAATATAATGTGTAATTATAAAGTAAAAGACATAATTTTGTCTATTAATGAAATTATGCAAAAAAGTGATGATGCCCAATATAACTTCACACGCAGAAGGCTCTGCGATGCTCACTCATACTTCCTCTCAAGATAGCAGACCTCAGAAGGGGAGCAAACCATGGTGTAAACATTGTAAAAAGTCTGGACATTTTTGTGAGACCTGCTGGAAAATTCACGGCAAGCCTGCTGATTGGAAACCCAAACCTCGTGCTAATATGGCTGCAACCTTTGAAGAATCATGCAATGAAGTGAGTCCTTTCTCGAAAAATCAACTTGAGGCACTGCAGAAGCTTTTTGGGCAGATATCCGTTGTGCAGAAGTCCATTCCACCTTCAGCTGAAGCACATGTTAGCATGATGAGTCATCAAGGTGCCACCTCTCATGCATTTGCTGCAAATTCCACCAATACTTCTTGTATTGTGGATTCTGGGGCATCCAACCATATGCCAGGTGATTTAAATACTTTTCGTACATTCAAACTGTGTGTTAATCCCACCTGGGTTAGAATTGTTGATGGATCATTGTCCAACGTGATCGGAACAGGATCTGTCCAACTAACGTTTGAACTTCTCCTTTCATCTGTTCTCTTTGTTGCTAAATTAAACTGCAACATGCTCTCTATTAGTCAACTCACTAGAGACTTAAATTGTTTGACTAAATTCTATCCCAATTTTGTGAATTTCAGGTTGTGGGCTCGGGGAAGGTGATTGGTAGTGCTGAAGTGCATGGTGGTCTCTATATTCTCAAGGACACTCCTACAAATAAATAAGTTCACAAATCGAGTTGTGTTTTCAATTCTGTTTTTAGTTCTGGTTTCAATTCTTTTTCTGTTTCAATTGAAAGTCTAGTTATGTTGTGGCATTTTCGCCTTGGACATTCAAATTTCAATTATCTTGAAAGATTGTTTCCTCATTTGTTTATCAATAAAAATTCTAAGTTTTTTTCCTTGTGAAGTGTGTCAACTTGCAAAACATACTCGAAGCATTTACTCTAGCACATCCTACAAACCTTCCGAGCCTTTTTCATTGATACACAGTGATATTTGGGGACCCTCAAGGGTAAAAAATATTAATGGTTTGAGATGGTTCGTTTTCTTCATTGATGACCACACTAGAACCACATGGACTTTCCTCATGAAAAAAAAATCTGAAACTGTATCCATTTTTACAGTTTTCCATTCTATGATTCAAAATCAATTCAAACAAAAAATTCAATTTTTGAAAACGGAAAATGGAATAGAATACTTCAACTCAATTCTTGGTCCATATTTGTTAGATCAAGGTATTGTTCATATTAGTTCTTGTGTTGACACCCCTCAACAAAATGGAATGGCTGAAAGGAAAAATAGGCACCTCCTTGAAGTCTCTCGATCCATCATGTTTTCAAATTATGTGCCTAAACATTTTTGGGGAGAAGCATTACTTACTGCCATTTATCTCATAAATCGTATGCCTAGCCATGTCTTAATGTTCAAAACTTCTCGAAATTTATTACTACAAGCACTCGCTCATCTTTCGGCTTTCTCCCCAGAATTGCCACTCAAAATCTCCGGTTGTACTGTTTTTGTCCATATCTATGATCACAAGAGAACAAAACTTGACCCCAAATCAGATAAATGCATCTTCATTGGTTATTCTAGTAATCAAAAGGGGTACAAATGTTATTCTCCAACCACAAAAAGAGTCTTTCATACTCTCGATGTCCCATTTTTTGAACACCAATATTTTTTCCCCAATTCTTCTATTGAGGGGGAGAATCTGAGTGAATATCAACTTTGGGAAACACTTCAGGATAATCACAGTGTCCTTCCTCTGACTCAAACTACTCCAAATCAACCTGTTTTATCACCTACACCATCCGGTTCTCAAATACCCTTTCAACCAGATGTGAGTCGAAAAAACATACTCTCGTCCTCACTTTCTCCCATCACCAACCCTTCATCCCCTCTTCCTACAGTCAACCCATCCTGCTCAGAAAACACTCCATTATCTCATCAAGCACAACTTGAAAACGAAAACAAAGAACTTCGTGTTTATAAAATGAGAAGCTTTGGAAATATAGAGGCCAACATGAAAAGCATGAACTGTTCAAACACACATCCGAGCTCTCTTGACCTTGAAAATCATAAAGGTAAGCAAACTATGACTCATGAGATGGTACCTACTGCTATTGTTGATGATATTGATTTGCATATTGCTCATCGGAAGGGTGTTAGAACTTGCACTAGTCACTCTATAGAGAAGTATGTTGCTTATGGGAAACTAACTCCTATGTATCGAGCCTTTGTTTCTTCTCTTGATCTTGTTCAGATTCCCAAAATCATTTACGATGCACTAAGAGATCCCAAATGGAAGGCTGCTGTCAGTGAGGAAATCAATGCTCTCGAGGAAAATGGTACATGGGTTCTTGCCGAGTTGCCTCCCGGAAAACACGCAATTGGATGTAAGTGGATTTTCACTGTCAATTACAATTCAGATGGGAGTATCAACAGATCCAAGGCTTGGCTGGCTGCCAAGGGGGGGTTCACTCAATCATATGGTGTTGACTATCAGGAAACATTCGCTTTTGTCGCCAAACTCAATACAATAAGAGTTTTGTTATCACTTGCTGTGAATTGTGATTGGCATTTATATTAGTTGGATGTAAAAAATGCATTCTTAAATAGAGAGTTAGAAGAAGAAGTCTATATGGAAATTCCACCAGATTTGAAGAATAATTACGATGGTCGATTGGTATGCAAATTACAAAAATCCCTCTATGGCTTAAAACAATCACATCGGGCCTGGTTCGATCAGTTTGCAAAGTCAATTATAAAAATGGGATACATTCAATGTCAGGCTGATCATACTTTGTTTGTGAAGATCTCTTCGAAAGGGAAGCTGGCAATTCTTATTGTCTATGTGGATGACATAATCCTTACCGGAGATGATTCAGATGAGATTTCAAACCTTAAGAGATTTCTTGCATGAGAGTTTGAAATCAAAGATTTAGGATATCTCAAATACTTTCTTGGGATTGAGGTAGCTTGATCTAAAGAATGAATTGTTATATCTCAACGAAAGTATATCCTAGACCTACTGAATGAAACTGGAATGCTTAGGAGTTAGTCAGCAGATTCTCCAATGGACCCTAACTTAAAAACAAACTGGATTGGGAAATCAATTCCAATTGAGAGGGGGAGCTATCAAAGATTAGTGGGAAAAATAATTTATCTCTCTCATACCATACCTGATATTGCCTACTCTATTAGCGTCGTAAGTCAACATATGCATAGTCCTAGTGAGAAGCATTTGGAAGCTATTTATAGCATTCTAAGGTACCTTAAAATGACATCAGGTCTTGGGTTGCACTTCAGAAAACATGACAACCGAGACATAAAAGTCTACACAGATACTAGTTGGGCTGGAGAGTTGACTGATAGACGATCAACTAGCGGTTACTGTACCTATATATGGGGAAATCTAGTCACTTCGCACAGCAATACACAGTCAATGGTCTCTCGGAACAGTGCAGAATCAGAATATCATGCACTGGCCTTAGGTATATGTGAGGGGATGTGGATTAAAAGGTTGTTGAATGACTTGAAAATTGAGGTTCCTGCATCTTTCAAAATATACAGTGATAGTCAAGCCGCCATCATCATTGCTAAGAATCCGGTTCATGGCGATAGAACAAAACACATTGAAATAGACAGGCACTTCATTTCTGAGAAGGTGAATTCAAAGATCATTCAACTCAACTACATTCCTTCACGGAAACAGATTGTCGACATCCTAAAGAAAGCTCTACCTAGAACAAGCTTCGAAGAATTTAATTCCAAGCTAGCTGGCCTTGTATAATATATAAAATTCGGCTTGAGGGGGAGTGTAGAAATATCAGAATTAATGTGCATATATTTTGGGATCGTGCATATATTTAGGGATCTGTAATTAGTGATTTTATCTTTGTTCTTTCCTAGTTTAGTTATTCTTTTATTTACTTTCCTAGCTATAGGATTTTCTGTTCATACTATAAAAGGAAACATAATTTACTCTCGTGTATAAATAACTGTTTGTATCGTACAATTGAGATTATAAGAATTATTCATAAATTCTCACCACCGCACTACAAAATATATTTATATGTATAGATCTATATATATGTATATATATATATATTATCTAAGAAAGAAAAAACTAGAAAAATTAAGTTTTTAAAAACAAAAATTAAAATTAAAATTATTATGAAAAGACCAAAATACCCTTACCTTTAACGGAAAAAGATGACGTGGCACTGACAGCATCAAATATTCGGACGGAAAAAACTAAATTGGGTCAAATTTCAATAGTACATGACATTAATTGGTAATTTTGAAAGTATAAGGCAACGTTCGTTAAAAATTGGTAGTACATTGTACTAATTGGGTATTAACTCAGAAAAAAGGTATGCTCGGCATAAAATAGGGTATGAATGCTAAAATGAGGGTCTGATCTCTGCAATAAGGGTATGAAATTTGTGGATATAAACTCTGGAAATTAAGGGGATAAACTATATAAAAGGGTATGATTTATGAAAATAAAGGTATAAAGTTTACAAAAATCGATATGAACTTTGAAAAATAAATGTATTAACTATAAAAAAAAAAAAATGACACGAACTTCAGATTAATAATATAATTCACAAAATAAGGTATCAACTATAGAAATATGTGTATGAATTTCTACAAAATAGTAATTCTCATAACAAGGGCATGACCTTTAAAAATAAAGGTAAAATCAAAATAAAGTGGGGGTAATGAACAAAAACATACATATAACCATATCATAAGATTTGTTTTGTGTTTATTTATTCATATGTAAAGATATGGAGAGAGAGATGTGATTGGACCACGAAATCGTATTTTATATGGGTTAATTTAAGCATTAGACTAGTTTTGTTACTATTATGGCTTGTTTAAGCATTGTTTTGTGAAATCTGCGTTTTTCTAGTTAATTTGCACTTATTTGCATTTTTTGTAAAAAAAACATGAATTTAGCACGAAAATGGGACTAGGATGAAAAGAGCAACTGAAGATGGACCAAAGTGACGAAACAAAGAATTAGAAAGTCAAAATCGGCCCAGAAATGCATTAACAAGTTAGGGGGCGAGACCATGAAAGCCCAAGAAGCCCAATTCGCGAAAAGTTCTAAAAGAAGGAATCTAATCGGTTAACCTAACCCGTTCGGAAAAACAAAATTTTAAGATTTTAAGATTTTATCTGATAGAGTTGGTTACGAGTTTGTATCTATTTATTTCAAAACAAACAAGTCTTAAAGCTCATTCAGAACATATACTTCGAAAATATAGAGAGAAAGAGAGAGTAAGAGTTTTTTATTTTATATAAAACTCCCAAAATCCAACACTTTCTACGTTGAATTAAGGTACTTACTTCCCTTTAAATGTTTATGTAGCTTTTTCTTAATATTTACGGTGTTTGTGTTTTGAACGATGATAGTAAAAATAATGTTAATAAATTCTCTAAATTCCCAGCTAGTTATTTATAGGTTGATAACTTAACTAGCTTAGTAAACAATGACAAAAAGCTAAATTTATAGTTGAACTTAATTAACCTGTAGTTTCATGTTAGAATTGATCACCTTTCCAACTAGTTAGTTCAACCCAACTCCAAGCGTAGTTGCATGCTTAACATTAACAACCCTAAAATTGGAAATGTCGTAACATTCAAACCCATTGAAAACGTTAAAATATTCAATCCCGTAGGGAGAAAAGTGATTCAGCAAAAGTGACAGGTTTGGCCACTAACAGTCCTCCCCACGTAGATTTAGTTGTTATAGTATTTAAAGCCCTCGAAAACACTAATTTAATATTAGCCTAAATTCGTCTCTGTATTCGATACTCAGGGTATTTTACCCGTTATTTACTGCAACTGCTGTCGTGCTACTGCGACACTTTGTTATGTGGAAAAAAAAACACTCAGAAGGCAGTCAGTATACGTTATATATAGAGATAGATACGTTTGAGAGAGGGAAAGTTAGAGGTGGTCATCGGTTAGGGTCAGGATCCGACCCGTGAAGCTGAATAAATGTTCGGTCCCGACTATTTTTTGGAGTCGAGAGCCGATTTTTCGGGTTCCCCTAGGGTTGGCATATGTTTATCCCGAATCTCCCGACATTTCTTTTTTATTTTTCAACAAGGTCATTTTGATTAAAAAAAAACTTCCTTTGAGAAGTAATAATTTTTTCATTGTTTAAACATGTTACTAACAAGAACTATAATCATATTTTTTACAATAACACTACTAATAAATGCAAAAATACATTACCACTTAGTAAAAATGGAGGGTGAAACTAACAAATAATAGAGTAGATAAAAAATTAAATTTAATATGTTATTTTATTATATTAGATTATTTTATTATTTAGTTTTATTCACATAAAAACAAAATATACAAAGTGAGATGCGTTATCATTATAACTTTTATAGCCGGTAAATATTAATCATTTGTTTTTTCAGCATTTTTTTAAATAATTTCATTTTTTAAAATTTAAGTATATTTTTCATTTTATTAGTCTCATATATTCAAACTATATATCGATGAATTATGATACTTATTTAACATACATAATTCCTATGGACTAAGTAATCTTATAAAGAATAAATATTAATTATTATTTATTAACTTCATATCTTGATATAAAAAAACTATATTATCAATTGCATAGCTTTTCTTTTATAAAAAATAAGCTTCTCTATTGTTTATTTAAAAATAAAGTTACCAAAAAAAAACATTTAATATAACTATTAATGTCTCTAATACCTTTAAGGATAAATTAACAAAATATACTACTTTTGAAACTAAATTAACAAAAACATATCCAAAAATTTCTAATTAACAAAAACATACTCAAAAGTCCATACCCTAATTTGTATATATTGCATACCCTTATTCCAAAAGTTCATACCCTTGTTTCAAAAATTCATACACTAATTTGTATATTTCATACGCTTATTCAAAAGTTCATACCCTTATTTTAAAAGTTCATATCCTAATTTGTATATTTCATACTCTTATTTTAAAAGTTTATACCCTTATTTCAAAAGTTAATACCCTAATTTGTATTTTTCATACCCTTATTCCAAAAGTTCATATCCGTATTCCAAAAGTTCATACCCTAATTTGTATTTTTCATAACCTTATTCCAAAAGTTCATACCCTTATTCCAAAAGTTCATAACCTTTTTCAAAAATTCATATACTAATTTGTATATTTCATACTTTTATTCCAAAAGTTCATACCATTATTTCAAAAGTTCATATCCTAATTTGTATATTTCATACTCTTATTTTAAAAGTTTATACACTTATTTCAAAAGTTCATACCCTAATTTGTATTTTTCATACCCTTATTCCAAAAGTTCATATCCGTATTTCAAAAGTTTATACCCTAATTTGTATTTTTCATAACCTTATTCCAAAAGTTCATAACCTTATTCCAAAAGTTCATATCCTTATTTCAAAAGTTCATACCCTAATTTGTATTTTTCATACCCTTATTCCAAAAGTTAATACCCTTATTTTCAAAGTTCATACCTCAATTTACATAATTCATATACATAATTTTCAACTTCATACCATTAATTCATGTAATTCATACACTTATTTTTTCAACATTATAAAATAATTAACAAATCTAACTCTTACCCGTCCTCCGATCTCGAACTATCACGTCGTCGTCGTGGGCCTCTCATTCGACGACCACATCTCCGTCAACATCAAACTCGAGTTTTCAATCTCGCTGTACACACCCGTCGCCCATTTCGATAGATTTGTCCGTCTCAATCTCTACAGAAGAGAGAGATGAGAGAGAGTAAAAAAAAAATCAAAAAAATAGAGGAAAGATGATGAGAAAGATCAAAAGGAGAGAGTAAGGATGAGAGTGAGAGTGAGAGTGAGAATGAGGAGATAGATCGGATGAAGAAAGAATGAGAGAGAGATTGGAGAGAATGTGAGAGGAGAAGATAACAAATAGATTGGGAGAGATAAATCAAATTTTTTATTTTTTATTAATTATTAATTGAATGTTTATTTCTGATAATTTAACTTTTTATTGTATGTTTTTATTAATATAATAGGTGTAGGGTATGTTTATGTTAATTGCTAACATAAAGTTATTGTGGTATTAAAAAAAACTCAAGTAAAATATTTAGTACCACTTGTGGGGCCGAGGGGTGTTCACGGTCCGGTTTGGAACGGTTTTGGCCAAATCCAAACCCGGACCATGTTGAAGCGGGTTAGTAAAATATAAGTCGGACCGGACAAATGTAACTTTATAGCCTAAACCAGACTAGACCAATGGTTTGGTTCGGTTTCGGATTGGGTTTCAGGTTCAATGGTCCGGTTCGGTTCCGGATTGGATTTCGGGTTGTCGCACTATCACAATAAAGACAACATAATAAATTATATCAAAAAATGAAAAAGTCAACACAAAATCTATAAAACTCAACAAATGTTATAGCTGCAATTAAAAAAAAACAAATGGATGAGATAAATCTATATTTACTATACTTAATATATTATATACATAGTTATTTAATATTTATACTTAAGTGGTTTTAATGCGTTTAACGGTTTTCGCGGTTCGATCCGGATTTTGATTAGTTAACCCTAACCCAGACCATTAAGAACGGTTTTGAATTTTTCTAAGTCAAGCATAGGTTGAAAACCCCGGGTTCATCGATTCACGGTTTTTTTTAACCCTTGTAAGGCCTATCATAAATTAAAATATTATAGGATGGGACCACTATTTTACATGTACCACTTAATATATATTTTTCAATGTTTTTTGCTTAATTTAATTGGTTATGTTTTTTTATTCTTACCTTTTTTTTTTAAAATAATACTGAACCAGCTTGGTCCGGTCGCTTTTCAGTTTATTTTGGTAAACCCTAGAAACAAAAAAAAAAAAAAAAAAGAGCAAACAGTCAACAAAAATAAAATAAAGTAAAAGAAAAAAAGACGAAGAAAGAAATAATCGTATCAAATCAGCACCCGGCGAGACTCTATCTCTCTCTCTCTATACCTGTGTCGTCACCGTGAGCTTTTAATTCTCTCGTTTTATTTTATTTTATTTATCTCTCAATCTCAATCTGTAATTTTAATACTTACTTACACAGAGAACCCACTTTTGTTTATTATCAATTAGGGCTTTGGTTTTCATTTTCATTTTCTTTTTTCTGATTTAGGTTTGTAACATTTGCTAATTTAATTGCAAATCTGGTTACTGATTTTGCGCTTTCGAGTTTAAATAGAATCACTCTATAAGAATACTTCGTATAGAAATAAAATCTATCTCTCTATCCCAAAATAAGTGTCCACTACGAAACTACGTGCAACCTTCACTTGCAAAAATCCTGTAGCTAAGTTGCTGAAATCGAAATTTTTAAAAGCTAATCATATAGTTTAACATTTAAACTATGTGACTATATTTTAAAAATTTCGGTTTCGGCAATTTAGGTCTTTGAAAGTCAAAGTTGCACGTGGTTTTTCGTAGTGGACACTTATTTTGGGATGGTGGGGGTATATAGGAATAAAAATTCTTGGCCCAGACTCTGCAAGTTATAAATAGGCATATCCTCTACATTGTCATATTCCGTAAAAAAAATATTGTTGTCCCAGCTTAAGAAAATTTACTTCTATACACTAATATATAACATTAAGTTGCAAAATTATATATATGATACATAAATTTAATACGGTTTTTTTATGCTACATTTTAGTATTGTACATAGTATTACTATTTAAACATGTAAGGAAAGCATTAGATTAAATTTAGATGACTTTCTACCTTTTTAAACAGATGTATTCGGTTTTCTAGATATGTATATACTTGATTAAAAAAATTTAGATTCATGTGTATTAGTTTCATGATTTTCCACCTCTCTTGTATTTATGTGTTCGCTTAGTTAAATTAAACATATATACTTGTCTACTAAATTTTGTGCTAGTTAGTTAAACAATGTACAAATGTATTTTGTATTATGCAAAATATATATTTACATTTTTTTTATATATGAATTTCCACTTAGTAATAACCTCTATATAGTAAAAACAAAAAAATTCAAGTCCCAAGTGTATAACTGTAGAGAATTTCTACTGTACGCTACAAAACACCCCGTACTAACTAAATTGCCAGATTTGATTTGCATATGCTTAATAACAGTTGCTAAACCCTGCATCTGTAAAGAAATATATCTATTTATTCTGCCTTTTTTGTCTATTAATAGTACTAGTAGATATGGATAGACAAATAATAGCCTGCGTTAGTAGTTAGTCTCTGGACATGTATTATTAAACAACACTTTATTATTCATTTTTAGAGTTAAAAACTTCCTTGTTTATTTTAACCTACACATATTAGTTATGGGTAGAGAAAAATAACCTTACTAGTTACAATGAGTGAACAAACTGGTGAAATAATCATTGCGTATTAGTTATTCTTTATACTCCCTCTGTCCAAAATTGTAAAAATGAAAAGCGTCACGAAAAAGTACCCAAACTAAACTGGCCACCTTGAAAGGGAATTCTACCCTGAACAAATATTTTGAGACTTTGCTGTGATTTGGGGTGAAGTTAGTTCAATTAAGTTTTTTTTTTGGTTGGTACATTTAGGATGTCTGCCGATCCTACTACTTTGGTTGATGATGACCTGTCTTCGGGATCTGGAGAGGATGCCAAAATGAACGATGGACAAGAATTCAAGCAGCCACAATCCACACCTGGAAGTCGCAAAAGAGGCCGTAAAGCTACGGGTGACGCCATAGTCGATGCCATGCTGGAGATTGCAGCCGCTTCAAAGATGAGAGCAAATTCCATCATGAAGAACGAGGACCGGTTTTCGATAAGCAAGTGCGTCAAAGTACTCGATGAGATGAAAGGTGTCAACCAACGCCTTTACTTTTTCGCATTGGATTTGTTTGAGAATCCTAACGCCAGAGAAACTTTCATTGCTCTTAAAATGGACAAGCGATCTGCTTGGTTGCAGGGGAAGTTCAGTGTTTCCCCTGCATCTACCACCTAAGGAACTCGTTTCTAGTGTTTTTTTATTTTATCTTAGCTATGGGTCTTGAATTTTAATTCAGTATGTAAAAGGATCTCTTTGATGACTTTAGTTATTGTTAATTTATAATCTTCGTTAGCTTTCACCTATGATTGTGTTGCTTTTAAAATGATTCATTTTGGTGTTTTGACCATGATTCAGTGCTTCTTTGTGCTTGAAACTTATCTTGTTAGAATTTCCTTATATCTGACTTGGGTATATCTGTTCATTTACGCAGCTATAGTTTTGAAATAAGAACTCCACAGATAAAACGCCCTTCTTGTTTGTACATCAATATCTAGTATTTACTTGGTAGCAGGGGAAGTTCAGTTTATCCCCTACCCCAACCATCTATGAGACTGTTTTAAAACTTACTTTCTGATGGCTGTGACTGTAATTATGGTGACTACTAGGATTGGACATTGGTGTTGCTTTTAAAATGATTGATTTAGGTGTTTGGACCATAATTCAATACTGCTTTTATGCTCAAAAGCTATAACATCACTTTACAATCTCCCTATCTACATGACTTGGGTGCATCTGTTCTTTTACTTTGTTACAGTACTTAAGGAGTGACGAATTTTTATTCTGTGTAGAAAGATTTATTTGATATACATTATAATTAATTTTCCTATGGCTGATTAGTTATGGGAGACTGCTAGGTCTCGACTATAGATTTTGATGCTTGGACTATGATTCAATACTATTTGGTGCTTATTAAATCTTGTTACGATTTCTGTATATGTGGTCTGTTCATTTTTATTGCTATAGTATTTTGAATAGTATTTCTACAGATATTTCAGCTGGGATGGACGATTGTGAATTAGAATTGGACGAGCTGGAATTGATTGCAGCTGCTGCTGGTTACTATTACTACAATAAGATAACCAAAGAACCTCGTGAAAATGCATCAAGTGTTGAAACAGGATTTATGAAAGAAATATTGAACGGTGACGATGAAACATTTCGAGAAATGTTTAGGATGGATAAGCATGTTTTCTACAAAATGAGTAGCATTTTGCGAAAGAAAAATGTGTTACGTGATACACCTGGAGTTATGATAGAGGAACAGCTGGCCATATTCTTGAATATTATCGGACACAATGAGCGTAATAGAGTCATACAAGAACGATATCAGCATTCAGGGGAAACAATTAGCAGACATTTTAATAATGTTTTGAAAGCATTAAAGTCTTTATCTCGCGAATTCCTAGAGCTGCCTTCAACCTCAACATCTTCAGAAATCCTGTCGTCTAACAGATTTCATCCATATTTTAAGGTGTGCAGCCTTTATTTCTGTTGTTTCCAATAACGTAATCCTTTCCCCCCTAATTATTTGTTTTCGACCTAGGATTGCATTGGAGCAATAGATGGCATGCATTTCCCTGCGCATGTGCCTGCCAAAGATCATTCTCGATTTCGCAATAAAAATGGTGTTTTATCTCAGAATGTTCTGGCAGCTTGCACATTTGACATGCAGTTTATATTTATATATCCTGGTTGGGAAGGTTCAGTTACAGATTCGCGTGTATTACGCGCAGTTCTTCATGATCCAGATCAGAATTTTCCTCCAATTCCTGAAGGTGATCAATTATTTTCAAACTCCATATATAAATATTATATACTCCATGTTTAGATATGTGTGTGTGTATATGTACGACACTACATTCGACAATATTAAGCACTGACAGGTCTTAGCGATAACCTTTTACTTTAAACCAAGGAAGATGAAATCTAAAAACAAAGGACTGAGACTCAGATGGATATGGATTTGAGATTTGATCTTATTTAATGGATATCAGGCTGAGATCTGTTGTGTCAAAGGTTGCGTCTTACCTTTCTGTCAGCTGGGAAGTGAAATCACGTCATTCATTTTAAATCATGCTTTTTGTGGTTTCAGGGAATTACTATCTTGTTGATAATGATTACTCAAATATGAAAGGATTTATTGGTCCATACCACGATGTCCGTTATCATCTTAACGAGTTTAAGGGGGCAAATCAGCTACCGCGAAATGCAAAAGAGCTATTCAATCATCGCCTTTCTTCGTTGCAAAATGCTATTCACAAGTCTTTTCAAGTGTTGAAAACAAGATTCCCTATCTTGAAAGTAGCCCCAAATTACGCTTTCCATATCCAGAGGGATATTGTTATAGCAGCTTGCGTATTGCATAACCACGTACGGCGAGAAGAAAAAAATGATTGGCTCTTTGCTGGTTGTGGAAACAACAACTCTGGTTTGCTTGAAGAAGACACAGAATCAACACTATTAAACGATAATGATGATAATAATGATGATGGTTATGATATTGAGAAACAGGCTGCGTCTTCATTACGAGACTCTATTGCAACAGCAATGTGGAACGACTTTATACATCACTGGGACGAGTGGTGATTCCAGTAGCTCTTTGCCTCTCTTCCATCACCAGATGGGTAATCATTTAGAACTATTCTCTTTCGAAGTGAGAACTTAATGCCTTGTGCAACTTTTGAGTATGTAATTGTGGTTAAACAGAATATAACATCCAGAGATGCTACCAAGTGTAATGTGTGTGCCCCTGCTTTCCTAAATAAATGAATAGCAAAAGAAGTGGTTTAAAAAGCGAGTCTAGTTAGAAATTAAGTGTAGCTTAGACGGTAGGCCGGACTAGCGTAAGTTTACTATTGTATTCATTGAATTGGGTTTTACACAATCATTGGGCCGCTTTAAAGCACACACAGGTTAAAAGATAGTATCATTTGTCTTTCCATCTTCTCTTGCTGGCACTAGGATCATGTCATTAAAATTTCGCATTTGACTCTTATTAGATATTAATTCTCGAAATCAACTTTCATGAATGCAGTTAATCGAGCATCTATTAATGGTTGTTAGGAATCATAGATGAATGCAGTTAATCGAAAACAATGACGTAAAAAAGAAGCGATATTTTTTCATTCTTTGTGGTTTTGTTATTTTATCAATTTTTTCGATTTTGAGTTTTTTTTTTCTTGAAAAATAAAAGCAATGTCGGGGAAAATTATTTTTTGGAACTTTTGATTTTTCAGTTATTTTTATATATTTTTTCAGAGTTTTTAAAGTTATTTTGTGAAAATTATGAAATTGTGGTTATTTACGTTTTTCTCCACTCTAAATCCCAAATAAATAACGGTCCCATTTTCTAATTAAGAAATTAGTTCTCGACCTTAATGTGCCTATAAAACACTATCTTGATATGGATCTATTTTTTGCTTTGTAATTTACTTCATTTTCCTTTTCATTGGTCTTGTTTTCTAGCACGGCCTAGAGTATTGTTCTAGTTTTTTTTTCAACTTATGAGTAAAAAATTGCCTCAGCGTTCATTGTAAATCTGGCCAACTTAATACCATGGCATTCTTTGCTATTGTGACAAGTGTATAGAGTTATGTACTTTTTTACAATATTATCAAGTAAATTATAACATCATTAATAATAACACAAAAAACACTTTTTTGTTTGTCACTTTTTTTTTGTTTCTCTGTACTTCTTGCTTTCTTTTTCCAAATCTTTCAATAATCAGGTATGGCACTGGTACATTGCTCGTCTGTCCATCAATCTGTCTACGATGTACAGTTAACGACGTTAATTTCTTTGAACTTCAAATCCCTTAGGCCTTGTTGTTTGTAACTTTCATAGTCTAATGATGAACAATCCTAATGGGATTTAACCTTGGATTAGACAAGAACCTTATACTACCAGGTATGACAATTCGAAACAAAAGACTAGCAGGGACGGAATCGAAGTATTGAATCCGAAGCAGAAATTATGTGGCTCTTTTAAGGCAAATCTTAAAAGGTGACTTCCGACGAATTTAGGAAATAGAGAATAGGAATCTACAATTATGCAAAGAAGTCCTTGTTTCACTGAAACTTTATTAGTTCATTATTTCTGTACTTTCACCCAAGTGCTAGATTACAGTTGGCTGAAATGAAGTCTAAGATGCTTTTCTGGGTTTTCTGCCGTGAAGATTAAAAATGTAAGATGGATGAACCTCTTTATTTTCTCACGTAAAACAATTAAAATTAGGGGTTAACTATGCTTTGATGAACTTTTCGCACTTTTAGAATTGGTGACCCAACTTTTAACAATTCCGTTTTAGTGACATAAATTTATAGTTTGAGTTGTTTTAGTGACCCGCCGTTACATTTTTTGGATGGAAACCGTTACGATAAACGCTTAAAAATTATAAAATTACACATTTGAATAAAAACACTTACATGAAATCTTTTTAAACTATCAAATGCAAATTACATTTTCATATGTAAATTGAAAAAAAAAAAAACAAGTTTTGTAAATGCAAATTTAAAAATGATATAAAACTATCAAACCGCGTGCTACAAATTAATATACAAATATAAGCTAAATCGTTTTTTTTTTCTGCTATGTAAGTTTATTATTAAACTTATTAAAAACGTATGAATTTTTTGAGTGATTAGTCTTAACTAAAATAAAATAAGAGTCTAATTAGATTCTAACTCATACATATTTGGTTTTATTATATCCAAATTTATTGATGTATGATGATGTTAACAAGTTTTGACTTTATTTTATATATTTATTTATACATGAAGAAATAAAAATAATAATAAATTATTAAAATTGAGTTGTTACTAAATCTCTTTTCAATTCATTAGTTTTGTAAAAATATATTTATATCATCCAAACTAATAACAATTCATTAGTTTTGTAAAAATATATTTATATTATCCCAACTAATAGAATTCATATGGGTGATCGATACTTGTATTCATTTTATTTGTTAATTGTGGAACCAGTTAAACACATTTTATATAAGTGTAATTTTTACAATTTTTAAGCGTTTATTGTTAAGTTTTAAACTGTACGGACTAAATTGAAATATCAAAACGGTTTCCGTCTAAAAAATATAACGGCAGGTCACTAAAACAGGATTGTTAAAAGTTGAATCATCAGTCCTAAAAATGGCCAAAACACTGGTCACTAAACCATAATTAACCTTAAAATTGGCTTTTTTTCATACTAGTGGTCGCATACATATTTGCCAATTAGTTTCAACTGAAGCAGAAATCAATAATATTACTACAAGGCTAGACTCAGATTATGCAAACATAATTCAAATGGTGCATCAGCAGATGCTTGATTATTTCGTTAAAACAAGCATACAAAATACAAAGATGACTTCACAATCACAAGTTAAATGAGTTGAAATATTGGACACAATTGTCAGAGCCGCATGAATGCACCAAATAATGCAACTTCTTTTCACAATGTTATATTACAAAACATGTTTTTAAAAACATAAATAACAACCATAGCTTGGCTTTTCAAGTACAAATTCAAGGGTGTTGGCACTCTGAGCCGGTCGTTGTTTACAGAATCTCTCTCTAAGAGAGGGATTAAACCCATGACCTATCCGCTAGACCAAACTCTCTTTGGGTGTAATTACTACGAAGCATTGTCTTCGTTACAGCATCCTAAAACTTTTTTTTTCTTCCAATGGAACAAATTATTAGAAATGTAAAGCAATGACCATTTAATATCAGAACTTTTGAGCGTTGGCATGAGCTTTTGCTGCGCAAATGTCTACAGGTACGACTTTTGGACTATCAAATACAATAAGTACACTGGTAAACGCCATCCATCATTCATAAAGTACCCTTAAAAATATTTTAATTAAAAAAAATTCAAATTTTCTTTTTTTTAACAACCTACCAGCAAGACAATTAAGTTGGTCTGTGGTTGAAAAAGAAAAACTAAGATGACATAACTGGCAATCGGAATAGCCCTCAAAGTATTTGTGATTTTAGTTTGGTGACATAAAATGCACTCGAGCAAGAGCATACTCCTTTCCGGCTATGAAAACACCCGTTTGAGACCATCGAATATCCTCCCAATCCAGATTCTCTTCCAAAACCTGTTAAAACAGTTGAAGTGATACTTTGTTGTGTTATTAACATTAACCTTCTGATTTCTAAGAATCAGCAAAACATTACGAATAAAAAGAAAAGGGAGTCGATATACATACATACATATGTTTGCAATATCTGACGAGCAATATTAAATAATTTTTCAACAACGTTAGCTGAAATCACACGAGAATGTAACTAGGTTTAGTGCACCCAGTCATATACGTCTAATTCCTCTAGAAATACCCACTTCTATACCTTATGAGCAAGACGACAAATTTTCCAAATGAAACGATATTCAGACGAGAAAAATCTGAACGAAACCCGACAATGATGCGTAACAGGTAATGCTACAATACCGACCCCATTTGAAAGTTAGATTTATTATATACCAAAGAGAGCATATTTAGGGGGAAAAGAAGAATCTAGATTCTAGAGAGAGAAGTAATCAACTGAGATGGAAGTGTAAAGATTTAAAGAGGAAGACCAGAAAATACAAAATCACCAAACCAGCTTTTGCAAGCACTGAGCAAACCATCAAAATCTAATTCTTCACACTAACTAAAGAAATACTCAAAGGACCGGAGCACCACTTATCAAGTCCAAACCATACAAAACAAGGCAAGTGTTGTAAAGATATTTGTGAAGTTGGTGGTAAGGGCTGCCAACTTGAAAATTTTAACATATGTTCAGACATATAGAAGTATTGATGTTGTGCCAATAATATATATAACTTCGAGACCGAGTCTAAACTCAATTCCTAAGATATATGTTGTTAACAGACCATTCATGAACAAATCATGGTCGTTCGTCAAGCGTTCGGTTCGTGTTCATTAGTTATAAATGAACATAAGCAAAACATTATGAGTTAACAAACGAATATGTACAGAGCTTAATGTCGGTTCATTTACAGGCCTACTGAATGGTGGTCATAGTGACTTGATTTGTACAAACAATAATACTACCGATACAGTTAGAAAACAGAAGCAACTTGTTCAACATCTTAATTTACATAAGGATAAATAAAGTTATTTCAGACCCTTCAAAGGTGGAACTTCGGAAGAGCAAAATGGAACTCATTCTATGTGATCTGCATTACCAAAAAAGAAAGGAAAAAAAAAAGTACCTCCAAATGTTCAGGGGGAAGCGGAACCCCGGAAGACCGTAGAAGATTCTGAGGAAGAGGCCTCTTACAGCGAGACCACCGGAAAACATCTGTTAAATGAGTTTCTCCATCTAATGATCCGTTTCTTTCTCTTTCACTAGTAGTAGGATGCAAGTTGTGGGATTGAGTCTTCTCCCCATCCATTTCTTGTGCCTGAGATGGTATTGCAGCCTTAACCATCTTTTCGCCAGTAAAGCAGAGCTCATACCTACAAGAAGTAAAATGAACAGATACACATATTACAAATCTTAGCTGCAATCAAATGGAGATTTTCTACGACGAAGTCATATCATGGATTACAATATTCCTTGACAATAATCTTTTACTACAACTTTAGAATCCATTTATCAAGGATATTAGAAACAAGGTGTGCAATCTACCCATAATTAATATCAGATTGGGACGTGTGGAATAGTTTCATACCACATGTTAATTTGCCGTCGTTAACTTGTACAGTGAAGACGACAAATTAACATGTGGTATGGAGCTATGCCACACCACCCAATCTGAATAGCACTCTGGTAGACTAGTACCTAGTATGGACAGATAGCATTGTTCTTTACAAACACATACAAGCACACATACACACAGAGAACAACTCCCATTAGTTGTCAAATAGAGAACCTCATAGGTTCCTTTGGAAGAACTATTACTGAAGAAGTTCTAATGCGCTTCTACCAAATTATACTTATTTGTACATGAAATGGAAACAAATCACTTCTAAAACCAAAGATAACCCAGCAGCCTAGTAACATAATTCAGTTCTAATACTATCTACTATAGCTATGGCATAATATTTCCAACTCCAAAACTACGACCGGAGTGGGAACTATAAAGAGTGGCATTTCCTGTTGGGGTAGAACATACTCTACAATTAGGGTGACTGCACAAGCTTGAACTTCTGCTCTTTTCAAACTAACAGTTTGGATCTTTCCTTTTGTAATCTGATACCCATTAAAATTTTAATATTTTGTTACAATTTGTAAAATACCATTAAATTTAAATCTAATAAATAGGATAATGATAACTTTGCTAAAGCTCCCGTAATAATTTTTACAAGAAAACTTATCACTTAATTCCAATGAAGCACGGGTACTTCGAAGATAGTGAAGTACCCGTACCGCGTATCCAGTACTGTGGGTACACCGCGGTTAC
Source organism: Primula veris (assembly GCA_963682055.1). Taxonomy (NCBI): domain Eukaryota; kingdom Viridiplantae; phylum Streptophyta; class Magnoliopsida; order Ericales; family Primulaceae; genus Primula; species Primula veris. The sequence goes on along the minus strand of OY821747.1, from coordinate 15,933,407 downwards.
TTACATATTTAACAACAATATAAATTAATTAGGATATGCTATTAGGTATATATTTAGGAGGCTCATATACAACAATAAAATATTTTTGAGGTATGTATAAAACGATTTGAAAGTATTTTGAGTCATTTTCTCTATTGTACTATTTCTATTTAACTAGGAGATTGTATAATATACATTAATAATTTATAGTACCCGTACCATTTCAAAATCGACATATTCCCGTATACCTATCCTATTGTAACCGTAACCGTAACCGTACCCGTACCCGTACCCGTATAGGTGCTTCCTAGCTTAACTCTAAAAGGTCTTTTTCACAAACACACTTGAAACGCTTGTCAATATAGGTTCGGCATGTCTCTCAAATCATCAAATCTGTTACAGAAACGTACATGTGGTTGTAGGCTTACACATGATAGTCCTACAACTCGAAACAAATAGAAAAAGATTACTCTTTTCCGCACAATATCTACAATGTAAATTTGAAGAACCAGGAAGTTAGTAAACTTATTTTCTGTGATTCTCATGGCCCTAAATTCCTTCTAAGTGGGGATCAATAAAGATAAAGCTAAAAAGCATCTACTCGCATCTTATACACATGACGGTAAGTTTTGTGTACGAAAAGTGGGACAGTCGCCTAGAAAATGGATAATTTAATTTGCTTATTTTTTCTTTACTTTTTCCTGACAAACATTCAGCATAACATAGAACTACGTGTGCATTCAGATTCTCGTACTACTGAGAGCAGAATAACATGATATCTTAAACGTACCTGCGTGAATGGGTTTCCAAATAAAGAACTTCTCCCTTTTTCAATCGTGCAGAAGTGTAAAGAGATTTCTTCAAGCCCTTGTCAGCAACAACACTTAGACTGTATTTTAACCTGGGAAACAAAAACCATGTTACTTGAATCTATAATTTAGGCAAGGTGAAAAGGAATGCAGGAAAAAGTTGTAAACCAAACTCCCCAAAGTTGGTCTTAATCATATCTTTGTTAACTCTAACAAACCAAAGTTATTTGAAACCAAATACATCAGATAATCCAAGACAGAAGCTGAAACCAGTACTGTAATAAATATTGAAGCTAATAACTTCCTAAAGACAAAAAGAAGGCATATAAGTAAAAAGAAGTCAACTTTATGCATAACTGAAGGTCAAGTGAGTGGCACAGTTTCGCTGAAACTTGCAAAACAATCTCTCTACACACAAAAGAAGGATGACCCAAAAAGTCATACAAACAATTACGATCGTAAAAAATGAGAGAATCTATTTCCCGAAAATGCAGGCTGTATCGTATACTACCCCCCCCCCCCCCCCCTCCCCCCCCCTCCGCATAGCGGGAATTTGTTGCACCAGGTTTGCCCTTTATATTGTCATGTCCATGCCACTTTATATCCTTATGTATCATATCATTTCTTATCTGAATGCTCTTTATTTATGTCCATGGTAGAAATAAGAACTGAAAGTATAAGAGGGATGCAGTATGAACACACAACACATGGAACCAAAATTCTGACATGATAATGAAACAAATCCCTTGCCTTTTGGGTTGTGCAAGACCGCCTTTCATGATTTCTTCTCTTCCCAACTCGCCTCCATATTGGACCTAGATTTATTTATTTCTTTAAAGAAAGCATATCCCTTCCCAGTCCCTCTAAGATTTTAGCATATAGTGACAAACCAGCATGCAAGCTTGTCATTAACTTTAATTTTCATGGGTACGCACCCATACAAGTTTTGGGTATGAGTGAAAACATTATGTTGTAAGGGAAGAAACTAACAAAAACAACTTGGGTTTTCATCTAACACAGCTGGAAAGTAAGAAACATTGGGAAATACCTTACAAGGGCACAGTACCCAAAAGATACAAGGAATAACCGTTTCTTTTGTGATTTCCTATTATGTTCAAAAGATGATTTCACCAAGGTTCATCTTTCTAACCTATATACCTCCCTTCTGACTTTACAGCCAGAAGAAACAATGCATACGAGCAGTGTCACGACTTCTTCTTTTCCATATCTATTGGAATATCAAAGCAAGGTAGAACGACGGAAATATTCCATGATCAGGCGTACTATCTTGCTTATTCTACATTATTGTAGCTCATAAGCAACTTTTTCGTTAATTGCAAGATGTTTTGGTTCATAAAAGTCAAGCTTGAAAACAGAGCACCCTAACTTTACAAGTCATTCAATCAAAACATTCCCAAAAAGAAACAATGTCAAAATAGTCTATCATTCAATCTGAACACTCCACAACAATCAAGCCAAAAAAAAGTCGGTTATTGAATTTCTGTGAGCTAAATAACTTTGCCTTGCTACAAAAGCTAATCTAAATATATGCTTGTAAATGCAAAACCAGCTATTGCAATATCAATATTCAAGAACAATTCAACCATTATCTGTGTGCCAAGTAGAGTTTGCATCGTCCTAAATTTATTGGAGCTCCCTGTCTCAAAGATAATTTAATAAGAAGGAAAATAAGGTTCCCATACTCTACAAAATTCAGTAAACCAATCCCTGACAAAAAAACTTAGGAACTAAAAAGTAATTCTTTACAAGCACTAAGAAATTGTTTACAGTCACATACCATGGCTCATTGCACAGGTTGTACTGAATTGTGACCTCTCGTACAAATCTTTGTTGCCTCAGCGCATTCTGAAGAAGCCAATCAACAAATATTTCAGATAGTGACCACATAAAAATAAAACAAGAAAATAAACATAAAAAAAACAATCATATACACATACAAATAAACTAGATGTACAATGACTAAGATTATAGCATTTTCGAATCACCGATAAATGACTCTTAACAGTTTTCTTTTATCACCCTCATTAATGATTATTGCTCCTTAAAAACAGGTGCCCGATCTTATTGACCAAAAACCAAAATCAACAACCAGCATCAACCAAAATAATCAGTTCTATATTTTTAATCTCTTCAAAAATCAAGCTGAACAGTGATAAATGATACTCAAGTCTCGCTATGATTTTATGGCATTCTCAACAGTCACATAAAAATCCCTTTACATATTAAAAGGTAAAAATTTGCAGCAAAAATGGTACCCATCAGTTGCTTCATAAGACTAATTTTTTTTACCAAATGCATAGATCTATCCATTTCCTATATAAATGTATACAGCATATGAAGCATTATTAACCTTTTATTTAAGTTTTAATCTTGAACAAAACCCACTTTTCTTTCTTTTTTCATTTTATCATTATTTTTGTTTTTCCATTTCATCTTTTTCATTTGATTCTCTCTTTTAAACAGGCCAATAGAAACGATACATTCATCCCCCTCCTGTGTTACACTTAATTCCTTTTATCCTTTTGACTGATTTTCCATTGCCACCTCCACTTTCTCACCGCCCTTGTTGTCCTTTTCTACCAAAATCCAGCCCTTACTGGGGTAATTCATCTCATAAAACTCAGTGAGAAATTCTCCAAAATAGCTTTTGATTTCTCCTCCATCAAATTAAAACATTGGCAGAGGAGGAGACGGTTGAAAACGATTTTTGAATTAAATGAGACAGGTGAAAGTGGATAATGCTCTATAGGTCCCCATGAAAGCAAAAATGAACAAGGGCATCGCCATTTGGAGATTGCAGAAGAGAGAAACAAAAAATAAAAGTGGTTACTGTATACAGACATAATTTTTTGAAAGAAATATATAGAGACGTAGGGTTGTGAAACATTTACACAACCATTTACTCTTATCAATCTATCTAAGCTAGTATATGTATTATGTATAAAAAACAGTTGAGAGGGTTTTTATGCCTTAACAACCAAACTCATACATGTACATTCTCTCAATCTCGGGTTAATTTTACTTTTGTACACTCGGTTTACAAAATATTACAGTTTTGTACACCCACTTTTTAAAAATATAATTTAGTAAACTCAACTTACGGAAATTCGTGATTTAGTACACTGCTGTCTGTTTACTCGACGGAAACAGGTCGCGAGACATTACGTGCCATCATTTCCATTATCTGTGAAGGGTAACTCTGTCCTTTTACGGGAAACTCTCTCTCTCTCTCTCTCTCTCTCTCTCTCTCTGTGTGTGTGTGTGTGTGTGTGTGTGTGTGGCTTGTGGGGATGGAGAAATGTTGTAATGACTAGGTAGCTTTTGCTGAAGCTTAACAAAATACAGTTTATACACTTTAAAGCTGCAACCAAACAGCGCCTTAATGGGATTCAAATTTGGGGTGGTGGTGGTGGTTTTGTGGGGACACCCCTTTCTCTCTATATATCTATCTATATGTAAGGGCAAAAAAATCTTTACTACTATATTGGGATGGAAAGTAGTATAAATCTATACTAACGGAAGAGAAAAACAGATGGAGGTGTACTAAATCAAGAACTTATGTAAGTTAAGTGTACTAAATCATTTTTTTGGAAAGTGGGTGTATCGAAATATTTTGTAAACTGGTGTACAAAAGTGAAATTTCCCCCTCAATCTCTTGCAATGAAAAATATCTATTCTCAAATGGTCATCACAAATACAGGAGAATGTTTGAACCAAAAAAAAGGTGCTAAAATTAAAGTTCAGGTTAATCTGCCTCCTATTAGGTTGTGTGTGAGGATATGCCAGCATAGGGACAATTTTGGTCAAGGTGATATGCAAGACCTTGAATGTATATACCATGATCTCTCGAAAATTAAATGTTTCAGCATAAGAACTTGGAGCAACCTTGCTGCTATGTTTGCATACACACCTCAAAGCCCTCAAGTTACTTGACGGATATGACGCTAAAAAGTTCATATCCGAAATTAACCCAAAACGGTAGAAAAAGCTAAGAAATTACCAAAACTAGAGGAATTAAGTTAATCAAGTTAGTACCGAAGCAGCAGCCCTTGTAGTCATTGTGCGTTCCACTGCCACTGGAGCAAGTGTTGGCTCAACAGTTGATGTATGTGTCAGACATGGTTCTAGATCAATTGAACCACCACCTTTCTGCTTAAAAAAAACATTAACAAGATTTTGATTTTAAAGATTAAACAGACCAAAGATTAATGGGGAAGGACAAAAATAACAATCAGAAGAAGTGTAAAGAAACTCCTATGTTTTTATAATTTATCGTAAAAGATAGATAATGAAGTAACCAATGACCTAGAATAGAAACTGGCATGAATGAAGAATAAAGGATAATCCTTTTAAGAGATCAGAAAGATGCCATTTGGACAAAACTAATAGAAGAAAATAAGAGGGGAAATAATCACCTTGAAAATGCAACAGCTTTCGACACGATAGCTGCAACCAATGGCAGCACCCCAAGCACGGGACCTCATATTATTCCGGAGGGTAGAACTATAACCTAAACAAGAGAGATAAATCACATAAGAAGAGAGATAATCCTCATCAGGAAAAATTAATTCTCTAAATCAAGGAAAGGTGGTGTGAGAACTTTTAAGAGTAATAATTGAACAACCATATTAGTAGCCGGAGAATCCGGTAATATATTCATTTGTTTTAACTATTGCAATCCTTCTAAAGCATTTTCAAAAATATGCAAAAAGCAAACAACAAAAACTCCGAAAGAACAAATAGTAATTTGTAAAACTCATCTCATCGTAACCTGGTATCATATTATTATTCATGTATAGAAAATACTTCATGAATCTCTAGCAAGTAATTTGTAGTATAGAAAATACTTCATGAATCTCTACCAAGTAATTTGTAAACTCTGGACATCACCTTGAGAGACGAGGCAACATGAGATAACAAGTCTAGCATAAAGGGGAGGTCATCAAGGTGAGAGGAAAGAACAACGGGAAATGTACTATGTTCAATATATTAATAGTTGATTGTGAAACTGAACTCGTTTTTGTTCTCCTTGGGATGCAACCCAAAATTCAAGGAAAGACAGCAAACGATAGAGAGAAAAGAAACAGTAACTCATAAAATAAACAAGGTAAATCTTCAAATATATCACTTCTAAAAAAAGCCCGATGATAAAAGAAATCAGTTACCTACCTAAAAATAAAAGAAATCAGTTTAAGAAATAAAGAAAATCACCAAATCTGTATACGACTCCTCTCCAACTGTCCAACAACTCTTATTCAATAGGCAAAACATCAAGATACTAGGACTCAACAACCATGCAGAATATCTTTTTTACCTTTCTAGCATTTCCAAGTTTTAACTCAAATTAAACTCAATGTAATTCTCTTTTAATTTAACCAAATAGATATTGAGTTTACAACAACCCAAGTGATTATATTCCTTTAGGGTGAGAATCAGCAGAAGTTCACTCCTCAAAATGGTTGTTTATCAGTAAAAGAAACTTTAACTTGGTCTAGAATAACTAGATAAAAAAATTTATAAATTACACGCATACTTACTATCTTGTGGAGGAAGCACTCTCACGGTTACACGTAACTCATGAATAGCAGGTGGAGGAGGAGAAGCAGTTAGGCGACAATAACCAGTGTGAATGAGAACTGTAATAAATATAAAGCAGTAAATGCTAGTCATGTCATTTGCAAATAGCACATAAATAATATTTCCAAACTATAAAAGCACATACCAGCAACAAGATCAGAGTCATCGGTATAAACATCGGTACCCCATAGCTGCCCACCTTTAACCTGCATATGCAGCACCTAGAGAAATCAAAACAGTAATCATAATGCTAAAATATGGAAGGAAAACAAATATAATAATAACTTCTACGTATTTAAGATTCAGGGAACAAAACAAACTTGTGGGACTCCCGGCATACATAGGCACGCAGGCAACTGAAAATATAGATGCCCATCTGTAAATGCTCAAGTGATGTGGGATAGTTCCCAACAGTAAATGTTTTCTATATCTATGATGTATACTAAATTAATAACATGATATTACTTGTGTTATGAGATGAAGTTAGGAGGACAACTTCAAAGTGGGAGACTTCCAATAAAAGTTTAATATGTACTATTATGCAACTACTTCTGGAATTGCTGCTTCAAAATTGCTAGTTAACTTTCTTAAAACTATACTCATTAACGCATACACACATACACACATACACATGCGTACATATCACAGCAGGCTTGTTAATGAACTTTCAGAAGAAAAAAGTAGCCATATATATATATATGAAGGAACAGTACTTGCATGCAAACCAACTCTATCATTCCCAATTTAATTAAGCGAGCTAACCACTTACTAATACTAAGTAATGCTCGTATATTTTGTTGAAGCAGAGCTAAAGGGTTACCAGAAATAGTTTGGAACAAATTACACATAGCACTTTCTGTTATTTTACAAATTAGCCCAGGACCAAAAACTCAACTGGCACAAACTATGTTGACCAGCATTTCATTTCAGGGTCCATTTAGACTCACGTTGTTGATAATACTTGGGCTCTCAAAAACAGATGTATAAATGCAAGTCCAATAGACATATAACATCACCCCAAATATGGAAGAGGAAATACAAACAAACTATTTGAAGCTTAAACATTACCTGACGATTGGTATTTGTTATATATTCAGCCGGAATCCGAATTTCAAGAGTAGGACTGGCTTGAGAGCTTTCACCATTTTGGTTTTCTTGAGATGACTTATATTCTTTCCATAATTTAATCAACTCTTGCATGCACTCCCCAACTCTGTAAACAACTGTAGAAACTTCATGCTTCCCTACAACAGAGATGACCAAGAATCATGAAAATTAGCTCCACAGGGAAGTTACAAGTGTTATTGTAATTAATAGCCCAAAAAGCAAAGCAGACAAAAAAACATAAGGATAGACAAGCTCCAGCTCTTGGAGGAATAAGCTGTAGTATCAAGACTATACACTCCCAATACACATCAAAAGTATATGCAAGAAAAAAAGAGAAACATAAGGGCTACTCTTACACCCTGCAAACTTGAAATTCTTGAGAATTCTAGATAAAGTTCATAATTTATAAATCACTCTCAATATACACAAGGATGATAACAACTGACACACCTGGTCAGATCACAAAATCAAGGGCCATGGTCCCTATCAAAACACAAACTGATAGGTCGTATACAAATGTGGTTGTTGTCTAAAAGTATAAAAGAAAAAAATAACATACTTTTCTTATACCGCAAGAAACTTTTCAGCATGTGATACTCTAAAAACAAATGTCGTACTTTGCTCCAAGAACCCTTAACATAATCAACCAACTAGAAAAGATTCCATATGGCTTCTCAAGAAATTGGATATTGTCAAAGAAAAAAATAATTCAACTGTAACATGAAGCGTTTATCAATATTATATAGGAGTAATTAAGAACTGGAAACAACAAAAGCAACTCGTTTTTGTTTGGGCCCGTAGTTAAAAGAAAGTCACGTTTCTGGGAAGGGCGAGTTAGCATTAACTTCAACGTAAAAAAATAAACAATCAGGCCGCTCAAGGGTTCACTTTTTCTTTTTGTTGGATGGATTTAAATCATTTAATGTCACTACCGTCGAAGTAGAACAGAACTATATTATTTTATGATATAATCAGAGGATGATCAGCTGGAATCATGCTGAAATAAAAATATATGCTCTTCTATTTAACAAGAGTTATCATCAACGCGGCAACCACTGTCCTTGGGGCCAACATAGTTGTTTCGTAAAACAAATTGCAATCAGAAAAATAAATCACTTAATGTAAGAGTAAATGATGCTACATGATGGGGATATGAAAATTTAGGCAACTGAAATTCTTTTCAGGGATGCAAACTGTTCCAACTTTTGATGGACAGCACAACAATTCGTAAATAAGTTTTGTATTGTCGAATCTCTCTTGCCATGGAATTAACAAGCACCAATGAGAGTGAATGTCGAGGAAATGATTAAACTCGTGTTCAGAGAGTACCTTGTGTTCTGCAAAACAAAGATTAAAAAAGGCGATGAGAATGCTATGCCACCAAGCACACAAACTCAAAAGTTCCAAACTATTAACTCATGGTATATAAAAAAAAAAAACATACCCTTCATTATCCTGTGTGTGGGACCTAAATCGAGGATCACGATTTCCTACTTGAGGACTTCCCCTGGGTCGGAGCATCCGCTTTCGCTGTTGAACTCCATAACCGAAACTTTCTCTGTCCTTCTCTGTACCCCCATCAGCGTCCCCGTCATCTGATTCTTTATCATAGCCCTTCATACGTTTCTCAGGTCTCTCTGGTTCAACATCACCATCCCTTTCTTTTCTTCGCTCTCTAACTTCTCTATCCGAACTTTTCCAACCATCATGGTCCTTCTGCTTCTTTTGCTCTAACATTGAAGTTTCCCTCTCAGGTGTTCTACCAGATATATCCAATGTGGGTTCTTTCTCGCCATCCAAGCCATCTTTCTCTCTCTTAACGGGATCCTTCTCTCGCTCCTTTGGCTTCTCCCTTTCCTTTGAAGGGTCTTTCTTCTCCCGATCCCACCTATCGACTTCTCTCTCGTCCTTTGCAGGGAGCTCTTTAACACCCTCACTGCTGCCACTGCCAAGCTGCACGTTGGTCCGTCTCTCACTCCTATCTTTATCTCTCTCTCCACCCCATTCCCGATGCTTAATATCCTTCCTCTTTCTTTCTTTATCCTTGAATCTATCTTCACCTTTTGCGTCAACTCTATTCTCACCAATAGGCTCGTAATCTCTCTCTTCCACATTTGTCCCTTCTTGAACAGGGACGTGCAAATTAGAGCGTGTTGTGTCCCAATTATCTGAATGATACTTTAATTCCTTGTTATCCCCACCACTACTGATGCTGCCTCTGATTGTTTCTTTTTCATTACTTTTAGAATCCCTATACTCTGGCCTAGTTTCTAAAGGCAGGGTGTGGCGATCTGAGTGAGAGTCTATAGGTGACCTATGATGAGGTTGATGATGATGATACATAGGAAGCATTGTCGACCACCTGATATAGAATAGAAAATATCCTAATTACATATCTGATTCAGAGACTTGAGATTCAAAACCTAAATCTTTAAGTTATTAGATTACTTCAGAAGCAATGGTTTTTGAACCTAAAAAAATACAAACACTATTAAAAGACAGTCTTTGAAAAGAATACAAGCCTTTTAAAAAGACACAACTAATTAAAGTATCAAAGACATGTTCAATAAATAAGATAAGAATGACATTCAAATAATATTAAATCTGCATCATCACCTGTCAGTGGACTGCTGGGTCGGTAGAGGCTCATTCCGGTGTATCTTAGGGGGTGGTTGTGGTTGTGGCTGGTGGTGTGCTCCAGTTGCTATTTGGTGGTGGTGGTAGTGATCATTAACTGTCAGCTTAGGGCCAACAACATTAGTAGCGGCAGCACCAGATGAGAGAGAATCTTTGCCATGAGGCAGCACAGGAGGGGTTGGAGGAGGAGGTGTACCACTCATCGCGATGAACCACCAACTTCACTTTCCTAATTCCACCGGAGAATACAGAAATAAAAGAAAGAAGATTTCACCAATTAGTATACTGTTGCATTCAACTCAGCTGCTAACATAATATCAAACCGACGACGACATCATGTTTAATAACAACTAAAAGTAACACATTTGAAGAATCATTACCAAAAAAACCACATTAAATTCAAGAATCCAAACCTAATTACACCAGATCACACACCACAACAAAATAAATAAAGATTCACCATTATTATATTGCCGCATTCAACTGGGCTACAAACACAATACCAAATCGCAACAAGATGTATATTTATTACTAAAAGTAACATATTTGAAGAATCACTGCCAAAAGGGCACATTAAATTAAAGGATCCAAACCTAATCTCACCGGATCACACAGCACAACATAATACGAAAAGGGAAAAAGATCCACCGATTAGTATACTGTTACATTCTACTAGTATGCAACCACAATACCAAATCAACGAAAAATGTAAAATAACTACTAAAAGCACCACATTTAAAGAATTACTACCAAAAACACATGAAACTAGATGGATTCAATACTAATTTCACCGGATCACACAGCACAACATGATACGAAAAGGAAAAAAGATCTACCGATTAGTATATTGTTGCATTCAACTAGTATGCAACCACAATACCAAATCGACGAGAAAATGTATAATAACTACTAAAAGCACCACGTTTAGAGAATCACTACCAAAAACCCACATGAAATTAAAGGGATCCAAAAGTAATTCCACCGGAATACACAACACAACATAGTAATAAATACTCGCTCGGTCCCTTTAAAATAGTCTACTTAGGGTTTTCACACGGTTAAAAAAAGTTTGTTAAAGTAGTTAGAAAATAGTGTCGTTATAATCTTGCCCCTAATTTATATAGGTTAGTTACTTGTGAACTTGGTCCAATATTGGTCAATGACTCAATAACATTAAAGGTTAATAATACATACTAAAGACCATTATTAATTCCCAAGTTAATAAATAGGGGTAGAAAAGGGAAAATTGTGGTAAAAAAGGAAACCGGACTATTATTTCGGGACCGATTCAAAACCCTAAGTAAATAAAAACAAATACACCAGACTGTATACAGCCGAATTCAACTAGGCTGCAAAATACATCACCAAAAAGACCGATAAACAACAATAACAACAACTAGAAGTAACATTATAAGGATCTGAACCTTCAATAAAAAATTAAGACCCGGAATAACGGATACATTTTCCTAATTCCTAGCAACTAAGGGGTTCAAATAGCTCAGAAGAAAAAAACAATTATTTCTTAGATAAATTAAATAACTAACTAAATAGCATACTTAAAGCTTTACAGATAAGTTTTTCTTATCTATTTTAAAATGCTAAAAATAATAATATGTTATAAAAGCAGTATGATACACATTTATTAAGGCAAATACAACACCAAAAAGGACTATAAACAACAACTAGAAGTAACATTAAATAAACAAATTAAAACCCGGAATAACGGATACTTTTTCCTAATTCCTAGCAAAGAAGGGCGTTCAAATAGGTTAAAAAAAACAATTATTTCTAAGATTAATTAAATAACTAAATAGCATAGGCAGGATTTGCGCTTAAAAAAATCGGATCATTTGAACTCAACTCCAGCTATTATAAAAGCTCTATGATTTACATTTATTAGGGCTTAAAAGATAAGTTTTATTTAAAAGAAAATCCAATTTAAGTACAATTTTAGAGACTTTATTCCAGAAAAAAAAACACTACTAAAAACTTGTTTACAAACATCAAACTAACAATTCAAATTAAAATGTATCTTCTAGAGAGAGAGAAAACCCTAATTATCTAATTTAAAATGATAATAATAATAATAATAATGATAAAAAGAGAAAAGATCTTTTAAAAAGCTCAGGATTAAAGTGAAACCCTAGAGATGAAATTAGATATAAAATCCAATTAGAGTAATAATAGTAAAATTAGAAACGGAGATTAAATAAAATAAGGGCATTACCAGTAAAGAGTAACGGAGATTGAGCGAGAAACAAGAAAATAATGAGATATGAGATATATATAAATATAATGTTACTATATATATTTATATAGTCTCAGTTTATTTATACCAACAAAATGTCCATATGCAATTTGGGACACGTGTCCTGTTGTTTCTTTTTTCCTTTTTTTATTATGTCTACATGCATATTTTTTTTGTCCATATACATATTTTTATCTATCTTACTTTTTCGGTAACTAATTTAAACCCTAGAGAATACAAGTACTGTATTAGAGAATGTTTTCTTTTCTTTTCTTTGCTTTTTAGTTTTTATTGATTTTTTAACTTTAACTTTTGACATGATACGAGTACCATTTATATATCATTCTTTTTCACTTTTGCAAATACATAATTATTTACATACATGTCAATTATACGCTTGTTTCAAAAACAAAAAACAAAAATTATAGATCATTAGTGTTGGTTTGTGTTCTTGGTAATTTTCATTCGTGCCGTCGAGGGGAGTTCAATGGCAACGATAGGGAAGTAACTAAGACCAATGTCTCATGGGTTGACGCGGTAAATCAAGTAGGCAATAGAACGGAAAGAAAAAACATGCTGGCGGTGAGAGCACCCCCTCCCTAAAATTTGAGAATTATGGTATAAAAAGTGTCATGAATCAGTAACACTCTAAATTTCCTAAATTTCAGAAAACACAAAATTCATCTTATATATGAGAAATGTATATAATTCCCTAGATAAATATAATAGTAATAAATTATCATTGGTTGCACATTTTTGTGGTTGTAATATTTTTATGATTATTGAATGATAATAAACAAATAAAAAGAAATAATTTAGGTTTATTATAAAGAAATTAATAGGGAAGATGTAATTTTGTGTAAGTGTAAATGGTTCTTTAAAATATATAAAATGTGTTAAATTTGAGAAAATGCTTAAAGTTACTGATGCGCTTGCTCTGAAGCACCCATTTTTTGTTGGAAAATCATGTAAGACATGGTAGTATTCTGAATGGTCACATGACCATCTTTGAGTTAAGATTCCATAAGACAGCATTTGGCTATTGACGCCATAATCAAGACGGTTGAGTATCTTGTGTAACGAGTTTTGTAACGGTATGTCGCATGAGCTATTCGGATAATGGGTCTGAATGGTAATCGGTTTCAAAGATAAGGTATCGAATGAGGAAAAATCCATAATGCTGGAAAATGATGGAAAATGGATTAAATGGGGGTTCACTTTGTTAATCATCCCACATTGGAAAATGGGAAGACATTTATACAATATATATACAAGAACATCTCAATTGAATATTAAGTTGTGTGTCCACATACACATGTGTGTAAGAGTGTGTACCACACGTGCGCTCGCTCGGGTCTTGGGTCACGGGCGCGGGATTCAGTTCTGTTGAACCATGGGTTCACTAATTGATTTTGATTATAAGTTTGATTATGTTTTAATGATTTTATGATTTCTCTATTTCGATGATATAATGCTTAATATTTTCCAAAAAGAGAAAATGTATATTTCAGGACTTTAAAAGAATAGAGCATTCGATAACGAAGCCATAGGTTCAAGCAGAACCAAAATCGAAGCTAAAACGAAGAAGTTACAAGCTCGAAGAGAAAACTGAAGATTGTAGAAAACGACCGATCGTCTGGACAAAAACGACCGATCGTTTTGGTCCAAAATTCTTCCAGAGAGATCGTTATAAAAACGACCGTTCGTTTTCTCAAAACGACCGATCGTTTTCTGAAAACGACCGATCGTTTTCTGAAAACGACCGATCGTTTTCTGAAAACGACCGATCGACTGTAGAAAACGACCGATCGTTTTCTGCAAATTTCAAAAACAGCTTTTCAGCTTATTCTAGAAAATTGCTTAAAACCAATGGATAAAAGCATAACACCTCATACAACGGTAACAAAGCCTTTTATCCTTCAAATACCTCCCAAATTCATTGTTTGAGACCAACTATTTTACAACCCAATCAATACATATCATAATCCTTCAACCCCTCTCCATCCTACACACTTAAAATCACCATTGGTGAGAAAAAGCTCAAAAAGAGGGATATTGAAGAGAAAGCGATTCGAGCTCAAACAAAGATCCAACATCATCAAACTTCACAAATTAGCTTATTTAGAAGCAATTAAATTGTGAGTGTTGTTTCAATTTCGATAAAATTGTAAAGAGCAAATTATAAGCTCATTTGTGAGAGAGTGTTTGGGTAGAAGCTTTTAAGCCAAAGTATTGGTTAAAAGTTCTAGGTTAAACACTTGGGTACTCATAGATTGAGGGGGAGTCGTTGACTCGTAAACGTGTTCGCTTGCACTTGTATCAAGAGTAGGAACTGTTGGTTTTGGTACTATTTCGAACAAACAATAAAGTAAAGGACAATAAATTAAAAGACAAGAACGCAATGGAAATAACACTTTATTTCTCACAATTGGAATATGAATTACAATTCCTGACTCGTACAAAATTTAAAATAAACTGCTGGACTGGTTTGACAAATAAACAAACTGCCCGACTGTTTTTGACAAAAAAAAAAACAAACTGCCGGACTGTTTTGACAATAAACAAACTGCCGGACTGTTTTGACAATAAACAAACTGCCGGACTGTTTTGACAATAAAACAAAATGCCGGACTGTTTTGACAATATAAAAACTGCCGGACTGTTTTTAACAATAAAACAAACTGCCGGACTGTTTATAAAAAACTGCCGAACTGGTTTATAAAAAAACTGCCGGACTGGTTTTGTAAATAAAACAAACTGCAGGACTGGTTTTGTAAATACTGGAAATTACAGAACTAGAAAATAAATTACAGAAAGTAAAGACTGAAAGTAAACAGTACAGAAAAGTAAATTACAGAAAAGAAATGGTACTGAAATGAAATTGACAGAATGTAAATGACTGAAAAAATAAATAATAGAAAATATAAAAGAAGAGACAACTGCTGAGCAGTTTCCCTTAGACAATATTTCCCGAACCACCTTTAAAGGTTTCTGGTTTCGGGACTTTGTTCCCAAGGTACAACTTATATCTCAGAGTGGCTCGTATGGAAACCGGCACCGAACCACAGGTCGAGCTGTTGGTGGTGCGGTTCTCTCTCTCTATATGATGCTTATGCTGTGAGGTTGTGTGTGTTCTGGTGTGTTGAAATGAAAGAGGGAGGGCTGCCTTTTATAGCCTCTAACGAAACCGCAGCCATAAATGTTGGTCATCAATTCTGGGAGTTACACCCCCAGAATCCGCTCAATTAATTCTGAAACCGCAGCATTTAATCTCATTCATTGCTGGAGCGTTTCTGTTGCTGGAAACTCTAGGGACTGCTTTGTATTTTATACAAAACTCCCTATTCGGGTTTGGACCCAAGACCCAAGACCCAAGACCCGAGACCCGAGACATTCCCCAAATCCCAAATCCCAAGCCCAAGCGCAAGCCCAAGCCCAAGCCCACGCCCACGCCCTCACCCGCGCCCGTGCCCGCGCCCGTGCCCGAGCCCGAGCCCGAGACACGAGACACGAGCCAGTGCGCGTGTGTGGTACACACTAATACTCTTAGGTGTATGTGGACATGTTAGTTTAATAACTACATGGGTTGGTATGGTATATATATTGTAAAATTAACTCTTAATCTTCCAATATGGGATTATACTAAATGGTTTCCTTTACCATTTCGGTTTTGCAGATTTGAGCTTTCGAGGCACCAACTTTGAAACCACTTTGTATTCACACCCATTCTCCGAATAGGACATGTGATATACCGTTACGAAGCTCGTCATACGGGCTACTCAACCACGTTGAGTACGGTATAAACAACTCAGCGCTGTTACACGAAATAATGACTCGAAGTTGGTCCAGTGACCATTCGGAAACACCCATGTTTTCATATGTTTTTCCAACAATCCCCCACATGAATGCAATTGGCTGAAAATAAAAATGCTCCTAAATGCATACGAGAGAACCGCAAGAGTTCACTGCATAAGGACAGGTAGCGCACGCCTTGAATCTGCCGTAGTGACGTAAAATCTGATATGCTACTATTGGGTAGCCTTTAAGCCTTGAACCCTTTAGCGTTTGTGCATACCAGGGTAATGCGCACACAGTGTCCTCTCTACACCACTTACTAAGCTCTTTGGTTGTTGTCCATATTTGGCCGTAGACTGCATTGGTAAAATTCAACCGAGTGCTCTAGCGATTTAGCCCATGGCTCATCACATAGTATCGGCCATACACACTCGTCATAGGTGATTTCAAGTCAAGGGTGTCCTGACTCACCCCTCTCGACCTTCGAGATACTTGTTTTCATTAAGAGCCTCATGCTCACCCTTAAGATGGTCTAGGTCTATCACTCTTTCATCCTAAAAATGGGCTGGGAACTTAAGTTCCCGAGTGCTTTGTTCGGTCACCCCCACAGTTTGGTTTTCCCGTTGAACCCGAGGCTGGAGAATCCAGTTCGTGTTGGGTTGCCTCTGAGGAGGTTTCCAGTTTGATGGGCTTCAACCCCATTCCCCTCGATGAAACTTCAACTCCTACCTGAGTTAAGCCTTTTGTAAATGGATCCGCTATATTGTCTTTAGATCTCACAAAATCTAATGACACCACACCGTTAGCTAACAATTCTCTTACGGATTTATGTCTTCGACGAATATGTCAGGACTTTCCATTATACATATGATCCTGCGCCCGCCCAATAGCCGACTGACTATTGCAGTGCATGCTTATTGCAGGGACAGGTTTCGACCACATTGGAATTCCTTCCAGAAAGCTTCTCAGCCAGTCAGCCTCTTCTGTTGCTAGATCCAAAGCTATGAACTCGGATTCCATAGTTGATCTAGCTATGCAGGTCTGCTTGGATGATCTCCATGACACAGCTGCTCCTCCCATCACGAACACATATCCGCTAGTGGATCATGTACTGTTGGAATCCGAGATCCAGTTCACATCAGAATACCCTTCCAGTACAGCTGGATATCTGGTATAATGCAACCCTCGGTCGGCTGTGTATCTCATGTATCTGAGAAGTCTCATGATGGCCTTCCAGTGTTCCTCATTGGGATTACTGGTATACCTACTCAGTCTACTCACTGAGTTGGCTATGTCTGGTCTAGTACAGTTCATGACGTACATCAGACTGCCTATTACTCGAGAGTATTCCAATTGTCTCACACTCTCCCCAAAATTCTTTTTCAGGGTGGTTGAGATCTCTATCGGAGTTCTGGATGTAGCTCTACTATCTTTATCAAATTTGTCAAGCATCTACTTGACATAGTGAGTTTGAGATAGCGCATATCCGTCTGATGTCTTGGTAATTTTCATACCAAGTATAACATCAGCGACACCCAAGTCTTTCATCTCGAATTTTTGTGACAACATTTTCTTAGTGGAGTTGATGTTATAAATACTCCATATTATTATCATGTTATCTACGTAGAGGCAGACTACCACGTAGTCCTTTTCATTACCTTTCACGTAGATGCATTTGTCACATTCGTTTATTCGAAAACCGTCTGATAGCATCACTCTATCAAATTTTTCGTGCCATTGTTTAGGTGCTTGTTTAAGTCCATACAAGGACTTCACAAGTTTACACACCTTGTGAGTTTTACCTGGAACCACAAACCCTTCCGGTTGTTCCATGTAAATTTCCTCTTCCAGCTCACCATTCAAGAACGCCGTTTTAACATCCATTTGATGTATTTCCAGATTGAACAGTGCTGCGAGAGCAATGACTATCCGAATTGACGTCTTCCTGGAGACATGAGCATAGGTGTCGAAATAGTCGACACCTTCGGTTTGTCTAAAACCTTTTACTACAAGTCTCGCCTTGTATTTCTCGATCGTTCCATCGAGCTTTCTCTTCCTCTTGAAGATCTACTTGTGTCCTAGTGGCTTACACCCGGGTGGTAAATCCACTAGTTCCCACGTGTGATTTTGTAATATTGATTCAACCTCATTGTTGATCGCCTCCTCCCAATATTGGGCTTCCGGGGAAGACATTGCTTGTTTGAATGTCGCCGGTTCGCCTTCTATCATGAAGGTTACAAAATCTGAACCGAAAGGCGTTTCCTTTCTAGCCCTTTTACTACGTCGAGGCTCTTCTTCTTCTTCCTCCAACGGTTCACTTGCCCCCACATTTTCCTCACTGTTTGACTCCTCAGTCTCTACAGTTATGGAAGACTTGCGGGGAAAGATCTCCTCGAAGAAAGAAGCTTCTCGAGCTTCGATGATAGTATATACATGCACATCGGGATTATCCGACTTGTGCACGAGAAAACGATAAGCACTACTGTTTTGTGCATATCCTATGAACACAAAGTCTACCGTCTTTGGCCCTATTCTCGTTATTTTCGGAAGCGAGACAAGGACCTTTGCTAGACAACCCCAAACCCTTAAGAATTTGTAGCTCGGTCGATGGCCTTTTCATAGTTCATAAGGTGGTTTATCACGCTTCTTATGCGGTAGCTTGTTCAATACATAGTTGGCGGAAAGCAGCGCTTCCCCCCACATGTTCTGGGGTAACCCAGAACTTATTAACATGGCATTCATCATTTCCTTGAGCGTCCTATTCTTATGCTCGGCAACCCCATTCTGCTCCGGAGAGTATGGGGCTGTGGTTTGATGTACAATGTCACTTTCTGCGCATATCTGTGCAAACGGTGCCTCGTATTCACCGCCTCTATCACTCCTCAACATTTTAATCTTTTTATTGAGTTGATTTTCTACTTCGGTCTTATAAAGAGCGAATTTCTCTACCGCTTCGTCTTTACTTCTCATTAAGTAGACATAGCAGTATCTAGTATAGTCATCTATAAACGTGATGAAATACTTTTTCCCTCCTCGCGTTTGTATAAACTTTAAGTCGCATACATGCGTGTGTATTAGACCGAGAGGTTCAGTGCTTCGTTCAATATGTTGATACGAAGACTTGGTTAATTTTGCTTCAACACAAACCTCACATTTATGTTGTTTATCAAATACAAAATTAGGTAGTAGATTCAGTGATATTAATTTCTTCATAGAATTAGAATTCACATGACCTAATCTACCATGCCATAAATTAAATGAATCGCAAGAATAAGCAAATGAAGTTTTATTGGCCACTTGGGCAACATTAACGGTTACATTATTCTTGGTACTGGCCTCAGCCTTAGTACCCACAATAGCAGACTCGGCTTTAGGAGCCGGAGTCTTAACATTTAATTTAAACATGCCGTTGGTCATATAGCCACGGCCTACATACATTTCATTTAAGGTGATTACAATTTTAGCAGATTCAAATACAAGTTTAAATCCTTTGTTCACCATAACAGACCCGGAAACCAAATTCTTGCGAATTTCCGGCACATGGAGCACGCCATTCAGTGTGAGCTCCTTTCCCGATGTCATCTTCAGCAGCACGATTCTTTTTCCTTCCACCTTGGAAGTAGCCGAGTTCCCCATGAAGCAGCTCTCATTGTCCACGACCGTATAGGTCTTGAACATCCATTTGCTGGCACATATGTGACTAGTGGCGCCTGTGTCCAGCCACCATTCCTTTGGGTTGCTCCCCACCAGGTTCACTTCCGAGACCACAGCACTCAGGTGCATATAGTCCTGTCCAGCATCATCTCCTCCCTCAGCTACATTTGCCTGAGCAGGTGCCCTCTTCCTCCCTTTCCCTTGGAACTTCCTCTTTGGGGGGAGGGGGGGGGGGGGGGGGGGGGGGTTCGGGCTTGTCGATGCGCATCTTACAATCCGTGGCACGATGGCCCGGTTTGTTGCACACAAAGCAATCTCCCATGAATTTCTTCTGAAGAGAAGCACCGACTACGCCATCAAAGCGTATCCGCTTAGACATAGCGTTCTCAACCACATGGGCCTTGGCAACCGCGTTGCCTGCTCCGCCACCGCATTTCCTTCCGGATCGGCGGTTGTTTTGCTCAACGTTGAGCTTCTCAATGAGTCCCTCCAAGGTCATAGCCTTTCGCTTGTGTTTCAGGTAGTTTTGAAACTCTTTCCAAGAAGGTGGCAGTTTCTCAATCATTAATGCCACTTGGAAAGGTTCGTTGATAACTAGCCCCTCAACCTCAAGCCTATGGTATATGAGTTGGAGTTCCTCAACCTGCTCGATAACACTCTTTCCATCAGTCATCATGTATTCATGAAGTCCGTGACGACAAATTTCTTTGCGCCAGTATTATTCACTTTGTACTTTCTTTCGAGAGACTCCCAAATCTCCTTTGCAGAAGCCTTGGGCTCGAATACACTGAAGAGAGTGTCATCCAGAGCACACAGGATGTAGTTCCGGCATAGGTAGTCGCCGTGTTTCCACGCTTCTACCGCCGAAACCGTCTGCACGTCCTCATCGTCCTCGCTTAGGACGGGTGCAGTCTCCTTGAGAAACCGAGTCAGGTTAAGGGCAGTTAAATAAAACAGCTTTTTTTGCTGCCAACATTTGAAGTTGTTGCCCCTAAACTTTTCCGGCTTCTCTAAATGAGAGGTTGGCAACATTGGAATAGACGGCGTTGCTGGATCCTTGCCCTTTGCCCTAGCCGCAGCCACAAGCGCTGCCTTGGCCGCAGCCTTAGCAGCAGCCTGTGCTGCGGCCGCAGCCGCAGCCATAGCATCGGCCTCTGCCGCAGCGGCGTCGGCCTCAGCCTGAGCCCCCCACTCGCAGCGCTTGCATTGTTATGGCTACTGCCAATCACAAGTGCGCCCTGCACGTTTTCCGAAGAAACGGTGGGTATTTGATCCTCATTAGTCATCTGAAATGACAATATAACACCCGTTTAGTTTCTCGTAAGAAAACTAAAATTCTTAATCGCAAATACTAATTATAACTTAATTAGTTTGCTTCAAAAGAATAAAAACAATAAAAAGATATTCTAGCGTGAAAATCAAATCAGTTTTGATTTCACTAAGAATTCTTTATAGTATTCTAGAATAAAAGATTAAAACCAATTCGGATTTATTCTATGTGCAAATTTCAATTTCTAGTAAACTAGCAATGATTTTGCGAGAATAAAAACCGAGACGTCAACAAACAATAAAATAAAAAAGAAAGTCCTTTTCTTTTCGAAAATAGTAAAACCACAAAAGATATTGTTTAAAATTGTTGGTTTTGGTACTATTTCGAACAAACAATAAAGTAAAGGACAATAAATTAAAAGACAGGAATGCAATGGAAATAACACTTTATTTCTCACAATTGGAATATGAATTACAATTCCTGACTCGTACAGAATTTAAAATAAACTGCTGGACTGGTTTGACAAATAAACAAACTGCCCGACTGTTTTTGACAAAAAAAAAAACAAACTGCCGGACTGTTTTGACAATAAACAAACTGCCGGACTGTTTTGACAATAAACAAACTGCCGGACTGTTTTGACAATAAAACAAAATGCCGGACTGTTTTGACAATATAAAAACTGCCGGACTGTTTTTAACAATAAAACAAACTGCCGGACTGTTTATAAAAAACTGCCGAACTGGTTTATAAAAAAACAGCCGGACTGGTTTTGTAAATAAAACAAACTGCAGGACTGTTTATAAAAAACTGCCGGACTGGTTTTGTAAATACTGGAAATTACAGAACTAGAAAATAAATTACAGAAAGTAAAGACTGAAAGTAAACAGTACAGAAAAGTAAATTACAGAAAAGAAACAGTACAGAAAAGTAAATTACAGAAAAGAAATGGTACTGAAATGAAATTGACAGAATGTAAATGACTGAAAAAATAAATAACAGAAAATATAAAAGAAGAGGCAACTGCTGAGCAGTTTCCCTTAGACAATATTTCCCGAACCACCTTTAAAGGTTTCTGGTTTCGGGACTTTGTTCCCAAGGTACAACTTATATCTCAGAGTGGCTCGTATGGAAACCGGCACCGAACCACAGGTCGAGCTGTTGGTGGTGCGGTTCTCTCTCTCTATATGATGCTTATGCTGTGAGGTTGTGTGTGTTCTGGTGTGTTGAAATGAGAGGGGGAGGGCTGCCTTTTATAGCCTCTAATGAAACCGCAGCCATAAATGTTGGTCATCAATTCTGGGAGTTACACCCCCAGAATCCGCTCAATTAATTCTGAAACCGCAGCATTTAATCTCATTCATTGCTGGAGCGTTTCTGTTGCTGGAAACTCTAGGGACTGCTTTGTATTTTATACAAAACTCCCTATTCGGGTTTGGACCCAAGACCCAAGACCCGAGACATTCCCCAAATCCCAAATCCCAAGCCCGCACCCGTGCCCGTGCCCGTGCCCGAGACCCGAGACACGAGACACGAGCGAGCGCGCGTGTGTGGTACACACTAATACTCTTAGATGTATGTGGACATGTTAGTTTAATAACTACATGGGTTGGTATGGTATATATATTGTAAAATTAACTCTTAATCTTCCAATATGAGATTATACTAAATGGTTTTCCTTTACCATTTCGGTTTTCCAGATTTGAGCTTTCGAGACACCAATTTTGAAGCCATTTTATATTCACACCCATTCTCCGAATAGGTCATGTGATATACCGTTACGAAGCTCGTCACACGGGCTACTCAACCACGTTGAGTACGGTATAAACAACTCAGCGCTGTTACACGAAATAATGACTCGAAGTTGGTCCAGTGACCATTCGGAAACACTCATGTTTTCACATGTTTTTCCAACAGGAACCTCGGGTAGAGGGTGAGCCAATCGATTGATTGAGCTCGATAGGATTTGTAAAATCGGAAAGAAGATTTTTAGTGAAATACTCGGTAGCTTGAATACCGAGGAGATGACGTAGGCCGATTTGCCAAACCTCTATAAATCGCGGTGTCAATTTCTTTCCTTAATTTTTACGTTTCGCAACTTATATTTTTGTGATTGTGCGCATGTTTCAATTTATTCATACATTATCATCGCATATTTATTATCGTAAACATATATTGAGCTAGTTGGGTGGTTAGTTGAGCTTAGATTTTAATTAGACAAAAAACGCCTAAAAACCTTATTCACCCCCTCTAAGGTTTAGGCGTACGGGCCCACAAGTTTCAAACCAGAAAAATGAGTTATGTATAAATAACAGGAATGGTCAAGTTTCCAGTAAGTTATAACTAATACAATAAATGAGAATAATTGCAGAGTTAATACCGCAGTTTCGAATTTAAAAAACTGTCAGTATTAAGTGTGACCTTAATGCTGAGTTACTCAGTTGTGCTTACAAATAGGCAGACCACTCATAGCACAATATACATTCTGAAATACAATACACAGAAAACGCATCTCTCTAAACAACATTACATTTTAGTCAGAGAGAGCCACCCATCAACAGCCCGACCTTGACTCGTCGTCAATTTCCGGTGAGTCATCCGAGACGTTGTACCTTGAGATCGAATCGCCAAACAAAGCCAGAAACATTAAAGGTGGTTAGGCGAATATCGGTTAAGGACAGACTGTTTAATAGTCGCCTCGTCTTTTACTTTTGTGCATTTTCTTTTTGTACTTTTAATCTTGTAATTTCATTTTTGTATTTTTCTTTTTCTGTAATTTCATTTAAGTACCTTTTTTTTCTGTAATTTCAATTCTGTAATTTATATTTCAGTTATGTAATTTCTTTTATTTATAGAAACAGTCCGGCTGTTTAGTAATCATACTACTCTGTCTGGCAGTTTCTTTTAATTAACAAACAGTTCAACAGTTTAGTTTTATACTATTGTGTCTGACAGTTTCGTTTAATTACAAACCAGTCCAGCAATTTAATAAGTTATATTAATCTGTCTGGAATTTTAATTAATTGGATTTACATTCTGCAAGTGTCGAAATTTGTAATAGAGTCATATTCCATTATAGAAATAAAATTCGTTTATTTCTTTTCAGTCCTTGCACTTTAAATAATTGATTTTACGTACACTAAAACCCACATTTTTTTAAAAATGGATTCACTA
The DNA here is from genome assembly GCA_963682055.1 of Primula veris. NCBI lineage: Eukaryota > Viridiplantae > Streptophyta > Magnoliopsida > Ericales > Primulaceae > Primula > Primula veris. The sequence goes on along the minus strand of OY821747.1, from coordinate 15,909,136 downwards.
TTTTCGAACCCTGTCGTCTGCAAGTTTCGCAGGTTTTCCTCCAAAGGAGGAATCAAAAAAAAAAAAATAATAATAAAAAAAAATAATAAAAAAAAAATAGAAGGGAACTGGGATATGAGATCAAGTGTAGACTGTGAAATCTCACGAAGCTAGGTTTTAGAGGTGAAAGCTAATTAATGAATATGATTATCAAATGTGTTACGTCATGTTAAATTATAAAAGTGTGTAAGTAAGATTTTCAGTGTTAAATATTTGCACTGTATATTTATCTTGATTTTGAATGTGGTTGTATAATATCGTTGGAGAATCTATTTCAAGTATCAAAAACAAAAGTAAATGTAATTAACACAGCTCGTCATAGTAAACTTTTGCACTTTGTAGCACGTTGTAGCACCCAGTCATGAAAAAATTAATTATGATTAAATTTCTAATTCTATTTTTCTTCTATGTCAAGACTATGTGATATAAAACCTTAATCGAGTATTGAGTTACATGTGTACGGTTCGCCTCTCTGTTATTCAGGAATTTAATGTTGAGCGGACTTATTTAGGTATTTTGTTTGATATACGTCATTATTACGTATATCTTGATTTTTTGATACTTCAAGTTAATGTTGCAAGAAAGTAACCACATTTAAGTTCAAGAATAGCCGATCCTTGCAAGAAAGAAAATAAATTTCAACGAAAAACAATCAAAGAAGAAACATAGAACAGACTATTGAGAGACCCATTTCTCAATGTACCGAATCATGCCCAATGGTTATGGTCGTTATGAGCAACTTATAGCACGTCGCAAACAACCTGCAAAACCTAATGGATACCCAAATAAAAATAGAATTTTAGATACAATTGTCAATGCAAAAATGGTTAACAGCATATACGGTCCAAGTCCGTTGAAAAGTCATCGCAAATTGACACATTTTCGTCCTGACTAATGAATTGGGAAAAAAACTTGTCTGTTTCTGTATGCACTCTAACCTCTTTTTTTTTTGTATGGTATTCATATATACAATTCTTAATATATAAATTATTAATTAAGTGTGTAGTATATGTTTGACATTGAATAAAAATTTACAGCATTTCTAATTATTTTAGCTTATTCAGTTTCTATTTATGAAATATGAATAAAATTAAAGCATCATCGCGGATTATTTGGAATAACGAAGTTTTGCATGCAAATAGAGTTCTTCATTAAAATGTTACCGCTTTCAAAATGATTTTCATTTTTTTTTTCAATTTTTTGTAGATAAGGTATCAATTCAAAATTTATCTCAACCGTCATTTTTTTTATTAATGTTTTGGAAAATGGATACACTTAATAAAAGACAAAAAAAGGTTTGGTGAAATTGCACTTAAATAGGTAGTTTCCAAATTTATTCCATAAAACACGTATGTGATGATTATTTCTACAAACGAGAGACACTTGGTGTAAATTAGATAGCGTGTTAAAAAAGTAGCAAGTCATCATCATCTTCTTACTGTTTTATTAATCTACTATTTTCTCCTACTTTTAAAGAAAACTTAAAAGAAACATAATTGCCTGAATTACCCAGAAATCACGTTTGAAACACATATCTTTTACATAAAAAAGAAACTTATGTGAACAATTTACTAATTTAATGCTATAATGGGGGATAAATGAGTTCAGTAATTTCATCTTTTAACCCTAGGTTAGTACGATCATTAGTACATCCACTAGGCATCTTTATAGATCTGGTTAGAGATGGGTCCGGTCCGGTTTTTGGTAAAACTAAAACCGAAACCGAGCATATTTTTCGGTTCGATTTTTTTCGGTTTCGGTCTTTTTATTCTTTGGACCGAACCGGTTTTTTCGGTCAAGTTTCGGTTTTTTTCGGTTTTATTTTTGAATTTTCTGTTTTTTTCGGTCTTTTTCGGTTTCGGCCTTTTTCGGTTCGGTTTTACTGAAAACCGAAACCGACCCGAATTTTTTTTTAATTTTTCGGTTTTGGTCTTTTTCGATTTTTTTCGGTTCGGTTATCGCTTCGATTTTTCCGGTTTTTCGTCCGGCCTAGATCTGGTTATTGTTTTAAAAGACATTGCACTGTTAACTTAGTCTCGTTATATCTGAGAGGGAAACATGTTTACATCAATTTTGTTTAGGGGTAAAGTCTCTAAAATTGTATTTAAATGTTATTTCTATTGTAAAAAAAAACAGGATAAACAACATAAAACAATCATAAAAAACTATTGGACAACTGCATACGGTAAGGAAACCAGGTACAATAAAACTTCTATATAGTCATATCATTATGACTACAATTTTTTTTTTTATTATAGAGAGGTTATTACTGACTAGAAATTACATATAAAAAAATACATAAAATTTAAAACTTAGAAGTATTTACATAATATAATATACATGTATATAGCAATGTGCAAAGTCATATCTAGGTTGTATTTCATCCGCATCGTACTCTCGATGTTCATAAAATACAAGATACACATGAAATGAATGAAGAGAATCAAAACATTAGCTACACAGATAAGTAATCAAATTACATGACTTCACTACAATAACGAAATGAATAACAAAATGTATATGAATGTTTTTCTCAATCATGCAAATATGATAGAAGAACAAATATATTTTATAACTAATGAGAGGACAAAAAATTACAATAGATAGTTTATTATTATTTATAATTGGTTCGAGTTGAGATCGGAAATTTTTATGACAATACATATACTTATTACTATATAGAGTATTCTGCAAAATTATTAGATAACATGACGTATGTAGAATAGTGGTAACCAGAAAAATTAAAATAGTTGTACAAATTAGCAAAGTAATTCCATCTCCAATAATTGAAAGATTGACACACTTGTAATATTCTGAACCATGAACATCACACAAATAGGATTGATTATAAAGGGGTTTTACCGTAATACACTAAAACAATGACGGTTTTGTATAAATCACTAAAACAATGAGTATATCGCAAAAAAGGAGTACGATATTGAAACTAATAATACAAGAAGGGAGTAAAAGTATATTTTTAAAAACCTCAGGGGCTTATAAGCTATTTTACATAACATTTTAAAACCCAATTATTTTCCCATTCCGACTCGCTCTCTAATTAAGTAGTATCTATTTCTCTCTCTCTCTCTCTCTCTCTCTCTATATATATATATATATATCAATAATATTTATATAGCTGGTAAGGTTCTACCGATCGATTCATATCCCATAATTGCAAGTCCTCTTTTTATTTATTTTCACCTGCTGAGATTTTTTTCCCTGTTTCTATATTTTATTTGTGATTTTTTTTTATTATAAAAAAATAGAATTATAATTATGCCTTTCTCTCCTGGTGAGGTAGTATAATGGACTATGAAAATTAATTAGTACTAAGGTTTTAACTATGTATGGATTAATTCATATTATCTAGTATTTATTTATTTAAATGATATGATGTTATCATTTATTGATGATAATGGGTGCGTTTGGCAACAGATTATTTGCTTAAAAAATAAGATTTTAAAAATCTGTTTAAAAAATCCAATCAAAATCCAGAATTTTTATTTTTGGTTTTTTTTAGCCTTTTTAGGCTAAAAATCTGTTTTATAAAAGCTAAATAATCTTACTGTGTAAAGTCCAAACACCCACAACCCACAGATTTTTAAAATACAAAATACAAAAATCAGCTAAATAATATGTTACCGAATGGACCCATTGTAAATTGAATAGGAGTATATTTGGAAACTAAAATAAGGAAGAAAGTAATATGCAATTCGGTAAAATTGAATAATTAAGACTAGCTTATTATTACCAGGAGTAAACTATTACTGTGTTTCGGGTATGAGATTTTCTTTGATTTATTAGACTTGCATGATTGAACCTTTGACTGTCAAATAAATATTTGTGTGTGTGTGTGTGTGTATATATATATACTAATAAATGTGCCCACGCGTTGCGTGAGTGATGCGCAGTTATGGTACGAAGAAAGAAACTAAAAATTAAGGAATTTTTTTCAGGGGTAATTGATAAAAGTTGAGGGTTTCAAAAAGAAATAGAATATGAGACAATATGGTAATTTGTAAAAAAGAATAGGGTCACTTTGTGAAATTTTGGGATCTTTAGCAGCCTCACCGAACTTCTAGGCTTGCTTATATAATAGAAGATAGATACTAGTAAACGTGTCCACGTGTGCAGTGTCCAGTTGTGATACGAAGAGAGAAATTGAAATAAGAAAAGTTCTTTTTTAGGGGTAATTGGTAAACGTTGAGAGATGGTAAGAGTTGAATTTTTTTAAATAAAGGATCAAATTAGGGCAATAGGGTAATTAGTAAGGTGTAGGGGTATTTTGGGAAATTTTGGGACAGAATTAAGCAGCTTCACCAACTCTTGGGTTTGCTTTTTTATAATAGAAGAAGATATTTTGTATGTTGCGTTTAAGTTGCATTGCATTTAGTCGACCACCTTAAAAATTGATTATAGTTATCTGTTTTTGGGATCTCTTTAGTTAAACCAGAATAATGGGATTAATCTTTCATCCAGTCGCACATCAAGACTTTAGAGGCGGTGCGTGAATTCACAACCCATAAGTCTATCTATTGGGTTAATAGATTTAAATATGACATACAAAGTAATGGTCTGTTTTTCTTTTTTGTTTTGCTGTGGTTACGACTCACATAGTTGCACGAAGCGGGAGCAGGGAACGAATGGTAGTGGAAGTGAGGAAGCAGTGGACAAGGTGTCTAAAAGAAATTATAATTTTTTTCTATAATTTTAGGATGCGTCTTTGTCCAGTCCACGTTTTCTAAATCCAGTCCAAAATCGGAATTCCGAGTTACAAGTCCTAACTCAGATTTCCGACTTTGACTGAGTGGACTTTTTCAAAAAATAATTTTTTTTTGTAAAATTATAGAACTTGGTTCTAAAAGTTAGAAGGTTCATGCAACTATGACTGTTACTGAATCACAAGGAAATGGTTTTCCTTCTATGCATAACAACATGACAAAAAATCTTATTTTTCGTATATTTCTGTGGGAGTTAAGTACTTTTGTAGTTAAGAAGTTACTTTTGAAATAAAAGTTCGCCATTGCTGTGTTATTCCCCTGTTAAGATCCATTCTTAACAGGGGAATAAACTACTATCATGTGTGCTTAGTAACGAGTAATTATATGTTGGTCAATTACAGCTTTTATACGTGATAAACTGACTGCAGGATACGATGAAAAGACTGGACATGGTTCGCAAAGGAAAATCTGCTAAACTGGCAGTAAGAACTGGTAACACGGATCAATTAATTGAAAATTTACCAGATGCGGCCCTCTTTGCAATAATTTGTAAGCTGACGTTAAAAGAATGTGTGAGATTGAGTGTCTTATCTAAACAGTGGAGATTCATCTGGACTTGGCATCCTAAACTCCTATTTGATGGCAATACCATTATTGGAGAGAAAAACACGAGCAAGTTTGTAGAAATTCTGGACCAGTTTATGGACCGACGAAACAGTATTAGTACTGGTATAAAAGTAGACTCTTTAGCTATCAACTATCCCTTGAGCAAAGACTACGCGCCTCAGTTAGATAAGTGGATCGGAAGTTCTATCTCTAAGGGGGTTGAGAATATTGATATTGATTTATCGGATGATCCATGTGATGCCAGATCAGCTACATCCGGAGGAGAAAAGTATGAGTTTCCGTGCTGGCTTCTAAAGTGCAACGTAAAACATCTGAGTTTGGCCTCATGCAGACTCGGTGACTTCTCATCTTTTACATCTTTAATTACAATTCGACTCCATGGCGTAAATATAAGCGACGAAAGTCTCAAAAATCTCTTGTCAAGCTGCTTGTCTCTCGATAGGCTAAGTTTGTATCTATGTGCTGATCTTGTAAATCCAGCAATTGCTGGTTCAAATCTCCGCTTGAAGTGCTTAACTGTAGAAGACTGTTTCAGATTGGAAAAAATGGAAATTGCTGCAAATAATCTTTCCCTGTTTGAGTACACTGGTAATTTTATAAGCTTCTACTTCAAAAGAGTTCCGAGCCTGACTTCGGTTTTCCTTAGCTTTACGGGGGATAGAAAACTAGATGCTGGTCTTTATTCTCTCACCACATTTGCAAGGGATCTGCCTCAGTTGGAGACTCTAAACTTGGTCTCAATACTGAGTATTAAGGTATGGACTAGTACATAAAGTTTAGAGAATTTGCTAATATTAATAAATTTCCATTCGTCATATCTACTAACTATATCATGAATTTTATTTACAACCATGCATGCCACCTTAATTTTCTCATTTCATGTGTGTTTCATACTGGGTGGATAAGACTGTCTTTGCCCGAGTTGGTCATGCATTTTTTTTCGATATTACGAATTTGTGTTACTATCGTGAAAATATGTACGTAGACTTCAATTTTTGTGTGCCAAAATATTTAATTTTTTTCCAACCTTGTATTATCTCAGGTGCTACGGTTTCCAGAAAATGTAACTGCATTTTCCAATATCAAGCATTTGGTGCTTACTGTTTGCCCGTTTGACGACGATGACCGACTGTTGTGGCCGACTTATATTCTTAAAGCTTTTCCTTTGCTAAAAAAGCTACAGCTAGATGTAAGTGGTTAATTATATTCGTAATTATTATTCGACATAGATGCATGCATACTGATAATGATTTGATGAAGGAATAGTAACAGTTTCATAGGCTGACTTGTCAGTTTTTTTCTATTTTTGTACACCACACTTATAAAATGTGTGATTACTCTATAGATTGTTGGCTTTTTAAAACACTTGGTGTACGAAATAGGGAAAGATTCATAGGATGGGGTAATTTTTTTATTTTTTTTATTTCTTGTACATTTTCTATCACAATTTAAGATTTTTCTTTATGGTGTACAAAAGCTGGAAAAAATGTTAGGTACAGATACGTGTATTGCTGGCGTTTTATAGGTTGTTGTACATAGTCGAAATCTGATGATAACAGCATATAGAAAAATCTCTCACATATTAACCAACTCCAAGTTTTTTGGCTTTTTGTGAAGTTGTTTTGCCCAAGTTTTATCAAACAATCAAGCGAGGTGAAAAGAGTTCTTCCATGGTGTCCTCACAAGCATCTTAAAGAACTAGAGATTAATGGATTTTATGGAAATCGACATGAAGTTGAGCTCCTCAAGTATCTGCTCAAAAATCTAATTGAACTCAAGGTTCTAGAAATTAGTCCTTGTTCGAAAATATTTGGAGGATTTGGCAAATGGTTTTATGAACCAGTAGTAGCGAACTGGTACAAATCGAGATCGTATAATGTATGGGAATTGCTTCATGACATTGTCCCTAGCCATGTGCACTTTAAAATACTCAATCTGTCGTCATCGGATAGTTTTTTTCTATAGCTCTTGTTTTGGCTGCAAGCTCATACTATTTGCATAAAAGATGGACCTCGATTCAGTTGACCAGCTCAAAATCTGAGCTTTTTTGAATACTGTACATAGCTTTTAAAAGCTAGAAGCTTCAAGCTGGATGATCGTAACTTTCTCCTGAACCTCAAAATACCCAGCTTATTTGCTTTAAAGCTGTGACCACACATTTCCTGTTCTGGTCTTGTCAAGGTTATTTATCCGAAATCCTTGCAATTATTTACTTTTGAGACTCTCGCCAGAGAAGAATGGCACTTTTTAAGTTCACCCGAGCAAGCCTATATTTGACAATATCTTCTTTGCTTGAGGGGGTTGGGCAGGCCATGTTATCTACTTTATTCAAGACCTTGTATTTATACGGGTAAATTTTGGATTGGTCCATGAAAACACAAGTATTTAAGGATTGGTCCATGAAACTGAAACTAATTAAGGATTGGTCCATTTGGTGACATCATTAAAAAAAAATTGGTGACGTCATCAAAAACAATTAAAAAATAAATTAAATAAAAAACAGTCTGAAAAATAAACAGTCTGAAAAATAAAAAATAAAACAGTCTGAAAAATAAAAAGTCTGAAAAACAGTCTGAAAAATAAAAAATAAACAGTCTGAAAAATAAAAAATAAACAGTCTGAAAAATAAAAAATAAAACAATTAAATAAAAAACAGTCTGAAAAATAAATTAATTAAAAAACAGTCTGAAAAAAAAACAGTCTGAAAAATAAAAAAAACAGTCTGAAAAATAAAAAAAACAGTCTGAAAAATTAAAAAAAACAGTCTGAAAAATTGAAAAAAAAACTGTCTGAAAAATTTAAAAAAAACAGTCTGTAAATTATTAATTTGTACCCTACAGTTTTATACCACCCGGGTGCATTACAGGGTTGATTTGCGATTGATAACATTTTTGCCCCCTAGCCCTATATGGACAGAGATCGATAAGTCCCAGATCTGTTTTCCACCAACTAACAAAGAAAGGAGAAAAACATCACAATAATGCACCCAACCTTCAAGTTAGTGAATGACTAAAACCCACAAGGAACTTCGAACGATTAAATACCTTAAGATATTTACTATTAGTTAAACTGTATATTTTAAGACAAAAAGATGTATGGATATATATATATATATATATATATATATATATATATATATATATATTATGTGGGTATGTATGTATGTGCGTATGTATGTAGAGAGAGAGATTTGGGGATAAAATGTTTTCTGTGAAAGCTGTTTTTTTTTTTTTAGAGAGAGAATGGTTAATTAGATAAATAGATTTGGGAGAGCTTTTATATTGGACCAATCCTTAATTAGTTTCATAAATAATGGACCAATCCTTAAATAAATTTTATAGCCGGACCAATCCTTAAATACTTTTGTTTTCGTGGACCAATTCTTAATTTTCTATCTATAGTCGTATGCACACACTCTATATTGGAAGATGTATTAACATTTCCGCAGAAGAATATTTTTGTTTATATCTAAATTTTATTTCATTTGGTACAGATTTGCAATGAAATCATCTCACTTCTCACTGTTTTCACGATCCTTCAATGACAGACAATGCTTTGTCGAATATTTCCTCATAAAATAAGCTTTCATAAGTATATTAGTTCATTAGTTTTCATAAAATAATTCAGCCATGTTGCTGAAGATTTTAGCGAACCTATCAGAAAATAGAAAACTAGTCGATGTATAACCAACTTGACCACTCCTAGTAACTCTTGTTTTTGGGGGAATATAGCTATAAGTCTATAAACTATGGGTGTATTACGATACTCAGGGGAAAGCTAAGTGTAGACCATCGGGAGCGTCGGCACCCCCACACTTCTGAAAATTATGAAAATTCTAATTTTTAACCATGTATTTTCACTAAAATACATTAAAAACGATGTTTTGGCATCCTCATTTTTATATTTCACTTAACTTAGTAGTTATTGTAAATTTTGACAGCTCCATAATCGATTTATGGCTTCACCCCTACCATACTTATCAAAGTTCAAACACAAATGAGTAGCAAAGTGGTTGCTTCATTACATAGTTGGCTAACAGCCTAACAAGTTGCTAGTGATTGAACCCTCAAACCTCCCCTTAAATATTAATTAATATATTGGTTGTTATATTTTAACCATACAATACTTAAGCTTCACTCCTACTCAAACAGCAAATAAATTCTCATACTGAACCTTACTCATGGTACTTCTGTTCCATAGTTCTTTCTCAGTTTACCAACATACCTTCCTTTTATTCTCACTTTTACTTTTACATTTTTTTCACACGATGAAAGTTCCAAGAGGGAGGTTAGCGTTACCGGTAGTAACTGTCATAATCTGTTGTGCCTTGATTGCTCTCTTCTACATTGATACAACTTTTTCTTCGAGGTCTCTTTTCAAGTTCGGAACTTGCCCCAGGAAACAATTAGACGCGAAAATTAGTAAATCTAAAAAAGGTATGGTTCTTGGTCAAGAGCAAATTACAGAATATATTACTAATGTCGAAGCGGATCAAATTGTTCTTTTTTTTTTTCCAATCAAACATTTTAGTCCTTTCGAAAAAGTAAAAAGGATCTCCATTGAACTATTTTTTGAAAAATCGTCATCGTTGGTCATGATAAGGACACAGTGACCCATTTAAATTTCAGAATTCTGTATTTGAGTGTCGCAGATTGCAAACAAACTACAAATTTCTTGAGCCTAGAGCTCTTAAATGAATCAATAATCCACAATATGGTCTTAAATAACTTGTTTCGAAAGAGCTTTTCATATTCACAAGTTACGATATTCTTATTGGCGTCTAGAAATATTGTTAACCGAATCAATGCCACAGTATATATATTGGCTCACTCTTTCATGAGCACTTTTCTGAGCATAGATTTATTTTTGTTCAACCATGTCATTATTGCTATCTCTAGAAAAATTGGTCATCCAAAGGAATCAAAGGCATTTATAAGTATACTTGGGTACAATGTGGATCGTTTAAACAACTGAGTCGAACCTGGACAAAACACTAAGGCTAGTTAAGTACATATTCTGACTCTTAATCACCCCCCAGGTTAGGCTCAATCTTACTAAACAGCTTTTAGTGTGTATATATTGATAGAGATGTGTGTGTCCTCTGTGTGTGTCCGTGTGAATGAGCAAGTAGAGGGGAGTAAAGACTCAATAATAGGCTCGACATCTTATTTTAAGAGCTGCACAAGTCTACAAATTACAAACATGTTCTTGAGTCTTAGCTCTTCACTGACCTAATCGTTCTCTAGAAGAGAGTCATTTCCCATAGCCTGCTATTGAATTGAAAGATACTATGAAAGTAAGTTGAGAAATAAATATTTCAATACATGACATGTGAAGAGAAAATGGTAATAGTTTTCTTATCTATGGTATTTGTTAAGCTAATGACGAAAAAGTAACTAAAAGAAAGGCATTTTTAAATTCTAATCACTTGGGTGGACAGATGTAAAGAAACTAGTAGAGGGTGACGATGTGGTGAACGAGGAAGCGGATGATAGATTTGAGTTTGACCCGAACGAGTGTAGTGTTAGTCATGGGAAATGGGTCTTTAACGCGACAAACAAGCCTTTATACACAGATAGGACATGCCCATATATTGACAGGCAATTTGCTTGTGCAAAAAATGGTAGATCTGACTCTGACTATCGCCACTGGGTATGGCAGCCTGACGACTGCATCTTGCCCAGGTATACATACACGCTAACATGCACATAAATATGCATCTATACACATCTCTGAATAGGTATACGGAGGGGTAATAGAAACACTGTAGTTTTCGGAATAGTTTTTTGCTATATGATTTATTATAACCTATTTATTACATCTTTAGCTTTTTTTGCAAAATAGTGAAAATGCTAGTGTAAAGGGAGAGTTTAACGTCTAAATCACCATTTCAAATGGTGATATTGTTATGCAATTTCTTCTTTTGAATGAAGGTTTCTAGCCAAAATATTCCCCATATCTGGCAACAAATGAAAACAAAATTTCTTGAAGGAGAAAATTACTATCGAATTGCCAAATGTTTTTATGAAAGCTGATTTTGAAATGGGGATGACTTCGACTAAAGGTTTTGAATATGGACCAAAGAAGTTAACTAGTTCTGGAAACGATTTTATTAATATTGGTCTCCATGTATGCTCACCAAAATTTCACATGGTGAGAGTAGAAGATCAGTGCGTTTTACAAAATTCAGGAGGGTTAAATTTGCATTTTCCTGCCCAAAATCTATTTGCGCATAGAAATTAGGAGCACAAAAGTAATTTTAAAAGCTTTTGGGCCAATGACATGTAAACTTTTTTCGTTTAACAGTGCATTATTTTAAGTTAACAATGACAAAGTATTTGATATTCCAAAAATACTAGAAAATAGTGTGACCAACCATCTAAATTGCCTTCGGAAAATATGTTTAATTCTTATACTAGACTCACCGGTAATCCTAAACAATACCTTATGATTATAACACCATCGTTGCTGTTGAAACAAATTATTGTTAGATTAGCATACATAAGTATATAATTGCAATGTTTATAATTGGTATCATAAAATTTGGAAGAATCTCAACTGCTCTTAAAACTCAATGATCTGATGTTATTAGGTTCAACCCTAGACGAGCACTCGAAAAGCTAAGGGGAAAGAGGATGATGTTGGTTGGAGATTCGTTGCAAAGGAATCAATGGGAGTCGTTAGTTTGTCTCGTAGAATCCGTTATACCTGACAAACATAAGTTGATGACACTAGGCCGATCTCATTCCATTTTTAAAATAAAGGTTTCACTCTTAACATTTATTCCTTCTGATTACGACCCTGTGAATAATACAAAGAAACTTAAGTAAACATAAAATATGTAAATTTTGAAAAAATGAACTGAAATTGCGGTTAGTTGTAGCAGTCTATTTTTCCAATATTAGAGTTAAAATATCGCCAGTTATTTTTGGGGAAGTAGTTTTCCATTACTTTATGGTTCATGCACAACCTTTTGCTGAAAATGCATTCGGCAAGAAATTCACATATTCCTCGTAATATATATATTTTCTTTGTATTTTTGGTGTATTTTTTTTTTTCCTTTCAGAATTACAATTGTACAATAGAGTTTTACTGGGCACCTTTCTTGGTTGAGTCAAATTCGGATAACCCCATAGAAAGAGATCCAAGGAAGAGGATTCTAAAAGTGGATTCAGTTGTTAAACATGCAAAATATTGGGAAGGTGTTGATATCTTAGCTTTCAATACATATGTTTGGTGGATGAGTGGTACCAAGGTCAAATCCTTGTAAGTTGTCTCTCTTGCGCTATTTTCTAGGACATGTTTTTTTTCTTCCTTTTTACAAAAAAATGGTTTATAATTTTCTTTTAATTAATATGATAAGCAATTACAATATTCGATATGTGACCAGATTAGTAACATTTGGTATTTTCAATCTGGTTTGAACGGGAGTATTGATCGATTAGGGACTGACGTTATCGTCATTGACAACAAATTAGTACAGAGTAATATTTGTTGAAATCTTTTTGGATGAAATTGTTTAAACCGTAACTGTTTAGTCTGAAACCATATGAACCAAATTGAGGGTCTCTTAACATTACAGGGAAATAATATAAATCCAAATATGCTTATAAGTTAAACATGATAGCGCCTGCTTAATTTGGATAAATTTTTAATTTCCAGTAAATTGACAAGAGAAATATGGCTAATACATATTTTTCTGAAGCTGACAATGCAATGACGCATAGAAATTTAAATTGTCACAAGAAATAAGCGATACTTATTGACATACTCAAAAGTGTGGCTGCGAATTGTGATTTAAGTTAATATAGTTGGCTAAGTATGCAAAGTATATTCCTATCAAGCGCCGAGCTCTTCGTTTAAAATAAAACAGAAACAACTTTTTCCACCTTACTTATACTTTACTGTCATACATATTCACTAGGTAATAGCCTTCTTTGGAGTAGTTCGTTTAACTTCATAGTTTCCTACATAATAAGACTCCATGTGATCAATACATTATACATATAGATGGGGCTCATTTCCAAATGCCGAACAAGGATACGAAGAGTTGGACACAACGACAGCATACAGAATGGGACTAAAAACATGGGCCAATTGGGTCGACTCAAACGTCATTTCTAACAAGACTCGTGTGTTTTTCACCACTATGTCCCCTACACATTCCAGGTTCTCCTCCTCCTCTCTTTATTTCTTTCTTATAAACATGCCTTGATTATTTCAATTTTCAAAAATTTACGACATTGATTTTTTTTTTTTATAATAATTATACCGACTTTAGTGTTATTGGGTACTTTTATTATATATAATTATTTAGCTCATTTACGTTTGAAGCCAAACTAATGATGAGACAGGGCGCCAAAGCTGTGATTCTGACCAAGGAAGACAAATATCATTGGATACATACGTATGTTTAGTAATATCGAGAGAAGCTATATCTAGATCATGCTGATTTTATAAGCCTAAAAATTAATTGGACATAAAAAGGGCTCTTGTTTACGACGTTTATGGACAATATCTTGAAGAATTATGTAATGTCTAGACTAAGTAGACCTTAATAAGCAGTCAGGATCTAGTAACCTTATGAACTTTAGTGTCCACCATATATATTAAACACACCTAATGAGTACATGTATATGTTCAGAAGTGAAGATTGGAATCATAAGGGGGGAGTCAAATGTTACAACGAAACAACGCCAGTGACAGAGAGAGGGTACTGGGGATCTGGCTCTAACAAAGAAATGATGAGTGTGGTGGCCGATATTGTATCAAAAATGAAAATACCAGTCACAGTAATCAACATAACACAATTATCCGAATACCGGAAAGATGGTCATGCTTCTGTTTATAATGAACTGGGAGGTAAATTATTGACAGATGAACAAAGAGCCGACCCGTTACAATATGCTGACTGCATACATTGGTGCTTGCCTGGTGTCCCTGATACATGGAATCAAATTCTATTAGCGTATTTGTAAAACGCAAATGTTTCAGAAATAGAGACTGAAGGCTGGGTGAATACCGTGAATTGTATATTATCATGTAATTTGAGTATATCCTTGAAGGGGAGATAAGATATCATCTAGCTTAATGTCTTCTTGTCCTAATGTTTTGGTACAATTTATTTTATTTTGGGCATGGGTATAATTAATGCCATCCACTTCTTCCTAAACCGTTACATTATTAAAGCATCTACACCTATCTCATCAAAACCTATTTTTTTTTCTTCATAATTTGATGAGTTAACATTTAAAAAAGCAATCGCATCTCACTCACCACCAACTCTTCATTTTCAAATATGACCACCATATCTTTATAAATAGAGAAATGGTTGTCTTTGTAAACTAAAAATCAACATGACCCCAATTTAACTCATGTGCTAATTATAGCTCCAAGAAATATATTCATTAATACTATAAGACAAACCATAATTAAATATTAATAGAAATGATGTTTTTAAAGAGACTGAAAAACATGTAACTTGCAAACATGTTGATAAAATTATGATGAGAATAATGAGATTGATGTGGATACACTAAAGCATCCGTATCTTATTTATCAAAACATATGTAACGATCCGGCCACACGGACCGAACCGCTACGCCCGTATCAACAATATTGTCCGCTTTGGCACAACTTCCCAGGGGGTCACCCATCCTGATACTACTCCAAGCTAAGCACGCTTAACTGTGAAGTTCCGTCCTCGTTGTTGTGCCGCACGGTTTTAAAAGACCTTGTTGATAAAAATTGGATCTTTAAGCTAATATACCATACGAGTACTCTCATATCTGGACGATGTGGGACTGACGCACAACACCGCACTACAGAATTTTCTTCCTGGAAATCTGGGTCGTCACAATCACCCTCCCTTTAGGCACGACGTCCTCGTCGGACACGTCGCCCTTCCGGGGCTCACACACACGTGCTAGTCCCCATATTTTCGGGCAGATAGAGGCTCTGATACCATCTGTAACGACCCAGCCACACGGACCGAACCGCCACGCCCGTATCAACAATATTGTCCGCTTTGGCACAACTTCCCAGCGGGTCACCCATCCTGGTACTACTCCAAGTTAAGCACGCTTAACTGTGGAGTTCCGTCCTCGCTGTTGTGCCGCACGGTTTTAAAATGTCTTGTTGATAGGAAATGGATCTTTAAGCTCATATACCACACGAGTACTCTCATATCTGGGCGATGTGGGACTGACGCACAACACCGCACCACAGAATATCCTTTCGGGAAATCTGGGTCGTCACAACATATTTTTTTCTAAAATTTGATGATTATGGTATAAAAAATGACATGCATCAAGAATCCTATAAATTTCCAAAATTTAAGAAAACACAAAATCCACCTCATATACGAGAAATGCATATGATTTACTAGATTAATACTCCATCCGTACCTAAACAAATGTCCCCTATGAAAATACGTACAATTTTGATCGATAATTTTTTCATATTTAGATTGTCGGAAAAATTTATTTCAAAAGTTAATCACGTAGTTTAGGGTTAGAACTATATGATGAAATTTTCAATTTTTTCATTTCGTTAATTTTGATATGAAAATTTTGATGGTCAAAGTTACGTGTATTTTCGTAGGGGATATTTGTTTAGGGACGGATAGAGTATAATAGTAATAAATTATCATGAAGTCCACATTTTTGTGGTTGTAATATTGTTATGATTATTAAAATATAATAAACAAATAAAAAAAATAATGTAGGATTATTATAAGGAAATTAATAAGAAAGATTGAATTTTGTGTAAATGTAAACGGTTTATTAAAAATATAAAATGTGTTAGATTTGAGAAAATGATTAATGTAGCGGGTAGGGATGGTCTTAGTTATATAAAGACACATATGATTGTTTTTATGGGGGAATTTAAGTTTAGGCGTTGCTAGGGACTTAAATGTTAAAAAAAATACAAGTAGTGGAGAATTGACTCAGTTGAGTACATGAACTGCTCTTGGACTAAAATGCTGTCTATATTGCCGGGGAGGGAGGTCATATAATACTATTCATTTAACTAAATTCCAAAATTAGTCCTCATATTTTGGGTGTAGTTATATTATATTCCTCTTTATCTTATTTGTAGAAAATAACTACTAGTTGAGAAAATTAATACTAATAGTTTTAATATCTCATAATTTTCTTTCATTCATAATATAGTAGGTAATAAGGACGGGAGACATAACTCAAATTTCAATTAATAATGCTTTTGTTTCGATATTTCAAACCAAATGGATTGAAAAATTAAGTTTTGAAATTTAAATGATTCCACAATTGTGAGTATCTTTAGTATATGTGATTATACACTATTCTGTTTCCTGTGAAATTTAACTTAAAAGGTATGCATTATACATTTAATGAGAAGTAAAATATTGATTCCAAAAATTATACACTATTCTGTTTTCCGTGTTTACTCTTTTATATATATTTTACGTGTTCTAAGCTATCTTGTTAGTAATTGTAAATATTGTGTTAGGATTGCATGGGTAGCATATTGCATGAATAAAAACAGAAAATGAAAAAAAAACTATTTGTTTTGGTCTATTATTTAGTAAACCCGCTTTTATACGTGAACACGTGACGATAATTTGAAAATCGGGAAAAATAATAATACGACATTAGGTTAGGGGTGCATTATTTAGGTATCCTATAACCCCATCATTAGGTTAGAGGTGGATCGACAAGGTGCGTAAACACACCGTTCTCTAAGAGAACATGTCCAACATACATCATATGCTTATATTATGACTAGTTTCAGAAATCCGCACCATGGCCAATAAGTTTTCACTTACACACAAGTGTAAGCAGAGATTGAGAGAACATTTTTCTATGAGATAATTTATGTTTAGTATATTCAACTATCAACACATTTTGATTTAGTATACTGAAGTATCAATTTTTTTTATAATTATTATACTGAACTAAAGTTTTTGTATTGATTAGTATATTTCTATCCAATTTAACCATTAAAGTATCAAAATACACTCATCAAACTTATGTTAGTTTCCGTTTAGTATACTATACTTTTCTTTTCACTTTTATATATAATGATTATTTATACTTATTAATTATTTTAGAAATGAACTCCATATTTTTGAAACATAATCAAATTGGTAATATTGGTTTCAAACGTACCAAAAATAATAAAAAACATGTAAGAAAAAAATTATAATATTTTTTTTTTTATTATAATGTGTGTGTGTGTATATATATATATACTAGTAACCATAGCACATGCATTGCGTGTGTGACACGTACTGGCATAAATATGATCCGTCACAAATAAATTTAATATTTTCAAAAGGTTTGCGAAAATAATAAAAATAATATCCTAAAAATATAATGTTTTATTGTTATAGTAATATAAAAATACATATATAATGATTTGTTTGGGAGATAATTGATGTGTGAAAAAAGAGAATATTTATTTATTTAAATTACATTAAGATATTTGAGTAATTAGTAAAAAAATATATGTGTATTTTTGGAAAAAAAATGGCTAAATTGGACATGCTCATTTGACTTGAGTTGGTTTATTATAATATATATATATATATATTATTATTATTATTATTATTATTATTATGAATAACTAATTAGTTACAAGTACTAGTTTTAAGTTATGATATTATACGGTTGAGTTTTCAAGGGGTAATTTCCATTAGTCATATTTTTGATAATTTATCCTCAAAAAGTCACCACTCCCAATGTTTCCATCCCCAATAAGTCACACTATTTTAAAATTCAACTAAATTATAAAAGGGGTAATTAAAATAAACATACTATATCCTGTAATATTAACAAAAATATACACTAAAAAGTTAAATTATCAAAAACATACATTCAATTAATAATTAATAAAAAAACAAAAAAGATTATTTATCTCTCGCAATCTCTTTACTCTCTCTCATCCTCTTACCTTCTTTCTAATCTATCTCTCATCATTTCCTCTTCCTTCGATCTCTCGCCTCCTCATTTTCACTCTCTCCGATCATTTTCACTCTCTCGTTTTAAAATTCAACTAAATTATAAAAGGGGTAATTAAAATAAACATACTATATCCTGTAATATTAACAAAAATATACACTAAAAGTTAAATTATCAAAAACACACATTCAATTAATAATTAATAAAAAAACAAAAAAGATTATTTATCTCTCGCAATCTCTTTACTCTCTCTCATGCTCTTACCTTCTTTCTAATCTATCTCTCATCATTTCCTCTTCCTTCGATCTCTCGCCTCCTCATTTTCACTCTCTCCGATCTTTCATCCTTCATCTCTCTTTCCGATCTCTCTCATCATCCCCCTCTATTTTTTTGATATTTTTCTTATGCTCTCTTTCTATCCGATCTCTCTCTTCCATGGAGATTGAGATGGACACATCTATTGGAATGACGGCGAGTATGTACAACGAGGTCGAAAACTAGAGTTTGATGTCGACGGAGATGCGGTAGTCGAAAGAGAGACCCACGACGGCGACGTGATGGTTCGAGATCGGAAGGCGGGTAAGAGTTGAATTTGTTAATTAGTGTATAATGTTGAAAAATAAGTGTATGAATTACGTGAATTAAAGGTATGTAGTTGAAAATTATGTATATTAATTATGTAAATTTGAGTATGAACTTTGAAAATAAATGTGAACTCTACGAATCATGATATAAATTTTTGAAATAAGAGTATACACTTTTGGAATAATTATATGAAAAATACAAATTATGATATGAATTTTTGAAATAAGGGTATGAACTTTTGGAATAAGGGTATGAAAAATACAAATTAGTGTATGAACTTTTGAAATAAGGGTATCAACTTTTGGAATAAGGGTATGAAATATACAAATTAGGTTATGAACTTTTGAGTATGTTTTTGTTAATTAGAAATTTTTGGTTATGTTTTTATTAATTTAGTTTCAAAAGTAGTATGTTTTGTTAATTTATCCATTATAAAATTACCATTATTCTAACCTAGAAATTATAATTTCTTTCTCTCTAAAAATCTAAAAAAAAAATATGAAAAAATTAACAATATTTTCAAAATAAAAAAAAATAACAAAATTAGGAAAAATGCATAAAAATAAACTTACTTTTTTAACAAAAAAATTAGCTTACTTAAAAAAAATAGTTTTTTCACAAAAAAAATACACAAAAAATGTTTAAAAAAAAATACAAGAAAAAACAAGAAAATTTGGAAAAAAATCAAAATTTAAAAAGTACATACGAGTCAATAAAAAAATGCATACGAGTCATCAAAAGTGCATAAAAAATGCATAAAAGATGGATAAAAAGTGCTCATAAATTGCATAGAAGATGCATAAAGGTGCATAAAAGTACATAAAAAAGGATAAAAAATACAATAAAAGTGCATAATGTTGAATCATGGGTTTAATAATTGATTTTGATTATAAATGTAATTATAATTTCATGATTTTACAATTCAATGATATAATGCTTGATTTTTTCCAAAAATAGAAAATGTATATTTCAGGCTTTAAAATGATAGATCATTCAATATTGAAGTTAATGGCTCAAACGGAACTCATTTTGGAGTCCGAACTAAAAAGATACAAAAGTTTCAAGAAACCGAATTAACATATTTTTAGACACGTCGAAAAATTTCCAACAGGTCGAAATACATGTTGAAAAATGCAAAAGTTGGGCAGTGAGCTCTCCAGATTTTCCAACATGTCAAAAAATGGAGTTCGACATATCGAAATTCAACAGCTTAAATAAAGTCACTTTCACTCTATCCAACCACTCCCAACAGTCATAAAGAGATTCAACAGACTTTTTTGGTCTACAAAAACCTCAAATCCATCTCCTAAACATATAAATCATCAACCACTATAACTCACTTAATCTCACTCAATTACAAACACTTAAAATCATAATTGTTGAGAAAAAACTCAAAAAGAGGAGAATTGAGAAGAAAGCGATACAAGCTCAAATCAAGATCAAACATCCTCAAATCTCACAAATTAACTTATTTAGAAACAATCAAATTGTGAGTGTTGTTTTATTTTTGATAAATTTGTAAAGAGCAAATTATAAGCTCATTTGTGAGTAAGTGTTTGGGTAGAAGTTTTTAAGCCAAAGTGTTGGTTAAAAATTCTAGATTAAACACTTGGTTACTCATAGATTGAGTGGGAGTCGTTGACTTATAAACGTGTTCGTTTGCACTTGTATCAAGAGTACGAACATCGGGTAGAGGGTGAGCAAATCGATTGATTAGCTCGGTAGAATTTGTAATCTTGGGAAGAAGATTATAGTGAAATATTCGGTAGCGTGAATACCGATGAGAGTACTATGCGGGTTTTCCGAAACTCTATATATCGTGGTGTCAATTTCTTCCCTTACTCTTTACTTTCTGCAACTTATCTATTTATGATTATGCGCATGCTTACACTTATTTATCGTTTATCTTCGCATACTTATTATCGCAAGTAGATATCAAGCTAGTTGTGTTGTTACTTGCGCTTAGAATTTTAATTCCGTAAAAAATACCTAAAAGCTTATTTACCCCCCTCGTTTTAGCCGCAAGGGCCAACACATAAAATATAAATAAAACGTGCATATAAAGTGCATAAATGATAAATGTGTATAAAAAAAATGCATAAAGGTGTATAAAAAGGGCATAAAAGGTGTATAAAATTATATACGGGTCAATAAAAAGTGCATACGAGTGCATAAAAAGTGTATATGAGTGCATAAAAGGTTAATAAAAGTGCATGCGAGTACATAAAAAGTTAATAAAATTGCATACAAACTAGATAAAATGTGCATAAAAGTGGATACGGGTGAATGAAAGTTGCATAAAATGTCAAAAAAAGTACATATGGTGCATAAAATGTGCATAAAAGGTCAATAAAACTATATACGGGTGCATAAAAATTGCATAAAAAAATTCAAAAATCATACGAGTCAATAGAAAGTGCATAAAAAGTACATACGAGTAAATAAAAGTGTATAAAAGGTGAATAAATGGTGTATACAGGTGTATAAAAATTGCATACGGTGCATAAAAATTGCATATGAGTGTATAAAATGTGTATAAAAGTGCATAAAAATTGCATAAAAGGTCAATAAAATTACATACATGTGTATAAAAAGTGTATAAAAAGGTACAATAAAGTGGATATGAGTGCATAAAAGGTCAATAAAAGTGCATACGAGTGTGTAAAAAATGCATAAAAGGTCAATAAAATTGCATACAGATGCATAAAAAGGTGAAAAAAAAATCAAAAAAAAAAAAAAAAATCAAAAAATCCGAAATAAATAAATAAAATCAATAAAAAATCAAAAAATCATACGGGTCAATAGAAAGTGCATAAAAAGTGTATATGAGTCGATAAAAGTGTATAAAATATGCATAAAAAAAATGCTTGAATCAATAATTTCACAACTCATAAGACTATTAGAAACTACAAAAATACGAAGATATATACATACGAAATCCAATTATCAGAATAATTATTACCCAAACGACATGTCTCCCTGAATTAAAAATAAAAACTTGCTTAAATATTTCACAAATCTAAACAATATGGTTTTATACACACATGTATAAAAATTTAAAATATACATACACATGTATATACGCATACACATCAAACTGATAATCAAAGAACCACCACTACCACTAGTGAGTTGTTTTTTTAAACCAATGGCAGATTTTTGGTGGAGGAGCAAAGATCTGCTGGGGGTGGTGGGGCTCCGGTGGAGGGACTGATCTTTGGTGAAGGGATGAAGATCCGACGAGGTGCATGAACTCCGGTGAGGTGCAAGGGCGGAGAGAAAGAGAAAGAGAGAGAGAATCGTTCGCATAGATAGATAAGAGTTCGCGAGAGACAAAATTAGATAAATTAGATTTCTAGGGCTATTTGGAAAGACTCGTCTTATGTATGACTTTTTGGGATTAAATTTGAAAAGTACGGCTTATTGAATATTTTTTCCAATTTTCAACCTACGAATGTATCTTCATATTCCACATCTCTCATCTAATTCAATACTAACATTAAAACTTAAAATCTACATACTCTAAATTATTTCTTTATCAAATAGCAACCATGATGTACATAAAAAAAATTGTATATTATTCAAATTTATGAACATGTTTAATTGGTATACCATTAAAATATTTAACGCTTATAATTTCATATACAATAATTTTTCTTAAACGATACAAAAAACTAAATTCATGGTGTACTATCAAAATTTATGACTAGTTTTAAACTACGATTAATTATTCTATGTCAATAATTGATGATATGGTATTAGGTTTAATTCTTTAGTCTACTCTAAGTTATAAACTAACCACTACTCATATTTGAATGTTAATTTAAATTATTGAGTCGTTTTCTAAAATAATTTATAAGCATAAAGAATCATTGTATACAAAAGTGAAAAAAAATGAAAGCATAGTACACTAAACTGAAACTAACACAACTTTGATGAGGGTATTTTGGTACTTTAATAATTAAAATGAACAACAATATACTAATTAGGAAAAAAAAATTAGTTCAGTAGACTAATTGAAAAAAGTGATAGTTCTGTATTCTAAATCGAAATGTGTTGATAGTTGAATATACTACACATAAATTATCTTTAATTCTATACTTTGTACTGTCACATTCGTGCTTATGTATTGAGATGGTTGAATACCTTTCCAGCGATGTCGAAAGACAAGTAAATAGGAGGGGATATAAGTATCATTGTAGTCATGATAAGACAAATGGAAAAATTCCGGAAGAATAAATGGGTAAAATGCCTGAGGAGGAGCGGTGTAGTTGAATAAATGAGAAAAATAAGCCAAAGGCTTAAAACTTAAAAATAAAAAATAATAATAATTGAAAAATAAAAAATGAGAGATGAGAGATGACATTGTGAGTACACTAACATGGAGATTATGCGATAATATATCTAATACTTTTATATCGTATAAGCTTTTCTCTTTATATATATAGTTAAATTTAGCAAAAATGATAAATTACAAGGTGTTTTTCTTGATAAACTGTCGAATTTTGGCCTAACGATATACACTAATCATAAGCCATTGTACAATATTAAATCAATCTATTTTGTGACAATGGGCATTTTTAGTGACAAAACTTAGGTATCTTTAGAGGTCTACATATTTTAATATGAATATAAATATTTTTCATCTAGTTGCATCCGTGTGATCTCGTAAGAGTGGAGAACTTATTTGGTAGATTTAAAACGTAATTATTTTGTGGGCGTCGTTATAGTAAACACTAACAAGACAAAATTCGTCTTTTTACACTTTAAATGTTTAACGGCTTGTTGCATACGCTAATTAAATGCAATCGTGTTTTCTACGACAGTGGCTTATTTTTATTTTTATCGTATTTAGTTTTAACCTAGTTAGTGCACCAAAACTTTTTCGTACTTAAAAGAAAAAAACTTACGAATTCATCCTTATCTTTTATCGCTTCCAACGTTCGGGACAAGAATTGAGCTAGTTTGGAGGGTATGATTAGACCTCGAAATGGTAATTTTTATTGGTTAATACGATGTTAATTAGTATAATTTCATTGCTATTTCAGCCTATTTATGCCATATTTAGTGTTTTATGTTTTTTCCTGGTTTATTTCCGCATTTCTATAATTTTTTTAGAAAAATGCATGAAATTATTACAAAAATAAGACAAGTACGCAAGAAAACCAATTGAATGATCAAATGTAAAGAAATAAGAAGACTAAGTAGCCTCAAGAGAAGAGCAAGGTTGACCAAAACGGAGACTAATGAGGATAAACATGAATAACATTATGGAAGCAGACCTGACCGGTCACCATTACCGGCCAGGCCTGATCGGTCACTGTTACCGGTCAGGTTACGACTGATTAGTTAAATTTTAGGTTTTATGAAAGCACACTTTTCTATTTTGCAAACAACGTTTTTCATCACTTTTACAGCAACTTTTTTTTTTCTTAAGAAATATCAAGTTAGAGTGAGATGAGAAAAAAAAAAACGCAAAAATAAGGGGTTTGTGCACGGATTCTCCGTTTTATCGAATTCGTGTTGTAAGATCTTTATCAATTCTTTCAATACAAGTTTTGTTTTTAGTATCTCTACTGTTTTTATGCATATTTACTTGTGTTTACATCATATTAGCACTAATCTCGTTATCTCTTGCATGCAAACTAGTTAAATCACGTTAATAACGCACCTAAATTAGTTATTATTCGTTTTAACACCGCATGTTCATTTATTTGGGTTGATATTACTGAAAAATATCATTTAGTAATCATTATTAAACTTTTATTTAAGTGTTTTAACTTAAGGAATCGAGCCACTGTATTTACAACCCAACTACTGACGCTCTCCTCCTTAGTTTTTATCGTATTAAAAATAGTAAACGCCTAGGAAAATAATAAATTTAGCCAACCATGCGGTTTTTTGGACGATAACTTGGGCATCTTACATTATAAATACTATTACTAGGCTCGTGCTCCTGCAAGGCCCTCAAACGTTATAAATAACACGTTCCAGGGTAGTTACGTATCAACTAAGATTCATACCCAACAAAACACAAATCAGAGCTAACAAGCAATGACACAACATTTCAAAAAAAAAAAACAATGACACAATATTCTATATGTATGAGAGACTCAAAGGTACAAAGATAAACAAAAACCGTAATGCAGAAATGAAACGAAAATTAAAGACAAAATTAAAGATTCTCTCTACTATTCATAAATTCACAAATACAAGATTTTATAGGTGGTGTTCTTAGTAGAAACTCTAGAAACTAAATAAAATAAGTGTGAAATTAGATATAGGATCTACTTAAATATTTCACACAACTATTTGACAAAGCCGGCTAATTTTAAACGTGGTATGCTAGACTGTGATAATCAAGCTTTCTTTCGGTATCTCTTCTATTCATAAATTCCCAAACACAAGATTTTACGTATTCATTTTTACTGGACTATTTTTTTAATTATAGGTAGCATATTCTAGTTTTTTTATTAGTAATTGGATAAAAAACAATATAATCTAATGATAAAAAAAAACTATGAAGAAAATGTAAGTAGAAAAAGAGTTGGCACGATTACATATCCGATACTTTTTCGGTACAATTGATAAATTTAATTTTTATTTTTTACGTAACGTATTTGAAATGCATCTGATATTTTTTCGATACGCTTGATAAATTTGATTTTTATTTTTTCTTTATACTGTGCCACTATAATTTAGTGTGTCAACCAATATAATATTTTAGTTTTAATTTTAAATTAATTTTAGAATAGTAATTATTTTGGGTTCATTAATATGTGTTGAATTTTTAATGGATGACACACCTTTATCAGGTTTACGATAGTATTACTCTAAAATAACGTATCATATTGCATTAAGATTTTTTTTAACCACTCGTATTAACGAAGAGTGTATGTAGTCAATCCTACGTACTAATATTTTCATAATTTTTGTTTAACATTGGATGTGATTGTTTTTTATCCAATGACCCAAAAAAACTAGGTTATGCTCCTCTAAAAAACGCAAGACAACAAAAATGTAACCGGATTTTATAGGTGGTGTTCTTAGAATCCGTTTGACAATTGATTTTTTAACTGATATTTGGAATTTAGATTTTAAAAATGTGTACGCGTTTCGACAGTAAGATTATCTATCTTTTGAAAATCAATTATTACCGTTAAAAAGCTAAAAAAAATATGAAAAGTATTTTGGTTGGATTTTTAAAACAAATTTTAAAATATGATTTTTGACCAAATAATTTGTTGTCAAACAGACCTTTAGTTAAAACTTTATGGGCTAGACAAAATATGGAAATATATATATGCGATGTTTGTTTGCTGGATAGTAGAATGAGTATAAATTGTAAATCGGTACTATTAGTGGGATAGTTTATACCGCTATATATATATATATATATATGTGTGTGTGAGGTATTAGTTATATAACTTATTATCATAAAATGTGATATAATTAGTATTATATATTATATAATATCAAATATCATTTTATAAACAAACTAGGTATAATGGGGATATCATATGTACTAATAATAATAATAATAATATTCAATTTACTAGGTATATTAAATAGTAAGACGTATTTAAATAATTAAATAATGCAGACAACAACCAGTACGATTTGAGTAGCCAACTAATTTAAAGGGGGGGTTAGATAGGATGTAGTAATCAAGCTAAAAATATATTGACCGAGTCTTAAATTGGTGACGACAGAGTTGTTGTATTGTGTTGTATATATATAGAGTAATATATACAGATAGATAGATAGATAGATAGATACATTATTAGATACAATACATAATAAAAAGCAAGACATATTAGATACATAATATTATTGTTAAAATGGGGGTAGCGATGAAAGATACGTTTTTCATATCGCACGGTTCACCGATGTTGTCAATAGACGAGTCGTTACCCGCTCGGCATTTTTTACAAAAGTTTAGAGAAACTGTTTGTTCGGAAAAGCCAAATTCAATTCTTGTAATATCGGGACATTGGGAGACTGATCATCCTATAATTAATGCTATTTATGATGGTCCTTTAGATACCATCTATGATTTCTCTGGATTCCCTAAACAGATGTATAAGGTACTTGTTTTTTCGGATTTTTAGTAACCTTAATTGTTGATGTTTTTTGGGTTTTTTTGGCATTTGTTGCTGTTTTTTGGGTTTTTAGCATTTTTGTTGATAGAGTACTTCATTGTCTGTTTGGTGCTTATGTAATATGACTGTTTGGTCTCGTTTTTTTTTATTATTTTGAACAGTTGTGAAGATGTGCAGTCAAACAAATGCAGAGCAAACATATTTGTAATATAATACTTCCACCTTAGTTTGATTTAGGTTTACAACGTGTTTTTCTTCTGTTTTTTTTTTTTTGGGGTACCTTTTCTACTTTACTTACGCAAGTGCTGTTTGGCTACAAGGATTTTTAGCTTATAAAAGCAAGATTTTCGGGTAATACAACCTAAATCAGCAGGAAAAACAAAACTGTTGGATTTCTTAGTTTAATCTTCGTTTTTTCGGAATTTTTAACAAATGTTTATCATGTGACCAAAACATCCTCTATATTGACTTTATTGTTCGGAAAACCAATACAGTAAATGTAATTCCTAAAGAAATTAAATGAAAGCTCTTTTCTAAAGCCAGTTTTTTAGGCACTTTCTTTTATCAAGCTGCTCTCTGAGCATAAAAAAGTTGATGCCAAACAAACCCTTAGTGCTGATTGTTTGTTTGCCTATCATTTTTTAAGTTCATATAATTTTGAAGTAAATTTAGAAAAGTTTCCAGTATATTGTTCTTCTCACTTACAACATTCAATCAAATTTCTTTGCGCAAAACAAGTAAATCTCGCATAAAAGCAAATATACTAAATACTTATAACTATGCATTTTCTAATTGATATTGAATCGCCAAGTCTTAATGGATCTAGATTCTAGAGAGGTGGTACCATAAGTTTGTTAGTAATATGCTAACAAATATTCATGCGTAAGTCATGTGCTTCACTTTTACTTGGAGTGTGAAAATCCTTGTTCAGGAATTCATTAGATCTAATTGTCAGCTGCGTGTTCAGAATTGTGAAATTCTAAGAATGGAGAACAGATCCCCTACAGATTTTGCAGTACACTTTATTAGGCTAGTTAGGATTTGTTCCGAAAATTTTGACTTAACTGTCAGTTCGGTAAGTAGTCCGATGAGAATTCATTGTTGGGAATCTACTCCCGCTTTTGGCGATATTAAGTACAAGAAATACTCTATGGATGTAATATTATGCTATCGGGATGCCTATTTAATGTCACTATGATTGTATAATAATGTCATCCTTTTCTTAGTTTAACTTTATTGCTTGATCCTTTTCGCCTTTCCCTCCTTACTTATGGTAATTGCTTCCAGTTGATAAATAATTACCTTGCAGAGACCCAATGTTAAAAGAAATGGGTTTATATCTTAGCAATTAGTATTATCTATGTAGTTTCCTAGTGAATCCCCAAATTAAATAACTTCCACTAGTAGAGCGTAATGGGAAAGGTGATAACCCACTGTACGAGTATTCTGCATTTTACAAAGACTATAAAGAAAAAGGATAATACTAATAGATCAGTATATAACAGCATAGTTAGATTTTCTCGTTCATGGATAGTTAAAAGTCAGGGTTTCGAAAGTTGTGAAGCATTAGTTGAAAATCTGGTTTTCTGTTTGGGGTTCCAATGGGTTTAGAACTTTAGATAGGAATCTTATGCTCAGATGACTAGTGATAAGGATGTTTTCTCAAAGTTACTAAGAAAAAAAAAATACTAATTCATAGGAAAATGAATATTATGGTATCAAGCCATTTGGCCCATTTTTCATGCTTTACGATTTTAGTTTGTTTTTTATATTCCTTTTTTTTTGTGTGTTTTTACATGAGCATATTTTCTTGACTTAACATGCATGATTCTCCATTCCATGGTCAATGGCAATTATATCTCTCTCCAATTTGATTATGAAGCTCAAGTATCCAGCACCGGGGTCTCCAGAACTAGCAAAGAGGGTAAAAGAAGTACTAACAGCTTCCGGATTTGACCAAGTGAGTTTTGACAAAAAGCGAGGTCTAGACCATGGAGCATGGGTCCCACTAATGCTCATGTACCCAGAAGCTGACATCCCAGTGTGTCAGCTGTCCATACAGACCAACAAAGATGCCACATATCATTACAATTTAGGCAAGGCTTTAGCACCTCTTAAGGAACAAGGCGTTCTTATTATTGGCTCAGGATCTGCCACTCACAATCTCCGGAGTATCCGCCCCCAGACAAAAGAAGTTGCTTCTTGGGCTTCGGAGTTCGATAATTGGGTTAAAGATGCTCTCCTTTCTGGAAGGTATGTATATTGTTACTATTGTATATCCAAGCATCCTTTTGTTAATTTAAAGCTAGACCACATTTGGTTGACCAGCTTAATGGCCTGAACAAGCTAAAAAGCTTTGAGTTTGAGCTGTATGAACCTAGCTTTTTTTGAGAGTCAAGAAACGTAGCTTATTTTCTTAAAAGCTGCAATAAACTAAGCCATAAGACCTCCTATGATTTCAATTTTTCGGTTCAACCTTTTTAGTTCTTTGCATTTGCAAAATATGTGCATAAATGCCAGATTCATTTTTTATTCAAAATATTTGCAATGTGCACATATTTTAAGCTCGTGTCTTTTGTAGCTTTTGAGCTTCTGCTTTTTTTGCTTAAATGTTGGACTGCATTTGGTTGATCAGCTTGATAGTTGAGCTTCTCTGGTATTTGGCCTGGATATAAGGTAAAAGCTTTAAGTGGATGAACTTAGCTTTTTTTCTGCAATTCAAAAATTATAATGTTTTCTTAAAAGTTGCAACCTGACCAGACGTAACTCAATGTTTGGTTGCAGCTCTTAAGCTCGTCTTCTTGTTTTTTGGTCAAAGTTAGAGCGCATTTGGTCGACCAATTTATAAACCGGGCTTGCTTAAATTTTCAAATGGGATACCTAACACCAATTCTCCCACCATTTAAAGACTACCAACTTATTTGCTTAGAATCCGCAACCAAAAATCACTAAGTTGGAATCTTTTTGCAATATATGTTTATCTATAATTTATGGGCATTTATGTTTTTTTTGGGGGGTGATTGAAGGTTTAAAGATGTGAATGACTACGAAGAGAAGGCACCACATGCAAAAATGGCACACCCATGGCCTGACCATTTCTATCCATTGCATGTTGCGATGGGTGCGGCCGATGAAAATGCAAAAGGTCAACTTATTCATAGCAGTTGGGATCTGAGTACACTTTCTTACTCCTCTTACAAGTTCACTTCGACACCTTGAACCTAAAAATTGCTTGCGCGAGCAACTCCTTTGTTGTATATGTTATACGTAAAGTGTGTTTTCTTTCATGTGAAACATTGGGGGCGCGGAACCAAGAAATGGTTGATGTCATATGTTTGTAATATTGAACCTAAAAATTGCCTGCACAAGCAGCTCCCTTATTGTATATGTAATATGTTATATGTAAAAGTGTGAAACATGGATAAGAATGTATCTTCCAGTGGAACCAAAATATGTTCGGTATCATATGTTTGAAATATTGTTTTCACGATGGCCGATGGGTGTAATTAAAAATTGAGGTAATTAATGATACCAACTTGAATTAGGACAAGGGGTACCAAACTCCCCTATTGGGGGAGTTACACCGTGACACCCCTTCTGCTGCCTGTATTCGGATTTTTTTTCCGGTTTTATACTTTTATTTTTTAAATCTAACATTTTATTTTTATTTGTAAAATGTTTGTTAAAAAATAATTGTAAAATTTGTCGATTTATATTTTTTAAGCATTATTATCCTATAAAATGCTAAATAAACAATTAAATACCAAACAAGTAAATGAAAAAGCAAATTTAATAGTTACATTAAACAAACACTTGCAAATAAAATAAAATGTTGATTTTAAAAAAATGTACCCGAAAAAATAATTTCGAATTTGTAAGCGGAAGGGGTGTCAATGCCATAGTCATTCTCCAAAAAAGGGAGAATCTGGCACCCATCTCCCCTTGAATTCAGGCTATTTTGCAAATTACCCCATGTAAATTGAATTTAGACTTCCATGGCTAGTTTGTGAGGAAGAGAGCGCTATAAGAGAACCGCCACCAGAAAAAAAAAATAGATAATGAAAAATAACCAGATTTTGGTATTTTGCAAACATATAAGTATACCTAGAAATTATGGTTTCTGGGGTACAACAAGGTTATAAAAGTCGCTAGGTGTTCCCCGGAAGTTCTATCTCTGAGAAACTGATTAGCCGACTAACCGCGACTAACTCCGACTAATCGGTGGCCATTTTTTCTTAAATATGAAAAGTATTCAAGTAGCTTTCATTTTCCACCCCACTAATCATTAACTAATATGATTAATCGCCGACCAATCTGACTAATATATACCGACTAATTGGTCTGATCTGACTAATTGCCGACTAATCCGACTAATAAATGTCCTCCTAATTGGTTTGATCCGACTAATCCGACCAATACTAATCGCTATAACGACTAATTTAGTCCGACTAATATTAGTCGAATCAGATGGGGAAAGGCTAACGACTAGTCGCCGCCTAATCCGACTTTTAAAACATTGGATACAACTTATTAGTTATGCACAATCCAATATATAACAAGAAAAGCCATTTATACGTATGCATATCAGAATTAAAATCTTCCCATATGCTTGTAGCTTGTACCATCGGCAGAGGCGGATCCACAATATTAACATTGGGGTTGTAAAAATAAAAGTATCGGCACTAAATTTTTCATTTTAATGTGGGCTGAAATTTTCCAGTTTTATAAAAAAAATTACCCTCTTATATATATATTTTTTTTAAATAAAATATTTTCAGTGCGTCACTCGGTCAGTCGGCTGTTTTGGCCAGATAAATACATTTGACTTAAGTTTTTTCATAAATTAAATATAAAAAAAAAACCCACTTAAAATGGCAATTTAGTAGAGAAAAAAAATATATTTTTTAATATTCAATTTAACGAAATGTCGAGTAAATAAATTTATGACATTGCTTTCATTTCCTTTTTAAAAATTTGAAGAAATATTTATGAAATTCATAATTTATTCTTGAGAAATTTCATAATTTATGGACAACATATTGACTAAAATATAGAGTTTTTAGATTTATAACATTATTTTTTCAATCAATTTAAATCTGCATGATTTTTTTACATATAGTAAATATTTTGTAATAAATAGAAAATTATTTAATCTTAATTTTGAGAACTTTTGTTGTTGTAATTTTTGTAATAATAATTTGATTAATTATATATCAGGGCTTAGAACATGCTATAACGAAAATGATATAATCAACCGAAATCGTGTTAAATTAGTGTATGTGAGAATAGTAATCAATAATACATTCATAGTAAGTTGTTATTGTAATTAAAGTCATTAGAATCAATTTTCAATTTTATTTTCTCCTACTTTTCAATTAAAGTCAAGAGGCTGGATTTTTATACTACACTTTTTCTGAAAAAACGCACAAAACGTACAAAAAAATATACGGTTTACAGTAATTCGGGACAAACCGTAGATTAAATCTACGGTTTGCAACTATGTAATTTTTCAGATATTTCTGACAACATTAAGTGGCCTTTCATTACACTTTATCTCTTTGAAGGTTACACGTTACATAGGCTTTTAATTGCATTAGAGAAATGAGTGCCCTATAAAATCCCACAGTAAATCCTAAGTCTCCAGATACAGTTTGGACCAGGTTTTAATATATTACCATACGTATATATATATATATATATATATATATATATATATATATATATATATATATATATATATATATATAGTAAGAGTTTATATGAACATCAACTTGGACACTTTTCCGTAAAAACGCTCCAAATTAAGATTTGGCTAATGCAAATCTCCATGGTTTCACGACGGAAACACAAATATGCGTCTTGTTTTTTTTTCCGATATGTATAATGACATGTTTTCGAAATTATGGTAAAATTTAAAAATTCAAAACATGTCATTATACATCTCGGAAAAAAAAAAACAAGACGCATATTTGTGTTGCCGTCGTGAAACCATGGAGATTTGCATTAGCCAAATCTTAATTTGGAGCATTTTTACGAAAAAGTGTCCAAGTTGATGTCTAAGTTGATGTTCATATAAACTCTCCATATATATATATATATATATATACACACACAGGGTAATATATTAAAGCCTGGTCCAAACTGTATCTGGAGACCTAGGATTTACTGTAGGATTTTATAGGACACTCATTTCTCTAAAGCAATTAAAAGCCTATGTACCGTGTAGCCTTCAAAGAGATAAAGTGTAATTAAAGGCCACTTAATGTTGTCAGAATCATCTGAAAAATTACACAGTTGCAAACCGTAGATTTAATCTACGGTTTGCTCCGAATTACTGCAAACCGTACATTGTGCGTTTTTTCAGAAAAAAAGTATAGTATAAAAATCCAACCTCTAAAGTCAATTTGAAAAGGGTTGCCGGAAATAAAATTTAAGGGGTTGCTGAAATATGGATAAATTAACAAAACATACTACTTTTGAAATTATATTAACAAAAACATACCAAAAAATTTCTAATTAACAAAAACATACCCAAAAGTTCATATCCTAATTTGTATATTTCATACCCTTATTCCAAAAGTTTATACTCTTATTTTAAAAGTTCATACCCTAATTTATATATTTTAAACACTTATTCCAAAAGTTCATACCCTAATTTATATTTTTTATACCCCTATTTTAAAAGTTCATACCCTAATTTGTATTTTTCATACTCTTGTTCCAGAAATTCATACACTTATTTCAAAAGTTAATATAATGATTCGTATAGTTCAACCTTATTTTTAAATTTGATACCCCAGTTTACATAATTTATATACATAATTTTCAACTCCATATCCTTATTCACATAATTCATACACTTATTTTCTAACATTATACACTAATTAACAAATTTAACTCTTATCCGTCCTCCGATCTCGAACTATCATGTCGTCCTCATGGGCCTCTCCTTCGACGACCGCATCTCCATTGACATCAATCTCGAGTTTTCGATCTCGCTGTACACACTCGCCGCTCATTCCGATAGATGTGTCCGTTTCAATCTCCACGGAAGAGAGAGCGAGGAGAAAAAAAGATCAGAAAAATATAGGGAGGATGATAAGAAAGATCGGAAATAGAGAAAAATGATGAGAGATTGGAGAGAGTGAGAAGGATGATGAGATAGATCGGAGGGAGAGAGAAGAGGAGAGATAGATTGGACAGAAGGTGAGAGGAGGAGAGAGAGTAAAGAGATTGAGAGGGATGAATCCGTTTTTTGTTTTTTATTAATTATTAATTTAAGTTATATTTTTGATAATTTAACTTTTGATTGTATGTTTTTGTTAATATAATAGGTGTAGGTTATGTTTATGTTAATTGTTCAAACATAATATTTTTGGGAAATATACTCTTTTTAGAAAGTAGTACATTGATAGGATTTTTTGTTCTGGTCGTCAGTGGCGGACCTAATATGTGAACTTTATCACGATATACCCATAGTTTTTAGCAATTTCATTTTTTTTTATAATGTTTTTCAGAGTAATTTGTAAATAAAATATTTCAGCTTTTAGAGTACAATGTTTATTTTGGATGCATATTTTCTCATGTTACATAATTACATTCACGAGGTTTTCATCAGCTTGTCCACTTTTTTATGTGTATTCGTAAATATTTTTTGATTTTATTTTTCAAATCAACGTTATATATATATATATTATTTGTAAAATGTTTGTTCAAAAAAATCTATAAAATTTGACATTTCATATATTTTTTTGGTATTTAATTATTTTTTTGAATTATAAGGTATTAATATTAATAGATACCAAAAAAATATATAAAATGTCAAGTTTTACAGTTTTTTTGAACAAACAATTTACAAATAATAAAAACGTTGATTTAAAAAATAAAACCAAAAAAAATTACGAATACAATTGAAAAAATCGATAACCTAATAAATGTAACGTGATGAGATGTGGACCGTTTATTTTACATGGAATTAGGGGTGATAATGAAGCGAAACGAGATAAAAATGAGCGAAATTAGACGAAATTTGTTTAATTTTTGAGTTCGTTTAGTAAAGAACGAAAACGAGGTGAGCTATTAACGAAACGAAAACGAAACGATAACGAAATTTTCGCCACATTCACACGTAAAAATATTAAGTGAACGGTATGTTACAATCTACATGTAATTATATTTACACCTCACAATATATATTTTTATATAATGAATTTTAAATTCATATTATTATTGGAGTATCTTAACTATAAGGCCTTGTTTGTTTGCCTTGTTTGTTTACCTTGTTTGGCAATTGGATTGCACTAGAAAATATGGTGTCCCTACATATGCTTTGTTTGGTTGCTACAATTGGAGTGATATTACCAAGGAATGTTGTACTACAAATGATGTTAAATGAGTCTTTTGCAATACAATGGTATTGTGGTATTAGAAAATGAAATGCGGGACTAATATTGCAAAAGTCAAATATGACCTCATGAATTGATATCACGCATTCTCAGCTATTACTATATTCTGTCTATCTATAATTTTTTTTGTTTTATTATTTTTTATCTCATACTCTAAACTATTTTAATACTTTATTTTATTATATTACATTTGTCTTTCATTAAAAGTACTGCTATTTTCCTTAAATAATCAAACGACACATATGCCCATTTTTTTCTATATTTGGAATGGCTAAGTTGGTAAATTAACACAAAATAGTTCGATGAGAAAGAGTTGTGCAAACAAACACGGTACTAAATTATTAATATGGATTAATACACCCATCTTTTGTAATCATACCGTAATACCAATGGACATGTAGTCCCGGTACTACTAGTCCCGTAACCAAACGAGGCATAATTTTATTGCTATAAGAGACTGAATTTTTCTACTACACTTTTTCTGAAAAAACGCACAAACCGTAGATTAAATGTACGGTTTGCAGTGATTCAGTGCAAACCGTCGATTTTTTCTACAACAAAACTGTAGATTAAATCTACGGTTTTGCTGTTCAATGCAAACCGTACAAAAAATCTACGGTTTACAGAAAATTTACATAAATTACATTTTGGTCCCTACATCAAATTAAACCAAAGAAACAGAACCTCTCTCTCTCAAAAAAAAAAAAAAAAACATAAGCTTTAAAAAAAAACCCAAATCATCACTAATCAACCAAAATAAATACCATAACCATCAAATTTCGTCCAATTAAACCACTCACCGAATTAGATACCCTAATTCAAGCTATTTCTTTATTCCCTAGTTTATTATTTATTTTATATAGTTTTAATTTGCAAAATAGGAAAAAAGATATAAAACATGCCAATTGATTATTCGCTTAGAATTTCTTGTTGTTTGTATAGTTATAATTTCTTGTTGTTTTTTTATATTAATTAAAGAAAATTAGGGTTGTTGATATTTTTCCCGTTTTATAAAAAAAGAGAGTTTTTATTCAAATTTGTATATTTAGATATTTATTACTAATTGTTTGGTTATCATTAAATGTGTATGTTCCTTATCTTGTTTTGATTGTGAAAAATAAAAGTAGTTAGAGTTTATTAATATTACTCGTTTTGAAAATTAGATGTTTTATAAAATTAGTTTTTTTTAATTACTTTGTTTGCATAAATATTAGTTGTAACTTGTTTTTGTGGAGTCTTAGCTAAACTAATACTATAGAAAAGCGAGCATGATTTGTTGGCCTAATTACTCTCTAGATGGATATATTTTACCAACTATATTTTATAGGCTAACATTTTCCGACAAATTGTTTAATTTTATATAATGTTTAATACAACTTATTCATGTCTCAGCCAGGTCAACAGATTAAAGGTAAGATGGGCATTTTACGTCAGACCGGTCATATTTCAAATCAGACTTGGGAGGCTGGGAGAGAAGCGGGGAGAGGGGATGCGAACAAGATACGGTTATATAATTATAGTTGGCAGATACTGACACCTGAAATAGTGATACAAAATATGATTAGAGCGGGTTTTTACGATATTCACACAATATGTAATTATACCGTAGATCGAGGATTTCTTACAGCCTTAGTTGATAGGTAGCGTGATGAGACCCACTCATTCCATTTTGTCAGTGGAGAGTTGGGGATATCGTTACAGGATGTAGAGATCATGCTTGGTCTGAGGGTGGATGGTCGTGCTGTTACCCGATCGGAGATGAATGATACCAATCCGAGCATGTTGAATTTGGTAGAGAGCTTGTTGGGTGTCAGACCTGCTGACAATCAAGTTGATACAAACTGTTTAACAATTAAACTTGGTTGGATGTTACATACTTTCGGTGAATTAACCCCCGAGCCTACTGAGGAGCGCTTGTTATATTAGTCTATGGCTGCCATGTTATTATTACTTGGTGCACATGTATTTTCAGATAAGAGTAGTGATCAGATTTCACTATGGCCTCTGCCATTTCTTGAGAATTTTGACACATGTGTAGAGTATAGTTGGGGATCAGCTCTTCTGGCCTGTTTGGAGACTAATTTATGCAAATTGGTGCGGGGTAAATCTAGCGGAGTAAGCGGGGAAGTGGTGTTTCTTGATATGTGGGCGATAACCAGGCTACTGCCTATTAGACCGTGTAAAGGGTTGCCTGCTGATATCGACCCACCTGAGGGATTTTCTAGGTTTTCCCTCGGTTACAGGTATGATACTATTTAATTTTTGTATTCGATTTGTATTTTTTGGGGTGTATTTATCATTTACTTATTTTATTTATATTTGTTGTTTATCTTCTTTTATTTGTATATTACAGATGGAAAATGTGAATGCTTGCTAATCTTAAACCATATGTCTACGGACATAATGTGGTCCATATACGGGACCAGTTTGACCAGATGTCGCATAAACAGGTAAATTTTCACTTTCTTATTTCCTACATGTAATTTACGTATTATATGTCGTATATGATTGGATTGGTCTTATTTGGATAGTATATAATTTTTGAACCAGTTTTTGACCGTGTTTTTAAAAAAAAGCTTAAAAACAGCTTAAAAGTTGTATTGTTAACATCTTAAAAGTTGTTTTTACAGGCTGTTTTAAAAACAACTTTTAAGATGTTTACAGTACAACTTTTATGCTGTTTTTAAACAGCTTAAAAACTGTATTGTAAACAGCTTACAAGCTGTACTGTAAACAGCTTTTAAGCTGTACAGATCAGGGTGGAAGTTCAAGCGGTCATCGTCGTGCTTTTTTTGGAGGGTCGTCTTACTTACACGATAATGTCCAGTTCGACATCGAGACCCCAAATTTTTTTCATAGACAGTCATTTGGGTTGTATGATTATCATCATAGTCAGCATTCAACATACACTTGGGATCGAGGATTGCCAATTACATCATACGAGCGTGCTCCACATCCAGAATCGTAGTATAAAGATAGACGTCGTCCGGAGCTAAACGAGATTGAAGAGTTCAGTGAGCCGTCATCGGACAGATTAATATCGACGGGAAAGATGCTCCATATGTCAAACTTTAAAGAGTTTAGTCGTCCAAAAAAAAAGTTATGATTTGTTTTATTTAATTTGATTTGTATGTTGAATTGTAAGTTACTAAACTGAGTTTATATGTTATATTTTTAGCTGCGTTGGAATATTATAATATTGTCGTATATGTTTTTTACAGGTTAGTTATTATGGCAGCAAAAAAAAAAAAAACAGTAAATGTCATGTCAAAATTTTGAGTTTTCTCATAATATAAAATGACAACCCTATCCGAAAAAATACAAACCATAAGTTAAATCTACGGTTTGTAGTGTAAACGTCCTTGGATATCTTATCTATAAAAATCCGCCAACAACACTTACTCACTTTTGAATTATTTTAATTGATTTGACAACACACAATTTCGTCTTTATTATGAAATGACAACCCCATTCGAAAATAACTTCTTAATGCATTATTAAAGCTTGATAATGACTATAGATGATTTCTTTATTTTGAAATAACGAATCGTAAAAAAAATACAAACCGTAAGTTAAATCTATAGTTTGTAGTGTAAACGCCCTTGGATACCTTATCTATAAAAATCCGCCAACAACACTTACTCACTTTTGAATTATTTTGATTGATTTGATAACACACAAGTTCGTCTTTATTATGAAATGACAAACCTATCCGAAAATGACTTTTCAATGCATTATTAAAGCTTGATAATGACTATACATGATTTTTTTTTTTTGAAATAACGAACCGTAAGTTAAATCTACGGTTTGTAGTGTAAACGCCCTTGGATACCTTATCTATAAAATTCCGCCAACAACACTTACTCACTTTTGAATTATTTTGATTGATTTGACAACACACAAGTTCATCTTTATTATGAAATGACAACTCTATCCGAAAATGACTTCTCAATACATTATTAAAGCTTGAAAATAACTATACATGATTTCTATTTTTTGAAATAACGAACCGTAAAAAAAAATACAAACTGTAAGTTATATCTACGGTTTACGGTTTGTAGTGTAAACGCCCTTGGATACCTTATCTATAAAAATCCGCCAACAACACTTACTTCTTTTTGAATTATTTTGATTGATTTGACAACACACAAGTTCGTCTTTATTATGAAATGACAACCCTATCCGAAAATGATTTCTCAATGCATTATTAAAACTTGATAATGACTATACATGATTTCTTTTTTTTGAAATAACAAACCGAAAAAAAAATTCAAACTGTAAGTTAAATCTACGGTTTGTAGTGTAAACGCCCTTAGATACCTTATCTATAAAAATCCGCCAACAATACTTACTCACTTTTGAATTATTTTGATTGATTTGACAACACACAAGTCCGTCTTTATTATGAAATGACAACTCTATCCGAAAATGATTTCTCAATGCATTATTAAAGCTTGATAATGACTATACATGATTTCTTTTTTTTTTAAATTGAATATAAATATGCTATATTTTTGCCAATCCTGACCATCTCTCAAATTAAATACAAACACTGACTTAAATCTCTTCAAAAATACTCATTTCTCCAAATAAAAACATACACAAACACTCTTCGAAAATGAATTATGATTATAGTTATGACAACAACTAATGGAACTACAGTTATGTTGATTCCTCTAGTAGCTCAAATGAGGAACTAACTGACTATATAGAACATTTTGAAGTTGATGATTTGACTTGGAATACAGGGGATGAAATGCTTGCTGATCTTAGTGACGTGGCTGGAAATTGGGGTTTTATTCTTACAATCCGTAGTTTGGGGGCATGATGGGAGAAGAGCACATTATGTTGATATTGTTTGTGATAAATCGGGGGTTTACGAGAAGAAGAAGCCGTCTTCCACAAATTCAGGTACCAAAAAAAATTATCCATTTTTCATTAAGGGTTACGTAGTTAATGATGAATGGATGTGTCGTGTAAAAAATGGGCATCATAAGCACCCACCTCCCACTTACCTTCAAGGGTAAGCACGACGTGCTCGTTTAACACAAGAAGAAAAAGAAATGGTTAAAACTTCAAGGCAAATTAGTTTTAACGTCAGTGCAATATTAGAGAAATCCTGACAATGTATCCAATACTGAAACGATACATAATTATTTGGCTGGTCTGAAAGTTAAAGAGTGAGATGGTAAAAACCCGATATAAGAACTATTTAATTTGTTGGATAGAACTCGATATACTTTCTTCTATAATATGAACCCAATAACTCATAGCTTAGAGAACTTGTTTTTTGCCCACCCCGATTCTATAACGATGTTCAAAGCTTTTCATGATGTATTGTTAATGGACTGTACGTATAAGACAAACCGTTTTAATATGTCATTTCTAGAGGTCGTAGGGATGACATCAACGAACCAAACATATTGTTTAGGTTTTGTTTTCATGAGGGACGAGACTTAGGAAAGTTATACCTGGGCTTTGGAAAAATTTAAAGAAACATTGGAGGGTTGTACGCTACCTAGAGTGTTTATGACCGACAGAGAAATGGCCTTGGTAAATGCTTTATCCGCTATTTTTCCCGATTCTTATCATATATTGTGCACTTTTCATATTGCCAAAAATGTTTTGAGAAACTGTAAAAAAATAAAATCCCAGACGAGTAGTGGCAAACGTTTCTAGATAATTGGGGTTTATTGGTTGATGCTGAGACGATAGAGGAGTAAAATTATAACCGATCTTTTTTCAATTTATTATACAAATCGTATCCTGCTGTGCTTAAGTATGTAGACCTGTTGTGCTTAAGTATGTAGACAAGCTGTTAAATGATTATGCCGATAAGTTTGTTGCATGTTATACTAACCATACAACATATCTAGCTAACAGAACTAGTAATCGGACCGAACAACAAGACGCAAAGCTAAAAATATCTCTTTCCACAAATACTGGCATGCTTGAAAATGTTTGGGTAGAAGTGAATAAATTCTGAATAAACAGTTTGAGGATATTAAGATGAAATTGGATAAATGCAAGTCTTATTTACCACATTCAGAACGGACACCTCTATTTAAAAATCTTAGGTCGTATATCATACACCATACCTGATAGAACATAAAAATTAGACCCGAATGTATTATTCGGGTAATAATCAACCCACTTTATAAATGGGTATCCAACGCTTAAATGGGTCATCTCATACTTTTTATAGGAATTGAGGTGTTACTACCAAAAGCCCAAGCCCAATCAAATGGGGACCCATGTCTGAAAAATCCTTGGGATGAAGACATTTGTCAATATCCTAGAAGGCGCAGTTGCCTATAAATAGCCAACTACCCCTCCTAGAAAAGGACCAGAAAATCTATCCAAAAAATATAGAGAGAAGTTAAGAAAAGAGAGAAACTAACCAAAGCATATCACTTCGAGAAATAAACCGAGAAAAGACAGCCGAGCACCGAATAAAAGGGGAGAAAGATCAAGACGAGAGATTAAATAGTCATATCGAGCACAATTGTAAAACCGAAATACTAATCTGAGCAAATGTAATAGTCCGAACAAGGACAATAATCCGAGCAATAATAAAGATCAGGAAGTATCCTTTATTCACGGTTGATTTACCATTATATCATTGTTGAAAAGCCTAACGCGACCGACCAAAGTTATGGCTTTATCAAATGGCGCCGTCTCCGGGAATCATCTAGTTTCCAACTAGTTTAGAATTCGAATACCAATACTCTACCAGACGAGCGACAATGGTTACCAATGTAGAGGAAACCCATCCCGAGATAATAGAAACCAATAACCAAAACACGCAAATTAGCCAACAAGACCTCGACGATCTACTCGCCATCCGCGACAGATATGAAGCTATCCAATCCGGAAACCAACCAACAACCTCCTACGTCAACCAAGAGCAACCGGTCGAACCACCCCGACATTTCATCGAAGGGATTGTCGACGAACACCCTTCGTCCTCGGAAGACGAACAAGACGTGCCCGTATTAAGGCGTGCACGAAGACGCTTAACCGGGTCCCAAGCAGGGCCGAGCTCAAGAGTCCCTTTGCCTACAGCCTCGGTCAACTCCGGTGCTCGTTTACAAACGGACGAAGCTCATCAGTTTGGCATGCCCGAGGATCATGTACTCGGACAGTCGCCCCGATTACCGACTAATTCTTCGAGGATGATTACACCACCCACGGTGGAGGTACAACATGTTGTTCCATTAGCCGATGAAAGGAACTACGCCCAGCTACAAGCTCAGCTGGCGGCATGCATGACGGCCATGACAGCGGCCGGCATCGTATTGCCAGTTATCCAACCCGACAAAGACCCACGCCATGAAGCGGAAGATTCTGCCTACAGGGCCGCCCTGGAGGCAGCGGGTCGGCGACCCGATACAAGAGTCCCCCACCAAGGGGGCAATGTCCCAATAACTATCGTCCATCCGAACACTCATATGGAACGTGTCCACACAAACACGAAGGACGATAGATATCCCGAATACAGGATCGGGGAGGGATATGGCCCATCACCACATCAGGGAGGATACCCTCCCCCCTACCAAGTCACGGATGACGCGTTCCAACAGGCTTGGAACGTATGCCAAGAAACCCCGTGTGCTGAACAGATCACGCGGTACCACAATCCTATGGGATTCGTCATCCCCGAATTCAGGCTCTATGATGGGAAGAGTTGCCCTATCGACCATCTAAGGCACTACAAGACGAAGATGGAACTGTGGAGTGATGACCATGCACTGATGTGCAAATTTTTCAAAAACAGCTTGGGTCAAGAGGCTTCGTCATGGTATCATAACTTACCACGGGGCTCCATTAGAAACTGGGCAGAATTGCTAAGAGCATACTCCACCCGATACGCTGCTCATCGGAAAAAGAAGGTTAGTATCGAAACCCTTCTTAAAATGACGATGATGCCAAATGAAAGGCTCAACGATTACTGCATACGTTTTATCGACGTAGCAAACCAGATTCCACGATATGCCAATAATATAGCCATCCAAAACTTTATCAATTCCATCCCTAATGGCTATTGGGCGAGAAGGAAGTTCATAGGCAAAAACTTCCCGACCACTGATTCCCTGCTAGCCTATTGTACCCACCTCACCGATAAAAACGACGAACTGCGTTTCCTCAACCGAACTCTACCGAGAAGAGAGTCGGTCCGCGAGGCACAGGTGGGTCGCAAAAGAGTTAGAAATAACCAGGGAGAAGCATTCCAACCGACCAGAAAGGGCAAAGAGCCCGAGGTCCATAGCAGGGTAGAGCGACCACGAGCACTAGAGCCCAAACCGCTCCAGATCGCATACCCAACACCGACCAACGAACATAAACCGCTCCAGCTCGCCTACCCGATGCCACCCAAGCCATTTCAACAGGTTCGGCCCCAAGAGAGGGAACACCAAAACACTTTCGGACCGGTCGAGCTGCGATACACTTTCAACCTATCTGCTGAAGATATCCTCAAGGATATATGCGAGGAAAGTTGGTATTCCCGACCACAACTGATCATCTCTCCCCCCAATCAGAGAGATTCCAAGCTCTTCTGCGCATATCACGAGGATCACGGCCATCTCACTGAGCATTGCCGTAACCTGCGATGGAGAATGAACCAGTGGGGCGATGCAGGATACCTAGCCAAGTTCATCAAAGGAGCTGGGAATAAAGGCAAACAACTGGCCATCGAGGGATCTAACAACCGGCAAGGCAAAACGATCAACGTCGTTCATATGTCACGACCCAAGGGCCCAGGCGGGGAACGATCACGACAACGGCAGCTGGCCCACTTTGGCCAAGTAGCCAAGACATCACAGGCGTCGACCTCTAAACGACAATGCACACCACGACGACATCCGCCCATTTCTTTCTCGGATCTTGACGAAGAAGGGGTGATATACCCCCACGGAGACGCCATTAACCTCCGTGTTCAAATCGGCCTAGACACAGTCAGCAGGGTACTTGTCGACCAAGGAGCCTCTTGTGATA
The DNA here is from genome assembly GCA_963682055.1 of Primula veris. Classification (NCBI taxonomy): domain Eukaryota; kingdom Viridiplantae; phylum Streptophyta; class Magnoliopsida; order Ericales; family Primulaceae; genus Primula; species Primula veris. Next base: position 15,864,719 of record OY821747.1, on the reverse strand, counting down.
TCATGTACAAGGAGCTCTTCGACAAGATGGAACTCAAGCTGCAAGATCTACAGCCTACCGATGTCACACTGATCGGATTCATCTCCGAAACGACCAAACCGTTGGGTAAGATCGTCCTCAGTGTCACAACAGGGTCCATGTCGGTTCCCGTGGAGTTCTTAGTGGTCGACGACCACTCCGGGCACAACGCAATATTGGGCCGACCTTGGTTACATGCCATGAAGGCCATACCCTCGACCTATCACCAAAAGGTCAAATACCCAAATGATAGGGGAGCGATCGAGACAGCCAGAGGATGTCAAGAAGATTCAAGACGCTGCGAGGATATCACCGCGACTCTCCAAAAACAACGGAGCACTGTGGAACAACCCACCAGCACAAAGAAGCTGATCAACCAAATATCCAAAGCCGAAAGGGTTGTCGAAGAACAAGTAGGAGAGACACTCAGGAAGGTGTATATACCAGATATGGACGAGGAGCATTACTTCCTCCTCGGCGACAACCTTCCAAAATAGGAATCCGAGGAGTTGAAAGCATTCCTTCTCAACAACACTGATAAATTCGCCTGGAGTCCTAAAGATATGCCGGGCCTAGACCCCAATACAGCATGCCACCACCTAAGTGTAAACACCGAGTACAAGCCGATAGCACAGAGGAGCAGGAAAGTGTCTGTACAGCATAGAGCAGCTATAATCGCTGAAGTACAAAAGTTATTGGAGGCTGGAGCCATAAGAGAGGTTTACTATCCAAAATGGTTGTCCAACCCGGTCGTCGTCCCTAAGAAGAACGGAAAGGAGAGAGTATGTATAGACTTCACAAACCTCAACAAAGCCTGTCCGAGGGACCACTTTCCCCTTCCAAGGATTGATCAACTGGTGGACGCAACTGCGGGGGCAGAACGGATGACTTTCCTTGATGCATATTCAGGATACCATCAAATTCCCCTCGCCCGCGAAGATCAAGAAAAGACTTCGTTTATATCACCTTTGGGAAATTATTGCTATACGGTAATGCCGTTCGGCCTACGCAATGTGGGAGCAACATACCAAAGGATGATAACAAGGGTATGTCGAGATCATATAGGGAAGACGATGGAGGTATACATAGACGACATGGTCGTCAAAAGCGAAAGAGCCACATCCCACCTTCAAGATATCAGGGACGTTTTCCGAACGCTGGGCGAGCACAAACTGAAACTCAATGCGAGCAAGTGTGCATTTGGCATCAGCAAAGGGAAATTCTTGGGACATATGGTTAGCCGACGAGGAATAGAGGCTAATCCCGATCAAATAACGGCTCTACGAAACCTAGCAGCGCCCAAGAACAAGAAACAGGTACAAGAGCTCACGGGAATGATGGCCGCGCTGAGCAGGTTCATTAGCCGATCCGCAGATAAGGGACGACCATTTTTCGAATCACTCAAGAAGGATAGAAAATTCGTCTGGGACCCGGAATGTGAAGCTTCATTCAACAATCTCAAAGAGTACTTGAGGACATTGCCACTGCTAGTAAGGCCGAACAAAGGAGACATTCTGGCATGCTACCTAGCAGTTTCCACTACAGCTGTGAGCGCAGTTATCCTAAGAGAAGAAGGTCGCGAACAATTTCCGATCTACTTCGTCAGCAAGACTCTGGTCGAAGCCGAAACACGTTATTTACCCTTGGAAAAGCTGTGTCTGGCATTGGTCGTCGCAACCAGAAAGTTGCCACACTATTTCATAGCTCATCAGGTCCGGGTATACACAAAATTTCATATTAAAGAGTCACTTCGACGGACGGACATTAGCGGCCGAGTTGCCGCCTGGGGGGTCGAGCTATCCCAATTTCATATCGAGTTCGCACCCCGCCATGCCATAAAGGGACAAGTCCTGGCCGATTTCATCGCAGAATTCACCGAAGGCTATGACGAGCCTTTGGCACTCTCTCCCCAATCACACTGGCAGATACATGTCGACGGATCAGCCACCAAGGACGGATCAGGAGCAGGGATCGTCCTAAAGTCTAGAGAGGGAGCAATCATCGAAAAAAGCATAAAACTGGGCTTCCGAGCTACCAACAATGAGGCAGAATACGAGGCCATGATAAATGGCATGCTTATTGCCCGGTCCCTCGGATGCTCCCACTTAATTGCAAGCTCAGACTCCATGCTCATCGTCAATCAAGCCATCGGCGAGTACCAAGCGAAAGATGATAGAATGATCCTCTACCAAGAGAAAGTCCAAAGCTTGATGGCCACCTTCGAACAGTGCGAGTTAGTAAGAATCAGTCGCACCGAGAATGCACATGCCGATGCATTGGCCACCCTAGCCTCGACATTAACATTGACCGACACCCGGTCGATCACAGTGGAACTACTGCCGACCCCGAGCATAATAAAAAGGGTAAACCGGGTGACATCGATACAGTACGAACTAGGATGGATGGAGGACATGACCCATTATCTGCGAAGTGGAACGCTTCCGGTCGACAAGATAAAAGCGCTAAAAATTATAAGAAAAGCTCCTCGCTTCTGGCTATCCGAGGACGATAAACTATACAAATCCAGTTACCGGGGACCACATCTACTGTGCGTCCCGACCGAGCTACAACTGCCGGTCTTGGAGGAAATCCACGAAGGATCTTGCGGAGCACACATCAAAGGGCGATCCCTTGCAAACAAGGCAGTGACCCAAGGATATTGGTGGCCCTATATCAAGCGAGACGCCGATGCATACGTCCAACGATGCGACAAGTGCCAACGATTCGCCAAGATACCACGGCTCCCTTCATCTATGATGACCCCGGTATCAGCACCATGGCCGTTCGCTCAATGGGCAATCGATTTAGTCGGTAAACTCCCAAGAGCACCTGGGAATGTGGAATATCTGTCGTTGCGACTGATTACTTCACCAAATGGGTCGAAGCTAAACCCCTCCGAGAAATCAAAGCCAGCAACGTCAAACAATTCATTTGGGAATACATCATAACTAGGTTCGGTATACCGTACGCTATAGTCGCCGACAACGGAACCCAGTTCAAAGATGCCAATTTACAGCTGTGGTACGAGGAACTCGGTATCCGAAAGTTCTATTCGACGCCGATATACCCACAGGGAAACGGGCAAGCCGAAGTGTCAAACCGAACAATATTAGACGGCATCAAGACCACCCTTGAACAAGCAAAGGGGAGGTGGCCCGAGCGGCTACTCAACGTTTTATGGTCGTGCCGAACTACACCCAAGACGGGCACCAAGAAAACCCCGTTTAGCTTAGCATACGGTGTTGAGGCCATCATACCGACAGAGATCGGGCTACCCACACTCCGAACGACGTTGGTCGAGCAGGGAAATAATGAACAAAGAATGAGAGAAGAGCTCGACATGATAGACGAGAAACGAGAGATAGCGGCCCTTACCCTAGCTAAGTACCAACAAAGCGTAAAGCAAACCTATGACAAGAGAGTAAAAGGATCTAAAGAATTCATGGTAGGAGAACTGGTGCTGTGACGAGTGACGGTCTATACCCGCAACGAAATACACGGCAAACTAAGCCCTACCTGGGAAGGCCCATACGAAATCGTCAAGCAAACAAGTCCAGTCTCTTACAAAATCAAAAGCGTCCTGTTCGCCAACAGCCGAGGGGAAAAGAATTCTTGGAATGTGGCTAACTTAAAGAAGTACTACGTATAGGCAATGCTCCGAATACAAGTACAGGTGCTACCTTACCCTTCTTGCTTAATGGCATTATCTTTCTTCTTTTGAATGAATAAAATATATTATTATGCTGTCTACTAATATATGAAATTCCGTAAATGGCGTGTTACCAAAGGAACGTCTAGGAATACTATGAGATTCTCAACATGGCCGAAGTGCCTAGAAATACTATGAAATTCCGTAAATGGCGTGTTACCGAAGGAACGTCTAGGAATACTATGAGATTCTCAACATGGCCGAAGTGCCTAGGAATACTATGAAATTCCGTAAATGGCGTGTTACCGAAGGAACGTCTAGGAATACTATGAAATTCCCAACATGGCCGAAGTGCCTAGGAACACTATGAAATTCCGTAAATGGCGTGTTACCGAAGGAACGTCTAGGAATACTATGAAATTCCCAACATGGCCGAAGTGCCTAGGAACACTATGAAATTCCGTAAATGGCGTGTTACCGAAGGAACGTCTAGGAATACTATGAAATTCCCAACATGGCCGAAGTGCCTAGGAATACTATGAAATTCCGTAAATGGCGTGTTACCGAAGGAACGTCTAGGAATACTATGAAATTCTCAACATGGCCGAAGTGCCTAGAAATACTATGAAATTCCGTAAATGGCGTGTTACCAAAGGAACGTCTAGGAATACTATGAGATTCTCAACATGGCCGAAGTGCCTAGAAATACTATGAAATTCCGTAAATGGCGTGTTACCGAAGGAACGTCTAGGAATACTATGAGATTCTCAACATGGCCGAAGTGCCTAGAAATACTATGAAATTCCGTAAATGGCGTGTTACCGAAGGAACGTCTAGGAATACTATGAGATTCTCAACATGGCCGAAGTGCCTAGAAATACTATGAAATTCCGTAAATGGCGTGTTACCAAAGGAACGTCTAGGAATACTATGAGATTCTCAACATGGCCGAAGTGCCTAGAAATACTATGAAATTCCGTAAATGGCGTGTTACCGAAGGAACGTCTAGGAATACTATGAGATTCTCAACATGGCCGAAGTGCCTAGAAATACTATGAAATTCCGTAAATGGCGTGTTACCGAAGGAACGTCTAGGAATACTATGAAATTCCCAACATGGCCGAAGTGCCTAGGAAGACTATGAAATTCCGTAAATGGCGTGTTACCGAAGGAACGTCTAGGAATACTATGAAATTCCCAACATGGCGTGTTACCGAAGGAACGCCTAGGAATATTATGAAATTCCCAACATGGCCGAAGTGCCTAGGAATACTATGAAATTCCCAACATGGCGTGTTACCGAAGGAACGCCTAGGAATACTATGAAATTTATATGCAGGTACAATGCAAGGAATTATTCAGGTCCACATTACGGCGGCGATGCAATATAAATTGGCTAAAACAATGAAGGAGAATCAATCTAAACAACAAAATATCAACAAGAAGCATCTCCAAAACAGGAATAACGAAATAACAAATGATTTAGCAAGGAAAAATCGATCCAATCAATTAAATAGCATTACGGCAATGGAAAGGTACAAAACAGGAATAAAGAAATAACATAAATAGTCCTCGCCCGCATTACGGAGGCAACAAGAAGATCATCGACACTAAAGAGATTCATTTAAGAAGAGCTACTGCAGGAGGAGCACGACGGTAATTGACCGAGCTCAATCTCTTCGTCATCCGTCGTTGTGTACCCATCAGACTCATCACCATCAAAACGCTCCTCAGAAATGAGGGCATCAAAATTGGTCGTATGAGCCCCAACACAAGTCAGCGTCTGAAGCCGCGCGTTGAACTCGGCTTCTTTGGCGAACTCGTGAGTATCCGAGGCCGCTTTACGGCGATCATCGTCAAAGGAGAGGTTACGGCGAGCTTCGATCATAGCTGCGGAAGCATCGTATCTGGCACGGGACAAACGGAAATACTTCACCAACACGTTGGCCTTGGTCACAAGCAACTTTAATTTTCCGAAGTACTAGTCCTTTGCATGCCAATATCGATCCAAACGACGCTCCTGAACCTCAACAGCATGCTCGGCACGGCGAACGTATTCTCGAAAAGAGGCCGCCTGGGTTTTCAGCTTGGTCCGCAGTCGAGCACATTGGTCGGTCAATTTGACATTTTTGCTCATCAAAACAATGTAGGGCCACCTGTCAGGCACCTCACTAGCCGCACCAGATGAGACCTCGTCCCGGGCAGCACCAGTAGGTCCTAACCCCGGGTTAACTAGGCATGGAGAACCAGCCTGGTGCGACATAGTAGCATGCGCCTATAAAAAAAAAAGAGAGGGGGGGAGAAGAACGAGAAGAGATGAATATAAAAAAAAAAAAAAGAGGAAAAAAAAGAAAAAAAAAAGAAGCTACAAAAAAAACAAAAAAAAAAAAGAGAGAGAATTTTTTATACAAGCTACAAAGAAAATGACAAAATAAGCTATTTTATTAATCCGACAACCCCTCAACAGACGCCGAAGTCTCTACTACATCGGCAAAATGAATATCTCGCAATGAATTAATTTGCGTCCCCAAACGCTCACGAATGACCGCCTCGATTCGGTTCAAGGCAACAGTGGTTTCAGTTACCCCGGCCTTCGCATCCACCATGCGCTCTGCCCGGGACACACCACTCATTCCTTTTATATGCTCCAGCACCTCTAAGGCGCGAGCTCGGGCCCAATACGCTTTGGCAAAGGATAGCAGCAGATCCGCGTCCTCGAAAATGGCCCCAAGGACCAAGCTCAAGCTCGTCACACGACCTCGGGCTTCATCACGAGAACGTCGTAGGGCACTGAGAAGTTCCTTTGCTTTACCCTTATTTGCCGTATAATGGGCGGTCTTTCTACTAAATTTCTCTCCCAAATCACGTAACCGGATCGCCAGGTTGGAAATATGAATATTCAGACCCTAGATTTCCTGATAAGCACAAGTCAATTTCGCGGTAAGGGACGCGTTAGACCTTTCCAAATCCTCCATTACGTCACCTACACTACGACTAGGCGAGGTCCAGACCACCATGGCAAGGGGGTTATTTGGTACCTGACAATATTTTGTTTTCATATCCTTCAAAATATGACGACCATCAAAAGAAATTAACCCAAGAAAGCCCAACAGAAAGAAACCACAGCACCTATATTATCACTTCCCCAAAAGAATCTGTTTCTAGATACACAAGAGACCAAAAAAAAAAATAAAAAAAAAATATGTATATATATATATATATATATATATATATCCATACTGCTAGAAAGATAGTCAAGGTTCCACCTGAGGAGATACTGGTGGGGGAACAACCGTAGCATCCGGTCGAGGAGTGGACGGGGTCGACATAGAGTGAGGACGCAGCGCTGTCGAAATTGTCTGTCCCGGTAGCCGAGGAAGCTCTTCTTCACGAAGATTCGCCCAGTCCAAGGGTTTCGGCGGTGCACCATGCGGACACGGATACACCAACTCCGACCACGCCCTATCCGACAAAGGAACATTCGCGAAATTGAGCGCCCGCACATGAGCGCAGTATACAGAGAAGTTGGCCATCATCGCTAACTTTGTCCGCTCCTCCGCCTGTGCCGTTTTCAGGGCAGACACCTTAGCCTTTTCGGCTTCCACGTCCTCAGCCAGGAGCAAGTTCTCCTCCTCTAGTTCGCCGTACTTAACGGCCATGCTCTCTTTTTCCGCTTTCAATTTCTCGACATCCTCGGTCAGGTGCAGAAAGTCCACCGACAGCTTGTCATAATTCTCGCCCAGGGTTTTCTTCTCGGCGACCAATTTCTCCTTCTCGGCCACCAGCTTCTCTTTCTCAGCCCCTAGAGCTCCCAGCGTGGGCCTGCTCTATAACCGACATTGTAGGTTGGGCAGATAGTCTTTCTGCATCCTTGAACACAAGGGGTTTCAGAGCCGTATACCCCATCTTCAAGGTTCTCGGTTGCTCCAGCAGTTCACCCCTACATCGGTCAATGTACCGGGTCATTGCAACCCCGTCAACCAACACCTTCTCGGATCCGTCGAGAGCCTCATCCTCGACACCCGTCACAACATCCCCGACATTCTCTTCGCTGCCTTCCATTTCCACCCCCACGTCCTCCTCCAACTGCTCAATCTCAGGGGCCCTATGCTCGATCTCTTCCTCAGTACGGAGGGGCGAGCAAGCGGGCAAATCTATCGGACCCTCGGTGGGGATAGGCGAGATGACAGGCAAAGTCATCGTACCCTCTCCCATGTTAGTCAAGAGGTTCATATGTCCGAATACATCGTCGATCGACCCCTGAAACACAATAATACCCATAGACCGGGCAAGAGCGAGGGTAACCAATGGAGAAGTCAGTACCTGAAACAAGATGACTAATAAAGCAAAGCACTAGCGAACAAAATGACAAACAACCAAAAGACAAGAAAAATCATAATACATATACACACACCTCGCCCGGCGCAGAGGCATCCTCGGCGGTATCCCCTTGAGAAGCAGCAAACACCCCCTCACCCGAGCCTACGTTAGCATCTTCCTCGGTAACCGATGTATCGGTTCCCCTAGCCCTCTTCGTTGTTTCAACGACAGGGTCAGATGCACGACGCTTAGAACGAATGGCTTTTTTCCCAAGCCGAGTAGCACATCGAGCCCGGACCACCTTTACGAATTCCTCCTCGGACTCTTTGGGGATCTCGGGTGCAGGATTCCCCCTGGTCACCGACCCCATAGGGTAACCGAGCAGCATGGGAGCAGTACGACTCGTAGGATCCGGCGTAGGTCCAGGCCCCCACTATTTCCACAGAGCTAACAGAGCCTCTACATTGGGAGCGCCGAGGTCTGGCATAATGGGAGCATTGGTAGCCGGTCCAGGAATCTGGTGTCCCGCACAACCCCATGCACCGGAAGCAATTACAATACCAAGATTACGCTCTTTGTTGGTATCCGGCAAACCGATAACGAGCCGGCAAAAGGCACGCAGAGTCATCAAATACGAGCTGCGACGCTCAAAGCTCAAACTATAGACTCCAAAGACGTCCTTCAGTTCAATCGGTATTCCAGACAACTCCGATAGCCTTTGGATACCATTCAGAGTACGGTAACCATTTAGGGCCAGTTGGGCCAGAGCAATTTGGACGGTCTCAAAGAATGAGGCCACCCAATTTGTAAAAGGAAGTCGAAGACCCCCAGTAAAGAATGCCGACGAACGCACAGCTACCTCGCCGGCAGGAACAAATCCCAGCACCTCCTCGTCAGAAATAGGAAGCCGAATATGTACGTTGTCGGGTATTCCGGCGAGCTCTTTAAAATCCTTCTCCACGAATGTGCCAACTTGGGCCACACTTTGGGCCAAAATTTCCTATCCAAAGATCATAAAAAGTCCATCAATATATTAACCAAATACGCAAACCAGAACCACATCAATAGAACGAGAGCCACCACCCCCCCCCCCCCCCCCCCCACACACACACATTACATCAGAATCATCAGACATATATAGATAACCTGAACCATATACCAACGACACACCTATGACCACAACGACAAATCAAATACAACTCCTAAAAGAGGGAAGGGGGGAGAACGAAAAATCACTTACAGTAATCATTATGAGCAAGCAAGCGCGAACAGCAGCAAGTCTTCCAACAAAACCACGAAACCCTAGATCAAGCGGCCGAACTCTTTTCCTTTTTGGTGGAAGAATATGCTTTAGAGAGAGAGAGATATTTTCTTCAGCAAATTCTGTGATAAAAATAAACAGGATTACTTGGCATAATAGAAAGGAGTGGAGTCACAAAAGGAATAAAATAATAACCGTCCTTTCGTGTAACAGAGGTTTACCTTTTTCCAACCATACAAAAGTCAACAACCGCTGCTCTTTTTAACATATAAACGCTCCAGATTTCGCCACGTCAGCGCGTATCCCACTACCCAAGGCAGTTCACATCATTAGACCTAAATAAACGGCCAGTGGACCCTACCACGAAAAGCTTCTCACATACGCTACCACTACTATCACACCAAGAATATCCCCCGATTAAAGTTCCTCGACTCCCAACCAATCCTTACCACAAGGGCACACCGAACAAGGTGGACGAAGACCGTTTCTAGCTTGATGGCAGGGAGCATCAAGTCTAACAACGCTCTCCGGGGGGATAACCGGGCACCGGGCATATTGTTCGGTGTATGCTCAGAAACATAAAAGAGAAGCAAACAGGAAATAAAATAGGACAGAATCAAATGCAAGACAAGTTTTATTCATCCACAAAGGGGGAAACACAAACAATACAACAGAAAAAGAAAATACACCCATCCTACTTTTTCGAACTATCCCCCATAGCAACATCCCTCTTCGCCAAAAGTTCCTCCAGACGCTCCTTCTCCCTAACCAAACGAGAAATCGCCATCTCAGCCTGTTTCAAGGCGTAAGACTGAGACTCGCATTTTTGCTCGGCCTTGAAACGAGCAGTGCCCTCCTTGTCCCAATATTGTTTAAACCTCCTCGCTTCAGTCCGAGCACACATGAGATCATGTTTCAGCCATGACATCTCAATTTCTTTTAGTTGAAGAGGAGTCAAATCCTCCTCCCCAAAGCCAGGGGGACGAGGTAGCAAAAAGGTAGGCTCCTCTTCCATAAGGGCTTTCTTTTTGGAGGCAGACCTAGTGATGGGAGCCATCTCACGCAAAAGCAAATTATAAAACAAGAGAGAGGTAGAAATTGATAATGAGATACAGGCAATAGGGAGCATTTATAGAGAATCAAAAGGCACAAAATACGAAGCGTTACAATGGTTCACAAGACAGGCACGAGATACGAAAAGATACAACTGATTCGTCAAATACAGAAGATAAAACACAAATGGTAAAAGGGGAAATACATAAGAAAACCAGCCCAATCTAAGGATCAATGGGTGGAAAAACCGAACTGCCAGACTGAGAGAAAGCAATACGAGCAGAACAATTCAACCGAGCTTGGTAGGAATCGTTCATGGCGACCAAACCGTCATTCTCCGAGGAGAGCCTGTTGTTTTCCGTAGTAAGAACCCTGACGCGCTCCACGAGCCGAGCATTCTTTACCATTATGCTAGCTATGCCTTGAGGAGAGTTGTCAAACTCATCTTGAGAATGGTCCCAAATTTCCTCGGCATCATACCAGGAGTTGGCCAGATGGTTTCTCTGTAGCAACAAGTGATCGAGTTGGCGACTCAGTGCCGAGATCTCGGTCCACTTCACCGTCTCTTCGGGATAAGAGCCGAACAAGCTCAAGGCCAAAACGCCATACTCTTTCTCAAGCCTTGCCATCCGACGGCGGACCCGAGATACCTCAGTGTCCAAGCCCTTCATCTGAGCATGATATCTCACCACAGGTCCAGACATTCTGGGAAATTGTTTAGTGCGGAAGAAAATAAAGGGCTGAGAAAGAGAGAAGCAAAAAAAAAAAAGAGATGATAAACTACCAAAGAAAAGAGAAGTACTTATAGAACGGAGAGTATGATATTTTATGACCTTGCTTGGGAAATTGCATATTTCCTGACATGATGGGGAGCATGCACATTTCCTAACCTACTAGGGAGCATGCACATATGTTTGACAGTGATGGGGACATCTACTGACATCTGAGACTACAGTGCAGAAGAAATAAAGACGAGATATTCAAAGATCTAGATTCCAGACAAACAACAAACCACAGGTACAATATAAAAAGAAATGCAAAAATAAAAGGGCAAAAATACTTTTCATTAATGAAGATGGAATACATCATTGTTCATTACATCAATAGACAATATTACATCAAGGTCTGTTACATCAAGGTCTATTACATCCGAAAAGAAAACCTATTACATCCGAGATAAAAACCTATTACATCCGAAAAGATCTATTACATCCGAGAAGAGCTAGTACAGAAAATCAGGCAAAGGATCAACTATATCAGCTGACCAAGTGAGCAGGAGACGCCAAAAAGAAAAAGTAAGAAGAAAGAGAAAGGAAAAGCAAGAAGAGGAAAAGAAGAAGAGTGCAAGAAAAGAAGAAGTGATAAGAAAGAAGAGTCAAAAAGAAAAATGACCAACCCTAAATGTAGCACAAAACCCTTTGGATCACAGGGCTGATTGTTACATCGTAGTGGTGCAAAAAAAAAAAAAGAAAAAAAGAAAAAGAGTGATGGGAGAGAAGATGAAGAAAAAGAAAGAGGAGGCACAGAAGAAAAACAGATGAGAAGAAGATAAAGAGATGAAGGAGACAGACAACTAAAAAGGAAGTCAATGAAACAAAAAAGAAAGGGGAAAAGAAAAGAATAAAAAGTACGAGAAAACAGAGTATAAAAAAAAACACAAGAGAGGAAGAGGAAGAAATGATGGAAACGGAGAAATAAAAAAAGAAGAAAAAGGAAGAGATGGGAAAAGATGGGGAAAAGCAGAGAAAAAGGGAAAAAAGAAGGGGGAAGGGTAGGGGGAAGTCGATCGGTATCGATGAGAGGGCCCGGCAGAGACATCCCTGTCCCTCAGTGTCGGGTTCCCCCTTAGCATCTCATTCTCTTCGACTAGAGCCTGACGAGCACGTCGGCAGTAAGCCAGTTCGGATCTTAGCCAAGTTAATTCCCGAACCATCTCGGTATGGTGATAACGCATCACCTTCAATTCCTCCTCGGCATCCCTCAACAGCCTTTGTACATGGTTATAGGAGGCTTCAAAGGCCTCCACTTGCAAAGCTAATGCTGATTGGGTGAAAGGACCAGACATCTTAGGGAAATTATAAGATGAGGGTCTATATATGGGGGAAAATAATATGATGAGAAGTGTGGGTGTAACCATGCTGTAAGCAGGTATTTATAGATCCATTAGATGAGGGCTGGGATTGAGAGTCGCAACCGTTCGCCAATGGGTATTCAGAAGCAATGGCACTCAAAAGAGGTGTCTGTTCAAGAAAAACGTTTGGATTCCCAAAAGACTCTAAAGAGCGTGAGTAATTAAAAGCCACTCCTGTTCAAGAAACGTTTGGATTCTTACCAATATTTAAAGGGGGTAAGTAATAATGGCAGCAAAACACGCGTCATTTTTGGGAAGGGCAGCGGTTCAAATAAATATCCCAGATCTTTTGCACAAAGCTCAAGTAATAATGGCATTGAAACACGCGTCATTTTTGGGAAGGGCAGCGGTTCAAATAAATATCCCAGATCTTTTGCGCAAGGCTCAAGAAAACTCTGGTGAATAAGATTTTTTATGCACAAGGCTCAAGAAATCCTATTGGTCCCTAGATATAAAGAGTAAGAAGGTCCAATGGATAAGATCAAACGCAAGGCCCAAGAAAAGCATTAATGAGACCACAAGCGTGCGCAGTCAAAATAAATTGCATTGGGAAAGTAATTCAGATATAAACAAGAAAAAGAAATCTTTATTGATTGGTTGATACTTCGTTACAGAAGAAGCACAAAGAGGAAATACAATGAAAACAATAAAATCATTTCATAGAAGGGCCCGCTTCGTCATTCGGCTTCCTTTTCGACCGAGCATACACTTCCTTAAGGGCCAATTTGTAAGCCCTCTTGGAAGCAAGCTGCCTATCTCTGGAGGCCTCGAGCTCTTTGATCCGGGCACGAGCACGAATACTGTCGAGCAAAGACCTCTGGTGCTCCTTCTCTAGGGCATCCAATCGCTCGTCTAGTTCGGCGGCCCGACGAGCTTCCACCGACAGCCGGGCAACCCTCTTCTCGAGATAACGCACCTTCTGAACTTCCTCTTCCAGACGGGCAACGTATTCAGGAAGGTTGTCACCATAGTTTTCAAGAGAAGAAGCCATTTGTTCGTTAATAAAGAATGAACTGCATAAAGAATACTGGGACAGTCCCCTTTTATAAGAAGAAACAAGGAGTAGATCAAAGGTCATCTCGAATAAATACAACCTCTTGAACTTCCCAAGAGCATTTATGGCTTTATCATAACCACAGTTCCAAATCCAATTAAAAGTCATCCAAAAAGACATCAAGAAGATAAACAGACAAGAACAAGGAAAGGGAAATATTTTATTAATTTCAAAAACTTCGATTACAACTGAGGAGAAGACTCCCCATTCAAGAGCAAGAGAAATTACGACAGAAATTACAAAAGACTAATTATTTCGAGGAAGAGACTTCTTCATCGTCATCCGAACGCGGTTTAGACCGAGCATGAAACTCCTTGAAGGCAAGCTTATAGGCCCTTTTTGCTGCCTTCTGCTTAGCCAGATTAGCCTCGAGCTTCTTTATATGCTCGTAGGCCCAATCCCGATCGGCCATCGTCACATGATGATCAGAATCCATGTCAGACAACCTTTTCTTGTAGTCTGAAACCTTGGCCAAGAGTTTCTTATTCGCGGTACGAGATTTCTTGATTTCCGTTTCTAAATATGAAATATAATTAAAGGAGCTCTCACCAGTAGAACCTGAATAAGTCATTATGTCACGAGCAAATTAGAAGTAAAATGCCTAAGTATGGAGGGAGCACACCCCTTTATAGGATTTTTCCTCGAAGAAAGATATTAGATAGGAAACATTAAATGTGCCCCCCTGGGAACCGTCATAAGTCTATTGCGTTTCTCGATGAAGCATTGGGAAGGACAAGACCGAAGTAACGTTATCGACAAACCAAACATGACTCCCCCGACATGGAAACCACGCCGAGGAAGTCAGGGAGCACTTGATAGAACATAAAAATTAGACCCGAATGTATTATTCGGGTAATAATCAACCCACTTTATAAATGGGTATCCAACGCTTAAATGGGTCATCTCATACTTTTTATAGGAATTGAGGTGTTACTACCAAAAGCCCAAGCCCAATCAAATGGGGACCCATGTCTGAAAAATCCTTGGGATGAAGACATTTGTCAATATCCTAGAAGGCGCAGTTGCCTATAAATAGCCAACTACCCCTCCTAGAAAAGGACCAGAAAATCTATCCAAAAAATATAGAGAGAAGTTAAGAAAAGAGAGAAACTAACCAAAGCATATCACTTCGAGAAATAAACCGAGAAAAGACAGCCGAGCACCGAATAAAAGGGGAGAAAGATCAAGACGAGAGATTAAATAGTCATATCGAGCACAATTGTAAAACCGAAATACTAATCCGAGCAAATGTAATAGTCCGAACAAGGACAATAATCCGAGCAATAATAAAGATCAGGAAGTATCCTTTATTCACGGTTGATTTACCATTATATCATTGTTGAAAAGCCTAACGCGACCGACCAAAGTTATGGCTTTATCAATACCGTTGATTTATTATTTAAAGAACACAAAAAATGTAGTGGTCAGTCTGATGAGAATTGTTCTTGCGGTATAAAGTTGTCTCACGGGTTACCTTGTCATCATATTATGAGTGAACATATTTTATTCGGGAAGGCTCTTCCACTAGAATATATCCACACATTCTGGAAAAAATTAGATGTAATTGATGATAATGGGAAAAACGATGATAATGGGGTAGATGGTGATCTAGAAGAGTTTAAAAGTGTTTATTCTACCAAAACTAATGTTGAAAAACGGCGTATGAAAACACAACTCCGAGAGATAACCTTACCATATAGAACATCCATGAATGATCCTGAAGAAAGACAAAGTAGGGGGAGACCTAGAAAATGAGACAATTCTAGTAAGAGAGATAAGTCGGGATGTGAGTATGTGGAGGAATAGAGTGCTAGTGCTAGTAGAGATAAATGTAAAGGTAAAGCGGAAGAAACACCGAACGTAAAGGTAAACCCAACTAGGAGGCCGCGAAACCAAACAAATAAGCACACCACCACTAGGCAAAGCTTCCCGTACAGTGACCAAATATGGGTCATGTTACATAATTACATCGATACGGTTTATGATGTCCATAGGGATGGTAACTGTGAGTTCCGAGTAATTGTAAAAGTCATGAGTAAAGAACATGGGGAAAATAACTGGTACGCAATTAGATGTGAGTTGTTTCAAGAGCTGCAGCAAATGAAATGTATTTATTATGATCTGTTTGGGAATCTCGATTTTGAAGGTTATCTCTAACATTTCTCAAACTCCTACCCCACCTAAACAAGAGATTGTTTTTACTAAAGGAAGTGCTTCCAAGATCTTTCAAAAATCTTTTAATGATAGAAAAGGTTTAGGTTTTCAAACCAAGTTGGATACTCCGAAAAACATTTTCAAAACTTCGTATAATTCTCGTTATGCGAAAAAGTCTATGCATTGTGTACATTGTAGTAGAAATGAGCATATTTCTTCTAGATGCCCTTATCGTTTTCATGTTAGTAGAAGCGATTTGAAATGGGTAGTAAAGACCCATGTCACTAACATTGTCGGACCCAAAAGAAATTGGGGACAAAAAGACAAATCTCGTGTTGTAGGTATTTCCATTCAAAAGGAAAAAATCAACAATTGGCTGACAACACCGGTAAAATTCGAGGAAGTCAAGAAAATCGACTCCACCATAAAGAATGACGTACCATTGATCGACAAAAGTGGAAGGCATACCAACAAATGGTACCACATACTTGGACTTGGAAACGCTCAATGCAAAAGACATTAGAGAGCGGACTCGACATCACATATTCGGTATACGCTACTCTATAATATTTACATATATGTGATGAGTTGGGTCATATGCATCAGAATAACATTTTTCATGTTTTAGTTTTTCGAGCCTGCTGAGCCATGCAAGGAACTTTTTCGAGCAAATTTCAACTTATACATAGCGCTAGAAAGACAATCGGGAAAACAAATCCTAAATGAAGAAGATGTTATAAACGTATCAAGTCCATAATTCATTTTATTATTATTATTTTTATGTAGAGTACTCTTTTTTTCCAAGTTGTTGTAAACTGGTTTTGATGAGACTCAAATAAAATTATGTGATGTATCATGTTTAACTAATATGTTTTATGAAATTTAGTTAATGTTTGCATATTGACGATTTAGTTAATCTTTCATATTGAGTTATCCAAGTGTTGAAAAACAAACCAATATTATCATATTGGAGCTCTAAAAACTATCCCGCATGTATATAAAAATGTATGATTTCAACTGTTTCGTATTTCTTACTTCACCTACTAAAACTTGCAAAAAGAGTGAAATTAAAATGAATAATAAATCTCAACTTATACACTTTACAAAAAGGTAACATGATGAACCAAAAACGTGAAATTTGTAAAATCAATTTTTTTGGGGTAAATTTGTCTAAATTTTGTGTTTATTTTGAGAGATTGTTAGAATTGATCAAATTTATATATATAAAAAATCATGTCTAAAAGATTTAGTATTTTATAAAAAAATATTTTTATTTTATGTATATTTTTAAGAATACGACATTTAGTTTTTTATAAAAAAATTCATCTTTAATTAAAAAAAAATCATGTTTAATTTTTTAAAGTGGAGTATTTTTATTGATATAAACAATATTACAACTCTAATGAACTAAAAAAAACTATCAACTAATTATAAAATATTCATGTCTAAAATTGGAGTATTTTTATTGATATAACCAATATTTCAACTAATTATAAAATATTCATGTTTAAAAGATTTAGTATTTTATTAAAAAAATATTTTTATTTTATATATATTTTTAAGAACATACCATTTAGTTTTTTATAAAAAAAATTCATGTTTAATTTTAAAAAAAATATTAAGTATTTTTATTGATAGGACCAATATGCAGTTTTTACGAAATGCAGGGACTGTTCTGCAATTTCTGAAAACTTCAGCAAAACCGTAAAAAATCAATATATTATAATATATATATATATATATATATATATATATATATTATAATATATATATACTAATAATCGTGCCTCACGCGTTGTGTGTATGGCGTGTAATACAATAAAAATATAGAAAATATGTATATTTATGATATAAATATGTGGATAATACAAAAAAAAAAACATAGTTTAAGATTTATAAAAGAATGTTTGGTTGTTAAATAAAGATACATATTTTTATTAATTTTTACTTTTTATATTTTTATGTGAGTATAATATTATTGTAATTAATATAAAGATATATCAGTATTTTTGAAAAAAAAATGTCTAAATTGGGCAGACTCATTTGACTTGGGTTGACTTATTATAATAGAATGGTAATTTATTTTTGACGAAACGAAATTTAAGAAAACAAAAAGTGCTCTGATCATTATGATTTTATTTACTAAATAAAATGTATATTTTATTTAATAATGAACGAGGTGAAAAAAAAAAGGAAATTTTTTCGCCAGAATGACGAAGGGTGTCTTAACTAGTTGTCAAAAATAAAAAATAAAAAATAAAAAACGAATATTGGAAAGCGGATAATAGAATAAAAAAAAACGTGGCACATTGTAAAGACAAAGAGGAAAGTGTACACTCGTTTTTTCTTTTCTATTTTCTGAATATAGATATAGATATAGATATTTTTTTTTTTTTTTTAGTATATAGATATAGATATAGATAGATAGCATTTCAGTGACTTTCCGGCGTGTTATAAAATACTCCATTAAAGATAGAATATACTAGTAGTAGATAATAGACATATCAGTTTACTCTTAGATACACAAACATACATATACATATCAGTCATTAATGGGGAGTAACAGCTATGGAGTTATCACTCCTTTACTTCGTCCTACTCTGTTAGTATTTACTTTTATACATTCTTTTTATTCCTCACTTTTTATTTCACTTAATTTACTAGTTAGATGTAAATTTTGGCAACCCCCCTCCCCTAAACCATTCCTGGTTTCGCCCAATTATCATATATTGTTTATATTACCTTTTTTTTGTCAATTTAATTTAGTAGTAACAGCTATATAACTGTTCCCCCCCCCCCCCCCCCCCCCCCCCCCCCCCCCCCCCCCCCCCCCCCCATAAAATGGGGGCCTGAACGCCTTTATTTAATATTTTGATCAAAATAAATAGATTTTTTTTTACTTTTTCGTCAATTTTTTCTGAGAGGTAGCCCCCGACGACTGTCTTCACCCAGTTCCTTCCCTGCAGACAATTTTCTACCGGTTTATTGAAGTATTTGTTTGAAAAGTTTGGGATCAAGGCGCAAATTTTTTTTCTTCATTCGCGTGGAGAGCATTAACTTTGGATAAATCTGGAATGCAAATATCATTGCTCTAAAAAAACATAAATTTTAAGCTTCCAAAAAAGGAGAAGGGTATTTGCTTTGTGTTCCTCTTTTGCATCCCATGTCACCATTGTAAAAGGCAACTGTATCCATTTTTGTAATCGACAAGGTGCAAATTTATAGAAATTTCGGCTTAGGAAAACCCTTAAATAAAATTAGCTTCCGAGGCCTCGTCCCTATGTGTATCTCCGTTATTACTTAAAAGTTCCTAAGTATCGTATTCGGAGAATATTAATTATATTAGTCTGAACCCCAATACAAAATATTAAATGATGCATGCATTTCTGACCCCGGAGCAATTCTTTTGGACCCTGAATCACCCAGTATTCAGGTTCCCACCGTATTTAACCACAATTTTAACTTTTCTTTGCTTCAAGTTAACTTCTTATAGTTTACTAATAAGTAGATAATGCGGTATTTTTTAGAATACTGTTGTCATTAGTCTTTTTTGATTTCTGAACATAACTGACTTGCTATATAATACATTGCTTTGTTGACCTTGTTTGCCCTCTATCCAGATTCCAGACTACCCTGATCTTGGCCTAACTGTAGTTGGGTTTTTCCTGATAAAATGCTTACTTCTTATATCCTTCAGCTACCATTTTTTACAAAAATACTAATTTGTACTTTTGTTATGAGCAGTTGTTACTATCTTTTGAATTTCTTTTCTTGTATCTCAATGTACTACTCTGGTGTACTGGGATTTGTAGGAGTTTTCTTGAAAAACAATTAGTTATAACTGCTTTTTCTGTCGATGTCTTACAGGAAATTGCCGAATGGAAAGTGTTCCATATATAAGATACCTTGTTGGATGGGGTTACGAACGGAAGATCATGTAAACACAAAACTCCCTAAGGCTTCACATGTTACTTGGTCTTCGTCAGGATTGTCCGAAACACATAATTTATTTTCAAGAAAAAAGTCAACAAAGAACAACTCATTGCGTTTGGGAGCATTGTCGACCTCTAATCCTCAAGAATTATCTAACTATCCGTTTACTAGTGATGAGAAAGTAGGGGTGTTATTGCTCAACCTTGGAGGCCCAGAGACTCTTGATGACGTGCAGCCTTTTTTGTTCAACCTTTTTGCTGACCCGGTAAATTTGTAACTCTGGTCTAATGTGTTTTTTTTTTTTTTTGTAATTCTACTTTTTAGTTTCTTTTGGTTCATCTTTTTGGAACTTGCCATAGAGAAACAACTTGCATTTTCTTCTTACTCTTTCAATATAGCAAGATTGAGGTAAATTGAGTCAACTCAACTGACTACAATTAGTTGGAGTTTAGTTGCCTAAAAACAAGGGAAGAAGCTTGACTAACTTACTTCTGAACCTTGTATTACCATTCGATTTCCTGGTCCTTCCTATGAATTTATTTTTTCATATTTAGGTCTGTATAAACCAGACACCACTTTAATGATAATTACCAATACCAACTTCTTGATTTATATCCTTGTTATGTAAGGTGTATACGTGATGGAACCGTATTTACCTAGTATATTCCCATTCATCATCAAACCACATTTTCCTGGTTGAATTTACTGTTTAAAGTTGTTTGTCCCAGTAATAGAGTTGGGCATGGACTTCTCATTTTGACCTAGCTGTTCTGTATCGATATTAACTCAATGGAATTTTCCTTTTTTTTTTCCTTTTTTTTTTCCGAACACTAACACTTTTGTCGATATTAGGAACGGCATATTCTTTAATGTCATAGTAGTTTTTACAGTAGAATATTCTCTTTTACGCTGAAGACTTAAAAGTGTCTTTTGCTCTTTCTTCTAAAATTGCTATATGTGCTCCTACAAATCAGGACCTTCCTTTGCTGTTAATCTTTTTAGCTTTTTTGCTCCCACAAGAATAATTTCCCATTTGATGAATAATGTTTGTGTATGGAAACAAACAAGTAGTAAAATGGAAAGTTTAGATATGTTGATTATTCGTTTTGCAACTGTGAACAGGATATTATTCGATTGCCAAGATTGTTTCGGTTCCTCCAAAAGCCATTAGCTCAACTTATATCTGTTTTAAGAGCACCTAAGAGCAAGGAAGGCTATGCCTCCATTGGTGGTGGCTCTCCTTTGAGACAAATAACAGATGCACAGGCATGTCTATTTCATTTTCAATTTATTGTTATTTCCAGGAGAAAACTACACTTTAAAGCCCCGTGTTTACACAAAATTCCTGTTGAGTGTACTGGACTTCTAAAATGTTGATTTAGTGTACTGAGTTTACTAAGTAAACTTAAATCAATGTATAGAGTTTTCAAAATCTTGATTTAGTGTAACGAGTGTACCAAATAAGTTTGATTTGGAGTACTGCCGCTGACTTTTTGGATGGAAATAGAACATGTGAACTTGCACATACTTTTACCCTTGAATTTGTATCTATGTTTGTAAACCCTATAAATTGGGGAAATTACGACAGTATAATGTCTTAATGTAAAAAATCCCTTAATTAACCGTTCCTTGTAACAGGAAAAGTCACTCTGCAAGGTCACATGTTATGTTTCCATCCAACAAGTTAACGATAGTGCACTAAACTAAGTTTAAATGGTTGATTCAATGCACTAAATCAAGATTTTGAAACCTGAGTACACTAAATCTATTTTTTTTAAACACATGGCTCTAAATTGTAATTTCTCCTTATTTCAAGATGTTATATTCATAGGTTATCTCATGTGAAGCTCCATAAGTTTGTATGTGCATCTTTCTATTATAATTAAGCAACTTTCTTGTTAGATTGTCACCGATTTTTCGAAGTGTATAATTGTGTCTGCTTCTCGTCTAATATTTTTTTTTCCGATTAATCGTTTTAGCTTAATTTAACAATGTTTCTAGGCATTTTTCTCTTTCATGTTTGTTAGGAAGTTGGATCTAAACACATTGAGCTACTGTTGTGTAGTGAAGTCTTTTGAGATTAGGTTTTTCTCTTAGAGAATTTTATTTTATGAAACTTTGATCATAAACGCGAGATGGTGAAGGGGTGCAAATACCTAAAATTTAATCTTTTCTGGCCGTACTGAGATTTAGTACAAGGGAAAGCTTTGTTGGATATATATGCATAATACAACATTTTGAATGTAAGAAATGTTTCACAACCGCTTGTGTAGTCACAACCAGTTGTACTAAGAAATTCTTGAGTATTTTCAAATTGACTTGCTGCAACAGGTTGTATCCAGAAAGTTTCATATTTATAAATCCTGTTGTATGAAACACAACAGGTTACAACCTGTCATTTTTTTGAGTGAAAAGTTATGACTTTTGCTCCAAAACTCGAAAAATACATAATCTCAGACTCGTAGCTTTTTGAACTACATATAAAGTCCTAGGTTAAGAACACCAGAAAACATGAAATTCATTCTTATAATCCAAATTGGTTTCATATATAGAAAAATTCAAGAATTTTCCGTAATTGCTATTTGTGGAATCCATTGGCTTGGTTGTATCCTGGAAAAAAATTGCTATTAACCCTTGAGTGGGGGCAAATAGCATTTTAAGGAAAACGAATCTACGTGCCTGGGAGCCTACAATTTGTTGTTTTTTTTCCTTTCATAATTGAAATTCCCCAACAAGTTTTCTCTCTCTGAGTCTGTGGCAGACAAAATTAATAATATTTTCTTCACTCGTATGCTTCTCGCAAAAAAAAGTGCAAGATTTGTGCAAATGTTCCTAACGCTCGGTAACCAAAAACCCTCCTTTCTCTTTGAACAGATTTGAAACGATTCCCTTGATCCCCCTATCTCAGTTTCAATTGCAATTGTTACTTGTTAATGAACTCACAGTAATATTTGGTTATTTGCATGATTGCACATTGTGGGCCTTGTACGTAGTATAGTATCGTTTATCTGGGCAGTGTGCCTGAAGGAGATGAAACCAGACTTAGTTACCTCACATGGCTATCTTTTACACTTTTTCTTGTTCCTTTTCCCGTTAGTTTGACTCTGCGTAATAGGTTGAACTTTCTCTTCCATGGTCTCATTCTGTTAGTTTGCGTCCCAGTTGCTCAATTATTTTCCTTCCCGGAGATTTAAAAAAAAAAGTAGGAATAAACAGGTAGCACCAACTTCACCTTGTCATAGAGACATAGACTCAATAAGATCAGCAATACTGCTATAATTTTCTGGTGGTCAATTTACAGAAGTCCTTATTGTCTAGACCAGGTTAGGAAAATCACGAAGTTAACTCGAAGCCTCTTTATAAAATTTTGGAGTAAATGTAAGCAGGCATCACCAGACGTAACTCTACTTTCTAGAATTCTGTCATAACACGGAGACTTAATTGACTTGGGTTCTAGAGTACATAGGGCTTGTTTGGCTGCAGATTTTAAGAAAATGAGCTAGATTTTCTGAAATACAGAACACGATGCGTTCGTCCTGCTTAAAAGCCTCTAATTTAGGTTAGTCAGACAGACATGGTGTTGCTTTTAAGCAAAAACATTAAAGCTCACTTTCCAACCAAACCAGTAAAGAATAACAGTATGTCTTTCAGTAAAACAAGCACACTTCAGAATATTAATTTTTGGTTCTAAGCATAGTAATCATCACATGCTTAGAATGGTAAAGTGTTTCTGCTGATCTGCTTAAGATTTTCATTCGAGACTTGTCAAACTTAATACTTGTTATTTGAGGGATTTCTGTAAGTTACCTCTCATTATTTTCTTTGATCTGTCAGGCTGAAGCGTTACGAAAGGCCCTTTGTGCAAAAAATGTTCCAGCAAAGGTTTACGTTGGCATGCGTTATTGGCATCCCTTTACTGAAGAAGCTATTGAGCAGGTAAGTGAACTGCAGATGATTATTTCAAATCTTATGCTATGATCATCATTCTGATTATGAGTAAAACACCTACATTGGATTTTACTCTATTCTTATCTACTTAGTTGATAACATACCTAATGTGCCTTCTCCTATGCAAGACTTGATCTATAGCCAAAACTATTGTGATGAATAATAATGTAATGCTCGTCTCTCTTAGATTTAGAGAAGTTGGGATGCAGGAGTTTATGAAGAAGCTAGGATTTATGAGTTTTCACTTTCTTGATTCGTGTTTCATAAAAACAAAGTTTTGTACTTACAAAGTTATAGCACAACACTTTCCTTTTAAAGAAAAGGGTGTAAAAAGATGAACAGAGAAGCACTGTGTTCTAAGACCATATGTTGAGGGCTTTAAGTAATTTTCTTCCCCTTTCTGTGCAGATAAAAAAGGACGAAATATCCAAGCTTGTTGTGCTTCCTTTATATCCTCAATTTTCAATCTCTACTAGTGGTTCAAGCCTTCGGTTGCTCGAGGGTATTTTTAGGTAATTCATTTGAATGTAGATTCTATTTTTTGTTTTATCAAAGTTCTTTCTTTTCAGTAAAGTTGAGTTTTCCTCAGGGAAGATGAATATCTAGTGAATATGCAACACACAGTCATACCCTCCTGGTATCAACGTGACGGATATATAAAGTCCATGACAGATTTGATTGAACAGGAACTCAAGAAGTTCGATTTTCCAGAGAAGGTATTGTATTTCTTCTGCCAATTCTCTACCTCTGGCTATTTTTCTATAATATACTTCATAATATTTGAAATTACAGAATCCTGTTTACTGGAGAGTGAAAAAGAGGACTTAAAGGAGTAAAGTTAATTTTGATTTTTAAGCGAAAGGTTGAAGAGTGAACAAACCTGTTGATGGTAAAAAGATTGAAAGTCACATGCTTCTCATTCACAATTAAAATGGTTAAGGAGTCTGCCTTCAAAAGAATGGAACGTTTTTACTCCATTTCTCTAAGCTGCCATGCACAGGAGTTCCTTCTTGCTGAGTGTTGACTTAATGAGATACACACTTGTCCTTGAAGTTCAGGACTCAATCTCACCATAAATGGTTTAAACAATGTCATAGAGACACTGTTTGACTAATATACAATGGGGTAGAGTTCTGCTGAATAAAGTATTTTACCCACAATCATGCCATTTCCCTCCCCATCTAAGTATAAATTAAAAAAAAAAAACTCTGCACAAAATGGAGGTTTCAAAGGTCGCTAGTGTTAGAAATATACTAAAAGATATGCTTGTTTTTGGATTTATATTTGACAATGTTTTGAATTGATTTATTTAATGAGAATAATGAGCAATTGTTATTTATCATTATTGTTTGAATGACTGAATAAGGGTCAATTATTCTATTTAGTAGATGGTCTAGTGTGTAGAGTATAGATTACACAGAAGATTAGACTGTCAGTTCTAATGGAATATAAGTTATATACAAGTTTAGATGGAAATGGATACACCATCAGTAGAGTTGTAGTACGTGGTTTTAGTAGGTCTGTCTTGACTATAGGGAACGGATAAATTTCAACTCCATTTATTAGTGCTCTTTGTGTGTATTAAACAGGATTGTTACGAAATAATCATTTGGTTACTGACTAGACAAAATGATTTATAACTCGTGGTCATGGTTATTGTTTATGCTCTTAATTCCTATATTGCTATTTAGACATGTATGAATGTGTTTGTCATTTTGATTCATACATGGTGAGATTCGTCACGAGTCAATAAACTTAATGAGTTGGATGTCAGCATTATTTGTATCAGTGTTTATTAGTAATAAAAGAAATCCACGTCCCGTGATGGATTGATATACTCCATTGAGGAAGCTTATAAGTTTTAGTTTTGTGTGTGTAAACCCTGCAGGTGGATTTATAATCCGATACGACAAATAAGTTAAGCGGACAGGCTTAGGGATAATACGTTTATTAAATAAGAAATTAGTCAGCGATTTAATTTAATAAATGAGTATCTGATTAATCTTTACGTGGAGAGATAATAAACATGTTTAACATTTGGAACGAATTAAATATTCGGATTATGGTAGAGAGATCAGTCGTGATTTTTAGTGGAATAAATCACGATTTAAATTGAGTGTATATCTCGGGTTTTAAGGAGTTATGATAGCACGTAATCTTTTTAAGGAGCTCTATCTTATAGCACGCCCTTTTTCTGGGTGGACATAAGTTTTCATAACTATATTTTCGAGATTGCCGAGAGAGCGCCTACACTCTTTCAAGGAGTAATGTGCTAGGTCAAGAATAAGTTAGAAGAGTTGAGGCGATCTGTTACATCTCACAGCCGCCATTTGTTCCCTTCTATTATTCGGTATGATCTAAACCTATACAGTAAAACAAGATTAATTTTTGATAATATACGTACATACTAAACCTAATAATCTGCGCACTTTTTTCCGTTGTGCAAACTGATTTTCTATCAGCTAGGCGGACCCAAGGTGGGGAAATGGGGACTAGGGAGGCTTAGGCAGGGCAAACTCCGTAGTAAAGCTCCGGTTATGCATGGGGTCGGGGAGGGATCAGGCCATATTTATCTGATTTCTTTAGGTAATAATATAGTTGGCACATGAAATATATAGTTCCTAAGTTAAATCTATCCAAAGCCTGTTTCCTGTTTAACTTATATTTTAGCTATCATTTTATCAAAAAATATCCAGAATAACATAATAATTAATAAATAAACAATAACTGTTTCCAAAAACAAATATAACTCAATAAATTCAAAGCCTTTCTTGATTTACTGACTTTCGATATTTTATTGATTCGTCTATGTTGTGAATAGACAGTTAAATAAAGGAGATTAATTAATACATATAACCATTTAGTCAAAAGATACATGGGGTTATTATTAATAGTGGACCACTTACACATGTACCGATAAGTTAGCTCATACACCTGAGCCAATAAGAAAGATATATACAGATTATTCCTTGTACATATTGTCAACATATTGGGGAGAGAAGGCGAAAAAATCAATTGGAGAGAGAGATTGACGAACTAAAGGTACAACTTGGAGAGAGTGCAGCAAATATAGAGTTACATCAGCAGGGACTGTACTTTTTTTTTTCCCATCTTAAACCTACTTTGGAGGGTTGACCCGATTGAAATCCAAGAATACCCAGAAATCCTTGCTTTAATCGAAGCAGCAAGCCAAGACCTAGCTTGGGCGGGTCAAGTTAGAATTTTTGAAACAATGAGTAATCACATCAAATGAGAAATAAATTCAAATTCTCATTTACTATGCCCATTTAAAGCACATCAAATATGCACCCATTTTTTTAAACAGTAACATAAGACTGTATGAGGATATTCTTCACTGCCTTGTTTCATCCACAAGTTAAAAATCATAAAAGACGAGATCGTCCCAGAACTACAATAATTTTTAATCAAAATGCCTTCCCAAAGTATTCGATAAAATTTGGTCTTTCCCAAAAATCTCGACTTTCCAATTTTTATCAAGGTTATATGATGGTACTGAGTATTTGAGATTACAATTTGATAAAATTATAAATAGTTAGAAAGAGCTGTGAACTTCAGTTATGTTTTTGGATGGACGGTGACGCTTTAGAATGTGCATTCTGCCATGTACTCTTGAGGTTCTGCATCTACGTGTCAATTGAATAATTTTGCATTTACAAGAAATTGAAGCCAGTCTTACAATGATTCTAAGCTTCACTATGCTATGTCCAAGATATGTCTTCTCCAACTAATTAACCTTATAAAGATTTCAAAGACACTAATATACGGACATGCCAGAATACTCGTGGAATGCAAACTTGAAAACTATATGTTCATGTAATGTATCCATTGTGGGTATATGGGCTAATTTCTAAATATGCTCCGAACAGGTAATGATATTTTTCAGTGCACATGGAGTGCCAGTTGCCTATGTGGAAGAGGCTGGTGATCCGTACAAAGCTGAAATGGAGGAATGTGTGGATTTAATTATGGAAGAACTAGAAAAGAGAAGAATGACTAATGCATATACACTTGCTTATCAGGTACTCATGCAATGATTGCCTATTCAGCCTTATCCCTTATGCAAAAAAAATAAAAAATGATCTTATAATATGCAGATTCTATATTGGTACTAGTTTCCAAATTCCCTACCTTAAAATGAGTTTTTTACCTAAATAATGCTATTGACCAAACTAATTCCCATTATAATGCAGCATGCTCCTTCTAAAATTCTGAAATTGTGTCGTTTATTGCATGATTCCATCCAGCTCTAAAGCAGACAGATATATTAATTTCACTGTTTGTTCTCTTATGGTCTCCGTTACATTATATCATTTGGAGTAATTTCCCTTCATTGATGAGCTGAACATATGTGATCATGTAAGACTATTAAGTTCTCTCATGATGCAATGAGGTCAAATCATGACTTTTGCGGACCAGTTTAAATTTTAAAGTGCACTGTTCTCAGATTATTTTTTGGTAACTATTACCTCACTTTAGAGGCAACTCACTTTGTGGGAGTCAGGACTCGAACCCTGGTGGTAGGCGGGATATACTAGGCTATCGATCAATTAGGCCAACTCACTTACTCGTACTATCTTTAGATTGAAGAGTTAAAAGTGCACTATCTGCAGAATGAGTTGTTAGAGAGGACTTGGCTAACCTATTATCTTCAACATTACGAAATTATGTTACTTAAAATCCTTTCCGCCACAGAATTAAGATTTCTGTTGCTTTGTATACGACATCGAGTTTAGGGAAATATACATTTTAAATAGCAAAAAACTTCGATTTTCATACTAATGTGATGTCCTTTAGGTTTCAAGCGACCTGTTATTTCCATGTCATGTGTAAATTCGTTTAGGTACATTTTGTTTTTTATGGGTGTCTACTAGTGTAGGAAAGCAAGTATGAAGAAGAATATTTAGAGTATTATTATTTGATGATGATTATACAGTACATACATATGTGGTTTATATACAAATGGCTAGCTCCAGAATAGGAGTTAATTATGTTAGCTTTATATCAGATCCCATAATTCCGGGATTGACATAATTCTGTGAATATAAGCTGTCACACCTATTTCCTAAAACAACTAAATGAACATGTGTAAAATGTTTAAATCATGTTTTCCACACTCCCCCTCAAGCTGACGAATATGTATTTTCCATTCCCAGCTTGGAAATTGAATTATGAAACAATGGGCTGCTTAAGCCCTTGGTAAGCACATCTGCGAGTTGCTCGTGTGTAGACACATAAGGTGTACATATCAAACCACTATTCAAGTTTTCTTTAATGAAGTGTGTCAATCTCGATGTGTTTTGTTCGATCATGTTGTACATGCTGATTGCTGACTTGTTGTCACAGTACAATCTCATTGGACCATCCAACTTAATCTTCAAGTCGCTTAAAATGACCCTCAGCCAAAGCAGCTCACACACACCCTGAGTCATTGCGCGAAATTCTGCTTCTGCACTAGACCGTGCTACCACGCTTTGCTTCGTACTTCTCCATGTTACGAGATTCCCACCAAACAAGGTACAATAGCCTGAAGTTGACCTCCTGTCTACCACCGAACCAGCATAGTCTGCATCTGTATATGCCTCGAGTAATAAACCCCCACTTCTTTTGAACAAAATTCCTTTTCCTTGTGTGCCTTTAAGATATTGCAATACTCGGTTAGCTGCCTGCATATGAACCTCCTTTGGATTGTGCATAAATTGACTAATCACACTCACAGCATAGGCATGTCTGGTCCTGTATGAGACAAATAAATGAGTTTTCCCACCAAGCGTTGGTACATTTCTCTATTCACCGGAGTATCTTCTCCAGTATCTCCTAGTCGATGATTGGGATCTATCAGAGTGCTTACAGTCTTGCAAGCTAGCTTGCCTGTTGCTTTTAAAATATCGGTAACATACTTTTGTTGAGAGATAAATATATCATGACTAGAGTGAGCCACTTCAATTCCCAAAAAATATTTCAATCTCCCTAACGCCTTGATCTCGAACTCCTTGGTCAAGCATTTGCCTATAGACTCTCTCATTATCATCATTTCCAGTCACTACAATATCGTCAACGTACATTAATAGAGCCGTGACTCCCCCTGAAGGAGAATGCTTAATAAACAAGGTGTGATCTCCCTGACTTTGTCTATAACCGATTGTTATCATAACTCTCGCAAATCGTCCAAACCATGCTCGTGGAGACTGTTTTAGACCATACAAGGCTTTTTTTTACACAGTATGAGTGGCAAGTTTATTCCCATACCCTGATGGAACTTTCATATAAATTTCTTCCTCTAGTTCTCCATGCAAAAACGCATTCTTGACATCGAACTGTTGTAAGTCCCAACCAAAGTTAGCTGCTAAAGATAACAAAATTCTGACCGTATTCATTTTTGCAATCGGTGCAAAGGTCTCCAAGTAATCGATCCCGTAGGTTTGTGTATAACCCTTGGCAACTAATCTCGCTTTATATCTCTCAATTGATCCATCTGCTATATACTTTACTGTATAAACCCATCTACAACCCACCGCCTTTTTTTCTATTGGCAACTTAACCAACTCCCAAGTCTTGTTTTTCTCCAATGCTTCCATTTCTATATTCATGGCGTGTTTCCATTTCTCATTTGATAAAGTTTCGGATAAAGTACGAGGGATAGTAATTGTATTTAGGCTAACAGGAAAGGTTTTATGAGATTTTGAATTTTTTTGAATGACATAAAATGTGAAAGAGGATACAAGGGTCGCTTTGTGCATTCTCTAGTTCCTTTTCTTTTGGCAATGGGAATATTTTGTTCGTTAGTGTAAATGACCTGATCATCACTACTAACAAAAGATTCAATCTCAGGTTGTAACAAAGGTTCGTCAATTGTTATCTCATTTTCAAGATTTGGATTGAACTCATGGGTCTGCACAGAGTCGGGAACAATTTTCTTCTTCCTTGAATACACTTTGGCATATCCCGCATCATCGGGAGCTGGAGTTTGATATTCTAAAGAATTATTATTTTCTGAAGTGTTTTCTTGCACAGGACATGTCAATGAAGGAGAGGAAACTGGTTGGATACTTGGGCTTGGAAGTGGAAACGACTCCGAGGCTGGTTTGGGATTAGAGTTTGAGGATGGAAATGAGGACGACGACAGTAAATCAAGAAAAAAATCTCGACCGTTATCTTCATTTACAGAATTCTCCTCCTGAAGATGAGGTGTTGAGAAATAAGACTCTTTTTCATTGAATGTAACATCAATTGAATCCAAAATATTTTTGGATGAAGGATGATAATACTTATACCCTTTTTGAGTTGAAGAGTAGCCCACAAAGACACATTTTAAAGGCCTCGGATCCAACTTTCCCCTATTTTGACTATGCACATGCACAAAAGAGATGCATCCGAATATTCTAGGGACAAGTTCATTTGATATTTTTAGGTCCGGATAAAAAGAAGATAGTATTTTCATTGGACTTTTGAAACCTAGAATTCTAGAGGGCAAACAATTTATAAGATGTATAGCTGTAAGCACTGCTTCTCCCCAAAATTGTTTCGGTACACTATTTTGGAACATAAAAGCTCGAGCTGACTCAAGAATATGACGATTTTTTCTCTCCGCTACCCCATTTTGTGGGGTATTTACGCAAGACGACCCGTGTACTATACCTTGTTTTTGAAAAAAAGGAGTCAAGACCTAATTAAAATAATCTCTACCATTATCAGATAGAAACCTTTTGATTTTAATTCCAAATTGGTTTTTGACCATATAGTAAAAATTTGGTAGAACATTACTGATGTGCATCATGTTGTGTTAGATTCAGATGCTAAGCTAAATATTCCCCATATGGGTCCGGTTACTCGTTCAAAATCTAAGAAGCTCGAAGTAGGTAATGAGCTGCTAATGACAAAGGAAATAGCTCATTTAATAGCTTTGAACAACAGCTTTACCAATACGTCGAATCTTGGCTATTTCGAGAAGCATAATAATTCGATCCATGAATCTACACATTCATTGATTCTAAGTGGTCAAAGTCATTAATTAATATTATAGATAAGTGTAAAGGGTTTCTATGCATGTATCTAACTAGATTCATGTAATCTAAGTTGTTGATCTTATCCTATCTTAAGTATGACATTTTTGGCTCTATATAAAGCCACATGTATCAAGTTATAAGATATCTAGAGTGATATAAAGAATTAAGCTTTTTGCTTGTTTATCCTTTTCTCTTATCTTGCAATTTGTGGAATTCAGATTGTTAGTGGCGAGTTAAACCCCGATTCTTATCACTCCCCTTCTTCTCTCTCCGGAGTGTGGTGAATCATCCTAACGGAACTTGTTTGTGGCGCCTTTGGGCTTATCAAGCTTGTTTCATTAGAACCCCAACCCATCTTGTTTGTGGCGCCTACGGCTTATCAAACACGAAGAGTTGGTTTCTCTCTTGAGTTCTCCTAAAATTCAGCGACTTACCGACATCTTAGCATCCCGGGCACATCATATTGGTATCAGAGCAAGGATGTCGACCAAGTCGCACCAGTCCGACGAAAATGTAGCTCGAATTCCAAGAGGCATGACGCTCGACCAAGCCAAAATCTATCGGCTTGAGCGCTAAATCGAGGCCATGCAAGCGGAGATGGCGGAGATGCGTCTCCAAAACCAACAACCACAACCACTACCATATGAGCAAGATGATCGTAGTCACCAAGGTCATACCGGTGACTTTAGTGAATATGCCGAAGAAGAATATGAAGGGGTACCAAGACGTCAACAAAGGTGTTATGACAATCCCGGTCGTAACGTGAACATCAAAATGCCTCCATTCAAGGGTAATAGCTCGCCCGAAGATTACCTCGAATGGGAGCAGTGTGTTGAAAAACTCTTTGAATTCTACGATGTACCCGAGGAGAGGAAAGTTCGCTTGGTCGCACTTGAGTTCACTGAATATGCTCATTTGTGGTGGGAGAATTTGAAAGGGCAGAGGCGTCGGGATGGAGAGGAGGAAGTCCGAGGTTTGAGGATCATGAAACGGCTTATGCAAAGTCGTTTCGTACCGGAGTACTACCGCCAAGAGTTGTACCTACATTTACAATCTCTTCGGCAAGGAGCTATGAGCGTAGAGGAGTATGTTAAGAATTTCGAAACTGCGAAGATGAGGTGTAACCTTCAAGAGCCGCAAGAGCAGACCATCGCTCGGTTCTTACGGTGTCTCAATGATGATATAGCGGATACAGTGGAGTTGCAACCATTTGTTTTCTTGGAGGACGTGATTAAATTGGCGTTGAAAGTGGAGCGGCAAAGAAAACGATAGGTCACCACCCGGCCATACTCCTCCCGGCCAAGTGGTGGAAAATACACAAACGACGCTATGACTGAAGGGAAGACTGTCCCGACCACCAACCGTGTCGGACGGGTTGACATGGGAAAAGGACCCATGGCTGCACCAAAAAAAATGAGGTTTCAAGACCTAACCCGAGGCATCGGGACTTGAAATGCTTTCGTTGTCAAGGACATGGTCATATCGCTTCGGAATGTCCAAATCGGAAAGTTATGATTATCCGAGAATCTGAAATTGAGAGCGAAGAAGAAGTCGAGGAGGAAGTTCAAAAGTACGATGAGGATTCTTTAGATGTGGCTGAAGATGGAGAGGTCCTCGTTGTTCGGCGTGTTCTTAACGTACAGCCCGTCACTACCGATGAACAACGAGATAACATATTTCACACTCGATGCAAAGTGAGTGAAAATGTGTGCGGAGTTATCATCGATGGAGGGAGTTGTACAAACGTGGCATCCACTACGCTGGTGGAGAAATTGGGATTGGCTATGATGAAGCATCCTAGCCCGTACAAACTGCGTTGGCTTAACGAGGTGGGTGATATTCGGGTCTCCGAGCAAGTAAAGGTTCCTTTCACTATTGGCCGATACACATACGAAGTTCTTTGTGACGTACCTATGAGTGCTAGTCATTTACTCTTAGGCCGGCCATGGCAGTATGACCGGAGGGTGATTCATGACGGGTTCAAAAATACTTATTCATTTGAAAAGAATGGGAGGAAGCATACTCTTGCGCCACTTACACCGGCGCAAATTCAAAATGATATTTTAGGCAAGACGAAGCGAGAAAATCTGGTTGTTAGTCGCAGAGAAGTCGAGCGAGCCTTGAGTACCAAGGATCAGATTTTTGTGTTGCTCATGCGGGAAATTATGCTTACCGACAAGTCCTCACTCCCACCGCAAGTTGTAAAACTTTTGGAGGAATTCGAGGATGTGTTTCCCGAGGAATTACCACCTGGTTTGCCACCGATTCGGGGAATCGAACATCAAATCGATCTCATTCCCGGTGCTGTTTTACCTAACCGACCAGCCTATCGTTGTAATCCCGAGGAAGCCAAAGAACTGCATCGCCAAGTGTCAGAGTTGATAGAGCGTGGGTACGTTCGGGAATCGATGAGTCCTTGTTCGGTTTCGGCATTACTCGTACCGAAGAAGGATGGTAGCATGCGTATGTGTGTTGATAGTCGGGCTATCAACAAAATTACTGTAAAATATCGCTATCCAATACCACGCCTTGATGATATGCTCGACGAATTGCATGGTTCAATATATTTTTCAAAAGTTGATCTTAAGAGTGGATACCATCAAATCCGTTTGAAAGAAGGTGACGAGTGGAAGACCGCTTTCAAAACGAAGCAAGGGTTGTTTGAATGGCTGGTTATGCCATTCGGTTTGTCAAATGCACCGAGCACCTTTATGCGTTTGATGAATCATGCCTTACGTAAGTTTATTGGGCAGTTTGTTGTTGTTTATTTCGACGACATACTTATCTATAGCAAGTCCTTTGCCGACCATTTGGAGCATCTACGACTGGTCCTCGACGTTCTACGTCGAGAAAAGCTTTTTGGGAATTTGAAGAAATCTGACTTTTGCCAAGACCGAGTCGTCTTTCTCGGTTTTGTGGTTTCAGAAAGGGGTGTTGAAGTTGATGAGGAGAAAGTAAAAGCAATCAAGGAATGGCCTGAGCAGACTAGTGTTTCGGAGGTTCGAAGTTTTCATGGATTAGCATCATTTTATAGACGTTTTGTGAAAAACTTTAGCACTTTGTTAGCCCCTCTAACTGAGTGTACTAAAGTTAATGGTGCGTTTAAATTTGATAAGGCTGCTCATAAGCGTTTTGAGATAGTAAAGGAGAAATTATGCTTGGCTCCAATTTTGGCTCTGCCCAACTTTTCAAAAACTTTCGAAATCGAGTGTGATGCATCCGGGGTAGGCATAGGGGCTGTCCTTATACAAGACAAGCGACCAATTGCTTATTTCAGTGAAAAGTTGGGTGGCTCTCGCCTCAACTATTCCACCTATGACAAGGAGTTCTATTCTTTGATACGAGCCTTGGAAGTGTGGCAACATTATTTACTTCCAAAGGAATTTGTAATACACCGATCACGAGTCTTTAAAGTATTTGAAAGGACAAGCCAAACTGAACCGAAGACATGCGAAATGGGTCGAGTTTATGGAAATATTTCCATATGTTATCAAATTAAAGAAAGGGAATTCGAATGTTGTTGCTGATGCTCTTTCTCGAAGACATGCTCTTATATCAATGATGAGTGCGAACTTGCTTGGGTTCGAACTCATCAAGGATCAATACTCAGAAGATTCAAATTTGTCCTCTATCTATTTGGCATGTGAGAAAGAGGCCGTGAATGGGTTCTATCGCCACGAGGGATATCTCTTTCGAATGGGAAAGCATGTAATTCCGAATTGTTCGGTTCGGCAATTGTTAGTTCGAGAGGCTCATAGTGGTGGTCTGGCAGGACACTTTGGGGAAAAGAAGACTTTGGAAATGGTCAAAGAATATTTTTATTGGCCTGCTATGATTAAAGATGTACATCGGGTTGTTGAGAAATGTGTAGTTTGTAAAAAGTTCAAGAGCAAAGAAGCAAATCAAGGGTTATACATGCCATTACCCGTACCGAATCAACCTTGGGTTGATGTATGGATTTCGTATTGGGATTACCAAAAACACAGCCGGGTATGGATTCGATCTTTGTGGTAGTCGATCGTTTTTCAAAAATGGCTCATTTCATCCCGTGTCACAAGACGGACGATGCATCACATATTGTGGACTTGTTCTTTCGAGAAGTTGTGAAACTACATGGTATTCCGAAAACAATCGTGTCGGATCGAGATGTCAAGTTCTTGAGTTACTTTTGGAAGACGTTGTGGAAGAAATTGGGTACTAAACTTCTATTTAGTACAACGTGTCATCCGCAAACCGATGGACAGACCGAGGTAGTAAACCAAACTTTGTCTACTTTACTTCGAAGTCTTATTGGTAAAAATCTGAAATCATGGGATGGGGTCTAGCAATGGCCGAGTTTGCTTATAATCGTAGTGTGCATAGGGTTACGAAACTCAGCCCTTTTGAGATTGTTTATGGTTTTAATCCTATTACACCTTTGGATTTATCCCCGTTACCTATCAGCGAGAGGGTTAGTACAGATGGAGAAAAGAAAGCCGAGTTGGTTAAAGAGATACATAAGAAGGTAAAAGAACGGATTGAGAAACAAAATGAAATCAATGAGCGAGTGACGAATAAAAGTCGAAAACGGGTTGCTTTCGAACCAAGCGATCTAGTTTGGGTGCATTTGAAGAAAGAGCGGTTTCCAAACCTACGGAAATCAAAGCTTATGCCAAGGGCCGATGGTCCTTTTCGGATATTGACTAAAGTCAACGATAACGCATATAAGATTGAACTACCTGAAGGATACCAAGGATCAAACACTTTCAATGTTCGGGATTTGACTCCATACATTGAAGACAATGAAAATATGGATTTGAGGGCAAATCCTAATCAACCCGGAGGAGATGATGTGCATCATGTTGTGTTAGATTCAGATGCTAAGCTAAATATTCCCCATATGGGTCCGGTTACTCGTTCAAAATCTAAGAAGCTCGAAATAGGTAATGAGCTGCTAATGACAAAGGAAATAGCTCATTTAATAGCTTTGAACAACAGCTTTACCAATACGTCGAATCTTGGCTATTTCGAGAAACGCAATAATCCGATCCATGAATCTACACATTCATTGATTCTAAGTGGTCAAAGTCGTTAATTAATATTATAGATAAGTGTAAAGGGTTTCTATGCATGTATCTAACTAGATTCATGTAATCTAAGTTGTTAATGTTATCCTATCTTAAGTATGACATTTTTGGTTCTATATAAAGCCACATGTATCAAGTTATAAGATATATAGAATTAAGCTTTTTGCTTGTTTATCCTTTTCTCTTATCTTGCAATTTGTGGAATTCAGATTGTTAGTGGCGAGTTAAACCCCGATTCTTATCACTCCCCTTCTTCTCTCTCCGGAGTGTGGTGAATCATCCTAACGGAACTTGTTTGTGGCGCCTCTGGGTTTATCAAGCTTGTTTCATTAGAACCCCAACCCATCTTGTTTGTGGCATCTACGGCTTATCAAACACGAAGAGTTGGTTTCTCTCTTGAGTTCTCCTAAAATTCAGCGACTTACCGACATCTTAGCATCCCGGGCACATCATATAGTAAAAATTTGGTAGAACATTACTAACATCAGATTTATTTTTAAGCAGAAAAATCCAAGTTACACGAGTACAATCATCAATAAATGACACAAACCATCGCGCTCCAGAAACATTAGGATTACTAAGACCCCAAATATCACTATGAACAAGGTAAAAAAGGAACTGAACTTTTTTTTATTACTAATAGGAAATGGAATACGTTTGTGTTTAGCAAATTCACACTTCACAATGAAAATTCTCGACTTTGAAATCTTTGAATAGAGAAGGGAACAAAATTTGAATAGTTCTAAAAGATGGATGTCCAAATCGACAATGGTGAAGCCAAATTTTTTCTTTATTAGACGAAAGACATTCAGAAGCAAAGGAATGCGATAAAGTGTTTTTAATGATGCTTGAACTGCCAAGCGTTTCGAGGAAGTAGAGGACATCCCGTTCTCTAGCATGTCCAATCGTCTTCCCCGAATCCTTTTCCTGAAATACACAATGATTATCATAAAACACCACATTACAAAATAAATCTCGAGTGAACTTTTGAACCGAAAGTAGATAGCAGATAGTTTTGGAACATGGAGAACATTTTTCAGAACGATTGACGGGCTTAGTTTAATATCCCCACACCTACAACCATTAGCAGTGGCTATTTTTCTACTGCTCGGGCATGTCGAATATGTGCAAAAAAGGTTTGATGAGTGGGTCATATGGTCAGTAGCTCCTGAATCGAAGAGTCGGGAAGTACTTTGTCCGAGATACTTAATCCAAATGAGATGGGAAACTCACCTGCATATGCCAATGAACAAGTACCTGAAAATTTGTTGTCAAGACTGCCTATGAAAGAGCTCAACTTCTCTACCTCTTCATGATTCAGACTAACCGGTTCGACTAACGGTGCATTGTTTTGATTAATTGCAGCTAAATGTGCCATGCCATTGTTCCTTGTATGCCCTCCTTTCTGTCCCCATTCTCGACTTGGAGGTTTGCCATGGAGTTTTCAACATCGCTCTTTAGTATGGCGTGTTTTCTTACAAAAAGTGCAATACAAGTTATCCTTATTGTTGCGGTTGTGACTTCTCAGTTGATCAGTTCTCTCAACAATGATCGCGTGTTCCGCCTTCATTACTGAGTTCTTATTATCAATTGCCAACATAGCATAACTTTCCAAGCTCTATGGTTCGAGCATAACTCCTCTTCTGCTTTCTTCGCTACGAACCAACGCCTCCACTTCATTGAAGCAAGGGAGTTCTTGCTTGCCCAGTATTTGAATTCTCACTTGGTCAAGTTCCATGTTGAGTCCAACAAGAAAATTATAAATTCGATCTTGCTCGATGAACTTTTTCAAAACAACAGCGTCTTCGGAGCACTTCATTTTTATTTTCCTATACTGGTCAAGTTCTTGCCATAGGGATTTCAGTTGGTTAGCGTATTCGGTAACAGACTTATTGCCTTGTTTGGCAGCAAGAGTTTTCACCTTCACATCATATATTTGAGCTGCATCTTTGGCTTTAGAATAAAGTCTGTTGGATAGCATCCCAAATATCCTTTGCGGTACTCAAAAACATGCAAGTATCACTAATATCAGGAATCATCGAATTCCACAACCATGCCATAATCATCGCATCTTCTTAATCCCATGCTTCAAATCGAGGATCACCTGATTTCGGCCCTGTACTTGACTCATTTTCTCTTTTCCTTTAAGTGTGGTCCGAATAATCTGGGACCATTTCAGAAAGTTTTTTCCATCTAGTCTATATGAGCCCTGGATATTATGCAACTCTCCGGCTTGTTGGGGTCGAACAATTTCCTCTGATTGTGTTCCAGCGCTTATCATGTTTGTCTCCGTAGATTTTGTCATTCTTCAAATCTCAGTTTCAGCAATAAAGGCTGACAGAATCACCAACAATGAAGGTCGGCATGAGAAAAAAAATGTGCTCGTCGTCGAGACGAAACACTGAGAGAAATATATAAATGTATATATATACGCAGCAATGAAGGCTGAAGTAAAACAGAACAGCGATAAAGGCTGAAAGAAAATGAAACAGCAATGAAGGCCGTTGGATTTTTTTTTCCAGAAAAGAGCCTATAGCCCTGATACCATGTAGGAAAGAAAGTATGAAGAAGAATATTTAGAGTATTATTATTTGATGATGATTATACAGTACATACACATGTGGTTTATATACAAATGGCTAGCTTCAGAATAGGATTAATTATGCTAGCTTTATATCAGATCCCATAATTTCTGGGATTGACATAATTCTGTGATATAAGCTGTCACACCTATTTCTTAAAATAACTAAATGAACATGTGTAAAATGTTTAAATCATGTTTTCCACAATTAGTATTAATCTTGTAATCCAATTTAAAACGGGAGGGTGGAATGGAAAGATAAGTGAAGAGTGTGGTTTTCTTTATACTGAACACTGACTGCGAAACTTGTATATCCTTGGAAGCTTTTTTTGTTTTCTTTCAATCATTAGTTTTCGAGTTTGAGATTTGAGCTTGAAACCAAATTCCATATTAACTCTGTAGCATACGTGCTTACTTGAAGGAGGTGTTTGCACGTAAACTTACTGGAAATTTTTGTTTTTTTTGGCACACAGATATAATTAACAAGTTGTGTTTGCATCTGGTTTAACTTTAACTCCATCTTTTATGATGTCTTGTCAAGTCAATTATCAATTTGTGTAGTGTATAATAATTTCTTTTTTTATCTTTACAAAAAGACAGATAAGTCTATGATTATTAATTCCCCCTGGTTTATCCATGGCTGAGTTGGAATATTGTGATAAGAGTCCCATGTTAGTTACAACTCCACGATAGGAAAGGTATACAACTTGGTTAGAGCTCATCATCGGTAAACAACTTGCAAAGAATGGTTGAGAAACCAATCTGGACATGATTTTTTCAGTTGCAATGCATGTGCTAGATTCCTGCTTATGATTAATGGGTAATTATCACTTTGACTTTCTATTTTAACTGTGGTACATATATGTATAGAGCAGAGTTGGACCAGTGGAATGGCTGAAGCCGTACACTGATGAGACTATTATCGAGCTGGGGAAGAAAGGAGTACAAAGACTCTTAGCCGTTCCAATAAGGTACTTCTGTTGGAATTTTATAATTTGTTTAAAATGTTCTAGCCTCTGTTTCATCTGCATTATTGATTTTTTTATATGCGAACCTGTTGCTGCCTATGCAGCTTTGTGAGTGAGCATATTGAAACTTTAGAGGAAATTGACGTTGAGTACAAGGAATTAGCTCTAGAAAACGGTATAAAGCAATGGGGTAGAGTACCAGCCCTTGGTTGTGAACCTACCTTCATATCCGATTTAGCCGATGCTGTGATTGAAAGTCTTCCATATGTTGGGGCAATGGCAGTCTCCAATCTTGAGGCTCGACAGGTCTGATCCCGAATTTTGAATTCAAAATTATTTGATTATAAATGTGCGACATATTTAACAAACATAGAAACTACCAACTTAAGATAATGGTTATTATGCCCCGACACTTAAACCTCTAACAGTTAATGTTTTCAGATTAGACACTACATCGTAAGCAGGTAGAAGAGGAGTTAATTTCCTAGGTAGTATTTATACATTAAATATTCCTATTTTATTGACAGATGCAAATGCACTCGTTAGTTCAGCAACTTGGCACCCACATGGACATGTATATATCCAAGGCATATATTCTAGAAAATAGTAACTTAAAACACAATGGTTCGTCAAGTCGTTTTAATTAAGCTACGGATTACTTATTTAAAAAAAATTTAAGATGTGAAACCAGTATATTGGATATTTTAGTTTGCAAAAACCTGGAAAAGGGCAAAAGTCGAAGTTGATAATTGTAGTAAGCCTTGGATAAAGCCTATGATGGGTTGTCCAGAAACTTAATCTTGGAGGATATATGTTGTTTCGAAATGAGTCCATGATACAGTATATCTGTAATGAAGTGATAAGAAAGTGAGATCTGCCTATCGGAAATGTGTAGTTACCGGGAGAAGCAAAACATAATCAGATTACTGTTTTCTTGTATATTTTTACGCCCCACATCGTCAAATTATATTTGGGTGATTT
Organism: Primula veris; assembly: GCA_963682055.1. Lineage (NCBI taxonomy): Eukaryota > Viridiplantae > Streptophyta > Magnoliopsida > Ericales > Primulaceae > Primula > Primula veris. The sequence continues at coordinate 15,823,578 of OY821747.1, read as the reverse complement.
TGTTTGTGACATAAAATAAGGTATATATATATAGCTAAGATGAAATGATGAGGTACATTAGGCGCATGATTAACTAGAAATGATAGCATTAGAAATCGGACCAAATTGGTTTATCAAATGATTCTCTTTAATGCAGTCATTAGTTCCTCTTGGGAGTGTAGAAGAGCTATTAGCTACATACGATTCACAACGGAGAGAGCTTCCAGCGCCTGTGACTATGTGGGAATGGGGTTGGACAAAAAGTGCGGAAACTTGGAATGGAAGAGCTGCTATGTTGGCAGTGGTCGTTTTACTTGTCTTAGAAGTCACCACTGGCCAAGGCTTCCTCCACGAGTTGGGTGTCTTGCCCTTGGCTCGGTGAAAGATTCTCTGCCTCCCTCTCTCTCCTCCTGCAAATGCTCTTTTTTTTTTTTTTATATAAAATATAGTTCCGTCAGAGAATATCAAAAGATGAGTTTATAAATTTAACTAAAATCATTTAGGTCTGTCGAAAGATCGGTACTTCATTCATCTGGAACACCTATACTACAGTGTATTGATGAATGGATGAAGTTTAATATATTATTACCGAATTCCAGTTTTGTATATGTTGCTCATTTTGTATCTTCAGGAGATGTAATGTAGCCTATATCATGTAAACTGAAATCCTCGCCTTACATGGATTCATCTCCGCAGTTGTAAACACCGTGGAAATGAGTCGTCGCTAAGTTTACCTTTTTATAATTATTTTGAGTGTACTTTTGTGATCTTATTGTTAAATAGAATCATTCATTGGAGCTGGCTTTTGCAGAGCTTGCACTTTCTAGTGAAAATTATCGGCTGTATGATAATCTTATTACATGAATCACTTTCATAGGGACTTTCTGTCCAATTACATGTAGGTTAAGAATAACAAGTTCTTCATTAGCCAGAACAATTACCCACTGTAAAATCTATCTGACATCCTCCTTAACCAGTAGAGTGGATTTGAGGGTGTCAAATAAAAAAAGCTTTGACCTTGGTATTTAACCATTCCAAACTGAGTCTACATTTTTTTGCTCAGTGAGCCAGCCAATCTCTCTTCCGGTCTTAAATCAGATAAATAGATAATCAAGAACGTAACTTTTTACATGTGAAACTTCAAATTAAAAGCATATATAAGGCGCCGTTAGTGATAAAAACTGTGAATTAGATCACCCTAAGTTTGCCTCTTTTTCATTCATTCAATTGATTGTCTATTCTCTAAATTCACTCTCCTAAAAATGTGAATTTTGGGATTCTGGTCTCTGCTGGTTGAAAACGTGAGGAAGAATATAAGTGATACTTTAGTGTGCTACACTAAAAAAATGTATCCATGTTACAAGACTATTGATCATTTTCAATTTTGTGATATCCCTTTATATATAAAACCTGAAAATTGTAATTATAATTAAGAAGGGAGCATTTCTACGACCTGGTTTGTGGAATTTCATACATGCATGCTGCGTACATGTCACCATTCAACCGCTCCATTTAAGATAACTATGTATATTTTTATTTGAGTTTTTATTATGTTGTAAAATTTATTTTTAATTTATTAAATCCTAATTTGTCTAATATATAATAAAAATTAAAAAAATTAAATTAGGTATTGAAAATGTATCATCTAACCCTCTATTTTTTAATCTAATGCTAGTAAATGTGACTAGACATTTTACAGTCCAACTCAATGATTGCATAAAATGGGGACCCATTCATTATTGACAATTACTCTCGCTCTCTATAACCCCACTCCCACATCACACCGTCGCCACCACCTACCTCCGTCGCCGCTGTTCCGTCGTCTCTGTATAACCGCTGCACCATCGACTCTGTCGGTGTCATCCCTTTCTCTCGCTCCCTCGATACCTCTTTCCTTGTGCCCGGTCTTTCTCTCCTTTCATCCCCCTCTCCGTCGATCTCCACGTCCCTCAGTATCCTTTATGGCTCTCTGCCCTGATCTCTATCTCATTTTCTCTCTCACCCTAAATCTTTCTCTACCCCCGGTCTCTCTTTTTATTTTGTTCGCTCACGTTCTATCGTTCGATCTCTTGTTCTATCTCTCACCCACAAACGTAGTTTGTCCTGTTTTCGGCGCCAACGCCATCAACAGTGAGGGCGGCGAGGCGTATAGCCTGAAATCCTAGTAATGGTTTCTTGGAACATAAATGGCGATGGGAGGTTTTTGTCAATTTAATAAAATTCATTTTTTATTAATTTGTCTATGAAACACTACAATGAAATACATGTCCATAAGTCTATCATAGCACACAATTGAAATTTAATACTCCACCAGTTCAATCAATATTCTATTTTGTAACGTCTCTATTAATAGTTGATCATTTTCAACAAACTACTCTTCTTACACTAGTGATTCTACCCTTTGCATTTCAAAAATAAAAAGTTTTGATACAACATATTTTGTATATTTGTGGGTATCATTGTAACTTCACACAAGAATTTTCACATACTCTTAGACCATTTATAAAACCGTAGACCGTTTTTAAATGATCATAGATTGTTCTTAAATGACCATAGACTATTTTTAGAAACAATCGCCGGCATGAGTGAGGCTCTTTAGTTTAGGACATTGTCTAGTGTATTTTTGCCTAATAAATTGTTTTAAAATTATTCAAAATGTTTTTTTTAGTGTTTTCAAATTTTTTTAATGATTTCTAAAGTTTTTTTTTTGGTACTTTCAAGTTTTTGTTAACTTTTCGCCTTTTTCCTACTCTTTTTATAGTTAGTTATTCTTGTTTTTTGGATTTTTTCAAGTTTTTTTTATTAATCTATAATTTTAATTGGTTTTTCGGGATACTTTTTTACTTTTCACCTTTTTTTTAGTTTTCTTTTTGCTTTTTTGTAATTTGTTCAGACTTTTCTAAATTTCTAATATTTTTACAAGTTTGTTTCCTGGACGTTTCTTGTTTTTTTAGTTATTTTCGTTAATTATGTGTAATTGATCTAAAACTTAAATAGTATGAGAGGGAATGAATTAATACAGTTTCAAAAGTGGTACTTTGTGGACCTTAAAATACGTTTTAGAGAGTGATTGATTCTTGTTTTCTTTAATTAATGACAATTCTGCGTTGTTAGGATTTCTCTCCATTATTTTTCAGATTTTACTCCGTGTACCTCACAAAAGAAGAAACTCTAGGTGCGTCGATTGTTTTGCAACCGGTCAATTTGTTAATATGCGTAAGGGGAAAAGTGAATCAAAAGAGTGATTTTTTATGTCTCACTTTATTGATGGATGCATGTATTTATAGGTAATTATTTAAGGTCAAATCTTTTAACGATGAATAAATGAAATCTTATAACATACTCTATCTTCCCTTTCATTGTCATTTACGAAACTGCGTGCAAATTTGAATGGAAAACAACTCGTGCCTATATTACTGAAACGCAAATTTTCAATAGTTAATCATATATCTCAGCTGTTAATCTATGTAATTAGCTTTTGATAATTTTATTTAGTATTTTTTATACAAGTTTTTGATCGATAAAAATTGCATGTATTTTTATATTAGACAATTAAATAAGAACACTATCATATAAGATAATTGATATATACTAAAAAGATCTAACACTAATCCATATATGCACATACATATATACAACCCTATATGTCTGCTATGTGACTTTCCCACCCCTCGGGACAGGAGGCGATTTTCCCTGTGTTGTGGCTAAGGCTGTCAATCTTAACCAACCCAACCTAACGACTTTCGGGTAAGTTGGTTTCGCTTCTTGAGGTTCTAACTCCATTTGCTGGTCAGGTCAGTTGTTGGGAGGATTATTTACTAACCATACCCGAACCATAACTACATGTAAGGCCGGTTTTGCAGTTTTTGGTTTTGGATATACCCGCACAATGAAATGATGTAGTTACTCACTTTTTTGGGAAAGAATCACAAGAAGTATCTCTATTGCTTAGGTCCAATTTCAAGAGGTTCAATCCAATCCGCCACTGCTTTTTATCATGCTTTTTATCATTAACTACTCCAAATTTGTTGTTCAAAGTTTTAGGACGGGAAGAAAAAGAAGATATGCAAGTGAATATATCTTGTTCACCGTTGTTAGGACTATTTTGTAAGACCAAATAAACTATTTGTGTTGTTATTGACAAATAATACTTAGTAATTGTCATTTACCTATTTGTTTTACTAATATATTGGTGAGTAGGTGTAAACAGATTGAATAGCCTTCCGTTGCAACTGACAAATGCAACTAGAGTGCTATGCCAAATACGCATGCGATTCTATTATGAGAGATTCAGTAAATGAAGAAAAGATATTTTCAGAGCTATTTTAAACGTGGGATATATTGAATATAAGAAGTGTATCAAGATTAAATATTGCGTAGGAAGATAAAGAAGCAAACCAAGAAGTCAAAGATAATATCAAGAAAAGATTTGTTATATATGGAAACTGCATCATCTTAATTGATCATGAGTGAAACTGTTCGTAAGCGTGATTAGGGCTGGGTCCGGTCCGGTCCGGTTCGGTTTTTGGTAAAACCGAAACCGAAACCGAGCATATTTTTCGGTTCGGTTTTTTCGGTTTCGGTCTTTTTATTTTTTGGACCGAACCGGACCGGTTTTTTCGGTCCAGTTTCGGTTTTATTTCGGTTTTATTTTTGATTTTTCGGTCTTTTTCGGTTCGGTTTTACTGAAAACCGAAACCGACCCAAAAATTTTTCGGTTTTTCGGTTTTTCTCGTTTTTCGCTCAGCCCTAAGCGTGATATGTAAAGACATTGAGTTGCAACTTGGAAACTTACGTATTCATAACTTAGGTTTATCATTCATAGAAAGAATACGATTTATGGTGAGAGAATATTAATGGTGGTATGCCATTAGATTTATACCTGATAGTTGAGATGTAAGAGTAGTGTGAGATATGCATAAACGGATAGAGAGTCATATTTTTGTAAGTCTCCGGTTAAACATTGTAAGTTTTTCAATATTATTAATCTGGGTAATGACCTAGAGAAGTAGACCATCTTAGAGTATTAGGCCGTGTATTTTATCTAATCCCTTTGTCGAAACATCATATGCTTATTAGGCCGTGTATATTCACGCATGGCTCGGTGCACCCAAGGCTTTAAAGAGACTGCAGATAAAAAAGAAACAATTTTAAGAGTTCATAAAAAAAAAAGGGTAGTATAATACATGTTGTGAATGTGAAGAGCTATTGTATGAGATTTTGAGTAGCCTTGTTAATATATGTTTGACAACATGTCACATAAGTTCCACACTGCAACACCAAAGCATGCAGTACAAGAGATTAAAGTTCATGTAACTTTATTTTGAATATAAACAAGACTATCCCCACAGTGGCAACATTATCGATATAAGAAAAGGTTGCATAAATTTTATTAAGCATTTGACAGTTAACATTAGCTACCATTGAAAAACTAATGTCAGCAATATATATACCTTGCTACTTCTAGAGCACTGAGAGGGCACAATCCAGCAAGTCTCCTCTGGGTGTAGCTCATATTCGATTTTCCAATGAGGAATTAAGAGTTACATTATCTCTCTTTATCTATAATCGCATCATATTCAGCTCATATTTTTTTATTATATTTTTATGTAAACTTTCTAGATTAGGATACCCTCGTTCTAGCTTTTAAGCCTGACTTGTTCTTTTCCTTTTTTTATCTTTTGAATCCAGCTTCAATACAATCATGTTCTAGTTTAGCTTCTTTTTTGAGAATTTTATTTTAATTAAGTAATTAAAATCAATTTTGACCATTAAAAATAAACTAAATGGAGGGTTAAGATGAATGTGTAATTATACTGTTTTTTTTATGCGTATATAGATGATCCTCTATATATATATATAGTATTTTAATTGATATAAGAGATTCACACCAGACCCTATTTGGTGTGAATCATGTACTCTAAAAACTATACATCTAATGAAAGAAGGAGCTTCTTGTAACAAGCCACCATTGCTAGGAGAACCAACAACTATGGACTCTGAAAGATTAGAATGAGAGCATTCATCAGGCAACTGGATGAGGAAGTATGGAACATGATGCAAAATGGATTGGTAAAACCAGTTGTAACTGATGCAGAAGGAAAGAAGAAATTAGTTGCTGAATCAAAATGGTCTTCTGATAAAAAAAAAAAGAAGGCTATTGGAGGCTCCAAGGCAGTGAATGCAATCTTCAATGCGGTAATAGTAAAAACTCATATTCTAATTTCCCAATGCACTAGAAGTAAAATGACTAGGCCATAAAATGATAGTTTTTATTGGTTAAAACAGTATTAATTAGAGTAGTTTCATTGCTATTTCAGCCTCTTTAGGCCATATTTAGTGTTTTTTCGCCTTTTCCCGTTTTACTTGTACATTTCTATATTTTGGAAAGTTGAAACACACAATTATGTATTCATTTTTCGAGAGCCCATTTGGAAGCTCTAAACCTCTCCCTTCTCTCTAAAATATTCTTACTTTTACATATATTTTGGGATATTTTGTCGAATTCAATAACTACCGCTTGAAAGATAAGTTCTTTTATGAACTTTGTTATCATTTTTATTACTTTTGCTGATTTTTCTTATCTATTTGACTATTCTTTTAATTAGTACTCGTTTATATATTTTTGCATGTTTAGGAATTGATACCTCTTCAATTGCATAATATAAATTGATAGGAAAATTCCTTAATCCAACACAGCTATAATTTGCTAGATCTAAACTTGTTAGGATTGACGCACCCTTTCATATTATTTAGTGAATTGGCTTAGTTAGTAAAAATATATTGGTGAATTATTTGAGAAAGAGAGATTTAAAACCCAAAATCTAGGATTTATAATAACTAGTATTGAACTTCGTTGGTTCTCCTTGGAACGAACCCGTACTACCGAGATTTATATTGCAATTTCACTTGTACTCTTGCGAGGTCTTCTTGCGTGTAAAAATAACACACCTGGGGGGCAGTCATAAAGAATCTTGGGATAGCTTAGTAGTTACATTTGAAGGAACCAAAAATGTCAAGGCTTCTAAATTGCAACATTTAACCACTAAGTTTGAGAATCTTAAGATGAAAAACATGAAAAGATAGAATATGTGAAAGATTAGACAACGAAATGATAGCTTTCATAGGATAAAATGACACATATTAGCGTAGTTTCGTTGACATTTCGGTTTGTTTAAGCCATATTTTGTGTTTTTCTGCATTTATCCGGTTTATTTGCAATGTTTTGCATTTTTGCAGGAAAAAGTATGGAATTAGCAGAAAAACGAGATAAGGACGCAAGATGACTCAATGGAAGGACCAAAAGAGAAGATTTTGAAAGTTGAAGGGTCTGAAAAGAGCTCCCAACAAGTTGGAAAACGGAATCAATTGAAGATAAAAAGAAAATAACATTCTGGAACACTGACTTGACCGGTCAGGCTGCGACAGATTTTAAAGTTTTAAAATGATAAAGTTTGTTAAGGTTTTGGGATGATATAAATACATCTCTACAACCCCATTTTTTATTCATTCATAATGTAAATTTCAAAATATATATAGAGAGAGAGTGAGATTAGTATAATTGTTTTATAATTAAAACAATGGAAGTTCCGATAATTGCAAATTAAGTTATGTTTTTTTGTGATATTTGTCGTTCTCTTTATCTTTATTTTGTTGTTCTCGAATCCTAGGTACCTAGCTTTTTATTTATAAGTTGATGAATAAGCTAGCCTAGTTAAAAAAGTAAAAAAGTTAAACTTAGATCCATTGTTCGTAATTATAACGCTAAAAATAAGAAAAATAAGAATTCATGGTCATGCTCGAGTAAATAACAACAATTTATGGTACAAAAACCATAAAATCCCTCGCTATTACTACAGTAAACCAGTCATCCTGATGCTTATTGTTATGCTATACTAAATGATCAATACATGAGTAGAAACAATTGTAAAATTTTTTTTTTATTCTCCTACATTTAAACTGGCCTAGAAAGTGAAGAAAAGTAGAAATTTTGTGTTTTGAACAACCATTGTCAAAATTGTGTTGATGGAATGAATTCCATCAAAACTCATAGATATCACCAAATGGACAATGTCATCGAAGAAGTCACAGAAGATATGAAAATTAGAAACAAAATTTGCAATATTATGAGTTTTATTTGCTATGTTTCTCAGATGGAACCTAAGAATGTAAATGTCATGACCACCCTTTGTCTGCAACTGGACACTATTTAAATTATGAAAAGAAAGCATTATTTTAAAGTTGGATTAGATTAAAGCATCGCTCGTACATATTATAGTGGAAAACATATTTTATTTTTAGACTGAAAAAGTGAACATTATTTCGAAAAATATTTACAAGAGTGTTTCCTAGATTACATAACAGTCCTAATGTCCCATTACCTCGGCCACAATTGGATCTGATCCGTTACTATTTGAAAAAAATGATATAAACAACAAGATAAGTATTTGGGCTACTAACTTAAATAGACTATAATTAACTATAACATGTAGCAACACGCCATAACTCCTACTATCATGTAAATAACATGTGAAACAAGTAACTAATAACAAATATGCTCAATATGATGCATGCTCTTAAGTCGTGTCATGTTATTGAGCTCAAGTTGGTTGTGCACATGCTACCGAAAGTCACACACCACTATAGTTGGACAAAACATTAAAGAAAAGTCATACTCCACTCTCGATAGACACGTCACACTACTAGAACAAAAGGTTTGACTTGGGACGAGATTTCTCAATGGTGACAAATCTTACCATTTAACAACGAAGTAGTGACGGGACAACGACAACAAAACCCTAAATTTTGTTGCCTTTTTAGGTCTTTGGTGACGCTACTGTTACACCTACGCAACAGAATTTGAAAAGGTTGTTTAGTTGTCACCATTCCGTTATAAACCCATTGGTGAAAAATTAATTATTATATGAATAGGATTTTCAATAAAAGATAAGGATGACAAGATTCTAATTGATGAATCCAGTGTTGATTTATTTTTAAGGTTACATAAAAAGGTCCTATTATATAAAAAGGTTAGGGTCTCTTGATGTATGTCTCTCTACACGTATGAATGAATAAAGACCTGCTGTTATCTCTCTCTAAGTCTCTTATATAATATATAGGGGTAATTCCCTATAAGTATCTCATAGCAAATTATATTACTCCTAGGTATCTTTATAATTTCACATTTCCTCATAGGTACAACTTTTTAATTATTTAGTTTATTTACTAAATTGTCATACAAACCAAAATATAATATACATATTTTATCTTTCTATAAACCCAAAAAAATAGTTTAAATTACAACAAAATAAAAAAAACACAAAAAAATTATAAAAATGAAAAAAATCACAAAAAATATAAAAAATAACATAAAAACAAAAAATTATAAAAAAATGAAAAAAATCACAAAAAAACATAAAAAATTATAAAAAATCAAAAAAATTATAAAAAATTATAAAAAATAACCAAAAACCATAAAAAATTATATGAAAAATACAAAAATCAAAAAAAATTATAAAAATTATAAAAATTATAAAAAATTACAAAAAAAAAAAAAATCACAAACATTTTAAAAAATGACAAAAAATATATAATTTTTTTTTTGTCAATATAACACTTTTTATACCGAAAAATCAAAAAAAAATATAAAAAATGACAAAAAATTATAAAAAATCATAAAAAATTATAAAAAAATCACAAAAAATCACAAAAAATTATAAAAATTATAAAAAATGAAAAAAATCACAAAAAAAAAAAAGAATTATAAAAAAAATGAAAAAATCATAAACTTTTTAAAAAATTACAAAAAATATATAATTTTTTTTGTCAATATAACACTTTATACCGAAAAGTGATTTTTTTATACAAAAAAATGGTTTTTCCATGATAAATGTGCCTTTTTTTAATCTGAATGAGCTGAAAGTGCATCTACTTCAGTCAAAAATACATATAATTCAGTCAAAAGGGTATATAGTTCAATAAAAGTGCATATAGTTCAGTCGAAACTGTATATAGTTAGTCAAAAACGCATAAATTTGAGTCGAAATTGCGTTCAATTTAGCTGAAAGTATATCTAGTTCCGTTGAAAGTGCATACAATTCAGTCGAAAGTAAATATAGTTCAATAAAAGTGAGTATACATATAGTTCAGCTAAAAGTGCATCTGGTTCAGCTGAAAGTATATCTGGTTCAGCTTAAAGTGCATCTAATTTAGTGAAAAGTACATATAGTTAAGTCAAAAGTGCATATAGTGTAGTTGAAAATGAATATAGTACAGTCGAAAGTGCATATAGTTCTGTTAAAAATGCATCCGATTCAACTAAAAGTGCATTGGGTACAACTGAAAGTGCATATGGTTCAGCTGAAAGTGCATATGGTTAAGCTAAAAGTGTATCTGGTTCAGCTGAAAGTGCATATGGTTCACACAAAAGTGCATCTAGTTCAATAAAAGTGCATATCGTTCTGTAAAACCTGCATCCAGTTCAACTAAAAGTGCATATGGTTCGGCTGAAAGTGCATATGGTTCAGCTAAAAGTGTATCTAGTTCAACTGAAACTGCATATGGTTCAGACAAAAGTGCATCTAGTTCAATAAAAGTGCATATCGTTCTGTAAAACCTGCATTTGGTTCAACTAAAAGTACATCTGGTTCGGCTGAAAGTGCATATGGTACAGACAAAAGTGCATCTAGTTCAATAAAAGTGCATATCGTTCTGTAAAACCTGCATCTGGTTCAACTAAAAGTACATCTGGTTCGGCTGAAAGTGCATATAGTTCAGCTAAAAGTGCATCTGTTTCAGTCGAAAGTGCATAAAGTTCAATAAAAGTGATTTTTTTTTATTTTTTTTTTTATAATTTTTATAATTTTTTTTATATTTTTATAATATTTTGTGATTTTTTTCATTTTTTTCATTTTTTATATTTTTTATATTTATTTTTATTTTTTTATAATATTTTGTGATTTTTTTCATTTTCTTATAATTTTTTGTGATTTCTTTCATTTTTTATAATATTTTGTGATTTTTTATCATTTTTTATCATTTTTTTTTATTTTTTTTGTAATTTTTTTTAAATTTTGTGATTTTTTGTGATTTTGTGATTTTGTGATTTTTTATAATTTTTTTGTGATTTTTTTTAGTTTTTTTTTTATATTTTTATATTATTTTGTGATTTTTTTCATTTTTTATAATTTTTTGTCTTATTTTTAAAATTTTGTGATTTTTTGGTGATTTTTTTGTGATTTTTTGTGTTTTTTTTAATAAAAATACATTTTTTTTTAATTTTTACAATTTTTTGTGATTTTTTTTCATTTATTTTGAGATTTTTTGCATTTTATATAATTTTATGTGTTTTTTTTTCCATTTTTTATGAAATATGTGTATGACGTTTTGGTAAATAAAGTAAATAATTAAAAAGTGGTACCTATATGGAATATGAAATTATGGAGGTATCTAGGAGTAATATAATTTCAAAAGTGGCACCTATGGGGTATTATTTGTAATATATATACTGAGCTAATAAGACTCACAACAAAAACAATATTGTAGTATTGTTAGGATTTAATTGCAAATTTATGAATTAGTTATTAAGAGTAACGCATTAACAAGTAATACTTTTTTTAAGTGAAGTAATAATTTTTTTTAAGTCATAGGATTTAAAAACAATATTGAACTCCCATTAACAATTTTGTCCCACTCCGGTAAAATTTGGTTTCTAACTTTCTTATAGCACTCGTATCGGTTTCTTTATATGACCCATTTAACTTAAATATGATAAAATTGTTTTAAAATTGTACACACATAAATTTTCTTATCCATTATCTTAAATTTACATGAACTAAAATATCTCTTTATTTAATGTGGTTGCTCTAGTAAATTAATTTGGGTTGAAAAAAATTGATAGAAATATATTAAAATATAATAATATTTAGTTATGATAATAAATTTGATAGATAAGCTGAAAAATGTATAAATTTAGAGGTTGGATTTTTATACTACACTTTTTCTGAAAAAACACACAAATCGTAAAAAAAATCTACAGTTTACAGTTGTTTCTGTGTAAACCGTAGATTTAATCTACGGTTTACAGTGATTGACTGTAAACCGTAGATTAAATCTACGGTTTACACAGAATTGATCCAGACCGTAGATTTAATCTACGGTTTACAGTCAATCACTGTAAACTGCAGATTAAATCTACGGTCTGGATCAATTCTGTATTAATTACACAGTCAGTCCCTACTTTTCAGAAATTACACAGTCAGTCGCTGCGCAAAAATTACACAGAAAGTCCCTGAAAAACAGAAACTTACTTTTTTTTTTAATTTTTTTTTTATACGACACTCTCTTTCTTTCTCTCAAAAACCCCCAATTTTCATCCAAAAAAACCACCCAAATCAATCAACCACAATAACTATCAACTTTCTTAACAAAAAACCCCCAAATCATCAATCAAATTTATCCATAATTCAAGGTATTTCTTTTATTCTCTAATTTATTATTTTTTTTGTGTAATTTCAATTTGTAAAATAGGAAAAAATATATAAAATATGCAAATCCATAATTCACTTAGCTATATATAATTGTTTGTTGTTTGTTTATATTATTAATTATAGAAATTATAATAATTGTTGATATTTGTCCCATTTTTGCATTATTTATTTATTTTGTGTAATTTCAATTTGTAAAATAGGAAAAAATATATAAAATATGCAAATGGATATTTCACTTAGCTATATATAATTGTTTGTTGTTTGTTTATATTAATTATAGAAATTATAATAATTGTTGATATTTGTCCTATTTTATAAAAAAATTAGTGTTTTTATTCAAAATTGTTTATTTAGATATTTATTACTAATGGTTTGGTTATGATGTTACATGTTTATGATGGTTATTTGTTTTGATTGAGAAAAATAAAAATTGTTACGCTTTACTAATATTTACCCGTTTTAAAAATTAGAGGTTTTTATAAAATTATGTTTTTTAATTAGTTTATTTGCCCAAATCACCAATAAAAATTGAGTTATCATTGTTTGATTATCATTAATTGGTTATCATTGTTTTTGAAAATTACGCTTTACTAATATTTATTGGGGTTGTTGATATTGTTCCCGTTTCATAAAAAAAATTGAGTTATCATTGTTTGGTTATCATTAAATGTGTTTGGTTATGATTAAAAAATTGAGTTATCATTGTTTGGTTATGATTAAAAAATTGAGTTATCATTGTTTGGTTATAATTGAGTTATCATTGTTTTGTTATTATTAATTGGTTATCATTGAGTTATCATTATTTAGTTATCATTAATTGGTTATCATTGTTTGGTTATCATTAATTGGTTATCATTGTTTAATTAGATAATTAAAATAATTGTTTGGTTATCATTAAATGTGTATGTTTCTTATGTTGTTTTTATTGTTAAAAATAAAAATAGTTAGGATGGCAGAGCCAGGTCCACAGATTAAAGGCAGGTTGGGCATTTTACGACAGACCGGTCATATTTCTAATCAGACTTGGAATGCTGGAAGAGAATCGGGTAGAGAAGATGCCCATAAGATTAGGGTTTATAATTATAGTTGGCAGATACCGACGCCTGACAAAGTAATTCAAAATATGATTATGGCTGGTTTTATGGTATTCACACTATAGGTAATTATAGCGCAGACCGATGCTTGCTTACATCCTTAGTTGATAGGTGGCGTGATGAGACGCACTCGTTCCATTTTGTCGGTGGAGAGTTGGGGATATCTTTGCAGGATGTAGAGATTATGCTTGGTCACAGGGTGGATGGTCTTACTGTTACCCGATCGGAGCGGAATGATAACAGGGCGAGCAGGTTAGATATGATAGAGAGTTTGTTGGGTGTTAGACCGGCTGACAATCAAGTGGATACAAACTGTTTGATAGTTAGACTTGATTGGATGTTACACACCTTTGGTGAATTACCCCCCAACCCTAGTGAGGAGCGTTTGCTATATCAGTCTAGGGCTGTCATGTTATTATTACTGGGGGCACATGTGTTTTCAGATAAGAGCAGTGATCAGATTCCACTCTGGCCTCTGCCATTTATGGAGGATTTTGACACATGCGCTGAGATAGTTGGGGATCAACTCTTCTGGCCTGGTTAGAGGCTAATCTATGCAAGTTGGTACGTGGTAAGGCAAACGGAGTAAGCGGGGCTGTGATGTTTCTCGATATGTGGGCGATGACCAGACTACTGCCGGTTAGACCATGTGAAGAGCTGTCGGAAGATATCGAGCCACCTGAGGGCTTGCCTAGGTTCCCCATCGGTTACAGGTATGATATTATTTAGTTTTTGTATTGGATTTGTGTTTTTTTTATTGTCTCATCTATCATTTACTTATCTTATTTATATTTATTATTTATCGGGTTTTGTTTGTATATTACAGATGGAAGATTTGGAGGCAAACTAACCTTAAGCCATATGTCTACGGACATAATGTGGTCCACATACGTGACCAGTTTGACAATATGTCGCATGAACAGGTAAATTTTAACTTTCTTATTTCCTACATGCAACTTACGTATTATATGTTGTATATGTTTGCATTGGTCTTATGTTCGCAGAATTTATTACTAGTATTTTTAAACCCTTGTTTACATATTCTAATAATAATTTTGCTGATTACAGATAGTGTGGCAACCTTACGGGAATCTTGATGACTATCCGGAATACTGCACGCGGGGCCGTTATATGTAGCATTGTTCTGTGCCTCTCATTTGTAATGAGAAGATTGAGTTCCACCCCGCGGACAGGTTCATGAGACAGTTCGGTTTTGTTCAGCAGGTCCCTACATATATTTGGAAACCCAGACAGGGTCACGGCAAGGATAGAAGATATGGGATTGGGCAAAAACACGATTGACCTGCACTTTTTGCAGAGTCTATAACTGTGTGGAATGACCGCCACAACTGGCTTGTTAACGGCGAATTTGGTACGGGGACGTCACCGGATTACATGAGATGGTATAGAGAGAGGACCCGCATCTTTATAAACCCACCTGAACTTGCCCGGTCATCTCACGGTTTCCGGGAGCATACGGGTCTGCTCAATAAAATGGTAACAACTAGTTAAAGTTCATTAATATTTGTTTGTTATTTTTTTGTTTGTATATTTCAATACTAATAAATCGTCTTTTATTGTTTTTTTTTTCAGAAAGCGATGTTGCGCCGCAGTTTCAAATCGTTCAAACGGGCGAAAATGAAAACGGACGTGGACTTACTACGTGCGGAGTTCGCTGAAATGAGAATGAATCCGTATGGGTCAGCTGATGAACAGTCGGATGAGACGACGACGACGACGATGGTGATGACGACCTACGTTACGACCCAAGAACTTACACTAGGGCTTCAAGTTGTCGGCGTCCCGACGAAAGAGGCAGAGGGGAAGGCGAATCTAGTAGCGGCGGGGGTAGAAGAACGAGTGGAGGTCGACCCCCGACTACAGATCAGGGTCCGAGTTCAAGCGGTCATCGTCGTCGTGCTTCTTTTGTTGGGTCGGACTACGTTCAGGACGATGTTCCGTTCGATCATCATAGACAATCATTTGGGTCGTACGAGCATCATCCTAGTCAGCATTCAACCGACAGTTGGAGTCAAGGATTGACACTTACATCCCACGAGCGTGCTCCGCATCCAGAATCGCAGCATCGACAGAGACGGCGTATGGAGCTAAACGAAATCGAAGAGTCTACTGAGCCGTTATCGGATAGATTAACATCGGCGGGAAAGATGCTCCCTACGTCCAACTTTAAATCATTTAGTCGTTACAAAAATAAATAAATGCACATTTGTGTTTTTTGTATTTGATTTCTATGTTTGATTTGTAAGTTTTATTCTTAGCTGAGTTGGAATATTATAAATTCGTAAGTTTAATTTGATTTGTATGTTTGATTTGTACGTTATAAATTCGTAAGTTTAATTTGATTCGTATGTTTGATTTGTATGTTTGTAAAAAATATTCTGTATTTTAATTGATAGGACTAATATTGAGTTTTTACGAAATGCAGGGACTGATTTGCAATTTTCTGAAATATACATAAAAACCGTACATTTAATGTACGGTTTACAAAAAAAAATGTTTTGAAAAACTGCCGTAAAAAAATCCCAGACGAGGAGTGGCAAACGTTTCTAGATGATTGGGGTTTATTGGTTGATTCTGAGTCGATAGAGGAGTACAATCATAACCGAGCTTCTTTCAATTCCTCTTACAAATCGTACCCTGCTTTGATTAAGTATGTAGACAAGCTATTAAATGATTATGCTGAAAAGTTTGTTGCATGCTATACCAACCATACAACACATCTAGGTAACAGAACTAGCAATCGAGCCGAACAACAACATGCAAAGCTAAAAAGATCCCTTTCCACAAATACTGGCACACTTGAAACTGTTTGGGTAGAGGTGAATAGAATTCTAGAAAAACAGTTTGAGGATATTAAGATGAAGTTGGATAAATGCAAGTCTTATTTTCCACATTCTGAGCGAACACCTCTATTTATAAATTTTAGGTCGTATATCACACACTATGCCTTTGATTTATTATTTTAAGAACACAAAAAATGTAGTGGCCAGGCTGATGAGAATTGTTCTTGCGGTTTCAAATTGTCTCACGGGTTACCTTGTCATCATATTATGAGTGAACATATTTTATTCGGGAAGCCTCTTTCTCTAAAATATATTCATCCCTTCTGGAAAAAATTAGACGTAATTGATGATAATGGGAACACCGATGATTATGGGGTAGAGGGTGATCTATAAGAGTTTAAAAGTGTTTATTCTAGCAAAACTAATATTGAAAAACGGCGTATGAAAACACAACTCCGAGAGATAACCGTACCATCTAGAACATCCATGAATGACCCCGAAGTGAGACAAAATAGGGGGAGACCTAGAAAAGGAGACAATTCTAATAAGAGAGATAAGTCGGGATGAGAGTATGTTGAGGAACAGAGTGCTGGTGCTAGTAGAGACAAGGGCAAAGGTAAGGCGGATGAAACACCGGAGGTAAGGGTAAACCCAACTAGGAGGCCGCGAAACCAGAACCCTAAATCCACCCCCAATAGGCAAACCTTCCTGTACAGTGACCAAATATGGGTCATGTTACATAGTTACATCGAAACGGTTTATGATGTGCGTGGGGATGGTAAATGTGGGTTCCGGGTACTTGCAAATGCGACGGGTAAAGAGCATGGGGAAGATGATTGGTATGCGGTAAGATGTGAGTTGTTTCAAGAGCTGCAGCAAATGAAAGGTGTTTATTATGAGCTGTTTGAGAGTCTTGATTTTGAAGGTTACCGGTATGATCATATTTTATCAAGTTTGAATTTTTTTCATCCTACAAATCCCTCCCCTTCTGACAAATGGATGAGATTTCCGTCTTATGGTTTTTTAATTGCTTCTCATTATAATATGCCAATTGTATTGTTGTCCTTATGGCCAAATAAAAATGGAGGGGTACAAGTGTGGAACGCCACTTTTTTACCTTTTTATACTGGTCCGCCTCAGGAAATGACATATTACATCCCGACTGTAATAGTGTTCGTCAACAGTTGTCACTAAGCTCAGGTTATTCCCAAAGAAGGGATCTTCCCAATGCCAAGAATTATAGCACGGTGGGAACAAACACGCACTGAGGCAGCTGCGCCATGGAAGGAACTTTTTCGACCAAATTTCAAGTTATATATGGCGCTGGAAAAGAAATCGGGAAAGCAAATTGCAAATGAAGAAGAAGCTATAGACCTCTCAAGTCCATAATCAGTTTTTTATTTTTAATTTTATGTAAATTACTCTTTTTTCCAAGTTGTTGTAAATTTATATGATGTAAACAAATGTTTAATAAATATGTTTTATGAAATTTAGTTCATGTTGCATATTGAGTTAATTTTTTTTATGAAATTTATATAATTTATGATTGTTTCATTCAATAAAATTGACGATTGCCACCAAATTGACGACTTAGTTAATGTTTTTTATTGCGTTATCCAAGTGTTAAAAACAAACCAAAAACACTTCACAAAAATTTACGATTTAGTTAATGTTTCAATAAATCTTAACTTATACACTTGATAAAAAAATGACATAAACCAAAAACATAAAATTTATCAAATCAACTTTTTTGTGTAAATTTGTCTAAATTTTTTGTTTATTTTGAGAGATTGTTAGAATTGATCAAATTTATTTTATGTAAAATTTTAAGAATAAGACATTTAGTTTTTTTATTAAAAAAAATCATGTTTATTAATAAAAATCATGTTTAATTTGAAAAGAATATTCAGTATTTTAATTTTAATTGTTAAAATTGACCAAATTTATTTTATGTAATTTTTTTTTTATGAAAAAACGCTGCAAACCGTAGATTTAATCTACGGTTTACAGTGATTTTATACAAACCGTAGATTAAATCTATGGTCTGTATAAAATCACTGTAAACCGTAGATTATACCGTAGATATAATCTACGGTTTGCAGCGTTTTTATGCAGACCATAGATTTAATCTACGGTTTGTATAAAAACACTGTAAACTGTAGATTTTTTTTTACGATTTGTACGTTTTTTCAGAAAAAATATTTCTTTCTCCTATCATCATCGATTGTTTTTTCATGTACCACACGTAGTATTTCTCCATAATCTTTTCTGATTTCTTTTTTAACGATGTATTGTCCTTTTTTTTTTTTTTTGATACTTATATTTTCTGTTTGATTGCTAGATGGATCTGCAAACGGGTAGTTGATTGGAGTTTTAGGTTTTCATTTTTCTCATTTGTGGACTATATATGTATTCTTGATTATCGTATTGAGTTTTATTTGCTGAAATAGACAGGATATATATCAATTTCTCCTCAATTCGCATATATGGTTAGCAGTTACGAAACTCTCCTCACAATTTCATATTAGGGGAAACACCACTTTCTCTTTTGTATTTTAAACTGAATTTCAATAAAATATTGCTTATTTCACTTTTTTTTTAAAAATCTATTTGATTTTCCTGCTAATTGCTTGAATCTAGTAATTGGTGTGAAATTGTTTGGTTTGTGTAATTAAAAAAGTCATGTACTTATAAGCGAAGAAAGTAAGTGCCCAAATTTTGATTCAGCTTGTCCCTATTTCCTTTCTGTTGTCAAGTGTTTTGATTAGTTAATGGATTAGTTTGAAAAATGGAATCATTTTTTTTATATTTGATGGTGACTTAAAAGAATTGTTTAAGATCGGAAAAATAAATAAAAAATTGTTGGTTTATAAAATTTAAGTTGTGTTGATGTAATGATTATTTGAGGTATGAGCTATCCTTAATCTATATTTTACATGACTGTTGGCCGTTTAATTGTAGTTTCAAGAATATGATAATATGGAATTATGTCCAGGGGTGAAATTTCAATTCAGGTAGATTACGAATGAGTGTGGATACTTTCTCCGATTGTTTAGGAATAGCAAATACAAAGGCAAGTTATTGATGGTTTTCAGGGTATATTATTACATTGTGATTTTAGATATGAAGTTGTTGAATGTTGTTGACGGCGTGTTCTCGTGAGTATTTTATTTGGTCAGTAGTAAGTTAGCATTTTTGCTGTTGTTTCTTTTGGTTATAAGTGGATGGTATGGTTCACGAGCTTTGGTTTGAGCACAAGATAATTTGTAGTTTTCGGCAAACATTGGAGGTACTTTTAGTGGTTTTTAATAGTATCCCATTTTACATTAGTTAGTACTTTATACTCGTATAACATTTTAACTGAGGCTCTTGAACTGTTGAACTTGGGATATAAGTATTTAATTAGTGAGATTTTCAACAATGGAACTTTTTCTTTTTGCCCTGTTGGTATGGCCGGTGAACAATTAATTCAGTTATAATTGATGTGGGAGAGAAACTTAACCGGCTATGTGAGTGATAATTGGACTGTCATGTTTGACCTTAGGTATGACTTTTTATCAGTTATAAAAGCTTTAAGATTGGTGGTTATAGAAGCTTAAATTAGTGGACCATTCTGGTGTATATCAAAATCCATAGCTTCATGTTTGATAAACCTTAGGTGCGATTTAATGTCAAATATTCGAGTGAAGATAAGTGGTCTTTAAATAAATAAAAATTTCCCCCGTCTATAACTAGCAAGTATTAATATATATTTTGTCTAGATAATTAGGTGTAGGTTTCAAGGCTGAATAGGTATAGTCTATCAATAATTGTCAAAAACCAAAATATGGTGGTTACTCTATTGTTTCTGTTTACTGGTAAGAAAACTAACGGTACTCATGAAAACATATATTCTCTAAAGTTTCAGGTAGATTGTATCTCATATGAGGTGTTGATTGCTGGTTTTATAAAAATGAGACAAGGACAATGTTGTGCGGGTTAAGAATTTAGTTTGCTATTCTATTTTATTTTCCTTCAATAAGTTCTTTACTTAAGAATAATTGTTGACTTCTTCAAAGAGACTTTTGTAATATGCATTGGTTTACGTTTAAAACACCAGGAATTGAAAGAATTAAGTTAATGAGAGTTGAAGAGTATTTTTAAAGCGAGAAATGATTCAGAATAGGAAACGATTTACGACGTACTGCTAATTATAGGTTCGAGTTCCATCAAGAGTATATATCTATGTTTTGGTCGACTCTGCCAGGGTATATTGAGTACTTGGGCATGTTTGGCTTCAGGTTAAAGTAATGGTTCGGCGTTGTTGCTTTTATTTATTTGTATGGCCTGGTTCAACATTTAAATTGTTTAAGGTAAAATCAGGAGAAAAGTTGTAAGAGCTTGATTTTGTTAAACTCGGAAAATTGATTGATGTTTTAAATCTGATATTACTTTTTTTTTTGTGGCTGGAATGTAGAAACAGGGGCTAGCTCTTGTATGATTCAAGTTCAACTTTGATTATCTTAAGGTAAGAAGGAGCATGGTTTTAGTTAATTTGGTTCACTCATTTTGGTTTGGTTTGAAGGACTTGCATATAAGTAGTTTCGATATAATTAAATAGTAGTGTGAAATTTTGTTAGTTTATTGTCGGTATTATATTTAAGGAATTCTGTTTTTTTAACTAAAGTATAACTAATGATGAGCTAAAAAAGAAAATGATATTATCAGAGTGTGCAGCGAAAGCACGGGAAACAAAAATTGATGCATGTCGGGGTAAAGGGGTTATTAACGATAAGGTGGAGTCCGGTTCAAATACAGTTATGTAAATTCTGTTCCATTGTAAGTTTCTTATTTGTAGGCGGAACATTGCTGAGCATTAGAAATTGTGAAAAATTGGGAGTACTTGAGTTACGTGGTTTTCTATGTTTATAAAGAGTAAAGATACCAGAGCGCGTGGTTTGTTATTAGCCTTGTAGTTCGAATTTTCCTTCAGGTTTTCGTTATTAACTCTAAGATAAGAAATGATTTGGATTATTGTTTAAGTAGTATATGAGAACCATAACTTAACTGATGAGTCGTCGCTGAGAATGGGAATTAAGGATACATAAATTTATCTTTTGAGTTGCGGAGTATGTAGCGAGCAATTTTGGATCTATGTTGTCTCGATATAGTGATAGGTGATGACAAGTTATATTTAATTTATCATTCTGATAACGGAAGGTTTGCTCAGTCTCTATACATTCTTAATTTTGGTTGTAATTGCTTGTTAAGAAATTAGCTAAGTTGGGGATAGTCTTAGCTGTTGCGTTATTAGTGAATAATTTTATACATGTTGTGGTGGTGAGATTATGGTTTGGCAAGGTAATGTTACTAAGAGTTGCACGTTATGTATAAATTAGTACAGTATGATAGGTGTTACGAATTCAGGTGGTTTTGACAGGTTCGTAGTATGTGTGAAACAAGAAAGCATACATGATGATCTGATTAGTATCTAAAAGCCAAAGTAGGACTTTTTTTTCTTTCCCAGATCTGTTTGGGAGTACATAAATTAGTTGGCTTAAAGTACTCTTTGTTAAATAGCCGTGTGGTAAACTTATATAATTGTTATTTTGGAACATTAGGACAGTTAAGATAATGAGATGTTATATGGAGTTTGGAACTTGAAATTTTAAAGGGTCGATAAGGTGTGGTGTGCATGAGTTGATTAAGCGTTAGTATTTTAGAATTCAGTTGGTTCGACAAGTTGTGGCTAGAGCATTGATTTAAGGAGGAAATATTTTCATGACTACTGTTTCTGGTAGAAACGAAAAGACGGTGTTTTAAAGTAGTAGGAATGCAGGATCTAGTAGTTTGCTCCTTAGGTTTCGTAGTTGCTATGCTTGTTGGATTTGTAAATGTTTAGATGTTCAACAGTTTGTTCCATTTTAACTAGGATATACCTAGTGATTTATAGAACATGTGAGACAGTTAAGAACGTGTTATCTTTATTTAGATAGAGAAAAAGAGATTAAGTTGGATAAACGGTGTCCTTGTTTGAGTCTTAAAAGGGGAAACTTCAGATTGGTGATTCAAGAAGGCACAATTGATTTCGTTAAGTTTCGGTACGAAACTTTTTTAAGTGGGTGGGGAATAGTGTAAAATCCTGTATTTTATTTTGTTTAATCTAGGGTAGGCTTCCCTAGGGTTCTATATTTTTATTTGAGTTTTTAGTGTGTTGTACAATTTGTTTTTAATTTATCAAATTCTAATTTGTTGAAAATAGAAAAAATAAATTAGTTATTGAAAAACATTATCTAACCATCCATTTTTTAATCTAACGGTAGTTAAAGTGACTGTTTCATAAACAGTCAAATAAGGTGACTGTTCCAAAGAGGCACTCTGCTATAAACACTCGTTTTGGGATTTGATTTTATATATGCTTTTACATTTATTCAGTTGGGGTTGTTAAGAGAAAATTCAAAACTTAGTTGACAGATTGATAACTTAAGTGATTAGCAAAATATCTTTTTCCATCACCAAGTTTAAGGCTGATAATTTAGGTCATCTTGGTAGCTATATGTTAGAATTATTAGTTTAGCGTAGAAAACGTATTTTTTCCCATTCTTAATATAATAGTAAGCAGCATAAAATCTTTACTAAATCAGTAGATCTTTTTCAATTAATTATATATTTCTAATACCGCACAAGATGAGCGTACATGCATCTTGAACTCAAACAAAGGTAGTACATGCATCTTGAACATACAACATTAGCATAATGTAGAAGTAGAAGTAGCATCAAAAAAAATAGTTTGATATTTTTTTTAAAGTAGTAGCGTAATGGTAAAAATAGAGATAAAAGTAGATGTAGAAAAAAAAAATAGAAGTATTGTAGTTGTAAAGTAGAGATTAAAAACACACTGTTTGTAAAAAATAAATAAATTAGAGATAGCATAATTTAGTAGAAAAAATTAAGATAGCCTAGAGTAGAAAAAATATAGTTTTAAAATATAATAGTAGAAAAAAGACACGGCGGGCGGCGAACCGCCTACCGAAGCAGCGGAAGCTTACAGGCTTAATTTAGGCTCGTGACAAAAAATTAAGAGGTAGAGAGACGGTATAATAAATGTAAATAAAATAGTATTGTCACGCCCCAAATTTCATTAAAACCCGAGACCTGAATTTAAAAACTAAAGAAAACACACTGGAAGAGAATACAACTTTATAAGCACTCGTCTCCGACTTATATTACATCAAAAATTATATTACATTAGTACGTCCTCTACGCAACTACTCATAATGTACATCATTTACATAGTATTACACAAAACTAAATAGGCTATGAGTGTCTAGGCTACCCGCACAACCCAAAATCTAGTCCGCTCACAGCCCCGCTCAAGAGCTTAACCTGTCCTGGAACTCAGTACATCTGAACCTTCACCTAAAATAATAAAATAAACAAAGACAAGAAAACGAAGGAAAAGAGTGAGTCAACTATTCATTATATATATACGTCAACAAACTAAAAATAAATAAATAATGCAATGCATATATTTTCAGTTATTTATATATGTATTTTGTCTTTTTATTTCTCCTCCGCTAACCTCCTCTACTACAACTACTTACGCCAAGTGGCGTGACTCGATAAATGACTCAAATGTGTATAAAGTCGGATTCACAAATAAAGTGCCGGATCACTCCTCAGATCCACGTATGGAGTCAACTCCTCATGAAACCATACGCCGGCTATTGCCGTATTTTCCGTGAGCACCAGGCCCACCGGAACCCCTTTTGGCACGTGAACCCTAAAAGAAATATAAAAGACTGACAACAACAACCGACTGACCACCAACTCATCTACCTCCAACCACACTTCAGAATCCTCACTTTAGCTCATTTTAAAGCATAAACAATGAACAATAAAATGTTTACACACTTCAAAACCATAAATAGAGTAATTACTCAACAATAATTGGCAACAGTACTACAATTTATTCAAAAATCCAGCTTGAATAGCATAACTAAGTAATGATATTAACTGCGGGGGCACCTGGAGGCCTATCGAGTACATCTAGCTTAACAACAAGCTGCTGTAGAGTAATAATCGATTAACAAATAACAGTAATGGAGCAATTTCAGCTTTGTATAAACAAATAACAAGTTTTGTGATACTACTATTTGCCCTCGAGATTCAATTCTCAAATTAAAATACAATACTGACTTTAGGCGAAAGGCCACAAAAAGTTGAAACCAAATTGAATAATCTCAACTTCAATAAACTAATAACATATAAGAAATTAAACTACTAATTAACATAACATAAAAAAAAATAGTGGTTGTTGAACGATGTTCTTCTAATCGATTATTTTAATGATAACAAAACTTGTACAACATGATAAAAGCTCGTTTTGCGTACTAATAATTTATCTAGCGTGTTAAAGGTTTAAAATGATAGATTATTGAAATACGAAGCCAACGGATCAAGCGGAACGTCAATCGGACTTAAATCGAACAAGTTACAAGCTTTCTAACTATGTCGAGAAAACCGAGAAATTACTAAGGCAGAAACGACCAATCATAAGCAGAAACGACCGATCGTTTCAGAGTAAAATTGTTCTAGTGAGTACAGACTAAAAACGACCGATCGTTCCCAGACACGACCGATCGTTTCAATGAAAAATTCTTCTAGTGAGTGCAGACTGAAAACGACCGATCGTTTTCAGACACGACCGATCGTTTCAGTGCGAATTTCTTCCAGAGAGTTCAATATAAAAACGACCGATCGTTTTACAGACAACGACCGATCGTTTCTGTAGAAATTCAAATTACAGCTTTTTAGCTTTTCCTGAAAATTGGGCGAACTGCTGCAAACAAGTGGCTAATCTACTCAACAACTGCCAACGGTCATGTATTAATTGATGGACCATTTTGGCTCTACAAATAGCCCCAAATCCTTTGTTGAAGACTACCCAACATTTACACAAATTCAAGCTATCAAAATTCAAAGATCATACAAGCTTATACTACTTATTTTCTCACTTGTATTAAAAAATATTCCCGAGTGTAATATTCTTGTAATCTTATAAACACCGAGATATTATTTGTTAGTGAGTGATCCATTCAAATTCAATCTTGTACAAGAGTATTTTATAAACTCATTTGTGAGCGAGTGATCGGGTAGAGGCTTTTGTAAGCAAGTGTAGCTTAAAAACTCTAGGTTTTTTTATTCGGGATACTCATAGAGTGAGGGGGAGCTTAATCGGTTGATTAAGCTCATTAGGGTGTAATCTTGAAAGGAAATTCTAGTGAAACACTCGGTAGTGTGAATACTGAGGAGAGGACGTAGGCGCGTTTTGCCGAACCTCTATAACTCTTGTGTTATTTCTTTTCCCTCAAACTTTTACTTTTCGCAATTATTTATTGCTTATATTTATTGCTTGCGTAGATTAAATTAGCAATAATTTGTTAACGAAATTGTTTAAGTTATAAAATCCACTAATTAGCTTAGTTAATAACCCATAGTTTTTATTCCGCGAAAAACGTACGAAAACCTTATTCACCCCCCCTCTAAGGTTTAGACACCTACGGACCAACAGTGGTAAAAACATAATAAGTCGAACATATATATAAAGCGTAATCACGCATATAACAGCCTAGTAAACATCCCTTTTTAGTACCGAAATGGTACCTCAAAAACACTGTAATCCACCAGTTTGCAACTACAATTACAACAAATATTGCTATTGTTATAAACAGTACAAACAAGATAAAACAGGGAGGCAATTCCGGCATCGAATCAACATAAAAAGACTTCCATTTAAGTACCCAAAACGGTACCTCGATTAAGTCACGGTAAGCCTATATAATGCCAACCACGATTATACGACTAGAAAAATGTCACTAATAACCACAAGAAATATTGGTTCTACAAACAATAATAAGTAAACACAAGCAGGAAAGCGATTCCCGCATAAAACAAGGAAGACTCCCCTTTCAGTACCGAAACGGTACCTCAATCGAAGTTCAAAAAGTCTGGACAGATACGCTACGATAGGCAGGTAATGAAAAGGGCTGAAACTCCTCGTACTTAGCCTCCAAACTCAGCTCAAACCCACGAGCAATGCAACAAAACAACTTATTAAAACTGCCCACAATAAAGATAAATTACAGCCTTTTAAAGGCTCAAAACAGACTTGAAAAGGGAAGAGGAAATACTGAATATATACCTCAAAATACTCTCCTCTGCAATAGCTATGTAACGGAGAAGACGGATTGAAAAACGGATAATCGATTCAAAAGAAAACTGGGTTTAAAAAGTGTGTTTATATATATATATATATATATATATATATATATATATATATATATATATATATATATCCCTGTATCTTCCTCTCTCTGTGTATATATATATCTGCCTCTTCTCTTCTTCTTTTTTATTGAGTGTATAACTATTAAAAGGCTGAAGAGGTAAACGGATAAAAAAAAAAGTGGACCCCACTTATTTTTATTACTACTAAAGATATTCTTGCATATATGTCCGTTTTGTTTCCTCTTTCTTCTAAAAAATAAAATAAAATATTATAGTTATATAAAGACATTTATTTATTCAAAAAATATATATATATATATAAACTCAGGTTATTACATCCTCCACAAGTTATAAAATTTTCGTCCTCGAAATTTTAAATGTACCTTCATTGTCAAACAGCTCTGGATACTTGGAGCGAATCTCACGCTCTCGTTCCATGGAAAATAATAAAATATTGTGTTGTTATTATGAGTAGTCAATTAGATATACACTAAATCATCAATGTAGTTTGGTTACAATTTAGTTTCTAATTATATTTTAACCATATTTATGAAATCATTTATAACTTTATATAAACAACAATGCGAGATATCAATAAATATTTATACCACTAACCTGAAACTATTATAACTACTTTGTTTTACACTAACCGAAAGTCATGATAGATAAACTCCATAAAATTTATAATAGCGTGACCATCTAAATCAAAACAAAATAGCACATATTACTATAAAAAATTGAGGATGTGACAGTAAATGAAGTTTTAGAATAATCTGAACTGATTGATACTATTCAAGAAGAGCTTTTACAGCTTGAGAGGAACAATGTGTGAACTTTAGAACCCAAACTTTAAATAAAAATGTCATAGGTTAGTAATGGGTGTTTATAAATAAAAGTGATGAAAATGGCACAAATAAATATAAAAAAAGCTAGACTAGTTGCTTAGGAATGTAATCATGTAGAATGGATAGATTTTGATAAACCTGTTATAGCTAAAGCCAAAATTTAGCCTATTAGAATGTTACTATCTGTTGCTTGTTTGTATGCTTTTAAATTGTATCAATTGAATGTTATAAATTAAATTTCTGAATGATGACCTTTATGAGGAGGTGTATTTTAATCAACCTAAAGGCTTTGAAATCCTAATAAACCTTAGTATGTGTATCATTTAAAGAAATCTCTGTATGGATTAAAACAAGCTTTTAGAGCATGATATAACAGATTGATAAAATTTCTGGTCCATAAAGGTTTTCAAAGAGGTGGTGTTGAGAAAACTATTTTTATAAACAAAATCTCTGGTGATATTATCATTGCCCAGATTTATGTGGATGATATTATTTTTGTTGATACTTCTGATAAGCTTATTGAGTAGTTTATAGATAATATGAAAAGTGAGTTTGAAATGAGTGGATATGGTGAGCTGAATTTCTTTATAGGACTTCAAGTTTAACAATATGAAAATGGTATTTGTCTGTGCCAAACTAAATATGCTGATAATCTTGTTAAAAAGTTTGGTATGAGTGAATACAAAGAGAAGAGTCCTCCTATGAGTTTCACACTTAAACCGTCTAAATGATAAAAGCAAGCCTCTTTGTTTTAGCCTTTATATATCAATGATAGGTAGTCTTTCATATCTTACTGTTAGCAAGCCTGATATATTCTTGTGTGTAGTTGTGTGTGAAAGATATCAAGATTACCCTTTACTAATCTATCTTATGGGTGCTAAAAGAATTATCAGGGTTGTTAAAGGAACATCAAGTATATGATTATGTTATACTAAGGATACAAATCACTATTTGGTTGGGTATTGTGATGCAAATTGGATTGTAATGTTGATGGTAGAAAAACTACTTTTGGTGGATGTTTTAATTTTGAAACAACCTAGTGTCTTAGTTTAGTCATTCTTCACTACAAAAGATGATATATAGTGGCAGATAGTGGATGTAGATATCTAATTTGGATGAGACATATGCTTAGAGATTATGATCTAAATGAAGAAAAATTTAGTCTATTTTGTGATAACAAAATTGTTATTGATTTTGCAAATTATCTTGTTGAAAATTTTAAAACTAAGCACATTGATTTGAGGCATTATTTTATTAGAGAACGGATTGAAACCCAAAGTTTGACACTTGAACATATTGATGGAGGTTAAAAATTAGGGTTAGGAATTTGCAGCGATTGTAACACACGCGGTCTGAAACCTAGCAATAAATACGGAGTTAATGAGCATTTAATGACCCCCATCGAGGGGAGCAGATAGGGTTCTGAAACCGCTTCACTCGCCGATGAACTTATCGGTTAGATATCCTCTAGAAGATACTAATATCTCTAAGACGATCAATCAGATATTTCATGAAAGAAAGAAGACACCAAATTTATACATACATATTTCATAAAGATGGGTCAAACTCCCAAAGATACGTTCATTCATATCCGACAGCAAGACTAAAAGACAGGCGACGAGTCCACGTCAGGGCCTCCTCGCCGACGGATATGCGACTATCCGAAGGAATAAAGCTACAAGATCAACGCCTCCGAAGGCTAACAAAGGAGACATGGTCTCTCGAAAGATCTCCCCTCGCATGCGAGGAAAAATGACGTCGCCCACTCGGGCTAGCCAAGTAGGTGGAAAGATAAATGAGATATGGCAGGATATATCTCAGCATGACGTTAGGGAAACGAAAGATATAACGAACATATGAATGGTAAGATCATACCAATTATGAAAGATACTCCCTATATCGCCTCCACCACCTATATAAGGGGCTCATAATCCAAGAAGGAGATTATCTGAACTCATACGAACTCAGACATACACTTAATTATCGGGTATTATTAATTCTATTTACATTCAATACATATTTACATTCACTATCAAAATCCTAAGAAGTTTAACCTTCTCACTGTTCCGTTAGGCGGATGAGGTTAAATGATGGTCAAACCATCAAGTCTCCCTTGATCTTGGCTATTTATGCACAGGTTATAAAGAGCTATCAAGAAGTCCGGGCCAAGCCTTACAAAGGAGTGTTCTCATTGGCTCATAGCTTGTGAGTAAAGCTCACACACTAGACGTTAGATTCAAGGTCTATCAGATATTGCAATTGAAAAACAATTAACAGACATTTTTACAAAACATTTAGATGTAAAAAGTTTTGAAGCTTATTAGAAGTGATTTGGGAATTTGTTTCTTTTAATCTATATAAAGTGGTTATTTATAATTGCATTAAAATTATTGAGTTTGCAAAATTTTGAATAAAATCTGTATTGAAATACTTGTGAAATAGTTGGACGATTTATGAAGAGTATAAACTTAGAAAGACTTTTTATTTAAATTTTTAGTAATTCCATATTGGGTATATTCGCTCAATTTCAACTAAAAGTGCAACTCAGACTAGAAAGTTAGAAAAATCTGGTCAGTGAATAGTGGTGGGAAGCCAAAGAAGTCTTTTGAGTAAATTGGATATAAATGGTGTGTATCCATAACCTAGCCTAGCATTAGAGGGTTCATACTAGACTCAATTTTGATTCAGTAATAAACCGTGTTTCCGTTAGATACAAAGTTTTTGTGATACTAAAAATGGCTGTGATTCTGCCTTGTGTTTAAAACTTGGAACTATTAACCGGTTAATCCAGTTTCAACATGTCAATTCTGTCTATTTAGGCTTATCGAGTTGGCATCTTACAAAACGAATACTTACGAGTATTGATGTAGTAGTATATTTCCCAACGTTCACTTGCTTAATTGGAATACTTTTTGAATCATTTTCATAACTTCAAAAATTGAATCTGCATACATCTGGATTTTCCATATTTACAGATATTCAACCGATTAACTCTATTTCAACCAGTTAGTTTCTTTAACAGTTAATTTTCTTTTACCAAGTAACTCGATTATTCCATAGTCCTTTCTCGTTCATTTCTTTTTGTTCTTTGTACTTATTAATCTGAAACACTTCATTTTAAATGTTAGTACGAGTAATGGTTTTTCATTGAGTTAAATTAAATCTATTTTGTTTTCGTTAAAACATTGATTTAATTACGAATTGGTCCAACAATTACCATAATGAAAGTTCAGATGTTGGTTTCATCCATAATTATTGTAAAATCCTGTATTTTATTTTTATTTTTAGTTACTAATAAGTTCGTTCTTTTAAGATTATTACCGTGAGTTTATAAGTTGGCGACTTGTTTACTATTTAGTAATAATAAATGGGTTACCATTAGAACATTTCTATCATATTGACTTGTATGTAGTTACGGTTACATTTATTTCTCCATCCATGTTATATGTACTGGCCTAATAGATATGATTACTAACTAGGTTACGAAAACAGTGAATTTGTTAGGTTTCATAGTTAATTGATTGTATAGATAGTATTGTATAATTTTAAATAGTAGTAGTGGTTTACGTGAATAATAAGTGCTAGCTAATGATTTGAAACGTTATAGTGGATAGAAAAACGGAAATAAAGAGAACATAAATGAGATACATTTGTACTGGTGAGTGAGCTTGATATATTCTAATATATAAATACATTTTGCCGTTCTTATTAGTACTTTCATTTCCATTTATTAGTACTTTTATTTCCATTAAGTTATATGTAACTGTCTATAGAGTTCACACATACTTAAAAGCCAATTTTATTTATAGAGTTATTGTAGAAACCCACGTTATGGTGGTGTTCGATCAAGAATTAGACAGATCGTATTTATACGGTGATCGCTAATATATATATACGTATATGTATATATAGAGAGAGATGAAAAAGCTGTATTAAACAAAATAATTTAGTTAATTACAAATAGGTATTTACAGTCCTTATATAGTGCAAATTATAAACTTTCTGACTTTACACAATTGACCCTTTAATTACAGAAAGTAACATATTTCAATATATTATTATTAACACTGAATCTGCTAGTTTGCTGCTGCTTTCATATAAGTCCTGCAACTTCTGCAATGACACTTATTAGTCCAAAATATAAACATATACTCAATATACCCCCCTCAAATTGGGCTGTGTAATGATAAAACACCCAACTTGGACAATAAATTTGAAAAAATTGGTGCACCCAAAGACTTAGTAAACATATCAGCTAAATTATTTGAAGTATACACATGCAAAGGATGAATTATTTTCTTCTGGATTTGCTCTCTTATAAAGTGACAGTCTACTTCTATATGCTTTATTCTTTCATGATGACTAAGTTATTTGCTAAAGCTAATGCAGACTTACTGTCAGTATAAAGAATTGCAGCATGTTGATGTATCAAATTGAAATCTTTTATAAGCTGTAAAAGCCAAATAATTTCATATGCTGTTGCTGCCAAAGCCATATACTCAGCTTCTAGTGAACTTCTAGATATGGTGTTCTGTTTTTTACTTTTCCATGAAATCAAAGAATCACCTAAAAATATGCAAAACCCAGTAATTGATTTCCTAGTGTTTATACATGATGCCCAATCAGAGTCACTAAAAGCTTTTAAACTGAAATTATTAGAAGAAGAAAAGAATATACCTTGAGCAGAATTTGTCTTGACATATCTTAGTATTCTCAGAGCTGCTGCAAAATGTTGCTTACTAGGAGATGCCAAAAATTGGCTAAGTGTATGAACTGCAAAGCTAATGCCAGGTCTAGTGATTGTTAAATACAACAACTTACCAATTAACCTTCTATATTCAGTAATATCATCATGCAAATCTGTATCCTTTACAGTATATTTAGATTTGGTATCCATTGGGAAATCTGTAGGTTTAACAGCTAACTGGCCAGTCTCAGCCAATAACTCTAAAGCATACTTTCTTTGACAAACATGAATAACATCTTTATTTCTTGCTATTTCAAGACCTAAAAAATACTTAAGTTGCCCTAAATCTTTTAGTTCAAACTTGTTATCTAAAAAAGTCTTAACTTGATTAATTAAAGTGGAAGAAGAACTACCAATCAGTATGTCATCAACATAAACTAATAAAGCAAGGAAATTACCATTCTTATTATAGGTAAACAAAGAATAATCCGCAGTGGACTGAATGAAACCAAAAATAATCAAAGCACTACCAAGCTTAGAAAACCACTGTCTGGAGGCTTGTTTCAGACCATATAAAGATTTCTGTAATTTACAAACCATATTGGTATTTTCTTGATGAAAACCTGGTGGCACAAGCATATAAACCTGTTCATCTAGGTCTCCATGTAAAAAGGCATTATTGACATCTATTTGAGATAAAGTCCAGTTTTTGGAAGCAGCTATAGCTAAGAAAACTCTAACAGTAGTCATTTTTGCTACTGGTGAAAAAGTTACTTCGTAATCAATACCCTCTAATTGTGTATAGCGTTTGGCTACAAGCCTAGCTTTGTATCTTTCTATACTACCATCAGCCTTATACTTAATTCTATAAACCCATTTACAACCAATTGGTTGTTTACCTATAGGTAATGTAGTTAAAACCCAAGTACTGTTTTCTTCTAAAGACTTAATTTCTTTTTGCATTGCTTCTTGCCATAAAGGATCACTGTGTGCTTCTTTATAATTCCTAGGTTCATTTTTAGAAGATATAGCTAAGAAAAAAGATTTACACTTTTGTGAAATATTTTCATAAGTAAGACAAGAAGACAAATGATATAAAGTAGTAGCATAAGAAGACTCTATTAGAAACAACATGATAATCTTGTAGATATGCCGATGCATTATGTGACCTTTTTGGTCTATTATTAACAGAATCTATAGAATGAACAATATCAGTATTATTAGGAGCATTAGAATTACGTTTGTCAGTAAAAAGCTCAGAATTTTCTCTAACAGATAGATCACTATTTTTGCCAACATTGTCATCAACACTAATTTTATTAAAAAATATTATATGTTCATAAAAAGTTTCATCCCTAGAAAGGAAAAACTCATGTGTTTCACAATCATACAATTTATAACCTTTTATGCTAGTACCATAACCTATCAAAACACATATTCTTCCTCTTGGATCAAATTTAGTCTTGTTTCTAGATAACGTACTGGCAAAACACAAACAACCAAACATCCTAAGGTGATTATAAGAGGCCCTTATATTATATAACATTTCATAGGGTGACTTGTTTTTTAACAAGGGTATATGCAGTCTATTTATTAAATAAGCAGCAGTAAGTATACAATCTCCCCAGAAACTTAAAGGTAGAGATGAATGAGATCTTAAAGCCCTGGCTACATTAAGAAGATGTTGGTGTTTTCTTTCCACTATGCCATTTTGTTGAGGTGTTTCCACACAGCTTGTCTGATGTAAAATGCCATTATTCAAGTAAAAATTGTTTAAATTAAACTCGGTACCATTATCAGACCTTAATACATTAATATACAAACCAAACTGAGTATCAACTATTTTTGCAAAATGTGAAATAACAACAGCAGTGTCAGACTTGTTTTTGAGAAGAAAAATCCAAGTACATCTAGTATAATCATCTACAATAGTTAAGAAAAAATGATGATCACTCTGTATTTCTACTGCATAAGGTTCCCACAAGTCACAATGTATTAACTCAAAAGCAAGAGTAGTAGAAGAAGTACTTAGAGGAAAGGAAGATCTATTATGTTTAGCAAGATGACATGAATCACAAATAATATCAGAATTATTATTCACATCGTTAATAGCAAGTTTTAATACTGAACTACTGGGATGGCTTATTCTGAGAAGAAGAAGTACAAACAAGAGGTTTTTTTTATGGAGAATACTATCACTAGTCATACTGGAAATAACAGGACTTTGGAAAATATAAAGGTCATTTCTCTCTGCAGCACTACCAATCATCTTCATAGAGCCCTGGTCCTGAATAAAACATACATCTGACTCAAATTTGACAATACAAGAAACATCCCTAGTTAGTTTACTGATTGATATTAGATTGAAACTAAAAGAGGGAGCACATAACACATTATATAATACTAATCCAGACTCAAAATTTATTGTTCCAATACAACTTACTTCAGCTTTATGACCATTAGGTAAATTTACATAAGGAATATTACTAGTTTTGAAGGTAGAAAATTTAGAAAAATCATTAATCATGTGTTCACTAGCTCCACTATCTAATATCCAATTATTTTTATTATTATCAAGCCCTAAACAATCATGGATAGAATCAATAGAACAATTATAAACTATAGTTGTACCTGTCATATCAGTATAGGTAAGATTTAAGATAGGTGTGTCAATAGCAACAACTTGCTGTGAAGAACTGGCATCATTAAATTGAGAAGAATTAGCAGCAACTACTTGATTCTGACCTATCTGAACCTGATGAACTTGATTCTGATAAGAATCTTGATAATAAAACTGATTCTGATAAGGCAAAAGATGAGGAGACTGAAGATTCTGCTGAAAAACTCCAGAAGGTTGAGAAACAGATGCTAAATAAGCTTGTGGCCTAGGTTGAAAAGAAGGTAGACTAGGTCTAGGTCTCCAACTAGCTGGATATCCATGAACCTTATAACACTTGTCCCTAGTATGTCTATTAGAACCACAATGAGAACACTTCATATTATTACCCCCTCTTTCAAAATTAGGCTTATAACTAACTTGGCTATACCCTCTGACTACCCTGAACATTCTGAGATTGTACACTTAAAGCCAAATTCTGAGACTGTACCACATTGTTATTATGTACATTGTTCTGTTTCTCATCATGAGAGACCATTGAGTAAATATTATTCATGGAAGGCATGGGTTTCATAAGCAAAATCTAACCTCTTACCATAGAAAATCTATCATTTAAACCCATCAAGAAAGTCATTTTGAACATTCTATTTTCTCTAACAACAATAGCAGCCATGACATTACACGTACAACCAGCAATTGTACCACAACTACACCTAGGAATGGGGTTAATAATCGATAAAGCATTCCAAGAGTTTTCTCATTTAGTAAAATAAGTGGACACTGACATATTGCCTTGTGAGTAGAATTAATATCCTGATGAAGTTCATAAATCCTAGCTTCATTACCTTGAGAAAACCTTTCATTTAATTCCGTCCATATTCTAGTCGCTGTGTCTACATAAAGAATAGACTAGGCAATATCCTCACTTACTGAATTTATCATCGAAGACATTACAATCAAATTACACTGATGCCAAGCCCCAAACATCTGATCCCTCTCAGGAGGACATGGTAGAGTACCATTAATAAATCCTAATTTAGACTTGGCCGCAATAGAAATCTCCATTGCCATTTTCCAAGAATGGAAATTAGAAGCAGAAAGAACATGAGAAACTATACTAGAACTAGTATTTTCATTAGTCCCTATGAAGTATGGATTCATGGTTGTAATCACAGGTGCAGTTACACTATCCATAGAAACCCTAATTAGAAAAAGAAAGAGATAAAGAATGAATCAACCCTATTGTTTCAAGAAAGAAAGAAATCCTATTTTGAGGAAAAATAATCAGACTTAATTGTTAAACTAATCTCAAACATAAAGATCTATTACAGAAAACCCCTAATTCTTAAGAATTGAGGTAAATTTTACTTATGTTTTAGAATATTCAAATAACAAAAAAATAAAAAATAATAAATAATATTAAACAACAAACTAATCTTAATTTGTAGTAAATTAAAATAATAGAATAATCTATTACAGAAAACCCCTAATTCTTAAAGAATTAGGGGTAAATTTTACTTCTGATTTTTAGATCAGGATAATAAACAAGATAATAATTCTATTATCTTCTAAGAATGAATCAAGATAATATAAAAAAACAAAAAAAACAAACCCTAATCTGAAGATTAAAGAAGATCAAACTAGCTTTAATTGCAGGCAAAATTGACAGCGGATAATAACGTCAAAGCTCTGATACCATGTAGAAACCCACGTTATGGTTGTGTTCGATCAAGAATTAGGCAGATCGTATTATACGGTGATCGCTAATATATATATACGTATATGTATATATAGAGAGAGATGAAAAAGCTGTATTGAACAAAATAATTTAGTCAATTACAAATAGATATTTACAGTCCTTATATAGTGCAGATTATAAACTTTCTTACTTTACACAATTGACCCTTTAATTACAGAAAGTAACATATTTCAATATACTATTATTAACATTGAATCTGCTAGTTTGCTGCTGCTTTCATATAAGTCATCCAACTTCTGCAATGACACTTATTAGTCCAAAATATAAACATATACTCAATAGTTATGTAATGCCAAAATAGAATAGTCATTTATGAACATTTAAACTCCTTAGTCTT
This sequence comes from Primula veris, assembly GCA_963682055.1. NCBI lineage: Eukaryota > Viridiplantae > Streptophyta > Magnoliopsida > Ericales > Primulaceae > Primula > Primula veris. The sequence goes on along the minus strand of OY821747.1, from coordinate 15,786,699 downwards.
TTCAATAGCATTTCTCAAGACTATATATATGTATATATATATATATATATATATATATATATATATATATATATATATATATATGTCACATACAAACAGAGGGAGGAAAAGACATCACTTTATATTATCCTAATACCATACGTTTATCCCATCCTTAGTATATATCACATAGTTTATAAGAAGATACAAATAACTACCGGTGAGAAGAAAGGAGAGAGATACTTGATACTTTGTCAAGGCAATGAATGATAAATGTACTACAAGGATTTCGAGGCTATTAGATTATTGTTCGTTAGCCAGGTCATAATAAAATTCCATTGTATTTTTTACAAGTGTTTGCATGTTGAAATTATATTTTGAAATATCAAAAGTTATATATGTATTTTGTATCGAAAAGCTGCAGGTTATGAAAGAGAAAAGTTATTTGTATACGTTGATGAACGTAAACAAAAGTAAAATGTTTATATGCGTCGATGAACGTATATAGTTTATTGAGAAAGTTTATATTTTGTTTTGTGATTATTATGGTATTATATTTAAGATCTAAGTTGGAAAAAAAAATGATATAAAGATATTTGAGAAGTACCGGTACAATGAATAAAAGAGACCTATAGAGTCCAACTATGATTGAGAAGTTCAATCATAAAAAATAGATTCAGGAAGTCTGAATCGAATGAATAAAATAGATCTCTAGCATGCATCGACGATTGGAAAGTCCGATCTAGATAGATATCTAATTTATATTATCGTATTGATCACACCTTAAAAATGTTGGAAAAGAGCTGTTTTTGCAGTTTATTGATTACATGCATTGAGAGTTTTATTAAATTTTAAAATGTTGTTTTTCCAAGGAAATGATAAGATGATAAAACCTATTTTCGACCATATATTATATTGCAAGATTAATCCTTCACTAAAATCTTTTAGCTTATCCCTCGTTTTTATAACCTTTTCAGGTACTTAGAGTTGAAATCAAATTAGTCGGGACCAGTCAGACCTCATAGCACTAAGTTTTCAGATTTCGATGCGTTATGTTGTTTAGCTAATAAGTTGTAATGTTTATCGAATTTTGTGAGAATATTGAAATATGCATTTTAAGGATTTTATTAAGTGTTTTTAGTGTTAAATTATTTGAAATGTGTTTCATTTAAGTTAGGATTTATCTTGCACTTGCCGTCGCACGTATTATTCGGCCTTGTGATTCCATATTGAGTCAGGGATGTTACAATTATTGTACTCATTGTTGCTTGAATTGCTCCAATTAGGGTTTGAGCTTTAAGCGTTAGAAGTCATCTCCTTGCATACCTTGTCCATATAAGACTTATTGTTGGAAACACGTTTGCTTTAGCAGCGGAAAAATTGTTCTCGGGTCCTTATTATAGTATGTATGTATGTATTATATAAAAACGATACAGAAATATCTCACGGGCAGAGCTAGAACACACTTGATCTTCTGTAGTATTCCTATTATACGTCTTGTTTTTAGAAAGCTAGACTCTCATATCGTTAGAAAATTCTAATTTAATCTAGTTATGAGATTGTGTATTTTTACTTAGCATAAGAGCGGTATATATAGGCTACGGTAGTGACCTAGTGCACAAGAAGTAATAGACTTCTACCTTACTTAAAACTTTGACCCTACTTAGATTAATACTTAATTATTAAATATTTTATAATCTTATTAACAAGAATAATATAATATTATCTAATTAATAATTTACCAATTTTAGGATATTTTATCGATAAATTATATTCATTTCCCCTAAAAAATATAATTGCACTCTACTTCATTCTCAAATAATATTTGAGAGCAAATTATTAAATACTTAATTTTTTCCTCATATTAAGATTATAGATATCCACCGAGTAAATAAATTATTGACAATTATTTTTCTCGGCATATTATTTTCTCGATCTTACCACTTAACTTATTTGTTGTGTGTGATATAAAATCCAATTGCAAGATTTGACACAAGCAAAACTTATAAGCTTCTCAAGGGGATATCATCAATTCTTGTTAATTGACGTGAATTCCGTCGATTATAGACACACACCATATAAATAATATTACTGCTCAACGTACGGGCTTGTTGACCGCAAAAAATCCCACTCATTGCAAATCAAAGCAGTATATATTATAAATGTGTGTATCAAAAATAATCTAGTGATTAAAAGTATAAATAATCATAATAATTACTTAGGTATAATTATTTTATTGTGGTCAGGACCATAAAATAATACCACTTTGTCTTGTTCAATATACTTTAAGTTTACTAGCACAGAGTCGGAAATCAACTGTTTTCTGTCGTCAAGACAGACCTACTAAAACTATGTGCTACAACTATACCGATGGTTGTCCACTCTATCTAAAGTTGTGAATGATAAACTATATATTCTGTAAGAATCAATGATTTGATCTTCCGTGTGTAAACCGTACTCTACACATCAAATCAATTAGTATACAAAATAAATACACATGTATAGATAAATAATATGTACACAATGCTCATATGTATTCTCAAATAAATCATTCATTGTTAATAAATAAATATTAAAACCGATAATAAATCATGTATTTTTGTATACCATTCTAACAGTTAAATAGGGAGGTCCTGTGGTGGTATAGACTTGTCGAGATAGAATAAGACTTCCGTTCGAGGTTGGTCTCGAGAATCCCTTGTCAAAGGGATTCCCAGCCCGTAGCTTGCTCGGCTAGTTTATCCGCTAAATCAAAGGAGCGTTGCACAAAGCAAGTGTTGAAAGCAACTGATCCTATGTGGGAGTCTATCATATATGTGGTGTGAGTGAGAAGTAGAAGAACTTGAAAAATATGTCGGCTTAATAGATGTTGTGAGGGCAAGCACGTTGCATGTCCTTGAATCTTTCTCATATGTTATAAAAGGCTTTCAAGAAAATCCTATCCAGTTTTTCTATAAATACAGATGTATTGTATTGAGGTAAATGACCCCAAAACATTATTATTATTACTTTTACGTAATTATATTCTCTCTGGAAAGACGGGTATCTAATGTTGGGCATCGAAAACCGGAAACTCGGGACTCTCGGGCGTCCCTGTAACGCTAGTTTTTGTGTGTCTTTGTTTGACAAATCATCCCTTACCCTAGAGGACCGAGATAAATTATTTGTGATGGCTCCTGAACTCTAAAAGACGAATGATTTATTGGTTCACGAAAAGGTATGAGTTAGTAATAAAGTATTATGACCAAAGTTTAAGTTTTAGGCGCATCATCGGATTTTTCCAAAATATCGTTATAGCGATTGGATTCAAAGATAATGACTATTGTGATTAATATACACATTTTTAGTTCGAGCTAGTCAGGGTCGGACCACTTAGATTCTTCAGAGGCGATTTTGAATCCGTGCAAACCATACCGGAGCACCGGGTCTTGAAAATTAAAGGGCCAAATATTCTAAAAATTTGTTAGTATAAAGGTACTTATTACGGATACATAATATTTGATCGATTTGTATGAGCTGATACTCACAACCTTAGTATGGGTTTGACTCTTGCTATGCTCCTCTTTTCTCAATTTTTTCCTTTGTTCTGGCTCTAATTTGGTTTAAAAACTCAATTTTATGATGTACCGACAGTTAAAAATATAACCGGTAGTATTTTATTTGCATATTTTAGTTTTAGAAGTTGGTAATGAAGTTTAACATGGTTTTTAAATTCTGGTGTCGGAATAATATTTTGGGTAACATATGAAAATGGCCTTTTCAATTTTTAGCATAGGGCGTTAATTATCGTAGAACCGGCCATGAGATTTTCCATTTTATTGTGAAAGTGTAAACAAGTAGAAATAGCGTGAATTGGTACAGTTTCACCTTAATAACGAAAACGAATCTTCAAAATATAAGGTTTTTCATTAATAATGCTTGTGAAGTCTTGATAGTCATACCTTGCTCCACTAAGAAGTCAGGCAAACAGGCAATGACAGAGCTAATTAAATCCGTGTACGAAGTGCTGAAATCAATATGCAACACTTTTCAAGTCTGGGGTGTTCTGAAAAGCTAAAACTTGTAAAAAAATTCTTAACATGGTAATAAAATCGTTCAATGGAGGTTGCAACAGTGTACCTCACACAATTTTTTTATGTTTCAGGCCTTACATTTTCTTATAGAATATTCTTCCCAACAGAAGAATTATGCAATTAAACTTTATTCTTAAACCCCAACAATCTTACAATAATAAAGGGTGATATAAATTTGAAACTAAGCTGGTTTTGCTTTAAAAAAAAGGGGGAGAAATCATTAAAGGCATACACCAACTCTATACATGTGTGTCTGTCTGTGTGCAGTGTAGTGTGCCCATGCTTGCAGGCCACTTGATCAATCAATCAGCCAAGAAAAGCACTGCAAAGTTAAATAATGGTAGGGTATTATTTTGTATCTTTATCTCATTTAGTACACTTCTGCTTTATGGTGTTTGGATCGTTTTTGTTGTACTAATTTGTTTGTGTCATCCCATAAAAAAAACAATCCAATTTAATGGGTTAACAAAAACTATGGATGTTTATGTGTTTTTTTTAAATTAATTTAATTTTTTTATTTTTAAAAAATTAGAATTTGATAAATTAAAAATAAATTGTAAAACACACTAAAAACTAAAATAAAAATATAAAAATTTAGGAGTATCTATCTAAACTTAAATATTAATCAAATACTCGGTATGATTAATGAGTACTCCCTCCGTCCCAAAATATTGAAACTCTATTTATATACGTGCAAATTTGACCAGCAAATATATCGTGCTTACATTGTTGAAAATTAAAATTTTAAAATGTGTTGAATTAGTTTAACACTTGAACTACGTATTAAACTTTTGAAAAAATCGATTTCGACAACTTATATATGAGTTGTTTGTCGCTCAAAATTGCAAGTAATTTCGTATAATCCCAATAATTTGGGACGGATGGAATATTTGATTAATATTTAAGTTTATGATAGACAATATCTAAGTTTTCATATTTTCATTTGAGTTTTTAATATATCAAACAAATTTAAGATAGACTATCGTGATAAAACTAGCCCAGCAAAAACAAATCCGATTCATATGGTCTTCTTTAATATTGCTAATGCACACGTCACGTCGACAAGTCTTTGTTTAGTTATTGAGTAATCAGTGTGAACATATATGTGAACAACGAGAAAAATGAAAGCTAAACGAAATGACAGTGCATGCATAATATGTTTCCTTTTTCTCAATCTCTTTAGTAAAAGCAAAAACAACTTTATTTGAAAAACTCGTTCGTGGATATAAAGTATTTGAGCACATGATATCTACACGTACACGACCAAACATAATTCATGGATATAAAGTATTTGAGCACATGATATCTACACGTACACGACCAAACATAATTCATCCTTTGGTAATTACTAATTACTAATTACTACTTAATTTGCTACTAAGTCAAGTCATTATTTATTGAGAGAATTCTCTATAATTATCTCATATCAATTTATATTCTTCCTAAATATCTTGATAAGTTCACATTACTCATAACTAGCACTTTTTAATTATTTAATTTATTTACTAAATAGTCATACAGACCAAAATATAATAGACATATTTTATCTCTCTACAAAACCAACAAAACAGTTTTAAATTACAAAAAAACACAAAAAAACACAAAAAAATTATAAAAAATCACAAAAAATCACAAAAAATCATAATAAAATTATAAAAAATTATATAAAAAATAAATTCACAAAAAAACAAAAAAAATTTGTAAAAAATTTATAAAAAATCACAAAAAGGAAAAAATCACAAACTTTTTAAAAAATTACAAAAAAATATATAATTTTTTTGTCAATATAACACTTTATATACCGAAAAAGCTGTTTTTTTTTATTAGAAAAACACTTTTTCCATCAAAAAGTAAATTTTTTTATACAAAAAGTGGTTTTCTCATGAAAATGTGCATTTTTTTAATCTAAATGAGCTGAAAGTGCGTCTAATTCAGTCGAAAGTACATATAGTTCAGTTAAAAGCGTATATAGTTCAATAAAAGTGCATATAGTTTAGTCGAAAGTGCATATAGTTAATCAAAAGTGCATAAAATTAAGTCAAAATTGCATTCAATTCAGCTGAAAGTACATAAAGTTCTGTTGAAAGTGCATACAATTTAGTAAAAAGTAAAAATAGTTCAATAAAAGTGAGTATGCATATAGTTCAGCTAAAAATACATTTGGTTCAGCTGAAAGTACATCTGGTTCAACTTAAATTGTATCTTATTTAGTCGAAAGTACATATATTTAAGTGAAAAGTGCATATAGTCTAGGCGAAAATGAATATAGTACAGTCGAAAATGCATATAATTCAATAAAAGTGAATATAGTTCTGTCAAAAATGCATCAGATTCAGCAAAAAGTGCATCTGGTTCAGCTAAAAGTGCATCTGGTTCAGCTAAAAGTGCATATGGTTCAGTCAAAAGTGCATCTAGTTCAATAAAAGTGCATATAGTTCTGTAAAAGGTGCATCTGGTTCAGCTAAAAGTGCATCTGGTTCAGCTTAAAGTGCATATAGTTCAGCTGAAAGTGCATCTAATTCAGTCGAAAGTGCATCTAGTACAGTCGAAAGTGCATAAAGTTCAATAAAAATGCATATAGTGCATATATTTTACTTTAAAGTTAAAAAAAAACTGATGGATTCGAACCACCAACCTCTTGAACATCGGTGTTGGGTGCAAGCGTTCTTACCAATTTGAGCTTATGAATCTAAAATTAGTTACTAAATTAGTTTCTAAAAGGGCAATTCAAATTTTAACAAGCATTGAAACGAGTCAAACGAGAGTTAAATACATAAAATTTACTTTTTGATGAAAAAGTGTTTTTTTTTATGAAAAACAGTTTTTTCGGTGTAAAAAGTGGTATATTGACAAAAAAAATAAAAAAAAATTTTTGCCATTTTTTAAAAAGTTTGTGATTTTTTTGATTTTTTATAATTTTGTTTTGATTTTTTATAATTTTTTTGATTTTTTATAATTTTTTGTGATTCTTTGTGATTTTTTTCATTTATGAAATTAGATTTTTTTCCAGTTTATATAGTATGAAAAAGTGGTATTTAAGAGGAATGCAAATTATAATAGGCATCTAGTGAAAATTAAATTTTAAAAGTGATACATATGAGATATTAATCCTTATTATTTAAAGTTGTCGAGTGTTTCAAACAAATTTTCACTAGGGGCTGAAGATAGAAAAAATGAAATAGGAAGCAAATTAGATTTTATTAATCAGTAATTTACGGGTACAATCTCTGATAATTTCTATAATAAAATGTAGAAATGAAAATCATTTAATTCTTCTGTTCGAACAATTTATGATGCCTCGAAACGTTGTAGTATACTCTTTGATTAATTTTCTTGAGTTTGTTGAACTTGATTTGAATTCTTCGAATTTGATGAATAACTTTGCAGCTTTGTTGATACTATTGCAATTTGAACGCACTTCAGATTTGGTGAAAAATTTGATGACTTTGATTTAGAGAAACAGGCTTTTGCCTTTATGTAGTTGTTCCTGAAGATCAAATGTCGGGTTGTTGTAGATTTTTTGATTGGATTTTCTCAGATTTGGCGAATAACTTTGAAGAGTTTGATTCGTGAAAACGCGTTGCTTGCTTCTTTTAGATGCTCTTGAAAATTGAATGCAGACTTTTTGTAGAAATTCTTCAGATTTGGTGAAGAAATTGCAGATTTTGATCCATAGAGACGCCTTGCTTGCTGCTTTTAGACGTTCCTGAAGATCGAATGTCAAGTTTGTTGTAGACTTTGAAGGCGTTCGTCGAGTGTTTGAAGAGGTTGAGGCCGGAGCGTGCAAAGATTCTCCCTATGAGTTGATCCCCTGACGGCTGTGGAGGACCGGACCCGATTCCATGACGGCTATAGAGGAGCGGAGCTGATTTTCTGATGGCTGTGGATGAGTTTCTCTCTCTAGCTTGTTAGAAGACTTCAAAATGTTGAGCAGTTTCTTACTCTATTCTTGAATACTTTTTGATTGTCAAAATAATGTACCCTCACCCGTCATTTTGGGGTGGACTTATATTTGCAAAATCACCTCCTTAATTTTGGGCCCATTATTGTTTTTGACCCATGGTTTAAAAAAAGATGTATTTATTTTCTGTTTGAAACATTACAAATGAGTACTATAATTTGAGTAACTCATTGTTTGTAACATATTTAATGGTTTTTAGAAAAAAAAATACATTTATTTTATATAAATTATCATTCTAAATTATATGAAATGATAATTTTTTTTTTCTGATTTTAAATTACTAATAACAAGTCTATTATCAGACTGAGAAATTAGTAACTAATTTCTATTTAATTTGAATGACATGTGTCACATTTTTATTGAACGTAAAATTTGCGTGTCAACAGATGCCTCATTCGATATTTGTTTGCTTTTTTTGGGGTCAAAAATTGGACTTCATTTCCAAATTTCGTAGCTCCGTTCCAATTTTGGTAGCTCCATTACAGTTTACAAATTTCGTAGCTTCGTTTCGAGTGTCGGATTTTTCGAATCTTATTGTAATGGATTAGGCTTCATTATATTTGTGACTTCGTTCCAATTTTCGTAGATGAGTTTTGACTTCTTGAAACTCTTGACCAAATATATCGACATGTTAAGATAAGAGAGAATTAATCATGTCCATGAACATGTGGATAAACAAATGATTTTATTTCCTCAATAATTTCTCGTGCTAATTCTGAATGTTCCCCCACCTGAAAAGGAATTATATTTGATTTACAATTCTGTTTTTTTTGTCATACAGTCGTGTATCTTTCGACTTACATAATACTAGGAGTAATTGTAGTTAAAGACGGTCAGGTGTGGCAAAATTTCTTATTCTTAACGGGAGAATAACTTAAAATTCCTCTATTGAAGCTCGCTGCATGTACTTGAATGGAGAGACAGCCGAAACTTAAGAATTAGGAACAATTTTGTTAGAGACAATCAAATTTTGTCTCCAAATGTTAATTTTTAGGGACAAAAAAAATATTTTAGACACAAAAATAATTTTTTTGTCACCAAATCTAACTTTTAGCACATAAAAAAAAATTGTCTCAAAAGACAATCCCATACGCACATAATGAGACAATTTAATTTCGTCTTTTTGGAGAAATTTTTTAATTGTCTGCTTATGTTCGTATATGATTGTCTTTGGAGACAAATTTTAATTGTCTACTTAGTACGTCTTTAAATCCTCAAAATGCACCAGAGTCTTTCAGAATTGAAGATATATGTCATCTAGTTGACCAGTTTTATCCGAATGAATTTAGAAGTAATGAAAAGATGGATTGAAGAGACAATTGACTCATTCTAAGAGTAATGTGGTCGAATGATCCTAATAAAAGAAACGGTCAATACAAGTAAGTTGTGTCGTTGGTTGGTGAAAACGGAGAAATTTGTTGTTGTGTATGATCATGTTTTAGAGTAATTATACTTGTTCTCATGCTTGCAGTTTCTATCGCGACCTCGAAGCGGTTCTTTTCAGCGATGAATATCGTTAAAACTAGCCTTAGAATCAAAATTGAGGATGATTATATCTGTAATGTACTGATCATATTTATTTAAATGGAAAGTGCTAAAGACATAAGTATTGATGTGCGAAATCAAATTGTCAGAATGATGCCTTCTTATGAAATTGACGTGTATAACCTTTGTCTTTGAGCTAGGGATGGTGTGGTAGTCGTCTTCTCAGTTGTAGATGTATATTTATAGTTACCGCTTTTGAAATTATATTACTGCTAACTACCTTCATAAGTTCATATTCTCTATAGGTATCACTTTTTAATTATTTACTTTATTTACTAAAACGCCATACACATATTTCATAAAAAATGAAAAAAAAAACACATAAAATTATATAAAATGCAAAAAATCTCAAAATAAATGAAAAAAAATCACAAAAAATGAAAAAAAAAATCACAAAGAAAAAAAAATCACAAAAAAATATAAAAAATGAAAAAATCACAAAAAATCATAAAATTTTAAGAAAATTACAAAAAAAATAAAAAAAAATAAAAAAATCATAAAATATTATTAAAAAAAAAATTTAAAAATGAAAAAAATCACAAAAACTCACAAAAATGAAAAAATAAAAAAATTATAAAAAATCACAAAAAATCACAAAAAATCACAAAAAATCACAATTTTTAAAAAATTACAAAAAAAAAATAAAAAATTATAAAAGATGAAAAAAATGAAAAAAATCATAAAATATTAAAAAAAATGAAAAAAATCACATAAAATTAAAATAAATGAAAAAAAAAATCATAAAAAATTATTAAAAAAATAAAAAAAATCACAAAAAAAATCACTTTTATTGAACTTTATGCACTTTCGACTGTACTAGATGCACTTTCGACTGAACCAGATGCACTTTTAACTGAACTATATGTTCTTTCAGCTGAACCAGATGCACTTTTAGTTGAACCAGATGCAGATTTTACATAACGATATGCACTTTTATTGAACTAGATGCACTTTTGTCTGAACCATATGCACTTTCAGCTCAGATACACTTTTAGCTGAACCATATGTACTTTCAGCTGAACCATATGCACTTTCAGTTGAAACAGATGCACTTTTAGTTGAATCAGGTGCATTTTTAACAGAACTATATGCATTTTCGATTGTACTATATTCATTTTGGACTACACTATATGCACTTTTTACTTAACTATATGTATTTTCCACTAAATTAGATGCACTTTAAGCTGAACCAGATATACTTTCAGCTGAACTAGATGCACTTTTAGCTGAACTATATGCATACTCACTTTTATTGAACTATATTTACTTTCGACTGAATTGTATGCACTTTCAACGGAACTAGATGTACTTTCAGCTGAATTGAGTGCAATTTCGACTCAAATTTATGCATTTTTGACTAACTATATACACTTTCGACTGAACTATATGCACTTTTATTGAACTATATACGCTTTTGACTGAATTATATGTATTTTTGACTGAACTAGATGCAATTTCAGCTCATTTAGATTAAAAAAAGGCACATTTATTATGGAAAAACCATTTTTTTGTATAAAAAAAATTACTTTTCGGTATAAAAAGTGTTATATTGACATAAAAAAAATTATATATTTTTTGTAATTTTTTAAAAAGATTATGATTTTTTAATTTTTTTATAATTCTTTTTTTTTTTGTGATTTTTGTGATTTTTTTATAATTTTTATAATTTTTTATGATTTTTGTTATTTTTTTATAATGTTTTGTGATTTTTTGTAAATTTTTTGATTTTTTATATAATTTTTTTGTTTTTTTCATTTTTTTGATTTTTTGATTTTTTTTTTATTTTTTAGTGATTTTTTATATAATTTTTATGATTTTTTATATTTTTTTTGATTTTTTGGTATAAAAAGTGTTATATTGACAAAAAAAATTATATATTTTTTTTGTAATTTTTTTAAAAGTTTGTGATTTTTTTTCATTTTTTGTATTTTTTTGTAATTTTTTGTATTTTTTTGTGATTTTTGTATTTTTTTAATAATTTTTTGTGATTTTTGGTGATTTTTTTAATAATTTTTGGTGATTTTTTATAATTTTTTTGATTTTTTATGATTTTTTGTGATTTTAATAATTTTTTATGATTTTTATGATTTTTTTAAAAAATCAATTACTAATAAAACTCATGTAGTATAAAAAGTGGTACATATGAGAAATGTGAAATTATCAAGGTATATAGGAGAAATATAAGTTGATATGAGATAATTATAGGAATTACCCATTTATAGAGTATTGGAGTAAGATATAGCCGTTGCTAGGTCTTATCACTTCGAAATTCAAAATAGAGGACTATTTAACCGGTTAATTAGTATCCAACCGGTTAAATTTCTCTTATGCTGCTTGTCGACTTGGTACCTTCTAGATGAAAACTCTCGCCTTGAGTAAATGGTCCTAATTGCGATTTTTATCTCCTGAAATCAAGTAGTAATGTTATAGTATATTCTCAAACGTTCAAATCTAATTTTTGTAAGCTTTCCAAAAGGTTTATGTAGCTCCAAAATACGCACTAAACCAGAAATGAACTTTCCAAAATTACCAGAATTAACCGGTTGGTTACAGTTTAACCAGTTAATCTTTACAGTATATTTAATAAGTTAAAAACTATTTAACCGGTTAAAATACATCTGATAAACATTTGGTACTTTAATTCATTTCATGATTATTATCCTTGTAGTGTTTATAGTCTTGTACTTGTATAATCTGTAAATTGCTAGTTGTAAATGTTAGTACAACGATACTTTGTGTATACATAAAATTCTTGTATATTTGTTATCATCAAAATATAATATACAATTACGTTTAATTGTATATTGGTTCAACAATCTCCCATTTTTTATGATGACAAAATCATTTAGATTATAAAAATGCTTGAATGTAGAAAAGACTTGAGCTTTATTAAACTTTTTGAGTAATTATTGTCGAGTTCTTAAAATATAGAACATTGTTTTGAGGTCTCGACACAATTTCACAAGTCATATGTTTTCATCATAAAAATATTTAGTTCAGAATTTCAAGCAACTCATCTTTGCAGGAGCATTTAACAATATTTATTATTTATGTTAAATTATGGAGATTAAATCCTTCATATTATATTGTTGATAAGTAACCATACAATTTAATCTCCACAAATACACGTTGTCATATAAGAGGGACTACGATGCACATACACGAGTTCGAGTGTTTGACCAAACACGATACAAACATGCCTAGCAACAAATTTTTAAAATAATTGTTACTTATTTTATACTTGGCATTTGGCAAGAACATGACACTATAGATTATCAAAATAGTATATAGTCCACAATAGTTATTACAAACATGACTCAACACACAAGAACACGACACTAATAGAATATATAATTATATTTTTAATATATAAACATAATTTTATACTTAAACAAGCAGTAATAATTTGTCATATATATATATATATGTGAAATAGAGTTTTTTATGAAGTTCAAAATTATGGTACCATGATAGTATAAGAATGCAAATTGTATAATTTTACTACTTGAATGCAAGTGTGTGTTACATCTACATACTTACTTATAGAGAAATTTATATGGTTTTCATGTTAAAAAAATCACCAAATTTAACTCATATTTTTAACTAGTCGTGTCATATAATCGTTGAACCGTGTACGACTCGTGTGCCTAGCTTGTCAACACAAAAATCATAACGGACACCTTATCTGTCATGTCCAACGATTAACTTTGCCTGTTGGAGTCTTAAAAAAAAAAAAAACTTGTATTGGTGCGTCACAGCTGTGAGGGTTGAACTTGATCCACTATACGTACGTGTCTAAATGTAACGTATACTACAATAAAGTTCAAGCCAGACCGGCCCTAACTTTTTGTAAAGAAAAGTAATGGGAATTATCTCTCAATTAGATATATAAAGTACCAATGTTAGTTCAACCCTATATAACCACATAGGGGTGCAACAATATATTTCTATCACTTCATATAGAAATCCACTCTCTTTCGAAGTCAATATATACTCGGCTAATTACTATGGAGAAGAAGACCCTTGGTTTGGTGGTGGTCTTGCTCCTAATTGCCTTGGCTTCTCGTAAGCATTATCTTTCCACATATTGACTAACTAAATCATATTGCAAATATGTACAAAGTTTGTATCAAAATAGGCGAAAAAGAAATTACATTAATATGTTAGTTTAAACTCATTTGTTACAAGATTACAAGAAACCTCATCTTAAAGGGTGCAACTTCTGTTTAAAAAAAAAAAAAAAAAAAAAACAGTTGCAAAGGTGTAAATAAAAACTCGTTTTTTTTGGTGAATCTAGAATCTTTGAGAAATATAATTTATTAGTTTATTTATTTAAGGAGTAATTAGTAAAATATTAAGTAAAAAGAAACTTAGTAGTAAAAGGAGTATTTAGGAACCAATGACCGCTTAAATTATTAAGGTCACCGTTTTTTTATCAGGTAAATTATCACTACTCACAGTACATAATTTTAATACTAACAACCACATCGTTGTCACTCTAGAGTTTTAGAAACAAAAGTTTGTTTATAGATTAGTGTATAAAACAAAAATCTGGTTATAACTAGTTGCTGAACTGTAATTGACCTATAATATTTATTTGCCATAGCTCGATTTATTGTATTGTTGTGCATTTAATAAATATTGCATACTTGGTTTGCATGATAAAAAATTGGGTATAAATTGTGCAGATGATGACAAGATGTTGGTGAAGGTGGAAGGAAGAGTGTGCGAATCACAGAGCCATGGGTATAAGGGACCGTGCATTCGTGACCATAACTGTGCTCTCGTTTGTAGAAATGAAGGATTTTCTGGTGGCAACTGTCGCGGCTTCCGTCAACGTTGCTTCTGTTCCAAAATCTGCTAAATAAGCTGCTGGGCTTCGAACCCCTCTCTTGTTCAACTTATTTACCTAAATGGACCTGAATAATCTTAATCTCGTGTGTTAGCTTCACTTCTGTTTCTGTTGCGTTTGCCAGTCCTACTTCACTTCTTTCAAGCTAACTTAGCTTGTTGTTTTAGTGTCCAAGTATTTGATTTCAGTTTAATTAATGGGGTTCGTTTTTAATCTTTGTTTTCCATTGAGGGAATATTTACTTTTGGCAACACACGGTGTCCAACATTTTGGAGACCCAAATCGAATTAAAAAAAAAACTTAATTTAAAACATTTCAATTTTTAATTATATGATATTCTTTAGAATTTATAATGTTATTCATTAAAATGTACTATTAGTTAGACCATGTTTACGTTAAACTATTTTAATTAGATTTTGTGTCTTAAGTTATTTAATAAAACCAGTCTTGTTAATCATTTTGCTTCAGGTATGGCTTATGTAGTAGTCCAAAAATTAAAGGAGTTATAATATGTTCGTTTTCATAACGTGGATTATTATCATTTTCTTTATGAACTATTATAGGATTCTTAAATTTTTTAGAAAATTAAATGACCAATAGTGTAATTTTTAGTCCCACTCATAAATATACTGCTCTGTAACCTCTGAACTTGCATAATATGTACTTTTAGCTTTGTACTACTTTTATTTTTGTAATTATCACATTATATCATGTACTAATATATTGAATATATAAAAATAAGGGGCCTCTTGACATGTGGAGGCCCAAATCTAATGCTTCATAGATTGGGTGCAACAAGTAGGGCAACTAGCTATAAAAACTTGCAAAAAGTATATAACACGTTTAATTGAGAATATTAGTGAATCAATAATGCTATTAGCATTTTTATCATTTTTTACAGACAATAGATTCAGGTTTATTTCATCTGCCAAGTAGGTATAATCCACATTACCAGGGTACTAATTTTGGGAAAGAAAACGTGTGGTACACGTGTTATCTTTACTTTTTATAAGTGAATTTGTTCACAACGCACTGTACTCTGCTGTGATTTCTTACTGTGCTCCGAATTTGTTGAACAAAAACAACAACAAACTGAAATACTAGTCTGTTCGCTTTATGTTCGTCCCTTAGGTATTTAATTCCATGGGTTAATGAGGTTAAATCTAGACAAACTCTTTTTCCATTAACGAAAGAAACAAAATAAGATTTTTCATTAACAAAAGAAACACAAAAAGATATATCCATGCATTTCTGCCTAGGGCCCTACAATATTTTATGTATGAATAAAACAATAAATATGTTTATTATACCAAACTATATGTAGTTAACAATATTCATATCAATCTACAACTTATAACAATTTTCATATTAAACCATCAAAATACTTTCGTCCAATTTAACATGTTTCCGTACTATAAATATATGACTTTTGAACTCAAAATTAACCGGTTTTAACCAATTTTTATCTGATAATGGAATTGAGAGTGTTAAGTCATCCAATTTTGACCATTTATGTATATTAATTTGATCTCACTATGTTGATTGTTCAATTTGGAAATTGTTAAAACTTGTATGTTGTTATATTTTTTTTATATAATTGGTGGGAAAAACCTAATTTTTATTGCAAAAAATAGGAGAAAACCCCCACAGAAAATAAACAAAAGATTCAATTACAACTTCCCCAAAAGTAGGAATCAAAAGGAGAATAAATATAACTAACGTACTAACTTGCAAGAACCCAAAAATACACAAACTTAATTAGACAAACGCAGCAATTAGAAGGACCACATATGTAAAAACTCTGTAATAACGCCATGATCCTTTTTCTGCCTCTTCATTTTCGTTTTCTCCTGGCCAGAGAGGACAGAGAAATCCCCACCCTCTAGCCCTAATTTTGATCTCTTATACCCTTAAATTCACTAATCCCAACTTTTCAGTATAAAATATACCCCTAAGCTGAGATGGAAAATCCTCTATAAATCCAGAAATGATGCTTCCTTTGTCACAACCCCAGTTGGCGAGAAGATCTGCTCCCTTGTTACCCTCTCTCAATATATGTCTGAAGAGATAAGTACTTCATGTCATAAATTCTTTTATTTTATTTTTTATTTCCAATAATCTCCAAGGGCATATTTTCTTATTTTGCATGATGTTGATAAGATGCAATGAATCACTTTCAATTATCCAATTGGTCTTAGGCGTAATTTGTATACCATAATATAGAGCTTTAAACTCAGATAATATAGCAGAGCGGCTTGAAATCCTTCTAGAAATTCCATAGACAAAATCCCCTTTGTAATCGCGTAGTATACCCCCAATTCCACTTAACCCTGTAGTAGATCTATAACACCCATCAATATTAAGCTTTGAATACCCTGTTGGGATCTTTATAAGTAGCTAGCCTGAAGGCTTCTTCAATTTGAATAATAATAGCAGCATCATTCATCTTGATATTTTCAAACCGAGAATAACATCTAGCTTTCCATATAAACCAAATAATAAGAGAAAGGAGAATTTGACAGGTTTTTCTTTCCTCATAATGCGGTTTTTTATCTATATAGGACCACCAAGTAAAAATTCTTCTTTTTAAGAGAATAATTTTGCATTAGAATACCCCATTTCTTTTCAAAAAAGCTCCAGATGTTGTTTGCTATATTACCATTGCTGAAAAGATGATCAAAGTTTTCTTCATTATTAGTGCAGCATTCACACTTGGAAGCAAGATGAATTCCAAATTTGTATAAATTGCAATCCAGAGAGACAGCTTTGGAAAATAATTTCCACATGAAACAAGAGATCTTCAGAGGTATTGATTTATCTCATATAAATTTGCTAGTCCATCTTTCTATTCCTGTTTCTTTTATAATTTCCCTGGCACTTTTAAGAGTAAAATTCCCCAGACTAGTAGGCTTCCAGATAGGCTTACTGATTTCCCACTTGATATTTGATTCAGTAATATTTCTAGCTTGCATCATTCTCCCCCAAGTATTATTACCTTTTTTTGAGACCATATCAAGTGGATTCTTATGTCTACAATGTTGGCCCGTTGGCCCGTGCGGCTAAACCTTAGAGAGGGGGGGGGGGGGGGGTGTTGAATAAGGTTTTAAGCGTTTTTCACAAAATTAAAATTCTTAGCGCAATTAACAACCCAACTAGCTCAATATATATTTGCGACAATAAATATGCGATGATAATACATAAATGAATTGAAACATGCGCACAATCACAAATAATATAAGTTGCGGAAAGTAAATAGTAAGGGAAGAGATTGACACCACGATATATAGAGGTTCGGCAAACCTGCCTACGTCCTCTCCTCGGTATTCATGCTACCGAGTATTTCACTAAAAATCTTCTTCCCAAGATTACAACCTAACGAGCTAATCCGCGGATTAAGCTCCCCCTCACTCTATGAGTATCCCGAATGAAAAGACCTAGAGCTTTTAAGCAACACTCGCTTACAAAGCCTCTACCCGATCACTCGCTCACAAATGAGTTTATAATTTACTCTACAATTTGAATCGAAAGAGTATCGCTCACTAAAATAGTATCTTAGTGTTTATAAGATTACAATATGATTACACACAAGAATACTTATGAAAATAAGTGAGAAGTATGAAGTATAAGCTTGATTGTGATCTTCAAAGAATAGCTTATTTGTGTGTGTGAATTGGGGTTGTCTTCATTAAGGAATTTGGGGGGTATATGAAGGATAAATGGTCTTGTTACCGTTATCTGAAGGTTTATGTCTTTACCCATTGGTTTGAAGCAATTTTCCATTATTGCAGAATAAGTCAAAAAGCTGTTTTTGAATTCTGCAGACAACGATCGGTCGTTTTCTGCATTTCGACCGGTCGTTTTAATAACGACCTCACTGGACAATATTGGATCAAAAACGATCGGTCATTTGTCCAAAACGATCGGTCGTTTTTCTGGAAATTCTCGGTTTTCCCGTTATAATTCGAATGCTCGTAACTTTTTCATTTTAGCTCCGATTATGGTTCCGCTTAAACCTTCGGCTTCGTATTTGAGCACTCTTATCATTTTGAAGTCCTGAAATATACATTTTCTATTTTGGGAAAAGACAAAGCATTATATCATCGAAATAGAGAAATCGTAAAATCATTAAAACATAATCAAACTTATAATCAAAATCAATTATTGAACCCATGGTTCAACATACAATATTTTGCTAGTATGAAATTAGACCATAGATTATCCTTTATTCTGAACTTCCACCATAATTTCATAACAAAAGCTTCAGAGATATCTGTGAAACTTTTGATATTTAGACCTTCTTCTTTGATAGGTTTACAGATTTTGTTCCACCTGACCCAATGATGCTTATTTTTGCCATCTTTAGTACCCCAAAAGAAGTTAGAAATGATTTGATTTATTTTGTGAATTACCTCTTGAGGTGGGTTCATAACTGCTAAAGTGTAAATAGGGATAGACTGTAGCACATGTTTAATCAGAATTAATTTACCACCCTCATTTAAACATGTACCTTTCCAACTTGAAAGTTTACTTCTAACTTTTATAATAAGTTCATGGAATAAAATGCACTTTTTGTGTCCAGCATATAACTTGCATCCAAGATAAGTAAAATGAGGTTTCTTACTTGTCATATTTAGCTCTATGCAGATACTCTCTTTGTGCTGTTTAGTTACACTTTTTGAAAAATAAATAGAACTTTTTTCCAGGTTTATTTCTTGACCAGAGTCTTCATTGTAATTTTGCAGCACTTAGTTTACCATCTTGCTAGACTTCAATGAGGCAGAGGTGAAGATTATAATGTCATCAGCAAATGACAGGTGTGTGATAATAGGACAACCCAAAGCAGATTTAAAAGCAACCCAATTCTTTTTGTACTTTAGAGCATTTAGATTCCTACCTAGTACTTCAGAGCATATTATAAATAAAGAAGAAGATAAGGGATCTTCTTGTCTCAAACCATTAGTAGGCATAAAAATATCAGTAGGTCCACCATTCACTAGAACAGAAGTATGATTCCCTGAAATTAACCTCCAGACTATGTCAATAAGCTTCTCAGAAAAGCCTAACCTCAAAGTAGAAGTAAGAAAATATCAAGAAATCTTGTTATAAACCTTTTTAATGTCCAACTTTAAAGGTACATTTTTTCCACTTTTCTTTTGATTTAAAGTTGAAATGAACTCTTGAGCTAGAAGAATGTTATCCACAATATCTCTATTTTGTACAAATCCACTTTGATTATCAGATATAATTTTGGGGAGAATAATAGCAATTCTTGTAGACATATTTTTTGGAATAGTTTTGCTGCAAAAAGTACATAGGCTAATAGGTCTGAATTCTGCAAAAGTTTTTGGTTTGGCCTTTTTTGGTATGAGTGCTATAACAGTAGTGGAGATAGACTTAGGTAAGAGACTACCCATGAAAAACTGATTGATAGCTTGGAAGATGTCATCACCAATATGACTCCAACAACTCACAAAAAATTGACCTGCAAACCCATCTATGCCTGGGGCACTTGATTTACTCAGATCCCAAACAACACTTTTTACCTCTTCAAAAGATGGATCTTTATCCATAAAATTGTTATCGTCTTCTAGAATCACCTTGGTAATAATGTCCAGACTTTTGTAAATATAGGAACTTGGTTTATTGGCTGCAAGCAAACCCTGAAAATAATTCATAACTTCTTTTTTGATAAACTCTTTGTCAGTTATTTTAGTGCCATCAACTCTCTCTATTTCACAAATAGCACTATTTGTTCTTCTTTTCTTTACTACACTATGAAATAATTTTGTATTAGCTTCCCCTTTCTTTGCCCATTTTTGATTAGCCTTTTGTTTCCAATGCTTCTCTTTAATAATGAGTTTAAATTTCAGATTAGCTTCTTCTTTATTAAGTTCAATTTATTTTCAGGTGAATGATCCATCTCAAAAACCACTTCTGCTCTAAGGAAATTGTCTTATGCCTCTGTTACCATTTGAAAGATATTACCAAAGGTAACATAATTCCACTCTTTTAATTTTTTCCTTATAGTTTTTAAATTATTAGCTAAGTTGCTGAGAGCATTGTATTTAGAACCCTTAACCCAGTTAGCTTTGAATACTTCCAAGAACCCCTCATTTTCAACCCAGAAATTTTGGAAAATAAACCTTTTAGGACATTTTTCTTCAGCTAGATGAAATTTTAGTAGCAAAGGGCTATGATCTGATGTGGCTTTACTCAGATGATCCAGAGAACTAGTAAAGAAAAGCTTATCAAAGCTTTGATTAGTTAGTACCTTGTCAATTCTTTCAAAAATAGCATTATTGCCACTCCTTTTATTCCACCAAGTAAATTTAGAACCACTGAATTTCATTTCTGTCACCCCAATATTATCCATACAACTAATAAAATCATTGGCTGCATTTAGATTAATTGGTAGCCCTCCTGCTTTATCACCTTCATAAGTTACTGTATTAAAATCACCACCAATAACCCAAGGATCCACTGTAAAAGAATCTACTAAAAACTTCTAAAGTGCTTCTCTTTCAATAGGGGTACACTTTGCATAAATTACTGAGATATGCAACTTCATATTAAGGGAATCAATGTTGACTTCCAGGTTAACACATTGATTCATTTGATTAGTAATATTAATCTCCATTTCTTTCGTATAGAAAATCCAAATTTTATTGTCATCATGGACTAAAACTTCATCAAAACCAAATCTTCTTTTATACCCTTCCACTTTATCAGCTTCCCTCTTAGGTTCAATACAAACAAGCAGCATAATATTATTTAGTTTACATAGTTTTTTAATTCTTCTAGCTGTAGCTTTACTCCCCATCCCTCTAATATTCCAGAAAAGAGCACTAATCATTTATAAACTTTCCTGGCCCCTACATTAGAGGATCTTAATGTCATGTCACTTTCCACCTTATTTTTCTTTGTAGTACCACTAGTAATAGCTTTAATACTTTTTTTGTTTTGTTTCTGGACTTCCCATTCCCCTTCTTCAATTGCCAAATGAATTTTCCTTGGTGAGAGTCCTAGACTACCAGAAATATTTGTAGTTTCCAGCACATTAACATCTTCTATTGTTACCTCATCTTCTGGGCAAGAAGAAATTATCACCATGTTTAACTTTTCATTTGTTAAACTTGTGTCTTC
Organism: Primula veris; assembly: GCA_963682055.1. Lineage (NCBI taxonomy): Eukaryota > Viridiplantae > Streptophyta > Magnoliopsida > Ericales > Primulaceae > Primula > Primula veris. The sequence goes on along the minus strand of OY821747.1, from coordinate 15,765,146 downwards.
TTGATTGTCTTCTTCATTAACACTTTCAGTTTCTAAACCCATAACTAATAAAGGATTTTCACTAACCTTTTCAGCAACGTCTCCTTCTTTAACATTATCTTCTATGGTAACACCCTCAACTTGTACTATAGTGTAATCTTGTCCTTCATCCTCTATTACTGTTTTTTTTTTGTTTCCAGACTTTTCATTGTCTATATTAATAACTTCTTTGACCTTATTGTTGTTTTCTTGTACTTGTACAGGTTTGCCAAAGTTGCGAGCCACCCAATCTTTTGTACTTTCTTTTTTCCAGTTTTTGGTACTTATTTTGGGGAGGCTGAGTGATTTTTAAGTTGTATAATTTGGCCTTTGGATTTTTTATTTGGTTTTGTTCTTCTCTTCCTTGATTGTTGTTTTCTTTATTGTCACCAATATCTTTTTTGCTATTTTTAAATTTACAGAAGCTAACATCATGACCTTGTTTATATCAGTGAAAACAATACCTAGGGACGTTTTCATAGTCGCACTTTTGCTAGAAACCCTTGTCTCCACCATAACCAATTCTCACTCTTTCTACCAAATCTAGATTTAGATCAATTTCAACATAGATACGAGCTATACCTGATCTGGATAACTTAGCCGTAGGTTCATCTACCTTTAGTGGGTTTCCAATAGCTTTAGCAATAGAGAAGATACTAGACATATTATATAAGTGAATAGGGAGTCTAGGTAACGATACCCAAACTGGAGCTATCGCTGATTCAAACTCAGGATCAAAATCATATGTCCATTTAAAAACTCGCATTGGTTTGTTTTTGATATACCAAATTGGTTTCATCCAAATTCTTTGAAAGTCTTCCTTATGGAAATATTTTACTAGAATATATTTTGGATCCCAAACTCCTACTTGATAAGCTGCTTGTAACCCTAGCTTGCTGAAAAACTTCTTTATCTGGTCCAAGTTAGGTCTTCCGTGTGAAAATTTCCCAATAACTGTATACTTAAAAGGTTCCGATAATTTTTCCACATCGTCCATTGAAAATTCAATTAGTGGTTCTCCTCTGTATCTTCCAACATCCTTTTGATTTATTTTAGGTATAGCGGGTTTGGCGCTAACTATGTTAGCAAAAGATTTAATTGGCGTAGGGTCTGGATTGATTATCTGAGCGTTTGTTTTAGGTCTGTCGTTCTCCGGTGTGGTCGGGTTAATCATGCTTGCGGCGGCTAGGGTTATTCACCCTAGACGTCAGTCTCTCTCTAGATTATAAGTTCTTTTATGCAATTTTTTTGTAGGTTGTTATATAATTTGTTAACAAGTGATATTATGGTACATTAAAAGTGAATTGACTGAAAAAAGAATATGGGTGAACTTGGCCTACTCACTTGAAGTGACCTGACCGGTTCACCTGACCGGTTAGACCGGTCAAGCCCATGGGCTTTTTCAATTAAAAAAAATAAAATCAGATTTTAGGGTTTGGTTTTACCTTTTCGTATATATTTCGGCTAGAGTAGCTTTTGCTCGTTATTCAGAATATAGATTTCATTTTAGAGAGATAGAAAGAGAGAGAGAGTACTTGTTTTATCATTAAAACATTGGAAATTCCGTCAATTGCCAGTTAAGTTTATTATTTTATGTGATATTTGTTATTTTCTCTTTAATTACTATCTTATTTGTTGTTTTTTTTGGATCCGTTGGTTAGTAACAACAAAATTAAAATAATTCTCTAACTTCGTAGCTGTTTATTTATTGGTTGGTAGCTTAACTAACGTTAATAAAAAAAGATAAAAAGCTAAACCTATAATTGAATTAAAACTAATTGGTAGTTGCATGTTAGGATTGATCATTCTTTCCAACTCTTTAGTTTTATTCACAACAACTTTACACATAGTTGCAGATTAGAATTGATGACCGTAAAACTGAAAACGTAGTAAAAACCATTAGTATTCATCTCGTAGGAGAGAACAATTCAACAAACGTTATGCGTTTGTCCACTAACGATTCTTTCTTAATTTAAGCTCTTAGTAATATTTAAAGACTTCAAATACACAATTTAATCATAGCCTAAATTCGTCCCTGTATCGATAACTTGGGTATCTTACCAGTTATTTACTGCAATTGCTGTCGTACTCCTGCGATATTTCATTACATGGAAAAAAACACGTGTGAAGGGCCGTCACCAACCTATCTTCTCCATTCACTTAGTACACGTTTTTTTTATATATAAATTGGTGGGTAACCCCACTATTTCATTAATAATGAATGGTTACAATGACCATATTATAGCAGAAATAAAACTTAAAATAATAAAATTTATAGTGCTAAGAAAACAAAAACTTCTCCACGTCCTTCTATAATCATGTTTAACTTTTCCAAATATTGTGTTAGCAATTATCTTCTTATTTTTGTTGATGAGTTGAAACTTTGGTGTTTAGAAAACTCCATAGTACAAGAAGTATTCGATAATATCAACGTCTCTTTAAATCAAAACTTATTTTGTTACTATGGATTTGATATGGAGGAAAGCTTATTTCCTCCATCCATTGGCGCAGGAGTCGGTATGTTAGGTTGGAAAACCCCGCGGGCTCCTTGGAGAGCCACAACGCATCAAAATCCAATATTTAGAACACAACCTTTGATTAGATCTACTCATCTCGAAATAAGAGGAGGTCGCCTATGAAATGTGGAGATAAAAGAGACAGGGGCATAAAAATCCGGAAAAAAATCCAGATCTGAATAGATTGAGGTGATCAAAGTATCACTTTATGGAGCCCGTGGGTGGAGGGGAGCCGAAGCACCACCACCAGCACAAGGGGGCGGCGACTAGGGTTGGGTAAGCAGAAAGCACATGCTAATAGCACTTTTATATAAACAATAATGCACATAATTATAGCCATAACAATGACAATAACACTACAAGAATAGGCATAAATTGTTTCAAAAAAATCCGAAGCTAAACCTCAAAATCCGTCGTTAAACACGTAATAGCAACGGATATTGCTATCACTAGAGTCTGAAGCCAAAGTGCTTGTCGCAAGTATTTTGTGACGGATATGTCCTGTCCGAAGCAAAATTGCGATGGTAAATGTGTAGCTATGTCGTTTCAAAACATGTCACCGGAAACGGGGTAAAACTTCCGTTACTTGATTTTGCTTCACCTTTCTCACACAAATTCCGTCGTAAATTCGAAATTAATTAATGTTTAAAAGTTTTGTACTTGAAGATTAACTTACACTAATTACTTTCCTTTTTTAAATAATGAAGACTTATTCGTCGTAAAACTATTACCGGGTTAATCCAGAAATTTTATCATGATTTTTTTAATTAATCATGGTGCTAGTCTGTGACATTTTTGCGACAAAATTGGCGACTCAAATTGGTAGCAATTATAACCGGAATACTAATATTTGATGTCTTTTGTGATTAAAATTTCGTTGCAAATTAGCCGTAAATTATATTTGTATTACAATTCTCTTTATTTATTAATATTTATCAGAAACGAAAAAATCATTACAATTCTATCACAAATATTAATTTGACAGAAAAAATAAAATCTATATTAAAATAACCAATAAAACCCAATAGGTACCACTTTTGAACTTATATTACTCATAGCTACCTCCATAAGTTCATATTCCCTATAAGTATCACTTTTTAATTATTTACATTATTTACCAAAACGCAGTACACATATTTCAAAAAAAATGAAAAAAAAACACATAAAATTATATAAAATGCAAAAAATCTCAAAATAAATGAAACAAAATCACAAAAAATTGTAAAAATTTATAAAAATAACAAAAATTATAAAAATGAAAAAAATCAAACAAAAAAATGATTTTTTTAAAAAAAATCATAAAAAATCACAAAAAATAAAAAAAATCACATAAAATTATAAAAAATGAAAAAAATCACAAAATATTATCAAATTTTTTTTTTTTTATAAAAAATGAAAAAAATCACTTTTATTGAACTTTATGCACTTTCGACTGTATTAGATGACACTTTCGACTGAACCAGATTCACTTTTAGCTGAACTATATGCACTTTCAGCTGAACCAGATGCACTTTTAGTTGAATCAGATGCAGGTTTTACAGAACGATATGCATTTTTATTTAACTAGATGCACTTTTGTCTGAACCATATGCACTTTTAGCTGAACCAGATGCACTTTTAACTGAACCATATGCACTTTCAGCTAAACCATATGCACTTTCAGTTGAACCAGATGCACTTTTAGTTGAATCAGATACATTTTTAATAAAATTATATGCATTTTCGACTGTACTATATTCATTTTCGACTAGACTATATGCACTTTTGACTTAACTATATGTACTTTCCACTAAATTAGATGCACTTTAAGCTGAACCAAATGTACTTTCACCTGAAACAGATGCACTTTTAGCTGAACTATATGCATACTCACTTTTATTGAACTATATTTACTTTCGACTGAATTGTATGCACTTTCAACGGAACTAGATGTACTTTCAGCTGAATTGAATGCAATTTCAACTCAATTTTATGCATTTTTGACTAACTATATACAATTTCGACTGAACTATATGCATTTTTATTGAACTATATACGCTTTTGACTGAACTATATATATTTTTGACTGAACTAGATGCACTTTTAGCTCATTTAGATTAAAAGAGTCATATTTTCATGGAAAAACCATTTTTTTTTATAAAAAAATTAACTTTTCGGTATAAAAAGTGATATATTGACAAAGAAAAATTATACATTTTTTGTAATATTTTAAAAAGTTTATGATTTTTTCATTTTTTTATAATTCTTTTTATTTTTGTGAGTTTTTTCATTTTTAATAATTTTTATAATTTTTTGTGATTTTTGTTATTTTTTTATAATGTTGTGATTTTTTGTATTTTTGTGATTTTTTTTGATTTTTTATATTTTTTTCATTTTTTTGATTTTTTGATTTTTTGATTTTTTGATTTTTTTTGATTTTTTATAATTTTTTGTGATTTTTTCTAAGTTTTTGTGATTTTTTTATAATTTTTGTGATTTTTATGATTTTTTTTTGGTTTTATAGAATTTTGTTGTAATTTAAAACTATTTTTTTTGGGTTTGTAGAGAGATAAAATATGTATATTATATTTTGATTTGTATGACCATTTAGTAAATAAACTAAATAATTTAAAAGTGATACCTATGAGGAATATGAAATTATCAAGATATCTAGAAGAAATATAAGTTGGTAAGGGGTACTTATATGGAATTCCCCCTTAAAATAATACATTCTGCAAAATGTATTATTTTAATATAAATTTTATTTTATTTTTAAATGAAAACATAAACGTAAATAAAGCAGAAAGTCAGAAACTAAATATCACCAACATAAAACACGATACGCAAACCGGTATCAGAAAGTTTCGTAGACATAAGTTTCAAATTCATGAAACGGGATAAGGCCGCACGCTTTTGATATTACATATTAAACAAAAGCCAAGTTACCCCTACTCGTATCAACGAGTTAAAATGTCAACAAGTACGATTACACAACCATCCAAAAGACAACTACACTTGGATAAACTCTAAACAATAATATCAGCTAGAATTTCATCCTCAGCATCATCGACATACACTCAGTAGACGTCATCTGTCTCCTCTCCATCAACACCTTCACAAGCTTCACCATTTCCATAATTCCAGTCACCTCTGCTGCCATTCTGCCCAGAACCATCACCTGCATTCCTTCTTTGATCACTCGGCTGTTTGGTCCTAGACTGCATCAGGTTCGCCAACGACTCGATGAGCACTTGCTGAACATTACTGCTTATACCATCACTCGGCTGTGTGGTCCTAGAATTGACAAGGCTCGCCAACAACTCAATCAACACTTGAAGAAGATTCTCTTTGAAACCATCACCCACAATGGTCTCCTTGATCATGTTGCACACTAGCTCAATTGTATCTTTTTGAGTCATCAAAGGCGGCGCCACAGACTTTGCAGTGCTAGAGAAGGAACCATCCGAGGAGATGGTGGCAACTTGATTACCGCGGCCGTAGACACGCCCTTTCTTGATGCATCCAAGCTCAACTAACATGTCCAGAAACACCTTGTTCTCGTCAACAGAATCAACCGACAAACCTTCTTTTTCAGCTTCTTCCCTTAGAAAGACCCACCTCTCCTCAAGCTTATCCTACATCGTAAACAGAATATAAAATATAAACACCAATACAATATTACCGAACGAAAAATGATTGAATGCATAGCATAGAACTAGAAGAAAGAACTAAACTTGCAGCCCTCTTATTAATCATGCTATCAACTATATCTTACTTCATTTCCACTAATTAGCATAATTAAGGGAACACCAGTCAAGCGGATTCGTAAAACAAATAGCCAGTCTAATTACTTAACATATATATTGCAATGTACAAACTATAATTGTTCTCAAACTGGGTGATATTTGCAGTGTACAAACTATAAGTGTTCTCAAACAATTATATCCACTCTGAAGCTAAGCAATTAGTTGTATTTTGAGCAAACATATATACACCATTACCATTAAAACCAACCCAGATAACATCAATACTATAATTTTTAGATTGTCAGCAACCAAATAATATATAAAACCAAAATTCATGCATACTATTAATCATTGGGTCATAAAGTATTCATGTTAAAAGATAAAGCTTACATTGATTTCCTATGATTTACTATCACAAAAAGGCCCGTTGACGCCTTTCTGATACATCGCTCGAAACTCCTTGATAAGACTAGGCATCACTCCATCTTTCTGATACATGTCCAAAGAATGCTCTAAGTGTGACCTTGATCCACCAGTGTGAATGAAATATATATATATATATACAAGTAATCGTGCCCCACACGTTGCGTGTGTGACGCGCAATGCAATTAAAATATAAAAAATATGTGTAGTTATGATACAAATACGTGGATAAAAAAAAAGTATAAGACTTAAAAGAATATTTGGTTGTTAAAGAGGGACACATAGTATTATTAGTTGTTATTTTTTTATTTTATTTTTATTTTTTTATGTGAGCATGGTATTATTGTAATTAATAAAAAAGTATAGGGGTATTTTTGGAAAAAAATGGCTAAATTGGGCAGTCTCATTTGACTTGGATTGACTTATTATAATATAATGATATGAGTGTGTATATGTGAAGATACAAAGAGGCAAAATAAGCCAACACTTACGCATGGAACCTCCCCTCGACATGCACAACCCTAACCCGGAGTTTTTCTTCCGGAAAATCAGCTGGTGGTGGTCTTGGCCTTGCGCGATGTGTAGATCACGCGGAAGTTGAGCTTGTGCCACGTGACAAAGCTGGACTGTCAGGTTGGGCATTTGGCACACGAGACGACCCTGTTGACCGGGCAATGTTTATGTTCTCTTGAGAAAGAGAAGGATTGTGTTAAGAAACGTTCTCTTGCAGCCCATCCTCCTGGAAAGAGAAGTACTGACCAGAATTTGTTTGATTTTTCCTCGGTTCACACCTCTCACGAGAAGTTACTGATGCGGCTACCGGGAAACGAGCCATCTGTAAAATACACTTGATTAAATTTTAAATACTAACTCACTGCAAACATTTATAATTTCCCATTAACAATATCATCAAAACTTAAAGTTTTCTGTTAAATGTAAGCAAGCAGTAGCCAAGAAAATAAACTGCTTTTACAATACTTTTTTTTAGTACAAATAAGTTGAAAATGAGATGGATATAGGTCAAATTTGGGAATGATCTGGAAAATGAAGAGGTGACCAGATGAAGCGGTGATTTACAGCTTTGGTCCTCTAATTAAGGAGTATTTTCATTTATTCAAGTTTCTTTTAGGAAGTTTTCATTATTTTCAATTAAGTATAGCAATTTTGAAGTTGCTCTGAATTGGTTCACTGTGTTGTTTTAGTGGGGGTTTTCATCCACTTTTTTTTTTTTAATAATCAATAAAAAGGTGGGTTTTCCCCATCATTAATATAAAAAGATAAGTTATTTACAAGCTTAATTATATTAATTAGTTTGGTAACAAATTCAAACTAACTAGCCCTAAAACTTTAAAAGAATAGACGAGTTAACAAAACTTTTCCAACAACTTTGCTATAAAAACACTCCGCTAGATACAAAATAAGTTTAAGCAAACTGAGACCAAGCTAATGTAATAATCATTCCCAAAAATAATAGGAATGTTATTCTCATTTAGCTAATAAAATTTATGTCAACAAAATCAATACACATTAGAGGACTTTTTTGGTTGCATTAAACAAATAATTTCATTTCAGGGTAAATACAATCAACAAAATTAGACTATAGCACACCACAAGTGCGTGGTTCTACTTCTTATTTTTTTAAACCAAACAAAGTGTGTTGTAAAGTTCAATTGCAGGATTTCAAAACTTTTTTAAGATGTAATGTACGTATTGTTTGGTTTGGATGATTATTTTTAACACCTAGACATGTTGGTTTCAAGTACATATATAAAACAACTAGACATGCATGAGAGTACTTGTTTGATTTAGATGATTATTTTTAACATAAACCATGAAAATTTCAAAATAAACAAGCTAAATTTATTTTTTTTTGGAAACAAATTATAAATACATGCAACCAAAAAGGCGTATCTTTTAAGATTTTAGGTTGAAATTGCGTAATGTTGATAATATAAAAAAAACTACCAATTAGGCCTAATAAAACCCCAAACTCAATTAGCCATAATAAATACATGCAATCAAACAGGCATATCAAAAATTGCAGATAGAGAACAATCTCCTAATAAATTTGTGTTTGAATAAATCAATTTGTCCTAATAGAAACCCAAACTTAATTAACTTTAATAAAACCCAACATGCAAGAATTATTACCGTGTGTGTGTTTGTGTATATATATGAACTGCATGTTTGTGTGTGTCTGTAAATATAAATAGATATACATATATCTCCATATATATATATATATTTATATGAAAAAAATTATATAAATATATATATACATTGTGTGTGTATACATGCATATAACAGAGTGAGAGAGAGAGAGACATACTGTGGTGGTGCCGTAGATGCTGGTAGAAATTGTTGTATACTCTGGTGGTTGCGACTTCAAGGGCGGTGGGGAATATAGAGAGGGGATTCAGAGAGAGAGCTTTTTGTAGAAAGAGAGGGTAAAAAGAGTGGTATGTGTTATGCGGTGGATGGGGTAAAAACGAGGTCATAATTTTCATCTGCGTTGATTTTTTGTAGCAAAACTGTCACTTTTGTTTTATTTGAAATTTTGGTGAAATTTTGGCGAATTTTTGACTTTTGGACGAAATATTTGGGCGCATTCTGAAATTTCAGCAACTGATGCTTTGGAAAAAAAACAAAAATTTCAAACATGTTTTATAAATGCGTGGAAACTTGTTTTTTTACCAAATTTGTAGGAAACTATTTTGCCCATATTAATTTAATTAAATTTATTAAAATTCTTTATAATAATCAATTTTTTATAATTAACAAAATTTTAATTATTCTCTACCTATTGGATTTGTATGGTTTACTTGAAAAATAACTCATTCAGTACAAAATATAACATATTTTAAAAACCAAATTTAAAATATAGTTAGGTTATTAAACATACATTAGACTAAATATCAAATAGCTCCAAATTAACAAATAGTTAAAATATCACACATACATTAAAATCCAAATTTAGTACAATCGATGAAAATACAATTAATAAATAACACATAACAAAATTATAAAAGTGCATCATCTAATACTCCGTATCTTCGGGGATCACCTCGTCATCAAACAAATCATATTCTGGCTCCGATTCCGACTCGCACCCCATAATCTGGTCCTCTATTTCTTGGGGAGCCAAGTCTGCATAGTCATTAGGAATAGAAAGACCGCTCGTTAAATTATAATCGTCGTCTGTAATGGGTACAAAATGTTGGTCTTCGTCCTGATATGCGATTTTTTCTATTTGACCTTCACTACCCAATAAATGAATGACAGATCTGGCTTTCACTTTACAAACAACCCACCATTCATTTGATTTTTCACCATTAAAAGTCGGATAAGGCAAGTAACACACTTGAGTCGCTTGTAATACCAATATAAAATGATTGTACTTTGGATATTTCTCTACGGAGTTTATGCTAACGAGACCATGTTTGTCGGTTTGCATATGAGACGGACTCATGTTAAACCGGTCACAGCTGAACAAAATAGTTTTTGTAGAAGATATGTTATACTCCAGCTCAATAATTTCCGCTAGCATTCTGTAATAATCGTTTGCGAGTGATTGATTAGTGTAATCACACATACCCTTAATGCAAACCCCGCCCCGTTGTTTGCAGTTTTCCGATTTGACCCATGTTTTTTGGTGTGGAATACAAACCCATTTACAAAATATATAGGATATGTTTTCACTTCCTTTAAGGGACCTTGCGCAAGCGATATTAAAAATTCATTGTTGTTGACGTTTGAGTGATCCTTGGCTACCTGTGTAATTATAATAACAATTAATTTAAATGTCAGAAATATATACAATTATATATATGTTTGCAATTAGTGCATGTTATTTATACTTACGTAGTTTTCAAACCAGGGTACAAAATGATTCTCAATACATTCTTCGAGCTCAACAGTGCTAGTTGCCCACCCATCTCCATACATTTCATCCTCAAACATGCTGCAAAAAAACATAGTATAGTTTAATAATTACTCTAACAAATAACAAATTTGCAAAAATTATTGTCAACACTAAAGTTTACCTTATGTATGTTGTCATCTCCTTGCAATTAGTCAAAATATATCTTCTTGTAGCCTTGTACTCCTTACCATTTAACCATCTCCATACACATTTATCTGCAGGACGACCCAGATGAGTGAATATAGAAAGATTCCCACGAATATTCTCTATTTCACCGCCATCGTTGTGATGACCAATCTTGCTTCTTTTGGTTTGCAAATGAGGTTCAAAATATATAGAGGAGAAACTAGAAACTTCCTCAGTTAAGTATGCGTTGATGATCGATGCCTCCACATGGGACTTGTTTCTTGCAGTTCGTTTTAACTAACCAAGAAATCTCTCGCAAGGATACATCTATCTATAATGTATAAGACCCGCAATTCTTGCCTCATAGGCAAGATGAATAGGCAAATGCTCCATCAGGTCAAAAAAACTAGGTGGGAAATACATTTCCAATTGGCATGTTATAATGGGAATTTCTTCTTCGAGTCTCCTCATATCAGATTCTGAAATTGTGGTACATGTGAGATGTTTGAAGAATAAGCTAAATTCAGTAAGTGCCTTATAAATTTTCTCTTCAAGTGTAAGTCTAAATGCAATCGGTATCAACCTCTCCATAAATACGTGACAATCATGACTTTTCATTCCAAACAGTTTGTTTTTACTCATATCAACACATCGACCCATAATTGAGACACACCCATCTAGAAATTTTATTTCTTTCACCCAATCACATATGCTTTCCCTTTGCCTTTTCCCAAGAACAAAGTTAGCTCAGTCATAAGACCCTCTATCATTTGTACCCAATTCCGGATGATCGCAAATAGTTTTAACATCCAATCGAGGCCTGAGGTAATCTTTTGATTTTCCCTTAACATCAAAGACCGTATTAAGTATATTCTCAAAACAATTTTTCTCAACATGCATCACATTAAGATTGTGGCGGATGAGATGATTCTCTAATAAGGTAAATCACAGAATATACTACGCTTTTTCCACCTATGATTACCCGCGTCTGTTTTGATTATTGCCTCATTTGTTGCCTTTCCGTCAACCTCGGTCACCTTTATTAACCCCAACCTATCTATCCATTGTAATATTTGTTCACCGGTATATAGAGGAGGGGTATTATCCTTCACTTGATTTCCCTTCGTGAAAATTTTCTTGTTTTTACGATACTTATGGGTTTTTGGTAGAAACTTACGATGGTTATCAAACCAACACATCTTTCGGGCATGCGCCAAATAGAGTGCATTTGTTTCATACATACAATATGGGCATGCTAATCTCCCCTGAGTAACCCATCCAGAGAGCATTGAGTAGGCCGGAAAGTCACTAATTGTCCACATAATTGTGGCTCGTAATTTGAAATTACTTTTCAGAGAGAAATCATATGTGTTCACACCCTTAGTGAACAACATCCGTAACTGTACAATAACAGGTTGCATGTATACATCTATCATGTGGTCAGGATCCTTTGGTCTAGGATAAAGCACAGTTAGAAACATGAAACGTTCTTTCATAATCAAACCAGGCGGCAAGTTGTAGGGGGGTAGGATAATAAGCCAACATGAATACTTCTCTCCAAATACTTCAAACGGTGTAAACCCATCAGCCATAAGTCCTAATCTAACATTACGGGGTTCGGATGCAAAACGCGGATATTTTTGATCAAAATGTTTCCAAGCTTGTGAATCAGATGGATGTACCATGATATCAGGGTCGGACTTGTGATCTGCATGACACCTCATTTTGCTAGCCATAGTTTCTGAAGCATAGAGTCATGGAAGTCTTGGTAGAATGGGCAGGTAGTACATAACTGCTTGTGCTTTACCATTAGCTTCGTATCTCGGCAAACCACATATCTTACAGTCCAACCTATTGATGTCTACTCCCCAATAAATCATACAGTGGTCTATACATGCATCTATCTTCTACTCTGGGAGGCCCAAACCATGTATTATTTTTCTGGTTTGGTAAAAGCCACCAGTAAATGAGTTAACCTTAGGCAATAGCTCTTTGAATGCCCCGACATACCTATAAAATGATGTTGCAGAAGAATATGTACCTGACTTAACGTTTATCATAAGGGCTATTGCATCAAACATTGAGTGCTTCGAACCCTCATACAACAGTTTTTCTGTAGCCTTCATCATATCATAAAACTCTTGCGCTGCTGGGTTAGGTGGCTCTACGGGATTGATTGGGTACTGAAAAGAATTCCCTGGAACATCCTTAATCATTGTTTGGAAGGGGTCGACATATGTTGCCTATTCGTAATCATTATTTTGTTGTCTTAATATTTCATTCATGTAAGTTTCGTCTATGTTAAGTCCATATCTATCGAGCCTAAACTGAGATGTTTCAAGACTGGTTGTGATGTACTGCCGAACCCTTGGTCACAATCCATAGACGGTCAAGACTCCCCATGACTCATCCACTCATAGTAATTGGGAACAAAACCCATACGTAATAAGTGAAGCTCAACGTCACTAATATGGAGAAATCGAGTATTTTGGCATTTCTTATGATTACATGGACATCTAATTTTATTTCCATTTAAACATTCCCCATTATTAATTGAAAAATTCATAAAATCAGCTACACCCATGGGAAAATTGTCACCGAGACAACCATCATAATCTAAGCGGGAATACATCCACTCTCGACTCATTTTCACCCTGTAGAAATAAATTATTCACTTTAATCATTTTCAACTAATACAAATTAAATAACAAAATTTTATATGTATGATTTGGGCCTAATAATATTTAAATATGAATATTTTATAGTCATAGACAAGTTAACATATTTCTTTGTACATTCTAAGTGAACCTAACATAGTTGATTAACCATGATTAGACAAGTTTTTACAAAATAACAAATATTAAATAATAGGAAAGTTTAACCAACTAAGTAATAAACTAACACACTAGTTAATAAACTAAGCATAACTAACACACTAGTGAATAAAGAAGTCTGAAAGTTTAACCAACCTTAATTATGTCAAATTGGGCGAAATGACGCTTCATCCGAGAGCAATCTGACAATTTAGGAGATTGTATGTATATAATATATGTGTATCTATTTCGGCAAAAAAATTGAAATAATTTATATAGTGTATGATGCGACGGGTCAGAAACAAACTAGCAAAAATTGAAACAATACAACCACCATCAAAACCCTACTAAAACTTAGCAATATTGAGATGTATATTTATATAAATTTAATTACATTGTCATCGGTTTTGAGACGGAAAAATAGCAAATATCACTTTTAGAGATTTACTTTTAATATTTGATCACAAAGACTAAAACAATGTCTTTTACTGCATTATTGCTCCATGGTCTTGATGTAAATCCGTCGCAATATCGAAGCAAAATCTCAACTAATTTGAACCGTGATTACGCACCATAAATGACATGTCAACCGCCTTAATTATTGTTCAACAGCTTGGTACTTGCGTTGGTTTAGCGACGATTACTTTATTATTATTTAAACATTGCGTTTTGGTATACAACCATTAAAGTAGACATATACTTGTATAACTTACCGTCTTTCTTATAAGTTCTATAATTTGGATTAATTTTTTTAATTCTTTTTTTAATTAATTATATTGTAACATCCCGTATTTTTATAAGTGTTTTTAATTAGGAATTAATTTATCCAAAAACGTTTTATTCAAATTTTACCAAAAACCGGTCACTCGACTAATTTTTAGCCAAAAACCGAAACTCTTCCAAAAAGCTTTATTTTAAAAACTTGTTACTAATTTTATCAATAAAAAGGACCCAATAGTTTTGTTTCTAAAGATTTGTTATTATTGAGTAGTATATTAATAGTTTTGATTAAAAGTTAGCTTTTAAAACTTTGGGGACCAAATAGTTCGCTTCCACAAACTTTGTAAAAACAGTTTTTTCTATACCTAAAATCAGCCCACTTTTCTATTCTTTAAACCTAAAAAAAAATCAACCAAGAGAAAAGAGAGAAAAAGAGAGAAAAGAGAAGAAGAAGAAGAAGAGAAACCACGTTAGCGGATTATTACCGGAATCATCTCCTCTACACGCTAAGGTAACGGGGGTTATCCATAGCGATTAGACGAGGGTGTATGTTAGGATTAGGTTTTACGTTTATTATAAATTGGGGGTTTTTGCCTTTTATATTATTTATGTTCTTAAATTGATAATTGGGGTTTAGTTGTTGTATTTTAATTCCATTAATTGAATTGTAGAATTTGAGACTTGAGACTAATTAATTCCGAATTAATGAGATTATGGATGGGTTTGCATGTTTTAAGCGTTGATTATGTGATTATATAGTTATTGATGAGATTGGATGAATTTATGTTGAATAATGGTGAATTGTAGTTTATGCATACAAGGTGTTTGTTAAAATGCCTGAGAGTGATTTTATGTTGTTATAGCGTTTGGCTAGTTGTGAATTTAGTGCATATGATTATGGTTTATGTTGTATTACGTTAACTGACGTATGAGTTTATGTTAGTTGAATAGTATAATATTATTGGCCGAGGCCTTGTGATTTAGCTGTAGTGGCAATGGTCTCTGTCTCTCCCTAATTCCGGGGACATAAGACGGCCGAAGGGATAGGGAATGACTCGTCTTACGGACTGGGACGAGTGGCGTGAGAGGTCCAAGTGCGCACTATAAATCTACTTTTATGTTGCAATGGTCTATGTCTCTCCCTAATTCCGGGGACATAAGACGGCCGAAGGGATAGGGAATGACCTACCTTACGGACTGGGGTAGGTGGCGTGAGAGGTCCATGTATGTTATAGTTGTGTGTTGATGTTATTTAATTTATTTAATTTATCGTAGTTGTAGAATGTCATTATATTTCTCTTTATACGTCGATTATCGTAGTTGTAGAATTTGTGAGCTCTTGCATTTATGGCATGGAGTGACGGTATTTGTGGTGCCGTCCCGTCTAGTTATGTGCGTGGGACTCACCGTTACAATTTTGTATTTCAGGTACAACTTAGGTTGAGGCGTATGGTTAAGAGCTTTAGCAAGGCATCACATGGGTTTGGGGCTTTCGCTTTATTTTTACTTAGAGCACTTTTGAGGTTGTAGCCTACGGGCAATTTACATTCGTTTATTTTCTTTTATAAATTTGTCAAAAATATCTTGTCTTGTATCCGCGTTTGGCAAACACTTTTATTTATTATTTAATTGTTCCATTAGCTCGTTAGTGTTTTCTTTTAAAAATTTTTAATTTCGTACCAACAGGTTCTATTTCCTTTTGTTTTAAAAAGGTCATGCCTCGATATTCGTTTTACGGATTTGGGGGCGTGACAAGTTGGTATCAGAGCTAACTAGGTTATTGTATACGTTGGGACGACGGGAAGATGGGTAACCATTGGACCAAGATCCATCGTATCATTTTTACAAAACTTTTTCCAAAAACTTAAACTTTTTCTAAAAACGGGGGTTGCATTTAGCTTATGACATGTAGATAGAATTTAGTATTAGTTGATGGAAGGAAAGTCCACATGTGATGCAAGTTGGGGACAATGAGGACGCTTGTTGATCCCGGCTCGCCAAACTAGTGGGTGGACCTCTCGTCGGTATGTGTGAATGAATACCTTAGCGATGTGGAATTCTAGAGTATGCGAGGACGCTCGGGTGCTTTAGGATAACGTATCGTGATGGGTTATCCCTCGCACTTTTGTGTTGTTTGTATGCGTATGTAGATTGATATAGTGTGTATGAGGTATAAGTTTGCATGTCAAGTAGTAGCGAAGTATTAGAGTGCAAGAATTGTGTAGTTGATGGTTTTGTGTAATGTGTTTTCAAATTATTAACTTGTGTGGTAATGAACTTTTTATGCGAATGGATGTTGAAATATTGTGGACTAGAATGATGTGGTTGTATGATATGTTCCATGTAAGGAATTTACAAGTGTTGAGGAATTTTACGTTTTTGTATCGTTAATTTTCTGCAGAAAAACGATTGGTCGTTTTTTTTTTAGTATTATTTCGATCGGTCGAATTTTTCAGACCTCTCTGGTCAGATTTTGACCAAAACGATCGGTCGTTTTGTCAAAAACGACCGGTCGACTTTTTCAGACCTCTCGGGTCAGATTTTGACCAAAACGACCGGTCGTTTTGTCAAAAACGATTGGTCGTTTTCCGGTAAATTTTGCGGTTTTTCGCTAAACTTCAAACGCTCGTAACTCATTCGTTTTTACTCCGAATTTGATTCCGCTTGAAGCGTTGGCTTCGTATTTCAGTACTCTATGTTATTGAACCTTATAAATCTTGATAAAATATTAGCATGCAAAACGATCTTTTATCATGTTTTACATGTTTTGTGATTATTGCGTAATGTGCGGAATATTGTATTGTATGATTAGCGGAATTTGATGGCTTTGCAAATTATTATAATATGTTATAAAAAATATATTTATATAAAAATACATGTATTAGAATGAGAGAAAAAAAAAGATTTGGTTAGATTTTATTAGTTGGAAAACATGAATGTTTAATTACGTTTTGCGAGGTCGTGTCCTAAATTCATTAGTTTTATAAGTCGTTTGTGCACTTATTTCTTCCTTACAACATGATTCTACTTTTTTTAGACATTGAATATAAATTATTATTATTTTTTCTTGGTTTGATTGTAATTAGCTAGTGTTTTATATATATGTTTCACATTTAGCAACTATTTTCCTTCACTCGATAGAATGATAACCGGGGACTTAGATATTTTAGGTTCTAAGTTAATTGTTCCCTACATGAAGAATCTCGTTTGATACTGTATAATGTAAGACTATACTATAATGTAAGACTTAATTTAATTGAGTTGGTTTGGTATCCATATTTAAGAGGAATTACACACAGCTAATTTCATATGTACTAAATTCAAGGTCGATATAAGGGAATTTTAATAGATATAAGATTAACTATTGAAAACTTAAGAAATATATCTGGTGTAGCATGCCCCTGTACAATTTAAAATGTTTGAGTTTGTAAACTATTATAGGTGAGACAAAATTTTTAAAACATTTTCTTATTATCTCTTTTAATGGTTGTACGTTAATGAAGTCACTGGTTTGATATATATAAATAAAAATGTAGTTAACTATTGCGGCGGATTGTAACTAACAAACAAAAGGGCATGATAGGATATATTTATTTATTTTATGGATTTATTTTTTAGTTGAAGTTTTCGACAGCTATAAGAGAACCTCGATTATGGTAGTTTCCTTCTAATTTTTGTGATTTAATGTTGTCCATGGATTACCTTTCGGTGCCGACTTTTGCTTAGAGTTTCAATGAAATGATACGTTAGGTTATTTTCAATTCGTTTGACCACTGTAAAAGATGTTTAAGCTATAATTAGGATCCAAACTTGAGATTTAA
The DNA here is from genome assembly GCA_963682055.1 of Primula veris. NCBI lineage: Eukaryota > Viridiplantae > Streptophyta > Magnoliopsida > Ericales > Primulaceae > Primula > Primula veris. The sequence goes on along the minus strand of OY821747.1, from coordinate 15,747,062 downwards.
TTTGTGTTTAAAGTGTTCAAATAATAAGTGAACTAGCATTATAGTTGTCCTAGTTATTTCAAGTAAATCTCTTTGGTCGGATTAGTTGCAAAGTTTTAACAGGTCTTGCACTTTGATTGAGAGCATGTATTACATGTGAATTTAGAGTGGTATTTTGGGACTAAATATAAATTATTAGGTTTTGCGCTTCTTATTAATTAAAGATTGTTTTGTTTAAGAGAACATGGTATAAAGGGAGATTGGTATTATTTTTGGGTGGTGGTCTAGATGCTAAAACTGTATTGTTTGATAAATTAGAAACAAAATGAAATGTTAGGCCGGTTAGCACCATTATATTTTTTATTTTTTTTATCAGAGTGTGCAGCGGAAGCACATGAAATAGATATAGATGTTTAACTAATAAATGTTTCGGAAAACGATATGGAAACAAGTTTTGGAATAGGTTTGGTTATCTTACGGTATCAATATCAATAATAGTTGTTTGAATTTGAACCATCCCAGAGGTTAATTATCAGTTCAAGGAAAAACATGGTAGGAACAATTTTTTTTTTTTTTTTTATTTTTTTTACCAATTAAAAGATTAGCTTACATCATGTGTTTTGCTTTCATGGTGTACACTTTGTTATTAGCATTGATGAGGACTAAAATCAGAAATTGGACTAAGAATTATGTAGACAGGAGTTATAGAGTTTTGGAATTATGATTGATGGGAGTTATAGAATTTGGTAATTAATGAGGTAATAAACGTTCGGAAGTGGTAAAAGTTTAACCTTAGGAATTTACGTTGGTATTTTTCCATCATAAGTTTTCAAGTTTCACAAGGATAATGATGATATTATTATTAGTAATTTTAATCTCAAATGAGTTTCCAAGATACCTTTTATTATACTTCTTTTATATAGTTTATGCTACATGCACACACAAGTAACTGTTTTGGAGACCGGTTGGTTAAAGTAATTATGTGAGCTGATTTAATCACGTCTAAGAAATCATATATAATATTATTCGGAAACATTTTTTTTTTTTCAAGTTATTAAAGAAATAAAGTTTCGGGACGAAACTTCTTTAAGTGGTGGAGAGTGTAAAATCCCGTATTTTAATTTAAAATTTTTTATTTTGAATATTTATTCTTCTAAATAATTACTCATGTGACTATTTTGTTTTCATAAGTAAGAATACTAATGTTTAGTTGTTTAAGTGATTTAAGGACCTTATGGTTACACGTTATCAAAGCTATAGAGTTTTAAAGGATTTAGAGGTATTTAATTGGTAAAATAATTTACCATGGATTGATACGTGGTAGTACTTTTAGGGATTAGCTGGTAAGAATTGGGCCTAGTAATTATGTAATTTACTTCGGTTAGAAATATTGAATTGTATAAACGTATGATTAGGAATAATGGTGTAAGTTATAGGTCTTTGAATGCCTCACTAAGATGATTAATGACATGATTTGATTGTATTCATATATAAAATCGATGCCTTGTCTGAAGAGTAAATGTCAATTAAGAATAGTAAATATTATCTTGAGGTTTCTATAACGAGATGTTTGTATTTATTCCTATAACTACTATGCGTGGAATATTTAAGGAGAAATAATGTTACATGTATTCAAAGAGTTTCTGTTGCTAGTAATTTATTAAGGAGGTAACCTTGCATGAGAAATTGAGACGGAAGTAATAAATTGGTATAGAATTGTAGTATAAATGCTAAGCCAATTGTCATGCCATATACATGCCCATATAATGAATTCTTCCTTGTTAATATAGATATATACACTAGAGCAAATAAATAAAGAAAGCTAGGTAGCATTTCCCTGATTAGATTCTATACTCCTTTACTGTATTAAAATTATATGTATGTAACGAAAGTATACAGAGATGAGAGAATTAAAGTCCTATGTTGAGCAAGGGAAAAGGTTTAGTGGAAAGCTAAGCACTAGATTATTCGTTGTAGAAATGTTTCTGTTCTTTCGGATTAATATTAGGTGAGTGGGTTTTGTCTTGCTATTATAAATATTCCGTTGCAACTTTTGATAATATTTTACAGGCTCATGGCTATTATTTTTCAAGTACTAATTATATATGGAAACATTGTTTTTTATATTGTTACGAAAACAAAGTAAATAAAAGAAAGAAAAAAATGAAAAAGAAGAAGTGATTTATATACAATGGATCTATATAAAGAGAACTAGTTTATATCTTATAAAGATAAAGGTTATATACAGTGTATCTGTATAAGGTTTCTAAATATATTATCTTATGATTTGCTTATGATTTGTATTTGGGACCATGAGAATAAGTTCAACGGAGAATCCCGAATAAGGGGAAGAGGAAAGTGGGGTGACGTTGGCAACTAAACGAAAGAGTTTAGTTCTCAACGGCTAACTTAGCGATTGTACATAGTTTTGTTAACCGAAACGTTTTAAGGAATAGACTCAGCCGTCATGCTGTGGTGACCTTAATTACGTAGTGCACGTATGGTTTATACACCTGAGAAAAAGATCGACGGTAAAGAGATTGAGGAAGTCAATCGGGCTTGGTACTCTAAGATATACATGTTATCATTTTGCTTTTACCATAAAAAGAAAGAAAAAGATTTTATTATTACTATTGCGATTACATTTTTATTTTAGTTGTAAGAGATTAACTTCTTGTAATGAACGTAATTTTCAAGATTCTATTTAATGAAGCTTTTGCTAGAAATTTGAGCTTATTTAATGAGTTATTTAGCGAGTGTTTAATAATTATTTCATTTAGCCTTTGTTTAGCACGTGCCGCCACACGTGTTATTCAGCCGTGTGACACCCCCGGGTCTGGGTTGAGAGTTTATTTTAATTGAGTTTAGTTTACTAGAAAGACCGTATTTTGAGTGTTGTAGACGTTGTGGAGTTGTTGAGGTAGAAACATGTCATCTTTGCTTACTTTATTGTCTTGTATTCAATTAGATATTGTATATAGACGGTTACTTGATTTGATGTTCTTACATGTTGGTCATTTTCTGGAGTTATGGATTGTGGAGTTGTTATGGGTTGTGAAACCTGCGTATTTTATTTCTTAAATTATGTCACGAATTGTACGTTTAAAATTTTTATGGCCTTGTTTATATAAGTTTATCATTTCTGGGTATAGTTGTTTAGAGAGGAAATTTCGGGACGAAATTCTTTTAAGAAGGGTTAGTTGTAACATCCCGTATTTTTATAAGTGTTTTTAATTAGGAATTAATTTATCCAAAAACGTTTTATTCAAATTTTACCAAAAACCGGTCACTCGACTAATTTTTAGCCAAAAACCGAAACTCTTCCAAAAAGCTTTATTTTAAAAACTTGTTACTAATTTTATCAATAAAAAGGACCCAATAGTTTTGTTTCTAAAGATTTGTTATTATTGAGTAGTATATTAATAGTTTTGATTAAAAGTTAGCTTTTAAAACTTTGGGGACCAAATAGTTCGCTTCCACAAACTTTGTAAAAACAGTTTTTTCTATACCTAAAATCAGCCCACTTTTCTATTCTTTAAACCTAAAAAAAAATCAGCCAAGAGAAAAGAGAGAAAAAGAGAGAAAAGAGAAGAAGAAGAAGAAGATAAACCACGTTAGCGGATTATTACCGGAATCATCTCCTCTACACGCTAAGGTAACGGGGGTTATCCATAGCGATTAGACGAGGGTGTATGTTAGGATTAGGTTTTACGTTTATTATAAATTGGGGGTTTTTGCCTTTTATATTATTTATGTTCTTAAATTGATAATTGGGGTTTAGTTGTTGTATTTTAATTCCATTAATTGAATTGTAGAATTTGAGACTTGAGACTAATTAATTCCGAATTAATGAGATTATGGATGGTTTTGCATGTTTTAAGCGTTGATTATGTGATTATATAGTTATTGATGAGATTGGATGAATTTATGTTGAATAATGGTGAATTGTAGTTTATGCATACAAGGTGTTTGTTAAAATGCCTGAGAGTGATTTTATGTTGTTATAGCGTTTGGCTAGTTGTGAATTTCGTGCATATGATTATGGTTTATGTTGTATTACGTTAACTGACGTATGAGTTTATGTTAGTTGAATAGTATAATATTATTGGCCGAGGCCTTGTGATTTAGCTGTAGTGGCAATGGTCTCTGTCTCTCCCTAATTCCGGGGACATAAGACGGCCGAAGGGATAGGGAATGACTCGTCTTACGGACTGGGACGAGTGGCGTGAGAGGTCCAAGTGCACACTATAAATCTACTTTTATGTTGCAATGGTCTATGTCTCTCCCTAATTCCGGGGACATAAGACGGCCGAAGGGATAGGGAATGACCTACCTTACGGACTGGGGTAGGTGGCGTGAGAGGTCCATGTATGCTATAGTTGTGTGTTGATGTTATTTAATTTATTTAATTTATCGTAGTTGTAGAATGTCATTATATTTCTCTTTATACGTCGATTATCGTAGTTGTAGAATTTGTGAGCTCTTGCATTTATGGCATGGAGTGACGGTATTTGTGGTGCCGTCCCGTCTAGTTATGTGCGTGGGACTCACCGTTACAATTTTGTATTTCAGGTACAACTTAGGTTGAGGCGTATGGTTAAGAGGTTTAGCAAGGCATCACATGGGTTTGGGGCTTTCGCTTTATTTTTACTTAGAGCACTTTTGAGGTTGTAGCCTACGGGCAATTTACATTCGTTTATTTTCTTTTATAAATTTGTCAAAAATATCTCGTCTTGTAGCCGCGTTTGGCAAACACTTTTATTTATTATTTAATTGTTCCATTAGCTCGTTAGTGTTTTCTTTTAAAAATTTTTAATTTCGTACCAACAGGTTCTATTTCCTTTTGTTTTAAAAAGGTCATGCCTCGATATTCGTTTTACGGATTTGGGGGCGTGACAAGTATGCTTAAAGGGGGTGTTATAATGTTAAAATTGTGTTGTAGTAAGTATTGTGACATTTTCAGTACAACGAATTATTGATGTGTCAAGATTACATCACAAATGCAAAACTGTAATGATAAATCCTTAACCTCTAAACCCTAAAGCAATTAGTATAGCAAATGAAATGTTGAAATAACTAATTTAATTATTATAAATCAAAAATTTAATGAAAATGAAATATTGGAATAATTTCATTCTTATTTCTACAAGTTTGTATAATTCTTTTAAAATGTTCATACGAATTACGTACAAATCAACACGGCTAATTGTGTAAACTATTATCTATTATGTTTTATCACTTTAATAACAATTTATAACAATGCTCGCTGGCAATAAGGGCATATGCATGAATATTTATTTAACTAGTGTCGTCAAAGTGTTGTGATTAACATCGTTTAATTTTCATAGCAGTTTAATTTTCGTGCTAGCTGTGAACTACTCGTAAACTTAATCCAGTTGGAAAATATCGTTTAAATATTCCGTCACAATATAGATTCAAATCCTTTTTAAATAATAATTTAACTTCACTGATTAAAGATAAAGAAATGTACGAAATAGAGTCTTCTGTAAAAGATTAGAGACGAAATAGAGTCTTCTGGAATTCAACCAAATTGCTAAGTTTCTGTTTAAATGTTGATACGGAATTGGCGACGGAATGACATTGGAATGTAAGAACGTTAGAGGGAGATAGTCTCATTATTTATATATAAAAAACTAAAGCTTGGCGACGAAATGGCGACTATAACTACCGTTGAATTGTCAAATATTTTTTCCGTCGCAAGTGAGTAACAGCCTGATATCAATTTGTATAAAAATTCCACGGTCAAAATTATGACTTTTGGGATTTTAAAGTTTGTATCCAAGTCATCACAAATTTGTTACTACTCTTAACGGAGCAATTGCCGTCGCATTCCAGTGTTAGTGTAGTTGCAAGATTTGAAACGAAACTTTTAATCGCAACCGTCCGTTACTATCCATGCCTTTTCTAGTAGTGTAAATAAGGCCATAATACTGGACCTAACATGGAATATTTGACAACTTTTTAGTTGGTTTTACAAAATGGAGAAAAATATGTAACTTTCTAAAAATGATAAAAATGAAAGATGGGCAAAAATTTCGGAACGATGAAGTATTAAATAATCGACAATATACAAGTTTGCACCGGAAAAATATAACTTAAAAAGATTATTAATTAATGGAGTATTAATTTATAAAGGTTCTCCTATGTGTTAAACTAAAACCTTATTTGTCTTTTAAGGGCACTCGTAATTTCGAAACTTAGGGTGTATTTGGAGCCCTATATGTATAAACAACATTAAAAGAGTGTACCTAGTCCGTCATGACCTTTCCCTTTCTCCTTTAACATCAATTTTCATAATTAGCATATATAAGAATATGTAGCTCTAGGTATAATTTTAGGTTTATTACTCTTTACTAAATGAAGAAATAGTCTTTTATAATTTAATAGGACTAACGGACCTTTAAATTTGTTCTACTGCTTTGTTTTGATCTTTACTATTTATACACTCCGCGTTATGGTAGGAAAATAGTCTCGTTAAAATGACAATATGTGAAACAAAGTTTTAAGCAAATCATCAGTTAACAGTTCAAGATATATAATAATTGATGGTAATCAAAATCAACATAAATACATATGCGTCATTAGGGATGCATTTTAGTATATGGGGATGGTGATATTGAAACATACAATGGACACCAAAAAATATTTATATGAGATATATTTGGTTGTTGACCAGAAAATAGTTGTAGTGGAGAATAAGCAAAAGATGCTGGAACAAGAAATAAAAATGTAGCGTGTAATACATCATGTCCCCATGCTAACTTTCGTAATTGAGAATTCATAAGTAATGTTTTATATATTAATTATATGCGTTTAATAAAATATTATGTTTGGACATTTTGTGTATTCGTATGTAGAAAATGATGTTAAAAAACTATACTTATACACATGCAATAATCGTCTTGAGAATTAAATTTATTAGCATTATCAAAATGTATTGACTTAATTGGATAATCTTAAAATTGATCTCTTAAACGAACGAGTTGAGCTAAAATCATAGCTAATGCAACATTTCTCATTGATAGTAAGCAAGCATAAGACCATTTAAATTATGCATCTAAAATACCATATAATAACGAAATAGACCACATGATTGATGAATTGGTTTATAAATATCTCTTTTAATGCGTTTCAAAAAACTTGGTTATTCAACACTGATTTCTAAAGAAGATGGTATTATAATCAATTTACCATTTGAATAAGAAACACATGTATATGCACTAGACGAATGAATCTTCCGTTTTCTTCATGAATGACAATTTGTACCTTTTATTATTTCGTTTATCATAAATGAACCTGAATGACAGAAATGATCATACCGAATAAAAAATTGAGCTCTCACACACTTAGGGTGCTGCTCTCTAATGGACTTCTAGTGTTTCGTAGTGGAGCATTTCAGTATTTGCGCTATAGTGCACTTTCGGTGCGATGATTCGATGCACTTCGGGAGCATTATAGAGTATGTTTCAATAAACTTTATTATTGTGTAATATAACTCTAAAAAATAATTACTTAGCTTTTAAGCACAAGTTTTTGGCTTGCAACTAAGTTTGTAATATAACGGTAACCATTACTGCTATCATTTCCCTTTTCAATATGATATTATTCATTATTGCGAATATTTTTGTAACATACTGGAAAATAATAATTGATTATTAATAAATAAGTTGTAATATCTATTGTCATTAGGAAAAGTAGATTTTAGTTATAAAATATAAATAATTTTTGTTTTATTATCATTTTATGATTTTTATTTTCATTATATTTTTGGTGTTAGGCTTTAGTGACTTTTGGTTGTTTGTTATTATTACACCTACAGTTATGGTTTTCTAAACAAGTAACACGTGCTATTGGTAGTCTTATTGTATAAGTCTTATGTCACATATAATTCTTTTTGTCAACATTTTAACATATATGATACTATGAGTTGACATGTATTACAAAGTATAAAATTTTAACGACAACACACAAGGTTAAGTGGCATTCTCTTAGATCATGTACTCATCTATGAAAACCGAGAAGCATTAGCAAAAAAATTCACAAGTTAAAAAGTAGAGAGAAAAATACTATACTTTTATTATACAACAAATTTATGTTGGGATAGTAAAGTTGAATAAAAGGGAGATCATGGAGCGACTTTTAGCCAAAATAAGGCTTTTTTAATACCTGATCATGTTCTAGTAGGTATTTCATGCTTCTTTTGCATTTATCAAAGTGAATAGTTGAAATTCATATTTGTTGCTGATAAGTTGTTGTTGCTGTTTTTATCAAACATATAATACATTTAGAATTTTCCGAAAATTATTTAGTAACTCTGACTACTTGGCAAATGTATATGTTAAACGAGATTTATACACCTTTCCAAATGCGACAATGACAATTATGATTTTTGAACATGCATATAAAATGAGTTGAAATTTCAGAAAAACATGACAGTTGTGTGTAAAAGTACTCAAAATAATATATAGGAATTCATTTAGGTTAAATCCTTTTTACAAAATAAAATAAATTAAATTAAAAAACTTTTGATGGAGACCAAACTTTAAAATATTACTATCTAGATTTTTGACGAATTTCTAAAGTTTATGGGAGAACCTAAAACTGTTCATAAAAGTCTGAACATTTGACTTTCTATTGTAAATTTAAATTACTAAGAAGTTCAAGAACATTCTAAGAAAGATATATGTTAAAGTACACTTGTAGAAGTTGATTGTAGGATTTGGAAATGTCATTTGGACTCGTATATCACTTAGATATGGATGTTACAAGTTATATTGAAAATTTGAAAAAAAAAAAACTTCTAATCAATACTACTAAACACTTTCTACTAACTTGTTAATAAATAGCTAAATAATCTATGGACGGAATGATTAGAGCACGAAATGGTCATATTCATGGGCTAAGACAATAGTTATTAGCGTTGTTTTGTTTCTATTTCAGCTTGTTTAAATTATATTTAGTGTTTTTATGCTTTTTCCCAGTTAGTGTTTTTATGCTTTTACAGGAAAACACGTGGAATTAACACAAAAATAAGATAAATACGCAAGAAGAACAAATGATAGACCAAAAGTGAAGAAATCAGAAGATAAAGGATGCCCAACAGAAGCCTAAAGTTGACCCAAAAAAATAACAAAGAAGTCAACATAAAAGAATATTCTGAAAGCTGAATTGACCGATACACCTGATCGGTCAAGCCTGACGGATTCATCTGACCGGTCAGGCCACAGATGATTTAATAATTAGGTTTAAATTGATACGTCATATAAATAGATATTTGTGAGAGTTGTAAAACACTTTTTTTTTCATAATTTTCAGCAGCTTTTCCTTCAACATTCGTCCTAGGAGAGAGAGCAAAAAAGTGAGTTTTGGTTCATAAAATAGCCATTTTTACTTTGATTATTTTAATTTTGATCATTTTACTTCAATAAATTGTTGTTTCATTTACTGTTTTCTATTTTTCCTCTTTGTTTTAACTTGTTTTAATTTAGTTGTTGCATTATAACGTGTGAACTTGCATGTTTGATCGTTAAAAAACATTAATAACGTATCAAAAGTTAGTTATTATTGTTAGATCTTGCATGAAACGAGTTAGATGCGTGATAAACACCTAAATCACCTTTAATAAACAATGTTTTTAGTTTAAAATCTTGAAGAATAGAGCCGTTGGATTGACAACTCAACCGTTAACGCTCACCTCCTTTATTTTATTTAATATATTAATGCTATATGCTTACGAAAAGACTAGAATTTAGCCAACCAAACGGTTTCTTGGACGATAACTTGAGTGTCTTACTCGAGAAATGCTACTACTATTCTCGTGTTCCTGTAAGGCCCTCGAGTGTAAAAATAACACCTTCGAGGAGCAGTTAGTATTTTGGCGCCGCTGTCGGAAAACTATGGTTGCTATTTAGTCATTTCCATAATTTTAGTTTTCGTTTGTGCTTATTTACTGCATTTTTTAGCCCATAGATAAGTTAAAATCTCCATTTTGTATCAGGCCATCTGAATTTTAATCTTTCTTGGGCATGACTATGACTGGTCATCCTAACCGGTCACGTTTATCTGACTGGTCATCCTAACCGGTCACGTTTATCTGACCGGTCACTATAACCGGTCAGACCACTGTAATTGGATCACTTAATCGACTACACTTCACAAATCCCGACTTAATTTTTATTAAGTCATAATAGATACTCAATTGATATTTTACCCGTGCTTTAGTTAGGGAACATCGTGAACTTCAAGCCTTTATAACCGATTCTCCACTAGATCTACACACAACCAACACCAACTCATTCACCACCATGTCTCATCACATCAACAAGAATGAAGAGGAGATCCCGTCTCATCATGCCAACAACAAAGATCCACCTAATAAGGGAAATCCACGACCACATCATCAAGACGAAAAACGAACCATCCAATATTTCCTAAATTATGTTTATCCAAACAGACCAACATGCATTGTCTTACCAACTAATCAGCAACTATTCGTAGTCCAAGCTCAAATGCTCTCACGTATTTGTAACTTCTGAGGTATGGAAGCTGAAAACACCTACAATCACATCACCAAATTTGATCCATCTACGATCGACAAGTGGCACGAGACATTTCAATCGATATTGTTTGCCTTAAACTATTCAATATCTCGCTTGCCGACAAAGACAAAGATTGGTTTAGTAGTCTACCTCCACACTCTATCCCTGATTGGCAAGAAATGATGCAACAATTTTTACAAAAATTCTTTATAGCTAGCCGAGCCATAGCAATCCAAAAAAATTTTCAAAACTTCAAGCTGAAGTTCCAAGAGACCTTTTACAACGCATGACAAAGATTTAAGCATCTGCAACGCACTTGTCCCCACCATGGTAAGAGCCCGACATGTTTTTCAAGTTTTTCTACTTTTCACTCACGTCACAAATGAGAGAGATGGTCGACTCGCACACCAGATGAGCCTTTAACACCTATTATGTTCAATGTTCGTTCGACTTTTTCGACAAGCTGGCAGAACAAGATAGAGGGTGACAGTTGATTCCATCGAACGAGGACTTGCGAGACCAACCACAAGCGAAAGTGTTGAACCAATTCTCAATTATGTTTAATTGAATAATGTTTTGATGATAACAAACGAGAATCTATATACACAACACATATTTTTGTACTAAATTTTTTAATTAGTTAATTTCAGATTAATACAGGTTCAAGTTGTACATACAAATAGCTTATTTATCAAAGAAGTCGACTAATGAACAAAAGTATTATATTGTTGAAAAATAACAATGTAATCGGTTAATAGGAAATTAACAAGCTAAATAATCCAACCGATTAAAGCAGAAACCAATCCGTTAGATGATACGGAAATGTTAATTAAATGAATAAATCAAGGTATGATTTATTTATATTAATAAACGATTACAAGCATTCAAGAAAATTAGTAGGAAATAGTTAATGAGCTTTAATGAAGATCAAATAATTGGGAAAATTGTTGGCCCGTGCGGCTAAACCTTAGGGGGGTTGAATAAGTTTTTAGGCTGCGGAATTAAAACTTAAGCGCAACTAACAACCCAACTAACGAGATTAAACTATGCAATCAATAAAATTATACAATAATAATCAATATTAAAGTTAAAATATTCACACAAATAATAATATAGATGCGGAAAGTAAAGAGTAGGGAAGAGATGACACCACGATATATAGAGGTTCAGCAAACCCGCATTGTCCTCTCCCCGGAATTGCTTTACCGGGTATTATCACTATAATATTCAACCCAATATTGCAAATCCTAACGAGCTAATCAATTGATGTGCTCACCCTCTACCCGAGAATACAATTTTGATACAAGTGTAAGAGTACAAAAAATGCGAGTCAACGACTCACACTTAGTCTATGAGTATCCCAAATGACTTGACCTAGAGCTTTTAAGCTAACACTTGCTTAATAAGTCTCTACCCAACCACTCACTCACAATTGAGCTTATAAGTTTGCTTTTTATAATAATGTAACCACACTCACTATTTTGTTGCTTCTAAATAACCTAATTGGTGAACTTTTGATGTTGCTAGAGCTTGATCTTCTTTTTCCTTGTTTTACCCTTTTTGAGCCTTTTACTCTTTAATGGAGTTTTGGGTTTGTGGTATTGATGGAGGTTGAAAGAGAGTGTGAAATATTGGTATGGGAGAGAATGATGTGTGTATAAAGGTCCAAAAGTGCTTATGACCGTTACTTTTTGTTTTGGAATATGTATGATTGGTAATAGTTTTTTTTGGCAATTAAAAAAGTGTTGTTTTTTAATTTTGACAGATGACTCACCGGTGGGTGTCTTCTGACCCATTGGTGGGTGATTTTTTCCTTGGTTCTGAAACTTTGAGCAACTGGTGGGTTCTATATAACACACTGGTCGGTGGTATCTCGGATAAATTCTATTTGTTCTGTCCATTTGACCCATGGTGGGTCTGGACCCATGAGCGGGTTAGCGCGTACTAATTTACTCGTTCGGACTCCGTATCTACTTTCGTTTGAACCGTTGACTTCGTTAATAATTGTTCTATGATTTTAACTCCTGAAATATACATTCTCTATTTTTGGAAAAGTTCAAGTATTATATCATCGAATAGAGAATTTGTAAACTAACTAAAATCATTAATAAATTACCACACGTATAATCAAAATCAATTATTGAACTCATAGTTCAACATAAATAATCAAAAGAAAATTAATGGAGGATATTCGACACTTATGAAATGATTTAAATTGTATGGAAACAATATAAACTCATACAATGTGAGTCCAAATCTTCTACCCCTAATCTCTATCCCATTTCGTGCCCCATTAGCTATTTTAAATTTTTATAATATTTTTTGTATGTTTATAAAGCGCATCATATTTCATAATATTGGGACATCTTGTCAAGTTATATATATATTTTTAAAATTTTATAATTAATTTACACCTGTTCTTATTTTAATTCCAAAATGTAATATATTTAAATTTTTTGTAAGAAAAAAATTTATCGGAATGTATTGATACGTATCTAATTGTAATTGTAGTAATTTTTTTAAATAACTATTTTTGGCAAAAAAATCCAATGGGGCACGGAATGAGTTAGAGATTAGAGTGCAGAGGATTTGGACTCATACAATGTATATATATTGATTCCCAATATAAAAATAGTTAATTTCAAAATTGGGAAAATCAGATATTTGCCAACCGATTAGAATAATCTCCAACCGATTATGTATATATATTGATTCCCAATATAAAAATAGTTAATTTCAAAATTGGAAAATCAGATATTTGCCAACCGATTAGAATAATCTCCAACCGATTATGTATATATATTGATTCCCAATATAAAAATAGTTAATTTCAAAATTGGGAAAATCAGATTATTGCCAACCGATTAGAATAATCTCTAACCGATTATGTATATATATTGATTTCCAATATAAAAATAGTTAATTTCAAAATTGGGAAAATCAGATATTTTCCAACCGATTAGAATAATCTCCAACCGATTAGATGCAGTGTTTATGAAAGGTCAAGATGCGATACTTAGAGCTATAAAACTATTCAAAAAGGCTTTCAAATATATAAGAGAACGTTGGAAGATATTCAGCAACATAATGACAATATTGGGGGAACATTTACAATGGATATATCCACATTAACACTCAAGATATTCGACATTCAAAATGTACAATTGTTAGACGAAATATGAAGAATCCAATTGGTTAGACAGAAATTCAACCGATTAGATTAGCCTAAATTTTAAAATTCGAATGTGGAGCCCAAGCAACGGCGATGTCATCCTCTACACTATAAATAGGTCTTCATAGCTCAGAAATCAACGCACCACACCCGTCTCTCTCTCTACAAAAAAGCTTAGACCTTAATTTTATTCTACGGAGAGGCCCTGCCAAATTGATGGTTCATCGACGTCGCCGTGCCTTCTATACGAGTCTAATACCTCTCAAGAGCAGATTATAAATCATACTATTGATTGTAAAAATAGAGTTATTTTTAGAGAGATCTTTTGTAAACATTTATATAAAAAGCTCAAGGTTTGAGTGGGTCAATATATAAAGCTCAGGGTCCAAGTTTAGACTTGTGAACAGGACGTAGTCTTATCTTGAGGTGAACCTGTATAAACGCACGTGTCAAGTACATTCTTTCCTTTATCTTTTATATTCAATTATATATTATAGTAGTAGTATAATATTTTTATACATATATATATGTATATATATATGGGGGAGGATATATGGACACCATAAAAAACACCAAATGGACACTTTTTTGTAAAAACGCTCCAAATCAATATTTGATTAATGCAAATCTCCACGGTTTCACGACGGGAACACAAATATGCGTCTTGTTTTTTTTCTGAGATGCATAATTTTTGAATTTTTAAATTTTACCATAATTTCGAAAACATGTGATTATACATCTCGAAAAAAAAACAAGACGCATATTTGTGTTCCCGTTGTGAAACCATGGAGATTTGCATTAACCAAATCTTGATTTGGAGCGTTTTTACGAAAAAGTGTCCAAGTTGATGTCTAAAAGTATGTTCATATAACCTCTCCCTATATGTATATATATATATAGACTTGTTATATATTGTTTGTTTGACTTGGAGCCAACTAATATCCGAAGCAAACAATTAGATTGTACTCTCGGTGAAGGCACTAGAAATATGTGAAGAACGCACTAGAAAAACCAAAGGAAGAAGGGAATAATCCCAGTAACGTGAACTAAGAAAAACCCAAAAAGGTTTGGATCAAGAAAGATAGGAGAATAGTGAAAAACGATAATCCTGTTAAGATAGTCTTGTTCACCGACGACGAATATATACTCAACTGAGGAGTTACAAGGCCAAGATGGTCAAAGAAGAAATGAAAATATTGATCACGAAAGGAGTGTCTCGTCATCCTGCTCAGGAAGAAGTCAAAAAATACGGCGAAACTTGTTTCGGCGATCTAGCCTCAGAAGCACCACTTTGTTTACTCATAGAGATAATGAGCGACGATGGTGACCTTAGAGAGTTATCGCCATTCGTGAGACGAGTTACGGAGGGAGAAATAATGAGGAGCACAATGACAGGAGAAATCTTAGAATGCGATAAAGCCTATAGATATGCTAGTGTATCGAAATGAGTAAACCCTTACGGGCTTCCACTCCATTCTATCTGCCAAGTTACATGGAAAAACTATTGAAGCTTCCACGCACTGAAACCGCAAAGGGTATCGACTTTCCGATAGTGACCATAGTAATTGGAGATTGTTCTATCGATAGAGTCTTGATCGACACAGGTGCATTCGCAAATATAATGCCAACAAGGATCTTCTATGGCCGTGGGCTAATAAAATTACAACCCTACAACAAAAAGATAATGATGACGGATGACCACCAATCTGGAAAGGCACAAAGAATAGCCAAAGAATTAAGTTGTAGAATTGGTGATTTCGTGTATAATCTAGACTTTATTGTCTACGATATACCCCTAGTACAATCTTAGCACATGTTAAACAAAGTGATACTAGGTAATCAACTACAAGAGTCAGGTGGTCACCATACATTATGAAAATAGGTACCTCGTCTTTGAAATATAAACGTTCGCCGAAGGATTCAAATGTTTCCACGACACTTCTTCAAGGAAGCGCTCAAGAAGCACGGCCGCACTTTGCTTTGCAAATTTCTTCAATCTATCAAAGAGGGTTAGAAGATTCTTTTTCTTAGATCCACCTCTACCTAGTGCTGCATGCCAAGATAGATTAAACACGGATGATTATCACATGGAGGAGAAGTTGTCAGAGATCCATAAGAAGTTGATCTTGCGTTAGTACCAACGAGTGACAAACCAGGAAATAACGATGGCCCCCCTACTCCCTGCTAGTCTCACCATCTTTCCGCCGTCACTTCCATCTGTATATATTACACCTTATTTTTGTGTATATATATGCATTTTAGTCCACATGGAGTCTCTTTGAATTTTCAACTCCGATGTTTTTTTTCTTTTCCCAACAGTGAGGACACTATCTGTTTTAGATGGAGGAGATGATACATCTTCGTTGGTTCTCATGAAAATGGGGTGAAATTTTTCGAAAATATTAATAATTATAGTATTTTTACTTAGTTAAACCCCCATTTATTTTTATTTTTATTTTTATAAAAATCCAAAAAAAGCATGAAAAATCCAAAAACTTAGAAAATCAAGAAAACCAAGAAAATACTCGAGTCTTTGTTTTATCTCTCACTTGACAGAAGTTTTAAGAAGTTATTAGGTTGTTTATGATTTTGTGCGACACTTGCATTTTGTATTTCTTTTTTACTGCTTTGATTAGACAGGTGCAAGTAAAATGAAAGAATTAATCAAATACCGCAACAATGCAATCCTGACCGAACCAGCTGATTGGTTAGGCCTGAGTAGTCAGGACCGTGAGGTACTTATAAGAAGCAATTTTCCGGAAATTAGCTGATCACCTCTGTGCGGTATCACACAACAAGTGTATTCACTCTATAAACTCCATATTTATTTTTTTGTATATATTTTTTGTGTTTAGGCTACGTTCGTAAATGTAAATATTCTGTTATGATTGCCAAAAAAAAATGCCCAATTGTGTAGGTAGATAAGGGTAAAAAATTGGAATTAATTACCTATCCGACCATAACTAAGACATTCTAGTTCCTTTTTGATAAAAACCCAAACGCCACACTTTGAAGTCGCGGTACTAAAGTTATCAGGGACCATCTAATGAGAGTACAAAATATTAGGACCCGTTATGTAAAATTGTTTGACTATCATTTTATCTCATTTAATGAATACTTGTATATTTTTTAGAAACTATTAGCAAGTGTATACAATTTAACTAAATTTTCTTATAAGTTTTTACCCTAAAATTACACCGTGATTGAACTATCATATTTAATTCATTTATCGCTTATGTTTAGAAAGGAGGTATTAAAAAAATATATATATAAAGAGAAACAAATCAATAGAAAAAATGAGCGAAAGAAGAAACATGAAATAATTTTCTTAAGTATTTTTTGATCGCGATCATGCATAATATACTTTGAACGTGACACCACGATTTTCCGAGACCGATATGATGGAGTAAGAGGACTGGTGTGATGGTAAATAGGTTAGGATATGATTGAGCGTCTCCAACGACACTGAAAAGAAGGTAAACGGGGGCGCAATAATAATTCTCTAGTCGTTGCATGCACTCCGGTATACATAAATACTTTAGAAAACGCAAACATATCTAGTTGAAAAGGTAAGGAAAATTATAACTTGTTGGAGGATTGGTGAAGCTGAATATAAGAGAGAAAAAATTATGTTTAAATCGCTAATCTACAATATTGCTGTTATTATTATCACAACAAATAGTCAAGCCTAGTTGTGCAATGTCTATTCAAAAGTGAGAAAACAAAACTTTTGCGGGTAAAGTGGTGTTTATATGTTTGCTAATTATGTATCGACTAAGGTATATGAGTATTGGGATCCGAAAGGAGTTAAATGACACATAAAAATATTTTCAAATCTTTTTACATCGTTAGTCTTTTTATTCTATATTTATAAATTAAGGAAGTTTTGATAACTAATTTTATAGGCTAAGTATGGCATACTTTTCGAAAACTAAAGGAACTAGTTCAATATGATGTGCGCGTCATTATAATAAATCCTCAAGAAATGAAACTCGTCATTTTACACTTTAAATGTTTAATGGCTTGTTGAATACGCTAAATGCAATCGTTTTTTCTATGAAATTGGTCTATTCTGTATTTTTATCGTATTTAGTTTAGGCTAGTTAGTGCATCAAAATCGAACGTGCTCATAGAAAGAAAATAACTGTAAGAATTTATGCTTATCTTGTTTCGCTTTCAACGCTCGATACGAGCATTCAGCTAGTCAGGGGATACGATTAGACCACAAAATGATATTTTCATGAGTTAAAACAGTAGTTATTTGCGTTGTTTTCATGCTATTTCAGGTTGTTTAAGCCATATTTAATGCTTTTCTGCCTTTTCCCGGTTTATTTGCACATTTATATATTTTTACAGGAAAATACATGGAATTAACACAAAAATGAGACAGACGCAAGAAGACCAAATGATGGACCAAAAGTGAAGAAACCTGAAGATAAAGGACCACCAAAGAAGCCCAAAGTTGACCAAAACGAATACGAAAAAAGTCAACACAAAAGAACATTATGCAAGTTGACATGACCGATCCACCTGACCAGTCAAGCCTGACCGATTCACCTGACCGATCAGGCCACAACTGATTTAATAATTAGGTTTAAATTCGTAGGTCATATAAATAGATAATTTTGAGAGTTGTAAAACACATTTTTCTCATAATTTTCAGCAGTTTTTCATCCAACATTCACCCTAGAAGAGAAAGAGGGGGAAAAATGACTTTTGGTGCAAAAGAACACCACTTTTACTTCGATTATTGTAAGTTTGATCATCTTAATTTAATAAATCGTTGTTTCATTTACTCTTTTCTACTTTTCATTTCTGTTTTAACTTGTTTTAATTCAGGTTGTGGCATTATAACTTGTGATCTTTCATGTTTAATCGTTAAAAAACATTAATAACGTATCAAAAATTAATTATTATTGTTAGATCTTTCCTTGCAAACGAGTTATATACGTGATAAACACCCAAAACACCTTTAATAAATTGAGTTTTTAGTTTAAAAGCTTGGGGAATTGAGCCGTTGGATTAACAACCCAACCGCTAATGCTTTCCTATTTTATTTTATTTAGTATATTAATGTTACACGCTTAGGAAAAGAATAGGATTTAGCCAACCACACGGTTTCTCGGATGATAACTTGGGTGTTTTACCCGAGAAATACTACTACTCTTGTGCTGCTGCGAGTCCCTCGAGCGTAAAAATAACACGTTCGAGGGGCAGTCACGAAGTCGAGATATAAGGAGATAAACAATTAAAGGTGGATGTCTAAACCTTCAATTTATTATAATTTTGTCTCAACATCCTCTTTGCCTTCCATTTTCGGACCCGAGATATGTTAAATTATTAGGTAATTATATCATGTTATATATGCATGTGACGATAAATATTTGAGATTTATCGAAATTTGATTATTTTCATGAATATGCCCATGTTTATTAGTTTTAACTCGCTTAGAGGTTTGTACTTGTTTAGTTATTGGCATATCATGACATTACATTTGCATTGGTTCTTCCAATTTGTGAGAGTTTTGTCCACCTAGAGTTGTGTGAGACTTGTTTGTTTAGAATGGGGTATGATTTTTTTCGCGATATTTTGTCCAGTTAGAGTTGGGTCCGATCTGTCTACTTAGAGTTGGGTATAACTCTCGGCGATGGTTTTCCTCAATTTTCAAAACATGTCATTATACATTTCGGAAAAAAAAAACAAGACGCATATTTGTGTTCCCGTCGTGAAACCGTGGAGATTTGAATTAATCAAATTATGATTTGGAACGTTTTTGTAAAAAAATATCCAAATTGATGTACATATGATGTCTCCGTATATGTGTGTTTATATGTATATTTATAGTAACAATAACATGCACCCTCATGCATAAAGGAATATAGTTATACAGAGAGAAAAAAATTGGACCACGTGGCTTAATTTTATTGATTCTACAATATACATTTAATCTCACTAGAAAAACTAACATGGAATAATAGAAGTGGTCCCTAAGTGTTTTAAAAAGGACATTGTGTGGTTGCCGACTTGAAGAAAATGACATATATAGTGCAATCTTTTCTTTATTTACAACTTATGGAAATTAATTTAGAAGATTATTCAATGTTCGGTTGTTGTTTGGTTAAATTATTGCATACGATGAAATTTATTAGAAATCTTCGCCCAACTTACAACAGAGAATTTTTATTTTATTTTATGACGGCTTTCGACCATCAAATTACGAATCGGTCCTCATTTGCTAAAGTTTTGAGGTTAAACTTGTACTTTACTCACGAAGGCTCATTTGATTTGCACTTGATTATAATATTTAGACAACAGAAAATCCTTAATTTTTTAATCTTATTCGCATACAAAGACCCATTATCCAAATTTAATTTGCGCTTCAACTTATAAGTTATACTTAATCATAGTTCTTTAAGTTAGTAGTGCATCTCCTTATTTATACTCCATCCGTTTTACAATAAAAGTCTAGTATAATATTTTGGCATGTTTAACAATATAAGTACAATTTTCATTAATATCAAGTTTTGTTATGTAATTTTATGTATCTGTCATGTAACATTAACTTGAATAAAAAATATGTAATAAAGTGAGGGGCAAAATTTGAAAAATATGTAAAAGTAGGATAATAATGATTTACGCTTAAATCGGATGAGTTTCATAGTAGAATTATATTGTGGAACTTAGGAAGTACCACTTTTGAGTCAGAGACGACTTGATCAATACGGCAAGAAAACCACTGCAAAGTAAAATAATGGTAGGGTCCATAGGGAGTACTGCTTTTTTATCTTTATCTCTTTTAATACACTTTTTCTTTATGGAGTACGATTGATATAGTATTGCTATACACACGTCCGGTTGATGTGTCTTTGTTTAGTTACTGAGTAAAAATCAGTATGAACAACGATGAGTGCTAAAAGATATGACAGTGCGTGCATGATATGTTTCCTTTTCCTCAATCTCTTTAGTAAAAGCAAAAACAACTTTTTTTTTTTTTTTTTATCCCTCATTCGGAGGTAAAACTTGCGAAACTTCGCAGGCGACAAGGTTCGAACCCTGACGGTGAACGTGGTATATTTAGGTAACAAGCACATGGCTACCAACCACTTGCTTGTTCATGGATATAATGTTTTCGAGCACAAAATATTTAAACGACTAACATAATTCCTCCTGTGGTAATTACTACTAATTGCTACGTAATTCGCTACCGAGTGAAGTCCTTATTTATGTAAAGTTGCCCAGGATAATTTATTTGCCATTTTTTCTTAAGATATTGTTTCTAACGCATTCTTATTTCACAAACAATAAATCAATGGCCTTGGCTTGTTAACTCATGATTATGAACACGTCTTCGTTAAGTAACTATACGAATTAATAAAGCCATAGAGCACATGTGGAATAAACTTAAGAGTTGTATTAGACCTACATTTTTATAGATAAATTTTAATGGTTATCATTTTAAAAAAATCACCAAATTCAACTTATTTTCTAAAGTAGGCGTGTTCTATAATCGGTGAACCGGGTCCGACTCGTGCGTTTAGCTTGTCAACACAAAAATCATTGCGGACATGTTAATTTACAGTGTCGGACACCCTATTTGTCGTGTCACATGATTAACTGTTGCATGTTGGATGGAGTCTTCAAATTTTTTTCTCGTGTTGCTGCCTCACAGTAAGGGTTGAACTTGATTTACTAAGAATTGTCAAACCGTACAATCTAAATCGCAGTACATTCTTAATGCGATGGAACTTGTCTCTTCTACTAGAAGTGTCTTCAACAAATTACGAGGAATAAATGGGATGTGTTCAAAATGAAAGTGAAGTCGTTTTGTAAGAGTCGGAATATTGAACTTTCCAACTTTAGTGCTCAATATATATTTCGACGAGATCGAGCCGATCATCTAAACAACTTAATGATTGAAGATCACTACTGTACAGACTTCTTTTATGCTGCGATTGATGCACAATTGGAAGAAATTAGTGAACGGTTTAGTGAAAATACAATAGAGCTGCTTGTTCTTAGTGCGTCTTTACATCCTCAAAATGCACCGGAGTTTTTAGAATTGAAGATATATGTCATTTAGTTGACAAGTTTTATCCAAATGACTTTATAAGTAATGAAAAAGATGGACTAAATAGACAGTTGACTCAATATGAGAGTAATTAATGTGGTCGAAGAATCCTAATACAAGAATATGTCAAGCTGTGTCGTTGGTTGATGAAAACGAAGAAATCTGCTATGCATGATCGTGTTTTAGAGTAATTTATACTTGTTCTAACGCGCTTCCGATTTCTACCGCGACCGCAGAACGGTCCTTTTCAGTGATGAACATCTTTAAAACTAGCCTTAGAAGCAAACCGGAGGATGTTAACTCTATAACATACTGATGATATTTATTGAAAAGGAGATTGCTAAATACATAAGTATTGAAAACATGGTTATAGATTTTGAAAAGAATAAAAAGCATGGAGTTCTATTTCATTAGATATATGTTTCTTTGAGCAATTTTACTATTTTGAAGCGTCAACAAATTTGTGTTAAATCTACATTTGTATAGAGAAATTTAAACGGTTCTCATTATAAAAAAATCACCAAATTTAACTCATTTTTGAAACTAGTCGTGTTCTATAATCGTTAAACCGTGTCTGACTAGCGCGTTTAGATTGTCAACAGAAAAATCATAACGTACATGTTAATTGTCGTGTCGCGTTAACTGTTGCCTGTTGGAGTCTTTATATATATTTTTTCTCGTGTTGGTGCGTTACAGTGAGGGTTGAACTTGATCCACTATACGTGGTTATACGTAACATACACAACAATAAAGTAACATCCCAGACCGGCCCTAACTTTTTGAAAAAAAAAGTTGGTGGAATTATCTCTCAATTAGATATATCAGGTACCAATGTTACTTCACCCTATATAACCACATAGGGGTGCAACAATATTTATCTACCAGTCCATATAAAAATCCACTCTTTCTAAGTCAATATATACTGATCAGCTTATTACTATGGAGAAGAAGACCCTTGGTTTGATAGTGGTGTTGCTCCTAATTGCCTTGGCTTCTCGTAAGCATTATCTTTTCACATATTAAAAACAACTAACTAAACATATTACAAATATGTTCAAAGTTTGTATCAAAATAGGGGGAAAAGAAATTGCATTCGGATGTTAGCTAGTTACAACTAGCTAAAACCTCATCTTTAAGGATGCAACTTCTGTTTCTAATAAAAATCAGTTGTAAAGGTGTAAATAAAAACCTCGTTTTTTTTACAAGATTACAAGAAACCTCATTTTTAAGGATGCAACTTCTGTTTAAAAAAAAAAACACAGATAAATTTGTAAATAAAAACCTCGTTTTTTTTGGTGAATATAAAATCTTTGTGAAATATAATTTATTAAAGCATCGGCAATAGTTTTAGTTTTTCTTGTTAAATATTACCACATCATGAATTAAATGTTTTTTAAGTGACACTTATGTATGTTATATTTAAGTGTCACATTAGTCGTTAATGTTAACAAGGTTATCTATAGTATTTGTATTATTTTTTAGCAAATCTATTTTGATTCTAATGTAGAAGGAAATGAAAATAGGGGCTTAATCTATTTTAGTAAATCAAGCCCAGTACCCACATTAACAGTTGGAAAGAAAAAGGAAGGAACCAACGGTTAATGTGGATGGTGGGCTTGATTTATTACCACATCATCGACTTATAACAAACTTAAAGTTCTTGTTAAAATTAATAATTTTTTAACAAGATTAAGATTAAAGTTAGTGGGTTATTTAACACGACTAATGTAAACAAATTTTTGTTTGTTAACTATAAATTTTAGATTTGAGTTAACATGAGTATTGCGAATGTTCTTAACTTATTTATTTAAGGAGCAATTAGTAAAATATTTAGTAAAAAAAGAAACTCAGTAGTAAAGGAGTATTTAGGAACCAATTATCTACTATATATAAAGCAAATCTTTGCACTTTATTTGGTCCGTCAGTTTTAGATTGTCTAACGTAGCATGTCTGTGACTAATATAATTGACAAATTTATACATATTAAAAGTTCTTTAAATAAACGAAACGAACATGACCACGACCCGTTAGTTTGTTAAGAAATCGTTCACCAAGAGTTTGAAAAAAGTTAAATTCATTAGTATTATATATAGTCATAGATTATGATATGCATTTCTAGATGAAGAATAAAGTACTCATATCTTTACAAGACGAAAAAATCTCATATGAACTATATGTGTACAGAGAATGACATCTTTAGAAACATGTGAACATTGATGTTGTTGCAAAAACATATATTATAACTTTATAACTAAGTATGAGCTAAATTCCTAAAATTTATATTGTTAATGAACTGTTCGTGAACATTTTGCAGTGGACGACCCGGGCATCGCGCACGGGCTTCCTCGCTAGTATTATTAAATGAAAAAGTTTGTTACGGAAGTCTTGATGGACTGTAGTTTTGTTTTATTAGCTTATTTAGTTAAGGAGTAAATATTTGTAAAATAATTAGTAAAAAGAAACTCACCAGTAAAGCTGTAAAGGAGTATTTAGGAACCAATGATAGCTTAGTGTATAATTATCACTACTCACGGTACATAATTTTAATACTAACTATGGATATAAATTGTGCAGAAGATGAGAAGATGTTGGTGAAGGTGGAAGGAAGAGTGTGCGAATCACAGAGCCACGGATATAAGGGACCGTGCGTTCGTGACCATAACTGCGCTCTCGTTTGTAGAAATGAAGGATTTTCTGGTGGTAACTGTCGCGGCTTCCGTCGTCGTTGCTTCTGTAGCAAACACTGCTAAATAAGCTGCTGTGCTTCGAACCCCTCTCTTGTTCAACTTATTTACTTAAATGGACCTAAATAATCTTAATCTCGTGTGCTGGCTCTAATTTCATGTTTCTGTTGCGTTTGTGAGTCCTGGTTCACTTACTCCAAGCTAACTTGTTAGCTTGTTGTTATAGTGTCCATGTTTTTAATTTCAGTTTTATTAATGGGGTCTGCTTCTCATCTTTGTTTTTCATTGAAGGAATATTTACTCTTGGCAACACAACAAGCTATAAAAACATGCTTAAAGTATATAAGGAGTTAAATTGAGAATTTAAGTTAATCAATGATGCTATTAGCATTTTTATCAGTTTTTGCAAACAATAAATTTAGTTTTGCTGTGTGACATATTAGCTAAATATATATATATATATATGAAGTGATCTATAAAGAGAGACAGAAAAGAGAGTTTTTATTCATTGATCAGTGTATTACAAATGACCCCCTAACCCTCTTAATATGCTAGAGGTTAGATTATACATGATAGCAAACACAATTTAGGCCCACCATGAGTAACACACAATAGTCTAATAATATACTATAACACTCTTCATTTGAACGTCTTCATGCAGTCGATATTTATTCGCGGTGCTAAACACATAAAACCTTAGGGCCGGAAAACCCAGTGTGGGACAAAACCGGTACATAGGACAAATTGTGTAACAGAATGATATAGGCCGAAATTACATATAAGTAACTAACCATAAAACACTGTGTCTCATCAAAATCTTGCCAGAGCAAACCCAATGAAAAAATCTCTGATCGAAGGAAAAAGAGTGCAACAGTGGTAGTAGTAGCGGATCAACCACAAAACACATGCATCATCAAAACCTAAGCAAAGTAAACCCAGTGAAAAAAACTTCCGGTCGAATGGCAAAAGAGTATATAGTGGTAAGAACTATTCAACAAGATAGTCCCACTAATTTTGGCAATTTTAAGTGAGATATGATGGGAACGTGTCTCACTAAAAACCTTGCGAAGAAAAACCCAGTGGAAAAAAAAATCTTGGACTAAGGACAAAAGTAGTACACAAGCATAGAACGGGATGTGTAACGTCTCGGAAATTTTGTACTTTATTATTAATTTTAGTAATATGATAGTGATATTTAGTTTTGTGGGTGATTACGTATTTGTGTGAAATATGTGTGTAATATGAAATTGGGTGTATATAATAGTTGTGGGGGTGATTTGTATTATTTAATAACTAAGTAGACTAATTAGTAAATTATTAAAACCTAAATATCTAGATATTATATATATACATAGATACATATATTTACATATATACATATATACAAAGAGAGATAACAGTAGAGAAAGAGAGAGAGAGCTGAGTTGACATAGAGAGAGAGACGAACGCCGGAGAAGAAGGGGTTTAGGTCGCCGGGAAGGACTGGTCAGGTCTGATCGGCGAGTTTGGCGGTGCGTGGGGTTTTCTCGGGTTTCGGGCATCCGGGGTTTGATTCCGTTGCGGGTGCGTTCGGACTCCATTTTTCAAGATCAAATACATTTTTTTAATCTACTCTTCGAGCCCTATCTATTGGTGTAAGTCCTTTCCTCCAATTTTCACTTTTATAAAAACCCATTTTTAGGGTTTCATTAATAATCCGAATTTACATCAATTTTATTGATCCGTAGCTCGTTCTAATTACGTTTAGGGACTACTTGAGGGCGATTAGTGGGCTGTCCATATCTAGCTTTGATTGTTCGGTGAGTTTTCGGTTCGAGGTTGGGATATTTTTACAAACGAGCTCTCGTTTGTATAGGTAAGGGGGAAGAATATGGTTTCGCTTTAAAGGCGGTTTTGTGTGTTGTTTGTTGTATGCTAGGTTATGTGAAATGGTTAGTGTGTATTGCATCGTTATTTTTATGGTAATTATATTGTGTATGACGACTTTACTATTTTTATATAATGAATTGTGGAGAATAAAATGATTTAAATATGTTATTTAATTAAATCTTTTAAAAATGTGGAAGTGGTGAAAGTGTGAAAGTGGTGATATGTGTGAACATTGTGGTGATACCGTGACATAGATGTGTTCAAGTGATTTTTAATATTTGATTAAATAAATTATTACAAAGTGTGGCGTTCTTTATTTTATTTTCAGTTTGTGGACTTTACTGTTTACGTTTTTTTTGGGAGTCTTTTATATTTATTTTAGGGATTGCAGTACCAAGTGTTAAGGCGGAGCTGTGTCAGCTTACGGTGAGATCCCGGAAACTTGCGCAAGGATTAGGTATATCGGTACCATAGGGTTAGTCCCCTTAAAGCCGGCCCCATATCTTTTGGTCACATGTTAGTGTCATAATATGGGTGAGGGAATTCATTGCACTTTGGGTCCTTGAGCAGAGTGGCTCTAAAAGTGGGTACATGTGAGGCAATCCCGACTTTGTGTTTTGTTGAGTCTTGTTTTATTTTGTTGTGTTTTATTTTATTTTGTTTTATTATTAATTCAGTTGATCTTGATTATATGTTCATTTACTTGTGTCGCGAGTTATATTTGTTGATGTGTTTTTCGTGCAATTGCCTTTGTCATTATTTGTCAAGATATCATATTTGCCATGCTAGGATTGTGTGTGCGTGCTTAGTAGCACGCGCCGTTTTTAATGCGAGATTGTTTTCTTACCTCCTTTCCTTGTTTTCTGTACATTTTGTTCACGATCGATGTACAGGTGCTGACGGAGACGGTGGCGAGGTGTAGAACTCTTGTCTGAGGATCATTGTCATATTACACCTTATCGCGTGCACGCTACTCTTTTGTTTACTCTTTTTGGCGTTTCTTATTTTGAACTTGGTTCACCTAGTAAGCGTTTGAAACGTGTATGTTTTTCTTTTGGTTAGAGTAACCTATCATGTACATTTGTATATGTTAGATTGCGTTATTGTATATAATGTCAGCTGAGTTGAATTTGACTTATTCATGTGGAATTAGTGATAATCGCTTTGCGATTTGGTTATATGTTTTGTTGTCAAACAGGTCTAATTTATTGGAAACAAATAGATATGCGAAGCTCATGCCGAAATTTTCTAAAACGTGTTGTTTTGTTTGTGTTGTCACATTTGAACACCGTTGGCTACCCTTAGGCCAATTTGGTGAATCAAATGTGATTATCGGCATGCCCTGAAGTATTTATTTGGTTCTATTGATTGGCATATTATCGAATGGCATTCCGCATGTTTCGTTATTTTAACTTTTTCCCTTTTTATTTTAATTTTCATTCACGATCCGGGTTTATCCAAAATCCGGGGCGTGACAGCTTGGTATCAGAGCTAACCGGGTTCCGATTAACTTGGTTGCCTGTTGGGTAGGATAGGCACACACGGGGACGGGTGATACTTGGTGGTGTAAGACATTTTAAGAAAATCTGCATTTTTCAAAATCCATGTGGTGTAATTGGTTGTTTGTTTACATTCAAGTTTGGTTGACTTATATTGTATTGTGAGTTGATCTGTTTTAATGGGTGTATATATGGTTCTTGTTAAACAGTTTCGTGTTTGTTGAATGTGAACGGTTTTAGTTGGTGGACATATTTTGTGTCCAGTTGTGTGTTACTCGTGGTGTGATTATATAGAAATATTTTTTATGTGCTACATGTATTGATCGATGATTGTGGTGGTGCCTTCCAACGGATTGTTTTTATGATTATTAGTGACTGAAACTAAATTACGACGGGTTAAAAAGGATTGATATTTGTGTAGACAAGTAGGATTTGTAGGCGTTTAGTTTGTTTCATGTTTTCGTTGTAGCCTGTATGCCGTGTGTATATGGTATCATTTAAGTGTTAAGTTGGTTCTCGGGCTCATAGGGTTCGAGACTGTCCTAGGGCTAAGTGTCATAAGTGTGGTGGTTTAGGACATCTTCAGAGTCGGTGCATGTCAAGGGGAACTAGTGTCATTTCCTCAGCTCCTATTCGTACTACTCCAACTACTTAGAACTATTCAATTGCGCCTTCTTATTCCGGTTCTAAGGCTCCTATTCCTCGTAATTCTATGGCAACTCGCGATGGTTTTCAGAGTTCCGGTCGTGGTGGTTATCAGCAGCACCAGTCTTCTCAATCTTCTCAGGGTACTCAAGCTCGTGTGTTCGCCCTGCCTCAAGTTAATACTGACAGGGGTGAACCTTCAGTTATTCGAGGTACCTTACTCGTTTGCTCTTCTTGGGCTAATGTCTTATTTGATACTGGCGCTTCTCGTTCATTTATTTCCTCTCGTTTTGCTTTATCTATGGATTTATTATTCAGTATTCAAGATCCTGCTATTTTGGTTGAAACTCCTATTCATGGTAGTGTTCCGCTTAATCGAATATGCCGTGACTGTGTGATTTATATTTCTGAACACCCTTTTGTGTTCGACTTTCTTGTGCTTGATATAACTAGCTTTGATGTTATTCTTGGCATGGACTGGTTATCTTTCTTCCATGCCATTATCGATTGTGAGCGTCGACGTGTATCTTTTATTCCCCCTTCTGGTGATCGTATTATTTTCTCTGGGAACCGATGTATTCGTTTTTCCCCGTCATGGAACGTGGTTGATGATTTGGGTGTTTTATTAGCAAGCTTATCGGTTAGTGATGAAGTGTCTATTGACGTCGAACTACCTCCGGTGGTGTGTGAGTTTCCCGAGGTGTTTCCTAATGATCTTATCGAACTTCCTCCTCAGCGTGAGGTGGAGTTTTCCATAGATTTAACACCTGGGACTGCTCCGATTGCTATGGCTCCTTATCGTTTAGCGCCAGCTGAGTTGAAAGAGTTAAAAGAACAGTTGGATGATCTGTTAGGTAAGGGTTTTATACGTCCTAGTATGTCTCCGTGGGGCGCGCCAACATTATTTGTTCAGAAGAAGGATGGTGGTATGCGTATGTGTATTGATTATCGTAGGCTGAATCGAGTTACGATAAAGAATAAGTATCCCCTGCCACGAATCGATGATCTCTTCGATCAGCTGAAGGGGTCAAAGTGTTTTTCAAAGATTGATCTTCGCTCAGGGTACCATCAACTTCGAGTTCGTGAGGTGGATATTCCTAAGACTGCGTTTCGTACTCGGTATGGTCACTATGAGTTCCTAGTGATGCCATTCGGGTTAACAAATGCTCCTGCTGCTTTTATGGATTTGATGAACCGAGTCTTTAGAGATTTTCTTGACAAGTTTGTCGTGGTGTTTGTGGACGACATTCTGGTGTACTCTTCATCGGAGGAAGAACACATCGAGCACCTTCGTGTTGTGCTTAATCTTTTAAGAAAGCATAAACTGTATGCTAAGTTCTCCAAGTGCGAGTTTTGGATGTCAGAAGTGAAGTTTCTGGGCCACGTAGTGTCTGCGGGTGGAGTGTTGGTTGATTCTTCTAAGATTGAGGCGGTGACCGATTGGGGACAACCAAAAAAATGTGTTCGAGATCCGAAGCTTCTTGGGACTAGCGGGTTACTATCGAAGGTTCGTGCAAAATTTTTCTCGTCTGGCGGCTCCCCTAACTCGGCTTACGAAGAAAGGTGTTAAATTCGAATGGGACGAGAAATGTGAGCTTTCTTTCCAAGAATTGAAGCGTCGCTTGACATCTGCTCCTATTCTCATTATCCCAGAGAGAGGCGTGGAGTATTGTGTTTATTGTGATGCCTCGAAGGAAGGTCTCGGCGCTGTGTTAATGCAAGAGGACAAGGTGGTGGCTTATGCTTCTCGGCAGTTAAAAGTCCATGAGAAGAATTATCCCACTCATGATCTCGAGTTGACTGCGGTTGTGTTTTCTTTGAAGTGTTGGCGGCACTACTTGTTTGGAGAGAGATTCAACGTGTTTTCGGATCACAAGAGTCTCAAGTATATTTTCACACAACGTGATCTAAACTTACGACAAAGGAGGTGGATGGAGTATCTTGAGCAATACGACTTCGACTTGCAGTATTATCCTGGTAAAGCAAATATGGTGGCAGACGCCTTGAGTCGCAAGACTAGGTGTTCTTTGGCATGCATAGCTGTCCGTGAATGGGGAATGCTAAATGTTCTTAACGAGTTCGACTTGGAGATGGGGGAAGAAGAAAATTCAGCTGTGTTGTTCTCGGTGAAGGTGCAACCGTCATTAGTCTCGGGAGTAATTAAGGCCCAACAAGGGGACGAGGAATCTAGGAAAGTACGCGTTAAAATCTCGAGTGAGATGGGACTCGACAGATGGAAGGTGGGCTCAGATGGCGGGGTGAGATTTATGGAACGTCTGTTTGTACCTTTAAGTATGCGTGTGGATGTCATGAGAGAATTCCACCACTCTCGATTGGCATTTCATCCTGGTGGTACAAAGATGTACCATGACCTAGCTCAACAATTTTATTGGAGTGGAATGAAAAAGGATGTGGCGGACTTTGTTAGTAAATGTCTTACCTGTCAGCAGGTGAAGATAGAACATCAGAGGCCGGGAGGGTTGCTTAAACCTTTGCCTATACCCGAGTGGAAGTGGGAACGTATAACTATGGACTTTGTAGTGGGGTTGCCGAGATCTAGTAGGGGGAAAGATGCGATATGGGTCATAGTGGATCGATTGACGAAATCGGCTCACTTTCTTCCGATGCGTGTTAGCGACAAAGTCGAGCAGCTATGCGAGATTTATGTTCGTGAGATTGTTCGCTTACATGGTGTTCCAGTTTCTATTGTGTCTGATCGTGATCCTCGCTTTGTGTCTCGTTTCTGGCAGAGTTTTCAGAAGGCGTTAGGGACGAAACTAGATTTGAGTACGGCATATCACCCTCAGACCGATGGGCAGTCGGAGAGGACTATCCAAACTTTGGAGGATATGCTTCGTGCGTGTGTACTTGATTTTGGTGGGGGTTGGGAGAAACATGTGGCGTTGATTGAGTTCGCTTATAATAATAGTTATCATTCGAGCATTGAGATGGCCCCTTATGAGGCCCTATATGGGAGACCTTGTAGATCTCCTGTGTGTTGGACGGAGGCCAGTGAGTCGTCATTGTTAGGACTAGATGTGGTTCGAGAGACTACAGAGAAGATTCTTTTGATTAAGCAAAAGCTAGAGACAGCGAGAAGCCGTCAAAAGAGTTACGCGGATAGACGAAGGCGGCCGTTGGAGTTTGGGGTGGGTGATCATGTGTTCCTTAAAATATTGCCGCGTAAGGGCATTATGCGTTTTGGGAGGCATGGGAAGTTGTCACCGCGGTTTATTGGACCTTTCTTGATTTTGGAGAGAATTGGTGATCTGGCCTATCAGTTAGCTTTGCCACCGCAATTGGCGAATGTACACCCAGTGTTTCATGTTTCGATGCTCCGGAAGTACGAGCCAGACCCATCTCATATTCTGAATTTTTCCGATCTTCGAGTACATGAGGACGTTTCTTATGTGGTTCGTCCGGTCCGTATACTTGATAGACGTGAGCAGGTACTACGAGGGCGCGTTATTCATTTGGTGAAAGTGGAGTCACCATGGGACCGAAGAGGCAACATGGGAACGTGAGCTGGAGATTCGTGCTAAGTATCCAGACTTATTTATTGATTCGGGTATGTGTTTAATTTCGGGACGAAATTCTTTTAAGTTGGGGAGAATGTAACGTCTCGGAAATTTTGTACTTTATTATTAATTTTAGTAATATGATAGTGATATTTAGTTTTGTGGGTGATTACGTATTTGTGTGAAATATGTGTGTAATATGAAATTGGGTGTATATAATAGTTGTGGGGGTGATTTGTATTATTTAATAACTAAGTAGACTAATTAGTAAATTATTAAAACCTAAATATCTAGATATTATATATATACATAGATACATATATTTACATATATACATATATACAAAGAGAGATAACAGT
The DNA here is from genome assembly GCA_963682055.1 of Primula veris. Lineage (NCBI taxonomy): Eukaryota > Viridiplantae > Streptophyta > Magnoliopsida > Ericales > Primulaceae > Primula > Primula veris. The sequence goes on along the minus strand of OY821747.1, from coordinate 15,714,710 downwards.
AGAGAAAGAGAGAGAGAGCTGAGTTGACATAGAGAGAGAGACGAACGCCGGAGAAGAAGGGGTTTAGGTCGCCGGGAAGGACTGGTCAGGTCTGATCGGCGAGTTTGGCGGTGCGTGGGGTTTTCTCGGGTTTCGGGCATCCGGGGTTTGATTCCGTTGCGGGTGCGTTCGGACTCCATTTTTCAAGATCAAATACATTTTTTTAATCTACTCTTCGAGCCCTATCTATTGGTGTAAGTCCTTTCCTCCAATTTTCACTTTTATAAAAACCCATTTTTAGGGTTTCATTAATAATCCGAATTTACATCAATTTTATTGATCCGTAGCTCGTTCTAATTACGTTTAGGGACTACTTGAGGGCGATTAGTGGGCTGTCCATATCTAGCTTTGATTGTTCGGTGAGTTTTCGGTTCGAGGTTGGGATATTTTTACAAACGAGCTCTCGTTTGTATAGGTAAGGGGGAAGAATATGGTTTCGCTTTAAAGGCGGTTTTGTGTGTTGTTTGTTGTATGCTAGGTTATGTGAAATGGTTAGTGTGTATTGCATCGTTATTTTTATGGTAATTATATTGTGTATGACGACTTTACTATTTTTATATAATGAATTGTGGAGAATAAAATGATTTAAATATGTTATTTAATTAAATCTTTTAAAAATGTGGAAGTGGTGAAAGTGTGAAAGTGGTGATATGTGTGAACATTGTGGTGATACCGTGACATAGATGTGTTCAAGTGATTTTTAATATTTGATTAAATAAATTATTACAAAGTGTGGCGTTCTTTATTTTATTTTCAGTTTGTGGACTTTACTGTTTACGTTTTTTTTGGGAGTCTTTTATATTTATTTTAGGGATTGCAGTACCAAGTGTTAAGGCGGAGCTGTGTCAGCTTACGGTGAGATCCCGGAAACTTGCGCAAGGATTAGGTATATCGGTATCATAGGGTTAGTCCCCTTAAAGCCGGCCCCATATCTTTTGGTCACATGTTAGTGACATAATATGGGTGAGGGAATTCATTGCACTTTGGGTCCTTGAGCAGAGTGGCTCTAAAAGTGGGTACATGTGAGGCAATCCCGACTTTGTGTTTTGTTGAGTCTTGTTTTATTTTGTTGTGTTTTATTTTATTTTGTTTTATTATTAATTCAGTTGATCTTGATTATATGTTCATTTACTTGTGTCGCGAGTTATATTTGTTGATGTGTTTTTCGTGCAATTGCCTTTGTCATTATTTGTCAAGATATCATATTTGCCATGCTAGGATTGTGTGTGCGTGCTTAGTAGCACGCGCCGTTTTTAATGCGAGATTGTTTTCTTACCTCCTTTCCTTGTTTTCTGTACATTTTGTTCACGATCGATGTACAGGTGCTGACGGAGACGGTGGCGAGGTGTAGAACTCTTGTCTGAGGATCATTGTCATATTACACCTTATCGCGTGCACGCTACTCTTTTGTTTACTCTTTTTGGCGTTTCTTATTTTGAACTTGGTTCACCTAGTAAGCGTTTGAAACGTGTATGTTTTTCTTTTGGTTAGAGTAACCTATCATGTACATTTGTATATGTTAGATTGCGTTATTGTATATAATGTCAGCTGGGTTGAATTTGACTTATTCATGTGGAATTAGTGATAATCGCTTTGCGATTTGGTTATATGTTTTGTTGTCAAACAGGTCTAATTTATTGGAAACAAATAGATATGCGAAGCTCATGCCGAAATTTTCTAAAACGTGTTGTTTTGTTTGTGTTGTCACATTTGAACACCGTTGGCTACCCTTAGGCCAATTTGGTGAATCAAATGTGATTATCGGCATGCCCTGAAGTATTTATTTGGTTCTATTGATTGGCATATTATCGAATGGCATTCCGCATGTTTCGTTATTTTAACTTTTTCCCTTTTTATTTTAATTTTCATTCACGATCCGGGTTTATCCAAAATCCGGGGCGTGACAGGATGCTCCCCCTCATTCCCCTCATTTGCACTCAACATGATGCGAGGATTCATCATGAACATTAAATATCTCAAGATAACTTAGACAAACTATGATAGTTGTGATTGATTGTGTCTCATTAAAACCTGGCCAATGTAAACTCAGTGAGAAAAACCATTGGTCTAAGGACAAAACTGTACACTCACAAGTGTTATCAACACGGGCATTTATCGGGATGTTTTAGCTCACTTGCATATGACTGGATGCAATAATTTCAGCTAAGTAGTCATAAACATTCTTCTGGATGCTCCCACTAACTTGCACACAATTGAGTGCAATGATTTCATATTGCAAGAAATAGTATGAGCATTTGTCTGGATGCTTCATTTACTTGCACACAACTGGATGTAAGAAAATCTAACGTGGAATAGAATGAGCATTCAACAGAATGCTCTTAAACTTTATATGTGAAGATTTATTTCGGCGAGAAATGCTAAATAGCATAATCTAGTGATGTCTCTGTTGATCGATAACAACAAGTTGTCCTCAAATATGACAAATGCTTCAACTGGATCATGAGACAGAGCATATGTAATTCAAATATGTCTAATACTAGCTCGAAATAATATAATTAAACTCTCTAGTCATCTCATAGAGCACGAGTAGATCACAGTGATTCATTTGGAGTCTTAACAATACCTCCAAGATATCGACTATTCCCAATGGTAAAGACATAATCATACTAGGAATATCCCTTATGCGGGTTTGATATGTAACCGGAATCGGTATAACCAAAAAGGCTGGCGTTAAGTCGAGTACCAAAGGGGTAGGTACACTCGACAACGCAAAACGGGATAAGAAGGCCCACTTCCAAAATTACCATAAGGTAACGGAATATGTGTTTAGTGCCATTTCAGTGGCAGCGTGTTAGCGCGATGCTGTGTCAACCTATAGCATTCACAATAGACGAGATGTTCGTCCTAACACATTATACCAAGTACAATGATGCGCTTATTGTAATTAGATATGAATATCATGGTTCAATATCTCTTCATCGTCTTATTAGGGATGGACCGGGTCTATATCAATGTCTAGTGATCGAACAATCATGGGAGAATCTGACGACTTAGGATCATGATGACTAAATCGTCATAACACCTTTTGGGTGTAGTCTGAATCATGGATTTAGATTCAATTTTTAAGGGACTCGATCATCAGGCCAAGTCACAACCGTGTCTTCCCAAGATCCTTCATCTCGAATGGCAAATCCAAAACGTGGATTGCTTACATGCAAGGGCATAATAATTGTTCAAGTATCACAAACTGATCAATTACTCACTTATGCAGGAATACCACACCCGATCAGATTATTTCAATCCTTACATTGAACGTCTCACTTAATTGAGAACATGTTATGTGATCAAGAACTACTTGATTCAATCACATGAAGTCACACATGGACCTTCATCTATATCTCTTGTCTAAATCCCCACAGAGATAAAACATGCCTACATTCATGGTTGTATACTCAGTTTTTCAGAAATTACCAAACTGGTAAAGTAGCGGACCATTATAACGTCTATTACAAGGAAGTAAACCATCTCGTAATCAATTCCAAGTTGTGAGAGAAGCCTTGCGCTAGTAGGAGAACACTTATATAGTCTCATTATTCTCATCACGCTTCCTTAAGAATAGCCAAATAAACAAACTCGTTTAAAATTGGACAGCCGACAATCCGTCATTTGCTTGGTGGTTCGGCCAAAAGCAACGTGTTACAACAGGAACACGGCGTCCGACAGGGACGACTATCCTTGCAAGTATATTTGCAGCAGGTAAAAAGGATCTCATGACATTTCATAGTCATTAAATGAAACTGGCACTTGAGTAGAGTTGAGGGAGTCTCTATACATACTTATCACTGTGTGTAGTTTGGGGATCGAGCTAAGACTGAGTAGGTTAATGCCACATTACTTCACGTCGTTACTTTTCAACGTTAACTTGCAAAATCTCCCCCTAACAGAGGGGAGTACAGTCGTAGCAATGTCACTTTCGCATATCATGCGGTAAAGAGATCGCTTGCGAAGGCTATTCTATAAAATGATAGGCCGAGGATTCATAATTGACGTATGTCCCCGATTTTTAGAGGTTCATATTTTGAATGCTTTAACGGCTCGATCAAAATATCAAGCAATCAACACATGTTCATATGAGATGACTAGCTCATACCCAGTAACCGACTGGTACGAAAATAGTGTTTTAAGTGACTATGGACCTCAGACGGACCAATGCAACAGTAAGCAATGTATCGTGACCCTACACGGAAATATTACTTTTGGTGCGCAAAACAAAAAAGTGCGTGCAATCATTTGTAATCGCCTGATCAAACTTTATGTGAGTCCATTTGGGTTTGAACATAATCGACATTATCTTCAATTTCAATTGCCAAAGTCATGTATATCGAAAAATCGATTTTAACTCTTCGGCATTATCAAGTTGACAAGACTTTTTGGAATAATCCGGATCATAAGCCATCAACTTAATGAGTAGGCTTAGAGTTTGGGAAGAACTGCATTTCTTTGGGAAACAATAAACATGTGACCATATATCGATGCATCAATCATAACCATAAATTTATGGTTGGATCGGTCCACAATAACTTCTTTAATTCTTTCCAAGAATTCTACGAGTCCATTTTCGTGATCTTTACACGTACTAGTCTTCCAAATAGAGAGCACTAGTGGCATGGATTTTGGACTAATCATGAAATTATCTCCTTAAAGAGAATCAAAACGTGATGCGATTGTAAATCAAGTATTGTCTTTGGACTCGAGAATATCTCATCCTGTGAATGCCAGAATATTAAAATGCTCTTATGAATCGACAGGCGAATGATAGTACATACAAACATGTCTTAGTATCTAAATCATTTATCAATCGACGACATGCGAAATGATAAGCTAACTTTAAATGCTTTAAAACCGTGGTAGCAACCACTTGAAAGACACTTGAACTTCTCAAGAATACGCTTTTGGTCGTATTGAGTGGAGGTTGTGTAAAGAACATGAGCTCTTTCCAAATAACATTGGTTTTCTCGAATATCTTTTTACTCAAAAAGGTACGACAAGACTTGTAGCATAAGGCCTCATATTTGACACATTAATTTGGTTTACCAAAGATTTTGGTTTGGAACGACAGGTCCAAAAATCGTTTTCACTGAGGATTCTTTAGGTAAATAGTTGGTGAAATTATGTGGTACGTTGTTTCCCATTCTCTCTATACAACCAACTACCCCACAAGTATTACTTAAAGTTTTATAATTTAAAGTTGGTCACATTTAAAAGGAACTTGCTCAGAAATTTCATAAACAAGCAAACCATAATCCAAAAGATTGATCCAAGTGGAAAAATATAATCCAGATGAGCTGCAAATTCGTTCAACATTTATCCAATATATATTGAAAGGTACCAAATTACAATTGAGCAACAAAATTGGGAGGTCTCAAGAGTTTTCTTTCAGTTAGCTTTAACCAAATTAGTTTCGGCTTTTCTACCCTCATGATAATTTTGAACTATTTAATTAGTAATCGGGAATGACATTTGTCATTTATAGCAAAGAATTGGCTCATTTAACATTATCTATTTCTTTGGTACAACGGGCCCTATTTTTCCTTTCAATTACTATCTTGGAGCCACATGTCTTTGGTTTTGACGATTGTCTAAACATCTCTTGGCTAGGAGAGCATCAGGCTCGCGACAGTTCGAGACAAATAACCCTTCTCTTGGTTCTCGATTTGAGAAAAAAATATCCACGAAGAGCATTAGTATCATGCAAACAATTCATCATTGACCCAATAGGATTAAAAACTGCTCATCAGGGTAGTTTTCTCATCCAATAACAGTTGGGCGACGATATAAAGGAACATGGTGAATATAGATTCATAATACAACTTATGAAATAAGCTTTCAAACTAGTAAATCTGGTGAATTATCACTCCAATTTATAAATTCAAACAATTGTTCACCATTGACGTCATCACGTCTCAAATGTGGCAGCGGAATAAAATCAACGCCTTAACTTTCATCTCGCGAGTAACAACAAACTCGTGTTTTACTCATCAAAGATGACATCCAAAAAGTTGGGGCATCGCATTTTCACACATCAGTGTGACTAACATGTGGTGACAGAATAACATCAACATCTAAACAGTAATTTCGCAAGTATGTTTTGCGATTTTCCTCATCATAGATGGCATTCAACATGTGTTGTGAATTCTGGATTAATTATCATATAAAATGACCGGTTTATATGTTTATGGTTTGCACAAGCACAAACTCGACAAGTTCAAAAATAGTTTTGCTTTTAATGTGAATAGGTTCTCATTGATCGAACGACAGGTCGATACCGAGACATCAATTCGGCGAAACATACATCACTATATAAACACACTCGGAGAAATTATTATTTATTCTAAATCCTTTCGGTAGCTCTAATATGTACAACAAGGAAAGAGAAGGTGAGGGTGGTGTGGCGAAGCTCCTTAAAAACCGATTTCATAAGGATACCAAATATCTACCGAAATATTTTCTTAGCCATCGTAACATATTAGGTGAGCATAGTTGGAGAAAGATTAATAATTTTTCCAACTTAAATATGAAAATATATGATTTCGCAAATTATCATATTGTACACATGTGTACATGGTAGTAAATAAATAGTACACGACCGTGATTAAATATCTAGATGTACCAATTACACTAGCAAGGTATAACACAATATTTTATTTTTCTATTACTATATGTGTAATTACTATTCATGGTAATTTATATATTACATCACAACATGCAAGAAAGTCAATTTTAATATATGGTGATTGGTAAATTTACACTTGCAAGTTCTAAGTTTACATAAACAAGATATTAGTCATATTCAAACACATATATTGTTCTCAGGTTTAAAACTACAAGGACCAGATAGGTTATCACAGTAAACTATGTACAGTTTAATCGTTATTACAGGGTAAGTCCAGTTCTTTTATGCGTATGACATACAAGTCGATTTACTTCAGAACTTAAGAGTTTTGGTCCAACAGATTTTTTTTACCACTTTTTCATATTTGAAACTATCGTAATTACTTGTATCATAACATCACATTCCAGTATATTAAGAGATTGGGATTATACCGTATCACAGACCTAATATAAGTCAACAAACTACTGCTAGATAGTACAAAATTCATTAGCCATATATATGAACCGTATATTACTACTTTTCTCATGTTTATTCTAAAGATAATGGGTACTGTTGTATACTTAGTGACCTTTATACTATGGTATATTTTGGTGTCTGAGTCAAAATTAAACTAATATTTAACATAATACTGCATCATACAAAAATCACGTAACCTGCAAACATATATCACCAATTGTTTCTAGATTTACAATTTCATGCCGTTTGCTAAATGATACAGTAACATTAATTAGGTGATCATGCTGTACAAATGGTCTCATATATTGTGTACCTTTCACATGGTATGTTAGGGAAAGTTGATTTTTTTTTAACTTTAGCCCGTATGTTTAGAACTCAATCTTCAAAACTAAACCCTGGTATTCAAATAAATAACTCAATCTCCTGAATTTCACTCCAATATCCGCGATCAAAGTGCTGATAACATGTTGTGTGACATATTAAGTATATTTAGATAAATAGAGAGACGTATAAAGAGATACAGAAGTGAGAACTTTTATTTATTTATCAGTGTCTTACAAATGACTCATAACCCTCTTTATATACTACAGATTTAGCAAACCCAAATTAGACCCAGCATGAGTAAGGCTCAAGAGTCCAATAATATTATAAAACAAGTTTTTTTTTTTGAATAAATTTAGTTTTGTTTAAGCTTTCTAGTAGGTATAATTTACATTGGCATGTAATATATTTGGGAAGGAAAAAGTGTGGTAAACGTGTTATCTTCTACTTTTTATAAGTGAATTTGTTCACAACGCACAAACCCTGCTGTGATTTCTTACTGTGCTTCGAATATATGTTGAATATTAAAATCACACTTTTCTGCTTAGGTATTTAATTCCTTTTCCATGTCTTGACACAAGAAAGAGAGTATGAGAATAATGCGGCTGAAGAAAATTTAAGAAGGTTTGCACAAAGCAGTGGCATAATATAAATTACACTTAAATATTGGAGACAAAAAGCTAATATCAAATGGGCTAATGAAGGAGATGAAAATAAAAAATATTTTCGTTCAGCAGTGAAGGTTAGAAGAAATAAAACTTATCTATCTTATTAACTAAAAATTAAAATGGCGGGAAAACTCCTAGAGAGAAAAATTGGCGAAAAGGGAGATTTTAAAATTTAACTCATCTCTCTCTTACTTGATCCCTTTTTTGAGGCAAATACATTTATCTGAGCTGCTCTACTAGTGTAATTAGTGCTCCGGTGGATGCGATTCCATATATTTCGAGATTTTGGGGGTAAATATGGAGATCTTGATTGGTTCAATTGGGGTTTCTCTGGAAAATCAAATTGGGAATTTTCGCTCTGAATGTAACCCTAGAATTTCTTCTGTACAGAACATAAATAAGCTAGATATTAATAAATTGAGAATAAAGGACATTGATATAGCTGATAAAGAGGTGGTATATAAAGATGAGGCTCCTGCTGTGATTTTTTCTGATGAAGAATTGAATAAGTTTGTTATTCCCATGCAATTTTCTCTAATTACGAAGTTTTATTGGGGAAAACCAAAAATGGATATAATAAGGAGTCATGTGAATGTTCACTTGGGACTAACTAAAGTCCCAATAATTGGAATGATTGATGAAAGGTACATAGTTATTAAATGTGATAATGAGGAGGATTTTAACAAGATATGGTCGAGTGTTAGTCATAATATTGATGGTGCTATGTTCAGGCTTTTTAAGTGGACCAGTAATTTCTCTATATATAAAGAATCGTCAATTGCTGCTATGTGGGTAAAATTGCCCTATTTACCACTTAAATTCTGTGTAAAATCCTATTTGAAACCTATTACCAAGCCAATTGGAAAATTTCTAGCAGCTGATAGTGCCACTTTAGCTCACACCAGGTCTGCTTTTGCTAAAGTTTGTTTCGAAATGGATCTTGAAAAATACAAAATTCCTAAAATTTGGATTGGTAAATCTATGGAAGAAGGCTTTTGGAAGAATGTGAAGTATGATAACAATCCTAGGTACTGCAATAACTGTTGCTTGCAGGAACACAATATTATTGAATGTAAAAGGGTTAAAAAGAAAATTGACGAGGTTCTCCCCATTGATATAAATAATAAAAAACCTAATATGGTTAAAAAAATATGTGCCAAAGAAAATGAAAGGTGTTTTGATAGAGGAAGGAAGTTGTTCTCACCCTCCTTTAGAGGAGATTAATTTTAAAACTCCTCTAAAGAGTAATGAAACTAGTATTGTATCAAAAGTCACAAATTATGCAGTGGGAAACGAGGCTATCTAGAATCTTGTAAAGTATAACAGGAGTTCTCTCACGCCTTGCAACAAGAAGAAACAAGAGATTATTTTGCTTAAAAATTCTTACAGTCCCTTTTATCTAACTTCTAAGGAAGATAGGGAATCTAATACAATGGACATGGAAAATGAAGAATCTACTGATACTCTTGTTTTTGGAAATAATGGTATTCGAATAGAAGAAATATTTGAAGCTGACTTTTCTGAAGAAGTTGGTGATAATTTTTATAAGGTGGAAATTGAGGAAAAATCTAAAAGTGTTAAAAATAAAAAGGGAAAAAAATACAAAACTTATATACCCTATGGTATAGTTACTAGAAGGGTTTCCTCTCTTATGATGAATGAATAATTTCATGGTATGGAATATAAGGGGCATATCAAATGTTGTGTCTCTTGCTCAGCTTGCAAAGAATGTTAAATATTATAAGCTGAGTTTTGTAGTATTATTGTTATCCATGGTGAAAGCTAATAAATCTAAAGGAGTAATGAAGAGATTGGGTATGACTATGTTTTTTACAAATGTGAATGAAATAGGAAAGATATGGCTGCTATATAAATACTCTGTAAGGTTTGATTTATATGCTGAATCCAATCAAATGCTTACAATAAAGGGCTACTATGAGAGTAAGTGTTTTCTCTTCTCATTTGTATATGCAAAATGTACATATATGGAAAGAAGACAGTTGTGGATTGACCTATGTTCTGTATCTACTGGTTTCTTGCCATGGCTTGTGGTAGGAGATTTTAATACTATTCGTACTAATAGTGAAAAGATGGGTGGGAAGGATAGATCAGTTACTGATAAGAATGATTTTAATCATTTCTTTCAAAATGCTTGTCTATCTAAATTGGCTTTTGAAGGTTCAAAATTTACTTGGTTTTGTCAAAGAAAGGGTGTTATACAAATGGAACATTTAGATAGAGATTTAGCGAATTCTGAATGGTTACATAAGAGCAATGAATGGGGAATTACTCACCTTGAACGAACTGTTTTAGATCATGCGCCATTAGTCTTCCAAAAGAAGAATTGTGATCGGAGATGGCCATTTTCTTTTAAATTTCAAAGGATGTGGTGTTTGCATAAGGAATTTGAAACTGTAGTTGAAGAAAATTGGAATCAATATTGTCACCTAAATGGATTGAATAAAGTTGCTTATAAATTGAAAAGATTAAAAGGGTGTCTTAAAGAATGGAACTATAAAAATTTTGACAATATTTTTCAATCTCTTGCTGAAGTTAAAGACAAGGTAATTTTTGCTGAGAAGCTACTGGAGAAAGATGGAAATGAAGACAATATGAGGTTGTATAATGAGTGCTTGGAATCTTATAACGATCTATTACTTAAGGAGGAGATATTCTATAAGCAAAAGGCTAGAATTGACTGTTACAAGAAGGTGACAAAAATACCAATTTTTTTCACCAATATTAAAAGGCTAAAAGAGGAAGGAATTTAATTAAGAAGATTGATAATGGTAAGGGCCGTGTGCTTGAAAATGAGGAAGATATTAAGAAGGAAGTTATTTATTTCTTTGAGGAAATGTTTACAGTGGTATCAATAGAAAATTCTGATGAATGTATAAATGTGATTCCTACTATGATTACCCAAGAGGAAAACGAGATGTTGAGCATAATCCCCACACTCAAAGAGGTAAAAAATGCTTTTTTCAGTATAACAATTGATTCTGCACCTGGCCCAGACGGTTTTAGTTCATGTTTTTTTTGATAAGATGAGGGTGTTTCTTATTTAGAGGAGGCGAGTACACGACAAACACAATCTCTTATTATGCTCTTTTTTTTTTTTGTGTTGTGATCTTTACAAAGTTCTACATCAATTTATAGACTATAAAATAGACTCTTGAAATTCCAGATACACTTAATTCTGACCTTCTGTTACTAAAACATTCATAACTTATTATAAGGAACTTCAAACGACTTGAAACATTTACCTTTCCAATCTAGACTTAAAGACCTTTAATTTGATAGGTCATACACATAAATTGAGCAACGTTTACCCCTTCAACTTCACTCTTTAATTAACCTCAAAAACTGTTCAATGTGGAGTCTCAACTTTAATGTCGAATTAAGTTTATTTTTCAACATCCCTCCTTAAACTTAATTCTCTTCTATCCTTCATCCCAAGTATCTTCTTGTAGTTCTTGAGCAGCAGTGTCAGTAGCAGTTTCGTGAAAATATCTGCAATTTGATCACGACTTGCCACATGAACCATTTTCACCGTTCCTTCCTTCACATAATCTCGAATAAAATGAAAACGAACGTCGATGTGTTTGCTTCTTTCATGATTCACTGGATTTTTCACCAGTTCGATCGCTGATCTGTTATCGACTCGAATCTTGGTTGCCTCGTGATGTGGATTCTCCATCTCAGTTTACAAATTCCTTAACCAAATTGTGTGGCACACACACCAAGATGCTGCCACATATTCAGCTTCGCAAGTTGAGAGTGTCACAATCGGTTGCTTCTTCGACAGCCAAGTGAATATCGTGTTTTCAACATAGAACACATATCCCAATGTGCTCTTTCGGTCATCTACATCTCCGCACCAATCGCTGTCGGAATATCCTACTAGCTTGCAGTAATCACTTTTAGAGTAGAATAACCCAAGGGATTCGGTTCCCCGAATATATCGCAGAATTCTCTTTACTGCTTTCAAATGTGTGTAAACTGGCTCCTCCATGAACTGACTTACTACTCCAACGCTATAAGAAATGTCCGGCCTTGTACAGGTGAGATAGCGGAGACTTCCAACTAGACTTTGGTATTTGGTTGCATCTACTCGTTCTCCATCATCAAACTTAGAAAGTTTTGTACCGAGCTCCATCGGTGTCGATACCGAGTTGCAATCCGTCATTTTGTTCCTCTTCAAAATTTCTTTCGCATATGCTTCTTGTGACACAAAATTTCCCATATTTTTTTGTCTAACCTCTAGACCAAGGAAATACTTCATCAATCCCAAATCCGTCATCTCGAATTCCCGAGTCATCACGCTTTTAAATTTCTCTATCATTTCAGCATTGTTACCCATAAATATGAGGTCATCAACATAAAGAGCGACAAAGAGTAAATCACTTTGATTATTTTTCACGTATAGTGCATGCTCATATGGGCATTGAGTAAACCCGTTCTTCTTGAAATAGGTATCGATTCGGGTATTCCATGCTCGGGGTGCTTGCTTTAACCCATATAGAGCCTTCCTCAACTTCAATACTTTACTTTCCTTCTCGGCTTTCGTGTACCCGGGCGGTTGTTCCACATACACCTCTTCTTCTAGTATGTCATTCAAAAATGCCGACTTGACATCCATTTGAAAAAATTTCCATTTGAATTGAGCTGCTTGAGCAATTAGAAGTCGAATTGTTTCCATTCTCACAAGCGGGGCAAAGACTTCATCATAGTCGATCCCCGCCTTTTGTCTATAGCCCTTCACAACCAGCCGTGCCTTGTATCTTCCAATCTCGCCTTGGGCATTCATCTTTTTCTTATATACCCATTTTACTCCTATCGCCCGACATCCTTTCGGCAAATCCACCAAATCCCAATTATTATTTCTTTCGATAGCCTTTATCTCTTCATCCATCGCAGCTTGCCATTCTTTATCTCGTACCGCTTCTTCAAACGTAATTGTTTCGGCATCCGCCAAAAGAAAAATTAAATGTACCTTACTTGTCGAGTCGTACAAATCTTGTATGCTTCGCATCCTTGGTTGTCTCGGCCCTTCATCATCATCAGATGTTTGAGTAAGTTTCGGTGTTATCATCGGTGTAGCGGTTGTTGATTCTTCTTTTTCTTCCTTTTGCATCACCTCTTTTCGATTGTTCCAGTCCCATGCACTTTCTTCATTCACTTGCACATCTCGGCTTACAAGCACCTTATTTTCAATTGGGTCGAATATCTTGAAAGCTTTCGTCTTCTCATCATACCCGATAAACACGTATTTCTTACTCTTATCATCTAGTTTGGTTCTTTTTTGATTTGGTACATGTGCATATGCCACATTACCGAATACTTTGAAATGCGATACATTCGGTTTCTGTCCACTCCAAGCTTCTTGTGGTGTTTGGTCTTCCAATATCGCATGTGGACATCGATTTTGCACATACATGGCACATTGAACCGCTTCCGCCCAGAAATCCTTCGGCATGTCTTTACTTCTCAACATTGACCAAACCATGTCGAGAATTGTACGATTCTTTCTCTCAGCCACACCATTTTGTTGAGGTGAGTAAGGTGCGGTTAAGAATCTCTTGATCCCTTGTTCCTTGCAATAATTCATAAAATTTGTTGACATGTACTCTCCACCTCTATCTGACCGTAAAGCCTTGATATAAGACCCGGTCGTCTTCTCAACCTACACATTGAATTTCTTGAACACCTCGAATGCCTCAGATTTTTCTTTCAAAAAATATACCCATGTTTTTCTTGTGTAATCGTCAATAAAAGTGATGAAGTACCTCTTCTCACCGAATGACTTAGGTGTGATCGGTCCGCATATGTCGGTGTGTACCAGCTCGAGAATTTCTTTCTCTCGATATTCTGCCTTCTTCGGGAACGAGCTCCTTGCATGCTTGCCGAGCAAACATCCTTCGCAAAACTTGGTGGTGTAGTCTATGTTTGGTAATCCATGAACCATGTCCTTCTTGGCTAACTCCTTTAGCCCACCATAATGGAGGTGACTATATCTTAGATGCCACAATGCTGATTTGTCCTCCATGTCGAGTTGTAAACACTTTTCTCGTATGTATCGCAAGTTGAGCTTGTACATGCGATTTTTGGCCATTTCGACTCGTGCTACCAAGCGCCCTTGGTTGTTTTTCAATTGTAGTACTAGATCTTTCATGAATACCGAGTAACCATTCTCCACGAGTTGTCCCATACTGAGGATGTTACTTTTCAGATTGGGTACATAGTAGACATCCTCGATCGACCCTTCTTTACCATCTTTTTGATAAAAACATATTTTACCTCGGCCCTTTACTTGAATCTTTGATGCATCACCGAATGATACATGTCCATCTTTAACATCTCGCATCTCCTTGAATAGGTGTTTGTGTCCGCACATGTGGTTGCTTGCTCCAGTATCGAGGTACCACACTGTGTCGTTGTTGGGATTGGTATCATTGTATGCCATCATAAGAACCCCATCTTTCATCTCATCCTCCGTGATAAGGTTGGTGTTCTCGTCTACTTTCTTCTCGAGATAGCAATCTTTTGCATAATGCCCGACCTTGCCACAATTGTAACACTTGTTGGAGTTGCAATCCTTCGCATAGTGACCATACTTACCACACTTATAACACTCAACATTCGAGTGATTTGATCGGCCGCTTCTCCCACGACCACGTCCTCTACCTCGCCAATTTTGTTGGCTTGACTTCCCCTTTTCCTCATAGGATCTTCCTTGACTTCGGCCTCCACCACCGCGACCATTTCCGCGACCTCCACGCCCGCGACCTCTACCTCGAAAGTTTTGAACATAGAGTACCTTTTCATCTTTAATAGATACCTTGTCTTGTAGCGCTTCCTCAAGCGACTCTTTTTTGTTCTTCTTCTGTCGTTGTTCATGTGCCTCAAGTGAACCAGCGAGATCATCGATGGTCATCTCTTCCAAATTTTTTGACTCCTCAATTGCGCAAACAACATTCTCAAAATTTTCGGTCAATGACCGCAAAATCTTCTCCACAACTCTTGCATCAGTTTGGATCTCTCCATTGCGTTTAAGTTGATTCACCACTATTTGCACACGTGTGATGTATTCAGATATTCCTTCTGACTCCTTCATTTTCATGGCCTCCAATTCGCCTCGAAGTGTTTGAAGTCGTACTTGTTTAACTCGGTCAGCGCCTTTGAATACCTTTTGCAAAGTATCCCAAGCCTCCTTTGACGTGGTTGCACCAGCAATCTTCTCAAAACCTGACTCATCCACCGCTTGGAATAAGAGATAGAGACCAGTCTTGTCTTTCATACGCGTCTCTTTCACCGCCTTTAACTGGTTCGTTGTTATGTTACCGGTAACTTCCAGTTCCGTATAGCCGTTTTCGACTAATTCCCACACATCTTGTGCACCGAGCAACGCGCGCATTTGAATACTCTAATTGTCATAGTTTGACTTGGTAAGCCGTGGCAGCGGCATCAGCCCTAACGATGTACTCCCAGAATTCATCCCAATGCTCTGATACCAATTTGATTAGATGAGGGTATTTCTTATTTAGAGGAGGTGAGTACACGACAAACACAATCTCTTATTATGCTCTTTTTTTTGTGTGTGTGTGTGTGTTGTGATCTTTACAAAGTTCTACATCAATTTATAGACTATAAAATAGACTCTTGAAATTCCAGATACACTTAATTCTGACCTTCTATTACTAAAAGATTCATAACTTATTATAAGGAACTCCAAACGACTTGAAACCTTCACCATTCGAATCTAGACTTAAAGACCTTTAATTTGATAGGTCATACACCTAAATTGAGCAACGTTTACTCCTTGAACTTCACTCTTTAATTAACCTCAAAAACTGTTCAATGTGAAGTCTCAACTTTAATGTCGAATTAAGTTTATTTTTCAACATTTTTGTCAAATGATGGGACATAATTCAGAATGATATCTTTATGGCTGTTCAAGACTTCTATAAAGGTGGTAACTTACCATTGTACTTTATGTCTGCTCTGATAGTACTTATTCGAAAGGTTGAAGCTCCCCTAAACTTTATACAGTTTAGACCTATAAGTCTTTGCCAGGTGGTGTATAAAATCTCTCAAAAATCTTTGCTAATAGACTATCAAAACTGCTACCAAAAATAATCTCTGAACAACAAAGTGGTTTTGTCGAAGGACGTTTAATAAGTGACTGCATACTTTTATCTCAAGAATTGACTAAGCATCTGGGTGATACATGTAGAGGAGGAAATATAATGCTGCAACTAGATATGCCTAAGACTTTTGATTGTGTTGATTGGAATTTTCTAAGGTTTTGAGCAAATTTGGTTTATGTGAATATTGAATGTCATTGGGAATGAAGTGTGTAATGCAACCTAGATACTTTATTTGTGTAAATGGCACTAGCAACGGATTTTTTTGCATCTTCTAGAGAAATGAAACAAGATGATCCATTATCCCCTCTTTTGTTTATATTATCTAAGGAAGTATTAAGTCGAGGAATTAGTGATTTGATAAGAAAAGGAGAAATAATACCCTATAAGGTTCCAAACAGATGTGTGAATATTTCGCATTTATTATTTGCTGATGATATCTTGATTTTTACAAATGGTAGTAAATCGAGCTTGGATAATCTTATGGGTTTCTTAAAGAAATATGAAATAATTTCTGGATAATTAATCAATATTGGAAAAAGATCCTTTCTTACACATAATAATATGGTTCCATTTAGGAAACATATTATTAAAGCTTGTACAAGATTTGAAGAAGGCAAGTTTCCTACGACTTACCTGGGAATTCCTCTACACATTGGTAGAATCTATGTTGGTATGTTTGATGAATTGGTGGTAAAGATACAAAAAAAGAATAGCTAGCTGGAAAGTAAATTTGTTAAACACGGGAGGAAAGCTAAATTTGATCAAGCATGTATTAAACTCAATGTATGTCCATTTATTATCAGTTATGAATCCTCCAAATATTGTGATTAAAAAGATTAACAAATTATTCTTTGACTTTTTCTGGGGGAACACTGATGGGAAATTAAACCATCATTGGGTGTCTTGGGAGAATATGACGAAACCTGAAGATGAAGGGGGTATAGGAGTGATAAATCTTTTTGAGGTTCAAGTTACTTTGCAAGCAAAGCTTGCTTGGAGATTACTGACAGTTGATTCCATGTGGACACGATTTATGTGTCAAAAATATTTTTTGACCAATCCGAATTGGAGAGAGCCTAATATATCTGCTAACAGCTCTAGTATTTGGAAGTTTATTGCTAAATTTTTGCCTATGTTAGTAGGTAAAAGTAATTGGGTGATTAGAGAAGTGTCAGTAAGTTTCTGTTATAAAAACTGGACTAATGATGGTACTCTGGCATGTAATAATGAAGTTAATAATAATATGCTTCTTCTGAATCAAGTTTATGATGGGAAAAGGTGGAGTTTGAATTTTTTGAATAATATAGGAGATATGGAATTGAAAAGAAAGTTGATAAGGTACAATATAAATTTTAAGAGAGGAGAGGATATAATATATTGGCCTAGATCTGCAAATGGTAGTTTTAGTGCTAAAATCGCATATCATGAATTGAGAAAAAGAAGTCCAAAGTGGGAACCTTATGAGTATGTATGGAAGAAGATACTGGCCTGTAAAATTTATTTGTTTGGCTGGAAAGTTTGGAAAAATGCAATAAAGCTTGATGAGGATGTAAAAATTTTTGGTATTGAGCTTGCTTCTAAATGCAGTTGTTGTAAAAAAGTAACGTGGACTCTATAAATCATTTACTTTGGGAGGGGGAACTCGCTAAAAATGTTTGGACTTATTTCTCCAACATTTTTGGATTTAAATATGAAAAGAATATAGGCCGGAAAGGTTTTGTCAAGAATTGGGTTTTGTTCTTTATAGGAAAGAATTAAGTACATATGCTAGCTAGCATAATTCCTTGCCTAATATTTTGGGAGTTATGGATAAGAAAAGTTAACTATAAGCATAACAATGAAGATAAGTGTAAAGAAAGGGTGATTAACAAAGTGAAAGTATGGCTAAAAGGAATAAATATGTGTGTGGAGCCAAAGACAAAGTTAAGGAATTTTGATGATTTAAGCTTAACAGCTCTGGGTATTGTCAGTAAGCCTTGTAAGGTTAAAAAAGTTGTCTTTGTGAACTGGCTAGCCCCGCCAAAAGGGATATTAAAGTTAAATACATATGTATCTTTTAAAAATATTTTGAAAGGGGGAGTAGGGGGGCGTTGAAGAATGAAGATGTTAAATGTTTGTTTGCATATGCATTTGAGGCAAATGAGTTGTCATGTTCATTGATGGAAGCAAAATATATCTTTGTAGGACTGCAAATTTGCTATAACCTAGGACTGGGCAATATTATAGTCGAATATGATGCTTTGACGCTGATTCATGGGTTAAAATGCAATGTGTCTTCTCATATTGCGCTTGCTGTAATATGGGATGAAATTGCTGAGTTGAGAGAAATGCATGTATATGAAGTTGTTCATATATACATAGAACAAAATTCTGTAGCTGATTGCTTAGACAAAATAGGATCAAATGGTGTAAATTTTACGATTTTGGAGGAAAATGAACTACATAAAAGTGTGCGAGCTCTGTTTGGATAATATGCGTAACCCACATATTAGAAGGATCAACTAAGCATATTAAGAAATTTGTTTTTTGATATTAGTACCTATGATTTGTTTTTCTAAGTTTGGTTTGTTTTGCTGCAAATTTTTTTTTGTAATAGTTCGCCTTTGGCTTTTTGTATACTGGGTTTGGTCACACAGTGTTTTGATGGAATAAAAGTGTTTGTTTGATAAAAAAAAAAACTTATCTCCATTCTATTTTTGACAAATATGGCAAGGAGGTTCATGCCAATATAGAAATTATTATACCAGTTGTTGAGTTCTATTAGGATCTTTTGGGGCCTCCACATCAAAACAATATCTCTAGTGAGTTATTAAATATTATGATTAATAAAGGAGACTATGAAGAAATGGATAAATGTTGGGATATCATAGGTTTTGATGTGCATAAAGTCATTCTACAGCTCTTTTCGGGATCTGAGATATCTAAAGTAATAACTTCTTCAACAATAGCCATGATGTAAAAAATCGAGAAGGTTAATAATTTGGAGATTTCAGACCTACAAGTTATGTTTCAAAAGTCCCCGCTTTGTTCCGATTATGTAACATTCCGTATTTTTATAAATGGATTTTATTTATGATTTAAATTATCCAAAAACGTTTTATACAAATTTTACCAAAAACCGGTCACTCGACTAATTTTTAGTCAAAAACCGAAACTCTGCCAAAGAACTTTATTTTAAAAACCTGTTACTAATTTTATAAATAAAAAGGAGCCAATAGTTTTGTTTCTAAAGATTGATTATTTTTGAGCAGTAAATTAGTAATTTTGATTAATAGCTAACTTTCAGAACTTTGGGGACCAAATAGTTCGCTTCCACAAACTTTTCCAAAACAGTTTTTATCTATTCAATTCAGCCCACTTTTTCAAAACAGAAACCTAAAACAAGAGAGAAAAGAGAGAAAAAGAGAGAAACCAAAGCTTAGAAAGGAGAAGAAGAAGAAGAAGAAACCACGTTAGCGGGTTCATACCGGAAGCATCTCCTCTACGCTCTAAGGTAACGGGGGTTATCCATTGCGATTAGACGAGGGTATATGTTAGGATTAGGTTTTGCGTTTATTTTAAATTGGGGGTTTTGATTTTTATCTTAAATATGTTCTTAATTTGTTAATTGGGTTTATTTTTTGTATGTTTTATTCACTTATTTAAATGGGAGAAATTGATGAGTTAGCTATATTAATTTCGGATTAATGAGATTATGGATGGGTTTGCATGTTTTATTTGTTGATTATGTGATTATATAATTATTGATGAAATTGGATAAATTTATGTTGAATAATGGTGAATTGTAGTTTATGCATACAAGGTGTTTGTTAAAATGCCTGAAAGTGATTTTATGTTGTTAAAGCGTTTGGCTAAGTTGTGAATTTAGTACATGTGGATATGTGTTATGTTGTATTACGTTAAGTGATGTATGAGATGTGTTATTTGAATAGTATAATATTATTGGCCGAGGCCTTAATATTTATACATATGAGATTGTGTTAATTGGATGATTTTATATTATTGGCCGAGGCCTTGTGATTTAGCTGTAGTGGCAATGGTCTCTGTCTTTCCCTAATTCCGGGGACAGAAGACGGCCGAGGGGATAGGGAATGACTCGTCTTACGGACTGGGGCGAGTGGCGTAAGAGGTCCTAGTGTGCACTCTATTTACTTTTATGTTAGCAATGGTCTATGTCTCTCCCTAATTCCGGGGACATAAGACGGCCGAAGGGATATGGAATGACTCATCTTACGGACTGTGACGAGTGGCGTGAGAGGTCCAAGTGCGCACTATAAATCTACTTTTATGTTGCAATGATCTCTGTCTCTCCCTAATTCCGGGAACAGAAGACGGCCGAAGGGATAGGGAATGATCTACCTTACGGACTAGGGTAGGTGGCGTGAGAGGTCCATGTATGCTACAGATGTGTATTGAAGTTATTTAATTTATTTAATTTATCCTGTTGTAGAATGTTATTATATTTCTTTTTATACGTCGATTATCGTAGTTGTAGAATTTGTGAGCTCTTGCATTTATGGGATGGAGTGACGGTATTTGTGGTGCCGTCCCGTCTAGTTATGTGCGTGGGACTCACCGTTACAATTTTGTATTTCAGGTACCACATAGGTTGGCATGTTTGGATAAGAGCCGTTGCTTTGCAACATCATGGGTTTGGGGCTTCCGCTTTCTTTTCATTTAGATTCTATTTTGAGGTTGTAGCCTACGGGCAATTTACATTCGTTTATTTTATCTCGTCTTGTAGCCGCGTTTGACAAACACTTTTATTAAATTGTTTACTCGTTCCTTTAGCTCATTAGAGTTTTCTTTCAAAATTTTAAATTTTGTACCAACAGGTTTCAGTTTTCTTTTATATAAGAAGGTCATGCCTCGATATCCGTGTTTTAGGATTTTGGGGCGTGACAAGTTGGTATCAGAGCTAACTAGGTTCTTGTATACTTTGGGACGACGGGAAGATGGGTAACCATTGGACCAAGATCCATCGTATCATTTTTACAAAACTTTTTCCAAAAACTCAAACTTTTTCAAAAACGGGGGGTTGCATTTAGCTTAAGACATGTAGCTTGAAGTTTGTAGTAGTTGATGTAAGGAAAGTCCACAGGTGAGGCAAGTTGGGGACAATGAGGACGCTCGTTGATCCCGGCTCGCCAAACTAGTGGGTAGACCTTTTGTCGGTATGTGTGAAGGAATACCTTTGCGATGTGGACTTCTAGAGTATGCGAGGACGCTCGGGTGCTTTAGGATAACGTATCGTGATGAGTTATCCCTCGCATTTTTGTGTTGATTGTATGCGTGTGTACATTTATATGATGTGTATGAGGTATAAGTTTGCATGTCTGGTAGTAGCGAACTATTAGAGTGCGAGAATTGTGAAGTTGATGATTTTACGTAGTGCGTTTTCATATTATTAACTTGTGTGTTGAAGTACGTTTTATGCGAATGGATGTTGATCGTAATAAGTCTGTGGACTTAAATGGGTTATTTGTGTGATATATGCCATGTAGGATATTATGAATGTCGAGAAATTTTGCGTTTTTAAATCCTTCTTTTCTGCTGTTTAACGATCGGTCGTCTCTAGAAACGATCGGTCGAATTTTTTCTGACCTCACTGGAAGGATTTTTACCAAAAACGATCTGTCGTTTTCCCCAAACGATCGGTCGAATTTTTTCTGACCTCACTGGAAAGATTTTTACCAAAAATGATCGGTCGTTCTCCCAAAACGATCGGTCGAATTTTTTCTGACTTCACTCGAAGGATTTTTACCAAAAACGATCGGTCGTTCTCCCTAAACGATCGGTCGAATTTTTTCTAACCTCAGTGGAAGAATTTGTACCAAAAACGATCGGTCATTTGCCCAAAACGATCGGTCGAATTTTTTCTGACCTCACTGGAAGGATTTTTACTAAAACGATCGGTCGTTTTGTCCAAAACGATCGGTCGTGTTCTGGCAATTTTGCTATTTTTCTCGTTATACTTCAAACGCTCGTAACTCATTCGTTTTAACTCCGATTCTTGTTCCGTTTGAACCGTTGGCTTTTTTTTTCAGTACTCTATCGTTCCGATGTTTTGGAATTTACATTTTTTATTTTTGGAAAGGACTAAGCATATATCATCGAAATAGGAAAATCGTAAAATCATTATTTCATAACCTACTATTGAACCCATGGTTCAACAACATGAAAAACGAGCGTTTATGATGTTTTACATGTTTTGTGATTATCGCGTAATGTGCGGAATGTTGTATTGTATGATTAGCGGAATTTGAAATTTTTGGTGGGACGTAGATTTAGTTAAGTGTTAGGAGTCAAGATGAATAAGTATAGTATTCATGTATGAGTAGTAATGTCAAGTGAGACAACTAAAGTGTCGGTTTAATCTGTTGTAGTCATGACTATTACCACAAGGACTAGTGGACGAGGACCAGCTACACGCGGGGGCGCATCACCATCAAGCGGTGCGGCTACCCGAGGTGGGGCAAACGGAAGAGCAGGAAGAGCTCCAAGGGGAAGGGGAGCAACTAGAGGAAGAAGGACTACTAGAGGTCGTGGGGGAAGAGGTAACACTAGCGACTTTTGAAACCATGCATACAAGTGAAAGTAATTTTTGTAGCAAAGTCATATCAAAAGTTATGGCAAGTAGACTTGCAATTAAATTAACCCTTGTTGATTTCTCAAAATCAGAATTGTTTTTTAAAATGTAGAGATATGACGGAGAATATTTTATTAGCACAAGACCTTTGCTTTGATCTTAACAAAAAAAGAGAAGGGGGAAATTTAATTCTGAAGCTCAATATGCAAAAAGCATATGACAAAGTCTCCGGGTTATTTTTGATACAGGTGTTAAGAAAAATTGCCTTCTCAGGGGTGTGCATTGACAAAGTTTGAAGAATAATTTCCATCAATTACTTCTCAGTTTTAGTTAACGGTACACAACATGGGTTTTCAAATATATTTGAGGCTTAAAGTAAGGTGACCCAATTTCCTCTAATATATTTATTATTGGTTCTGAAGTTTTATCAAGGTCACTTAATAATTGGCTTAATCACAGTAAATTTAAACCATATAAAATGCCTATGACCTGCCCCATCATTACCCACCTAGCTTTCGCTGACGATATTGCGATCTTCTCTTTTGCACATAAGAGCTAAGTGCTTATACTAAGAGAAATCTTGTTGAAGTGTGAAGAAATTTCAGGTCAAAAAGTAAATTTACCTAACAGTGCGTGTTACCTACTGCTCTAATAAAGTGAATATGGCAAGAAAAAAGGAACTGCTTAAATGTTGGGTATTGTTATGAAAGATCCACCATTCATATATCTTGGCTGTCCAATCTTATCTGGTCATAGAAAAGACCTTTTCTTTCAAGAGTTAATAAATAAAATAAGGAAGAAACTTTCAGGATGGAAAACTAATTGGCTTTCGATGGACGGATTATTAGTATTCATTAAGTGTGCTACACTCGATGTTAATTTATACTATAGCAGCTAGTTGCCCATCCAAGAAAGTTATACAACTCATTGATATCACTGGGTTAATTGGCAATCACTCTGGAAACCAATCGAAGAGGGGGGTCTTGGTATTAAGAAATTCTATCCTAACCCTGGCGGCTGCCCGCTTCCGGATATGGGTGGTGTTTCAGTGCATCTCTTGCTCTGGGATTCATAACATGCTACTTTGATCATGTCTCACTCTTCGGATCCATACTCCTTTTGGTTTTCTTTTGTTCTTACACTTTTCTCCACTTTTTAACAGTGTGTTGCTCTTTTTTGAAAGTAATATATCTAATCATTCCCACCTCTCCGATTCCGTGACTAATGGGTTGGGGTTTCAAAATTAGATCAGGTAGATCATATTTTGGTGAATTGTGGCTCTTTACGGAGTTTCACAGGTTCTTTCCAACCAAACATAACGATTCGCTACACCATTGAGTGGATGATCAAAACTTCTGTTCAGACCAAAACCAAAGAGAAACTGATTATACCACGAAATGGTCATTTTCATGTGTAAAAATGATATATATATTAGCGTTGTTTCGTTGTCATTTTGGCTTGCTTAAGCCATATTTTGTGTTTTTCAAGATTTTCCCGGTTTATTTGCACTATTTTACGTTTTTTTGCAGGAAAAGGCATGCAATTTGTCACACCCCAGATTTGGGATAAACCCGAGTCGTGAATGTAACTTAAAATAAAAAAATATTTAAATGACAACACATGCAGAAGCATTCGACAACACACTAAATAAAAACCAAACGGATCATTCAGAACATGCCGATAATCATATTTGATTCACTATTGGCCTAAGGGTAGCCAACAACGCTCAAATGTGACGGTACCAAAAAGAAAGCAATTTTAAAAAAAGAATTTATAGAAATTTCGGCATGATCTTTGTGTATCTATTTGTTTCCACAAAAATCAACCTGTTCAGATAACACGATATAGATAATTAAAAGTCGCCAACACGATCTTTCTAAAACCAATCAAATAATAAAAAAATGTCACATCCAACCCAGCTAACCGTCAAGGTCCAAAAATACATGGTCAAAAATAAATAAGGTACGAATAAAGCATTTTTGCAAATAATGAACAAACTCGCGATAAGTGCTTATTAGGCCAACATGGCTCAACTAAATAAATAATCTCAACATGAATAAAAAGTCTAACATGCGCGCAATCAAGTGTAACCTGATAACTGAGCCCCTAGAAATCACTCTAAACTTCGCCACGGCTTAAGTCGGTACCTGTACGTCGATAAAAAAAAACATACAGGAAAAAAAGAAAGGAGGTAAGAAAACAATCTCGCATTAAAAGCGGCGCGTAATACTAAGCACGCACACATAATCCTAACATGGCAAATATATTATCATGATAAATAATAACAAGACAATCTTAAGGAAAATGTAATCAACTTAGTAACTCACACATTCACACACAAAAAATGAACAAATAAACAAGGTTTAAATAAATTAATTATGATAATCAAAATAAAATTCAATGAAAACAAAGTCGGGATTGATCATATATGTACCCACCTTTAGAGCCACTGCTCAAGGACCCATAATACAATGGTACCCCCACCCACACTCTGACTCTACCGTATGTGACTAAAGATATGGGGCCAGCTTTAAGGACACTATCCCTATGGTACCGATATACCTAATACTTGTGCAAGTTTTCGGGCTCTCACCGTAAGCCTCCGGGGCTCATCCTTAAATACACAATGGTACAAATGTACCCACCTTTAGAGCCACTGCTCAGAAACCCATAATATAATGGTACCCCACACACATTGGTACTACAATCACAAAAATATCTATATATATATATACATATATAAAGACTCTGAAAGGGCAAAAATAGTAAAATCCACACAGTGAAAATAGTACACAACACTTTGTAATGTTACAGTTAATTAGTTATCGAATGTCACTTGAAACACATTATTTTAATCACAGTACCACCACATATTTATACACATTGTCACCACCTTCACATTTCTCAAAGGTTTAATTTATATCACATTTTCACAAATTATGTTCTAAGTATAGTAAATATAAAATCACTGGTCAATATAATGCAAATGCATCATCATATTTGTTATAACAACATATATCAATATCTGGACCTAAATTAATATGCAACAAACAACACACAATTCCGACTTTTAAATCGAAATCATATTCTTCCCTCTTACCTAAACAAACAAGAGCTCGTTTGTCAAAATATCCTAAAGTTGAGCCGAATATCCACCAAACAATATAACAAGATCTGGACAGCTTGCTACTTGCGCTCAAACAGCCCCTAAACGATATTAAAATGAGCTACGAATTAATAAAGCTTATATAAATTCGGATTATTAATAAAATCCTAAAACTGAGTTTTTATAAAAGTGGAAATCAGAGGAGAAGGCTTACACAGGTAGATAGATATCGAATAGTAGATTAATAAAATGTATTTGATTGCGAAAATTGGACTCCGAATGAACCCCCAAAACACCTGAGACGTCGCTGCTCAAAGAAACCATAAACTCCTCCGACCACATGTGATCGTCCAACAGATCAGACCTGGTTAACGGACTGGTCAATGTAGGTCAACCCTCTCTCCCCCTCCGCTGACAATCTCTCTCTCTGGAGAGTATATAAATATATATGTATGTGTATATGTGCGGCTTATATGTATGTATTATAATATGTATAAGTTGTATATATATATTTAGGTTTTAATTTAATTACTTTACTAACTAGTCCACTTATTTATTTAATAATACAAATCACACCCACAACTATTATAAGAACAATATTAAATATCACATACATACCCCCATATATGTACATTTCACACAAATACGTAATCATACATAAAACAAAATATCACTATGTTATTAATAAAATTAATAATAAACTACAAAATTTCCGAGATGTTACACAATTAGCACACAAAAAAGACAAAAATGCGTAAGAAGACCCCAGAAAGGACCAAAATAGAAGAAACCAAAAGATAAATGGTCTCAAATCAGCCCCAATGAAGTCAAGAAACGGACCAAAATGAAAACCAAAGAAATCGAAACAAAAAACACTCTGGAAGCCAAACTGACCGATCAGTGTGACCGGTTAGGCTCTGACCAGTCAGCCTGGCCGGTCAAATCAGTTTATATTTTAAGATTTTAAAAGTTTGTTAATTTTTGGGAAATATACCTTTCTTTTATTCCGAAAAAGAAATACACTTACCACTTTTTCATCAGTTTACAGCCCACAATTCGTTTAGAGAGAGAAGAGAGAAAAAAACACCAAAATTGAGAGTTTGTGCAAGGGTTCTCTATTTACCGACTTTGTTTTGTAAGATCAATTAGTTTTCTTTCAATATCAGTTGTTTTTCCTATCTCTATTGCTTTATTCTACATGTTTACTTGTTGTTTACATGTTTTATTGCATTAATATCACTTTCTCTTGCATGTTAATCAACTAAAACGCTATATTAACGTATTAAAAGTTTGTTAATAGACATAGATCTTGCATGCACTTATTTGGGGTGAAATAAACTGAACATAACCTTAAACAATATGAGTTTTAAGTGTTTCAAACTTTGAGGAACGAGACATTGGATTGACAACCCAACTGCCAATTCTCTCCTCGTTACTTTTTAATTAAACAATTGAATAGTAAAACCCCAGAAAAGACAATTAGGCAAACAATCAAAAGGTTTACTCGGACCAGTGTATTACCCATTAAATACTACCGCTACCCTCGTGCTCATACGAGGCCTTTTTGTGCGTAAAAATACACAAATTAACAGAAAGTCAGAAACCAAGGTTTTGATTCCAAAAAAGGTGACGTTGATGTGACCGACTATCACAAAATTGTCAAATAAAGTCTTCTTGGTTACTACGAAGTTTAGATCATCACCAACAAGAAGATCCCAATTGCTGCCACAAAATATGGAAAATTTACAAGTTTCTGAAATGTGTAGAAGAAGAAATTAAAGTATGATTTTTTTATATTATTTATTAGCA
The DNA here is from genome assembly GCA_963682055.1 of Primula veris. Taxonomy (NCBI): domain Eukaryota; kingdom Viridiplantae; phylum Streptophyta; class Magnoliopsida; order Ericales; family Primulaceae; genus Primula; species Primula veris. The sequence goes on along the minus strand of OY821747.1, from coordinate 15,686,941 downwards.
CTAAAAGTTTTTAATTCAATGATATTCTTAGCTGTTTTGATTTTGTTATTTTTAGCCTAGTTTACAAAATCTATAATTTTGAGAAAATCTTATTTTTAATGAATTCAAGAAAATCTGAAATCCTGACTCTGACCGGTCAAACAGCCTAACCGGTCGACCTAATCGAACATGTCCACGGCAGACTATTTTTCCTAATTTTCAGCTTTCTAGGTTCGTTAATTTGGAATTCAACAACCCAAATCTTTCTGACCTACATGCTGAACGTCAACGTGTAAAAAACTATTTCCGATTAAGTAAGATAAGTTTCGATTGCAACCCAGTTTCCGTAGGGAGAACATCAAAACTTTCTACACATCTGTACCTCAGCAACTCAAAAACGTCATCGACGAAATATGGGCCCTCACTTTTCGTGATTCCTCCTCTGAGGAGATCTTTGCCCTCATTGACGACATGTCCACAACCGAAAGGGTGTGGGGTGTCCGAATTTAGGAGCAAGTCGACTCCTTATCCTTAGCCGAGAGCACTATTGAGGACCTTTCAGCTACTCCAGTGGAGACTTTGGAGTACAAAGAGGTCATCCCTGATCTTTGTCGTACCCTGGACGTTCTTCCCTTTTCATTCCTTGATAGTGGGCAAAATTTTTGCCACATGGTGATGACCTTGCACCGCACCAATTCTAGCAATGTCTCAAGTGATGATTCTCCCCGAGAATCATCAAACTCAACCACAGGGCATGAATTCTCATTCATGGCCAAATGACTTAAGAATATCTTTCCTAAGTCCAACCTAGATGAAGAGGCGGTGGATGACAAATATGATGAACACACTATAGTGTATTCTAATTTGGACTCCATCATTGATGCTATCGATGAATTCTCTCCTCTTGTCCAAGAGTCTAACCCTAGAAAACCTATATCGGACTTCATCATCCAATACAGGGAAGGTCATGTAGGATTTGCGACTCATCAGAGTATTCTTGATTCCGGGGGTGATGCTAATTTGATGCTTAGCTCTAAGTATAGTTAGAATTACGGACCGTTGGAAGTTTCTTCCGCGAAGTTGAACTTCGATGATGAATCGCACAAAGAGGCTGGGGAGGATAGTTAGGAATATGGTAGTAAGTGTGGCTAATTTCCACTATTTAGTTGACTTCATGGTCATGGATATGAATAGGAAAAATGACGCTTATGTAGCACCAATCATTCTAGGACGCCCTTTCCTTAGGACTACGAAAGTGTCGTTTGATTACGATACCATGACCGTTACTCTTAAGTACAAAGGGAGAGATGAATATAATCGTCTTAGTCCTTATATAAGTTCTAATTATCTCTTGGAGGGTTCCGATCATTATCATGGGAATGGGTGCGTTTCGATAGGTTTAGAAAAAGATGAGAAAGAATGGGGGAGCATACCTTACTTACCACCCGATACAGCTGAAGAGAGAGAAGCAAGAGAGAGAATGTGGGAGAGACGAAGCAAGGAAATCTTAGATGAGTTATCTTCCACTCCCAAGAATATGGTGGTCGTTCGCAGTAGCAACGTACCACTCCTACCTCATGATCGCAAATGGGCCAGTTCGCCTCTTTACCCTCCAAGCTTTCCTGAATCTACCTCCCGCATCGATTCCACCTCTTCCATCGACCATCTTTACCCTTTTGTACTGAGATATATTGAGCGAGACCTGTCATTAAGTCTAGAAACCGGTAAGCTCTACACAAACGCACCATTAGGTCCTTACCTTTCTTACTTTCCTTCCTTAATAAAAAAATGTCTTCCTCTTTATCTATCTTCATATATGTGAAAAATTGCAAAGCTCAAGCAAGCACCAAAAATAACCCAATGTGAGTTCGCCACTATCAATATGATTGTCAGTGATTGTGTCTTGGATAGAGTTCTATTAGATTATGAGGCATCAAGTAATATTATGACTGCTAGTATCTTTTATGGACTTGAATTGTTTAAGCTTGTCCATTACGATGTCTCGATGTGTCTAGCTGACGGGACACTATCAGTTATGACTCTAGGGAAAGCTGAGGGGATAAGATGTCGCATAGTGGGCTTCATCTATGTTCTTAATTTCGTAATTTACGACATACCACTTGAACAATCCTCTAGCCACATCAACTCGGTCCTTTTAGGAACCCCTTTTCTCGCCGCATCCAAAGTCGTACTTAATTTTAGAACAAATAGGGTCACTCTTCATTTCCAAAACAACAGTGTTAGACATCAATCCCTCTCTCAAACTTTTGGAACCCTAGAAATACAAAAGATATATGCTGACGCCAAGAAGGAGACATTCGACAACCGAGCTACTATCGCACTTTAAAATCCTCACTCGATGGAAGGCGAAAGAATGCAGAAGGTCATGTTCTTAACAATAGTCTAAAGTCCTCGTCCACAACCTCAACTTTCGTCCATCTCTTCTTTAAGTAGTAGGTTCTCTTCTGATCTTGCGTTAGTCAAGACAAGTGACGAGGCAAGAAAGGACGAAGGTCCTCCTGCTCTTTTCTAGTTTGACCACCTTTTCACCATCACTTCCATCTGTATATATTCCGCTTTATTTTTGTTTGCATATAAAGTCCACATGGAGTTTCTTTAACTCCGATGTTGTTTTCTTTTCCTAACGGTGAGAACACTGTCAGTTTTAATTGGGGGGATAACATACATCTTCTCACAGAAATGGGGTGAATTTTTTCGAAAAATTAAAAATTCTTAGTATTTTTACTTAGTTAAAACCCCCATTTATTTTTCTTTTATAAAAATTCTGAAAATTCCAAAAGAAATGAAAAAACCATAAAATCAAAAAAAAAATTCAGGAAAACAGAAAAATAAATAAAGAGACTGACTTTTTAAACTGCATAATTTTTGAAAAAACGCTGAGACAGTAGATTTAATCTACGGTCTACAGTGTTTCACTATAAACCGTAGATTAAATCTACGGTTTACAGTCAATCTGTGTAAATTACACAGTCAGTCCCTACTTTTCAGAAATTACACAGTCAGTCCCTGCGCAAAAATTACACAAAAGGTCCCTGAAAAACAGAAACTTACGTTTTTAAAAAAAAAACAATTTTTATACTACATTCTCTCTCTTTCTCTCAAAAACCCCCAATTTTCATCCAAAAAAACCACCCAAATCAATCAACCACAATAACTATCAAATTTATTAACAAAAAACACCAAATCATCAATCAAATTTATCCATAATTCAAGGTATATCTTTTATTCTCTAATTTATTATTTATTTTGTGTAATTTCAATTTGTAAAATAGGAAAAAATATATAAAATATGCAAATTGATTATTCACTTAGCTATATATAATTGTTTGTTGTTTGTTTATATTAATTATAGAAATTATAATAATTGTTGATATTTGTCCCATTTTTGCATTTTTTTTTTTTTTTTTTGTAATTTCAATTTGTAAAATAGGAAAAAATATATAATATATGCAAATGGATAATTCACTTAGCTATATATAATTGTTTGTTGTTTGTTTATATTAATTATAGAAATTATAATAATTGTTGATATTTGTCCCATTTTTGCATTTTTTTTTTTTATGTGTTTGGTTAATTTCAATTGTTGATAATTGTTGATAATGTGTTTGGTTATGATTAAAAAATTGAGTTATCATTGTTTGGTTTATGATTAAATGTGTTTGGTTATGATTAAAAAATTGAGTTATCATTGTTTGGTTATCATTAAATGTGTTTGGTTATGATTAAAAAATTGAGTTATCATTGTTTGGTTTATGATTAAATGTGTTTGGTTATGATTAAAAAATTGAGTTATCATTGTTTGGTTTATGATTAAATGTGTTTGGTTATGATTAAAAAATTGAGTTATCATTGTTTGGTTATCATTAAATGTGTTTGGTTATGATTAAAAAATTGAGTTATCATTGTTTGGTTTATCATTAAAAAATTGAGTTATCATTGTTTGGTTATAATTGAGTTATCATTGTTTTGGCTATTATTAATTGGTTATCATTGAGTTATCATTGTTTGGTTCTCATTGTTTGGTTATCATTAATTGGTTATAATTGAGTTATCATTGTTTGGTTATCATTAATTGATTATCATTGAGTTATCATTGTTTGGTTATCATTAATTGGTTATTAATTGGTTATTTTATCATTGTTTGGTTATCATTAATTGGTTATTAATTGGTTATCATTAACTGAGTTATATTTGGTTATCACAGTTAGAATAGCAGAGCCAGGTCCACATATTAAAGGCAGGTTGGGTATTTTACGACAGACCGGTCACATTTCTAATCAGACTTGGGATGCTGGAAGAGAAGCGGGTAGAGGAGATGCCAATAAGATTAGGGTTTATAATTATAGTTGGCAGATACCGACGCCTGACAAAGTAATTCAAAATATGATTATGGCTGGTTTTATGGTATTCACACTATAGGTAATTATAGCGTAGACCGAGGCTTGCTTACATCCTTAGTTGATAGGTGGCGTGATGAGACGCACTCGTTCCATTTTGTCGGTGGAGAGTTGGGGATATCTTTACAGGATGTAGAGATTATGCTTGGTCTCAGGGTGGAGAGTTGGGGATCAACTCTTCTGGCCTGGTTAGAGGCTAATCTATACAAGTTGGTACGTGGTAAGGCAAGCTGAGTATGCGGGGCGGTGATGTTTCTCAATATGTGGGCGATGACCAGACTATTGCCGGTTATACCATGTGAAGAGCTGTCGGAAGATATCGAGCCACCTGATGGCTGGCCTAGGTTCCCCCTCGGTTACAGGTATGATTTATTTAGTTTTTGTCGTGGATTTGTGGTTTTTTTATTGTGTCATCTATCATTTACTTATCTTATTTATATTTATTGTTTATCTGGTTTTGTTTGTATATTACAGATGGAAGATTTGGAGGCTTACTAATGATAAGACATATGTCTACGGACATAATGTGGTCCACATATGGGACCAGTTTGACAATATGATGTCTGAACAGGTAAATTTTAACTTTCTTATTTCCTACATGCAACTTACGTATTATATGTTGTATATGTTTGCATTGGTCTTATGTTCGCAGAATTTATTACTAGTATTTTTAAACCCTTGTTTACATATTCTAATAATAATTTTGCTGATTACAGATAGTCTGGCAACCTTACGGGAACCTCAATGACTATCCGGAATACTGCACGCGGGGCCGTTATATGTGGCATTGTTCCGTGCCTCTCATTTGTAATGAGAAGATTGAGTTCCACCCCGCGGACAGGTTCATGAGACAGTTTGGTTTTGTTCAGCCGTTCCCTACATATATTTGGAAACCCAGAAGGGGTCACGGCAAGGATAGAAGATGTGGGATTGGGCAAAAACACGACTGGCCTTTACTTTTTGAAGAGTTTATAAATGTGTGGAATGACCGCCACAACCGTCTAATTAACGGCGAATTTGGCACAGGGACGTCACCGGATTACATGAGATGGTATAGAGAGAGGACCCGTATCTTTATAAACCCACCTGAACTTGCCCGACCATCTCACGGTTTCCGGGAGCATACGGGGTTGTTCAATAAAATGGTAACTACTAATTAAAGTTCATTAATATTTGATTGTTATTTTTTTGTTTGTATATTTCAATACTTATAAATCCTTTTTTATTGGTTTTTTTTTTCAGAAAGCGGTACTGCGCCGCAATTTCAAATCGTTCAAACGGCTAAAAGCAAAAACGGAAGTGGACTTACTACGTGCGGACTTCGCTGAAATGGAAATGAATCCGTATGGGTCAGCTGATGAACAGTCGGATGAGGAGGATGACGATGACGAGGACGACGACGATGGTGATGACGACCTACGTTACAACCCAAGAACTTACACTAGGGCTTCGAGTTGTCGGCGTCCCGACGAAAGAGGCAGAGGGGAAGGCGCATCTAGTAGCGGCGGGCGTAGCGGGGGTAGAAGAACGAGTGGAGGTTGACCCCCGACTACAGATCAGGGTCCGGGTCCGAGTTCAAGCGGTCATCGTCGTCGTGCTTCTTTTGCTGGGTCGGACTACGTTCAGGATGATGTTCCGTTCGATCATCATAGACAATCATTTGGGTTGTACGAGCATCATCCTAGTCAGCAGTCAACCGACAGTTGGAGTCGAGGATTGACAATTACATCCCACGAGCATGCTTCGCATCCAGAATCGCAGCATCGACAGAGATGGCGTACGGACATAAACGAAATCGAAGAGTCTACTGAGCCGTCATCGTCGGATAGATTAACATCGGCGGTAAAGATGCTCCCTACGTCCAACTTTAAATCATTTAGTCGTTACAAAAAAAAATAAATGCACATTTGTGTTTTTTGTATTTGATTTCTATGTTTGATTTGTAAGTTTTATTCTTAGCTGAGTTGGAATATTATAAATTCGTAAGTTTAATTTGATTTGTATGTTTGATTTGTACGTTATAAATTCGTAAGTTTAATTTGATTCGTATGTTTGATTTGTATGTTTGTAAAAAATATTATGTATTTTAATTGATAGGACCAATATTGAGTTTTTACAAACCCTAAACCCTAAACCCTAAATTACAAACCCTAAACCCTAAATTACAAACCTTAAATTACAAACCCTAAACCCTAAACCCTAAACCCTAAACTCTAAATATTCTGAAATATACATACAAACCGTACATTTAATGTATGGTTTGTACAGATTTCATACAAACCGTACATTAAATGTACGGTTTGCATGTATTATGTGCAAACCGTAAAATAAATGTACGGTTTGTACCCCTGATTTAAGCAGTGGTCATTTTACGAATGTACTTTTTGCACTGAATCACCGTTAATAACGTAAAAAAAAAAACTATAAACCGTAAAAGTAATCTACGGTTTGTAGTGTAAATGACATTGGATACCATATCTATCAAAATAAATCCGACAACACCTTATCACTTTTGAATTATTATGATTTGACAACCCTATCCGAAAATGACTACTCAATGCATTATTAAAGTTTGGAAATGACTACACCAAAAAAAACACTACAAACCGTAAAAGTAATCTACGGTTTGTAGTGTAAATGACATTGGATACCATATCCATCAAGATAATTCCGACAACACCTTATCACTTTTGAATTATTATGAGTTGACAACCCTATCCGAAAATGACTACTCAATGCATTATTAAAGTTTGGAAATGACACCACCTTGTGGGGTTTCTGAAATTAACACTATAAATATGGCTCAATTTTGCCAATTCTAACAAACCCTAAAATCAAACACAAACACATTTCAGAAATCTGTAAAAAAATACTTATTTCTCCCCAAAAAAATATATAAACAAACACTTTTCGAAAATGAATTACAACTATGGTTATGACAACAACCAATGGAATAACAACAATGCGAATTCATCCAGTGGCTCAAACGATGAGCTAACTGATTATACAGAGAACTTTGAAGTTGATGAATTGACTTGGGAAACAAGGGATGAAATGCTTGCTGATCTTGCTGATGTGGCTGGAAATTGGGGTTTCATTCTTACGATTCGTAGGTCTGGAGGGGGTGATGGGAGCAGAACACCGTATGTTGATATTGTGTGTGATAAATCGGGGGTTTACGAAAAAAAGAAACCATCTTCCGTAAATTCAGGTACAAAGAAAATAGATTGTCCATTTTTCATTAAAGGTTATGTAGTTAATGGTGAATGGATGTGTCACGTAGAAAATGGACAACATAACCACCCACCTCCAACTTACCTCCAAGGGCAAGCACGACGTGCTCGTTTAACCCAAGATGAAAAAGAAATTGTTAAAACTTTAAGGCAAATTAGTTTTAAAGTTGGTGCAATATTAGAGGCCATAAAAAATCGAAATCCTGACAATGTATCAAACACTAAAACGATACATAATTTTTTGGCTGGACTGAAATTTAAAGAACGAGATGGTAGAAACCCGATACAAGAACTGTTTAATTTGTTGGATAGACATCGCTACACATTCTACTATAATATGAACCCATCAACCCATTGCCTTGAGAACTTGTTTTTTTCACACCCCGATTCTATAAGGATGTTCAAAGCTTTTCCTGATGTCTTGTTAATGGATTATACATATAGAACAAACCGTTTTAATATGTCATTTTTAGAAGTCGTAGGAATGACATCAACGAACCAAACATATTGTTTAGGTTTTGTTTTCATGAGTGACGAGACAAAGGAAAGTTATATATGGGCATTGGAAAAATTTAAAGTTACATTGGAGGGGTGTATACTACCTAGGGTGTTTGTAACCGACAGGGAAATGGCCTTATCAAATGTTTTATCCGTTGTTTTTCCCGATTCTCATCATATTTTGTGCACTTTTCATATTGCAAAAAATGTTTTGAAAAACTATTGTAAAAAGATCCCTGATGAGGAGTGGCAAACATTTGTAGATGATTGGGGTTATTGGTTGATTCTGAGTCGATAGATGAGTACAATCATAACCGAACTTATTTCAATTCCTCTTACAAATCGTACCCTGCTGTGATTAAGTATGTAGACAAGCTTTTAAATGATTATGCTGAAAAGTTTGTTGCATGCTATACCAACCATACAACACATCTAGCTAACAGAACTAGCAATCGAGCCGAACAACAACATGCTAAGCTGAAAAGATCCCTTTCCACAAATACTGGCACGCTTGAAACTGTTTGGGTAGAGGTGAATAGAATTCTAGAAAAACAGTTTGAGGATGTTAAGATGAAGTTGGATAAATGCAAGTCTTATTTTCCACATTCTGAACGAACACCTCTATTTATAAATCTTAGGTCGTATATCACACACTATGCCTTTGATTTATTATTTCAAGAACACAAAAAATGTAGTGGCCAGGCTGATGAGAATTGTTCTTGCGGTTTTAAATTGTCTCACGGTTTACCTTGTCATCATATTATGAGTGAACATATTTTATTCGGGAAGCCTCTTCCCCTAGAATATATTCATCCATTCTGGAAAAAATTATACGTAATTGATGATAATGGGAACACCGATGATTATGGGGTAGAGGGTGATCTAGAAGAGTTTAAAAGTGTTTATTCTAGCAAAACTAATGTTGAAAAACGGCGTATGAAAACACAACTCCGAGAGATAACCGTACCAGCCAGAACATCCATCAGTGACCCCGAAGTGAGAGTAAATAGGGGGAGACCTAGAAAAGGAGACAAATCTAGTAAGAGAGATAAGTCGGGATGGGAGTATGTGGAGGAACAGAGTGCTGGTGCTAGTAGGGACAAGGGAAAAGGTAAGGCGGATGAAACACCAGAGGTAAGGGTAAACCCAACTAGGAGGCCGCGAAACCAGAACCCTAAATCCACCCCCAATAGGCCAACCTTCCTGTACAGTGACCAAATATGGGTCATGTTACATAGTTACATCGAAACGGTTTATGATGTGCGTGGGGATGGTAACTGTGGGTTCCGGGTACTTGCAAATGTGACGGGTAAACAACATGGGGAAGATGATTGGTATGCGGTAAGATGTGAGTTGTTTCAAGAGCTGCAGCAAATGAAAGGTGTTTATTATGAGCTATTTGAGAATCTTGGCTTTGAAGCTTACCGGTATGATTATATTTTATCAAGTTTAAATTTTTATCATGCTACAAATCCCGCACCTTCTGACAAATGGATGAGATTTCCGTCTTATGGATTTTTAATTGCTTCTCATTAAAATATTCCAATTGTATTGTTGTCTTTATGGCAAAATAATAATGGAGGGGTAAACGTGTGGAACAGTACTTTTTTACCTCTTTATACTGGTCCATCTCGGGGAACGACATATTACATCCCGACTGTAATGGTGTTCGTCAACAGTTGTCACTATGTTCAGGTTATTCCTAAAAAAGAAGAGATCTTCCCAATGCCAGGAATTATAGCACGGTGGGAACAAACACGCACTGAGGCAGCTGCGCCATGGAAGGAACTTTTTCAACCAAATTTCAAGTTATATATGGCGCTGGAAAAGCAATCGGGAAAGCAAAAAGTAAATGAAGAAGAAGCTATAGACCTAAGTCCATAATCAGTTTTTTATTTTTAATTTTATGTAAATTACTATTTTTTCCAAGTTGTTGTAAATTTATATGATGTAAACAAATGTTTAATAAATTTGTTTTATGAAATTTAGTTCATGTTTGCATATTGAGTTAATTTCTTTTATGAAATTTATATAATTTATGATTGTTTCATTCAAGAAAATTGACGATTGACACCAAATTGACGACTTAGTTAATTTTTCATATTTCGTTATACAAGTGTTAAAAACAAACCAAAAAAACTTCACAAAAATTTACGATTTAGTTAATGATTCAATAAATATCAACTTATACACTTGAGAAAAATATAACATGAACCAAAAACATAAAATTTATCAAATCAACTTTTTTTGTAAATTTGTGTAAATTTTGTGTTTATTTTGAGAGATTGTTAGAATATTGGTAATTTATTTTATGTAAAATTTTAAAAATAAGGCATTTAGTTTTTTTATTAAAAAAAAAATCATGTTTAATTTGAAAAAATCATGTTTAATTTGAAAAAAATATTCAGTATTTTAATTTTAATTATTAGAATTTTAATTTTAATTTTTAATGTGTAAATTCTGAAAAATGATGCAGACCGTAGATTAAATCTACGGTTTATAGTGATCACTGCAAACCGTAGATTTAATCTACGGTCTGCATAATTTTTCAGAATTCACTGTCAACCGTAGATTAAATCTACGGTGTGCATTGAATCAATGCAGACCGTAGATTTAATCTACGGTCTGTGCGTTTATACAGAATTTTTGCAGTTAAATAATCCAACCTCATAAATAAATATATACTTGATTCTTTGTTTTTATCTCTCACTTCAAACATTTTTTAGGAGTTATAAACCTTACTCCCTCCGTTCCCTTTTAATTGTCCATTACGAAATTACGTGCAATTTTGACCGGCTTATAACTTATATCAAAATTGTCAAAATGATTTTTTTTTAAATCTAATCATAAAATTTAACATTTGAACTATATTATCAACTTTTGAAAATTTTCATTCCGACAATTTTGATACAAGTTTTTGGCCGGTCAAAATTGCACGTAATTTCGTAGTGGACAATTAAATAGGAACGGAGGGAGTATATGATTTCCTGCCAAATTTGTGTTTTATATTCTTTGTTTAGTGTTTTTGTTAGACAGACGGAATGATTTTGAATGAATTAATCAGAAACTGCAGCATTGTAGACCTAACTGGTCATGCTAATCGGTTAGGTCCTCAAGGGATCAATTGGAGCAATTTTTCGGAAATCAGATGTTTACTTTTGCGGAGTACCACACAATAGATGTATTAACTCTATAAAGTTCGTATTCATTTATTTGTATATAATTTTAGTGTTTGTTAGGCTACATTCGTGATTGGAAAAAAATAAAAATTGCATGATACTAGTTGGGTGAGTCAAGGCACATTATTATCTTATAGTTTACATTGCCTGACACACACTCTCTATAGTAGTTTCTAATATTTGAAAGTTTTATCTGTATAAGTAGTAACCTCTTAGCAAGCAAAGTTGAAAGTACAATTAGATACAAACTGAAATGAAGTAGAAAAACATGTATAAACGTTAAAATAGGTGCAACTTAAGGAGAAACCTTGAGTTATCAAAAGATAGAATCACGTAGGGCACTCCTTAGGAACTTTGTACACATGACTATAGGAGAGGGACACTACATATATGACCTAATTTTAGAATTTCCTATCATGGGTTACATCAAGGTAGTGAGAGATTTTGAGAGTCCCTATTAAGAATTCGAAGCGATGACCCGAAAGTGGTTTTATCATGCCATCCGCCAGTTGCTCATGGGAATGGACGAAGCAGACTCTAATTAACTTAGATGCAACCTTTTCTCGTACAAAATGAAAATCAATCTCGACATTCTTCGTACGATCATGAAATACCAGATTGGCAGCCATATATGTTGCACCAATATTATCACACCAAATAATAGGAGAATGACTAAACCCAATTCCAAGCTCTCGTAGTAAAAAGGTTATCCATGTCAATTCAGCTGTAGTAGAAGCAAGTGATCTATATTCAGTCTCAGTACTTGAACGTGCAATTGTGGTTTGTTTGCGTGATCCCCAAGATACAAGATTGGGCCCAAAATAATTGCAAAATCCCATTGTAGATCGTCGAGTCTCCGTGTCACCAGCCCAATCCGCATCACCAAATGCATGTAGTGTTAGATTAGTTGCCCGAGAAAGGAATAAACCATAATGAATAGAATATTTCAAGTATCATAGTAGACGCTTTACATCCATCCAATGAGGAACCAAAGGCCTATGCATAAATTGACATAGGCGATTAATCGTAAAAGAAATATCTGGACGAGTAAAAGCCAAATAATTAAGTGCCCCCACCGTACTCTTGAAAAGAGTCGGATCATCAAATAGTTCGCCATGCATGGATGTAAGGCTAATAGACGTGGACATAGGTGTAGAAATAGGCTTTGCAGGTTTCATACCCATACGAGTTAATAAATTTACAATATACCTCTGTTGTGAGAAAAACATACCATCATCATGACTATACACTTCAACACCAAGAAAATAATGAAGATGACCAAGATCTTTAACTGCAAAATCTTTGTTAAATGAGTGAACAATATCATCAATAACCACAGAAGAATTACCCATAATGATTATGTCATCAACGTAGATAAGCACAAAGATGCAAATAGTCGATGTGCTTAGGTAAAAAAGCGATGTATCTTCTTTGGAATTACGGAAGTTAAGAGAGTAAAGGCTGAGCTAAGGTGGGAAAACCACGCACGAGGAGCCTGTTTTAGACCTTATAATGCCTTTCTGAATTTGCATACATGATTCGGATATTGTGGATGCATAAAGCCGGATGGTTGCTGCGTATAGACATACTTATGAAGAAAACCATGTAAAAAGGCACTAGAGATGTCAAGTTATTCAATTGTCCAATTACAAGACATGACATGAGATAGTAATAAACGAATCGTAGTATGCTTGACCACGGGACTAAAAGTCTCATCGTAATCGATGCCATGTTGTTGATGAAAACCTTAAGCTACGAGACGAGCCTTGTAATGTTCAATTGTACAATCTGAATTGTGTTTAACACGAAAAACCCACTTACACCCAATGGGTAATTTATTTTGGTTGTGGTGGAACAAGAGTCCAAGTTCCATTGCGCATTAAGGCATCAAACTCACTGTTCATGGTTGTGCGCCATTGGGGGTCCTTGACTGCTTGCGAGAAACAGGTGAGTTTAAGCGCATCATGTTTGCAAGTTGCTATCAAGGCACGCGGCAATGGGAACTTGATTCGACCATCCGTAATATCCTTTGTTTTAATAATGTTATTTTTTAGTCGAGTGCGCATTGGGTGACATGGAACCGTCCCTTGGACTGTCGACAATGGACTTTCTTTTACCACGGGTAAAGCCAGACTATGAAGGTTGGGTTCTGGTGATTGTAGGGTGACAAAGCTAGGTTCAGGTGGTTGCATGCTGTGGTCCGGACTTTGGACAGGTTCGACCGGAATAATAGATGGGGGGTTGGATTGTTCAGTTTGGGTTCCAGGTTAAGGATTTGGACTGACATGACTATGATTCGGATATGCTTGAAGATCCATAGGCAAGGAAACGGTTTCAGGAAGAGATTTTAAGGTAGGTTTGCTCATATCTTCAAAGAGGAATCGACATTCATCAAAGACAACATGACGAGAGATGTAAACACGATTGGTGAATAAATCAAGACATTTATAGCCATGATGAGAAGGGCTATATCCGAGAGACGCATAATTTTGACCTAAAGTTGAGTTTGAATCGATTATAGGGTCTCAAATATGGCCAACAGGCACAACCAAAAGTACGAAGAAAATAATAGTCTGGACAATTGTTGAACAATTTTTCAAAAGGTGACATTTGCTTAAGAACTAGAGTTGGTAAACGATTTAGAATAAAACAAGCCATGGTAAAGGGTTCTTCCCAATAAGCAATGGGAATTGAAGAACATGTTAGTAAAGAAAGACCTGATTCGACAACATGGAGGTGTTTTCTTTCAATTATTCCATTCTGTTGGTGAATATGAGGACGTGGATGTCTATGGTGAATGCATTGATTAGTTAAAAATTTGTAAAAGGTCGAAATTCGCCTCCACAATCAGTTTGAACTGTTTTGATTTTATAATTAAACTGCCGCTCAGCAAAAGTTTGGAAATTTTCAAAGATAGGTAAAATATCTTATTTATACACAATAGGAAAAATCCAAGTAAAACACAAAAAGTGATCCACAATAGAAAGAAAATATTTATTGCCATTAACAGAAGGTGAGGGAGATGGCCCCCAAATACCCATAAACAACAATTCTAAAGGAAATAACGACAATGACTCGTATAATTTAAAGGGCATCTGCTTACTTTTGGTCCTTTGACAAGTCACAAACAAGGTTATGCCTTTTATTAACACAAGGCAATGAAAAACAATTGACTTGACAGTAGAGAAATTAGAATGACCTAGGCAAGAGTGCCAAACATCTAAAGGTACTCGGACTCCATAATAAGCAAATGGTCTAAGGCTAGTGGTTGGACAAAACGGATGCATGAAACTCGGACTCCATACCTAAAGTCCAGCTTCACATTTTCCGCAGTGTACAATTGTCCCTGTGGCTTCGTCCTTCACACAGAAATAAGATGCATGAAACTCAACATAAACATTATTATCTAAAGTAAATTTACTGATTCAAAGCAAGTTTTTGCAGATATTTGGCACACAAAGGACGTTAGATAATTTAAATGTAGTATTGGCAGTTGATAAAGTTTTGTCACCAGTGTGAGTGATAAGCAGACCTGTACTATCACCAACTTGAAGTTGTTCACTACCAGTATAAGGCTCTTGGTTCAAATTCATGTTCCTTAGATCAGATGTTATATGGTGAGTGGCTCCGGAGTCATGAAACCACATATCAGCTGGTGAATATGGTGTATCCGAAGGAAGAGGCTGAATAAGAAGAAGCCGAATAAGCCGAGGGTTGTGATTGTGCTTCACGAACAGAATGGTCAAAATAGTAGCACTGTTTTGCAACAAGACCTTGTTCATTGCATATTTGGCAGCAAGGAGTGTAGGAAACCGTTTTAAAGTTCCTATTACGCCCCCTGCTGCCTCGTCCACCCCTGAAGAATCCACGGTTGTACCCTCGACTGAAGGATTGATTTCGGCCAAGTTGTTGGTCTCGGCCGTAAGTCTGGCCACGGCTAGGACGTATGTTTTGTCGAGGTAGTGCTATATTTTCTGCTGGAGAGTCAATAATAACATCTGGAGTTTAGTCGTTTTTGCTTTCATAACGCTGAAGTAACTCATACACATATTGTAGACAGAGGAGGAGGGAGGTGTGTGTGTGTGTACAAAACTGTAAAAAATCAAATATTGTTACTTAATTTACAATTGACTCATACTGTCACTCATATCTTGGAAGTGATGCATAATAACATCGTTCGACAAACTTTCAAATATATCATTTTCAATATAAACTACTAAATCATATAAATAAGAAAAAAAACAATGAAGTTAACTAGTTAAGTAAGTTACAAAGTGAAACAACAATTTTATTCGAAATAAGCTAAAATAAGCCAAATAGTAAGTTTACCCAACTTAATTTATACGTGTAAATAACAAGTTATACATTCTGTAAACAACCTACTAAATAACTAACTAATTTAAAAGCCATAATTGATTTATACATGTTCCATTAAAAAAAATTAATAAAGAACTAACTAAAAATTTTCTAAATTTATACAGTACCTAGCTTTTTCTATTAAAAAGCTATTAAAAAATATCTTAACTTTTTTAAGTAATTAACAATTGTTAACTAAATAAGGATAAAATCAATAAAGTATAATAGATTATTAATTTTGCAAACTAGTTAATTAGTTAAAAATAAAAAAGAAAGACTAAGAAAGAGGAAAAAAACAGTTGTCGCTCCAACTTACTTTGTGTTGGGAATAACAGTTATGACTGATCATAGTATAAGTGATTGAGTTTGGAGTTTGTTAGTGTTAAAGTCATCGTTTATATATAGAGAGAATTTTGTGTATGTATTACAAACTTTATATTTAAATGTAATGTTAATTTTGTAATTAACTTAATATCGCAGGGGTATTTTGATAAATTTTATATGAAAGTCAGGGGGTCAGATGACCCCCCTAGCTCTATAGCAGCTCCGCCCATGCTGACCGGTTCACATATTGATACGAGGGTCGTGGTGAGCTTTTTCAATTTTCCGTAATAAACAACAATACTATCATGACCTTTTTTGATAGTAGACTTGGGCAAAAAATCCGTAAATCCGTCCCGTAACCTAACCCGCATGGATTGGGACGGGTTTGGGTGGGTTGAATGTCCAAAAAAAATCAATCTGTCCCGCCCCAATCCGCTATATATTTTGCTGGTTGGGTTAGGGTTGAGGTTCACAAACCGCGGGTTAATCCGTCCCAATCCGTTTCAACCCGCAATATATATATATATATACACACACATTGTGTGTATTTTAAGATAGCAACCTTTAATTATTGTTATATTTTAGTTTTATTACTTGTTCGTGAATGTTTTAAACGTACTTTTATTGGTTTTAATTTATATTTCTGTTTGAAATATTCAATTTATTTTAAAATTTGGGTTGATTATGCAAACTATGAAAAATAAAAGACCAAAATAAAAATTTAAGAATCAATCTAAACCCAACCCGCCCCAACCCGCAATTTATTTTGCGGGTTGGATTGGGTTGGGTTGGGGTTTTAATTGTAAAGGGTTGGATTGGGTTGGATTGAGATTTAAATTTTATCAATCCGCCCCGCCATTTATTTTACGGGTTGGGTTAGGATTGAAACAAATCCGCCCCATGCCCACCCCTAATAGTAGCCAATTTGTACTTGGACTGTGTGGATCGAGCTCGAGAGGTAGAGCTAAAAAGCTGCTCTAGAATATCCCAGACCTCACGGGATGTAAAATCTCCTACTACATGAGGTAGTAAATCGTCAGAGAGAAAAGATTATGGCACTTAAGATCAACTAATTCTGCTGAATCCAGGCGGAATTTTCTGGATTCGTGATGCTCATGCCATCAGCGGCGATGAGTGTTGGAGATGGGAAAACTGTAGTTCCATAAACCAAGCTATATAAATTCTGTCCTTTTAAGTAGGGGAGTAATTGCGTTTTCTAGAGTAGATTATTTTCACGGTTTAATTTTAGGGTAACATTATGGTGAAGCTTTATAACAGCGGGTACGGTGGTGACAGAAGCAAGAGAGCTATATGTATGTGTTTCAATGGCTGGGGTGTTGGTATTTTGTGGTTCAGTGACGGCCATGGGAGAGGGTGGGATTGTATTTAGAGCAGAAAAAAAATATTTGAAGGGCAAAAAGACGTTAGTCTGTAGCTTTCGATACCATGTTAAACTAGATTCTCTCTCACAAATTGTGAGGAGTATATGGCATCTATTTATAATCTCATAATAGTATCTAACAAAATCAAATCATTTACAAAAGATATTATGACTAAATATTTCATGAGGCCTAGTCAAAACCGGGTCCCCATGTTTAGCACAGATCTGACTTTGCCTTGGGGCCAAAGACAAATCACTGTTAACACTCATTGATTATTTTTATCGCATTATTTGGTAAAGACAGTATTACCATTTTCATTAAACATTGAGCCAAAGCCTTGATTGATATTTTTGAGTTGTACGTTGGTTTCTTAGATCATTTCCATCATATCTGTCACTTAAAAATAATAAAAAAATAAAGATGAGATGAAAAACAAAGGGAATTAACTGTACACCATCTCCAAAAAAAAAAATATGAAAAGGAAAAAAAATAAAAAAATATTGAAGTGGCTGCATAGGCCATCGGTACTTGTTTATTAGGTTAAGTCTTTTGTTATTACACTTAATACTTTCTTTTTATTCGAGATGTATACGCCGAGCAATTTTATAAGCTCGAGTTCATTTTGTTACACGTAATAGATACTCACAAAAGGAGATATGAGATTAGAGCACTTAGGCACTTTCACGTTTCTAGGAAGTTGCATAACTACATTTGGATACTTCCATCTTTTAGGAAGTTTAATTTTGCTATTTGAAGACGACACTGAAACAGAGCATATCAGTTCAAGGTATTTCGACATCGACACGAGCCACTACTTGGCTGATTTTTCACTGACATAGAAGACTTGACCATTAGCAGTCTAACAAGCGTCTAGTTAGATTCAATAAGCCATATCAACCCCTGGAGGACATCAAGAAGGTGAAGGAGATTTTTGAGAAAATGAGTGGTGTGGCAGATCTGTACGTAAGAAAAAACCAGGAGTAGTCTATTTAATTGCTTGTTAGTAGTCAATTCAGTTAACCATAAGGGCGTGTTTGAGTTGATTTTTATACTTGTTTTTCCCGCCTCTATTTCTTTCAGTAATTATACTCTTTGTCTCGTCTGCCTTGTTTAATCAATGTTTTGCTCATATAGGGAGAACCTAGGAATTTAAAAACGAATATGTTTGTGGGTGTCGTAATAGTAAAACCTCACGAGACAAAACTTATCATTTTACACTTAAAAGGTTTAACGACTTGTTGTATACGCTAAATACAATCGTGTTTTCTACGACAGTGGTTTATCCTTACTTTTATTGTACTTAGTTGAGGCTAGTCAGTGCACAACTTGAAAGAGCTTGAAACAAAACAAAACCGTATAAACTTATCTTTGCATGTTATCGCTTCCAGCGCTCGAGACGAACATTGAGATAGTTGGGGGTATGATTAACCCACGATATGGTAATTTTTGTGTAAAAATGATATATATTAGCATTGTTTCGTTATCATTTTGGCTTGCTTAAACCATATTTTGTATTTTTCGGTATTTTCCAAGTTTATTTGCACTATTTTGGGTTTTTGCAGGAAAAAAGCATGGAATTAGAACAAAAACGAGACAAATGCGCAAGAAGACCCAAGAAAGGACCAAAATAGAAGAAAACAGAAGATAAAAGATCTCAAATCAGCCCCCAAAGTAGTCAAGAAACAGACCAAAGTTAAGACCAAATAAATCAAAGCAAAGAATATTCTGGAAGCCAAACTGACCAATCACCGGTTAGGCTTTGAGCGGTCAGCCTGACCGGTCAAGTTAGTTCAGATTTGAAAATTTTGAAGGATAAGTTTGTTATGTTTTGGGATTTATACCCCTCTTTTATTCCAAAAAAAAAATACACTTGTCACTTTTTCATCAGTTTACAGCCCACAATTCGTTTAGAGAGAGAGAAGAAAGCAAAAAAACACCAAATTTGAGAGTTTGTGCACGGATTCTCTATTTTACC
The DNA here is from genome assembly GCA_963682055.1 of Primula veris. Taxonomy (NCBI): domain Eukaryota; kingdom Viridiplantae; phylum Streptophyta; class Magnoliopsida; order Ericales; family Primulaceae; genus Primula; species Primula veris. The sequence goes on along the minus strand of OY821747.1, from coordinate 15,667,597 downwards.
GACCCTGTTTTGTAAGATCAATTCTTTTCCTTTCAATATCAGTTGTTTTTACTATCTCCATTGCTTTATTCAACTTGTTTACCTGCTGTTTACATGTTATATCGCATTAATCTCACTTTCTCTTGCATGTTAATCAACTAAAACGCTATATTAACGTATTAAAAGTTAGTTAATAGGCGTAGATCTTGCATGTACTTATTTGGGGTGAAATAAACTGAACATAACCTTAAACAATATGAGTTTTAAGTGTTTAAAACCTTGAGGAATGAGATGTTGGATTGACAACCCAACTGCTAATGCTTTCCTCGTTACTTTTTAATTAAACAATTGAATAGTAAAACCCCAAAAAAGACAATTAGGCAAACAACCAAAAGGTTTCTTTGAACGATAACTTGGGTGTCTTACCCATTAAATACTACTGATACCCTCATGCTCGTGCGAGACCTTTTTGTGCTTAAAAATTACACAACTTAACGGGAAGTCAGAAACCAAGATTTTGATTCCAAAAAAGATGACGTTAATGTGATCGATTATCAAAAAATTGTCAAATAAAGTCTTCTCGGTTGCTACAAAGTTTAGATCATCACCAATAAGAAGATCCCAGTTGCTGCCACAAAATATGGAAAATTTACAAGTTTCTAAAATGTGTAGAATAAGAAATTAAAGTATGATTTTTTATTATTTATTAGCACTAAAAGTTTTTATTTCTCTCTTTGTTTTAAGTTGATTTAAGTTGTAATAAGATCTTTATGATCATTCATTATTAATGAAATAGAGGGTTACCAACCAATTTATATATATAAAAAAATGGTAGTAAAATTATGAAAGATTTGGTTGAAGCCTATTGTATCAAATTATGGGGGATATTTCGTAAAAAAGAGTATTTGTGGACTAATTATATGAATGGTAAATACTGCATAAATATTCATCAAAATAAAAAAAATAAAATAAAAGACTCTTAAATCAAAAGAAGAATGTGTAAAAACAAACAAAAAACAGAGTATAACATGCTCTCGTTAATAGGAAATGGTGATATTGACTCTAATCTTGACAACTTGAGTGACAAAGGACCTTTCTTCGATGAAAATATGGCGACTCGTTGTAGGTGATAGACCTTGAATCTTAGGTTTAGTGTATGAGCTCTACTCACAGACTGCGAGCCAATGAGAAAACTCATTTCTAGGGCTTGGTCCGGACTTCTAGATAGCTCTTTATGACATGCGCATAAATAGCCAAGATCAAGAGGGGCTTGGTGGTTTGACTACCGTTTAACCTCCTCCGCCTAGTGGAGCAGTGAGAAGGTTAAACCTATTACGGTTTTGATCATGAAGGTAAATATGTATTGAATGTAAGTATAGTTAGTAATACCCGATAATTAAGTGTATGTCCGAGTTCGTATGGGTTCAGATGATCTTTTTCTTGGATTATGATCCCCTTATATAGGTAGTGGAGGCAATCCAGGGAGTATATTTCATGATTGGTATGAACTTACCAATTATATCTACTTTATATCTTTCGTTTCCCTAATGACATGCTGAGATATATCTTGCTATATCTCATGTATCTTTCCACCGACTTGGCTAGCCCGAGGGGGCGACGCCGCTTCTCCTCGCTGGCAAGGGGAGCTCTTCCAAGAGACAATGTCTTATTTGTTAGCCTTCGAAGGCATTGATCTTGTAGTTTTATTCCTTTGGATAGTCGAATATCACTAGGCGAGGAGGCCCTGACTTGGCCTTCTCGCCTATCTTTTAGCATTACTGCCGGATATGCTTTCCTTTACACTTAAGGAACATATCTTTGAGGTTTTGAGCGTATCTTTATGAGATATGTCTGTATAGATTTGGTGTCTTATTTCCTTTATGGAATATCTGATTGATTATCTTAGATATATGAGTATCTTCCAGAGGTTATCTCGCTGACAAGCTCCTCGGTGAGGAAAGCGGGTTCAGAACTCTATCTTCTCCCCTCGATGAGGCCATTAAATGATCACTAACTCTATCGTTATTGATTGGTTTTAGGCTGCGTGTGCTACAATCGCTGCAAGGTCTTAACCTTAAATTTTAACCTACATCAACAGCTCCCCAACTGTGGGAGTGCGAGGATCAGACTCTCGCTGTTTTGAAGTCATTATTCTTGCTCTTGGAGCTCTTGTTTCATTCTTATCCTTGGGAGATCCTTGGATAATTAGAGTTCTCAGCCTTAGCCAGAATCATACTCCCCTTCACACCCATTGCCCTTGAATTAATTGTGAGAGGCGGAGCAAACATCTTGATATATGCAAAGAGTTCTTATTTGCTTGAGATCTCCCTCGTCGAGGGATATAACAATTGCCTTAGAAACAATCAATCAGAGAAGGAGGGGCCATAGGCCACCGACGTATTCGGTGACGTTCTCCCCCTCCTCGAGGCACATCCTCTTCCATGACAAGGGGAAGAGTCTGCTTTTTGCTTTTCATGGGGATCTGACATTGCCTACTACTTTTTTATGACGGTTGCACCTTATACGAGGTATTTGACGGCCTAGTGAGGAGATGGAGAGCTTGTTGCTTATGGGATGCCGACATGTGGCCACGCCCAAAAGATGTTGTACGTTTGTTATTGTTATTGATGAAAGTGGTAGGCCCTTTGGCGGTTTACACACTTTTCCATTCTCCCACCTCTACAGAAACACCGAAACTTTGGGAATACCCCCACATCGTTACAGAGATTTCATTCTTGTAGGAGTTCGTGATTGCGTTTTTGTCTCATATAAATATTGGATCCTTTGCGATATTTTCTTTATGCTTTTCTGAAATCTTCTCTCTAAGAACTAAATTTCCTTTCTCTTGTAAACACAAAAACTCCCAACTTTTCTCATGGCTTCCCCGGCACACTGTTCATCTTCCCACACCTTCGAACTTGTTGCGGCTTAGTCTGCCTCTTATATGGAGGTGGATTCTTCTACCGCTGCGATTTTTTTGCCTTTTGAGGGGCCCTCTGATCAAGAGGAACCTATTGCTCAGGATGAGTCCTTCATGATGAAGGAAGACACTCAAGGAGCTGATACTATTCCCATTGCTGCTATCGATAGAACCATCGAGGAGGTCCCTGCTTTGGATTTCCCTATCCCTGAGGGCCCTTTTCTTCCTTCCACTTACAGCACCGGCATTGTTACGGCCTGCGCCTCGACGGTATCTGTCACTCTCTTCAACCGTATGGGAGAAGATGATTTCAAGGTCGCTTACGGGATCCCCTCATGGATCCGGGTTGTAAGCCATTTAATGACTCTGAGTTCGTATGGGTTCAGATGATGTCCTTCCTGGATTATGAGTCCCCTTATATAGGGGGTGGAGGCGATCTATGGAGTATATTTCATGATTGGTATGAACATTATTTATATCTTTCGTTTCATATACGACATGCTGAGATATATCCTGCTATATCTTTTGTATCTTTCCACCGGCTTGGCTAGCCCGAAGGGGTGACATCATTTCTCCTCGCATGCGAGGGGAGCTCTTCCGAGGACCATGTCTCATTCGTTAGCCTTCGGAGGCATTGATCGTGTAGTTTTATTCCTTCGGATAGTCGAATATTCCTTGACGAGGAGACCCTGATTTGGGCTCCTCGCCCATCTTTAGCCTTTCTGTTGGATATGTTTTCCTTTACGCTTAAGGAACGTATCTTTGAGGGTTGGACCCTATATTTATGAGATATGTCTGTATAGATTTGATATCTTATTTTCTTCGTGGAATATCTGATTGATTATCTTAGATATATGAGTATCTTGCAAAGGTTATCTCTCTGACAAGCTCATCGGCAAGGGAAACAGGTTCAGAACCCTATTTGCTTCCCTCGATGGGCCATTCAATGCTCACTAAATCCGTATTTATTGCTAGGTTTCAGAGCACGTGTGCTACAATCGCTGCAATGTTTTAACCCTAATTTTTAACATCCATCAGTAGTATATCTTATTTTATCAATGAAGACAAATGTGAAATAAAGAAATGGTAAATCCCAGTATTTTTCCTAGTTTGAAGTACTATATTTTTTAACCGCAAAAATTGTTAGTTGACGTAGAAGACTGCCTAGTGTGGAAAGAGAATATCAGTGGCGATTTCACTTTGCAGTCGGCTTGGAATGTGGTGAGAACAAAGTAATATCAGTTGGATTAATAAGTTAATCTGGGATAAATGGGTGCCCCTCAAAGTTTCATGTTGTGTATGGAAATTCTTTAAAAAAGCTATTCCCACATATGATAGAATTAGAAAATTCAATATCCAAGGTCCCTCGGTATGTGAATGTTGCAGGGCAATTGAAGAAAATATAGAGAGCATCTCTGTAATTCCGGAAAAAATAGCTAGTATAGTGTTGCTACACTTCACTAATATCGTGGGCATAAAAATGTATAACAACTCCTTGAGAGGAAGATTTGTAAATTGTTAGGTAACGAAAGGTGATTATGTGAATAACAGAATTTGTATCATACTTCCTAATGCCTTGTTTTGTTCCTGTGGCAAGATGCAAAAGTAAAATGTAGGCGGTGAATATGACTGCTTACACTATTTTATTTTATAAGCAAACTGCTTACATTATTAATAAAAGAAGTGAGCTAGTTTCTGCACAAATTTTGTAAGAAAGACACGAATTTTCCAAGCGACTTTGATCTCTATAAACCTAATTCTAATAACAGAGTTGAAAAAACTACTACGACGAATCTGATAAAGTCGGGGCCTCTTGATGGGGATGATCTTAAATTTAATGTCGACGGTAGTTATCCAAATAGTGGTGAGAAGTGCGGTATTTGAGGCTTTCTAAGGAATAGCAAAGGTGACTTTATTCTAGATTTTCTATCCTTGTTCCCTGTAATTTCCGAAAGAATTACCAAAGAATTGATGAACATGGTATTCCTAACTTTAGAGAGAGAAGAGAAGACATGGCAGGAGCAGTGGTAGAAGTTTGAGAAGTAGGGAAGAAATACGGGTTCTCTTAACATGTGGAGACTATTTTAGTGGATTATAAATACTGGTTTTGGTCCTTAAAGTTGCCATTTTCTATTTCTTTTTTCTGATGTAATAACAACATGTTTAACTATGTGTTGTTTTAAAATGTTGGTTTAACTTATTTTACTGTGTTGGTTCGATTTCAGCTTGTTTTGCTATGATCCAGCGCCTTCTAGCTGACGTGATACTCGGATCATCGGGATTCAATGTCGTAATCCTTTCTTCCACATCGAGAAGTTTTCCATGCACTTTCTCTCTAGTTTTACTCCCTTTCTCTTTAGCAACACTGGCTATTTCCGACATGCTGCTCCCTGATACTTGTTGTCCCGCACTTTGTTCCTCCCTATAACAAATGAGAAAATCCATCATGCTAGATGATTAACTAAAGTTTCTAGAGGCCTTCGCCTTTGCAGCTTTTTTTTACCTTTTGCCCTCTCTAAACTTATCCAAAACCAATATTCATTCAACGTCGTCATCATTGATATCAAAATCAGTTGATGATCCACCTGCTACATTAATTTTTTTATCGTTTTATTTTGAATATGCGCGTGTCATTTTGGTTGATCTTTAAAATAAAAAAAGAGAGATGATTTTTAAAGAGTTTACCCATATCATCGAAAAAAGCGGAATCCGCGGATTTATACTATCAAGTTTTAACAAATGACTGTAATTAGTCCAATAAAACAAGTTGATTATTTAAAAAACTATTTTATATTACTAATTAAAAATTATGCAAAAGTTTATAGAATCATACCACATCTTAGACGACTCTCTTATTTTTTTGCCTCCTTACCCTGTGGTTGAAGCATGATTGGAATTTTTTCACCCTTTACTCACATCGCCAAAGTGTTGGCGCAACATTTCCAATGAACGGTTACAAATCCAACCCTCAGGTAACTCATGGTGGTAATTGGCCTGAATTTTTATCCAATATTTCCGTTTTGATTGTTCATTGCCAACAACCCTATCGATTGATAACATGACCAAATTTTGAAATTCGCTCATATTCATATTCAGTCCACAATTTTCGATAAAATGAATCAGTTTGACTTTAAGTTTTTATTTATATTTTGCATTTTGAAAATTGAGAAAATTGAGGATGGTAAGGTTGCATAGAAAATCGAGGGGAATCGTCATATTGGGAGGTGGGCATGTAACTTTTACCATCCTCGGGGTTTATTGTGCTAATTGAAATTTGGATTGTTGTAGAAATTATCACCATAATTGGCAATTTATAGAAAATAAGTGTGTTTAGTGAGATAGGGAAGGCAATAAAAAGTGAGGAAACTGTGTGGTTTCAATGAAAATAACCAACAACTTCATCACAACAATAAGAGAGAGAATAAAATCAGCTAGAGAGATAAAGAGAGAGACAATTAGGGTGAATAACCCTAGCCGCCGCCCAGATGACAGATCCGGTATCGCCACCGGAAAGAGATAAAAACAAGACGGTAAAACAAAACCCGCAATGCATGTCACCAGATCCTACACCTACAAAATCTTTCGCATCTATAGTAAGCTCACAACCAAAGAAAACTAATATAGCTTTGAAAGAAGTCAGGAGCTATAAAGGTGAGCCTTTAATCCACTTTTCTATGGAAGATGTTAAGCAATTATCAGAACCATTTAATTCGTTAGTCGGCAAATTTACACATGGTAAACCGAACATAGAAGCTATAAGGAAATTATTCAGTAAGCTTGATCTTCAGGCAAACTACACTATTGGCATTTTCGATCACAAGCATGTCTTAATTCGTTGTTTCCACGAAGATGATTTTTCGAGAATTTGGCTTAGAAATATTTGGTATATAGATCACTCCCTATGTGTGTTTTTAAGTTGTCGTACGATTTTGATCCCGATTTTGAGACCCCTGTAGCACATGTTTGGATTAATCTACCTAAGCTCTCAATCCATCTATACAATATATCATGTATTTTTTCTATAGCAAGAGCTTTTGGGCATAATTTAAGAGTCAATGAACCTACCTCCAAACTAACAGGACCTAGCCTAGCTAGAATCTGCGTAGAGATAGATCTAAGCGAAGAGCAAATTTAAAGGGTTCGCATTAGTTATGGTGATGTCAGTGATGATGGTTTCTGGCAGTATTGCAACTACGAAAATCTACCAGATTACTGTAGATTTTGTTACAAACAATGCCACAAGGTGGATCAATGTAAATTTAAAATTACATCCAAGGAGAAAACTCAAGAACATGATAAAGATAATAAGGAAAAAGAGCAACCAGCAAAGAACAATAAGGAAAAAGAACAAAAAGAAAAAAAAAAACCAGAGGCCAAAGTATACAACGCCAATTTAAGAAAAAAAGAAATAATACCAGAGGCCAAAGTATACAATGCAAATCCATAAAAGAAGTAGTGAATATCAGTGAAGAAGAAATAGAAGAAGAATTAATAGATGAGGAAATTTTATGTGTAACTCCTAAGAGGAAGAATGAATGAATTGATAATCTCTTAATAGATAAAGAAGAAGGTGAAATTGATAATCTCTTAATAGATAAAGAATGAAATTTGCAGATTGACCTACCTTTGATCCCTTTTAATAAGGCTAGCTATCCTATTGAAAGAAATATAACAGCAATTACTGAAATAGAAGAAAAAGAAGAGAAGTGGGAAGAAATTCTATCTAAAATTCAAAAAAAGAAACTCAAAAAGAAAGAAAATGCTATTTTGAAGGAGCAGCAAAAACAACAACATATGAGTCTAAGACCATCCTCTAATGTGGAGAAAAGAAAGAGGTATAAATGATTAATGCCCTTATATGGAATGTGAGGGGGTTAGGAAACAAAGCTACCTCTAGAAGAATTAAAAAGCTTTGTAAAATACATAAAATTAAGTTACTGGTGTGCATTGAACCTCTGGTGGATGGGTCTAACCTAGATGAGTATAAGGTAAAGTATTGGTTTGATTATGCTCTTAGTCATATTGATAATAAAATCTGGGTTTTTTATCAGCAAGTTTGTGAGATTAATGTTTTGCAGCAAACTAACCAGTGCATGAATGTGGAAGTTCAGTGGGTTAATTATAAAATTCTTCTTTCCCTAGTGTATGGTAAGTGTACTAGTCTAGAAAGGAGAGAGTTTTGGGATTTTTTGAGACTTAATAAAACTAATGATCTTTGGTTTATTACTGGGGATTTTAATACAGTCTCTAAACAGCAAGACAAAGTTGGTGGGCTTCCAATTAATTTAAGAGCACCTAATGACTATTTGGACTATTTGGAAGATATTGGTGTTGGTGAGATAAATTTTTGTATCTCTAAATATACTTGGTGGAATAAAAGGGATGGAGATGGCTCTATTTTTGAAAGAATAGATAAAGTTTGTGTCAACAATGCTGGTGCTAATATGTTTAATTCTATTTCTTTAGAGCATCTTAGCAAGACCAACTCTGATCACAATCCATTACTCTTACTCTAAAATCTGAGTTAGATCAGAATCCTAGAAGGTTTATTTTCCAGAAATTTTGGATACAAAATCAAGAGTATCTACAGGTTGTGGAAAATAGTTGGAAAAAATACTCTACTGGTAATGCTCTCTTTTCTTTGGTGTAAAATTTAAAGAATGTCAAAAGAGCGTTAATAGAGTAGAATAAAGTTACCTTCGACAATATTTTTCAGAAAGTAATTGATGCAGAGGATGAAGCTTTGAGGGTGGAAAAATTATATGAAGATTCTCCATCACCTGCAAATAGAGAAATGTTAATGGAAACTAAAGTAAAGCTAAATTATGGACTGAAAATTGAAGAAGATTTCTAGACTCAAAAAGCTAATCTTAGATGGGCAATGAAAGGTGAGACAAATACTAAATTTTTTCATGGAGTAGTTAAAAAGAGAAGAAATAAAAGTCTGATTTCTTCAATTACTAATACTCATGGTAAAATTTTGACAAACAAAGAGGAAATTCAAGAAGAAGTTGTTCTTTATTATAAAAGTCTCCTTGCTACGGATGATAATAATAACTATGACTATAAAAGTTTGAACTGTATTCCAAGGTTGATCTCCGATGAACAAAATGAGAAGCTAATTAAAATTCCTTTGATGGAGGAGGTTAAAAATGCTATTTGAGAACTGAATAAAAGTAGTGCTCCTCGGATTGATGGTTTTAATAGTCATATTTTTATTTCTAGTTGGGATATTGTGGGTGAAGATATTTACAAAGCAGTGCTTCATTTTTTCTCTGGTGCAAATATCCCAAAAGCCTTAACTACTACTGTTCTTGCTTTAATTCCAAAGAAAAATGTTCCAGTTTCTTTTATTGATTTTCGACCCATTAGTCTCTGCAATTTTTGTAATAAAGTTCTCTCTAAAATTATGTCTAATAGACTTGCTGAAATTCTTCCCAATATTATTTCAAAAAATCAAAGTGGCTTTGTTAAGTAAAGGGACATAGTAGATAACATTTTACTTTCTCAAGAATTTATTTCTACTATGGGCAACAAGCAAAGTGGTAGTAATTTAGCCTTAAAACTCGACATGAAGAAAGCTTACGATAAAGTGAGGTGGCACTTTCTTATTTCTACTTTGAGAAAAATGGGTTTTTCAGAAATTTGGATAGATAGAATTTGGAGACTTATCTCTAATAATGGAATTTCTGTGATGGTGAATGGAGCTTCAAATGGTTTCTTTTCTCCCATAAATAGCTTAAGGCAAGGTGATCCGCTCTCCTCTGGCTTATTTATTATCTGCTCTGAAGTGCTATGAAGAAATTTAAACAAGTTAGTACTTCAAAAAAGTTGGAAGCCATTTAATTCACCTATTGGTAGTCCAGTAGTCACTCATTTGGCATTTGTTGATGATATTATAATATTTTCTTGAGTTATATAACGGTGATTCTGGGCAAGAGATTATCTTTGATAAAAGCTTTGCTTATATTTCTAAAGGAGTTAGTCAATCTCAAAAGGAAGATATTTGCAATATTCTCCAAATTAAGTGTAAAAAGCCTCCTCTTACTTATTTGGGTTGTAAAATTTACTCTGGAAGAAAAAAAGTATTTTATATCATGAACTTATTCTGAAAATCAGAAATAAGCTATCTGGTTGGAAAGTTCAATTTTTAAATATGGGAGGAAAGCTTATTTTAGTTAAGCATGTTCTTAACTCTATTCCTATTTATACACTTGCTGCTATGTACCCACCCTTACAAGTTATTAAAAGTGTTGAAAGGATTATGGCGAACTTTTTATGGGGAGAAAAAGATGGTAAAAAGAAGGCTCACTGGGTTAATTGGAGAAAAAATTGTAAAACAGTGGAAGAAGGTGGTATGGGAATAAGGAATTTAAAAGATATTATAGTAGCTTTCTCTATGAAATTATGGTGGAAATTCAGAACTACCAACTCTTTGTGGGCTAGATTTATGAAAGCTAAGTATTGTAAAAAAAACTACATCCAATGCAAGCTAAAATTAAGAAGGGTGAGAATACTTGGTGTAGAATGCAAAAAGTTAAAGATTTAACAAAAAAAAGTATGCACTTGTTGGTCTGTAAAGGGGAGATTTTTGTAAATTTTGATAATTGGTTGGCTTGTGGTCCTTTAAAAAAAGAGGGAATTGGTGAAAAATTACTCTTAAAAGATCTATTGTCTGAAGGAAGATGGGATAGTGATAAAGTTGATTAACTTATTTCCATAGGGCTTAAAAATCTCTTTGCGCCTCAATTGAATATTAATAAATATGGAAAATATGAAATTATCTGGAAAAAAGAAGTTACGAAATTTTTCTATTAAAATTGCTTGGGATATGGCAAGAGATAAATATCAGACAAGTTGGCTTTATAAACAAAATTGGGATCGAATTTTACATATGAAGATCACTTGCTTTGTTTGGAAGCTCATTCATCATGCGACTCCTCTAGATTTTGCAATAACAAATTTTGGTGTTCAATTAGCTTCGTAGTGTGAGTGTTGTGGAAAGTATAAAGAAGATGGAGATCATTTATTTAGTTGTGGGAAGATCATTCAATTAGCTTCGAAGTATGGTATTTTTTTGATAAACAGATGGGGATTATTAATAATAATTTATCTCTTAGAGGTAGATTATTAAATTTATGGTCAAAAAAAGATAGTAGGTCCAGTATTCAGATAAAAATTTGTAAAGTTCTACCTTCATTTATCGTCTGGTGCATTTGGAAATCAAGGTGCAACAGTAAGTTTAAAAATAAACTTATGAGTTCATCGTAGATATGTAAAGAAGTGACTTCTCTTATTCATATTCATTCTAAAAAAAGCAATATTTTTCCCCAAATTTAGAGTATGAACAATATCCCAAACAGTGAGAAGACCCAAAGACAACCAAAGGTGAAACTTGTTATGTGGATTAATCCACCATCTGGATACCTAAAGGTTAATACAGACGGCTGTTATAAACCCTATTTAAACTCCAATGGTATTGGAGTAATTTCTCGATATTCGAATGGTAAATTTGTATACGGGTTACAAGATTCTATAGAGAGTAATTCACCTATCTAGTCTGAAGCAAAAGCCGTATTATCTTTTCTAAAACTAACAAAGTTTGATTATTTTGTTTTAGAAAGTGACTCTATGCAGCTAATAAATATTTTAAAAGGCAAAATCGAATGTCCTTGGCAGATCAGGGTGATTATAGATGAGATTAAAAACAAATTAAAGGAGAAGAATTACCTGGTTACGCATGTGGAGAGAGAGTCAAATCAAGTTGCAGATCATCTTGCCAATCTAGGGTGTTTTATTGGATTGAAACTGTACAAAGCTACGAAAATCTCCCTAATATAGTAAAGGTTATCATTCTCCTTGAAGGTGAATGTTTGCCTAATTTTCGCATCAATGGATGAAGAAGGAAATAGAGAGGAAGAAGGAATTCTCTGTCTGATCCAGACCAAAGGGCAACTGGACTTATCTGGGTAGATAGAGAAAATTTACAAGATGATCCTCCAAAGTTCTTGCATTGTTTTTTTAAGTTCTCCATTTTAAAGAGTTTACTCTTCAATTTGTATAGTTTGTTTTGTTGTTATATTGCTACTCTACTTTGTTTTTAGTGCGGTTTTTCCCCACTTTTTATTTTAATAATTAATAAAAATGTGGTTTTTCCCACCAATTATATAAAAAAAAAATGAAAGTTTATATAGGGAGGGGTATGGGTAAAATTTTATTTTATTTTAAAAGTTTGGACTAAAAAAATTAAAACTAGCCGTCTTTTTAGAACATATTTATATAGTTTTAAATTCTAGGGACATAAAAATATTAATATTACCGTTTATTATCGTTAAGAAAAAACGAAAAAAAACTCGGCTAACTCATCAGGGATTGTTTTGTAATTATTTTGAAACTAGATGGACCATCGCTATTATCATTAATGGTCAGATATCTTTTAATACATTAAAACTACAGGGACTGCCATGTAATTAATAGCGGAACCAATCCCTGTATTATTATAGCGAACCAAATACAAAGAAGAGAGAGACAGCGAAGCAAATAGGAGAGAGGCGGAGGCGACATCTGACACAACGGCAGCCGCAACCAACCACGGATTATCGGGTGGCCTGCCCATCGCACGGAGCTTCGCCCACCGCAACCAACCACCGGTATACATGCTCTAAGGATGGAGAGCCACCAACACTCAAAAATCAATGGAGTAGTGGGCTTTCCCGGCTTTCAATAATAATAAAAAATATTGATTCTTAAACTACTATCGTCGTGATTATTTAGGCTATAACTACCCTAAATAAAGAAACAATTGGAAATGAAATACAACGAAATCACATGTATATTATAGCCATTCAAGCACATCTTTTATGCTGTACTAGCCTAACTTTTCCCATCATAAAAAGTTTAATCACTGAAAAAAGGATCTTACTAAAGAAAGAGCGGTTCGCAATAAGTTTATGAGCATTTTCAAACTCCAAATAAAAGGAACAACGATGTCAATAAATTGAACAATGTGGACTATGGAGTTCCAGACCTCTTCCAAATAATTCAAATTTGGAGCATAAAAAAGGTAAAATAGTTCTTAAAACTTTGGAAATGTATGTAGTTCTGTATGCAAACAAAAAAAAAGTCTATTTGAAAACTCAGACCCTTTGAAATTTATTTATTAACGGGTCGCTGCGCTATAATGATTTCGACTCATCGGCATCTTCTATAGCAAAGTTTCTTAGGCCCTCTCACTTGTTCCTTGCTCTGTTAAAATCAACATAACATAATATATTAACGACTCAGAGACCATTGGGCTAAAAGTTAATACTGAAAGAGAAATAGAATCTCTGTATCTAAATGAAGTAAAGAACATTAGTTCATTTTAATCGTCTCATGAGTGTTAGCAGTAGAAAATGAAGACTGCCATTTTGCTGGTAACAAAAATTTTACACAATTTTTGAAGCGAAAATCTCTGCAACACATAGGACAAACTACTGTAAAGTGTCGTAAATCTTAAAGTTATTTTCCATTTTTTTAGAAAACCGGCCCTTGACAACCCTTAAATCAAGGGTAAGCATGAGTTTGGGAAAACGGTAGCTCATCTAGTCTCTTAGCCTTAGATAAAACGTGTATATTTTAACGAGGTCTTTTGTGTCAAAGATTTTTAATACTAATCATGTCTGATGTATTTCTCGCTAACTTTTTCAAGAAAATCTAAACTTACCGCTATTAGATGGCATCCCAAAAAATGCCCTGACCCTATCGAGAGTGCGAGACATTAGGTTGTTCACTGTCGTTACATCAGAAAGCGAGTGCATGGAATCAACGGTTGAATCGACCAGGACCTGTAATGAAAGCTTGAGCAACGAACCACTAGAACAGTCTGGAAATATAGCAAATCCTGACGGTAGCAAAGGAACTCCGGTTGTGTCTCCACACTCTAACACCCTGGTAGTAGCATGGAGATCAATGGGTGAATATACGATGAAGAACCCTGTTGGGTAAGCAAAACTCTCTTGCAGGATCAGCATACTGTTCGGGTTCTGTGACATACCCTATATTAGTTGAGATGACAAAAAAAGTGGTTAGTTTATGGGGAGAACTATATATTTAGTACATATTCTTGGACTATTTTTTAAAGAAAATCCTAGGTTAAAATAACTTTTTGTTCATGGTATGGATGCGTAATAATGCTAAATCATACCGACTATATGTCCTGTTTGTTTTTATCATTTGATTCTCAATAATTCCACATTGATATGTACATATTTTTTAAAAATATTGTTTCTTAATAAAGTTAGAAATTATGTTACCGCTAAACATGATAGTGTTAGTATGCAAGTGCAGATTATCCGACTTACGTTCACGCGGCTCAACTTAATGGCATTTCCTTCTAGCTCTCCAGTAGTGATGTTTGCCATTTGATACATATTTGCACCATTGATAACGATGTCCCACTGTATTTTTCCAAACCGGTATACATTCAAAAAGGTTAATCACACTATGAACGATTATCTAGATAATAATAAATAAATAGGGGTATTCTCATTTAAAAAATATTGAATTATTCATTGAAAGAAACCCGTAGATAGGGAAACATAAGCACAATACCCTAAGATGTCAATTAAAATTTAAAAACTACTACTTTCTCAATACTTGCATAGATAATAATTCAGCTCTGTTTGATTAAGGTACTTCGTCATGGGACTGACACAACATATATGAGGTCCACAACCCCGTGTTTGTTTGGTTAGTGAAGGACGTGAGTCGTGACTATAAATGTATGTCGAACATTAAATGATCGTTAAAGGTGTAATATTATTAGTCTCACGACTATTACCTTGACCATATATTCAGAATCTACTCAACATCTACCTGGATTGTTAGTTCGGGACTAATGCTCCCTCAATCAAAGGAGACCTTAGTGTACATACTTATAGGTAGTGAGAAAAGCTTAGTCTAACTCGTATAAGTACCAACGTGATTGTAAAACATAGGAGCCTAGCTTGTCATATAGTTGGTCTAAAAGAAGATGCAGAAATGACAAAAAAATACCTCAGCTCGGTTGTTCGCATCAAATAAATACTCAAATACTCTCCTTGGTGCAGTAGGAAGGAAGACAGAGGTTGCGACGCTGATGACGATGCCATTATGGCGTCCTTGTTCATTGACGCTGTTGTGGGTCATCACCTTTACTTCATCACGTCCAATATGGGAGACTGTTGTCCAATTGTTAGCACTAGAGGCTCCTACCTTGCTACAGAACCCTGTAACCATCCGCTCAGCCAGCTTCAATAAGCTTTTCCTTCCTTCTGTATTCAAAAATAGTCGTATATCAACCATATTTTCATTTTTATGCGTATGCTTGGGAAAGTTTCCATTAAGGGACAAACTTTACACTTAAATCCTGTTTGATATGCCTCACCATTATTTAATTGTTGATGTTTATGAGCATTAAAAGCAAAACCAGTTTATTAAACAATATCTCAACGGGAAATTAGTTTATGCCGATAAAAATGAAATCAATTCATTGAACATTATATCAATGTAAAATCAAGTTATCAAATTAATGAATATCACAAGGAACATAAAATGGGAAACGAGATTTTCCTTGAGGCAAAATGAAAATCAAGTCTTTCTTTAGTCACTTGATGGTAATTTTCTATAATTCGATTTGTATCAAGTCATTACTATAATTGTCTGGGATTTTAGATTTTTGACAACCTTAGCTTAGAGTTACCAGTTATCGTGATGCAAGATTTAAACAACTAAACTCATATGGAATTTACCGATATTGTTTGCTTCATTAACTTGAAGATTTGTGGCACCGCAACAAGAAAAGCGTTCAAATTGCCCATTAAGAATAGAAAGCCAATATTTCGCCCCAAATGCGACTCCTGAGGAAATTACCGATCTGAATATACCGTCGTTTCCCTTATCTTCCACTTCAGTATTCTCGATCCACGTAATCTAATCAAAACTAGGATGAATCAGACTCTAGTTCTAAACTTGTACCAAATGAATATAACATTTTGTTACAATTACTCAAGCTTGTTTTCTTTTACCTTGGAGTATCCATTAGGCAATTGCTGAATTACACATCCAGAGGCTCGTTTTCGGAATATCATTAAAGAATCATCTTCCATCCCTTCCAAAGAAACATCGACCACAAACCAAATTCCTTCACCTTGTTGCTTGCAATACCTTACCAAATTTGTCTCCCGAGTTTGGACAAGAGGTGATATCATCTGATACTCTGCATGTAACTTGAGAAAACAAAAAAGTAAGTCCTAGGAAGAAAAACAAGTCAGAAAAATCATTTGAATTTTATATAAGAACATCATGGACTTCTATCTTAATTACCAGCTGTAAGGCTCCATCGTAGGTTCCATTATGCCCTGTCGCCAACTGCTCAAGTGGTATAGTTTGCCACGATTGCACAAAAGAGGGTCGCCCATTGATTCTAATATTCATAAAGAAAAACTGGATATGATTAATGATCTTGAATAAAATTGTTTTAATACTAAAGGTCCTTTCTCATAGAATTCATTGACTACATTATAAAATATCGTAAATCAATCTAACTTTTACATGTTTTCCATTGTTTTACATTATCTTTCCTCTATTTCCTAAAAGCCCTTAAATGAGTTGCAAGTTTATCCTGTTTTCAGAGAACTCTCTTCAAATCTCGAACAGCTTAATTTTAAGCTCAAAAAAGCTTTACTGAAAAGCTTACCCTTTTTATACGAAAAAGCTTAACTTTCTATGCTGCTAGTTAATTTCCTGTAAAAATGATTTAGATAATATTTACCGTTTACTTATTTTACACAACCGAAAGTAGATACTTACAACATTCATGAGAACATTGATAATGTTAGTATGGCTTGTCTTAATGGTAGCAGAATCACGAGTGGCTTCCGATCTGAATCCTGGTCTCCTTGGCCAAGTTCTAAACAAAGATCGAGAATACTCTTCTTGATTGAGTAAGTAGGTAGTGTACCCGTCTATAGCCACGGGGATCCACAAAGGTTCGAGCGTTTGGGTCATTTAGACCAACTCATCCATTGCTGTATAGGCCATGTTAGCAACCACTTGTTTCTCTACGTCCAATGTGGGCCCTATAACTTGCCTTGGGCCCTATAACTTGCCTAGGATGATGGGCCGATACGCAGAGCTCTCTCCTGATAACTCCATTCTCATACATACTGGTTTGTGGGAGCCACGACATAGGGTTGCCGATGCGTCTTGCGGATGGATTGGTCATCAGATCAATCTGAATTTTTTGTAACTTCAAAAAAAAAAATGGAAGATAAGAATATTATGTAAATAAAAATAAAATTAGTCAAGTACTATTGTCAGGGGGGAGCCAATGTATGCCCACTGAAGACTGTAGCCCCCGCTGGAATTTAAAAACTATTATTTTATATGTATTTATTAATCAAAGTCTAATGTAGCATAATAGTTTAATGTTAAAACCGGAATCTTTGATTTGATGTTTGGTTGTTGGTTCGAATCTGTACAAGAGAAATTATCATATTTTGGCTTTTTATAAAAATATTACATTGGTAGTATTATATGTTGTGATAAGAACCTTTTTTTTTGTGTTTCATTTTTACAAAAAAAAAAAGAATCTATAAACATTGTACAGTTTCTCAAAATCTTCGTAAATATTGAAATTTAAAACTATTAGTACATCTTTCTAGTTGTACTAAATATAAATAAACTACATGGTCTGAATTTATTAAAATGCAATTGATTTTTTATTATCATCATTCAATTTAACCAATAAGGGGAGAATATTAGACAATTGGTGTAACGACCCGGCCCCACAGACCGAACCGCTATACCCGTATCAACAATATTGTCCGTTTTGACACAACTTTCCAGGGGGGTCACCCATCCTGTTACTACTCCAAGCTAAGCACGCTTAACTATGGAGTTCCGTCGTCGCTATTGTGCCGCACGGTTTTAAAAGTCCTTGTTTATAGGAAATGGATCTTTAAGTTCATATACCACACGAGTACTCTCATATCTGGGCGATGTGGGACTGACGCACAACACCGCACCACAGAATTTCCTTCCTGAAAATCTGGGTCGTCACAATCACCCTCCCTTTAGGCACGACGTCCTCGTCGGGCACGTCGTTCTTCAAGGGTCCACACACACGTGCTAGTCCCCACATTTCCGGCCAGATAGAGGCTCTGATACCATCTGTAACGACCCGGCCCCACAGACCGAACCGCTACGCCCGTATCAATAATATTGTCCGCTTTGGCACAACTTCCCAGGGGGGTCACCCATCCTGGTACTACTCCAAGCTAAGCACGCTTAACTATGGAGTTCCGTACTCGCTATTGTGCCGCACGGTTTTAAAAGGCCTTCTTTATAGGAAATGGATCTTTAAGCTCATATATCACACGAGTACTCTCATATCTGGACGATGTGAGACTGACACACAACACCGCACCACAGAATTTCCTTCCTGAAAATTTGGGTCGTCACAATTGGGAACATCATTTGCAAAACGCTTTTCATATCTAAAAAACAAAAGATATATATCTATTATATTGTGCCTCCGCTCAACCGAAATTCTGACTCCGCCCCTGACTACTGTTGAAATGTATTAGTGGGTTTTACCCTGAATTGTTGATGTTTTCTCGATTAGTACCATCAATTCTTATTTTGATTATCAAGTACCTTGAATGCGTTTTTTTTTTAACTATTTTGTCCAATTATTTGACATGTGGCACCATAATAAAATTTATGGTACTAAATAAGAAAATAATTGAGAATTAAGTTTACCAAAATGAACGAAATAATTCAAAATAAAAAAGAACTTAAATTCAACATATTAATTAAATAAGAAAAATAAGAATTTAGGGTACTGATCGAGAAAACAACAAAAAATTAGAATACTAAAACCATAAAATTGCTATTGTATTCTTTTCATAAAAAAATTTACTATTGTTTTCAAACTATGAGTTTTGTATGGTTTTGATTAGTTAACATTGGTTTTACATTATGGCCACAAACTAAATCTTTTAAGTTAGATCAATTATCATGTTTCCCTTACGTAACATAAAGCAATTCGTGTAGACTAAAGGTATCAAAAGGAACTCAAATTCGACAATACTTTTCATATATACGCATAAAGAAGTAATCTTTATTGAAGGATTATTACCTGTTAGGTCCAAAGTACCATTCCGAAACGGAAATTTAGATTTAATTGGTACATACTTTTCGATGTTATCGGGAACTGTTTCATGAGCGGAAAAGGCCATAGTGCTAAACCACATTCATTTTCATAACAATTAGTCCTTTTTGAGATTCGTGATAAATTAATTTGTGGAAGTTGGCCTTCGATTATCCACTTATAAGCATACTCGATGTTAAAGGTACTTTCAAACTTTCATAATTAAATAGAATCAAGAGCTAAACATGAACTTTAATTTAAATTTCACTCACAGGGAATCATGTGAATTCATGAAAAAATAGTAGAATCTGATTATCATATCTGAAAATGTCTTAATATAATAGGAGTATATGTAAGGCTTTATGCAAGTTGTGTGCTTGATAAAAAGATCATCAAAAATCTAAATATGTTACCTAAAATATTACTTTGAGTTGTTGCTATAGTAATTTCTACTACACAAATAATTTAACCATTTCATCACAAAAAAATTCGTAATTTCATCTTATTCCGCAAGGTGCTATCCCCAACAACCACTTGTGGTTTTGGATTAATTTGAAGTCTTTTGCTACATAACACACATCAAAATGCATGTTAAACCAATGTTAAATCAGACATACTGAAATAATTAGAAGGTTAAAAGGCAACATACCTCAGATTTCAAACGGGCATTCTCCATTCGCAGATGATTCTCTTCCAAAGACAGATCAGCAGATGGACCACCACAAGCGCGACAAGGGGAGTTGCCGAGTGTGTCTCTAAGCCTCATATTTTCAGCACGAAGGGTATCATTCTCTTGCCGAGATTGTAAGTTCTCATGCTTCTCATTTTGCTTCTGAGGGGTGTAAAAAAATGGTTCAATAACGAAAAATTACTACTTCACAACATATATGATCTAAAATACACGCGAAACAATTTCTTTTCAAAGAGTACTATAAATCTATAAAAATACTCAAGAGAATAAATCAATGCCAAATTTCTCTCAATATAAACCAAAAAATATATTAAAATAATAAAAAATGTAACAAAAATTCACAATAGACTACACAAAATAAGTAAAATTACTATTAAAAAAACCAAAAAAAATGAAAAAACCCAAAATCGTACAATATATTTTTAACTAAAAGAAGATTTTTAACCAAAGCGTAAAATTCAATTTTTTCACATAAAATACTTTTTCAACTAAAAGAATATTTTTCACCAAAAGCGTCTTTAAGTTCATACCGCTTTTTTTTTAAAGTTCATATGCATTTTTCAAGTCCATTCTATTATTATCGACTTACGACCCTTTTTGTTTCCGACTTTCATGTATACTTTTTGTAGACTGTATACCATGTTTTCATAATCCGTGCCTTTTTTTCAGGCTTCATACCATTTTCTATACCTTATACATTTTTTTTCTTTGGATTTCATGTTTTTTTTTCATTCTTAATACAGCTTTTTCTAGACTCGTTCCCATTTTTTCAAACTTCATACCAAAATTTTTTCGCATGCTTTATAAGTTTTATCGGATAAAATAATATAATTTTAATACATAAAAGAGTCTGTTTGTTGCATTGTAATATATTTTTAACTTAAAAGTTATACTCATAACACTTGTAGGGATACAACCAAAAGAGTCAAGAAAGGTGTCTAATATTCTTTAAGTTATTGGTTGATGTAGAAATCTATATACTAGATTACCGTAGATGCATTTTAATAAAGGAAAAAGTTTTACAAGAGACTAGATAGAGTGAGAACCAAAGAGTGAGGTTGTATAACTTAACCTTCAGTTGAGTGCGCTTGTTTTGGAACCAAAACTTGATTTGCAAATGGTTCAATCCCAAGTCACTGCTTAGTGTTTTCCTGTCCTTGTCATCTGGTTGTGGACATGTTTTGAAAAAACTACACCAAATAAAAATAAATTAATACTTATGTATGCATTGGCATCTCTCTGTAATCATAATATTCAAACTAAGAAAAAATATTACTAAATGGAGATTAAGATTAAATAGAAGTTACATAAAATATCCACAGTTATAAAAGTGGAATATAAATACAGAAAGTAATTAGATATATGTATCAAGGTATATTTTTGTCATGTAAGACCTCTATATAAGAATCCTCTATATAATAATAACGTTTATAACTTCATAAAAACTCATATTTTCCACTCAAATCAGTTATAAATAAAAACAAACACTATATTTTATTCATAATTGTTTTAGGTCCCATTAATAAGAAATTCGCCTCCTTATAATCATAAATAACATTTGTTTGCAAAAGCATATATCTTATATTCTTATTACATTGAACATAGTACCATGTAAAATACAATGCAAATTTGTCTGTTATGTTTACTTAATTTTTTGTTTTTCTACCATGTGTTTAACTTACGTGTTGGTAATAACTTGTCGAGTTGACACATTCTTATTAAAAGACAAACTATTTTCAAACTTATCTAGCGTTCTTGAAGCTTCTTGATATGATTCATTTGTTTCTTTGTATAAACGATGTATGTGATTCTTAGATTATGTATATACATTTAAATTTTAAATATGTGTTTTTTATTTATAACCCCAACTTAAAAACAACCACTATATAATAATGTTTTTTCCTAGTATATACGGTATCTATGCACAAAGGTTTTGGTGTATAACAATGTAACGTTTATTGTTTTGAGTTGAAATTTTTAGGACTCTGAAATTTAATTGTATGTTCGTATAGAAAAGTTTTACTTTAATATAACTATTTGAAATTAAAATATATCAAATTCGTATAGCCATATCACATGTAATATCAAATTTACATAGACAAAGACAAGCTACCAAATCCAAATATGGATTGTTATATTTACGTATCATCCATGATAAATTATGAAACATATGCAAGACTACTATTGTAAGCTAAAAAACAAAGAAAACATGGATCGTAAACAATGATCTCGATTAAACGATAATGACATGAATGATTCTTAAGAGGAAACAATATTAGGAGTGGTTATTGTATATAATTCGGAAACTAACCCCGCCCCCCGCCCCACCTACCCACCCACACACTCACGCACAAAAAGTTCGAGATGGACTTACTTTTCGAGTGCTTGAGTTTGGTAGGCACTATGGCGGTGGTGTTTCTTCTTCCCAGTACCACGACTGGTGCTTCCGCCTACATTCTCAACCGGTTCTTCTCCAGACACAACATCGTTGCTATCTCCATCTCTGACCCTTGTACCATCGGTTTCCACAACGCCCAGGCTCATTGTAGGGGTCATAAACTGATTGTCAGCCACATTAGGCGAACCCTGTAGTAAAATAAAAATAAATTACTGGATCATGTATGATGGAAGGAATTTAGAAATACTGAAGCTACCGATGTTAAATAGTTGAACGGTAGGCACACAATGCATGAATCAAGTCCAGTCAAGTTGGGAAATTAACAATATATTAAACGGTAAAGCATCACTGAAGAGTTTTCTAGATTTACTAAAGGGTAAGAATTACTTAAAAACGTAAATAATTATATATGCTCAATAAATATTATATACATGAATATAATAAAGTCTAAAACATCAAAAAGAAATTATTATTTACGAAGTTTAGTCACGGACTCTGTTTAATATAACAAATTACCATCGATAGTGTACCTTATAATTTAATTTTTGACATATAATTGTAGTTGTATACATTTTGACTATAAAATAACGGTCTACTGAGTTACTCTTGCGTTTGTGCAAAATTTCTGAGACTGAACTTAAAAAAAAAATTGAACTAAATCTTAAGATTTTTAAGATTTAAAACATGTCTAGTAGAGATATTTGTGCATGATTATTTCAAAATCTATGTCATGTACTGCTTTTGTCCCAAAATAAATGTCTATTTTATTACAATATTCTTCACAAATATTCAAGAAAATAGGCATGAGATTTGGGACCGTATACCATCACAATTAGATTAATTTTTTAATAAATATAATGCTATAAGCATGTTTTACCTGATGCCTTTCGATTGTATGTGTCGATGGGGATTGGAAGCCGACTTCATTCCCATAAACCTGACCACACGGAAGCCTCAACCCAGAAGACATTATTAACACCTAAAATTTTATTATTACAATTAGTTAGGCAATCAATTACTAAAAAAATCTCTATCACATTTACAAAATAATTAATAAAGTCCTAATAAACTATTTTCTGCTAAAAATTTAAAAAAAATGGCAGAATAGGGACCTAAGCTATCAATGTGCTTTTTTTCTTGGGAACTTTTTCAATATTTATTTTTATATTAATTTTGGGTATATAGCGCTTATTTCAAAATAATAATAATTAATTTTAGATAAAAGGAAGAAAGCCTTTTTTTAAGAATAATTTGTCAAATTTCTGGCATGTATGTTAACAAAAAAGTTATTTTGCACAAATTATCAGAACATATAAAATTGTGAAAATTCTCAGTACGGTGAACAAATAAACTTATAAATGCTAATTAATATCAAGAACAAGCTAGATAAATATTAAAGGAGTAAATGTAAGCGCATATAAAGTTGCACAAAAAAACATATTTAAATGGAAGATAGAGTTTAATTAATAAACATTATTGATCGTTCTGTGTGAACAAAAACCTAAGCAACCATATTTTTTAGAGATTACTAAGAAACTTACTAGTGCGACAAATCGACTTTTAGAGGGGGGGGGGGGGGTGGTGTTCTAAAAGTATTAAAGAGATATTATGGGAATCGAATATTTGGACAAACGACCCTTTTTATAGGAAAAATAAAGAAGAGTAAGAAGGCTACAGTGTCTGTCGATCAAAGGATAAGAAGGGTTCACGGTCTCCAGCATATTAAGAAAATAATTAAATTGTTACCGAGTCATAATGCATAATAAGAAAAAAAAAATTGAAGTTCAACACGTTTCATAAATAAACTATACTTTTTAACAAAATAAGGTATATATCATCTTGACAGTTTGTGGTCACATACTGACCCCGAATTTCAAATAAATTAAATTTATTGTATTTATCACATTTTTTAGGGGTAATTCCAAAAAAAATCCAAATAAGGTTCAATATACCAAAAAAGTGCTATTTTGGTATATATCTGCCAAAAAAGTGCTATTTATTCCATTTAAGTTTTACTTTCTATTTTTGGTCTTTCTCTACCAACTCTTTATATCTCTGCTCATCTGGAAACCATCACACTCCAATCCAACTCTCTCTCTCCCTAATCAAAGTTTGTCCCCATACTCTGACCCACAACTTTCCATAGGTTGGCAACGACGGTCCGTCAGAGCTCCGACGAGGTCACCGGAGCTACAACCATAGTCTAGCAGTTATTGTCGCATCCACAATATCTATGTACAACAAGCTCACTTGGCTATATATTCCACTTCAGCAGTTGATAAATAAACATATGATTGTTTCTTAAGAAGAAGGAGAAATAGTGGACTTTGTGACTGTTTCAGATGTGCAGAGGATTCAAGGATTTCCGAAGCTTGGGTTGCCGTCTTTGTGCTCTTAAATGGTTTGTAAACCATGGGTCAACTATTTGCAAAATATGCGGATGTGTCGCAGAAAACATTAAAAGCGAGGATTTTAAGAAACTCATCACTGCTTTAAAGGATTATGAAGTTTTGAGGGAAAGGACGGTAAATAGGGTACCTAACCCGTCCCCGGCGGTTACAAATTACGGTGTTGATCCTGATGCTGTTGCTGCTATAAGAAGGCAAAGACTTAGTGAAATTTCGTTGTGGTTTAATCCTTATAATCACAATAATACGGTCACAACAGGTTCTAGTGTGGGCCTTGAGCAACCTCCTAATATTGTAATTGAAGGTTTTGTTGCACCTGAAAATCCTGCAACGAAATGGGCCGTGGAGGGTACAGGGATATTAACACATGGTGCTCATACCACCTGAATTCGAAAGTACCGTTTTTTATTGATGTTTATGCATAAAATTTGTGAGAAGTGAGAATCCTGATGATATATATAGTGGAGATTTTGTTCCGGGATTTATACAAATTTATGTCAGAATCCTGATGTAGATTGCCGTTTATTATTGTATAAAGCATTTACATTATCTAAATCCTGCCATATATTAATATGAGTTTGGGTGTTTACTAGCAGTGAATTTGGTGATCTTAGTTTATTCATGGTGAATTTGATGACTTGTTTTTATTAGAATGAACTTTGTTTAATAATGAAAAATTGATGATTTGTGTTTAACAATAATGATTTTGATAATTTTGGTTATTAATAGTGAAATAAATGTTATTTTTGGCAGAAATTATAGATCAAGAAGGAAAGTCAATTCTTTGTGACCTTATGATTCACATATAGCGACGAAATTTTTCGTCGGAACAAATCTAGTAATGAACATTTTTTGTCGCCTAATTCGTCGGCAAAAATTAAACTTGCCCGACGAAACAGTTTTTGTCGCCCAATTCGTCGGCAAAAGTGAAGCTTGTCCGACGAATTTTTGTCGCCCAATTCGTCGGCAAAAATTAAACATGCCCGACGAAACAGTTTTTGTCGCCCTATTCGTCGGCAAAAGTAAAACTTGGCCGACGAATTCAATTTTCGTCGCGAGGTTCCCGCCCGACAGTACATACGCGACGGAGTCTTAGCGACGAAATTTTTGTCACCTAAATGTTTAGGCGACGAAATATCAGCTTTAGCGACGAAATTTTTTTGTCGGCCTAGAGTATTTTTCTTGTAGTGCTTGCTTCCCCAAGACATTAGTGATTGTTCAAGAAAATGACATGTACCACTAGTGCTCTTGCGGTCGATTGTACTAATAGCAAAGTTGGAATCAGAAGAACCTACAAATTCTAGGTTTGAATTTTGAGGGTAGAATAATCCTAGGTTGGTTGTTCCTAAGAGATATCTAAGAATCCATTTGTCGACAATAACATGAGATTCTTATGGATCATATTTGAATATCACAGAGACATACTCTAAACATTATATCAGATCTACTTTTTGTTGAACAAAGTAGGGATCCAATCATACCTCGATATGTCTTTTTATCGATATACTTCCCTTCCTTGTCCACATTGAGTGTCGTTCCATGACTCATTGGCATTTTTCCTATCTTAGATTTGCTCAGATTGTATTTCTTTATGAGGTTTGTGGTCTACTTGTCTTGATAGATGAAGTTTCATTCACTTATTTGTTTGATTTTTAGTCCTAAGAAGTAGTTAAGTTCTCCCATCATGCTCATCTCGAATTATGCCTCCACAATCTTAGCAAATTTTTTACACATGGAAGTGTTATTAGCACCAAATATAATATCATCGACATATATTTGTAGTAGCAATAAATTCTCTCCTTTCTTCTTTGAAAAATATGTGGTGTCTGATGTTCCCTTAGAAAGCCTTTCTAACAAGAAATTTACTTAACCTTTCATGCCATGCCTGAGATACTTGTTCAACATAAACTTACTCACCCGAGAAAACTGGTGCCTATAGAGTTATATATAACACAAAGGTAGCTTACTACCGATGTGGGATAATGTAGTTTACAATACACTACCCTTAGGATCATTACAATCCACCATGCTCTGCAACCTGCGACTATCCAGGCAGACTTCATGCTGATCTCTAGTCTCAGACGAACACTGCAATCCCGGCATCACCCCTTCTGTCCCTCGTGGACGGGCTTTGTACTAGCAGATTAGCCTCGGTCGAACACTGCAATTCTGGAGTCTCCCTTTTGGCAGGCTGCGTGTCACATGCATTGGATTGTGGTGTCGTCTTTGATACCAGTTATAACGGCCCAGTCCTCTGACCAAACCACTACCATTTGTTTCCTACCGCCAATATTGTCCACTTTGGCCAAATTTCTTCCTACCCTTAGGATCATTACAATCCTCTAAGCTTTAAAACCTGCGATAATGTAGGTAGGCTTCATCCTGATATCTAGTCCTGATCGAACACTGCAATCATGGCATCACCCATTCTGTTCCCCGTGGACATGCTTTGTACTAGAAAACTAGCCCCGGTCGAACACTGCAATCCCGACGTCTCTCTTTTGGCGCACTGCGTTAGATTGTAGTGTCGGCTCTAATAACAACCCTAGAAAATCAGTTAACTAAGCGAGGGTATCTATAGAGTTATATACAACACAAAGGTAGCATACACTACTGTTGTCGGATAATGTAGTTTACACTACACTACCCTTAAGATCATTACATTTTATCCAAAACTTTTTATTTTTTTGCAGAAAAACCCCACTCTGGTTGTTTTTTAAAACTTTTATGTAAATCCAATATATATATATATATATATATATATATATATATATATATATATAAGCAGTCCGATCGATTTCACCTGTCGTCATTGAGATCAAATCAACAATGAAATGATCTAGACATTTTCTTCGGTCTAAGATCTCTTTTACACAAAGGCAAGTCCCAAATATATATGTATAGATATAAACAATAAGCACAATATATATAAAGGGACAAGTAAGTAGAAGTGCTAGAAAGTAAATGACAAACTAGATTTATCCAGGTTCGCCTCAATCACTACAAATTGTCCCCAAATCCCAACATATCTTGAGATTTATTAATTTTCCTTCAAGGATAGCGTACTCATACAACTTCTCTTCCTTCAAGGACAGAGATACCATTTACAACAGTTTTCGTTAAAGGGAAAAGCGAACCTCTCTCTAAACACAAACCCTTTATCTAGGCTTATACAATAGTATTACAAAAATTGGAAATAATCTCGACTCTTTGAATGAACTATAAAGGTTATGAGACAATCAAGAGTTTAAAACCACTCAAGCTCTTTGGAAAATATGTATATAAACTATATGTAGAGTTTGGATCAATCGTTGAATGCTTAACGAATGGACTTTTATCTTTCAAAGGCTTGCAAATAAGCAAAAATAAAATATATAAGCTTGCGCTTGATCTTCAGTTTAATCGGTTGGGTTGTGTATATTTGGTCTAACGGTTAGCTGTTTTGAATCTTGAATATCTCGTGCCTTGATGACACTTATGGTTTATAATATTCATTATAAAACTCATCTCATCTCTGAGAATATCCTCCAATGTTCCTTTGCAAGTTTTGAAATTATTTTGAATCATTTCCAAGTCTTCCAAAATCGTTGCTGATCTTTCCATATATGCATAACCTAACCGGTTACATTACAATCTAATTGGTTGGATTGTTCTGTATATTGAATAATTTCTTAATTCAATTTGGTCATTTGAGTTTGTTCTTTTCTCTTACATTTCAAATGTATTTATCGTACTCTTTAATCTGAAAAACTGACTTTCACTTCAAAAGCATATTTTGAAAGCGTTTTCTTGTTGTTATCCATCTACTTTCATAATATAATAAAAAACATTTCTGACATCATCTTTCCTCCAAAAGATATTTATAGCAAGCAGCACTCCAACTAGAGTGGGAATAATTGGTGTGAACAAAAGGCGTAAGCGCAGTTCTCTAGTTTAACATGGGAAAAGGCGAGCGGTGGCATTAGGAATGGAATTCGTGTAAATGTTAGTAAGATGAATGAACTTTCATTAAGTTAAATTATATGCATTTTATTATTCATCAAAAGTTTTTTTAATTACGAATGGGTCCACAAACTTTTGTTAATTACAAAGAGTTTCAATAGTCTCCCCCTTTTTTCAGAATTACAAAACTTTTATAATTTAGTTTAATTACTTTCTCTACCTAAATATATCAATTCATTATAATCAAGTACATATAAAACTGCATAAAATATAGACAAGTACGCATAAAAAATATAACTTTATTAAGTTCGTTTAGAAATAATAGACAACGGTAATTATAGAATTTCCCAAAATGAAATACCATTAGTAAAGATAAATAACATCAAGACTCTTGTGCTAAATTTTTAATTCTTTCTCCCCTTTTGTTATTCTCAAAAAGGTGGGTTTTTCGAGTCTTGAATGTTTGGTGTTTCGTTATTGTAGGATGGAGTTCTTTCTTTTTGTTCTTGTTCAAGTTCATTAGAATTTTTTGTAAGCGACTTTATTTCATCACGACAATCAGCAATTACATCAACCAACCGGCTAGCTGGTCCAGTCAGGACTGCAGTGCTGCAGTCTTTGATTAATTCTTCTATTTTCCTTGCGCCCGTCTAATAAAAACAGTAAAAAGGAAATATAAAACTCAAATGTGGCATAAAATCATATAAAATCTACAACTTCTTAAAAATTTCCCTCAAGTAAGAGTTAAAACAAAGACTCAACTATTTTTTTGGTCTTGTTTTTTTTTTTTTTTTTGGGATTTTTATAAAAAAAAAGGAAAATAAATGGGGTTTTTAACTAAGTAAAAATACAAAAAAAAAAGTAGAAAAATTAGAATAATTTCACTCCATGAGAACGAACGAAAGTGTATCCCCTCTCCCCAACTAAAACTGAGTGTCATCCCTGTTGGAAGAAAGAAAACATCATCAGAGTTGGGAACTCAAAGAGACTCCATGTGGACTAAAATGCAAATATATATACAAAAGAATAAAGCATAATATATACAAATGGAAGTGATGGTGGAAAGATGGTGGTTTTAGCAAGGAACAGAATGACCATTGTTCTTTTGTGCTTTGTCACTTGTCGTGACTAACGCAAGCTCTTTTTCTTCTGGATCTGATAACTCCTACTTTGTGTTGTATCCATTTGTATCCAGTCCAAACTGGCATGTAGCATTAGACCGCGGTGGATCCAAGAAAAAGAATTTTCTAACCTTCTTTGATAGGTTGAAAACATTTACAACAAAGGATGGTTGTGCTTCTTGAGCGTTTCATTTAAAGACTTTTCGTGGAAACATTGAATGCCTCCAACAAACATTGGGATTTCGAAGGCGATGCATCGATTTGCACAATGTATCAAGACCTCTTGACTCCTATAGTCGATCATTGCTTGAGATGCTCTTAAGAATGATGCCCCTAGTATCACTTTGTTTAGTCTACTTTGAGAGTGTTCTAAGGGTATATCATAGACACTAAAGTCCAAGATGTGAACGAAGTCGTGATCCAACAACTCAACTCCTTGGCTATCCTGTGGGCCTTCCCTGATTTGTGGCTGTCTGCCATCATTATTCTTTTGTTGTAACGATGTAGCTTTTTTAGACCGAGTGCATAGAAAATCCTTTCGGGCATTATATTTGCAAATGCACCTGTGTTGATCAAGACTCTATCGATAGGACGGTCACCAATTACCATGGTCACCGTTGGAAAATTGATGCTATTAGCAACTTGATTGCATGGGTGCTTTAAAAATCTACCCATATAGCTCGGTAGATAGAGTGGAAGACCATGAGGGTCTACTCCCTTGGGCACATCTGTATATTTGTAGCCTTTATCACTATCCAAGATCTTCCCCGTCATTATACTCATGAGTTCCTCTTTTGTGACACTTCTCACATATGGGAATAGTTAATCTAATTCACTCACATTACCCACTTTTCATTTGGGCAAGCATGATAGTGCCTCTAAATCTAGATCACCAAAACATGTTTCGCTATATTCTTCGACGCCTTTCAGGGTTGGGCGACGAAGCACTCCCTGCGTGATCATTGTTTCCATTTCTTCTTTGACCTATTTGTCTACCTAACATTTTAGTTGTGTATCTTCGTCCTCAGTGAACAAGGCTCTCTTAAAAGGATTATCGTTTTTCACCATTCTCCTATCCTTTTTGATCCAAACCTTTGTGGGCTTCTTTAAGTTTACGTCTTTGGGCTTATTCCCATCCTCTTTTTGTGTTTCTACTTCCTTCTCCACATCTTTCTTATTTTTCCTCCAACGAGGTCTGCGGTCTCTTGTGCTTGACCCATATTTTGGTCTCAATTGTTTTGTGGTATTGGATGCCAATATTCCAGTGGAATGGGTTCCTCGAGGTAGAATAGGCCTTTTGCTTACAGTTGGTCTCATGGGTCCCTGTTAGATGGACTCAATTCCCACCCTTTGGCTTAATATGCTAGCTTGTCGAAGAAGTCGAATGAGCGTTGTACTAAATAGGTATTAAAATCTTCTCTAGTGTGTGACTCGATCATGTCTCTCATATGTGGCGTTAGTAAAAAGGAGAAAAATTGAAGAGCATGTCAGCCTCGTAACCATGGTAGGGACAAGCGGGTTAAGATCCTTAAATCTCTCCCCACATGTTTTAAAAGGTCCCTTGGGACTTCAGCCTTAAGTTTTGGATTTTTTGTTGTATTGCCATGGATCGGCTAGCTGGGAAGAATTTTTGCAAAAATGGTTACATCATTTCTTTCCAACCATGGATAAAGTATGGAGGTAGACTGTTAAACCAATCTTTGGCTTTGTCGGCAAGCAAGAAGTTAAATAGCTTAAGGTGAATGATATCCATTGACATGCCTCGTGCTACTTGTAGATCGCATATGGATTTAAATTCGGCGATGTGGTTGTAGGGGTTTTCAGATTCCATACCTCGGAAGGTAGGGATGCGTGAGAGCATCTGAGGTTGGACTATGAATCCTTGCTAATTAGTTGGTAAGACAATGTAGGTTGGTCTGTTCGGACGAACATGATTTAAAAAATGTTGGATACTTCGTTCTTCGTCTTGGTGAGGTGGTTGTGGATTTCCCTCATTAGGTGGATCTTCATTGTTTCTGGTATAAGGCGGAATCCCCTCTTTGTCCTCATTGATGTGATGAGACATGGTAGCTGATGAGTTAGTGTTGTGTAAATCCGACGGAGCTTCGATTAAAAGAGCTTGTAACTCAGGGTGTTCCCTAACTAAAGAACGGGCAAAATATCAAAGGGGATCTATTATGACTTAACAAAGAGTTAAGTCAGGATTTATGAAGTGTAATATGTTATGTATCCAATTACATTGGTATGACCAGTTAGGGTGACAGGTCATACAGTCCTAGCCGGTTAGATTGACCGGTCAGGTCTGAGACATAATAAAAGTTGGATCAGATTAGGTCTTTGCCAAAATGGAGATTTTGACTTATATTAAAGGCTTGAAAATATAGTAAATAAGCAAATGATATCTAAAATTATGGAATTGACTATATAGCAATGGTAGATCCCGGCAGCGGTGCCAAAATACTGGCTGCCACTCGAATGTGTTATTTTTACACGTGAGGGTCTCGCAGGAGCATGGAGGTAGCAGTAGTATTTCTTGGGTAAAACACCCAAGTTATTGTTCGAGTAATCGTGTGGTTTTCTAGATACTCGCCAATTCCTAAGCATGTCAAATTAATTTGCTAAATAAAATTAAAGAGGAGAGCGTTAGCGGTTGGGTTGTCAATCCAACGGGTCGATTCATCAAAGTTTGAACAATTAAACCTCAATTTATTAGAAGCATTTTTAAGTTCATATCTACCCAAATAAAAGTGCATGCGGCGTTAATCGATTAATAATTAATGGTGATGCGTTATTAATGGGTTTTAACTAGTAAACATGCAAGAGAAGCTGGACTAGTGCTAAATAAGATGCAAACAACTAGTAGACATGCAAATAGAGTAGTAGGGATACTAAAAACAACTTGAAAAATAATAATAAATAATGAACTTACAAAACAAAGTCGGTAAAATGGAGAATTCGTGCACAAACTCTCTATTTTTATGTTTTTTGTCTCTTCTCCCTCTAGGACGAATTGGGATGAAAAGCTGCTGAAAAATTGTGTTGAAAACGTGTATACAACTCTGGAAAAATATCTATTTATATGACCTACGAATTTAAACCAACTTGTTAAATCACCTTCGGCCTGACCGGTCAATTGAACCGGTCAAGTGGATTGATCAGGTCAGCTTCCAGAATGTTCTTTTGTGTTTACTTCTTTAGTATTCATTTGGATAACTTTGGGCTTCTCTTGTGGGTCCTTTATCTCCTAGTTTCTTCACTTTTGGTCCATCATTTGGTTTTCTTGCGTCTTTGCCTCATTTTTCTATTAATTCCATGAGTTTTTTCTGCAATAATATAAAAATGTGCAAATAAACCGCAAATAAAACACTAAATATGGCTTGAAGAAGCTGAAATAACAACAAAACAATGCTATATATTATCATTTTAACCTATGAAAATGACCATTTTGTGGTCTAATCACTTTCTAAGAAGATTTGGTTAATCTTAAATTTGGGTAAGAGATAGATAGGGTTCCTAGAGATGGATATTATTCGGATTTGTGCAAAGTGCGTTATCAAACCACCAAATGCTAGGGGCAAGGAACAATCTCATACGATTTGCTTTATTCAATTAAGAATAAGCTTAGGTCGATTGATTTGATAGAAGTGAGTGGAAGTGTAAATGTAGTAAGTCATTTTATGGGTTACTTCCAAGTACGTAGGTGTAGGAATGAGAAAGCATTTGACCATAATTTCATAAATAATACGGTTTTTAAAATTGAAGATATAACCATAATCAATTACGTAGGTGTAGGAAGGAGAAAGCATCTAAGCATCTAACCAAGTACATAGGTGTAGGAATGAGAAAGCATCTAACCATAATCATAATTTCCAAGAGCATTGTCCTTTTCTGCTTTTTCACTTGTCGTGACTAACACAAACTCTTCTTCTTCTGGATCTGATAACTCTTCCTATGTGTTGTATCCATTTTGTCCAATCCAAACTAGCATGTACCATTATACCGTGGTGGATCCAAGAAAAAGAATCTTCTAACCTTCTTTGATAGGTTGAAAACATTTGCAGCAAAGTACGACTGTGCTTCTCGAGCGCTTCCTTTGAAGACTTGTCGTGGAAACATTGAATTCCTCCAACAAACATTAGGATTTCAAAGGTGATGCATCTATTTGCACAATGTATTGTGACCTCTTGACTCCTATAGTCGATCATTGCTTGAGATGCTTTTAAGAATGGCGCCCCTAGTATCACTTTATTTAGTCTATTTTGAGACTGTACTATGGGTATATCATAGACAATGAAGTCCAATATGTGATCAAAATCATGAATCCAACAACTCAACTCCTTGGCTATCCCATGGGCCTTCCCTAATTGGTGACCTTCCGCCATTATTATTCTTTTGTTGTAAGGATGTAGCTTTTTTAGACAGAATTGAGTAAAAATTCCTTCCGAGCATTATATTTGCGAATGCACCTGTGTCGATCACCAATTACCATGGTCACCGTTGGAAAATCGATGCAACTAGCTACTTGATTGCATGGAAGCTTTAAAAATCTACCCATATATCTCGGTAGCTCGGCCGTTGGGATTTAGATAATTGAATACCCTTGGTAACCACAATTTTTGCACTATATCACCTCTTTTGATATGCAAATTAGGAATGGTCTTGATGTTAGCTACTGGCCACACAATGAATCTACTGTTTTTACCACTAAAAGTGCCTATATTTTTCTTAGAAATAACGGCCTTAATTGGCCCATGGCTAAATTTATTTGGAATAAAGTTTTACCTAACAAAATCTCAATTTTCTCTTGGAAACTTTGGACTAATTCTATTAAATTAAAAAAAATTGGTATTGCCTTAGCTTCTAAATGCAGTTGCTGTAGAGGAGCCCACAAAGAAGATGAAGTGGACCACTTATTTGGTAAGAGTAAGATTGTTACTGTTGTATGAGGTTTTTTTTGTAACGCATTTGGTGTTAAATACCTTCCTAATTTGTCTTGGAAAGATTGGACTTGTCACTGATGTAGGATATGGAATAACTCTTCTCAATTAGACTTAATTGCCTCAATTATTCTTTTTTCATTTTTTTGGAAATTTGGTTCATCAGAAACTATTATAAATATCAAAATGATGATATGAATCATACAAGTATTATTAGTAAGGTGATTGTGTAGATTAAAGAGGTTAATTATTTCATGAAACCTGTTGTTCCTCCCTCCTCCTTCACTGTATTTTTTACTACAAATTTGAATATCCCCATACTTAAATGTAAGACTAAATTACCTAAGGCCTTAGCTTGGGTTTTACCACCTTCTGGTAAATTGAAAATGAATTTTTATGGGTCCTCATTCGAGAATCCAGGTAGTGCAGGTGCAGGGGATGTTATTTGAGATTCTAATGGTGACTTAATTGTTGCTTATTCTATTTCCCTTGGCATTGAGACTAACAATTTTGCAGAACTTCAAGGATTATTAGGGAGACTCATTATTTGTTAACAATTAAATGTTACTGATTTATTTCGGATAGAATAGAATAGTTCAAGGTTGGTTGCTACTAAAAGATATCAAAGAATCCTTTTGATAGCAATAACATGGGATTCTTTAGGAGCAGATTGGAATCTAGCACTGAGACAGGCGTTAATCATAATATCATATCTACATGTTGTTAAATAAAGTAGGGATTTAATCATACCTCGATATGTCTTTTCATCTACAGGTTTACCTTTTTTATCTATGTTGAGTGTTGTTCTAGGACTCATTGGCGTTTTCGCTATCTTGGCGTCGTTCATATTGTACTTTTTTATGAGGTCTTTTGTGAACTTCTCTTGATAAATGAAGTTTCCTTCACTTGTTTGTTAATTTGCAATCACAAGAAGTAGGTTAGTTCATCCATCATTCTCATTTCTAATTCAACTAGCCTGATCTTATCAAATTCTTCGCAAATCGAAGGGTTAGTAGTACCAAATATAATGTCATCAACATATATTTGTATAATCAATAAATTCTCTTCTTTCTTCTTTTAAAAGAGTGCGGCGTCTAATGTTTCCATAGAAAAGCATTTATTAGTGAGAAACTTACTTAACCTTTCATACCATACTCGAGTTGTTTGTTTCAAGCCATAGAGGGTTTTTTTTTAGTATATACACATGGTTTAGAAAAACATAATTTATAAAACGAGCAGGCTATTCAACATAAACTTTCTCGCTACTTTGTCCATTTAGAAAATCACTTTATTTCAAAAAGTTCAAAACGGTTGTCGGATGCATAAGCGAAAAGCATGCATATTGATTCAAGACGTGTAACATGTGCAAATGTTTCATCAAATTCAATTCCTTGTTCTTGATTATATCATTTAGCAACTAATCTTGCTTTGTTACGAGTAACTATACCGTCCTTATCCATTTTGTTTATGTATACTCACTTCGTTCCCATAACAGATTGATGTTTTGGTCTAGGTACTAGTACACACATCATTACATTCGAATTGGTGCAATTCATCATGCAGAGCATTAGTCCAATCGACGTCGAATAATACTTTTTCAATAGTCTTAGATTCTACTTGAGAAAGAAATTGTAAAACGTGTTCTAACCTTATTAGCAGGACTGCCAATAATTAAATCATTTTTTTGGAAGTTAAGTAAATTTCATTAAACCAGAAACGAGAAAAACTTGGTTAGCACAAATTGCTAACTCAAGGAAAACCCTTGTAACGTCTCGGAAATTTTGTAATTTATTATTAATTTTAGTAATAAGATAGTGATATTTAGTTTTGTGAGTGATTACTTATTTGTGTGAAATATACATGTGTGATATGGAATTGGATGTATATAATAGTTGTGGGGTGATTTGTATCATGTAATAAGTAAGTGGACAAATTAGTAAATTAATTATACTAAAACCTAAATATATAGATAATACATATACATATTACATATATACATCTACATAGATATAGAGAGAGATAATAGAAGAGAGAGAGACCAGCGAAGTTGACATAGAGAGAGAGAGAGACGAATGTCGGAGAAGGGGTTTAGGTCGCCGGAAAGGGACTGGTGAGGTCTGATCGGCGAGTTTGGGCAGTGGTGCATGGGTTTTTATCGGGTTTCAGGCATCCGGGGTTTGATTCCGTTTCGGGTGCGTTCGGACTCCGTTTTTAAAGGTTAAATACATTATTTTGATCTACTCTTCGATTCCTATCTATTCATGTAAGCCGTTTCATCTGATTTTGACTTTTATAAAAACCCATTTTTGGGAATATTTACTATAATCCGAATTAGTTACTTTTATATTAATCCGCAACTCGTTTTAATTACATTTTTAGGGCTGTTGAGGGACTGTTTTGGCCTGTCCAGATCTGTTTCTAACCGTTAGGTGGGTTTCGGCTTGATTTTGGGGGTATTTGACAAACGAGCTCTCGTTTGCGTAGATAAGGGGGAGGAATATATGTTTCGCTTTAAAGGCGGTTTTGTGTGGTGTTTGTTGTATTCTAAAGTATGTAAAATGGTTAGTGTGTATTGCATCATGTTATTGTATTTTGTGTGTAACAGTTTTGCATCGTTATTTTTATGGTGATTATATTGTGTATGGCGATTTTACTATTTTTATTATAAAATGAATTATGGAAAAAAAAAGGTTATTTAAATGTGTTATTTAATTAAATCTTTAAAAAATGTGAAAGTGTGAAAGTGGTGAAAGTGTGGCAGTGGTGATATCGGGTATACTCTTGTGGTGATAGCGTGTATACTTTTGTTGTGATGTGTTTATCTAATTCCATCAAATATTATAAAGTGTGTTTTATGTTTTATTGTGGAGTTTACTGTTTTCGTGTTTGGTATTCGGAGTCTTTTATATTTATTTTAGGGATTGCAGTACCAAGTGTTAAGACGGAGCTGTGTCAGCTTACAGTGAGATCCCGGAAACTTACGCAAGGATTAGGTATATCGGTACCATATGGTTAGTCCCCTTAAAGCCGGTCCCATATCTTTTGGTCACATATTAGTGTCAGAATATGGGTGAGGGAACCATTGCAGTTTGGGTCCTAGAGCAGAGTGGCTCTAAAAGTGGGTACCTATGAGGCAATCCCGACTTTATGTTTCGTTGAGTCTTGTTTTATTTTATTATTAATTCAGTTGATCTTGATTATAGATGTTTGCTTCAGTCTCAGGTCTCTTTTGCACAAAGCCAAGCCACAGATATATACATATTTATATAAACAATAATCGCAGTATATAAAAGGACAAGTAAGTAAGTAGAAGTGCTAGAAATAAATTGAGAGAAAGTAAATGACACACCAGATTTATCAAGGTTCGCCTCAATCGAGACTACGTCATGTCCCCAAGTCACAGCGGATGTTGAGATTTATTAATTTTCCTTAAAGAGAAGCATACCCATACAACTTCTCTTCTTTTAAGGGAAGAGATATCATTTACAACACTTTTCCTTAAAGGGAAAAGAGACCCTCTTGCTAAACACGAAGCTTTTATCTAGGCACATACAACAGTATTACAAGAATTGAAATACTCTTGACTTGTTGATTGAACCAAAAACATTTTGAGACAATCAAGAGTCTACAACCAATCAAACTATCTGAAAAATATGTATATAAAGTGTATGGGGAGTTTGGATCAATTGTCAAAGGCTTAACGAATGGATTTTTGGCTTTCGAAAGATTGAAAATAAGCAAGAATGAAAGATATAACCTTGATTTTTTTACTCTGGAGTGGTGTACCGAAATGTGAATGGGAAGACATCTATTTATAGTGTTGGGGGTGTAGATATCTGTTTCTCTTCATAATTCAAAATTTCATTGATTCTAACCGGTTGGTTTTCGGTCTAATCGGTTGGATTATGTAGATTTGGTCTAACGGCTGGCTGTTTTGAATCTCGAATATCTCGCGCCTTGATGACACTTATGGCATTTAATCATCATCCTAAAACTCCTCTGTTCCCTGAAAATATCCTCCAACGTTCCTTTGAAACTTTTGAAATTATTTTGAATTTCAAAAATTGTTGTTAACCTTTCCATATATACAGAATCTAACCGGTTACTTTACAATCTAATTGATTGGATTGTTTTTTATATTGAATTATTCCTTAATTCAATTTGATCCTTTGAGTTTAGTCTTTTCCTTTACATTTCAAATGTGTTTATCGTCGGAAAAACACTTGGTGTAAATTTTTGTACGACTAATGAATTTCATTAAGTTAAATTACATGCATTTTGTCATTCATTTAAAATTTCGTTAATTACGAACTGGTTCACAAACTTTCATAATTATGAGAAGGTTCAACAAAAATTATCATAAATTTCAATTCCTTCCTCTTGAATATAGCTTTTAGCAACTAATATTGCTTTGTTATGAGTAACTATACCTCTTCATCCATTTTAATTTGGTGTACCCACTTCGTTCCAATAACAGATTGACGCTTTGGTCTAGGTACTGGTGCCCACGCATCAATATGTTTGAATTGGTGCAACTCATCATGTATAGCATCAGTCAAATCGTCATCTAATAATGCTTGTTCACAAGTCTTAGGCTCTAGTTGATAAAAAAAAATGCAGAAAAGCTAACAGAATTAGAAGTAAAGCATGTTCTAAACTTATCAGCGAACTACTTATGATTAGGCCTTGACGATGATGATTTTCAAATCTCCACTCTCTAGGTAAACCAATGATTGGCTTAAAAATTATTTTATAAAAACAGATCCTTTTTTCCAAGGAAGAGACTAGGGCCAATCATAGTAATAAATGCACTTAAAAAGGACAAATTTCACTCATAATAGATAAATGGTCTCCAAGATACAATAAAACAGTAAATTGATATAATAATACCTATTTACGTAGTATAAAGTTGGATTTAACATCATAAATAAGGCAGAAAATGACAGTTTCTAGGTCGCATCACACCCCCCAACTAGCTCGATACTATCCCTTGAGTGTCGCAAGCGGTAGCTAGGCGGAATTTAACTGAGTGTCTAAATACTAAAACAATAAAAATAAAATCCTAACTCAGTTTCATAGGAATCATGATTGCATTTAGCGTATGGAATAAGCCTTTAAACCTTTAAGGCATAAAAGGACGAGTTATAGTCTCGTGAGGGTTTACTAAAACGACACCCAAAAACAGATAAGTCTCCTCAATGCTAACATAACTCTCCCCAAATCTTATAAGATCACATGAAAACAAGAAAGTGCAAACACTTTATAATTAAATCAAAACATGGTAAGACCTTTAAAGATATGTAGTGTTTGTTGTTAAAAATGCCTCTCGGCCCAAAATAGCCTGGTATAACATTGCATATGTTGTTGGTCCATTCACCGTCAAGTGTGTATTTGTTACTCGTATTTCGATAGTCATTTTGAGAAAACATTTGCAAATCACCATTTTATTAAACTTGACTATTACTTGCTTTTTAACATAATATGCATACATGCATGCGACAATGCTTACAAGCTTCTGTTTTTTTATTCTGGCGAATCCATATGCACTTTGGCCTTTCAACTCTTAGTCTTCTTTTTTTTTTTTTTTTTCATATATATATTAGCCACTTGGATTTTAATTTGAGCATTTTGGCTGCTTTTATCCTCCAACAATTTAACTACCCTTCCTTCTTTATAGCTCTAGGCAACTTTTCTGCCTTTTTCTCATCGAAATTTTCCTTGTTTGCAATCAAGTACTTTGCCTAGAGATGATGTTCAATTGAAGAATTATTGCTACGGATTCTTATAAATATTTATATATATATGTCTAAAGAATATGTGGTTGTAACACAAAGTAGAATGATCCACTCCCCAAACAGAGTCGTAGGGCAAGCATAACTAAGGCAGACCTACTGTCGGTCCCCCCTACATGAAATTTCTAGGGGTACTTTGGAGGAATTATCAGACCTAACATCACTTTATAATTAAGGAAGTAATAATGTAGGTTTTCTAAAACGATCTTATTTGTAATTTTTAGGGACTGTCGCATGAAAATTGATAATTGCCAATACACTATTATAATATATTTAGCATGCAACTTATACAATATTAAACCTCCCTAAATTGGTGTGAACAAATAAATTAATAACAAATCAGACGTATCTAAAGATTTAAACCCATAAGATGGTATGCGTATTTTCCGTTTTTCAAATTCTCGCCACATGTTCATGTATAAGAGTAGGTTTCCTACTGTGTAAAGAAAGGGTGATTAACAAAGTGAAGGTATGGCTAAAAGGAATAAATATGTGTGTGGAGCCAAAGACAAAGTTAAGGAATTTTGATGATTTAAGCTTAACAACTCTGGGTATTGTCAGTAAGCCTTGTAAGGTTAAAAAAGTTGTCTTTGTGAACTGGCTAGCCCTGCCAAAAGGGATATTAAAGTTAAATACATATGGATCTTTTAAAAATATTTTAAAAAGGGGAGTAGGGGGCGTTGAGGAATGAAGATGCTAAATGTTTGTTTGCATATGCATTTGAGGCAAATGAGTTGTCATGTTTGTTGATGGAAGAAAAATCTATGTTAGTAGGACTGCAAATTTGCTATAACCTAGGACTGGGCAATATTATAGTCGAATATGATGCTTTGACGCTGATTCATGGGTTAAAATGCAATGTGTCTTCTCATATTACGCTTGCTGTAATATGGGATGAAATTGCTGATTTGAGAGAAATGCTTGTATATGAAGTTGTTCATATATACATAGAACAAAATTCTGTAGCTGATTGCTTAGACAAAATAGGATCAAATGGTGCAAATTTTATGATTTTGGAGGAAAATGAACTACATAAAAGTGTGCGAGCTCATATCTGTTTGGATAATATGCGTAACCCACATATTAGAAGGATCAACTAAGCATATTAAGAAATTTGTTTTTTGATATTAGTACCTATGATTTGTTTTTCTAAGTTTGGTTTGTTTTGCTGCAAATTTTTTTTTGTAATAGTTCGCCTTTGGCTTTTTGTATACTGGGTTTGGTCACACAGTGTTTTGATGGAATAAAAGTGTTTGTTTGATAAAAAAAAAAACTTATCTCCATTCTATTTTTGACAAATATGGCAAGGAGGTTCATGCCAATATAGAAATTATTATACCAATTGTTGAGTTCTATTAGGATCTTTTGGGGCCTCCACATCAAAACAATATCTCTAGTGAGTTATTAAATATTATGATTAATAAAGAAGACTATGAAGAAGAAATGGATAAATATTGGGATATCATAGGTTTTGATGTGCATAAAGTCGTTCTACAGCTCTTTTCGGGATCTGAGATATCTAAAGTAATAACTTCTACAACAATAGCCATGATGTAAAAAATCGAGAAAGTTAATAATTTGGAGATTTCAGACCTACAAGTTATGTTTCAAAAGTCCCGCTTTGTTCCGATTAATCCCTGCTTAGGCGCCATGCCTTGGTCTGGCGCCCTTATTAAACATAATGCTTTAATATGGTCAAACCCGGGTCAAATGGGTCAATCCGGTCGGAATATGGGATTTTTATTTTACTTTTTATGTATACATATATTCGTAGTCCAAGAAACATGTTTATAATCA
The DNA here is from genome assembly GCA_963682055.1 of Primula veris. Taxonomy (NCBI): domain Eukaryota; kingdom Viridiplantae; phylum Streptophyta; class Magnoliopsida; order Ericales; family Primulaceae; genus Primula; species Primula veris. The sequence goes on along the minus strand of OY821747.1, from coordinate 15,625,438 downwards.
ATCAAGATTTGTATTTAAAGTCTTTAAATACATCTTATATTTATTTTGGTGTATGCTCGGCTATACATGGAGTACTATTTACATGATTTTGTTGAGTTCTTGATACAATACTGATAAACTAATGATGTATAATGTTTAATTTAACTTCCCGATTGAACTTATAACATATATAGGAAATAAAAATCCAAAAATCACCCTAAAAATGTTAAAATATAGTTTTCCCGCCTAGACCCTGCTTAAACCCCGCTTATTCGCATAGTCCCACATGGCACAACTCCCGCTTTTAGTCCGCCTAGCGACTTTTGAAACCATGCCTACAAGTCTGAGTAATTTTTGTAGCAAAGTCATATCAAAAGTTATGGCAAGTAGACTTGCAATTAAATTAACCCTTGTTGATTTCTCAAAATCAGAATGGTTTTTTAAAATGAAGAGATATGACAGAGAATATTTTATTAGCACAAGACCTTTGCTTTGATCTTAACAAAAAAAGAGAAGGGGGAAATTTAATTTTGAAGCTCAATATGCAAAAAGCATATGACAAAGTCTCCGGGTTATTTTTGATACAAGTGTTAAGAAAAATTGCCTTCTCAGGGGTGTGTATTGACAAAGTTTGAAGAATAATTTCCATCAATTACTTCTCAGTTTTAGTTAACGGTACACAACATGGGTTTTCAAATATATTTGAGGCTTAAAGTAAGGTGACCCAATTTCCTCTAATATATTTATTATTGGTTCTGAAGTTTTATCAAGGTCACTTAATAATTGGCTTAATCACAGTAAATTTAAACCATATAAAATGCCTATGACCTGCCCCATCATTACCCACCTAGCTTTCGCTGACGATATTGCGATCTTCTCTTTTGCACATAAGAGCTAAGTGCTTATACTAAGAGAAATCTTGTTGAAGTGTGAAGAAATTTCAGGTCAAAAAGTAAATTTACCTAACAGTGCGTGTTACCTACTGCTCTAATAAAGTGAATATGGCAAGAAAAAAGGAACTGCTTAAATGTTGGGTATTGTTATGAAAGATCCACCATTCATATATCTTGGCTGTCCAATCTTATCTGGTCATAGAAAAGACCTTTTCTTTCAAGAGTTAATAAATAAAATAAAGAAGAAACTTTCAGGATGGAAAACTAATTGGCTTTCGATGGACGGATTATTAGTACTCATTAAGTGTGCTACACTCGATGTTAATTTATACTATAGCAGCTAGTTTCCCATCCAAGAAAGTTATACAACTCATTGATATCACTGGGTTAATTGGCAATCACTCTGGAAACCAATCGAAGAGGGGGGTCTTAGTATTAAGAAATTCTATCCTAACCCTAGCGGCTACCCGTTTCGGGATATGGGTGGTGTTTCAGTGCAGCTCTTGCCCTGGGATTCATAACATGCTACTTTGATCATGTCTCACTCTTCGGATCCATACTCCTTTTGATTTTCTTTTCTTCTTACACTTTTCTCCACTTTTTAACAGTGTGTTGCTCTTTTTTGAAAGTAACATAACTAATCATTCCCACCTCTCCGATTCCGTGACTTATGGGTTGGGGTTTCAAAATTAGATCGGGTAGATCATATTTTGGTCAATTGTGGCTCTTTACGGAGTTTCACAGGTTATTTCCAACCAAACATAACGATTCGCTACACCATTGACTGGATGATCAAAACTTCCGTTCAGACCAAAACCAAAGTGAAACTGATTATACCACGAAATGGTCATTTTCATGTGTAAAAATGATATATATATTAGCGTTGTTTCGTTGTCATTTTGGCTTGCTTAAACCATATTTTGTGTTTTTCAGGATTTTCCCGGTTTATTTGCACTATTTTGCATTTTTTTTTGCAGGAAAAGGCATGCAATTTGTCACGCCCCAGATTTTGGATAAACCCGAGTCGTGAATGTAACTTAAAATAAAAAATATTCAAATGACAAAACATGCGAAAGCATTCGACAACACACTAAATAAGAACCAAAAGGATCCTTGAGTACATGCCGATAATCATATTTGATTCACTATTGGTCTAAGGGTAATCAACAACGCTCAAATGTGACGGTACCAAAAAGAAAGCAATTTAAAAAAAAAATTATAGAAATTTCGGCATGATCTTTGCGTATCTATTTGTTTCCACAAAAATCAACCTGTTCAGATAACACAATATAGATAATTAAAAGTCGCCAACACGATCTTTCTAAAATCAATCCAATAATAAAAAATGTCACATCCAACCCAGCTAACCGTCAAGGTCCAAAAACACATGATCAAAAATAAATAATGTACGAATAAAGCATTTTTGCAAATAATGAACAAACTCGTGATAAGCGCTTATTTGGCCAACATGGCTCAACTAAATAAATAATCCCAACATGAATAAAAAGTCTAACATGCGCGCAATCAAGTGTAACCCGATAACTGAGCCACTAGAAATCACTCTAAACTTCGTCACGGCTTAAGTCGGTACCTGTACGTCGATAAAAAAAAACATACATGAAAAAAGAACGGAGGTAAGAAAACAATCTCGCCTTAAAAGCGGCGTGTGCTACTAAGCACGCACACATAATCCTAACATGACAAATATATTATCATGATAAATAATGACAAGACAATCTTAAGGAAAATGTAACCATCTCAGTAACTCACACATTCACACAAAAAAATGAACGAATAAACAAGGTTTAAATAAATACGATAATCAAAATAAAATTCAACGAAAACAAAGTCGGGATTGATCATATACATACCCACCTTTAGAGCCACTGCTCAAGGACCCATAATACAATGGTACCCCCCCCCCCCCCCCACCCACACTCTGACTCTACCATATGTGACTAAAGATATGGGGCCGGTTTTAAGGGCACTATCCCTATGGTACCGATATACCTAATATTTGTGTAAGTTTTCGGGCTCTCACCGTAAACCTCCGGGGCTCATCCTTAAATACACAATGGTACAAATGTACCCATCTTTAGAGCCACTGTTCAGGAACCCATAATATAATGGTACCCCACACACATTGGTACTACAATCCCAAAAATATCTATATATATATACATATATAAAGACTCTGAAAGGGCAAAAACAGTAAATTCCACACACTGAAAATAGTACACAACACTTTGTAATGTTACAGTTAATTAGTTATCGAATGTCACTTGAAACAGATCACTTTAATCACAGTACCACCACATATTTATACACATTGTCACCACCTTCACATTTCTCAAAGGTTTAATTTATATCACATTTTCACAAATTATGTTCTAAGTATAGTAAATATAAAATCACTGGTCACTATAATGCAAATGCGTCACCATATTTGTTATAACAACATATATCAATATCTGGACCTAAATTAATATGCAACAAACAACACACAATTTCGGCTTTTAAAGCAAAATCATATTCCTCCCCCTTACCTAAACAAACAAGAGTTCGTTTGTCAAAATGTCCCAAACTTGAGCCGAATATCCACCAAACAATATAACAAAATTTGGACAGCTTGCTACTTGCGCTCAAATAGCCCCTAAACGATATTAAAACGAGCTACGAATTAATAAAGCTTATATAAATTCGGATTATTAATAAAATCCTAAAACTGGGTTTTTATAAAAGTGAAAATCAGAGGAGCAGGCTTACACAGGTAGATAGATATCGAATAGTAGATTAAGAAAATGTATTTGATTTCAAAAATTTGACTCCGAATGAACCCCCAAAACACCCGAGACGTCGATGCTCAAAGAAACCATAAACTCCTCCGACCACATGTGATCGTCCGACAGATCAGACCTGATCGCTGGCCTGGTCAACGGACTTGTCAATGTAGGTCAACCCTCTCTCCCCCTCCGCTAACAATCTCTCTCTCTCTCTCGAGGGTATATAAATATATATGTATGTGTATATGTGCGGCTTATATGTATTTATTATAATATGTATAAGTTGTATATATATATTTAGGTTTTAATTTAATTACTTTACTAACTAGTCCACTTATTTATTAAATAATACAAATCACACCCACAATTATTATAAGCACAATATTAAATATCACATACATACCCCCATATACGTACATTTCACACAAATACGTAATCACACATAAAACAAAATATCACTATCTTATTAATAAAATGAATAATAAACTACAAAATTTCCGAGACGTTACACAATTAGAACAAAAAAAAGGCAAAAATGCGTAAGAAGACCCCAGAAAGGACCAAAATAGAAGAAACCAAAAGATAAATGGTCTCAAATCAGCCCCAATGAAGTCAAGAAACGGACCAAAGTGAAAACCAAATAAGTCAAAACAAAAAACATTCGGGAAGCCAAACTGACCGATCAATCTGACCGGTTAGGCTCTGACCGGTCAGCCTGGCCGGTCAAATCAGTTCAGATTTTAAGATTTTAAAAGTTTGTTAATTTTTGGGATATATACCTTTCTTTTATTCCGAAAAAGAAATACACTTACCACTTTTTCATCAGTTTACAGCCCACAATTTGTTTGGAGAGAGAAGAGAGAAAAAAACACCAAAATTGAGAGTTTGTGCAAGGGTTCTCTATTTACCGACTTTGTTTTCTAAGATCAATTAGTTTTCTTTCGATATCAGTTGTTTTTACTATCTCTATTGCTTTATTCTACATGTTTACTTGTTGTTTACATGTTTTATTGCATTAATATCACTTTCTCTTGCATGTTAATCAACTAAAATGCTATATTAACGTATTAAAAGTTTGTTAATAGACAGAGATCTTTCATGCACTTATTTGGGGTGAAATAAACTGAACATAACCTTAAACAATATGAGTTTTAAGTGTTTCAAAATTTGAGGAACGAGACATTGGATTGACAACCCAACTGCTAATTCTCTCCTCGTTACTTTTTAATTAAACAATTGAATAGTAAAACCCCATAAAAGACAATTAGGCAAACAATCAAAAGGTTTACTCGGACGATAACTTGGGTGTATTACCCATTAAATACTACCGCTACCCTCGTGCTCATACGAGGCCTTTTTGTGCGTAAAAATACACAAATTAACGGGAAGTCAGAAACCAAGGTTTTGATTCCAAAAAAGGTGACGTTGATGTGACCGACTATCACAAAATTGTCAAATAAAGTCTTCTTGGTTACTACGAAGTTTAGATCATCACCAACAAGAAGATCCCAATTGCTGCCACAAAATATGGAAAATTTACAAGTTTCTGAAATGTGTAGAAGAAGAAATTAAAGTATGATTTTTTTATATTATTTATTAACACTAAAAGTTTTTAATTCAATGATATTCTTAGCTGTTTTGATTTTGTTATTTTTAGCCTAGTTTACAAAATCTGTAAATTTCGAGAAAATCTTATTTTTAATGAATTCAAAAAAATCTGAAATCCTGACTCTGACCGGTCAAACAGCCTAACTGGTCAACCTAATCGAACATGTCCACGGCAGACTATTTTTCCTAATTTTCAGGTTTCTAGTTTCGTTAATTTGGAATTCAACAACCCAAATCTTTATGACCTACATGCTGAACGTCAACGTGTAAAAAACTATTTCCGATTAAGTAAGATAAGTTTCGATTGCAACCCACTTTTCGTAGAGAGAACATCAAAACTTTCTACACATCTGCACCTCAGCAACTCAAAAATGTCATCGACGAAATATGGGCCGTCACTTTTCGTGATTCCTCCTCTGAGGAGATCTTTGCCCTCATTGACGACATGTCCACAACCGAAAGGGTGTGGGGTGTCCAAATTTAGGAGCAAGTCGACTCCTTATCCTTAGCCGAGAGCACTATTGAGGACATTTCAGCTACTCCAGTGGAGACTTTGGAGTACAAAGAGGTCATCCTTGATCTTTGTCGTATCCTGGACGTTCTTCCCTTTTCATTCCTTGATAGTGGGCAAAATGTTTGCCACATGGTGATGACCTTGCACCGCACCACTTCTAGCAATGTCTCAAGTGATGATTCTCCCCGAGAATCATCAAACTCAACCACAGGGCATGAATTCTCATTCATAGCCAAATGACTTAAGAATATCTTTCCTAAGTCCAACCTAGATGAAGAGGCGGTGGATGACAAATATGATGAACACGCTATAGTGTATTCTTATTTGGACTCCATCATTGATGCTATCGATGAATTCTCTCCTCTTGTCCAAGAGTCTAACCCTAGAAAACCTATATTGGACTTCATCATCCAATACAGGGAAGGTCATGTAGGATTTGCGACTCATCACAGTATTCTTGATTCCGGGGGTGATGCTAATTTGATGCTTAGCTCTGAGTATAGTTAGAATTACGGACCGTTGGAAGTTTCTTCCGCGAAGTTGAACTTTGATGATGAATCGCACAAAGAGGCTAGGGGGATAGTTAGGAATATGGTAGTAAGTGTGGCTAATTTCCGCTATTTAGTTGACTTCATGGTCATGGATATGAATAGGAAGAATGAGTAGCACCAATCATTCTAGGACGCCCTTTCCTTAGGACTACGAAAGTGTCGTTTGATTACGATACCATGACCGTTACTCTTAAGTACAAAGGGAGAGATGAATATAATCGTCTTAGTCCTTATATAAGTTCTAATTATCTCTTGGAGGGTTCCGATCATTATCATGGGAATGGGTGCGTTTTGAAAGGTTTAGAGAAAGATGAGCAAGAATGGGGGAGCATACCTTACTTACCACCCGATACAGCTGAAGAGAGAGAAGCAAGAGAGAGAATGTGGGAGAGACGTAGCAAGGAAATCTTAGATGAGTTATCTTCCACTCCCAAGAATATGGTGGTCGTTCGCAGTAGCAACGTACCACTCCTACCTCATGATGTGATCAGATGTGATCAGATGCTTATATGAGGCATCTAGGTCTGCAAGCTGGACAGACTATCTGACCGCCACCGGTTCACATAAAATTGATACGAGGGTCGTGGTGAGATTTTTTAATTTTCCGTAATAAACATCAATACTATCATGACCTTTTTTGATAGTAGCCAATTTGTACTTGGACTGTGTGGATCGAGCTTGAGAGGTAGAGCTAAAAAGCTGCTCTAGAATATCCCAGACCTCACAGGATGTAAAATCTCCTACTACATGAGGTAGTAAATCGTCAGAGAGAAAAGATTATGGCACTTCAGATCAACTAATCCTGCTGAATCCAGGCGGAATTTTCTGGATTCGTGATGCTCATGCCATCAGCGGCGATGAGCGTTGGAGATAGGAAAACTGTAGTTCCATCAACCAAGCTATATAAATTCTGCCCTTTTAAGTAGGGGAGTAATTGCGTTTTCTAGAGTAGATTATTTTTACGGTTTAATTTTAGGGTAACATTATGGTGAAGCTTTATAACAGCGGGTACGGTGGTGACAGAAGCAAGAGAGCTATATGTACGTGTTTCAATGGCTGGGGTGTTGGTATTTTGTGGTTCAGTGACGGCCATGGGAGAGGGTGGGATTGTATTTAGAGCAGAAAAAAAAATATTTGAAGGGCAAAAAGACGTTAGTCTGTAGCTTTCCATTCCATGTTAAACTAAATTCTCTCTCACAAATTGTGAGGAGTATATGGCATCTATTTATAATCTCATAATAGTATCTAACAAAATCAAATCATTTACAAAAGATATTATGACTAAATATTTCATGAGGCCTAGTCAAAACCGGGTCCCCATGTTTAGCACAGATCTGACTTTGCCTTGGGGCCAAAGACAAATCACTGTTAACACTCATTGATCATTTTTATCGCATTATTTGGTAAACACAGTATTACCATTTTCATTAAACATTGAGCCAAAGCCTCGATTGATATTTTTGAGTTGTACGTTGGTTTCTTAGATCATTTCCATCATATCTGTCACTTAAAAATAATAAAAAAATAAAGATGAGATGAAAAACAAAGGGAATTAACTGTACACCATCTCCAAAAAAAAAATATGAAAAGGAAAAAAAAAAAATTTGAAGTGGCTGCATAGGCCATCAGTACTTGTTTATTAGGTTAAGTCTTTTGCTATTACACTTAATACTTTCTTTTTATTCGAGATGTATACACCGAGCAGTTTTATAAGCCCGAGTTCATTTTGTTACACGTAATAGATACTCACAAAGGGAGATATGAGATAAGAGCACTTAGGCACTTCCACATTTCTAGGAAGTTGCATAACTACATTTGGATACTTCCATCTTTTAGGAAGTTTAATTTTGCTATTTGAAGACGACACTGAAACAGAGCATATCAGTTCGAGGTATTTCGACATCGACACGAGCCACTACTTGGCTGATTTTTCACTGACATAGAAGACTTGACCATTAGCAGTCTAACAAACGTCTAGTTAGATTCAATAAGCCATATCAACCCATGGAGGACATCAAGAAGCTGAAGGAGAGTTTTTGAGTAAATGAGTGGTGTGGCAGATGTGTACATAAGAAAAAACCTGGAGTAGTCTATTTGATTGCTAGTTAGTAGTCAATTCGGTTAACCATAAGGGCGTGTTTTAGTTGATTTTTATACTTGTTTTTCCCGCCTCTATTTCTTTCAGTGATTGTACTCTTTGTCTCGTATGCCTTGTTTGTTCAATGTTTTGCTCATACAGGGAGAACCTAGGAATCTAAAAACTAATATGTTTGTGGGTGTCGTAATAGTAAAACCTCACAAGACAAAACTTGTCATTTTACATTTAAAAGTTTAACGAGTTGTTGCATACGTTAAATACAATCATGTTTTCTACTATAGTGGTTTATCCTTACTTTTATTGTACTTAGTTTAGACTAGTCAGTGCACAATTTGAAAGAGCTTGAAACAAAACAAAACAGTATAAACTTATCTTTGCATGTTATCGCTTCCAACGCTCGAGACAAACATTGAGATAGTTGGGGGTATGATTAACCCACGATATGGTAATTTTTGTGTAAAAATGATATATATTAGCATTGTTTCGTTATCATTTTGGCTTGCTTAAGCCATATTTTGTATTTTTCGGTATTTTCCAAGTTTATTTGCACTATTTTGCGTTTTTTGCAGGAAAAAGCATGGAATTAGAATAAAAACGAGACAAAGACGCAAGAAGACCCAAGAAATGACCAAAACAGAAGAAAACAGAAGATAAAAGATCTCAAATCAGCCCCAAAGTAGTCAAGAAAAGGACCAAAGTTAAGACCAAATAAGTCAAAGCAAAGAATATTCTGGAAGCCAAACTGACCAATCACCGGTTAGGCTCTGAGCGGTTAGCCTGACCGGTCAAGTCAGTTTAGATTTGAAAATTTTGAAGGATAAGTTTGTTATGTTTTGGGATTTATACCCCTCTTTTATTACCGTTAAGAAAAAAAAAAAAAAAAAAAACTCGGCTGCCTCATCAGGGATTGTTTTGTAATAATTTTGAAACTAGATGGACCATTGCTATTATCATTAATGGTCAGATATCTTTTAATACATTAAAACTACAGGGACTGCCATGTAATTAATAGCGGAACCAATCCCTGTATTATTATAGCGAACCAAATATAGAGAAGAGAGAGACAGCGAAGCAAATAGGAGAGAGGCGGAGGCGACATCTGACACAACGGCAGCCGCAACCAACCACGAATTATCGGGTGGCCTGCCCATCGCACGGAGCTTCGCCCACCGCTGCCAACCACCGGTATACATGCTCTAAGGATGGAGAGCCACTAACACTCAAAAATCAATGGATTAGTAGGCTTTCCCGGCTTTCAATAAAAAAATATTGATTCTTAAACTACTATCGTTGTGATTATTTAGGCTATAACTACCCTAAATAAAGAAACAATTGGAAATGAAATACAAAGAAATCACATGTATATTATAGCCATTCAAGCACATCTTTTATGCTGTACTAGCCTAACTTTTCACATCATAAAAAGTTTAATCACTGAAAAAAGGATCTTACTAAAGAAAGAGCGGTTCGCAATAATTTTATGAGCATTTTCAAACTCCAAATAAAAGGAACAACGATGTCAACAAATTGAACAATGTGGACTATGGAGTTCCAGACATCTTCCAAATAATTCAAATTTGGAGCATAAAAAAGGTAAAATAGATCTTAAAACTTTGGAAATGTATGTAGTTCTGTATGCAAAAAAAAAAAAAAAAGTCTATTCGAAAACTCAGACCCTTTGAAATTTATTTATTAACGGGTCGCTGCGCTATAATGATTTCGACTCATCGGCATCTTCTATAGCAAAGTTTCTTAGGCCCTCTCACTTGTTCCTTGCTCTGTTAAAATCAACATAACATAATACATTAACGACTCAAAGACCATTGGGCAAAAAGTTAATACTGAGAGAAATAGAATCTCTGTATCTAAATGAAGTAAAGAACATTAGTTCATTTTAATCGTCTCATGAGTGTTAGCAGTAGAAAATGATGACTGCCATTTTGCTGGTAACAAAAATTTTACACAATTTTTGTAGCGAAAATCTCTGCAACACACAGGACAAACTACTATAAAGTGTCGTAAATCTTAAAGTTATTTTCCATTTTTTTAGAAAACCGGCCCTTGACAACCCTTAAATCAAGGGTAAGCATGAGTTTGGGAAAACGGTAGCTCATCTAGTCTCTTAGCCTTAGATAAAACGTGTATATTTTAACGAGGTCTTTTGTGTCAAAGATTTTTAATACTAATCATGTCTGATGTATTTCTCGCTAACTTTTTCAAGAAAATCTAAACTTACCACTACTAGATGGCATCCCAAAAATGCCCTGACCCTATCGAGAGTGCGAGACTTTAGGTTGTTCACTGTCGTTACATCAGAAAGCGAGTGCATGGAATCAACGGTTGAGTCGACCAGGACCTGTAATGAAAGCGTGAGCAACGACCCACTAGAACAGTCTGGAAATATAGCAAATCCTGACGGTAGCAAAGGAACTCCGGTTGTGTCTCCACCCTCTAACACCCTGGTAGTAGCATGGAGATCAATGGGTGAATATACAATGAAGAACCCTGTTGGGTAAGCAAAACTCTCTTGCAGGATCAGCATACTGTTGGGGTTCTGTGACATACCCTATATTAGTTGATATGACAAAAAAAGTGGTTAGTTTATGGGGAGAACTATATATTTAGTACATATTCTTGGACTATTTTTTAAAGAAAATCCTAGGTTAAAATAACTTTTTGTTCATGGTATGGATGCGCAATAATGCTAAATCATACCGACTATTTTTCCTGTTTGTTTTTATCATTTGATTCTCAATAATTCCACATTGATATGTACATATTTTTAAAAAATATTAATTCTTAATAAAGTTAGAAATTATGTTACCGCTAAACATGATAGTGTTAGTATGCAAGTGAAGATTATCCGACTTACGTTCACGCGGCTCAACTTAATGGCGTTTCCTTCTAGCTCTCCAGTAGCGATGTTTGCCATTTGATACATATTTGCACCATTGATAACGATGTCCCACTGTATTTTTCCAAACCGGTATACATTCAAAAAGGTTAATCACACTATGCACGATTATCTAGATAATAATAAATAAATAGGGGTATTCTCATTTAAAAAATATCGAATTATTCATTGAAAGAAACCCGTAGATAGGGAAACATAAGCACAATACCCTAAGATGTCAATTAAAATTTAAAAACTACTACTTTCTCAATACTTGCATAGATAATAATTCAGCTCTGTGTTTGATTAAGGTACTTCGTCATGGGACTGACACAACATATATGGGGTCCACAACCCCGTGTTTGTTTGGTTAGTGAAGGACGTGAGTCGTAACTATAAATGTATGCCGAACATTAAATGATCGTTAAAGGTGTAATATTATTAGTCTCGCGACTATTACCTTGACCATATATTCAGAATCTACTTAACATCTACCTGGATTGTTAGTTCGGGACTAATGCTCCCTCAATCAAAGGAGACCTTAGTGTACATACTTATAGGTAGTGAGAAAAATTTAGTCTAACTCGTATAAGTACCAACGTGATTGTAAAACATAGGAGCCTAGCTTGTCATATAGTTGGTCTAAAAGAAGATGCAGAAATGACAAAAAAATACCTCAGCTCGGTTGTTCTCATCAAATAAATACTCAAATACTCTCCTTGGTGCAGTAGGAAGGAAGACAGAGGTTGCGACGCTGATGACGATGCCATTATGGCGTCCTTGTTCGTTGACGCTGTTGTGGGTCATCACCTTTACTTCATCACGTCCAATATGGGAGACTGTTGTCCAATTGTTAGCACTAGAGTGTCACGCCCCAAAATCCGTAAGACACGGACATCGAGCCATGACCTTTTTAAATAAAAAAAAATAGAACCTGTTGGTACGAATTTAAAATTTTTAAAAGAAAACATTTGCAAGCTAATGGAACAATTAAGTGAATAAAATAAACTGTTTGTCAAACGCGGCTACAAGACGGAATTTATAAAAGTTAAAAATAACGAACGAATGAATTTGCCCGTAGGCTACAACCTCAAAAACAATCTAAGTAAAAAGAAAGCAAAAACCCGAACCCATGTGATGCCTTGCTAAAGCTCTTAACCATACGCCTCAACCTAAGTTGTACCTGAAATACAAAATTGTAACGGTGAGTCCCACGCACATAACTAGACGGGACGGCACCACAAATACCGTCACTCCATCCCATAAATGCAAGAGCTCACAAATCCTACAACTACGATAATCGACGTATAGAAAGAAATATAATGACATTCTACAACTACGATAAATTAAATACACATCAACAGCATACATGGACCTCTCACGCCACCTACCCCAGTCCGTAAGGTAGGTCATTCCCTATCCCTTCGGCCGTCTTCTGTCCCCGGAATTAGGGAGAGACAGAGACCATTGCAACATAAAAGTAAATTTATAGTGCGCACTTGGATCTCTCACGCCACTCGTCCCAGTCCGTAAGACGAGTCATTCCCTATCCCTTCGGCCGTCTTATGCCCCCGGAATTAGGGAGAGACATAGACCATTGCTAACAATAAAATAAATATAGTGCACAATGGGACCTCTCACGCCACCTACCCCAGTCCGTAAGGTAGGTCATTCCCTATCCCCTCGGCCGTCTTCTGTCCCCGGAATTAGGGAGAGACAGAGACCATTGCCACTACAGCTAAATCACAAGGCCTCGGCCAATAATAATAAATCATCCAATTAACACAATCTCATACGTATAAATATTAAGGCCTCGGCCAATAATATTATACTATTCAAATAACACCATCTCATACGTCACTTAACGTAATACAACATAACACATAACCACATGTACTAAATTCACAACTAGCCAAACGCTATAACAACATAAAATCACTTTCAGACATTTTAACAAACACCTTGTATGCATAAACTACAATTCACCATTATTCAACATAAATTTATCCAATTTCATCAATAATTATATAATCACAATAATCAACGCATAAAACATGCAAAACCATCCATAATCTCATTAATCCGAAATTAATATAATTAACTCATCAATTTCTCCAATTTGTTTGCAAAAGCATATATCTTATATTCTTATTACATTGAACATAGTACCATGTAAAATACAATGCAAATTTGTCTGTTATGTTTACTTAATTTTTTGTTTTTCTACCATGTGTTTAACTTACGTGTTGGTAATAACTTGTCGAATTGACACATTCTTATTAAAAGGCAAACTATTTTCAACTTATCTAGCGTTCTTGAAGCTTCTTGATATGATTCATTTGTTTCTTTGCATAAACCATGTATGTGATTCTTAGATTATGTATATACATTTAAATTTTAAATATGTGTTTTTAATTTATAACCCCAACTTAAAAACAACCACTATATAATAATGCTTTTTCCTAGTATATACGGTATGTATGCACAAAGGTTTTGGTGTATAACAATGTAACGTTTATTGTTTTGAGTTGAAATTTTTAGGACTCTGAAATTTAATTGTATGTTCGTATAGAAAAGTTTTACTTTAATATAACTATTTGAAATTAAAATATATCAAATTCGTATAGCCATATCACATGTAATATCAAATTTACATAGACAAAGACAAGCTACCAAATCCAAATATGGATTGTTATATTTACGTATCATCCATGATAAATTATAAAACATATGCAAGACTACTATTGTAAGCTAAAAAACAAAGAAAACATGGATCGTAAACAATGATCTCGATTAAATGATAATGACATGAATGATTCTTAAGATGAAACAATATTAGGAGTGGTTATTGTATGTAATTCGGAAACTAACCCCGCCCCCCGCCCCACCTACCCACCCACACACTCACTCACAAAAAGTTCGAGATGCACTTACTTTTTGAGTGCTTGAGTTTGGTAGGCACTATGGCGGTGGTGTTTCTTCTTCCCAGTACCACAACTGGTGCTTCCGCCTACATTCTCAACCGGTTCTTCTCCAGACACAACACCGTTGCTATCTCCATCTCTGACCCTTGTACCATCGGTTTCCACAACGCCCAGGCTCATTGTAGGGGTCATAAACTGATTGTCAGCCACATTAGGCGAACCCTGTAGTAAAATAAAAATAAATTACTGGATCATGTATGATGGAAGGAATTTAGAAATACTAAAGCTACCGATGTTAAATAGTTGAACGGTAGGCACACAATGCATGAATCAAGTCCAGTCAAGTTGGGTAATTAACAATATATTAAACGGTAAAGCATCACTGAAGAGTTTTCTAGATTTACTAAAGGGTAAGAATTACTTAAAAACGTAAATAATTATATATGCTCAATAAATATTATATACATGAATATAATAAAGTCTAAAACATCAAAAAGAAATTATTATTTACGAAGTTTAGTCACGGACTCTGTTTAATATAACAAATTACCATCGATAGTGTACCTTATAATTTAATTTTTGACATATAATTGTACTTGTATACATTTTGACTATAAAACAACGGTCCACTGAGTTACTCTTGCGTTTGTGCAAATTTCTGAGACTGAACTTAAAAAAAAAAAATTGAACTAAATCTTAAGATTTTTGAGATTTCAAATGTGTGTTTTGAGCATTGATGCGTTTATATTAAAGCTTTTTTATCTTAAGATTTTTGAGATCTAAAACATGTCTAGTAGATATTTGTGCATGATTATTTCAAAATCTAAGTCATGTACTGCTTTTGTCCCAAAATAAATGTCTATTTTATTACAATATTCTTCACAAATATTCAAGAAAATAGGCATGAGATTTGGGACCGTATACCATTACAATTAGATTAATTTTTTGATAAATATAATGCTATAAGCATGTTTTACCTTATGCCTTTCGATTGTATGTGTCGATGGGGATTGGAAGCCGACTTCATTCCCATAAACCTGACCACACGGAAGCCTCAACCCATAAGACATTATTAGCGCCTAAAATTTTATTATTACAATTAGTTAGGCAATCAATTACTAAAAAAATCTCTATCACATTTACAAAATAATTAATAAAGTCTTAATAAACTATTTTCTGCTAAAAATTTAAAAAAAAAATGGCAGAATAGGGACCTAAGCTATCAATGTGCTTTTTTTCTTCTGAACTTTATCAATATTTATTTTTATATTAATTTTGGGTATATATCGCTTATTTCAAAATAATAATAATTAATTTTAGATAAAAGGAAGAAAGCCTTTCTTCAAGAATAATTTGTCGAATTTCTGGCATGTATGTTAACAAAAAAGTTATTTTGCAAAAATTATCAGAACATATAAAATTGTGAAAATTCTCAGTACGGTGAGCATATAAACTTATAAATGATCATTAATATCAAGAACAATCTAGATAAATATTAAAGGAGTAAATGTAAGCGCATATAAAGTTGCACAAAAAAAAAATTTAAATGGAAGATCGAGTTTAATTAATAAACATTATTGATGGTTCTGTGTGAACAAAAACCTAAGCAACCATATTTTTTAGAGATTACTAAGAAACTTACTAGTGCGACAAATCGACTTTTAGAGGGGGAGGGGAGGGGGGGGGGGGGGGGGGGGGGGGGGGGGGTTCTAAAAGTATTAGAGAGATATTATGGGAATCGAATATTTGGACAAACGGCCCTTTTTATAGGAAAAATAAAGAAGAGTAAGAAGGCTACAATGTCTGTCCGATCAGAGGATAAGAAGGGTTCACGGTCTCCAGCATATTAAGAAAATAATTAAATTGTTACCGAGTCATAATGCATAATAAGAAAAAAAAATTGAAGTTCAACACGTTTCATAAATAAACTATACTTTTTAACAAAATAAGGTATATATCATCTTGACAGTTTGTGGTCACATACTGACCCCGAATTTCAAATAAATTAAATTTATTGTATTTATCACATTTTTTAGGGGTAATTCCAAAAAAAAATCCAAATAAGGTTCAATATACCAAAAAAGTGCTATTTTGGTATATATCTGCCAAAAAAGTGCTATTTATTCCATTTAAGTTTTACTTTCTATTTTTGGTCTTTCTCTGCCAACTCTTTATATCTCTGCTCATCTGGAAACCATCACACTCCAATCCAACTCTCTCTCTCCCTAATCAAAGTTTGTCCCCATACTCTGACCCACAACTTTCCATAGGTTGGCAACGACGGTCCGTCAGAGCTCCGACGAGATCACTGGAGCTACAACCATAGTCTAGCAGTTGTTGTCGCATCCACAATATCTATGTACAACAAGCTCACTTGGCTATATATTCCACTTCAGCAGTTGATAAAGAAACATATGATTGTTTCTTGCTTCCCCAAGACATTAGTGATTGTTCAAGAAAATGACATGTACCACCAGTGCTCTTAGATTTGCTCAGATTGTATTTCTTTATGAGGTTTGTGGTGTACTTGTCTTGATAGATGAAGTTTCATTCACTTATTTGTTTGATTTGTAGTCCTAAGAAGTAGTTAAGTTCTCCCATCATGCTCATCTCGAATTCTGCCTGCACAATCTTAGCAAATTTTTTACACATGGAAGTATTATTAGCACCAAATATAATATCATCGACATATATTTGTGGTAGCAATAAATTCTCTCCTTTCTTCTTTGTAAAACATGTGGTGTCTAATGTTCCCTTAGAAAACCTTTCTAACAAGAAATTTACTTAACCTTTTGTGCCATGCTCGAGATACTTGTTCAACATAAACTTTCTCACCCGAGAAAACTGGTTAACTAAGCGAGGGTGCCTATAGAGTTATATATAACAGAAAGGTAGCTTACACTACCGATGTGGGATAATATAGTTTATAATACACTACCCTTAGGATCATTACAATCCACCACGCTTGCAACCTGTGACTATCCAGGCAGGCTTCATGCTGATCTCTAGTCTCAGACGAACACTGCAATCCCGGCATCACCCCTTCTGTCCCCCATGGACGGGCTTTGTACTAGTAGATTAGCCTCGGTCGAACACTGCAATTCTGGAGTCTCCCTTTTGGCAGGCTGCATGTCACATGCATTGGATTGTGGTGTCGTCTTTGATACCAATTGTAACGATCTAGTCCTTTGACCGAACCACCACCATCTGTTTCCTACCACCAATATTGTCCACTTTGGCCAAATTTCTTCCTACCCTTAGGATCATTACAATCCACTACGCTTCAAAACCTGCGATAATGTAGGTAGGCTTCATGCTGATCTCTAGTCCCGGTTGAACACTGCAATCATGGCATCACCCCTTCTGTTCCCCGTGGACAGGCTTTGAACTAGAAAACTAGCCATGGTCGAACACTGCAATCCCGACGTCTCCCTTTTGGCGCACTGCGTTGGATTATGGTGTCGGCTCTGTACCAAATATAACGACCGTAGAAAATCATTTAACTAAGTAAGGGTATCTATAGAGTTATATACAACACAAAGGTAGCACACACTACTATTGTGGGATAATGTAGTTTATACTACACTACCCTTAAAATCATTACATTTTATCCAAAACTTTTTATTTTTTTGCGGAAAAACCCAACTCTGGTTTTTTTTTAAACTTTTACAAGTATGTAAATCCAATATATATATATATATATATATATATATATATATATATATATATATATATAAGCAGTCCGATCGATTTCAGCTATCATAATTGAGATCAAATCAATAATGAAATGATCTAGACATTTTCTTCGGTCTAAGATCTCTTTTACACAAAGGCAAGTCCCAAATATATATGTATAGATATAAACAATAAGCACAATATATATAAAGGAACAAGTAAGTAGAAGTGCTAGAAAGTAAATGACAAACTAGATTTATCCAGGTTCGCCTCAATCACTACAAATTGTCCTCAAATCCCAACATATCTTGAGATTTATTAATTTTCCTTCAAGGATAGCGTACTCGTACAACTTCTCTTCCTTCAAGGGCAGAGATACCATTTACAACACTTTTCGTTAAAGGGAAAAGCGAACCTCTCGCTAAACACAAACCCTTTATCTAGGCTTATACAATAATATTACAAAAATTGGAAATACTCTCGACTCTTTGAATGAACTATAAAGGTTATGAGACAATCAAGAGTTTAAAACCACTTAAGTTCTTTGGAAAATATGTATATAAACTGTATGAAGAGTTTGGATCAATCGTTGAATGCTTAACGAATGGACTTTTATCTTTCAAAGGCTTGAAAATAAGCAAAAATAAAATATATAAGCTTGTGCTTGGTCTTCAGTCTAATCGGTTGGGTTGTGTATATTTAGTCTAACGGCTAGCTGTTTTGAATCTTGAATATCTCGTACCTTGATGACACTTATGGTGTATAATATTCATTATAAAACTCATCTCATCTCTGAGAATATCCTCCAATGTTCCTTTGCAACTTTTGAAATTATTTTGAATCATTTCCAAGTCTTCCAAAATCGGTGTTGATCTTTCCATATATGCATAACCTAACCGGTTACATTACAATCTAATTGGATGGATTGTTCTGTATATTGAATTATTTCTTAATTCAATTTGGTCATTTGAGTTTGTTCTTTTCTCTTACATTTCAAATGTATTTATCGTACTCTTTAATCTGAAAAACTGACTTTCACTTCAAAAGCATCTTTTGAAAGCGTTTTCTTGTTGTTATCCATCTACTTTCATAATATAATAAAAAACATTTCTGACATCATCTTTCCTCCAAAAGATATTTATAGCAAGCAACACTCCAACTAGAGTGGGAATAATTGGTGTGAACAAAAGGCGTAAGCGCAGTTCTCTAGTTTCGGCTTAGCCTACCATAACATGGGAAAAGGCGAGCGGTGGCAGTAGGAATGGACTTCGTGTAAATGTTAGTAAGATGAATGAACTTTCATTAAGTTAAATTATATGCATTTTATTATTCATCAAAAGTTTTTTTAATTACGAATGGGTCCACAAACTTTTGTTAATTACAAAGAGTTTCAACAGTCTCCCCTTTTTTCAGAATTACAAAACTTTTATAATTTAGTTTAATTACTTTCTCTCCCTAAAGATATCAATTCATTATAATCAATTACATTTAAAAGTGCATAAAATATAGACAAGTACGAATAAAAAATATAACTTTATTAAGTTCGTATAGAAATAAAAGACAATGGTAATTATAGAATTTCCCAAAATGAAATACCATTAGTAAAGATAAATAACATCAAGACTCTTGTGCTAAATTTTTAATTCTTTCTCCCCTTTTGTTATTCTCAAAAAGGCGGGTTTTTCGAGTCTTGAATGTTTGGTGTTTCGTTATTGTAGGATGGAGTTCTTTCTTTTTGTTCTTGTTCAAGTTCATTAGGATTTTTTGTAAGCGACTTGATTTCATCACGACAATCAGCAATTACATCAACCAACCGGCCAGCTGGATCCCCTCTTTGTGCTCGTTGATGTGATGAGAACTGGTAGCTGATGAGTTGGTGTTGTGTAAATCCGACGGAGCTTCGATTAAAAGAGCTTGTAACTCGGGGTGTTCCCTAACTAAAGAACGGGCAAAATATTAAAGGGGATCTATTATGACT
This sequence comes from Primula veris, assembly GCA_963682055.1. Lineage (NCBI taxonomy): Eukaryota > Viridiplantae > Streptophyta > Magnoliopsida > Ericales > Primulaceae > Primula > Primula veris. The sequence goes on along the minus strand of OY821747.1, from coordinate 15,605,542 downwards.
TAACAAAGAGTTAAGTCAGGATTTATGAAGTGTAATATATTATGTATCCAATTACATTGGTATGACCAGTTAGGGTGACAGGTCATACAGTCCTAACCGGTTAGATTGATCAGTCAGGTCTGAGACATAATAAAAGTTGAATCAGATTAGGTCTTTGCCAAAATGGAGATTTTGACTTATATTAAAGGCTTGAAAATATAGTAAATAAGAAAATGATATCTAAAATTATGGAAATGACTATATAGCAACCGTAGATCCCCGGCAGCGGTGCCAAAATACTGACTGCCACTCGAATGTGTTATTTTTACACGTGAGGGCCTCGCAAGAGCATGGAGGTAGCAGTAGTATTTCTCGGATAAGACACCCAAGTTATTGTTCGAGTAACCATGTGGTTTTCTAGATACTCACCAATTCCTAAGCGTGTCAAATTAATATGCTAAATAAAATTAAGGAGGAGAGCGTTAGCGGTTGGGTTGTCAATCCAACAGGGTCGATTCATCAAGGTTTGAACAATTAAACCTCAATTTATTAGAAGCATTTTTCAGTTCATATCTACTCAAATTAAAGTGGAAACGGCGTTAATCGATTAATAACTAATGGTGATGTGCTATTAATGTGTTTTAACTAGTAAACATGCAAGAGAAACTAGACTAGTGCTAAATAAGATGCAAACCACTAGTAGACATGCAAATAGAGTAGTAGGGATACTAAAAACAACTTGAAAAATAATAATAAATAATGAACTTACAAAACAAAGTCGGTAAAATGGAGAATTCATGCAGAAACTCTCTATTTTTATGTTTTTTGTCTCTTCTCTCTCTAGGACAAATTGGGATGAAAAGTTGCTGAAAAATTGTGTTGAAAATGTGTATACAACTCTGGAAAAATATCTATTTATATGACCTACGAATTTAAACCAACTTGTTAAATCACCTTCTGCCTGACCGGTCAATTGAACCGGTCAAGTGGATTGATCAGGTCAGCTCCCAGAATGTTCTTTTGTTTTGACTTCTTTGGTATTCATTTGGATAACTTTGGGCTTCTCTTGTGGGTCCTTTATCTCCTAGTTTCTTCACTTCTGGTCCATCATTTGGTTTTCTTGCGTCTTTGCCTCATTTTTGTATTAATTCCATGAGTTTTTTCTGCAATAATATAAAAATGTGCAAATAAACCGCAAATAAAACACTAAATATGGCTTGAAGAAACTGAAATAACAACAAAACAATGCTATATATTATCATTTTAATATATAGCATTGTGGTCTAATCACTTTCTAAGAAGATTTGGTTAATCTTAAATTTGGGTAAGAGATAGATAGGGTTCCTAGAGATGGATATTATTCGGATTTGTGCAAAGTGCGTTATCAAACCACCAAATGCTAAGGGTAAGGAACAATCTCATACGGTTACTTCCAAGTACGTAGGTGTAGGAATGAGAAAGCATCTGGCCATAATTTCGTAAATAATACGGTTTTTGAAATTGAAGATATAACTATTATCAAGTACGTAGGTGTAGGAAGGAGAAAGCATCTAAGCATCTAACCAAGTACATAAGTGTAGGAATGAGAAAGCATCTAAGCATAATCATAATTTCCAAGAGCATTGTCCTTTCCTGCTTTGTCACTTGTCGTGACTAACGCAAACTCTTCTTCTTCTGGATCTGTTAACTCTTCCTATGTGTTGTATCTATTTTGTCCAATCCAAACTAGCATGTAGCATTATACCGTGGTGGATCCAAGAAAAAAAATCTTCTAACCTTCTTTGATAGGTTGAAAACATTTGCAGCAAAGTACGACTGTGCTTCTCGAGCGTTTCCTTTGAAGACTTGTCGTGGAAACATTGAATGCCTCCAACAAACATTAGGATTTCAAAGGTGAGGCATCTATTTGCACAATGTATTGTGACCTCTTGACTCCTATAGTCGATCATTGCTTGAGATGCTCTTAAGAATGGCGCCCCTAGTATCACTTTATTTAGTCTATTTTGAGACTATACTATAGGTATATCATAGACAATGAAGTCCAATATGTGATCAAAATCATGAATCAAACAACTCAACTCCTTGGCTATCCCATGGGACTTCCCTGATTGGTGACCGTCCGCCATTATTATTCTTTTGTTGTAAGGATGTAGCTTTTTAAGACAGAATGAGTAAAAATTCCTTTTGGGCATTATATTTGTGAATGCACCTGTGTCGATCACCAATTACCATGGTCACCGTTGGAAAATCGATCCAACTAGCAACTTGATTGCATGGAAGCTTTAAAAATCTATCCATATATCTCGGTAGCTCGGCCGTTCGGATTTAGATAATTGAATACCCTTGGTAACCACCATTTTTGCACTACATCACCTCTTTTGATATGCAAATTAGGAATGATCTCGATGTTAGCTACTGGCCACACAATGAATCTACTGTTTTTACCACTAAAAGTGCCTATATCTTTCTTAGAAATAACGGCCTTAATTGGCCAATGGCTAAATTTATTTGGAATAAAGTTTTACCTAACAAAATCTCTATTTTCTCTTGGAAACTTTGGACTAATTCTATTAAATTAAAAAAAATTGGTATTGCCTTAGCTTCTAAATGCAGTTGCTGTAGAGGAGCCCACAAAGAAGATGAAGTGGACCACTTATTTGGTAAGAGTAAGATTGTTACTGTTGTATGAAGTTTTTTTTGTAACGCATTTGGTGTTAAATACCTTCCTAATTTGTCTTGGAAAGATTGGACTTGTCACTGGTGAGGATATGGAATAACTCTTCTCAATTAGACTTAATTGCCTCAATTATTCTTTTTTCATTTTTTTGGAAATTTGGTTCATCAGAAACTATTATAAATATGAAAATGGTGATATGAATCATACAAGTATTATTAGTAAGGTGATTGTGTAGATTAAAGAGGTTAATTATTTCATGAAACCTGTTGTTCCTCCCTCCTCCTTCACTGTATTTTTTACTACCAATTTGAATATCCCCATACTTAAATGTAAGACTAAATTACCTAAGGCTTTAGCTTGGGTTTTACCACCTTCTGGTAAATTGAAAATGAATTTTTATGGGTCCTCATTCGAGAATCCTGGTAGTGCAGGTGCAGGGGGTGTTATTCGAGATTCTAATGGTGACTTAATCGTTGCTTATTCTAGTTCCCTTGGCATTGAGACTAACAATTTTGCAGAACTTCAAGGATTATTAGGCAGACCCATTATTTGTTAGCTGTTAAATGTTACTGATTTATTTAGGATAGAATAGAATAGTTCGAGGTTGGTTGCTACTAAAAGATATCAAAGAATTCTTTTGATATCAATAACATGGGATTCTTTAGAAGAAGATTAGAATCTAGCACTGAGGCATGCGTTAATCATAATATCATATCTACATGTTGTTAAATAAAGTAGGGATTTAATCATACCTCGATATGTCTTTTCATCTACAGGTTTACCTTCTTTATCTATGTTGAGTGTTGTTCTAGAACTCATTGGCGTTTTCGCTATATTGGCGTCGTTCAGATTGTACTTTTTTATGAGGTCTTTTGTGAACTTCTCTTGATAAATGAAGTTTCCTTCACTCGTTTGTTAAATTTGCAATCACAAGAAGTAGGTCAGTTCATCCATCATTCTCATTTCTAATTCAACTAGCCTGATCTTATCAAATTCTTCACATATCGAAGGGTTAGTACCACCAAATATAATGTCATCAACATATATTTGTATAATTAATAAATTCTCTCCTTTCTTCTTTTAAAAGTGTGTGGCGTCTAATGTTTCCATAGAAAAGCATTTATTAGTCATAAACTTACTTAACCTTTCATACCATACTCGAGTTGTTTGTTTCAAGCCATAGAGGGCTTTTTTTAGTATATACACATGGTTTAGAAAAACATAATTTATAAAACGAATAGGCTATTCAACATAAACTTTCTCGCTACTTTGTCCATTTAGAAAATCACTTTATTTCAAAAAGTTCAAAACGGTTGTTGGATGCATAAGCGAAAAGCATGCATATTGATTCAAGACGTGTAACATGTGCAAATGTTTCATCAAATTCAATTCCTTATTCCTTGTTCTTGATTATATCATTTAGCAACTAATCTTGCTTTGTTATGAGTAACTATACCGTCCTTATCCATTTTGTTTATGTATACCCACTTTGTTCCCATAACAGATTGATGTTTTGGTCTAGGTACTAGTATACACATCATTACATTCGAATTGGTGCAATTCATCATGCAAAGCAAGAAATTGTAAAACGTGTTCTAACCTTATCAGCATGACTGCCAATAATTAAATCATTTTTTTTTGGAAGTTAAGTAAATTTCATTAAACCAGAAACGAGAAAAACTTGGTTAGCACAAGTTGCTAACTCAAGGAAAACCCTACAACTGAATGTAGCAGCTAAATAGTTACAAATATTACAAATTAACAAGATTACAACAATGAAATGGCCTGAGATGATTATTATCACTAGTTCACCAGAGAAAACTCTGTTATTAAAACCACAAGGCTCTAATGAAAATAACCATAATTAGGCATGCGCAAAAAGTTCTCTTTTAAGAATCAAATCTTGGAAGATGAATAGTTAACTTGAGGCAGTGACCAAAAAGTAGCTTGTTAGCAACAGAAATGCAGAGTTGCCCATTTAGAAAAATTCCATTTGTAACATGAGACTTGGTCATTTAGGCGGCACAAAAATGCTATAAGTTTAGCAGAGGACAAAGTTCCACCATACCAAAATGTCTGAATATACTCAGTACCTAGAGAGGACAATTTTTTGGCACGAAGTGAGGGAAAATGAGCTGAGAAGTATACTTTCTAGGTCTCACAAGAACTAGAGCAGTTGAGGGGGTGACATGGAGTTCTTCAGAGGCATTCTAAGATGTGTGATGGTTGGTTAGAGATGGAGCTACATGACCACTCCAGGTTTGAGAACCTTATTTAGGTAAATCACTATGCATGGTATTGTCATTTTGCAAATCTTGTTGAAATTGTTCATGACTTACCTCATTATCATTCACAGTAGCGTTAGGAACGCTATTAAAAATAGGTGAATAATTTTAAACTTCTTCATCATTTTCAACATGCAAAGGTTTAGAAATTGTAACAGATGGCTCATCAAATCTAATGTGCGTGGACTCTTGTATTTTAAGTGTAGCCTTATTAAAAACTCTATAAAGTTTACTAGAGAGGGAATATCCAAGTAATATACTTTTGCCGGATTTTGCATCAAAGTTTCCCAAAATTTCCTTTCTATTATTCAACACATAACATTTGCAACCAAATATACGTAAATGAGTAATGTTAGGTTTTCTCTTGTAAAATAGCTCATAAGGTGTTTTCTTTAAAATAAGGCGTAACATAGCGGGATTTATAATATAACAAGCAATATGTACGGCTTCGGCCCAAAAATACTGTGGAAAAATATTTTCACAAAGTATGGTCCTTGCCAATTCTTCTAGGGTTTTTTTTGTCCTTTCTACCATGCCATTTTGTTGTGGAGTCCTAGGAGAAAAAAAATTGTGATCAATACTAAGACCATACAGCATTCCTCAAATGGTTGGTTCTCAAATTCAGTACCATGATCAATACAAAGTTTTAAAATCATTAAACCCATTTGTGTTTCTAGACTTTTACAAAGTGTAGTAAAATTATCAAACGTTTCATCCTTAGTAGTTAAGAATTTAACCCATGTGAAACAACTATAATCATCTAACAACTAATGCATATGATCAACCACGCACATTTAAGGTTCGAGATGGTCCTAATAAATCCATATAAATTAATTCTAAGCTGCGTGTAGTAGTAATTTGCTTCTTCGTTTTAAACGATATCTTAGTTTGCTTACCTAATTGGCAGGCATTGCAAAGTTCTTTTTTATAAGCGAGTTTAGGTAGACAAGTCACCAAGTCCCTCTTAGAGAGTTTGGAGACTAAGTCAAAGTTAACATGTGCAAGTCTTCTATGTCGTAACCAACAACTATCGTTAGTAGACAACGGATATTTCACATCTTTGTTAACGTACTCATTTAGGTCGACTCGGTAAAAATTATTTTCTCGATGACCAACGAGTATAGTCTTATTTGAAGAAATATTTTCTATTATGCAATGTGATTCTTTAAATATGACTATGTAGTTCTTATCACAAAATTGGATAATGCTTAGCAGACTATGTTGCAAACCATCTACGTAAAGTACTTTTTCAAGAATAATGTTTGGAGAATCAGAAATATTATCTATACCAATAATGTTCTTCTTGGTTTTGTCTCTAAGCGTGACTTGTCCATTGCTAGGTCGGAGTGAGATGAATTTGCTCTTGTCTCCAGTCCTGTGCCTTGAACATCCACTATCTAGATATCATCGCTTGTCTGTCTTGGACTTCAGGGAGACCTACAAAATAGAAATAAGTCATTGGTACCCTTTGCCGATTTTGGGTTCTTCAATGTTAGTCTTGTGTACCATAAATACCCATTTTAGATCTTTTCTATCGACATTAAAGCGATAGAGACATGCAATTGAATAATGTGCATTTCTATTACAATACATGCATGGATGTAATGTTCTAAAATGATTTGTTTGTTTCTTGACCACATTATGTCTATAGTTTTGCATTCTAGCCTTAGGCTTAGGGTTTTGCTTAGTGTACCTTGATAGCTTCAGGGGTTAGCACATGTACACCTTGAATGATAAGTATTAAGTCTATAGGAATGTGTTGTTGTACCTTCCTTTGTTCAACAGCTACTTTGGTTTTAGGTGGACGTTCACTACTTGGTTTGACAAAAAAATGTCTTACCATTATATTGATTACCATAATTGAATCGTAATCCACTTTTATCGTTATGGTTTCGTTGGAAATAAAATATCTCATTAAGTATAGGATCACCTAATATGTGAGTTTTCTTGACACAAACTAATTGTGCAGGTCTATCGTTGTTTTTCTTAACATCTATGTTAAGAAATGTATTTCTAAAGGCTAGTTCATTATTTCTATATCTAAGTTCAACGTTTACTTTAAGTGTAGATTGTAACTTAGTTTCTAGATCGTTTTTGATATTCTTGACCCGTTCATGGTCATTACAGAGTGTTTCATAGGCAAACCTACACTCATCGTCAACATATGGACTATACACGAATCTCGAAACCTCGTTCGGTTTAGTTTTAGATTCTATTTGGTTTCTAAACATTTTAGTTTCTACATTACGGTTTTGTATTTACACGCAAGTCTTTTTAGCGATTTAAGTAACCTATTATGCTCATCTATTAAATCAAAATCTTCAATACAAAATGAACTATCACTTACCCTGTCTTCCGATAGATTGTCGATTCCCATTAGAGCAGTCTCCTCCTTTTCGTCATCTCTTTCTTCATACTTGTTATCATCCCATGTGCAAAGGCTTGAAAGGACTTCATCACGCATGTGACCGACTTTGTGGTACTTGTAGCATATGATCTCATTGAAATCTTTTCTTACTCTTCGAGTTATTCTTTGAGTTGTCATTGTTGAAGGATTTTGATTGAAACTTCTTTTTTTAATTCTACCAAACTTTATTCTTCCACTGTTGCATCGTCTTATTCCATTGTTTGGCGATTAGAGCAACATCTTCGTTGTCGAGTAGATCGTCTTCATTTTGACTAAAGAAAGCAAGAATTTTCTTGAATTTAACATCATCGTCAAGTGTACGACCATTCAAGATCATCAACTCATGAGTTGAGAGAGATCTTTGAAGTTCGTTCAAAGTGTACTTGTCCAAGTCTTTACTTTCAAGGACACCAATCACTTTGGATTCCCAATCTTGAGATAAACTTTTCAAGATCTTCATGATCATTTCCTTATTTTTGAAAACTTTTCCAAGTGATCTTATGGAATTATTTTATCTAAGTGAAGCAACCCATTATATCAGAAATGCATTTGCCGTCGTTCATGCTAAACATTTCATAATCATGCACAAGCATGTTGATCTTGGTCTCTTTCACTTGAGTTGTTCCTTTATTTAAAAAGGCTAATTCATCCCACATATATTAAGTAGTTAGACAATAAGAAATCTTATCATACTCGCTTTGAAATAGGGCACAGATGATGGCATTCATCATTTTAGCATTTGACTTACAAAGCTCATTTTCATCTTTTGTGTATTTGTCCAAATATTTTTCACTTGTTGATCCATCAGAAGTGGGAGTGGTATATCCATGAATACTCTTCCAAGCATCGAGATCAAAACCCATGAAAATTATTTCCATGCAGTCTTCCTTATAGGAATATCCGCAGCCATCAAAATATGGCGGTTTAGAAGTAGTTTACATTCTACCTTCGTTCTCCATTGGATATTTGGCTCAAAAGCATAAGTTTTTAGTATAAAATAAGAGCACTCGCTTTGATACCAATTGTTGGCTCAAATGGAGAAACCTATGAGGGAGGGGGGGCGGGGGGTTGAAAAGGTTTATTGAAAACTTTTGATTCTTTGCGGAAAACCCCATGGTTGTTTTGTACAAATATGTAAATACAATATACATATATATAAGCAGTCAGATCAATTCTAGTGATCGACGTAGAGATCAAATAAACAACGAAATGATCTAGATGTTTGCTTCAGTCTCAGGTCTCTTTTGCACAAAGCCAAGTCACAGATATATACATATTTATATAAACAATAATCGTAGTATATAAAAGGACAAGTAAGTAAGTAGAAGTGCTAGAAATAAAATTGCGAGAAAGTAAATGACACACCATATTTATCGAGGTTCGCCTCAATCGAGACTACGTCATGTCTCCAAGTCACAGCAGATGTTGAGATTTATTAATTTTCCTTAAAGAGAAGCATACCCATACAACTTCTCTTCTTTCAAGGGAAGAGATACATTTACAACACTTTTCCTTTAAGAGAAAAGAGACCCTCTTGCTAAACACGAATCTTTTATCTAAGCCCATACAACAATATTACAAGAATTGAAATACTCTCGACTTGTTGATTGAACCACAAAGGTTACGAAACAATCAAGAGTCTACAACCAATCAAACTATCTGAAAAATATGTATATAAAGTGTATGGGGAGTTTGGATCAATCGTCAAAGGCTTAACGAATGGATTTTTGGCTTTCGAAAGATTGAAAATAAGCAAGAATGAAAGATATAAGCTTGGCTTTTTTTGCTCTGGAGTGGTGTACTGAAATGTGAATGGGAAGGCCTCTATTTATAGTGTTGGGGTGTAGATATCTGTTGCTCTTTATAATTCAAAATTTCATTGATTCTAACCGGTTGGTTTTCAGTCTAATCGGTTGGATTATGTAGATTTGGTCTAACGGTTGGCTGTTTTGAATCTCAAATATCTCGCGCCTTAATGACACTTATGGCATTTAATCATCATCCTAAAACTCCTCTGTTCCCTGAAAATATCCTCCAACGTTTCTTTGAAACTTTTGAAATTATTTTGAATCATTTTCATGTCTTAAAAAATTGTTGTTAACATTTCCATATATACAGAACCTTACCGGTTACATTACAATCTAATCGATTGGATTGTTTTTTATATTGAATTATTCCTTAATTCAATTTGATCCTTTGAGTTTAGTATTTTCCTTTACATTTCAAATGTGTTTATCGTCTGAAAAACACTTAGTGTAAATTTTTGTACGACTAATGAATTTCATTAAGTTCAATTATATGCATTTTGTCATTCATCTAAAATTTCGTTAATTACGAAATGGTTCACAAACTTTCATAATTATGAAAAGGTTCAACAAAATTTATCATAAAATTCAATTCCTTCCTCTTGAATATAGCCTTTAGAAACTAATATTGCTTTGTTATGAGTAACTATACCTCTTCATCCATTTTGTTTTGGTGTACCCACTTCGTTCCAATAACAGATTGACGCTTTGGTCTAGGTACTGGTGCCCATGCATCAATATGTTTGAATTGGTGTAACTCATCATGTATAGCATCACTCAAATCATCATCTAATAATGCTTAATCACAAGTCTTAGGCTCTAGTTGATAAAAAAAAATGCAGAAAAGCTAACAGAATTAGAAGTAAAGCGTGTTCTAAACTTATCAGCGAACTACTTATGATTAGGCCTTGACGATTATGATTTTCAAATCTCCACTCTCTAGGTAAACCAATGATTGGCTTAAAAATTAGTTTATAAAAACAAATCCTTTTTTCCAAGCAAGAGACTAGGGACAATCATAGTAATAAAATGTATAATATTCGTAGCAAGTACGAGTTCCCGCATGAGATTAAGTAAAATAACAGTAATATATTTAAACACAAGTTTTCTAGTTTTTTATAACGATATGGCTCGTGCCTTGGTCGTTTAATCTAAACTACATAAACAATGATGTAGCTTATATAAAGTTTGTCAATCTCTCATCACTATACCACAAATAAATTAAATCTACGCTAAAACAATATAATTAAAAGCGAATAAATAATATGAAAAAGCAAAATAAATAAGATAGGGAGAAGGATGATATCGAGTAGGCAAAGTTTAGGGAGATAAATCACCATGAACCCAGTAAAAGACTAGAAGGAATATGCTATAAGGGAGAAAGCATCGTAAAGGAAGAAGGAAAGACCAATAATACAATTTAAAGAGAGAGAATTATATTAAAGGGAGAGTTTCTTCCCGGAGGCAGATCCCACAAAAATAGGTTTACATCACTTGTATTTATAGTGTTCAACTCAAAAAATTTGAGAACCTAATTCCTAAAATATTCTTATTTGAATCAGAGGTGTCTGATTCAAATCTGGCTCTGTTGACCAATTAAAATGTATCACGTCATTAATTTATAGCGGTAGAGGGTGACTGATTCGAATCAGCTGGCGGAGAACATATATTTATTTCCTTTTTGACTTGATCTCTTCCTTGTTCCCCAATTCTTGCTACTTTGACCGAATTTAACTTTAATATCTTGTTATTTTAGGTCCTTTAGCTTCTCCAACTTGTATCTTGAGTCCTTTCATCTTCAATCTTCACATAAATGCACTTAAAAGGGACAAATTTCAGTCATAATAGATAAATGGTCTCCAAGATACAATAAAACAGTAAATTGATATAATAATACCTATTTACATAATATAAAGTTGGATTTAACATCATAAATAAGGCAAAAAATGACAGTTTCTAGGTCGAATCACACCCCCCAACTAGCTCGATACTCTCCCTTGAGTGTCGCAAGCGGTAGCTAGGCGGAATTTAACTGAGTGTCTAAATACAAAAACAATAAAAATAAAATCATAACTCAGTTTCGTAGGAATCACGATTGCATTTAGCGTATTAAATAAGCCTTTAAACCTTTAAAGCATAAAAGGACGAGTTATAGTCTCGTGAAGGTTTACTAAAACGACACCCAAAAACAGATAAGTTTCCTCAATGCTAACATAACTCTCCCCAAATCTTATAAGATCACATGAAAACAAGAAAGTGCAAACACTTTATAATTAAATCAAAACATGGTAAGACCTTTAAAGATACATAGTGTTTGTTGTTAAAAATGCCTCTCGACCCAAAATTGTCTGGTATAACATTGCATATGTTGTTGGTCCATTCACCGTCAAGTGTGTATTCATTACTCGTATTTCGATAGTCATTTTGAGAAAACATTTGTAAATCCCCATTTTATTAAACTTGACTATTACTTGTTTTTTAACATAATATGCATACATGCATGCTACAATGCTTACAAGTTTCTGTTTTTTATTCTCGCGAATCCATACGCACTTTGGCCTTTGAGTTCTTAGGCTTCTTTTTGTTTTTTTTTTCATATATATATTAGCCACTTGGATTTTAATTTGAGCATTTTGGCTGCTTTTATCCTCCAACAATTTAACTACCCTTCCTCCTTTATAGCTCCAGGCAACTTTTTTGCCTTTTTCTCATCGAACTTTTCCTTGTTTGCAATCAAGTACTTTGCCTAGAGATGATGTTCAATTGAAGAATTATTGTTACGGATTCTTATAAATATTTCTATATATATGTCTGAAGAATACGTGGTCGTAACACAAAGTAGAATGATCCACTCCCCAAACAGAGTCGTAGGGCTAGCGTAACCAAGGCAGACCTACTGTCGGTCCCCCTGCATGAAATTGCTAGGGGTACTTTGGAGGAATTATCAGACCTAACATCACTTTATAGTTAAGAAAGTAATAATGTAGGTTTTATAAAACGGATCTTATTTGCAATTTTTAGGGACTGTCGCATGAAAATTGATAATCGTCAATACACTATTAGAATATATTTAGCATGCAACTTATACAATATTAAACCTCCCTAAATTGGTGTGAACGAATAAATTAATAACATATCAGACGTATCTAAAGATTTAAACCCATAAGATGATATGCGTATTTTTCGTTTTTCAAATTCTCGTCACATATTCATGTATAAGAGTAGGTTTCCTATTTTTTTCATTTTCTAATTTATCATGCAATAAGTGATACATGCAATTCTAACACAATTATATACAAAAAACGAACATAGCTTAAACACAAAAAATATGTACAATAATAATAAAAGCATGAGTTTATAGATTGAATACACCTTAGTCTTCAATGTCGCATTGAAAACCAGCTACTTTTGGAAAATATCGCTAACTAAACTCCATCTTCATTCCTTGCATTCCACTGCTATCTTTATTGGATTCTCCATAATGAACTGTCTAAAAAACAACTCACAAAAAACATAAAACGCATGTGTGGAAGAAATGCATATTTAATAATATTAACTCCTTAAAAACTCTCTCAAGTGAGAGATATAAATAAAAGAAAACAAAATTATGGGGGGTTTTAGACACAAAAACAAGTAAATTTTTGAAAAATTCTCCCCATTTAACATGCAATCAATGGTGATGTAACTCACTTCCCAACTAGCTCGGACAGTGTCCTCACTGACTAGAGAGATCATAAGAAATCAATGTGGATGATGACATGCAAAAAACTAAAAACTACTTTCAGACTCAAAAACAGGACTACACATTATATATAAAACATAAATAAAACAAAAAAAAAAAATAGATGGCTCACATTTGATAAGAACAATTAGGAACGACCAACTTTTACTCACCTCGATCAGGCGGTAGACTAAACAAGCTTCGCCACCCTTTCTTCCTCAACAACTTAGACACTTGATTATTCCACAGGCGGTTGGCTATGGTCTTTTTTCATTCTTCTTGAAGTCTCTTGTGCTTATTTAGATGGTCGAACGGCCGACTCTTTCTAGCGCACCAAACAATTACAAAACATTAGAGTTTTTTAATCAATGACTTTTATCTTACCTCTCCTTCGACTAGTTTTGCCTCTTTTCCGATAAGAATGTTTCACAGGGATCGTGGGCTATAAACTGCACTTGCTTAGCTTCACAAAAGATAACTCTTTCAGATTTAAACATTGAATGCTTAACAACCTCTCATGGCAAGGCAGGACAAAGAATCCTCTTTGGAACTCAGGGTCCTTTCCATAGCGACTCTTGTCCACGGTATCACAGTGATACATGACTTAGACTCCTTCATATCCACGAGCTCCTCCATAGCTCTAACTATGGGCTTATTTTTTTGTGTCGGATCCTACCAAAGGATCTTCATTTGCCTCAAACAAACTTATGTGCTATTTAACAACTGTAACTATGGGTTATTCATTGAATTCCTCTTTATGCACTATCTTTTTCTCATACTCATCTTTGAAATCAACTAACATCGGTTGGTTCCTTTATTGGCTTCACCGTCCTTTTAGCTTGAGCGATAATTGGTGGTTTTCGGTTGGTTGGGGGAGCAATTTTGTTACCATGATTGTTTACCCAAAAATTGATAAGGCTTTTAATTCCTTCATGATTTTGAACTAGGTTCTCAACATGTGTTTCTATTTTAGGTAAAACAATTGGCTTGGGCAGGTTAAGAATAGACTCTTCCATAACTTGTACTTTTGGTTCTTCCACCATGATGCTTTCGAATAACTCCTCTTCGGGCACTATCTCTTTTGATCAGAGATGCATTTTTATAGGCAGGACAGTTGAATGCGCCTTAAGAATTTATTTAGTTAGGTAAGGGTGTAGTCTTTTATGAACACAGGAAGGATAACTACGGGTATATCGAAATTTAAGTAAGGATAAGGGTGAGATTCGGTTACAACGTCTTGCTCCTCTTTCACTATTCGACTTTCCTTCACCATTTTTCAATTAGCGCTACTAACATTATGGATTTTCTTTTCATTTTCATTTTCTATTTCAGTGCACATTATCATAATAAACTCATTATTATGTTGCTTGCCTAATTTCATCTTTTAGCCTCAACTATGTTCATCATTTCATTGCGCATGTCTAGCATGGTCTCTTGATCTTCTTTTAATAACATCATCCAGAGCTTTCGGAGTCTTGTGGTGTCGCTCTTTTCCATCAACAACGCCTCAGCAATCTTGGTAAAACACTCACTTGCAAGTTGCTCTATGGGATCGGTTCTATTGGTTTGAGAACAAACTAGGTTAGGTTTTCTATAAGCATTCATGTTGAGTTAAAAACTCAACACGCAGAATTAAGATGAGAAAAAATAAACTCGGATTTTCACTGGTAATCCGAGTTAAGGCTTTGTTGCGCCTCGGTGACACAACAAAGAGCTTTTGGGGTAATTTAACTCTTTTAAGTTTGAATTTCAGAATGGGACTGTTATGAATAGTGAAGTTTAAGTAATTTTTTTATATATGAAATATTCTTAAGAGACTAATTAAAAATTAATCAAATAGAAATAAATAAAATATTTTTCAATTTTTACTTCTAAAAGGTAACCAGATTCTTAAAATCTAGAAAAACTATTTTTTAATAAGATAATATTAAATAAATAAATAATATTTTTAAAAAAAAAAATTAAATAAAAGATAACATAACCTGATTCTTAAGATCTGTAAAATAAAAATAAAATTTTAATTTTTTTATTTTTAATATTAAATAATTAAATAATAATACTATATACTAAAACTAATAATAATAATAAATAAATATAATATTTTTTTCTTTTTAAAAACTAATTGAGGTTCAGATTGACTTTAAAAAGTTTTTTTTAAATAAAAATAAAATTAAAATTAAAATTAAACAATAATATTAAATATTCAAATAAATAATAAAAATAAATTTTTTTATTTTTTTATTAATAAACAATATTAAATAATTAATAATTAATAAAACTAAAATATTAAACTATTTTTTTATTTTTTTATTTTTCTTAGGATAACTTCCTGATTTTGTAAACCGGGAAAATTAATTTTTTAATATTTTCTCATTTTTAAATAATAAAATCATAATTAATTATTAATATAAAAATAATTAATTTAAAACATTATTTTTCGATTTTTTTTTTTAAAATCTGATTCTTCAAATCAGAAAAATATACTTTTTATAAAATATTATATCTTCCAAATATATGATAGTTTGCAAATATTCTATAAAATAAGTAAACTTTCGAAAAGATAAAATATTTCTTATATCTCCAAATTAAATATACTTAAAAGGCAACTATATCTACCAAAATATCATAACAAATATTATATATATATATATATATATATATATAATTCGGATTTTTATAATATACACTTACCAAAAATAGATTTTTCACCAAAATAGGGTTTTAAGAACAATAATGAATTAAATATATAAAATATTAAAAGATATCTTTTTTTATATATATAAATTGATTCTTTAAATCAGTATAAAATATAGGAAAAAAAATTCCATGTGTAAAAGTCTATTTAATTAAATTACAACAACTTTAAGTAAATTAAACAAAGATATATATAATACAAATAATCTGAAAATAAAGAAAGATGATCCGGATAAAGGGAGAGATCCGAATTAGAAAGACAGCAGCCTGATCCGAATCAGAGATAGTGTGATCCGAATCATGTTGATTCCAGAATATCTGCTATAACAATTTAATCGAATTCGCAATTCCAAAACTTAATAAACACAAAGTAAAATTAATTGAACTAAATAAACAATTTACATCAACTATGGAACTATTTTTTGTGTGTATAAATATACTAAAATTATTTTAATAGTAATCTCCGGCAGCGGTGCCAAAAACTTGATCGGCTTAAAACTTAGTTTATAAAAACAAAGCCTTTATTCCTAGCAAGAGACTAGGGCCAATTATAGAAATAAAATATATAATATTTGTAGCGAGTATGGAGTTCCCGCATGAGATTAAGTAAAATAACAATAATATATTTAAACACAAGTTTTTCTAGGCTTTTATAACGATATGGCTCGCGTCTTGGTCATTTAATCTAAACTAAATAAACACTAATATAGCTTATATTAAGCTTGTCAATCTCTAGGCATCACTATACCACAAATAAATTAAAGCGAATAAATAATATGAAAAAGCAAAATAAATAAGATAGGGAGAAGGATGATATAGAGAAGGCAAAGTTTAGAGAGATAAATCACCATAAATTCAGTAAAAGGCTAGAAGTAAGATGCTATAAGGGAGAAAGCATAGTAAAGGAAAAAGGAAAGACCAATAATACAATTTTAAGAGAGAATTATATTAAAGGGAAAATAGGTTTACATCACTTGTATTTATAGTATTCAACTTAGAAAATTGTAGAACCTAATTCCTAAAATATTCTAATTTGAATCAGAGGTGTCTGATTTGAATCAGGCTTTGTTGACCAATTAAAATGCACCACGTCATTAATTTATTGCGACGAAGGGTGTCTAATTAGGATCAAAGGTGTTTGATTCGAATCAGCTGGAGAGAACAGATCTTTATTTCCTTTTTGGCTTGATCTCTTCCTTGTTCCCCAATTCTTTCTACTTTGACCGAATTTAACTTTAATATCTTGTTCTTTTAGGTCCTTTAGCTTCTCCAACTTGTATTTTAAGTCTTTGCATCTTCAATCTTCAAATAAATGCACCTAAAAAGGGCAAATTTTACTCATAATAGATAGATGGTCTCCAAGATACAATAAAACAGTAAATTGATATAATAATACATATTTACGCAATAAAAATTTGGATTTAACATGATAAATAAGGCCAGAAAATGACAGTTTCTAGGTCGAATCAACCAGTGTGAATGGTAGTGTCATTTTGCAAGTCTTGTTGAAATTGTTCATGAGTTACCTCATTATCATTAACATTGGCTTTAGGATCGCTATTTAAAATAGGTGAATAATTTTGACATTTTTCAACGTCATCTCTAATAATAGAAGGTTTAGGGATTGATATTGCAAATTTTGGTAGCTAAACAAAAAAATCTAGAGAGAGAAAGAGAGACGACTAGAGCGAATAGCCTTAGCCGCCGCTATGGATAACCGGAAAGATACCCTAAACACTATGACTAATGCACACCTTATTTCACCTGATCCACCTACAACCAAATCGTTTGATTCTCTATTCAAAAACAACACTGCTGCTACCAACAAAATCGAACCTAAAGAAATCGGAGTTTACAAAGGAAAGCCACTAATAAAGTTTACGATGATGTTCAAAAGCTATCGGAACCATTTAAATATACCGTGGTTGGAAAATTTACACATGGTAAGCCTCATATTGATGATATTAAAAGGGTTTTTGGAAAATTAGAATTACAAGCTGCTTATCAAATTGGAACTATGGATAATAAGCACATTCTTATACGTTGTTTCCACGAAGAAGATTTTCAAAGAATTTGGTTAAAAAACGTTTGGTACATTGGTCGCTATCCGATGAGAACGTTTAAGTGAACATACGACTTTGATCCCGATATTGAATCCGCTTTAGCTCCGATGTGGATTTCACTTCCAAAATTACCGATCCATCTTTATAACAACGCTAGCTTATTTCTATAGCTAGAGGCTTCGGAAAACTTTTAAAATTGGATGAACCTACTGCAAATTTGGCAAGACCTGGATTAGCTCGAATCTGTATTGAGATCGACCTAACGCAAGAGCTAATACCTCGAGCACGTATTGGATATGGAGAAGATGGAGGGTTTTGGCAGTATTGTCGCTATAAAGATTTACCTAATTACTGCTCCTACTGTTACAAACAAGGACACAAGATTTCTAGCTGCATTTTCAAAAATCAAGCCAATAAAGAAAAAAATGCATCTAATCAAAGTAAAGTTGCCCCAGAACATGAGCGCAAAAAAATTGAAGAAAAGAAAAAGAAAGAAACTTCAAAGGCCATACTGCACAACAATAACAAAATACCGATTCTCAACAATGAAGAAAACATTCATGTAGAAAGAGGAGGTACCAAAGCTTGGGTTACAAATACGTTCGGTTGTGTTGAGAATAAAGAAAATGAAGCTGAAAAATCGTTGATAAATTTAGATGATGAAGATCCACCTACATTTGGTCCAGATGAGGAAATAAGTGAGCAACTCAATGTAATCAAAGTGAGCAAGAAGAAGGGGAAAATTCTCATGAAAAAGGTCTCATAACAAATATTCCTATAGCAAGTATTTCTGAGATTTTGCAGGAGGGGAATAGTAATTTACCAGAAGAAGAGATAGTTGATAATTCAAATGAGAAATATCAAGCCCAATCTAGCCTGCTAGAAAATGAGGAGCATCAACTAAATTCTGTAACACCAGTAAAGGAGGTAAATATAACACAAAATTTAGAGGATTTACATGTCTCTAACATTCAAGATGAGCTAAATTTAGCTCCAAGAAACATACCTCAAGAACCTGTAGAGGAACAATGGGAGGATGTCTTGTCAAATAGTGCAAAAAAACAGGAAAAAAAAACCACCAAAAGAAAATATGGTTCTGCGATCCTCCAATGTAGGGGGAAAGGAGCATATTTAAATGATTAATGCTCTTATTTGGAACGTCAGAGGTTTGGGGACCAAGATACAAGTAGAAGAATGAAGTTTTTTTGCAAGACTTATAAGTTGGTTTTGTTAATATGTGTTGAGCCTAAAGTTTGCAGTAGCAAATTAGATATTTTTTAAGGCAAGTTTGGTTTTGACCAAGGTTTTTCCCATCATGATAATAAAATTTGTGTCTTTTTTACTGATGATATTGAGATAGAAATTCAGAATCATATGGGCCAATGTATCAATTTTACTATTAAAGGAAGGATCTTGAGCAAAAATTTGAATATCTCCGCTGTTTATGCTAAATGTACAAAAGTGAAGAGAGAACCTGTATGGGATTTCTTGAGACGGTCCAACACGAATGAACCTTGGCTAGTGGGTGGAGATTTCAACACTGTTTCAAAAGAAGAAGACAAAGCAGGTGGTTTATCTTTAAATATTGGTGCTGCTAATGATTACCTAGATTGCTTAAATGATATTAATTTGGAAGAAATGAATTATACTGGATCCAAATTTACTTGGTGAAATAAACGAAGTGAGGGTGATGCCATTTTAGAAAGAATAGATAAAGTTCTTATCAATCAAGCATGTTCAGATCTTTTTCAGAGTATTATTTTGGAGCAACTTAACAGAACATCATCTGATCACAGTCCTCTTTTGATTAGCTGCAAAACTGAGTTTGATAATCATCCTAGAAGGTTTATTTTCCAGAATTTTTGGACTAATCATGTTGATTACATTAAAATTATTTCTAGTGTTTGGATCCCATACAAGTATGGAAATGATCTTTACTCTCTTGTCAACAATTTGAAAAAAACCAAAAAAGTATTATCTTAATGGAACAAGGGCACTTTCGGTAACATCTTCCAAGAAGTCATAGAGGCAAATGATGAAGTCATCAGGTTGGAAAATCTCTTTGAGGATAACCCTACAGTCAACAACAAGTGTATTTTAAGTAAAGCTAAGGCAGATCTTAAATACATAATGAAAATTGAAGAAGAATTTTGGGTGCAAAAAGCTAAATATAAAATGGGCTATAGAGGGAGATGCTAATACTAAATATTTTCATGGTATAGTTAAAAAAAAAGAAGGAAAAAGAGCTACATTAATTCTGTGACTAAGGATAATGGGGAAGTAATTACTGATAAAACTGAAATTGAAGCTGAAGCTGTGGATTTTTTCAAAAGTTTACTTGATGAGAAAAGATCAAATCATAAATTTAGCAGCTTGGATATTCTCCCAAAACTTATTTCTGAAGAGGATAATGCAAAATTTTGGATAAAGTTCCTGATGATAATGAAATTAAAGATGCTGTTTGGGGACTAAATAAAAACAGTGCTCCAGGTGTTGATGGATTTACCGGTGTATTTTATACTACAAGTTGGGATCATATTGGTCAGGATGTATGCTGTGATGTACAACATTTCTTTATGGGTGCTAATCTTCCTAAAGGTGTGGCAAGTGCTATTATTGCTCTAATTCCCAAAAATACAAGACCACAAAATTCCTCAGAGTTTAGACCAATCAGTCTTTGTACTTTCCTCAACAAGGTTATTACTAAAATTATCTCTTCAAGACTAGCTAAAATTATTCCCAAACTTATTTCTTCCAATCAAAGTGGTTTTATTCAAAACAGAGATGTTGTAGAGAATGTTCTTTTTGCTCAAGAATTCATTTCTACTTTAAATAAGAGAAATAGTGGCAAAAATTTAACTATTAAGTTGGATATGAAAAGGGCTTATGACAATCTCTTGGCAGTTTCTTATAGAAGTTATGAGAAAAATTGGGTTTTCTGGGATCAGTATTGACATAATATGGAGAATTATTTCTACTAATGGGACTTCTATCTTAGTGAATGGTGCATCAACTGGCTACTTTTTTCCTTCTAATGGCTTGAGACAGAGTGATTCTATTTCTTCAAGTCTGTTTATAATTTGTTCTGAAGTTCTCTCTATAAATCTAAATGTATTGGCAACTAAAAGAAGTTAAAAGGCTTTCAAATCTCCTCTAAATGGGGCTATTATTACTCATCTGGCCTTTGTAGATGATATAATTGTTAGGACCAGATTTCTGGCCCACAAACTATTGCTTGTCTATTGGTTTGAACTAAGTAATCCTAGTTGTATGTTAAGAATTGAAACAGCCTTTGGTTTCAAGTAATGTTGCAACCTCAGTTGCTACCACAGTTCCAACCTGCTGTTCTGGAGGATTCTGTTCAGTTCTTTAATTCTGCATTACTATTCTTTAACGATGATTATTTGTTTTAAAGTATGCAGGATATATTCTCATATGTTCTTAAAGATTTAGTTTATGTAGATTGAGAATATTAAAGTGATAAGAAAGATGTTTCCTAAAAGTTATAAGGAGATTAGTTTTTGAAGATATGTTTACTTTAAACTAGGCAATTTATATCTCTATTCTTACGCAAATCTTTATCACTTGTTTCAATCTTTGTTCTTTATCAAAATCAGTATGATACGTTTAAGATTGAATGAAATATGGAGTTAATGTTCCATATATATATTTAGAAAGATTTTATCTCCAAAAGATACTATCTTATATGTTCCTTGTTTAAGGAATAGATTAACTCCTATTTTCAAGCTAGTTATTAACAAGTACTATCTTATGAAGATTGAAGACAATCCTACGCTGAGGTATCTTGTGCAATATGGAAAGATTGAAGGCAATCAAAAAGGTCAAAAGCAATCATCAAAGATCTTGAAAAAAGAAGATTGTTTTTACTCCTTTATATAGTTGATAACTATGCTTGTAAAAGGTGTGTGTTCAAAATTATAAAGAACTCATTCTTGAGAGAATAAACAGTGAGCTTTTAAATGGAAAACAATGGTGGGATGCCATTGATATTTTGAGTGATAATTATAAGGTAGGAGCAATATAGAGATAGGCAGAAAAACCTAGAGGGAGTCTGAGAGTTTTTCAACTTGAATCCTATATTGTAAGCTTTTATAATATCATAATCTGGGTGAGTGCCCCGGAGACGTAGCCCGGTTGGGTGAACTCCGTTGTTAAATGTGCGTGTGAATTAATTCAAGTACATTTAACTTTACTGTTCTGTCCATCAATATACTTAGGTTCCAACTGTGGTTGCAACTTCACTTGGAATCTAACTGCAAAACTGCAACTAGAACAGCGGATAGGAATTTCAATTGGTATCAGAGCTTCACACTAGATCTTAGTGTGGATCCTGTGTTCTGGTAAATATGGACTTAATGAGGGAAGGAAACGCGTTCAACAAACCACCATTGCTTGAAGCAGGAGTCAATTATGGAGTATGGAAAATCAGAATGAGATATTTCATTAAACAGCAAAATGAACAAGCATGGAAAACTGTGTTGTATGGTTGGGAGGTTTCAACTGCTACTGATGGTGAAGGTGAACTGGTCTATGTACCTGAAGACAGATGGTCTGCTGATGAGGACAGAAGATCAAGTGCAAACTCAACAGCAATAAACTTGATCTTTGCTGGTGTAACTCTCAGTGTGTTCAGGTATATCTCTCATTATGAAACTGCCAAAAAGGCATGGGATATTTTACAAGTAACCTTTGAATGAACTGTTAAAGTAAGAGCCTTTAAACTCCAACAGTTAACCACTCAATTTGAAAATTTAAGAATGGAGAAAGATGAAACCATTGAACAGTTTAATGGTAGAATTTGTCATATTGCCCATCAAGCTGGAACCTTAGGTGAAAAATACAGTGATGCTAAACTTGTTAAGAAAACTCTAAGGTCACTTCCAGAAAGGTTTGAAATTAAGGTTACTTCTATTGAGGAATCAACAGACTTAGATAATCTAAAACTTGAAGAACTTATAGGAAATCTAAGCACTCATGAGCTAAAATTCTTCAAACAAAATAGACCAGAAAAAGGAATAGCCTTTCAGGCTAAGAAATCTGAATCTAAGGTCTGTGAGAAAATGAGTGATGAAGAACAGCTGGCCTTCTTTGCTAAAAAGGTTTATAAGAAAAAACAGGATGATACTGGAACATCCAAAAACTTTCAGAAAAGGGATAATCAATTTAAGTCAATAGTCTAGATTTAACAATAATCCTAAAGGAAAGTGGAATCCTAAAGAGAAGGATGACAGAGATTATCAGCCTAGAGAAATTCAATGCAGAGAATGTAGAGGTTATGGTCACATTTAGTCTGAGTGTGCAAATACTTTAAAAAGGAACAAAAATGCTTATATAACCACTCACAGTGATAGTGAATCTGAGACCAACAGTGATGAAGAGAATGAATCTAACTTTGTTAATTTTATGGGAAGAATCACTGAAAAAGAACCTGTGTATGAAAGTGATTGTGAGTCTGTTTCAACCCTAGTTACAACTGCTCTTAAAACCTATAGCAGTGATAAGGAAGAGCCCTCTGATGATAATATTACTCAGGAGTATCTTGTCCTTTATGAAAAATATCAATGTCTGAGTAAGCAATCCTTGATCATAAACAAACTTAATGTTAATCTAAATGATGAGGTTAAAAATCTCACTGAGCAACTCAACACACAACTGGTTGAGCTAACTAAAACCAAGAAGAAAATAAAACTGCTGAATGTATCTGCTTCCGAAAAGTTAGATGACATGCTGTCCTATTCTAGAGGATCTAAAGATAACAGTGGTTTAGGCTACTATGGTTATGAAAACACTGGAAAAACTACCTTTGTTAAAGCTGAAACTCATGTTTTTGACAATAGGGTTAGAAGTACAGTTGCAACCAAGAGAAAACTGAATAGCTTTGAAGATAAATCTACTTTTAGGTTAAAACTGTGTAACTTTTGTAAAAGATCTGGTCATTCAGAAATCCAGTGTTATTTAAAAAGGAACAGGAAGTATATTTCTCAGAAAAACTGGTTGGCCTCTTGCTATCAAAAGATGAACTGGGTCTGGAAAGTTAAAAGAAAATCTACCTTAATTGCCAATAACAAAGCTGTTATTACTTCTTTAAATGTTGTTACTTCTAATGATTGGTATTTTGACAATGGTTGTTCTAAGCACATGACAGGTACTGCAAGTTCTCTAAAAAATGTCATTAATCTTACAGGAAACATTGTTGTGTTTGGAGGTGGAGATACAGGTAAAATTATTGGAAAATGAACCTTAAACAAACCTGGAATGCCTGATATTAATGATGTATTTCTTGTAGATGGTCTAAAAGCCAATCTTATCAGCATTAGTCAACTGTGTGACAACAAAATGATTGTTAAGTTTAACAAAGATAAGTGTCTTATTACTGATCTTAATAATGATTTGGTCATGACAGGAGCTAGATCAGCAAATAGCTGCTATGTTTTTGAAAAAGCTGAAAAAGAATTGCCTCAGAATAGGTGCAATCAAGCTATTACTAACAATGTTGATATTTGGCATAAAAGGCTTGATCATGTGAACTATAAAACCTTGGATAAGCTTGTTAAAGAAGAATTGATAAGAGGTATTCCCAAACTTAGTTCTAAAACCCAAGGTGTTTGTGGTGATTGTGCAATAGGTAAACAAACAAAGAGTATTCACAAGAGTACAAGTCAAATCTACACTAAGAGAGTCCTAGAACTTCTTCATATTGACTTAATGGGTCCTATGCAAACTGCAAGTATAGGTGGTAAAAAGTATATTTTGGTAGTTGTAGATGATTTCTCTAGATACTCTTGGGTAGTGTTTTTAAGGGATAAATCTGAAACTTTTGAACTCTTTAAAACTTTGTGCTTGAAACTGCAACTTGAAAAAGGTTCCACCATTGGTAAAATTGTTAGGGTCAGAAGTGATCATGGAACTGAATTTGAAAACAGCAAGTTTAGAGAGTTTTACAACTCCTTAGGTATAAGTCATGAGTTTTCTGCACCAAACACTCCACAGCAAAATGGCATAGTTGAAAGAAAGAATAGAACTATTCAGGAAATGGCTAGAGTTATGCTTAATTCTAAGAAACTTGCCAAAAGATTTTGGGCTGAAGCTATTAACACTGCATGTCATATTGTTAATAGGGTCTATATTACAAAAGGTACTACCATGACTGCTTATGAAATATGGAAAGGTAGAAAACCTAATGTCAAGTACTTTCAAGTATTTGGGTGTGTATGTTACATTTTTAAAGATAGAGAGCATCTTGGAAAATTTGATTCTAAGAGTAACAAAGGGATATTTCTTGGTTATGCTCAAAACAGTAGAGCTTTTAGAGTCTTTAATCTGAGAACAAATTGTGTCATGGAATCATATAATGTGATATTTTATGACTTAAAAGATGTTGATGAGATTACAGGTGATGATGAAGAATCAGGAATTACAGAAAAAAAAGACAGAAGAAATTCAGCAAACAGACAGTCCAATAGTGGTTGGAAGTCCAGTTGAAACCCAGAATACAACAGAGTCTGAAGAAGAAGAAGAAAGATCTCCTATTCAAACTACAAGCAAGCCTCGCTATGTAAGGACTCAGAAAAATCATTCTCTTGACAATGTCATAGGATAAGTCACTTCAGGTATGAAAACCAGAGGTAAAAGAAATAATGTTGTCCACTTTACTTGTTACATTTCTCAGTTAGAACCCAAGAATATAAAAGAAGCTTTGGAAGATAGTGAATGGATTTTAGCTATGCAAGATGAACTATCTCAATTCGAGAGGAATGATGTATGGACTTTAGTACCCAGACCTTCTAATAAAAATGTTATAGGGACTAAATGGATCTTTAGGAATAAAAGTAATGAAGATGGAGTCATTATTAGGAATAAAGCTAGACTTGTAGCTCAAGGTTACACTCAAATAGAAGGAATAGACTTTGATGAAACTTTTGCTCCTGTAGCAAGAATAGAATCTATTAGAATGCTCCTATCACTTGCTTGATTATATGATTTTAAGCTGTTTCAACTTGATATTAAAAGTGCCTTCTTAAATGGTATTATTCAAGAAGAAGTCTATGTGAGTCAACCCAAAGGATTTGAAGATCCAAAATTCCCTGAACATGTTTATTTACTGAAAAAGGCTTTGTATGGTTTAAAGCAAGCTCCTAGAGCTTGGTATGATAGATTAACCAAGTTCTTAATTGAAAAAGGTTTCAACAGAGGGGGAGTTGATAAAACTCTGTTCACTAAGAAAACTACAAAGGATATCATCATTGCTCAAATTTATGTTGATGACATTGTGTTTGGTTCCACATCTGATAATAGGATTGCTGAATTTATTTCTGATATGAAGAATGAATTTGAAATGAGTGGTGGAGGAGAATTAACTTACTTCCTAGGATTGCAAGTTAAACAAAATGAAAAGGGCATTTTTCTATGCCAAAGTAAGTATGCTGACAATCTAGTCAAGAAATTTGTCTTAAGTGATAGCAAAGAGAAAAGAACTCCTATGAGTACTACTTTAAAACTGTCCAAGAATGATAAAGGTAAGAGTGTCTGTCCTAGTCTTTACAGGTCTATGATTGGAAGTCTTCTTTATTTAACTACTAGTAGACCAGATCTTTGCTTAAGTGTAGGAGTATGTGCCAGGTATCAGGCAAATCCTTTAGAATCTCACCTTCTAGTTGTCAAAAGGATTTTAAGATATGTAAAAGGCACCATTCACCTAGGTCTATGGTATTCTAAAGACACAAACCATTTTCTTGTTGGTTAATGTGATGCAGATTGGGCAGGTAATATAGATGATAAAAAAAACACTTCTGGTGGTTGTTTTTATTTTGGGAATAATCTTGTTTCATGGTTTAGTAAAAAAACAAAACTGCATTTGTTTATCTACTGCTGAGGCAAAATATATTGCAACTGGAAGTGGATGCACTCAACTCATTTGGATGAAACAGATGTTAAATGATTATAACATTAAACAAGAAGTGTTAACTCTGTTTTATGATAACAAAAGTGCTATAGATTTGGCAAAGAATCCAGTTCAACATTCCAGAACTAAACATATTGATCTAAGACACCATTTTATCAGAGAACTAGTTGAAGAAAAGAGTTTAATTTTAGAACATGTTTCAACTGAAAGACAATTAGCTGATATTTTCACAAAAGCCTTTGATACAAACAAATTTGAATCCTTAAGAAGTGATATAGGGGTATGTCACTATAAATCTAATTGAATAATATGTCTGTTTTGAGTACCTTTAATACATTTTATTTCTAAGGTAAGTCTTGTTTGAGCTTTGAAGTTTTTATCTTGAAAAAGCCGCTAATTGGTGTCTCAAAAACAGATGTGTGGTAACTTGTCTTAAAACCTCTCTGGTAATAGAGTTGCAAGCACAAAGTGCATTTTTTGCAAACTGGTTGCAAGCTCAGTTGCAACATCAGTTGAAACCACATTCTCAAAATAATGAACAGATCAGTGATTGTCTACAGATTCTCATAATGCCTATGATAATAATCATAGTGAACAAAACAAATGAAAAAGGCAAGACAAAGTCTTGATATTTTTTGACATCACTTATACTCTTTCCTTGCTGAGGTCATTAATCTAGTTTTTGTGTAGAGGAAAAATGGATTTGCTCAAAATAAGCTCCTAAGATTTAATTTTTATTAAAGTTATTCAATGATAAATATATCTTCTTGAGTAAATAGCTAGATTCTTGTTTTTCAAAGTTCTATATCTTAATATAACTGCTATCTTTATCTTGAAACAAGTCAAATTTCCTTCAAAACTTCAACTACTTGGAATTCGAAATTTTGGATAAATCTATTTACTTTTGGAATGTATATCTAAATTATTTGCTGGATTTATCATACTAAAAACAGTATCCTTCGTGATTTCCTTGAGATTCAAATTTTAAATTTCTGTTGGAAGGAAAGTTCCTATTTTTCAGAAATTCTGTTTCACAAGATTGATTTGGGTGTATCTTTTTCTAATTGTAAAAAGATTTGGGCTTAATTGCTATTTATACTAACTCTTTTTACTATCCCAAATTCATTAACAAATCAAAATTACTCTCTCTTTCTATATTAAAAACCCTAGGTTCTCTGTAAACCCATTATTCGTGGTTCCAAGTCCAGTTGCAACCTAGCTTGAAACCATGTCTTCAAATTCTCCTAATAAATCCAATCTTAACTATGAAGATGATAGAACTCTTAGAGACTTCATGAATCAATCCCAATCCAGTACATGCTCTAAGGCCAAGGTAAGTGAGTCTTCTTCTAAGAAACATAGGTCTAAAAAACGTCCTCGTAGGAATCTACAAAATGATCCTATCTCTGTTAAATATACTTATGATTCTCTATTCAATGAGGTAGATTCTAGATTCTGGAATAAAAACATGTCTGATAGGTTCAGTACACTTGCTAGTAGGGAGATTCATTCTGAACGGCAACTCAATTTAGCTAGCTATCAGCACATTCAGGTGCATGTTGAGAAATTGTTAACAGATGTTGGTTTAGAAAGAACAATTTGCTATCCTGATTCCTACTATCCTGAGGTTGTTAAGGAATTTTATGCCAATTTAATTGCTAGTGTCTGATGAGGGTGATCCAGGCTATGGCATAATATTTGTGAGGGGTCTCACTTTAGATTTTACCCCTGGGATAATCAATGAATTTCTGAGTTCTCCTAGTCCTTCTGTGAGTAGTGATGATTATGATATGGAAGTTGTAGCTCTTGTCCTTACAGGAAAGAATAACATATTTGATGGCACATCCATTAAGACTTCCTCACTTACTCTTAGTGCTGCTGTGCTTCATAAGATTGCTAGGTTTAATTGGACTCCAACCAAACAACCCTCTAGAGTCAACAAGGATATGGCAGTTTTTCTCTATAAAATCATGTCTAAGATGTCAATTAACTTTGGTCATCATGTGTTTAATCTCATCAAAGATTTCAGTGATATTAAATCACTCTCCATTCTGCTACCCTTTCCTTGCTTGATCACTTCACTAATTCTGTCTCAAGTTATACCAATATCTTCCACACATCCTATCAGAATCACATCTGAAAGAGTAACCAAGTGTCCTCCTCCCCTGTACATCTCTACAAAGCTTCTGAAGGAAGGACATGTGAATGATATCACTGGTGATAAAGGAAAAGAAAAGGAGACAACAAGTGCACCTTCTAAGAAGAAAGGAGTTAAGTGGTATCTCCGACAAAAACTGGCTACAAATCAAGAAAGAAGGGTTGAGCTTGATACTGATGACTATGAGATAAATAAGCTGTTGGAAAATATCACAGAAAGTGAAGATGAAGATGAAGGTGACAGTGGCTACTCTCTTAGCAGTGAAGAAGAAGAAGAAATCATCAGAGATCCACCTCTTAGAGAAAGAGCTCCTCAATCCAAAAGGCCACTTTAAAATCCCAGTTTGTCTGGGTTCTGCCAAATAGGGGGAGAAATGAAGAAGTTTATGTGTTATGTGTTATGTGTTCATGTTTTATGCTTTTAATTTCTATTTTAAACTTTGTCTGCAATTTCATGTGTTATGTGTTATGTGTCTGAAAATTAATGACTTAATTCCTTCTAATTGGAGACACATTTTCTCAAATGATCATGTTATCAATATGCTTAGAGATGATACTGTTATCTAGAAGAAGAATAACTGTGGAAATTTTACACTAAAATCAGCTTGAGAAACAATGAGAGATAAGAACGCTATCACTTGGATTAGCAAATTAAGTTGGGATAAAATTGTACCTTTGAAGATCTCATGCTTTATTTGGAGACTCTTCAATAATGTTGTTCCTTTAGATCCTGCAATACAAAAATTAGTTGTGTACTTGAGTTCTATTTGTGAATGTTGCGCTAAAGAAAGTGAAGAAATAGAACATTTATCAGCAAAGGTCCTCTAGCCAAGGAAGTTTGGACTTATTTCGGCAATCTAATGGAAATACCAAATAGCTCGGAGCTTATAAGAGCAAAATTTATAACTTGGTGGTCCCAATCAGGTACTTCAACGTCCAAATCTCACTGGAAGTTAGGTAAAATTTTACCTATGTTCATTGTTTGGGAAATATGGAAAGCGAGATGCGGAAGCAAGTGTGACAATAAAAAAATGTATTCTAACAATATTTGTGTGGAAATTTGCAATCTTGTTAAAATTCATACAAAAAAAGATAAATTCTTTCCATCAAACTTTGATATTAAAGACGCTTCGATAAATATTACTAACAACAAGGTGAAGAAATTAAAGGTGGTTAAGTGGCTTAATCCACCTAGAGGGTTCCAGAAATTCAATTTGGATGGATGCTTTCGGGGAACTGTTAATGGTAGTGGATTGGGTGAATTAAAAGGAGATGAAAATGGAAATTTTATTCTAGGCTTCTATACATCAATTGATAGCAATTCTAGCCTAGAATCAGAGATGAAATCTCTACTATTGGTAGTTCAAGTTACTCAAGATCATTATGTGATATTTGAATCAGATTGTCTTTTCTTAGTCAATATCGTTACGGGCAAATCTAACTGTCCTTGGAATCTGATTCATATCATGGATATGATAATTCAAAAATTCATATAGAAAGAGAAGAGAATGTTTGTGCTGATTACCTTGCTAATCTTCTCTTGTATTGACGACTTCCCAGAATTTTTAAAAGGAGCAATCGAAAAGGGATCCCATATGTTCGAATTAAGTGAGTTTATTATGGAGGTTTTAAGACACGAAAGATGGCTTTTTCTCTCTCTAAAAAGGGAAAGTGATTGGGTGCTTTTGGAGAAAGACAGCAAAGGGACAGGTTGCTTTATCTCGTTTAATTACTTTGTTAGTCCCCAAGTTATTGTAGGTTTACTATTCTAAGCTTTATTCTGTAATTGTTACAATTTCGTACTCTCTTTTATTTATTCTTTTGTGGGGGTTTTCCCCCACTATTTATAATTAATAAAAATGTGAGTTTTTCCCACCAGTGTTAAATAATTAAGTGACTCAAGTGTTAAATAATTAAGCACAACATATTAAATTACTACACGTGTTTAAAATCAGCGGGAAACAAACTACGCCGATGTTACTCTTTGTATAATAATTAGCAATTACTAACCTCTTGAACACATACTCAGCCAAACCCGTAGTCTGCACATTTCTTCTCATAACTTTTTTCACTCTCCTGAGAAAGTCAACAGACTTATTAGCTAAAAATCCAAATGTATCAAACACAAACAGTATGAAACTGTGTTGGTTCTTTTGGCAGGTCTTCTCGTGTTTCTCTACTTTTGTTGCCTTTCCAATAGTAGTTGCGTGGACCAAGGATGAAACTCTAGTAAGGTCAACACATGCGTGTTTTCCACTGCTCCAGATGTAAACAAGGACGTCAACTGCTCTAATGATAGATCCTCCCTCAGATGGTTATGTAAGAAAGTTTACAAGTGCCTCCTTTCTAGCAGGGATCTCTGCTCTCTACATGATGGCATAAAAGACATCCCCAACCAAGGTGTGACGGTATTTGCAATCTACTAGATTTGATGCAATTGATGCATGCTCATCAAACGAGTCAAGACGAACTCTATGACAAGTATGTCACATCTCCCCTTTCCGGTATAGAGGAATCAAAAGTCGATAATTGAGGATAACTCGGTATTTTTTAGGGGACATGCGCTGACCCAAAACCTCTATATGGGTGGAAAGTAAGATATACTGAGCATGCGGGGTACAGAGACAACCAATCATGGCAAGACCTCTAGGACCCAAATCGAACTTCTCTGTAAATCCTTAGAAACCCCACTTAAGTAAGTCTTTGTCAGAAGATGCATTGGCTATTAGGGACATCTCCCTTTGTGGGGATTCTTATAGAGTCGGACTCAGGGAGAATGGATTGGAACCTATCCAAGCCCTCACTGAAGTACGTGCCTAATGGGATATCTCCGCAACACCTCAATATGAAATCATGCAACTCAACTGGTTGAACTACTACCATCAAGTATGCAAAGTGAATTGCATCGGATACAGATTAAATACATGTCAATCATGAATAAAATGTTACATTATTTATGACAAGTGTTGTGCCACTTATTATTCATCAATAGTTCTTGATGGACTCAAAAACGATGTAACTTGTTCATGAGAAAGACAAGTGAACTGAACACACGAAAAATACACAAGAAACACACACTCTCATTCTAAAATATAGAATATAAAAAGTAGATAGTTTTTGGATTATGTCTGCAAGTAAGAACATTGCTTTGATAAACACGATGTGTGGATCACGGTAAGAGGACAATAAGTGTGCGTCTACATATTTGGGTTTCGTATAAGTTTTTACCAAGTGCAAGCTCTACCCACTATTTGTTTGTCAGATAATGTAGAAACTTCTTTTGTCAAGTATTATTTGTTTTGTCGGATATCGTAGATTGGTCTGTTGTTTTCGTAAATACATGTTAGTATTAAATTTGAGTAAGCTCAACTCAAGTGTATTACCTAGACCAACAAGTGGTATTAGAGCTAGATCTAGCTTTTGTACAATAGAACTTATTTGGTTATTGTAATAACGTTAGCTATACAAAATATGTGTAGTAATTAATTTATGGTAAAATGAATTTTATTTATTTCACAAATATTAATAGTGATTTGAATCTTTGTTCTAAACTTATGAAAATTGGTTATTTGTACCGACATTTTTTTCAAATGGCGAAATCGGTGACTGTCCTCGTAGTGTTTTATAGCAGTTATAGAGTATTAAGAACGGCAATCTAAAAGTTTTGAAGTATTTACATCTCTAGTCCTTTGGTTATGTTTCTAACATAATCACCATGATAAGTTTCATAAAAGTAACATTTTAGTTCGGAAGAAAACTTTTAACTTTAAAAGACTTTTTTTTTACTAAACTACCCCAAGGAAAGTTTCTTTTTCAATTAGGGCCCTAAAGTTGTAATAGGTTACAACACGTTAAACTTAGATTAATTCTAATAGACTCCCATAACCGAGAAGCTTTAATTTATGTGATTCATTGATGTTTCACATAGCTTTAGGATGCCAAACAATCTTCATTGATGTTATCATCACGCCTTTCTAAGCTTGAGATTTATACGTGAAGGTGTGTTAAAAGTTCTAACAAGGTCCTAATTAGACTACTAAGTCCACTCGAGATTAATAGAGCTTTCATAGGCCGGACCAACTTAATAACTACTGCGAATAAAATTTTAGCTATTTGTCACCCATAAAGTTTAACCTTCGGTGGAGTATCGTAGTGCCTATTGATGGCCTTCGTAGGTGACACAAATTCCCTAATAAGATTACGACATATCACAACATATTGAGAAATATACAAATGAAATACGTAGCATTATTATGTTAAAATTGTTGACGATAGCAAATTCTTTAGCACTCATACCGAACATTATGGCATGTGAGAATTAAATACCACTAAATTGATATTGTCACAAAAAAACCTCATTACAAAAACACCATATTACTATAATATACAATAAAACCTCTATAAATTAATAATGTCGGGACTATAGAAATTTATTAATTTATAGAGCTATTAATTAATCAATAAATTAATAATTATTATTTTAAAGAGTTTTTATTGATTGAACGATGAATGTTTACTGAACGACAATAACAAATTATTTTCGACACTACAAAATTCGTTCGGTCAATAAAGTTTCAATTAACATATGAAATCACAATTGAGAAAGATATTTATAAACTTGAAAAACTGATTGATGGTCTCGGTTAGCTCAATAAAACGGATGTCAATGGGTTGTTGGATTACCCATATGAAAATGATATATGTTCAGAGGCCAAGAATTTAAAAGAAATTATAAATATTGTCTTTGTTAACAATAAAAAGGATTGAAGATGATACTTGAAAATAATACCGCACCTTTGAAACTAGTCACGCGAAAGTAAACATTTATTGCGTCTATAACTTTTTTTAGTGCAGTTCGAAAAGACTATATCAAACTTTTTGTATGCGATTAGAAGAATTAGTGATGAAATTCAAGTATATTTAAATTTAAAAAAAAAACAAATGACTATAGAATCATACTTTACTAAGTCGTCCTAGTAATATTTGTCATTTTGAATAATTATTAATTTATGAATTTGTCAGGACCAATATTTATATAATGATTTTTAGAAAATTTATTATCTTATTAATTTATCGAAATTGCTGATTTTTTACACTGGCCCAAGTCGGGACCGAAGAAAATTATTATTTTAGACAGTTTATTAATTTACCGAGTATTAATTTAGAGAGGTTATGATGTATAGTTAAAAATCACTAAATTTAAGATTCTGACAACTAACGATTAGGGATGTAAATGAGATGATTTGTTTGTGAAAAAATTCGTGTTCGTATCGGCTAATGCTCGGTTCATGTTCGTTCATATATAAATGAACTTAAAATGAACTAGAATACAGTGTTCGTCTGATAAAGGAACCGAACATGAACACGGCTTTGTTCGTTTTGTTTATGCTCGAGTTCATTTACATATATATATATATAATTATTTTAATTTAGACTCTCCCAAAATACTACACAAATACTATAATATACATATGGGAGAGGTTATATATATGGACCTCAACTTAAACATCAATTTGGATATTTTTTTTGCAAAAATGCTCCAAATCAATATTTATTAATGCAAATTTCCACGGTTTTACGACGGGAACACAAATATGCGTCTTGTTTTTTTTCCGAGATGTATAATGACATGTTTTGGAAATTATGCTAAATTTTAAAAATTCAAAATATGTCATTATACATCTCGGACACACAAAAAAGACGCATATTTGTGTTCATGTCATGAAATCATGGAGATTTGCAATAATCAAATCTTGATTTTGGAGCGTTTTTTACAAAAAAAAAAATGACCAAGTTGATATATATATATATATATATCGGTCAGAATCTCCCATACTTACATTGGTAAATGATAACTTGGTAGAAAAAGACTACGTGGCACTACCCAATACATCCAATCTTAGTCTTAGTAGTTGAAGGTGAATATCAAGTGTAAACTCAAAAGGTAAAATCAGACAAGAGAGGGAGTAAAGGCCACAAATTCAACCGCTACATGAGATCTTCGACTCAAATATCATCAAGGTTTCTTTTTTCATCTATTTTTTACTAAAATTAGATTACATTAGATTATCTTGTATTGTAACTCTACTTGCGTTTTAGTTTAAATATTCCATAATCTATACATGTAGTTATAACTTTTGTAACATCTAGAGATTATAATCACATGAAATTTTATTCTAAGATTATGTTTTGTTGCATCTTTAAAATAGATAAGGATCTTGATGTTCAAGAAAGATGCAGCAAAACAAGGTTTAAAAGATGAAACCAAAGAAGGTTTTAAGTAAAGCATATTTATTTCATTTTCTAACAAAGTAATTTGTTTCTTTGTAAGTTCTTAAAAGGTACATACAAACATAACGATAAAAGCCGTAACTAAACAAGCCTAGAGTTAAGTACATATGAGCTTGTTTGGTTGCATGCTGTAGCGAATAAGTTTTTTTTTTAGTTTTAAAATAGGTACAGCCAAGTAAAACCTTAAAGATGCAACAAAACGAGTCTTAATATAGGAATAGATGATAAGAAATCAACCAAAACGAAGCCATAAAAAGGTTAAGCAAATCTCATTTTACCATCTCGACATTAAATTCTAGTTATTAGTTTGTCGTTGTGTTTTAAATGGCCGAAAATCTTATTAAGACAGATAGCTCACACAAATTAATGCACGACAGTCCTTCAAGTAATTTCAAAATTTCCTTTTCCAACAAAAATTAAAAACACTCTACCCATAATCCTTTATTTGGTCCAAAGTCCTCTTTGTCATGCATTAATCTGCTTAGTTTTGTCTGATTTGAATAGCATAAACAAATTAATGCATGACAATCCTTCAACCGCGTTTTCGTTAAATGGCTTATTTGAATCCTCGTGATCTAATTTTACCCTCTCGACATTAACTTGTGTTGCAGTAACTAGTTGGTATTTTCTATTACAAATGGCTGATTTGGATCCTCATGGAACTACCACAAATGTTACCGAAACTCTGACAGTTGTCACCGAAACTTCGACAATTGTCACTGGAACTACTAAAACTGGAGACCCCAGTAAATTTGTTGTCATCGAAGATGAGGATATGGAGGAGGACAGTCCTTTTCAGATGAGAAAAAGAAAGAAAACTTCCCCAGCTTGGGAGTCTTTTGAGCAGGTTGGTGTGTAATCCAATAATTATTAATCTTCTTTAGTATAAGTACATGTTTGTTTGACTGTTTAAGTATCTAAAATGAATTCATTGAAGTTAGATTACACTTCATATGATATCAAGTTGTGTTTGTAGTTAGAAAAGTTGTTACACATATGGCCTCGTTTTGTCACATCTTTAAAGTACAAAAGTATATTTTTCTTGGTAGAGCGGAAAAATATACTTTTGATGGTTAATTTTAAGTACGTAAATGTTATTTGGTAAAATTTGTAAAAGTACACTTTTAAGAAAAAATGTTGTTTGTTAAAATGCTGTGCTTTTTTACTTTTATTTTACTAAAATGACTATGTTTTACACTGTTTTATCTTAAAATAATACTTTACTAATTCAATAAGTTCATATCATATTAAAAACAAATTCTTTTTATTGTAAAAAAATAACAAAAAGAAACAACACATGGAAAATCTCAGATTTGTTAAACTTAATGAGATGGCTAAGGATTTGACCTGTTTAAGAAAATTATTCACTTGTTGATGTAAACAAAAAATTAGAGTAAATTAACAAAATTTGCGGTTTTAAAAATTGATAACTTTCTTGTAATATGTCAGGTTAAAGTACCGGAGGGAACTAAAGCAACATGTAAACTTTGCAAAGATAAGTTTTTCGTTAAAAAAGGAGGTCCAAGAATGGAAAATACTTCGACATTACAATAAGAGATGCCCGAAGCGATCCAATACTGATTTGAAGCAAACTCATTTAGGTGTGCAGAAAAACTTTGGGAATGTATCTTATATTACAAACTTCAAGTACGACCACTCAAAAGTTAAACAACCTGATGCATACATGATCCTTGCACATGAATACCCTTTCAATATGATGGAACATGAGTTTTTCAACCAATTTATGTTGACAACTACACCATATTACCAAAAGATTTCAAGAAATATGGCGAGATATGACATCACAGTAGTATACAATGTTGAGAAGAAAAAATTGAAGGATGTTTTAACAAGAGTGAGTAAAGTGAGCATTACTTCAGATTTCTGGAAATCAAATCAACAAATTGGATATATGTGTGTAACTACACATTTCATAAATTCTGACTCCAACTGGGCACTTGAAAAGAGAGTTATAAGCTTTTGTGATGTGCCTTCGCCACACACAGGTATGGCCATCTCCGATACTTGTTTAGCATGTCTAATGAGTTGGGGTATTGCGAACAAAGTGTCAACTGTGACATTTGATAATGCGTTGAAGAACGATTCTCCAGTAAAGTTTTTAAGAGAAAACTTTGATTAGAATAGTAAGGTTTCCTATGCTGGAAAGATTTTTCATGTGTGTTGTTGGGCACACATTATCAATCTCTTGATGCAAGATGGACTTTTTGAGGTGAAAAGTACCATTGAAAATGTTCGAGAGTGTCAAATTTATTAATGTATCAGAGGCACATCTAATAAAGTTTAGTGAGAATGCGAAGCAATTACAGTTGACTCATAAAAAGTTAGTCTTAGATGTTCCCACTCGTTGGAATTCAACATTTGCAATGTTAGAGTCTACATTACTATTCAAAGATGTTTTTCCTTGTTATGAAAAAAGAGATCCTTCACACATGTGGTTGCCTAGTAAATCTGATTGGGAAAGGGTCAAAGAGGTGTGTCAATTTTTAGAAGTTTTTAAAGAGGTGGCATATTGTATCTTGGGGAGGGAGTATCCAACCTCTAATATTTTTCTTCCTATTGTTTGGAAGATTAAGGAGGTTTTAGACACTTCAGCATATGAATTAGCTCAAGAGAAAAAATATATTCGTGTAATGGCAGTGAAGATGAAGACCAAATTTGACAAATATTGGGGAGAATGCAATTTGTTAATTGCTATTGCCGCTGCTTTATATCTGAGATATAAAATGGTTTTGATTAAATTTTTCTTTCTGAAAATTTATCCTTCATATGAAGTTGATTATAATGTTAAACTGGTTCTTGATGCTTCGAATGAGATCTACGAGGAATACGTTTCTGAATACACTTCGAGTCAATCGGAAAACATGGTTCTTGTAAGCCATAGAGGTGTTATGCAAAGTGGTGCTAGTACATCAAAGTATAAAAGTAAAGGTCAATTTGAACTTGACACTTATGTTAAAGCCACCGAAAATATTGCACCTCTGGTATCTGATTTGAAGAGATATTTATCTTAAGGAGTTTTCATATGCAATGAAGACGATGGACCATTTAATGTAATTGGTTGGTGGTAAAATAACTGTTTGAACATTAAGATTTTATCCACCATGGCTGTTGATGTTCTTTCAATACCCATTAGCACGGTAGCGTCTGAAGCTACGTTTAGTACAGGTGGTCGAGTAATCGATCCATATCGGGCATCTTTGTCCACCGAAACTGTTGAAGCTTTATTATGTGGTGGTGATTGGATACGCTCACTTTATGGGGTGAAGGAAGCTTATTATGTAAGTTAAATATCTTATCTAGCTTAGTTTATTGTTTGTTTGATACGTATGTAACAATATGTTTTGCCTTTTCAGAGAGCCAAAATTGAATACATTCAAGAGATAGTCTTACCTTAACTTGGTAAAATCTTATTTTGTGGTACGAGGTACTTAAATTTGAACTTCTGTTATATTTTTTTTTAAATGGAAATTTCTTATAATATGATGAACGTTTTTGTATGCAGGCAGTTTTTGTTAACATTTTGTACGCAGGTTTAATTACAATTTTGCAAGGAAGACCCGTCTTTAACTTTAACTTTTGTAGATTTGAACTTACATCGGGCATCTTTTGTTGAAAAAAGGTTTTATACTCTTGCTCACCTAAGTCTTTGCTTGTATGTAGTTGGTCACATTAGCTTGCCAAAATTGTATTAGCTTAATAGTTTAGCTTATTTGCTTCAAGTTCAACCCAACTATGTTCTTTGCTTGGTTATTCTAATTTCTAATTTTTTATTTTGTCGGATCGAATATGTTACGTAATTGAATACAGATTTAATAGTTTATCTTTCGATTTTTTTAAGGAGATGATGACTGGAACTAAATTTTGCGTTGGATTTTGGAGGCTACTCGTTGTATATTTAACTAACAGGTACGGTCTTTTGGTTATTCTAAAGTTTTTTGTATAAGATGATAAATTTGCAATAGTTGATCCTGATAAAGTCTGATTTTCCATTGTAGTTGGTCAATATACGGTCGGTTAAGTTGTTGATATGCTGAATGTTGGAGACATGAAGGAACGTTGATGGTCATCTTGTAATGACAATATAATATTATATTTTGGTTAACACGTGTGTATTATGAACGAATGTTTACTCGTCTTGTAGTATTCTTCTTTTACGACTTTATATGGATATCTACTTGTTTAAATTTGTTTGTATCATGCTAAATGTCTTTGTTTGTTTCATGTTAAGTAGTCTCGGTGAATTTGTATTACTATCTCGTATTTCTTGGTTACTACATCTTCATGTTTGCATATTGAATTTCATTTTCATTTTAACGAGCTTAAACGAGCATTTATAAGTCTCATTCGCCTCATTAATAGTTCACGAAACGCATTGAACACGAGTCGAACTTTTTCAATTATTTACGAGCCGAACATGAACGTCAATCTAATTGTTCGTCACGATCACAAGACGAAAATGAACAAGACTACAAAGCTAATGAACTGAACACGAACAAGAGATTTCTCGTCTCGTCTCGGCTCATTTACAGTAGGACTGACAATAGTGCATGACAGAGCACCCATATCAGACAATATATACCAACTAAATAATACTTTCGTCCTGAAACAAGTGTCATGTTACGAAAACTGTGATATTTAATAATTTGAACCAATTTCACTTAAAACTCAACAAAAATGTATAAAATATCAAATTTTCAAACAAAAAAAAATTGTACTTAAATTATGAAATTATATATATCAATTTGATATGTTTCAACTGACAAAGGAGATATTTCAAAAAATAAAAAATCTACTAAAAAAAATGAACATTTATTTTGATACGTCATAGAGTAAACAACAATACTTGTTTTGAGATGCCAGAGTACAGTGTGACAATAACATCCATATTGAACAGCTTACGAATTAAATACCACTAAATTAGATGTTTAACAACCGGACTACATACCAAATAATAATAAATTGGCAAAAAAAAATTGACGGAGACCAATGACGAAATAAGTCACGTAAATTCATATTGAATACAATGAATCAGATTGAATAAAATATTTTGAGCACCAATATTAGTACTAATACACAACTAAATATTCAAGTAGTAAATTAAGATTATTACAAATAACAATAGCACATGATAGAGCACCAATATTAGGCAATATACCAACTTAATATTACATACCAAAATAATAATTAAATTGGCAAAAAATTTGACCGAGACCTAGGGGTGGGCAAAAAATCCGCACACCCAACCCGTAGCCAAACCCGTGCAGATTGGGGAGGGTTGGGGCAAGTTGATTGTCTAAAAAAAAGTCAATCCGTCCCGCCCCAATCCGTTATATATTTTGCGGGTTATGTTAGGGTTGGGGTTAACAAACCGCGAGTTAATCCGTCACAATCCGTTTCAACCCGCATTATATATATAAAAATATAAATATATGTATTTTTATATATTGTGTGTATTTAAAGATAACACCCCTTCCGTTCTTATTATATTTTACTTTTTTTTACTTGTTTTTGAATGTTATAAACGTATTATTATTGGTTTTAATTTTTATTTATTTTTGAAACATACAATTTATTTTAAATTTTAGTTTGATTGTGCAAACTATAAAAAATAAAGGATCAAAATAAAAATTTAAAAATCAACCCGTCCCAATCCCCAATTTTTTTGCGGGTTAAATTGAATTGGGTTGGGTTGGGTTAAGGTGAGATTTAAATTTTACTAATCCTTTACGGGGTTTAATTTACGGATAGAGTTTCACAATCCACGTCAACCGGCCCAGATTCGCATCATGGCCACGCCTACCAAAACCAATGACGAAATAAGTCAAGCAAAAGTTACCATAAATTCATACATATTAAATGACTAGATGATAATAACTATTAACTACTATAGCTGGTAAAGATATTTTTAGATACAGTGATGGCACGCATGTTGATGCGATTTTTCCAGTCGGTGAACAATTAGCATTTCGTGGAAGAAAAGGCAATTGCAAGCAAAATGTGATGGCTGCATGTTCATTTGACATGTAATTTACTTTTGTTTGTGCGGGATGGGAAGGATCAGCTCATGATTCACGTATATTACACGAAGCACTCATGCATCCGACATTAAACTTTCCAAAACCAACTAGTGGTAATTTTATGTATATTTTATAAGCCTAATTATTGTCTTTTCATGATCATATTTTATAAGTCTGATTATTTTATTTCAGGTAAATTTTTTCTCGTTGATGCTGGTTATCCTAATATGAAGGGTTTACTTGCGCCATTTAAGACAAAACGCTATCATAGATCAGATTTTCAAAATGGTGGTCCACCAAGGGGTTTAAAAGAAATATTTAATCGCAGACATTTATCAATGAGAAATGTTATTGAACGTTGCTTTGGTGTCTGGAAAGCTAGATGGCTGATTTTGCGATGTATGTCTTCATATCCATTTGATACGTAAAGGTTAATTGTCGTGGCATCGATGGCGGTACATAATTTTATTAGACAAGAGGCAAAATTTGATGCGGAATTCAGAAGTTGCGATGAAGAAAGAGAAAACTTGAATTCAAATGATGAATCTGGAAGCGATGAAGAAACGCATAATATCGCTGAACAAAATGAAATGGATCTTACTCGGATGACAATTGCAAATTCTATTCTTGCATCCTATAACAATTGTTAAAAATATTTTTTTAAATAAAATTATTGTTCGCAGTAGTTTGTTTTTGCATATTTATTTAGCAATAATGCTTTTATCGATGTTTTTTTATTTTTGTAATTGTTTATAAATATTTGGTTTTTAAAGTCATACATAATTTATTAGTATATTTTTATGTGTTTTTCGTAGTATATGAATTATTGTGGTATTAAGTCATTTCGAACTTATACATATCAAACGCACACAAAACTTATAAAAATCAAAAGCACTTTTCTATCAGACGCTAATTTTTCTAAAGTACTTTTTATATAAGTCATTTTTCAACCGCACTTTTTCAGACAACATTTTTTAAGGAAACACTTGATTTCCAAACAGCACCACTAAATGATAATAACTATTAACTAGTATAGCTGATAAAGATATTTTTAGATACAGTGAATCAGATTGAATAAATAATTTGAGTTCCGATAGTAGTAGTAGTAGTAATAATAATAATAATAATAATAATAATAATAATAATAATAATAGTACAAAT
This sequence comes from Primula veris, assembly GCA_963682055.1. Taxonomy (NCBI): domain Eukaryota; kingdom Viridiplantae; phylum Streptophyta; class Magnoliopsida; order Ericales; family Primulaceae; genus Primula; species Primula veris. Next base: position 15,563,341 of record OY821747.1, on the reverse strand, counting down.
ACACTTAACTGTAAATTCATCACACTCTTATTTCTCATTTTCCCTTTACTGGGTACGCCACTCTCTCTCTATATATTTATATATATATATATATATATATATATATATAAATATATCTTTCTCCGTTACGTTTTGATCGGCAAGTTTTTTTTACAGTTAATATATTCCATTGTATATTTTAATTGGTTTTTAGCTTCATTTCATAAACCCCCCCTGGCTTATACGGTAGTAAAAAAAAATTAGTTTTTTTTACCTTTTAAAATTTTATCATCTTCTTTTTTAATGTGAATGTGATTAGTTTTACTGAGAAATGGAAGAAAAATAATGAATGAATAAATGATCAGCCAAATAAGATGGATTAAAATTAAAAATAATAGTGTGCATCATGTATTCCACAGTGCATGTACAGTTATTGCTATGGATTTTTCTGATGTTTTTTATTTTTATTTACTGAAGGTGTGATATATCTCCGCTTTTTACTTTTTTTTTATTTTTCATTTTTCTTCTATGTTTTGTGAATTTTTTGAGATTTTATTTTTATTTCCTTTCTTGTCTCTGTTATGCGATATTTTTAGAGTAAATGTAGGTATAAATATATAAATTATTCTGATATTTTTTTTTGGATTTGTTGATGTTGTTGATATATCTCAGCTTTTTTACTTTTATTTTATTGTTTGTCTCTGTTTTCTGAAATTTTTAGATTTTATTTTTCTATCCTTTTCTGTCTTTGTTTTGCGAAATTTTTGAGAGAGTAAATGTAGGTATAAATATAGAAAATTGTTTTCCCCTTGTTTTTAATTTAAGGTTTAAATAAGTTGGCGATTTTCTCATTTTGATAGCTGAAGCATTTGTTTGAGAGAGTTATCTAGGTTTAAGAATCAAAAAATATTTAAAATAAAATAATATATATATATATATATACACATCATTATCACCTTCTGGTTAAGTATAAGATTTTTTTATTCAGAGTAATTTTAGGGATTATGAGATACAAGTTTTATTATTCACATGTTTTCCTTTTGCCTGGATTTAAAAATTTATTTGTAAGATTTGTTGTTGGTATGTATTTATCTGTCCTTTCGAGCAATCGTCATACAAATTATTGTTTACGTTTTACAATTTGAGTAGTATTTGTTTAACTTCATAGAGTTTGGATTGCTTGACTTCAAAGTGACTTGTATTGATAAGTTAAGTCATGTCTAGGTTACGTATGTATGTTATGTTTTATTTTTTACGGTTCAGTCACATAAACAGCTATTTTTGTAAGTAAAATGACGTTTTTGTATAATTACTTGTGCAAAATTTGGTGTTACCAATTGCCGTTGGTAGACTGATTTTGTATTTCTATGGACTTTGCGGTGTTTCAATATGAGATCAGATAATGTTAGCTCATGTTCTGAATTGTCTCGCAAATTCTTTTTGAAAATATGTTTTAATGCTCTCACTTTTGTTTGATGAGACCGTTTGTACAAAACTTTATCGCAGAATGAGACTGAAATATATATATAAGATTTGCTTGTGCTTAGTTTTAATAATTGTGGAAAAGTAGTTTTATGATAAAAGATACTTAGTCGTCTAGTGTACACGTCCTACTTTGTTTGTGCTGTTTTTTAGAATCGCAATGTTAAAACTTTAAGCATATGGAAATAGTTTCTCATCTCAGAATGTATTTTTGCTTTCCTCAAAGTGGATGAATATGACTTTTCTCCATGTGGCTTAGATGTTGAATGTTTTTAGGAGATTTAATTTTTGTTACTTAAATGACGCTTTTTGTAGACTTATTATGGACTTTGTTGTATTTCAATGTTAGACCAGATAATATTTGCTCATGATCTGAATTGTCTCGGAAATTCTTTTAGAGAATATGTTTTAATGTTCTCACGTGTGTTTGTTGAGACCGTTCCTACGAAATTTTGTAGCAGAATGAGACTAAATTTTGTAAAATTTTTGCTTGTTCTTTGGCTTAATAATCGTGGGAAAGTAGTTTATGATAATATGTTCGTCTCTTTATGCTTTTAGAAACGACTATGTTGTTTGATGCCCGTAATGCCTTGGTTATCTTATTACTAAGTATAAAAAAGAAATTACGATGTCAAGTGCACACGTCCTACTTTGTTTGTCCTATTTTCTGAAAACACGGCCCTGTCAGTTGTTAAAACTTTAGGCATATATGCCATATAGGAATAGTTTCTCATCTCAGAATGTACTTGTGCTTTCCTCAAAGTAGATGAACATGACTTTTCTCCTAGTACCTTAGATGTTAAATGTTTTTAGGAGATTTCATTTCGATCAAGTTCTATGAAAGTCCTTCAGAAGTTTTCTTTCATCAAATTATCGCATTATTTTAAGTCTAGGTTTAGCTCCTTCATTTTGTCTTTGTGAGGACCAACTAGTATGTCTTGATGTCTTGTTAAGTTTGGTTAGTAATGTGAGTACTTAACAGAATGGGTTTCTAAACTAGAATTTGCAGCACTAAACAGATAACTAGATATCTTTTTTCTGAGCAGTTTTCTAAAAATGTGTTCAACGTTTTGGTGCCTTAAAGTCTTTGTTGCTATGATTGTTAAATTTTTTTTTTCTTACTCCAAACTGGAAGCTATTTCACTGACAAGCGAAAGTGAAAATATGTTGTTGTACTATGAATTAATGTTTCCGAGTGCAGATAAACTTGCTTTCATGCCACCCATCCTATTCATTTATTATGTTCAGTAATACTATTTAGTTTCAAATATTCTCCATTATTTCTGCATTATTTTTTAAAAACACGTAGGTATCAAATGGTAAAAAGGTTTTTTACTATCTCAACCTTTTAAGTTTTACTAGTTTAGTTCCCCATCTACCTATTTTCATCCGTTAGGGGGGGCTGGTGTTAAAGAAATTGACAGACTTGCACTCACGTGTTCCAACCTAACAAATAGGAAGTGCAATTCCATCAACATCCGTAAGAAATAGATTTTGAACTTGAGATATAGTGACTATGTGCCAATTTTTTGCTGTCAGACCCCTTCTAATTGAATGAAATAAAGTAGGTTGAGATCCAAATTGGTAAAAAAGGGTTAGGTACTAAAAAGCAAATAGTTGAGAGTATATTAAACAAATTTTTTTCCGATATAAAATTGACATACCCGTTTCTGTTGGGATATATTTTCATGACATTGTCCTACCTAGGTTTCCTTTTCCCTGACACAAGTTGGTTTTATGATTCATGTTTTTGTAAATTTTCTGCAAGTATTTCTTTTTCCTATTACTTCTAGAAAAGTCTTTTACTACCTAGCCTGGCATTGCTCTACATTATGGTGTTTTTCCAAGTAACTTGTTCTGATATTTTAATGTCGGATAAAACAGCAAATAAGTCTAAGCTGCAATGAGTTCAAGGAAAGGTGTGGATCAAATAAGCGATGGTGTTGCAGATATCGGTCTGGGATCAGAAGAAGGTCCCTGGGAAGTTTCTGTGAGGAAATCGAAAAACAAACCTGCTAACAGCTCTTCAAACAGACCTTGGGCCCAACAGAGTAACGCTCCTCGAACATGGGGACAGCCTGCTCCGCATGGCGGTGATAATAACTCTGGCAAGGCTCCTGCCGCAAGTGCTTGGCCACAGACGGGGTCTGGTGGTAGAGGAGGAAACGTTAGACCTCCTCAGTTACCGACTGGTAGAGGTTTTCCTAACAATCCTGCAATTGCTGCCCCTCTAGAGCACGGTTGGAATTGGAATGCTAGGGCAGGTACTGTGCATTTGCTACCAATTTCAGCTTTTCTTCTGTTTATGTCACTTTGGCCTTGTTTGGATGCCAACCTTAAAGATAGTGGGCTCGTTTGGTCACGTCTTTTATGTTCAAAAGTATACTTTTTGTAAGTGGGTTGAAAAGTATACTTTTTATGTTTACTTTTTAGTAAGTAAATGCTGTTTGATGAACACCGTAAAAGTATACTTTTCATTAAAAATGTTGTTTGGTAAAATATGTTTACTTTTACTTTTTGAGTGAAAATGAATTGTTTATTCAAATAATGCACAATAGGTATCACTTTTGAACTTATATTACTTCTAGCTACCTCCATAAGTTCATATTCCTTGTAGGTACCACTTTTTAATTATTTACTTTATTTACCAAAACGCCATATACATATTTCATAAAAAATGGAAAAAAAAACACATAAAATTATATAAAATAAAAAAAACCCAAAATAAATGAAAAAAAATCACAAAAAATGAAAAATAAAACAAAAAAAATCACAAAGAAAATAAAAAAATCACAAAAAAATTATAAAAAATGAAAAAATCACAAAATATTAAAATAAAATAAAAAAAAATTATAAAAAATTATAAAAAATGGAAAAATCACAAAATTTTAAAAAAAATACAATTTTTTTTTTTTTTTTTTTGTGATTTTTATAATTTTTTTATGATTTTTTGTGATTTTTTTTATAATTTTTTGTTTTTTTTGTTATTTTTTTATATTTTTTGTGATTAAAGATTTTATTATTTAAAGATTAAAAAATACAAAATTAGGAAAATATAACGATGATAGGAACTAGGTTTTGAACTGTACTTTAAAAGCACATTCAGATTAAAACCTACTTAAAAGTATCATCAAAAGTAAAAGTATCATCAAACTTACTTTTAAAAAGTCTACTTATGGACATTTACTTTTCACCAAAAGTATACTTATGAGATGACATCCAAACAAACTAAATAAAAGTAAAAGTAAAAGTAAAGCCAAAAGTATACTTAATGGTTTACTTTTGATAAAAGTAAACTTATAAATAACTGCCAAACGGTTTTTACTTTTGAAAAAGTATGGAAAATCATGGAAAAGAATACTTATGGAACTGCCAAACGAGGCCAGTGTCTGGTTGATGAACCTAAAAGTTACAACTTTTTTCTGTCTTTTTGGCTTCAAAACTAGATTTTTTAAGTTGTCTAAACCCTACTCGTTCTTAGCCTAGAAAAGATAAATCAGCTTGTTTGCTAAAAGCTGCACAACCAAGACCTTTAACTTTGGTTTTATGTTAGGTCTTTTAGGGTCCTGAACTTTCCTAACTCTTCTAATCTCTTCACATTTCACTATTTTAAGCTTTTTTTAATAACACAATTACAACAAATTTGAGTGCCATAACAGATAACAACACTAGTTACAAAATTAGAAGAATAAACTAAAAAACTTGAAAAGTTTGAGAACCCTCAGTTACTTTAAGGGTCCAACATACTTGAAGAGGAAATTTCAATTTAGTCTCATAGTTAAATTTTTAAACAGTATTGCTACTCATAATTTAAGCAAGTTACACAGGTGGCCCCATGGTCCTTCCTATGGGGACCAATGGTATTAAACATTGGGACCTTTGTGTAAATCTAGGACTTTGGGTTTATAAATGGAAGCACTTTTAAATTTAACTTTCTTAAACAATGGCGGCAAAGATCGCCCCGAATGAAACTGTGGACCAAATAGATATTCTACCTAAAATATTGTGATTGTAAGTGTTGCAATTTAAACTATGAGCTCAAACTAAAAAAAAAATGTCTGTTTACAAGGACTATTTTTGTACTTCACCTGTACTTTTAAGTCTTAAATAAAGAAAATGAAATAGGAAACTCAATTGTAAATCATTGGTGATGCAGGTGCTACTAATCGTCCTGCTCAAGATGGCATAGGAAGCAATGACGTGGAACCCTATCCTGTTGAAGATGATGATATTGATAATGATGATGATGACTCTGATGCAGTTGAATCGGATGACGAGCTGTTGTCAGACGAATTTGACTCTGATTCAAGTGCTCAAAGCTTCGAGTCACGTAAACAGAACAGATGGCTAAAAACTTTTTTCACAATGCTGGATAAACTGACTGTGGAGGAAATCAACGAGCCAGCTAGGCAATGGCATTGTCCAGCATGTCAAAACGGGCCGGGGTCCATTGACTGGTACCGTGGTTTACAGCCCCTCATGACACATGCTAAGACCATAGGGTCTAAAAGGGTCAGGCTTCATAGAGAGCTTGCTGAGTTGCTTGATGAAGAGCTGAGAAGGAGGGGTACATCGGTGATTCCAGCTGGGGAAGCGTTTGGGAAATGGAAAGGCTTAAAAGAAACCCTAAAAGATCGTAAGATTATTTGGCCGCCCATGGTTGTGATAATGAACACCAAGCTAGAGCAAGATGATAATGACAAGGTAACTGCTAATTCCACTTGGACCTTTATAGCTAACTTTTTGGTTTTTTTTTTCTTTACAGCTCTATATACTGTATTTGGTTGACCAGCTGAGTTCTTAATCTAGATTTTGGTTTGAAAATGTTACTATAGAAAAGAACTTAAGCAAGCGCCCAGCTTCTTGTAACGAAGCCAATCACTATCTCAAGCTAATTCAAGTCAAACATGAGTTTTTAGTGTAAAAACGCAGAGAAACAGTACTTGTTTGGTAGGATTTTTTTGGGTTTATGATTGATCTAAAAGATTTAAAGAAAAGAGAAAGTGCAAGATAAAAGTGCAGGAATTTAAAGTTCTAATAAGAACACATAAATTAACATAATAAAGATTCATTCATCTTTTCCCCCCTCCCATGTCTCTGATAAGAAGACTGTGCTGCTAGCATTTTTATTAATTACAAAAGAGCCTCCTTAACTTTCCATAATTTGCACTAACGCTCATATAGTTCTCAATTACTCTATAGCCAACCCTCAACCTTCTCCATCTCTCTTTTTCTCCCTCAAATTACGTTCATTACATTCCACCGCTCTTAAAAATCCACCTTGACCTCAAGGTGGAGGCTCATTTTAAGAAGCATGTAGCTTGGATGCATGCTGCGAACTTCCTTGCGTAACACAGCTCTCGTGAATACTCTGCCTTTGTGCTTACCTTTTCTTCCTTGTACTCTTGTTAAAAAATCCTGAAAGACCCGCCTTATTGCCCAAATGATTAAGCATTTGGTCAACATCACAGTGTGGTTTCTGTAGACTAGCAGCTTGGTGGCCTCCTCAATTAAAATCTCTTCCCAACCTGTGCTTTTTAAATTCTCATCCCTCTCTTGACATGTAAAGAAACCTTGTACACGCAGTTTAAAGGTAGAACTTCCATAGAACACATGTTAATTAACAACTCTCCTTTCTTATTCTCATCGCTTTTTGTTGAAACCTTAAGAGATCCATTTAATTTGATCACTTCTTTCCAAAGGAAACTAGTTACCATGGGGTTTCTCCATGAAACTATAAACTTTGCTTGTTCCAAAAACTTGTACAAGTGTTGTACGAACACATGATCATGTAAACTATTCTCCATTCGAATAAATAGAAAACTAGTTACCATGGTCTGTTGATGCGATAGTCCTTTCCAATAGGGGAAGATGTTGGAATGACAGTTGAAGCTGCTCGTGGGATTGTTGGAGGCTGATTTTTCTAGGTAAATATCACAAGAAACTGAATCTGTATCTTCGCTCGAAATTATGAAACTTGCTGATATTTCGTCGGAGACCTTGTGCTTGAGGGGTGCCAGTGCAGAAGTCTTGGCTATATCGGATTGAATCATTTCAACAATCGTTTCATCTAACATCTTGTAGCCATTTTTCATTGAGCTGTCGATATTATTTTCTACGCTATCCGAACTTACAAATTTGTTGGTTAATTTTTCAACAGTTGTCGGGCTTGTTCTGGTATGATCATTTTCTCGGATCCACTTCTCATAAACACCAGCTTCTTCCACACTCTACTACTACATCTTTCATAAATTCATTACCATCATAAAGAATACTACCATCAATTACTTCATTATTCTCGATTACACCTATCTCATTACAGGCTTTACCTAATCCAGGCTTATCAACTAAATCTATACTTCGAAATATTTCTCCCATAGTTTCAAAATTTGTTGATTGCTCTTCTTGATTATCAACATTAAGAGTAACGTTAAATGTCCTTTTCCAATAGACTATCACCACCCATCTTAAAATTGTCCTCTATATACTGTTCAACCATTTCGTTACATATTTGATTTGTATTACTTACAACAGTCATGTAGCAGTTCTTTCTCCGGTACTTCCTCAACCATATTAAACGCATGAGCGACTGCCGTTAAACGTTGATTTCGGAATGAGTTGGCTGATTCTTCGAAAATCATTGTGTTCGCTGGGCTGAGATCCTTTTCTACACCTGCTACATCTTCTTTTTCAAAAAAAGCGCTATCTTCTTCTTGTTCTCTATCACAAATTCTTATAATAATAACCTCTATTTTTGCGGCATGGTCCTCAAAAATGGCATTCATTTTTCGTCTTTGCTCTTCAAATATTTCATTCCAGTTTCTTTGCTCTATCTTTTCGCATTGTGGAATGTTTGAAAGTGTTTGCTGAATTTTATGTTCTTCTAACTGCCTGGCAAGCGTTCTTTCTTGCAACTCTGAGGTTGTTTGGGGGAAGGGTGTAATGGAATTGGTGTTCGGGTAAGCATGCTATTTGCTTGTCGTACTGGTTAGGTGGTTGGAGTTCTAGGAAACAAAGTTGGCTCGTTGTAGTTTGTATGAGGGGTATCTGATCCATAGCAGTTTGATTGCATTGCAAGGGTACATATGAAGGTATATATTGACAAGTATTATTTGTTGGGTATGTTTGATGAACAGAAAAATCTACCATGGTAGCAGGTTGATTGGCTGCAATGGGATTCATGTGAGGGTACGGTGAGAATGTAGAGGGAGAAAGAGTATGCTCACAAGATGTGTAAGAGGAAAATGGTGGAGGAGGCTGCGTGTTTATATCGTGGAAGAAATGATAGGATGATTCGTTAGGCAATGGTGACGTATATTGTGGGGGTTTCAGGGGTGGTGGTGGTTGTGGTGGTAGCGGGATGCCAAAAGGAACATATGAGTATGGTGAATAAGGTGCTAGTTCAGGTTGAAGAGGTATTTGGTACATATTTGCTTGGGGCATTTCATCGAACACTTGGCGGTTCGAATTTTTGCCCATTCCAGATACTATTTTCAAATTGATCTGTCAGACCCCGGATTTTGGATAAACCCGGGTCGTGAATGTAAATTAAAATAAAAAGGAAAAAGTTTAAATAACGAAACATGCGGAATGACATTCGATAATATGCCAATCAATAGAACCAAATAAATACTTCAGGCCATGCCGATAATCACATTTGATTCACTAAATTGGCCTAAGGGTAGCCAACGGTGTTCAAATGTGACAACACAAACAAAACAATACGTTTTAGAAAATTTCGGCATGAGCTTTGCGTATCTATGTGTTTCCAATAAATTAGACCTGTCTGAAACAACACATAATAAAATCGCAACGCGATTACCAAATAATCCAACAAGGATAAATCAAATCCAACCCAGCTGACGTTCTAATCTAAAATATACAAGTGCACGAGATAAGTTACACCAACCAAAAGAAAATTAATCTCGCGTAAAACGCTTACTAGGCCAACAAGGCTCAAAATGAGATAATGCCAAAATGAAAAAAAAAAACAAGTCTAGCGTGCGCGCGATCACGTGTAATATGATAATGAGCTTCATGCAAGCACTCTAAACTTCACCACCATCTACGTCAGCACCTGTACATCGATCGTGAACAAAATGTACAGAAAACAAAGAAAGGAGGTAAGAAAACAATCTCACTTTAAAAACGGCGCGTGCTACTAAGCACGCACACACAATCCTAACATGGCAAATATGATATCTTGGCAAATAATGACAAAGGCAATTGCACGAAAAACACATCAACAAATATAACTCGCAACACAAGTAAATGAACATATAATCAATATCAACTGAATTAATAATAAAACAAAATAAAATAAAACAAAACAAAATAAAACAAGACTCAACGAAACACAAAGTCGGGATTGCCTCACATGTACCCACTTTTAGAGCCACTCTGCTCTAGGACCCAAAGTGCAATGGTTCCCTCACCCATATTCTGACACTAATATGTGACCAAACGATATGGGGCCGGCTTTAAGGGGACTAACCCTATGGTACCGATATACCTAATCCTTGCGCAAGTTTCCGGGATCTCACCGTAAGCTGACACAGCTCCGCCTTAACACTTGGTACTGCAATCCCTAAAATAAATATAAAAGACTCCGGATACCAAACACGAAAACCGTAAACTCCACAATAAAACATAAAACACACTTTATAATATTTGATGTAATTAGATAAACACATCACCACAAGAGTCTACACGGTATCACCACAAGAGTATACGATATCACCACTTGTAACGACCCGGCCCCACGGACCGAACCGCCACGCCCGTATCAACAATATTGTTCGCTTTGGCACAACTTCCCAGGGGGGTCACCCATCCTGGTACTACTCCAAGCTAAGCACGCTTAACTTTGGAGTTCCGTCCTCGTTATTGTGTCGCACGGCTTTAAAAGGCCTTGTTGATAGGAAATGGATCTTTAAGCTCATATCTGGGCGATGTGGGACTGACGCACAACACCGCACCACAGAATTTCCTTCCTGGAAATCTGGGTCGTCACAATCACCCTTCCTTTAGGCACGACGTCCTCGTCGGGCTCGTCGTCCTTCAGGGGTCCACACACACGTGCTAGTCCCCACATTTCCGGCCAGATAGAGGCTCTGATACCATCTGTAACGACCCGGCCCCACGGACCGAACCGCCACGCCCGTATCAACAATATTGTCCGCTTTGGCACAACTTCCCAGGGCCGTCACCCATCCTGGTACTACTCCAAACTAAGCACGCTTAACTTTGGAGTTCCGTCCTCGCTATTGTGCCGCACGGCTTTAAAAGGCCTTGTTGATAGGAAATTGATCTTTAAGCTCATATACCACACGGGTACTCTCATATCTGGGCGATGTGGGACTGACGCACAACACCGCACCACAGAATTTCCTTCCTGGAAATCTGGGTCTTCACATGATCTCCCCAAATTGAATACTCCATAATATCTAATCTAAATGGGGCGAAAGTGTGAATATAAGCAGGATCAATGCTCTGGTACCACTTCTAACAAACCCAATCACTATCTCAGCTAATTCAAGTCAAATATGAGCTTTTAGTGTAAAAACGCAGAGAAACAGTAGCTTGTTTGGTAGGATTTTTTTGAGTTTATGATTGATCTAAAAGATTTAAAGAAAAGAGAAAGTACAAGATAAAGGTGCAGGAATTTAAAGTTCTAATAAGAAGAACACATAAATTAACATAATAAAAATCCATTCATCTTTTTCCCCCTCCCATGTCTATGATAAGAAGACTACTTATACTGCTACTGGCATTTTTATTAATTACAAAAGAGCCCCCTTAACTTTCCATAATCTGCACTAACGCTCATATAGTTCTCAATTACTCTATAGCCAACCCTTAACCTTCTCCATATGTCTTTTTCTCCCTCAAACTACGTTCATTACACTTCTTCACTTGAAGTTGCTGCCAAGCAAGCCTCTATTTTATGAATTTAAAAACAGTCTATAACTTCTTTTTTTCTATTTATACATTAGTCCTTATATATCAAAGAAAAATGATACTTGTACCAGGAACTTGCACATAATTAATGCACCGAATCATGTGGCATGTGCTGATTGGAGTGAGGAACTTATTAATGATTTTGACAACTTCATGTATCTCTTGTCCAAAATTTTGATATAAGTTTATAGTGTGCGGGGTAATCACCGGGTTATTTATGCCTACGGATTATTTTTTACTTTATTCCAATTAATCATGGTATACGTTTAATTGCTTTAAGTTCTGAACTTAATGGATTAAATTACACAATTTCTCTTTAGGCATTGGAAGCTATAATGTATTTTGGTGGATATGAATCTGATTTCATGAAAAAGACACTCTTTATACGTCGATGCTTATGCTTTAGTGAACCTCTTATAGAAATGTTTTAGCTACATTTCTGTTTTTTTCAAAAACTTTGAAACACAAACCTAATGCCGAAAATGGTGTGTTGCAGTGGATTGGCATGGGAAATCAGGAGCTTCTTGATTATTTCAGTTCATATGCTGCGGTGAAGGCTCGTCACTCCTATGGTCCGCAGGGGCACCGTGGTATGAGTGTTCTCATCTTTGAAAGCTCCGCTATCGGTTACTTGGAAGCTGAACGTCTAAACAGCCATTTTGAGGAACAAGGAACCGACAGGAAAGCTTGGGAGAGTCGCCGAGTTCTATACAATGCCGGTGGAAACCGCCAGCTGTACGGTTACATGGCAGAGAAAGACGACCTGGATTACTTCAATCAACACACCCAAGGTTTGGTTTCTACTTATCAGGGCAAGACATGAAATTAGATGCTTGTTTGATTGCACCTTTAAAGCGTAGTAGCTGGATTTTCTAAAGGTTGAGAAATGTTAGGTTCATGCAGCTTCTTAAATTCTGCATCTTTTCAAGCCAAAAATTCAGAGAAACTTGGCTTTGAATCTGCTCAACTAAACACAACCTAGCAATAGAATACAAAGCTAAGAAAAATGGGCTTAAAGGCTGCAACCAGACAAGGCTAAAGAACTAAGCTTAAAATTTAAAGCTTGTTTGGTTGAAGGTTTTAGTAATAAATATAAGGTGGTTTTATTTCAGTAAATAAACTAGATTTTTTTTTATTTCGCAGATTCTAGAATCTAGATTATCATTATTAGGCCACAGGAGTAGACAAGCTAAGCTCATAAGCTGTTTAACCAGTAGCTAAGCTATAAACTACAACCAAACAAGGTTTAGGTTTTGATGAATTGACATTTCATATAATACCTGGCATGACATCTCTTTTGTAGTGAAAGCAAGACTGAAGTATGAAATGAAGTCGTACGAAGAAAAGGTTGTAAGTGAGCTGAAGCAAATGAGTGAAGATAATCAGCAGCTGGTTTGGTTCAAGGACAGAGTAGCTAAAGAGAAAAAGCATTCCAAAGCCCTTGAGGAGTCTTTTGGGTTAGTTTCAGAAAAGCTGCGCAAAACTTTGGAGGAAAATCGTATTGTTAGACAAAGAAGCAAAGTTCATCATGAGCAAAACAAACAAGAGGTAACAACAACTTCATTTAACAGATCTGATATAGAGAATAGAACAAGGATAAATTATTGTTTTAACCTCTTTCCTGTTACAGTGGGTTACACAAGTCATACACTCATAGTTTCCTACGATGTTGCCCTTGATGTTTTCATGTAATCTGTTTTGTTTAGCATTGGGATTTCAGATGGCATGTATAGCGGCTCTCTGTGTTTTGCCTTGCATCTTATTCTTGTAGTTAAAATCTATTTTTGGATTCACCATGACCTAACAGCTATATGCAGTTATTTGGGTAGTAAACATAGCAGCTCTACATTCTGTAAACACCACTTGATTAGGTTTATATTCACTTCAATTGACACCACATTTTTTAAACCCAAGTGTTAGGTTTTTCAGAGATGGTAGTAATCATACTATTAACTAGTGTATCTTGGATATGGATATATTTTTATTTAATTCTGAACCTGGTTCTAAATGTCAAATCTTCCTGTTAAGTTGTTTGACACCATAACTTTAAAATACTTGCTCAGTGTTTTTCTAATTTCATTTTGGTATTTCCTTTTGTTCTTTTGTCTTTGCTCCTGAGTTTTCTTTTGTTCTAAATGCCTCTTTTGTTTGTTTTATGGTTTTTACTTTTTTTTCTTGTTTTATTTAGATGGACTTCCAAGAGGATTTTTTTAAGAACCAGCTGAAAAACATCCATGATGAAAGGGACAAAAAGGCAGAGAGCTTTGAGATATTACAGCAGGAAGAGCGTCAAAAAGTGAAGCAATCGAAAGCAAGAAGGTAAACTTCCTGTCCGTTTTTTTTTCTTAACAAGGTCTATGTTTTTTGTCAATAAACATTTGCATTTTCTCAAGTACTTCAATTCAGCCTCTGTAAAATTAAAATTGCAGCAACTGCCTGAATTTGATGAAGTTGCCATAATAAGTAATTTGATCGGGCAAAACAACGTTTAATTTCACTTTTGTACTCAAATCTTTGAGCTGATTTTCTATTTTTGTTACCCAACCTGAGGTATCCCAGATAATTTGCTTGTTTATAACTTTAAGCTAAAGTTAGCATTGTTCATTATGCAGAAGGTATACTAGTTTGACAGCTATAAGCTATATATAGCTTTTTCAGTGATAACCTTACACGTTTGCTTAAGCATTCATAATGCGGAAGGTACCAGAATAGCGTCTTGATGGATTCTGTTTTAACAATTCTGGCATTTTCTGTCAATAATTTTACTGGCTTTATTGATATTACAGTTTTGGCTATAGTGCGACCAAACCGGGCGACTTGTTAATTTTTTGCTTCTTATTCCTCACTAAATTTAGTTTCAGAGTTTCCTTTTGGCGTGTTTTAGTTAGTTACGCACACCTCTTTATTTTCAATTAATCCTGTATATGCTGCTTGGTATTTTTGTAGGGATGACGAAGTTCAGAATTTCATAAAATCTCAGGACAAAGAAATGGACGAGTTTGTTGTGGAGAGAGACGATCTGGTGAAAATTTATGAGGAAGAGAGAGCTGCAATGAAGAAAAGACATTATGATGAAGAGGTTGAGCTGGAGAAAAAGATTGATTCTCAACTCAACCAGCTCATGGATAAGTACACCTCCCACCACTCACAGTAAAGGGAAAGATGGTGAGAAAATAGTGGGCAACCTATATTGCCCGTGTAGGCAATCTTCTATCAGACTAGTATTAATTTCCTTTTAAGTACATTTCTCTGCCCTTTCAGAACGATTTGGTCGACTTTCTTGATCGAATTCTCTAATGGTACTTTAAAAAACCCATACAATTTAAGCTCGGCACCTTTCTGAGGTTGTTTTGGCGATTCTTGAATTATTTTGCACTGTTTGTATACATATATATACATAAAGATGTATATAATATGGTATACTGTGCGTGGTGTTTGTTTATGATTTTCCATCATTTTATTGGTTCCTCTCTTATATGCTGGGTAATTTTCGACAAGAGGAAGTTTCCGTCCTTTTTTAAAGAAAAGAAAATGACTTCTTTCTGATGAAATTAGGGTAAATTTTCTTTCCTGCTTAACATAGACCTTCCGAAGTCATCGAATGTCCTCTTTAAAAGCAAATGTAGAGCCTTGATATGGCATTGAATGTGAATAACAAATTGGATGCTATAAGGGGAACCTCTGTACTCAACGCATCAGATAGGAGTCATAAGACCGGTTCCTTCTCTAAATCAAAATTTTCTTGACTACTATCTGCCCCATCATGAGTTCATGGCTCACCTTTGCCCCATTGGAATCATTTTCCACCGCTGGTAAACCAAAACTTAACAGCACTCGAGTTCAGATTTTCCTTCTGTTCAAGGCCAGAAGGCCCGAGTCTATTTTCACCCCCAAAAGAGTTCTTTTCTTTTCCTACTATATCACTGTTGTCTAGGCGTCTAGCATCTCAAATGAGTCAAGTGGTGTTAGCGAATGCGTAACACTTTCCCTACAAAATATGTTTCCCTGCAATACTCCATGTCCGGAAACCCCAATTTCTTCTCTTCTTGTTTCATCACCATGACTTGCCATAACTTCAAAGGAATTATCCAATTTCGGGACAGATTTTTCTTTTATTGCACTCAGTTTGTTTTCAAGACACATTTCCCTCCCTTTGCCACATTTAAACTATGAAGATGTCAAATGATGGAGCCAGACAGAATTTTCTTTTATTGCACTCAGTTTGTTTTCAAGACACATTTCCCTCCCTTTGCCACATTTAAACTATGAAGATGTCAAATGATGGGGCCAGACAGATTTTTCTTTTATTGCACTCAGTTTGTTTTCAAGACACATTTCCCTCCCTTTGCCACATTTAAACTATGAAGATGTCAAATGATGGGGCCAAAAGTGAAGTTTAGTGATTTGTAAGGCTCGGAAAAGTCAAATAAATGAGTGTGAAGTGTCGATCAAAATAATTTAACACTTAAAAGTAAACACAATCGTCAATAAAAAAAAAAGGCAAGAGACTAAATTCACGCAAGCAATCGATTCAGATCAGATAACCATCAATCCCTATCATGATTCGGGTTGTTAACTAATTTACCAATCTTCTTCTTCTTTTAAGTAGTCGGAACCACACAAGCTATCAGCTTCTGCTCATCTCATGATACTCTTAGGGTAACCGCCGTCTTCTTTACGAAACTCTCTATCTTCGTTAAAGTAGTCTACTATTTCCATGCTTAGGAAAAACAGAACTACTTTTCATTGAAAACCTAATTATTTGATTGTGTCACGTCTTCAAACTGAGCTGATCCCGAGACAAACCTGATACTACTTATCTGTACCAGACGATGGTGAGGTTATGACACCCACCATTTCTGAGTCCCAGGGGAATGCATACATGGGATTGTGCCACCTTCTCCTATACAATAACCATTACGGTGATGTTTCTGGATTGGTGCCAAGACCAGGGCTTATGAAACTCGGCTCTGAGCCGATTATGCTCAAGTTATTTAGTAACAGTGACAAGTAACATCTTTCATCATTTTACAAACAAAAAAAGTATAGTTTTTATGAACTAGCATTTACCACTAACATGGGATTGTATGCTAGTGTGGTAATATCGAACTCAGGACAGAATTTCAATTTTATAATTTGACAAAACGATTTCTTAAATGTATTGTAATCAACTTGGGTATAACCCAACTCCATTTGGAAGCATTACATACACAACTAGTTATTCGATTTTGGTTTGTCTTCAGTGTTGGCTCGTTCTACAACCGATTTGTGCTCGTTCTGAGACAAACTTAATATCTACTGATCTGTACCAGATGATGGTGAGGTTATGACACCCACCACGTCCGGGTCCCAGGGACTTACATCGATGAGATTGCGTCACCATTTCCGATGACAGCCGTTACAATGACGATATGGACTGGTAAAACCGGGGTAAATGATAAGGCTTCAAGTTGACGAATGCCAACTCGATCAATAACAATTACAAGAAACAGTCTCTCACCATGTTCGAATTACAATTTCACTAGCTCGATAAAGCATCAAGTATTACATGAAGTAGTGAATTTCAATTACTTCCGCTCATCAATATCTATGCACATCTTTTTGCTTGTGACATCGATCATAACTCCGTATGAACATCAAACATAGGGTATTTATAAACATCAAATTACACTATTCCAAATCAGTTCGTATTACTTATAATAATCTCCTTACTATTTGAAAAAACAATCATGATATTAGATACAAAATCAATTTTGATTATACGTTAGTTTCCTACCTTGTGTTCATTATTCTCTCACTATGTATTCAAACAATATGGACAATCATACAACGACATACGTAATGAAGACGGAAGAAAAACATCAAAGCATCGGCAAATCGCCACACAAAAGTATACAAGTAAAGGAAAAAATACGAGCATCATACAACTACATACATAATTAGTGAAGACGAGAAAAACATCGACACATCAACATACAAAAGCATAAAAGAGGAATACTTTGAGAAAACATGAAAAAGCTACAAACCAACAAAGGACAACATAACATCTCTACTCATCCGCCTCAGCATTGGAAGGTGCTCCTCCCATAACATCTATTAAAAGTGTCCTTAAAAAAAGTTAGCATTTTTATAAACTGCCGTGTTACGATGAAAACCCTTTGTCATTTTGGTAACTTCGTCCCTGTGCGATTGTGGCGTTGATTTTCCAAAGGTGCAACTATGCTCAAGTTTTGTAACATGTGGCATGAATGACTTTTCAAAAGTGACGGTGGATCAGTACAATAATAAGGGGCTAAAGGGAACAAAGGTAAAAAATCTGTGAAATGCCTAAAGATAATGACATGATTTTGAAGGGGATTTTTTTCATCTTTAGTGTCTTGGTGTTTTTGGAATATTGATAATTCTAGCCAATGACATGGTTGATGAAACAAAGAGCACCCTGTTTTATATTAAGCATTTATTTATTCTCGTTACATTGTTTTTACTTTTGTGTGTAAAATTAAGGTGGAAGAAGACCTCTCATTTAATACATCACTCTTAAAAGTTTTTGTGATTTGTTGGTTGCAATTTAAGCTTACTCAAGTGAAAATCCTTCCTAAGATTACTTTCAAATATCATCAGCAAGTTTTATCTTATTGAAATTTAAAAAGTTATTTAACTTTGATATAAGTGATTATGATCTAGGAGTGTTGTTTAAGTACACTCCAAAATTGTTTTATGAATGACGTGCATAAGTGCATTGCACTTATTAGACTGTGATTGCATGCAAATTAGTATTTTAAATTTCTTCAAAAAAAACTAATATTTCTGAGTACTGTAGGGAACAACCACGTCCAATGGACGGAGCTTTCATGCTAGTAGCCTAGTACTGTGTATAAAAGCTGTAATTCATTAGTTGGTAGATAGCGACCTGTATCACAACTATCATGCTCTTATATTATCTTACAATAATACAAATCACAATTCTTAACAAAAGCATCGAAAGCATAGTACATATCCGGATCTGAGTTACACCAATTATAAGAAAATACTAATATCAATAAACAAGGGAAATAAACTAGAAACTTATTATTTTATTACTTTTTGACAGACTTGAGTTCTATCCATTCCTTTTTCAGCCGAGCCCCAAGAATCTCGAGTCTGCTAATTCTGGCCTCAAGTGGCATTCTTCTCAACATTTCCAGTCTGTACAATTTAGCATTAGCTTCAGATCTGTCCTTGTTTACGCTATCTACACTACCCCCCACTATTCTCTCTCTCCCCTCGTCAACTGCCACTTTGGCCACAACTTGCTTTGTTGTAGGTTCGCAAACTTTGGCTGGTTCCAGAAGAGGTTCCATATTTACATCATTACCATAATTGATTTCTTTTCCAATGTCATCAAGAGTTCGGATTGGACTTTCTTGAACTTTTGTTGGTTCCATATGAGACTCTAATCGTACATCATCGTCATTACAAGCCAGTTGAGACAATAATGGTTCTTGAGGTCCAACATGAGGAGAAAACTCGTCACTACTGGGAACATTAATTTCACCTTCATCGTGCCTTGTATCCATACAAGGGATTTTGTTTTCATCTATTCTTCCAAGTCTATGGTTATCATCAAGAGTTTGGATTGGACTTTCTTTTCCAATATCATCAAGAGTTTGGTTTGGACTTTCTTGAACTTTTGTTGGTTCCATATGTGACTCTGATCGTACATCATTGTCATTACCAGCCTGTTGAGACAATAATGGTTCTTGAGGTTCAACATGAGGAGAAAACTCGTCATTACTAGGAACATTAATTTCACCTTCATCGTGCCTTGTTTCCATACAAGGGATTTTGTTTTCATCTATTCTTCCAAGTCTTTGGTTATCATTCTCCATTTCCCCCGGAGATTCAGCACTAGAAGCAGACTTACAATTATCAAAAATCTTGTAATCATCGATTACTACAAAATTTTGTTTAGTACTCCCCAATTCCTCATGTGATTCAGCACAAGAGGACAACCTCAAATCGTCAGGACTTTTGCTCCCATCAGTTTGTTCGAGTCTTTGTTTTTTTATACTTGTTTCCTTTTCTAATTCAGCACCTGATGATGCCATGCAAGCATCAGGAATTTTGCCTAATTCATTTTCTTGAAGTACTTGTTTACCCTTTTTCTTGATCTTCCGTGACTTTTTCGACTTGGTAGCTTTTACAACATTAATAACAACTTTCTCTGCTTTTAATTTCATGTTACGAGCAGCAAAATCCTCAATAGCTGGCCTCTTTTTATTCGTTCTACTTGAGGTGGCTATGGGGAATTCTTTCAAAAGCTCGGTTATTGACTTCCTTTTCCGGTCTTTAACTTTGACAGCGTCATTTTTCTCTTTTTTTTGAACTAGTTTCGACTGTTCCCACCACTCCAAATACCGACTCGTAACACCCGATCTAAAAGACCAAGCCGGAATATACAATTTCTCGTCTCTAATTGCCCTATTGTAATTTTTCCAAGCAATCTCAGGACTCTTGTCAAAACGAACCACTTGGCCAGGAATTTCCTGGTCAAATCCAAATTGCCTCGAAACACGATGAGGAAAATAAGGTTGTATACAATTGATACCAACTAATTCAGACACCCTCACAATTTTCGCAAATGACTTAAAATCCTCACGCATACCCGGACCCACCGACACGCACTTCTCTTTATCCGGGTAAATATTACGAAGCTGCCAGCATCTCTCTCTCTCATCATCGCCATATGGCCGCCAAATGAAACTCTCAGAACCAGAATCTATGGCTGATCTCACCTCTGCCAATTCCGAACCCTAAAAAATAAACAGAAAATAATAAACTTCTTCACCTTGAAAATTCTACAAATAATTAGGATGAGTTTTATTTCTACAAAACTATAACCATTGAAGTAACTATGGTTTCTTGGAAATTATAAAATCTAAATTGTTTTTCAACCTCACACCTCCAACTACGACAGATTAGTTAATTCCAAAAAAGCAAACCACGCACTTATTTATCTAGTCATAGTTAGTTGTCAATTACAATTATATCACAAATTTAATAACCTGTCATACGCATTAATCAAATATGGTGGCCTAAAACTGAGAACTTGATTTTTTTTGAAAATGTTGCTATACGAAACCATTTCCATATCTATTACTATTTCAAAACTATTTACCAATTTAAGTTATTTTTGCCACATCACATGACACATAAGAGAGAGATTTACAATTTGACGCTTACGCAATAAATAAGTGATATTTGTAATTATTTCTTTATCCCAATAGGCTATATCTACATTCT
The DNA here is from genome assembly GCA_963682055.1 of Primula veris. Taxonomy (NCBI): domain Eukaryota; kingdom Viridiplantae; phylum Streptophyta; class Magnoliopsida; order Ericales; family Primulaceae; genus Primula; species Primula veris. The sequence goes on along the minus strand of OY821747.1, from coordinate 15,542,638 downwards.
ATTTTATCCTCTCTCTTTCGCTTGATTGTGAAACTATCCATCTAGATGTTGATAATCAAGCAATACCAGAAAATCTAAATGTTTTACTGCTTCCGGTCTAGGGAACTAATAAAAGCAAACGAGTTTTAATAAACATGTCAGCTAAAAAGTTGCAATTCAAAAACTATAGACTTACCGACATTTTTATAGTACTTCCTGTCTAGAAAACATAACACAAGGAAAATGATTTCTTGTTCATGACTTTGTTTCCCATTGATGAGTGTACTTTTGATACTAAGGTTAGACTTCTTCCTAAAGTACTAGTGTAAAGAACATTTTTTAACTTCTATTCTGATTCTGATGTCTTCTGACTCCCGTCTTTTGACTTAATATAGCTCCTTGTAATATTAGACATAAGCTTTATCAGCAAAATTAGCGGGTCGAAATTTCAATATCAAGCTATCCAAGTCAAGGAGTGATATAAAAAGAAGGAAATATACCAAAATAGAAAGATAGAAATACTCCGCCAGGTTTCTAGCCGTTTCACCATCTTTAATATAAATAATAACTGTATCACGATATACGAGAAACACAACTATAGACCTGCGGAGTGATTATTTAGGGTTGGGTTGCTTATGAGTAATGCCGCGACTACCAAGATGCTATTAAAATTTCATAATGTTTACAACTTTTTGCAGGTTCTGGAACTATATAAAGTCTAGACTGAAAGCCAAGAGATGATGTCAAGAAAGAGATTGTGTTCTGCTAATTCAATTGAAAAACTATTCAGTTTAATTCTATCTTGCTATTTCTTGATAATGTGAAACAAAAAAAAACAAAAAAGTATAAATACAACTAATTAACATTTAGATGGATAATTTTACATTAGTACAAAAAAGAAGAATATAAGAGGACGTAGATATTGAAATATGTCCAATATGTGTGATGTGATATGTCCAACCCCATTAGGCCTAGCCTGGTGCGTCCGAACCCGCACTTTCACTTATGAGGTGCATGGTTTGAGTCTTATAAATGGTTAGGTGTGATAGCCTTAATCCACTTTAAAAAAATACATATATCTGATGTTCCAAAGTAACTTAAATACATAAATAGTGTAGGGATAGAAATGGATAGGGAAAGAGTTTGGTCGATAGCATTAATTTGGTAAAAAAACTCGAATTAAGTCACTTTCAATCACAAACATCTAAACTCTATTCTCAACCAAATTAACAGCATGAAGATAAAGCAATTGAATGATTCCCGACAATCAAATATTTTGTCTATATACGGAAAGAAAGCGGTCAAAGCCCTGAAAATAAAAAGAAACATGAAAAATACTCCTGATGACCTTATTTGATAGGCAAGAGTTCTATTTTGGTATTCCAATTAATAGGCCTGTTGGAAATTGAACTACAATTGGAAGTCGAACTAACAATTGGAAATTGAACTACAATAAATAATTTATCTATATTCCCTTAGTTAATGTCATATTTACCAACAAAACAACATTTAAATATTCAATGAAAAGGGGAAACTAGGAAAATATTTGTTAAAAAACAATTCAATCCTATTACCTTGGTTAATATTCAATGAAGGTTCGATTAGGAAATGATTGTTACTACCTTGGTTATGTATAGCTATCAAGTAAGGATGGCAAAATTAACTATATATAGATATAGTAATCGACCTTTTGAAGATTTTTTCTGCGAGCCATCACTCCGTTCCACTTAGCCATTCTTGGTTCGTCTTCGATCCTCGAATTCGGTTGAGGTCTGAGAGTTGGAAACCTCTCCCAACCCCAAATCTGGACCAGGTGCATAGGAGACCACACTTTCACCACCACATCCTTGTTTTTCTTATGAAACAAAGCTTGTTTCAAAAGGGTGAGGTCTCGATAGAGAGACGCGAGGACGGAAGGAGCCAAGGCGACCCTCGTCCCCCTAGCGAGCCGACAAGCAAGCGCATGCAGGTGCTTACCAACGATGTCATGAGCAAATCTGAAGACATGTCTTGACAACCACAACACCAGAAACGCCACGTGCTCTGCTATGCTCCCGCTACCCATAAAAACCCTCATCCAAGAATTCACCGTCACCTTCTTATGACTACTCTTATTCAGATCTTCCCTCGCCTTTTCCAACTCCCTGACAATCTCAACATCGCAATCCAGTGGTGGCTCTGAGCAGGCTCCACTGCCCACAGCATCACAACCCTGAAGAGCACAAAAACAAAAATTAAAACCAGTTTATATATATGTCCATGAAAATTTGATATCATACTTACTATAATAATAAACAAAACCAAGAGTTTTGAGTCTGCCAAATTTTGGCCCACTTTTTTCCGCAAATACCCTTCGCCTATTTGCCTAATTACACATATCTAACTCAATGTAAATAATAGATTAGTAAAAAAATTGATCTATTACTATCCCAAACAAAATCGTATACATACCCCTCTTAAATACAAAATCGTGGCTACATAATCACATACACCTTATTACATACCATCTGTATACGAAATCATGGGCTAAAGATTGCATACCGCTATTGTGGATCCTTTTGAAAATCTTAACATTATTCGTTCGGAATAAAATAAATGACAATACGTGTCGCACACGCAACGCTAGGCTACGATTACTAGTGTTTAAATATCTGAGTAATTTTGATTTAGAAATTATGCGGTCCTCTTATGATTAGATGGCCTTACATAACCAAATAACTCATCGAAACTCGAATACATGAAAATGATATGATTAGAAAAACGGTAAGAGATCATAGTAAAGAAAGAGTGCACCACTTTTTCAACCACGGGTTCTCCGGAGACGGAAAATCCACCCAAGACAGCGACATCCTCGAGGGTAAGAGTAGCCTCAGCGTAAGGGAAAACAAATGTGTTCGTAGTTTTACACCATCTCGAAGCAAGCCCGAAAACCAAGTCCGTATCCGGTTTAACAGAGTAAGTGGAACTCAAAACAGCATGATGAATTCCAGCCTTTCGCCAAGTTGGTTCGTGCAAAGCTTGCATGCGGCTAACCCACTCGGGCCAGTTCTTGAGAGGATTGTTCACCCAAGTTGATATGTTTGTCGGGTTCGGGTTTTCGGAGGAGGATCGGAAAGCAGAGAGAGGGAGGTCAAACGCGGTATCGGAGTCGGAGGAAGAGAGAGAAGGAGTGAGGAAGCGAACGGGTTTTTTTGTAGGGTTTTCGGATAAATTACTGATTATTATTAGCTCCTCTTTTTCTTCTATCAACATCATTGTTGTTGATGATGATTCTTCAATTTTCTTCATTCTGGAAAATATGATTTTGTGTTAATTTTAACAAACCAAGTAGATAGATTGTAAGATTGATTGATAAATAAATTTAATAATAAAAAGGTATAACTTATACCTTCAGTTCTCTAAAGAGAGTGGTTGTGTGTGTGTGTGTTTTTTTTTTTTTTTTTTGCGGTGTTTTTATAAGAACATATGATCATGTTTTTTCTACAATGATGTTTTCGATGTTTTTCGTGTTAAATGCAAATAACCCCATGGAACTATCGGTTATTTTTAAATGACCCACCACTTCCTGTAATTAACCTCTATAACGTATCAAACTTTTCCAATTAACCTTCAATGCTATTTTTTTAAATGATTATAACGTTTTGCTCCATGATCCGTTTTGGTTGATTTTTCATTTATTATATAATCATTCATTAGATATTCATGCATAGCAAGTAATTTTTTATGGAATGACATAAAAAAAATAGTTTTTTTCTTACTTCAATACTCTCTCCGTCCCGAATTAAATGGAACTTTCCCAAATTATAAAGAAAAAAGTGCAATGTTTACATTTTATACGCCTACTTAATATACATATATGTGCCTAGGAGAATGTTACAATATCACACATCCACAAATTTAAATGTTGAAATTGGTATTTAACGGAAAATAAGAAAAAATCTTTAAAAGTTGAGACTCCAATACTTTGGGACGGAACGAGTAATATTTTCTTATATAAAGCCTATTTTGATGGTATTTTACTGTAATTGATCTCTTAACTACGTGCATTGACAACTACATATAAGAAATAAATAGTTTTGTAAAATGAACAAATGAATAAAAAGTTGTGCCATTATAAATATGAACCGAGAGGTTAATTGTAAAAGTTTGATAGTTTATAGGGGTTAATTGTAAAAATTTGATGGTTTATAGGGGTTAATTGATAGTTTCTAGGGGTTATTTGAAAATGACCTATAGTTTCAGGGGCTATGTCGATATTTTTATAGGACTAGATTTTGTTTCACCAAAAGCGGTGGCGTGGATATACTATATTTAAGTGTGTCTTGATCAATATAATTTTTTAATTTTAATTTTAATTTTAAATTAAATTTAGAATAGTTATTTTTGGATTCATTAATATATGTTGTATTTTTAGTGAACGATATACCCTAAATTATAATGTACCGGATTTACGATAGTGTTACTCCGATGACGTGGGGTTATGTCAATATTTGACTGTTATGATTAAATCTCGACTGTTGGTCTGTTTGTATCCAACAGTTAGGAGCAAATGATTTACTTTATACTTGTTATTATTCCCTAATTAATATTTCATCCCTCTCAAAAAATAGGTTCTTATTTGCGTTTTCATCGATTATTAAGAAGGCATAGTTAGAATATTTAATATGTTACTTTAGTACTTTTTGAATAATCAATAATGTGAGTGTTAATATTTATTGTTATCAATGCTTATTTAATGTGTGCATATATGTAAATTTTAAAGCATAACTAACGGCGGTACATTGGAAATAAGATTATAATTTGAGACAATTAAAAATGAAATGACACATTTTTGTGGCGTGGAGGGAATGGTAAAATTTAAAAGAGTACGAGAATACCCAAAAAAACACAAGAACATACATATGAAAAGAAAATTGTGTTTGAATTGTAAAGAGTGGAATAATAATTTTAATAATATTTATTTTCTAAAATAAGAAAGTGATTAATATCCATTGATATTTCAAAATATAATAATGATCAATTATTTAGAGACGGGAAAAGTAGTATTGATCACTTCTCTTGCTTTATTTGCCCATCTACGATTTTTAATTTCAAATTACTACAAACTGTATACAATATTACTTATTGATCAACTATGTCATGAATTACATCTCTCTGCTTCGTTGAAGTGGTTGTTGGAGCACCGAATACTATTTTAGGTGAAATTAACTAATGGGAATAATATTTTCAAATTTGGACCATTCGTCTGTATATATCCAACAATTGAGGGTAAAGATTACTGTCACGCCCCGAATTTTGGATAAACCCGGGTCGTGAATGTAAATTAAAATAAAAAGGGAAAAGTTAAAATAACGAAACATGCGGAATGCCATTCGATAAAATGCCAATCAATAGAACCAAATAAATACTTCAGGCCATGCCGATAATCACATTTGATTCCCTGAGTTGGCCTAAGGGTAGCCAACGGTGTTCAAATGTGACAACACAAACAAAACAACACGTTTTAGAAAATTTCGGCATGAGCTTTGCATATCTATTTGTTTCCAATAAATTAGACCTGTTTGACAACAAAACATATAACAAAATCGCAAAGCGATTATCACTAATTCAACATGAATAAGTCAAATTCAACCCAGCTGACATTATATACAATAACGCAATCTAACATATACAAATGTACATGATAGGTTACTCTAACCAAAAGAAAAACATTCACGTTGCGAACAAAGTTCAAAATACGAAAACGCCAAAAAGAGTAAACAAAAGAGTAGCGTGCACGCGATAAGGTGTAATATGACAATGATCCTCAGACAAGAGCTCTACACCTCGCCACCGTCTCCGTCAACACCTGTACATCGATCGTAACAAAATGTAAAAAAAAAAAAAAAACAAAGAAAGGAGGTAAGAAAACAATCTCGCTTTAAAAACGGCGCGTGCTACTAAGCACGCACACACAATCCTAACATGGAAAATATGATATCTTGGCAAATAATGACAAAGGCAATTGCACTAAAAACACATCAACAAATATAACTCACAACACAAGTAAATGAACATATAATCAAGATCAACTGAATTAATAATAAAACAAAACAAAATAAAACACAACAAAATAAAACAAGACTCAACAAAACACGAAGTCGGGATTGCCTCACATGTACCCACTTTTAGAGCCACTCTGCTCTAGGACCCAAAGTGCAATGGTTCCCTCACCCATATTCTGACACTAACACGTGGCCAAGAAAATATGGGGCCGGCTTTAAGGGGACTAACCCTATGGTACCGATATACCTAATCCTTGCGCAAGTTTCCGGGATCTCACCGTGAGCTGACACAGCTCCGCCTTAACACTTGGTACTGCAATCCCTAAAATAAATATAAAAGACTCCCAAAAACATAAATGGTAAAGTCCACCAAACGAAAATAAAATAAATATCACGCACTATATCACCACCGTCACATTTTTGTTCACAATTCTTTTTCAAATAAAAATGGTAAAATCGCCATACATAACATAATCACCATAAACAATATGATTAGCATAAATAAAACCATGGAAGCATATTACACATACACAATACAAAAACATGATGCAATACACACTAACCAACCAACTAACCATTTACATAGCCTAGCATACAACAAACAACACATAAAAACCGCCTTTAAAGCGAAACTATATTCTTCCCCCTTACCTATACAAACGAGAGCTCGTTTGTAAAAATATCCCAACCTCGAACCGAAAACCCACCGAACAATCAAAGCTAGATATGGACAGCCCACTAATCGCCCTCAAGTAGTCCCTAAACGTAATTAGAACGAGCTACGGATCAATAAAATTGATGTAAATTCGGATTATTAATGAAACCCTAAAAATGGGTTTTTATAAAAGTTAAAATTAGCGGAGCGGACTTACACAGGTAGATAGGGCTCGAAGAGTAGATTAAAAAAATGTATTTAGTCGTGAAAAACGGAGTCCGAACGCACCCGAAACGGAATCAAACCCCGGATACCCGAAACCCGAGAAAAACCCACGCACCGCCAAACTCGCCGATCAGACCTGACCAGTCCTTTCCGGCGACCTAAACCCTTTCTACGACGTTCGTCTCTCTCTCTCTCCTCTTATCTCTCTCTCTTCTATATATGTATATATGTATCTATGTATATATGTAATATGTACATATATATATATATATATATATATCTATATCTATATATATATATATATATATATATATATATAGGTTTTAGTAAACTAATTTACTAACTAGTCCACTTAGTTATAAAATAATACAAATCACACCCACCACTATTATATATACCAAATTTCATATAACACGTGTATATTTCACACAAATACGTAATCACCCACAAAACTAAATATCACTATCGTATTACTAAAATTAATAATAAAGTACAAAATTTCCGAGACGTTACATTCTCCCCAACTTAAAAGAATTTCGTCCCGAAATTAAACACATACCCGAATCAATAAATAAGTCTGGATACTTAGCACGAATCTCTAGCTCACGTTCCCATGTTGCCTCTTCAGTCCCATGGTGACTCCACAATACTTTCACCAAAGGAATAACACGCCTTCGTAGTACCTGCTCACGCCTGTCCAGTATACGGACCGGGCGAACCACATAGGAAACATCCTCCTGTATTTGAAGATCGGAAAAATCCAAAATATGTGACGGGTCCGGTTCGTACTTCCGGAGCATCGAAACATGGAACACGGGGTGTACGTTCGCCAATTGTGGTGGCAAAGCTAACTGATAGGCCAAATCACCAACTCTCTCCAAAATCAAGAAAGGTCCAATAAACCGCGGTGACAACTTCCCACGCCTCCCAAAACGCATAATGCCCTTATGCGGCGATATCTTAAGAAACACATGATCACCCACCCCAAACTCCAACGGCCGCCTTCGTCTATCCGCATAACTCTTTTGACGGCTTCTCGCTGTCTCCAACCTTTGCTTAATCAAAAGAATCTTCTCTGTAGTCTCTCGAACCACATCTGGTCCTAGCAACGATGATTCACCGGCCTCCGTCTAACACACCGGAGATCTACATGGTCGTCCAGATAGGGCCTCATAAGGGGCCATCTCAATGCTCGAATGATAACTATTATTATAAGCGAACTCAATCAACGCCACATGTTTCTCCCAACCCCCACCAAAATCAAGTACACACGCACGAAGCATATCCTCCAAAGTTTGGATAGTCCTCTCCGACTGCCCATCGGTCTGAGGGTGATATGTCGTACTCAAATCTAGTTTCGTCCCTAACGCCTTCTGAAAACTCTGCCAGAAACGAGACCCAAAGCGAGGATCACGATCAGACACAATAGAAACTGGAACACCATGTAAGCGAACAATCTCACGAACATAAATCTCGCATAGCTGCTCGACTTTGTCTCTAACACGCATCGGGAGAAAGTGAGCCGATTTCGTCAATCGATCCACTATGACCCATATCGCATCTTTCCCCCTACTAGATCTCGGCAACCCCACTACAAAGTCCATAGTTATACGTTCCCACTTCCACTCTGGTATAGGTAAAGGTTTAAGCAACCCTCCCGACTTCTGATGTTCTATCTTCACTTGTTGACAAGTAAGACATTTATTAACAAAGTCCGCCACATCCTTTTTCATTCCACTCCAATAAAACTGTCGAGCTAAGTCATGGTACATCTTTGTACCACCAGGATGAAATGCCAATCGAGAGTGGTGGAATTCTCTCATGACATCCACACGCATACTTAAAGGTACAAACAGACGTTCCATAAATCTCACCCCGCCATCTGAGCCCACCTTCCATTTGTCGAGTCCCAACTCACTCGAGATTTTAACGCGTACTTCCCTAGATTCCCGTCCCCTTGTTGGGCCTTAATTACTTCCGAGACTAATGACGGTTGCACCTTCACCGAGAACAACACAGCTGAATTTTCTTCTTCCCCCATCTCCAAGTCGAACTCGTTAAGAACATTTAGCATTCCCCATTCACGAATAGCGACGCATGCCAAAGAACACCTAGTCTTGCGACTCAAGGCGTCTGCCACCATATTTGCTTTACCAGGATAATACTGCAAGTCGAAGTCGTATTGCTCAAGATACTCCATCCACCTCCTTTGTCGTAAGTTTAGATCACGCTGTGTGAAAATATACTTGAGACTCTTGTGATCCGAAAACACGTTGAATCTCTCTCCAAACAAGTAGTGCCGCCAACACTTTAAAGAAAACACAACCGCAGCCAACTCGAGATCATGAGTGGGATAATTCTTCTCATGGACCTTTAACTACCGAGAAGCATAAGCCACCACCTTGCCCTCTTGCATTAACACAGCGCCGAGGCCTTCCTTCGAGGCATCACAATAAACACAATACTCCACACGTCTCTCTGGGATAATGAGAATAGGAGCAGATGTCAAGCGACGCTTCAATTCTTGGAAAGAAAGTTCACATTTCTCGTCCCATTCGAATTTAACACCTTTCTTCGTAAGCCGAGTTAGGGGAGCCGCCAGACGAGAAAAATTTTGCACGAACCTTCGATAGTAACCTGCTAGTCCCAAGAAGCTACGGATCTCGAACACACTTTTTGGTTGAGCCCAATCAGTCACCACCTCAATCTTAGAAGGATCAACCCACACTCCATCCGCAGACACTACGTGGCCCAGAAACTTCACCTCTGACATCCAAAACTCGCACTTGGAGAACTTAGCATACAGTTTATGCTTTCTTAAAAGATTAAGCACAACACGAAGGTGCTCAATGTGTTCTTCCTCCGATGAAGAGTACACCAGAATGCCGTCCACAAACACCACGACAAACTTGTCCAAAAAATCTCTAAAGACTCGGTTCATCAAATCCATAAAAGCAGCAAGTGCATTTGTTAACCCGAATGGCATCACTAGGAACTCATAGTGACCATACCGAGTACGAAACGCAGTCTTAGGAATATCCACCTCACGAACTCGAAGTTGATGGTACCCTGAGCGAAGATCAATCTTTGAAAAACACTTCGACCCTTTCAGCTGGTCGAAGAGATCATCGATTCGTGGCAGGGGATACTTATTCTTTATCGTAACTCGATTCAGCCTACGATAATCAATACACATACGCATACCACCATCCTTTTTCTGAACAAATAATGATGGCGCGCCCCACGGAGACACACTAGGACGTATAAAATCCTTACCTAACAGATCATCCAACTGTTCTTTTAACTCTTTCAACTCAGCTGGCACTAAACGATAAGGAGCCATAGCAATCGGAGCAGTCCCAGGTGTTAAATCTATGGAAAACTCCACCTCACGCTGAGGAGGAATTTCGATAAGATCATTAGGAAACACCTCGGGAAACTCACACACCACCGGAGGTAGTTCGACGTCAGTAGACACTTCATCACTAACCGATAAGCTAGCTAATAAACCACCCAAATCATCAACCACGTTCCATGACGGGGAAAAACGAATACATCGGTCCCCATAGAAAATAATACGATCACCAGAAGGGGTAATAAAAGATACACGTCGACGCTCACAATCGATAATGGCATGGAAGAAAGATAACCAGTCCATGCCAAGAATAACATCAAAGCTAGTTATCTCAAGCACAAGAAAGTCGAACACAAAATGGTGTTCAGAAATATAAATCACACAGTCACGGCATATTCGATTAAGCGGAACACTACCATGAATAGGAGTTTCAACCAAAATAGCAGGATCTTGAATACTGAATAATAAATCCATAGATTAAGCAAAACGAGAAGAAATAAATGAACGAGAAGCGCCAGTATCAAATAATACAGTAGCCCAGGAAGAGCTAACGAGTAAGGTACCTTGAATAACTGAAGGTTCATTCCTGTCAGTATTAACCTGAGGCAGGGCGAACACACGAGCTTGAGTACCCTGAGAAGACTGAGAAGACTGGTGCTGCTGATAACCATCGCGACCAGAACTCTGAAAATCACCACGACCAGAACTCTGAAAACCACCACGACCTGCTCTTGAATTATAAGAACTAGGAGCCTTAGAACCAGAATAAGAAGGCGTAGTCGAATAGGTCTGAGTAGCTGGAGTAGTACACATAAAAGCTGAAGAAGTGGCACTAGTCCTCCCTGACATACACTGACTCTGAAGATGTCCTAACCCACCACACTTATGACACTTGGCCCTAGGACAGTCTCGAACCCTATGAGTCAGAGAACCACAATAATAACATCCAGAATTTGCTTGAGGAACAGAAGACACAGAACCCGTACTCGAATAACTCCTAGGCTGGAAATGCTCTTGAAAACCAGAAGAAGAGTCGGCCTCCCTTGGCCTCTTACGATCGCCCCCACTATTACCCAACTTACGGTTAGTCCCTCCTGACTGAAACCGAGAACCAGAGACATGATCTGAAGAAGGAAAATGGGCCTTATGTGACTTTTTAGCCAGAATACACTTTTCCTCAACATCTGCCGCCTCGACTTTCAGCGCACATTCTACAAGGACATCGAAAGATGTAAACACATGCGATGCTAGACTGCTGAGAATCTTAGGACGTAATCCCTGCTCAAATCGCTGACAACGAAGCTCCTCAGTGCTTACACTTTCTGGATAATACGTCGATAACTTTTGAAACTTTAGCTGATAGTCACGCACACTCATATTACCCTGAATAAGCTTTAGGAATTCGGTTTTCTTCGAATCTCGCATAGGCTGAGGAAAATACTCCTTGAGAAACATCTCCCTGAACCCCTTCCAACTAATATCTCGCAGACCGAACAACTCCTTTCGACTCTTCCACCACACTCCCGCATCGCCCCTCAAATAGCGGACAGCACAAACCACCTTTAATTTATCTTCCGTGATTTGAAGCGACTCAAAAATATTCTCCACATCCGATAGCCAAGTCTCGGCAACTTCAGGGTCGACACCCCCATAAAAGATAGGAGGTTCCATACGCTGAAAATGCTTTTGAGCAGCTGAAGCTTCTGTTTCCCCACCAATTAACCCGCCTTGAGAACTTGAACCCATGTGTCGCATAGTCTCTGCCATAGCCCTCATAAACTGGGTCATCATAGGGTTGTTGACATTATCATTCCCGTCTCCAATCGGATTTCCGTTCCCTTCATCCTCCAAATTATGAACCTCATATGGGGCATTATTACGAACGTTTTCGGGTGGAACCTCACGACCAGTTCTCCCTCGACCACCACTACGACCGCCACCACGATTTCGACTTGCCATACGACCACTCCCGGATGCCTCTTTAGGAGCAGGATTCCGACCCCTAAAAGTACGAGCACGAGTAGGTATAGGACCTAGACTCTTACCACCCGTACCGCGAGTTGGTTTTCGCTTAGGAGCCATCAGTAACTACACATAACCATAGCGAAAAGAAAATTGAAATTAAAAAGCTATCCCACTAAAACGTAAATAACAAGATTTTTGTTTACCACCAATGTCATCACACATATGTTACACTCTATAAGTCACTCAAGTAAAAGTATAAAACAGAAATGTCACAAAGGAAGTATGCACAATTAACAACAATTGCAGACTTTCATGAAAGAATGTATTCCTATCTTATTCTACGACCCATCCGTGTGTGCCTATCCTACCCAACAGGCAACCAAGGTAATCGGAACCCGGTTAGCTCTGATGCCAAGCTGTCACGCCCCGAATTTTGGATAAACCCGGGTTGTGAATGTAAATTAAAATAAAAAGGGAAAAGTTAAAATAACGAAACATGCGGAATGCCATTCGATAAAATACCAATCAATAGAACCAAATAAATACTTCAGGCCATGCCGATAATCATATTTGATTCCCTGAGTTGGCCTAAGGGTAGCCAACGGTGTTCAAATGTGACAACACAAACAAAACATCACGTTTTAGAAAATTTCGGCATGAGCTTCGCATATCTATTTGTTTCCAATAAATTAGACCTGTTTGACAACAAAACATATAACAAAATCGCAAAGCGATTATCACTAATTCAACATGAATAAGTCAAATTCAACCCAGCTGACATTATATACAATAACGCAATCTAACATATACAAATGTACATGATAGGTTATTCTAACCAAAAGAAAAACATTCACGTTGCGAACAAAGTTCAAAATACGAAAACGCCAAAAAGAGTAAACAAAATAGTAGCGTGCACGCGATAAGGTGTAATATGACAATGATCCTCAGACAAGAGCTCTACACCTCGCCACCGTCTCCGTCAACACCTGTACATCGATCGTAACAAAATGTAAAAAAAAAAAAAAAAAACAAAGAAAGGAGGTAAGAAAACAATCTCGCTTTAAAAACGGCGCGTGCTACTAAGCACGCACACACAATCCTAACATGGAAAATATGATATCTTGGCAAATAATGACAAAGGCAATTGCATTAAAAACACATCAACAAATATAACTCACAACACAAGTAAATGAACATATAATCAAGATCAACTGAATTAATAATAAAACAAAATAAAATAAAACACAACAAAATAAAACAAGACTCAACAAAACACGAAGTCGGGATTGCCTCACATGTACCCACTTTTAGAGCCACTCTGCTCTAGGACCCAAAGTGCAATGGTTCCCTCACCCATATTCTGACACTAACACGTGGCCAAGAAAATATGGGGCCGGCTTTAAGGGGACTAACCCTATGGTACCGATATACCTAATCCTTGCGCAAGTTTCCGGGATCTCACCGTGAGCTGACACAGCTCCGCCTTAACACTTGGTACTGCAATCCCTAAAATAAATATAAAAGACTCCCAAAAACATAAATGGTAAAGTCCACCAAACGAAAATAAAATAAATATCACGCACTATATCACCACCGTCACATTTTTGTTCACAATTCTTTTTCAAATAAAAATGGTAAAATCGCCATACATAACATAATCACCATAAACAATATGATTAGCATAAATAAAACCATGGAAGCATATTACACATACACAATACAAAAACATGATGCAATACACACTAACCAACCAACTAACCATTTACATAGCCTAGCATACAACAAACAACACATAAAAACCGCCTTTAAAGCGAAACTATATTCTTCCCCCTTACCTATACAAACGAGAGCTCGTTTGTAAAAATATCCCAACCTCGAACCGAAAACCCACCGAACAATCAAAGATAGATATGGACAGCCCACTAATCGCCCTCAAGTAGTCCCTAAACGTAATTAGAACGAGCTACGGATCAATAAAATTGATGTAAATTCGGATTATTAATGAAACCCTAAAAATGGGTTTTTATAAAAGTTAAAATTAGCGGAGCGGACTTACACAGGTAGATAGGGCTCGAAGAGTAGATTAAAAAAATGTATTTAGTCGTGAAAAACGGAGTCCGAACGCACCCGAAACGGAATCAAACCCCGGATGCCCGAAACCCGAGAAAAACCCACACACCGCCAAACTCGCCGATCAGACCTGACCAGTCCTTTCCGGCGACCTAAACCCTTTCTCCGACGTTCGTCTCTCTCTCTCTCCTCTTATCTCTCTCTCTTCTATATATGTATATATGTATCTATGTATATATGTAATATGTACATGTATATATGTATATGTAATATATATATATATATATATATATATATATATATATATAATATGTACATGTATATATGTACATGGATATATGAACATCATGAAAAACACCCAACTAGACACTTTTTCATAAAAACGCTCCAAATCAAGATTTGGTTAATGCAAATCTCCACGGTTTCACGACGGGAACACAAATATGCGTCTTGTTTTTTTTTTCTGAAATGTATAATGACATGTTTTGAATTTTTAAATTTTACCATAATTTCGAAACATGTCATTATACATCTCGGAAAAAAAAAACAAGACGCATATTTGTGTTTCCGTCGTGAAACCGTGGAGATTTGCATTAACCAAATATTGATTTGGAGCGTTTTTACGAAAAAGTGTCTAGTTGGGTGTTTTTCATGATGTTCATATAACATTTCCCATATATATATATATATATATATATATATATATATATAGGTTTTACTAAACTAATTTACTAACTAGTCCACTTAGTTATAAAATAATACAAATCACACCCACCACTATTATATATACCAAATTTCATATAACACGTGTATATTTCACACAAATACGTAATCACCCACAAAACTAAATATCATTATCGTATTACTAAAATTAATAATAAAGTACAAAATTTCTGAGACGTTACAATTACTTATTAGTAATATTGACATTTCTTATTTCTCCCCACATTCCACAATCTTAATTTCTGCAAGCAAAAATTAAGGAATTATTATGATTATTATTTTTTGTTCAAATTGATTTATTTCAACTTTGATGGATCCCCCCTTTATTACACAATTGCTGGATTTTAGTTCCATGGATAAGAAATGCACAACCGCCGGATTTTAGATTTGTTCAAATATGAGGGACACCAAAATACTTTTTTAGAGAGAACCTAATTTGACCCAGTTCACAAGGTAACAACCTCGCTTTTATCACAATTCAGGATCATACCGGAGAAGCTAGAGGTCTACTAGAGCTGACTAGCCCGACTTTAACATGAAGACTACTGAAAATGGTAATAAATTAGGTCGGTTTGCTAATCATTTTATGAGATGATTGGATGTTCTATTAAAATTCATATGAATCCCATGAAGTTATATTCATCAAACTTCACATTCCAGCCACAATGTCTCTGAATAGGTAGGACAAGGGAGAGCTTGTTATAACGCAGGTTTCACACAAATATGTATCGATCTATTAGATGAAAAGAGGAAGCAACATTTTCAAATCAATGAGAAAACAAAATTTGTATCGATCTAAGAAATTTACTATTTGAACACTTGCGCTTACTAGTGGAGTAGATTCAAATGTCGATCAAGCGTAATCAAACAGGTTGCGCTAAACTAGATGAAACAAACAATAATCTAGTGTAACATGTTAATACACAGAACGGATGTAATCTTAACAATGGGCTACATTTCTAAACCAAAAGTTCAACTAAGATTACACCGATGTGGAACATCTGAACAAGTCACAGTTACATATACATCTCTTTCAAAAGCTAGTCTTAAAAATATTAATAAGCCTCTAAAAGTTCCATCTATCTAGTTGTATTCTAACTTCTTCCATATCTTTCTGCGTCTTCTTTCTCCGGTAAAATATTGGACAGTCTCGGCTGAGATGAAATAGAAGATAACATTATGAACACTTCAAAATGAATAAAATAAACAGCTGACAAACAAATAAACTGAAAACACACTGGAAAAAAGAAAAATGGTTGGTTGAGCCACTTAGTGAATGGCAAGCATTGATAGCAGGGACAAATTTATTTACGAGTAATATTTCTATCTCATGTAAAAAAAAACATTCATT
This sequence comes from Primula veris, assembly GCA_963682055.1. Taxonomy (NCBI): domain Eukaryota; kingdom Viridiplantae; phylum Streptophyta; class Magnoliopsida; order Ericales; family Primulaceae; genus Primula; species Primula veris. The sequence continues at coordinate 15,526,271 of OY821747.1, read as the reverse complement.
GCAGTAAACAACCACCTTTATTATTCTGTTCCATGTAACAAATCACAGATGAAAACAAAAACGGGAGTGGTAGAAAGGGGAAAAAAGTTCAGCGAAAAACCTTGTGCAGAGCACATCCTGATGAAGAGATCCTTGACACTCTTGGCATTGCGTCCACAGCCTCCCAAAAAGCTTCTCTAATTCGGAAACTGCAGTAAAACCATGTTTATTAAATTCGCTTACCTAAAATAGACAACTTGGTTGCTTGGTAGAATTTAATTCTTTTCAACGACACATTTCATTAATTCAAAAGTTGAATTTAAAAACAAAATGATTATCATTTGGGCATACCATTCGCAACCGATTTGCAATAGAGTTCAGCTTCTCTAACTTTGCAGTGTGAACAAAGCGTTTTATCAGAACCATTGTTGCAGACAATAAGCAGTTATTGAGTAATCTAAATGCAGAACTATGGGAGAACATAAAAGAGAAAATAGAGTAATAAAATAGCTGAAACTGGCATGTAGTAACAATACAATGCATGGCAATGACATGAAGGAAGTTCTGCAAAATCCAAACCAGAAAAGTTCCTAAAATAGAGATTTTGAAGGCCACTTCCCCCGTAATTGTATAAACCTTAGTACAAATTGTGTACTTTTGTGTAGTTGTAAGATACCATCCCCACCCCAAAAAAGAAAACACAAAGCTTTGCACTTGTTGGGCAAATTCTTTGTTCTGGCAGTCCCCAAAAGAATTTTGATGATATTCTACTTTAGCGTGAGAAGGGTCACCCTGTGAGACTCTTTACAAATGCGTTCTTATTTTTTTTTTTAATGACTAGCTAAAGTAGGCTTTTTCATCTGTCATCTCTACTTAATTTGCCACCAGTTTTTGCTTCGAAGGTTAAACAGGTCTCAGTCTCCAACTAAGATCGAGTTTCAAAAAAAAAAATTGATAGATATAGATTTGTGGCCTTGTGGGCATAAAAAAAATATAAAATCTGTATCCATCTTAAGAAGATTTAGCAACCAAAAGAACTAGTAAATTGAAACGAAACCGGACAGTCTTGAACAAGAAACTTGTTTAAAGGAAATCAACGTAGCAGTCGAAATGTGTGCGCGTGTATCTGTGTGAGAGACGAGTCAGAGAGAGTGCAAAATGAATGGACTTAAATGCAAAATGGCTGTGATCCAAGTACCTAGATGCAATATGGTTTGACATGATTCATTTGACCTAACTATATAATTACTTGAGCCCTCTGTCGTTTCCTTCCCAACCTCAAAACCACCCATATATAAAGATTCAGACTTACGCACAAAAATAAAAATAGAGAAAGATACTTATAAATACCAAATCAAGTTCAAAGAAAATGAATTATTTACACCCTCCGTCTCATAATAATAGTTCACTTTAGGTATTTCACTTGCTTTAAGAAAATTCCTTAATGTAGTAGAAAATATAGTTTTTCACATTTGCCCCTACCTTAGTATTTAATCATCGTATGCCCCATGAAATATATATATACATATAAAGGGGAATGATCCATACACACAAACAAACACATTATGTTTACACATCAATCACAACCCTCCATTTACTTTACTTTAATGGTCAAGATTAGTTCATCTAATAACAAGAATAAACACTCTCTCCACACCTTTTTTTGTAAACAAATAACAACGTGAAGCCATAACTTAAAAAGTTTCATAGGTAAAGTAATACACAATAGGGGGGTTATTTATGTGAATTATTATTGTTACATTATATTACGTAAATTTTCTCCCAACTTAAAATGATTAGTACATACATCAAGGAAAAGAAAAAAAGAAATCTGGTTAGTACATCGGCTCATCCCAATACAAATCAACATTATAATTCAGAGATAACTAGTTTAGATTAATCTGTCATAATTTAAAAAATTGGCCAACATTACTTTACGCTTAAATACTAGATTATAAATTTTTGATCTTAGTATCAACAAAATAACAAATCAGAAGCCCTTAAAGAGGATTAGTCTTAAATAACAAAGATTTGAATTTTTATGTTAACCTAAATGAGAATTTTAGAAAATCTAAAAGAAAGGATTAAAGTAGAGGAATTTCCGTGAAGAACATAGATGTGAGAAAGAAAGATTCCAGGAAAAAAAGAAGGAATTTTAGTGTTTATTCTTATTATTAGATGAACTAATCTTGACCATTAAAAGTTAATGGAGGGTTGTGATTGATGTCTAAACATAATGTGTGTTTTTATGTGTATGTGTGTGTGTGTTTGTCGATTACAAAGCTAATAAATAAGCTCATAAAAGGAATAACAAGCCTAAAAAGAAAATTGCGCTATTGTTATAGGAAGGAGCGAGTAGCATTTAAGCTGACCTGATTAGGGCCTTGCATCCAATGCAAGTAAGTTGCTTCTTAGCAAACTTCATTATGCCACTATTTGAAGGAGTTGAGATAGAGATAGATCTCGTGTGACTACCATGAAGAAGTTCCTTACTAGCATTTTTCATAATCGGCTCAAAAATCCGTAGAAGTGGCTGCATGAGAAATTTCAATATCAACCAAAGCCAAGGATAAGCACAAAAACTTGCAAAATAAAATAAAGTCTACCAACCTTGCTTATTTGATTTTCAAGGTAGTACTGTGGGTCTATAGGTATGTTGTTTTCCAGCACGTAAATAGGATCTTCTGACCTTTCATAGGCCTGGTATCATCAAACAGAAATGGATTTCTGCCTCGCTGAATAAACATAAAATATTTTTTTATAATATTTGTTTTACCTTGGCACCTTTTGCAGCCTTCACAATGACATAAGGCACTCTATCCCCAACATTTGGAGCAGTAGCTGCATCCCCCTGTCCATCAAAACAAGGTAAACGTTATTTAGTTGACTGGATTTAAGAAATGGCTCTGTAAGTTCTGATACTAAGGCCCATAGAAACATCAAAACGTCAATTGAACTTGAAAATTAATAAACTGGCAAACTTGGTTGAACAACTCTCCACTTGTCAGCTGGAGGTCTGTATATATACAACCTTTTAGGAGTAATAAAAGTTCAGTATACAGCTACAATGTACAGACTCCTCCAAGAACTCACAAATGTGCACCAGATACTCAAACAGATAATACTTGTGTGGGATTTGCTCGGCTTCATGTTGGATACATATCAAAAACATGGATATATATCGAAATACAAAACATGTTTGGATATGCCTAGGAACATAGAGACGTCAAGATACTTTTTACAGAAAGATCATCAGCAATAAAATTAAAAAATTCGATTTTTTTACTCGAACTATAAAGTTATCACATTGATAAAATATTATATAGATGGATATAGAAGATGGTAAAAACCACTAGAATTACGTTGTCATAACTACGCTAGTATTTCATTATCCAACTTAACTGTGGGAATATAGAAGATAGATTTGAAATGTTAGAGTGTGTTTTAGTTTTTGTTAAACCTAATCCACCATCATGAACGTTATATGTTTAATAGATAATTAACAAACATATGCAACAAGTAAAATCCGAATTTGTGAAGTTGTCAACTCTTCAGCACCATGTTTCCTCATAAATGCTCTATATAAAAAAAAGTTGCATTGGGTCCAAAAAATTGAATAACCAAGACAGCAGTTTGTTAAACAAACTAATGGTCAAAAGTTTTAGAAAAGCAATATCTGCCAGCAATGTTGGTAACTTAGAGGTTTGCATCTCGAGGTGAATGAAAAGACACTTACAATGAGCCGTAAGAACAATAATTTGAACAAAAAATAAATGACTGCACACACGTTGCTTAACGCTTGTTCCTACTGGTCTGCATACGCTTAAAACAGTCTACAACTTCTTATAGATTTAGAACTGTGGAGAAGCAAAAATAAGTTCTTCTACTGGTCTACAATGACTCGGAGTTTCCACTGTCTATATCTTTGATTTTCCAGGATGGAGTACAATCACTTTCATAGCTTTCAATCTATGCCTATTGACTTCTCAACTCTTAGGTGTAAATTTTGATGACCAAAACAAACTAAAAAAACTAATGGAAACTCCCATCTACTGCAATGAAATTAGGGGCATGGATTGGTTATTTCATAAAATATAATCTCCTCTGCAATATTTTTAAAATGTTATAAAGAATATTTGTTTCAAATTTCAAACATGCATACCATCAGAGTCTAGAACTTAAGAAGTATTTCTTATACCCCATAAATACCCAACAAGTGGTTATAAACGAGTTTAGCAAAACAAAACAACAATAACCGCATTACACTAGCTTGCTCTAAACCATGTTAAAAACCTAAAGCCCATACACCTCACACTAAAATGCCAAACAGAAGGAAGGACCACACATGATATACCAAGTGTTACAGAATGTTTAATTGAGTTCGGACAAATAACAAACTCAGCAGAGTAACAAAGTATAGTACTATTCTTTAGTAAAGGCTACAAAAATTGCTCTGGAGAATATATCCAATTAATTTCATCACATCTCAACCCTGTGGTTGACGAACAATGAGACAAGTATGCACCAGACAAGGTAAAATCAAGTTTAGCACTAATTAACGTGTTACTACCTTCCGCATCCTCTCAGCAAGTTCAACATGTGCTGTCTTTACTTCATAATCATCCCCGGTTTTTGTCAGACCCTGTAACATAAAACAGTCTTTAATACAGGACAGCATTGAATATCTGGCATGTTGGTAATATATATTTACAAATTTATTTTAGACCTCAACAAGATTTATAAGTTATCTAATGCGAGTTGTCCAACATGGTTAGAACCTTAATATATTCTGCGCACCAGGGTTTGATCCTCGCCTTTAAAGTGAGGATACCTCCACAGTGAGGGCTTATTATTATCAAAAAATAAAAGGTAATGTTCATAACAAACAAGGGAGTGACAAAGATGGTCCGAGAATAACATCTAAACAAACACGCACGAAAAACATGCAGTCAGATTCTAAACAAACACGCACGAAAAACATGCAGTCAGATTCTTACTTTGGTAATAACCAGAAGAGACAAATCCATGCGATTCATGAGAAGATCTGATATGGTGTTTTTAACATACTGAACAGAGCCAGGAATATTCTTGTCTATCAGTATCTTATGAAGGCATTCAGTTACCAGATTTTTAACCAACAAGCAATTGTCCCTTCTAACAGTTTCAATGCCTGGCCACCAAAGTTTTAAAAAATAATTAAAAATTAACAAAGGCAAATTCAATAATGAAAGTCAAACAGCCTTAAATCTCACCTTTAGTATCCATTTTATCAAACTTGTCTGAGTTTGTTCACAATAAACCCGCATATCTCTTTTTGCTGATCAGTAGATACGGGTAATACTGTAACATCCCGTATTTTTATAAGTAATTTTTATTCATGATTTAAATTATCCAAAAACGTTTTATACAAATTTTACCAAAAACCGGTCATTCGACTAATTTTTAGCCAAAAACCGAAACTCTTCCAAAAAGCTTTATTTTAAAAACCTGTTACTATTTTACTAATAAAAAGAACCCAATAGTTTTGTTTCTAAAGATTTGTTATTTTTGAGTAGTAAAACAGTATTTTTGGATCAAGAGTTAACTTTTAGGACTTTGGGGACCAAATAGTTCGTTACCACAAACTTTATCAAAACAGTTTTTTCTAAACCAAAAATCAGCCCACTTCTTTCAAAAACAAACCTAAAACCAGCCAAACACAAGAGAGAAAAAGAGAGAAAAGAGAGAAAAAGAAGAAGAAGAGGAAACCACCGTTAGCGGGTTCTTACCGGAAGCATCTCCTCTACGCTCTAAGGTAACGGGGGTTATCCATTGCGACTAGACGAGGGTGTATGTTAGGATTATGTTTTACGATTATTGTTAATTGGGGGTTTTTGCCTTTTATTTTAAATATGTTCTTAATTGGTTAATTGGGTTTATTAGTTGTTATATTTTTAATTCACTTATTTGGTTTTGGATTAGTTGTGGATTTAGTCTTTTGATTTCGGATTAATGATAATATTAATGGGTTGCGTGTTATATGCGTTGATTATGTGATTATATAGTTATTGATGAAATTGGATGAATTTATGTTGAATAATGGTGAATTGTAGTTTATGCATACAAGGTGTTTGTTAAAGGTGTTTGTTAAAATGCCTGAGAGTGATTTTATGTTGTTATAGCGTTTGGCTAGTTGTGAATTTAGTGCATATGATTATGGTTTATGTTGTATTACGTTAAGTGACGTATGAGTTTATGTTAGTTGAATAGTATAATATTATTGGCCGAGGCCTTAATATTTATACGTATGAGATGGTGTTATTTGAATGATTTTATATTATTGGCCGAGGCCTTGTGATTTAGCTGTAGTGGCAATGGTCTCTGTCTCTCCCTAATTCCGGGGACAGAAGACGGCCTAGGGGATAGAGAATGACTCGTCTTACGGACCGGGACGAGTGGCGTTAGAGGTCCCAGTGTGCACTATATTTACTTTTATGTTAGCAATGGTCTATGTCTCTCCCTAATTCCGGGGGCATAAGACGGCCGAAGGGATAGGGAATGACTCGTCTTACGGACTGGGACGAGTGGCGTGAGAGGTCCAAGTGCGCACTATAAATCTACTTTTATGTTGCAATGGTCTATGTCTCTCCCTAATTCCGGGGACATAAGACGGCCGAAGGGATAGGGAATGACCTACTTTACGGACTGGGGTAGGTGGCGTGAGAGGTCCATGTATGCTGTTGATGTGTATTTAATTTATTTAATTTATCATAGTTGTAGAATGTCATTATATTTCTCTTTATACGTCGATTATCGTAGTTGTAGAATTTGTGAGCTCTTGCATTTATGGGATGGAGTGACGGTATTTGTGGTGCCGTCCCGTCTAGTTATGTGCGTGGGACTCACCGTTACAATTTTGTATTTCAGGTACAATTTAGGTTGAGGCGTATGGTTAAGAGCTTTAGCAAGGCATCACATGGGTTCGGGCTTTTGCTTTCTTTTTACTTAGATTGTTTTTGAGGTTGTAGCCTACGGGCAAATTCATTCGTTCGTTATTTTTAGCTTTTATAAATTTCGTCTTGTAGCCGCGTTTGGCAAACAGTTTATTTTATTCACTTAATTGTTCCATTAGCTTGCAAATGTTTTCTTTTAAAATTTCAAATTTTGTACCAACAGGTTCTCTTTTCTTTTGTTTTAAAAAGGTCATGCCTCGATATCTGTGTTTTCCGGATTTTGGGGCGTGACAAATACACCTTCTCAAACTCTAATTTGATGGGCTAAAGACAAACATCATAAAGAAAGACACATAAAGTTAAGAGTTTGCTATAAATAACCTAGTTCTTTTACAAAAGAAATAGTGTCACAGGTTGTTAGACAGGGTTATTTATTTCAATTTAAACGAGTAAAAGCTGGAAACAACTCAAAAGAAGTCCCAATTATAGGACAGGATAGAATTTGATGGTATTTGCAGTGACAAAGTTCTTTTTAGATTCTTTTAACATTCACAAACAATATATGAACATGTGAATGCATGTAAGTTCTTTCTCAGTTATTAAAGAACTCCCTCAAAAGAGCTTCATAGACAGTATTTAAAAGTTTTACCAATCACATGAAACCAAATAGGCTTCAATTTTAGGAGGCAACTGATGAAACACGTTTAATGGGGATGTAGGGGATAAACTACATTATATAAACTTGACCATGTTAGAGACTAGTCTTTAGTTCATCTACTGAATACAATTCATGAACTTGGATACACTAAGGGAAAAAGAAAACAAGAAAATAGATGTAACGACCCGGCCCCACGGACCGAACCGTTACGCCCGTATCAACAATATTTTCCGCTTTGGCACAACTTCCCAGGGGGTCACCCATCCTGATACTACTCCAAGTTAAGCACGCTTAACTGTGAAGTTTCGTCCTCGCTGTTATGCCGCACGGCTTTAAAAGGCCTTGTTGATAGGAAATGGATCTTTAAGCTCATATACCACACGGGTACTCTCATATCTGGGCGATGTGGGACTGACGCACAACACCGCACCACAGAATTTCCTTCCTGGAAATCTGGGTCGTCACAATCACCCTCCCTTTAGGCACGACGTACTCGTCGGGCACGTCGTCCTTCAGGGGCTCACACACACGTGCTAGTCCCCACATTTCCGGCCAGATAGAGGCTCTGATACCACCTGAAACGACCCGGCCCCACGGACCGAACCGTTACGCCCGTATCAACAATATTGTCCGTTTTGGCACAACTTCCCAGGGGGTCACCCATCCTGGTAATACTCCAAGTTAAGCACGCTTAACTGTGGAGTTTCGTCCTCGCTGTTGTGCCGCACGGCTTTAAAAGGCCTTGTTGATAGGAAATGGATCTTTAAGCTCATATACCACACGGGTACTCTCATATCTGGGCGATGTGGGACTGACGCACAACACCGCACCACAGAATTTCTTTTCTGGAAATCTGGGTCGTCACAATAGAGTTGTTAAACGCACTTGTATGAAAGTCCCACTGATGTAATCAGCAGCTTCTCTGCCCAAGTTCATAGCTGCTTCAACAGTTGGCACCCCGAATTGTACCATCACAGAATCTGTATCTCCATATATAACCTGAGATAGAATCATAGAAAACAGAACCGATTTTATATATGTTTTTCCCAACTAACCTTAATTATCTGCTGTAATTAAAGAGTATAATTTCGGAAGAAAGGAGTAGCAGGAAAACGTGTAGGGGCCAGGGGGGAGTAGCAGAGTTGTTCAGCTAAGTGACTGTTGTTTAGGGTAATTGCAAGCAGAAAAGAGTGATGTGAAGGATATATACCTCAGCATTGAATTCATATCCTCCAAGTGTATTAAACTTGTCCTCCACAAGTCTCTTTGTGTGCTCAATCATTTGTCTACCTTCAAAGAGAGTAAAAAAAAGAATTAGCTCATGAGCACAGCTCTAATAGTTCATACACAACAGACTATTACTAAGCCCCCTCCCCCCCCCAACACACACACACACGTACAGATTTAGAAACAGTACTAGATTGTAGTAGGAATCCAAATATGATACCATAGCTTGTGACACTCGAAGATATCTCTAAGCATGGTAATTGCCCAACTGTAGCGCCTGTAAACCCATATACCCCCCCCCCCCCCCCCCCCCCCCCCCCCCCAAACACACACACACACACGTACAGATTTAGAAACAGTACTAGATTGTAGTAGGAATCCAAATATGATACCATAGCTTGTGACACTCGAAGATATCTCTAAGCATGGTAATTGCCCAACTGTAGCGCCTGTAAACCCATATACAGAGTTTGCACTTATCTGAAAAGGTAACAGTATGACAGGTATTAGGCTGTTGGAGAATGGTACAGCATAATAGATGTCACAGGCTATAAAAGACTTAAAACACAGTTGAATGCAAAAAGATTATGAAATTTTGAAGGACATGATTTACCTTTAAAGCCAATTGTCGACCATCAAGTACAGCCTTCACAACAGGATCTTTTGCATCCTAACAACCAAAAACAAAGAAAACTTCTCACTGTTAATCATTAAGAGACATTAAATTTTATATGTAGTGGTACTATTAAAGATAGAAGATGGAAACCGAATAAATCTTTGTCAAGGTTTACATATGTTCTAATAAAATCTAATCAAACTAAAGATGGTACTCCCAGTAAAAAGACATATCCAACAATATCTCAAAGAATTCCAAAATAAAAGCACCACATCAAGTTCGATGCCAGACAACCAATCATTGGTGTTGGATATTAAGAAAGTTGGAAAAATGGAAAATCAAAGAAAGCTAATTAAAAAATGAACCTTGAGATCAGCTTTAGCTCTTTTACGAGCGGCTAAAAGTTCTTCAAGAATCTCTGGCAGTATTCCCTGTAATGAAATCGACACTATTTTAGGTAATTTAAATTCAAGCAAAACATTGACATGTAGATAGGGAACTGTTAACTTCATTTTACCTTTTGTAAATTTGATTTCACAAATATTTCCCCGGAAGGAGTTCTGTTGAAACTTTCTGAAGCGAGATTTAGCTTATGAACATCTTCAGGCCTCACCTATAGTCAAATAATCATATCAACAACACAATCAAATCCTTACAAAAGAAGATACTGAATTACTTAATAAGGAAAAACACTCCATGAAATTGACTTCGAGTCTCAATCAACAATTTGAAGATATTAATCAACAAAAAGAGAGGATTTTACCAGGGTGCAATAGCACAAGTTATAAGCCATCATAATGGATGGATATAAAGATGCAAAATCAAGTGTTGCAATTGGATTCTCAAAATATCCTACCCTAGCCTCCAAAACCTGCATAATGCAAAAGTCAGATCACATGAAAAAGACTAGTAAGAAGAGAGGGGTAATTGTAAGTGTAAGAAAGATTCATATGACTTAAACATTAAAAAGAAATGTCCACAGAATGATTCTAGTCACATGTGTCTCAGTCTTAATAAGTCAGTTAATATTGATCATAATTATGAGCAGCCAAAAATGGATGTTCATTATAATTAAACATCAGAATTTCTTCATTTGTGATTTTAGCATGACGCCATGAAAAAAATTCCACAAAATTGTGTGGCAACTGGTGGTCCCTATGCATTCTTTCAGTGAAGAAAAAATAATAATACTAGACATTTTTGTTGTTCATGTTTAGAAAAGAAAATGGGTCTAGATAAAAAGTTTCAAATGGTAAGAAAGATCCAGTTGCATAAGAATAAGCATACTACTTACGGTTGCACCTTCATAAGTTCCTTGCTCAGAGCCTGCCTGCTTCACGTTTGGAATAACTAAATTCTTTTGCCTGGCCTTTCGTAGAAGTTGAGAAAGCACCTAAAAAGTAATCATTATCAAATATTTATAATCCAATATAGTTAAGCCTCTACCACCAATAAACCAACAGTTAGTACCTTAATACTTTGTCCTCTTGATAGCAAAAATGATATGGGAACACCTGTGACACGAGCCATCTCTATGTAATTATAAATGAGCATTAATTTATCCATAAGACGCTGCGGTAGATAGGCATCCTGCAAATAGATCATAGAAGCTCAACAAAATAATATTATTTATCAAAAATTTTCAAAAAAAAATGTTGGAATCTTTGTTCATTGTTCTATGAACAATGTCAGTATTACCTTCTATGATCTATTTGGTTTGCCAGGTTTTTAGGTTTAAATTAGCGATTCTGGCTCATAAATGCTGTAAAAAGAACCTCAAGGCAGAAAAGGCTACGGAATTGATGCCTTTTTGAGCGTTAATGTGGTTAAAATTATGAGAACATAAGTTTTCCAAAAAAAGTATATATTTGTACGGGTCAGAAGTCACTTATAGATCAAAGCAAGTGAACAAAAAGAACAACCTAAAAGCAAATTAAGTTAAATGCCAATTATAAGTTTAAAAAACTACGGTAGTGCCAAACATACAGGTTACTTGAAGCAAGGAAGCTAATTTCTCAGTGAAATTTTGAAGCAGCTCATTTGACCATAAAAAGGTTGATGACATAAAACAAAAAGGGAAAAAAGCTGTTTAGTACAATGTACATGAACTATTGGCTTTTACCAATTTAGTACTCAACCTTTAAGTTTTACCAATTTTGGCCCAACCTATCGATTTTCGTCCAATTAGGGGACTGTATTTAACAAAATGATGAAATTGTGGTCACGTTCTCTCACCTATCACATAGTGAGTGCAATTGTGTCATTATCCATCAAAAACTAGATTTCCAAATGGGAGATATAATGAGTGCAATTTCGTGGGTTATATGCTGTTGAACTCTTAATTGAACGAAAATTGATAAACTTAAAAGTCGGGTACTGAATTGGTAAAAGTTAATAGTACACTGCACCATAATATGAAGCTAAGCTTTATTCTACTAGATGCTTATTTTAAGCAGCAAAAAAGGTGATACTAAATGCAGCCAATATCTATCTAGGAAAGCAGAGAGAAAGGGAGAGTACCTATCTAAACGCCACTTATTAGTTTTAAAAAAAAACTAAGGTGGTGCCAAACACTGCAGCTTATTTTAAAGCAAGCTTATTAGACCATAAATTGATGCCCTAAAAAAGAAACTAAAATATTCCCAAACACAACAGTAGACTGCATCATATTATGACTAGGGATGGCAATTGGGTCGGATCATTCAAAACCCGACCCGACCCGACATATATATAAAGTTGCACTCTTACCCATTTGACCCGTTTTTTATAACACTTTTTTTTCCTTCGAAAAATAAACCTCATAAATGACAAGATTTGGAAGAGAATTTGTTAAAAACACATATGGTAAAGTAAAACATCATTTGATTTAGAAAGATAATATATAAATACTAATTTGACATTAAATACCCTTTCATATTAATTTAGTGGTTTAAATTTTACAATCTTCTTTTTAACATTTCCATATTTATTGAATTAATTTAGGCTCATTAATTTGTGGTCAAAGTAGGCAATTATCACGAAAAGCAAGCTTAATCCTACTAAAAGCATTCCAAACATACTGCTACATTTACAAGCAAACAAACAGACTTATTTTAAGCTTTATTCTACCAGATGCTTATTTTAAGCAGCAAAAAATGTTGATACCAAACGCGACAATATCTATCTACGGAAGCAGAGAGGGGGGGGGGGGGGTTTGTTACTGAACTGATAATGTAGTCACATAGTGAATGCAATTTCATCGATTAATGATGTTGGTGGACGAAAATTGATACGCTGGGTAGAAAATGGTAAAAGTCAATAGTATATGGTACTAAACAACTAAAGTAGTCCCAAACACAACAGATGCATCCTAATATGAAGCAAGGTGATTATTTTAAGCAGAAAAAAAAGGTAGTATCTATCTAAAGAGAGAGAGAGAGAGAGAAAGAGAGAGAGAGAGGTTACTGAACTGATATGGTTGTTATAGAGAGAGGGAGATAGGGCAGGACGTCTCCACTTGGAAAGTCGAGACAAGGAGAGAGAAGCTTCTGCTTCTATCTCATCAACATCAACAACATCTTCTTGTTGTTGGTCTAGGAATATCAACTCTTCTTCCTCCATCGACATCATCATCATCATTGCCTCTTCTTCTTTTTCTATTTGTATTTCTATTTCTCCGGTTTTTGTTGATACTAAATTAGGTGTTTGTTTTTGTATCTTTGGGTTTTGTTGCCGCGCCGCCACGCCTCCACTTGCTCTCTTCTTTCCGTTCATCGCTTCTCTGCCTACAGGATTCACCCGTTTATTTGTTTATTTATTTATATTATATATATATATATATATATATATATATATATATATATATATATTTATGTATATATATGTATGTATATATATAGAGAGAGAGAGAGCGAGGGTTGGGGGGGAAATGATATGGCTATTCCCGCCCACTTTTATTTCTGGGCTTCTTTCTACACCTCTCTCTTTGGTTTTGTCGATTTGTTACTAATTTATTAAATTTGTTCTGTGAAATATTAGGTAGTTATATATATATATATAGATATATGTATATATAGATATAGATATATGTATAGATATAGGTATGAGAAACAACAGACGTTTATTCATTAATATGATTGTATAGAGATATGTTTATTCATTAATATGATTTAATATGATTGTATAGAGATACATCAAGAGACCCTGACCCTCTTTATATAATAGAGGGTATAATAGAGGGTAGAGTTACATATGCTAGGAAAGCCCAAGATATGCCCAATAGAGTAAGGCCTAAGATGGCCAATAATATACTACAACACTCCCCTTTGTACGTCTTGATTTCTTCGTCTTTATGCTGTCGATGTGAGTCGAGTTCATTCGCAGTGCTAAACACATAAAAACCTTAGGGACGGAAAACTCAGTGTGGGACAAAATCGGTACATAGGAGAAACAGTGTAGCCGAATGATATAGGCCGAAATTCTATGTAATTAACTAACCACAAAACAGTGTGACTCATCAAAACCTTGGCAAAGCAAACTCAATGGGAAAATCTCTGATCGAAGGAAAAAGAGTGCAACAGTGGTAGTACTAGGGTATCAACCACAAAACAGGTGCCTCATCAAAACCTTGCTAGAGTAAACCCAGTGGGAAAAACATCTAGTCGAAGGACAAAAGAGTACATAGTGGTAAGAAGTATACAACAGGATACTCCCCCTAATTTCGGAAACCACTTGAAAGACATTTCAACTCCTCTAAAATACGCTTTTGGTCGTATTGAATGGAGGTTATGTAAAGAAATTTTAATTCTTTCATGAGCTATTACCAAATAACACTGGTTTTCTCGAATATTTTATAATTCAACAATCTACGGCAGGACCTACATGAGTATAAGACATCATATTTGACAAATCAATTTGGTTTTACCAAAGATTTTGATTTGGAACGACAGGTCCAGAATCGTTTATGTGGTACACTTTTACCCACTATTTCCAAAAAAATCAACTATCCCACAAGTATTGCCTAAAATTTCATAATTTAAAGTTTGGTCATATTTGTCAAAGGAATTTGCTCAAGATACTTTAAATTATTTCGAGAAATTTCGTAAACAGGCAAACCATAATTCAAAAGTATGTCCAAATGGAAAAATCATAATCCAAATGGAAAAACATAATCCAGATGAGCGAAAAAATGGCTCAATGTTTTATCAAAATCAATAAAAAAATGTATCAAACTCATTTGAGCCACAAAATCGGGGGTCTCAAAAGTTTCCTTTCAATTGGCTTTAACTACATTAGCATCGGTTTTTTCACCTTTATAATAGTTTTGAACTATTTAAGGAGTAACCGTGCATGACCTTTGTCTTTATTTGGCTCCTTGAGCATTATCTCTTGCTTTGTGACAACGGACCATATTGTTCCTTTCAATTACTGTCTTGGAGCCACAGGTTTTTTATTTTGATGATTGTCTAAAATCTCGCTTGGCTAGGCGATTCATCGGGATCGTGACAGTTCGAGACAAATAACACTTGTCTCGGTTCTCGATTCGTGAAAAAAAAATGTACACGAAGAGCATTAATATCAGGCAAACAATTCGCCATTGACCCAATAGGATAAAAACTACTCACCGGGGTAATTTTCTTATCCAATAATAGATGGGCGATAAAGGAACATGGTGAATATAAATTCACGATACTGCTTATGGAATACAATTTCCAAGTTAGTATTTTGGTGAAGGATTGCTCCAATATGTCAATTTCAGACATTTGTTCACCATAAACGTCATCACGTCTCAAATGTAGCGGCGGAATAAGATCAACA
This sequence comes from Primula veris, assembly GCA_963682055.1. Lineage (NCBI taxonomy): Eukaryota > Viridiplantae > Streptophyta > Magnoliopsida > Ericales > Primulaceae > Primula > Primula veris. Next base: position 15,511,063 of record OY821747.1, on the reverse strand, counting down.
CATTAGCATTCATCCTGATGGTAACAACAAACTCATGTTTTACTCATCAAGGATGGCATCCAAAAAAAATTTTGGGCATCAAATTTTCACACATCAGGGTGACTAACATGTGGTGACGGAATTAAAATCAACGTTTAAACAGTCATTTCGCAAGTATGTTTTACGATTTTTCTCATCATAGATGGCATCCAACATGTGTTGGGAGTTCTGGATTATTTATCATATAAAACGATTGGTTTATATGTTTATCGTTTGCACAAGCATAAACGTTTTTTCGAAACGACAAGTTCGAAAACATTAGTTTTGCTTCTCTTGTGAATCGGTTCTCATTGATCGAACGACAGGTCGATACTGAAACACCAATTCGGCGAAACATACATCACTATATAAACACACTCGGGGAAATTATTATTTAGTCAACCCCTTTTGGTAGCTCTACTTGAAAAACGACTAGGAAAGACGGTGAGGGTGGAGGGCACGAATGCCACTTAAAACCCGACCTCATTAGGATATCGACTTCCGCTTATATCTTTCCTGGACATCATATCCAAATAGGTGAGCCTAGTTGGGGAAGGTTCATAATTTTTCCAACTTAAAAATGAAAATATATGATTTCGCAAATTACCATATATTACACATGACAGTAAATATTGGAAGCGGGGGAGCAGCAATTCCAATTTAATTGCTGCAGCAGCAATAACAATCACCACCGTCCATTATATTTTAAAGACTCATATCATATTAGCCTTTTTATACATCATTGTACTGTATCATTAGTTCTCTGTCTCTTGCTCTCTCTCTCCTTAATTATTAACGAGAATCTTATCAAAAAATTTGCCACAAGATAAAATAATCTATTGTTATATATTTAAAATTTCCCTCCTATTAAAAGTATCAACCAGAATACACTTTTCAATTTCTCCATAATTGAAATTTTTTCTCCGATTTCTTCCCGAAATCCATTTTTCAATTTTATTTGAATAAAATTTCTTAAAAAATTGTGTTTTCCGGTTTCTTGAGTTTTAAAAATAGATATCAACAATAGAAGGAAATCAATTTTATTACCTCCAGTAATTCATAAGCAAAACATTAGTACAAGATAACATGAAAATGACTTCTAAAAATAAACAATTTAACCATTGTTGTTCAACATTGCAACTGGAAACTGATAGCAAGATGATGTCATGTTAGCATCATACTAGAATTCAGCAGGAAAAAAAAAACATTTGTGACTAGGCTACTTTGTTAACCGATGCACCAAAACCAGTGTATCTTCATTTGTTCTTTCTCGAAAGTTATCAGCCTGCAAAACATAAAACAAAACCCTCATAGTCTCAAGTTGTAGCCGTAACTTATTGATGATACTCCATGTACTACTACTAAATCTAACCAAAAACAATAAATAAAGTATCTTAAGGGAACTTTGCTCAGAAACAAGAAAAGAAAATTAATGATTATTATTCAGATAAGTTTTTTTTACCTAAGAATCCAATTCTTACCCTAGTTTTAAGCGAAGTAAATCATCGTTATCATCGAACACCTCTTGAATGACCTAGCAAAACAACCACAAAGTATTAATATTGAAGGCGAATTTTGTGAATTGTTAGTAATGTATATTGTACCTGTGATAACGATAAAGTTGAAAATATATTGAAGGTGAATTTTGTGAATTGTTAGTAATGTCTATTGTACCTGTGATAATGACGAACTCACATTTACAACGGGCTGTGACTTAAGCTTCTTTTGTTGCCTAGCCCGGACTCTTTTTGCACTTGGTGCTCCCTCCGTACATGCTACCGTTCTACGTTTCCCGCCACCTTTACAGTTGTCTTTTTTCTTTAAACCAGTCACTTCAGTATTTATAGACTTGGTCGATGTAAGATTAACAGATTCATCACTCTTTGCCTTTAACATTTGATACTTATCAATAAAAGAGTGAGCGCTAGTATTTATAATATGGCAAACCCCCTCAAATAGTTCATCGTCAGGAGCACGATGTAATATTCGTCTTAAATCGCACTTAAAAGATCAGCTTTTTGTGCAATACTCAATTTAGGTAGGGGATTCACAAATTCATTGGGATAGCTCTTAGCATTTAGAGTCCATCTTTTCATTATATATTTTTCTGGAATTTTATCAACTCCATACAAAATGAATACCTTTAATATATGCGCACATAAGTATCCCCACATTTCAAATAAGCCACACGTACAAGATATTGTCATTGAACTTGGGTCGAAGAATATATTGTATAACTTGTCTACCACTTTTGCTACTCTTTCATGAGGGTGATCAATAGGGTCATATTTATCCAAACGAACAACGGTTTCAAACTGGAATGCTTTTTGAAACAAACTAAACATGTTCCGGGTGTAAGTTTCCACAGCATGTTTCAAGATGGGGGAATACTTGTTGGCAAGATGAGGAAATGTTAGCCTAGAAAAACAATCACTTTTAGATTCATTATCCCTAACGCGTGCCATAAACAAATCGAACCCAATAAAGAAATTATCCAATGATAACCCTGATGCCAAGACCTTCTTCAATTTATCGTTAATACATTCGCTCAATTGTGTACTGTGTGCCCCGGCTGTAAACATATCTTTAAAGAAAGAAATACACCAATGGTGTTTTACATTATAAGTTTTTTTTATCCATTTATGATCTGTCACACCAAATCTTTCTACCATTTCCCTCCAGCTCACTTCAAAATTATCAATATCATCGATGTCATACATGAAACGACGAAATTCAATCATAAAAAGTTTGATATTTCCATGCAAAACTTTCTGCATTTTCCTTAAGGCATTTTGACAGATGTGCCAACTACAAAGTGCATGATTTGACTTAAAGCATTTTTCATTGCCGCATCTTGATCGGTAAATATTATTAAAGGTAGATTTCCTCCATGACATTGAAGAAATATCATAAACAGCCATTCAATCGATATAATAGTCTCATTGTATAGCAAAGCGCCTCCAAAAACTACGGTCTCCCTATGGTTATTAACTCCTGCAAAAATCCCCAACGATCTCGACTCCTTGTTCGTGCCAAAAAGTGGTATCAAAGGAAATCATATCACCGAAGACTTCATAGTCAGCTATCATCTTTGAATCAGCCCAGAAAAAATTAGTTATCTTCTGGTCACTATCAAGTTGGGTGGAATGAAAAAATGAAGGGTTTTGTTTGGATTGTTGTTCAAAATATTCTAATATGTATGTTGCCTCACCCAATTTCATTTTCTTTGATCTTAACATACGTATGTGTGTTTTCAAATCCTCTTGAGTACAACCCACCTTTTCAACACCACCAGCTTCTACTGCCATGTACCTATGTGTCATTGTCGGTCCAAGACTCGCCCTTTTCGCAACATCAATTTGACGAACTTGCATATCATTGATATTTCGATGTCCTCTAAGATGGTGAATGGTTCTTTTTCCTTCTAGACTGTGATTATGATCTTCCATAAAGTTCCGCACAATGAACTTCCCTTTATCATTTAAGGAGATACTCATTAAAACATCACATTCATATTTTTTAACTGGACAAGGTTTGGAATTAACTCGCCGTGGATCCTTAAACTTATGACCTGCCCTTGTACATACATAACTCCTAGATGCTATCACATTTTTATCATTTGCTCTCCTGTTTGTGTTTTTTATACGACCATCAAATCCGGTATTAAGTCCATATTTTTTCCAGAACTCAACACTTTCCTCGAGTGTATCGAATTCCATCCCAATAAATGGTTTAAATAGAGAGTTAGGATAATCCTCCAAGTTTTCATTATCACCAGTGTTACCATCAAGTTCCCCAAAGTTTAAACCACAATCATCACTACTGTTCCCAACCATTGTGTTCCTAAAATTGTAAGCGATTAAACATCAAAATTAAACCGATTATAAAAAAGTCCATTATCATTTAATTTCGGTCACTATAAATTAAAATATTTTAACTAAAAATTAAGCATAAATCCATGCATGCTTATCAATTTACACCAAACAAGACTATATATATATATATATATATTTCCAAACACACACATATATATATATATATATATATATATATATATATATATATATATATATAACCCTTGTATTGTATAAAACAAAAATGAAGAAGAAATTGTGCTTACAGAAATGATGGGGTTCCAATCAATTTTGGGAGGCTTGGAGTTATCACCCACTTCAATGTTCCTCCGCCATCGACACTCCTCGATGTCTCTAACTCTTTGTAATTTGTCGATTTTTTTTAATTTATTTTTATTATCCCACTAATTCCTTGAATTCGCGCCCATCCTTCGCCCTTTTAGCCTATCGATTCTTTAGCGAGAATTCTGGGGAAGCGATTTTGCCGTATCTTTCTTTATTTTTCTTCTCTTTCTATTTTTAATATGTTTATTAACTTTACACTTAAACTACAGTGTTTTAATAAAAGAAGATTCTATTTTATTATTGATATATTAGATTATAATGGACGGTGGTGATTGTTATTGCTGCTGCAGCAATTAAATTGGAATTGCTGCTCCCTCGCTTTCGTAAATATTATATTTATAGATATTGCTATTTCTCCGATTACCAATTATATTATCGATCAGAACAGTATCTATCACAATTAATCATGTTATTTTACTGCTATATATGTAGGTTCTATTGATGGTAATTTAAATCTAATTTACCAATTTTACACTAGCAATACCTAACACAATATTTTATTATTATACTGCTATATGTGTAGTTTTTTATTCATGGTAACTAAATCATGCATGTTAGTAATATATTTTATTTACCAATTTTACACAAGCAAGATATAAATTAATATTATACAAATCTATTGCTTTCATGTGTAAGTTTTATACATGGTAACCAAATAATGCAATATTAAATTTATATGTAAACACATCAATTAATTCAATTAACATGCAATTTTTTATTCACTTGCCTTTTTAATAAATATATATATGCATGTGGGTGAATATTTATAGAGCGAATATTGACTTTTATAACACATATATACCGTTTTATACATGTAATATACTACAGGGACTATCCGTGTAATTTAAGCAAACTATATATCTATTTACAACATTATTACAGCTTCAGTCCATGATTTCAGACAAGTTTCAGTTTAGTCATTTAGTAATTAACATGCAGAGTCAATAGTTTCAGCGAATTACAAAACAGTCCTACTGTTTTTTTTTTTTTTTTTTTACAGATTTAATTCCACAGATTAATACATGTTTTACAATTACATGATTTTCGATTTACAACCCCATTATATGTCTTTTACTGATTTTGTTTGTATGAAAATACAATTTTACAGTACACTATACATATTACATATAAGTTGGTTTTTTATAAACAGAGATCATGTTAGACAGTAAAAAAAATCTATCACACATTATTTTTTTTTTCTTCAACAAATACATGCAATTTGAGTTATTTTGTTACAATCATATATAGTTATCCATACAAGTAACAAAATCTAATACACATGGATTATATACTACATGATATTTATCATGTTTTAGTTATCAATAAAATAATACGTGCGATCACATATATGGAATAAATTAAGTTTTGAATTCGGTACCTTACGCACGGTATGTTGGTGAAGGTCAATATAGCAAAACCCTAAAAACCCGGATAAACCTCAAGGTTTATAAATACCCAATATCCGTGCGTTTATCGAAAATCTCCAATATCCGCGAGCGTATATCCTATTCTCCGTGAACAAAGTGATGATAACGTGTTGTGTGACATATTAGCTCGTTATAGATATATATATATATTGAGATATGTATAGATATAGAGAGAGGTATGAGAAACAACATACGAAGTGTTTATTCATTAATATGATTGTACATAGAGATACATCAAGAGACCCCTGACCCTCTTTATATAATAGAGGGTAGGGTTACATATGCTAGGAAAGCCCAAGATAGGCCCAATAGAGTAAAGGCCAAGATGACCAATAATATCCTACAACAAAAGCGTTAATTCATGTTTTTTTTACCATTTAACGATTTGTGCACCCAATCTGATCATACTTTTACTCACATGCCACGCCGTGTCAGCAATTAACCAAACAGGTGGTAAATGAATTGCCTACGTGTGACTTATCAATATTACACGTCAGGAGTGTTTTGTGTATTAACCAAAAACGACGTATTCTCTCATAATTTATCACATTCATTCTCTTTCTATATGTACAACTCTCTCTATACGTATAATTCTCTCCGAAAACATCCAAAGTAAGCAACAATTACTCAAATAATTAAGGTTTAAACATGAGTTGGATGATTCGTCATGGGACAGACCCTCAAAAATACGGTAAGTCAATTTCTTTATCTATCTATAATTACTTATTTTTTAATTAGTGTTTTTAATTATTCGGGTTATTAATTATTAGGGCTTTTTTAATTATATATTTCTTCATTTTATCATTTAGTTTTTTTTATCAGATGGCTATTGTACTGCTATTTGACTTTATTTATAGGGGTACGTGCATCGTAGGATGTTCACATGTGGCACTTTACGTGTACTGGTCATGAACTTTTAGTTTAGTGGGATTCTATCATTTAGGATTAATCCAGTGGGTTAATGTCTCTCTTCTTTCACAGATGGAAAGACTTTCATATCCTTATCCTATGACGGTTATACTTGTCTTTAATGCGTTGGATGCCCACTTTATTATATGGACCGGGTCAATACCAAATCCGTTGTATTTGGTATTCTTTTTATGTCATATCAATAGCCTATCATCATGATGGTATGATCTCTCGAGGTAACATAACACAATATTTGAATGGTAGAATTGATTATTTTGATTTTTGTGATGAAAAATAGATCAATTGTCACTTGTAGGCATGTCTTACAAATTATGGTGGTTAAATGTTACCAATTCTACTGTAAAAAAGTGGGAAGCTCATTTGAGGAAATTGGATTTGAGATTAGATTTGATAGGGATTCTTATCATATTGTTAACTATGTATATAGTGCTACCAGAGTTGTGGAAGTATATGCTGAGTGTGATAACAATGAAATAGATTCAGACTTAGACAGTAGTGCTGATGAATTTGAAGTTGAAAATGATGATGGTTCTGATTTAGAAAAGAATTTTGGTACTGATGATGATATTGGTAGGAAAGATGATACTTTAGTTGACACTGTCATTGTTGTGGGCCATCCTAACATGTCCACACTAAATTGCTGTAGCTAGTGCTTCTGTTAATAGTAAGGCTAGAGCTGAAGTAAATCTAATGTCACTATGAAATCTAAAGTTGCATACAATAATGTGGGTAATAATGAGGACATAAATGAGGGTTATGTGTCACAGTTAGAGTTTGATAGTGATGTAGGGTCTGATGATGATGAAAGTAGAGTTAAAGTTAGTTATCCAGTGTTTGGTGAAGCATATTTAGATAAACCTATATAGTTTAAGCTTGGAATGAAATTTCCTAGTGCTACTCTGTTTAGAAAAGCTGTAAGGGAATATGCAATTCAAAGAAAAAAAAAGATGTTTATTTGAATGTGAAATGTAAGTTAAAGATGTATGGTATTTGTAGAAATGTAAGTATTGTTAATATATGGTGCAAGAATGAGATGGAAAGAGACGGTACAGATAAGATCTTTTGTGGACAAACACACATGTTCTAGCACACTTGTGAATTCAAATCTTACACCAAAATACATTACTCAAAAATTTGAAGTGGAAATTAAAGAGAATTATAAGTGGGATGCAAAAACATTTCAAATGTTTGTTGCAAGAAAAATAAAGTGTAAGGTAACTATTACCAAACCTATAGGGCATTTGACCTTGCAAAAATTCAAAATGAGGGCACTTCTACTAACCAATACAAACTAATTTGTGATTATATTGCCGAGTTAAAAAGAACTAACCCATGTAGTACTTTTTTGGTGAAAACTAAGAATAAACCAATTTTAGATGTTGCATGTGTTTAGAGGGATTTTTATCTGTTGGGGGGCCTTGAAAAGAGGGTTTTTAGAAGGTTGTAGACCAGTTATTGGTGTTGATGGGTGTCATTTAAGTGGGCCACACAATGGTATAATGTTGACTGCACTGGCAATAGACCCCAACAACTGCATGTATCCTTTTGCTTATGCAGTTATTGGGAAAGAAAAACAATCTACTTGGAAGTAGTTCTTAAACTTGCTCTCCAAGGACCTAACCATTAAGTCTGCAACTGGCTATACCTTCATTTCTTATAAAGAAACGGTTAGGCTTGTAATTACATTTTTCAGTTATTACTTTATCATTTATTTAATTGTTCAGTTTATATTTTGCAACACTAACTTGTCATTATTCTTATTGCTGCCATGGAGGAAGTGCTACCTAGTGTGGAGCACATGTTTTGTGTAAGGCATCTCTATAATAACTTCAAAAAGGAACACAAAGGTTTGGCATTAAAGAATCTAATTTGGAAATGTGCTAGAGCTAGCACTATAGAATACTTTACCAAAGCCCTAGAAGAGATGAAAAATCTTAATGAACCAGCTTATCTTTGCTTGTTATCCAAATCAGGTAAGAACTGGTCTAGGTCTCATTTCTCTTTCCAACCAAAGTCAGATATTCTGTTAAACAACTTGTGTGAATCCTTTAATGTTTGCATAAAAAAAGATAGGGGAAAACCTATTTTGAGTATGTTGGATGATATGAGGAAGTATCTCATGGATTTAGTTATGAGAAAAAAAACTGCTATAGAAAAGAAAACTTCACTTTACATATGTCCTAAAATTTAGAAAAAACTTAAAAGTTTTAAACTTAGGTCACATAATTATATATTTTATTCCAATGGTAATCTCATTTATGAGATTGATAGTGGTCATTTTTGCTATCAAATAGATCTTGTTAGGAAAGCTTGTGCTCGTAATGTATGCCAGTTAGCTTGAATATCATGTGTTCATAGTATTTGTACCATGAATTGTGAAGGTCACAAGCTAGATGATTATATACATAGCTGTTATATAAGATAAAGTTACCTCAAAACCTATAGTAACACTTTGGGTACCAATTAAAGAAATTGATTTATGGTCCAAAACCTACAAATTAGTAATTTTACCACCAGTGGTTACTACACAATCTAGTAGACCAAGAAAGAATAGAAAAACAACTGCAGATGAGCCTAGGCCACCCTCTCATAAGATACGTAAACTTGATACTGTATTTACATGTACACTGTGTAAAAAACCTGGTCATAACTCCATAACATGTGGTAGACCTGCAAAAGAGAAAAGACAGAGGAGAGGAATAAGGCAGAGAAAACCAAATGCAAATTCACATTTAGTTGATGAAAATGACAGCGATGATTTTGCTATGGATGAGGAAGATGATGATAGTGTTGAAACTGTGGTGGAAAATATGGTGAAAAATGATGGTGTTGAAACTAATGTGGTGGAAGATATGGTGAAAAATGATGATGTAGGATATGGTGAAAATGATATGAGTAATCAATGGGAAAATATTCATTTAGTTGATGAAAATGAGAGTGATAATTTCTGTGATAATGTGGTTGTTAGTGCAAATGATATACCTGAAATACAGGATGAAGTGGGTCAAACATCAAAAGTAGTTTCCAGTCAACCTTTAAGAGAGTTTAATGAAAAAAAACAAAGCTAAAATAACAGTAATTTCTCTTACTTTTATAAAATACTTACTTTTTTTATTAGTAGCTTTTCTTCTAATTGCTACTTTATTACTCTTATGTACTGTAAAATATATTCTAATTACTATTTTTATTTACTGTATAAAGGTGAGAAGAATTATGAGAATATTAAATTCACAAAAAAAAAGATCATGTTGCTGTGAGGGAAAATGAGAGTGATGATTTCTGGGATAATGTGGTTTTTAGTGCAAATGATATTGCTGAAATAGATGTTGAAGTGGGTCAAACATCAAGAGTATTGTCCAGTCAACCTTTGGGAGCCTTTACTGAAAAAAAGAAAGCTAAAATACCAGTAAGTTCTCTTATTTTATTAAAACACTTATTGTTTTTTATTAGTAGCTTATGTTCTAATATATTCTAATTGTTATTTTTATTGATTGTTTAAAGGTGAGAAGAAGCATATGAATATTAAATTTACCAAAAAAGGGCCATGTTGTTGTGGATTTTAAGGATTTAACCAAGTATGGTGAAAGTAACAGTGGCACACTTCATGCTGACATCTCAAAGAAGACAAAAGGTGGTGGAAAGACAACAAATAGACACATTTAGAAGGATGGCAAGATGTATCTCACACATGCCGCTCTTAGACTTGAGTTGGAAGTTAAGAAACATTAAAGCAAAATAGAGTCAATCTGGCCCTAATTTGTAATAAGATACATTTATGTATGAAATTTTTTATTAATTAGACTTAGAAGTACTTTTAATTTTCTTTTGGTGGTTTGAGAAGACCTGCTAATGGCTTGAAAGACTTGTAATATAATGATTTCTTTTGGATTTATTTTGGTTGCCTATAATTACTCAATATTAGTTGTGATTAAACAAATTTGAATATAAATATTTAAAGTTCAATAAAAAAAGTTAAAAACTTTTAATTAATAAATGTTATAACTTATTAATAATCATATCTATTTACATAAAATTTAAACTCAATAATAAAAATAAATACTTACTTGATAATTGTAATTGTAGTGGTAGAGTTATGTTGATTTGAGAAAAAAATGATATTAATTTGATATAATAATTAGTTTGGTGGTTGATGCTTATAATTTATTTTTGGTAAAATTGGGGGAGGTTTTATTTTGGTAAATGGCAGAGGTTTTTTTTTTTTGGTAAAATTTGGGATAATTGTAGTAGTAGAGTGACGTTGATTTGATAAAAAAATATATTAATTTTATATATAAAAGAGTTTGATGGTTGATGGTCAGTGTTTTTTTTTTTTTTTTTTGGTAAAATAGAAAAAGTTTTTTGGTTAAAAAAAAAAACATATCTGCTACCACGTCTACGTGGGATCTGTGTTCCCAAGTTTGTTATACAGATGAGTAAAATGACTAATGAAAAAAGAATCCCCCAACAAAACAATAGAACACAATACATATTGATAGTACAAAATAAGAGAGAGAGAGAGAGAGATGGGGCGTGGGAGTGTGTCACGGTCACCGTCACCATCAAACAGGAAGAAAAGGAGACGATCTCCCTCATCATCATCGCCTGTCACTCAAAGACATAATAATAATGGTAGTAGGCGTAGTACCACTACTAGAAAGGACCACCGCTCCACCAGGTTTCCCCTCCCTCCCTCCTTTTTTATTTTATTTATTTATTTATTATTATTATTATTATTATTTCCTTTTTTTTAATCACCCCTCTATTGCCTAAACTAGTGCTGAGCCGGGTATATATATATTTATTTATTTATTTATATACTAGCCGTCGAGCCCACCTGAAAAAACAGAGAGAATAAATTTTAAAGAAATATATATATATATATATATATATATATATATATATATATATATATATAATACCTGCTGTATGATAAGTTGGAGAATTGGACAAGAAATCAATTTGGGAATTTGTGTTCTACGAAGAAAAATTATAAAAAAAGAGTGGTTTTTAAATTGGTAGCTTTTGTTTATACCACATTGCAGTTTTGTTGATGGCAGTTATATTTTCGTCAGTTAAACGATACAGATGGTTTTTTCGTAAATATTGTTTTTGGCAAGGCTATTTTAGTGTATATATATATAAGGTGAATAATTTAGTAGAGTTGAGCTGATACAAAGCTGGGTTCAATTCACCCTGCTTAATGCTTCGATGGAGTCCATATTCTTTACCCCATTTCGTTCCCCCTTTGATTATTTTTCGCTCAAATTTAAATTTTTCACAACTTGTTTCACACCGTTTATAAGATTTTATAACATTTGGACATAATATTGTTGTAGACGATTTTTTTAATATTTAATGTTTACTCTACATTAGTTTTTATATTTATTCCAAAACAAAATAAATTGTGTGATTATTCTCTTACAAGTAACTATTAGAATGTATTGATGCATGTATAATTGTTATTTTTGTTTTTTTTTAACTTTATTAAACAAATTTTTGGGGTTAAATAGGCAAGGGGGTAAGGAATATAGGGTAGAAGATTTTGACTCGATTCAATGTGGTTAAGTAACTGCTTCTTTTGCTTGCAGCCCAAAAAAAGTGGTGTGTTTTTCGTCCACGTCTTGTTTTTGTTCTCTACATATAAGTTGTGGGGCAATTGGTTTGTCTGGTTAAAGATTGTGCCTTTTTCTATCTTCGTGTATTAAAACACTACAAGTTCTTTCCTCCTCCTCCTCAAATAAGCCGGCTTATTTGATTGGAAAGTGCCGTCTGATTAAAAATTGTGCCTTTTTCTATCTTCCTCTCTTAATAGAACTACAAGTTTTTTCCCTTATTTGATTGGAAAGTGCCGTCTGATTAAAAATTGTGCCTTTTTCTATCTTCCTCTCTTAATAGAACTACAAGTTTTTTCCTTTCTCACCCTCAAATAAGCCATCTTATTAGCTTGGAAAGTGCCACCTAGACAATCAGTGATAGATCCATTCAGTCAAATTTTGGAATATTCATTCGTGCTTACGTCACTCCAAACAATGGAAAATAACTCATTTTGGATACATTCTATCTCAACCCACATGCTCAAGGGACATTCTTTGTTGTTACATCTAGCGTGTCTTAGTATATTGGTTATGGTATACGTTAGCACTTGCACCTTGAACAGTTCAACTACTTACAATCAGAAAAGTGAGCACCAGCCAGCTTCATCTACAAATCAAAGCAGGTAGACAGACGTCTTAGGTTTTAAATTATTTGTGTTATTTGAAGTGTTTTAGTTTTGTTAATGTTATAGTATCAGCGACTTGTAGTTATATCTTGTTATAAGATACTTTTTTTTTTTGTTGCTGTAGCCTATTTTATTTTGGAGAACTAGACCTTCGTACATTAAGATTTCAGTCACACATTCAAGCTTAAAGATATCTTTTAGATTTGAGTAGCGGTTCTTTTTGGTGTAATGATTTATTTTGTTGCACATAGGGTTCAAGTCTTATTGTCTGAAAAGGCTACAAGGTCTAAGCCGACATAGTTCTTAATTCCCATCCTGAAATAAGTCAGGTTAAAATTTGCACAAGAACAATCACTGAGAGGTCTAGCACAGCTTAAAGATTTAAGCCAAATAAACCTGTTTAAAAGCTGGATAATCATTTAAAATCCAAATTACACGTGCATATGATCCCATCTCTGCAAAATCACATTCTCATTCAGAATTAACATATTACACAGAGCCAATAATGACCTAAATTTCATAATGAAGCATTCTTCACTGTTATTTGTAAATTCTCATCAGGGATTCAAAATTTTATTTTAAGTTGCAACATGGAACTAATTAGTTCATATCTTTGGATCATTATATTGAATACCACTTTGAATGTGTGTAGCTATTTTTCTCCAAATGTGTGGGTGGTGTGGGACCGTGAAATTTTCCTGGAGGCTGTGACAATATAGTCTTATTTATTTCTTATAGAAAAGAGCTGCATGTTATTTTTCTTTTGAAATTAAATTACAGAGAGAGGGGAGGAGGGATTTCCAGAAGCCTTATCTGAAAGCAGTTGTATATTGGATGTTTTGATCTAATGGTTACACATAAATAGTACACAAATTAGAAATACACCTATTTTACTCAATATTCAGCTCATCTCACCGACCACCGTCTCCGCTTCTCTCTCTACCTGCTAAAGTCAAAGAGCTCGAATCCCCTCAGTGTCCGGGATGCTGTTGGTCTTGATGAGTACAGAACAAATCAGTTAACTTAGACTTATTAATTTCATTGTTGTTAAATATAATTCTCTGTTCTTTTCTTTTCTTTTCTTTTCGGTATTAACAGGTTTGAACTAAAGAAAAGAATTTGTACCCTATCTGCCTATCATAAATCTAAGAACCTTTATATATATATATATAGAAAATTTTAAAACAAAAGTACCAGTTGGAGAAACTCGTTTCCCCTGCAAAAAAGCCTCTTCTCTATTCCATGTTCCAGTTTTACGTGTTACATTCATTTTTTGGCACATTTTCGTATCCCGTATTGCTTTCCTCTTCCGCTTCCTATACGGGTAACTGTGGGAGAAACTGATACAAAATGGTAAAAGGAGGGTTAGAGATCTGTGCATTTCTGTATTTACACTCTTATTAATACGAGCCATTGGATCAATACGTTCCAGATTCAATGATCTACGAATGAGCTGTCTGGAAAACTATTTTTAGTGAGAGTCTGGCTCCCCTTCTCCTAAGATACGCTCTATTATTACTTGCCATTATAAGTTTTTTTGTGGCATGCATGATGCAACATGAATACTTCCTTGTACACAAGAGCTTTATGCTTCCAAAGAAAATATCTGATATTCAACCCATATCTAAACAATGATCCGTTTTTCATTTTTGTCTGTTCCAATCTATGAACCGTTTTGTTTATCTAGAATTGTCAAATAAACGTAATAGGCAGCAGGTCGAGTAGGGAATTATGGGAAAGTATGTTGAGTTATGAATACAATTTAACCATGGAGACTTGTTAATTTCATTTTTTTAATCTGTGTAAAGAAATACAGTAACCCTTTTTGTTACCATTCATCTTGCTTTCTTAGTCCCCTATGGAAGTAATATTTCGTATTACACTATTACCTGAAAATCTAATCTGTCTTTTTCTTATTACTTAAAAAACAGGCGGAGAAGCCGTTCCGTTAGCCCGCGTCGACATAGAAGCCGTTCACCAGTTTCGAGGCGCCATAGGAGTCGGTCACCGACACCTAGGCGCCGTAGAAGAGAGAGAAGCAGGAGTACACAATTGTCTCCTCCGATCAAATCCAGGAGCCCAAGTGTTGTATCAACTGAGCATAAAAAAGCAACCGAAAAATTGAGAAAAGAGGAAGAAGAAATTAAAAGGTCTGTCTATCTTTGCTTCAAATTATCATGGAAGAGTGATTTTGCTCTTTCAGTTTTATTCAGGAACCTAGATCCATTTTGTTCTTTTCCCCGTCCTGTAAATATGTTGTGATACACTCATTTGCCTTTCCTGTTAGTGCTAATATTCAACTTAGCTAATATATTTAACAAATGTATATGCTTTTCTTGGTTTCTTAACATGTTCTTGGCATATTAATCAAAGGTCCTTGTGATGGGCCTTTTTATTTTGTTTTGGAGTCATTTTGTTTTTTGTTTTTGTTTTTATCCAAGTATGTTTAAGTTATCATTGTGTTTAAAATATTCCTCTATTTAATGGAAAATTGAAAATGAAATACAAATTGCCTAACTATATCATCTCCATGACTCTACCCTACTTCAGGAAGATTTCCCGAATGAGTCATCGAAGTAGACGATTCTCTATTTACCTTAGAAAGCTAACTGTCTGCCGATAAGGCGTTTCTTCTGGTTTTATAAATAAGTTACCTCTTAAGAAAGGACAAAAAGGTAAGTTGTTCATACTTCATGTTTTGCTAGGAAATCCTTAAACCAACTTGATGCAATTATCAATGTTCACCCCTTTTAACCATAAAAGAGTAGAGTGAAGGGGAATGAGAAATATTGGAAGTGACCTCCCTGGGTGTTTCATAGGATAGCACCAGAGTATAGTATGTTTTCCCTAAGAAATAACTCCTGTGTGCAGAGTTGAATAAAAATTTGGAACGTTTTTAAAGATATGGATGGATAGAAATTGTGATACGATTATATGGGTGCACTCTTGTATAACACCTTCCTTTTACTTTCACTTTTGCTAATTCAATTTATTTCACTTCATTGCTACTATTATTTTGAGGGAACTGCTACTAGACCTTTATTTAATAAAAATTGGTAATTTCCATTGCACATAAAGTAAGACACTTATGACCTACGACAGAAGTGTTCAAGAAATTGAGGTGGTTCCAATGAATAAATTGCTTATTTAATAAAAATTGGTAATTTCCATTACACATAAAGTAAGACACTTATGACCTACGACAGAAGTGTTCAAGAAATTAAGGTGGTTCCAATGAATAAATTGCTTAGGCTGTTTGAAATTATATACTTTATCTTAATGTTATTATGCATGACAGTTGTCTCTTAAAGTATTCTCAATGATTTCCAAATGGGTCTTGACCTGTTTGGCAACCACAACGTATTTCTTTTGGCGACCAATGTTTAAGTTGGGAAAAATCAAATCATTTCTACTTAAGAGGACTGCAAAGAGACATGAATTAAAACATATATAAGTTGTTCCACCGTGTAAAGTACGGCACTAAGAACATGTTTTGTTTTATGTTCAAGAGATATAGAGGGTTTCTATTGATGAGTAGTGTGATTTTAGATTTGTATACATCCAGTTTGAGCATCAAAGGGTTACTATGTGTGTCAAATTCTTCACAGCCATATTTTGTGTTTGTAAAAAGGTTTAACTAGCTGCTGCAACCATCCCTATTTAGGTGGACCATTCCACCAGGCATATGATGATACCTTATGTGACAACTGTATAAGATTGATATTCTAGACAAGAATAGTTTATAGGATCAGTTAACATACTGTACTTTGGTTTTCTAATTCTTTCTCAACGAGATGTGGTTTCCTCATTCTGTCATTTTATTATTATGCTAATTGAAAATTTGAAATTACACTGCCTTCAGAGTACATGATAATTGTACCAGTGAAATAGTTTGTAACGGGGTGTGAACATGCCAGTAAAGATAAACTCAGCAGCATCAGCTGTAACTTGTGTTTCTCATTACTCTGGATAGTAAACTGCAATAATGCATTTTTATCAGCTGTTAGATATAGTCAAAACCATGTAACAACTAATTATATACAAAAACTAAAATTTTCTTTTAGGCGCCAAGTTGAAGCCGAGCTCAAACGATTAGAAGAGGAGACAGCACTGAGATTGGAAGAAACAATTCGGAAAAAGGTAGATGAAAAATTGAGTTCTGAAGAAGTCAAACTGGAAATAGAGAGGCGAATCGAGGAAGGTCGAAAGAAACTTTTAAATGATGTCGAAGCTCAACTTGCGAAGGAAAAGGAAGCCGCTCTTCTTGAGGCCAGGAAAAAAGAGGTACACATTTATTTTGTAACTATTCATTGTGTACCAAGAGAACTAAAGTCTGATGTTTTTTACTTTGAGTGAACTGAAGTCAAAACTATTTATAAATTCACGGTGTTCCGATTAAACTGAAAATTCAACATTACAAAAAGAACCCAAAGCTTGTCCAAACTCCAACAGCAAAAGGTTCTACTTGGACTTCTCAACTACTGGACATGCATTACCAAGCAAGTGAAACAAAATTGACAATTTAAGGTTAAGCATGTGTTTTTTCATATTCTGTGCATGAAGGGTCTAGCTTTTGTTGCTTTAGAGGTTCCGTGCTCTTGAATTTGTGCAAAATTAAGTAGAATTGATGTACATCATAAGCTTTGTCATCTCTATATATGGTCGTAAAAGTCATGGGTTGTTTTGTTTTCCGAGTACTGATGGAAGAGATATTTTTATATCGACTGTCGTGCTTATCTATTGCAATTTTGTTCAATAACATCTGACTTATAAGTATCTGGCCTTCAAGTATAATTTCATAAGTATGTAGGCTATTTAATCTAAATGTTTAAAGATAATTTCACTTTTTTTTAATATCCTATGTGCTTTTAGTTTTTAAATATAAAATTCGGCAATAGTATATAGGTATTGACCTAAATGGACACTTAGGTCAGCTGTTTTGTAAGGTTTTTTCACTACTGACCCATATTCCAGTGACCTAGTATCAAATTCACTGTAGGTTTGGCAGTCGTATACTTGTATTCAGGTTCTTTCGTGGATTTAACTGTGGTAACTTGGTGTAAGAAAGTCCACTTAACGGGCCAAACTTATTCACAAAAACATTACAGCCATATTCTTGTCATTTGTTTATTTTCCTACTCTAATTCATTAATTACAATCTTTCTCTTAATCTGTAGCTTCCATGATTCTGTTACTGTGTCATCTGATAAAATTATTTAAAAATAGATACGCATAAGAAATAAGGATGGATAAGTCGCTATTAACAAACTGGATGTTCAATTATTTAGTGACCTTCAATTTTTTTATGACACCGCTCCCACACAAAGCCAAGTAAATATTAAGAGAAGGAAGAAGAAAAGTTTCCAGGGTCTATCCTCAGAAAATGTCCTGTGTTAAATACTTAGCAATTAAAGAAAAGGGAATCCAGAAAGAACTGGGGGTGGGGTATCATAATACTTTTACTTCTATTTATCAGTTGTTCCACTCATTTAACTCAAATCCATATTGAACAGGAGCAAGCTCGAAGAGAAAGAGAGGAATTAGATAAAATGCTTGAGGAGAATAGAAGGAGAGTAGAAGAAGCTCAAAGAAGAGAAGCTCTAGAGGCACAAAGGAAAGAGGAGGAGAGATATAGAGAGCTGGAAATGTTACAGAGACAAAAAGAAGAAGCTGCACGAAGAAAAATACTTGAAGAGGAAGAAGAAAATCCAACTCAGCTAAATTCAGTCAGTAAGAATAAATCCCGGCCAAAAACGTCGTTTGGAATGGGTTATTAGTCTTGTACTTTTGCTGATCCATATTAATTTAGTGGCAACTGAGAAAAATTACAGCTTTTGAGAAAGACCATTTATTGCCATAGCTTGTACTGCAGTATTTATTTTGTATGTTTGTAGAGCCGGTTATGATACACTTATGTGGTCCAAATCAATTGCCCTTTGCTTGTTCCTTTTCCAATTCTATCTTTTAGACAGAAATTTGTTGAGTCGCTTTTTCTCAACTGTTAAATGAGAATTCATTTGATATATCTCCTTTTCCAGGATGTTTCATGTTTTCTTGACAGATGCTCTGGTTGTTTCATAGTAAAATGTTTTTACCGATGAAAATTATTTATGGAGAAAGTTTTGCAAAGAATTCTTTTGTTTTGTTGTCATTTACAGACCTTTGGCAAATAGAAAAAAAAAACCGGTTTTTATGAGCTACTGACTAGCTTCCGGTTTTTTTTAGTGCATTGATATTGATCAGATCTAGAGAACAACGTGCGTGGATTATCGTGCTTTGAACAAAATAACAGCGGGAATTAAAGTCTAGCTTGATAGCTTTTAATTCTGGCTATCCAACTCGGGGAAAGCATGAGGTATTTATAGGAAAATAACTAATCCTATTCATATTAGGATTATAACCAAAACTACTCATAGTTTAACAAGGAGTATTACTTTGACTAAACCTAATACTAATTTAACTAAGTTGTATCCTCCTGGATCACGGCTCCCCCCTCAAGAGCGATGAGCTCTTGCTCAAGTTAAAAGAAAATTCGGAAACGCCGCAATGACCATCTCCTTACTGCCTGACTTCGCGTTCCTAGGAAATTGATCAGGTCTCCCGACTCGATACGAACCAATATCTCTCTTTTTTGTAGCTTCTGTCCTCATCTCAACGATGCAATCTGATATCAATGGATCTTCTCTCTCCATCTCCTGAGTTGGATAGTCAGAATTAAAAGTTATCAAGCTAGACTTTAAGGTTGCTTAAAGCTAGTAGTTAGAGATTGTAACAGTTTGTTGATTATTTAATCAAAGTTGCAGGTTCGCCAAGTTTCTTTTCCTTTTATATTCCTACTGTTTTGGGTGTTTTATTTCTAATATAACAAGCATAGCTCTAGATCTAATCAAGTGGTATTAGATTCAAGTTCGATCTTCGGGTGTGTGTGGTGTATGGTCTGTACGCGCAATTCGGTTGTGCAATATGGAGCAGAACTTGTTATTGGGTTAGAAAAACATCGGGGTTTATACCAGCAAACCAAATTACCGATGGGTGTGAACCTGGATATAGAGGATCGTTTAAAGGAGGTAGAGAAGAATGGCAAAGAATTGAAGACATGTTTCACGGGTATGTAGTCCACGTTTGATGCGATCTTAGCGAGGTTGAGTGAGACATCCGTTTCTGGAGATGGGAAAAAGACTTCAGAGGTCGACGACGAGGTGAAAAAGCTTGATTTTAGCGGAGATGAGGAGGACGCGGAGGGAATTGCAGGTTCCAGCAAGAAAGGTACTCGCGATCCTCTACGCAATATGCGTGTTGACTTCAAAGTGGAAATTCCTGTTTATGACGGCTCGGTCGATGCAGCTATGCTGGATAATTGGCTGGATCGCTTGTACACCTATTTTGGCGTTTATTGTTATTCCAATAAGGATAAACTTTCTGCAGCATCTTTGAAATTCGAAAGTCATGCGCTCACGTGGTGGAAATCGTATATCAGACGGTTTGACGTGGCGACAATTACGTGGAAGGAGTTCAAGGAGTTGGTGAAGAAACAGTTTTATCCGGTGGGTTGTGAGCGTTGGTACAAGTGGCAACACTTGCGCCAAAGACATGGACAGTCTGTTCAAGAATATATGAGTGATTTTCACAATCAAGCTTTGGCGCTTGATGTGGATGTTGCTCATCATGATGTGTTCATGAAATACACCGGTGGTTTGTTAAAGTCTTTACGGAATGAGTTAACTATGTTTGAAGTGGAGACGATTGAGCAGACCACGGTGAAAGTCGTTGCCTTGAAGGGAGCAACATGAAAAAAGTTCCAGTAACATCGGCGAAGAATAGTTGGCAGCCCGAATCGGAAACAATTGAGAATGAGGTAGAGAAGCTATCCAAGGTCTTTAAAGGTGTTGTTTGTGATCATTGCAACAAAGACGGTCATAATAATGATGGGTGTTGGAAGTTGCATCCAGAGTTGGTACCTAAGCATTTGCGAAATAAGAAGAAAACGAGAGCTTTATTTGCTAATGCTACTAAACTCGAGCAAATGGATGAAACAGACCCAGCCCTGTCTTTGATGTGCAAGACGACTACATCCTCGAGTCTTGCGGATAAGAAGGATGAGCTGTTTCATGTGAAGATTCATGTGAAAAATGGTGTTGTTAATGTCATTCTTGATCCAGGCAGTCAGAAGAACTTAATTTCTGAATGGGAGGTGGAACGATTAAAATTAGATACAACACCACATCTTAAGCCATATGGGCTTGGCTGGTTAAAGAAAGATGCTAACTTGCAGATTACCAAGCAGTGTACATTTAAGTTTGCTATTACGGAAAAGTTTGTAGATATAATATAGTGTGAGGTGGTTCCGTTGGATATTTGTCAAGTTATTGTCGGAGTGCCCTATTTGTGGGATCGGAATGCAGTTTTGTTTGTTAAGTAGCGGTATTACTGGTTACGAAAAAATGGGTAAAACTTTCAGATTTATTTATGTAAGGAACCGATTTTACATGATTCGTTAGTCACAGTTATTCAAGTAAAGCGGATAGTCAACAATGGTGCTCCATACATGGTGTTAATGGTTAGGTCCATCGAAGACTAAACGTAAATTAGGCGGAGGATATCCGGTAGGCGGAGCCTAAAGTCTAATAAATTAGACAGTATTAAACGGATTAGGCGGTGATTAAGCGCGATTAGGCGCTAGACAACCAAGTTCCGTCTGAATTCCCCCTTGCACTTTTTAGAATATTGAGCGGATGCATCGCATTTCCATATCTTTTCTTTTTCCCGCATTTTCCTAACTAAACCGTCCAATTAATTAGCAAACTAATAATAAATAATTAAACAGTAGTTCTATTCTACACGGAATGGCCAAAGTAGGTAGAGTGGATAGTAGCAGATGGAATATATTAAATTGAGCTACAATTAGAATTAGATCTAGCAACTAAAATTATATAGACTAGTCCCCATTTTCCACTAATGTTAACCCAAAGCGATGAAATTAGCCAATTATAAACTCAAAATTAATGAGAACTAACTTTCATTGATAACCTCATGCACTAGCATATTAATATCACGTGATTTTTCGAAAGAACAATCAATCCAAAACTCTTCAATCACCTAACACTTCTACAATGTCACGACGTTAGTGTTATTTATGTGGTCTAATCTTACATTTGAAATATACAATATTGATCCAAAATGCAACTAAACATGTAGACACTACCGTGTGATCTTTTTTTGTAATTTTTTTAGCAATGGATGAACATTTGTGATTGCTTATATTAGAAGCTTATGTATCATGTTAGGGATGAAAAACTTCGAGTTGTTTTTAACTTGTTAGCCTCGAATAAAATTAAAAATAATGAATATTGTGGTCTCGAATTTCTAATTTTATTAAAAAAGAATACAAGTACTCGCAAAAACATGATTAAAATTAATGTATACCAATTTCTATGTGTACTTTGGAAGAGGTCAAAATGTTATCGTTAAGAAGTTGATACCGAGTAAAAAACAGATTAAAAAAAATATTACATAATTTAAGTAATGGATTCCAGTTAGCTCTAGAAAACTACATCAAAATATTATTTTCAAAATGGATGCATAAAAATCGTAGGATCAAGATGTTGGAGTTTATTAATTAGTTCAACTCCATAAACTAAGGAGTGGATATGATACTAACAACATATATATAATACTATAAATTACGAAAATTATAAGAATTCTTCTCAGTTATCAAATTTTAGAAGCTTAAAATTGAAAAAAATCACAACTATAAAATTTATACAACATATTCCTATCTAACTTTTCTCTTGTTCCTTTTTCTCTTAAAAATAGTTTTGGCCGACAGCCAGACATACAAAAGAAATTACAACTACTAAAAATTTAATTTCGAATGTCCCACCCTAAAATATCGTTTTCTCTGTCTGTTCTTAACTTGTATTTTTGTTTTATTTAAGAAAACTTTGGTTGTGACAGTTAAAAATTACTACTATAAAGTAAGGTTAATTATCATGGGACGTAAAATAGGATTCTCCGTAATAAAAAGTTCCAGTCCACATCTTCCACCTTCTCTAACTACTACTCTTTTTGTTGTTTATATATATGTATACATATATAAATATTAGTATATAATTTTAAATTAAATAGCATTAATACTTAGATAGTAACATTTGGTAAGTATAGATGTCTATCCTTTTCTCAACCCCTTTCCTTGTTTTCTAACCAGCTTCATTATACAATTAATTAAATATACCGTTAGAAATGAGATTATTCCAATTAATTTCAACCACTTTTTCTTGCCTTTTCCGCCTTCTTGTTTATATATATATATGTCTATTCTGTTTTTCTATATATTTACTACTCTTCTTACCATATGCTCTAACATATCTGCTAAACCTAGCTATAGAAATTAGCACAAACTTTATTTGTGGCGTTTGAGTTTAGAGAGTAGTAATGGGAATTATGAAGGAGAAAAATGTGGTTTATAGAGCTGCTGATGAAGTCGATTTGGGACCCAATAGTAACGAATTTTATATCAGAGCCAATGTCAAAGGTTCTTAAGTTTCTACTGTATATTCATCTTCATCTTTATGTTTACGTTTACGTTTACGTTCATGTAATTATGTTTATGATATATGTCAATATCATTTTCTGTTATTGACCCAATCTCTCGTCTCACCAAAACATATAGTACTTTACTGTGTTTCAGTGAATTGATTGTGGAAATGTACGTATCAATCAAACTGCGAGCGCTTTAGAAAAATGTATAGCCATTTTAAGCGTTGTTAACTGGCATGCGGTTTTGGGTTCTAAAATATGACATGTAGCATGAAGAGATCAGGGATTTTTGTTAAAAGATTGTCCAATAGACTCACTACAAATTCAAGTTTTAGGAACTAGTACTACTTGAAGAAAAACTATGAGTATAAAACTGAACATTTATTGCAAATTGGGAACTATATGTGTATTTCTATTTTTAGTGGTAAATCACAATATTGAAAAAGGGTCAACGTTTATACTCTTTAAAGTTTAAAGCGTTGTTCAAGATTTTTTTTTATAAGCAGCTCATATTTTTAGTTTGGTCACGTAACTTTTCATTTTTTTCAACTTGCATACCATAACAATCAATACCACATATACTTGATGGTTTCATAACTAATTAAATTATTACGTGGCAAGTGTTTTTGAAGCCTGAGAGCTTGTTGTTTTCCTTTTTCTTTTTTAGAAGAAATTTGTATATTGTAACTTGTAAAATATAACTACCAGCTTTTACAACATTGTTTTAGATGATTAACAGTAAACTATGAGTGGTAGTTTACAATGTTTAGTAGTAATATACAGTTGTTTTACTAAAAAAAAATCAGTTATTTTAGGATTTTGCTCTTTATGTTTTAAAAAATAGACCGTATACTTGATTTAGTCGAAGATTTGGCTTCCTTAAAATATATTTATATGCCTAATTACAAGCTATGCCGTCAATGATTTATACACATTGTTTGTGATTTGGTAAAGTTTGAATGACTAAATTATGGTTTAACCAAGTTAAATTTTTTTAACCTGTCTTCATTACAGGACACATTATTTCAAGCAAAAATCCATATTAAATTTTAAATATCTGATTTAGAATGGGAGAAATAATTATCTTCGTTTTGTTTGCAGTATAATGGACAACTAAATTTAAAAAAAAAATTACTACACAATTGAAAACGACTATTCTATTAGTAGCAAAAACGTAAAATGGCTGTTTATTTAGTCATTGAATTTGGTACAACTATATATAGTACTCTACTACCTCTATATATGTAGTGAAATAAAGGAAAAAACTAGGTATTAGGAGCACGTCGCTGCATTTATTAAATTGTATACTACTTTTATTTATTGGTAAGTAATAATTTGTATTTTTTTTTTCTTTTGGATATACAAAAAGGAGCCATCAAAGATTTAAACATCAATTACATTTTCTTGTGAAAGCTGGCATATAGAGTTCACGTTCTAGAGTGTTACTTAAAGTAGATTTTTTCCATCCGGCTTTGTTCCTAATCTGAATATGTTTGTGAGTCACATCATTTTGTTAGAAAAAATAATGATTCAGTTCTCTTGTTCACAGCTCCTCGAGTGGCCGGTTTTCTAGTTAAAATTTTTGTATGGTTGCTCGAGTCACGAATTTTGGGAGGCATGTTGTTGTACATGTTGAAGAAAGACAATCTAATTCACAAGGTACTGCCTGCTATAGAGTAATACTAATATTTGTAACTTGTTTTAATATATATTCATTGAGAATGCCATGTTTAAGTGTTGTGCTAGTAGCCGTAAATGAACGAGTGCGTCAAGTTAAATTAAAAATTATTTATAACGATTCAAAATGTACATATTTTAGAATTATTTCATTTATAGTATGAGATATGAAAGTCGATTATCCCTCTTGAGCTTGCGTACATGGATTTTTTTGGTCTAACAGTTCACAAGTTTTTTTTTTATTAATTTAGTATTGAAATTACATCAAGTATATAATTTTGTCTTTAAACATCTTTTATCCACATGTCATCGGGTTTGGCGGTTTTTAACAGTTCTGTTTCAACGGATATAGCGACATATGTCAAAACATAATATGTTTCAAAATAAACATTATTGTGGTAAACAAGCAGAACTTAGATTCATTTTTTAACGAGCTGTACGAGGATAAAACTTCCTATCCATCGATCTAAAGCATAGGAATTTAAATTATCCTCCAGCATGACTAACTGAAAGTTCAACTTAAATACCTTGCATTTCATTTTCATCCATGTGTTTGCACAGAGTATAATAATAAAGCCATGAAAAGATTTCGCAAGCCGTTTAATATTTCTGAAAAGTTTACCTTTCTAAACATGAAATGCATTTTTATAAATATTCAAAGACGTGTCTTCTACTTTTTGCAGCTTGTTTCATTGGCAGATTTTCAAGAGTCACCTATGTTCACTCCTGCATACGCATATGAAGGTCAGATTTTGCTTTCCGGAGTTTTTTATGCTTTTTTTTTTTGTAATCAACGGAGTTTTTTATGCTTTTTATCCTATTTTTCGAATCTTAATACAGTATGGGGTACTTTTTTTTAACATCTGCTGAAAATGTATAATGCTGAAATGCTTTGGCATTACATCCTTCGTTCAAGGAATATTTACTTTTCACTGCAGACACGTCTATGTATGTATCTATCTATATCTATATAGGTATATATATTTTCACCTGCCACGCCTTTTGTGTAAGAGTTGTCAAACGTCTAAGACGCACATCCATAAATCAAAATTGGAGCATGATTTCATTTTATTTTAGCTTCCGTTTTTTTGTCCCCCCTTTAAAAGAAAATGATTTTGCTATGCAGAAATTCCAGAGCAGGAGGTCGAATATGTTGAGCCAGATCTGCCTCCTCTAGATCAAGTCCAAAAGGCCGTCGAATGCCTACAATTTTTGGAAAGTAAGCTCATAAATCCAGAATATAGCTTCTATCGTTGGACTATATTAGATTATTCAAAAGCATATGCTTCAGGAAAGATCACTCCTCTTTTGGTATGACATTTCTTCTTATTTTTACCTATAATAATTTAACTTTCAAAATGCAATTATACGTAGTTCTGAATGTTAGTTCCTGAACTCATGGTAAAAATATTTATCTCGTGAACAGGTTGCAAAGCGGTTTATAGAAGCAGTTCATAATTCTTCTGAGCCTGAATTACAAATGTCCTTTTTTATTGATTACAATATTGGCGATATCTTAAAGCAAGCTACAGAATCCACGCTTCGATATGAAAGAGGTACAGTTTTATAATGTCTGATCAGAGCATCATCAGTTACCCTAAACAACCAATTTCCCTCATAAATAGGAAAAAAATTATTAAAATGGTATCACATAAGTTTCCCTATAGTTCCCTCAAATATAGAGAAACTTATCACATTTTTCCAAATTCAAGGGAATGAATTATTCGCTTATAAATTAAAATAATATTTTTTCTTTTCTCTCTCTTCATCTTGTCTCTTAGATATATATTAAAAAATTAATGTGAGTTGAAAGTAAATTATTAAATAATATATAAATTATATTTTAATGTTATAAGCGAGATGATAGAGTAATTGATACGGAAGTTGTATTATAATAACTTAAATAATATGACTATTATAAAAAATTTAGAGAAATTGGTCGGTTAACTGATGCGGATGCTAGTTTCCTTCATCATTACAAGTAGAAGACTTCGTCAGCAATTCCTGCAGCTTCTGCTTTTTCTCTCCACCTTTTTTTTTTTCATTTAATTGTGTTTTTTTAATACTCATGTTTGGCTAAACTATACCATTCCCTTTCGCCTGCTCACTCTTTATAACCGTCAGTTAAACCATTACTTATCTTCCTATACTTGCTTGGTTACAGTTTTGGAAATCATTTTTTTCCCTTTTTGGGGATTAATTGAATTCCATTTGGTTAGTAAGCTTAAAGGCTCATAAATTTTCTAGTCTAAAATCTTGAAGTCTTGAGCAAAATGAACTTTACTTTTTCCTTAGCCTCAAATAAGCTAGCTTATTTGCTGAAATGCTGCATTCGACAAGCCCATGCCTAAATAAACCATGTTCTATTTCAGTAGAGGTGATTGCCATACTTTTGATGTGAGGATTTTTAATCTCTGAATATTTTTCAACATGAGATATTTTTCATGACTGGTCATCTGGAATGAGGAATCTGTTTTCTTACTTAGGAGAAATATTTCATTAATAAAATGTATTCAAGCCCACCATACTATTCTAAAGCCTCTATTTGAAATCATTCAGGAGAACAATTGTCATCTCTGGATGGTGTCCCAGTTGCAATCAAAGATGAAATAGACTGTATGCCTTATGCAACCACAGGTAACTTTTTTATTCTGATTTCTTTCTTCAAACTGCCTTTAGCTTCTTCTTTTTAATTCAATTCTTTTTAAGGAGGGACAAAGTGGTTACCCAAGGTTAGACCATGTATAGAAGATGCAATTTGTGTTAAAAGACTGAGATTATGTGGGGTTGTTATTGTTGGCAAGACGAATATGCATGAACTTGGAGCAGGAACCAGTGGTATAAATCCTCACTATGGGTAATGTCATCCTTCACCAATATAGTATTTTACTAATAAGTATTATAATTTATTAAATAGGCTAACTAATTAAATTATTTGTAATGACCAATTTTAGAGCGGCTAGAAACCCGTATAATCGTAACAAGATTGCTGGTGGTTCTTCTAGTGGTTCTGCTGCTGTAGTTTCGGCTGGATTGTGCCCTATTGCACTTGGTGTTGATGGAGGAGGTAAATTTATTCTAATATTTCAATACAAGGGACATCAGAATAGCAATCACTTTTAATTACACCAGTCTTACACCAATACTACTATCAACTACTTTTCGTAGTCCGGTGTCAACACTAAAAGCTACCGTCCATGGAATTCTTGAAATATGCTAGCATATATTTGAAGACTGTTTTAATTTTCAAATAAATGGTTTTACGACCATTCTTGTAATTGGATAATTTAGGATCTGTCCGGATGCCTGCCGCTCTTTGTGGTGTTGTCGGGTTCAAGCCAACATATGGATGTGTTCCACACTCAGGGTTAGTTTAATTGTTAGTATATAATTAGTCTTTGGTTTCTTACTTTTTTCTTTGCTTGATAACCATTAACGATGCCTAGTAATTATCATAAGTTTGGTTAATTTGCAATTTTTTTTTTTGTGATCCCCATTCCCCACCTCCAGTGTACTTCCCTTTAACTGGACAGTAGGGATGGTTGGTGTACTAGCAGGAACAGTCGAGGATGCATTTCTTGGGTTAGTTCTCCTTCGTCTAATTACTTTCGTTGAATTCAACACACCACATGTTTATAAATCATTAATTCTAGTTCATGCTTAATTTCCAGTTATGCAGCTATTCGTGGTCAAGTTTCTTCAGATCAACCCATGTCTAAGGTATACATATTTTCTTTATTACTATTAGCAAAGCTACAGTTTTGCAAGAAGCAACATTAAAAGTATAAACCAATACCAAAAAAAAATGTAGTATGATGTAAACGGAGTTTGCAGAAGTCAAAAAAAAAATTTGAATTGCCATGTTAAGTCGATGGTGTGCAAGTCTAAAAGTTTCTAATTCTAGTAAGTTTTTATGGCTAAAGTTTCTACCACAATAATCTTTATACATTCTGGCTTCGGACCGCTTCATTAATTCATAATTACCAATAAATATACATCTCTCTGTTTCTTTTGTCAATTTTCTTAATATTCGAATACTGGTTGTGAATTGGTTTGCAGGGTAACGTGGGAAAAATACATTTTCCATTGCTGAAGTCACCAAACTGTATATCTAATATAAAGATGGCCAGATATGGGGAGGTCTCAGTCTATATCTTCACATCTTATTATTTTTTTTTGGGTTGTCATGGGATATTTTGGTTGCAGTTTTTAATAATAAGCTCGCCCTTTTTGATATTGAGAAGAAAGCTAGATTCACACAGCTAGAGGTTCTAGCTTTTTCAGGCTAAAATCCAAGAAAATCTCGGGTTTTAAGCTTGTCAACCAAACGAAGTCCAGATTAAAGTCTGAAGCGATATTCTTTCGTCGAACTTATTTATTTTTCTTGTCTTTGTCACTTAGTGGTTTAATGACTGCACGAATGACATCAAAGAATGTTGCTCCTTAGCGCTGGCAAAATTACATAAGAATTACGGATGGGAGGTACTTTAAAATCTGCACTATTCACATTCTCTTTACACTTGCATTCTCCACCCACTACCCCCCTCCTTTTCAAAAAGCATCTTTTGAGATATATTTTTCATATGGGCTTTCTTTTTTCAAGACCATGGAGGTGACAGTACCAGAGATTGAGGCAATGCGTCTGGCACATTACGTGACCATTGGATCTGAGTGTAGCAATTCTATTGCTCGGTACTTGGAAAAGATGTATGTGTTGTTAGAGACAATCATTATTGTGCTTCTCTATCATGTAAAACTTGAATTTAAGGAAATTACAACTGACATATAATTGATTTTCTTGATTACGAAGAGATATGGCAGAATCAGGGTGGGATGTCAGAGTAGCTCTTTCTGTTTACGGTGCTTTCAATAGCAGCGACTATTTAAGTGCTCAGAAAATGAGGTATCACACTGATACATTTCTTCGATGCTAATTACGAGTACTATACGATTTAACCTTTGACATGAATGTATGTTACTTCTTTATCAAGAGTAATTCCTTTAGTTACTGTGAATATCATAAAAACAGATATTTTTATTTAATAAATATCAAGGATCTTTAAAGTTAGAAAATTCAGTTACATTGTTGACAGTAACAGCGTCAGTAAATAGTATTCCTTGTTTGCTTTCACTGGCTTTGTGCTCTTTCAAGTTTTTTTTTTTACTCACTTGAAAATTTAAAATTGTGGTTAAAGAGCTATACCTTGTAGAAGTTCATACATAACTCTTCTTTGTTTAATATAATCAAGCAAGAAAATATCATACATGGGAATCTGATTGGAATATGATTGATTGGAATATGATCCTTTCAGATCAATGATCTTTTAATGAGGTTCTCATATTTTCCATTGTGAATTGCTTAATAACAGTATCTTTAACGAAAACAAAGTTTCTTCTCATTATATCGGATTAATGAAGTTTACTTGTGACTCGACATTCCCAGGAACCGTCAGATGCAATTCCATATGAGAATATTTTCAGAAGCCGATGTTATTGTCACACCAACAACCGGGTAAACTTTACTCTTTTTCTTAATTCAAGTAGGTTATCTACGATAGTTTCCTGACTAGTGCTAATTCTGACGGAATGTATAAGAAGTAAATAATGAGAGAATAATTTTATTCCCGATTCTTATTCCATTTTTTATCACTTTGTTCATGTTAACAGTGTAACTGCCTATACAATTTATGATGATGCTCTCAAAACTGGAGAACTTGACTACATTAATGGAGGTAAAAAATCATTACAGTGAAACTTTAATCACTTGAAAGTATTGTCACTATATCTTACAGTAATATAATATTTCCTTACTCTCAACATCAATTTTTATTTTCCCAGCTGCCCTTGTTCGATATTCAATATCAGGAAATTTCTTGGGACTGCCAGCAGTGACGGTTCCGGTAGGCCACAAAGCATGGTTTCTTGTGGCTTTTAAGCTCATGTTTTACAAAGTTGTTACTAAATTTTTGGACCTATAGAGGAGGTGGTCCCTAGTATCTGACAAATTTAAGAAAAGTTTATTCGCTTCAAAAGTTATGAGCGCGAAATAAAAAAATAGTTTGCGAGAACAATTACATTGTTCTACTTAAAATTTTGTGAAGTGTCTGATGGAAAATTTATTTTGACAGGTTGGGTATGATAAAAGTGGCTTGCCTATAGGCCTTCAGTTCATTGGGAGTCCTTGGTCAGAAGCCACTTTAATCCAAATAGCTTATGCGATGCAGGTATATATAAGCAATCAATCATTAATTCCAATATCTTGTTAAGTTGAATGTCAAATGTGAAGGGGTGACAAGAAATTTTAAAAATATGTTCAGAGTAGGTTTAAACTTGTAACAGAGTTTACAACAACATCTTGGAACTGCTTTAGTTGCTATTTACACAGTCAAAATTTAGTTACGAAAACTCATTCAAGTAATGTGCTGGTATCAAAATCTTTTTGATTGGGTAGGGGTGAGACTTGAACCTCAACCTGCTTTTATACAATAAAAGTCAAGTGTTTCTATGCCACTTAATAAACGAGCCATTAGATAAAACTGCATCTACCATTTTTTATCTTCAACGCAATGTTCATTTCTACTAATCTGATACTATTTTGTTTACTTATCTTTTTGTTTTTAGGCACTGTGTATCTCAGAGTGCAGAAAACCAGATGTATTTTATGATGTTCTGAAAAAGGACTGAGGGAACTCCATATTGTTCAATTTCGCTGGAAATATGTCGCAAAACTATCAGGGTATCACCCTTGGTGTTTATGCATGAAAGAGTAAATTAATAGTTTTCTATTTTAATTAACTGGACGAAGTTGAATTTAGTGTATAGTGATCCAGGTGATGCAAAAGCCAATATCCGGCTTCCTTATTTATTTTCGTTTGGAGAATGTTTGTCAGTTCTTCAATGAAAACTTATTTCATATATTAAGATGAGCATATGTGAGCTCCACCCATTGCAGGCGTGTCTCTTTTCAGTGGAGAAGACAGAAATACACTTTCGAGTTATGAGCTATGCAGACACGAAGTCACTTGATGCGTCATAAATCTCGTATCTCTAAAACAACTTAAAGTTACAATTAGCATATTTATACTTAGCAATTGCATTGAGTCAAAAATGTCTTTCATGATAAGCAAGCCAAGAGTTTATACTAGACTTTATGAAAGAAAACTATGATCTTAAGGAAAAAGAAGCGAGTAGTTGTGATGGTATACTACATAAATGGTCAAAACCGCAATTTGGTTTTCCTAAAATAAACTCAAGTTGACTTTTGACGCACTTCGGCACTTTGGGTGCATTATAGTATTCGTTTCAATACACTTTTTTTTTTTATAAATGAAAACCTCATAACATTAAGATAAGTCTTTCTCAATACACGCCCATAAGAGGTCAGAAAATACATACGAAAGCGAAATCACAACATTATCTCTCGTAAAAATAGCTAAGCAATTGGCTGCACCGTTAGTGCATCTCGGTCCGAAGTAAAACTCCAGTTCTTGTCATCCTTTAAGTTTATGATATCTTTAATTATTGTATAAATTTCCCACGGGCTCGACCTCGAGTTTAGAATGCACATTCATATCAGATCCTGGTTATCGGACTGGAAAACAACATTTCTTCAGTTCATAGAAACCGCGCGCTCAGAAGCAATGCGGAGTATTAATGCTTCACCCATTACCGGAGATGAGGTTATCAAATTACCACGCCACATATCAATTAAGGTCTCACTTTCATCACGTATTATCAGCCCATCACCTGCCCTCTTCCGTGGCAGCTTTATGGTTGCGTCGGTATTAATTTTAAGATAACCATTGGGTGGTTTGGACCATTTTTTCAAATATCCCTTGCTAGTAAGTGTAATATACTTTGTTATTATACTTTGTTATAATATAGACCGAATAATAACTACTTAGTTTTTGAAGTATAAGCTTTTAAATTGCAACTAAGCTTGTAATTTAGAGTTAATCATTATTTCATTCATTCCATGTTTCAATATGATATGCGTTATTGTGAATATCTTTGAAACTTAATAAGTATTTATTTGACATAGGAGAGTAGAATGTAAATTCTATATGTCAATCCCCAAATTTAAGATAAACCCGAGACCTAAATTTGATAAGTAAAGAAAACACACTAGAAGAAAATACAATTTTCCAAACACACTTCTCTTACATATATTACACCAAAAATTATATTACATTAGTACGTTTTCTACACAACTACACCTAATGTACATCATTTACAAGGTACTACACCAAACTAAATAGGCCATGAGTGTATATGCTACACGCGCAACCCAAAATCTAGCCCGCTCAACAGCTCAACCTGTCATGGAACTCCGTACATCTGAACCTCCGCCTAAAATAATAAAATAAACAAAGACGAGAAAACGAAGAAAAAGAGCGAGTCAACTATTCATTATATATATATATATATATATATATATATATACGTCAACAAACTGAAAAGAATAATAATACAATGAATATATATTTTGATCCTTTATATCAGTGTTTCATCTTTTATTTTTTCTCCGCTAAACTCCTCTCCCTTAACTACTTACGCCAAGTGGCGTGACTCGGTAAACGACTCAAATGTGTATAAAGTCGGATTCACAAATATAGTGCCAGATCACTTCTCAGATCCACGTATGGAGTCAGCTCCTCATGAAATCATACGCCGGCTATTGCCATATTTTCCGTGAGCACCAAGCCCGCTGGAACCCATGTGGCACGTGAATCCTAAACCAATAAAAAGACTGACAATAACGACTGATGAGGACACCTCACATCCCCTCAGTTACTTAACCTCACTACTCAAATTTACTCATGAGTTGTATGATAGAACATTTATATATATACAATGTACAGCTACTGAATCTGAAATCTTAACCAATATCATACACATCATTTTCAATTAGCTACCATACTGTGATGTACAGCTAGTGAAATTACAATAACATTTAGCACATAAATCATTTGCATTAGCTAACATATACTCTAACAAGTTACTATAGAATGAACTGCAACATTTGGTTCAAAAGTGTCCTGAGCTTAGGTCAAAAGCTCGATGAATTTCCTGTAAATGATTTTAAAGATTTCACATTCCATAAGTAATAATTTAACTACTAAAAATATTATTAGAATAAGTAAACCAACCCAAGTATAAACTGGTTCCCATTTTCCATCCCAAGTAAAACTTAAACTTGAACCTTTGGTACTGTGAAACAGTACCGTGACAGTTCTGTTGTAACTTAAAGTTACACGTATTAGTACTACTATCATTAACACCAACAAAAGAAGATGGGGAAATAATCCCCGCCTTAAGGTAAACTCTCCTGTTAAATACCATAACGGTTCCTCAATAAAGCCTGAAACAACCCGATTCAGCTATACAATTACAACTACAAGCAATGGTGTTACTATATAAAACCAAAAGAACACAGGGAAGAGATTCCCGATGTATTACCCCCCCCCCCCCTGTGTACCACAACAATACCTCATCAAATTCCTTTGCAACACAAAGAATCCAATCAACTAAATTTCGCTAAACTGCAGCTACCATCCTCTAAGAAACACAAACAAATAATCAACTCTCCTTTTTAAGTACGAGGAAAAACCTGCAAACCTCTAGTCCGCAACTACTACCGCAAGAAATATATCTACTATAAATAATAAAAAAGGCAAACCCAAGCAAGAAAGCGATTCCCACATTTTCAATAAATAAGTCCCCCTTCTAGTACCAAAAATGGTACCTTAAGGAAGTCATTAGACAACCAGATTCAGTTGCACACCTAGAAATACAAGTTATTACTTTGATAACCCACAAATATCAACAAGAAGTAGGAAACCGATTCCTACGATAATACAACACAAAAGACTCCCCTTTACGTAGCAAAAGGGTACCTTTATGAAGCTCAATACTGGCTGGAAGTACAGTAGCTGAATAAAGGTTGATTTATGCCTTAAAATTGAAAGCAAACCCGCAAGGAATCGTCTAAAAAAGTAACCAAATACAGATTTTACTATAGGTACAAGAAAGATTTTTGCAAGATAATTTTAACCTACCAGAAAAGAAAGTTAATTGATAAAACCATACATCAAACTAATCTATGCTTTATCAGCTACGCATTGGCGAAACCCGTTCGAAAAACGGATCATCAAGCTAAAAGTTATTGAAGATTAAAGGAAAAGAAATATGAAGAGCTTTTCTTTTATTTTAAAACCCTCTCTCTCCTCTCTGCTTTATTTCGATCAAGTTTATATGTATGTGTTTCTTTTTTCTCATACAAATCTGCTTCATATATATCATTTTTAGGAAGAGGTGTGCTGACAAAAATAATGGACCCCACCTTTCTAACTTAGCTATGAAGATGTCGTTATATATATACATATATTATATTTGCTACAAATAACTCTTTATAATAAATGTTTTTTTTTCTTCTCTTATTTATTTATTGGCATACTACCTTTTCTATATTTGTACTTTGAATAAATATATATATATTAACTCGGGTTATTACACTATACATATCTTTTGTACCTTTTAATTATACCATTATATATGATTTTTCGGAGCCTTCTATCATTTTTATTATTTCATTAATCGTATTAACACTCACATTAAGTGGTTTTGTACACATAATAAACATTTTATCTCGAAGAATGTGATGGGTTGTTGCACTGTTCACTAAACATAAGTATTCGTCATATGTATTGCTATTTTTGAAATTCATCGGGACAAACAAAAACACATATATTACTATTACATAGCAAAACATTAAATGATAAACTAGCATAGGACGAGCAGAAACAAATAGCTGACTTATTTTATAACAACAGAAATCGAGTATAAAAACGCTTTCTAAAAAACACAAGTTTAGTATTCTGGGGGGGCATCAAAGATATCACCGATATCAAAGTGAATATTAGTAGGGGATTCTTCGTTTATGCCTAAATTTTTGAAGCCAACAAAGTTTGTTTCCACATCAATAATTTTTTCTTTTAGAGAGCTTTGATATAAGTTTATCCAATGCCTTGATGTACGGCATTTACGAGACCGATATCCATCCTTTTTGCATCTGTAACAATTACTAAGACCATCCCGTTTGGATGACATATGATGTTTCTCCTTAACCTTCATTTTCATGGGTGGCACTTTGGTCCACTTATGGTGGTTTCCAACATGATACTTCCAACATATTTTCTACGGTAATAACGCTTGTTCTTGCGAGCTCCCTCTCGATTATTTCTTGGTTGAAAACCCTTCACAACAACAACATGTAATTTTGGAAATTCTGCTATACTAGTCGGCAGAGGCTAATGGGGTTTTAGCAAATGCTCATTGTTTTCTTTTACGAGATGAAGACACGCAATCAAATCGGAATACCTCCTCAAACTCCGTTCATGATATTGCTGTCGCATGAGCATATTCGAGGCGCAAAATATGAAAAATGTGTTTTGAAACACATAATCTTCGGTAACAATTTCACCATACAATCAGTTTAAATGTAATTTTGGACATAGCCTAGTTTTATTCATTGAATGTTTTGAAATCTTGAGTCATATAGAGATTTTGGAAGTAACACGAGCATGTGATGCTCGTATCTCTCCTTGAATATCTTCCACAAGTTGAATAGATTACTAATTGTGAGGTATTCGGCTTTAAACCCTCATCGAGGATGTGACGGAGAAAAATCGTGCCCATTGTCTTGTCTGTGGGGTCGAGCTTGCCCTTTAAGTATTGTATTTGCAAGATCCATTGAAGCTCAATGAATTTCAGCATTAACAGTTCAAGATAAGTAATTGATGACAAATACGTTAAGGGTGGCGATTTGACACTTTTAAATATTGACTATGGCAATAAAAAAATTAGTTTATTTGAGTTGTTGGGGGGGGGGGGGGGGGGGGGGGTGGTGGTGGTGGTGTGTGTGTGTGTGTTGTGTTTAAATTCTAGAGCAATTTTTTTCTTAACTAAAGAGCAAGTAGTTTACCCGAATTAACATGACCTGGATAACATTCTAGAGGAGAAATTAGGGTTTACCACTATGGTAAGTTGGATATTACTAATGTTCCCTAATATTTTAAGATGCTCTTACATAATTTTTAGGTGTAACAGAACTATAGAATTATGCAGCTCTCAGTTGTAAATAAGATTGGATGTATGATTGAAGCAGAATGTAAAATGAATATTAATAAATGAACACAACACATTTGTTAACGGAGTTCGACCAAGTCTACTAGAGTCTCCATGGCACTCACCATATATTAAGGTTTTGATAAGGCTTACAAAGTAGAACTTGAGACTTATAAAACCGATGACTCCCTATGCTTATTGTACTATTGCTGCTACCTCTCAATTACCTAGTGTAAATCTAATGACATCGTGTCATTGATATTTTTCTTAAAGTGTTTCCCATTAATCCCAACCTCAATAAATGAAGTTTTGAATACCTGACTTCATGAATAGCAAAATCTGCGTTTGTATAGTACAAAACGTTATCTCTAACATTAAAACTAAATAGCAAACTTAAATCAGTGTTGTTATCTTGATCTTTGCTGCCTTAAATCCTTGACCAATATCTTATCTTGATATGCTCCATTTCTTCAGTATCAATCCCCATTTTTGACCCATTTGACCCGTTTCTTAAAAATTCTTTTTTTCCTTTTTAAAAAATAAAACTCATACATGTTAAAGATTTCAAAGAAAATTTCTTAGGTAGAGTAAAAAATTATTTGATTTAGAAATATAATATAAAAATACTAACGTGACATTAAATACTCTTTCACATTAATTTACGGATTTAAATTTTGAATTATACTATTTGACATTTCCATGTTTATTGAATTATTTTCGTCTCTTTAATTTCGTGAATTAAAACATTGCAATATGTAAAAATGTAATATAAATGTATATGATTGATAGAATAATTTGGTTTCCCATAAATCTTTCTATAAATAAAAACGATAAGATATTAGTCATTAATTAACATGAATAAATTTCTTTCATATTTACCATAAATATCGTTTTATTAATTAATAAATTTTATCCATTTATTAAGGGGAAAATTAACATAAACATGCTCTACACCGATTATATTAACAAAAACATACCCTCAAAAATTAAATTATCAAAAATATACTTTCAATTAATAATTAATAAAAAACAAAAAATATCATTTTCGCTCCCAATCTATTTACTCTCTCTCTCTCTTCAATCTATCTCTCATCCTCCTCGCTCCCTCCGATCTCTCTCCTCCTCCTTCTCTCTTCCCTCATCTTTCTCGCTCTATCCGATCTATCCTCCTCCATCTATCTTTTTGATCTTTTTCTCCTCCTCCCTATCTCTCTCTCTCTCTGATCTCTCTATTCGGTGGAGATTGAGACGGAGACATCCGTCGGAGTGGATAGCGAGTGTTTAGAGCAAGATCGAAAACTCGAGTTTGATGTCGACAGAGATGCGATCGTCGAAGGAGATACCCATGACGATGATGTGGTAGTTTGAGATAAGAGAACGGGTAAAAGTTGGATTTGTTAATTAGTGTATAAATTTAAAAAATAAGTGTATGAATTTCGTGAATTAATGTTATGGAGTTGAAAATTATGGATATGAATTATGTAATCAAGGATATGAATTATGTAAATTGGGGTATGAACTTTGAAAATAAGGGTGAACTCTACGAATTAGGATATGGACTTTTAAAATAAGGGTATGAACTTTTGGAATAATGGTATGAAAATATACAAATTAGGGTATGAACTTTTAAAATAATGGTATGAACTTTTGGAATAATTGTATGAAATATACAAATTATGATATGAACTTTTGGGTATGTGTTTCACATAAATTTTCACTATGTGCTGAATACAGGAAAAATGAATGCGAAGCAAAGTAAATTTTATTTATCAATTAATTTGCGGGTATAATATTTGATAATTTCTAAAAGAAAATATAGAAATGAAAGTCATTTGATTCTCCTCTTCGAATAATTTGTGATGGCTCGAAATGATGTTGTAGACTCTTTGATGAATTTTGTTGAATTTGCTGAACTTGTGTAAAATTCTTCGGATTTGATGAAGAACTTTGTAATTTTGTTGATTTCGTTGATGCTCTTCAGATTTGGTGAAGAACTTGGAGATTTTGATCTAGAGAAATGTGTTGTTGCCTGTGTAGTCGTTCCTGAAGATCGAATGCCGGTTTGTTGTAGATTTCTTGGGTGGAGTTCTTCAGATTTGGTGAAGAAATTTGAAGATTTTGATTTGCAGAAATGTCTTGTTTATTGCTTGTAGTCGTTCCTAAAGATCGAAGACAGATTTCTTGCAGAAGTTCTTCAGATTTGGTGAAGAACTTGAAGATTTTGATCTGTAGATACGTCTTGCTTGCTGCTTTTACACATTCTTGAAGATCGAATGCCAAGTTTATTATAGATTTGTTGTAGACTTTGAAGGCGTTCGTGAATGCCGGAGTGTGCAGAGCTTCTCCTAGGAGTTGATCCCCTAACGTTTGTGGAGTAGTAGAGCTGATTTCCTGGCGGATGTGGAGGAGCAGAGCTGATTCCCTGGCGGCTGTGGAGGAGTTTCTCTCTCTTATCTTCAAGACTTTTTGATTGTGAAAATAATGGTATCCCCACCCCTCTATTTATAGCTTTTGGGATGAACTTTTATTTAAAAGGTCACCTCCTTAATTTTGGACCCATTATCTTAAAAAGCTCATGACTTATCTAAATGAATCAAACTTTTATTTATGTTTGAAAACATCACTAATGAGTACTATAATTTTAGTATCTCATTTGATTTGAATGACACGTGTCACATTTTTAGTGGACGTAAAATTTGCGTGTCAACAGTATGTTTTTGTTAATTAAATTTATTTAGGTATGTTTTTGTTAATTTAGTTTTAAAAGTAGTATGTTTTTATTAATTATTAATTGAACGTATGTTTTTGATAATGTAACTTTTGAGTGTATGTTTTTGTTAATATAATAGGTGTAGGGTATGCTTATGTTAATTTTCCTTAATAAATTAATTGTATATAAGATTTTTTTTAATAAACACACCGAAATGTATATTATGTATTACTAAAGAAGAGAAAGTTTAA
Source organism: Primula veris (assembly GCA_963682055.1). Lineage (NCBI taxonomy): Eukaryota > Viridiplantae > Streptophyta > Magnoliopsida > Ericales > Primulaceae > Primula > Primula veris. The sequence continues at coordinate 15,470,969 of OY821747.1, read as the reverse complement.
TGTATACGAGAGAGATGAGAAAAAGATGCTTAAATTGCACTTTTTAAGTTGAATTTTTACCTATTTAAATTAGGGTAAATTTTGGATTGGTCCATGAAAACACAACTATTTAAGGATTGGTCCATAAAACTGAAACTAACTAAGGATTGGTCCATTTGGTGACATCATTAAAAAAAAAAAAAAAAAAATTGTTGACGTCATCAAAAACAATTAAAAAATAAATTAAATAAAAAACAGTCTGAAAAATAAATAGTCTGAAAAACAGTCTGAAAAATAAACAGTCTGAAAAATAAAAAATAAAACAGTCTGAAAAATAAAAAGTCTGAAAAACAGTCTGAAAAATAAACAGTCTGAAAAATAAAAAATAAACAGTCTGAAAAATAAAAAATAAAACAATTAAATAAAAAACAGTCTGAAAAATAAATTAATTAAAAAACAGTCTGAAAAAAAAAACAGTCTGAAAAATAAATTAATTAAAAAACAGTCTGAAAAAAAAAGTCTGAAAAATTAAAAAAAAATTGTCTGAAAAATTAAAAAAAACAGTCTGAAAAATTACCATTTATATAAATGCATAATGCATCTTTGTTTGACTGCGATCTAAAAGATTAGTGTTAACATCCACTAAAAGAAGCAATAGCACAATACAAGAAGACGCGTCACATGGCATCATTAACCAAGATAGGCTGATACAAACACGGTACAAGAAGCCTAAAAAAACATATACTGAAATCTCATAAGTGTGTGTGGCTGAGGGGGAGGGGGAGGGGGAGGAGGAGGAGCGAAACTCCGACGAAAGCGGTGGTGGTGGAGGGAGCGACGGAGGAGCGGCATCAAAAAAAAATAAAAAAATATATATATATATATATATATATATATATATATATATATTATAAACATTATGTGGGTATGTATGTAGAGAGAGAGATTTGGGAATAAAATGTTTTTTCTCTGTAAGCTGTTTTTTTTTTTTTTTTTTTTTTTAAGAGAGAGAATGATTAATTAGATAAATAGATTTGGGAGAGATTTTATATTGGACCAATCCTTAATTAGTTTCATAAATAATGGACCAATCCTTAAATGAATTTTATAGCCGGACCAATCCTTAAATACTTTTGTTTTCGTAGACCAATCCTTAATTTTCTCTTTAAATTATAAAATAGAGAGTTTTATTTATATGAGAAAGAGAAGATAGATAGTGCTAAATTACACTTTTAGGCATTTAAATGTATGTTATCTATTATTATATGAGAGATAATTTAATATATATGAGAGAGATAGAAGAAGAAGAGTGTTAACTTCCATTTTTTTTAATTTGTATTTTTATCTATTTAAATCCGATTCGACTCAAATAAAATTACACTTTTAACCGATCTGTGATGGATCGGATCGGGTCGAGTTGAAACCGCAAATTTAACATATGTATCGGTATCTCTAACCATATTTGACGATAGTAGGCCAATTATGAGTTAGTAATTATGCGTTAGTAATTAAATAATGGGGTCATATTTTTATTCACTATACAAATTTTCTTAAAAGTCTCGACTGTACATACTACTGTCTAAAATTGAATAAAATACGGAGGGGTAGTTGTTAGGTGAAGTACAATAATGAATCAGAAATTACACCCCAAGGGAAACTCTATCTTTTATTCACGTGATCCCTTTGTCTCTGTCTTGTTTTGTCCGTAAGAAATCAGTGCATATTTGTTGATTGTAAATTTATATTTTAGTTATATTATCGTTTTTTTTTTAAAAAAATTCGTAAATCAATAATTTATTTTATTTTTAAAATATTTGTTAAAAAAAATCTGTAAAATTTCATTTTTTATATATATTTTTGGGTATTTATTAATATTATTATCTTATAAATTATCAAAACAAACAATAAATAACCAAAAAAATATATAAAAAGTCAAAATTTATAGATTTTTTTAACAAACACTTTAAAAATAAAATAAAACGTTGATTTAATAAAAAAAATAAAAAACAATCACAAATACATATGAAAAGATGAATAAATTAATTAAAACATAAACTTACAAAACATGAGCAACTGTCCTCTCCCCGCTTATAAGTACCAAGTACAAGTACCATCATGTTTTTTGTTTTAGTTTTTCATTCACTCTCTTACCTAATTAATTTAGTATCCTAGTTAAATAAATTCTTCCTCACGGAAACAAAAATAATACGTACTTATTAATTGAAGGTTGGACCTGGCCTACCAAAAAAAATATATAAAGCAAAATAGTGAATAAGAAGTTGCAACATTTTTATTAATAAAATAAATGATTACATTGAGATGTAAGCAAACGAGTAACAATCTGCGCCGCTAGCCCTTTCTAAATCGCCAAATTGTGTCCGAAAAAAAAAAAGATAACATAAAATATAGTTAGTATTACTAAGATTTGTGTGTTTCGATTTGTATAATATGAAATATATATATATATATATGAATATTTAAAATTATATAAAAGTTTACAGTCTCTATTTCAATGCATGTCGATGTTACATGGCTCTATTGTTTAACAATAGATTATTTCGTCAAAATTTCACATTAAAGGAGTTATGACAAGCAAGCTATATTTTAAAATATGACCTTAATGTTTGGTAATTGATTTATTTTATTAAAAATGAAGATCTGAAAAAGGTTTTTTCGATATCTTCTTACATTAACTAAGCACATAACTTACACATCACGAGCTTTATTCACCAATATCATCTGAAGAGATCTGTTGACAGAATCTTTTCAAGTCCATTCGCCAGAGGCATCGTTACACTACAGTTATAACAAAACATGTAATCTGCTCACAATTTATCAAACACTTAAGAAACCATTAAACACAACTTTTTATATCAATAATACAACTCTATATGTTGTCATAATCAATAATAATTAAGCAAGTATTTTAGTCAACTAAAACTCGACCTAACAAGTATTACAAATCTGTTGTAGAAGATTCTAGAAAACTTTAAAAGGTTCTAGATTGATGTTTTGGGTAACCCTACCCCTCTATCTATATAAAAAAGGGTTAGTGGCATTGTATTTGATATTCATTCATACACTGATAAATAAATACACGACTTCATCTCTCTACTTCTTTCTCTTAAATACGTAGCTAATAGTATTACAACACGTTATCAGCATTGATATCGGAGATTGGAGTACGGATTCGGGGTATCAATAAAACTTGAGGTTTATCCGTGTTTTTAGGATTTTCTATATCGACCTTCACCAACATACGTAAGTAAGATACATAAATTTTAACATTTGTTAAACCCTTGTTATACTACTGTACATGCATGACCATAGCTATATACTTAATATAGAATTTCATGTTAAACGATTGTAACCATGCATAAATAGTTTGTTACTATTGTATAATATATGATTTATACTATTGTGCATGTGTGTGAAGAATTTGTGTAACTAATCAGTAAATAGTGCAATTCCATATTATGTCCAAGTTTGTATCAATGACTCAAACTTGTCCCATGTATACTTGTATAGTTCATGTGATGTTTAACTAACATGATATAATAATACAACCATGTTTGTTACCATGTACGTTTGAACAAATAGTTTATTTTGTGTCAAATAGTATATGTCTTGGTATGTTATGTATGTTAACTTGCATCGACAGTCAGCCACGTTTGTTTGGTACTTACTGCAAACAAATAATTTTATTATGAATTGCAATAGCTAATCATGACCTATATATGTAGAATGAAAAGACATATAATCGGATTGTAAATCGAAAGTGATGTAATTGTAAAACATGTATTAATCTGTCGTATTAAATCTGTAACAAACTGAAACATATGTACTGATTTATAATTATCTGAAAGTTGTAAACTATTCTGTTAATTACTCAAGGACTAAACTGAAACTTGTCTGAAATTATGTACTGTATATGTAATAACGCTGTAAACAGATATACAGTTTGTTGAAATTACACGCATGGTCCTGCAGTATAATACTTATACGAAAACAGTACATATGGTTGATAAGATGCAATATTCGGTCAAAGATTCATCCACATGCATAAATTATATTTATTAAAAGGCAAGTGAATAAAAATTGCATGTTAATTGAATAAATTGATATATTTTCATATAAATTTAACCCCTTTGCATGATAAAAATTACCATATATAGAATTGATTGGTAATTAACAATATATCTTTTGCTTGCATATTAAAACTACCGTGTATAGAATTATCCATATGACAACAAACAGTAGATAATTGATTGATATCTTGTTAGCATTATATATATATATATATATATATATATATATATATATATATATATATCACATATGGCAGTTAATTATTGGATTAGATATAATTGATTTGATTTGGTATGTTAGAATCTTTATGAATTGATTGATAATCTTGAATTGATTTGTTTATAACACCAAATCTACTGCATGATTAAATAGATGCTGAAAATATATTTACTGCCTGTTTATATATATGTGGTTAATCTAGATATATATTGTCTATGTTGTTAATATTATTGTCATATATGAAATATGAAAATCGTATATATTCACATTTAAGTTGGAAAAATTATGAACCTTCCCCAAATAGACTCACCTATTTAGATACGATGTCTAGGAAAGATAAAGGCGGAACTCGTTCTCCTAATGAGGTCGATTTTTAAGAGCCATTCGTGCCCACCCCTTCACCGTCTTTCCTGGTCGTGTTCAAATAGAGCTACCGAAAGGGGTTGAGTAAATAATAATTTCCCCGAATGTGTCTATATAGATATGTATTCGCCGAATTGGTGTCTCAGTATGGACCTGTCGTTCGATCAAAGAGAACTTCTTCAGTTAAAAGCAAAACTTATTTTTCGAACCTGTCGTTTCGAAATAATGTTTGTGCTTATACAAACCATAAACATATAAACCCGTTGTTTTATATGATGACTAATTCAGTCTTTCTTTTCTTCTCTCCTGTTGTAGAAAAATGTAAATCAAGCTTGACTTTCCAATTTTGGATGTTGCCGGCAAGAACTACTTGGATTGGATTGAAGTCAGGATGTCCAAAACCATTTAGATGTCCAAGGCCCATTGGACGTCATATATGATGAGGAGGAGCGTGAAATTGAAGTAACGCACGAAATGAGTGCTCGGGTGATGATTATGTTCCGCCTTCACTTATCAAACACCATGAAATCTAAGTTCATAGTGACCACCTCACCAAAGACATTGTGGGACTCTCTGAAAGAGCGTTTCGACCACCAAAAGACCATTTGGCTTCTTGAAGCCCGGCGTGATTGGCTGAATCTGCGATTTCAGGATTTCAAAAGCGTTGAAAAATATAATGCTGAAGTATGCAGAATTCGTGCTACCCTCCAATACCGTGGTGAAACACTCACCGAATTCACCAAATTTCCCGAGCTCATCACCCAGCTATTATTGGACGAGAAGAATAGTCTCATTTTAATGATGAACAGTAATTCTCATCCTGCTGGTTCAAAGGCAATTCCAATGCCTGATGCTAATGTTGTTCATGGACCTTGTCCACGATATGGGAAACGAGAAAAGGGACAGTCGTCCCGTCAGGCAATGAACATGGGTGAGCGTAATGCTCGTCCAGCCAAGCGAGGTTTGGACAATCGTTCGAACCGAGGACCTGTGGCTCCTCCTAGGCTATCTCGTGGTGGTAAGAACAACCGGGCCAGTCGTCCCAAAGAAAAAGAGCCGGCCGATAAGCCAACTCTATGCTATAAATATGGTGGAAATGGTCATATGCAAAGGACTTGTAGGGCAACTCCCCAAGAAGTCGAAAACTGCCACAAGGGTAGAAGGGTTGAAGCCAACATGATTGAAGCTAGTGCAAAAGAAACTCTTGAGACCCCTAACTTTGAGGCTCACATGGAAGAATAAAGTTTATTTTCTTCGTTTCTTTTAATAATTGAGCTGTTTTGCTCCTGGATTATGTTATTTAAATTCCATTTCGGATTATGTTTTTCCTTTGGATATTGTTCATTTCTTTTGGATTATGGTTTGTTTTATGGATAATGTTTTGAATATTTCTTGTATAATTTAAAGTTACTTTTAGGCATGTATTGTGGGGCAGTTGATTGTCTGGTTGATAGTGGCACTACACACACTATCTTAAAAGATAAATGTTTCTTTATCAACTTTACGCCTAAAGTAACCTCAGTGACAACAATTTTGGGCCCGTCGACCATTGTTGAAGGTTTTGGTAAAGCTAAATTCACGTTGTCAAATGGTACTCCTGTTGAAATATCTGAGGCCTTATATTCTCCGAGGTCTATTCGTACCTTGTTGAGCTTTAAGGATATCCGAGAAAATATTTTTCATCTTGAAACTGCTCGTGAAAATGGTATGCAATACCTTCACATTAGCTCCACTCAATACGACCAACAGCGTATTCTAAAAAAGTTGAGATGTCTTTCAAGTGGTTTGTATATTACTACAATCCAAAACTTTGAAAGCAATCTAATCATTCGGAGGACGCCGATTAATGAGAGCACTTTTATGTTATGGCATGACCGACTGGGACACCCGGGTCAAAATACGATGCTTCGAATGACGAACGCATCTCATGGGCATCTTCTTGGAGGAAATAATTTTGTGATTAATTCGAAAAGCCTATGCCAAGCATACTCGATTGAAAAGACTAATCTCAAACCAATTCGTGTGAAACCTACAAAGTTGGTTTCCCAATTTCTTGAAAGAATTCAAGGAGATATTTGTGGACCTATCCAACCAACATGCGGACCATTTAAATATTTCATGGATTTGGTTGATGCATCGACAAGACGGTCACAAGTAGCTTTGTTGTCCACAATAAACACATCGTTTCCAAAACTCCTAGCCCAGATAATTAAATTGAGGACTCATCATCCGGATTATCCGATAAAGTCTATTAGACTTGATAATACCACGGAGTTTACATCGAAAACTTTCGATGACAATTGCATGACTTTGGGAATTAATCTTGAACACTCATGTTGGCCCGGTGCGGCTAAACCTTAGAGGGGGGGTGAATAAGGTTTTGACGTTTTTCGCCTAATTAAACTTAAGTGGCGACTAACACCCAACTTTTTGCAATTATAAACTTAAGCGTTTAATAAACGTTAATGAAATGGTAGAAGTCCTAAATGCAAGTAAGAAAATAAGCAATAATTAAGTTGCGGAAAGTAAATAGTAAGGGAAAGAAAATGACACCGTGATTTATAGAGGTTCGGCAAAACGGCCTACGTCCTCTCCTCGGTACTACCGAGTATTTCACTAATAATCTTTTTCCGGATATTACAATCCTATCGAGCTCAATCACTCGATTGGCTCACCGTCTACCCGAGGTTCCTACTCTTGATACAAGTGCAAGCGTACACGTCTACGAGTCAACGACTCCCCCTCAATATATGAGTATCCCGAATGAAAAGACCTAGAGCTTTTAAGAAATACTTGCTTACAAAGCATCTACCCGATCACTCGCTCACAAATGAGTTTATAAAATACTCGTTACAAATTTATCGAAAATTTACACTCAACACTCACACTTTTAATTGCTTCTAAATAAGCTAATTTGTGATGTTTGATGATGTTTGATCTTTGTTGGAGCTTGTATCTCTTTCTCTTCAATTTCCCTCTTTTCGAATTATTTCACCAAAATGGTGATTTTGGGTTTTTGTATATGGAGAGGTTGAAGGATTGATTGGTATATTGTTCGATTGTCTTTTTAGAGAGATTTGGGGTTGTTTATATGGTCACCAAAGTCTGTTTTTCTGTATATGACCGTTGGAAGTGGTTGAGGGTTTTAACCATTGGTTTTAAGCAACTTTCCAGAATAAGCTGAAAAGTTTTTTTCGAAATTTGTAGAAAAACGATCGGTCGTTTTTCTGCAGTCGAACGGTCGTTATTCAGAAAACGATCGGTCGTTTCTGAGTTTCGACCGGTCGTTATTTAGACGTCCTCACTGGAATATTTTGAACCAAAAACGATCGGTCGTTTTTGTCCAGTCGATCGGTTGTTTTTCTTATTGACTCGTTAACCTTCGAAAGCTCATAACTCCTTCATTTTAGCTCCGATTCTGGTTCCGCTTGAACCTGTGCCTTCGTTTTTCTGTGCTCTATCTTTCTGGTGTGCTGAAATTTTCATTTACTACTTTTGGAAAAGACAAGCGTTATATCATCGAAATCGTAAAATCATTAAAAACATAATCAAAGTTATAATCAAAATCTATTATTGAACTCTAAGTTCAACAACTCAGTTGCGTATGTTCATACCCAAAACGGTCTTGCAGAATCTTTCATTAAGTGGTTGTAAATGATTGCTAGAACTTTGGTTATGCGCACCAAACTTCATATTTCTGCATGGGGCTATGCCATTTTGCATGCTGCTGCGTTGGTCCGCCTAAGCGTTCCAAATTTGGATCTCAGAAACGACGGGTCATATATGTCGGTTATGAATCCTCATCCATAATACGCTATTTAGAGCCCTTGACATGCGATCTCTTTACCGCTAGACATGCGGATTGTGACTTTGATGAGACACTCTTCCCGTCGTTAGGGGGATAAATGCACGTTAACGTTGATAAGGAACGACATGAATTAATGTGGCATGTACCCACTATGTCTCATCTAGATCCCCCAACTGCACATAGTGATAAGGAAGTGCAGAGAATCTTAAGTCTGCAAAATGTTACAAATCAAATGCCAGACGCATTTAATGACTTAGCGAATATCATAAGATCACATATACTTGCTGCAAATGTGCCTGCAAGGATAGACGTCCCAGTGAGATGCCATGTTCAGGTTGAACACGTTGCTTCGGTTGTACCCACCGAGCAAAGGACGCTGTCGTCGGCCATCCAGTCCACCGTCCTTCCGAAAAAAAAGAGGAAGGTCGTCCGGTTCCAAGGATGTTCTACCTCGAAAGAGGAGAAATCTTGTCGCATCCGTTTTGGCACACGAGCTCATTAAGGATCAATGAAGTATTAGAGGAGCGTGTTCCAGGTGAAACACCAGTTCCTAATCATCGCAATAACCTCAAAATATCTGTCGATTATACTAGTTTAGACGATATTTTAAAGCGAAACGAGACTGTCATCGATGATGTGTTCATATACGCAGTGGCCACTGACATTGTGAACAATGATGACATGGAACCTCATACCGTTGCTGAGTGTCAGCGAAGAATGGACTGGCCTAAATGGAAACAAGCAATCCAGGCTAAATTGAATTCCTTAATGAAACGAAGGGTGTTTGGACCTGTCGCTCCAACACCGCCCAATGTTTAACCAGTTGGTCATAAATGGGTTTCGTAAGGAAGCGTGATGTGAATAATGAGATTGTTAGATACAAAGCTCACCTTGTAGTGCAGGTTTCTCTCAACACCCTGGAATTGATTACGTTGAGACGTATTCTCCCATAATGGACGTTATAACATTCCTCTACTTAATCAGTTTAGTAGTTTCCGAATGTTGAACTTAGAGTTCAATAATTGATTTTAATTATAACTTTGATTATGTTTTTAATGATTTTACGATTTCTCTATTTCGATGATATAACGCTTGTCTTTTCCAAAAGTAGAAAATGAAAATTTCAGAATACCAGAAAGATAGAGCACAAAAAAACAAAGCCACAGGTTCAAGCGGAACCAGAATCGGAGCTAAAACGAAGAAGTTACGAGCCTTCGAAGTTTAACGAGAAGACCGAGAAACTGCCAGAGAAAACGACCGATCGTCTGTACAAAAACGACCGATCGTTTTTGGTCCAAATTCTTCCAGAGAGGATGTCTGAAAAACGACTGATCGTTTCTCAGAAAACGACCGATCATTTTCTAAAAATGACCGATCGACTGTAGAAAACGACCGATCGTTTTCTGCAGTTTTTAAAAACAGCTTTTCAGCTTATTCTGGAAAATTGCTTAAAGCATGTGGATAAAACACTCAACCACTACCAATGGTCATATACAGAAAAACATACATCTTGGTCCATATAAACCACCCCAAATCTCTCTCCAAAGTTATCCATTCATAACCTATTATCATTCTTCAACCTCTCTCATTCATAACACAAAATATCACCATTTTGGTGAATATATTCGAAAAAGAGGGAAATTAAGGAGAAAGCATTTCGAGCTCAACCAAAGATCAAAACATCATCAAAACCACAAATTAGCTTATTTAGAAGAAATCAAATTGTGGGTGTTGTTTTAATTTTCGATAAATTTGTAAAGAGCAAAATTATAAGCTCATTGTGAGTGAGTGTTTGGGTAGAAGCTTTTAAGCCAAAGTGTTGGTTAAAAGTTCTAGGTTAAACACTTGGGTACTCATAGATTGAGGGGGAGTCGTTGACTCATTAAACGTGTTCGCTTGCACTTGTATCAAGAGTATGAACCTCGGGTAGAGGGTGAGCCAATCGGTCGATTGAGCTCGATAGGATTTGTAAAATCGGGAAGATTATTTTTAGTGAAATACTCGGTAGTACCGAGGAGAGGACGTAGGCCGTTTTTCCGAATCTCTATAAATCATGGTGTAATTTTCTTCCTTAACTTTTACTTTCCGCAAATATTTATTATTGCTTATTTTCTTCCTTGCGTTTAGTAATTCAAGCAATTCATTAACTCTTGTTAAAACGCTTAAGCTTAGAATTGCATAAGTTGGGTTATTAGTTGCCATTAAGTTTTAATTAGGCAAAAGGCGCAAAAATCTTATTCACCCCCCCTCTAAGCTTTAGCCGCACCGGGCCAATACCGAAAAACTGAATATGCAGCTCATGGATGTGGTCACAACGTATCGCTACGAGGATCTGGACACAAAGATTTACATGAGAGTCCCTGATGGACTTAAGTTGCCTGAATCAAGTAGTTCCCGACCACGGAACATGTTCTCGATTTGACTGAGACGATCACTATATGGATTGAAACAATCCGGACGGATGTGGTATAAATGTGGTATAACCGTTTAAGTGAATACTTGATCGGTTTGGGATATGTTAATAATGATCTATGCCCATGCGTGTTCATAAAGAAATCCACTTCCGGATATGCGATTATCGCAGTCTATGTAGATGATATGAATCTCATAGGAACCTCGAAAGAGTTGTTCGAAACTGCTGAAATTTTGAAGAAAGAATTTGAGATGAAAGATCTTGGGAAGACACGGTATTGCCTCGGCCTGCAGATCGAGCACCGTAAAGATGGAATTTTAGTCCATCAATAAAGCTACACCCAAAAGGTGTTGAGGCGCTTTAGTCATAGTGACGCTAAGTCGTCTTCTACTCCCATGGTCGTCCGCTCTCTAGACATTAATAAGGACCCCTTCCGTCCAAAGGAGAACGATGAAGAGATATTGAGCCCTGAGTGTTCATATCTGGGTGTAATAGGTGAATTATTGTACTTGGCCCAATGTACTAGACCGGATATCTCGTTTCCTATGAATTGTCTAGCTCGACACAGCACTGTGCCAACACGCCGCTACTGGACTGGCATAAAAGACATTTTCTGTTAACTTAGAGGTACTACGGACATGGGCTTATTCTATCCCTTTGCGTCGAGTGGATCTAGCTCCATTGATCCTCGAAATAACGCAACCCTTGTCGGCTATTCAGATGCTGGTTTCTTATCAGACTCGCACAAGGGACGTTCCTAATCTGGTTATGTCTTTACCATTGGGAACACGGCGATATCCTGGAGGTCTCGTAAACAGACTCTAGTGGCCACTTCGACTAACCACTCTGAGCTACTCGCGCTCTATGAGGCACATGTGATCTAGCTTACGATCATGATGAACCCGTTGTTATTTAGGAGGAGAACACCGCTGTGATTGATCAAGCAAAGCATGGTTACATCAAAGGTGATGCCACTAAGCATATCTCGCCAAAGTTGTTCTTTATACATGAACAACAAACTCTTCAAAAGATTGGAGTGAAGCATATTGGTTCAGAGAATAATCACGCTGACTTGTTCACCAAGTCACTGCCAAAGCATTCTTTTCAGAAACACATACAGGCAATTGGCCTACGTAGGCTATCTGAGCTACCTTAGAGCGACATTTTATGTCGGAGTCGAAATCCTCGCACCTTGTCGTGTGCAAGTGAGGGGGAGCATCTTGTTGTATGCTTGTGTACTCTTTTTGTCCTTAGTCCAAAGTTTTTTTCCACTAGGTTTTTCTTAGTAAGGTTTTTAACGAGACAATTCCCTGTTATACCTCACTAAGGATTGCCGAAATTAGGGGGAGTATCTTGTCGTATATTTCTTACCACTGTGTACTATTTTGTCATTCGACCAGAGTTTTTTCCCACTGAGTTTACTCTGACAAGATTTTGATGAGGCACATGTTTTTTACGATTGATCCCCTACTACTACCACTGTTGCACTCTTTTCTCTTCGATCAGAGATTTTTCTATTGGGTTTGATTTGGTAAGGTTTTGATGAAGCACACTGTTTTGTGGTTAGTTACTTACATAGTATTTCGGCATATATCATTCGGCTACACAATTTCTCCTAGATACCGGTTTTGTCCCACATCGGGTTTTTCGGCCCTAAGGTTTTTATGTGTTTAACACTGCGAATGAACTCGACTCAGATCGACTGTATGAAGACGAAGAACTTAAAACATGTAAGGGGGAGTGTTGTAGAAGGTTCTAGATGGATGTCTTGAACTTGTACTTTATGAGTTCAAGTAGACTTGTAACCTTACCCATCTATCTATATAAAAAAAGATTATGGGTCTTGTATTTGATATTCATTCATGCATTGATAAATAAATACATGGCTTACTCTCTCTATTTCTTTCTCTTAAATACGTAGGTAACAGTATTACAACAAAATCTATGTTTTAATTAGACTAGAAATTTGAGGATATTTTGTGTTGAGAAGCTTTGAATCCCCGGAAGGCCGGAACAAAAGAAAAGTTTTTTTGTCTAGATTTTTTATTTTCAAATTTGCCAAAGGATATTTTAGTTTAAAAAAATTAAAAAATTGCCACGCAATGGCTAAAAATCAATTGCAAGTCAGAGGCATGTGTATCTTAATCACTGTAAGTACATTTCCTGTCTTCACAATTACTCCTAACTCTCTCTCTCTCTATATATATATACATATATATTTATATTTATATTATATGCTTGACATCATTACTGAACACATCAGATGAAGTACACTTAATTAGTAGCACTACTTCTATATAGTAGCAGAAGTTAATATATATATATATAGAGAGAGAGAGAGAGATGGCAGAGGTGGAAGGAGGAGGAAAGGGAGGACCGATCCAAAGAGTCGTTTTCATATCCGCTGGAGCTAGTCATTCTGTTGCTCTCCTCTGTAAGAAATTACCCAACTCACTTTTATTTACTACTACTAAATTACTAACGAATGTTTGATTTAGTGACGGTTATAATCTGTTACAAAGCTGTCGATAACAACCAACCAACTACTTTTATTTACTATTAAGTATTTTTATATTTACATTTATTTATATATAGAGTCAAAAACTGTCGCAAATCTGTCTCAATAAGGCCGTCACAAAGCCCTCACAATTACCAGTATTTTTATATTCACATTTATATATATCATGGCTTCACTAATTACTAACTAATGTTGATTTAGTGAATCAAAGCTGTCACTTATTCAAAAAATCTGTCAAAGTTGTCACAAATTGATTATATTGTTACAAAGCTGTCACAAAATGATTATACTCTCCTAAACCCATCAAAGAAATCGTCGCTAGTAAGCTCCCCCCACAAAAAAAAAATGTCACTATATGTACATTTCTTTTGTAGTGCCTTTTGGGTGTTGTTTATATGACATAAACAACCTCATACAGACCAAAATGAAGAAAACTCAGCTATACCAGACCGTTGTATAGATTTGAACCGATCAAAATTACCGCTGATCTTTTAGCCCTTTAAACAGACTTTTTTTTTCCTGATAAAAGTGCAGCCATTGGTTGATCAAGTCCAAACAGAGTGCTTTTCTATCTGTGCCACACATGTGATATGATATGTTTGTCATGTTCAACTGTTTGTTAGGCTAACTATTTTGATGATATTTTTTTACCTCATTTTACATGATCTCTTGTCTGTTCTCTTTTTCTTCATTCTATATAACACTGTGGTGGACTCACCTTGTCTGAAACAAGGACATATCATAAGGAAAATAAGAGCTTGATAGATTTGCAATCTGATCTAATTATTAACTGGTGGGTACATTTAGTTGAATCCCAAATACTCCCTTTTCTGTGAACCCTAATCATAAGGCAGCCGTAAAAGGTGGTTCAGTCGATATTGTTATCCATAGTGTGGAAAAATAAAATAGATTAAGTGGTGAAATTGCACAAGGTTATAAAAAATAATATACATAAACCTACCCTACACAGAAAGAAAATAACAAACTTACCATCTACATGTTTGGAAAGCTCTCTCAGCTCAAACAACTATTCAGCCACAAGAAAGATAAAAAAGAAAAAACCAGTACAAGACACAACCGCGACTGTAGGCATTTAACTGGGTTTAAAACAAATCAAAACATTTCATATAAGTATGTGACAGTTACAATGAAAATTTGTGAAGTATTAGCTGCTTGAAATGATAGTATTAGAGGTATTCATCCTTCCTATAGTGCTAGATGTTTTTACACCTAATTATTAAGAGGCAGCCAAACAAAGTAATTGATAATATTAAGCAGTGTTCTAAAAGTCGCGATTAGTCGTCGAATAGTCGCCGATTAGTTGGAAGTCGGATCTCACCACCGACTGGACTTTTAAGAGGTCGGCCAAAAAAACCTGGGACTTCGAAAAAAAAACCTAATCTGGGGATAATTGGTTCAATTAAAGACATATATTATATAACACAGTCCCGAATTGAACCCTAATTGAAGTAATTGATCATCGGAGAAGTTAAACAAAAAACCCTAATTGAATTCGGGTTTTTTAAAATTTCAGAAAAAAATTACAGAAGAGAGAGAAGAAGATGATATAGAGATATAAAGTTTAATGGGAACGGGGTAGCTCATGTGTTTTTTTTTTTTTAAAAATGACAATTTAGTACATATTTAGAAACTTATTTATAAAAAACCCGGTTGTTTTGAAGTTGATGACTCTTTTACAAAAAAGTACATATTTTGTGAACTTATTTACAAATAGGTACATATGTCATTAAAAAATCCAAAAAAATATTTAAAAATTAAAAACCAAAAACCAAAAACCAAAATTTTAAAAAATATAATTTTTATACAAAAAATATGTGTGATCCTGTCTAATCCTTTTCAATCTTGTATGTCTAATCCTGTTTGATCCTGTCTAATCTTGTTTAATCATATCTAATCATGCATGTCCAATCATGTCTAATCCTGTTTGATACTATGTACAAATTGTTTTTTTTTGTATCTTTATTTTTATTTTTGACATATGTACCTAATTGTAAATAAGTATATGTATCTAATTGTAAATAAGTACACATATTTGAGTTTTTTGTAATTAAATTGATTGGTATGTATGTATTTGTAAGTCTCCCTCTCATGTAAAATCTCAGCCCTCCATTTTTGATCTAACGGTCCTTATAAATAACAAGTTAAACTTAAAAAATCAAATCCAAATAAATATATAATTTTGTAAGCCATTAGGTGATAATTGTACGGTTAACCAGAAATACATGAGCATCTCATGTAAAAAATTTACATGAGCTACCCCGTTTCCAAGTTTAATAGCCGCCGACTTTTAATACGCGCATACAATAGAGTTTTTTTTTTTAATAAAACTTTGGTCTTTTAACAAAAACAGTCCCTGTAGTTTTAAAACCTTTAACAATATATTCTAATTTCCAAAGTCTTACACAGAAAGTTAAAAAAATAATTCAAAAAGACACCTAAATTTTGAATAAGTAACAATTTAAAAAAAATAAAAAAATCGGTTCCGACTAATCGGAAAAAAAATCCAGTCGGACCTCACCGACTAGTCAGCGACTTACGACTTTTACAACCTTGATATTAAGTTTTAATTCTTTGAGTTCAGCTTCCCATTGATAAACCCCTTTCGGGGGGGTTCTGTCCACTTCTCATAGTTCTTTAGTTTCAATGCTTAATAGTTTCAATGTGACCCTTTTATTACTTTTGTAACTTCAAGTAGTTAGTTTCTATGTCCTTTGACATGTCTGTTATATGATTGAATTTTAGACGGATTTGTATAAACAAGATATATATTTATCAAGTTAACGTTCAGATTCAGTGGTATGGAAGTCGAATAATGGTATGGAAGTCGAATAAATAAAATTGGAAATTGTAAAAGTGCCTTTAAGCTATGAATTTGTAAATAAATTAGTGTTTCCTTCATAAAATTTATATTGCTTGCTGTGCCTTTTTCTTCTGGTACTTTAGGTCTTTTCTCTTATGTTGGAAAAACAATGTTAAAACATGGTAGTTTCCGAATGGTCACATGACCATCTTTGAGTCAAGATTCCAAGCGACGGCCATTGTCTTTTGACACCATACTCAAGACGCTTGAGGAGCTGATATGACAAGTTTCGTAACGGTATGTCGCATGACCTATTCGGATAATGGGTGTGAATGGAAATTGGGGGTCAAAGATTGTGGTTGAGAAAGAGGAAAACTCTTAATGCTGGAAAAATAGATTAAATGGGGAGAACTCATTGAGAATTGTCCCACATTGAAAAATAAAGTCATTTTTACAATATATATACAAAGCCATCCCATGTGGATATTAAGTTTTGTGTCCACATACACAGTGTACCACACGCGCGTTCGCTCGGGGTACGGGCCTCGGGATTTGGGATTTGGGGAATGTCTCAGGTCTAGTTCCAAGAATATGAATATGAATATGAATTCATTGCAGGAGTTAATACTGCAGTTTCGAATTTCGAAGGGTTTGGGATTTGGGGAATGTCTCGGGTCTAGGGTCTAGTCCCAAGAATATGAATATGAATATGAATATGAATATGAATATGAATTCATTGCAGAGTTAATACTGACCGATATCATCTCTCTAAACAGCAACATTACATTTGACATGTCAGTTTCCGGCAAGTCATCCGAGATGTTGTACCTTGGAATCGAAGCGCCAACACGACCAGAAACTGGTCAGGCGAATATCGGTTGAGGGCATACTGTTTACAGTAGGCTCGTCTTTTCAATTCTGTTTTTCCTTTTTTATTTTCAATTCTATCCTTTTTTCTTTTCTGTAATTTCAATATTGTTCTTTTCTTTTCTGTAATTTCAATATTGTTCTTTTCATTTCTGTAATTTCTATTCAGTCATTTTCTTTTCTGTAATTTCTATTATGTTCTGTAATTTATTTTTCAAGTTATGTAATTTCTTTTGTTTACAGAAACATGATAGAAAATCAGTTTGCACAGCGGAAAAAACGTGCCCAGATTCTTAGGTTTAGTATCTACGTATATTATTAATTAAATTCTGTTTTACCGTATAGGTTTAGATCATACCGAATAACATAAGGGAACAAGTGGCGGCTGTGATGGAACAGATTCGCCCAACTCTTCTACCTTATTCCTGAACTAGCACCTTGCTTCTTGAAAGATGTGGGCTCTTTCTCTCTCTAGGAAATCTCGAAATATAGTTATGAAAACTTATTGTGCCAAGAAAAGGGGAGTGCTATATGTAGGATAAGGTAGGAACTTGTAGGCTGATTAGGATAGAGCTCCTTTAAAAGATTTCGTGCTATCATATCTCATTAAAAACCGAGATATACACAATCAATTTAAATCGTGATTTTTTTCACTAAATATCACGACGGATCTCTCTATCATAATCCGAATATCCAATTCGTTCCAATTGTCAAACATGTTAGTTATCTCCCCACGTAAAGATTAATCAGATACTCATTTATTAAATTAAATCACTGACTGATTTCTTATTTAATAAACGTATTATCCCTAAGCCTGTCCGCTTAACTTATTTGTCGTGTCGGATTATAAATCCACCTGCAGGGTTTACACGAACAAAACTTATAAGTTCCTCAAGGGAGTATCATCAATCCCTTACGGGACGTGTATTTCTTTTATTACTAATAAACACTGATACGAATAATGATGTCATCCAACTCATTAAGTTTATTGACTCGTTACGAATCTCACCATGTATGAATTAAAATGACAAACACATTCATACATGCCTAAATAGAAATATAGGAATTAAGAGCATAAACAATAATTATGACCACGAGTTATAAATCATTTTGTCTAGTCAGTCAGCAAATGATTATTTCGTAACAGTTCTGTTTAATACACACAAAGTGCACTAGTAAGTAAATTGTTAGGACCAGATTTCTGGTCTAAATACTATTTGTTGTCTATTGGTTTGAACTAAATAATCCTACTTGTTTGTTAAGAACTGAGACAGCTTTTTGGTTTCAAGTAATGTTGCAACCTCAGTTACAACCAACTAAGACAGCATTGTTGGTTTCAAGTAATGTTGCAACCTCAGTTGCAACCACAGTTCCATCCTGCTGTTCTGCAGGATTCTGTCTAGTTCTGTAATTCTGCATTACTATTCTTTAATGATAATTATTTGTTTTACAGTATGCAGGATATATTCTCATATGTTCTTAAAGGTTTAGTTCGTATATATTGAGAATATTAAAGTGGTAAGGAAAGATGTTTCCTAAAAGATATAAGGAGATTAGTTTGGAAAGATGTGTTTCCTTTACATAGGTAAACTAGATCTCTATTCTTATTAAAGTCTTTATCACTTAATTCAATCTATGTTTCCTATCAAAATCAGTATGATCTAGATTAGGTTGCATTATATATATATGGAGTTAATGTTTCAAAATATATCAAGAAAGTTCTTATCTCTAAAAAGATACTATCTTATATGTTTCCTTGTTTTAGGAAAAGATTAACTCCTATTTTCAAGCTAGTTATTAAACAGGTATTAACTTATGAAGATTGAGGTCAATCCTACGCTGAAGACAGACGTGCAATATGGAGAGATTGAAGTCAATCAAAAGAGTCAAAAGCAATCATCAAGATCTTGAAGAAAGAAGATTGTTTCTACTTCTATAAATAGTTGATAACCTAGCTTGTAAAAAGTGTGTGTTCTAAATTATAAAGAACTCATTCTAGAGAGAATACACAAAGAGCTTTTCAAAAGAAAAACAATGGTGGGATGCCATTGATATTTTGAGTGATAGTTATAAGGTAGGAGCAATATAGAGATAGGCAGAAAAACCTAGAGGGAGTCTGAGTGTTTTTCAATAAGACTTGAATCCTATATTATAAGCTTTTATAATATCATAATCTGGGTGAGTGCCCCGGAGACGTAGCCTAGTTGGGTGAACTCCGTTGTTAAATGTGCGTGTGAATTATTTCAAGTACATTTAACTTCACAAAGTTCTGTCCATTAATTTACTTAGGTTCCAACTGTGGTTGCAACATCACTTGGAACCTAACTGCAAAACTGCAACTAGAACAGCGGATAGGAATTTCATAAATGGAGTTGGAATTTATCCGTTTTCTGCAGTCAAGACAGACCTACTAAAATCACGTACTACAACTCTACTGATGGTGTGTCCATTTCCATCTAAAGTTGTAAACATATAACTTATATTCTATTAGAACCGACAGTCTAATCTTCCGTGTGTAAGCTATACTCTACACACTAGACCATCTACTAAATCGAATAATAGACACTTATTTAGTCATTTAAACAATAATGATAAATAACAATTGCTCATATTATTCTCATTAAATAGATCAATTCAAAACATTGTCAAATATAAATCCAAAAACAAGCATGTCTTTTAGTATATTTCTAACAAAACAGTCCAGCAACTTAGTAATCATACTATTCTTTCTTGCAGTTTAGTTTTATGATATTCTGTCTGACAGTTTAGTTTAATTACAATCCAGTCCAGAAGTTTAATAATTTATCTTAATCTGTCTGGAAGTTAAATTAATCGCATTTACATTCTGCAAGTGTCGGAATATTGTAATAGAGTCACATTTCGTTTAATAGAAATAAAGTTGTTTATTTCTTTTTAGTCCTTGCATTTTAGATTATTGCTTTTACGTACACCAAAAACCAACATCTTTTTCTATACACATTGATAGGAACAGATGTTATTTGGGCGATCAGTTGCCAAGTATAGAGGCTCTGATTTCAATGATCTCGGCTTGGGAACTAATCATTTGTAGAATGCGACACTGTAGTTTATTGTTGTGCTGTATAGCAACAGCTTAGAAATCAAAATATAACATATCCCGTTGGGTGAACCAAAGCTAGATCGATCCTGTATTTTATCAGGTGAAACAATATTTTTTTTACATTTTCTTGGCTTTTATCCCTGATTCCCTTATGTTACTGTTCTGATATCATGGCTAATTAACTTGCTATTGTTTCAGTTATGCTTTCAAGTTTTTTGTAGATATTCCGTAGGAAGCTCGTAACTTAAGTTTAATTGATATAAATACTTACTCGAAAAATAAATAAATAACTTTTCAGCTGGAGATATTGTTTGCTCGTGGGGTCGAGGAGAGGATGGGCAGTTAGGTCATGGAGATGCTGAAGATAGAATGTTGCCTACCCAACTGAGTGCATTGGACGGACATGAAATAGTTTCTGTTACTTGTGGAGCTGATCATACGACTGCATTTTCACAATCACGCATGCAAGTATACAGCTGGGGATGGTAGGTTCCTAATTTCTCTTGATGCTGTACTGATAAGTAATAACTTTGAAATTGGGACAGTGTATCTAGACAGGAGTTACTAACGCTTATCAATTTGGTATGGTGGTGGTTGCTTGAGCAGCTTGAGCCATTAAACTTTCTATTTCTAAAATTTCGAGTAATCTTTTTCTTTTGTGTGTCTAAAGGCATGCTTTGAAATATTGTTGCTTCATCTTATCTTGGTTAACGTAGCCATTGTTTGGAATTTATTCTTAGAACTTTTAATGATAATAAGAGCACTTGATTAGTCTCCATTGTTAACAGCATAGACGACTACTAATGGCATGGTGAGTTTTTTTCTTTTTGGTGGCGGAATAAGAAAATTTCTTGTTGAAACATTTCTGTATTGGTGTTATGAGAGTATTAGAATTTAGAAATAAATGTTCCATCTATGGCTATCAGTTTCATACTTTTATTATGAATTCTATCATGGTTGTTTATACTACAAAAATGCCATATCTGTGTTAAATGCATTCACTTCATTGTTTATACTATGTGTTAGCATTTGTTAACTTACCTACATCGATTTATGTAGTGATCTGGAGATTGGCTTGTTATGGGCAACTCTTCTTCCCTGAATAGGTGTTTTTAGCTTTTATGTGGTATCAAAACAAACTTTCGTTCTTTTGGTTTGTCTACGACTCTACGCCTGTTTATATCCAATTATTGGAAGCTGAGTTTGGGCTCTTCATACATGGGGGAAAGTGTTGGAATTTATTAATTGTCCCATATCGCATACCTAAGCAGTTATTGTATTTCTACATTGGTAGGGGTGATTTTGGAAGACTAGGGCATGGAAATTCCAGTGATCTGTTTATTCCCCAGCCAGTGAAGGCATTGCAAGGTTTACGCATTAAACAAATTGCCTGTGGGGATAGTCACTGTTTGGCGGTGACCATGGAGGGTGAGGTGCAAAGGTTGGTACTATTGCTTACACTTATTTTCCTCTTTCATTTGAAAAAGGACTTGATTATAATTAGTTGCCTTCACTTTATTCTTTGTCATCATCTCACTTCTTATCCTCCTAAAAGAAACTTATTATTGTCCTGCTGAGGTTGTTAGTTTTTTCCTGGTAATTTAGAATATTCAGATTGTTAATTGTATTCCTGGCGGCTTATGATCTTTCTTTCTTGAGGGTGATGAATACGTTTATGTCTGCAAATCTATCATATTAAATGTGGTTTATGTTTTCTTTCTTACTCCCTCAGTCCTTAATTAATTGGCCTTTGGAAAATGCCCCCTTTTAAGGAGTTATAAATATTGTACTTTAAAGTCCAAATAATAGCTCCAAAAAAAGTCCAACATGTAAATCGTCGCTGCTTCTTCTAAAAAAAATTATGATAAAAATTACAAGTTTATTGGATTACTAAAATAAGAAAGTTGAAGCTTTAACTTATGATATTCCAAAATTCTAGAATCGAAACTTATTTAGAGACTGACAGAGGGAGTATGATGTAGTAACTGATCTAGATGCTGATTCAATTTCTGTATGTTAAATGAAGTTGGGGACGTAATCAAAATGGTCAACTTGGTCTTGGCACCACTGAAGATTCTCTCTTGCCGCAAAAGATTGAGGCTTTTCAGGTAATGCCGGAAATGTTTCTTTCCAAATATACTTGTGTCTGGAACTCATTG
Source organism: Primula veris (assembly GCA_963682055.1). Lineage (NCBI taxonomy): Eukaryota > Viridiplantae > Streptophyta > Magnoliopsida > Ericales > Primulaceae > Primula > Primula veris. The sequence continues at coordinate 15,448,654 of OY821747.1, read as the reverse complement.
TTATGAAAATCTTAATACAATGATTTTGTTGGTCAATTAGAACTACTCTTTCATTCAAATTTATCACAATCTTTTTGCCAACAAACTTCTTTGGTTAAAAGAAAGTACAAAAACAGATTTATATGTTGAATTGTGTAGAAAACAGACTTATTTGGTAAATTTATCCCAAAAGAAATTCATAATCATTACTGTGATCTAGACGTATGATTGGCCCCTGGTTGGGCATAATGTATCTTCCTAATGAGAGGGTAAACTGCTTCCATGGAAAGCAAGACCAGATAAAGCTAACTTGAGGGCATTAGTTGTAATATTATTTTACATAGGATCGTTGTAAGAATCTGCATTGACTGTTGTTGAACAAGAATAAGAAAATCTATCTTGAGTGAAATTAGTTCAGACTGTTCAGTTCCAATCCTCTAGTCTTTCTGTATAACAGTGGATGAGAGGCTATGTGCTTTTTATAAAAAATAAAATAATGGGTGCTTTTCTTAAGTCCCCTACACTATTAGTACTTAGTTACATAATAATTACTTTCGGCTGAGACTAATAGGAGAAAAAGCGAGGTCATTTATCGAGAATAAAGTGTATATATGTGAAAGAGAAAGGAAGAGGGAGGCAGAATGGAGAGAGGCTTTTGAACTGTTTCTCTCTTTCTCATGTTTGTAGGGAATTTCTGTGAAAATGGTAGCTACAGGTGCAGAACATTCAGCTGCTATTACAGAAGATGGTGAGCTTTATGGTTGGGGATGGGGAAGATATGGAAACTTGGGATTAGGTGACAGAAATGATCGTTTACTCCCCCAAAAAGTTTCCAGTACTGAAGTATGGTACCATTCTTAAATTATTGCTGCACACTTGTTCATCTATGAAGCATTCAGACTCTTTTATCATGAGTAATGAAATTAAAAAACCAAGAAAAAGAAAAAATCTAGATCTTTCCATTACGACCGGCTCTTTTCCCATGATTAGTTCAGACTCCATCCTTAAAGACGCCCATCTTTATTTATTCACATAGGTTAACTAATTTAAATTAACGTGGCTACTACATTCCAAAAATTACCCTTTACCAAATACCTAGTTTCCCCATAATAAAATATTTAAATTCACCACCCTTTGATAGATTATTGATTAAATATCTAACTCTAAATGACATTATGGAAAATTAAATCATAATCATCTCTTATATAAATGAAATGGACCATTATTTGGGACACAATAAAAGTAACATATGGACAATAACTTGGCTTCTTCATGAATACAAAATATTATTTGTTGTGCAATTTGTATCATGGGGAAGCATAGTGCTCCTTCCCTTACATAATTTTACCAGGGATGACACTATTTAGGTCAATGTTATTCAATTTCCACTGTTGTGTGTAATTTTCTTCGTCTTAATTAAAGCTACGATGCATGCAAATTGTCAGGGTGAGAATATGGTTTTGGTTGCATGTGGATGGCGACATACAATATCTGTCTCCTCTTATGGTGGTGTATACACATATGGGTGGAGTAAATATGGTCAACTTGGACATGGTGATTTTGAAGACCGTCTCATACCTCTTAGGCTCGAAGCACTGCGTGATAAGTTTGTTTCTCAGGTAAGAACTATTCTTTTGTAGAGTTAATAATTGTTTGTATCTCTTTGAATTATTTTAACAGAGAACAGAATAACCATCATATATTCTAATCCTTTTTCTTTTCTCCTCGAACTTCCATTTTCCCGCTATTTCGATGTCAATTCCCCTGGTCCCTCTTTTCAGTAAATGATCGATATCTATTTCATCAGCTACAGTTTCTTGGCAGTTTCTTTATCTTCGGTTCTTTGTTCTATGTCTTTGAAGTCTTTGGAAATATGGATTATTTATATAATAAAATAGAATTGACGTCATTTATAGAATTATTTTTGGGGCATGAAGCTGAGGTTTTATGAGGATATTTAATTCATGAGAAAAAAGATATGTTATGTTCTTCGAATTTTATATGCTTTGAATTTTGCAGATATCAGGTGGTTGGAGACATACCATGGCACTCACATCTGATGGAAAACTTTACGGTTGGGGTTGGAATAAGGTTATTTCGGCTCTAAATTTCCTTTTTTCTTGAAATTTGTTTCTTGTAGGACTCAGAATATCTAGCTGAGTTAAGTCCACAATTTTCCTGAGATATTAGTTTATGTACAGTTTGGCCAAGTTGGTGTTGGTGATAATGTTGACCATTGCTCTCCTGTACCAGTTAAAATCCCGGATGACCAGGCAATAATTTCTACTATTCGAATAAATTCTTCCTGAGATAATGATATACTGGTATTACTTAGAGTTCTGCGTAGCTTTGTTCTAGTTTTTTTATTTTTTATTATTTACCTTTTTTACATGCAGAAAGTGGTTCAGATATCATGTGGATGGAGGCACACACTTTCTGTCACAGAATGTAACAATGTATTCTCTTGGGGTAGAGGTACGAATGGACAGCTTGGGGATGGAGAGTCTAGTGACAGGTAATTATCTCGCTTGGAATTTTCTTTATTCTTAGTTCTTTGTTTGGATATTATTTTTCGAAAAATAACAGGAAAACACAAGGACAGTTCCATAGAATGATTCTTTCCAGAATTCACCTTCTTCATTAAACATTTAGACTTTGTACGAGTCTTGGTGTTGGTTCACTTAGATGAATTGTTATCATTCAAAGTTTTATACATTTAGATATTCAGTTTTTTTTTTACTGTTCTAACTAAGCAGCATGTTCCTTTTGTGAAATCTGTAGAAACATTCCAACAATCATAAAATCTTTAAGTGGTGATGGATCTGGATTACAACAGATTGAATCTTCAAATGTTGATTCTTCTTCAGGTTGTTTACATTTACGTTTGCTTATTTATGTTCTTCCACTTCCCTCCATATTTATTCATTACCAATCCTAGATTCTCAGTTTAAATTTTTAAAGCGAGATTAATGATGGAAGTGTGCTGTCATTTGAAATAGGTAAAGTTTCTGTTTCTCCAAGGGAGAGATATGCGGTTGTTCCCGATGATAATGTAAGTTTATCCCCTATATTATATTATAAAAGATTGCGTGTACTTGGATGAAGAAGTCCCCTTGGTTAGATTTAATTTTGAATCCCACTTATTAGTTTAGAATTCTCCAACTGCTCTAGTTAGTAGTTGGTAATCATACAGATTCTAGAAGCTGTTTTAAAATTCATCAAATTACCTTTCTTAACCGTAGTATCAGTCGTAAAACCTTTTTCTTTCATTTCATATAATGAACTACCCTTCTTTAACCTTTTCGGTAAGTTACCCTTCTTAAAACTTCTTAGAGAACATGGTGCTGAGGGGTCGTCCTATGATTTCATTAACTGATATTTTCGTCTTTTGGTTTCTAATAGTCGGAATAGATTGTCTAGAGTTGCATTGACTAATAGAACCAACTATATTTCAAGTACTGGAAGCTTAGCCCTCAGAACTAGGCTATGTATTACCCAATTCAATGACCCTATCGGCCTACATGCATCTATATAAATTTTTGGGGTTAAGCTGAAACTTCATATATAAGTGGGAATATGGAGGTCGTTGAGGTTGAGTGAGAGGAAAGGATAATAGCTACCTGACTACTATTTGAAGAACCTTAGATTGGGGATTAGAAGTTACTTTATACGTATTGAACCCCAATTAATTGGGCTGTTATATAGTCATAGGGCGTGAAGTGCAATTTCTCGTACTAGTCTCCCAGTTGATATTCTCAAATATCTTTTACGAGTTTTGCTGCCAATACGCAGTACCAAGTGGAAAGCCGAACAAATAATGCATATTTAAACAAGTGAAAAGACGTCTCAGTGGTACATTTACACTTTAGAGGGTAAATTATGCTGTCTACAAGCCTAATTGTGGTTTGCCTCAACCTATTAATTTCTAGACCCCTTTCAAATTTGCTTTTGGGTATCTTTTGCTGAATTTGGCATACGGTGCAAAATTAGAGAGGACATGTTTTCCTCGTTATATGTTATCTGTGAAATCAGGTCCTGTTTATGCATGACTTTGGCCAAGTGCAACATGAAAAACTAAGTTTTTAGTTTATTTATGGTGGTATATCCAAGTCTTTTGAAATAAAACGGCTGCGAAATTTAATCTAGTCCATCGTTTTCCATCCTCGTTACTCATTGGTCATATGGTTGAAAGGGAACAAATATTAAAATTTGGTGTGCATATGTACGAGCAGGTCCAAGTGGAAGGAGCTGATTCAGTCGAGAAAAATGGAACAGATATCAGTGTTCCTCAAAATGACGTGAAAAGGATGCGCACTTGATAGCTTTTGTATGACAATGAAGAATCCGTTTTTATTAGCTCTCATGATCAACATTTTTTTATCATAATAACTTTCGGCATCCTTTCCTGTTTTTTCCGTATCGTAGATCGTTGTATTTTGAGGGATTGTGTTTTGTCCAATATGTAAAGGGTAATTTATCATGTGTTGTAGTTGAGTACTTGTAAGAATCTCGGTAATTATTTTCAAAAAAATAAAATAAAATCTAGGTAATTGTAATGTAATACTGTCGACAAATCTATGCATGTCGAAGATGCTCAAGATGCTACAAGTGAACTGGTATTTTTATGTAGAATCGTCTGGTGACAACCTCAACAAGGAACCATTATTTTGGATAGAGTTCTCTTCCCACATTATTTTTTATTAAACACACCATCAATAAAAATAACAGTACAAAGACTCTTCCTAGTAAATAATACTCTATTTTCTAATAGCTACGTATTCATTAGTATTCAATACATTGCGACTTGGCTGAGATAATTAATGGTGCAGCAATGATAATGGGTTCGGACTTCTAATATGCAAGGTATGTAATCAACTCAAAACTACCTAAAAAGCAAGTTTCTTGGCCAATCCAAACAGGCCATGAAAGGAAGATACTCTTAAAGGACGAACAAAAAACTAGAATTTTTTTCCTGCTTACTCCAAAATTAAGATCTTTATAGCTCTAGTATTCGTTAAGAGTGCTTTTGTCATAATTTTCTTCACAAATTAACCTAACCGGTTCAATTGTTGGTTCCTTAGCAAAAAATCTAGGGGTGTGGACTCCTTAACCTCGATATTGTGTCCCGACACGACTTTTTTGATAGTGAAAAAAAATTCTGACCAGGACCCGACAAAAGTTGGGTGCTAGTTTTGAGATATCTTTGGTCGGAATTATCCCTGACATAAATTTATGGTCAGTTTTTGATTGAAAAAATAACATTGACTAGTCCGAGTTTTATTTATTCATGGTTGTCTAAACATGTAGACTAACAAGCACCATGATGAAATATTTAAAAATTTGATTTTTTGATTAAATTCCTTTAGTATTTGTTTTACTCACTTCTAACAAATATAGTACTAAATGAAATGAATCAGACATTCTAATTACAACTTTTATAAGAAAGAAAAACTTGACCGTTAACAGAATGAAGCTGTTCCATAACACCTCATTTCAGAACAAACAAATCAGTAACTTTTTTTATCGTGAATTGATGCAATACGTGAAAGAAAACTTAGATGAAAAGAATACAACTTAAATAAATATTGAAGATTCGTCCATCAAATCTTGCTTGCGGGGCTTTACAAAGACGGAATCATGAATCATTTCACAGTCTTGGAGTGTTTTATCAGCCAGTCGATAACAGCGTCTATGTTTACAGAATCCTTGCAGGAGATCATGTAGCAACACACTTCTCTATCTTTTAGGGCATCCAGACCTCTATATTTATCACAACGGAAAAAAAAAGTAAGCGAGAATTAAACCCTACCTTCAGCACAAGAAAATAACTACCGTTAACACCTCCTAATAGTCTTGCAACGTGTATTTTTGGTATTCACATCTCTAAGGCAAACAAACTGTGAAATACAATACCCCCCCCCCCCCCCCCCCCCCCCCCCCCCCCCCCAAAGATTTGTTTAATTTATTGTTTTTATGATCAATAACTCTCCCACTGGAGGAAGTAACCCGCTTTGTGGACGCCAAGATTCAAACCTGGATGGTGAGTGGGTATACTAGAACCACCCAATTCAACCCACCTGTTCGTTTCAATTGGGTTTGCAAACAAATCATCTTGAGAATAACGAAATAAAGTGAAAACATCGCTATTTCCAAAAGTTCCTTTATTCTTAATTGGGAGGAAAATAGGAGAATAGAAGTGAGGCAGATTACTGGGAAATAATCACTTGCCAAAACATCATGGTGAAAAATAAAGGGAAACATATATAGAGATATTTCTTTTTACATGAACTTACAGTTGATCCAACAGAGCTTGCTTGGAAAGAGCTTCGGATTTGTCGATTTTATTGCCGAGCACAAGCAAAGGTATTCCACTTAATGAAGGCTTAATCAAGAGATCATGTAGCTCACTTCTTGATATTGGAACACTGTCTCTATCCGCAGCATCCACAACATATCTGGCATTCAATTTAAAAACAGACTATTGAGCGTGGAGCATATAGACTGTAAAGGTTTTGGTAATATTTTATTTCTGGAAAATTTAATCCGGTCTATGAACAACCCAAAATCATGGAAAAGGGTCCCTTCGACACAAGATACATAGCGGCCGAGTGTTCTGGGACAAGATAAGATGTCATTAGATAAATTAAAGCTAATAAATAAACATTCATGGCATCTTTTCCATGATTTTGAAAAAGGTGTTAAAAAACACTACAAATGTATCAGCATAAGAAAAATATCACACGTTTCTTTTAGAGGATTATTAAAAAAAAAAATTACAAGGTCTTTCTAGAACTAGAATGTGGTTGAATTAGGGTATGAGACAAGAAAGAACGCCAGAAAATGGACTTTAAGGGGTTGAGAAAGGGATGTTCTAACACTCGAAAAGCAGTCATATTAGGGTCTTAGAACAAGAAAGAATACCAGATAGTAGTTGACGAGATCAAGCAAGAATAATGCAGTTAACAAGATCAAATGAGAAAAAAGGTTTGCTTTTGTAGATAAAAAGAGAGTTGAGTTGATGGTTTAAGGTGAGAGAAGCATAAGAATTTGACTTATCCTTAGGGTACTTCAAAAGTAGAAAACATAGAGAGAGAGTGAAAAGAGAAATCGTACAAAATTGCAGAAACCCCTCGACAGTATCGTTCCCACATGCTACGAAATCTTCGTTGCCCTCCAAGATCCCACAGCTTAATTGTTACATTTCCTTTGGTAACTTTTCGCATATTAAAGCCTACCTGGGTTTTAGGGGAAAATTATCATCCTCAAAAAAGTTATAGTTTATACACTAGAGATTAATAACAAACGTATAATAAAAAATCGAAAAATACCTACAGTTGGAATCATGTCTTCACTGTAGCCTCCTGTCTGATCAAAGATCATAATCAACTTGAAGCAGGAAAGAATAAAATTAATTACTTAAAAGAAGTACTGAAAATAATTCACTTACAGCAATGGCATTTACAAGTGAAGTCTTTCCAGCATTTTGAAGGCCCACAAGAGAAAGTTCCATTTCTTGTTTGTAGAATAAGCTGAAATACAAACAAAATGAAAACAATAGCAAACACCTAAAAGAAACAGAGACAACAAAAATAATGATCTTTTTAACTTAATACAGTGCATAAGAGAAGTTAACTTCTATTTCCCTGATGAAAGTTTCATAACTATATTTTATTTGACTTCGCTCACATGAGTAGACGATAGATAATAGCTTAAGATGTTTAAGGAAACAAGAAAAAAATCCCATTTCCAGTGGTTGTTTCGATTCATTCAGAAACATAAACATTCATGAAAAAGCTCATAACAAAATGGACCAAACAGAGTTTAGAATCTCGAGTCCATATTTTGAGGAGTTATGGTTCATAGCCACATCTGAGTTTTACGGAAAACTTATATATCCGTGGAAACATTGATGTTCCGATGGCAGAACTAGAGTTTTCAGTCTATTTTATTCGAAACCAAACTTCGTCTAATTTCGTCTAACAACAGTTAATAATTTCGTCTAACAACAGTTAAATCTCCAGCTGTTTTGACCTTTCAACTTGGCGTTTCAATTTTTCTAAGTACTAAGTAATAGAAATTTTGATTATTAATAAACTCACTACCCAAATGACTCAATCATATACGACCCCCATTTTTCCTTTGACTTGTAGTGTAAGTCATTGCTGCAAAAAAGTTTTAATAAACTACTAGTGTCTTACAGGAATTCTTTGACGAAAAAGAACCCTAAGGCTGATGTTACAATTTTGCAAAAGAACGCAAGCATCTCAGCAACTAAGGGTTCTCATTCAGCCATTTAAACCTTTATAGACTTATATAAGACCCTTGTACTTTAGAAAGACATTAGTTTGGTATAATAGTTAATTTGTATGCGTACTTCTTTCTTCACACGCCCACAGCTCAAAAAAACTCATCCACACCACACAAGCATGTCCCAGTTTATGGTCCAAGTATTTTGCCAAACACTCATTAATTTAGTTACAAATTGCCAAATTTGCAAAAGAAGCATCTCAGCAACCAAGGGTTCTCATTCAGTCATTTAAACCTTTATAGACTTATATACCTTTGATTTTGTTGATTTATGTTGTTTTATAGAGTTTAACTCAATTTAAGAGGAACTTTTTTGAGGCTTGAGGCCTTTTTCCAAGTTCGATTTGGGCCTCGGAGAGGGCACTGAAACGCGAAAAAGTCCATAACACAAGGGACCAAACACAGTTCGGTATTAACGAGTCCATGATTTTGAGGAGTCATATCCACTTTGTTCGACTACCGTATTTCTTAGAAATTCTATGAGTTTGCAAATGACCCAAAATTCTCAGCTTTATAGCAATAAGAACGCTCCTCTTCTTTTAATGTAATTCTCATGCTTCACACTATGGATTGTGATTGATGAGGATAGAAAGTAATAAACTTAAATCTATAATTACGTAATTCAGGAAACTATTCAACACCTAAAAACCAAGTCTTTAATTGACTTTCAAATAAAAAACTAGCTTTATAATATTCAAATACAAGAGCTCTTGATTACTATAATTACCCTAAAACCTTTCTAAACGTTTCTTTTGAATAAACTAACAACTAAAGGCTAATGAATGAACAAATAATCAGGGAGTAACTAGGTACAGGCTACAACACCCCCATATTACGAAAAACACGAATTTTTTCCATGTATTTGAGTGAAATTTAACGATTATAGAAAACCAAGTCTTTATTTTGACTTTCAAATAGAAAACTAGTTTTCTACTAATATTCAAATACAAAATCTCTTGACTACTATAATTACCCTAAAACCTTTCGAAACGTTTCTTCTGAATAAACTAACAACTAAAGGCTAATGAACAACAGGAGTAACTAGGTACATGCTAAAGGGGACTATATCACCCCTGTATTACGAAAAACACGATATTTTTCCATGTATTTTGCTAAAAAGTTTATTTTACTATTTCACCACCCCCATGACTACAAAATAGTATATACATATAAATTCAGACCCAATCCATATATAAATTCTAGTTCCGCCACAGCAAAGCCCAAACAAATAAATAACAAAATATAAGATAAAAGAGAAAACACAAGAAAAGACATAAAAATAATTATATAAAGAAGAAGGTAAGTAAAAAAATACCTGCGAAGCCAATTAAGAAGAGAATCCCAAAGGCCCATATTTTTGAGAGAAAAGGTAAAGAAGGATCTTAAAATCTTTTTAGTCAGTAAGATAATAATAGTAAATAAATAAAAGACCTTATTTGCTTTAGAGTTTAATAAAATTTTGGGAGTTTAATACGAAAGACATGTGATGCAAGCAAAGTAAAGTAAAGTACAAATATGGGAAACTTCGCCGACATACTAATACGTGGGTTTGGTTGGGTCGGCTTGTATATATATATATATAGATTTTTTTGTTTTGTTCCCTCTGTTAAATAAATAATTGCATTTTTGGCCTTTACTCTTTCCAACCCACCACCCCCTCCCAATAAATTACATGTTCGGTTAATTAAAGGGAGTAATTGCCTTTGAGTTAACGGTTGAAAGGTTAAAAAATTTGGAGTTATTTAAATTTTAGTTCAGAATTTAAATTGATTTAATTTTTAGTCTTGTATAATAATACAACATATTGTTACTATTATTTATTTCCGTTTAAACTAACATTCTTTCTTAATCGCGCTCTCTCCTTGTCTGTCACTCTCTCTCTCTATCCATCTCCGCCCCATACATTCACATCACCGACCACCATCATTTAATGAATTTAAAAAAAAAAAAATTACCAAATATTATTACATTTTATTATATTTTTTCCTTTCACACAAATTTTACTCTCTTTCTCCCAAACTTCTTATGTCACACTCTGATAAATTCTTCCCTCCTCCATTAAAACCTCCGTCCCCAACCATCCGACCTCCCCTTCCACTGTCGGACCTCCGTCCATTAATTTCAATTTTTTGAATTTTTCTATAATTTATTTTGAATTTTTCTATAATTTATTTTGAATTTTTCTATAATTTATTTATTTTTATTTTGTATTTTTTACCTAATTGAATGGGAGACTAGCGATGAGATCAAATTAGCATCAAATGGTAACTAATCTTTTTGAACTAGCATCAGATGCTAATTAATTTTTTTTTTGGTACTAAAATGAAAATTGCCCAGCCACTTGATGAAACGGTATTTAAAACCCAAGGAGGAATGAACAAATAAAGTAATTTAAACCTTTATAAATAGAAAGAATCGAGTAATAAAGCAGTTTAAACTTTCAAACTAACCACGAGTCTAACATCAATCTTATACTCTTTATCTTTAAAACATATATGAATAGACGGTCGGTGAGTTTCATTTTTTATACAATTTTTAAAAGATGATCCATTACTGATGAGTGATGAACCTAGATGTTTCAGGAAAATAAGACGAGAAACAGAGATAAATCCAAACAAAATTTAGGGGAGAAATAGGAGAATAAAGGGAAGAATTTAGAGAATAAGACATTAACAGTCATATTACTTTTTTATTAAACTCAATCATAATCCAATATGAGAACGAGTTCTCTACCGATAGTACTACGAATACAAATGATTAATTGTTGTAAAATTGTACGAAACATGTTTTTATTTAAACATGGTTGTTCTAAGTGGTCATGGACTATTTTTGAGTCAATTTTCGATGTGATTACTCAGTTTTTCTGAGGCCATACTCAAAGCGTTTGAGTAGCTCGTACGACGAGCTTCGCAACGGTATATCGCATGACCTATTTAGAGGAAGGGTGTGAATGATAATTAGACTCGAAGGTTGTTACTCGAAAGAGGCAATAAAGCCAATGCTGGAAAATGAGAAAAGAAATGCGATTTAACCCATAAAGGTTATCCCACATTGAAAAATCATGATGGATTTTTACAATATATATAATAAGGTATCCCATGTGGATATTAAGTAGTGTGTCCACATACATATGTACTTGCTCGTCGGGCGGGCTTGCTCAACGGGAAAAGTGCGCTTGTTCGGGTTTCACCTGTTCGGGAAAAGCATGCCTGTTCAGGAAAAGTGCGCGCCTGTTCAGAAAAAGCTTCCAGCAAAGCAGTAACTGTTACAATAAATATGAATTCATTGCAAAGTTAATACTGTAGTTTCGAATTTCGAAAACTGACAGTAGTCTATAAATAGGCAGATCCCCCACATGTCAGAGAGAGCCACCCACCAACAGTTCGACCTTGACTCGTCGCCAGTTTCCGGCGAGTCATCCGAGACGTTGTACCTTGAGATCGAAGCGTCAACGCAACCAGAAACATCAATGTGGTTGGGCATACTGTTAAACAGTAGTCTCGTCTTTTAATTCTGTCCTTTTTAATTTCTTTTAATTCTGTCCATTTCAATTCTGTTATTTAAAATTCTGCAATTTACATTTATGTATTTTTAATTTGCTGTACTTAGCTGGTCTTTTAATTCTGTCCTTTTTAATTTCTTTTAATTCTGTCAATTTCAATTCTGCTATTTAAAATTCTGCAATTTACATTTCTGTATTTTTTATTTCAGTATTTTAATTTGCTGTCCTTAGCTGTAACTTTTAATTCTGTTTGTAGCTTTCTGTAATTTCTTTAAATTTCTGTTTTTTGCTATAATTTCAATTCTGTAATTTAATTCAGTAATTAGAATAGCTTCAATTCAGTCCTATACTTTTAATTTCAAACAGAATAGTCCGGCTGTTAATTTTATACTTTCCAGTCCGGCAGTTTCTATTTATTGCAATTCAGTACATCAGATTATTAATTAATAATAATCTGATAACGTTTGCTTTAATTACTTTTCAGTACCTACATGTTGTAATCAGTAATTTCTATTTCAATTGGAAATTAATAAAAATTACACTGGTTTTGTTTAATTATTGTTTAGTCATTTTATTATTGTTAATTGTTATTTCGTACACGGAAACAACCACTAATAAGGTAAATAATATAATAACTGATATAGTCCAGCAATAATAAATGACTATACTAATATGATATAAAATATAAATAAAGACACTAATAATAATCCCAGAATAGTAGATCTCATTATTCCATGATCCCCTTTTAAAGAATATAATTTTGGTTTCAAGGTTACTTTGAAGTGGATGTCTCAAGACAATGAGCGTGTGTGTCCTGTCGCGCACAGTCTGACGGAAGCCCAATCACGTTTCTCCAACCTCCCAAACGTACCCTACCACAATCAAGTGGAAGCCCGATCAAACCATGCCAACCCGAAAAACGACTGTCTCTTCGAATATTCGGTACTTGACCAAACCAGCCATTCCACAATGAAATCACAAAGTCGTACCAGTAAATAGCTCGAATAACTTGCATGGGAAAACCATATGCAGCCATATCATCACCAATATCATACCAATCAGTATCAAACCCTCCTAGAATATACAATTACAAATCAATCTCACGAAGTGCGCCCTCCCGATACGAGTCCGTATACCCGTTCAAATGCTTGCTTTTACAATCAAATAACACTTTGCTTTCCTCAAAAAATAGTAAATTATAAATACCGTCTGGCGGCCGTTGATCGGTCTTATGTGACCGATATTGGCTAATTAAATACCAATATTTAATGCTTAATTAAATACCAATATTGGCTAATCAATGCCCCTCTATTCATGGACGACATGCGGTTTATCCTCTGAATACGAAACATTGCCCCATTTTCTATGTATAGTGGCCTTAAGTTTGTTGTTTCTATCATTTTCACTTTTGGAAAAAATTTCTCTCTCTACTTTCTCTTTTGTATTGTAGTTTTATCTCTTCGATGAGATGGCCTTTCGAATGACAATGTTGGTGACAACTAGGTCGCATGTATCTATCGCCTTTGAAGCCAAGCTAGAATTTTTAAGGGGTTGGAAGAAATTTATAAGCACGAGCTCAATCTTGCCCAAAGTGAGTTGGAAGAGATCTTAGAGGGATTCAATCAGCTCAAGGCTAACCACCCGCTCGTCCAAGATAAGTTTGAGGCTCATGCGTGGTTTGAGAATCTGTGTAACAACCCGCTAATCGAGCCGTTACCTATAAACTAAAAGGGAAATAATACTAAATTTTATAACAAAATATCGATTATAACATCAGTTTTAAAGACAACAAATAACCCAAATGGTCAGTCAATGTTAGTTTTAAGTGATCATCTGTCTACCCTCCCTAATACATTCTACCTGCACATAATCAAATTGTTGGGGGTGAGTCAAGGTGAGTCCGGAAGACATAATAATGAAACGATACGAAATAAATAGCCAAATAGCACGACTGCCATTTTAATAAAATGTTGTAGATGTCCGTATGAAACAAAGATCAAGTATGTACTAACTATAATAGTCTCAGGCATAGTCAACATTGCATTATAGCAAAGAGAACATTGTACCAGTTATCGAGCCTAATCCGGTTCGGGACAAATACACGTCATTTGTAACCAAAGCAACTCGTGCTATAATAACGATGATATATAAACATCATAATCCAACGAATACGAATATCAAGTGGAGTATATAACATGATATCAAATTAAAGTAGTCAAAAGAAACCGTGTTATGGATATTCATACTTACCGAGCTACTATATAGTAAGCAAGATTTTATCGGCTCATCTAAGAGAGTCACCGCCTCTGTACACCTAAGTCGTTAGGATAATTTTATTTATTCTAAACAAGTCAAACGACCGTAAAGCAAATAAGAAATCCCACAGACTCCGTTGTTACATGCATACCTTATATTTGCTTTATATCTAATTTAGATTTGTATGTATAGGACAAAATGGTCTTGACTTAGTAAGCCCTTGCATACAAGTTGCACGTAGATACCTAGTTAAGAATGACAAAATATAAGCTTTCTTAACAAGTCTTGTTAAAATTCTTCATATTTATCCTATAAGATGAGTATTTTATATATCTTATAAATAAAAAGAAAAAAAATATATTTACTACACCAAACTATAGTGTTGTTAACGATTTGGGTACCCATCTTTTAAATTTTTCAATTTATCTAACGCACTATAATAACTTTCCAATTTAGATACCACTGTCTAAATAAATCACTGAATCATGTCACGTGACATTTGACAAACATTAATTTGATAGGCTAATTTGATAATTTTGCACAAAAATATGTCATCATAGAAAAACTTTCTCCCAAATTTCACAAAAAAAAAAAAAAAGAAGCATATAATCCAAATTTTTGTTATGCCTGAAATTGGGGTGAAGTGCGTAGTGGTACTAGCCTGCATGCGTTGGATATGAAAGCAAATAACCTACATTGGTTTGTACGACTCGGCCACATGGCCTTCCGCCACCCCTCACGACTTCAGTCCGGTCCCTCGCATGTGTCGCGCCATTTTAGCCGTTTACGAGGACGTCAGCCCGGACTTGATGAACCCCGACTGGGTCGTCAAGAAAGTCCAGCAGACATTCAGGAACGCGCCCCCATACTTGATATACGGGGATCATAAGCATAGACAGATTGTCTTGGCGATACGTGGACTGAATCTGGCGGACACTTGTGATTACAAGATGCTTCTTGATAACCGTCTTGGAATGCAGTGCTTCGACGGCAGGAATTATTAATTTCACACCCAACACAACATGAAAGTAACTAGATGCAGACAGTCGGGGGTCACGGCCACCCATTTTGATAAAAAAAGTTGAAAATTTGATGTATTTTTATCAAAATATTAAAAGATTACTGATCGGCCCCCATTTTAAGAAAACAAAAACTTTATACATATAGGCCTTGTTTGGTAGCAAGATTCGTAGTCTGGAACTATGAATCGGGTCGGGATAAGTGTGGGAATAGAAAAGATGTTGCATTTCTAGTCCGGAAAACTGATCTGGTACGGTGTTTGCTTGCATCGGTTTTATATCAGGACTATTTTCTTATATTTCTAGGACTTATGTGACCGCATCGTTACTAATCTGATATGATGTGATTAATTAGTGATTTCGAAATCTAGTCTACTTTTTTCGAGGATACCATATTGCTATCATACTACTCAATACCATATATAGCACTAATTTGGTTGGGACATTGTAAGCTCATATTCATTTGGTCTCCGGTATAAAAACTGATATGTTTCGAAATTTATGGCCGGAGAGATAAAAATATATAGCCAAACGAACATAACTACTTTTCCATCCTACGAAGTAAACGAATTTGCGTAAACACTACCGGACAAGAATTCAAATGCTATTTTCAAAATTTGAAAATATTTCTTTTCCTGATTATCAGTCGGAAATCTGCTGTCATATCTTATATTGGGGAGTGTCAGGACTGATCAGAGACATGGTAATTTCTTTCTCAAAAGATAAATAATGTGTCACTTGCCAGGACAGGATAGAGAGAGGTGTTTTAAGTTTCATGGGATGAGTGATACACTCAACTAGTTTGATGTTTCACTTAGTTAAAGACTTACAATGACAGGTGAAACAATCATTTTGGAAAAAAAAATGTTTGTAGTTAAGATACTTGTAAGATTAATAACTATAAATCTAACTAGGGTATATATTCTGTCAGATTTTGCTTGTGAAATGGTAAGAGAAATAAACTCTATTAGGGCTCTCCTGCAGCAATATATATATATATATATATATATATATATATATATATATATATATATATATATCATATGTATTCCGAAGGGTTAAAGTAGTGCTAATTTTTTATTTACATAAAGATCTTAGAAAGGATTTTATTTTTACTTATTTGCAACAGCTACGTACACCACGGGTTGCTAAAATCAGCGATCTGGCTGTTAAATGAAGAGTCGGAGACACTTCGCCAACTATGGGTGGAAAACGGATCTTCTTATGAGATGGTGTTTGCTGGGCATTCATTGGGATCTGGCGTTGCAGCTCTTTTAACGGTGATTGTGGTGAACCATGGTGACCGACTCGGAGGGATACCAAGGAGTAGTGTTAGGTGCTACTCGGTGGCTTCGGAAAGGTGTATGTCTTTCAATTCGGCGGTGAATTACCGGGATGTCATACACTCTGTCATCTTGCAGGTGTGTGTTTGTTTTACCTATTTTACCACTACAGTTTCCCTGTAGGGGTCTGTGACCACAACTTTGAAGATTTTGAGTAAAAATGCTTCACTTTATCAGCTTTCCACATGCTCTCTAAATATGTTCCTCAAATTTGGAGAACCAAATTGGTTTCCTATCTTTACCGGTGTTTTAAATAGCATTATCGCTACCGTAGCGTTTCCTCAAATAGCGTTGCTACATAACGCTTTGCGGTGTATTTTTTTTTTTGCCTAAATACATATAAATATAGCATTAAATTCAAAACATCTAATAAAAATTAACTAAATATATATAAAAAATTGTAACTAATAATCACAAAATAATTATACTTGAGATACCAGAGTATTTACTTTGTTTGCAAGAGTTTTGGGGTTTGATTCTCACCTCCAATAATTTCATTAAAATTTTGACTTTTTTTTTTTTTTTTGGACTGCACCCGCTATAGCGTAAATAGCGTTCCTATAGAGCAAATTTAGCGTTTTTCCATCCAAATAGCGTTTTAGCGTTGCGTTTTTCTTTCAAAAACCACTATATCGCACAACGTTGCGCAACGTTGCGAGTTTTTTAAAACAGTGATCTTTACAATATACTATTTTTGTATGGAAATCAGATTGGTAGTATCTGAGAGAACAATATAATGCTAAAAATGAGAAAACGGATTTTTATCAAATCTGGAAACAGATAGAGAAGCTGGTGCTCCTGTAAATATAAAATCGTTATGCAAAATTTGGGAACTTCTTAGCAAATTTTGTCGTGGAATGAGTGCTCTTAGTGAGTTTGATGATTTATGCTTTTGCGCTTAGTCAATTTGGTTTTAAGAATACCGCATAGTATCTGATTGTTGAGGCGTTATTTAAATTTGTTTCCAATATTAAAACGTCTTTTTCTGTTATTATCAAGTTTTGTTTTTGTTGAAGGAATATGAAAAGAAAACTTTCGTTGCCAATAATCCGAAGGTTGAGTGGGACCCTTTTGGATTTTAGATGATCACTGTATGAATCTATTCGGTTTAAATTTGTTTATAATTGACCAGATTAGATGCAGAACTATTATTGTAGATAGTGAGTAATTGCTGCTTTAAGAAGATAGTTATTCGCGTGTGTATGAGGGTGATCTTCAAGTATGCGCGTGCGTGTGCATGAGGGTAATCTTCACAGTTTCATGAATTCACTATGTTCTCTGACTTTGTACTCCAGGATGATTTCTTACCACGAACAGCTACGCCTTTGGAAGACATATTTCGATCTGAGTTTTGGTGAGATTTTTTTTCTTTTTCGTTTAAAGATCAACTAGTTTTTTCTTCTATTAGCAGAGTGGAGCAAACTGTTCAATTTTCTCTCTTATTCTAGGCCTAAAATACTTTGAACAGCTTGCCCTGTCTAATGTTTGCAATTTGCCTGAGGGATACATTTCTACCACAAGCTGGGAAACATAGAGATCCTAGAAGGTTGTATGCATCTGGAAGAATGTATCACATTGTGGAAAGAAAATTTTGCAGGTATCAACATTATATAAATAATTTTATTTTTCTACCTTTTTTGGGGATACTCAATTAATTCCTTAGCCACATCTGTAAATGTTGTTCAATTGAGGGAATTCTCAAAAAAAACACTTCTGGGGGAGTGGCTGATGTTCCCGTGTAGAAACAACTTCTTATTACGGGAGCTAATAATAGATAAAAAATATATATATTAAATTTTGTTGTAAATAATCAATTTTTCGTCGTTTTTTCTCTCTCCAAAATGGGTAACAGCCGTGTCTCCACTTAGTTCTTGCCACACCTTTTGCCTGTTGTTGGTGTAAATCATGCTTTTACAACAAACTGGGTAACTTGCTGGAGTTCTTTGTGTTTTTTTGTACGTTCGAATACTTTTATGAAGTTGATCTTTATGATTATTCACTGAATATGTTAGTCACATCTAGATTGCTCTTTGGGGATAATGGAAAAGGATATGATAACCTTCTTTTTATGACAGGATGTATTTGAAACTGTAAATATTTCTAAATAAACTCAGGTATTGATGGCTTAATCGTTTATGGCTAGCCCACCCATTATGGCTTATGGTTGCCATTTCAAATGCACTAGGTTCCAAGAACCAAGTTCCTAGCTTCATTACCTGCATTTTATATCTTTCGGACTATAATTTTGATCATTTTAGGAAATGATGGAATCCCATTTAACTTGGTATCCAAGGACCAATGTCAGTATAAAACTTCTTCCTTGCTTCACAGAGTGTGAAGGGAGCTCAAATCAGAATCATAATCGGCACTTTATTTGGAAATTAGTTAGGCTGTAATTTTCTTGCATTAAGATTCATACTACACCTCTAATTTATATATCCTATTGCTGTGAAGCCGATTTTTGGGTGTAGAAAGATGCATGTAAAATTATGCATTGAAATGAAGTTTATTTAAGCATGGGTTGATCGTGTTACACTGCGTCTTGATACACACAGACGTGGGAGATATCCTCCAGAAGTAAGAACAGCCATCCCTGTAGATGGAAGATTTGAACATATTGTGTTATCATGCAATGCAACCTCTGATCATGCAATCATCTGAATAAAAAGAGAATCCGAAAGGACCCTGAGAGTAAGTATAAGTTTCACCTTTGCATTTTGTGATGGCTTAATTCTTTTTCAGGAAATAAGTATTTTTAAGGATCAACTACTAGAATTTTTCTTGCATCTCTTAACGCATTCATTTCTTCTTCCGAGAATTGCATAATGTTTCCGAGTTCTACATTTATCTAGAGCTCATAAAATTTTGTGAATGGATAACTATGGTATCCAGTTGAAGTCACAGTTAAAAGGTTATAAATTATCAAGCTTACCAACCATTGGAGCTTTAGGTAGTACAGCACAGTTAATATTTTCATGTACAGATTGAACAAATTGGTGGTACAGCAAAGTTAGGTGAGGGTCTCAGGTGTTAAATTAGATCCTCTTGTTAATCTCACGAACTAGTGTAGTATGCTGCAACTTTAGTGAGCAAATTTGCAAAGTTATCTTGAACTTGATTATGCATTTGGTCAGATTGAATGGTCCAATAAAGATAACCTATTGCCCATTCTTGCAGAACATGAAAGACAAGCATGCTGAAACCACCACAACTGCTCCTAAATATCAGAAAATTGAGAGGCTGAAAACTTTAGAAAAAGAGCACAGAGATGCTATCGAACGAACCGTCAGTTTAAACATACCCCACACTGATTCTTTTTCTGATGAAGAACCCTCAAAAAGTAAGGACAAATTCGAGAGTGAGGATATCGAGTAAATTGACAAAAATAGACTGGGATGTAGCAGTTCAGAAGCATTTCAAGAAGAAAGATGGTGAATTGCTTCTAAAGAAAGATATAGTTGATTTAAGCTAATGATGGTTGTTATGGAGGTATTCAATTATTTTCTTTCTTGTGTGTATCTATCTAGCCTCATTATGGGCAAATGTATTACTTTTTTCTTCTTATACCAATTCTTTTGTTATACCTCTTTGTAACAAGACATTGACAGGGCTGCGTTTAACAAGGCATAATATGATTTGCATAGTTTTTGTATTTTAATCGCTAAAATGTTATACTTTTTTTCTTAGGTAATTTGTTTTTTTGGTCTGTGAATTTACAAAAATAAGATTAGTTTACTCAATACATATATGGTTACATGTGCCGTTGTCATAATATTTTCGTCCATAAACTTTTTGACTATATTTCGCTTCATTCGGTGTTAACAGTTGTACCTTCCAATTTATCAAATTTATGAATTAGTGTTACTATTGAGCGAGACAAATTTAGTCAAGACTTTCTACCAAACTGTTTATATAACTAAGACTAGGGGTGTGCACAAAATTTGTAAACCCAACCCGTAATCCAATCCGATGGATTGGGTGGTTTGATACGGGCTGAGTGTCCAAAAAAAATCAATCCGCTATATATTTTTCGAGTTGGTTAGGGTTGAGCTTTTCAAAACGCGGGTTGTAACGACCCGGTACTGCGACCAGACCACCATCATCTGCTTCTTAGCACAAATACTGTCCGATTTGGCCTAATTTCATCCTTGCTTCTTAAGCCGTACAAATTTAAAAGGTTTTGCTGATAAGAAGTATGATACTACTGACTTGTATACCATATAGATACTACATATCTAGACGAGTTGGGATATCTCACTTCTCTTTACCACGGTATTTTTCTACGAAAATCCGGGTTCTTACATTATTCCCCCTTCAGACACGTCGTTCTCGTCGAACACGTCGTTCTTCTCGTGTTGTCAGTGTCCAGATCGGCTAGATAACGGTTCTGATACCAATTGTAACGACCCGGTCCTCCGACAAAACCCCCACCATCTGCTTCTTACCATCAATATTGTACATTTTGGCCCAATTTCGTGTTCTCTTCTTGGACCGTACGGTTTTAAAAAGCATTGCTGATAAAAAGGAGGATACTCGTAGCTTATATACCATATATGTACTACATATTTAGGGGATGTGAGATACCTCACTTCTCTTTACCACGGTATTTTTCTACGAAAATCCGGGGTCTTACACGGGTTAATCCACCCGTTCAACCTGTAATATATATATATAATTATAAATATATATACATTATATGTATTTAAATATATCAACCTTCCATTATTGTTATATTTTAGTTTTTTTATTTGTTCGCGAATATTTTAAACATATTTTGATTGATTTTAATTTATATTTTTATTTGAAAATTTTAATTTATTTTAAAATTTATGTTAATTATGCAAACTATGAAAAATAAAGAAGCAAAATAAAATTTTAAAAATCAATCTCAACTCAACCCGTAATTTATTTTGTGAGTTGAGTTGGATTAGGTTGCAGTTTTAATTGTAACGGATTGAGTTAGGTTGAGTTGACATTTTTATCAATCCGCCCCGTAATTTTTTGTGTGGATTGGATTAGAATTAAGGTCAATGCGTCACAATCCGTCACATGCCATCACTAACTGAGATTGCACAGTGAAAACCTGGAAATTTTATGCCTTAGTGATTCATATCGCTCTTTCACATCATAGTTACTGAGGGAGTGCTAAAATCTATGGGCATTTAAGTATTATTTCCGTTCTCAATTAATTTTTCATTACGAAACTACGTGCAATTTTGATCGGACAATAACTTGTATCAAAATTGTTTGAATAAAATTTTGATACATGTTATAAACCGATCAAAATTGTACGTAATTTCGTAAATAGCAATTAATTGGAACAGAATGAGTAGATAAATGGGAGGAAGAAAGAAAATTGATAAAGAATTAACAGTGAGTGAGCAATCATTTCAGTATATAGAAAAAGTGAGATTGACATGTGAAATAGTACAAATTCATAATATGATTACATAATAGACCGTTGTAGATTCCACACAATTGCTTTTGACATAAATTGCCATATTATTTTGAATAGTCGGGCAAGTAGTCTGGATTATCATTTATCAATGCTGCTGAACAAATAAAATCATCTCATTCATGTAAATTAATGTATAGTTTATAAATGTAAATTGATGAGTGTTATTAGTAAGCATTACATGATTACTTAACATGCCACAATAAACATGCCACAATAAGCATGTCATGTTGGCTTTTTATGTAGAAAAATGCGTGTGGTAAAACATTTCTATTTCTCTATATTAGCGTGACATTTAATCATTACCCTTAAATCTTTTTAAGCATTCTTCTAATATTTCTTCAAGTTACATACTTTTCACTTTAAACAAAGTAATACATGGTTAAACTAACCTACCACTTATATAGTATGACGCAACATGTAAAAACCTGTAAATTCCAAACAGTAGAGACTACTAATTCCTTTTTTGAAAGTTGTCAACAATCAAGGTTGAGAAGATAATAACGTTTATGAATATGGGCCTTCGCAAAAGCAACAAGCATTGTGAGACTCTTCATGACAAGGCTATAGAATGAATAGAACACAGATTTACAAACCCCTAGACATTTCTGAGAACCGTAAACAAGTTAGGTGACAAGTCTTAAGTCGACCGACGGCAATTAACTGTAATTTGGAACAACCTTTAACCACAATGCTCAAATGTGGTTGAACTTCTTTGTTTTATGCTCTGGCTAACAGTCGATCCTACTTGAAAAAAGACACAGGAAGCTAAACAATCAATCCTACTAAAAAAAACAAAGTATCAGATTTCAGTTATAAATTTATCATCGTTGTCACTTCCACCAAATAAAACTAATCGATACCGACACTGAAGACTTGTGCCACCAGTTCTCTATCGTACAAAAGATTGCCGGGAAAATCGGAAGTAAAACACCCTAGCCGAGAAAACAGTAGATCACAACCAGATTTAAATTTGTACAAAGCAAAAGTTGCAACGCCAAAAAGAAAGTTGCAAGTCTTGGACGTCGGCACTATATTACATATTTCATTCAAAGAAACAAGAAGCGTGCCCACATCATTTTGTTTGAGAAGGTGAGTTTTAGTACTTCAAATTTGCATAGCTTGTGCATGATAGCTCTCTAGTTCCTTGTCAAGATCGTCAGCAGACTTCTCAGTCGTTTTCTTCCCACCACGGCCTCCGTGACCTTGACCTCTGCCTCTGCCTCGGCCACGACCACCACCACCACCTCGGCCTCTTGTGTTCTTCAGACCCCCACGGTTCCTCCCACTGCAATAGCAACAACAACAAAAATTGGATCATTTCCATATCTTAAGTTGCGTGGCTAATCTAATTATTAGCTCTTGTAAAAAACACAAAATTGAGAGAGAACGAGCAATGCACAAGCAAACAGAACAATTAGTTTGGAGTTACTAGTTAATGCCATAAATAATACTAGAAACCTATTTCTCAACATCAGGGAGGCGGCCAGAACTAGCTGCTACTATTCCTATTCCTTGTTACTGATATTTCATTTCTCCTAAAAATTTCGAAGGCCCTTTTCTCAGAATCCAGCATTTTTTAGATCTCATCTTATATGATTCGAATATCAAACAATAATATCGAAAACTAATATATTACGAATTGGTGACACTATCCCGCAATGATGCTTGGAACTCAAAAGTTACAGATTGTCATTATTTCAAATATACCTATATTTAATTTAAAGTGACATACATGCTACTCTATTCTGATTGGTATACTAGGACATGTCAACAACCAACTCATAAGTCATATCCACTTGTTGCCTGTGGAATTCTCTATTAAGACAAGATGCAAACAGAAGGCACAAGACCAACATAGGCAAAATAGCTTACCCAAAACCATGATTAGCAACAGCAGAGCCTCTTCCACGGCCACCTCGCCTGCAAGGCATAAAAAAGTCAGTGGTGCAATAGTTACGTAGTAATAGAATACATGTCAACGAAATGGCAGACTTTTCAGCCGATCCTCTTTTCTAGGAAGCAAAAAGTCCTGTCCTTTTTTAAAAAGAAACTCAGTTTACCATCGAGAAATTCACTGTTTTTTACATGCAAATTATGGTAACATTATTAGTTTTCAAAATTATATCAAGATTAAACAATTTGATGATTTATTGATTTTTAAATTGCAAAGTAACAGTAGATCAATGTCAATATAACCACGGAACGTTGAGATTACATTGGTCTTGATTCGGTGAAGGGAGGGGGAATTTTATAAGTCTAGTAATGAAGAGTAAATGTTCTAAGTAGCTACATGGGTCCCTTGCTAGACAAATCTTAACTTTTTACTTTTAACTAATTAGCAGATAAAAAGTCCAAACACAACAGTGACAATACTGAATAACTTAAATATAAAGATCTAAGATTCTGCTAAAAATAACAATTACAACGTTCAAAATTAACGGTTATTCTGGCATTTACTTGGCAGTTGTCCAATGGTTAAATTGTGCTAAACTTAGGAATTTTCCATGTTCTTGTGTGCTTGGAGGTCTTTAATGTTTAAGGAAACAAGCTTAAAATATATGGCACCTGATAAAGAAAGAATTAACAAAATTGTATATTAAGGAGACATACCCCATGACAACAGTCCTCTTCCCATTTGTACCTCCAACAACATTGATCCGAGCTGATATAGGACGAACTTCTGCATTTAAGCCTATGATTTCGATCTTCATAGGTTTCCCATCAAGCTGTACATTGTTGTATCGCTTGAGCGCTTGAAATGCATCACTTCTACGGTTAAAAACTACTTCTGCAGTACCCTGCAATCAATTTGTGAAACGATTACTTGATTAACAAGTATATTAGTAGAAACTCCAACTTTGGAAATGACAATACTACTAATAGAAATTTTTAAACTCTGGAATGTCTTGTTCAAAAACAAAAAAGTCTTGTTCGTAAACACACGAACGGGTGTTGTTTGAATTTCGCTCAAACGGACAGAAAATAAACTCTTGGAATCCACCAGAATCCGAGCTATTCTCTAGATAGAGAAAATTTCAAACTTTATTTTATTTCAAATACTTGATGAATCAAAATTACATGGGATATCTGCCTTTATATAGGCCAAAAAATAAGAAACTGAAAAGTCTCTCTTTAATAGCAATACATGAATGCATACATTCATGAATAACCCTTGATTTTCCCTTATTTAAACTTATGAATCTAGACTATAATAATTATTAAACTCTTTCTTGAAACTCTTTGTCTGCTTCTTTTCTAACTTTTTATCTATCTGTTCCGCATCAATGTAGCCCAAAATATGAATTAAGCAAAAAATAGGTTCATCATTTAGATTCCACGTCAATTCTAGCACACAGACTATGAACATATCGGGCCTACCATAAATATACTATTTTATTTATAAATATATTAGGAGGTTGGGGAAATAAATTGGGAGCAAAAAGCACTTAAACATGAAAAAGAGAGAGGTGAACGAAACAGAAAGATATTTAATATAAAAAAATCTACGTAAGAAACTGTCTTATGTAGATTTACAAAACCACTTGAACGATCTCTAAATACATAATTTGTTGCAAGTTTTTAACTATCTCAAAATATTTACATTTTTGGTCTGTAAAACAGTACATGTTATACCCTTAATAGCACAAAGCAGGAATGTCAACCGGAGCAGGAGAAGGCGCAGGAGCACTAGGAGTGGCTAGAACAAACTAATTTATTTCTTCATATGTATTTTGATTGGAGAACATCTTCAGGAAAAGATTAAAAATATTTTGGTAAATGTATAATGTAAAATACTAAAACATTACTATTACTTTTTGAGTTTTTGACTAGTAAATCTTTGGAATATTTCAGTTACAATATGACTTTTAAGCATATTTGAACAACTTTGAAATACTTTGGTACTTCTTTAAAAATTTAAAATCCAAATATTAATTTTATGAAACCCTAATACCAGCCGTTCACACTCTTTCATCCTCACGTCTATCTTTTTCTCTCCAATTTTCTTCAACAAGGTCGGGGCGCGTTTCAGACGACTAAAGTACCGGAGCGCAGAAAAACATTTTCGACAAAGGAGCAGCAGGTAGGGTTATACCTAGAAGTTCGAATTAGAAACATAATACTGCATTTTTCTCAGAATGGTAAAACATAGATCGACTATTTTTCTCTTTGATTTAAGTACATAACTGCACGATAAATATTTTATCATTTATTCTGAGAGTATAAGTACTGCCATTATTGTGCAAGTAGTTTTAAACTAACTAAATCTTTCAAAAAGCACCTAAGAGCATCTCCAATGGTTGTTTTATGTCATATGTTAGTGTCATACTATAGTAAAAATTTAATTTTAGTGTTGCAATGGTCTTGTTAAGGTGCTTATGTGGCACTATAAAATTCCTCTCTCTATAACTTTCATGCTAACTATAACAAATAAGTTAGCAATATTATGTGGCCATGTATATTCATTTTGGTAAATTTATTATATACTTTCATTGTTACTTTAATATTTTATTCCAAAACAGGCAATAATAATATATAGCAATATAATATGTTAGAATAAATAAAATAAAATAGATTTTATAGTTGAAAATAAAGTGCACCAATGTAGAGTTGTAAACTCATGCTAACTTTAACATGTATATGCGGAGTTTATAAGATCACTTTATGTCTCTGTGTCAAGTTAAAAACACCAACATTTAACATCACCAATGGAGATGCTTTAACAAGTTATTTTAGGCAGAATTTTTTTTGCCCATCGTTTCATTGTATAATATTGCACATCAACTATTATCTTAAGTGATCCTCAGAGTATAAGCACTGTCCTTACTCCTTACTATTGAAGTTGTTTGAACGCTCACTAGGCACTCGAGCTATAGAGAAAAGATGACTAAATACCGAACGCTTTCAGATTTTGTTGTCTATACTACCTAAGCAGTTTAGGACCTTGTTCTGTTATAAAATTTTGAAACTTAAAATTTAGTCTTAATATGTATATTACGATTCCTTTGTGTTTTATCTAGTTACAGTGTTCAGAAAGATCTATAATTTTTCAAAATCACCTTGAATATGCAGTGTCAATCAATCCCCTATAAGAAATAACAACGTAAGAAAGCAGTAACAAGTGCTGGTAAGAAATTAGCCCTAAAACTTACACTTGAGCGGCCAGCACTGTTGAAATGAACTGCATAACGCTTCAGTGCTCCAAGCTCAGAAAAAAGTTCCTGAGAAATATGATAATTTAAAACAGAAGCCTGAGAATCCAATTACAAGAGCACATTACAGCAAAATATTAAAATCAAATATTCAAATTGTACCCGTATGTCTTCATTGGTTACTCCAGCATCTAAATTAGAAACATACAACTTTGTACCATCATCACCTCCAGTCAACCCAACAGCTCTAAGGCTGTCTTCAAATAGGTCTTGCTGCAATGGAAAATTCTTTGTTCTGCGGAAAGACTGATGCAAGAACATAGGAAAAACAACATCACAATGTATAGTAAAATATCACAAGTATGAGTATATGTCAATGAAGTTAAAGAAGATATCCCAAAATAAAACCCATGAGCTTGACAGAGAAATCCATTGACGTTGAAATGATTAGCATAGTTGCACCAAACAATGAAATATCTAGGAAATTGTTGGAGATAAGAGTAGAGCTCCACTGACAGAAATATGATAGCGCACTTGTATCAGGTGAGAGCTCCAGCATGTAATGTAGTTCATTAAAGTGGGTTCCCTTATTAATTTGCCATGAATTATAGAATAACTAGCGAAATTCGATCCATAGGTTCCAGATACAGCAAAGATATATCTCTAAATCCACGGGGAAATCAACCAGTTATACGGCTACAGTAACTGTGAGTCTAATCCACTAGTTGTTAACACAAGGTATACCATGTTCATCTCTCAATTTCTAAAATTATATAAAGCTCCTTCACTATGATATGCTAGTTAGTAACACTATAGATCATCAATGAGGCCACCAATGAGGTTTCTTCAATACCGTACGATGATTCATCACAATACGACAACTAGAAACAAACTGTAAAGATGCAGACCATATACAATATCCCAATTTCCCGTTCATGATTTGACTAAAGTGAACATAGCACTACCGGTCTGTTCACTTGTGCGAAGAGAAGTACAGATCCTTACTCCCCGTAAAATCCCCCTATCAGGTTGGAGCTGGAAGGCGAATTTTAGCATTTATGATACAATGATAATGGATTTCGATGGCAAAGAAACTAACATATCCATGATATCGAACTTGTCTTGGTAGAAAATAAAAGGTAAGTTTTGAAACCCTAGTTGTTAAGACGAGCTACAGCGTCTTGATCTCTCAAATTCTATTATTATTAAAAGCTCCTTCATTATAATATGCAAGTTAGTAACACTTTAAATCATCAATGAGTCTACCAATGAGGTTTACTCAATATCAAATGATCCATCACATTCCCATAATTAGAAACGAACCATAGAGATGTGGACTAAGAATACCATCATCAATCCGTTCATTTGTATGGAGAGAAGTACAGATCCTTACACCCGGATAAACTTCCCTGATGGGTTGGAGCTGGAAGGCGACATTAAGGAATTTTTATTCTACGATTATGAATTTTCCAGAAAAATTAATATATCCATGATATTGAGCTTGCCTTGGCAATTGCATTTGGTGTTGAACGAGTAAGTTTCACCCCAAGGGAACCTCTGCGAGGCTCCCCTGTCATCTTTCCACCTCTGAGCGGCCTTCCTGAACCACGACCACGGCTAACTTTGCCCCGTCCTCTACCTCTTTCACTACTGCGTCTGCTTTTAATCATATCGTCAAGCGATACATCCAAGGAAGCCATTGAAAGCAAAGAGAATAACTGATTCAAACAAAAGATATAAAAAAAAGTTGTTAAATTTCAGGTACAACCAATGACAATCAAAAGGGTAGGATCAATATTTATCTCTAATTTGTAATGCACTAAATCCAAGAGCAAACAGCACCAAGAAAGAAAATGCGAGAGCAGAAACAATAAAGCAACACCATCAAGTCCTAATTACAAGAAAACTAAAGAGTTCCAATAAGGGAACACATAATTTATAACGTATAAACCTGGTTAGCCACAACAACCACACAAAATAAAGACGAGAGCAGAAACAACCACCCAAACAAAATCAATTCCTTAGCAACATAACTGAAACACGAAAGATTCCTATATGAGTTTTTGTGTTATTAAAATTGCACTCTCAATAATAAGATAACAGTACCATATAGATACTGAACGGCCAACCGCTTCACTGATCAGTGACTATGCATAAAATATCCTCCCCTCCTATTAGACCAGACACGGTACCATTCCAACAAGTTGAAAGTATTTTTTTTCCTATCAAATTCCGTTCTCTACCACTCACAGAGGACTTTAAAATAAGAAAGTTTGTTCAAAAATCAATCTTTGGAAAGTATATAAATGCTAGTATATAAACCAAAAGAAAATAATTGAGTTTGTTTTTGTTCTTGCAACAACATATACAAGTATATAAATCTAGAATACGGTGAATAAGCGAGGCTTAGTCGTAAAAACCATATTTTTAACATTTTTGAGGGGCTTTTTAGATTTTCATTTGACATATGTTGTAAATTTAAGCAACAACCTAAATTAAGCATTTATACATCATTAGTTTATCAGTATACTATCAAAAATTCAGCAAAAGGTATGTAAATAATATACCTACAGTCGAACATATACCAAAAAAAAATATAAAGATGTATCGAAAGACAATTTTTAAGTGAAAATCTTGATATCAACAAGTTTTTTTTACTATCATTTATAGGGGTCTTTTTTTAATAAAAAAATTCACCCATTCTGATCAGTTTGACCATACCAAAGAGAGGTTTGCTATTACTAAACTAGAGATTTAAAATTCAATAATAATTAGCAATAACTCACAAGATGGAGTTTATATGGAAAAAAACTCAACCAAATTAAATCTGTTTAGAGAGAGAAAACTCCATTAAAATTGTAGATAAAAAAGCACAACAAAAAGTAAAGAATAAAATCCTAAAATTAGATAGTAAAATAGAGCAAACACAATCTAATCTGGTTCATTAACCTTCCGTTTAGTGGTGTGTATATATATATATATATATATATATATATATATATATTAAAAGGAAGGTTAATGTGTGTGTATATATATATGTATAAACATGTCAAAATTGAGAAATAAATCCGCCTAAGTGTCCGTTTGGCAACATATTTTTTTAGTTACTTTTAGGATTTTAGATTTTAAAAATCTGCAGGTGTTTTGACAGTCTGATTATTGAGCTTCTAAAAATCAGATTTTTAGCCTAAAAAGCTCAAAAATCCAGAATTTTAAAATCTGAATTTTCAGTGGATTTTGAAAACAGATTTTTTAAATATGATTTTGGACCAAAAAATATGGGGAGGTTGTATGGACATCAACTTGGACACTTTTTTTTGCAAAAAACGCTCCAAATCAAAATTTGATTATTGCAAATCTACACGGTTTCACGACGTGAACACAAATATGCGTCTTTTTTTTTTCAAGAGGTATAATTGCATGTTTTGGAAATTACGGTAAAATTTAAAAATTCAAAACATGCAATTATACATATCGAAAAAAACACGCATATTTGTGTTTCCGTCGTAAAATCGTGTAGATTTGCATTAATCAAATCTTGATTTGCAGCGTTTTTGCAAAAAAGTGTCCAAGTTGATGTCCATGTAACCATATATATATATATATATTGAGAGTAGTAAACAAGTCGAAATTGAGAAATAAAAGCGACTAACGATAGTAAAAGAGTATAGAAGATCCAGATCTGAATTATGTAAAAAACATCGGAGATATAAAAAAAAAGAAGAGAGGAAATAATTACCTAGAATAGAGCGGGGGAGATAAATGAGAGAGATCGATAGATACAGATTTATATATATATATATAGAGAGAGAGAGATTTGATCGGAATATATATACAGCTAGGGTTCGTTCGATCTGAGAAAGAACGAAATTTAGATATGTAGAGAGAGAGAGAGAGAGAGAGAGAGATGAGTTTGACTTGATGATGCGTCTCTGATTTTGTTTCTTCTTTTTGTATGAGATTATTAATATAATTTTAAAGCCCGACGTTTTCTTTTTATTGGCCGACTTTAGGGTCGTTTTTAATTCAATTGTTATTTTTTTTTTAATTTTAATTAATAATTAAGTTTAGGTTAGTATATTATATATTTTCATTTGAGTTTTTATTGTGCTGTAAAATTTATTTTTAATTTATTAAATCTAAATTTGTGTAATATATGATAAAAAATTAAATTAGTTATTAAAAATGTATCATCTGACCTTCATTTTTTAATTTAATTTGTTGAACGTTGTTCTTCTAATCGATTATTTTAATGATAACAAAATTTATAAAACATGATAAAAACTCGTTTTGGGTACTAATCATTTATCTAGCGTGTTAAAGGTTTGAAATGATAGTATATTGAAATACGAAGCCAACGGATCAAGCAGAACGTCAATCGGACTTAAATCAAACAAGTTACAAGCTTTCGAACTATGTCGAGAAAACCGAAAAATTACTAAGGCAGAAACGACCAATCGTAAGCAGAAACGACCGATCGTTTCAGAGTAAATTTCTTCCAGTGAGTACAGACTAAAAACGGCCGATCGTTCCCAGACACGACCGATCGTTTCTATGCAAATTTCTTCCAGTGAGTGCAGACTAAAAACGACCGATCGTTTTTAGACACGACCGATCATTTCAGTGCGAATTTCTTCCAGAGAGTTCAATATAAAAACGACCGATCGTTTTACAGACAACGACCGATCATTTCTGTAGAAATTCAAAAATACAGCTTTTTGGCTTGTCCTGAAAAATGGGCAACTGCTGTAAACCATTGGATAAAATTGCTCAACAACTTCCAACGGTCATGCATTAATTGATAGACCATTTTGACTCTACAAATAGCCCCAAATCCTTTGTTGAAGAGCACCTCAAGATTTTACAACATTCAAGCTATAAACTTCAAAGATCATACAAGCTTATACTGCTCAATCTTCTCACTTGTATTAATAAAATATTCTCGAGTATATTATTATTGTAATCTTATAAACATCGAGATATTATTTGTTAGTGAGTGATTCATTCAAATTCAATCTTGCAAAAGAGTATTTTTATAAACTCATTTGTGAGCGAGTGATCGGGTAGAGGCTTTTTAAGCAAGTGTAGCTTAAAAGCTCTAGGTCTTTTCATTCGGGATACTCATAGAGTGAGGGGGAGCTAAATCGGTCGATTAGCTCGTTAGGTTGTAACCTTGGAACGAAAATTCTAGTGAAACACTCGGTAGTGTGAATACCGAGCAGAGGACGTAGGCGCGTTTTGCCGAACCTCTATAAATCTTGTGTTATTTTTTTCCCTTAAACTTTTACTTTCCGCACTTATTTATTGCTTATTTTGTTGCTTAAATAGCTTAAAATAGTATTACTTGTTAACACAAGGGTTTAAGTTAGAAGAATCCACTAATTAGCTTAGTTAATAACTCATAGTTTTTATTCCGCGAAAATCGTACATAAACCTTATTCACCCCCCCCCCCCCCCCTCTAAGGTTTAGACACTTACGGACCAGCATAATTGTTGTAAAGGTGACTGGACATTGTATAATGTAACTCAATGACCGCATAAAATAGGTTATTCAGGCTAGGGAGGTGACAACCTATAATTAATTTTACGTCATAAATAGCATTTTTGAATTTTAATTCTCACAAATTATCTATCATAAGTTGCATTTCTTGTATATACCACTTTTTTTAAATATAAATATCCCTGTTATTATGTTGTTTCTTATAGTTATCGACATGTTCGTAAAGTTTTTTTCATTACTCGGTCTATTTGTTTCCCTCTCTCCTCTTTTCTCTCTTCCCTCTTAAACGACTATTGATCATCATCATCATCTCAGACAAAGTCTCCGGTGACATCTCCATTGACACCACTTTATCCCGAGATCGAATCAGGCTTGTCCGCCGATCGGGAGAACGAGCAGGTAGGGTTTCGAATCAGACTAATTGAACCGTAGAAGAAGACGAGAACCAAACCGCCTCTTCAGAACTCCGTTTTCGTCGTCGAGTTCAGCGTTGATGACGTGGACAGTCTTTCCCTAGCTTTGAAGGTATGTGTTTAAAATTCGCTTGAATTTGACATGTTTATGCATAGGTTAGAGAACCGGCTCATGAGCCAACTTTATGATATAAATGTGGTGGAAATGGTCATATGCAAAGGACTTGTAGGGCAACTCCCCAACAAGTCAAAAACTACCATAATGGTAGAAGGGCCGAAGCCAACATGATTGAAATTAGTGCAAAAGAAACTCTTGAGACCCCTGACTTTGAAGCTCACATGAAAGAATAAATAAAGTTTTTTTCTTCATTTATTTTAATAATTGAGTTGTTTTTGTTCCTGCATTATGTTATTTCAATTCCATTTCGGATTATGTTTTTCTTTTGGATATTGTTCATTTCTTTTGAATTATAGTTTGTTTCATAGATAATATTTTGAACATTTCTTGCATAATTTCAAGTTATTTTGTTGAGCAAAATTCATTTATTCGTGTGACCGACTTTAAATTATTTTACTTTTAGGCATGTATTGTGGTGCAGCTGATTGTCTGGTTGATAGTGACACTATATGGACACTATCTTAAAAGATAAATGTTTTTTTTATCAAATTTATGCCTAAAGTGACCTCATTAACAACAATTTCGGACCCCTCAACCCTTGTTGAATACTTTGGTAAAGACAAATTCATGTTGTCAAATAGTACTCCTGTTGAAGTATCTGAAGACTTATATTCTCCGAGCTCCAATCGCACCTTGTTGAGCTTTAAGGATATCCGAGAAAACAAGTTTCATCTTGAAACTGCTTGTGAAAATAGTATTAAATACATTTACATTACCTCCACTCAATACGACCAAAAGAGTATTCTGGAGAAGTTAAGATGTCTTTCAAGTGGTTTGTATGTTACTATAATCCAAAACTTTAAAAGCAATCTAATTATTCGGTAAGTGCCGATTGATGAGAGCACTTTTATGCTATGGCATGACCGGCTGGGACACCCGGGTCAAAATACGATGCTTCGAACGATGAACGTGTCTCATTTGCATCCTCTTAGAGAAAATAATTTAGTGATTAATCCGAAAAGGCTATGCAAAACATGCTCAATTGGAAAGACAAATCTCAAACCAATTTGTTTGAAATCTACGAAATTGGTTTCACAATTCTTTGAAAGAATTCATGGAGATATTTGTGAAACTATCCAACCAACATGCGGACCATTTAAATATTTTATGCTTTTGGTTAATACATCGACACGATGGTCACACGTAGCTTTGTTGTCCACAAGAAACGCAACGTTTCCTAAAATTTTAGCCCAAATCATTAAATTAAGGGCTCATCATCCGGATTATCCAATAAAGTCTATTAGACTTGATAATGCCGCGGAGTTCACATCAAAAAAATTTGATGACTATTGCATGACTTTGTTAATTAGCCTTGAACACTCATTTGCATATGTTCCTACCCAAAACGGTCTCGTAGAATCTTTCATTAAGCGGTTGTAATTGATTACGAGAACTTTGGTTATGTGCACCAAATTTCCCATTTCTGCATGGGGCTAAGTCTGAGGCCTATGACCACCCAACCACTATCTGCGTATCAGTTGATAACTTGATATGAGTTTGATGTCTCACATTTATATGTGTTTGAGTGTTTAGTTAATATTCCAATTGAGCCGCCTAAACGTTCCAAATTTGTACCTCAGAAACGACGGGGCATATATGTCGGTTATGAATCCCTGTCTATAATATGCTATTTAGAGCCCTTGGCAAGTGATCTTTTTACCGCTAGACATGCGGATTGTGACTTTGATGAGACACTCTTCCCTTCGATAGGGGGATAAATGCACGTTAACATTGATGAGGAATGACGTAAATTAACGTGTGGGATGTACCCACCATGTCTCGTCTAGATCTCCCAACTGTACATAGTGATAAGGAAATGCAGAGAATCCTAAGTCTGTAAAATGTTGCAAATCAAATGTTAGACGCATTTAATAACCTAGTAAATATCACGAGATCACATAAACCTGCTGGAAATATGCCTGCAAGGGTAGACGTCCCTGTGAGACGTCATGTTCCGGTTGAACACGTTGCTCCGGTTGTACTCACCGAGCAAATGGCGATGTCGTCGGCCGTACAGTCCACCACCACTCCTATGAAAAGAGGAAGACCGGCTGGTTCCAATGATGTTATGCCTCGAAAGAGGAGAAATCATGTCGCATCTGTTTTGCCACACGAGATCATTAAGGATCACAGTAATGTATTAGAAGAGTGTGTTCCAGATGAAACACCAGTTCCTAATCATCCTGATAACCTCGAAATATCTATCGATTATACTAGTTTAGACGATATTTTGCAGCGAAACGAGACTGTCATCGATGATGTGCTCATATAAGCATTGGCCACTGACACTATGAGCAATAATGACATGGAATCTCATACCGTTGCTGAATGTCAGCGAAGAACGGACTGCCTCAATGAAACAAAAAATCCAGGTTGAATTGGATTCCTTAACGAAACGAAGGGTGTTTGGACATATCGCTCCAACACCGTCCAATGTTAGACCAGTTAGTCATAAATAGATTTTCATAAGGAAGTGTGATGAGAATAATGAGATTGTTAGATACAAAGCTTGTCTTGTGGCACAAGGTTTCTCTCAACGCCCTGGAATTGATTACGATGAGACATATTCTCCCGTAATGGACGTTATTACGTTCCGCTACTTAATCAGTTTAGTAGTTTTTGAAAAACTGAATATACAACTCATGGATGTGGTCACATCGTATCTCTATGGGGATATAGACACAGAGATTTACATGAAAGTCCCTGATGGACTTAATTTTCCTATATCAAGTGGTTCCCGGCCATGGAACACATTCTCAATTAGACTAAGACGTTCACTATATGGATTGAAACAATCCGGACGGATGTGGTATAATCGTCTAAGTGAATACTTGATCGGCTTGGGATATGTTAATAACAAACTATGTCCATGCGTGTATATAAGGAAATCCACTTCACGATACGCAATTATCGCAGTCTATGTAGATGATATGAATCCCATAGGAACCTCAAAACAGTTGTTCGAAACTGCTGAAATTCTGAAGAAGGAATTCGAGATGAAAGATCTTGGGAAAATACGGTATTGCTTCGCCCTGCAGATCGAGCACCATGAAGATGGGTTTTAGTCCATAAAAAAAACTACACCCAAAAGGTTTTGAGGTGCTTTAGTCATAATGACGCTAAGCTATTCTCCACTCCCATGATCATCCGCTCTCTAAACATTAATAAGGACACATTCCGTTAAAAGAAGGACGATGAAGAGATATTGTGCCCTGAGTGTTCATATCTGAGTGTAATAGGCGCACTATTTTACTTCGCCCAATATACTAGACTGGACATCTCGTTTGATGTGAATTGTCTAGCTCGACATAGCACCGCGCCACCACTTGACTGGCATAAAAGACATTTTCCATTACCTTATAGGTACTACGGACATGGGCTTATTCTATCCCTTTGCATCGAGTGGATCTAGCTATATTGATCCTCGGAATAACGGAACCCTTGCGGCTATGACGATGCTGGTTTCTTATCAGACCCGCACATGGTTCGTTCTCAATCTGGTTATTTCTTTACCATTGGGAACATGGTGATATCCTGGAGGTCTTATAAACATAATCTAGTGGCCACTTCGATAAACCACTCTGAGCTACTCGCGCTCTTTGATGCACATGTGATCTAGCTTACGATCCTGATGAACCGGTTGTCATTTATGAGGACAACACTGTTGTGATGATCAAGCGAAACATGGTTACATCAAAGGTGATGTCACTAAGCATATCTCACCAAAGTTGTTCTTTACACATGAACAATAAACTCTTCAAAAGATTGAAGTAAAGCATATTGGTTCAGAGAATAACCATGTTGACTTGTTCACCATGTCACTGCCAAATAATGTACGGACGATTGGCCTACGTAGGCTATCTAAGCTAGCTTAGATCGACATTTTATGTCGGAGTCAAAATTCTAGCACCCTGTCGTGTGCAAGTGATGAGGAGCATCCTGTTGTATGCTTGTGTACTCTTTTTGTCCTTGGTTCAAGGTTTTTTCCCACTGGGTTTTCCTTGCCAAGATTATTAACGAGACACGTTCCCTATTATACTTCACTAAGGATTGCCAAAATCAGGGATAGTATACTGTCGTATACTTTTTATCATTGTGTACTCTTTTGTCATTCGACTAGAGATTTTTCCCAATGAGTTTACTCTGAAAAGATTTTGATGAGACAATTGTTTTGTGGTTTATCTCCTACTACTACCATTATTACACTTTTTTTACTTCGATCATAGATTTTTCCATTGGGTTTGTTCTGGCAAAGTTTTGATGAAGCACACTATTTTGATGAGGTACACT
This sequence comes from Primula veris, assembly GCA_963682055.1. Classification (NCBI taxonomy): domain Eukaryota; kingdom Viridiplantae; phylum Streptophyta; class Magnoliopsida; order Ericales; family Primulaceae; genus Primula; species Primula veris. The sequence continues at coordinate 15,411,259 of OY821747.1, read as the reverse complement.
GTTTTGTGGTTTGTTACTTACATAGTGTTTTGGCATATATCATTCGGCTGCACAATTGTCCTTGGTAGCGGTTTTGTCCCACACTGTGGTTTTTCGGCCGTAGGGTTTTTCTGTGCTTAGCACTGCGAATAATTAAACTCGACTTAGATCGACTGGACGAAGACGAAGAATTCAAGAAGTCCAAGGGGGCGTGCTGTAGAAGGTTCTAGAAAAGTCTAGAAGATTCTAGTGGATGTCTTGAGCATTATTTAATGGGCTTTTAGTGTGGCCTTTATAGATCTTGTAACCATACCCTCTATCTATATAAAGAGCGTTAGTGCTCTTTTATTTCATATATTTAATATATTGATCAATAAACAATATTGTTTTCTGTCTCTCTACTTCTCTCTATAATACATATAGTTAATAGTTGTATTTATAACAGTAATATATATATATTAACAAATACATGAAATACAATGGTGACAGTTCATTCTTTTTGTATATTGCTACTTTGAAAGATGAAGCCTACAGATGCTACGTGAATAATAACTTTCGACCTAGTGTCTCGCATGGCCACACTAGCCTACAGACTTCATAGTTGAAAACGATTCAAGTGTGGACCTATGGTCCCTAAGTTTCTTTTCCCTTTTTATGTAACCGAAATTTGAATCTCTTAAATTGCATATAATTTTGAAACCCTTCATTTTTAAGTAAACTCAACAAATTAGGTATTGATAGGAAAATCTACGGAAAATAAGCTTAGTAAACAGATGTGTGTACATATATATCAAAATTATTATCAAGTTTACTATATAAGTTAGACTATACTAGAAGACATGATTTGTTTAAGATTAGTATTTAACAAAGTTTCAATTGATTTATTTTAATAATAATTCTTGTGAGTAATTATTATTTATCATTATTTATTAGTTGACTAAATAAGTGTGTAGCGTATTGCTTACACACATGAGTATAAGTTATATTTTTACACTCTTAGACAGAAATTGACACACCATTAGTAGAATTTCAGTACATGGTTTTAGTAGGTCTATCTTGACTACATGGAGCGGTAAAGTCTCAACTCCATTTACTAGTATATTTTGTGTGTATTAAACAAGACAATTGCGAGGTAATTATTTTTACAACTGATTGGATAAAATAATAAAATAACTCGTGATCAAGTATATTATTTATGCTCTTAATTATGATATTAGTACTTATACATGTATCGATGTGTTTGTCGTTTTGATTCATAAAAGAGTGAAATTCATTTACGAGTCAATAAATGAGTTGGATGGTGTCATTATTTGTATGTTGTTTATTAGTAATATAAGAAATCCACATCCCGTTTGGAAATGATGATACTCCCTTAATAAATATTATAAGTTTTGTTCGTATTAAACACTGTAGGTGGATTTAGAATATGATACAACAAATAAGTTAATCGGACAGGTATAGGGAAAATATCTTCATTATATAGAAAACCAATCTCTGATTTAATAATGAGCGAGTATCTTTTTAAACTTTCCGTTGAGAGATGATAAAGATGTTTGATATTGCAACAAAATAATATATTCGGATTATGCTATAGAGATCGGTCGTGATCTTTAATGGAATAAATCATGATTAATAAAGATATGGGCAAATCTCGGGTTATAGAGATTTGATCTTATTTGATAAAAATTCACAGAATCTTGATCAAGAGCTTAATCATAATCAGTCATCAAGTCGCTAACTTAGCATATAAATGGCACGTTCCTTTGGTAGAAAAGAGATAACTCATATGTCGAGTCTGCCTAGATAAAAATAGTCCACCCTATTTTTCAGGGCTATGTGCTAAGTCGGAAATAAAATAGAAGGTCTGAGGCATAGTGTTTCGTACCATAACTTCCAATTTTTCCCATTCTTCTTCCGTATGGTTCAAACCTATACTATAAAACAATATTTAATTTGATAACATACGTACATACTATACCTGTATTATGTGCATATTTTTTCAAAGTTTTTCCTATTAAAAATCATACCAAATGCAAAGAGAGAAACAATAGGTCGTTGTGTGAGTGGAACATTGTGCCATAAACATTCAACCTTATTACCAACTTAGAAACTTACTTCGGAAGAGAAAGTGGCTCTCTTTCTCTCGACAGACTCAAAACATTCTCTCTCTCATATTGAGTGAGATTTCACGAATGTGAGTTATATATATTCTATAAATGAACGTGTTATAAATAAGCTAAGGTACTGACTTCGTGTGTGATCAAATCTTATCAAGTCAAGTTCTCTCATATCTTATCAAATAAGATCAAATATTAACTAACCCATCTAGCTAAATATTTATTAATTATGATTTATTCCACTAAACATCATGATATGTCTCTTAAACTATAATCCAAAAAATTTATTTTGTTCTAGATGTCAAACATGTTTATCTTCTATACGCACAAACTTTACGGTAAATAGAGTTGGAATTTTACTGTTCCATGTAGTTAAGACACACCTGTTAAAAAACCTACTATAGTTCCACTGAAGTGTGTCAATTTTCATCTAAATCTGCAAACAAATAATTTATACTCTATTAAGTGTGAAAGTCTAATATTTTATGAGTAATCTATACTCTACATACTAGAGTATATGCTAAATAAAATATCAGACACTTATTTAGTCATACAATAATTAATGCTAAATAATAATTTCTCATAAACATTCTTATTAAGTAAATCAATTCAAACGCTGTTAAAAACCATCCAAAAACAAACAGGTATTTTAGAATATCTCGAACAATCTTTTGGTTAGACTTAAATCCTTTTTGGAAAACACTTCATGATCAGCATAAAAATGTGTTTATTTTTAAGTACTTAAACTCTCAAGAATACGAGTTACAATCATAATGACTAAATTTACAAACCTTTTAAGATACCATGTAAAATAATAGAATTATATATATAAACGTGTTTTTTTAGCTTTTACGTCGATTTGGCTCGCACCTTTACTTTCTTTTAAGTTTGGTGCTAAACAAACATACAAACCTCAAGTAAAACTAATCATATATCGGTTGTTAATCTTGTTGATGAGTTAATTATCCCGCATTAAAACAAACAATAATAAAAGCGATAATTATAAGAGTAATTAAAATAAATACTTTTAGAAAGGCACAAGGAAGAGGGCTTGTGCTTTAGTGGGTAAAGTATGGAGTATAAGTATCACTTTATCTCATCTTAAATAACCATCGAAAAAATTGGCAAAGTGTAGGCAAAAAGGGAGAAAAGTTATGTACAATAATGATAGATAACAAAAATTTGAATAATACTACATATTTATACCAGTCATCACTGAAAAAATCATAACCTAAACCATAAAATCTCTTATCTGGATAAGGGTATCTCTCATCCACCCTGGATGAGTTGATGACTCATCCGAATGAGATGCGTTAAATCATATTTACTTGCTATTTTATCGGTTTCTTCTTTCCTTTTTTGTTTTGACTTTTTTGACCAAATATATACTTATTGTTAGTAATTTATATGGGTCTCTCATGATACCATGATAAAATGCAATAAAAAAGCACAAAATTGTCACAATTTAGAGAGAGTAAATCAGCTTATTTTATTCAGTGTTAAAAACTGTAATTCATAGTTGAGTTAGATATTTACAGCTCATCTCTCTCCTCATCCAATCAGAGAGACAACAGGTCATAACTAACAATTCGGTTACAAGTTTTACATCTATTGCAAATAGGTCGACATAATAGAAAATGTAACAGAAGAAATACAAGGTTATTATAGAAAGGTATACATAATTTCTAATTATTACAAAATCAACCCAAACTGTCAAACATATTTCATCACATCTTTACCCATCACTACACCAAATCATCAATTTTGGAATACTTTGTAGTTTTTACCTTGGAACAGTTTCTAGCCGTACCTAACAATTGGAACGAATTTAATGCGTTCCGGTTGTAAAAAAAGCATCCCAAAAAATAATATCATATTTATTTTAACAAAGTAATTATTTAGGAACACTTAATAACGTTCCAACTAAGTAATTATTTAGGAACACCTAGTAACGTTTTAAAAATTAATATCATATTTATTATAACAAATTAATTATTTAGGAACACCTAATAACATTACAACTAAGTAATTATTTAGGACCACCTAGCAATGTTCCAACTGAATAATTACAACATGTATAATTCACATGTCCATTTAGCAAAAAGTTACCGACTAATAAATTCTACACTTAATTTCTCATTCTTTTTTAGGAAAAAAATGACATATAACGCCCTCTTAGTAATTGAACCGTAAACTAAACCTAAAGTTCAAAACATCCTTTTAAATTAAGTAACTAAATAGATGATGACATTACTTTTAATCCTAAATTACACTTTACCCATAAAATGCACCATAAGTCTCTCGTTTGAATATAGCTGGCATATTAAATTATTTAGGTTTATTTTGCATGTTTTCTACATTAGTATCTCTGTCTATTCATTTATTAATTCAGAATATAACAACGGGCCCATATATATACTTGTTTTAGAACAAAATTTAACTAAGTTATGAGCAAATTTTAAAATCTGAAACTACTGTTGGAAAAACATGTTTACATGGGTGTTTTCGAATGGTCACAGGACCAACTTCGAATCAATATTACATGTGACAACGCTGAGTTGTTAATACCGTACTCAACGTGTTTGAGTATCACGTGTGACGAGCTTCGTAACGGTATATAACATGACCTATTCGGAGAATGAGTGTGAATACAAATTGGCTTCAAAGTTGGGTTCTCGAAAGAGGAGAAAACCTCAATGCTGGAAAATGGATTAAATAAATGGAAACCAATGAGCGTTATCACATATTGGAAGATTAAGAGTTAATTTTACAATATATATACAAGTCCAACCAATGTAGTTGTTAAACTAACATGTCCACATACATTTAAGTGTATTAGTGTGTACCACACACGCGCGCTCGCTCGGGTCTCGGGACTCGGGTCATGGGCTTGAGCCTTTGGCCTTTGGCCTTGGGATTTGGGGAATGTCTCGGGTCTTGGGTCTTGGGTCAAATCTGAAAAGGGAGTTTTGTATAAAATGCAAAAGTAGTCTTTAGTGTTTCCAGCAAGTTGAAACGCCAGCAATTAATGAGAATAATTAATTACAGAAATTGAAAGGCGGATTCTGGGGGTGTAACTCCCAGAATTGAATGACCATTAATGGCTACGGTTTCAAGAAAGTCTATAAAAGGCAGCACTCCCCCTCTCATTCAGACACAACAAACAACACACACACACAGCATACATAGCATCATATAGAGAGAGAATCGCACCGCCAACAGCTCGACCTGTGGTTCGGTGCCGGTTTTCACGCGAACCACTCTGAGACAGAAGTGGTACCTTGGGAACAAAGTCCCGAGAACCAGAAACATTTAAGGTGGTTCGGGAAATATTTCTTAAGGGAAACTGCCCAGCAGTTACCTCTTCTTTTATTTCAGTCTTTTATATTTTGTTTATTACATTCCAATCCTTTTAATTCTGTACTGTTTACTTTTCTGTAATTTCATTTCAGTACTATTTACTTTCTGTATTTACTTTCCAGTACCTTTACTTTCTGTAATTTCTATTCTGTAATTTACTTTCTGTATTTTACATTCCAGTTCTGTAATTTCTTTTACTTACAGAAATAGTCCAGACATTTAGTAATCATACTATTCTGTCTGGAAGTTTCTTTTAATTGTTAAACAGTCCAGCAGTTTAGTAATTATACTATTCTGTCTGACAGTTTCAAACAATTACAATTCAGTGCAGCAGTTTAATAATTTATATTAAATCTGTCTGGAATTTAAATTAGTGTAATTTTAATTCTGTTGAGTTAGGAATTGTAATTTATATTCCGTTTGTGAGAAATAAAATTGTTTATTTCCATTTCAGTCTTTTGTTATTTAATTTATTGCTTTTCGATATAGTACAAAACCAATAACTACATGTGTAAAGAAATATAAAATGGGTAAATAAAGGAAAGTGAAAAAGTAATAGAATGAGTATAATATGAAAAATATAAATATAAATTAATTGTTTAATATATATACGTGCGTGTAGATTTGTGGGGGAGATATGTATGATGCTAATGGGGGCATAAATTTAACTTGTTATATAATATAATTATATAAGTATAAAAGAGTGTACGGATAGTATCATTTTTTTTAAGTAAGTTTTAATTAACCATCAGAGTTCCACACGAATAAAAATTCCCATATTATACAGTTCTCTATGATTATTACTCGGTAAAATTGCAGGCGCGAATTAGAGAGAGTAATTTTTCCACGTTCTTAGAGGTTAACTTAGTGCTTATCTCAATCATAAATCACGTAAGTGGTAACAACCCCACGTCTATCGGCTCCCTCCTCATTCCGATCTGTTCATTGACGCTGTAGAGACTTGTTCATTCTATCTGGTGAGTTTTCCGACTTTGCCTAATTAACACAGTATGTGTTGATTCTTTATATCTATACTTCTTATATTTCCTCATCTATAATTGGATGACACATAAAATCAGCCAATTTCTATCAAATTTCTATAAGATTGGATTATAGTTTTTCTTTATTTAATAACGTTCCAACTAACATTCCAATAGACTATCAGTCTTGTTCGAAGGACAACCCCGCCTTAAAGAATTGTTTGATATTTGATCAGTGAATTATGAAGCGTTTTTTTAATTTGCTCTAGCTTTTTTTTTTTATAGAAAATATTAGTGAAATAATGATGTTTGAACATGCAGTTCGTTTTTCCGATTTTTCATGATTTTTAATGGCTTGAGATGTTATAGCTTTACTTGTGTGATAGTTTTTGTCACCACATTTTGTATTATCCTTGGCCTTGTTTCGGGATTAAGTATTTGTAGGTGGTCTACTTTGATTTGAGTTGCTATTTGTCTTTGGTAATAATTTATTGTTCTAACTTATTTTGTCTTACACTGTTGCCACTCTTTAATTCTTCAACTGGTTTAAGTCTATTTATACATCATGCTTTACAATTATCAACTTGATATTTATGAACATAATTTCTTTCAGACGCAATGTCTTCTAGTGATGGCGACCTATCGGAACATGATAAACACGGTGACCTGGCACCCGAGGTTAACGAACAACCTGTACATAGAAAGTTTGTCATTTTCAATCGTCATGGGGAAGCAGTTGGACCCAATGCAACTCGCTTTAAGGCTAAAGTTGGTAAATATGTGACTAACTATGTGCCTATTAGCTATACTAGTTGGTTAAATGTAGATCAAAGACATAAGGATGATGTTTGGAATGAAATAGTAGTAAGAGAAAAAATTCTTATCAATTCTTATTGTTTTTTTAATGAAGGATTTAGTAATTCTTAGAATATAAATAATACAATGTTTATGTGCAGAAAAAATGTAATGTACCAGGTTATGTAAGAGAAGGTACTGAAAATATGCTAAGTGCTTTTCGAAAACTAAAGTCGAGTATAAGAAATAGTCATTTGGACGTTCATATCACTTTAGAGGAGAAAATGATGAATATTCGTAAGGGGATTGCGAAGGATGATTGGGAGAAATTTTGTATCTATGAGTCTAGTGACGAACAAATAGAGTGAAGAGCTAAAACTGTTAAAAGTAAAAAATGTAATTTGTACGGCCATACTGGCGGACGAAAAAGCCCAGCAATGGTTGAGTATGACACGGCATTTTTCCAATACGATTAATATGATTTCTACTATAGTTGTGTTATGACATGAAACTAATAATGAAAGTAACTATTTTATGTTATTTAGGTTCAAAAACGAGGTACTGTTGTGTCACGAAGTGAGGTGTGGATTGAAACTCATACAAGAAAGAATCAGAACTCCACTGCCTTGTGCTCAACCATTTTTGGTAAGTTTAAGAATAAACTTTCTCATAATTAATTATTCAGACTTAATTTTAAATATTTAAAGTCTGACTTGTATAACTGAGGTTGAATTTTTAAATTTTTTGCATGATGGATTAGTAATCTTGTCTTTTGAAGCACAAAAGAGTGCAGTTATAAGTTTTAAATTTGTTTGGCTTGTTTTAAAGCTGATTATTTTGTTAGGTGGCTTGAAAATATTAGAAGTTGTATTATGTTTGATGAGAGTTACTCATATCATTAAAAGTTGGAGCCAAACAAGGCCTTGAAAGACCCCTAAAATGCATTACAAATATTTTTAAAATACTTGAGTGATTACTTTTAGAAGGCTTCAATATAATTATAAATTTCTGGCCATGAATTTAAAATGCAATGTTACACTTAACTAGTATTTATATGCGGTATAATTAAGTTAACAGTTAACCAAACCTTTTTGAGCAATGCATTTTTCTTTTTTACCTTTCACTTAGAGTTAGCTAGAAAGTAGAAACAATTTCATATTTGCTTTAGACCATATGTTTCACTCCAAGATATGTTGCTTATCCAAAATTATGAAATTTCCATATAAGTAGAAATGTAGCATATTATTTGTATTAGATTGCCATAGAGAAACTATTTTAAATATTAGCTAGATATCTGAGTTTGCTAGCATCCAAGAGGCTCTCATCAGACACCTTGTTATTTATGGCCGTAATATACTTGCTAATATAAATTTGAATTTTGTTGCATTTTTAACCTCATAATATTTTTGTTTAAACAAAAAAAATGAATGACTTTTTTATAGTATATATAAACCCTTTGCAATTTTTTTTTATCAATGTAGACTTCATGATTAATATTACAGGAGCAAGTTCAAGCAAAAGTCGATGAATGTAAAGAAAATGCAGAAAACAACATTGGTGTTCATCTTTTGTCGATCGATGACGATCCATTGACTCAAGGTTTTGGCAAGAAAGCTAAGGGTTTGCTAGGTGTTGGGAGTTTTGTTTCCACGAGTAAGTACAACGCCCTTCTTCATTATCATATTATGAACTCGGAAGAAAGTAAACAGAATAAGAGTTTGGAGAAAAAGGCGAATAAAATAAATACACCACCGGATCTTGCTTCTGGTTCTCGTAAGGTTAGAGATTATTTGTTTGGGTTAGATATTCTTTTTCATGAATAAACTACTGAAATACCATGTTTACAATTGTTTCAAACAATTGCCATTTTTCTCTCTTGTTAAAAGAAGTAGTTCTTGTTTTTCATTATGCGGTTAGTTATATATATATATATATATAGAAAATATGTGAACGTGGATAGTGAATAATCAAAGGTATTAGTTTATCAGTTTTTTATAGATTATTTAGTGTAGTGTGGCTAGAGCTGACAGCTTGCCTTTTCTTTTGTCAAAGTATTGCTACTATTTTTTTAACTTTTTACGAATGTCGTACTATAATTGTAATGTTGAAAAGTACTTTATATACTTTTATAGCAGTATAATATGATATGAGGTAGAATAATTAATCTGATGTTCCTTACTTTTTTCAACCCGTACACAGGTGAAAAGCGGGTCATCTAAACGTATTTTCGTGCCTAAGGTAGCAACTATGCCCATACATGAGATAGCACATATGCCCATGCCTCAAGCAGCTAGTAAGTCATCAACAGATTTGCCCCATATGATGAAAAAAACTAGCAAGTCAAACTCGAGCAAAGCAGATAGTTCTAAATCGGCACCCATTAAACCAACCCCATTTAGGTAGTGCGAGTTGCTTAATTGGGATAATGATGTTGTTGCAATCGCAGAGGAAGTCACTGATTTAAATCATAAAGGGACTTGTCACAATTATAGTCTAAAGGAGTATGAAATGATGGTCAGCATGTCTGTTAAAAAGAATTACTCCGCAAAACTTTATAAGGCAACTCCTGATGCAAAGACAATTAACGAAGTCGGGCTTGGAGACTATTTTGTTTGGCCAAAATCACACATCAATTTCGTGGAACAAAAGAATTGACTCTGTAAGTATTTTTTAATCATACTTATATTACTATATCAAAGATATTACAAGATCAAAGATATTACTAGCAAAATGTAGTATGAGGAGTAGTTTTGTACGGTGTTAGTATCTGCTTTTTTTTTTTTTTATAAACTAGCATTTTAAAATAATTTTCTGATTCATACCATCCAAATTTTATTTAAGTTTTTAATTTTTTTTGCTTGTATAAGATTTTTATTTTTGCTATATGTATATGTATATGCAGGGCCGAGACATGTGGCGAAGGTGACAGCGAATGATTGCTTGATTGGACAAAAATTTCGTTTCTTTTTCAATTGTTAGACGGTTTTTAGCATGACATGAAAATTGTGATATTTGCATTTTTTTTATTATTTAGTTTTTGTTGTTATGAAGATTTCGTTTATGCAGTTTAGATAATTTATGTCCATTTCAGTTTCAAGACGAACGGAGTATTTATATAAATTAGTGGTTTAATTATGGCAATGTTAAAATTTGAAATCCAATTACTGTTTGTTAAACGTTTAGATTTGGATAAATATAAGCAATTTCAAAACATTTTTTCCATCTTAATCATCTATTAATGAAACTTGTTTCAGGCGTTCCAATACAAGAACACCTTACATGTAGGGATGGCAATTGGGTCGGGTCATTTAAAACCCGACCCGATCCATATACAAAGTTGCACTTTTATTCATTTGACCCGACCCGACCCATTTGACCCGACTTTTTTTTCTTTAGAAAAATAAACCTCATAAATGGCAAAATTTGAAAGAGAATTTGTTAAAAACCATATGGTAAAGTAAAAAATCATTTGATTTATAAAGATAATTTGTTTTAATTTCATCAATTAAAACACTGATATATGTAAAAATGTAATATAAATTGATATGATGATTTGGTTTCCCATAATACTTCTATAAATAAATAAATAAGGACGATAAGATATTAGTCATTAATTAACATGAATAATTTTTATTTATATTTACCATAAATAACATTTTATTAATTAATAAATTAATTGTATATAAGATTTTTTTAATAAACCCACCGAAATGTATGTTATGTATTACTATAGAAAGAAGAGAGAGTTTAATGTATACGAGAGAGAAAAGCGAGTTTTAAATTGCATTTTTATCCATTTAAACTATAAAATAGAGAGTTTAATTTATATGAGAGATATGAGAGAGAATGTTAAGATGTATTTTAACCCATTTAAATGTATATTCGAGAGAGAGTTTAATGTATATGAGATATAGAAGGAGAAGAGTGTTAACTTAAACTTTTTAAGTTGTATTTTTAACCATTTAAACCCGACCCGATCCGAATAGAATTGCACTTTTACCCAACCCACGACGGGTCTGGTCGGGTCGGGTCAAAACCCGAAAAATTGTCATTCCTATTTACACGTGTTCCAATATATGGGTTTTTAAACAACTTGGCACACTTTTATTGGAATTGTTTTTAGGTGTTTTAATATTGAAACATGTGTAAAGCGTTTTAATTCCGCATTTGGAATGTCGTGATGTGTTCCAATAATGTGGCATGTTTCTAGCACACCACTTTATAGCACACCTTATAAGCGTTCCGGAAAATATTAGGAATACTTCCGTAAAGGCTATTTTGGTGTAGTGCATTCAATTGATATCTTGATATAATTTGTTCTACAAAGGCCAATATGACCCCTTCACTTTGGATTATTCATTTTAAGTGAGTGCAAATCTTCTAGCCCTAATATCTACCTAATTCCGTAGCCGCTTAGCTATTTTCGTGCAAATTTAAAATTTTTATAATATTTTTTATATTTTTAGAAAGCGTTGCAGCATATTCTATACATATTTCATAATATTGGAATATCTTGTTGAGTTACATTATTTTTTTTTTGAATTTTATAATTAATTTACACCAGTTATTATTTCAATTCCAAAATGTAACATATTTAAAAAATTTATAAGAAAAAATTATCGGAATGTATTGATACATGTCTAATTGTAATTGTAGTAATTTTTTTAAATAACTATTTTGGATTAAAAAATGGGGCAATTAACATAAACATACCCTACACATATCCTACACCTATTATATTAACAAAAAATATGATTTATCTGTTCCAATCTCTTTACTCTCTCTCTCTTATCCTTTCACTCTCTCATCTTCTCACCCTCTCTCCAATCTATCTCTTCCTCCAATATCGCTGCTCCTCCTTCTCACTCTGTTCGATCTCTCATGATTGCTCTCTTTTTCCGATCTCTCTCCATCCTATATTTATTTTTCCGATATTTTTCTTCTCCTTCATCTCTCTCTTCCGTGGAGATTGAGACGGACACATCTATAGCAATGGGCGGCGAAGGTATAGAGCGAGATCGAAAACTTGAGGTTGATGTCGACAGAGATGCAATGAGAGGCCCACGACGACGACGTGGTAGTTCGAGATCGGAGAACGAATAAGAGTTGTATTTGTTAATTAGTATATAATGTTGAAAAATAAATATATGAATTACGTGAATTAAGGTTATGAAGTTGAAAATTATGTATATGAATTATGTAAGTAAGGATATGAATTATTTAAATTGGAGTATGAATTTAAAAAATATAGGTGAACTCTACGAATTATGATATGAACTTTTGAAATAAGGGCATGATCTTTTGTAATAAGGGTATGCAAAATAAAAATTAGGGTACCAACTTTTAGAATAAGTGTAGGAAATATACAAATTAGGGTATGAACTTTTGAAATAAGGGTATGAAATATACAAATTAGGGTATGAACTTTTGTATGAACTTTTGAAATAAGGGTATAAACTTTTGGAATTAGGGTATGAAATATACAAATTAGGGTATGAAATTTTAGGAATATTTTTGTTAATTAGAAATTTTTGGATATGTTTTTATTAATTTAGTTTCAAAAATAATATGTTTTGTTAACTTATGCTTAAAAAATCAATCAGGTACATAATATGCTAGAGATAAGAGGAAAGAGGATTTGAAGTCATTTTAAGTATTTCCTAATTGTTTTCAAAGACTTCTTTCTATTTTTGTTTTTGGTCTAAAAGACTTTATGGCTTATTTCTTTTACATATGAATGAGATAAGTTGATTCTTCCTTCTCTCTTTAACTTCTTAAAATTCCGTCAGTTATATGCTCTTTATTTCAATTTCTCTTGCAATTTCTTGTTAATCCTATGTAATCCTTGCTCTTAAAAGTAGCCTCTATCACACAAGCCGTCGTGCTATAGTACTAATAGGTACATACCAAGCAAGTCACAATCTACTCGATGCTCACTTTTTATAAAGACAGAGATAAGATTTATGAGTAAAACCATCTAGGTAACAATAGTGAGAGTATTGTAAAGCCAAATAATGAAAACGATTTGGTGAAGTTCAATGATAGCTTTACCGGCTAATTCCATTGGTCTGTGGATTTACATCCAATGGTCAAGATGTTTGGAATTGTTTTTTACCTTTTTTGAGCATTCAATTATTACACATTTGGATGCATATCCAACGGAGCCCAATGGAACATTAAGCACATATATAAATTCTTTAAAGTTAATGTACTCACGTCTTTTATAATTCAATCTAACGAGTGAAATTAATATAATCATCTCGTGTGTTTTGTACTTCTCTTTTATATAGTTTTAATATATAAAATAAAATATATAAAAATCATTGAATTATTATTATTACTATTATTTTTAATTAATAATTAAGTTTAAGATAGTTTCAAGTATGTTTCTATAATTTTATTAGACTTTTTATTGTGTTGTAAAATTAGTTTTTAATTTACAAAATCATAATTTGTATTTTATATATTAAAATCATATAAAAAGAAATTTACAAAACACACGCATAAATCTATACCATTGAATTGTTTTTATTTCATCACTTAAATTAAACTCTATATATATATGATGTGAGTTCATTATAGATTTTAAAGAATTTGAGTCCATGAAGTTTGCATTGAAGTTCAGCAACTCCATTCCCGTGAAATGACACAATGACTATGTATTGTACTGAATCTAGCCAGGAATATTCAGTTCATCCGGATAAGATTGTAAAACGTATTAAATCCTACAAATCGAACTAGCACGTTGGCTTCTACCACGGCCTTACTATAAATATATATTTCCTTGACCATGATCTCGTTTTCCTGTGCTGGTCAAATTAAAGTCGAGTACTACCATTTCTGTCCCTATAAATCTATACTTATAAGTGTAAGATATACATTGTTTATATTTGATCTGCTTCAGCGGGCTGCTCTAAGCGGATATAGTCATACATAATGCCACGGAAAGGTCCCGATCCTCTTGCTTGTGTAAAGTAGATTGTATTTTTTCCTTTGACCAAGTAAGATCCTGGAATGGTGATAGAGTAAAACTTATACAATCCATGTATACCATGTCTTGCGATACAGTTGTCCTTGCCAATTTTTCCTGTAGTGAAATGAGGTGGCATGGCTTTCGGCTCGTTCACTCGGACCTTTGTAAATGATGTTTTATTAGTGATAAATTCATCGACGTAAGATATGCCCGATTGATACAATATTTGAGACATGGACAAAATAACAAGTTATTACGGTCTAGTGTTGACCCAGAGTTTAAAAGAGTATTAAACTATTAATTCAAAAATATGAAAAGATATGATTTCTCAAAAAGAGACCCCTAAAAACTAATTTTTTGAGATAGGGGACTAAACATGAAAAACCACATTTCATAAGACTAATGAGGTGGTTTGGATCTTTAGGTGGAAGACCCCTAAATGTTCTCTGCTGTGTGCTATATAACCTCGTTAATTACAAATCCTTAAGAAGTCAGATCTAATCTTGCATTTAATCGCTAGTGTTTCCTAGTTTATTTCGAGACTAGTTATTTCGGAAAATATACTGAAACATAAAAGTGCAATTTTTTTTCGCTATAATGTGCCATGAATTGTGTCATGACGATGTAAATAAAGGATCAGAGATTGAATACCTGAAGCTCTGCTTCGTTAGATGATGCTATTGCTATTTGGAGAGTAAAATTTGCGTTCTCCTTGACGTCGGTTAAACCAAACAGGACCTTCCATGTGGTTGATACGTAAGTTTTGTTTCCCAAATTCCTGAACAAATATTGGCACCTCTGTTAGTTGTATATCATCTATCAAGAAAACAAGTTTTAGCTGATACTGTGTTATGAGTGTTGAATAAAGTCGGGTACCAAGTACGGTTTAAAAAAATAGAATTTGACCTTTATATATGTGTGTATATATATATCAATACATAGTCTGAAAGTATTTGTTTGTGATGAAATAACGACCTGTTAACATGAGCATAGAACCAATCTGATTGATAATTGTTAATGCCAACAGTGTAGGTGAGATCCTTGTTCGGATAAATATCGGTGTATCTATCCCACAACCCATACTGCCTATACCTACAGTTCAACCAAATATAAGTTCAAGCTATGACTTTGCAGGTGAAACAATATATGAATGAAACTGAACAAAATGATCATAACAAAGCTCATGCTATGACTTTACTTATTGTAGAAAAAAACACCAGCAAATTATTTTATGTTATCGATGAAAATAAAAGTAGTTATTACTAAACTAACTTGTCAGGGAGATTGAGATACAGTCGGTTCGAAAGAATGGGATTGGGATCAGGCACGTAAAACTCAGCAGCAGATCGATCAGGAATTCCTATTTCCCACAATGTTGGACCATTTCTTGGCGGGTCATATACTAGAGCACCTAATCTGAAAATTCTTCCTGCATTTTTTACAACTTAAATAACTTTCAGTACTGTTTTGAATTTCGCTTTGAAGTAGAATAACATGTGATTCAATCATTAAAACAAGTCGGTAGTGGGAATATTATCTTCGCCATAGAAATACAAAAGGGAAAGCTCGTTTGAAGTTTCCTCCCAATTTTATAAGAAAAATGGCTACAATTTAAATTGTAAACATAAAAAGTGCTCATATATTGTGATCTTTTGGAAAACATCAATCGAATGTATACTGATTTAAAAAGTCTACCTTGGGTTACGTTAATATTAGCATTGTACTTGTAGTCCCCAACTATCCCAGGAACCCATGCATACAAATTGTAGTTTCCAACACGAACTCCTTTAATAACAAAACGTCCTTCTACATCTGCTCGAGTCCAATATTGATAACCCTAGAAATCGCAGTAATTAGCGCTCGTATTTATCTTTATCATGAATAATTGACAATATAAAATAAATCAAACCTTGTTTTCTAGTTGCCATGATCCAACATCCCCAGGAGGAGCTAACCCTACAAAAGCTTTTGAAGCCATCATCACTCTTTTGTTTATATACCTATAACAATAATTTTTAAAAACCTGTCAGTGTATTGTAACTAAAGTGCCGATAATCACACAATATGCAATATAATTTTTTAACCTGTCCCTGATGAGTAATTGACCACGGACCGTACCACGTTGTCTGGCAGAAGGGAAGTCCTCCGAAAGAGGAAATTCATATGGCCAGCTTTGTTTTTCTTGCAACATCTGAAGTTGCATTAAACTACTAAATGTTTCAATAATGAAGAGTATATGTATTCTTCCACAAATTGATTCTTTAGTGAATTAAAAAATTACCCGTGCTTTCGCATCTAGCCAAAGGGATTGCGAGTTCTCATTGGAGGAAGCCGAGTTAACATAAATAAGGACAGGGCCAAAAACTTTTTTCCAATGTTCACCGTTCCTCAAGTTTATCGCCATACTTCTACCAGTATAATGTGTGCTGAAAAACATCTATAAATAAATGGTTACAATCAAACAAATAACGATGTATGTGTACGAGGTTTACAAAAACTAATGGTAAGTTAAAATACTTTTAATTTTTTACCCTCACTATAACAAACTTAAGAATTATGAACAATATTTTTAGAGACAATCAAATTTTGTCTCGAAATGATAAGTTTTCGGGACAAAAATAATTTTTTATACACAAAAATAAATTTTGTTTCCCCTAATTTAACTTTTAAACACATAATTTGAATTTTTGTCTCGAAAGACAATCTAATACAAACATAAAGAGAAAATTAAAATTTGTCTTCAAATAGTTTTTGAGACAAAATTAAACTGTCTCACTATGTCTGTATAAGATTGTCTTTGGAGACATTTTTTTTTCAAATTATATGTCTAAAAGTTAGATTTGGGGACAAAATTTTTATTTTTGTGTCTAAAATATTATTTTTGTTCCGAAAAGTTATCATTTGGAGACAAAATTTGATTGTTTCTAAAAAAAAGTTGTCTATAATTCTTAAGTTTGTTGTAGTCACTAAAGAAAAGTTGGATTATGTTTACAACCATAAGAAAACAACAGTTTGGGTCATTAAGACACTGCAATCAATTTTGTACCTCCGTCTGGCATGAATTTTCAATTTTGTACAACAAATTCTGTCATTTTTCTTATAAAGAGAAGTCTATATAAGAACTGAATAATCGTGTTAGCTGAGGGTAAAAAATAAAAATCATGTGTAATGAGGGTTCAAAACTGACAGCGATATGCCGGTACACAAAATCAACCAGAAAGCGTTGGTTCGTTCACTAAATAATAAACTCAATAGTGAATGTAAAATAAAACTGGTTCATATAGTTTAAGATACCAACGGTTAATCATGCACCCCTATTTTGTTATTAAGACAATTGTTTCTTTAGGATCAAATTTTTATTATACTGTTTTGGGAAAAAGTTACGACTTACTGATAGTGTGGTTGGGCCAACATGGGATGTGAGGTCTTGCTTGATGGGTCCACCAGTTCGGAACTCGTCACTTGGTGTGATCATCCAAAACCCAATCAGCTTTTCCGAGTCTATCCATCCATGAACTCGATTGTCTTTGTTATTACTGGAATATTGATATTTGTCATCCACCTAGCATTTTGAGTTTTCAATCAGATCTAGTATGCCCTTATAAAGTATGTATCCATAATAGTGTAAGTATATTTTGTGTTTTTTTGGCCAAATTTGAAGTGGTCAAATATTTTCTAGGACAGTTACATCCAGATCGAGTAATGTGCAACTCAAAATTGTCACTGGACCGTGTCCTCAAATTGAACGTTGCTGCAGTAAACTTTTTAAGTTATAAATAATAATATGGGGTCGATTTTAAGGGTATGGTGTTACAAAGTGAAGGTCTATCGTCAGTCATCTTTTGAAATAGAAGAGTAATGTCGTCTGCGTAACGTTACCATGTTCTTAAGTGACCTATCGATACTTATAAGGAAAGTTACATAATTTATTATTTCTAGCTTACCTCCCCTTTTAGGTCTGGGTTACTCGGATTTGTAATAAGAACAGCTTCAGGATAGTCAAGAATTTCACCGCTTTTTCGATCCTCGGCTGTAGGCATGATCCTTTGTCGTTCGTCTGATACAGCCATATAACGAAACCTATCCATGATTCATAGAAAACTTAAGAATAAATACATTATTTTTTACCCACAAGTGCATAGAAGGTTGTCGAGTTTTTTTCAATACATATTCTCTCGAAGCTTGAATACAATCCTCCCTTGGTAGATAGTAAGGTCTGGCCACCCATGTTCGTGATTGAAAATTGCATAAGAGTAGAACCCCTGACATCCGCGCAACATTATAAACCTAAATTTGATATTGTATAGTCAGCACCATAGAGATATACATTGAGAATTTTAATTTCGAAGGTTATAAAAGTGTAATGATGTTCAAGAATAGGCACCTTTTGTCTATGTTGAGGGGAATTGTGGAATCATTTAATTCCGGTTTCCATGTTTTTAGAAAAGAAATCTCCGCGTAGCTATCATCTTGCCTGACAATATTGAAGCTTGTTCCTTCCAACCTGGTGAGAATAGAAGAACAAGAAAAGAAAAAATATAACCTATGAACTTCTGACTAGTTTTCGTGGAATTGCACTTGAAAAGTAATCAGAAAAGAGGTAATCTTACAAATCAGTTTTATCATTTCGATTTGTCGGAGTGTCCCAAACAACATCCCAGTACCTGTTTGTGTATTCAATTCAATCGTGTGAATATGTAAATATTATGCAGCACTAATTGAAAGTGTATATAGATTTCATAGATTCACTTTTGAATAGATGTAAAGCGCTATTAATAAAACTTTCGAAAAATACATGGCCATACCCTCTATTGGTTTTCTTGTTGGCGGTTTCAAGTATATTATCAATTCCCTTGTATCCGATGCCTGTGACCATGCCTTCTGGGGTGGACAATGTGATATTAACTAGCCCGTTATCCATAACAATCTGAACAATTTTCATAAGTATTTAATGTGATATTCAAAATATGACACCAAAAAAAGATCGTCGTATTCAAAATTTATGCCATAACCTTATGTTTTCTGGAACTCAAAAAAATGTAGTTGAAAATGTTGTCGGACTTACATACATTATTAATCTCTTTGTGTACACGAACTGGAGGAAATAATATCGGATCTGGATCTTTTGTATACTTCCGAGATCTTGTGAAACCGGAAATAAAAATTGTAAAATATTTCAGACGAAGGCAAAATACTACGATGTCAGCCAAATTGCAAGCAATCCATTTGCGTCGAAGGTGTAGGGATTATTAACATATTCAGGTTAAAGATGCATTGTAAATATTTTTGGGACTTTGATTAGACAAGGACAGACAAATATTTCACGTCTGGAACAAAGACGTACGCATTGTATTTTCCTTTATTTTTTCTAGGAATGTGACATTATATTCGAAAGGAGCAGGCAAATATTCCACGCTTCAGAACAAAAATATTAAGCTGAATGCCAAGGCTACATGCAAGTAACTGAGTAACCGAGGAAGGTATATATGCAGTCAGGAAAATTGAGTATAAAGAAGCCTTTAAAGTCTAAATATAGTGAGTGACATATTTTGAAACATGCACTGACTAGTTTTGGATTGAAGAGGGTGAGCGGGAACCATAATAATCATCAATGGAACAACTTTAAGTATCAAAGGATTTGTTTTGACCCTTTTGTCTTTAGATAGAAAAATAATATCCATTTACATCATTTATTAATGGTTTTTAACTATAATGTTGTGATCGGGAAATATGTAAATATATGCCAAAAGGAAAGATCGATAAAAAAAAAAAAAGGAAAAAGAAGAGATAAGGAAGAACCTAACTCGGGGCTTCACAGAACAGTTCGAAAGCAAGAAGAGCTGCATAAATACTGCAAGCCATTTCATCAATCTCCATTGCCTCCTCATGGCCCAAATTATTTAAGTGTCCTTCAAAGTCAAAATAAACATAACAACAATCTTCATGAAAGAAACAAGGATTCAGATATTTACAGGAAAATATATATACCATGAATGAATAATCCCATGGTAAGAAATTGTGTTGGTACCTCCAAATATAACTTGTTTTTTTAGGAAATATACCTTTTGTTAATGTTTCTTGAACATAGTAGGGAGGTGGGAGAAGAAAGAAGAAGGGAATGTACTTTTAATAGCCAACGTATTACGTTACTTGTAAAACTAACTTAATGAGCCTATGTCAATGTAAATTAACTTCATTGCTTTTAAGATGGGCATATACATTGTGGATTGCCAAGAACATTTAAAGCTAGCTTTTACAATTCAAGTAATTATCTTGACCATGTAGGTAAGGTATAATTAGAACTTTTGAGAAACTCTAAACCCGGATTTGTGAAAGCATCCATAACTTTACTACAATAGGTAGGTTAAAGTCATTTGTTACATAATTTTTTTTAGTTAACAAATAAAATTTTCTTCATGTTATATTAGTTATGTTGTAACCACTAATCTTACTAATGTTAAAATACTTCTTAAATTAGTGTTTTGATGAGTGATGTAGAAAAAAAAATTACCCACAAATAAAATTTTCTTCATGTTATAATCACCATAATCAACCCCTACTTTCTAGCGGAAACTATTGCATTACTTTCCAGCGATTTAAGGTGATCATTGGATATTTATAAATGGACCGCTACAAATTCTTAATCAAGGAAAAAAATAGATAACTTTGCAAAGCTTATATATTAGTGTGAGCCTTAAAATTAACATAAACATATGTCATTTAAAAAACATTTAAGTGATGATGTGACAATTTTTAACAATTTTTTTTTAAAAAAAATGATTTTTTGCACCTGATTATCAAGTGAGCTCAAAATGCTATAAATTTCCATTAATTTTCCACCTAA
This sequence comes from Primula veris, assembly GCA_963682055.1. Classification (NCBI taxonomy): domain Eukaryota; kingdom Viridiplantae; phylum Streptophyta; class Magnoliopsida; order Ericales; family Primulaceae; genus Primula; species Primula veris. Next base: position 15,390,211 of record OY821747.1, on the reverse strand, counting down.
ATATCCCTACGAAATCAAGACTGAGTTGCGAATATTCCAAGGTCATCCTTATTTTTGTGGACCGTTGGATAAAAACACGTCGAGTTGAATTTGATGGTGTTCGTAGGTGTTGCTGAAATTGTATAGTTTCTTGCAATTAAAACCTTAACTTCACACTCACAAGTGGATTAAGTTCTTAAGATGCCGTAGTTATGGACGTTTTCGGAATTATAGTAATCGAAGGAGAATTAAATCTAACAAACAACTTTTATGGCTTTCATTTGAAAGAATCTCACACAACCGGTTATAACCGCTAAAGATTAAAACTGCTACTCCTAATGATTGTAAATGAACTACTAAAAGTAAAAAACTTAAAGTAAATAGCTTTTGAAAGTAAATGTTGGGTAATAGCTTTGAATGTCTTTTAACTTCAAGTTAGTGGTGGGATTTTTTCCGGAAAAACCGAACCGAAAATAATCGAACGGTTCGGTTTTGTTCATAAAAAATACAAACAAAAACCGAAACCGAAATAAAAATTCGGTTTGGTTTCGGTATAGAGTTTTGAAACCAAAAAAAACCGTAAACCGAAACTGAAATTGATATTAAAACCGAAATATAACCGTAAACCAAAATACAACCGTAAAACGATAAAAGTATAATTATGTACGCTTACTTTTATCTATATTTTGGTGCATGCTTAAATCAAATTGCTTTTTAGAAGAAAATGATATCAAACTATGAGTATTAAGATTAGTTTTTGACTTTTTAAGTATAAACATTTGGGTAGATCAAAAGTTTTGTTTCATCATCAATTCAACTTGCTTATTTCTAACTTAAAATTTATGAATTTTAGAAAAAACCTATGAAGCTATATAAACTTATAAAGTGTTATAATTTTTTAGCAATCCAAGCACTTTAGGAAAAATTACAATTAATTAATGTGTATTTATGTGTTATTTGATTAATTATGTATTTTTCCGACTAATTTGTTATTATTTTCCAGATAAAAGCGTTGATTTCATACAAAAACGAGACTTTTATGAGAATAACATCCGGAGTATGGACAAGTTTGAAAAATAAAAAACTTTAGAAGGCAAAAGATCAAGTTCAAATGATATCGGGCTATAGTGAAGATCAACGAAGCCAAGATTCACGAAAATCTTTTGAAGCATAACACAATCCATTTTTCGTTATTTTCTATATCTCTCATTGAGCTCTAGTTATTGAGATTTTAGTTGATTTCTATAAATTTTGTATGAATTTAGTATACCATTTGGTTTGACATGCTTGTGTACTTAAAAAGATATGTTATTATTTTTAAACTTTATGGTAAATATATATATGCTTATTTATAGTTCGTTTAAGAAACTAAGTTTTAGTTATAAAAGATTTATTTTGGTTATTTATATGGTGAAATGGTAAATACTATAATTTAATAAACACGGGTATAACAAATTTTAATATAATAAAAGATAAAACAACAATGAACATTTCTCCTTATAAGGGCAAACAACAATAAAACTTTCACACAAAAGATTTATTTGTGGGTTGTCATTTGATTACTCACTTTTTAATTGTATCTACAGTTTTGAATAAATTCGGTTTTTTAATTCACACAAAATGGATTTCTCTATTAAATTCGGTTTAATCTATATTTTTGCAAGCCGAAAAACCGAAAATCAAAATCAAACCGAAAAATCAAAACCATTTCAAACCGGAAAAACAAAAACCGAAAATAACTGAAAAACCGAGATCGTACCAAAACCGAACCGAAATACTGGTTTCGGTTTGGTACGGTTTCATTTTTAAAAAAATTAAAAGCAAACTGAAACCGAAATTATTTTTAGTTTGATTTCGGTTTTCTTAAAAACCGTACCGAACCGATGCCAGCTCTTATAGTGAGCCTTTTTATTTATAGGCCAATTAACACAATAACTTCTCTCTTAGTATCTTAACCATTAATTAGTAATGCATTTAAATCATTTAACTGTTAGAGACCGGATTTTTATACTACATTTTTTCTGAAAAAACGCACAAACCGTACATTTTTTGTACGAACCGTACATTTAATCTACGGTTTGGGTTGAATTGCAATTTTTTCGAATTTCAGGGACTGAAATGTAATTTCTGTAAACTTCAGGCAAACCGTACATTTAATCTACGGTTTGGACTGAATTGCAATTTTTACAAAATGCAGGGACTGAAATGTAATTTCTGTAAACTTCAGCCAAACCGTACATTTAATCTCTGGTTTGGCTGAAGTTTGCAGAAATTACATTTCAGTCCCTGAATTTCAAAAAAATTGCAAATTAGTCCAAAAAAATAAAAAAATTTGAAATTAAACATGAATTTTTTTTTTATGGAAAAAACTAAATTCCCTATTCGTATATTTAAAATAAAAAGGAACTTTTTATAAAAATTATAAATCTTTTAAACATGACTTTTTTTATATAAATCTTTTAAACATGTTTTTTTTTTAATATAAAATTGGTCAATTCTAACAATCTCTCAAAATAAACACAAACATAGACTTACACAAATATAGATAAAAAAAGTTTAATTTCAAAAAAAATTCAAAAAAGTTTAATTTCATGTTTAATTTCAAATTTTATTTATTTTTTTGGACTAATTTGTAATTTTTTTGAAAGTCAGGGACTGAAATGTAATTTCTGCAAACTTCAGTCAAACCAGAGATTAAATGTACGGTTTGGCTAAGTTTGCAAAAATTACATTTCAGTCCCTGCATTTTGTAAAAATTACAATTCAGTCCAAACCGTATATTAAATGTACGGTTTGCCTAAAGTTTATAGAAATTACATTTCAGTCCCTGAAATTTGAAAAAATTGCAATTCAGCCAAAACCGTAGATTAAATGTACGGTTCGTACAAAAAATGTACGGTTTGCGCGTTTTTTCAGAAAAAATATAGTTTAAAAATCCGGCCTCTAACTTTTATGCATTTCTTCCGGTTGACACATGTTCCCGCATTATCCTTGTAAATTAATTATTTCCCAAATATTTCCTCTCATATTCAATTTAGTCCTTATGTTATGCTTTGTTTGACCTTTGTTTGGTCCTAACCAAATTATTAACTAGTCATCTGAAAAAATCTAGTGTAAACAATACCCCTCTTATTCAATAGATCTTTTTATTAGGTTAATTGGATATTAACTTTCATTTTCATGTTTGGCATTAAAATTTTCATTTTATCCAATGGATGCGTAGTTACTTTTTGGTAACACATAAGCTTAAATCATTTCCTTTTGTGCATTTGTCTCTTCATAACTTGATTTATTGGTATTTTAAACTACCAATCAATTGATTTTTCCATTTGCGTGGACGATCAACTCTCCAAGTTCTCCACTTTCACTGGACATACACGTTTTTATGTATTCAAATATGTCTATATATACATGTTTAATATTTGTATAAATATATTCACTTTTACATATTAACAAGCATACTTAGCAAGATTTCATCTCCTCTCGTTATTATTTATTTGTCACTTCTTTTTTTAACATATACGTGCATATATATAAATTATAAATTTATCATTTTTACCCTTATTCAAAACCTTCAATGGCTTTATTGAATAACCAATAGCTTCGCAATCACTTCCCCAATATGATGTATTATCTGTTAGGAAATACATGTTGTTTTTGGTTTAATATTTTCTTCATCAGACGCTGTTACATTTTATGAGACTTTATATTGGCAATGTGTTATTTATTTTAATTATTAATGCGCAAATAAATGTCTAATATTATAATTCGTAAATAGTCTAATGTGTAGAGTACGACTTACACACGAAATATTAGACTATCGGTTCTTATTTAATATAAGTAAAATGTTTACAATTTTAGATGAAAATGGACAGACCATCGGTACAGTTGTAGTGTATAATTATAGTAGGTTTGTCTTGACTATAGAGAATGGAGTATTTCAACTTTATACGCTAGTGCACTCTAAGTGTACTAAACAGGACCGCAACAAGACGATTATTTTTGTACTGACTAGATAAAATAATTAACGCATTGGGTCATAGAATATGTTTAAACTCTTAATTCTGATTTTATTAATTAATCATGTACGAGAAATGATAATCGTTTTAATTCATAAAAGAGTGCGATTCTTTACGAGCCATAAACTCATTGAGTTGGACGGTGACGTTTTAAGTATACAGTGTTTATTAGTAAATGAAGAAATCCATGTCCCGATAATGGGATTGATTATACCCCCTTAAAAACTTATAAGTATTTTTGTATCAAACACTGCAGTTGGATTTATTAATCCGATACATTAATTAAGTTAAGTGATATTTATTAATGAATACAATATGCTTACTAAGTATAAATCGTCAGTGATTTAAATTGGTAAGTGAGTATCTGTTTAATTGGATGATTTAAATAGAATGACATGAAACGAATTATCTTTTAAAAGATTCGTAATATATGAAAGAGATTTCTTTAATGGAATGGACTCTAACTTAATTAGATAAAGATTCATGTTGATGAGTTTAAGTTCGAATCTGATTAGGATAAACTTTTATTTATTCAGCCTATCAGGTCTCTAACGTAACCTATATATAAACATGCTTCGTATCATTATGAAAAATACAGATTTTATAAATACGTTTTTCTAATGAGGGAGAGTCCATCCTATTTACAGAAGTAAAGCGTTTTTTAGGAATACGTAGGTAAAATAATAACAGTTTTAAATATTATCGTACACAATTTTAATAAGCTTTCTGGACACTTTTCCACTACTATAAAGTTTACATTATCGATTCCCCCTATGACTCACGGACTTTTCTAAACACATAAATATGGAGATTGTACATCTATTATGAACCATTTAGCTTCTGCTTCAGAATGTTAATATTTAGACCTTTTTTCCACTGAACATTAATTGTTGGGATTGCGCTAGCAATAACAATTAATTTCGGTTTTCCCTTATTTTATTTCGTTGTGGCATCTCTCGATTGCAACCTTTCTTGAAAGAAGATTGAAAGTTTATGCGGGTCAACCAAACGATTCATTTATCTAGCCTATCTCTTTACCTTTCTTGAAAGAAGATTGAAAGTTTATGCGGGTCAACCAAACGATTCATTTATCTAGCCTATCTCTTTACCGTAATGAGGCTTTAATCGCTGTTGCATCTTGTTTTTCGTCTTCTTATAGAAATGCCGGGTTTTTATGATTTTTGTAGCCCTAAATTGTTGTTGTTTTCTCTATAATAACATGAATTTTCACTTTTCTTATTTAGTATCCTGAATTCAAGTTTTTTTTTTTCATTTTAAACTTTTTCGTTCAGTTTGAATTCTCAAATATTTCTTATTTAGTACATATTCTCAATTATTTTCTTGTTTAGTACCCTCAATTAAATTGTTTCGGTGTCACGTGTTACTTAATTGGATAAAATAGTTCAGAATGAGAAAAAGACTTGAATTCAGGGTAATAAACAAAAAAAATTAATAATTCATGGTACTAATCAATAAAACATCAATAATTCAGGATACAAAAATGTTAAAAACCCCAGCAATACCCTAACCTAGAGTTGGAAAAAATCCCGAATTCCCGACCCGTGTCCCGACCCGAAAACTTCAGGATCGAGTGACAATTTTGATTTCGTCGGGTGTCCCGACCCGACCTGATTTTTTAATTAATTTATATTTTATATAAAAATATAAATTAATTTATATCAAATGCAAGTGATAAGAATCGAACATTATATCTCTAACATACAATGTAAGCACTTTACTATATGAGCTACAATTTTTTTTGTTTTATGTTTTATATATTAGTTATAATTATATAAGTATAATATAGATTTGTAGTTTTGAATATATATGAAACTATTAAAATAAAAAATATACTTAAAATAAAAAATTATATTGTTATTTTCAAGAAAGATAAATGATTATTATTTTTTGATTATAAAAATTATAATGATAATATATCTCATTTAGTAGGATAATTGTTGCTTGTGTGAATAAAACTAAATACTAAAAGAATCTGATAAAAAACGTATCATTTTTTTTTATCTACTCCATTATTTGTAGTTTCATACTATTTCTTTTTTCATTTACCAGGAATGTTATTTTTAAACTAGAATTATGTTTCGTTTTAATAACATGTTTAGACTTCTCAAATAAAAATTGTTAATAAAAAATAACGTCGTTGTAAAATAAAAAAAATTGTCTTGAGATTCGGGATAAACCTATCCCGATCCTACGGGATTCCGAAAATTCGGGTACCGAAAAAGTCGGGACCTGACTTTTATCGGGTCGGGATAGATATTTTTTTTTCACTTCCAAAAGTAATTGGATCAAAATACGAAATGAACGTTTACGGGCTGGGTTCCGACCCTAACCCTTTAACCCTTGCATCACATGAAGCGGGGGAGACATTTGTTTAGCACCCATATATACAGCCATTAATAATCCTAGACGTCCAGTTTAATATAAGGACTCAGGAGACATTTGTTTAGCACTCGTATATACAGCCATTAATAATCCTAGACGTCCAGTTTAATATAAGGACTCAGATCCAAATAGTCTTGTATGCATATAGTATAAATTAAAGTATTAGTCAATTCTCTCTCTTCTCTGTCATTTTCTCCTCTCCTAAAGCTATCGAGTATCTATACTACTTTTCTTTCAAAAAAACAAACTATTAATACTTTGGATTTATGAATCTAATTAGATCTATGATAAACGTAATCAAATTTCCATTTGATAAATCTATATTTACCTAAATCATTTGATATTTTTTCATGGAATAAGTAGCACAAAAACTGAGCAAAAGAATTATTTTGATTTTTCTGTATCAATTCGTTATACAAATTGAGTTGTTACCGGATTCTAAATGGTTGGAGATTATCGTGGTGGCATACCGATTTGTTTTAGGGCTTGGAGATTATCGTGATTTTTTTTTTTGATCTCTGAAAAATGAAGATTAATTTTTTTTTTGATCTCATTATAATTATATTGGTGTGTTTTTTTTTTTTTTTTAGAGAAAAAATTGTGTCTGATTGTATAGAATTGTGGACAATTGAGAAGAAAGAAAGATGATGTAACAAAAATGTAGAGAAAGCTCAACAGAGATTAATTTAGACCCTTAGATTTTAATGAATGCATGGGATTAACTGCTGCCGCAACAATTGCTGGAAACAAATACACCCCCCTTTCCTTTACCTTTGCACATACTCTTCTCAGTGTTGTGCAATTGAGATGTTTCTCTTATTACAGTCACCATATCAGAGTCGTAACATGTTTCCAATCTTACTCATGCCAATATAATTTGCTTTATTAAACAAAATAAAAGAAAACGATCATGTAGGAAAACAAGAAAATGTTGCTTTCTATATATGTTGTTTTAATTTTTTTGTTTGTATGGATGTACTCGCCACTTTTTTCTCCTTGGGCTGATTAACATAGCTTTCTGTTTATTTTGTTGTCAAACTCTTATTTTTGTATATTTCATTTTAGGTTATTTATACTGAGGTTTGAACTCCCTTGTTAATAGCCAACTCCCTAACGCTGCCAGGGTCCTCTGTGGCTTTCTTAAGCCTGGATTTTCTCCTATTTTACCTCTTTGTCATATGGCTACACACCATTGAATGGCGCTTTTCTAGTTTTAACCTTTATTGAGTACTTTTTGGGTCATTCTTCTAGCTCTAGCCATTACTCTTTTTGTCTCTGTTGTTACTGAAGACGTAACTTTTAATCCTTTCACAAACTCGAGATCTTATTCCAACATCTTTTATTGGTTTCTCCCGATCATAGTGGCCAAATGGGAACCCATTAAAGAATTTTGGAATCTTTGGACTAGTTATGGGTTACATTTTAATGCTTAGGCCGTCCAATTCTTATGTTGGATATTCTCTTAAACCTTACACAATTATCCAATTCGCTAGACATTTTAGTTTCTGTTGAATCATGATTACAATAAATGATTTGATTAAAAGTGTTTTCATGATTTTACAATTTCTTTATTCGATGATTTGAGACTTGATATTTTCTAAAAAATAAAACGAATATATCAGACTTTTAAATGTTAGAGCCTTCAATAATTAATCCAACGGTTCAAACGTAAGCCAATTTTGAGTCCAAACAAGCAAGTTATGTGGGTTTCATAAAATGAATATTGAAGAGCACTTGAGCAATATGCTACTATAAGCAGGTTGCTACCGGTGCTAAAATGAAGATTGGAGAGAACTTGAGCTACGAGTTGCTATAAATGAGGAACCAACCGGTTGCTCATTTTTAGCAAGCGGTTGCGCAGAGTTCCGAAAACAGATTTCCTTAATACGTGGATATATATTTTCAAGCATTGGATTTTAACCCAAATGGTCATAAAGCCTTTTTAGAAGTAAAACCATCATACACTCACCCATTTGGCTAACAACTAACATACTCTCTCTATCTGCATCAATAAACTTCATTAAAGAGTTACAAGCTCAAAAGGGGGTGAGGGGGGAAGAAAAAGATAAGTCAAACTAAAGACAAACACTATCATACACCGATAATAGCTTAGGCTTGAGTGATACTCATTTGTAATATTATTCATCAAAATAGAAAGATTTGATAGAGAATGATTTTATCACACAAATTTGTTAAGAGAAAAGTTACAAACTTATTTGTGAGTGAGTGATTAGATAGAAGATTTGTAAGCTGAGTGTGATTAAAACTTCTAGGTCAAACACTTCGCTACTTATAGATTGAGGTTGAGTCAATTAATTGACTCGTAAACGTGTACGATTGCATTTGTCTCAAAAGTAGAAAGTTTGGATTGAGGAGGAGTCTAATCAGTGATTAATTAGGTTCTATTGTTGGGTAAAAATTATAGTGATAATATCTAGTAAAGTAAAATTTCGGGGCATGACTAGACGGGTGCCGAATCTCTCTTCCCCTCTCTTTAGTTTACACTCTTATGATTGTTTATTTTATTGTTTGAATTGCATATTGATAAACGCTAAACCTTGACATTTTAACAGTTGTGTTGTTTTATCACTTAGTTTTTAATTCCTATAAAAAGTACTTAAATCTTGTTCAAACCCCTTCTAAGATTTCAACCCATGGGCCAAGAATTTGTATTAAAGCTGAGACATTTTTTTTTTATAGAAATCTAGCGAATATGTATTAGAGCTTAGAAATATATATTCATTTAGGCTTATGTGAACATAAATTGATCTCAAAGTTGGAAAGGATGGAAAACCTATGTAATTTTATCCCATATCGATTTTATAAAACTCACATGAGTTGTACATTTACAATCATGATCCATAAGGGGTCTAACTTGTTATACTATAGGGACATAGAGGTGGGTGCACTACACATGCACACGTGTTCAAGTCAGCTCGTGTTCATCCTCGGGACGAGGACTTTGACCGGATAGCGGGTCGTCGGTCTCGGAGCTTGGAGTTCGGAAGCTGGTTGTGTTTAAGCTTTGCGCGTTTTTGTTGCGTCTTGGTTTGTTTTCCCTTCTTGTTCAAGTTCGAGTTTGTTGTGTTAACTGGTCTTGAAGTTTTCACAAAGTTGTAACAATTGCTATTAATGAGAGTAACTGCGCCATTGATGTTTTAGGGTATATATTTGAATGGCCAACTGATTAGGATTGAAAAGGGTAATTTTTAGGATGTAATTATGTCATTTTAGGCAAGTCTAGCAGTTGATTTGTTAGGTACTTGTAAGTTTTCCAATTAATTTAAAGTTTTTGTAAATAATTAGAATTTATTTGTTATTTGTAGGTAAATACGGTATTTTGGACGCAAAACGAGACTTGGAGGACAATGAATAACCATACCGTACATCCCAAACTATTGAAGACTATACAGGGGCAAAACAACAAAGATACATAACCAAAGAGGCCTCGACAGAAGCCGATGAAGCCCAAGGTAAGAAACGAGAGATGAAGAGAAATCAGAACGTGTAACTGATTAGACATAACTAGTTAGAGAAACATAATTTTCGAATATGATATTTCGATACACTTGTATCTTATCATGTAAACTTTACGAGAAGAGAACGAAAAACTAGTTGCATTTTATCGAGTCTCAGGATTGACAACCTAGCCAATAATGCTTTCCTGCGTTTTTTATCTAATTAAAGTATTTCATCATAACAACTAGTATAACCAGATTTAATATATTGATACAATTGTATCAAAATATAAATGATCTAAACTACACTCTAATAAAACTAAAGCACAAGACTGAACATCAATTAAGCTAAACTACACTTGTATGGAAGTATAATGCCCCTATTTTCTTTGGTTTGATTCCTGGTTTACTTATTCATGTTAATATTGCACTGACACTCATACCCTTGCGAGACTTATTTACGTGGAAAATACACATTCCCGAGGCAGTCAACAACGATGAATGGTGTGTTAATTGCAATAACCCTAAACAAATATGACCTTAATGATGATAGTCCCATCTCAAACTCTAAACGGCATCCCCCTTCACTCATTTAACACAACACAATCTGCATACACATAAACGCATATCGAGAGAGAATTGCATTGCCAACAACTAGAACGTGACTAGACTAACGCTCTCATCGAGCCACACCATGATAGACATTGTACCTTTGAAAATCGATGCCCTTTTTAGCCTAAAGCTCAAGGTGGTCGAGCAAATTTTCAAGGAAAATTGTTCAACAATTGTCTCATCTCTTTATTTTATGCAATTCTTTTTTCCTATTAATTTAAATTTTTTCGATAGTTTAACTTAGTTTCTATCCAATCCTGTAGTTTAAGTTTATTACATTGTAGTTTAGAATATTTACATTTCACTCCGACAATTTACTAATTATACTATTTCTATCCGCCAATTTCTGTTATTTAAGTTATAGTTTTGTTACAATTTAGGCTCCCTGTTCAATTCAGAAATACAACTTGTTAATTTCTTTTATTTTTGAATTATTTATTTAGCTTTTAAATGGAATAATACAAACAATATATACAGACATACATACATACATATATATATATACATATATATATATATATACATATACGTTGGGTTCAGTGCCAAATTAATGAATTGGGTATCAAAACCGGTTTGGTTAGAATTCAAGCTCTTTGTTCCATTTCCAGAAATACAAACTTGTTTATTTAATTTAAATTTGAGTCATTTATTTTCTTTTAAACAACATTATACAAACAATATGTATATTTTTGCATTTGGGTAAGGTTTAGTGCTTAACTAATGACGTGTGTATTAAAATTATACATACTTCCACGAATCAATTTGCTTATACCATATTGAAAGCTGCATACCAAACTTTTGGTACTAACTTGTTCAATTAATTTTGTACAAAAAGCGACTACGTTGTACGAAATAGTACAACTTTATGCAATTTTATCAAGGGCTAGTATCGATCGGTTGGGTTCATCATACATATTTCCACTTTTTAGATATATAAATTATACAATACATATTTGCACTTTTTACTCTCTTTTACCCTCACCATAATACCCTTACAAGGCATCGGAGGGTGATCGGTTGCAAAACAACCGACGTCCCTGACCTAGAGTTCTTTTTTCTCTCGAGGTATACAAAGAAAACTCTAGCAAGGAGTGGAAGTAAACCCTACTAAACGAAGAATAATCATTGATTTATTAGAGCGAGAATCAAGAAATCTGGTGACTGTTTTTCTAGGCCCATCATAGATATTAAAAAAAACTTCTTATTTTAGTGTTTATGTCAGTAATTTTTTTTAATAAGCTTTATTATTAATATGTAAAATAAGTCATATAGTTAAAACAATTGTGGTTTTTCCCACAAATTTGACATATGTTAAAAAATATTTATACGAAAGGAATGTCATCAACACAAACCTTTCAACTCTAATAATGATGGGTGTATAATTTTAGAGTTAGAGTCTGCCATTAATATCATTAATGAGCAATTAATGCTATTAGTTGAGACCTTGAATGTACTTTGAAGAGAAGGGTTAGGGTTTACTACCAAGGTTATAATTAACCTATTAAACATATATTCCTTAGTTATTGCATAATTAATGTTATAACTAACGTGATAGTTGACTTAATAATGCCCAAATGCGAGATATAAATCATATATTCGTGTTTGTAAACAATATATGATAGTTACAATGCTTGGTTCTTAATGGATATGGAGTAGTATACGAAGTATCTATTTATGCACAAAGATATTGACAAATCCCCATTACGGGTGTGAAGGATATGTTAATAAAAGTGAATACCCCTAAGTATAGGCACAGAGGAGAACACATCCCCTCGTATAAAGAAGAATTGGTCCTTGAATAGTGAGGAGAGAAAGTACGTCTCAAGGGGAACATAACACTTATACAAGGCAAAATGCCTCTCTCCAGGTGGGAATACCCCATGTGAGCGTCATAGTGCTTATCAGGCAGTATCATTGAATAACGAGCATGCCTATTTGCATGGGTATGAGGATATATTTTCTTATGAATATAAGAAAACGCCTCACTCTGATTAAGAAAAGGGCTTAAAGATCTATGGAATGCATTATTTCATATCATGATTTATCCTAGTTCTTCCTATATTAGGGTTGTTACAATGCTCCAAGAAGGTACGAACAATTGCATGCTTTATTACCCATAATACACTAAATACACCAAAAAGGTTCCCATATCGTACAACTTCTTTTGGTGACGTAGGATGAACAGTAGTAAGTCTACCAAGACCCCATTTATCTTGGTTATTAAGTACGAATGTACATTTGGCGATGAAAGAGGTTCATGTCGTTACAAAAAGGTCTCCATTTTGTTACGAATCGGTTTAGTTAGTGTGGGAATAAGTTTGAGTCCCATCAAATAATATAACAAACAAACCATATACAATACAAGTAGCTAGTGATTGGAAAATATATTGTTTAGAGATAAACCGAAATTTGTCTCTGAATGCTGAACCTAGGGACATAAGTAATTTTTTGCACACAAATCTAATTTTTAGTAACCAATTTTTTTTTTTAAAAATTGTCACTGAACACAATCGCATAACTCGTAAGTAGAAAATTTAAATTTGTCTCCAAATTTATTTGGACACAAAATATAGTTATCTTTATATGCTGATATAGGAATGTATTTGGCGACACATATTTTTTATATATATTGTGGGTCCCTAATATTATATTTGGAGGAAAAAAAATTATTTTGATCCATTAAAAATAGTATGTAGTGATAAATATTTATTGTTTTTAAACAGTGTCTCTAAATCCTAAGTTTTCTATAGTGACATGATTTTCCTTCATAGAGAATAAATAAATATGCTGGCCAAAAAAGTTCAATTCTGAGTGAAAAAAAAAAACTCAAGAAAATGATACCTGACTGGCCGGGGTAGACTTAGTCGGCCAAACAAAATATCCTTCACATGCAATAAGGTGTTATCGTTAAACTTTTCCCGTTTGGTATATTTCTCTTTAATGGTTTTGTGTTCTAATTTTTCAAAGTGGAAAAAGTAAAGACAAAGAAATTGACACGACTAAAGTGTTTCCCGCAACAGATTTAAGCTTTGGTGATCCACTTAAGTAGGGTGACTTACTAAATTTGTCAACTGACATGTTTATGTGGTCAATTATTGTTGGTAGTTTGTTTGTTTATTACACGGCTAGGGGAGAAGGCCTGCATTTTGCAAGGGCCTCACTATTATTTGGGGCCACCAATTTTTAAGTTATCAACATATTTAAGCAATTTCATCCGTTTAATCTTAAAAAAAAAAACATATTTGAGCAGTTTTACTCACATATCCTCATATATTAGGCAGTACTCTCATCCCTTTCTTATATCTCGACATTTCCATCTTACCAAAATTATGTCTCACATATCCTGCTTGTATATGCTTCAAATTAATTTATCCGCTTTATTTATAATAATTTATTTGATATATATGAGAACATAACACAATCAAATTGTTACTCTCATTATGTGTTCATGTATTAGTACTACATACGTACTCTTTTACATTTATCACATAAAAAATGTACTTAAAAATCATATTAATTTGTTTAGTTTTATTGGTTTACTTTAACATATTTAAAATAGATTCTATTGGATTTACTAGTCACTCGAGGTTTGATTATAGTATTCATGTTATCATGTGTAATAGTAATCGGTCTTGTATTAATATTACTCGTTGTTTGTTTTATAAGTAGCATTTTACTCTAAAATGATTTTTCTAGTGTTCACAAGGGACTCAAATTTCACTGACTTGCTAGGGCCTCGTATCTGGAGGTCACTTTATAACAATACTTAACATTTTATACTTAATAGCATGAGGTCGTTTGTATTCGTTCTGTAACATGCTGGCTAAATCGAAACCCTAATTTGAAAAGGAGAATGACCAATAGATCTTTTCTTCTAGTCAATTTTTCTAACAAGTAACACTTCAAATTCTTATTTGGTGAATGTCTAATAAGCCACTATTTCTTAACTTACTGTCCACACAAACACATTTTCAAAACTTGAGTTTCCTGCAAGGTCAATTTTCATTAATGTTCACTATATTTATAAAATGCACTTATTTAACCGAAAACAATCACTTTCTCTTTCTAGAAATCAAAAAGAGAGATTACATGTAAAAACCATGAAAAATTATTTAAAATTCAAAATAAATCAACATAGATGCAGGAAACTAATATATATGTGTTGGGTGACAACTATTAGCTAGACATTGACATAGAAAGAAATATAGAGAGATAGCAAAATATAGCTTGTATTCATATCAATGTATGTGAGCATTTACTAGATTAATCCTCCAACCCGTTTATATAGTGAGTGGTGGAGCAAGTTACATATCAACACTAAATAAGAAGAAAGTTAGAAAGACAAGAGACTAATCATAAATCGCCATTAACATGAATGTTTGGTATATGGACCTTACTAAATCTATCACAACACTTTCCCTGGAATGTACAAAACAAATTTCAAGCTTTTTTGTTTACATAAAGTATGATGAGTTGTTGAGTCGAATTCGTTATTACCAGCACATAAAACCTTAAGTCCGGAAAACCCGATGAATGACAAAAAATCGGGTCATTGGACAAAATGTTATCACCGAATGGAGTGGGCCGAAACATTATACAAGTGCGTGAATTAACTAACTAGAATATCCGTGACTCGTCAAAAACTTGCCAAGAAAACCTAGTGGAAAAAAAACTTGGTCGAAGGACAAAAGAGTACATAACTGTCAATAAAAATGGGGGAAATAACCATACACATTGTGTCTCATTAAAAACCTTGTTAGAGAAAACCCTGAGGAAAAAATACTCTAATCGAAGGATAAAAGAGTACACAATGGTTATGAGTAAGCAACTCGATACTCCACATGATTTCGGTAATCCTTAGTGATGGTGCGAACCGTGTCTGATAGAACATAAAAATTAGACCCGAATATTCTATTCGGGTAATAATCAACCCACTTTATAAATGGGTATCCAACGCTTAAATGAGTCGTCTCATACTTTTTATAGGAATTGAGGTGTTACTATCAAAAGCCCAAGCCCAATCAAATGGGGACCCATGTCTGAAAAACCCCTGGGATGAAGACATTTGTCAACATCCTAGAATGCATATTTGCCTATAAATAGCCAACTACCCCTCCTAGAAAAGGACCAGAAAATCTATCCAAAAAATATAGAGAGAAGTTGAGAAAAGAGAGAAACTAATCAACACACATCACTTCAAGAAATAAACCGAGAAAAGACAAAGCCGAGCACCGAATAAAAGGGGAGAAAGATCAAGACGAGAGATTAAATAGTCATATCGAGCACAATTGTAAAACCGAAATACTAATCCGAGCAAGTGTAATAGTCCGAATAGGGATAATAATCCGAGCAATAATAAAGATCAGGAAGTGTCCATTATTCACAGTTGATTTACTATTATATCATTGTTGAAAAGCCTAACGCGACCGACCAAAGTTATGGCTTTATCAAATGGCGCCGTCTCCGGGAATCATCTAGTTCCCAACTAGTTTAGAATTCGAATACCAATACTCTGCCAGACGAGCGACAATGGTGACCAATGTAGAGGAAACCCATCCCGAGATAGTAGAAACCAATAACCAAAACGCGCAAATTAGCCAACAAGACCTCGACGATCTACTCGCCATCCGTGATAGATATGAAGCTATCCAATCCGGAAACCAACCAACAACCTCCTACGTCAACCAAGAACAACCGATCGAACCACCCCAACATTTCATTGAAGGGATTGTCGACGAACACCCTTCGTCCTCGGATGACGAACAAGACGTGCCCGTATTAAGGCATGCACGAAGACGCTTACCCGGGTCCCAGGCAGGGCCGAGCTCAAGAGTCCCTTTGCCTACAGCCTCGGTTAACTTGGGTGCTCGTTTACAAACGAACGAAGCTCATCAGTTTGGCATGCCCGAGGATCATGTACTCGGATAGTCGTCCCGACTACCAACTAATCCTCCGAGGATGATTACACCACCAACGGTGGAAGTGCAACACATTGTTTCGTTAGCCGATGAAAGGAACTACGCCCAGCTACAAGCTCAGCTGGCGGCATGCATGACGGCCATGACAGCGGCCGGCATCGTATTGCCAGTTATCTAACCCGACAAAGACCCACGCCACGAAGTGGAAGACTCTGCCTACAGGGCCGCCCTGGAGGCAGCTTGTAGGCGACCCGATACAAGAGTGCCCCACCAAGGGGGCAATGTCCCAATAACTATCGTCCATCCGAACACTCATATGGAACGTGTCCACACAAACACGAAGGACGGTAGATATCCCGAATACAGGATCGGGGAAGGATATGGCCCACCACCACATCAGGGAGGATACCCTCCCCCCTACCAAGTCACGGATGACGCGTTCCAACAGGCTTGGAACGTATGCCAAGAAACCCATGTACCGAACAGATCACGCGGTACTGCAATCCTATGGGATTCGTCATCCCCGAATTCAGGCTCTATGATGGGAAGAGTTGCCCTATCGACCATCTGAGGCACTACAAGACGAAGATGGAACTGTGGAGTGATGACCATGCACTAATGTGCAAATTTTTCAAAAACAGCTTGGGTCAAGATGCTTCGTCATGGTATCACAACTTACCACGGGGCTCCATTAGAGACTGGGCAGAACTGCTAAGAGCGTACTCCACCCGATACGCTGCTCATCGGAAAAAGAAGGTTAGTATCGAAACCCTTCTGAAAATGACGATGATGCTAAATGAACGGCTCAACGATTATTGCATACGTTTTATCGACGTAGCAAACCAGATTCCATGATATGCCAATAATATAGCCATCCAGAACTTTATCAACTCCATCCCTAATGGCTATTGGGCGAGAAGAAAGCTCATAGGCAAAAACTTCCCGACTACTGATTCCCTGCTAGCCTATTGTACCCACCTCACCGATAAAAATGACAAACTGCGTTTCCTCAACCGAACTCTACCCAGAAGAGAGTCGGTCCGTGAGGCACAGGTGGGTCGCAAAAGAATTAGGAGTAACCAGGGAGAAGCATTCCAACCAACCAGCAAGGGCAAAGGTCCCGAGGTCCATAGCAGGGTAGAGAGACCACGAGCACCAGAGCCCAAACCGCTCCAGATCGCATACCCAACACCGATCAACGAGCATAAACCGCTCCAGCTCACCTACCCGATGCCACCCAAGCCGTTTCAACAAGGTCGGCCCCAAGAAAGGGAACACCGAAATACTTTCGGATCGGTCGAGCTGCGATACACTTTCAACCTATCTGCTGAAGATATCCTCAAGGATATATGCAGGGAAAGTTGGTATTCCCGACCGTAACCGATCAACACTCCCCCCCAGTCAGAGAGATTCCAAGCTCTTCTGCGCATATCATGAGGATCACGGCCATCTCACTGAGCATTGCCGTAACCTGCGATGGAGAATGAACCAGTGGGGCGATGCAGGATACCTAGCCAAGTTCATCAAAGGAGCTGGGAATAAAGGCAAACAATTGGCCATCGAGGGATCCGACAACCGGCAAGGCAAAACGATCAACGTTGTTCATATGACAAGACCCAAAGGCCCAGGCGGGGAACGATCGCGACAACGGCAGCTGGCCCACTTTGGCCAAGTAGCCAAGGCATCACAGGCGTCGACCTCTAAACGACACTGCACACAACGACGACATCCGCCCATTTCTTTCTCGGATCTTGACGAAGAAGGGGTGATTTACCGCCATGGAGACGCCATTAACCTCCGAGTTCAAATTGGCCTAGACACGGTCAGCAGGATACTTATCGACCAAGGAGCCTCTTGTGATATTATGTACAGGGAGCTCTTCGACAAAATGGAACTCAAGCTGCAAGATCTACAGCCTACTGACGTCACACTGATCGGATTCATCTCCGAAACGACTAAACCGTTGGGTAAGATCGTCCTCAGTGTCACAACCGGGTCCGTGTCGGTTCCCGTGGAGTTCTTAGTGGTCAATGACCACTCCGGTCATAATGCAATATTGGGCCGACCTTGGTTACATGCCATGAAGGCCATACCCTCGACCTATCACCAAAAGGTCAAATACCCAAATGACAGGGGAGAGATCGAGACAGCCAGAGGATGTCAAGAGGATTCAAGACGCTGCGAGGACATCACCGCGACTCTCCAAAAACAACGAAGCATGGTGGAACAACCCACCAGCACCAAGAATCTGATCAACCAAATATCCAAAGCCGAAAGGGTTGTCGAAGAACAAGTAGGAGAGACACTCAGGAAGGTGTATATACCAGATATGGACGAGGAGCATTACTTCCTCCTCGGCGACAACCTTCCAAAATAGGAATCCGAGGAGTTGAAAGCATTCCTTCTCAACAACACTGATAAATTCGCCTGGAGTCCTAAAGATATGCCGGGCCTAGACCCCAATACAACATGCCACCACCTAAGTGTAAACACCGAGTACAAGCCGATAGCACAGAGGAGCAGGAAAGTGTCTGTACAGGACAGAGCAGCTATAATCGCTGAAGTACAAAAGTTATTGGAGGCTGGAGCCATAAGAGAGGTTTACTATCCAAAATGGTTGTCCAACCCGGTCATCGTCCCTAAGAAGAACGGGAAGGAGAGAGTATGTATAGACTTCACCAACCTTAACAAAGCCTGCCCGAGGGACTACTTTCCCCTTCCAAGGATTGATCAACTGGTGGACGCAACTGCGGGGGCAGAACGGATGACCTTCCTTGACGCATATTCAGGATACCATCAAATTCCCCTCGCCCGCGAAGATCAAGAAAAGACTTCGTTTATATCGCCTTTGGGAAATTATTGCTATACGGTAATGCCGTTCGGCCTACACAATGCGGGAGCAACATACCAAAGGATGATAACAAGGGTATGTCGAGATCATATAGGGAAGACGATGGAGGTATACATAGACGACATGGTCGTCAAGAGCGAAAGAGCCACATCCCACCTTCAAGATATCAGGGACGTTTTCCGAATGCTGGGCGAGCACAAACTGAAACTCAATGCGAGTAAGTGTGCATTTGGCATCAGCAAAGGGAAATTCTTGGGGCATATGGTTAGCCGACGAGGAATAAAGGCTAATCTCGATCAAATAACGGCTCTACGAAACCTAGCTACGCCCAAGAATAAGAAACAGGTACAAGAGCTCACGGGAATGATGGCCGCGCTGAGCAGGTTCATTAGCCGATCCGCAGATAAGGGACGGCCATTTTTTGAATCACTCAAGAAGGATAGAAAATTCGTCTGGGACCCGGAATGTGAAGCTTCATTCAACAATCTCAAAGAGTACTTGAGGACACTGCCACTACTGGTAAGGCCGAACAAAGGAGATGTTCTGGCATGCTACCTAGCAGTTTCCACTACAGCTGTGAGCGCAGTTATCTTAAGAGAAGAAGGTCGCGAACAGTTTCCGATCTACTTCGTCAGCAAGACTCTGGTCGAAGCCGAAACACGTTATCTACCCTTGGAAAAGCTGTGTCTGGCATTGGTCGTCGCAACCAGAAAATTGCCACACTATTTCATAGCTCATCAGGTCCGGGTATACACGAAATTTCATATCAAAGAGTCACTTCGACGGACGGACATTAGCGGTCGAGTTGCCGCCTGGGGGGTCGAGCTATCCCAATTTCATATCGAGTTCGCACCCCGCCAGGCCATAAAGGGACAAGTCCTGGCCGATTTCGTCGCGGAGTTCACCCAAGGCTATAACGAGCCTTTGGCACTCTCTCCACAATCACACTGGCAGATACATGTCGACGGATCAGCCACCAAGGACGGATCTGGAGCGGGGATTGTCCTAAAGTCTCGAGAGGGAGCAACAATCGAAAAAAGCATAAAATTGGGCTTCCGAGCTACCAACAATGAGGCAGAATACGAGGCCATGATAAATGGCATGCTCATTGCCCGGTCCCTCGGATGCTCCCACTTAATTGTAAGCTCAGACTCCATGCTCATCGTCAATCAAGCCATCGGCGAGTTCCAAGCCAAAGATGACAGAATGATCCTCTACCAAGAGAAAGTCCAAAGCTTGATGGCAACTTTCGAACAGTGCGAGTTAATAAGAATTAATCGCACCGAAAATGCACACGCCGACGCTTTGGCCACCCTAGCCTCGACATTAACAATGACCGACACCCGGTCGATCATAGTGGAACTACTGCGAACACCGAGCATAATTAAAAGGGTAGACTGAGTGACATAAATACAATACGAACAAGGTTGGATGGAGGACATGACCCATTATCTGCGAAATGAGACGCTTCCGGCCGACAAGATAAAAGCGCTAAAAATTACAAGAAAAGCTCCTCGCTTCTGGCTATCCGAGGATGACAAACTATACAAATCCAGTTACCGGGGACCCCACCTACTATGCGTCCCGACCGAGCTACAACTGCCGGTATTGGAGGAAATCCACGAAGGATCCTGCGGAGCACACATCAAAGGGCGATCCCTTGCAAACAAGGCAGTGACCCAAGGATATTGGTGGCCCTATATCAAGCGAGACGCCGATGCGTACGTCCAACGTTGCGACAAGTGCCAACGATTCGCCAAGATACCACGGCTCCCATCATCTATGATGACCCCGGTGTCGGCACCATGGCCGTTCGCTCAATGGGCAATTGATTTGGTCGGTAAACTCCCAAGAGCACCTGGGAGTGTGGAATATCTGATCGTCGCGACGGATTATTTCACCAAATGGGTCGAATATAAACCCCTCCGAGAAATCAAAGCCAGCAACGTCAAACAATTCATTTGGGAATACATCATAACTAGGTTCGGTATACCGTACGCTATCGTCGCCGACAACGGAACCCAGTTCAAAGATGCCAATTTACAGCTGTGGTACGAGGAACTCGGTATCCGAAAATTCTATTCGACGCCGACATACCCACAAGGAAATGGGCAAGCCGAAGTGTCAAACCGAACAATATTAGACGGCATCAAGACCACCCTTGAACAAGCAAAGGGGAGGTGGCCCGAGCGGCTACTCAACGTTTTATGGTCGTGCCGAACTACACTCAAGACGGGCACCAAGGAAACCCCGTTTAGCTTAGCATACGGTGTTGAGGCCATCATACCGACAGAGATCGGGCTACCCACGCTCCGAACGACGTTGGTCGAACAGGGAAACAATGAACAAAGAATGAGAGAAGAGCTCGACATGATAGACAAGAAACGAGAGATAGCGGCCCTTACCCTAGCTAAGTACCAACAAAGCGTGAAGCAAACCTATGACAAGAGAGTAAAAGGGTCCAAAGAATTCATGGTAGGAGAACTGGTGCTGCGACGAGTGACGGTCTATACCCGCAACGAAATACATGGCAAATTAAGCCCTACCTGGGAAGGCCCATACGAAATCGTCAAGCAAACAAGTCCAGTCTCTTACAAAATCAAAAGCGTCCTGTTCGCCAACAGCCGAGGGGAAAAGAATTCTTCGAATGTGGCTAACCTAAAGAAGTACTACGTATAGGCAATCCTCCAAATACAAGTACATGTGCTACCTTACCCTTCGTGCTTAATGGCATTATCTTTCGTCTTTTGAATGAATAAAATATATTATCATGCTGTCTACTAATACTATGAAATTCCCAACATGGCCGAAGTGCCTAGGAATACTATGAAATTCCGTAAATGGCGTGTTACCGAAGGAACGCCTAGGAATACTATGAAATTCCCAACATGGCCGAAGTGCCTAGGAATACTATGAAATTCCCAACATGGCCGAAGTGCCTAGGAATACTATGAAATTCCGTAAATGGCGTGTTACCGAAGGAACGCCTAGGAATACTATGAAATTCCCAACATGGCCGAAGTGCCTAGGAATACTATGAAATTCCCAACATGGCCGAAGTGCCTAGGAATACTATGAAATTCCGTAAATGGCGTGTTACCTAAGGAATGCCTAGGAATACTATGAAATTCCCAACATGGCCGAAGTGCCTAGGAATACTATGAAATTCCGTAAATGGCGTGTTACCGAAGGAACGCCTAGGAATACTATGAAATTCCCAACATGGCCGAAGTGCCTAGGAATACTATGAAATTCCCTAAATGGCGTGTTTTCAAAGGAACGCCTAGGAATACTATGAAATTCATATGCAGGTACAATGCAAGGAATTATTCAGGTCCACATTACGGCGGCGATACAATACAAATTGGCTAAAACAACGAAGGAGGATCAATCTAAACAACGAAATATCAACAAGAAGCATCTCCAAAACAGGAATAACGAAATAACAAATGATTTAGCAAGGAAAAATCGATCCAATCAATCAAATAGCAATACGGCAATGGAAAGGTACAAAACAGGAATAAAGAAATAACATAAATAGTCCTCGCCCGCATTACGGAGGCAACAAGAAGATCATCGACACTAAAGAGATTCATTTAAGAAGAGCTACTGCAGGAGGAGCACGACGGTAATTGACCGAGCTCAATCTCTTCGTCATCCGTCGTTGTGTACCCATCAGACTCATCACCATCAAAACGCTCCTCAGAAATGAGGTCATCAAAATTGGTCGTATGAGCCCCAACACAAGTCAGCGTCTGAAGCCGCGCGTTGAACTCGGCTTCTTTCGCGAACTCGTGAGCATCCGAGGCCGCTTTACGGCGATCATCGTCAAAGGAGAGATTACGGCGAGCTTCGATCATAGCTGCGGAAGCATCGTATCTGGCACGGGACAAACGGAAATACTTCACCAACACGTTGGCCTTGGTCACAAGCAACTTTAATTTGCCAAAGTACTTGTCCTTTGCACGCCAATATCGATCCAAACGACGCTCCTGAACCTCAACAGTATGCTCGGCACGGCGAACGTATTCTCGAAAAGAGGCCGCCTGGGTTTTCAGCTTGGTCCGCAGTCGAGCACATTGGTCGGTCAATTTGACATTTTTGCCCATCAAAACAATGTAGGGCCACTTGTCAGGCACCTCACTAGCCGTACCAGATGAGACCTCGTCCCGGGCAGCACCAGTAGGTCCTAACCCCGGGTTAACTCGGCATGGAGAACCAGCCTGGTGCGACATAGTAGCATGTGCCTATAAAAAAAAAAGGGGGGGGGGGGGGAGAGAAGAACGAGAAGAGATGAATATAAAAAAAAAAAAAAAAAAAAAGATTTATACAAGCTACAAATAAAACGACAAAACAAGCTACTCTATTATTAATCCGACAACCCCTCAACAGACGCCGAGGTCTCTACTACATCGGCAAAATGAATATCTCGCAATGAATTAATTTGCGTCCCCAAACGCTCACGAATGACCGCCTCGATTCGGTTCAAGGCAACAGTGGTTTCAGTTACCCCGGCCTTCGCATCAACCATGCGCTCTGCCCGGGACACACCACTCATTCCTTTTATATGCTCCAGCACCTCTAAAGCGCAAGCTCGGGCCCAATACGCTTTGGCAAAGGATAGCAGCAGGTCCGCGTCCTCGAAAACGGCCCCAAGGACCAAGTTCAAGCTCGTCACACGACCTCGGGCTTCATCACGAGAACGTCGTAGGGCACCGAGAAGTTCCTTCGCTTTACCCTTATTTGCCGTATAATGGGCGGTCTTTTTACTAAATTTCTCTCCCAAATCACGTAACCGAATCGCCAAGTTGGAAATATGAATATTCAGACCCTCGATTTCCTGATAAGCACAAGTCAATTTCGCGGTAAGGGACGCCTTAGATCTTTCCAAATCTTCTATTACGTCACCTACACTACGACTAGGCGAGGTCCAGACCACCATGGCAAGGGGGTTATTTGGTACCTGACAATATTTTGTTTTCACATCCTTCAAAATATGACGACCATCAAAAGAAATTAACCCAAGAAAGCCCAACAGAAAGAAACCACAGCACCTATATTATCACTTCCCCAAAAGAATCTGTTTCTAGATACACGAGACTAAACAAAAAAAACAAAAAAAAAACAAAAACAACAAAAATATACTATACATACTGCTAGAAAGATAGTCAAGGTTCCACCTGAGGAGATACTGGTGGGGGAACAACAGTAGCATCCAGTCGAAGAGTGGACGGGGCTGACATAGAGTGAGGACGCAGCGCTGTCGAAATTGTCTGTCCCGGCAGCCGAGGAAGCTCCTCTTCATGAAGATTCGCCCAGTCTAAGGGTTTCGGCGGTGCACCATGCGGACACGGATACACCAACTCCGACCACGCCCTATCCGACAAAGGAACATTCGCGAAATTGAGCGCCCGCACATGAGCACAGTATACAGAGAAGTTGGCCATCATTGCTAACTTTGTCCGCTCCTCCGCGTGTGCCGTTTTCAGGGCAGTCACCTTAGCCCTTTCGGCTTCCACGTCCTCTGCCAGGAGCAAGTTCTCCTCCTCTAGTTCGCCGTACTTAACGACCATGCTCTCTTGTTCCGCCTTCAATTTATCGACATCCTCGGTCAGGTGCAGAAAGTCCACCGACAGCTTGTCATAATTCTCGCCCAGGGTTTTATTCTCGGCGACCAATTTCCCTTTCTCGACCTCGAAAGCCGCAAGCAGATCCTTTATCTTCTGCTCATTCTCCTCGACTACGGCGTTCTTCTCGGCCACCAGCTTCTCTTTCTCAGCCCCTAGAGCTCCCAGCTGATCCCGTAGCGCCACGGTACTCAAGGCAATCTGCACTTCAACACATTAGATTCCAAACAGAATACAAGTACCAGACCTATATAACGAAATACGAGCATCATGGTATATATTACGAAATAAGCGCCCCACATACCCTCAGCGCATCCGCGTGGGCCTGCTCTATAACCGACATTGTAGGTTGAGCAGCTAGTCTTTCTGCATCCTTGAACGCAAGGGGTTTCAGAGCCGTATACCCCATCTTCAAGGTTCGCGGTTGCTCCAGCAGCTCACCCCCACATCGGTCGATGTAACGGGTCATTGCAACCCCGTCAACCAACACCTTCTCGGATCCGTCGAGAGCCTCATCCTCGACACCCGTCACAACATCCCCGGCAATCTCTTCACCGCCTTCCATATCCACTTCCTCGACCGCCTCCTTCTCTGGAGCATTAGTCTCAGGGGTCCTGCGCTCGATTACATCCTCTGTACGGATGGGCGAGATACCAGACAGGTCCAACACGGCCTCGGAAAGGACAGGCGAGACCGCAGCCAGGGTCATCGTTTCCTTCCCCATAGCCACCAGCATGTTGATATGTCCGAACAGGCTATTGACCGACCCCTGAAACACAATAATACCCATCGACCGGGCAAGAGCGAGGGTAACCAATGGAGAAGTCAGTAGCTGAAACAAGATAACTAATAAAGCAAAGCACTAGCGAACCAACCGATAACCAAAAGACACGAAAATCATAATACATATACACATACCTCGCCCGGCGCAGAGGCATCCTCGGCGGTATCCCCTTCGGCGGCAGCAACCGCCCCCTCGCCCGAGCCAACGATATCAGCCTCCTCGGTAACCGATGTATCGGTTCCCCTGGCCCTCTTCGTTACTCCACCAACAGGGTCAGACACATGACGCTTAGACCGAACGAGCTTCTTCCCGAGCCGAGCAGCACTTCGTGCCCGGACCACTTTCAAGAACTCTTTCTCGGGCTCTTTGGGGATCTCGGGCGCAGGATTCCCCTTGGTCACCGACCCCATAGGGTACCCGAGCAGCATTGGAGCAGTACGACTCGCCGGATCCGGCGTCGGTCTCGGCCCCCACCATTTCCAAAGAGCTAACAGAGCCTCTACATTGGGAGCGCCGAGGTCGGGCATAGGGGGAGCGTTGGTGGCCGGTCCAAGAATCTGGTGTCCCGGACAGCCCCATTCACCAGAAGCTATCACGATACCAAGATTGCGCTCTTTGTTGGTATCCGGCAAACCGATAACAAGCCGGCAATAGGTACGCTGGGTTTTCAGATACGAGCTGCGACGCTCAAAGCTCAGACTGTAGACTCCGAAGACGTCCTTCAATTCAATCGGTATTCCGGCCAACTCCGATAACCTTTGAATACCGTTCAGAGTACGGTAACCATTTAAGGCCAGTTGGGCTGGAGCAATCTGGACGGCCTCAAAGAACGAAGCCACCCAGTTTGTAAAAGGAAGTCGAAGACCCCCAGTAAAAAATGCCGAAGAGCGCACAGCCACCTCGCCGGCAGGAACAAATCCCAGCACCTCCTCGTCAGAAATAGGAAGCCGGATATGTATGTTGTCAGGTATTCCGGCAAGCTCTTTAAAATCCTTTTCCACGAATGTGCCAACTTGGGCCACACTTTGGGTCAGAATTTCCTACACAAACAAGAACCACATCAATATAACGCACCCCCCCCCCCTCCCCCCACCGCACTCACATTAACCAGATACATAAGAATCATCATACACATATAGACAACCTAAACCATATACCAGTGACACATCTATGACCACAACGACAAAATTCCCTACAACCCCTACCAACAGAGAAAGAACACTTACGGTTATCATTATGAACAAGCACGGGAGAACAGCAGCAAGTCTTCCAACAAAACCACGAAACCCTAGATCAAGCGGCCAAACTCTTTTCCTTTTTGGCGGGAAGAATATGCTTTAGAGAGAGAGAGATATTTTCTTCAGCAAATTCTGTGATAAAAATAAAAAAGGATTACTTGGCAAAGTAAAAAGGAGTGGAGTCACAAAAAGAATAAAATAATAACCGTCCTTTCGTGTAACAGAGGTTTACCTTTTTTCCAACCATACAAAAGTCAACAACCGCTGCTATTTTTAACATATAAACGCTCCAGATTTCGCCACGTCAGCGCGTATCCCACTACCCAAGGCAGTTCACATCATTACACCTAAATAAACGGCCAGTGGACCCTACCACGAAAAGCTTCCCACATACGCTACCACTATTATCACACCGAGAATGTCCCCCGATTAAAGTTCCTCGACTCCCGACCAATTCTTACCCAAAGGGCACACCGAACAAGGTGGACGAAGACCGTTTCTAGCTTGACGGCAGGGAGCATCAAGTCTAACAACGCTCTCCGGGGGGATAACCGGGCATATTGTTCGGTGTATGCTGAGAGACATCAAATGATATCAACATAAAAGAGTGAAGCAAACAAGAAATAAAATAGGACAGAATCAAGTGCAAGACAAGTTTTATTCATCCACAAAGGGGGAAACACAAACAATACAACAGAAAAAGAAAAATGTTACAAGAAAATACACCCATCCTACTTTTTCGAACTATCCCCCATAGCAACATCCCTCTTCGCCAAAAGTTCCTCCAGACGCTCCTTCTCCCTAATCAAACGAGAAATCGCCATCTCAGCCTGTTTCAAGGCGTAAGACTGAGACTCGCATTTTTGCTCGGCTTTGAAACGAGCAGTGCCCTCCCCGTCCCAGTATTGTTTAAACCTCCTCACTTCATTCCGAGCACACATGAGATCATGTTTCAGCCATGACATCTCAATTTCTTTTAGTTGAAGAGGAGTCAAATCCTCCTCCCCAAAACTAGGGGGACGAGATAGCAGAAAAGTAGGCTCCTCTTCCATAAGGGCTTTCTTTTTGGAGGCAGACCTAGTGATGGGAGCCATCTCACGCAAAAGCAAGTTAGAAGAAGCAAATTATAAAACAAGAGAGGTAGAAATTGGTAATAAGATACAGGCAATAGGGAGCATTTATAGAGAATCAAAAGGCACAAAGTACGAAGCGTTACAATGGTTCACAAGACAGGCACGAGATACGAGAAGATACAACTGATTCATCAAATACAGAAAACAAAACACAAATTGAAAAAGGGGAAATACATAAGAAAATCAGCCCAATCTAAGGATCAATGGGTGGAAAAATCGAACTGCCAGACCGAGAGAAGGCAGAACGAGCTGAACAACTCAACCGAGCTTGGTAGGAGTCATTCATGGCGACCAAATTGTCATTCTCCGAGGAGAGCTAGCTGTTCTCCGTGGTAAGAGCCCTGACGCGTTCCTCAAGCCGAGCATTCTTTACCATTATGCTAGCAAGGCCTTGAGGAGATTTATCAAAATCATCTTGAGCATGGTCCCAAATCTCCTCGGCATCATACCAGGAGTTGGCCATATGATTTGTCTGTGACAACAAGTGATCGAGCTGACGACTCAGTGCCGAAATCTCGGTCCATTTCACCATCTCTTCGGGATAAGAGCCGAACAAGCTCAAGGCCAAAACGCCGTACTCTTTCTCAAGCCTTGCCATCCGACGGCGGACCCGAGATACCTCAGTGTCCAAGCCCTTCATCTGAGCATGATATCTCACCACAGGTCCAGACATTCTGGGAAATTGTTATAGTACGAAAGAAAATAAAGGGCTGAGGGAGAGAGAAGCAAAAAGAAAAATGAGAGATGATAAACTACCAAAGAAAAGAGAAGTACTTATAGAACGGAGATAGCATGCATATTCCTGACCTACTAGGGAGCATGCGTATTCCTGACCTACTAGGGAGCATGCACCTATATTCGACAGTGATGGGGACATCTACTGACATCTGATACAACAGTACAGAAGGAAATAAAGACGAGATATTCAAAGATCTAACTTCCCGACAAACAACAAACCACAGGTGCAATATAAAAAGAAGTGCAAAAATAAAGGGGCAAAAATACTTTTCATTAATAAAGATGGGATATATCATTATTTATTACATCCGAAAAGAAAATCTATTACATCCGAAAAGAAAATCTGTTACATCCGAAAAGAAGATCTATTACATCCGAAAAGAAAATCTGTTACATCCGAAAAGAAGATCTATTACATCCGAGAAGAGCTAGTACAGAAGATCAGGCAAAGGATCAACTATATCAGCTGACCAAGTGAGCAGGAGACGCCAAAAAGAAAAAGTAAGAAGAAAGAGAAAGGAAAAGCAAGAAGAGGAAAAGAAGAAGAGTGCAAGAAAAGAAGAAGTGATAAGAAAGAAGAGTCGAAAAGAAAAATGACAAAAACCCTAGATGTAACACAAAACCCTTAGGATCACATGGCTGATTGTTACATCATAGTGGTGCAAAAAAGAAGAAAAAAGAAAAAGAGTGATGGGAGAGAAGATGAAGAAAAAGAAAGAGGAGGCACAGAAGAAAAACAGATAAGAAGAAGATAAAGAAATGAAGGAAACAGACAAATAAAAAGGAAGTCAATGAAACAAAAAAGAAAGGGGAAAAGAAAAGAATGAAAAGTAGAGAGAACAGAGTATAAAAAAAAACACAAAAGAGGAAGAGGAAGAAATGAGGGAAACTGAGAAATAAAAAGAAGAAAAAGAAAGAGATGGGAAAAGATGGGGAAAAGCAGAGAGAGATAAAAAAAGAAGGGGGAAGGTTAGGGGGAAGTCGATCGGTATCGATGAGAGGGCCCGGCAGAGACATCCCTGTCCCTCAGTGTCGGGTTCCCCCTTAGCATCTCATTCTCTTCGACTAGAGCCTGACGAGCACGTCGGCTATAAGCCAGTTCGGATCTTAGCCAAGTTAATTCCCGAACCATCTCGGTATGGTGATAACGCATCACCTTCAGTTCCTCCTCGGCATCCCTCAACAGCCTTTGTACATGGCTATAAGAGGCTTCAAAAGCCTCGACTTGCAAAGCTAATGTTGATGGGGTGAAAGGACCAGACATCTTAGGGAAATTATAAGATGAGGGTCTATATATGGGGGAAAATAATATGATGAGAATTGTGGATGTAACCATGCTGTAAGCAGGTATTTATAGATCAATTAGATGAGGGCTGGTATTGAGAGTCGCAACCGTTCGCCAATGGGTACTAAGAAGCGATGGCAATTAAAAGATGTGTCTGTTCAAGAAAGAACGTTTGGATTCCCCAAAGGTTCTAAAAAAGCGTGAGTAATTAAAAGCCACTTTTGTTCACAAAATGCTTGGATTCTTACCAATATTTAAAGAGGGCAAGTAATAATGGCATTGAAACACGCGTCATTTCTGGGGAAAGGCATTAGGTTCAAATAAATATCTAAGATCTTTTGCACAGAGATCAAGAAAACTCTGGTGAATAAGATTTTTATGCACAAGGCTCAAGAAATCCTATTGGTCCCCAGATATAAAGAGTAAGAAGGTCCAATGGATAAGGTCAAATGCTAGGCCCAAGAAAAAGCATTGATGAGGCCACAAGCGTGCGCAGTCATAAGAAGTTGCATTGGGAAAGTAATTCAGATATAAACAAGAGAAAGAAGTCTTTATTGATTAATTGATACTTCGTTACAGAAGAAGCAATAAAAGGAAATACAATAAAAAAAAAACGATAAAATCATTTCGTAGAAGGGCCCGCTTCGTCATTTGGCTTCCTTTTCGACCGAGCATACACTTCCTTAAGGGCCAGTTTGTAAGCCCTCTTGGAAGCAAGTTGCCTATCTCTGGAGGCCTCGAGCTCTTTGATCCGAGCACGAGCGCGAATACTGTCGAGCAAAGACCTCTGGTGCTCCTTCTCCAGGGCATCCAATCGCTCGTCTAGTTCGGCGGCCCGACGAGCTTCCACCGATAGCCGGGCAACCCTCTTCTCGAGATAACACACCTTCTGAACTTCCTCTTCCAGACGAGCAACATATTCAGGAAGGTTGTCACCATAGTTTTCAAGAGGAGAAGCCATTTGTTCGTTAATAAAGAATGAATTGCATAAAGAATACAGGGACAGTCCCCTTTTATAAGAAGAAACAAGGAGTAGATCAAAGGTCATCTCGAAGAAATACAACCTCTTGAACTTTCCGAGAGCATTTACGGCGAATTAACTACAGTTCCAAACCCAATTAAAGTCATCCAAAGAGATATCAAGAAGATGAACAGACAAGAACAAGGATAGGGAAATATTTTATTAATTTCAAAAACTTCGATTACAACTGAGGAGAAGACTCCCCATTCAAAAGAAATTACAACAGAAATCGCAAAAAACTAATTATTTCGAGGAAGAGCCTTCTTCATCGTCATCCGAACTCGGTTTAGACCGAGCATGCAACTCCTTGAAGGCAAGCTTATAGGCTTTTTTTGCTGCCTTCTGCTTAGCCAGATTAGCCTCGAGCTTCTTTATATGCTCGTAAGCCCAATCCCGATCGGCCATCGTCACATGATGATCAGAATCCATGTTAGACAACCTTTTCTTGTAGTCTGAAACCCTGGCCACGAGTTTCTTATTCGCGGTACGAGATTTCTTGATTTCCATTTCTAAATATGAAATATAATTAAAGGAGCTCTCACCAGTAGAACCTGAAGAAGCCATTATGTCACGAGCAAATTAGTAGTAAAATGCCTAATTATGGAGGGAGCACACCCCTTTATAGGAGTTTTCCTCGAAGAAAGATATTAGGATAGGAAACATTAAATGTGCCCCCCAGGGAACCGTCATGAGTCTATTGCGTTTCTCGATGAAGCATTGGGAAAGACAAGACCGAAGTAACGTTCTCGACAAACCGAACATGACTCCCCCGACATGGAAACCACGCCGAGGAAGTCAGTGAGCACTTGATAGAACATAAAAATTAGACCCGAATATTCTATTCGGGTAATAATCAACCCACTTTATAAATGGGTATCCAACGCTTAAATGGGTCATCTCATACTTTTTATAGGAATTGAGGTGTTACTATCAAAAGCCCAAGCCCAATCAAATGGGGACCCATGTCTGAAAAACCCCTGGGATGAAGACATTTGTCAACATCCTAGAAGGCATAGTTGCCTATAAATAGCCAACTACCCCTCCTAGAAAAGGACCAGAAAATCTATCCAAAAAATATAGAGAGAAGTTGAGAAAAGAGAGAAACTAATCAACACACATCACTTCAAGAAATAAACCGAGAAAAGACAAAGCCGAGCACCGAATAAAAGGGGAGAAAGATCAAGACGAGAGATTAAATAGTCATATCGAGCACAATTGTAAAACCGAAATACTAATCCGAGCAAGTGTAATAGTCCGAATAAGGATAATAATCCGAGCAATAATAAAGATCAGGAAGTGTCCATTATGCACAGTTGATTTACTATTATATCATTGTTGAAAAGCCTAACGCGACCTACCAAAGTTATGGCTTTATCAGTGTCTTATTAAAAAACTTGCCAAGGTAAACCCATTGGGATAAACGATTGGTTTAAGAACAAAAAGAGTACACGCGCATGCTTCCCCTCACTTGCACACGTCAGGGTGCGATGATTCATCTTTAACATAAAATGTCTCAAGACAACTTAGATAGCCTTCGAAATCCTTAGTGAAGGTGTGATTGATTATGTCTCATTAAAACTTAGCCAAGGTAAACCCAGTGGGATAAACCCTTGGTCTAAGTATAAAAGACTACACTCTCAAGTGTTAATCAATATGAGCATTCACCGGGATGTCTAGCTCACTTGCATACGACTGTATGCAAGAGTTTTGGCTAAGTAGTGATACAAGATAAACAAGCATTCTTCATGATGCTCTCCCTAACTTACGCACAACCGGGTGTAAGGATTTTCATATTCCAATAACGAATATGAGCATACGTCTAGATGTTTCATTTTACTTGCACACATCTAGATGTAGTAAAATATAAACATGGAATAGGAAAAGCATTCAACATGATGCTTTTACACTTCCTATGTGAAGATTTATTTCGGTGAGAAATGCTAAATAGCAGATTCTAGTCATGTCTCTCTTGATCAATAACAGCAAGTTGTTCTCAAATATGACAAGTGCTTAATCTAAATCGTGAGACGGTACACATGTACTTCATATATGCTAATACAAGCTCGAAACCATATACACTATCTAGTTGTCTCATAAAGTTCGAGTAGATCAGAGTGATTCGTTTGGAGTATTTCCAAGACCTCCACGATATCTTAT
Source organism: Primula veris (assembly GCA_963682055.1). Classification (NCBI taxonomy): domain Eukaryota; kingdom Viridiplantae; phylum Streptophyta; class Magnoliopsida; order Ericales; family Primulaceae; genus Primula; species Primula veris. The sequence goes on along the minus strand of OY821747.1, from coordinate 15,356,988 downwards.
TCCTAATTTTAAAAACAAACCATGTTAGGAATATCACTTATGCGAGTTTTGATAAGTAACCTGCATCGGTGTAACCAAAAAAATGTTGCGTTAATTCGAGTACTATAGGGGGTAGGTACCCTCGATGACGCAAATGGGATAAACAAGCCCACTTCAAAAATTACCATAAGGTAATAAAATGTGTCTTTAATGCTATTTTGGTGGCATCGTGTTAGCGCGAGACTGTGTCGAGCTATTCTATTCACAGCAGACGGGTTGCTTGTCCTAGCACATTACACCATATACAATGCTACCCTTATTGTACTTAGATATGAACATCATGGTTCAATATCTCTTCATTGTCTCATCAGGGATGGACCGAGTCTATATCAATGTCTAGTGATCAAACGATCATGGAAGAATCTGATGATTTAGCGTCATGATGACTAAATAGTAATAACACGTTCTTGGCGTAGTCTGAATCATGGACTCAGATTCAATCTTTACGGGACTCGATCATTAGGCCGAGTCACTACCGTGTCTTCCCAAAATCTTTCATCTCGAAGGGAAAATCCAAAACCTGGATTGTTTCAAGGGAATAATACTTGTCAAGTATCCCAAGCCGATCAAGTACTCACTTAGGCGGGTATACCACATCCGCTCGGATTATTTCAATCTGTAAAGTGAATGTCTCACTTAATTGAGATTGTGTTATGTGTTTAGGAACTAATTGATTCGAGCACATAAAGTCACATTGGGACCTTCATCTACATCTCTATGTCTAAATCCCCATAGACATATAACATGACCACATTCATGGCTGCATACATAGATTTTCCAGAAAGTACTAAACTAATAAAGTAGAGGACCGTTATAACGTCCATTACGAGGTAATAAACCATCTTGTAATCAATTCTAAGGTGTGAGAAAAGCCTTGCGCTACTAGGCGAGCACCGAAACATTCTCATTATTCTCATCACGCTTCCTTACGAATACCCGAATAAACAAACTCGTTTAGACATTGGGTGGTGTTGGAATGATAGGTCCACACACACTTTGTTTTGCTAATGAATTTTCCTTGGAATGTAAGTTTCCATTTGGTCAGTCTGATCTTCATTAGAATGTAAGTAATCAATGACATTGTCATTTCACATCAATATCGTCGAAGCTAGCATGATTGACAGATACTTCGAGATTCTTAGGATGAGGAGGAAATAACACATCTCCTTGATCCTTTATAATCTCTTGCAACAAAGGAAATTCAGTTCACCACTTCTGGGGCTTAACGAATTAAGAACTGGTTAATTTTCTCGTTAATTGGGAAAGACGATAGACTAACGGCCGACGGCAGCATCCTTTGCTTGGTGGGTTTGACCAAATCAACGTGTTATGTCAGGAACATGTCGTCCGACAGGGACGACTATCCTTGCAAGAAATTTACCGCAGGTATATATGATATCATGATATTTCATAATTTATCAAGTGCGCCTGACACTTATTTAGACTTGGGGGAGTTTCTACACTTACTTATCTTAAGTGTAGTTTGAGGATCAAGCTAAGACTGAGTGGGAATACCACGTTACTTCACTTTATTACTTATCAACGTTCACATGCATATCTCCCCCTAATGACGGGGAGAATAGTCTTAACGATGTCTCTTTCACATGTTGTGTAGTAAAGATATCGCTTGCTAATGTTACTCTATCATTTGATAGGCATGGGGATTCATGATCGATTTATGTCCCCTTGTGAGGTCCATATTTTGAAAGATTTAGCATCTCAATCAAAATAGTAAGCACTCAAATACGCATTCATATAAGACTTCTGGCTCATAACCAGTAACCAGGTGGTACGCATTCAGTGTTTTGAGTGACTATGGGCCTCAGACGGACCAATGTAGTAGTATGCAATATATCGTGATCCTACATATAAATATATATAGGTGCGCATCACCAAATAACGCGTGCAATTATTTGCATCGTTTAAATTTTCTGTGAGTCCATTTCTGGTCTGAACATAATAAACAAGATGTTCAATTTCAATTCACAAAGTCATGTAATACAAATCAAAACTTTGATTTTAACTCTTCAACATTATCAAGTCGACTAGACTTTTCAGGATAATCCGGGTAATAAGCCATCAACTTAATGATTAGGTTTAGAGTTTGGCAAGTGCTGCATTTCTGTGGACAACAATAGAATGTGACCATATTGTCGATGCATCAACCATAACCATATATAATTATGGTCCGTCTTATGTTTGGATAAGTCCATAAAACTCCTTCAATTTTTTACAAGAACTCTAAGAGTATATTTTGTGACCTTTACACATACTAATCTTTCAAAGAGAGCATTACTGGCATGAATTTCGGATCAATCACGAAATTATTCCTCAAAGAAAATCCAAACGTGATGCGATTATAAATCTAACATCGTCTTTTGACTCGGGTATATCTTATCTGGCCAATGCCACAATGTCAAAATACTCTTATCAATCGACGACATGTCATAGAATTTAAAACTTCTTATTAATCGACGTTAGGCGAAATGATATGGTAACTTCAAATGCTTTTAAAAATGTGGTAGAAACCATTTGAAAGACATTTTAACTCCTCTAAAATACGCTTTTCGTCGTATTGAGTGGAGGCTATGTAAAAAAATTTCAAATTTTTCATGAGCTATTACCAGATAACACTGGTTTTCTGGAATATCTTATAACTCAACAAGGTATGATAGGAGCTGCAGTATAAGGCCTCATTTTAGACAAATCAATTTGCTTTTACCAAAGATTCCAATTTGGAGCGACAGGTCCAAAATCGTTGTAGTTAGGATTATTTAGGCAAGTAATTGGTAAAATTATGCGGTACACCATTACTCACACTATTTTCAAACAACCAACTACCCTACAAGTATTGTCTAAAAACCATAATTTAAAGTTTGGTCACATTTATAAAGGAATTTTGCTCAAAAATACTTTAAATTATTTCGAGAAATTTCATAAACAAGCAAACCATAATCCAAAAGTATGGTCCAAATGGAATAATCATAATCCAAATGGAAAAAACATAATCCAGATGAGCGACAAATCGACTCAAAAATTAATAAAGAAATGTATTAAACTCATTTGAGCCACACAACCGGGGGTCTCAAGAGTTTCCTTTCAGTTAGATTTAACCAAATTTGATTCGGCTTTTCTACCCTCATGATAGTTTTGAACTATTTAAGGAGTAGCCGAGAATAACATTGGCCCTTTATAGCAAAGATTTCCCTGATTGAGCACTGTCTCTTGCTTTGGGAAGACGGGCCCTTATTTTTCCATTCAAGGACTGTCTTGGAGGCATAGGTCTTCGGTTTTGACAATTGTCTAAACCTCACTTGGCTAGGCGAGCCTTAGGCTCATGACAGTTCAAGACAAATAAATCTTGTCTTAGTTCTCAATTCGAGTAAAAATGTTCACGAAGAGCATTAGTATCAGGCAAACAATTCACCATTGACCCAATAGGATTAAAAACTGCTCATCGAGGCAATTTTCGTATCCAATAATAGATGGGATATGAGCTAAAGGAACATAGTGAATATAAATTCACAATACTGCTTATGGAATACGCTTTCCAAGCTAGTATTTTGGTGAAAGATCGCTCCAATATGTCAATTTCATACATTTGTTCACCATAGCTGTCATCACGTATCAAATGTGGCGACAGAATAAAATTAACGACTTACCCTTCAACTATCAAGTAAACACTTTGTGTTTTAATCATCAAATATGGCATCCAAAAAATTTTGGCCATCACATTTCCACACATCAGGGTGACAAACATGTGGTGACGAAATAACATCATCGTCTAAACAATCATTTCGCAAGTATGATTTGTAATTTTTCTCATCATAGATGGCATCCAAGATGTGTTGCGTGTTCTGGATTAATTATCTTTGAAAACGATAAGTTTATATGTCTATTATGGTTTTCAGAAGCAGAAGGTTTGTTTCGAAACGACAGGTTCAAAAAACACAAGTTTTTCTTTTGTGAATAGGTTCTCATTGATTGAATGACAGCTCGATACTGAGACGCCAATTCGGTAAAAAATACACATATATAAACACACTCGGTGAACTTATTATTTACTCAGCCCCTTTCGGTAGCTCGGTGAGGGGGTGGGCACGAATGCTTCTTAAAAACTGACCTCATTAGGAGAGCAACTTCCACCTTTATCTTTCCTATAGATCGTATCCAAATAGGTGAGGCTATTTGGGAAAGATTCATAATTATTCCACTTAAATGTGAATACATATACCGGATTTCGCAAATTTTCAACTCAAAAGCTACATCTAAATGTTTAAACTTGAGGAAAATTTCTACTCAAAAGAGATACATTGCAAAATGTTCAAATTTGAAGCAATTTATAAGCTCACGTAACATATAAATTTCTACAAGCTTTTATGTTACACGATAAAATACCCTTCAATAATATTTTAATATAAAGACATGTCATACTCATCTAAACTAGTTCGAACATGGATTAGAATATTAAATGACATGAATTATTAATTATCATCATTTAATCCAACACTAAAGTGTGACTTTTGTCATTTTCTATGCGTAATTAATACATTGCATAGGTTATATCAATTCATAGGCAATAAATGGTGGCATGCTAAGAGGCTAAATTTAAATACTCACACAAGAAATTAATAATATCATGCAAGAGATATTTTCTACAAATTTTTTACAAGTTTTAGATGTTGTAGTAATTAAATCTAAGACCATTTGCATGTAAATAAGTATTTTCGGACTAAACACTCGGTAAACTCGTATACATATACTATTTTGTGTATAAGGAGGAACTACGAAGATTACAGGAAACTATATGCATTTTAGGGGTACTTACAGAAACGTTCCTATAGTTTCATGAGCTTTTCAGCGCAATCCGTTAGTTTCAATGAGTTACAGTTTGGTCCTCCAGTGTTCTTAAAGTGACAGTTTCAGTCTGACAGATTCATGTCCAATCATACACGTTTTAACTCATTTTATAAGTGACATACATGGGTTTTAATAGTCATTTTTCATCAAAATAAACCATTTATCATGTGATATATATCTTAAACATGAGATTAGCTGTTTTATTCTTGATTAAACATGCAATTTCTACATTTTATTAGAAGTAGAAAATTATATACCTTTCTCACAGTATGTTGGAAAGATCGATAGAACAGTACTAATAGAACCCGATCAGTCTTTTAGAACCCAATAAACCTCAAGGTTTATACCATATTTCATATTACTTAATCCTATAAGGAACCCGGGATTGGTAATCCGGGCTCTACGTGTCATGTGCCACGTGGCTGACAACTTTTCCAACTTGCTTTTCTTTCTTTTTTCTATTTTCTTTCCAACTTTGCTTCTTTCTTTTTTCTGTTTTCTTTCCTTTTTTTCTTTCTCTTCCATCTGTGTGTTCTTCTTTTAACCAAAAAAGAAAAAGAAAAACTCATCCAAAAAATAAAACCTCCCCCAATTTTACCCAAAAAAAACCCTAAGTATCAACCACCAAACTAATTCCTATATCAAATTAATATTATTTTTTTCTCAAATCAACATCACTCTACCATTACAATTATTCCCAATTTTACCCACAAAAAAAAGTTCTCCCAATTTACCCAAAAAAAAAAACCTTTCCCAATTTTACCAAAAAAAAAACCCTAATCATCAACCACCAAACTCCTTCCTATATCAAATTAATATATTTTTTTCTCAAATCAATGTCACTCTATCACTACAATTATCCCAAAAAAAAAAATATATCCCAATTTACCAAAAAAAAACCTCTCCTAATTTTACAAAAAAAAAACTCTAACCATCAACCACCAAACTACTTCCTATATCAAATTAAGATCATTTTTTTTCTCAAATCAATATCACTCTACCACTACAATTATCAAGTAAGTATTTCTTTTTATTATTGATTTTAAATTTTATGTAAATAGATATAATTATTAATAAGTTATAACATTTATTAATTAAAAGTTTTTAACTTTTTTTATTGACCTTTAAATATTTATCTTCAAATTTGTTTAATCATAACTAATATTGAGTTCTAATTATATAATGTTATATGTTGCTCTAATAACACTTGAGTAATGAAAATAACTTAGATCAAGGATTAAAAAAACTTGTTTCGGCATGTACATGTGAACTTGTTTTGTTAGAGACATTTTCTTATTTTGGAGTTTAGGTTAGTAATTAAGTTGTTGGATTCTTATAATTTTTTGGAAGTTAAATGTATTATCTCATATATTTAAATTTATGTTAAATACGTTATTGTTAATATATTCAATTGTTTTGGTACCTATGACAGAAAAAATAAAGTTAAATCCATGTCCCATTGATGACATCGTTTTATATGAGAAACATCATATTTGTAATATCATTTGGGGATCAACTTTGTTAGACGAAAAAAAGGACATTCGTAACTATAATCGGTTTTCGGTAATTGATAATCATATAGTTTTATATTTGCTAAATGTGGCTGGTTTTTATAGGTTGTATAGTTTGGGATATAAAAAAATTGATAATCATTTGATAACTGCGTTAATCGAGCGCTGGAGACCAGAGACTAGTACATTTCATTTTCCGATTGGAGAGTTAACAAAGACTCTTCAAGATATAGATGTATTAGGTGGGGTTAAAGTGGACAGAAATCCTCTTGTCCGTGATGAAAGTGGATTTACAACAACAGCTAAACATGCTTTGGTAACTGATTTATTAGGTATAGTTACACCTGATACTTTTACTGATGATGGGATAATTAAATTTAGTTAGTTGTGTTCTACATTTAACCCTCAATCTGTCAACAAGTTTTCATATGTAGACTATAGTATGCGTGTTACAAGAGCATGTATGTTATTGGTCATTGGAAGTCAGTATTTACAAGACGACAAAGGAGTTGGTGTGCCAGTACACTATTTAGCTTATATGAGAGATTTTGATATTTGCGGACAATATAGTTGGGGTTCAGCCATATTAGGATATACATATAGGTCACTAACAAAAGCAGCTCTTATTGACAAGGAAAGAGGCAAATCAAAAAAGGGTGTGACTGGCGCATTGCAATTGTTGAAATATTGGGCATGGAGTAGATTTAGGTTTATGAGTCCTGACTATTCAGCGGATGATACACCACCTGAAGGGTTTCCATCTTATCCATTTGGACGCAGGTTGATAAGTTTGCTTTTATTTTTCCTCGTTAAAATTATTGATATGAATTATATGATTAATTTTGCTATTTGGTTTTGTAAATATTATACAGATTGGCTAGATGTAAGGTGACGTATACAACATGTATCCCTTTTCATAGCGTTTGGGTATTTCGTGACTTGTTTGACATGGTGGGTCATCGTCAGGTAAATATTTTTTCATATTTGTTTGTCCATTTATATCTATAGAAAATTATAACCCTCTTTCTTACTATTAATATTTTTTATTTTCTACTATCAGGTCATTTGGGAGCTGTATCCAAAACTGGCTGATTTGCCGGATTGCTCGAAGGCAGGTCAATGTATATGGCATTCAAGCGTCCCTCTACTAGTGATTATTTCATCCCACAGTCGTCATACACACATCCTGAAAAAAATTCACAATGGAGTCCATGGGTTCAGCCTTAAATGGCTACTTTATTGTTTGCGCAAGCCATGACAAGCGATTTTTTTTATGAGTACCAAACCCCAAACTCCAATGTTTTTCCTGACGAAGGACGGAGCACGGATTTTTGAAGTATTTTTATTTAAGAGTATGTTTTTAGTGGTGCATGAGTTAGTAGTATTTTTCATTTTATATATTTTGTACCAAATCATGTGTGACAATTTTATTTCGTTTTTCCGTTTGTTTTTATTTTGTACAAAATCATCTGTGACATTTTTATAGTTTGATCTTTATTTTTTGTTTTGTTTTCTGGAACACAATGCCAATATAAAAAATTGTATTTAGCCAAGTAATTAAATAACAATAGCCAAGTTATAAATAGAGACATTAAGCAAAATTCACGAAATGTGAAATACGTAAAATAGCTAACCTTTGTTACAACATTATAATTATTCATCATCTGATAAATTAGTAACACCAAAATAAGTGTCCGGTCTCGACATTCTTCTTAAAGCTTCATAATAATTAAAATTTGGTCTAAAAACTTCTTCACATGGAGAAGCTTCACAAGAGCGGGTCTTTTTCCACCCAGCACTAATATTTGGCATGGAAAAAGGCCTGATATTTTTCCACTTTGATCAATGATGATCTCCACGTAATGGTTTCTATTCACATTGGCCATTACAATCATAGAAGGATTTGTCGGAGGAGCTGTATACATAGGCAAATAATTTGCCAATCCTTCATCAAGTGTCACCACTGCCATATTGTACTTTGATGCAATTACATAACCCGCCCCTGGTAAGTGCATCCAATTTTCTTCATCTGGCATATTATACGGATCGTTCCAAATGAATGAGTTCCGAATGAAAGTGTAACCTCTTATTTGTCCAATAAGATCAAAATAGTAAGTTGGGTGGTTATCAATTTCATGGAAAAGGTCTTTGCGCACTTGACTCCAATCATCGCCTTCTAATCTCATTCCCATTGCCTTTGCAATCACTCGAAACTCACAATGCCCATCACCGGCTACATCATTGACCGTCAATATATGATCGTGAAACATAGACAGAATCTGCTCCATATATTTAAATGACTTGCGGAAATGAGGGATTGACTACGATGTTGCTTTACCTTTCTGTTTCTCATAAATTGAATACCTAGGGGGTATGGGGGGTGATGGACCATAATTAGTTTTTTCACTGCAGTAACTGCGTCTTCTTTATGACTGTTGATCCTTGAAAAACTGAGTATATTCAAAGGTAGATGGGTCCCGTGTGGTTGAATATTTGGTAGGTATTTTCCCCCTTGATGATGGTTTATTTCGTGGTTTGACCAGAGACTCTCTGGCAGTTGTTTTCAAAGGATCATACAAAAGTTTGATTTGTGCCTTAAGATTCTCCCTCATGATTGGATCACTAATTTGATCATACTTTCGCCTTAAAGCCATTATATGCTCAGCAATGTTGACTTCATCCTCTGCTATATTCTCTTCGTCGAACCTTAATTTTCTCCAGTGAGGATCGGTGCATTCTAGTGGAATAGGACAGCCTTGCTCTCCGTAGTCACGAATAACATGGCAACTTTGATGATTGTAGACCAATGTTATCTCACAGCTAGAGCATGTAGGGTATGCTTTTATCCATTTAAGTTACTTAACCTCTTTTAGCATCTTATCCATTGCGTGAAGAGAACATTTACCTGATATAAAAGTGAGAATGCAACTATATAAGTTTAACAGAAACAACTAAATAATTTGGGTGTATAAAACCAATGAAAGACATATACCTAGTGGGATTAGAAGAGAGACATATATTGATCATATTCATATATTCAATTTACAACGGAAACACCTAAATGAATACAAGTAAAAGTTTATGAAATTTCTGAAAAGAAACATTAATTAAATAATAGAATATGACCTCTTAATTCTGAAAAATATGAATTTTGTGTTGTCTTTTAACAACATTCATACTATTCCCCAATGACCCCATAATTCGATTGTGTTGAATTGACAACAAGTCAATTATGTATATCCCCATGTTTTCAAGGTCGCCACCGGAGGTTCCAATATATCTTTTAAATGTAGAATGAGCACCCTCTGCCCTATTTCAAATAAAATGTTAATTAAACAATGATTATTTATATATAAAAATCAAATACATATATCAGAAAAAATTGTAAATATCATACCTATTAGTCGTCTTGTTCCCGAAGTGCATTGTCTTGTTAGTGTAATAGGCCACAAACTTTTCTTTGTGCCTATCTAATAAATCACACATATATTTCAAAGCAATTGGATATGCTTTGTAGCCACTCGATAGTGTCATGGGTGCTGCTTCAAAGTCATATTCAGTTTCACTATCCTTTTTTTAACTTTTTCCCTAACTTTAAGATTATATATGTCTTTCTTATTAGACTTATTGCCAGGAAATTTAAGTTTTATTGCAGAAAGAATAGTCCCCGGCTTGGCAAGACTATCTACCATAATTCTAAACATACCATTTTCATCTTTATTAAGTCTGCACGCTTGTGAATGAGCTTCTGGATAAATATCATTTTCATGATTATGCGTTCCATTTTCTATGTAAAATCTCCAATTGTTTTCCTCCGTGTAACACTCGATTTTAAATAAATAAAAACATTTACCAGAACTCGTGTCCCTGCTTGATGACTTTTTCGGTTTCGGATCCCCATGTTTTTAACACTTCAAAGTGACTCGACTTTTACTATCAATGTGTGCATTGATATTTTTCGAGTACGTCGTAGTCAAAAAAAAACCTAGACCAGTCGATATCCCGTACAAGTAGTCTTTCACTTCATTGAGTGAAAGAAAAACCTGTAGAAATAAGATATTAAGAAATAAGTCTCAAATAAGAAATACCCCATAACAAATAAATAATTTTTTTATTAAATTATTTATATGAGTCTTAAACAAAACAAGTCTTTTAAGTCAATTTTGGGAAAGAAAAATTCATTTTATATAAATACCATACTTATAAAAAACAAATATTAAACGAAATATTAATCTAATAAATAATATTCATTTATCTAATTTATTCAATCACACTATAAATGATTGTAAAAAAATGTAACTAATTATTTTTACCTACAACATTAAACGGAGTATATCACGTGAATTTGAAAATAAATAAAAATTGCCAATTCGTTAAAATATGGAAAGGATTTTTTGAGACAAATCAGAGTAATTTGGAAATGATTTCTATAGTCATAACTTATCATGAATTCAGTTGGCGAATAATTAATATTATGTTCGTTATTATCTGGTTGAGGATTTTCGTTATATCCATCATGATCCCGATGAGGTTCTACAAACTGACTTATAAAAACTTCTTGTGATGCGCTAGTTTGGTGACTCGTGTAATTATAGTCACCACTTACAAACTGATTATCAAAATACGGGTTGAGATGATTATTCAAATATGGATCATAAGAAACTGAGCATTGTCATAAGGATCAGGCGGAAAATTGATATTTTGAGATGGAAAAAAAGTATTTTGATTAGAATTGATCGGAAATAGGGTGTTTTGGGAAGTATTATCCGGATGAGATAAATTAAGATCTATTCCTCAAATATTATAATTGATATCCATGCTTGATAACACGAATTATAGAATGAGTTAGGAGAGATACTAATATGATAAAATGAATTCAAGTTTTGATTTGGTATTTTTCGTTTTATAGATTTTTTCTGGATAAATCGTCAAATGAAATAATAAAAAAAATTCGTATAGTCAAATCAAATAATTTTATAAAAATATAATTTTTTTTTATATTTTATCAATTATTAAATAAAAATATAGGAATCAAATATATTGGTTTAGAAAAATATCAATAGTCATATATGGAGGTTATAAATGGCATTTATCATCCCTTCGAACAAAAAGCAAAGTAGAAAGAAAGCAGAGAAAAAAAAAGAAAGAAAAGCAAAGTTGGAAAGAAAGCAGAGTTGGTAAAGTTGTCAGGCACCTGCCACACGCCGGATAGCTAATCCCGGTTGGATTAAGTAATAAAAAGAATCCGCGTGTGAGAGGGCCACCACATCTCTACATCCCTTCCCCGCAACTTCTCTTCTCTCCTTACTTGTCGCACCTTTAGTTATGGTATGTATCCCTCAATTCTTTTATCTTTTTTCTGTTTGAATTTGAGCCTATTTAGCCACTTTTTTTTCCAATTCTAACCTAGATTTGATATCATCTCTTACCCAATATTTTCTTCAATTCATTATAAATCCTCAATTTGATGGATTTTATCTTACCCTTAGATCCAAGCCCAAAATTTCATAATTTCCCCAAATTCTGCCCTAAATAAAACTAACGTAGATCTGAAAACTCATTTTTCAAATTTTCTTCAATATTAACCCAGTTCCAAGATTTCATTTGATTGCTCAATTTATTAATTTCGGATCTAGTCAATCTCTCTTCTAATTACAGACTTATGCTATCAGAGATGTTTTCAAGGCTAAGGCGGATGCCGCAGGCTGAATATTCAGATCATAGACCAGGTTTATTGCTCAGATTATGACTCGATGTCATTGAACTCGGTGAGATTATAATCGAGATGTTCATTGATTAAGACATAGTTGCCGTGAGTAAATCAGAGTATCATCCGGTCATAGTGTTCAGATTTTTGCCTTGTTTTCTTTATTACGGCAAAATTTGAGTAGTTTATGAGTGGACGACGTTGATTATTATTCAAAATTTAAGTTGATTTTAGACTGGTCTGGTGTGATCTTATGGAATTTTTGTTTTACTATTGATTTGGAGATGGTCTTGTGCCGGGACGGACTAGTCATTTTTGGTAAGATTACGTTAATTGGTTAAATGTTTGTTGGGGTGAAATCTTGTTAAACTATTTTAGTAACAAACTATTTGAAAAATATTGCGACTAGTATTAAGTTTTTCCATATGGAATTGATGATAGCAGTGAGTCAGTGACTTATTGTAGTTTAAGAAAGTAAAAGCTTGCAACGAAGATTTATTGGGTGCTACTCGATGATGGTTTGTTGTGGAATTTACTACTCTTATTTGGTTGTAAGCGACTTTGATCGGTTTTCTACTTTGTTATGTGTATTCACTTTTTAGTGGAGATTGTTGTTGCTCGGATCATTTTTATAAGGCTTTTATAATCCTTTTCATATATGGTCCTCTCGATTCTCTCGATTCTAGTATTTTGTTAAGAATCAGGGGAATTCAACTTGTATTTCTCATAAATGAAATTTCTTTCTTTGCTTAAAAAAAAAATTCAAAAAAATTTAAAAATAAAATAAAATAACAAAAATATCGAGAAAACCATCAATTCCCTTTCTTTACCTTTAGTTATTTTTCTTTTTAGTTCACCCACGTGTTTTATCTTTTTACAAAACCCGGGACGTAACATTGTTACATGATAAATCACTTTTGGGGGGTTTCATTTACAGGTATGTGTCCTGTGCCTTGACGAAAGCCTTTAAGCAAAGGCAAGAGAAAGCAGGCACGTCATGGAAAAAGGTCATGAAGTAAAAGATATCTTTTTCAAGTTATACAAAGTTTGAAGTTTACTAAATGTTGTAAATAATTTAAATTCCAATCTTATATTAGTTAATGTGGTTGAATCTTGACTGTTTTTTTTTTTTGTCTTCTTTTATATTTCAGTTGCATTGTAATTGGGCCTTGATATGGAAGGGATGGTTTTCTCAGCTTGGGAGCCAATAACAAGGAAACGTTATTCGGCTAAACTAAGGTAGTTGAAGAAGAAAGATGGGTGTCCGGAGTGGTGTGACTATGAGGTGGTGGAGGCATGGGGTTAGTGCATTAGGAGGATGATATAAGGAAGGTCAATGTTGTTATTAAAGCTGCTAATCGACATGGGAAAAACAACTGTCCTTCCAATCATACAGGTGGCTCGAAGTCCCATTTGGAGCATTCTTTGTAGATGAGTGTAATGTCGGGTCTCTTGAAATAGTTTAGGAAGATGCACCAAAAGGGTGACAACGGAGTATTCATTGACAGCAAGCCAAAGCAGATAAATGGATAGTTTTATTTTGTAGCCTTCATTGTTTACGAAAAATTGATTAGCATAATGAGGTTTTTTTTTTTTTTAGTTTCTATTTCGTTTCTCGGTTGTTTTCTGAAATCATAATATTAACTGGTGTTGGAAAAACTTTTGGTCTATTTGTTTTGAATGCAATTAATTTTGAGAGTTTCATAACATTAATATCCCCGTTATAATGACTTTTATGAGTTTTATGAGTTACAAATGAATGCTTAAAATATGATGTTCTTTCATCCTTTTTCTAGGCTTTTCATGAGCTTTTCCATGTAAAAATAAAAATACATGCACACATTCACATATACAGATAGAGTATCGCACCACCAGCTGTTCAACCGTGACTTGATACCACTTCCGTCGAGCCATATTTGATAAACGTCGTTGTAACCTGGGAAGAAAGTGTTCTATTTAGCTAGAAGTAGATGTGGCAGAATAAATATCGTTTAAACGCAACTGCAAAGCAGTCATCTCGTCTATGGACTTTAGTCAATTTCGGTATCATTTACGCTCTTCCAATGTTAGTATGTATTTGATATTTTAATATTTTGAGGAAATTATTTTTTTGTTATTATTCCGTTTCTTTATGTAGAAATTATTGTGTTTCAGAACGGCGTATCAACAATTTTAACAATATTTTTTTATGTTTTGTACGTTGTCACAATAATTTCGGTGTATCAATAATTTCGGTGTATAAATTTACAGAAAATTATTTTCTTTCTCCGCAATCGTTTTTAGTAAAATCACCTTTTCTTAATCTTTGGTTTTTGGAATTTGATGGTTACGGATATAATGGTTTCATATTGCTATATCATGTTTGCTGTTTTGTTGCATGACTTTTTGATAAAATTCTTTGGAAAATCGTTTTATGACAAACTTCTGTTTTAAGAAATTGATGTTTTATGTCTTATTTTATTATTTGGGGTTTTTATGAAAATCTATTTTTTCCGGTTTTAAACGGTCTCTTATTGTGTGTATGTATATTTGTGTACTTTTGGTACAAGCATGGCTAGATATTTATTTACGGACCTAAACCATGTTATGTATCGTATGTTTGTTTGGTAATAAGTTTATTGCTATATTAAATGTTTACATAAGAGCATATATGTTTGGGATTTGAGAATATGTTTACTATAGTTTGGATTTTGAGAAAATCTATTGTTTGATTGGTGATGATCTAGAAGATTAAATGGTTATCATTGCTTGTTAGTTAATGGAGTTAATTTTAATTCTTGTTTGTTCTGTTGTACTAATAGACTACAAGCATTTTTCACTTTCTTCTATTTCATCATGTGTATGTATGGAAGCATTTTAAGCATGTACTTTTCCAGGAGATAGATTCATTTATTTTGATAATGGACTATGTTTAAAAGGAAATGATATCAAGGAAAAATATGGTTTAAATTGTTTTCCAGTTTTTTTTTTCCAGAGGATATAATACACAGTTGATGTAACCGTTGATGGTCTTCATAGTTATTAACCAGCACTAAATGTTTGGGTTGTAAAAATAGAAAAACATAATATTTTTCAAATGGTAAAAAAACCGGAAAAACGGGATTTTATAAAAAAAATTACCCCGATTTCTTAAAAAAAAATGTATTTGGTTTTTTTTTCTTTCAGTCAATTTAACATATTTTTCAAACTCTCAAAAAAAAAAGCCGCATCAATAAAAACACGTTCAGTCATGTGCCGAAAATGTAACCATTTGAAAATTGACCAAAAACAAAATAAAAATTTGAAATCAAGGTAAAATAAATAAAAATTCTGAAAAAAATTGTATGAAAAGGAAAAGTATAAAAAAACCGAAGGTATTAAGGTAAAATTAAGAACTTGGGCTATTAAAAAGAAAAATATGAACAAACAAATGTATAAAACTATTAAAACCCCTGAAAAATACAAACTTATTCTATTAAATACTAAAGTTTTTATATACTCACTTTGTATAGATATAAACGACAAGCAAATATGTTACACAATTTCATTATAGATAATTTGCATACAAAACTAGTAAAAGTTATTTTAAACAATATTTGCACCACCCCTATATGTTATTATTATTTTTTATTTTTTATTATTATTATTATAGTTTAATTTTTCTAAAAATGTGTCACTAAGGTATATAAGTTGGTGTTATAGTATATTAAATTGTTTGTTACTTGTTTTTTAATTAGTACTATTAACAGCACATTAAAAGTCATAGTATGTTATTACGGTAACAATTTATAATTTTGAAAGAGTTGCCAAAAAATATATTTAATGCGTTGGCAGAATACATTATATGTAAATTATTTTTAAAAACACTATTAGAAAAATTAATTTCTAAAAATTGAAGAGTTGCGATGACAAGCCCTCATTATAGATGTTCCACCTCTGTGAGCGTTGCTTATCTTTGGCCCTTTGAGATAATTTGAATAATACATATTTTATTCCATGGTTGATATATTGAGATATATACGTTTTAATTAGTCTCTACAAGTTGGTAATGTTAAATCCTTGCTTGTGTAACTTGGTGGTGACGGTTAATGAGGCCATTGATAAATTGATAAATGTATTTATTGATTGTCATTTTTGCTATGAGAAAAGAAACGATTAAATTAATGTACATGACTTGTATTGTGGAAGCTGTGGCACCTATGAATATTAAGAGTTATTATTACTTTTTATGTTGCAATGGGAAAGTTAGCATTTGCGACTATATGCTGATTTGTTTGACAAACCGTTTCTTGAATGGCCCGTGTATATGTTTGTAAACAAGTCATTTGAACTTATTGTATTTCCTAGTGTTATGGAAATTTTATTACAAGTAATCTGGTAAAGACTAGTTTTTTATTTTTAATAAATTTATACATGTTTGTTGTTTTTATGTTTTAAAATAACTAATAATTTCTAATGAGTTTTTACGTAGACATATAGATCTATATAATGGAATGGGAAAAATGGTGATTATTCAAAATATTTCTTGTAAAACCATTAATTTGGGGTTTACGACATAACTGATTTTGAAATATTTCTTGTAAAACCATTTTCTGATTTTCAGAATTTGGGGTTTACGACAGAAGTGGTTTGAATTCTGAGATTGTTATTTGTAAAATCATGTTTCTAATCTGGTGTTTACGGCGGAATAAATCTTTCAGAATTCGATAATTTTTTTCAGGAATGAACTAAAATACTTTTACAAAATCAATTTATTGAAACCATGAGTGATTATAGAAACTTGGTGTTTGCGGCGGAATAGTTTTAGTTTCATTTTCTGAAATCAGATTGTACGTGTTTGTTATCTGAAATCAGATTGTACGTGTTTGTTATCTGAAATCAGATTGTACGTGTTTGTTATCTGATATAACGAACGGTTTCCTTCGGAAAATATCCGGAACACAGTGGGTGTTGTAACTAACCAAAACATTTATGTGCCGGTGTAACTCCTATTAATTTTGCATTAATGCAAATTAATGTGGGGTTTACAAAATTTAAAACAACCATTATTAAAGAAATTAATGTGATGATATAATGGGTTGTAACTCGTTATTAATTATGAATTTGGAGGGTTACAAAAGTTTGTAACGGTGATGATTAATAACGAATATTTGTAACTTATTAATTATGATTAATCACAATTTAATTTTGAGAGTTATATAATATTGTAACGATACACATTGATGGCAATTATTGGGTGTATTAACTCAATATGCTTACATATTTGGTTGAAAGTTTATTTAATAACCAACTTGGTTCATCCGAGAGAAATAATTTGATGAATTAACAAATTATAAATGACCGTTGAGTTTTATTTTAAGACTAAACAAATATCGGCTAATATATTAATCTGTTGTAATAACATCTTATTATTTTGTTGAAAAAACATATTATGAATATGTTGAATTTTCTTTTATTTTGAATAGCAAATGAGAGTAATTAGTTTACTTTAATTGGGGGAAACTCCAAGTGTCCCCAAATGTGGGGTAACTCATCGATCCCGTAGATCGAGAATTTAGTCATGTCCTAAAACGCTTACGAGTGAGTGGGAGAATAGTTAACGGTTCAGTGGTATAAATGATATTGCTTTATTCACCACTTTGAAAACCGATTAAGTTTCTCAATTACAATGTGCATGTCCCGAGTGAGGACAAACGGAATGCACGAAGTGTGGGGGCATTGATGTGTGAAAATGTTTAAACGTTTAGAAACTCACTAACAAGTGCAGGTATGAAAACCTGAATCATGTAGTAATGGTTTTGAAACCTAAGTGCGTCAGCCTTTTTCGTAGATAAAACATTAGGATCAAATTATGGGAAGTTTGATTGTTTGTGGCTATACATGAGTGACAATATGTTCAAATTGAACCTTTTATTCGATACTCTTATGGTCAATAATGACATATTGAGTTATTCAACTAAGTCATTAATTTGACATGATATAATAGGTCATAAGAATATAAACCATAAATGTTTTATTTTTCTAAATATAATATCTAAATTAAAACATAGATATGAGTCTGTGTTTGAAGCAATGGATTGCAAATTATTTGGTTTGACTTATCAAACGAAATACATAACTTTGTGGTTAGTGCATTCGAGATGCATGCAAATCAAGAAGGGGTTAAAAGCTATTTCGTCAATTTATTGATGATTATATTAGACACTGATATGTCTACTTAATGAGAAATAAAGAAAAATCAGTTGAGATGTTCGTTCAATATAATAATGAAGACGGAAATCCTAAATATGAGGATTAAGGCGTGTTAGAAAATATGATCTAACCTTGAGTGTTCTGATTTGGTAATATACCAACTTTAATCTCATGATTAAGTATTAATCATTAAATATACTAGACTATTCTGGGATGTGTTAAAAATTGTTTAACTAGTTCTGAGACGGTATATTCACATGACTATAAATACATGGTCAATGTGAATGAGGCGATGAATATGAGACATTGTTCGCATAATTGTGTGGTTAGAATGACATTAATCGTTAAAGGATGACTCATTATGCTGCCGAGCAAAAAATAAAGTTGTTAAGAGATAAATGTCATGTTGAAAAGTTCAGGATTGAACTCTGAATCTGTGCGGGAAGCGAGCTTTTCGCAAGTTATGTGTTTGAATAAACTACCGCTTAGAAAGTTGAACCAAACTGTTAGAATTATAGAAGGTATGGTGCCCAACTATAAGTTCTTGTAAGTTTAGTGCTTCCTAAATAAAAGTTTCAATTCTTGTTTCTTAAATGAACTTGGATAGTACCGAAAATGGTAGATTGTGTGTTCATCAGATAAACACTAAACCCTGTGTTGATCAATTTCTAGTGTATAAGTTAGATGACTTTGAACTGCATGTAGAATAATTATTTAAGTACAAGAACCAACTTTCTTTAAAGAGATATTTTCCCACAAAACTCCAAAATCTAGCGAGGGTCCATACTCCAAAGGTATTGGAAATATGGGGGAAAGTGAACATTGAAGAAGATAAAGTGTCTTAGCGTGGTAAAAAGGTGAGGAAGGAAACTTCCATTGGCCCTTGACCTTCATGATTGAAGGTGAATCGTCAACATTCAAACGAATAATGTTATCCATATATTGTTATTTGGAGAAGGCTATAAACAATGAGGTTGATAAATGAGACATGTAGTCAATGACTACATGTAAGAGGTCGTTGACGATTTCGACTCCTTCACTCTAGTCTCCATAGTTGTTGTGGTTTGGTTAAATTGAAATACATCACGAATATAGAGATGTGTTTCATAAATGGAGATATAGAGAGATAGGCTAAATGGAACAACCCCAAGAGGTTGTGGTTCCACGTCAACAAGCCAAGGTGCGTAAACGTGTTAAGTCATTGTGTGGACTAAACAAGCACCTAACATGTGGTACGAGGAAAATTGATAGAACACTGTTATCAAACATTTTCTCGTATAAATGAGTGTGTTTATATAAAAGGAATGGAAAGAACTACGCAATGGTTTGACTTTATTTAGATGTCATGGTCATAATGATAATATCAATGATATTAGAGAAATGTTGTCATAACATTTCAGAATAAATGTGAGAGACAATTGAGATTTTGGGATCATAGATAGTCTCTTATGCGTCAAGAACTACACTAGACCAGATATAGTCAACTCAGTGAGCACACTAACTAGTTATGCCAAATGAGTCTTCTTATATACTTGTGGTAAACTGCCAATCATGAACTGCAATATACGAGATATCCAACAATGTTGGAAGGGTATTCATCTGCCAAGTGGATATTGGACTCTAAAAGTACATGTTCTACAAGTGGATATGTTTTGTACTTAGAGAGGTTGTAGTATCACGAAGGTCTTTAAAACATACAAGTATAAGTAAATCAACTATGAAATTAGCATTCCTAACGTTGGATCTATCCACTAAGAGGCAAATTGACTGAGAAGTTTGGGAGATATTCCCATATGGCTAAAATATGTTCCTGCAATAACCGTACACTGCTACAAGCAGTCAATTATTTAACGGGATCAAATTAATTTGTATAATGGAAAGTCCTGACATAATCATGACATAGTCGTCGGAGACACAAATCCGTAAAATGAATTACTAGCAAACAGTGTAGTATCCACAAAACTTTGCAAAGTCTAAGAATAAGAATGCTGATGCATTTACAAAATGCTTAACTCGTGAAGAAGTCGAAGCTTCAGCGAGGGAAATGGGGTTTGAAGCCCATTAAATTAGAAACCTCCTCATAGGCTACCCAACCAGAATTGTATTCTCTAGGCGCAAGTTCAATGGGAAAACCGAACTTTGGGGTTACCGAACAAAGCACTCGGGAACTAAGGCTTTCAGCCCATTTCTGTGATGAAAGAGGGATAAAACTCTACCATATGAATGGTCAGCGTAAGACTCTTAATGAAAACAAATATCCCAAAGTTCAAGAGGGGAGAGTCAGGACACCCCTGACTTGAAATCACTTATAATAAGTGTGTAAGGCCGTTACTATTTGATGAGCTTTGGGTTAAATCTCTAGACCACCCGATTGAAATTTATCAAAAGCAGTACAGGGCCAAATATGGACAACAACTAAAAGGGTGTAGTAAGCGGTGTAGATGAAGCACTGTGTGAGTACTTTATTTGTTATACACAA
Source organism: Primula veris (assembly GCA_963682055.1). Taxonomy (NCBI): domain Eukaryota; kingdom Viridiplantae; phylum Streptophyta; class Magnoliopsida; order Ericales; family Primulaceae; genus Primula; species Primula veris. The sequence continues at coordinate 15,336,221 of OY821747.1, read as the reverse complement.
AACGTTGAGCGTTCAAAACATTACGCTACCCTTGACAAGTATATTCAAAAGGTATTTTGATATGGCAGGTTCAAGGTGCCCGCTACCGGACCTTATGCATTGAATTCTCATGGTTCTCTCGATTGTATTTAGTTGCACGTTCCATGATAGAAATTGCATTCATATGGGGGATCGTTGGAAAACCTTTGTTTTTTTTTTTTGCTTTAAATGCAATTAAATTTTGGAGTTTCAAAACATTAATATACCTATAATGACTTTTATGAGTTACAAATGAATGATTAAAATATGATAGTCTTTCATCATTTTTCTAGGCTTTCATGAGGTTTTCCACATGAAAATAAAAATACATGCGCACACACATGCACACACTCACATATGTATACATATAGACAGAGAGAGTACCGCACCATCAACTGCTCAACCGTAACTCGATGCCTCTTCTATTGAGCCTCATGTGATAAACGTTATAAATTGTGAACGAAGTGCCTATTCAGCCAGAAGAAGAGGTGGCAGGACAAATATCGTTTAAGGTTTATTACAAAATAGTTACTTTGTCTGCTGATTTTAGTCCATTTCGGTATCATTTACACTCTTTCAATGTTAAGGTATGCATTTGATATTTTAATATTTTGAGAAAATTATTTTTCTGCTATTATTCCGTTTCTTTAGATAGAAATTATTGTGTTTCAGAACGACGCACCCAATAACTAGGTTGAATGTAAATGATGTCAATGTGTTATACACGAGAAAATTATGCTCATTTGATATAATTGTTCGAGAACTGTACCACATGATCGTATAATGTAGATTATAATTTAAGTTTTGTTGTTTAATGCCGATATTGTTTTGACATGAACTAAAACTATGTTATTTGGTTAACATAGGAAATAAGTCTTATGTTGTTTGGTTTTTTGCAAAATATGTTTGTTTTCATGACCAAATCTGTGACGACCCAGATTTCCAGGAAGGAAATTCTGTGGTGCGGTATTGTGCGTCAGTCCCACATCGCCCAGATATGAGAGTACTCGTGTGGTATATAAGCTTAAAAGATCCATTTCCTATCAACAAGGCCTTTTAAAACCGTGCGGCACAACAGCGAGGACGGAACTCCACAGTTAAGCGTGCTTAGCTTGGAGTAGTACCAGGATGGGTGACCACCCTGGAAAGTTGTGCCAAAGCGGACAATATTGTTGATACGGGCGTGACGGTTCGGTCCGCGTGACCGGGTCGTTACAAAATCATTGTTGGACCGACTATTAAATTAACAAATATTATCAGGACATGCTTAAATTAACTTGAGTAGCATAAAATTAAAGTGCAATGATTTGTGTTTCCTTGATAGAATGCAATAACCTTACAACTATTTACATAAATAAAGTGAAATGAATTGTGTTTCCATGATAGGATGCAATAGCATAATAGGATATACATTTAAAATTATTTTCATGTCATGCTTAAGTTATTTTGATAGCTTAATTTGATAGATTTGCTAGATGAAGGTATACTTTTTGGTAAATAACAAGTGATCGAGCTTCATCATTTTAATCTTGTATTTTGTTTGACATGTAGGACATGGTTTAAGAGCAGTTGGCTGAGCTCAGGGAAGATGCAGATGATGAGGGGTTGCCATTGAACTCAATTGACAAAAATAAACTTTTTTCTCAATGTGTTAGCATGGCTCGGTCGTATTGAAAAATGACATATGTACGGCCTAGGCAATCGGGTTTCTTCCATGAGCTCAGATGGATCATTCTCCAGCCCGGCAAAGTCAGCAGCACCACCACCGATGGCTAATGATGAAATTGTTTAACATATGCGTAGATTGACCCGTGAAGTACTAGAGACAACCATTCCTGATATTATCAACACAACGGCAAGCAATATAGATTCTAGGACCGCACTTCAAAATAGCAATGCAAATACAGGTAAGGAGTCATGTTATAATGGGGGAACTGTTTGTGAGGATGCTCGCAGAGAGATGGAGGAGAATGTGGTTCGTGAGTCCGAAGGAGTGTATCGAGTGTTTACTCATGAAGCAGTTGATGAGATGGAAGAAATGGGGTATAAGAACAATGTTATTTCTAAACCGGTCTTCTCTAGTTTTGGGTACTATGTTTTTTGAACAACATACTTGGTTTTAAGTACTTATATTTTACCGGTCATGTATATTGACAGTTATCTGTTTGATCATGACTTATCATGTCTTTTGTGTATTTTAATATTTTGAGCAACTGACTTTATTGTCGGTTTGTTACCGGCTGTGTTTCCGATGATCGAGAAAAGCTAATTAGTTTTCGTTATGCTGGAATTTGTTTTAATTTAGTTTATGTATTTTTGATTTTTGCTTTTTATTTTAGAAAATAAAATATATAATAAAATAATACATTCCATAAATATTATATATATATATATATATATATATATATATATATTACCAAATATCTTCGACAATTTTGTAATAAAACGGCTCTTCCTAATTATATATTAAAATAATGGCTACATAGTATATAATAAAATTTACATCTAAGTTTATTTCAAATGTATATAATATGTTCAGAAAAAACACGGTCGATCTGTAATGAATATTCCGTGACGAAAAATAGGAGTAGAGAGTGTTCTGCGGTAAAACTTCCATGACAAAACTTAATAAAGAAAATGTTCAAATCAAATATTGGATTATAATATTATTTAATTTACCACGACGGAATGTGATGTTGCCCTACTCTACTTGAAATGGGACGTACGTTAACGGAATAGTTGCCATGAGTAAGCGACGAAAATATTATGACAAATTCATTTCAAATTATGGTGACGGATGTTTGACCCCGTCTTCTCTATTAAATGTGGCGAAAGAATAAATGATTCCGTCCCAAATTTGAATTGGTAAAAAAACTCCGTCGCAAGCAATAAGTGACAAGGTCATCAGTGATATTGCTTGGTGACAGAATTTTCCGTCGTTAAATTGTATTTAAGGACGGTAAATGCCATTTAACAACCAAATTATTTATCACTTGTTGAGCTCTTCTTGTAGTGTTTAGAGGGAAGTTTTACAACTACAGAAAAGAAAATACTTTGTGGAGAGTTGAGATTTGTTAAAGTATGACAACAAACTAGTATGTCTAACCTTCAACTTTTTTCCGTCTCAGAAAACATGACAATTATTTGGACATAACCCTAAATGTTTATGAGAATTCGATCCATAAAACAGTAAACCACAACCGGTGGACATGTAAGAAAATAATATATTAAACACATTGCTTATAATATAGTCTTTATGAGCAAAGTGGTTGATCCACACCCTAGTATATCACGTTCACCACTATTGTTCGATTAATGACGTCCGCAATATTATCTTTAAAGGGGAGGGTTATTAATTTGTTCAACTCTATTTTCCAAGCGTAGACAAATTATTTGTCTTATATTGGTATCATTTTTTTCATGTGTATATTCCCGTCCAAAATATAATAATTACTACACACTATTACTGTCCATTAGGGGAGAGAGAGTGACCTTGGATGGGCATGATGAATGTGAAGTATGCACTGGAAGACAAACCTTTGGTTACAAGGCAATATAAACGGATTGTCAATTCATGAACTTCACGAGTCATCACCATAATCAAACTGTCAATATATGTGTATATGTGTGTATTTATATACATATATAGTCCTCTTTTCCTACTAATCTCACTCTCTCACCCATATCCTTTAGTCATGATTAATATCACAAGAACTTAGCAACCCCATAATTAACTATTCCATTTAGTACCATTTGCATCTTGGCAAGGAAACCAACCTAATTATCTCTCTCTATCTCCTTCTCCATTAAATATTGACACACACCCTTGTCACTACAGACTAACTTTTGAGTTTTCATCCTTAGGGTTTCATGAACATGTCACCTGAAAATATTCATACAGCAAAGCACGATGGTCAGTCAACCGGAAGTCAGAAAATATTACCGGACCAGGGGCTGCGGTGTCCTCGGTGTGATTCTGCAAACACAAAGTTTTGTTACTATAATAACTACAATCTTTCGCAACCAAGGCACTTTTGTAAGACTTGTAGAAGGTACGTATTGGGGAAACTTCTGGCTGTATACTAGTACTGTTTCCAGTTATTGGTATATATATTGTCCAGTAAAAACTTTTACTCTCGACTTATTTGTTTTTCTTATAGCTTATATATTCAACTAATTTATCTTAACTCATCAGCCTGAGAAAGCATTAGTTTTGAAATAACATTTTTTCGAGAGCTATACTAAAAGCACTAATAACGTACTTATCAACAAAGCGCTTTGCGGTGTAAATTGATTTTGCCTAAAAATATAAAAATATAGCACTAAACAATTATTCATATAAACATGCTATATGTTAAGTCTTTTAAAAATCAATGGATATAACTAGATATATCGTTTTGGGTCACAACTTATCAAGTTATTTTTTTGCTTTCAAATTTACTTTTTACTTTTAAACAAGTGCTAGAAAGAGCAAACGTATAATCAAAATTAAGTGGACCAATATTGCAGCTTGTAGACTACGAAATTGGTAAAATGATTTCTTTTATGGAATGAAGCAACTGCTTTGGTTATATTTAGTGCATGGTTTTGGTTATATAGCTTAAAGCTGCTTCTTTTTATCTAATTGAGAATTAGTTGAATTAGTTCTTAATCAGTAGAAAGAAGCAGCATTAAGCTATATAACCAAAACCATGTACTAAATAACTACCAATATTAAAGAAGCAACTTGTAACATTTAAATCTACGACTTACTCTTAATCAATTAGTGAAAATACAAACACGAAATAAGAGCATCCACATGTACCTTGATAAATTTTTCTATCCAACTATTAATTATCAAATAAGTAAAAAAACAGCCACTAAATTACATTCATACAAACTAACTTTAACTTCATCTCTTGTATACATTGAACTAACTAGTTTTTACTAGAAAAAATATATTTTATTAATATATTGGTAATAGTTAATGGGATAAGTTAGATATAGTATTATTAAACAATTTAAAATATAATGAAATGATAAAATGATTGTCACCCCAGCCATTAGTTTGATTCCTAACTTTAGCATAAAACTAACAAGTGATCGCCAACATGCTGAGTGTGTTATCAAGTCTAATATGATCAAAATATCATCAGATACCTAACAAGTGACATTAAATTATGAGATATTTAGTGCAATTTAGTTGCTCTAAAGGAAAAGGAGACTAACCTGCGAAGGATGATTCCTTCACGATGATTTTCTATTGGGGGAGGTAATGTAATAAATGGGAAAGGCAATGAGAGAGACTGTTTGTTAGGGAATTTTACTGACCATCTTGTGAGAATAAGAAAGGTTTTGGGTAGGTTTTGGGGTTTAAAGACTAAGAGCAACTGGATCAGTCATCCTAAAATAACATATTTATTAAATTTAAGGAAGATTTGACCAAAAAACGTATTGTATCAGGTTATCTATGGTGCCCCTTAAATATAAAGAATGACTCCATTTTTCTTATATATATATATGAACCAAATCCTTTCCTTAAACATTATATATATATAGTAAATATGAGAAAAGTTATAAGAAACTTGGTGTTATAAACCAAATTAAAATGCAATGTTAAATTTAAAAAAGTGGGTGTTTCAACCTATATATGAGGAGTATTGTAAGAAATGTGATGCGGTTGCTCCAAGCAGAGGCGGTTTAGAGCCCGTGCGAACCGTCCAGAAGCACCGAGACTCATAAATTAAAGGACCCAATATTTCATAATTTTCTTAGTATTAGGAATATATTATGTATTAGATGGTATTAGATTATATTAGATCGATTATTATGAACATCTTATTGTGTAGTTCAATTGGAAATTTGTTACCTTACTACCCTAGTGGTGTGGACTTCGACCCTCCCTACTGTTTTTTTTTTTTTATCACTCTTGATGTACATTTATGTATATTTCATAATTTACTTCACCAATAATAGTAATCATGTATAATTGAGATGTTACAAACTAAACCTATGAATTTTCTTTTGTCATTTCCATTTCAATTCTTTTAGCATTTAAATAGCATAAAATGAAAACAAAAATCAATACTATTGATGTACCCAAAATTAAAAGTCTAACTAATAATCCATTTAACTGCATACATTAGTGATAGAAGTCGGTAAAGAAGTTGAGCATTTTTATTTTTTTCAACTCAGTAGAATATTTTGAGTAAAATATTAGACAAATGGTTGTTTTTTCAATTTGTGCACCGGGTCTCGAATATATCCGAACCAGCCCTGGCCTGGCTCTAAGGAGAGAAGTTGAGGAGACAGAGGAAGGGCGGGGTAAATTTTTTTAGCAAATCACAATAGGTTTTTAAAACAATAGTTTTGTACAAAATAAACCTTATAGACTGACTCAAACTTTTAACCTTTAATTTTAGGAATATTATAACGGTTAATTATGGTTTGGTGAGTTCAATTTTGACATTTTTTTAGCTACGTTGACTTATGTATTTGCAACTTCACTCCTGTAACCAATGTTTATAAATATTTTCGTTTTATTGACATGCCGTTGATTTTTTTATGGAAAACTAACAATTTAGTCTGCAAAGTTTAAAAATTTGTCATAAAAAGTAGATAACATACAAAATAAACATTTTGATAAAGATTACACTATAAAACACTATTTTTGATGGGCCTATATTCTTTTCTCCAATGTTTTTTTTTTTTCTTTTAAGCTACAATCAAACAAACAATACTCAAAATTAACAAAAATCCATTCACGAAGATATAAGGAAAATTATAAATAAATGCAGTCACTTTTTCTTGTGTTCCTTATTTTCTTTTAAAATTAAGGTCTCCGAAAATCCACTCCCAAAGAAATGAGTAAAACGAAAATAATCACATAGTTTCAAGCAAACTTTAAACCAAAATCAAACAAACTCATTTCGAAAGAAATAAGCAAAAATAAAAATAAAAATGAAAATACATAGTTCATTTTTTTTTTCTTGTAAAATCCAGTCAAGCAAAACGATAAAAGAAACCGTAGTTAATTCCAATTAGAAGAGATATTATTATAGTTACTTATTGATATGCGTAACTTTTACGAAACCTAGTTTTTATTATAAATTTTTTGAACTTTGCGGAATAAATTGTACGTTTTCCATCTAAAAAAATAACGGCAGTTTGCTAAAACGAAAACATTCATGAATGAAGGTCACAAGAGTGAAATTGCAAAAACATTGATCAACAGAACTAAAAAGTGTAAAAACGTAAGTCACCAAACCATCATTAACCCTATTATATTTTATTTTTATGAAGTCCATTCTGAGATGTGCTAATTACATAGGACTCTTCTAGTTTACAAAGTGAAATATTATTAAAAAAAAACCCGTTTCTCCTTCCACTCAATAATGTTAAGAGAAAAGACCCAAACACAAATTACTTTGAATCTAAATAAATAATTACATTTCCGATCAATTTTGGAGTTGATATTTTAGAAATCAGGTGCAATGTCTGTTTCAAACCTGAAATCCTACAACTTGAGAAATATCTCTTGGAGTTTAGTAACTGGTGGCATTTTATGCTAAAGTTTAAACAGATGCTTTGCATGATCAGTCCTTACCACTGTTTTAAAAACTACGTTTCGTAGTGAAAAGTCTCGATTTTAACCTCGATAAAAAGCTTCAAAAGCTCCCCTTTCCGCTTTTTAGGCCGCTAAAAACTTACACTTTTTCGCTTTTAGCATATCTCTCACAAAAACACTTTAGATAAGATTTCTCTTTTTAAAACACTGGTCCTTACTACCTTGTTTTATCTTACAAACCACCATGTCATTTTATTCATAAATATGGTTAGATCTATTACTTGCCTTTTTACTAGTTCAAGAGTGGATAGTCCAACAGTCACCAACTTCTCGAGCCTGTCCAGAAGTTGAGGCAAGATCTACTACCGATTTGAGGAAATTGTCAACCCGTAGTTTTGAGTTTCTAAAATAGAATAGTTGCGATTAAATTGTGTCGATCAAAAACAAATTGCTCAAGCATATTAACTATGTTGAATTTTTTCGTAACTAAATCTTCTAGTTGATTTGTTGTCTCATCTAACCAGTGGAAGACGTTTTTTTTTCAATATCAGATATTGGACTAAAGGAGGAGCTCTTCGCAATGTTCCAATAGGCGGTGGCTGTAGAAAAAACAAAAAGACTAGATCATCATCAAGATCACCAGGAAACATCAACTCCTACACCTCAGGTGAGTCCACCTCAGAACTAGGTAGGTTTAAGTTCTTTCAAGGTATTTCCCCAGCAATGGATTTTCAACTTGGCGGAGTCTCCAATTTTCCTAAAGCATACAATCCTCATTTGCCTTCATATAATTCAGTTACATCGAATACCAACCCTTGTTTTGGTTTGGAAACATTTGGAGATTCAGTTTCAAGCCCGTTGATGGGATTTAGTTTCCCCTTACCTAATATGACGAAACATGGGGAAAGTAGTGGGTATAGTTTAGAACGACAAGAAGATCAAATGGGTATTTCATTGAATGTTCAGTCAAATTTTGCATCTTCAATAGAGTCATTGAGCTCTATAAATCAAGAATTGCACTGGAAATTACAGCAACAAAGGCTGGGCCTGTTTACTGGTGTTGGTAAAATAAATCAAAATGAAAACCCCAGTTCATCTCTTCTTATGGATGGTACTGATATAGAAAAGCCACAGCCTATTATGTTCCATGACCGGGAAATAGCGAAAACAGGCGCCTTTGGACTTGATCAAGTGAGAAAGAGTGGAGGCAATGAGGATATAGCAACTGAGTGGCTCTTTGAGACATCTTATGCACCTACAAGTAATCAAAACCCCACAAATAATAGTAGTATGGGTAATGAAGGGACGAGTATATGGAGTGATTATCAAGGATGGAATAAGTCGAATCAATATGGGCCAATACCATAGTTCAAACAGATACATGCATGCAAGGGTGATGCTAATGGTTAATCTAAAAAAAAAAAAAAAAAAAGGGTGATACTAATGGAAGGAGTATTACTTTCCCCTCAAAAAAAATGGAAGGAGTATCATAAATAGAAATTATGGTAAGGTATTAACCAAACAGATAATCTTTTACATGTGAGTGATCCTTTGGTGATTACATAAATATTCATTACTGTCCATTTAGATTTGTTTTTGTTTGTTCTGAAACTTAAAAAAGATGTTCACGCCGAGAAAACAAGACCATTCAAGCGGATGTTTGACGTGTTTGATGCAGTTTGAGTAAAGAATTTGTTTATTTAGTTTAAAATTTCGTTCAAACGTGTTACAAAAACTGTGCCTATGACATTTGATTCGAAGTGTTTTTAATCTATGTGAAAACAATTTGTTCAACTTTATTTTCCTTTGAGTAGAGAAATTATTTCTCGTATATTGGTATATTTTTTTTTCATATGTATTCATATCAAAAATATAGTAATAATTACTACACAATATTATTATCCATTAATAAAGAGAGAAACCTTGGATGGGCATGATTAGGGATGGTAATTGGGTCGGGTCATTCAAAACCCGAGCCATTACAAATATGCACTTTTACCCATTTGATCTGACTCATTTGACCCGCTTTTTATAACATTTTTTTTCTTTTGAAAAATAAATCTTATAAATGTAAATATTTGAAAGACAATTTGTTAAAAACCCATATTTTAAAGTAAAAAATCATTTGATTTAGAAAGATAATATATAAATATATATGTGCCATTAAATACTCTTTTATATTAATTTAGTGATTTAAATTTTGTAATTTTTTTTTTTAAATTTCCATGTTTACTGCATTAATTTTGGCTCATTAACTTCGTTAACTAAAACATTGCTATTTGTCAAAATGTAATATAAATGTGTATGATTGATATGGTAATTTCTTTCCCGTAAATTCTTCTAAAAATAATGACGATAATGTATCACTAAATTTATTAATTAACACGTTAATATTTACCATAAATATCATTAATTAATGCATACAAGATTTATTTAGTAAAGTATCAAAATGTATTTATATGAATTATTATACCATTGCTATATTAGAAATAGAAAAAATTAATGTATAGGAGAGAAAGAGTTCTGTAAAGTTATACTTTTTAAGTTTTACTTTTAACCAATTTGACCAGATTCGACTCGACCCAAATAAATTTACAATTTTACTCGACTTGTGACGAACCGGCCAGGTCAAAACCTGAAAAATTGCCATCCTTATACATGATGAATGTGAGAAGTATGCACTGGAAGACAAATCGTTGGTTACAAGGCAATGTGTTGGAACCAACTGTCAATTCATGAATTTCACGAGTCATCACCATCATCACATTTTTCTCCTTTCTTCCACAATTTAGCCAGTATTTCATGTAAATCACATGAATTAGTGTTGAACTGACCAACGTAAAACATTTTTTCATTCTTGCACTTAAATTTTCGTTTTGCTTTCTATTATTTAAAATATTAACAAATTAGATTCAATAAATGACACTTACCAAATGTCACTCCAAGTCTTCAACAAGAAGTAAAAGGAGAAATGAAAGAAAAAATCGGGGGCTGGGTACTTATTTAAAGTTGTACCTCTGATTTTTTTAATTAAAATACTATTTTGACAAATCTAATAGGGATTTAATACTGGGGAAAATTTTATTTTATCTGAATAACCAGTCAACTATTCTCTCTTTAAAATTTTGCTCCGCTAGACCCACCATAGGACAAAAGATTTGGCGCGCCACTGTCACTTTCATGGGCAACAGGATGGTGACGCGGAGAGATGACAGACCACCGCTGCTGTCGCTTTCTATCGGAGCTCTGGTAAACCCTCTGCCATTACATTATTTCCATCGACGCCGGCGACATGTCACCCTTTGTTCCTCTCTCTCTTATTCTTTTGTCTATCGTCTCGGTCGTTGTGGTCGTCCTCTGGCGATTAGGTTGGTGGCGGGTTAGAATTATGGTTATGGACCATATTTTGTGAACTCAAAAAAAAGGGGAAATGACTAGTTTGCATTTTTTTGAAAAATTGGGTTTAAAAAGGCTTTGGTATATATGAAAATCATCCCACTAGTTTTTTAAAGTATAACAATTCAGTCTATAAATACTGGAAGTGTCATAAAAGACTCGGAACTCTGATCAAGATGTCTTTTTAAATTTACAAAACCAGATTTCGACACAATTTATATTTAAAATACAACATAAAATTGGTCGTTCCGAAAGGAGTGTTCTCGCATTTTGTTTCATAAAAAAATTGACTCGGGTGTCCAATTGAAATGATTTTTTTTAAAGTGTGTATTTTTTAAAAGTTTTATCCAACCCAATTTATGGTTTTGGACATTGTATGTATATTTTTTTTTCTTTTGAATGTTTGTTTCCGAAATGATCTAATGGACGCAATTGTCTATTTTGAATTTTCTCAATGCACTTTTTTTTTCATTAGTCTGTATTAGTTCTTTTTTTTTAGGTTTTGTGTTTGTTAGATTGTTTTTTGTCTACTGTTTAGTACTTTTGTGCATTTTTAGTATTTTTTGTTCATTAGACTGTTTATTTTATAGAAAGTATAATATGAACACTAGACAGTCTAATCGACACAATTATGTATTTTTACGTGTTAGACTATCTATTGGACTTACCATCACAAATGAGACTGGTATTAGTGCATTAGACCGTCCATTAGACTGTTATTTACATGTTGAATTTAGGTATTTCGAATATGTAACAATAGAGAGCTAAGGTTTAACGCTAAATCTACCACTTAACGGATTCAAGAAACAATAGTAACGTAGTTATAAAGAGAGAATAACACAAAATACGAAGAGTAAATTAATAACTTACAAAAAACTTACAAAGTGTAAGCCATTTGGGAGCTCTCTATATATAAAAACAAAACTTAGGTTCTGAATATTGATTACAATGCTCTGGTTGGAGATTATATTTATAGATACCAACATGTAACAAACTCTATCTATTAAAATATTAGATTTTAAAAATCAGTTTGACCTGCATGATCTGTCATGTTGACAGTCATTGTTGTGCTTCTAAAAGATTTCGTGAATGGCTTCATCGGGCTTGGCCCATATTTGTGAAATGCAATTTTGGGCTATTATCAACCTTTTCTAATTCCTTTTTGTTTCTTTTGGTCGTCTCTTTTCATAGGAGTCTCGTTTTTCCTTATTTACGTTGAAATCGCTGCAGTAATAAACTCCAATAATATGCAAAAACATATCATTCATATAAAACGCAAAAATACGAATTAAATAAACTCTTAAACTTGCCTATAATACCTTAATTAACTAACAAATTAGCATTTTTTTGTCTAATCATACACTCAACAAATTCAATACTCGTTTCGAGCGTTGGAAGCGATATACATGCTTACTAAGTTTGTCGAATTTGTTATCTCTTTTACTTTTTATTCACTAACTAGCCTAAAATCGAAAAATAGCGTATGGAAAAGGCCGTTAAACCTCTAGTATACTAAAATGACGAGTTTTGTCTCGTGAAGCTATTTCCTTTAATTTTTGAGAAATATGCAATATTTAGTTAACCAAAGTAAGGTTATAAGCTATCAAAACTTCCTTAATTTAGAAATTAGAGTAAACGACTAACGATGTTGAAATATTTTTAGTTTTTAAGCTCCACCTAACTTCTTTTAAATCTCAAAAATTATACATTTTAGTCGATACATAATTAGCAAACGTATAAATGTCACTTTAAAATGCGTAAGTTTTTGTTTTCCCACTTTTGAATAGACATTGCATAACTCATCTTGACTACATATTTGGTTAATTAGAATAACAATAACATAAATTAATTTAAGAAGAGATTTTAAGATATTCTACAAAGGAAAGAAGTCAAATCAATTTAGAATAAAGAACAAAAGATAAAGAAGGAAATATTTTTAAACATTACAAAGGAAATATCTTTAATGATAACAAATGATAAATTATGAAGAATTTCGAATTAAGGTTATATCTTTTCAAAGTCAAACTCTAAAGACCAGTAATAACATAAAGGAAATAGATCAAATCAGTTAGAAGATTGAAGACCGAAGATTTGATTAGATTTGTAACCGTATTATATAAACGAGTTATCCTTTATGTTATTCTTAGCTCTTCAACACTCATTGAGAACGAATTTAAAGAGAGAGTAAGAGAGAAAAACACACGAGTGAATATTTGAGAAAAACCATCATAGGACGTAGTACTAGAGAGATTGATAGTTGTTAGGTTAGAGATGGTGAGATAGTCATTATGGTATTTTAAGTTTCAAGTCTTGTCATTGTTCCTTAGATAATATCAATATATAAAGGGTGAGTGACTCAGAGAAGTAGCTGTGGTGATCACATTGAACTTCGTAATTAAACGTTGTGTGTTCAATTCTTTTATATAATCTGTCCAGACTGTTTCTCTTACAACTGAAGTTATAACTAGGGTTTTAACTAAAACTGTGTAACATCACTAGAAACTTTGGCTTACGGATTTTTCAAAGTTAAGTGCAACTTTTAACTAGTTTTAGGAAACCATTGAAATTTATACAATTTGTCAGCTTCTCTATCGATTTCCCTATCGTAATCATATTCTATTTTCTATTATTAACTTTAACCTACATTTAAATATTTTGGGATTTGGATCCAATCAATTCAAACTGATATGTAACTGTGAAATAGCAAATGAAGGATAGGACACATTGGTGGTAGCCTATGAAAGAACAACTAAGGTAAAGGCTTCGAGACTCCAATAATTGACTACAAGGTTTGAGATGATAAGAATGGATGAAGACGAGACTAATGAACTGTTCAATGGAAGAATTTGTGATATAGCAAATGAAGCAGGCGCACTTGGGGACAAATATTCAGATGCTAAACTAGTGAATAAAGTCATACGATCCTTGCCAGAAAAGGTTTGTGATGAATGTTATTGTGATCGAGGAGTCGAATGATTTAGATTCTATGAAGATGGAAGAGCTAATAGGAAATATCACAACTTATGAGTTAAACTTTCTGAAACCCATAAGTGTAGCCTTTCAAGCCAAGAAGAAAAGCTCAGTTATAACTGAATTTAAGGAGGTGTCTAATGAAGGTAAAAACTTTACTTTTTTTACAAAGGAACTCTACAAAATATTACAAAAGAGGAAAATAAGAAATTTTGATAGTGAGATGAACAATAATGATTACAAAAATCCCTCGAGTTTCGTAGCCAAAATATATAAAGAAAAGGAATCTTATAGCTTAGAATTAGATTTAGTTACATGCTTAGTTATAACCGACACTGAAACTGAATCTGAAAGTGATGATGAAGAGAACTCCATAGAAAAAGTAAAAAAATAATACTTATTGTTGTATACTGAATATAAGTATATCTAAAAGTTAAAGGATATGTGAGTTATTAATGAGGTTCTAAAAAGGAAGAATTCCGAATTGAATTATAAGTTGAAGAGTAACGAGCTAGAATTGGATGAGACTCGAAGAAAGATTAAACTCCTCAACACTTCATCAACAGAAATGCTAGATGAGATGTTATATGCTCAAATGTACTCAAAGGATTACTCTGGATTGGGGTATAATAGAAATCAAGCGAATGGAGGAACCATCTTTGTAAAAGCTCAAAAAGAAAGCAATGTAAGTTTCAAAACACTTCCAGTTACACTTGTTTGTTTGAATCTTTATAGATCTTTTGTAGCAAGTTTACTATATCGTACTGCTAATAAACCTAATATGTGACTTGAGAATGAGAATAAAAATGCAATTGATTTGGCTAATGATCTAGTGCAAGATTCAGAATATGTGTATCATATGCATCATTTTTTTAGAGGACTTGTAAAACAGAAAAATCTAGTTTTAGATCATGATATAACTGATAAGCAACTGGATGATATTTTCAGAAAACCCTTATATGTGCAAAGATTTGAAAACTAAGGAATGATTTGGGTATTTGCTATTATAAAGACTTATAATTAATAATTTATTTTGAAAAAGACTTGAGTAAATTTTTGTGTTAAAAAACTGTGATAAATCTGTATGAGCTTATTATCAAAGTTATTCTGAAAAATCTTTGTTTTGTCTTAATAAAAGACGAGTCTAAAGTTGTCTATTTATTTGAGATCATATGGCATATGAATGATGATTTACAACTGCGTTATAACTATGCTGTATCTGAAGAAAATATTCATGTTATTATCTATATATTTTTTTCTCAAGTATAAATAATAAGAGCTATTCGGGAGAGACATTGATCAAGTACATTCTGACCACTACTATCTAAATACTAGCCATTATCAAGGGAGATCAATGATACCATCCCTTAACTGAACTGCATATGTGTGGTAGTTATCCCAATGCCTAGACTATTTTTAAGAAGTTTCATAGTGGAGTCCAATATTTATCCTATAAATATGTATATCTCATAAAGTGGACTAAAATTGGTTAATTTATAAACGTGCAAAAATTAAGAAAAGAAGTGTTAGTTTTCTAAATAAAAAAAATTAAGTATGAAGTATCTTTTTTTGGAAGAAAAATAGGTATGTTTAGCTCCAATGCAGTTCATGTTCTATGTTATAACTGAGGAACAACTCAAGTATTTATAAAAATGATTACTAAAATTATTTATTTATAATTCCGTTGCATAAATCATTTTATGAGTACCACTAAAACTCAGCCTTTGATATTTGCTTGTGTCATATATTGTTGTAAATTTATGATTATTTCTTAACATAAATTGTCTCGATATTCTAAAGGGAATATTGCCTTGCTTTTTAGCCAATGATAAATGCTCATTTTATTCTTATTGAATTTGATTTGGCATGATATGTTTCTTGTTAAAAAAAGAAATTAATCAAATGAGTTTTTAGTAATTCAGAGGGAGTTGTGATTCTAATGGCTCATATGATTAGACAAAAATGTATTTAAATTGCTACTTGGACCCATATCAATTGCTTTGACAAAAAAGGGAATAAAAGAGTTGGGAACAACGTAAGGATTTAGGGGGAGCTGTGTATTTTAGGGGGAGTTGTGAAATCTGTAAAAGTATAAAGTTATGATAAATTCTGGTATCTTTATTTAATATGTTATTGCTATGTGCAGGGAGATGTTTACTCAAATAGTAGTTTTGCCAAACCAAATGACAAATGGTGAGATTGTTAGATAATATTTCCTAGACTCTAAGAACTATTTGCTTGTCATTGTATTGGCAAAATAAACTTGTTATTTGTCTTAATAGTTAAACATATAAAGTGACGTTTATTAGTTTTCTGTTGAGTATTGTTTTCTACAGTTCAGTTATAACCGGGATCTAACTGGTTGTGGCAGACAAAACTGCTGTCAACTTGTTTTTGGGATATCTGATTCGTAGATATACATATATGATGAATATTATTGATTAAAGATGAATATGGAGTTGAATATGTTTAATGAGATATTATGCAATCAATATCAAAGAGAGGAGGAAAAGATATTTGAAAATAAGAAAGGAAAGTAGTTTGAAGAATAAAGAAGAAAAGATTCCGTCAACAAATCTCTTGAGAAGATATTGGGGATTAAAGATCTGAACGTGGTGCTTAAGTTAAGGAGTTAATTTAAGAAGAGATTTGAAGATATTCTACAAAGGAAAGAAGTCAAATCAGTTTAAAATAAAGAACAAAAGATAAAAAAGGAAATATTTTTACAGATTACAAAAGAAATATTCTGAAAATTTTCGAATTAATGCGATATCTCTTCAAAGTCAAACTCTATTTATCAGTAATAAAATAAAGGAAAGAGATCAAATCAGTTAGAAGATTGAATAATGAAGATTTGATATAGATTTAATTAGATTTGTAACCGCATTATATAAGAGAGTTAGCCTTTATGTTTTACTTAGCTGTTATACACTTATTGAGAACGAATTTAAAGAGAGAGAAAGAGAGAATAACACACTAGTGAATATTTGAGAAAACCATTATAGGATGTAGTTCTAGAGAGATTGATAGTTGTAAATTTAGAGATGCTGAGATAGACATATACGTGACAAAGTCATGGTATTGTAAGTCTCAAATTTTGTCATTGTTTCCTAAATAATATCCATATATAACTGAGTGAGTGATTCGAAGACATAGATATGGTGATCACATCGAACTTCGTAATTAAACATTGCGTGTTTAATTCTTTTATACTAGTATAAGTTAACCACGTGTTGCGTGTGAGACGCGTAATGGCATATATCTCATAGTATATTTTATTTTGAACATAATACTCAGATTTGGTATCATTTATTGTAATTATGCAAGTTATAACGAATTGTTAATTAATTTAGGTAACATCCGTAATTAGTAAAATATAGTGAGAACAAATTGTTAATTAATTAGATTAGATAAATTGCTAATTATTAAAATAGATTAAGGGTATTTTTGGAAAAATTGGACAAAATTTGGCACACTCAAGTTTTCTTAAATTTGTTTATATTAATAGTATGATAATATGTACAAACTTCGGTTTACGGATTTTTTAAAGTTAAATGAAACTTTTTACTGAGAATATAAGAGATAAGTGGCTTTTAAAAAAAAGTGGATTATTAGTCTTTTGTGTTGATTTTTGTAAAGAGAAAGATAAATAAAAATGTGGGGTAATATCACTTTAGTGCCATGAGTTTTGGGTCATATTTACTTCAGTGACCTGACTTTTAAAAATGTTGAATTGATGACTCATATTTCATATATACTTTGATTTAGTAACCTCCTTAACTTCACAAGTTTTAAACAATTGCAATACAACCCACTTAGTTTAAAAATTAATAAAATAGACATCGATTTCTTGAAAATGATAAAATTAACTCTTTAATTTTACAATTTTTGTAAAACACACGTTTTCCAATAAGCAAACTTTTCTTTATAATAAATACAATTTTAGACATATTTTTTGTTGTTTTCAGAAAGGTTTTATTCTGTAAAAAAATTGTTTTAATCAGTAAAATTTACACTACATCCGTAAATAATTTTTGAAAGTGAAGGGTTTTCATTCCTTTAATATACAGAGTATGGTTTTCATTAATATACAGCTTACATCTGTTTACAGTACAGCTTGTAAGCTGTTTAAAAACAGCTTAAAAGCTGTACTGTAAACAGCTTATTTACAGTACAGCTTTTAAGCTGTTTTTAAACAACTTTTAAGCCTATTTTAAGTTGTTTTTTAAAAACATGGTCAAAAACTGTTTCAAAAATTATATACTATCCAAATAAAACCAATGCAATCATATACGACATATAATACGTAAATTACATGTAGAAAATAAAAAAGTGAAAATTTACCTGTTCATTCGACATCTGGTCAAACTGGTCCTGTATATGGACCACATTATGTCCGTAGACGTATGGTCAAACTGGTCAAACTGCCTCCATATTTTCCATCTGTAATATACAAATAAAAGCAGATAAACAACAAATATAAATAAAATAAGGAATACAAAAATTACAAATCGAATACAAAAATTAAATTATATCATACAGGTAACTGAGGGGAAAACTAAGGAATTCCTCAGGTGGGTCGATATCAGCATGCAACCCTTCACACGGTCTAACAGGTAGTAGCCTGGTTATCGCCCACATATCAAGAAACATCATCGCCCCGCTTACTCCGCTAGATTTACCTCGCACCAATTTGCATAAATTAGCCTCCAACCAGGCCAGAAGAGCTGATCCCCAACTATACTCTGCACATGTGTCAAAATAGTCAAGAAATGGCAGAGGCCATAGTTGAATCTGATCACTGCTCTTATCTGAAAATACATGTGCACCAAGTAATAATAACATGGCAGCCCTAGACTGATATAACAAGCGCTCCTCAGTAGGCTCGGGGGGTAATTCATCGAAAGTATGTAACATCCAATCAAGTTTAACTGTTAAACAGTTTGTATCAACTTGATTGTCAACATGTCTAACACCCAACAAGCTCTCTACAAAATTCAACCTGCTCGCCTTGCTATCATTCCTCTTCGATCGGGTAACAACACGACCATCCATCCTCAGACCAAGCATGATCTCTACATCCTATAACGATATCCCCAACTCTCCACCGACAAAATGGAACGAATGGGTCTCATCACGCTACCTATAAACTAAGGCTGTAAGTAAGCATCGATCTACGGTATAATTACCTATTGTGTGAATACCGTAAAAACCCGCTCTAATCATATTTTGTACCACTCTTTCAGGCGTCGGTATCTGCCAACTATAATTACATACCCGTATCTTGTTCGCATCCTCTCTCTCCGCTTCTCTCCCAGCCTCCCAAGTCTAATTTGATATATAACCGGTCTGGCGTAAAATGCCCATCTTACCTTTAATCTGTGGACCTGGCTGAGCTATGAAGAATCTGTATTAAACATTATATAAAATTAAACAATTTGTCGAAAATGTTAGCCTATAAAATATAGTTGGTAAAATATATCCATTTAGGGAGTAATTAGGCTAACAAATCATGCACTGAAAACATAAACCGTAGATAAAATGTACGGTTTGTACAAAAAATTTACGGTTTTGTGTTTTTTCAGAAAAATTGTAGTGTAAAAATCCAGCCACTTCTTGGTATAAGGTCTGCGAAAGTTTAAAAGTTTAGAAAAAATTATCGCAGTATATAAGGTGTCTCATCAAACAAAGTTTTACATTGTTGCACTTGTTATTATAAAAAATTAAAATAAAATTGAATAAAAACCCTATTTTTTTATAAAAACGGGAAAAATATCAATTAAGCCTAATTTTTTTATAGTTAATATAATGCTAATATTTATGCAAACAAATTAAATAAATAAACCTAATTTTATAAAACACGTAATTTTCGAAACGGGTAAATATTAATAAATCATAACTATTTTTATTTTTTCCAATCAAAACAAGATAAGGAACATACACATTTAATGATAACCAAACAATTATTAATAAATATCTAAATAAACAAATTTGAATAAAAACCCTATTTTTTTATAAAACGGGAAATATATGAACAACCCTAATTTTATTTAATTAATATAAACAAACAACAAGAAATTATAAACATTAAGTGAATAATCAATTAATCAATTGTCAATGCCAGAATATTAAAATACTCTTATCAATCGACGACAGGCGAATGATAGTACAGACAATCATGTCTTACCATCTAAGACTTCTTATCAATCAACGTCAGACGAAATAATAAGATAACTTCATTTCGCCTGACGTTGATTGATAAGAAGTCTTAGATGAGTATTGTCTTCTCCGTGTCTCTCTCTTGCACACACACAACTGGTAGTTTCTCTCTCTCTATAAAAATGCAAAGTGGTGTAAATTCTCATTCACTAATAATGGAGTAACATTTATATTGGGCAACCACACAAAATGAATAAATGAAAACTGAATGAACTTTTTCAATTGTTATAAGTTCATTGGTTAGTTTGATGAACTGTTTAAATATTAGTTTATTATTTTTGATAAGCCTTTAACAATAATGGAAGATTCTACGATTGATAAGCCTTTAACAATAATGAAAGATTCTACGAGTGGCAAGGAAAGCTTAATTAACAATTCTACTAGTCGTTGCATTAGAACCAAGATAATAATTGAGATTTAAATTTTTAGGGGGCATAAAGTTTCTATTATTTTTTTTAAAATATATATTCGATGTAGCTATGATTAGTTTACTATAAAACATTAGTCATAATTGTGTTCTAAATGGTTAAGATGAAGCTCCCTATTATAGATGAAGTATAATTTTGTTACCTTGCGCCTTCTATCTTAGTTAATGGTACTGAATTTAGTGATGGAATTGATTTAAATAATTACAAATTTCATAATTGAAGAAACCATGCGGTAGCAAGTGTAATGGCTAATTATTTGAATATGTGGCGCACAAACCGTCGCTCCATGTGAGTGCTGAAGTACATGTGGTTTCTTTTTTTGTTGAAATGATAAATTATTGAATCTCATACCCTTAGCCACTAAAAGGCATCATCGCAAGTAAGGAGAGAAATACATTTTTAACACATGCCACGATCTATTCACAAGTGATGTGGGATAATAACACTCAATATAAATCAATAATGTTTAGCTAAATTACAAGATAAATAAAAGATTTTAACTTAATATGAAGGTTGTTGCAGTTTCACCATTCAGCGTACAACTAGTTTCACATACTCATCCCAATCTCATTTAGTAAGGCTAACAATTTAGCACAAGTCGTGAGAAATAAAGAATATAACAGTCTTACAAATTATTCAAGATGAAATTATTATATTGATGAGGTCACACCTAGATGATGTAATACATAATAAAAATATCGATTGATCTAATAATATGAAATGTAAGTCCATTGTATACAATAAATCTTAACTTTTGATGGTCAGACAAGTCTTATTTTATATCAATCTAAATTTTATAACATATATTATAAGCTAGAATCATTGCTCTAGAAATTGTTTTGGGCATCCCATTAGTAGTCGCTCGTTTTCCATTAGACTCGACTAATGGTAGTATGATAAATTTAGTCGTTAGAGAAGTCAAAGACTGTAAATGCAGCGACTAGTTGGATTAATAAGCGATTAGTTGGATCAGTCGACGATTATTCGGTTAAAACAAATAACCGTGCAACAATTTGGATGTAACTAGTCAAGTTAGTCGGTGATTAAACTGCAATTAGTTGAATAAGTAGGATTAAACCTGCGATTGAACTTGAAAGCTATTTGAATACTTTACGTGTTTAAAAAACAAAAAAAGAAATCACTGACGATTAATCAGAATTAGTCATAGTTAGTGTGTTTGTTGGCTTCTCAGAGGCTGGATGCCTGAGGAACGCTCAACGACTTGTCTAATTTTTAAATATACTCAAAATATTCAAATGATATTGTATGGTGACTATTTAATAAATTCTAAGGATTAAGCCAGAATAATCTTCTAAATATGTTACATAATGTTTGACATGTGAAAATAGTTCCCAACGTCGAGATAATATAAATCCATCCTAAGAAGAGTCGAATCTTATTATGTAATCAATGTTAAATAATGATTATTATGTAATTCTCTTTATTAGTCGAATATTCATATATTAAAGGAGAATTGAACTAATATAATTTGAACAAGTGGAGCATGAGTCACATTGATTTTTCACGTGTCGATCAAGAGCAATTAAGATATTTACATGTGATTTTTCCCTTTTATACGAAATTATTTCCGTAGTTTAAACTTTTGTGTCTGATAAATTTAGTCGTGGGAGAAGTTAAAGACTGTAAATGCAGTGACTAGTCGGATTAGTCAGCGATTAGTCGGTCAAAACAACTAATCGTAAAACAATTTGGAATTGTTAATCACATTAGTCGGTGATTAACCGTCGATTAGTCGAATTAGTGGGGTTCAACTAGCGATTGAACTTGAAAGCTATTTGAATATTTTATGTGATTACAAAAAAAAAGGTCATCGATTAATCAAAATTAGTCACAGTTGGTCGTCTTATCGGCTTATCAAAGGTTGAACGCCCAACGACTTGTCTGATTTTTTAATATAATTGAAAAAAATCAAACGATATTGTTTACGGTGACTATTTAATTTACTTATAAGTATTAAATTAGACTGAAAAATATATATATTGAGATTTTAAATATATATATTGAGATTATATACAACAAATCTTAAATATTAATTGTCAGTCAAGTCTTACTTTATGAGCGTACGTTTTGTAATGTTATATCATTTAGAAGCATTGTTCTAGAAATCGTCCTAGGCGTCCGATTAGTCACCGATTGTTTTCCATCCGACTCGACTAATCGTAGTCAGATAAATTTAGTCATTGGAGAAGTGTAAGACTGTAAATGGAATGAGTAGTCATATTAATTAGTCGGTGATTAGTCGGCTTAACCAATTACGGAGTAGTTGGTTAAACCAATTTGGAAGTTATTAGTCACATTATTAGTTGGTGATTAACCGGTGATTAGTTGAATTAGTCGAGTTAAACCAGCGATTGAACTTGAAAACTATTTGAATACTTTACATATTTAATAAAGAAATCATTGGCATTTAGTTAGAAATTGTCATAGTTAGTCAGCTTCTCAGTGGTTGGATGCCTGAGTAACGCCTAACGGATTTTTAAATATACTTTGAAAATAATCAAATGATAATGTTTATGGTGACTATTCAATTACTTTTTGTGTTAAGCTAGATTAACCTTCTAATTACATTACATAATGTTAGACACGTGAAAATTGATCGTGATTATATAAATCCATCTTAAAAAATTATTACGTAATCAATGTTAAACGATGAATATTACTTAAGTCTCTTTATTAGTCAAATATTCACATATTAAATGAGAACTGACATAATAAAATTTGAAAACGAGTGGAGCGTGAATGACGTTGATTTTTCACGATCGTGGAATAATTAAGATATTTACAATGTGATTTTTTTGGATAAATTAACAAAACATACTACTTTTAAAAGTAAATTAACAAAAACATACCAAAAAAATTTCTAATTGACAAAAACATCCTTAAAAGTTCATACCATTATTTCAAAAGTTTATAACCTAATTTATTTATTTTCATATCCTTATTCCAAAAGTTCATACCCTTATTTTAAAAGTTCATACCCTTATTTTAAAAGTTCATACCCTAATTCGTAAAATTTATACCCAATTTACAGAATTCATATACTTATTTATATAATTCATATCCATAATTTTCAACTTCATACCCTTAATTCACGGAGTTCATACACTTATTTTTCAAGCTTATACACTAGTTAACAAATTCAACCCTTACCCGTCCTCCGATCTCGAACTTTCACGTCGTCATCATGAGTCACTTCTTCGACGACCGCATCTCCATCGGCATCAACCTCGAGTTTTTGACCTCGCTCCACACCCTCGTCATCCATTCCGACGGATGTCTCCGTCTCAATCTTCACCGAAGAGAGATCAGAGAGAGGGAGCAGGAGAGAAAAATCGGAAAAAGAGAAGGAGGATGAGAGGGGGATCAGAAAAAGAGAGGAATGCGGAGAGATCGGAGAGAGGGAGAACGATGAGCAGAGAGAGATCAGAGAGAGCTGGGAAAATGAGGAGAGAGAGATCGGAGGGAGGGATGCGAATGAAGAGAGAGAGATCGGAGAGAGAACGAAAAATGAGGAGAGAGAACGGAGAGAGAGTGAGGAAATAGAGAGAAAATAGATATAAGTAACTAATGATATTTTTTGTATTTTATTAATTATTAATTGAAGTTATGCTTTTAATAATTTAACTTTTGATGGTATGTTTTTGTTAATATAGTAAGTGTATGATATGCTCATGTTAATTCCCATTTTTTTATAGTAAATTATGAAGATGTCACATCCTAAAAAATGTGATCTATTATTAAAAAGTACACGACAGCTGCATTTTAGAGCTCATCCGTCGGTCTTATCTCGTTTTAATAATGCTCCAAACAGAAGTTAGTAATAATTTTAAAAACAATTAATACTCCATTAAACTACAAACACAAAATACAGAGACTCTAATTAAAAAATCAACCGTATTTGGAAGCGCCACAGTCCCCACCAATATATGCTACTATTATTTAAGTAAAGAGCCCCTTACGAGGACTTAATATAATTTTATTCCGAAAACATACTTTTTAATTGAATTTATTACATGATTGTCATTGTAACTGTATTTAAATTTAAATTTAAATGTTTATCAAATAAATAACTATAGGAGGTTACTTATAACCTTTTTCCAAAAAGAAAAAACAGAATATTTTAAAAACCAGTCTTTCTCTGCATAAAGCTATAAAAGAATTCCAAAATATATATACCTAGAATATATATATATATATATATACACGGACATATATATCCATGTATACATAATATATATCCGAGCTAATGATAAAAATATACAATTAATCAAAACGTATTACCAAAATATACGACACTTAAAACTTTATTCCCAAAAAATAAAAACATAAAATTATACATATTTATTAAAATTGTATATTTTAACAATAAAAATTTTGATTTGCGTTTTTAGTAATTAAATTTTAAAATATGTATGTATCGGTAATTTATATATAGGATAAATTAACAAAACATATTACTTTTTAAACTAAATTAATAAAAACATAGCTAAAAACTTTTCATTATCAAAAACATACGAAACAAATTTAATACTGTTTATTCTCTTATTTCTCTATCTCTCATCTTACTCTCTCTCCTCCATTATTCTGGGGGAATTCTTTTTTCCATACTGTAATTACTCAGTGCTATTGGGGGAGGTTTTATTTTGATAAATTGAGAGACTTTTTTTTATAGTAAAATTTGGGATAATTGTAGTGGTAGAGTGATGTTGATTTGATAAAAAAAATATATTAATTTGATATACGAAGGAGTTTGATGGTTGATGGTTAGAGTTTTTTTTGGGTAAAATTGGGTAAGTTTTTTTTTTTGGTAAATTGGGAGATGTTTTTTTTTTTTGTAAAATTGGAGATAATTGTAGTGGTAGAGTGATGTTGATTTGATAAAAAAAATATATTAATTTGATATAGGAAGCAGTTTGATGGTTGATGGTTGAGTTAGGGATTTTTTTGGGTAAAATTGGAAAAGTTTTTTTTTTTGGGTAAATTGGGAGATGTTTTTTTTGGTAAAATTGTAGTGATAGAGTGACGTTGATTTGATAAAAAAAAATATTAATTTGATATAGGAAGCAGTTTGATGGTTGATGGTTAGGGTTTTTTCGGGTAAAATTGAAGAATTTTTTGAGTAAAAATTGGGGAAATTTTTTATATACGAAAACAGAAATAAAATAAGAAAAACGAAAAAAAAAAAAAGAAGAATTTATTAAATACTGCTTTAGTGGTAGAGTGATATTGATTTGAAAAAAGAATTTATTAATCTGATATACGAAGGAGTTTGATGGTTGATGGTTAGAGTTTTTTTAGGGTAAAATTAGGTAAGTTATTTTTTTTGGGTAAATTGGGAGAGGTTTTTTTTTTTTGTAAAATTGGAGATAATTATAGTGGCAGAGTGCTGTTTATTTGATAAAAAAAATATATTAATTTGATATAGGAAGCAGTTTGATGGTTGATGGTTAGGATTTTTTTCGGGTAAAATTTGAGAATTTTTTGGCTAAAGTTTTTTATATAGGAAAACATAAATAAAATAATAAAAACGAAGAAAAAAAAATAAAAAATTTGGCAGCGCCACGTAGACGTGGGATTTATAGCGCTGAGTAATTACAGTATGGAAAAGAGAATCCCTATTATTCTGTCTATCTTTCTTTTATATCCCACTTTATCTCTCTTCCCTCATCCACCATGAAACCCGCCACTAACTACCGAATACCATCTACATTATATAAACATCCATATACATATAAATACATATATATATATACGTAATACACAAATATTACACTGATTGATACCCCGTAATATATAAAAAAAATATATGAAATTGGTGAGATTTTTTTTCTATTTATTGAGATTTGAGACTATTGTAAAACTTTCGAGTTTCAAGTTGAAGGAAGAAAATTCATATATAAAGTATTGAGATAAATTCATATGTAGGTTATGAAGTTTTGAAATTAGGGTATAAAATTTTAAAATTAGGGTATGAAGTTTTAAAATTAGGGTATGAAAATTTGAAATTAGGGTATGAAGTTTTAAAATTAGGGTATAAAGTTTTAAAATTAGGCTATGAACTCTTTTTTAAATATTTGATTGTGATTCAAAACATTTAGGGTATGATATTTTATAATTAGTATATGAATATTTTATGAGTTTTTAGTCATTTTTAGATAGAAATATGGGTTATTAGCATGTGTTAGAAAGATAGAGAGACCGATGGTTAGGAAGATATGTTAGATTATGATCCGATCAGAATTAGAGAAATAAAGATATGTTTTTGATAATTTAACTGTTTATTTATTAATTGCCCCTGTATCTCTCTCTATATATCTGTCTCTGAGTTTTGTCTTTTCTCTTTTTCTTACTCTCTCTCTCTCTAAAAATAAAATAAAAATACACACGTGGCAGTTTCTCTCTCTCTAGCAGTTTCTCTCTATTCCCGTATCTAGGGTTTAGAGTGTTGAATGATGATACGGAACCGAAATCCGTACGGTCCACACATGTTTCGGCCACCGCCACGTGGCAGGAACTATCTCTTCACGGTGGAGTTACGTTCTTCCTCGTCATCGTGGTCGAGGAGGGAGGTGGAGTCTTTAATACCCTCCCTCCTCCAGAAGACCGAGCTCCACGACTTTTTCGACTCCGGACAGGTCGCTGCACGGTTGAAATTCATGTAAAGTGCAATTTTTTTTATTTATATTATGAAAATGTTAAAAATCTAACTTGTTTGGTTTTATGCTTTTATAAGTTTCAGGTTCATGCTATTAAAATAATAGTGCAAAATTTTATTTATATTATGAAAATAGCGATTCAGTTGTCCTGTATTTTAATAATAAATTAGCTCTAAAACGATATAAGAGGGACTAATCAGCTCTAAAATGCAGTTGTAGTGTACTTTAATAATAAATCACAAATGACCAAAAATATTAATATATAATAAATCTTAAATTTTATATTTTGAGCATCTCAATAATTTACTACAAAAGATGTAAAAAGTTTAAAATACCGATGTCGTTTTGTATGATGCAAGAAATCACATGTAAATAATTTAATTAATGCTACTCAGGCTCTACTCGTTCAAATTATTTTTCGTCAATTCTCATTTAATATATAAATATTCGACTAATGAAGAGAATTAAGTAAGAATCATTGTTTAACATTAATTACGTAATAAGATTCGGCTCTTTTTAAAATGGATTTATATAATCTCGGCGTTGGGCATCATTTTCACGTGTCATACATTATGTAAAGTAATTAGAAGGTCAGTCTAGCTTAATACTTAGAAGTAATTAAATAGTCACCGTCAACAATATCCTTTGCTGATTATTTTCAAGTATATTTAAAAAAAACATTTTTTTACAGTGCAAAATTTTATTTATATTATGAAAATAGCTATTTTATTGATTCTAGCTCTGCGACTGCAGGTACTGGGACGACGCCTGCGAGGCGGTGACGAGCCTATGGGAGAGACGACTCGAAGGGGCACACTTGTTTAACCCTGTTATGATCCCGAACGACTACTCCAAAATGGACCAGTTAAGGTCACAGATACTCGCTGTTTTTTCGTATCGTATTAGGGCTTTAATCGACGGAGAGCTCGTGAACAAGTATCTGAGCAAGATGGAGGACGAGGTTGTTAGGGTCTCCGAGTGCTTATCCAGAAAAGGTGGGAATGTTGGTTTTGTGATAATAATACATAGTAAAAGTTGTAAAACGTTGAGATTTATGTTTTCGACATGTTCCTTGGTCCTGAAAAGTTGAGTAAATAACTCTTCTTTTTTGTACTGTTAGCTCTTTAATATCGTTTGATTATTTGGACAATTGTGATTTATCGTTCGAAGCTCATGGCTAATTTTGTTATAATTATCTTGACCTTTATTAATCGTGGGGAATGTTAGGGTCTCCGAGGCGTTATACAGAAAAGGTGAGAATGGTATTTTGATAATAATATAGTAAAAGTAGTAAAATATTGGAATTTGTGTTTTCGACATCTTCCTAGTCCTAAAAATTTGAGTAAATAACTCGTTTTTGTTTTACTGTTAACTCTTTAATAGTGTTCGATTGTTTGGACATTGTGATTTATCGTTCGAAGCTCATGGCTAATTATGTTATAATTATCTTGATCTTTTATTATAGGTGGGAATGGTGTTTTCATAATAATATAGTAAAAGTAGTAAAAAGATGAGATTTACGTTTTCCACATCTTCCTAGTCCTGAAAAGTTCCGTAAATAACCCGTCTTTTGTACTATTAACTCTTTAATATCGTTTGATTGTTTGGACAGTTGTGATTTATCGTAGAAGCTCGTGGCTAATTTTGCTATAATGATCTTGACCTTTATTAAAGGTGGGAATGGTGTTTCACAATAATATAGTAAAAGTAGCAAAAAGTTGAGATTTATGTTTTCGACATCTTCCTAGTCCTGAAAAGTTCAGTAAATAACTCATCTTTGGTACTATGAACTCTTTACTTTTGTGTGATTTTATTTGGACAGTTGAAATTTATCGTTGGAACATGGCTAATTTTGTTATAATTATCTTGACCTTTATTAATCGTGCGGAATGTTAGGGTCTCCGAGGGGTTATCCAGAAAAGGTGGGAATTTTGTTTTCTTAATAATATAGTAAAAGGAGTGAAATTTTGGAATTTATATTTTCGACATCTTCCTAGTCCTGAAAAATTTAGTAAATAACTCGTCTCTTGTACTATTAACTTTTTAGTATCGTTTGATTCTTTGGACAGTGATTTATCGTTCGAAGCTCATGGCTAAATTTGTTATAATTATCTTGACCTTTATTAAAGGTTGGAATGGTGTTTTCATAATAATATGGTAAAAGTAGTAAAAAGTTGAGATTTATGTATTCGACATCTTCCTGTTCCTGAAAAGTTCAGCAAATAACTCGTCTTCTGTACTGTTAACTCTTTAATATTGTTTAATTATTTGGACAATTGTGATTTATCGTTATAATTATCTTGACCTTTATTAATTTTGGGGCATCTTCGCAGCTCATTGTTATAAGATCTGTATATGTACTAAAAAAAAACACAATTTATCGATTGACTGCTCATTTAGTTTCTTCATGATCTTCTCTTTTTAGTCAACAGCTTCACCTTGTCCTTTCGGTTTTAGAGTTTTGCTTAGAACTTGTTATTTTCTGTTCTTAGGAATAACATACTTATTGCTTTACTCATCACATAATTATTGTTCGTAACCTATGATGAAGGTGGGAATGGTTTGGGGGAGTTTTACAAGCTATGTGAGGAGAAGAAGGGTTTGGATGACAAGAGAGGGATGTTCCAGAAGCGGGTTGAGGAGTTTCAACACGCCTTGGGCTGCCTTCTCAAGCGTCTCGAGGGGGGTGATGTGCCTCGGCAGGTTTTTAATGATGTCTTTGAGCCTCGGTTGTTGTGTTACGATCATGATGACTGGGTGAAGTTGGATTTCTTGATCAAGAGGGAGTGTAGGAGGTTGGAGGACGGTTTGCCCATTTACGCGTTCCGTACCGACATTCTCAAGGAAATCTACAACCACCAGGTACTAATACATTTTCCCAAATTTTTAACCTTTCTTGTTTTCTTAATTTTGTGTTTTAGCAGGTTTAAATTGATACTTGTGTATGTGATTTTTTTTAATCTCATGACTTGTGTTGGTGGACCTGTTTGGATTGGATGGCTTATTCGCTTAAAATTTGAAGTCTTTTACTATTTGAATGAAGGCTTAGAGGTTATAATTTTTAAAAATCCATCGTATTTTACTGACGATAGTCTCAAGGTTTCAAAAGGTGCTAGCCGGGGTCTAGGCGGAAAGGTCTGCCTGGCGCCTAATTGGCCGCCTTTTCCCGCCTAACTCCGTCTGATGCCTATGCGTGTGGTCCCCACCTAGCGCCTAGGCAACCGGCTAGACAGCCTTTTGAGACACTGTTACTGTGTCGAGAACGGTTTAGAACATATGCAGTCATTGTATATAACTAAAAGCTAGTTATACAAATAAAAAGAAAAGTGCCTGTGAGTATTTTCTTTTAAGACTCCCTCCATCCCGGAAAATAATTGATCCCAATTACTATATCGAGATGACCCGAGAAACCGCTTTACATTTCCCAATTAACTTGCTATATTAAATTGATTTTACCTCTTTTTTCCACTCATTCAAGATAAGTAAAGTTATCAGTAACGCTATCTACTTTGAATTGTTTAGTTTCTTTTTTTACATCTTCTAAGCTCGATAATGTGGTTGTTTAAAATGTTGGAAATTTCAAAAGATGGTTTATTTTTTTATCCAATTTATGCATACCTGTTTGGCTTTTTGTAGTGATTGGTAAGATGATATAATTTCTTGCTAGTGTTTGCACTATCAACTACTTTTAGGATGTAGATACATCTATATTGATGTTTTCTGGTGGCTTGAATTAGTGACAGTTATTAATCTATTATTGTTATTCTCTTGGTTCTAGTTTAGCTTTTTAAGTGCGGCTGTATGTTAATTTTCAAAATAAAAATGCGGCTGTATGCAACAAGGGTTTAGGTGAGGGTTTAATTTCATCTTATTAAGACATTTGGTGGCATACTTCTACTAATCTCGCAATTTTAATGTTTGCCTTAAGTGCCTTGTACATGTGAGGATATTTCATAAAAAAATTCTTCAATTCAATGCATTCTGGCTTATTACTGGCTTTTTTGTCGGTAATCTTCTGCTGAAAGAAATTAGAGATAAGGGTAATTGCTCTTGTTTCTCTATAAGCACGTGGTGTTTAGAGATATTCAATTTGGTGAGGTCCTGATTTAATTGTATGCCTTAAATAGGGGAAAGAATATAAGTTTTCTTAATTCCCTTGTTGGTTAGCATAGATATTTTTACATTATCGGATTTTAGATATTTTTACATTATCGGATTTTGAGAATTTAACCACATCACAAATTTGATCTATGATTTATCTAGATTCGATGCCTAAAAAAGGCTTTTACTCAGATGGTGTCTTAAATCAGTGTAAGGCAATTGAATGATTACTGGTATTCGTAGCAATGGATTAATGTTGTAAACATTTTATAAATGTTTGCAAGCATCTGTTACAGTTTTTTACCGGGTCAATCTCACCAGTCCATATTACCTAATTGGGACCTGTTAAAAACTTAAAAAAGGTTGTGAAGATTTCCTTTTCAAATTATTCTTAGTCTCTGGAATTCCATAATCAAGTGTGTATGGCTCATTAATAAAATTCTCCTCATTTGCATACTAGGAAACAAGAACAGAAAGAAGCGATAGAAAAAAGAGGCAATTGTTTATGTTATGTACCTTGCCACTTCCAAATTATTGATAGTAATGTTGATGTCAAATCACGAAATCTCGTATCCTTGTGCTCACTAGCATGTCCATGTAGCCAAGCCATTACCAGCCATCTTTCATAAATTATTATCTCCCTTTAAAATTACCCCATAATTATGTTTTTTTTGGGATTTGAAGCTTTGTTTAGAGACTGGTTCTACTCAATCGAAGGATCTCTAACCACAAAGGGTTACAGAAATTGGACCAAAAAAATCGAAAGAAAATATCTGTAGTTTGCCTCGATTGGAACAGAGTCAACAGACTATCCATGGCCCAAACTCTTTAATACTCAAAAAAGCTTAATCATAATTTTCTCAAAATTTCTATGCCTGCTTTTTTTTTTGTCAATTTTGAAATGGATCTGAGTCGCCACAGTAATTAATTATTTGTCATTCAACATTGAGAACTGAATTTGACCTTGTAACTATGGGTTCCACGCCTAAGCAGAAGGAAGACCACAATTCTGGCCTTGTAAACCACCCCTCTTTGTTCACATCTTCTACCAAATCAGCTTGATATGTTCTGTGATTGTGAAGGCTTATTCTCCAATTCACTAACTGGATGTGTGATTCATAGCATCTGCATGATGGGATCATATTGCAGAGCAAACTTCACCTATCCTTTAATATATACTCCTGCGTACTAAATAAATGTCCATATTTGAAAGTCAAACCTTACTAAATAAATGTCCATATTTGAAAGTCAAACCTTTTTAAATACATTAAATGCATTTTTTAGATTACTAAAACACCTGTCAATATATTAAATCACCTGTCATGATGACATTTAGTGCTAACATCATTTACTTTAAATAAGAGGATTATCAAAATTCTTATACTACAAGTTCCAATAAAAGCATTATAAAGGCGCATTAGAGTTTTTCAAGTGGTTTTTTTCCCTCTCTTCCTCTCTAATAACTATTTCTGCAGGTAATGGTATTGGTCGGAGAGACTGGCTCCGGAAAGAGTACACAGTTAGTTCAGTATCTTGCTGACTCAGGTGTTGCCGGTAATGGTTCTATTATTTGCACACAGCCCCGGAAATTAGCAGCTACGTCGTTAGCTCATAGAGTTCAAGAGGAAAGTTCTAAATGTTATTCATACGAAAATGCAATCATATCTTGTCCAACTTCTGCATCTTTCCATACGTGCAATTCTAAGGTAATATTCATGACCGATCACTGCTTATTGCAGCATTATATGAAAAACAATAATTTGAGTGGAATTTCCTGCGTTATTGTTGACGAAGCACATGAAAGGAGCTTAAACACCGATCTCCTTTTAGCATTATTAAAGAACTTGCTTTCTCAGAGACCCGACATGAGGCTTATAATTATGTCTGCCACAGCTGATTCAAAGCAACTTGCCAATTATTTCTTTAATTGTAATACCTTTAATGTTGAAGGTAGAACTTTTCCGGTTGATATCTGCTATGAGCCTTTTGTATCGAAATCCACTTCCAATTGCTCAACCATTGCTTCATACGTTTATGACGTACTACGTAAGGTGACTGAGATTCACAAAAATGAGGAGAATGGCACAATTCTTGCGTTTTTAACCTCTCAAAGTGAGGTAGAATGGGCATGTGAAAAGTTCCAGTCTTTTGGTACAACTGCATTACCTTTACATGGAAAGCTTTCTCACAAGGATCAGCTTCGTGTTTTTGAAAATTATTATGGAAAAAGAAAAGTTATATTCTCCACTAATGTTGCAGAAACTTCGTTAACTATTCCAGGTGTACGGTACGTGGTTGATTCTGGGATGATGAAAGAGAGTAGATTTGAACCGAACACTGGTATGAATGTTCTCAAAGTTTGTAGAATTAGCCAAAGCTCTGCTAAACAAAGAGCTGGCCGAGCTGGAAGAACTGAGTCGGGAAAATGTTACCGAATTTATCCGGAAAATGATTTTGAAAATATGATTTCCCATCAAGAACCAGAGATTCGGAGGGTTCATCTCGGTGTAGCAGTTCTGAGAATCCTTGCTTTAGGAATAAATGATGTACATAGTTTCGATTTTATTGATGCACCTAGTTCGACCGCTATAGAATCAGCAATTAGAAATCTTATTCAGTTAGGTGCTGTTATATTGAAGGATGATAAATTAGAGTTATCTGTGGATGGGTTTAAACTGGTCAAACTGGGCATTGAACCCCGTTTGGGGAAAATAATTTTTCACTGCTTTGAGCAGAATTTGGGGAAAGAGGGACTTGTTTTAGCTGCAGTTATGGCAAATTCAAGTAGTATTTTCTGCCGAGTTGGTAGTGAAGAAGATAAAAGCAAATCTGATTGCCTTAAGGTGCAATTTTGTCATAAATATGGTGACCTTTTTACCCTACTATCTGTTTACAAGGAATGGGAGATTATTCCTCGAGAAAGAAAGAATACATGGTGTTGGGACAATAGTATCAATTCGAAAACCATGAAAAGATGTCAAGAAACAGTCTCCGAATGGGAATATTGTCTCCAAAATGAGCTTAATCTTATAACCCCAAGTTATTGGCGCTGGAATACACAGGTGTCGACCGTATACGATACGTATCTTAAGAATGCTATACTCTCTGCCCTTCCGGAGAATATTGCTATGTACTCCGGGTATGATCACCTTGGTTATGAGGTGGCATTGACTGGTAAGCATGTGCAGTTACACCCTTCAAGTTCATTGCTGAACTTTAGTCAAAGGCCAAGTTGGGTAGTTTTTGGCGATATCTTATCAGCGTCTAATCAATATTTGATTTGTGTAACTGCTTTTGATTATGAATTTTTGACGAACCTTTCTCCCTGTCCTTTGTTCGACACCTTGAAAATGGAGAATCAAAGGTTGCAATTGCAAGTTTTAAGTGGTTCTGGGACCACACTGCTCAAAAGATTCTGTGGGAGAGCCAATAATAATGTTATTAATCTTGTTTCGCGTTTCAGAACGACTTGCTTGGATGAAAGAATTGGAATCGAAGTTAATATCGACCAAAACAAAGTCCAATTATATGCATCTTCAGAAAATATGGAACATGTTACCAGTGTTGTGAACTCTATTTTAGAATGTGAGAAAAAGTGGTTACAAAACGAGTGTATGGAGAAACGGTTATATCATGGTGGGCCTGGTTTGTCGCCTTCTTTTGCTTTATTTGGAGCTGGTGGAGAGATAAGACATCTTGAGCTTGAAAAAAGGTGTTTGACTGTTGATGTTTTTCACTCGGAGGTAAATTTTGTGGATGAAAAAGAGCTCTTGTTGTATTTGGAAGAGTATGCGTTGGGTAGTATATGCATAGTCCATAAGTTCAACGGAAAAGGAAATTTTGAAGATGATAAGTGGGGAAAAGTAACGTTTCTCACACCTGGTGCTGCTCAAAAAGCTGCCGAGTTGAATCCAGTTGAATTTAATGGGGGCCAATTAAAGATAATTCCTTCACGCTCTACACTTGGAGGTGATGTTACAATCTCGTTATGTTTATGAAATTGTAGTTTTAGGTAAAGTTGTACTTAAAGACTACTCACACAACTCGCAATCATATAGAATAAGATTAATAAATACAGGGACTCATTTTTTAGCATTCAAGGCAAAATCTCTCATCCGAGTTTAAAAATACTAGCATAATATCTTTTTCTTGAAAATTAATTAGAAGTGCACCTATTTATTTATACACAATCCTCTAGAAAAAATACTGTTTGAATTTGAATCCACAGTTAAATACTGCAGAAGCAGTTATATGCGGTATTTTCAGCTTCCTAAAACAGCACCTCATATCTGTCGCTTTTATTTTAATGATGTACAGTACATCCACTCCATTTAGAGTTTATATATCATTTAACAGATTGGGTACTGTTACAGGTGATCGCCAGATGTCTTCATATGCTGTATCAGCGATAGTTTCGTGGCCACGTAGGATGAGTCGAGGCTTTGGATTTGCTAAATGTGCCAACCAAGACGTTGAGTCTATCATGGAAGATCTCTCTAATTTAAACATAGGCGGTAACTATGTAAGGACCGAACGTAGCATGAGGGAAGAAGGCAGTGTTCTAATAAGCGGATTCGATAAATCACTTTCCGAAGTTGAAATTTTAGACGTATTACGTGGTTCAACAAATAAAGACATATGGGATTTTTTTTTAGTAAGAACGGATGTTGTTATTAACAACCCTTCTTGTGATGCGTGCGAAGAAGTTCTTTTGAAAGAAATTTCTCCTCTTGTACCTAAGAAGAACCCGAATGGTAATTCTGTTTCGGTTCAAGTTTGGGAACCTCATCCGAAGGATGCTTTTATTAAAGCGAGGATTTTGTTTGATGGGAATATGCATTTGGAAGTGGCGAAAGCTTTGGAGGAGATTGATGGCAAAGTGTTGCCAGGGTGTTTTCCGTGGCAGAAAATTAGAAGTCAACAATTGTTTCAAAGCTCTTTGGCTTGCTCTTCCTCAGTTTATTTTGTTATTAAGGAGCAGCTAAATCATCTCCTCGCAAGGTTTCGCTATCGTAAAGGTACTTAACTCTCTTTCTGTTTGTATATCTCTTCGAGGTAAATACCTTGGAGAATTTCCTGCTTGCATCATATGAAAGATTCAGTAAGAAGTCATTTTCAGAACTTTTTCTTGAACCCCTTTTAGGTTTTTACATGATGTCAAGTCACCTGGCAAACTCAGTCTGCATGCTTATGCAACTTAGCTGTTGATAATGTTTTCTATACTTTCTTAGGTTTTTTGTAAAATTGCTATCTGCTAAAGCTGCTATTTACTTTACATTTCAAAAATGATGAGGTATTCAAAAGTGTTACAATCTTAAGAGTGTTCGACTAGTAACAAGAAAAGTAGTAAGAAGGCGATGATGAAGAACTTCCTTATTAGTTTCATAACAGGAAATGCTAGTCCGTGCCAAAGTGTGAATCTTTTTTATTTTGTGGTTCATATTGACATCTTTAATAATAAGATGATTCCGGAACACTTTGCACTTATTAAAGCCTACAAATTTGAATGCTTTTGGTCTCAGGTGCTAAGTGCTACCTTGAAATGAAGAAGAGCTCTTGCATAGTGAGAATCTCTGCTAATGCAACCAAAACTGTGGCGGAGCTGAGGCGGCCTTTGGAACAGCTCATACTCGGCACAACCATAAATGATCCAAGCCTCACCCCCTCAATCTTACAGGTTCTGTTTTCTAGAGAAGGAATTTATCTCATGAAGTCTATCCAACGCGAGACTGGTACATTCATCTCCTTCGAAAGGCATAGTCTTGTTGTTCGAATTTTTGGCCCTTCTTACAAAATCCCAATGGCGAAACAGAAACTAGTTACTTCCCTTGTTAACTTATACGAGAGCAAAACGCTAGAAATCCAACTCAGAGGTGGCGATATGCCCCCTGATTTGATGAAAAAAGTGGTTTACAATTTCGGACCTGACCTTCAAGGGCTGAAGGAGAAATTTCCCGGTTCTTCGTTCTCTTTAACTACTCGACGCCATGTTATATCTATTAGCGGCGATAAAGAAATTAAACAGAAGATTGAAGAAACAATTCGTGAAATTTCACAGACCACTGCCCCTTGCAGTGAAGAACCTGAGAGCGACGATGCGTGCCCTATTTGCTTGTGTGAAGTAGACGATAGTTACGGCCTCGAAAACTGTGGCCATATTTTCTGTCGTTTATGCTTAGAAGAGCAGTGTGACTCCGCGATGAAGAGCAGGGATAGTTTTCCCCTGCGGTGCATGCATGTGGGCTGTGGTGCCCCGATTTTGCTTACAGATTTGAGGACTCTGTTGGTCGGAGAGAAGTTAGAGGAGCTTTTTAGATCCTCTTTGTCGTTCTACGTGTCGTCTAGCCAAGGGAAATTTAGATTCTGCCCCTCGCCTGATTGCCCTTCGGTGTACCAAGTGGCGGGTGCCGATGCCCTCGGAAGGACTTTTGTTTGTGGGGCTTGTTCGGTCGAAACATGTATGAGTTGCCACCTGGAAAGTCACCCGTTTATATCGTGTGAGAGATACAAGGTATTTAAGGAAGACCCAGATTTGTCTCTAAAGGAGTGGCGTAAGGGTAAAGAACATGTGAATGAATGTCCTGTTTGTGGTTACACTATCGAAAAAATTGATGGGTGTAATCATATCGAGTGTCGATGTGGGAAACATGTTTGCTGGGTGTGTTTGGAGTTTTTTGAGAACAGTGAGGAGTGTTATGGGCATTTAAGAGCTGTGCACCAGACATTTATCTAGACGTAGTATTATATGATTATCAAAAAAAAGACGTAGTATTATATTTACCTGATATTGTAGTAATTTATCTTCTGTACGTCTCATGGCTGTAGTAACACATAAGCCTCTGTAATATAATAGTTGGGTTATCACTTATGGCTACTAAAACGTGGTTCTATGGTTATGTTCTAATAATGAACGTTTGATCTGTTTTTTTATATAATATAATTTCTTTATCTCCAAGAGATTGCTCTAAGGATGAAAGTTTGATCCGTTTTTTTAAATAATATAATTCCTTCATCTCTAAGAGTTTAACTATTTCGTATCTATATTTTGGTATAATTGCATATTTGCATCATTTCTGTATCCTGCCATATTCATATATTTTTCAAACAGGGTCAATATTGTTGCAGTTGGAGAAACCTCGTTTTATATCCTGCTGTCTAATTTATCAGATAATTTGTACTTGGCTTACATGTCAATTATTTTTTACCCTTTCTGCCAGGGATTTTTGTTGTTTTACAGGTACCTCATGGATGTGAATAATTGGGTCCGAGCTGTACTAGTAGTCTGTAGCCCATTTAGAAAACTTGGTTGGGACAGGCCCGTGAATATCTATGATGATTGGCATTTGGAACGTTATCAACGAATGACTCATTCTTTGCGGTGAGAATGAGAGCCGATCCAAAATCACTTGGGTTTTTTTTTTTTGTGTAAGGGCTGCCCGCCGCCTACCCAATGAGATCAAAAAATGTGGATAGTTGTTAGTCTCTGTTACAACTTTTTGCAAAATTACTTGATTCTCCATGCTTTTCCTATTATTTTGTAATGAACCTGCTGCGGAGACTAAAAGGAGGAGAAATGATCACAACAGTAAAGTTTGAGATGCTGTTTATGTACTTAAGTGAAAATTATCAGACTGGGTGTTTAGTGAAAAATTTAATACTTCAATGGCCGTCTTCTGGACAGCAGCTGTTTGTAAAAACTCGTTCTGCAGTAGAACCTCTCTACGGTAATAAATTTGGTACGGAAAAAAATATTATTATAAAGAACTTATTCCTATTAGAGGTTGATATATAAAAAAATAAAAAAATATTTAAATAAATGTTACGTATAATTAAAGTAATGTGTAGCTAATTTAACTAATTAACACAAATATTTAAGAGACAAATACATGTATATATGTAACAAGTCAAACACATAAATCCAAAAGAGCTGTAAAGTCACGAAACTAGCATATTTATGAATTTAATAAAATTTAACTAAGTACATGTGTATTTGGAAAATTAAGTATATGTATGTAGAAAGGTGAAAAGTTATCTAAAAATTTATCTAAATCTTTTTTGATATTACATGAAAATAATACCCAATAAAAGACATTCGGCAAAGACCCGACCCATACATTTTTAATGGTTATCGATCACATCAAACATGGGAGAAATAATTGGTACAAGCACATGATGGACCTTTCTTTCATTAAGTAGGAAATTTAATTATCTATTGGACCAACTCCAATTAGCAAGAAGCTCATCACATAAAAAAACTCATGATTTGACAGATGAAAGCGGCATTTGTCAACATCGGTGCACGTATCTCTATAAATAAAATCAAAAGACAGTACAATAAGATCATCTGACTTCGAAGCAGAAAAAAATATATCAATACATAGACTTTTCAGAGCTTATCTCAGTAGAAAGTCAAGTCGAAAACCGAAGATCTATATTGAGCAATAGATTAATTGAAACTATTGTAATAAAAACATATTGTAATTTACTCAATCAGTAAAGAAAAATAACACTTCGTAGAATTTATTACTGTCGATCATCTAAATAATTATTGTTGAAAAACACGACTTAACCGACCAAAGTCTATGTTTTATCATTTTTTTTATATGTATAAATATTAGGTATAATTTTACATATATTTTAAATCGTCTTAAATTTAATATAACGACATATATATAATTTTACACATTTATGTAATTTATTCTTATATGAAGTCAAATTTGTTAAGATGGGACCATAACAAATCATGAAATATTACAATATGCAGGTTATTCTTATTTTGAACTGCCACGAGTTGAAACCGAGCGTTTTTATTCATAAAGCGAGTTTATTATTACACGGAGTATTAATATAGAGAGGTAGGTACTATGTTTTTGGAGTTGCTCTTTTGAATTGATGTAAAGAGATCACACGCCAGTATATCCATGCAAGTTCTTAATAAGGGGAAATTTTTGGAGTAAATATATAGTAACACTTTGTTTTTGTTTTTGTTTTCAAAATTTTAATTCAACCTAATAACAACATGTGTAGCCGTGTGGGTTTAGAGGCGTTGAGTTAGATAGAGAGCGCGATTATTGATTCGTGGCAAGGGACAGATCATTTCTATTGGTGTGGGTTTAAAAGTGTTTTTTTATTTATATTTTATTAAATTATAATTTTTATTATTGCAAAAATAATAATATCTAAATATATTTGGACCACTAAAAAATTTAAATTTTTTCAGTGGAGGGTATTCGTTACGGGGTATTTTTTTTATTAACCAATTTATTGAATAAATCATACATAATTCTTGAGAAAAAAACAGTCATTAGTCATTAAAAAACTTAGATAAAATACAACAACTAAATAAAAACACAATTTATTCATTAAATAAGTATCAACATTTTAAAGGTCGTCGGCCCAAAACTCTCGAACCTGAGAATTTCCAGATGTGCTCAGTAAGATATTTTTAAAACTTTGATGTGTCACGAATCGATACACCTCTCTTTTTAAAAACCGGTCGTATTTTACTGATCGAAAGCAATAGAGAATGATTGTCGGAATCCATCATTGGAAAGTTTTCAACATTTATATTGTGCAATATTATGCACGTTAACATGATGTATTTGAAATTTTCTTGATTTCACAAACGTGTAATCCTTCTAAAATGTAGCAACTTGATTGCAACACATCAAATGCACATCTGTT
This sequence comes from Primula veris, assembly GCA_963682055.1. NCBI lineage: Eukaryota > Viridiplantae > Streptophyta > Magnoliopsida > Ericales > Primulaceae > Primula > Primula veris. The sequence goes on along the minus strand of OY821747.1, from coordinate 15,295,182 downwards.
GTCTTTTTGAACATCTTCTTGGTACTTAGCAAAAGTACAACTTTTTTGTTACAACTTCATTAAATAAAACATACCTAATTCTTAAAAAAGACATACATAATTCATTAAAAAACTGAAATAAAATACAACAATTAATTATATAAACATACATTTATCATGAAAAAATAATCATTTTAAAGGTCGTCGGCCCTAAACTGTTAAATTATGGAATATTGTTCCAAACCCTGAAAAATACTGTAACTATATTATGCAACCCCAGATTGGTCGTTACCCTGTGATCTCATGTGCGATTCATGTGATGTAGATGAGAGCAGTTTTTGTCAATATAGGTGGAACCAATTAGACCCAAAAAGGAAATATCCATAAAAAGAAAATAACTTACCAAACTAGACAGAATAATTAATAAAAGTACTTATAAAAATTGTCACGGCCATGTCACATAATCGCCCAAGTATCACGGTCACTCTCGGGTCCCCGTACCCCTTCTATCCACGGGTCCATAACTCTTCCCCTCTTCACAACGGACCTTGTACTTGAGGTCCAACTCATGAAACTAACCGTGCAAAATACTAACCAGTTCCCATGTGGCATCATCCGCACTCAAAGAAGTCCAATGCACCAAGGCTTCATGAATTGCCCCTCCCTGACTCGGGCTCTAAGAATATCCCAAAATTTCAACTAACACAATCTGTGGTGCACCATCCTCAGAATATGGTGATAGGGTCACTAGAGTACCACACCATCACCCAACTGCTTCTTCTATAAGGAGACATGGAAAACATTACGAATTGACAATTCCAAACGATATGTCACTTTGCCCAATTGCTCCACAATCTGATAAGCTCCAAAATACATGCATCCTAATTTATGTAAAACACGTCAAAACACTGAATTTGTTCGATACGACTGCAACTTTAAACAAACCCAATCAGCCATCTCAAACTCCACTTCCCGACGACTCCGCATATTGCTTCATCTAGCTACAAGTTTTGTTAAATTTTCCTTTATGCCGCTAAAATCTCATCGAGCAAATGTAACTTGACATCAACTTCGGTCAGTGCCGCATCACCCATATAGGGGCCCACCTCTCATAACAACACACAAACATAATATGCATACATATGATATGGAGAGAGAATCACACCTTCAAAAGCTCGACCTAACTCAGTTTCCGCTTCCGTCGAGTCACAACATGATAGACGTTGTACAATGGTAAATATTGTTTAAGGGAATCTATTTAACAGATAGGTTGTGTCTTTGATTAGACCACGAAATGGTCATTTTTGGTTGTTAAATTTGTATATATTAGCGTAGTTTTGTTAACATTTAGGCTTGTTTAAGCCATGTTTTGTGTTTTTCGGTATTTTTCCGGTCTACTTGCATTTGTTTGTATTATTGTAGGAAAAAACATGGAATCAGCACAAAAACAAAACAAAGACGCACGATGAGCAAATGATGGATCTAAAGAGAAAAATTTGGAAGATTAAGGATCTAAAAACCAACCACATAAAGTTGCAAAACAGAATCAAATCAAGATAGAGCAAAAAACTCTAGAAAATCAAATATGAATTGACTTGACCGGTCAGATGTCTTTATATTTTAAATTTTAGATAAGATAGAGTTTGTTAAGTTTTGATAGATAAATATGTATTCTCGTATTCCGAAAATATCATCATTCACAATAATTTTCAGAAGCTTTTCATTCATATTTCGACTTAAAGAGAGAAGAGAAAAATAAATACTCAAATTGAGGGTTTTGTACATAAATCCTTCATAATCGACTATGTTTTATGAGTTTAATCTACTTTCATTACGTTTTCATGGGTTTTTACTACTTTTCTGAATTTTTTCTATTTTTTTAATTAATAATTAATACATAAATTACCAATATTGTCATTGTAAATATCATAATTAAAGTTAATGCGGGTAACTTTTTTCCTAAAAATTGTTGTTGTAGTTATAAATGGTAAGTATATAAAGTGTAAGAGAATAAATTTGTTGCATTAAAATTAGCATATTGAAAATGCGGATACTTATTTTGTGACAACCCAATATGGAATAGTGGACACTTAATTAGAAACGGATGAAGTATTAAATAACTAATAAATAATTGTTGTAGGATATTATTGAACTCTTGGGCTTATTCTTTATGGGCCCTTGTAACCCTACCCCTCTATCTATATAAAGAGGGCTAGGGGTCTTGTATTTTATCATTCATTCACATATTCTGAATAATAAATATCATACTGTTCTCCCCTCTCTCTACTTCTGTCTCCCTAAATACCTAGCTAATAGTTGTATTACAACACGTTATCAGCACTTTGCTTGCGGAGATTGGAGTAAAGATATAAGATTTGAGTATTTGTCCGAAGACCATGGTTTTTATGTTGGAAAATTGAGTTATATACATGCGGCCAAAGTTTGAAGGTTTTTTTTATCGGTCTTCCCCAACATACCAGGAGTACGGTAAATAATATTTATTTGATCATACCTGTGACAGGAAAGAAAAAAAAAACTGCATGTTGACATAAATAAAATTAATTTTACTGCAATTAGAATTGATAAACTGGTTGCTTTATTCACCATTAAAAATTGCACCATCATTAATATGTCATGCCATATCTATAAAAATCAAACCCTATAGTAGTACAACTGCATGCGTCCTATTAACTATGTATTGCTAGAAATTGTTCAATATTAGATTGAATTCCATGTGATATTGATAAATAGCCTGCCCATGACCCATGCGTCTTACTATATTGAAATTAGTTGTATACATTAGTAAAGACGTAGGTTCTGCATGTTCAATTGTTACATATGATGTTTGACGACTATGTGATTTGAATTGTTAGTAGTATAAACCTGTAAAACAAAATCTGTCAGTTCGAAAATAGTAGGGACCACAATGCAAATCACTAATACTTATGTACTATCTGTAAAAACTGAATGTAATTTAATCAAATTACTAATCCATATAGTATGTATGTTACATTTAAAACACTATATGTGTTCCCATGTGTAAAATTTGGTCCATATCTAACATAAATACGTACATGATAATTGATTAATTGGCTAGTAAATAACATTGCATGTTAATTGAATTAATTTATGAATTGCCATGTTAATAATTACTGCCATGTAATATTATTACTGCTGTTATGTATAAGATATGTAAATTTGCGAAATCATATATATTCACATTTAAGTTGGAAAAATTATGAATCTTCCCTAAATAGGCTCACCTATTTGGATACGATGTCTAGGAAAGATATAGGCGGAAGTCGATATCCTAATGAGGTCGGGTTTTAAGTGACATTCGTGCCCTCCACCCTCACCGTCTTTCCTGGTCGTTTTTCAAGTAGAGCTACCGAAAGGGGTTGACTAAATAATAATTTTCCCGAGTGTGTTTATATAGTGATGTATGTTTCGCCGAATTGGTGTCTCTGTATCGACCTGTTGTTCGATCAATGAGAACCTATTCATATTAAAAGCAAAACTATTTTTCGAACCTGTCGTTTCGAAATAAAGTTTATGCTTGTGCAAACCATAAACATATAAACCAGTCGTTTTATATGATAAATAATCCAGAACTCCCAACACATGTTGGATGCCATCTATGATGAGAAAAATCGTAAAACATACTTGCGAAATGACTGTTTAAACGTTGATTTTAATCCGTCGCCACATGTTACTCACCCTGATGTGTGAAAATGTGATGCCAAAAATTTTTTTGGATGCCATCTTTGATGAGTAAAACACGAGTTTGTTGTTACCCTCAGGATGAATGCTAAGGCGTTGATTTTATTCCGTCACCACATTTGAGACGTGATGACGTCTATGGTGAACAAATGTCTGAAATTGACATATTGGAGCTATCCTTCACCAAAATACTAGCTTGGAAATTGTATTCCATAAACAGTATCGTGAATTAATATTCACCATGTTCCTTTATCACCCATCTGTTATTGGATAAGAAAATTACCCCGGTGAGTAGTTTTAATCCTATTGGGTCAATGGCGAATTGTTTGCCTGATATTAATTCTCTTCGTGTATATTTTTTTTCCACGAATCGAGAACCGAGACAAGTGTTATTTGTCTCGAACTGTCGCGATCCTGATGAATTGCTTATCCAAGCGAGATTTTAGACAATCGTCAAAATCGAAAACCTGTGGCTCCAAGACAGTAATTGAAAGGAACAATATGGCCCGTTATCACAAAACAAGAGATAATGCTCAAAGAGCCAACTCTATGCTATAAAGACAAAGGTCATGCACGGTTACTCCTTAAATAGTTCACAACTATTATAAATGTGGAAAAACCGATGCTAATGTGGTTAAAGCTAACTGAAAGAAAACTCTTGAGACCCCCGATTTTGTGGCTCAAATGAGTTTGATACCTTTCTTTATAGTTTTTGATAAATCATTGAGCCATTTTTTTGCTCATCTGGATTATGTTTTCCATTTGGATTATTATTTTTCCATTTGGACCATACTTTTGGATTATGGTTTGCCTGTTTACGAAATTTCTCGAAATAATTTAAAGTGTTTTGAGCAAATTCCTTTGAAAAATGTGACCAAACTTTAAATTATGAAATTTTAGGCAATACTTGTGGTGTAGTTGGTTTTTTGGAAATAGTGGGTAACAGTGTACCATATAATTTCACCAATTACTTGCCTAAAAGAGCACTCAGTGACAACGATTATGGACCTGTCGTTCCAAAATCGAAATCTTTGGTAAACCCAAATTGATTTGTCAAATATGAGGCGTTATACTCATGTAGGTCCTGTCGTACCTTGTTGAGTTATAAAATATTCGAGAAAACCAGTGTTATTTGGTAATAGCTCATGAAATAATTAAAATTTCTTTACATAGCCTCCATTCAATACGACCAAAAGCGTATTTTAGAGGATTTGAAATGTATTTCAAGTGGTTGCTACCACATTCTTTAAAGCATTTAAAGTTACCTTATCATTTCGCCTGTCGTCGAAATGATAAATGATTTAGATGCTAAGACATGATTGTCTGTACTATCATTCGCCTGTCGTCGATTGATCAAAGCATTTTGATATTGTGGCATTGACCGGATGAGATATTCTCGGGTCAAAAGACGATGCTTGATTTATAATCACATCGCATTTGGATTCTCTTTGAGGATATATTTCGTAATTAATCCGAAATTCATGCCACTAATGCTCACTTTGAAAGACTAGTATGTGTAAAGATCACGAAAAGAACTCGTAGAATTCTTGTAAAGAATTGAAGGAGTTATTGTGGACTTATCCAACCATAATACGGACCATAAATATAAATGGTTATGGTTGATGCATCGACAATATGGTCACATTTTACTGTTGTCCACATAAATGCAGCACTTCCCAAACTTTTAGCCCTATCATTAAGTTGATGGCTCATGATCCGGATTATCCTGAAAAGTCTAGTCGACTTGATAATTCCGAAGAGTAAGAATTGAAATTTCGATTTGAATTACTTGAGTTTGGAAATTGAAATTGAACATCCTGTCGATTATGTTCAGACCCAAATGGACTCACGGAAAGTTTGATGATGCGACTGCAAATGGTTACACGCACTTCTTGGTCTTGCGCACCAAGATTTATATTTCCGTGTGGGGTCATGCTATTTTGCTGCATTGGTCCGTCATGAGGCCCATAGACACTCAAACACCATATGCGTACGAGCTGGTTACTGATTATGAGCCAGAAGTCTCATATTAACGCGTGTTTAGAGTGATTAATTAATATTTTGATTGAGCCGCTATAGCGTTCAAAATATGGACCTCTGAAGGGGACATAAGTCGATTATGAATCTCCTGCCTATCATTTGATAGAGTAACCTTGGCAAGCAATCTCTTTACCGCATGATATGCGAAAGTGACATCACTAAGACTGTTCTCCTCGTCGTTAGGGGAAGATTTGCACGTTACCGTTGATAAGGAACGACGTGAAGTAACGTGGCATAACCCACTCGGTCTTAGCTTGATCCCTAAAACTGCACTTAGTGATAAGTAAGTGCATAGACTCCCTCAAGTCTAACTAAATGCCAGACGCATTTACTGACTTTATGAGATGTCACGAGATCATTTATACCTGCTGCAAAATGCTTGCAAGGATAGACGTCCATGTCGGACTCCATGTTCCTGTCGTAACACGTTGCTTTGGCCGAACCCGCCAAGCAAAGGACGCTGCCATCGGCCGTCAGTCTGTCGTCCTTCCCAAGATACGAGGAAGTTGACCGGTTTCAAATTCGTTCAGCCCCAGAGGTGGTGAACTGAAACTCGTTTGTCGCACAAGATTATAAAGGAGCAAGGAGATGTGTGATTTCCTCCTCATCCTAAGAATCTTAAAATATCTGTCGATCATGATATCTTAGACGATATTGAAGTGAAACGGGACTGTCATTGATTACTTGTTCATGTATTCGGTGACGACTAATTATATGAGCAAATTATGACAGAGAACCATGTACCGTTGCCTGAAGTCAACGCAGAATAGACTTGACTAATGGAAACTTGCAATCCAAGTAGTCTCCTTAGCGAAAGTGTGTTCGGACCTGTCGCTCCAACACCACCAATGTTAAACGAGTTCATTTATTTGGTTATTCGTAAGGAAAAGTGATGAGAATAATGAGATTGTAGAATGCTCGCCTAGTAGTGCAAGGCTTCTCTCACACCTTGGAATTGATTACGAGATGGTTGATTTCCTCGTAATGGACGTTATAACGGTCCCCTACTTTACCAGTTTAGTAGTTTCCGAAAAACTGAGTATGCAGCCATGAATGTGGTCACGGTTTTATCTCTATGGGGATTTAGACAAAGAGATATAGATGAAGGTCCCTGTGTGACTTCATATGCTTTAATCAAGTAGTTCCTGACCACGGAACACGATCTCAATTAAATGAGACGTTCACTATATGGATTAATATAATCCGAGAGGATGTGGTATACCCGCCTAACTGAGTACTTGTTTAGCTTGGGATACTTGAACAAGTATTATGCCCTTGCGTGTTTTATTACGCGATCCATTTTTGAATTTGCCTTCGAGATGAAGGATATTGGGAAGACACGGTAGTGACTTGGCCTGATGATCGAGTCCCGTAAAGATTGAATCTAAGTCCATGATTCAGACTACACCCAGAAGGTGTTATGACGTTTTAGTCATCATGACGCTAAGTCGTCAGATTCTCCCATGATCGTTCGATCAATAGACATTGATATAGACCCAGTCCGTCCCTGATGAGATGATGAAGAGATATTGAACCATCATGTTCATATCTAAGTACAATAAGCGCATCATTGTACTTGGTCTAATGTGCTAGGATGAACATCTCGTCTGCTGTGAATGGTATAGCTCGACTCAGCATCGCGCTAACACGCTGCCATCGAAATGGCACTAAAGACACATTCCCTTACCTTATGGTAATTTTGGAAGTGGGCTAGTTTATCCCATTTGAGTCATCGAGTGTACCTTCCCCCTTTGGTACTCGAATTAACGCAACCCTCTTTCGGTTATACCGATGCCGGTTACTTATCAGACCCGCATAAGGGATATTCCTAATATGGTCTGTCTTTACCATTAGGAATAAGGCAATATCTTGGAGGTATTGGAATGACTCCAAAAGAATCACTCTGATCTACCCGTGTTCTATGAGACGACTAGAGAGTGTATATGGTTTCGAGCTCGTATTAGCCATATTTGAATTACATATACTCTGTCTCACGATCCAGATAAAACACTTGTCTTATTTTAGGACAACTTGTTGTTATCGATCAAGAGAGACATGACTAGATTATGTTATTTAGCATTTCTTGCCGAAATAAATCTTCACATATGAAGTTTAAGAGCATCATGTCGAATGCTCGTTTTATTCCACGTTATATTTTCTTGCATACAGTCGTGTGCAAGTAAATAAGGCACCCAGTCGAATGCTCATACTCTTTCTTGAAATATGAAATCCTTGCACCCTGTCGTGTGTAAGTGAGGGGGAGCATCCAGGTGAATGCTTATTATACTAATTACTACTTAGTCGAAATTCTCGCACCCTGTCGTGTGCAAGTGAGGGGGAGCATCCAGTCGTATGTTCGTGTACTCTTTTTGTCCTTAGACCAAGGTTTTTTCCCACTGGGTTTTCCTTGGCAAGGTTTTTAGCGAGACACGTTCCCATCTTATCTCACTTAAGATTGCCGAAATTAGGGGGAGTATCCTATTGTGTACTTCTTACCACTATGTACTCTTTTGTCCTTCGACTAGAGATTTTTTCCCACTGGGTTTACTCTAGCAAGATTTTGATGAGGCACCTGTTTTGTGGTTGATCCCTACTACTACCATTGTTGCACTCTTTTTCCTTCGATTAGAGATTTTCCCATTGGGTTTGCTCTGACAAGGTTTTGATGAGGCACACTATTTTTGTGGTTAGTTACTTACATGATATTTCGGCCTATATCATTCGGCTACACAGTTTCTCCTAGGTACCGGTTTTGTCCCACACTAGGTTTTCCGGCCCTAAGGTTTTTATGTGTTTAGCACTGCGAATGAACTCGACTCAGATCGACTGCATGAAGACGAAGAATTCAAGACGTCCAAAGGGGGAGTGTTGTAGGATATTATTGGACTCTTGGGCTTATTCTTTATGGGCCCAAGTGGGCTTGTAACCCTACCCCTCTATTTATATAAAGAGGGCTAGGGGTCTTGTATTTTATCATTCATTCACATATTCTGAATAATAAAGATCATATTATTCTCCCCTCTCTCTACTTCTGTCTCCCTAAATACCTAGCTAATAGTTGTATTACAACAATAATAAATAAAAATATCTTTTTCTTTTTCTTTTTTTAGGATAACAACCTGATTCTATAAACCAAGAAAAATATTTTTTTTTAAAATTAATTTTCTATTTTTTTAATTAATAAAATAATGATTAATTACTAAATAAATAATAATTAATATTAAAATAATTAAATAAAAAAAACTTCTTCTTTTTTCGAATTTTTTTATTTCATTTTAAAATTTCATTCTTCAAATCATAATAAAATACATCTTTATAAGACAAAATCTCAATATTTGGTATTTTTGCATATATTCTATACAAAATAAGGAAAGATTTGAAAGAATAAAATCCTTCCATACTAACCAAATAATATATATATTTAAGGCAACTAAATATACAAAATATATAACAATATATTACATATAAAATTCGAAAAAAAATAATTCCACCATTTTCATAAAATAGATTTTTTTTTTTACCAATATGGCTATTTTGGGCTTCTTAAAATACGAATTAAATATATAGTGTTGTAATACACTATTAGCTACGTATATAGGGAGACAGAAGTAGAGAGAGGAGAGAACGGTATAGTCTTTATCATGAATGAATATCTGAATGAATAAAATACAAGACCCCTAGCCCTCTTTATATAGATAGAGGGGTAGGGTTATAAACCCACTTGGGCCCAATCAGTAAAAGCCCAAGAGTCCAATAATCTTACAACACTCCCCCTTTGGACGTCTTGAATTCTTCGTCTTCATACAGTCGATTTGAGTCGAGTTCATTCGCATTGCTAAATACATAAAAACCTTAGGGACGGAAAACCCAGTGTGGGACAAAACCGGTACCTAGAAGAAATTGTGTAGCCGAATGATATAGGCCGAAATATCATGTAAGTAACTAACCACAAAATAGTGTGCCTCATCAAAACCTTTTCAGAGAAAACCTAATGGGAAAATCTCTGATCGAAGGAAAAAGAGTGAAACAATGGTAGTAGTAGGGATCAACCACAAAACAGGTGCCTCATCAAAACCTTGCTAGAATAAATCCAGTGGGAAAAAATCTCTAGTCGAAGGACAAAAGAGTACACAGTGGTAAGAAGTATACAACATGATACTCCCCCTAATTTCGGCAATCTTAAGTGAGATAAGATGGGAACGTGTCTCGCTAAAAACCTTGCCAAGGAAAACCCAGTGGGAAAAAACCTTGGTCTAAGGACAAAAAGAGTACACGAGCATACGACTGGATGCTCCCCCTCACTTGCACACGACATGGTGCGAGAATTTCGACTAAGTAGTAATTAGTACAATAAGCATTCACCTGGATGCTCCCCCTCACTTGCACACGACTGGGTGCAAAGATTTCATATTCCAAGAAAGAGTACGAGCATTCGACTGGATGCCTCATTTACTTGCACATGACTGTATACAAGAAAATATAACGTGGAATAAAATGAGCATTCGACGGGATGCTCTTAAACTTCATATGTGAAGATTTATTTTGACGATAAATGCTAAATAGCATAATGTAGTCATGTCTCTCTTAATCGATAACAACAAGTTGTCTTCTATGACAAGTGTTTTATCTGGATCGTGAGACAGAACATATGTAATTCAAATATGGCTAATACTAGCTCGAAGCCATATACACTCTCTAGTCGTCTCATAGAGCACGAATAGATCAGAGTGATTCGTTTGGAGTTATTCCAAGACCTCCAAGATATCGCCTTATTCCTAATGGTAAAGACAGACCATGTTAGGAATATCCCTTATGCGGGTCTAATAAGTCACCGGCATCGGTATAACCGTAAAAGGATTGCGTTAATTCGAGTACCGAAGGGGGTAGGTACACTCGATGACGCAAAATGGGATAAGACAAGCCCTCATCCACAGTTACCTTAAGGTAATGGGAAAATGTCTTTTATGCCATTTCGATGGCAGCGTGTTAGCGCGATGCTGTGTCGAGCTATACCATTCACAGCATACGAAATGTTCGTCCTAGCACATTAGACCAAGTACAATGATGCGCTTATTGTACTTAGATATGAACATGATGGTTCAATATCTCTTCATCATCTCATCAGGGACGGACTGGGTCTATATCAATGTCTATTGATCGAACGATCATGGGAGAATCTGACGACTTAGCGTCATGATGACTAAAACGTCATAACACCTTCTGGGTGTAGTCTGAATCATGGACTTAGATTCAATCTTTACGGGACTCGATCATCAGGCCAAGTCACTACCGTGTCTTCCCAATATCCTTCATCTCGAAGGCAAATTCAAAAATGGATCGCGTAATAAAACACGCAAGGGCATAATACTTGTTCAAGTATCCCAAGCTAAACAATTACTCACTTAGGCGGGTATACCACATCCGCTCGGATTATATTAATCCATATAGTGAACGTCTCATTTAATTGAGATCGTGTTCCGTGGTCAGGAACTACTTGATTAAAGCATATGATGTCACACAGGGACCTTCATCTATATCTCTTTGTCTAAATTCTCATAGAGATAAAACAGTGACCACAATCACATGTTGCATAATCAGTTTTTGGGAAACTACTAAACTGATAAAGTAGGGGACCGTTATAACGTCCATTACGAGGAAATCAACCATCTCGTAATCAATTCCAAGATGTGAGAGAGAAGCCTTGTGCTACTAGGCGAGCATTCTACAATCTCATTATTCTCATCACTTTTCCTTACGAATAACCAAATAAACGAACTCATTTAACATTGGCGGTGTTGGAGCTACAGGTCCGAACACACTTTCGCTAAGGAGTTTACTTGGATTGCAAGTTTCCATTAGTCCAGTCTATTCTACGTTGACTTCAGGCAACGGTACATGGTTCCATGTCATAATTTGTTTATATTATCAGTCGTCACCGATTATATGAACAAGTAATCAATGACAGTCCCGTTTCGCTTTAATATCGTCTAAGATATCATGATCGACAGATATTTCAAGATTCTTAGGATGAGGAGGAAATAACACATCTCCTTGATCCTTTATAATCTCGTGCGATAAACGAGTTTCAGTTCACCACCTCTGGGGCTGAACGAATTAAGAACCTGTCAACTTCCTCATATCTTGGGAAGGACGACAGACTGACGGCCGACGACAGCGTCCTTTGCTTGGCGGGTTCGGCCAAAGCAACGTGTTACGATAGGAACACGGCGTCCGACAGGGACGTCTATCCTTGCAAGCATTTTGCAGCAGGTATAAATGATCTCGTGACATCTCATAAAGTCATTAAATGCGTCTGGCATTTAGTTAGACTTGAGGGAGTCTATGCACTTACTTATCACTAAGTGCAGTTTTTGGGGATCAAGCTAAGACTGAGTGGGTTATGCCACGTTACTTCACGTCGTTCCTTATCAACGCTAACGTGCAAATCTCCCCCTAACGACGGGGAGAACAGCCTTAGCGATGTCACTTTCGCATATCATGCGGTAAAGAGATCGCTTGGCAAGGTTACTCTATCAAATGATAGGTATGGGATTCATAATCGACTTATGTCCCCTTCAGAGGTCCATATTTTGAACGCTATAGCAGCTCAATCAAAATATTAATTAAGCACTCCAAACACGCGTTAATATGAGACTTCTGGCTCATAACCAGTAACCAGCTGGTACGCATATGGTGTTTGAGTGTCTATGAGCCTCATGACGGACCAATGCAGCAAAATAGCATAACCCCACACGGGAATATAAATCTTGGTGCGCAAGACCAAGAAATGCGTGCAATCATTTGCAGTCGCATCATCAAACTTTCCGTGAGTCCATTTGGGTCTGAACATAATCGACAGGATGTTCAATTTGAATTTCCAAACTCAAGTAATTCAAATCGAAATTTCGATTTTTTACTCTTCGGAATTATCAAGTCAACTAGACTTTTCAGGATAATCCGGATCATGAGCCATCAACTTAATGATAGAGCTAGAAGTTTAGGAAATGCTGCATTTCTGTGGACAACAATAATCATGTGACCTTATTGTCGATGCATCAACCATAACCATTTATATTTTTGGTCCGTCTTATGGTTGGATAAGTCCACAATAACTCCTTCAATTCTTTACAAGGATTCTACGAGTTCTTTTCGTGATCTTTACACATACTAGTCTTTCAAAGTGACCATTAGTGGCATGAATTTCGGATTAATCACGAAATATATTCTCAGAGAGAATCCAAATGCGATGCGATTATAAATCAAGCATCGTATTTTGACCCGGGAATATCTCATCCGGTCAATGCCACAATATCAAAATGCTCTTATCAATCGACGACAGGCGAATGATAGTACAGACAATCATGTCTTAGCATTTAAATCATTTATCATTTCGACGACAGGCGAAATGATAATGTAACTTTAAATGCTTTAAAGAATGTGGTAGCAACCACTTGAAAGACATTTCAATTCCTCTAAAATACGCTTTTGGTCGTATTGAATGGAGGCTATGTAAAGAAATTTTAATTCTTTCATGAGCTATTACCAGATAACACTGGTTTTCTCGAATATTTTATAACTCAACAAGGTACACCTACATGAGTATAAGACTTCATATTTGACAAATCAATTTGGTTTTACCAAAGATTTCGATTTTGGAACGACAGGTCCAGAATCATTGTCACTGAGTACTCTTTTAGGCAAATAGTTGGTGAAATTATGTGGTACACTGTTACCCACTATTTTCAAAAAAATCAACTACCCCACAAGTATTGCCTAAAAATTTCATAATTTAAAGTTTGGTCACATTTGTCAAAAAAAAATTTGCTCAAAACATTTTAAATTATTTCGAGAAATTTCGTAAACAGGCAAACCATAATCCAAAAGTATGGTCCAAATGGAAAAATCATAATCCAAATGGAAAAATATAATCCAGATGAGCGAAAAAATGGCTCAATGATTTATCAAAATTAATAAAGAAAGGTATCAAACTCATTTGAGCCACAAAATCGGGGGTCTCAAAAGTTTCTTTCAATTAACTTTAACCACATTAGCATCGGTTTTTTCACATATAGAATATTTTAAATACTTTTTTTTCTTTTGATAATCTGATTCTTCAAATCAGAATATATTTTTTTTTGTTAAAATATTTTATTTCAAAATATATGCTAGTTTGCAAATATTCTATAAAATAAGGAAATAATTGGAAAAAAAATCAAATATTTCCTATATCTCCAAATTAATATATAATTAAAAGGCAACTATATCTACCAAAATATCATTACAAAAATTATATATATAAAATTCGGATTTTTATAATATACCCTTATCAAAAATAGATTTTTCACCAAAACAGGGTTTTAAAGAACATAACGAATTAAAATATATAAAATATTAAAAGATAATTTTTTTTTTGTTTTTTTTAAACTGATTTGTAAATCAATATACAACATAGAATTTTTTTTGGGTAAAAATATTATTTAACGAAATTAAAACTATTTTAGAGAAATTAAACCAAAGAATAAATATATAGGAAATAAATCTGAAACATAGAAGTTGATCCGAATCAGAGGGTCTGACTAGGATTAGAATAGCAAAATTCCATATAACTTGTTTAAGCGCAATAATTTTGATTTCTAACAATTCTAAAGTTTAATGAACCCAAATAAAATTAACTTAACAAAATAAAGAATTTAAAGCAAGCATGCAACTTTTTTGTGTGTGTGTGAATAAATATACTACAGTTATTCTAACAATAATTCCCGGCAGCGGCGCTAAAAACTTGATCCGGTTAAAAAAGTGTTTTATAAAATAAAGTCTTTTTATCTTGCAAGAGCAATAGGGACAATCGTAGTAATAATATTTATATAATTGTAGCAAGTACGAGATCACCAATGAGATTAAGTAAAAACAATAATAATATATTCAAACACAAGTTTTGCTAGTTTCTTTATAATGATTAATCTTGCTCGTTTAATCTAAACTAACATAAACTAGAACAAAAACAACTCATCAACAAGGGTTGTCAATCCATATATTTCATTATCCTTAAAAACACAAATCTAATCTAAACAATGTTAAAAACATTAACTAAATACGAACAAACAATAATAAAAAGAATAGGGATAGAAGGATATTACCGATCTGGCAAAGTTTAGGGAGAATAAACCACCTTAATAACTCACTAACAATGGTAGAAGGATTATGTTATAGGGAGAAAGCATCGAAGGAAGGAGGAGCAATAATAATAAAAAAGATAAGACAATATAAAATTAAGAGCGATAATTATATTGAATGAGGGTTTATTCCTACAGGCAAAGCCTAAAAAATTATAACAAAACATCTAGTATTTATAGTGTTCAGCTCATAAAATTTGAGAACTTAATTCCTAAAATTCGATTATTCGAATAAGAAGGTCTTACTCGAATAAGGCACTTGGTCAATAAAATTGCGACACGTCATTGATTTATGGCGGCGGACGATCTTGTTATTCGAATAAGCAGTCTTGATTCAAATCATCTGGCGGAAAACTGAATTTATTTCCTTTTTGGGTAGATTTATTCCTTACTCCCTAATTCTAGCATAGTTGACCGAATATATCTTTAACATCTTCATCTTTTAGGTCCTTTAGCTTCTCCAACTTGCATCCTCAGTCCTTTCATCTCCGTTATTCACATAAATACACCTAAAAGGGCAATTTTCACATATAAATAGATAAACGACTCCAAAACACATAAAGATAGTAAATTAGCATAAAAACACCTATTTACGGAATGTAAAGTTGGATTTAAAGCTATAAATAAGGCCTCAAAATGACATATGCTAGGTTGAATCACACAGCATGCTCAATAAGTTTTCAGTTAGACAAAAGTGTAAGTAGAGATTGAGGGAACATTTTTCTAAACTTATTACTGTCACATGCGTCCCTGTTCATTGAGATGGTTGAATATCCTCCCAGCGATATCAAAAGACATGTAAACGGGATGGGGATATAAGTATCATCAGGCCTTGATAGGACGGATGGGAAAGAGCGGTGTAGGGTGAACAAAGGAGGAAAAGAAGCGGAATGCTCAAATGTGCAAAAAAGAAATAATAATTGAAAATGAAAAAGTCAGTTCCTATTATATGAAAAAATGAGAGATGTTGTGAGTAAACTAGCAAGCAGATTATGTAATAGTATATATTTTTATTGCATAAAATTTTGGTTTTCTAGTTAAGTTTAGTAAAAATGATGAATTGAAAGGTGTTTTTATCGATCAACTGCCGAAATTCGGGCTAACAATATACACTAATCATAAAGCATGTACAATATTTAATCAATTTTGGGGTGATGGACATTTTTAACGACAAACCTTGAGTATCTTTAGAGGTCTTACCCTATTTTAATATGACTATAAGTACTTTTCATCTAGTTGCATCCATGTGAGTTCGTATGAGTGGGGACTTAATTGGTATATTTAAAACACAATCCGTTTGTGGGTGTGATTTAGTAAACTTTCACGAGACAAAACTCATCCTTTTACGCTTAAAAGGTTTAACGGCTTGTTGCATATGCTAAATGCAATTGTGCTCCCTACGACACCGGTTTATCCTGTATATTATTAGTTTTAGGCTAGTTAGTGCACCAAACCCAAAAGGAAAAGGGAATTTTTAAAGATAACCAAACAAACTTGTCTTATTTGTTATCGCTTCCAACGTTCGATACGAGCATTGATCTAGTTGGGGTTATGATTAGACCATGAAATGGTCATTTTTGGGTGTTAAATTGGTATATATTATCATAGTTTTGTTAACATTTAGGCTTGTTTATGCAATGCTTTGTATTTTTCAAAATTTTCCCGGTCTACTTGCACTTGTTTGCATATTTGTAGAAAAAAGTATGGAATCAGCACAAAAACAAGACAAAGACGCACGAAGACCAAAAGAGGAACCTAAAGAGCATAATTTAGAAGATTAAGGACCTGAAAACCAACCCCAAGAAGTTGCAAAACGGAATCAAATCAAGATACAACAAAGAAGATTCTAGAAGACCAAATCTGAACTGGCTTGACCGGTCAGGTGCCGTTATATTTTAAAGAAGATTCTAGAAGACCAAATATGAACTGACAAAACTGTAACGGTGAGTCCCACGCACATACATAGACGGGACGGCACCACAAAATACCGTCACTCCATCCCATAAATGCAAGAACTCACAAACAACAACTACGATAATCAACGTATAAAAATAAATATAATAACATCGTACAACGAAATAAATTAAATTACTTCCACACACATCTATAGCAAACATGGACCTCTCACGCCACCTACCCTAGTCCGTAAGGTAGGTTATTCCCTATACTCATCGGCCGTCTTATGTCCCCGGTATAGGAAGAGACATAGACCATTGCTAACAGAAAGTAGATTTAAAGTGCGCACTTGGACCTCTCACTCCACTCGTCCCAATCCGTAAGACGAGTCATTCCCTATCCCCACGGCCGTCTTATGTCCCAAGTATAGGAAGAGACAGAGACCATTGCTAACATAAAAATAAATAGAGTGTATACTACGACCTCTCACGCCACTCGCTCCAGTCCGTAAGACGAGTCATTCCCTATCCCCTCGGCCATCTTATGTCCCCGGTATAGAAAGAGACATAGACCATTGCCACTAATCTAAATCACAAGGTCTTGACCAATAATATAAAACCATTCAATTAACACATTCTTATACGTCACTTTAATGTAATTCAACATCACACATAAGCATAGGTACTAGATTCACAACTAGCCAAACAAGTCCAACAACATAAATCCCATTCAGGCATTTTAACGAACATCTTGTATGCATAAACTACAATTCATCTATATTCAACATAATTTTACCCCAATTTCATCAACAACTATAATATCACATAATCAACTCATAAAACACGCAAACCCAACCATAAATTCATTAATTCGAAATTAATATGACTAAATTCTCAACTTCTACAATTCAATAAGTGAATTAAAAGTACAACAAATAAATACCAAATTTAACAATTTAAAAACCTAATTGAGATAAAAAGAAAAACCCCCAATTTAAAATAAACGCAAGACCTAACCCTAACATATACCCTCGTCTAGTCGCAATGGATAACCCCCGTTACCTTAGTGCGTAGAGGAGATGCTTCCGGTAATAATCCGCTAACGTGGTTTCTTCTTCTTCTTTCTAAGCTTTGGAATCTCTCTTTTCTCTCTTTTCTCTCTTTGTTTTTGGGTTGTTTTTGGTTTACTATTTTAAAAAGTGGGCTGAAAAGAGGTTTAGAAAAACTGTTTTGAGAGAGTTTGGGGAAGCGAACTATTTGGTCCCCAAAGTTCTAAAAGTTAACTCTTAATAAAATTTATTATTTTACTGCTCAAAAATAACCAATCTCTAAAAACAAAACTATTGGATCCTTTTTATTTATAAAATTAGTAACAGGTTTTAAAAAAAAAGTTTTTCGGAAGAGTTTCAGTTTTTGGCTAAAAATTAGTCGAGTGACCGATTTTTGGTAAAATCTGCATAAAACGTTTTTGGATAAATTAAATCATAAATAAAACCATTTATAAAAATACGGGATGTTACACACACACACTTATATATATATATATATATATATATGTACATGTATATATAGATATAGTGGCAGAGTTCTTTATATAGTTTTTAGTTAGTGAAATTGATAATGTGTAATGAAAAAAATTAGACCAAAATCATATTTGTTTGCACACTTTTAATTTTATTTAAGAAAGTCGATAATTAAAAAAATGGACGTCAAAAATAAGAAAATAATAATTTTAGCTGGTACGTTTGGTCATGCATGTATGATAAAAACAAGAACGCGTTTTTCCATTCAAATTTAAATTGTTTATAACATAAAAACTCATTTGTCTAGAAATTGTATATTAAATACTACTTATCAGAACAAAGTAGAATTTTTTTTAAAATGAAGTTACTGGAAAACAAAAAAAAAAACATGTAAGACCAAAAGAAAATTATACTATAAAAATAAAATTATTTTAGTTAGTAAAATTGATAACGTGTAATGAAAAAAATAGTCAAAAATCATATTTTTGTTGCATCCTTTTTAGTTTATTTAAGAAAATTGAATCATGTGTGTAAAAGATTAATCTAGTCATTTTCATATTTGCTGCAAATTCTTTTTAAAGCTGTTAATGAATTTTATTAATTCTGAACAAATTTGCATCCCTGTTACAATACATTTGAAAATGTAAGGACCAAACTAAAACTAACATAAAATTTGAATTTTTCCAAATTCACGAAATAAGTTCCAAAGTTTATATATACACATCTATACACATATAGAGTCTATATATATATAATACTATTATTATAACAAAATTGATGGTGGCTGTTTTTTTATATAGTTAATTTAGTAGTTTTTATTTTTGTTTTGGTTAATTTAGTAGGTAAAAAGACCATTTTTCCATTCAACTTAACTGAAAATATTAGATGACGTCTTTATTTAACCATCAATTTGGACGGCAAATACTAAATCGAAAGTTTTCATTTAGTACAATATACTAATCAATGAACTTGTTAGTTCAGTATACTTAATCAAAAACTCGTGATAATTGAATATAGTAAACATTAATTATCTCTTTAATTATGGACCATTTTGATCCAAAACTAAAACTACAAGACCATTCTGTTCCTAAACTCAAACTACAAGACCATTTTGATCCTAAACAAAAACTACAAGACCATTTTGATCCTAAACTCAAACTACAAGACCATTTTGATCCTAAAAACAAACTACGAGACCATTTTGATCCTAAACACAAACTACGAAGGGGCGATATCGGGCTAAAGACCATACCAACTACAACAAATAGATGGCCAACCCAAGCCTAAAAGGGGACAAGAAGAAGACAAAGGTGAATTCAAAGTCCAAGAGAAAGAAGCTCTGCCAAATTCAGCCATCAACCTCTCTGCCAAATTCAGCCATCAACCTCGAAGCCTTGAAGATCCCCCAAGACTGCTGAAGATCCTACGAAGTTTCTGCCAAATCCAACAATAAAGCTGAGCAAATTCAAGTCTAGATCCACATAAAGCACTCCAAGCAACGAATCTAGTGTTTGTGAAGATCAAAGTTAAACCCACATTCGAAGCTCTTCATCAAGTTTGAAGATCTTTAACCAAACTCATCAACAAATTTAAGGAAAATCCACCATTTGATCCGTAAGAAGCTCCGGAGGCCACGAATCAAGTGTTCTTCAAGATCAAGCACTCGAAGATCTTCATCAAACCCGAAGAACTTCAAGCAAGCTCATCAATAAATTCAAGGAAAATCCACCATCTGATCCGCAAAAAGCTTCAAAGGTCGTGAATCAAGTGTTTTTCAAAACCAACTATTCGAATATATTTATCAAGCCTGAAGAACTTCAAGCAAGTTCATCATCAAATTCAAATAACATCCTCATTCGATCCCCAAAACACTTCAAAACCACAAATCAAGCGTTTCCCAAGATCAAACTCACAAAGAAGTACAAGTCAATATCAATCTCAAAACTCGAGCAAGTTAACATCTCGATTATCTATTCGCAATTTGAGCATTCGATTTTCAAGAGATTAATCAAAGGATAAATATTTTCTTTATTTTAGAAAATATTCAGAGATTGTACCCGTAAAATAACAAATAAATAAATTATTTTTCTTTCTCCATTTATTTTCTGTCTTGGTATATTAGATAGAAAAATTTGTGTGAAACAGTTGGTTCCTTCATATAGGTCTTTGCCGCCAATTGCAATCATCATGAAAAACTTGAGTACTGAAGACAATACATCATGGACTTATGTTAGCCACACGAGACGTTCAAGATTATCCACCAGCGAAGAATTGAGTGAGTTTGAACAGGGAGAAGACTACCCTTCGAATAACCCACAACCACTACAAAATTTCCCAGTTCACTCCATTTATAAAGGAAATCCTATTTATGAATTCAAGAAAGACGACCATTGCTTCTTTGACGTTTGCGAATGCAAAGATTGTTTGGATGACCAATGGGATGACTTCTTTGAAGACGATGAAGAAGCTAAGGGAAAGAGTAAGAAAAAGAAAAATAAGAGGAAATCAACCCAACAATCACTATGGGAAATATACGAATCTAGAGACCCAAGTATTGGCCTGTTGGGTGAGCCATCAGGAAAGTTCGACTATTTTGTTCAATATACCAAAAAGGAAGAAGTGGGAGGATCAACGCCACCTACATGGGAGGGCTTTCATAGAGAAGACGAGACAAAAGAAGTCGATCAATCTCTCAACTTTACCAATCCATTGAAGAGTTCTTAGAAGCATTCAAATTCGAAATGGCCAACCTTCGCACGCGTTAGGGTTGTGTAAAGACTTCTGCCTGGAGTGTCAACAATTTTTAAAGAAAATGTATGAGGTCGGCGATAAGAAAGTTGGGGTACTAAAAGAATCTGAGGGGGATTACTATGTGCAGCGACTCCAAGGGAGAGTAGTTGAAGAAACATCAAATTCAGATATTAGTACGGGAGTGCCCATTGCATACTACTATCGAGGCAAGCCGATCTACAAGTTCAAAGAAGACAACGGTCATTACTTCTGGGACGTTTGCAAGTGTGAATGCTGCATGGAGGATAGTTACCTTGAAGATGAAGAGGACGAAGACTACTATCTTTCTTAATCATTCAATGTCGCAAGCATAGAGGAGTACATGGAAGAAAGAGAATGTGGTTCGGATGAAATTTCGGGAACATCATTTCAAGAAGAAAAGGTGAATCAAGTGGCAGACGTGACAACTATTAACTTCTCTGGTGAAGATTTGTTGCTTGACACAAAACCTCATAATCGCCCGCTTTTTGTTTCCGGATACATGCAAGAGAAAAAGATAAATAGGATTTTACTAGATGGGGGGTCCACTGTCAATATTCTACCACTGCGTACGTTAAACGATCTTGGAATTCCAACCGACGAATTATCACAAAGTCATCTCATGATCCAGGGCTTTAATCAGGAGGGACAAAGGGCCGTTGGAAAAATCAACTTAAAGCTTGTGATAGATGAAATGGTGTCAAGCGCATTGTTTCACGTCCTTAATGCGAAAACTTATTATAATATGCTCTTAGGACGACCATGGACTCACAAAAATGGAGTTGTCCCATCTACACTTCATCAATGTTTCAAATATTATAAGGATAGTGTGGTGAAAAAGATCATAGCTGATGATAATCCAATCAACGGAGTGGAATCATATTTCGCAGACGCTAAGTTCTACATGGATAAAGGAAAAGAAGTAGAACCATTTGTATATTCTCCCTCTCTAGGTCCTATAAAAGAAAATGAAAAGATCGACAAAAGAAAGAAGACTGGAGTAGATGTTACAAAAGGCAAAACGGGGACTAAGCTCTCCTCTCAAACTATTAAGCCGTTAAGTGCTGATAGTCACAAGGGTGGCGACTTAACTTTTCCTAAAACATCAATCAAGCAAGTTGGGGTACCTAAAGGATTTGTTTGACCAACACATGGCCCATTAACTGAGGATGGAGATTCATCAAAAGAAGTTTTCAGCCCAAAAGCATGCAAAATGCTCGCAAATGCATGCTATACATCTAATGAATCAAGCCCCCTTGGAAAACTTACTCCGATAATAATGGGGGAAGAATGTTACGGCCTAAACCAAACTCAGTGCATGTTGAAACAAAAATGATACATGGTAAAAGGATCTCGTGCGGGGATTGGGTACAAGCCACCTCAACTAGCAAAAATAATCATAAGAAAGTCAAACAACTGTTATATCACATTCGAAGAAGAAGACCCGACATCAAAGTGTGAATCTTGTGGCTCAAATGATTTGGAACCTTGTCAGCAATTATGAGTGGGAGAGAGACCATTGTCCAATGGCCCCACTCATCTCAAACTCTTCCCCAAAGTTTTGAAAAGTTAACCATGAGTGGAGGCCCAATGCTCGTAAAGTCGACAAGCAAAAGAGAACCTTCACTCAGAATATTGCTGAGAAGAAGAATGTCGGTATTCCAATGCTTAGGCGTGACCAAAAGAGCTTCAGTATTTCGAAGGTTAACAAGGAGAAAATCGGTTTTCGAGCGCTTGGGGGCATCTGAAAGGGAAGCATGGTTTTCTCAAATGCGCCGTAAAAGAGCAGTGAAGTCCGTAGAGGGTAATGATATCTTGCAACTAGAAAACTTGGAAATTGCGGAATCCTACCACATAACTCTTATGGATGATGAGGAACAAGTTGAAAGAGATATAGCAGAGGCACTAGAAGAACTTGAAGAGGGCATCCAATCCACTGTGGATGAGTTAGAAGAAGTAAATCTTGGCATAATGGATGATCCGCGACCAACATACTTAAGTGCACTATTAACTGATAAAGATCAAGAGGACTACATCAAACTACTTAAGGATTTTAAAGATGTCTTTGCTTGGAATTATGAAGAAATGCCAGGGCTTGACCCAAAAATAGCGGTTCACCACCTAGCAGTAAAACATGGAGCACGGCCAGTTAAGCAAGCTCAACGAAGATTTCGAGCAGAATTGGTTCAGCAAATTGAGGTGGAGATTAACAAGCTCACTGAGGCTGGGTTCATAAGAAAAGTCAAATATCCAACATGGATCTCAAGCATAACTCCTGTAAAGAAGAAGAATGGCCAGATTCGCATATGTGTTGACTTTCGAGACCTCGACAATGCATGCCCTAAAGATGAGTTTCCGCTACCAATAACTGAACTCATGGTTGATGCTACAACTGGGCATGAAACTTTGTCATTCATGGGTGGATCGTCCGGGTATAATCAAATCCGCATGGATCCGCGAGATGAAGAGATGACAGCCTTTCGCACACCTAAAGTTATCTACTGTTACAAGGTGATGCCATTAGGATTAAAAAATGCTGGTGCAACTTACCAAAGAGCAATGCAAAGGATTTTCAATGACATGCTCCACAAAAACATCGAGTGCTATCTAGACGCCATAGTTGTAAAGAACAAAAGGCACCATCAACACCTCGAAGACCTAGAGGCGGTTTTCAAACGATTATGACGCTTTCAACTCAAGATGAATCCACTTAAATGTGCCTTCGGGGTCACGTCAAGAAAATTCCTCAGATTTATCGTTCACCATCGAGGAATAGAAATTGACGAATCCAAGATCGAGGCCATCATGAAGGTACAAACCCAAAGAAATATTCACGAGCTAAGAAGCCTACAAGGGAAACTAGCGTACATTCGACGTTTCATCTCAAATATGGCAGGTTGTTGCCAACCTTTCATTTGACTCATGAAAAAGGGAACCCCATTCGAATGGGATGATGATAATGCTCTCGACGCAATCAAATCTTACTTAGTAAAACTCACTGTGTTAGGAGCTCCAATCCTTGGAAAGCCCTTACTCATATACCTTGCGGCGCAAGAATGGTCCATTGGAGGTCTATTGGCTCAAGAAAACGATACTGGAAAAGAGAATGCCTTGTCTTATCTTAGTAGAACAATGACTCCGTGCGAATTGAATTATACGCCAATCGAGAAAATGTGTTTGGCCTTGGTTTTTGCGATAAAAAAGTTAAGGCATTATTTTCAGGCTCATACAATTCAACTTATATCCAAAGCAAATCCGATCAAGTATGTTATGTCTAAACCAGTGTGGTGAAACCGTCTAGCCAGGTGGGCGCTTCTCTTTCAAGAATTTGAAATAGTCTATGTTCCTCAAAAGGCTGTCAAGGCCAAGCTTCTTGCAGACTTCCTTGCTGACCACCCTATGCCTGCTAAATGGGAGCTGTCTGAAGACCTACCTAATGAATATGTAATGTGCATAGAGGTTCGCCCACCATGGTCAATGTATTTCGATGGGTCAGCTAACAGTGAAGGTGCTAGCGCAGGGGTCGTGTTTCTAAGTCTAGAAGGAGATGTTTTTCCCTATGCTTTCACTCTCACACAAAAATTCTCAAACAATGTGGCAGAGTACCAAGCTCTCATATTAGGACTGGAGATGGCATTAGATGCAAAACACCAACATATTAGGGTGTATGGAGATTCCAAGTTAATCATAAATCAAGTTCTAAATGAATATGAGGTCAAGAAGGTAGAATTAACACCATATCAAGGCTTGGTGATGTTACATTAGACCACGTTCCAAGGCAAGAGAACAAACAAGCTGATGCCTTAGCAAAGTTGGCATCTAACATTGCTCTTCCTAACATTCACATGAGTATTCTAATATGTGAAAGATGGGTAATTCCTCCGCAATTAGATGATGAAGAAAGAATTCCCAAAAACAAAGGTGAGAGAGTAGAGGAAGTTATAACTGTTTCGGTTTTCGAGATTGAAGAGGAGGACTGGAGAAAACCACTTATCGACTATTTACAATATGGAAAATTACCTGATGATCGACATAGGAAGATAGATGTGAGATGACGTGCTGCAAGTTTTGTCTATTACAAAGGCACACTCCATCGACGATCTTTCGAAGGAGTGTTCTTACGTTGTCTTAGTGGAGAAGAGTCAAAACAAGCAATGGAAGAAGCACATTCCGGAGTATGTGCTGCTCACCAATCTGGTCCAAAGCTTCATTTCCGAATTAAAAGAATGCGATACTACTGGCCTAGCATGGTTAAAGATTGCCTCCAGTTTGCCAAAAGATGTCAAACATGCCAATATCATGCAAATTTTATTCACTGACCACATGAACTTTTACACCCTACGATTGCACTTTGGCCTTTTGATGCTTGGGGATTATATGCGATAGGGCCTCTGCCAAAGTCATCTGGAGGCCACATTTACATATTAGTGGCTACTGATTATTTCTCCAAATGGGCTGAAGCCGTGTCTTTAAAAGCCGTGAAGAAAGAGACAGTGGTAGATTTTATCAAATCGAATATAATTTTTTGGTATGGAGTACCACGCTACATCATCAACTACAATGGAACTCCCTTTTATAATAAATTGGTGACAAGTCTGTGCGATAAATTTGGCTTCAAGAAACATAACTCTTCCATGTATAACGCACCTGCTAATGGGCTGGCCGAAGCTTATAATAAGACACTTGGGAATCTGTTGAAGAAGGTCATGGCTAAGTCCAAGCGAGATTGGCACAAGAGGATTAAAGAAGCCCTATGGGTATATAGAACAACATATCAAACATCGACTCAAGCTACCCCATATTCTTTGGTATATGGAGTGGAAGCCGTCTTGCCTCTAGAGACACAAATTCCGTCACTCAGGATTGCTCTCCAAGAAGGATTAACACTTGAGGACAATGCGCGCGTTCGTCTCGAGGAACTTGAAGCACTCGATGAAAAAAGACTTAAAGCGCAACAAAGGTTGGAGTGTTATCAAGCTCATATGTCAAAATCATTCAACAAAAAGGTCAAGCGAAGATCCTTCCAAAAAGGGGATTTGGTGTTCGCCGTAAGAAGACCCATCATCATGACACGTCGAATGGGAAACAAGTTCTTGTCAAAATGGGATGGTCCACACACAGTGACTGAAGTTTATACAAATGGTGCATACAAGTTACGCTCTGAAGATGGTTAGAAATTGGGCCTATCAACGGAAAGTTCCTAAAGTGCTACTACTCTTGAAGAAATTAAAGACACTCCATGACACATGAGTATAAACTGCAAGTTACTCTTCGCCCAGATGAGTATAAATTGTGAAAGGCACCATCCTAAACTACGTTTGGCTTGATCCCTTCGGGGTACGTAGGCATCTTAAGATTTATTTCAAAATCAGTCGTACCAACAATAAAAAAAATCCTTCTCCAAAAGAGATAATAAAAAAAAAACTTGAACTACGTTTGGCTTGATCCATTTGGGATACGTAGGCATCTTGAGATTTATTTCAAGATCTGTCATAAATAAACAAGAAAATATAAACACTTTCCAAGTTGAAGACGAAACTGCCAAAATAAAGAGTACAAGAAAATTCGAGAAAATAAATAGACAACACATTCAGTTTCGAAGGATATACAAGCAACCAAGATGGAAAAGAATTATTTAATTACAAAGAACTCGTACTATAGATCTTGAAAGCTGAAAATAATAAAAATGACTGAAAACAAAGTGACTAAGTAAAAGGCCTAATGATCTTCAACTGTTCAAGCCCGTATGCTACAATGTTTTGAATCTTTTCAAAATCACTTTTGGCCTTGTCACTCTCTGCACATTGGCTTTTGAGCTCTAACACCTCCAAACTAAGGGAATCTTTTGTTGCAACTACCTCATGTATCTTTCTATTTTCTTCAATCATCCATGCCTCCACTTTATCTCTTTCATCACTTAAGCACTTTATCTTTGCATCAATAAGGTCGATCTTCTTTTTAAATTCAACAATATTAGCCTTGTGTCGACCCTCTTCATCATCGATGGTACCTAACACATGAGATTTCTTGTTGAACAACCTCTGCGGCGAGTTAGTAACATTCATTTCTGCATAGAATGATCTTTCTGGTCAAACTCGCGTACTTTTGCAAAGAAATTAGAAACCATATTCTTCAAAGGAGATAAATCAGTAGTGGTTCTGCCCTCCATTAAACTCATTGTCTTGATGCTCAATTCTTCACATGAAATAAGATTTCTTATGACACATTCTGTTAAGTTTCGAAGAAGTGTTTTCCATAAACTAGAGACATACTTTTGGTTTAGAAGCAAAATTTTATCCTCATACTTACTTCCTGAAGTGTTGGAACGATCCTGGGGGTAAGAAGAGCTCCTGCCCAAATCATCAACTTGAATGAGAGGCTTATTAGAGCATGCACCAACAACTTGTAATGATTTTCTTTTACCACCATCCGCTTCATCTGACTCAGAACTAAAGTATACCTCGCTTCCGAAAGAAACACTTTCTCCTTCAAGCGCAAAATTTAGATCGTCAAATGCCTTATCTATCGAAAGATGATTTGTGTCACCTTCGGGGACTCCATGATCTCTAACACCAAATAAATAAGTCGCAATCTGTAATGAATATGTATACAATCATATTAGACAACAAAGATCAAAGAAGAAGAAAAAAAAGAGAAAAAAAAGGAGGGATCGCGAATACCTGATTAATATCCGTCACCGCCCCATCAAAGAATGCCTCGTTAGGAGCACTCACATTGGAAGGATCAACTATCGGATTTGAGGTTGAAGCCTTGTTCTTTTTGCGAATAGGAGGATGATCACTACCACTTGCACAATCTTGACTTTAGTAGGAGAAGAATGACGTTTCTTTGAGTCAGCGGTATACGGATACTTTTCAGACCTTTGGGAGTTGGAGCCCTCTTCAGTACTAAGTTTTGGCGGTGGCGACTAAACTTGTTTCTGCTGGATAGAAGGATTAGTAGGATAAGCAACAACATCATGAATACTCTTCACCAAAAGTTGTTGCCCCTCGATAAGGTGTTGACCATGGACCTTTTCCCCCCACGTATTGAAATTTTGAGTGGTGGTAGACTAAAGTTCCTCGGAAATGAAGGGATCCTTGCGTTGGTACCAGGATACTCATGAATACTCAAAAGCCAATGTTTAATTCCCCCCTCAAGAGTAGACGAACATGTATCCCTCTCTTTAGAATCACGAGGTGTTCTCTGCTTAAAACCAAATTGTCGACAAAACCTATGCGGATTGTAAGGCTCCAGGATAAACCCGTCCTTCCAACGAAAACTTAAAACACATGGTCGAATTGAGCCAAAGCGGCTACATTTCTCAATATCAGCTGACCTCCTTATTGGCGCGAGTGTCTGAGGTTTTTTTTGAACAAATGAGGTAGCATTCCAATAAATTGACTCGCCGGAATGGATCTTCACCCTAGCCTCTCTCTCATCAAAATATTTGGCACCATTATCTCCCGAGAACTCGAACATTTTCGGATCACCAGCAAGCATCTTCTGGCAACGATGTGTTCCGAAATAGTTAGCCATCCAAGTCGAAAGATAGTGCTGGGGAAAACAAGCTGATGAGGAGCCTGGGGTTGATGATTCGGAAATAGTATTTAGACCCCTGTATATACTCACCAACACTGGATAGGCAGGATTTACCACATGACTAGATAACATAAGACATGTAGGTTTAAATGTGCTAGGACGAATTGTCGTAACAGCACCAGACGGAAGTACGAATGTACAAAGCCAGCATGATAGGAAGGCAGCGAGGTACACTTCAGAGTACAAATTGATAGGTATTTTGATGCTAGCAAAGACATCCTTGATTTCCGGTGACCAATTATCAACCTCGTTGACACTGCCACTCAAACTTCCGGTATGTGTTAGAGGGACAAACTTCTTCCTTGTTTGAGAAACACTACTTTTGTCATATTGGCTTCCTTTGAATTAATACTTCACACAAGCAGCAGGAGTAACACCATTTCTCCTTTCAATGGCAGCAAGCCTATGAAAAGCGGAGAGAAAATATTGACAGCTAGCAGGAATGCGACTATCTTCGTCGGGATTGACATCCTGCAACTCATCTGGAAACGGGATTGTTTCATCGTAAATTTCTCCAAGGATGGGCAATCCACCAAATATGTGCAAATCCCATGGGAAGATGGAAACTTCTCCAGCAGAAGTATGAAGTGTATTCGAGGCGGGACACCAAGCTTCACAGAATGCGCACATAATGTTTTCATCTTGGCTATACGTGAACAACGAGGCATGGACAACATCATACAATCGAGCTTCACTTAGAGTAGAAGGATGCCGAGAAAGTTTCTCTTCTGTCCATTCCCGGTACTTTGGAGTTTGGCGAAATTTACAGTTAACTTTGAGAGTGCTTCCCCATTTTACCTCTCCGGAAATGATTCGGTGGCCGAGGGTCATGAACGAGCAATCCTCATCAGGTTTTACGGTGTGTAAAGGATTCTCCAAGAACGCAGAACCATCGTCCATGTAATTCCAGTCCGTGATCTTTGGGATATTATCCAACTTAGGCCAAGGTCGTGCATGCTTGCCGGTCAAGGGTCGGTGTATGGGCGTTGAAATTTTCTTCCCACTCTCTAGGATGATCAGTTGTTTGGCTTCGCCAACATGTTGAAGGTCGAATTTCGTCATGATACTTACTAAACCTGTGACACGCAAAGAGAAGAATGTGAGTGTACAAAAAGAAGTGTTAATAAAATGGTTTTAAAATAAAGCTAACAACCTTTTGTTCGGCTAAAGTAATAAAAAAAATGATAACTTTATGTTTTCAACTTTTAATACTATAAAAAAAAAAAAACTGAAGTCTGTTTCTCATTTGTTTTCAAAACGTCTAAAGAACAGGGGGCAATTTTCTATTAGGATTAAAAAAAAAAAATGCCCAATAGGTACCACTTTTGAACTTATATTACTCCTAGCTACCTCAATAAGTTCATATTCCCTATAGGTACCACTTTTTAATCATTTACTTTATTTACCAAAACGTCATACACATATTTATTAAAAATGGAAAAAAAACACATAAAATTATATAAAATGCAAAAAATCTCAAACTAAATGAAAAAAAATCATAAAAAATGAAAAAAAAAAACAAATCACAAAGAAAATAAAAAAATCATAAAAAAATAATTAAAAAAAAATCACAAAAAATCACAAAATTTTTAAAAAATTACAAAAAAAATTACAAAATTATAAAAAAAAATCACAAAATATTATAAAAAATGAAAAAAATCACATAAAATTATAAAAAAAGAAAAAAATCACAAAATATTATAAAATAATAAAAAACAAAAAATCACAAAAAATTACAAAAAAAAAAAAAGAAAAAAAATGAAGAAAGTCACATTTATTGAACTTTATGCACTTTCGACTATACTAGATGCACTTTCGACTGAACCAGATGCACTTTTAGCTGAATTATATGCACTTTCAGCTGAACCAGATGCACTTTTAGTTGAACAAGATGCAGGTTTTACAGAACAATATGCACTTTTATTGAATTAGATGCACTTTTGTCTGAACCATATGCACTTTCAGCTGAACCAGATACACTTTTAGCTGAACCATATGCACTTTCAGTTGAACCAGATGCACTTTTAGTTTAATCAGATGCATTTTTAACAGAACTATATGCACTTTCGACTGTACTATATTCATTTTCGACTAGACTATATGCACTTTTGACTTAATTATATGTAATTTCCACTAAATTAGATGCACTTTAAGTTGAACCAGATGCACTTTTAGCTGAACTATATGCATACTCACTTTTATTGAATTATATTTACTTTCGACTGAATTGTATATTTTTTGTAATTTTTTAAAAAGTTTATGATTTTTTCATTTTTTTATAACTATTTTTTTTTGTGATTTTTTTCGTTTTTTATAATTTTTATACTTTTTTGTGATTTTGGTTATTTTTTTATAATGTTTTGTGATTTTTTGTGATTTTTGTGTTTTTTTTTTTCATTTTTTTTTATTTTTAATATAATTTTTTCGTTTTTTTCATTTTTTATTTTTTTTATAATTTTTTGTGATTTTTTATAAATTTTGTCATTTTTTATATTTTTTTGATTTTTCGGTATAAAAAGTGTTATATTGACAAAAAAAATTATATGTTTTTTTTGTAATTTTAAAAAAAAATTGTGATTTTTTTCATTTTTTGTGATTTTTTATAATTTTGTAATTTTTTTGTATTTTTTTAATAATTTTTTGTGATTTTTGGTGATTTTTTATAAATTTTTTTATAATATTTTATGATTTTTTTCATTTTTTTTAAATTTTTGTTATTTTTGTTATTTTTTTGTGATTTTTTTCATTTTTTGTGTTTTTTTTTTATTTTGTTGTAATTTAAAACTATTTTTTTGGGTTCGTAGAAAGATAAAATATTTCTATTTTATTTTGGTTTGTATGACAATTTAGTAAAATAAACTAAATAATTAAAAAGTGGTACCTATGAGAAATGTGAAATTATCAAGATATATAGGAGGAATATAAGTTGCTATGAGGTACTTATAAGGAATTAGCCCCAAAGAAAAGGAAAGTGTAGTAATTGTTTTTAAAATAATAAAATAATAAAACATTCTCTTTTGCCATCTTACTGCAAGTCTTTAAAACAAAACAAACAAAAATTATTAAACAAAATCTAGCCCGCAAGCTTATCATTAAAATAAGAAAACTGGTTTTAAAAGAAGAGAAAGTTACAACCTGGTTTAAAACTTTCTGTTTATAAAAGATAAAAACAGAAATGGACACAAGTAAATTAAAAAGGCATGCCACATATCACCATTGACAAAAGTCATATAACATACTGTATGGTTCTTTTTGTTTAAAAAGAAAAAAAAAATTGAAATTAAAATGTAAGATACAAGCAGTATATATTTAAGAAGAAAAAGAAGAATAAATTAACAAAAAGCGTGTGAAAAAATATAAGTTTTGACCTCTGTGGAAAATAAGGTAGTGGGTAGTGATGTACTGGTAAATAAAATGTGAAAACGTAATCTACTATTTATAGTGTTAGAAATCCATATCATTACTTAGTAAGTTTAGGAGTTATAAATTCCAATAGTTGTTAAGTTAATGGCTACTCATTTATTCACACGGTTACAAGAATTTGAAAGCCATGATTTTAAATTTAATGACCGTGGGTTTTAAATGTATTCAATCATAATACGAGCAAATGTTACAGTAGCCTTGGTTAAAAATAAAAAAAAAACATGCCTGAGGTTTTGAAACTTTAGACCACTTAAAATATTAAATTAAAAGGAGCAAATTTTATACGAGTTTGACATTTAATTATTCTTAAAAAAAATTTGGTAACATGTTTTAACCCTAAGATTACAAGTTTTCTAAAAGACATATAGCTTGTCAATAACATATCTAAGTGGTTAAAAATTATGTAATGTCTAATCAAAAGTTTTGGATTTTGAGCTTTTAATGATGAATTTACGTTCAAATGGTTACAATTCTCACAAGAATATAAACGTGGGGTTGCAATTTCAAAAAGATAGCTCTTTATTGAGGAATTGAATGCCATAATGGCAGAAGGCTTGAATGCAAAGACATATTGTATACTCGCCCGTTAAAAAATCCTTCTAAATTTCAAGCATTTGAAAATTTAAAGTTTTATTTCTTTTATAAAAAAACTTTTTCCGTTTTAAAATTAAAATGTTCGAGACACGTTCACTCAAAAATAAAATTTTCTCATAAACAAGTCTCGAAGGGGGCATTTGTAGACACGCAAATTTTTCGGCAAATAAAAATTTGCCACGTGTCTCTTATAAAATAAAATATTCTAAATTATGTATTAGTATTTTCAAAATCAAATGAATATTATCTTTTGGTTTAAATTATAAAAGCAATAAATGTCATTTTCTTTGACTATATATTAATTTTTCTCGCAAACAATGAAAATGCTTCTATTTTAGTACTTGTTTGTTTAAAATTACAAAGAAATGGTAAGCCAAAGAATGATTAGATTTAATTATGGACCATTTTGATCCTAAACTCAAACTATAAGACCATTTTGATCCTAAACACAAACTACAAGACCATTTTGATCCTAAACTCAAACTACAAGACCATTTTGATCCTAAAAACAAACTACGAGACCATTTTGATCCTAAACACAAACTACGAGGGGGCGATATCGCGATAAAGACCACACCAACTACTATAAATAGATGGACAACCCAAGCCTAAAAGGGGACAAGAAGAAGACAAAGGTGAATCCAAAGTCCAAGAGAAAGAACTTCTACCAAATTCAACCATCAACCTCGAAGCCTTGAAGATCCCCCAAGACTACTGAAGATCCTTCGAAGCTTCTGCCAAATCCAGCAAGAAAGCTTAGCAAATTCAAGTCTAGATCCACATAAAGCACTCCAAGCAGCGAATCTAGTGTTTGTGAAGATCAAAGCTAAACCCACTTTCGAAGCTCTTCATCAAGTTTGAAGATCTTTAACCAAACTCATCAACAAATTCAAGGAAAATCCACCATTTGATCCGCAAGAAGCTCCGGAGGCCACGAATCAAGTGTTCTTCAAGATCAAACACTCGAAGATCTTCATCAAACCCGAAGAACTTCAAGCAAGCTCATCAATAAATTCAAGGAAAATCCACCATCTGATCCGCAAAAAGCTTCAAAGGTCGCGAATCAAGTGTTTTTCAAAACCAACTATTCGAATATATTTATCAAGCCTGAAGAACTTCAAGCAAGTTCATCATCAAATTCAAATAACATCCTCATTCGATCCTCAAAACACTTCAAAACCACAAATCAAGCGTTTCCCAAGATCAAACTCACAAAGAAGTACAAGTCAATATCAATCTCAAAACTCGAGCAAGTTAACATCTCGATTATCTATTCGCAATTTGAGCATTCGATTTTCAAGAGATTAATCAAAGGATAAATATTTTCTTTATTTTAGAAAATATTCAGAGATTGTACCCGCAAAATATCAAATAAATAAATTATTTTTCTTTCTCTATTTATTTTCTGTCTTGGTATATTAGATAGAAAAATTTGTGTGAAACAGTTGGTTCCTTCATATAGGTCTTTGCCGCCAATTGCAATCATCATGCAAAACTTGAGTACTGAAGACAATACATCATGGACTTATGTTAGCCACACGAGACGTTCAAGATTATCCACCAGCGATGAATTGAGTGAGTTTGAAGAGGGAGAAGACTACCCTTCGAATAACCCACAACCACTACAAAATGTTCCAGTTCACTCCATTTATGAAGGACAACCTATTTATGAATTCAAGAAAGACGGCCATTGCTTCTTTGATGTTTGTGAATGCAAAGATTGTTTGGATGACCAATGGGATGACTTCTTTGAAGACGATGAAGAAGCTAAGGGAAAGAGTAAGAAAAAGAAAAATAAGAGGAAATCAACCCAACAATCACTATGGGAAAGATACGAAGCTAGAGACCCAAGTGTTGGTCTGTTGGGTGAGCCATCAGGAAAATTCGACTATTTTGTCCAATATACCAAAAAGGAAGAAATGGGAGCATCAACGCCACCTACATGGGAGGATTTTCATAGAGAAGATGAGACAAACGAAGTCGATCAATGTCTCAACTTTACCAATCCACTTGAAGATTCCTTAGAAGCATTCAAATTCGAAAGCAATGGCCAACCTTCGCACACGTTAGGGATGTGTAAAGACATCTGCCTGGAGTGTCAACAATTTCTAAACAAAATGTATGAGGCCGGCGATAAGAAAGTTGGGGTGCTAAAAGAATCCGAGGGGGATTACTATGTGCAGCGACTCCAAGGGAGAGTAGTTGAAGAAACATCAAATTCAGATATTAGTACGGGAGTGCCCATTGCATACTACTATCGAGGCAAGCTGATCTACAAGTTCAAAGAAGACAACGGTAATTGCTTCTGGGATGAAAGTTATGAACAATGGGGAATATTTTTGACATGGAAACTATATTTATTTTGGCATAAAAATTTTATTTTTATTTATTTATTTTGCATATTTTATTTTTCAACATTTTCTAAAAACCCCCATCATATCTTAGATTTTATTTTGTATCTCTTATTTGAGAAAAATTTTCTGGAGTAGCAATTATTATTAACTATTACTTGTTAGCTACGCTTGCGTAAAAGTTTGTTTTG
The DNA here is from genome assembly GCA_963682055.1 of Primula veris. Lineage (NCBI taxonomy): Eukaryota > Viridiplantae > Streptophyta > Magnoliopsida > Ericales > Primulaceae > Primula > Primula veris. Next base: position 15,259,922 of record OY821747.1, on the reverse strand, counting down.
TGTCTTTGTTAGAAAGATGTTTATAGATTCTCATTAAAACTATATCATTTTTCTTTGAGAATGTTCATTTTTCTTAAAACCAACATATGTCTATTCAGATACAAAATTATGATGCTAAGAAGAGATTATTATGATTCTTTTATAACCTAAACTAGTGAAAATAACATTGCATTAATTTGGGCAAGTTGTCTCTTCTAAAAACGCACCCAAGTTTAGGTGGTAGTTGAGTTGAGTATAATCTTATCCGGATAACCCAGTTATATCATCCACAAGTAATTTACTTAAGATACTTCAACACAAAAGTGGTGCGAAAGAAAATAAAATATTAACGAGAAAAAGTGTAACATCTCACAATTAGTAACTTTTTGATAATTTTTATAACTTAGATGACAATTTTATAATATTCGAAATTTATATTTAGAGAAAAAAAAATATATTTTTATTAATAATTAAGAGTGTTTTATTTTAGTTTTAGGAGATAAGGGTTTTTGAGAAATTATTAATCACCACTTATATTAAAACATTTATATTAATCATGAATTTTTCAAAAGCTCCTCACTTGTAAAAATAGTCTAATTTTTACAAGTGATTACAATTAGTATAACATGAGCTATGGTTATTATATAACAATGTTAATCTAGATTGAAAATTAGAGAGTTTTCTTAATAAGTTCTAAATGTGTCAAAAGTAATTTTTTCAACAATTAATCAAAACTTGGTAAACTCACAATAACAACAATTTTTTTTAAAGATAAAAAAACATTTTTATTGATAGAATTACTTCTCATCAATATTTAAATCAAAAAAATACATAACGTTAAAAGCACTTAATTATTATCAAAACTAACACTTTAATAAGAAAGTGGGGCATTATCCCCCTAAACCCTTTTATTAAAATTAAGCTAATATAATAATAAGGAATAATAAACGATAATAAAAGTGATACATATTAATTAAGAAGGGGTCGAATGGTGATACAAATGTTGTTACAAGTCTTGAAGGAATGGTGTACAAGGTATTGAGGATAAAAATAAAATTCAAATTCTCTACATTTCATAATGCACTCACATTCTCTAGAGTTTCATTTAACGGATGAAATTAAAACAATCCAGTGGTTTAGATTTATGCGTGGGTTTTATAATTTTATTTTTATATAATTTTAATATGTAAAGTAAGATATATTAAGATCATTGATTTTTTTACTATTTCTAAATAATACTTAAATTTAGGATAGTCTCTACTAGGGTTCTATAAAAAATGTTGGGTTTTTATTGTGTTGTAAAGTTAGTTTTTAATTTACAAAATCATAATTTGTATTTTATATATTAAAATTATATAAAAAGAAAATTGTAAAACTCACACATAAATCTAGACCATTGTATTATTTTAATTTCATCTGTTACATGCAACTTTAGAGTATGTGAGTGAATTAAAACTCTAGAGAATTTGAATCCATGAAAATGTGTTGTGTTTTTGCCGGTAAATGTGGTGTGTTTTTTTTCTTCCATACAAAGCCTACATATATACAACATATTATAATTATTTTGTCATCATCAAAAAGGGAGAGATTGTTGAACGATGTTCTTTTAATCGATTATTTTAATGATAACAAAATATGTAAAACATGATAAAAGCTCGTTTTGCGTACTAATCATTTATCTAGCTTGTTAAAGGTTTGAAATGATAGATTACGTAAATACGAAGCCAACGGTTCAAGAGGAACCTCAATCGGACATAAAACGAACAAGTTACGAGCCTTCGAAGAATAACGAGAAAACCGAGAAACTGCCAGGAAAAACGACCGATCGTTTTGGCATAAACGAACGATCGTTTTAGGTCCAGTTTCTTCCAGTGAGTTCTTCAATAAAACGACTGATCGTAATGATAGAAACGACCGATCATTTTAGGTCTATTTTCTTCCAGAGAGTTCACAAGAAAAACGACCAATCGTTTTATAGACAACGACCGATCGTTTCTGTAGAAATTCAAAAAAGTGCTTTTTCACTTATTCTGGAAAACTGGGTAACTGCTGAAAACCAATGGATAAAAGGATAACACATCATACAACGGTAACAAGCCCAAAATCCTTCAAATAGCCCCCAAATTCCAAAAGAAAAACAACCCCAATTCACACACAAATTCAAGCTATCAAATTCAAGATCATACAAGCTTATACTACAAATTCTCTCACTTTTATTCATAAATATTCTTGAGTGTAATATTATTGTAATCTTATAAACACCAAGATATTATTTGTTAGTGAGTGATTCATTTCAAATTCAAACTTGTAAGAGTGATTTATAAACTCATTTGTGAGCGAGTGATCGGGTAGAGGCTTTATAAGCAAGTGTAGCTTAAAAGCTCTAGGTCTTTTCATTCGGGATACTCATAGAGTGAGGGTGAGCTTAATCGATCGATTAGCTCGTTAGGGTGTAATCTTGGGAAGATTCTAGTGAAACACTCGGTAGTGTGAATACCGAGGAGAGGACGTAGGCGCGTTTTGCCGAACCTCTATAACTCTTGTGTTATTTCTTTTCCCTTAACTTTTACTTTCCACACTTATTTATTGCTTATTTTGTTTGCTTGAATAGCTTAAAAATAGCATTAATAATTAACACAAGTGTTTAGTTCTAAAATTCTACTAATTAACTTAGTTAATAACTCATAGTTTTTATTCCGCGAAAATCGTACAAAAACCTTATTCACCCCCTCTAAGGTTTAGACACTTACGGACCAACATATATATACACACGTAAAAAGAATACCCATTATTGTTGCTTGAAGTCAAATTTTCCAGACGTTCTCTCTATCAACAGACATGACATCTTGAGTAAGAGCACATTTTGCGGAGTGTCTTAGCATCATCGCTCACTCTACCTCCAATAAATTCCCACTTTAGAAATCTATTGCCTGTTAAAAAGCCACATTTATCGCATTTTTTGCATTGTAGCCATTGTCGACTAACCTAAAATTGTCTCTGCAGTTTGTTCTAGCACATTTATCGCATACATGCAGAAAACTAGCTCTTTTTCTTCGAGCATATCCACTTTGACTGCTATGTAGCTTTCCTTGTAGTTCCTTCTTCCTCACTTTTTTAGCCTTGAACTGAATTACAGTACTGACAACCTTAGGGAGCAAACGTCGTATGCACATCAAAAATACCAATAACCAACCATCTATATGTATATTTCGCAGACCATCTGCCATTAAAACTAAAGAAAAATTAGAAACAAATACATTAGTTTTTTTTTTCTTTTTAAATATATTTACATACACTAGTACTACTACTTCCTTCCCCCACTAAAATAACATTTCACTCAATGTTTTACCAATTATATAGGTTGGGTAAGCACATATATTCACGTGAGAACACGAGTACTACTTTTCTTCCTACCGTTTAAAAGTAAATGTACATAGTTCAAACAGTAGGTGGATATACCAGACCATAAATGCATGGTAAAATATTAAGTTTGTAAATTGAATCAGGCAAAAGTTCTGTTGTATCTTCATTTTTAGGATAAGTGAAAAATGGTTTTAATCGTTATCCATTAAGTGAATTTATTTCCATTTTTTGGATTTCCAATTTCTACCGCATCATAAGGAAATTCTTTTCTTATAATATAAGGACCACTGCATTTTGTTCTAACTTTACTAGGAAACAAATGAAGTATTGATTTGTAAAGTAAAACTTTGTCTAATGATTGAAATTCTTTGCGGAGAATTAATTTATCAGGGGGAAAAATTGACGGGCTTTTCCGGTTTTAGAATTCTCGTAAGCATCATTTCTTATTTCTTCTAATTCATTTAATTGTATCTTGCGTAGGTTTCCTGCATCATCTTTTTCAAATTTTAGATTTTTAATTGCCTAAAATGTTTTATGCTCTAATTCTACAGGAAGATGACGTGCTTTTCCAAATACTAGATGATAAGGAGACATACCTAAAATTGTTTTGTATGCTGTACGATATGCCCAAAGTACATCTTGTAGTCGATTAGACCAATATTTCCTATCAGGATTTACTATTTTTTGTATAATTCATTTTATCTCTCTGTTTTCTAATTTAGCTTGTCCATTTGTTTGAGGGTGGTAAGTTATGGCAATTTTATGAGTAACGTCATATTTTATTAAAATCCTTTCAAGCATTCGATTGCAAAAATGTGTGCCATTATCACTAATTAAAGGTTTTGGAACTCCAAATTGAGAAATAATATTTTCCTTTAAAAGATTTACTACAGTTTTGACATCAGCATTTTTGCAAGCAATTACTTCTACCCACTTACTCACATAATCAACAGCAACAAATATGTAAAGATTACCAAATGAATTAGGAAAAGGTCCCATAAAATCTATAGCCCAACAATCAAATATTTCATTAATTAAAATTGGTGTTAAGGGCATCATATGACTTCTAAACATTCCTCCTAATTTTTGGCATTTATCACAAGCTTTGCAAAATACATAAGTGTCTTTAAACATTGACGTACAGTAAAATCCCCTTTGTAAAAAAAATCCATAGTTTTCTTAGATGAAAAATGACCACCACATGCTTCATTATGATAAAATCTAATGACACTATCAAATTCACTATCTGGCACATATTTTCTATAAATTTGGTCAGCACAATATTTAAAAATATAGGGATCCTCCCCCATAAAACCTTTTAACTTCATGCAAGAATTTTCTACGATCTTGTGCAGTGAAATGTGGAGGTAATATGTTTGTGACAATAAATTTTGCGATATCTGCAAACCATGTTAGTTGTGAAACACTAGATAATTGTCTCCTATTGATTTTCCATCATCTCTAAAATAATAAGTAAGTATAGATAGATGGTCGGCAATTACATTTTCTACTCTTTTTTTATCTTTTGCTGAGAAATTAAATTCTTGCAATAACAGTATCCAACGTAATAGTCTAGGCTTAGCATCTGACTTTGACATGAGGTATTTAAGAGCACTATGGTCTATAAAGACCATTACTGAAGACTCTACCAAATAAGAATAAAATTTGTGTAAGGCAAATACTACTGCTAGCATTTCTTTTTCTGTTGTTGAATAATTCATTTGGGCATTGTCAAGAGTTTTACTTGCATAGGAAATGGCATACAATTTTTTATCTATACGTTGTCCTAACACATCCCCTATTGTATAATCACCAGAATCACTCATAATTTCAAAAGGAATACTCCAATTAGGAGGTTTCATTATGGGCGCAGAGGTTAACATAATTTTTAAAATATCAAATGATTTTTGGCATGCCTCGGTCTAAATAAATGGTATATTATTGCCTAGGAGATGACATAGTGGATGTGAAATAGTACTAAAATCTTTTATAAATTTCTTATAGAAAACTGCATGTCCTAAAAAGAATCTAATATATTTTACAGTTCGTGATGGATGTAATTTTTCATTTAGTTCTAGTTTTGATTTATCTTCTTCCATATCATTAGAGAAGATTACGTGACCTAGTACGATACATTGATCTACCATAAAATGATATTTTTCCCAATTAAGCACTAAGTTTGTTTCCTCACAACGAATAAGAACTTTTTCAAGATTGGCTAAACATTGATCAAATTATCACCAAAAATTGTAAAATCACCCATAAATACGTCTAAATGTTTTTTGACCATGTCACTAAAGAGTGACATCGTGCACCTTTGGAAGGTTGCAGGGGCATTGCATATACCAAAAGGCATTATTCGATACGCAAAAGTACCAAATAGACAGTAGAAGTGGTTTTTCCTTGGTCTTCTAGGGCAATTTCAATTTGATTATATCTCGAATAACCATCAAGAAAATAGTACTATGAATGACCAGCTACTCTTTCAAGTACTTGGTCAAGGAATGGGAGTGGAAAACGATCTTTACGAGTTACAACATTTAACTTTCGGTAGTCAATGCACACACGCCATCCGGTGGTGACACATGTTGGAAGGAGTTCATCTTTTTCATTAGTTACAACTGTGACACCTGATTTTTTAGGAACTACTTGTGTTGGACTAATTCATTGACTATCTGAGATTGGATAGATAATTCTTACATCTAGAATTTTAAGAACTTATAATCGGACTACTTGCTTCATGTTAGGATTTAGCCTACGCTGAGGTTGCCTATTTGGTTTTTCTTCTTCTAATAATAATATTCTATGTGTACATATTAAAAGACTTATACCTTTAAGATCTGCAATTGACCAACCTATGGCTGACTTATGACTTTTTAATATATTTAGCAATTTTTTCTCCTGAATCGGCCCTAAAGATGAAGAAATTACGACAGAGTGAGTTTTGTTTTCCCCTAGAAAAGCATGTTTGAGTGTAGATGATAATTGTTTTAACTCTAAGTTTGGTGGGATTTCACTAGAAGGTGTTGGTTTTGATTCACTTGGTGGAAGTTCCTCAAAACGTGGCCTCCAATTTCCAATGGCAAATAATTCAATATTTTCTAAAGGATGATTGACATTCGGTATGTCATTTTCAAAATTCATTTCATCTTTCTCATTATTAATCTCTAACTCACATTGTAAAAGATCGTCTATGATTGTATTATCAAATGTGTTTTAGATTAGAGTATCTACACGAGTTACTTTATGGACAGTTTCTTCTTCCAAGGGTTTTTACACATTAAAAATATTTAATTCGGAAGTCATGTTTCCAAATGATAAGTTCATTATTTTATTTCGAAAGTTAATTAATGCATTAGATGTTGCTAAGAATGGTCATTCTAAGATGACAGGAATATTTGATTTAGGGTCGTACACAAGATGCGTGTCCGACACAATGAAGTCTACAGGAAAGTAGAAATTCTCAACTTGACTAATACATCATCTATGATTCCTCTTGGAATTTTTATAGACCTATCAACTAATTGTAATGTGTCATGGGTTGGTTGTAATTCTCCTAATGCTAGTTGCCCATACACAATATATGGAAACAAATTAACACTAGCACCTAGGTCAAGCAAGGCATTTTCGATTTTATTGTTTTTAATAATACAAGAGATTGTTGGACAACCTGGATCTTTATATTTAGGAGGTGTTTTATTTTAAATAATTGCACTTATCCGTTCCATAAGAAAAGCTTTCTTCTTAACATGATGATGTTTTTAATAGTACATAAGTCTTTTAAAAATTTAGCATATGATGGGACTTGTTTAATTGCATCAAGAAGATGAAGTTTTATCTTAACTTGCTTAAACATCTCATAAATATCATTATTATTACTTGACGATATAGGTTTTTGGAGCCTTTGTGAAAAAGGTGTAAGGACTTTATATTGAGAATTTACTTTTGTTGGTGTCCTAGTTTCTATTTCCACTTCTTTAGATTGATCTTTTTTATTTTTAGTTACTTTTATAGTATTTGATTTGTCGTTTTCATCTAAGACTGGCGGGTCAATCAAGTTATTCAATGGAATTTCTTGAGACGATTTGTCAAGAGGTTCTGAAACAGTGGAAGGAATAGTCTTATCAACATTACCACTTCTTAGAATAGTTATTGGTTGTACGTGTTCATAGAAAGTGGACTCTCCTGAATATGAAGGAATATTAGTAACTTGAAATTGCTTTGTGGATTAGGCCTAGGTTGGGCAGGAAATTTTCCTTTCTCTTGTACTTGAAGTGAATTAGTTAACTGAGAAACACTAGTTCTTAAGTCCTTAATCACTTGGGAAATAAGAGCGGCAACGTATCCTCTAGACTTCTATTTTTTTTATAATTAGGAGGTGGAACTTGATAAGATTGTTAAACAAGGTTACCATGTCGCTAATATGGTGGGTATGTGACAGGTCCTTGTACATTTTGAGAAGGATTTTCAGTGAAATTATTTCCCGATCTTAAAATAGGATGATTTCTCCAACAGAGATTATAAGTGTTTGAATAAGGGTCGTTTTCATTCCTTCTATATTAGCCTATAGCATTTACTTGTTCTTCTTTATTATCAAGTATTGGTATAAGACTACATTCCATTGTTGTATGACCTACAACGACACATATTCCGCATACTTCTGCTATTTGGATAGAGGTAGAGTTTGTTTTATTTAATGTTAATTCTTCTACTTTTCTAGATAAAGTTGTAATTTTAGCATTTTAGGCATCTTGTTCACTAAGTTGATACATCCTTCGACCAAAAGATGCATTTTTAGAATCGTTTTTTAATGGATCTAAAGATTCCCATGTTTGTGCATTTTCAGAAAGAGCATTTAAATAGTCAAATGCTTCGCCTGGTTGTTTGTTTAAAAATTGGTATTGACACAACATATCAAAAATTTGTCGTGTTTGAAAACTTAGACCATCGTAAAAGAAAGTTACAATACGCCATTTTTCAAAACCATGGTGTAGACATGTATTTAAAAGATTTTTGAAACGTTCCCAACACTTATAAAAAAAATTCTTTTTCCTTTTGAGAAAAACTCATAATATGTCTTTTTACAGCGTTTGTTCGATGAACGGGAAAAAATTTCTTAAAAAATTATGTTGTCATATCACACCATATTCGGATAGAAAAAAGTTTTAAACCATTAAACCGTTCTTCTGCTCTATTTTTAAGTGCAAATGGAAAAAAATTAAGTTTTTTTTATTTCTATTCCGCAATTTCTATCTTCTATTGTTACGCACAAGTCCTCAAAATCTTTAATAAATAAGTATGGACTTTCAGAGTCCATTCCATGAAAACTTGGTAAAAGTTGGATTATGCCTGGTATAAAATTAAATTAGTTTACATTTTGAGGCAAAATAATACATGATGGAGTTGGTTCGCATTCGGGCACGAGATATTGTCATAATGTTCTAGGTTCATCATTTACAACATTATCTCCGGCATTACTTCTCCTATCATATTCATTTTGTTCCATTTTAGGTTCGAAATTACGTTCATTTTGTTGATTTTGGTCCATTAATAGATCATTAAGTGTAAAATTACGTGGGAAAAGAGTGATACTATCTAGTTGTATGTGTTCTCTAAGTATTCGGCCTATTTGACTACGGGTCCAAGATGACATACACTATTAGAATTGAAAGGCAAAACACATTGCATAAAATAAACTACTATTATCTGAATGTACGTACTACTTTTTATTACTTAACTACTAGTTTCAGTAAGCTACTATTCGTTTGTAAAGTCTTGATATACCGTAACATTATAGTGGGCAATCAAGTATAGTAACCTATTTTATTTTTTTATTTTATTTTGAAAACATAGAAGATAAGATATAAATATTATGATAGACTATTATTAAAAGTGAGCTATTCAATATGTAAACACCAGTTTCAGTATACGACTACTAAACTTGTGTGATAAATTATAAATGCAACAATACAAGCATGAGTGCTACGTATATGCTGACATCATACAGTAAACTAGCACTTTAGGTTACTTACTATTCAACTATGTTGACATTTAGATGTTACAGTGTACATTTATTAACTGCAAATAGACTTTGTGAAATAGTATAACATGCAATTTTAAAAGTTAACTAAATTTTGTATACTTGTTTAGATGCAATCTAACTTAAATAACTTGAAATTTTATCTTAGGCTGGATATAAAATCTATGTAACACACAATAAGATGCTCAATTAATTTTAAAGATAAACTTGAAGAAATTATCTAAACACTATTATGAAAAGAAAAAATATATATGTCACAAGGTACATGACAAGTATTAAAGCTAATAAATATTCTAATTCTCTAGGAGCACGATTAATATTTGATTATATTTTTTTAAAAAAATTTAATATATTAATTAACTAAAACATACTTACAGTACTTGAAGATCTTAATATAGAATTCCCCGACAGCGGCACCAGAAAACCTGTCTCTTCTAAAAACACAGCCAAGTTTAGGTGGTAGCTGAGTATAATCTTTTGGGATAACCGAATTATATCGTCCACATGGAATTTACTTAAGGTACTTCAAAATGAAAGTGCTGCAAAACAAAATAAAATATTAACGGGGTAAAGTGTAACAATCTCACAATTAGGAATCTTTTTTATAATTTTTGTAACTTAGAGGGCCTTTTTATAATATTTGAAACTTATATTTAGAGAACAAATTACAGATTTTTATTAATGATTAAGAGTGTTTTATTTTTAGTTTTAGGAGATAAGGGTTTTCAGAAAAGTATTAACCAATACTTCTATTAAAGCATTTATATTAATGATGACTTCTTCAAAAGCTCCACGCTTGTAAAATAGTCTAATTTTTCCAAGTTTATTATTACGATTAGTATAACATGAGCTATGGTTACTATATAACAATGTCAAACTAGCTTGAAAATTAGAGAGTTTTCTTACTAAGTACTAAATGTGCCGAAAGTAATTTTGTCGACAATTAGTCAAAATTTGATAAACTCACAATAACAACAAACTTTTATGAAATATAAGAAATCATTATTATTGATAGAATTAATTCTCATCAATATTTAAATGAACAAAATATATAACGTTAAAAACACTTAATCATTATTAATACAAACACTTTAATAAGAAAGTAAGCATTACGCCCCTAAACCCTTTATTAAAATTAAGCTAACATAATAATAAAAGTGATGCATATTAATTAAGAAGGGATAGAATGGTGATACAAATGTTTTTACAAGTCTTGAAGGAATGGTGTACAAGGTATTGGGGATGAAAATGTGTTGTGTGTTTGCCGGTGAATATGGTTTGTACTTTTTTCTTCCATACAAAGCCTATATATATACAACATGTTATAATTATTTTGTGGACACGATACACGAATTGCTCCTACAGTAATAGTAGCTCTTCTTTGTTGACATTTAGACTTTTGCTTTCATTTCTTTGCGTGTAATGAAAGTAGTAATTGGAGAGCAAAACTCAATGCTTCTGACAAGTCCATTGGAATTGAAAAACTCTATTGTCTTTCCTTTTTATTTTATTTTTGCATTTTTAGTCCACAAAGTTAGCAACGGATTATTCTTCGGTCTATTTTGTTTATTTCGTCTTTTTGCCTTTAGTCGCACAATTAATTTAAATGTCTTGAGTCCTCAAATTATTTATTTTCGCACATACTCATCCGACTTGTCTGGGGCAGTTTTACGTCTCCTGATTGGCCCGTGTCATAGTTTCACCATTTAATCTAGAAAATCTTTAAAATAAACACAAAAACAAGTAAAATGGTACAAAAATAGAAATTATATAATAACACTTAAATTATACATTTTATTATTTAATAGTTATTAACATATTATACAATAGCACTAAAATACTATAATATTTACAATTAATCACAAGTATGGCCTGACCGTACCTTGGTTCATTCTTGTTTGTCTGGATCTTGATGAAATGCCTTACATTACTGATGTAGGGTTGGTGTAAACACTTTGAGAGAATTACTTTCGTACGTATACTAAAATATATGTACACCACCCTTTTTAGGTTATATTGGTAATGTGAGCTTGAGAGTTAAAACTTTTTTTTCCCTAGCCGATATCACTTTTTAACACGTTATGGAACTGAATAAAAGTAGTTAGAGACTGAAGTATCTAGGTGATTTACAGGAGAGGAGCTATAAGATGCGAGATATTGTTAGATTTTCTCATTTAAAAGGAGGATATAGCGAAAACTATGGAGACTAGAAACTGGTTTAAATTTACTATTGTTTAAAAAGATTATTATAATCCTGCTATTCGTGTTTAACTTAAATTGTCACTTTATTATAGAACTCCACAATGAATCCATGTGTACAAAATCGGCAAAAGAAAAAAATTAAAAGAGAAAAAGCAAAAGAGGTGTAAAGAAGAGCGAGCCTCAATAAAAATAAAAAAAAATAAAAAATAAACCGTAAGAAATATCTTTTGTGACGTAAACCGAAGCAATGAATGTTATGTTATTATTTATTTCATTTTTCAAAATTCCAAAAGGGAAAGATCTAGAATCCTTAATTTCAAAAATCTATCATCAAGGATTGGATTCATACATTTCAGTAAGGAAATAAATGGAATTACTTTCTAAAACCAGTGATTTTACGAAGCTAAGTGAGGTTGCGAGCATAGTAGATGCTATGAGTGGATAAGGGTTAGGAGTTCGTGTTCGGAAGCGACTTGCCTAACCAATTTTATTAAATATTTTCATAAATGCTTTAGCATAAGCTTTAATTGATTAGTTCTTTAATTTCATCTTGTTTTTTAATGGAGAAAGGAGGATGGAGATTCTAGGGTAAGACGTTATCAGGCAGTTTCTCATTCGCCTTAGTTTTTTATTAGCTGGAGTAGAAATGGTAAGCAACTTCACCGTCAGGGTGAAGGGAATGATTCAACTACAATTTGGTTTAATGATTTGTTAGAAAGTGATTCTCAACTACTTTGAATAACCCGTGAGATTGTGCGCACAAGTAGACGTCAGTAATTTAAGAAGAGTCTTGATTCTACGCCTGCATTTCCGGCCAAGTTAATTAGTCATATAGGCGTACTTGTTTGGAAGCGTGCATAATACTATCGCTATGCTATGGGGTTATAAATTAATTCTTAATAACTTGGAAAATTTTACAAGGTATCGTATCAATGACGTATGTTTGCTTAAACCTTGTTGAGCTTAAAACTATTTTGAGGATATAGATTCTTAATGTTTGTGGGTAGCGTTTCTGGTAAACCCTCACGAGACTAAACTCTTCCTTTAAGGACACTTAAAGGTTTAAAGGCATGTTACATGAGCTAACTGCAATCGTAACTTACATGACAGTGTGATATCTTTTTATTTACTTTTTAGAATTAGTGAACTCAGAAATGATTATACCTTAACTTATTTATCGCTTGCGACACTCGAGGACGAGTATCGAGCTAGTTGGGGGTGTGATTCGCCTCCAAAAATGTATTATTTTGGCCTATTCTAGTAATAGATTATCAATCTCTAAATGCTTTAGAGATACACTTTATACATGTTTAGTGCATTTGATCACTTTGCCGAGAATTAGGTGTTTTCTATGTGTTTTAGACTTTAAAAGGATGACAATGCATAGAGACGCTAAAACGAGGATTTAAAGTGAAGATGGAAGAGATTGAAGGACCTAAAAGAGGGAATCTAAAGTGTTAAATTCGGGTCCAAGCAAGAGATAAACGAGAAACATTGAAGAATATCCAAAGAAAGGAAATAAAATTTGTTCAGCATCAACTGATCTGGATCAAAATGCATTGATCCGGATTACAGTCTACGTTGACAGCGTCATTAAATAACGTGGCGAAATCTGACTGGAACACGTCATCTGGTCCGAATCAAAGTGCGTTGATCTGGATAAGCGATTTCTACGAATTAGGGTTTGAGATTTTCTGAGTCCAACAGTATATATATTTTTAACCACTGAGAGTTATGAGAAGTTGTTCATAGTACAGTTTATTTTATTTTCGTTTTTTTCTCTCTCTTCTTCTTTCTTTCTCTTCGTCTACCTATACCACCTTGCGCCTCTCTCTAGCAAGGACTATACGTAGAGAGACCAGCAACTTGTTTATTTTTCCAGCAAGTTTGTGAGTTTTCTTTACCTTTGTTTCGTTTTATTTTATTTAATTCGATTTGCATGCTTCAATATAGATCATATTATTATTATTATTATACCTCCATTCTTGTTTCTCTAAGTATAGGTGAGGATTGATGACCCTCACCTCTGCGTTTTTAGTAGGTATTGCATGCTAGGTAAACAACACTTAAAAAGGATAGCGCGAGCTTTATCAATAGAAAACGACAAAATATTAGTTTAAATAAATTATAGTCTCATCTTTTGGAATGACTCGTACTTTTATAAATATTATTACTACAATCAGTCATCATACTCTTGCGAGGTAATAGACTTTTATTTTTAATTACACACTCTTTGGCCGATCAACTTCCCTCCCCCTAGGTTGCTTGGCTAGCTTATCAAATAAATTAAAAGAGCGCTAAACAGAGTAGGTGTTGAAAGCACCTTCGATGTTGGAGTCTATCATCTCTCTCATCTGGGGTGAGTGTTAAAACCACCTCCGATTTTGGAGTCTATCATCTCTCTCATATGGAGTGGGTGTTAAAAGCACCTCCGATGCTGGATTCTATTATCTCGGGTGTGTGTGAGAAGTAGAAGAACTTAAAAACCATATCGGCTTCATAGCCGTGAGGATGACAAGCACGTTGTAGATTCTTAAATCTCTCCCATGTATAATAGAAGGCTTCCTGTTGCTTTAGCTTAAAGTTCTGGAGTTGATGTTCGACAGTCACAGTCCAGCAGGCTGGGAAACACTTTTACAAAATTTCTTGTGTCATTTCTTGCCAGTTATGGCTTGAATGAGGCGCTAAACTGTTGAACCAATACTTAGCTTTATCACATAAAGAGAAGGAAAACAATTCAAAACGAACAGTGTCCATTGGGACATAACATATAATTTGAAGGTCATAGATAGATTTGAACTCTGCAATGTGGTTGTATGGGTTTTCAAATTCCTTACCCCTGAATGTTGGAATGTGTGAAATCATTTGTGCCTGAAAAATAAATCTTGCATGGTTAGTTGGAAAGAACTATGCACGTTGGTCTATTAGGACGGAAGGGCCAAAGAAGTGTTAAATAGTTCACTCAGCTCGCCATGTGGGCGTGGTTGAGGTTTCTCTACGTGTTCATTATGAGGCTGGTCAATATGGTTTCTAGCATGTTCAACATGTTCTATTTCGAGGATATTTTGTTCCTCGTCACGAACGTCAAAGTTTTTCGACATGTTGGATGAAGAGTTTGTGCTGGTTGTGTGTAAGTCTAGTGAGTTGTGGCTAGGATTTGTTAACTGTTCAGGTTGGTCGCGGGTTACGGAACGAGTTATGTACCTAGGAGTCTCAATTATGAATTTGGAATGAAATTCAGGTTCTGGTCTATGGCTGGCCGATCATGGTGATCGGTCTGACATGATCGATAAAGCTGATCAATAACCTATGATCGGTACAGTTAAGTCTGATCGGCCAGGATGTCCGATCAGGCAACTGTTTTTTTGAAAATTTTCAAACCAGTTTTATTAACTTTCAAACTGATCCAAAACGAAATTTGAACTTATGCTAAACACTATGAGAATTTACGATGGGGCGAAAATTCCCAAAGAGCACAAAAATCATGAAAATGAACGTTTTCGCTCCTGATTTCCCCGACAGCGGTGCCAAATTATTGACTGCCCTCTGAACTTGTTTTTTCCATGCAAGATGGCCCCGCACGAGCATGAGGGCAGTTGCAATAAATAAACAGGCAAGATAGCCGGTTTTATTGAATCCGCGAAATCGGTGTAAAAACAATTTGATTGTGTTTTACGCGTGAATAAACTACTACGACATTGAGGGCGTTAGCGTCTTGCTTGTCAATCCAGCGGCTCAATTCCTCTAGGATTACTAAGGCTAATATTAATACTTTTAACGTTTTAAATAAGAAAATAAAATACTATCGAGCAACTTTTACATGTTTTCACATCTGGAAATTAACTACGACAACTTTATAGCTAGTTTAACGTTTAAGGCTATACCTAAAGGAATTCAGTTGAGTATATAATACAGTAGAGAGTACTAAAAACGACTAGTATTATTGAAAGAACGACGAAGAACTTACAATACGACATTGGAAATTGATGTTTTATGAACAAACAAACAATTCTCTCTCTTTCTTCTCTCTAAAAACGATATATGTCTACTACTGAAGCTATGAATGAGCTTTACAACTGATATGGACGGACAAATAAAAGTTAAACCCGAAACAAACTCTATCAAAATCCAATTTTAAAATCTGTTATATTACATGACCGATCAGAATGAACGATCATGATCGGTTAGCTTGACTACTCAGGTCTGAGCTTCTAGAAGTTTTGGGATTCATTGGGCTTCGTATAGTTCTGGTCCAGACTTCGTTTAATGCTAGCTCTTTTAGGTTTCCTTTCTTCAATCTGGCATACTTTGGCTGCTCCACTATGTCCGAGTCTCGTTTCCTTGCTTAATCCAGGCTTTTTCCGACAAAGATGCAAGTAAATGCAAACTAACTAGAGAAGCACATATTTCACAAAATAATGCTTAATTATGTACAAATTAACTTGAAACTTATCTAATTAAGTCTAAATTAGCACCAAATAAAAATCATTTTATAATCTAATCACTTTTTCAAAATTAATTTAAAAAAAAAAACACTAGCTTGAAATAAGCCACAAACAATACCCGTCTAGAGCATTATCTTATATTTGTTGAAATAAATAACACTATTAACTAAGGCATTAAATATCCTTTCCTAATGCTTTGTAGCCGAACACTACAATACTTCCGTCTATGCCTGTTGATGTATAAATTAATGAAAGGTCCCATACCCAATACCTTCAAAAAAATTTAAACTTATTGTCCACAATAACACACTTCAAACTTAAGTTTCTTATACGGCCATTTTTCATTAATATTCGCTCTATTTTCATAAACGCCCATATTGAACTCAAAACACAAAACACATAATTTATATTTAGAAACCAAAAAGAAATATTAAATATAAAATCCGCGAAAATATATATATGAAATTTCAAACTAATAAAAAAAATCAAAAATTACCAAAAGCCAAAAAGGTCATATAGTTACCCGTCACAACACAAACTTTATACATTTTATTTAAGGTCGTATCCATTTAATCTTGTTATAGTCATAAACATACTTCAACACCACCTAGACAAGTCATATAGTTACAATTGTAAAGAGAAACGTTAAATTTATACAGCATTTAGTTGACGATAGTGGTCACATATGATTATGCATAAAGAGTTCTGTATAAAGTGCATAACGTTCAACTTAGAGGGCATAAGGTTCATATTAAATTACATATGGTTCAAGTTCAAAATGTATAAGATTCATCTAAAATTCTGTATAAAAGAACATACGGATCGATAGCAGGAACATTTTGATCGAACAACTTAAATGCAATATGAAAAGTATACCATCACCAGCTTTTGAACCATGAAAACATACGATCATGAGCTTTTGGAGTTTCACCAAATCCAAGAACACCTAATTACAGTTGTTTCTTAAGTCAAAACCAAACATTTACAATCATTTATATGAACATATACATTTAAACAGTGTTCTAAAAGTTAGTCTAGTCGGACGACTAGTCGTTGATCACCGGCTAGACGACTCGACTAAGGGTAGTCGCCGGGTTTTAGTCGGAGGTAAAAAAAAAAACCTAATTTATATATAAAATCTTATTAAAGATCATCAAGTTATTTCACACCTAACCCGTTAACAACACTCGAACCCTACACCTACTACTGATAGTGCGAGTTCGAGCCCACTAGGCTATTCCTGATGGGTTTATTTCTGTATAGTTATTTGGTTGAAATGGGAGTAAAAAGATGCAACTGAGGGTTAATCTAAAGTTTTTAGGTTGAAATTTATAAAACTCGGTTTGATTAGGGTTTGAAAACAAAAGGAAAAAAGTTACAGATGTGACAGAAAGGTGGGGTCGAAGAAGGAGGGGGTAAGAAAGAGAAAGAACGTGGGTACAATTGTCACATTTTAGAGAGAGAGAAAATTATTAATATACAAGGCCTTTTTTTAAGAGAGAGTTCCCTATATATAACTCATACCAACTTATATTATCTGCATAAGTTCACATTTCTCATAATTAATACTTTTTAATTATTGATTTTATTTACCAAAACGACATCATAATACACATATTTTATCTCTCTAAAAATCCAAAAAAATAGTTTTAAATTATAAGAAAATTCTATAAAACAAAAAAAAAAAATCTATAAAAATGGAAAAAAAACACAAAAAAATTATATAAAATGAAAAAAATCACAACAAATTATAAAAAATGAAAAAAAACACAAAAATGAAAAAAAAAATGAAAAATGAAATCAAACAAAAAATGTTTTTTTTTAAATCATAGAAAATAAAAAAACATCACAAAAAAAAGTATATTATAAAAAATACACAAAAAACATATTTTTCTTAAAAAATCACAAAAAATGGGAAAAAAATCACAAACTTTTTAAAAAATTACAACAAAAAAAAAATTAAAATGCTCTTTTATCAATATCCCACTTTTTACACCGAAAAAGCTATTTTTTCATCAAAAAACAATTTTCCCATCCAAAAGTGGATTTTTTTCACCAAAAAGTGATTTATTCATTAAAAAGTGGCTTTTTTTTTTAATCTGAATGAGCTGAAAGTGTATCTATTTAAGTCGAAAGTATATATAATTCAGTCAAAAGTACATATAGTTCAGTCGAAAGTGCATATAGTTCAGTCAAAAGCGTATATTGTTCAATAAAAGTGCATATAGTACAGTTGGAAGTGCATATAGTTAGTTAAAATTGCATATAGTTGAGTCAAAAGTACATTCAATTCAACTGAAAGTACATCTAGTTATGTTGAAAGTCAATTCAGTCGAAAGTAATTATAGTTCAATAAAAATGTGCATGCATAAAGTTAAGCTTAAAATGCATCTGGTTCAGCTGAAATTACACATGGTTCAGCTGAAATTGCATCTAATTTAGTCAAAAGTACATATAGTTAAGTCAAAAGTGCATATAGTCCAGTCGAAAATGAATATAGTCCAGTCGAAAGTGTATATGGTTCAGTCAAAAGTGCATATAGTTCAATAAAAGTACATATAGTTCTGTCAAAATTGCATCTGGTTCAGCTAAAAGTGTGTTCAGCTGAAAGTGCATCTGGTTCAGCTGAAAACATCTGGTTCAGCTTAAACTGCATCTTGTTCATCTCAAAATGCATCTATTTCAGTCGAAAGTGTATATAGTTCAGTCGAAAGTGCATGTTGTTCAAGAAAGTGGTTGTTCGAATGCATCCGAATTTGCTTTTTTCAATTCAAAGTAAAGTATATGCACTTTATTTTGTGAATTATATTGTGTTTATATTAAACATTATGCACTTTCGACTGAACTATATGCACTTTCGACTGTACTATATGCACTTTCGACTGAACAAGATGCATTTTAAGATGAACTAGATCCACTTTCGACTGAACTATATGCTTGTTGAGATGTATATGCAATTTCAGCTGAAACACATGCACTTTTGATAGAACTATAATTTAATTCAAATTAAAAAAATAAAATAAATGCGGATGAATTCGAACCACCAAACTCTTGAACTTTGGTGTTGGTACAAGCACTCTTATCATTTTGAGCTTACGAATGTATATAGTCACTAAATAAAATCATAGAAACATGTACACCTAAAACCTTCCAAAAAAATAGGCTTTGTTTAAGCCTCAAATGAGCTCTTATTAGGACCAAAATCTTATGAACTTTTGTATTGTACATAACCTACACATAAACACACCAAATTCAAGAGAATTCAAAACTATAAAATCTATCGTACGAAAATCGGGCATTTCATCGAACACTTTAAGGGTACAATTTGGTGCAACCATAACCATACACATGGTTGTATACGCTCTGCTAAATAACTCCCGAACAAAGAACCAGTTTTAGCCTCGAACCAGAACCTATTTCAGCCTCGAACCGGAGTCTGATTTTGCCACGAAACATATTCCAATTCAGCCCTAAAACGGACTCGATTTAGCACCAAAACATACACCAAATCAGCACTAAAGCAGGCTTGTTTCAACCCCAAAACGGACACTAAAATTAGCCTAATAACGGGTTCGATTAAGCACCAAAAGAGACCGCAAAATAGACGTAAATTAGCCCTAAAATGCTCCTCGTTTCAGCCCAAAACCGAGCCCCGTTACAGCACCAAAACAACCAAACTCAAAACATTTATCCACACATACACTAAAATAAAAAGATTAGCAAATACTTATACATCAACACACACAATATACAGGTACATAAATATCATAATAACCCCTCACAAAAAGTGGGTAAACGACACCACAAATAAGCAAACACAACTAGGTTATACTCCAAAATTCAATAAATCGTCTTTTTTCTTAAATACCCTAAAATTCTCAATTCTCCGCAAGGCAGCTAAACAAAAAGGCCAAGTATGTATTAAACATTCTCGGGCAAACACTCGAATACTTGGAGTGCCCCAACCTGGACACTCTCTTGGTTCCGAAACGAGCTCCGTTTCAGCCCAAAACGAGCTCTGTTTCAGTCCCTAAATGAGGTCCGACATCGCTCTCATTTAAATAAACCGAAAACACCCAAACCACCACAAAACCGTTCCAAAAACCACTCAAAAAACGTCCCAATAAAGTTGAAAAAAATCAGATTGCTAGTTATTTGGATTCGAGTATAAATCAGGAAAAATAAAACCATAATCATAAATGTAACAACAAATTTACAAAATATAAAACAAAACTGAATTTTGTTTTCATACATGCGTAGTACACATACCTTCAATGCTAGAGCAACAGTGAACCGCGAGCTCGGCGAAGACGGAAGCAGAAGGGCGACAATAATCTCAGACTAAAGCCTAAGGGCTGTCTGATCCTCATCTTCTCCTGTGATCCAATCCGTTCGATCCGAACCCATCCTACTTTTCCTCCCGATCGGTGACGAGGACTAGTTTGATCTCGATCGTGCTGTGTTTTTGTCAAAGACGTCGCCAGAGACTATGATGAGGTGGCGTCGTCGGATGGCCGGAGACGATGATCCCCAAATGCAATCGTCGTTGTTGAATTGATCTCCATCGTTTTTATTGGAAGAGAGAAAAGAGGAGAGAGAGAATTAGAAGTATTTATATTTTAGAAAAATGGTATGAGGAATGTAACTTATTCTAGATAATTTGTGCGAATTAAAGTTTAAAAGTTGTACATTAAACTTTTTTTAAAAGCTTCAAGAAGTCACAGAGAGAGCCCCAAAGTTTCAAGCATTTCTGAATACTACCAAAGTTCCAGAAAGTAACAAATATACTTTTAGAAAATTACAAAAAAAAAACCCATTCTTTTTAAAGTGACACTTTAGTCGCTGCCGATTAGTCGTGACTAGTCAGAAAAATCGCAGGTCGGAGCCCCACCATCGGGGGAACGACCATTGACTTCTGAAACCTTGCATTTAAACACTGCCATACAAAATTTAAAAGCTTTTCGATACTCTAAAGTAGAACTACCTGATTCAAAATTTGATCTTTAAAAGTCTTTAACAGAATCACCAATTTTACTTCAATTCTGTGAAGTTATAAAATAAACATAAAAAATAAACATAAAAGGAACATATATATTATTCTTTTCAAATTAACAGAAGAGAAGGAGGGCCGCAGGTAGATCTGATGTGTTTTCTTCGCCGACAAGGAATATGTGGGGAGGAGAGAGTTGTGAAGAGATAAATCTCCATTCGAGAGAGAAAGAGAGAGCGTGAACTGGATTTACAATTCGCATGAAAGATATTAGATTAATAATTACAGACTTTACAGTTGTGGAAATAAGTTCAAAAAGTGGGACGTATTGATTATTATTTGTAATGAAGGTGAACACTTTGACTGAGGGAGATGACGTTTCCTACAACTGCTCAAGATATAATAATTGTTTTTTTCAACATACAACACCTTTAAGATTTAACCTACTGAACAACTTAATGCCAATAGATAAATGAAGTTTTCAAGTTTCAATTCACTGAAACTAGACCAATAGTTTTTATAATCGAGATCTCCAATAAAAATTCTAAATACAGATGTTATATTATTAAAAACAGAGGAAAATCAATTGCATATTTCCGAACAGTTCCTAAATAAAAAAATTATTTCTGGGAACCAGCAATGTTATGCTACACCTAAAAAGGAGTCTCATTTACAAGGACATAAAACACATTCCTTTTATTTCTTTAAATAATCGAAATTGTAAAGAGATAACCATAACAAAAAACCTTTTGATACTGGCCCTTTTACATTCTTCAATGTACGGAGTAACGGAGCTGAGGTTCATCAAGCCTCCTGTATGATATATACACCTATGTATGTATATATATTGTGAAAGTGCCTCACTACTTATACGAAGTCGGGTTGACCAGTGGATGTTAGGCAACGATGCCACATACGGCTGTTAGGGTCCACAACCCTGGGGTAAGAAATTACTTCAGGAATTGGAAGATATACATAGTGTGTATTACAGATTCCTACAGTGATCCCACTGTATCCAGCAAATGCTCCATGAACCTACAAACATTTGTTAGAAATCCGCATTTAAGTATACTGTGTAAACCTGTGATTGTTCAACCTTATACATAGTATTTGTTTGTTTTTAGAAATCGAAATTATATCTGTGGACCAATTTGTTTTAACAATGCACTTATCATGTTCAAGCATGAACGGTAAGAAAGTAAAAATGTCAGGAGGTGATATAAACTAAGACAGGAACTTTAACAAAACAAAAAAAACTGCTTTAAAGTGCAAGTCTATGCCGCACATTTTCTGAATTTCGGTATGCATGTCCTCTAATTACACTTCCGCTCGAAATTGCGACGCTATGTAGTATCAAATGGAAATGCTGTCTCTTATACACTCCGATAATTAACACGCGGCATTATGTTATGCATATTGATACAATCGAGTGGCAAAATTATTGTGTATAGAAATTCATGTATAGGGTGTTCTAAGGTTGACGTTCAGTTTGGGGGTAGTCTGTGCAGCTTTTTGGGGTCATTTTAGGTGTGCTTTAATGGAATGACAAGTGGACCAGACATAAACATATGCTGAGAAAGATATTAGGAAAATAACTCACGGCATTTTGACCAAGTACAGTACAAAGAATTCCATCTGATGCATTAGCACGGACGGCTCGAATCATATACGTAGGGTCGATGTACTTCACGTCAGCAGGAATACCAATCTCCCTGAAATATTTCTTTGTCTGGAAGAGAACAAATAAATGAAATATCACATAAGGAAAACAGAAATCAGGAGTTGCATAATGACCTATAACACGCGAATAAACACACTGGTAGTGGTGGCTTTATATAAAGTCCATTACTGAACATACTCCCTAGATGAATGCTAATGTTGAATTTACAAGTACAACCATCTACCTCTTGCTGCAAATGTACACCAATATCTCCATACACAATGTTTCCAGATGCATCTGTAGCATTAGTTTTCTGGAGAAAATCCTGTAAAAAAAGAAAAGAATATATATTAAGCATGATATTAGAGCCCTATTAATTTTCACCGACACACTTTTGTTCAATAACATAATGAAATCCCCCTTAGAACTGACATAGAAACCGTTAATACTTGTTCGGTTGTTCCCACTCGTAAAGTGATGATTTTAATCATTCATCGCCCCATGGTGCACACCAAATTAAAAATATATATTTTTTCAAATAATCATACTTGGGAGATATTTTTTCATAGCTTGAGAAAACATATACTTTTTAGATGGCATATAGGAAGAAATGAGCAGAAACAAGAGACACCAATAACTTCTTAAACTCTGTTTCTAAAAACATATACGAAGTATATTATAATCTTGCTTGATCACCTGTCCAGCTCCCTCTGCTACACAGACTACAGCCGAGCCTTTTGTCTCGATTAAGTACTGCAGATGCCTCAAGACACCATGGGGTCCATGTAAATTGAATGGTACCTACAATCAATATTATAGTAAATACTTATGAAGCTCCAGTGAAGAAAATTACAACAGAAGTCGTAGTAATGTACCTCGGGGATCAAACAAATATCAATTTGTCCACTTGCAAGAGATGCATGCATGGCAATAAATCCACTGCTACGGCCCATCAATTTCACAATTCCTATACCATGATAAGCACTATGTGCCTGTAAGAACATTTGAAGGCAAAAAACAGATACGAAGAAATAGAAGTAAGAAGAGGTTTTCCCGTAGAAACATAAAATTATTAAGAAACAATTACGATAAGCTTGTACCTCAATATATGCAGAGTTAATTGCACGTTGTGCTTCTTCAACAGCAGTATCAAATCCAAAAGTTTTATCCATAAGCAAAATATCATTGTCAATGGTTTTAGGTACACCAACAACAGCTACTCTCATCTGTCTTTTACGACACTAAATATCAAGTGCGAAATAAAACTTTATTAAAAAACATGTGATGAACTATATATCTCAAAAGATTTACATAGAACCATTCGTGGACATCTCAACTCTTAATCAATAAGATGAAATAACGTAACAATTATTAAGCCTTTGCTGCTTTGTGATATGCCATAATGTACAAACCTCATCGTGAATGGCATTGGCACCCGCGTGGGTCCCATTTCCACCCAACACAAAAAGCATGTTGATTCCTCTTTTCTGAAATGGATAGGCACATAAATGCAGGCCGCTAAAAGAGTTATTATCTCCAATTGTTCAATTAAAAGAAAATTTTATCTATTCAGCAATGGTAAAAATTTCTTGTAACATAATTTAATTTGTACCTCCATACTATCAACAATGTCGCTTACTGGTGGTCCTCCACGTGATACTCCCAACAAACTTCCACCAGAAAGATGAACATTTTGAACTACTTTCCTGGACAGCTGACATTTAAGGACATATAAGCAAACTAAGAAACGATAGAAATAGAAACGATAAATTAAACAATAGAGAATTACTAGAGTATTCAGTTTTGTTAGAAGAATGTAAGATTCTGAGAAAATGTGTCCTGACATTGAAAACTAAAATGTAACTCGAGTTACTTTACAAGTCTTAAACATCAAAACTCAAGGATAAATAGTTTTGGAGCTTAATTGTGTTGGTATGGAGCTATCAAATGATGAGAGTAGTTTCTCTATGAAAGCACAATGCAGTTTATAAGTAAATACAATTTTGAAATAAATGAAATCGTGAATTTGTGGGGTAAATGAGGAAAAGAACCATACTGTATAGGCTTGACAAATAAAATGTATTTGTTGCCTAGTGAAACGATTTCTTGGTAAGCGGTGGTGTTCAAACATAAGATGTCCGAATATAATAGTGAATGTGTAGGCGGCTGTCCCAGCCACCAGATGGGAGAGAGGGCCATCTTACTTATTATATTCTTTAATTATATTATTACAATGTCTTTTATTAAGTGCTGCTTCCTTTCTTGAGTTGGAGTAGCATTTTCCATTTACTCTAGTTTTCTTACTAGAAAAGTTAGGTCAAACTTGTGTTATTTAAGCAAAGATTTGTCTACTTTTTCCTCTATCTTTGTCGATAATTTTATCAATGAACTTACAAGAAATACCTAAATTCAAGAGTGGTACCTGATCCAACTTTCCTGCATGAGGGTAATAAACCGGATGAAGTGGCATAAAAAAAGTGGGCTGCCCTACTTAGGGTTATAACGATTTGAGACAGATCGGTGATGAGCTGTCCGTGTTAACTCGGAAAACAGACGAACTAAGGAGCAGGTCCAAATGGGGAGGAGGTAAAAACGATGCTTCGAGTTATTTCTTCGTCTAATGTCGAATTAGTAAGCTTTAAAACATATGAATGTGTCGGTAACAGTTCAACCCCATGTGAGAAATTGAAGGTCAAATGTAAAGGGGACAATGGGTTAAATGCATTTACTATGCATAGTGAGGCTAGTCAATTTCACATGAGAATACTATTGCTTTGGCTGCACCAAACTAGTAAAATGAAGAATGACTTACCTGTGTTATGGGCCCAGTACTCCTATAAATATGGAGTATTGGCAGTAGCTTCAAGCATCCCATCTCATCCGAACAAAACATAACATAGAAGTGTTTTGGAGAAAGGATCAGTGAGAATATCCTCAGTAACAAAGCAGTAACAGAAACTACAGTTGTGTGTACGAGTGGTGTAAGGAAATATATAGCGAGTGTTGTGAGGTATAATTACTTGGGTACAATACTTGTTTACTAATATTGTACAAGTAATTATTGAGTGTCTCCACATTGTAAGCTCTTATATATAGTGAAACATTCTCCGTGTTTTCGTCGTGGAGTAGGCATAGCCGAACCACGTATATCGTTGTGTCCAGTGCTTTGCCATATTTACTATTTTGTATCCGTCGGTTATTTATTTCTCATATCATATTGCCGTATTAAAGTCTCAGACAACGTTCCGTCACAACAGAATGCCATAAAAACCCATCATATATGTACCGACAAAGATGATCTTGCTCATCACAGCAATATTAATTCAGAGAAATTTGGGGCGGCTGAAAGGTGTTCGGTTGAAGGTATTCACAAAAGGAGACCAAAAAGGCAGAAAAAATGCAAATTTACGGCCGTTAGAAAAAGCTGATTTTTCTTATAGAAAGCGGTCTTCTGTGTCTTGACTTGTGAATATGTAGCCAAGACCCATATGCACTTTTACCAACTCAAATCACACTGCTTAAGATGAGCAAAAATGGGCTTATGAGTTTTTAGAGTTAACCAAGAGATTCCGTGTTTCCTGTACAGATTCATTGCTGCTGGAAAACGTGAGAAGTTCGGATAGAGAAATGATACATGCAGTGTAGAAGCACAATATTTCTACCGGATGTGTGTGTGATTATGTGCCAATGGTGGTGGGGTCCTCCTCTGTGTTCCTATTTCATTGCTCATGTTGTTCAGTTTTTTGTAACTTTATTCGGTGCATATAGTAAAACGATTATCCTTAGGTGAAAAATTAGAAGAGACATTAAGGAACGCTCCAATTTGAATCGCCAAATTTGAATTAATGGTTGAGATCTGAATTTTCAAATTCAATGTTAGGCACCCCCAGTATGTTTTTGGCAGATTTGTCACAGTTCAAGAATACAATGTTCGTATTGCATAGTATAGTTAAACAAAAATTGGGGGATAAAATTGGTTGTATAAGCATGTTTTGAGATTCGACTTGGCTCATTTGGATACTGAGAGAAAGAATTATGATTTTTTGAACTTTGATTTCAGAATTTCTCATCTTGCAACGTTTATCGGAATTTATTTAGAAACTTTTGGAATCTTGGGAAGGCATACCTCGAGCCTTACCTTCATAACTTCAAATCTTTATCTCATGTGAGCGAGTGGGCAGTGAATACCGTTGATGGTGGATACACCATGGGCTCACTCATTGTATCTTACGAGTATGTTGAGTGAATATTTGTTAATTAGTTGAGTTTATTTTCTAGATTTGTTATCGCTAAGGTCCATACGACAATTGCATATATTGAAATTATTATAAAATCTCCCAATTTACCTATGAATTGTTATGATCACATTTTTGTAGAGGTTCTCTACATTTGATGAGGCTCTAGGTCACATGGAACCGTGAGTTCATCAGGAGATTTGTTTGGCTATCGATGGGACCCGGGAGTTGGTTGGTAGGCTTATCATGACTATCAGAAACGACCATCTTCTTGACAGTTGTGACAAGGGTTGGTCAGGCGGGATGTTCAAAGTGGGCTAAGATGACTTTCTTAGTTTCTTGGCAAAAAATCTTATTCATGCCGATAGATAGTCATGATGGAAAGTTGTCTCTGGAGAATCATTTAATTTGGACTTAGCAGGGATTACTTGGCGACTATATGAGATGGGTGTAGTACAACGATTAGAGGTATTGAGTAGATCAATACCTGGCTCACCTGGTTATTTAGTGATTGTACGAATTTGAGCTTATGTATGGTGTTAAACAACCTTACAAGATATTTTGAGCAGTTTTGTTTTGACGCCACATCATATTCGAAAGATTCAAGACCACCCATAAAAATTATATTAGGGTACTTACTTTTAGGTTCAATTGGTTAGTTTGTGTGGCGTTGGAAGCTCCGCT
The DNA here is from genome assembly GCA_963682055.1 of Primula veris. Classification (NCBI taxonomy): domain Eukaryota; kingdom Viridiplantae; phylum Streptophyta; class Magnoliopsida; order Ericales; family Primulaceae; genus Primula; species Primula veris. The sequence goes on along the minus strand of OY821747.1, from coordinate 15,232,324 downwards.
ACACTTGTGTTGGCCAATATGTCCATTGTACTTATTATTTTGCAGACATCTCCTTAGTTCTTACAATGATCCATATTAGATGGGATAGCTATATGAGGATCTTGACGAGACCTTGGTTTGAGGAAAGTCTAGTTCATCAATTTTTAGATTGATCAAGGTGCTATAAGTCAATCTATGGAATTTTTGGGTTGACCATGTTCCATAGATTCGATGACGTCGTGTTCTGGCGAGCTGGAGGGCTGTTTTTAGGCTTCCACCAAATCGTTAAAGGATATATGTGAGAGGTTGGCGAGGGTATTTGGACTCATGGAAGACGGGCACAGGATGACGTGTTTCCACAGTAATTAATCGTGAGCACGATCTTGAGGACAAGTTCGGTTTTAAGGGGATGCATTGATGCATATGGGCAATGGCGGCCGCCACCGGATAGGAGAGAGGCGCATCTACCCTCTTCATTTCTTTTATTATATCATTATTATGTCTTTTATTAAGAATGGTTTTCTTTCTATAATTGGATAAGCGATTTCTTTTTAAGTTGGTATTCAGAAAGTTTGGTCAAACTTATGCAATCTATATACCTGTATGTTTTCCTAAGGATGCATGAGACTCTTTTGCTTGTTCCTTAGCAAGTTTATGAGTTAAACCCTTTAGTTGTTAGTTTCTCTCTTTTTACCTAACCATTCTTCTATCTTTATCTATAATTCTGTTAATTGCTCATCAATGGCTTACGAGAATAACGTAAGTTCAGCAGTTAACAATCAGAGAATAAATCTTAAGCAAAGTAGATAACTAACAGAAGAAAAAGGTCATGTAAATCACCATTACATAAGCTATAAGGAGAGTTAGCATCAGAGTAGAGCATTCTTAACTGTGTTTTACATCTTTTTTATACAAATATAAGGTTATCTACTTAAATACGGCTTGTACAACAAAAAGGTGTGTGTATATATATTTAGCATGGGTCCCCCTTTTGTCCCGTTGGTATATTAAACGGCAGTGTCCCGTTAATTCGAGGACCGTTGGATTATTTAGTTTAGATCTGGACCGTATGATCTAAAACCCTAAAAAAAAAAGAATCCTATAATTACTATTATACCTTCTCATCCTACGGTCCATATCTTACCTAAATAATCCAACGGTCCTCAAATTAACGGGATGTGCCGTTCAATATACCAAGGGGACAAAATAAAAACCCATCAAGCATGAGAAAAGAGCATTCTCAACTGTGCTTGTAACTTTTTACTTAGAAAAACATAATATTTCAATTATCTCCTTCTCCACCACAAATTCAAAATGAGTTTCTTCCCAAACGGCCAAACCCTAAGTACCATCAGAAGAGTTTCGTTTCCCCACCCCCAGCCTCCCCATGACAACCGGTGGATCGAAATCAACGCTGCAGAATTAGACTCATTTTCAAAGGTGAAGAACAGACCCGATCTAGATTAAAAAAAATGAAGTTTGTCTCGATCAGGTCGATTAAGTGAATTATAGATGTATAAAGAAGCTTTCATGACACTGATTAGAGATGAGAGATGAGTTTAGATAAAGGAGTACAAATGATGATGTGGGTGAATGAGAGTCGTTGTACAAGCTTCTGTTAGAGAGAGAGAAGGGGGAAGGGAAATAAGAAAGCAAATAGGAATACATTTTTTGTTTATTAATTAAAATTTCTATTAGAACTTCTACATGCCAAGAGGAATGCAAGATCTTATACAGCTCGATAAGCTATATACGCTGCTACCTAGACTGTTAGGACGTCTTTTTGGAAAACTCATGTAACTTTATATATGTAAAGCCTCTTACAAAGGCTGACGACAATGTTTTAAATATAATATTCCAGAGACCAGCGATCACCATATTTTACTGTTTCAGAATGAATTTTAATGAATACAACAACTGATCTGACTCAAGTTACCGATATCAAGAACAAAATTATATAACTTACTTGGATTTCACTTAAGCCTTCATCAGAAAATCCACGATAACCAAAAGGAATTCCCAGAATCTTTTTGACACCATATATTTCAAGAGTAATGACAATCTGCAGCCATTTTAAAAGATAAACAAAAAATGAAACATGGGAATCTGCAGATAAGGTAAAACTTCAAAAGCTAGGATTTAATAAGGAAAATAACCAAATGATGACTGCAGAAAATCCCTTTAAAAGATAAATACGCAACTAGGATATAATTCAACATTTCAGAGTAAAATATCATATTTCTGAGGTCATTATGTACATATTTATCAATGTGATGACTCGTGACTCTAGAGATAAAACTGGGCATAACTTATTTAGAAAAGAAAAACATTGGAAAAGGGGAAAGTACATGTCTAATGACATCGTTGAGTCCGGGACAAAGCCCGCCACACGTCACAATTGCTGCCTTTACTTCTTCCGGTTTGAAATATATCTCCTCTCGAGGACCAGCACGGTGAACCCTGGAAAGTTTACAGTTGAATTGAAGTAATTAACCAAGTAAAGGAGGAAAACCTACAGCAGAAGACAATTTAAAATACAATTGTCGGTGTGTTTTCTCCTATTTCAATTTGTGCTTCCAAGATCCAAAAATGTCTGTAGTTTTAACTATTATTTACGAACTAGGATAACTTTCATAACAATCATTATCCTTGTAAAGTTACTTGAGATTCTATACATAACTTACCATTGTTCCACCCAAGTACAATCAGGGTCGATGCACTCTGCCCCAGCAGAGGTAGGAGAGGAAAATTTGATAACCTGACATTTCATTGAACTATTAGAAATAAATAAAAAGCAACCAAAACACAAGATATGTCCTTCAGAATTTGAGTAACGAATTCAGTTATTAAATTATGTCCTTGAAAAACCAATGACAGAGAGAAGAAAAAAGAACTGTACTAAAACTAGGAGATTAAGTTGGCACTAGAATCAACTTCTAGTGAACAATTGAAACCAATGTTTACATAAATGATTTGGCTCCAAACATAGTATATTATATGAGCTCTTTTTTTCTGTCTCTCACCTTTTGTAGAACTCTGTCATTGTTGTTAATATACCCATGCCACTTCTCATCGGATGGGTAACCATCAGCGAAATCCTCTGTTGGAGTTCTGCCAAAGAAATTAAATAAGGAGAACAATCTTTGTCAAGTTAGATGAGAAAAACCTATATTCTAAAATTCTTTTTATTTGGAACAAGGAAGTAATGCAAGTGTTCCAGTCTAGATTCAGTAGCCTTTTCTACAAGTTAAGCAGGGACTGAGCTCTGGACTCATTACTTATAAGTCCCCACAGTAAAGAAAATGTAATATCTCAACATCTCACACACACTGAGACTGCAAATCATTGGACTATTTTCTTTTATGTAAGAAGTTCTTAGATGATATCTCCAGCAGACATGTACTACAAATGAATTACACATGTAACTCAAGATTTGATTGAGAAATCCGTGTACACTATCTATATGTTCAGATACTTTATGATCATATTCAAATAAAGATTCGGGATTGTAATGAATATTACTTGTAAATTTTGTATAAAATACATCCCCAAAGACAAATTCTTTGACCTGCACAATTCATCTCTTAATGGAGACGATTCAAATTTTTTATGACTCAGATTAAAGAGAGCCTACATCAATTGTCATCACTTCCACAGGTTGAGTACTAGAGAAGAAATTGAGAACTCCAACAATATCATACAACCAAACCTAGACATGTCCAGAACATAAGCTCCAAGTAAGAGATAAAGTTTGAATAAACCCAAGCTGTACATAATTTTTCATGACAAATGAAATATTGTGAATTTATGTCATTTTAAACAAACATCAACACATTTTAATTGATACCAGTACCAAAAAAAACAAGACTTTTCTCAATCTCTTCCAAAAGAACATATACAGTGCGTATAAATTATTTAAAGATATAACAGCAAGAAGTTCTATATGGAAAAATGATCACAACCGTCCTTCATTCTCTCTCCTAAAGCAATCTCTCCACCCAAACCCTAAAAACACCACAGCAGCCACCACCCATATCTCCTCCTCTACCACCTTGTCTCCCCCATAACCAAGCTCAAAAATCTCTCCATCTCCACCGTTCGCCTGGGGCGGAGGAAGATCCAACACTCCTCTGCCCCCGGGTCAATCTAATTGTTTTCCCCGCTCTCATCCCCTCAATCATCCTTCTACCCAACACACCGCCTCTTTCCTCCTCTATTCTCTCTCTGTCCACCTCTCCCTCACTTATCTTTTTTCCCTTCTGTTTCCTCACCCCGACCCTATTTCTCAAAACCCCCTTTCTATCTGCCATCCACCTCACTTCTACCGTTGCTGCTCTACCGTCAGCTTCTCTGGTCATCTCGTCGGTCGAAACTAGGGTTTACACGCAGCAGATCTGGATCTGCTTCGTAGATCCGATGTTTGACTCTCTTTTTTTCACGGGCAGTGGAGCTCTTTGCTCGCAGCAGATTTGGATTTGTTTCACTCGGACTCTGCTAACTTGTGGCCCTCAACCCCATTTCTGTAAGTTTGATTTGGTTTTTGCAGCATCCCCATTTATCCATGGTTACCTAGACTACTCTTCTATTTTGGTTGAGTATGGTCGTATTGTTTCCGCTGGCTATTTAAAGTTATAGGATTGTTATGAGAGATCGGCAAAACTTTGCATAAATTGGCATTTTGGTTATTTGTATTTAGGTTACCTGTTTAGTGATTGTTCCGCTTAGTGATGTTTGGGTGAAAGCAACATAATAGTTAGGTAATAGAACATGTACATCGATCCTGTTAAGATTGGGCTTCGATACGATTTACTAAGCTATTAGAGTTGGTCCTTCATGCAATTTATTGTACATGGGACATACGTAGTTACTCTGGTTAGCTTGGTGTGAAGATTTCAGTAAGACCATATTTTTAGACTCAGGTTTCTTTTCGCGTAGAGTTAGGGCTGCGGCATGACTTATTGGGCTTTAATAGTACATGGTGATGACAACTCATGTGGAGGATCTGTTATTTGAATATTTGGGTTGAAATTTGAATTTCATCGAGTTGATGCTTTCTGCCTAACACATATTGGTTGAATCGATTGCTAGCATTGGTTTGCTAAGTATAGGTTAGCTTTTACGATGCATCTTTGATTAGTGAGTTGTATCTTTCTATATAAAGACTTTGTAGCCAGTTTGTTCGTATTGTGGTGACACTCTAGCAGGTTGTTGCTATGACTAGTCTTGGTGTACCAGGCTGTGTTGCCTTGGTTTGTATTTGTTGTCCGAGCAGTTTGTTGATTTGGATTGTTTTTGACCTTCATTGTATATCTGGGTTAAGTCCCATCTTTTATTTTTATAATATTCGCTTACTTACCCACCCACCCCCCCACCCCAAAAAAAAAGTTCTATATGAACACTATGTAAGAATAACTTTCGAACACCAGCAAGAAGTTCTATAAGAACCACAAGCTTGGACAGTATATATAGTTGATGCGCAATATTTATTTTCTAACAATAAAATAGTTTACACCAACAAAAGATACAGACCCATATACTTTATAACATCATCTTCCCAAGCCTAATAATTAAATTTTATAAAAACTGTTCTTCTATGACTTTGGGATTGAGTAACTTATACGAGTAGTATTAATGAAGACATTTTAACGAATGACAAAGTATCAAAAATATCGAAAGAATGAATTTTGAGTTTGAACATAAACGGAAACGAGGACAAATAGTCATTTGAGACTTTGAGTATATATGTACAGTAGCAAATTTTACTTTCCTAATAAAAGTAGACATTTACTTTTCATCAAAAGTTCAAACAAAGAAATTTACTTAAAAGTAAAATATGTCAATAATATGCTTTTAGCTCTCAACCAAACAACCCAATTTGTGTGAAAAATTTAAACTGAGGAAGAATGGGTATATATACAGGGGAAGAACTAGGTAAGGGTTAAAAATGGGCTATGGCTCACGATATTACGACAAACACCAAATTTTTCCATGTATAATTACAAAATAGTGTATACATATAATTCAGCCCCATCCATATATAAATCCTAATTCCACCACTGGATATATAAAGAAAGAAAGAAAGAAAAAAATACCCATTTAAAACTTTTTTTCCGTAGAATAATACACTATGAAACAACATAGACTTTTTTGCGACTTTGATCTATGTACTCGTTAACACTTAAAACACTCGAGAGCCGTCCGTACAAAAAGCACATTGAAAGTTTTCTTATGTAATACCATCCACACAAACAAGTTTAATTAAAAGTAATATCCGCAAAGTATGATTTTAACTCTCAACCAAACAACCCAATGTGTGAAAATTTTAAACCTAGGAAGAATGAGTATAAACTAGGTACAGACTAAAAAGGGGTACAGCACCCCATATTACGACAACCATGGAATTTTTTCATGTATTTTACTGAAAAGTTGACGATTATAGTCATTCAGCACCGCCAATAATTACAAAATAGTATATAGATATAACTCAGCCCCACCCATATATAAATAAAGAAAGAAAGAAAGAAAGAAATACCTCATGCACAAGCTTGGGCAGTATCATTAACCTTAGTTTTAAAAAGTTTTACTTTTCATCAAAAGTTGACTTATGTAATGCCATCCAAAAAAAAAGGGGTAAACTTAAAAGTAAAATATGGGAAAAGTATGCTTTTAGCTCTCAACCAAACAATCCAAATATGTGTGGAAAATTTAAACCGAGGAAGAATGGGTACATAAATAAAAAATAAAGAAAGAAAGAAAGAAAGAGTACCGCATGCGGAGGCAGAAGGTGGAAGGGATAGGAGCGGCATTCGGGAATACATCCGTAAGGTGTGGAATATCGAATCTAGTTTGAAAATCCTCCTGGTACTTATACTTCCACCCTGGATCACTCTTATCTATACCACCAGACAAACATGCCACTACACAACCCCTCTTCAACTGCTTCACCATCGCAAGATTCAAGTTCATGTTCTTGTTCGGGTTCGATAAAAGTATTTTGGAAGTCCCGAGATTTTTCAGAGGGAGAGAGAGTTTCGGCCCAATCGCAGCTGACATTGACTCCATTCAAAAACAAATATACAAGTAGTAAGAGAGAGATGTGAAGAATGAGAAGGATGAGATCATAAATAAATAAATAAATAAATTTATATATATATATATATAAGTATGTATTATGTATATGTAGAGAGAATATGTTAGATTCTGATGAGACAAAAGTGAGCAGCGGAGATATATAGAGAGAGAGAGAGAATTGGAGAGACGGAGAAAGCCGAGGAAGATATTAAGACTTTTTTCAATTTGTTTTTTTTTTTTTGTACGGACGGCTCTCGAGTGTTTTTAAGTGTTAACGAAGTACATACATGAAAGTCGGTACCGAAATCATCCGATCATAGTCCAGACCCGAATCTATTTATGAGTCATTTTTCAAAATGTATTTTGACAAATTTAATATCGTTTTTTTTAAAAAAACCTTTTTTACTTATCTAAAATTAATGATAAGATAACCAATAATACATATAATTGTTTTTGTTGTGTGACGTATTAACTCAATATAAGATAAAGGGAGAAATAGAGACAGAAAAAGTCTTTATTCATAACCAATAATATGTATCACATACAATTAAGGTCTCAATAATATAAGAACGGTTTAGAATGCTATATAATAGCCATATAAAAAGAGAAATATTAATTGGAGTAGAAATAGTAAAACATCCACAATATACTACAACACTCCTACTTGGATGTGCGTTTCTATATTGAGTCATTCGTCTTCATGTAACGCGTGTGATATATAAGTAAAGTCGATATGCATTCGAATATATTAACACATAAAAACCATAAGTTCGAAAAACCCAACGTAGCACAAAACTGACACTTAGGATAAAAATGGTGTTGCTGAATGATATAGGCTGAAAGACTGTAAATGTGTGTAATTGACTATGAAACTGGTGACTCGTCAAAACCTTGACAAAGAAAACTATGTGGGAAAAATTTTGGTCGAAGGGAAAAAGAGTACATGATAGTCAATACAATCGCTAGTAAACTAACCATATAAGAAGTGTATCATCAATAACTTGTCAGAGTAAACTCAATTGGAAAAAAAAAACTCTGATAGAAGGAAAAAGAGTGCACGATGATAAGTAGTAGCAAGGGGTTCAACCACAAAATAGGCGACTCGTCAAAACCTTTTCAGAGTAAACACAGTGGGAAAAACCTATGGTCGAAGGACAAAAGATAACACAGTGACGAGAAATATAAGACATAATACTCTCACTGATTTCGGCAATCCTTAGTGATGTATGAGTGGAAATGTGTCTCGTTAAAAATCTTGCCAAGTAAAAATCCAGTGAAAAAAAGAATAATGGTCTAAGGATAAAAAAGAGTACACGATCATGCGATTGGATGCTCACTCTCTGTTGAACAAATCTTCAATTAGACATAATTGAATTATGTGTTGATGATAACAAATAAGAAATTTATATACAACAAGTTTTGTTGTACTAACATTTCCATTAAGTTATTTCAGATCATCACAGATATACAACTACAAAAGGAAAACTAAAAGAGTATAATCGAGTTCAAGATCAAGAATGGACCAAATGGGTAATTGGGATAAATAACTACACTTGGAAAGAAATTGTTAAAACAGATTTAACAATTCCAACCCATTAGGTTCAAACACAACCAATTGGATGACAACCCAACCCATTAGATTTAAACCCAACCGATTAGATCTAAATTCAATCAGTTAGATGATGAGGAAATTAATTGAATAAATCAAGGAGTGGTTTATTTATATTAATGAATGATTACAAGTATCAACAAGATCGGTAAGAATTGAGTGTGAAGATTAATGGAGATCAAGGAAATGAGAATATAATCAAGAAGTATTAAATGAAGGATATTATATCATTATGGGAAATCAGAGAAATTGGATAGAATTCCAATCGATTAGATCGTGTAGAAATGAAAAGGTACGGATACGTCTTTGAAGACTTGAAAATCAATTCAAAAACCTACCAAAATGGGAAATGGACATTGGAGAATATTTTTATATATAATGGGAAGATATGAAGACATTTACAACGGATATATTCACATTAGCATCCAAGATATTCGACATTCAAAATGGGAAGCTGTTAGACGAAATCTGAAGAATCCAATCGGTTAGACAGAAACCCAACCGATTAGTTTCAGACTGGAATTTGAATTTCGAATTAAGAGCCAAGAACATTCTAGGTCCTCCTCAACAGTTTATAAAGGACCCCAAAGCTTACCATTTCAGCACACATCACCATATAATATCTCTACTTTTCACTTGTCTTTCATTTTCATTCGACGGCGAAGCCCTGCCAAATCGATTACTCAATCGACGTTGTCCTACTTTCGATACAAGCCAAATACCACTTCAAGATAAGAATATATGCCATATCACATTGAGAGATGAGAGTTTTTATTTGAGAGAAAATATTGTAAACATTTATACATATATTTGTGTGTGTGTGTCATTAACGTTTTTTCATACATTCGATCACAATGATTGTTTGTTTTAAACAAGGTTAATAAACTTGTCTATTATACAACTTGTGTAAAAAGTCAAGTGGATAGATCTAAGATTTATTAGTCTCACTGTTTGAGAATTGTTCGACTGGGTAGTTTTGCCCATTAAGAAGAAGCGTGTACGTGGGTAACTATGCCCCTAGGAAGAGAACGTGTTTTTGTGGGTTGCTCTGCCCCTTAAGGAGAGATTTTGTAAAGGGTAGCTTTGTGCTAAAGGAGGAGTGGGTGAATATACAAAGCTCATGATCCGAGTTTGGTCTTGGAAACAGGACGTAATCTCACATTTAGGCAAAGTTGTATAAACACGTATTGTGACGACCCAGATTTCCAGGAATGAATTTATGTGGTGCGGTGTTGTGCGTCAGACCCACATCGCCCAGATATGAGAGTACTCATGTGCTATATGAGCTTAAACATCCATTTTCTATTAACAAGGCCTTTTAAAGTCGTGCGGCACAATAGCGAGGACAGAACTTCACAGTTAAGCGTGCTTAACTTGGAGTATTGCCAGGATGGGTGACCCTACTGGGAAGTTGTGCCAAAGCGGACAATATTGTTGATACGGGCGTGGCGGTTCGGTCCGTGGGGCTGGATCGTTACAGATGCTATCAGAGCCTTCTATCTAGCCGGAAATGTGGGGACTAGCACGTGTGTGTGGGCCCCCGAAAGACGACGTGCCCGACAAGGACGTCATGCCTAAATGGAGGGTGATTGTGACGACCCAGATTTTCAGGAAGGATTTTCTGTGATGCGGTGTTGTGCGTCAGTCCCACATCGCCAAGATATGAGAGTACTCGTGTGGTATATGAGATTAAAGATCAATTTCCTATCAACAAGACCTTTTAAAGTCGTGCGGCACAATAACGAGGACGGAACTTTATAGTTAAGCGTGCTTAAGTTTGAGTAGTATCAGGATGGGTGACCCCCCTTGGAAGTTGTGCCAAAGCGGACAATATTGTTGATACGGGCATGGCGGTTCGGTCCGTGGGGCCGGGTCGTTACACGTGTCAAGTACTTTCTTTCCTTACTATTTACATTTTAATTACTTGTTATAATAATAGTATTATACTTATATATATATATATATATACACATATTTACATATAAGTAGATTGACTTTTTTTTAACTTAGAGCTAACTTATATCCAAAGCAAACAAATAGATCGATTCTCGATGACGAGATCTATTTGTCGATAGTTGGATTGTCTGAAGCAAACGATTGGATCAACGCTTTATTGATTAGATCCACTCGTCGATAGCTGGACAAAGTTAGTGTGCACCCATAGTCAACAATTGTTGATTATTTATTTGTTTGTGTGATTGATAGTTGGTTGGGCGTGGCCCTTACTTGTTAGTTAATAAACGTGTTGCCTATATTGTTATCTGCGGCATACAACGCTCTTTTTATATTTATATATAAAATAGTTTTATATTAATTAAAACCCACCCAAGCCGCTACTTATTTGAATTGAAGAATAATTCGAAAAGTAGTCAAATCTATTCACCCCTCCTCAAGATCTAACAATTAGTATCAGAGCAGATGCTCCTTTAGAAACTAAAACTAACCGCTTAGAGCTAAATATTCATATGGCAAACCCTAGTGAACCTATACGTATAGGAGGACACTATACATCCCAACTACCTTTATTTAATGGACAATTCTTTGATGATTGGAAAATAAGATTTAGATATTATATGCGTGTCAACAAATATGATAAATGGAAAATAATAGTAGGTATAGAACATTCACTTCCAACCAAAGAAGAGAAGAAATAAAAAGACGAAAAGGAGTTTATTCTTAATTGCAAAGCTATGAGCACTCTTTTTAACGCCTTAGCAACATACATCTTTAACCAAATTCCCGAATACGAAACTGTGACTGAAGTTTGGGAGAAACCCATAGACATATACGACACACCCAAACAAATAGGAGAATCTACCCCTAAAGTTTGTCAAGCCAATCGACAACAAAACCTAAAAGCTTTAGTAGCCTAAGAACAACCAATAACAAAAGATGATGATCTCTGAAAAAAGGATATTCAAACTTTCAATGGAAGTTGGAATTATCTGAGAGTTCTTAAAAGAGAAGAACTTCTAAATAATGTCATCAAAAACCTTGAAGGTTCTTGGAAGAAAGAAACTTCAGAAATATATAGCCTCATAGACTCAAACCTATTAAGATGGGATGAAGTGGCGGATATATTTGGAAAGTGCGTCGAAAGAGAAGAAGATATAGGAGAACTCATACAAACCTTACTCACCCCTAACCGACTATCCAAAACAGCTATATTAACTAAACCATATCCTAAGCTACGCTTATAAATGGATGACCTTAGGAGGAATGGAATATGGAAGACGAAGAGAAAAGAACTCATGGGAAATAAAATTAAATCAAAGAAACCACAAACTCGACAACCAAATAAAATCCCTTAAACCACTTGAAATACATCTCAACTCGTTAAAGATACGATTTTCGTCGTATTGAGTGGAGGTTGTGTAAAAAAATTTCAATTATTTCATGAGCTATTATCAGATAACTTTGGTTTTCTCGAATATCTTATTACTCAACAACTTACGACAGTACCTGGAGTATAAGGCCTCATTTTTGACAAGTCAAATTGGCTTTACCAAATAATTCGATTAGAAGAGACATGTCCAAAATCGTTGTCACTGATGGTTCTTTAGGCAATTAGTTGCTGAAATTATCATTATTGTTGGATAATGTAAGTGGTACACTGTTACCCACTATAGTAAAACAACCAACTACCCCATATGTATTGCCATAAAGTTTGATAATTTAAAGTTTGGTCACATTGTCAAAGGAATTTGCTCAAAAACACTTTAAATTATTTCGAGAAATTTCATAAACATACAAACCATAATCCAAAAGCATGGTTCAGATGGAAAATCATAATACAAATGAAAAAATATAATGCAGATGAGCGACAAATCGGCTTAATATTTTATCAAAATCAATGTAGAAAGGTACCAAACTTCTATTCAGTCACAAAAACGAGAGTTTCAAGAGTTTTCTTTCAGTTAGTTTTAACCACATGTGATTTGGCTTTTCCACCCTAATAATAGTTGTAAAATATTCAAGAAATAACCGTACATGACCTTGGTCATTTATAGCATAGAATTGGCTCATTCAGTATTGTCTCTTGCATTATGACGATGGGCCCAACTATTTCTTTCAAAGACTGTATTAGTGCCACAAGTATTCGGTTCTGACTATTGTCGAAACCACACATGGTTAGACGAGCGTTAGGCTCATGACAGTTCGAGACAATAGGAATACTAATTGGAGCAGGAGTCCTAACACATCCACTATATCCTACAACATAAGCTAGAGAGAAGAGGTCTTTATTCATATGTATTGATGTGTATCACATACAATGAAGGCCTCAACCTCTTTATATAAGGAGGGTTGAGCAGGCTACATAAGAGTTCTATACAAACTATAATTAGGAATCAATAGATACAAGACAATAGTAATACTAATTGGAGTATAAGTCATAACACATTCACAATATCCTACAGCAGTTTTGAATTTAGTTTTAACTTGATTTAGTTTTAAAAAACAGATTTGTTACATGAATGGAAGAGTATTTATCGACCATCAACAATATATTTTTATAAAGTTTACATATATAAGTAGGAATATATATGAAAAAATATATTAAAAATAATTAAACGAGTTGAACATGTTCACGAGCCTTATTATTCTGTGCAGGTTTGACTCATTAGTAAATGAACAAACACGAGCCGAGCCTTTAACAAGTCGAACACAAACTTGTTCATGAACAGTTCGGTTCATTTACAGCCCTAGATCAAAGTCGCAACAAAGTCTATGTAACAAAGTCAATGTTATTTATTTCATAGTGTATTCTACGGGAAAAGTTTAAAATGGAACCTAAATATATTTATTTATGTTGTGTTAAATATTATATGTATATAGATATAGAGAGAGAAGTATAGAGAGACAATAGACAAAGTATTTATTCATTCATATGTGTCTAATACAAAGATCCCCCAGCCTAATTAAATAGGAGAGGTGAGGAGGTTTACATGAAAGAAATCTAGTTTAGGACCCAAGATGATGCCTTGAAGTAGGGCCTAAATACAACCATAAATAACCTATAACACTCCCCCTTGGTTGACTTGAGTTATTCGTGTTCATTTTCATGTAGTGTAATGAGTCGAGTCGAGTCGAAACATAAGTTCATTCGCTATTACCAACACATAAAAAAAGTAAGTTCAGAAAACCCAATGTGGGACAAAAGCCGACACTTAGGAGAAAAATGGTGTTGCCGAATGATAAAGGCCGAATGCTATGAGTTCATGTAAACTGACTATAAAACAAGTGACTCGTCAAAACCATACAAAAAAAAACTCAATGGGAAAAACATTGGTCGAAGGGAAAAATAGTACATGATAGTCAATACAATAACGGGTGAACTAATCATATAAGAAGTGCCTCATCAAAATCTTGTCAGAGTTTACCCAGTGGGAAAACCCTTTAATCGAAGGACAAAAGAGTGCACGGTGGTTAGAAGTACACATCTGAATACTCCTCTTGATTTCAGTCATCATTAATGAGAACACGATTAGAAGTGTGTCTCGTTAAAAACTTTGCCAATGTAAACTCAGTGGGGCAAACACTTGAACTAAGGACAAAAAAAGTACACAAACATTCGTCAAGATGCTCCCCATCACTTGCACATAACAGTGTGCAGGAATTTTGACTAGTTAGTAATAAACATTCATCTTGAATATAAGATGTCTCAAGATAACTCAGATAACATATGGTAGCTATGATTGGTTGTGTCTCATTAAAACCTGGCCATGGTAAACCCAATGGGACAAACCCTTGGTCTAAGAACAGAATAGTATACTCACATGTGTTAATCAACACGAGCATTCATCGGGATGCTCCATCTCACTTGTATATGACTAAATGCAATGATTTCGGCTAAATAGCCATGCAAGATAAACAAGCATTCTTGAGGATGCTCCCCCTAACTTGCACATAACTGGGTGCAACGATTTCATATTCCAAGAAATAGTACGAGCATTCGTCTAGATGCTTCATTTTACTTGCACACAATTGGATCCAAGAAAATCTAACATGGAATAGAATGAGCATTCAACGGAATGCTTTTATAATTCATATGTGAAGATTTATTTTGGCGAGAAAAGTCAACTAACGTAATCTAGTCATGTTTCTCTTGATCGATAACAAAAAGTTGTCCTCAAATATGAAAGTGCTTTATCTAGATCGTGAGAGAGTACACAGGTAATTCATATATAACTAATACCCTATTAACTTGGTAATATTGTACACTCATGCATGTTGATTCGTAATTAAAATAATGTCACATGTTATGAGTTGAGTGGATCTGTGCGTATAAAACTGTATGTATTTAGATGATGTTTAACTACCATTAATGAATTCTTTGTCCATGTTAAAAAGAAAGACTACCACTCATATTTCAAGATCCACGTTGCATATTTATAATCGCAACAATCTGTGTTTGAAACTAGAATTACTTGATGATGATGTATATCATGTGTAATCGTACATCACTTAATTAACAATGAAATCGCCATAGTTATATGCATGTAATCAAGAGAAAAAATAATACTCACTCTGTTCCTATTTAATTGTCCATTACGAAACTACGTGCAATTTTGATCGAACAAGAACTTCTATCAAAATTGTCGGAATGAAAATTTCAAAAGTTGATTATATAGTTCAAATGTTAAATTTTATGATTAGATTTAAAAAAAATCATTTCGACAATTTTGATAGAAGTTATAAGTCAATCAAAATTGCACGTAGTTTCATAGTGAACAATTAAATGGGAACGGATGGAGTACTTGTTACTAAAATTGGGCAAATTACATAAACACTATCTTATAGATTACAAAAAATCATATTAGAATTTGCGTAACTGTTTTTTTGCTAAAATCTTGGAACAAATATGCTACTGTAACATGGAAAAGTGTGTTCTGTCGGACTGTATGTGTAACACTAAAACAATAAAGGACTAGTGTATAATTCTCATGTACTGATATGTTAAAAGATTAAGGACTAAACTGAAACACACCATATAATCTGGACCGACTCTGAAATAAAACTATAACCGAGATAGTTTACTAAAATTACACCTCAGGTCATGTACTTAATTACCTCTATACATATCAATAATCAATATATGTGTTTAAACCTATCAGATTTTGGTAAATATATGCAAAGATAGATGGTTAATATTTTGTGTACTAAAACTAACCATATTTTGCGGTTACTACCCTTAACTAATTTATTTTTTTAGTGGTATAATCTTGCCATTTTGTACCTTTCCGTCCATATTAACGGAAAATCATGATTTTGTCAAATATTTACATCCATATTGAAGGGAAGAATAGTCATTTGCCTATAAACTAATAATCCTACAAAAAAAAATATACTTATGTATATATGGGATTGGAGTTTAGAAATCGGTTTTGGAATGATCGGAGGGGAAAAAATGAAAGGGGGAGGACGTCAGAGTAGAGCTCATGGAGGGTGTGTGTGTATATATATATATATATATATATATATATGTGCGTGTATGTATGTATAGGTATAATCATATATGTGTGTGTATGTATAGATATAAACATAGTTGCGATGGTATGTATATATATATGTACATGTGTGTACGTATGTATAGGTATACAGCAGTAGGGGGAGGGTGCTGGGAACGAGGGTGATCTTTGTGTATGTATAGCTATATATATATATAGAGAGAGAGAAAGAGAGAGTATGGGAGGATGGAGAGGATGGATTATGTCACCTGTGTTTTTTACGATAAAAATGTCATTTGATGCTTTTAAGTTTCTTTTTTGATGGAAGAGTACAAAATGGAAGGATTATGCCATTAAATTCCTCAATTAAAAATATCGTCAGTATAGGGTAAAAACCGTAAAACATTGTAAGTTTAGTTCATAAAACAACAATTAATCCAAAAATAGATCTTGCTAATTAACCCGGTAGATTACCATGTGTGGAACCTTCGTGTATACTGTTAATTTATAATTAAAATATATTGTCTCATTGTATGTTATAATTAACATGAATAAAATCTTCATATATGCTAGTAGAATAATAATAGATTAATTAGATCTTAATAAAAAATTGTGATATATTATGTTCTAATTGATAATAATTACTCCATGCACTACTAGAAAATAGAGCAATAAAGGTGGTTTTTTATAAGGTGGTAGCTAAACCACCTCTAAAGTATAACTTAAAGGTGCTAATAAATTACCGCTGTTTTTTCAATAGGCTATAAAGGTGGTTTACTATTAACACCTCAATTAATCCAATTTAATGGTGGTTTAATACACAAAAGACTCCGCATAAAATTAGAAACATCAAAATTAAATAAGTAAAAAGATCTATCTATCTCTACACTTATACATATTGTTGTACTCTCCAAAGCAAAACCAGTTATCTCACGTTCCCTCTCCACTACTACCAATTACTCCGATACCTGCTCTACCATGATCAATCGAGCACTATATACTCTAATATGTCCACGTCTCTTTAAATACACATCCTTAATCAAACTGAGGCCGGGTTCAGTTCTCTCTCATCACATAATTTCGACAAAAGAGGTTAGTAATCAGCTTTTATTAACCGGTATAATTTTCAATTAGTTACTTACACGTGTTGCATGAATACTCCGATATTGTTACTAATCAAAGTAATTATTTTTTTTATGTCAAAAATTCAGATTTGGGTTTTAAAAAAAAAAGTGGAGTAGATATAGGATTGTTGTAAAAGTAATCAATTGCACGAGCATGCATGTAAATTACTTAAAAAGTTATACATAATTAGTGGCATGATATCTGAATTGGTTATTATGGTATAGAATTTTGTAATTTAGATATTGGTTATGTTTGGTAATTAGGGCTGTGAAGCTTGCAATCCCTATTTAACTAAGGGAGAATGTCATACCAACCATGACCTGTTATGCTATCCATTGCTAATATAGATACTGGTTGGTTCGGTTACTTTCAATTTTTGATTTTTTGTTTGTAATGTGTTGGTCTTATTTTTTATGCTGGTATTCATCGAGTGATTTATGACACGGTAACTTGGTGTTTCTTTGGTTACAACCTTTCAGAATTGAAATTTAACCTTTATTGTATTTCTGTATTTCTCATTGCCGGGATGAATTGTTTTCTCATGAAAGGTTATTTTTTATGTATAAGGTTTAAATTATTTACAAAATATTAATGGAGTAAGTTTCTTTCTCAGTCACAGTATACATCAAATTTTAGAGACCCATTGTTCTCTGATTGCACTATTTGAATAAATATAGCCGACTTTTTTTAAGTTAAAAAGACATCTTAGCTTAGCTAACAAGTTAACCTGTGTGTAATTGTGTTTGGGCATGAAAAGTTGCACATCATTATATAATTATGCATAGGAAAAAAATCAATACACTGGACATAAATAAGACCGCTCAATAGCTTAATAAAAAAAACTCAAACTACTTTTTATTTGTGATGCTTTATAATGTCTCTTGAAATATGATATTCTCAAACTAAGATCTGGAATAGCTTTAGTTTTAAAATTTTGATTTTTTGTTTGTAATGTGTTAATCTTATTTTAAGTTGTTATTCTTCACATTGATTGAATTTTATGTAATTGTATAAAATATTTTTGAGTGTAAAATTAATATATTGATGAAAAATTACATGTATAAATTGTATTTAGGGTTCGTCATCGAGTGATTTATGACACTGTAACTTGATGTTTGTTTGTTTATAAGCTTTTAGAATTGTTGTTTAACCTTAATTGTGTATCTCTGTTTCTATTTTCCAGTATGAATTGTTTTCTCATGAGAGTTTTTTTTTTCTATATAAAGTTTTGGAGCAAGTTTCTTTCTCAAGTTACCGTATACATCAAATTTCAGAACCCCATTGTTGTTTGATTTCAATACTGGAACAAATATAGCCGAGTTTTTTTAAGTTAAAAAGATATCTTAGCTTACTTAATGAGTTAACATGTGTGCAATTGTGTTTGGTCATGAAAAGTTACAATATTGTTATATAATTGACATAGAAAAAAAAATCAATACACTGAAAATAAATAGGAGCGCTCAATATCTTAATAAAAAAACCCAAACTACTATTTACTGGTCATGTCTTTATAATGTCTCTTGAAAAATGATGTTCTCAAACTAAGATCTGAAATAGTTTTAGTTTTAAAATGGTGTATGTTTTGAACAAAGTATTTCATAGATATATTTTATATGTTTGATTGCCAGTCGCTAACTTAGTCACACAATGTTTCAACAATAAAATACAGAGTTTATTTTAGGTTAGAGAATTAAAGAAAAATTAATGGTTATGGATAAAAGTTGGATCGACAATAGGGACAGAATGAGTGCCGCCTATCTTCAAGGAATTGCACAATTTATTGAGTTTGCTTATGCTGACAAAGATCCCGAATCAAAGATATATTGTCCATGTCGACGTTGTGGAAATCGAAGATTCGAAACAAAAGAGGGTGTGAAAGCGCATATTTTAGACAAAGGATTTTTACCTTAGTATAAGGTTTGGATTATGCATGGTGAGTCTTCTACTAATTTTCCTAATCCCCAAGATTCAAACTCAGCAGATGACATGTTTGGTTTGGTTCATGATGTATTTTGTGATCAACATCAAGAATCTACTGAGAATAATAGGCAAGATAGTACAAGAAATGGGCCTGATGTAGAAACCATGAATTTTTTTAAGCTCTTAGAAGATGCAGAGCGGGAGTTGTATCCAGGTTGTGACTCTTTCACAACATTGTCTTTTGTTGTTCGACTTATGTAGATAAAGGTCCTTAATGGATGGAGTGATAAGTCGTTTGACATGCTCGTTGAGTTATTGAAAAAAGCGTTTCCTGCAGGTGAAACCTTACCTAAGTCATACTATGATGCTAAGAAATTCAATGAGGCATTGGGATTTAGCTATAAAAAAATTGATGTATGCCCGAGGGATTGTATGTTATACTGGAAAGAAAAAGAAGGACTTGATAAATGTGATTACTGTCAAAAGTCTAGATATAAAGAACGTAAACGCAGTCCAGAGGATGAGAATCCGATAGTAACAAATATCCCCGCGAAACAAATTAGATGCTTTCCTTTGAGACCACGCCTGCAAAAATTGTTCATGTCATCTAAAACTGCTAAGTCAATGAGATGGCATGGAGGAGAGCGCACTGAAGATGGAAAGCTACGACATCCAGCCGATTGAATTGCTTGGAAAGACTTCGACGCGAAGCACCATGATTTTTCTAGTGATTGTCGAAATGTTCGACTGGGTTTAGCATCAGACGGTTTTAGTCCTTTTAAGTCATTAACTAATCCTCATAGCACATGGCCAGTTGTGTTAATGCCTTACAACTTACCTCCTTGGTTATGCATGAAACAACCATTTTTTATGTTGAGTTTGCTTATTGATGGTCCTCGTTCGCCTGGAAATGATATCGACGTACTTTTACAACCTTTAATTGAGGATTTGGAGGATTTATGGACTAATGGTTCACTTACCTATGATGCAGCAAATGATCAAATGTTTTGCATGCGTGCATCTTTGATGTGGACAATAAGTGATTTTCCCGCTTATGCGAATTTATCTGGTTGGAGCACAAAAGGAGCATTGGCTTGTCCTTGTTGCAATAAAGATACTTCTTCTCGATGGTTAAAACACGGTGGAAAATTTTGTTACATGCGGCATAGAAAGTTCTTAGATGAAGGGCATAACTTTCGAAATGATGCGACACATTTTGATGGGACTAAGGAAAGAGGTTCTGCTCCCCCTCAACTATCTGGCTCCGACATATTTAAACAAGTAGAGTTGATAGAGAACAAGTTTGGAAAGACTGAACAAAAAAATCCCCCCAATCGCAAAAGAAAAAGAGGTAATGGTGATGAGAATAATGGTAAAAACACTTAAAACTTTAACTGGAAAAAAAAGAAGCATTTTTTTATATTTGCCATACTGGAAGGATAATTTAATTCGCCATAATCTTGATGTGATGCATATTGAAAAAAATGTTTGTGAAAATATTGTCGGGACGCTTTTAAATATTAAAGGGAAATCTAAGGATAACTTAAAAGCTCGATATGACCTTCAAGATATAGGTATCCGAGAAACACTTCATCCCCAAGAACAAAATAATGGAAAGGTAATTCTGCCCCCCGCTGATTACTACATGAATAAAGAGAAAACAAGCACATTTCTTAATGTGTTAAAAAGTGTTAAAGGACCCGATGGTTATTCTTCCAATATATCTCGTCGTGTACAATTGAAAGACGGGACAATTTCAAGGCTTAAAAGTCATGATTATCATATTCTAATTGAGCACTTATTACCTCTTGCTGTGAGAAAAGTTCTCCCAAAACATGTCGCTCATGCTTTGGTTGAACTAAGCAACTTTTTTAGAAAGTTATGCTCAAAAGTTTTAGACTTAGAGGAAATGCAGCTACTCGAACAACAAATTGTAGTGACTATCTGTCGACTTGAAAAGATCTTTCCACCAGGATTTTTTAATGTAATGGAACATTTGCCAGTTCATTTGGCATATGAGGCAAAAATTGCTGGACCAGTTCAGTATCGATGAATGTACCCGATTGAAAGGTAATACTTCATATTATGAACTTTTAATATAATGTGGAAATTATATCTGTTAATATTCCTGAACTAGTTATATCCTTTTTCAGGTTCCTGCTTACATTAAAAAACTATGTGCGTAACAGAAGGCATCCAGAGGGCTCCATTGCCGAGGGGTATTTAGCAGAAGAGTGCTTGACCTTCTATAGTCGGTACTTGCATGATGTCGAGACAAAACTAAATAGACCACAAAGAAACTATGAGGGTAAACAAGGTAGTGCCCTTGAAAAAAAAGGGAAAAGGTTCTTTCTTGATGATGTTTCCTGGGAGCAAGCTCACAGATATATCCAATCGAATTCAATTGAGGTTTCACCATTCATGGAGTAAGAAAAAATACAATAAAGATTTATTCAATCTTATGGTATGATAGCTTGACCGTAATAGAAGTTATCTAATTATGCAGGACGCACCTTCATATACTTAGGCAGGAAAACCATCGTTCTAATGAACGTGACATTCTGAAAAAGCATAATGAAAATTTTCCAACTTGGTTCAGGGAGCATGTAAGTCCAATGCACCAGAACACAAATTTTCATAATAGAATTATTGTTCTATATGTATCTAATGTCTATCATTTAACTAGGTTCTTGATTTACAACAATCTTCGAATGTGGGCTTGTCCGATAAAGTGAAATTGTTAGCTGCACAACCACACAAGTGGGCAAGAAAATACACTAGCTATACCATTAATGGACTTAAGTTTTGAACGAAAAAACGCGAAGAAAAGTTGACCACCCAAAATAGTGCAGTATTGCTAACCGCAGCAACCAATAGTTTTGCAAGTTCACGAGATAATCGTCCTATCTTAGGCGACGTTGATTTTTATGGGATTTTAGATGATATTATAGAGTTGCGATATTCGAATGATTTCAAGTTTTTATTATTTAGATGTCAGTGGGTTGATAATAAGTTTGGTGCTAAGAAAGATGAATTTGGTTGCACACTTGTGAATTTTAGACATCTTTTATATAAGCAGAATCGTATTTCGGATGAACCTTATATTCTCGCCTCACAAGCAAAACAAGTTTGGTACATACCAGATCCTATCGAGAAGGAATGGCAGTTGGTTATGAAGATGTTTCCGCGAGATGTGTATGATTTACTAGATAATAAATATGAAGAAGACGTTGCGTCAAATCATGAAGTTGATCCTATTATTGTTGAACAATTAGAAGAAACACTCCTAGAATCAGAGGATGATGGCAATTCAAAAATACAGGCTGAAGAAGGAATTGAAATTGATATCAATACAATTGATGATGATGATACTGATGATGAAGACGAAGATGACGATAATTACTACTCCGACGACTACCTTTTAAGTGATGAAGAAATTTTAGTTGATAGTGATAACGATAGTGATAATAAAGATATAGATGATAATAGTAGTGATGATGATATGGACGAGGATGATAAGTGATAGAGTTTTATTGGTCTTTTTTTTCTAGTTAGCAAATAAATGAACTCCCTTATATTTTTTTTGTTTACTTGGTATATTTTTTCAATTTTCAAGGATATGTTGGTAGTTCATGTTTCAAGTTTCTTGTTTGCCTTTTTCCATTCTTTTGTGTTTCACAGGTAAGTGATGGGAAAATCGAGAGTCCGTTGGCCCATTGGACCAATGGTTGATAATACACAACCGTCATCTTCTCGTGTTGAGGTTCAAAATGATCGTCTTGCTGCAAACACAACGTCTTCCGAAAACAACGACAATACAACAGGTTCTATATATATGTTTTTACCATTTTCTTTCAGTATCATAAATAGTAGGTATTGACCATGTTCAAGTCTCCTTTATTTGAGTTATTGAGTAAGTTTTAAGTTAATGAACCTTAAATTAGTTGGTTCAGATACTCCGCAAAGTAAGCCCATTACAAAGGTTCAAGGGAGTGTACAACTTAGTAAGCCAACGTTATTCGTTTCCAATTTGTTTATTCTCCATGAGACTCAGTAATCATACTCATGTGTTTTATTAATTAATTTGATTATTTATTAGAACTTGCTGGACTTGTCTTAAATATCACTAAATTTTGAATAGACTTTTAAAGCATCTTCGATAGTTTTGATAGAAAGATAGACAATCGAAAAAAGAAAGAGTGCTGAAAATATAATATTGAAACTGGAATTTTATCACAATAGTATCAAACATTTATGCATTTAACCGATGCATCAATCTTACTTAGGAAAAACAGAAAATGCAAATCACACACCCTTACTTTCCTATAAGGCAAATTCATTTTCCATATTATTAATATGGGAAGTTATAAATGATGTTTAGGTGTTGCTTCTGAATGATCCCAATGCCTTAATAGCTGCTACCCTTAGAACAAATTGGTCGCAGAATACTACAATTGTTGCTTCGACGAATCAGTTATTTTAGTAAAGAAATTGAAAACTGAGACTTGATCAATAGTAGACTTAAAAAAAATCAGTTTTTTTTTTTCAGATTAAAATTACCCAAAAAACCCTATATGTTAACTTGATCAATAGTAGAACTTTTTAGGAAAGAAATTGAAAACTGAGACTTCGTAGAGTTTATATTTCTCGCCTCCTTTTTTGTTGAAATCATGGATTCGCCTACATTTTTCTCAAAATGGACATCGTTGTACACTATTTTTGGATAATTGGATGGAACTTACTCTAAATGTTGTATACCATTGAAGTATATTGTTGTCAGTTTGGTAAGTATTCAAGAATAATGAGTTGTACCACATTTTTTTTTTTTATTTCTCGAGTTTTATAAACTTCAAAAGTCATCATAAATTAAGATGCGAATATAAATATATTTTTTTTGTTAGAACGGGACATATACGTAAGGATGATATTAAATAGTGTTAGTTGTATATCATTCAACCTTTTATTTCATATGTTTTTTTATTGGATTATTACTGTAGATTTGGAACATCTAGGTGATTCCTCAAACCAAACAACAAGGAAGAGGAAAAGAGGTTATGCTTGGCAATATCGGGATTGGGGTACAGGGAAAAAACATGAGGTCAAATTGAACGAATACAATCAACCTATTGGAGATACTGCTGCTCCATTGGCTAGTCAATTAGGCATTATCGCTCGAAGTGCCACTTTGTGTCCTATCATATATACCGACTGGAGATATAAAGAACTTACAACCTTTAAACAGAGAATCTGGCAAGATGTTAAAGTAATTAAGTTCCATTTATTATATACGTATCTTATGTACTTTTAGAGGTATGGGTTTAACATTGTCGATAACATTCTTAAAAATACTCCATTTACAGGATAATTGTGAAGTCCCATATGCTTATAAAGATACTTGTTTGAAGTCTGTTGGAAAGAAATGGCGACATTGGAAAGAGAGGTTGAAAAGGGATCACTACTCCACATATGATAATGATGTTGAAAGACTTGCAACCGTGCCAGAGAGAGTGGATGCTAAACAATGGAAAATATTTGTTAAATATCAAGGCAGCAAAGTGGCAATGGTAATTATAAGTTTTCTATCACCACTTATGGAAATTATTGTTAATCTGGTCTTTCTTTATAACTTGGTTATTGAAATATATTACAAAGTCTTTCTTACAATATAAACAAAGATAGTTACAGGCTTCGAAAGACATGGATTGTTGAGTTATTAATTAGGTTTGTATAAAGTTTGGTTTTTTGTAATCTAAAAAATGATCTTGATTTTTTTCTACGGTGTAGTACTACTTAATTGTCTTAAATTTTCTTTGTCGAGTTTTAGTTCACAAATTTGATACCTTGAGTCTAATTAGCGTGATAATTCAAGAGGACGAAAGCCCAAAACTCTTACTTATTTTAGATAAAAGAGAAGTATGAATGCTTTACATGTGCTTGTTGAAATGTCTCAATGTGTTTTTTAGATTTCTAATTTAGCGAATAAATAATAACTTTGCTGCTGTCATTCGTAAAATTCATTGTATAATAGTATGAACTATAAACTAATTTCTTGGATTAATTGTCCTATAATTTTTTTTATTCAGATTAAAATATTTAATATATAGAATATAATACATCTGGGATAATAAATAACAACCTTCTTATTACCATTCAATTTGCAAACAGGGTCTAAGTTTTTTGTTTGTTATTTACTTTCTTTGTATGTACCAAATTCAAGTGTTATACATATCGTTGATGAATTTCAGGTTTCAATATTTTGGAATGACTGTTTGACGCATTAATATCATGGCTTTTCTTCGGTTACAATTGGAGAGCTAACACATTGTGTTTTGATGATAATTTAAGTGAAATGCTTTATTTCTACTAGGATTGTATTTTACAGCAGGAACATAATGTTTGCTTAAACTTTTTAAAAATATTCACTACTTGTCGAAATATATTAATTATCAACATTTTTCTTCTTTTCCTAACAATAGGAAAGAAGCAAAACTAATAAAAAGAACCAAAAGGAAAAATCCATGGCACATACATCTGGCAGAAAGGCACACGAAGTTGTACGCGCCGAGGTAAGTTTACTTATTATGTTTAATCATGTTTAGTAAATATTACATTTTTTTCCGATGCTATATTCTTTTAAGTACTAATGTGTATGTATTTTTGTAATTAAGATGATCGCGAAAGGTAAAAAGGGAGACAGAATTGAGGTGTACTTTGCAACTCACATGAAAGGTGGTAAACCAGTTGATGAAGCAGCTGCTGAAGCAATAGTATGCATCTCGAATTATTGAATTTGAGCCTTCTAAAATAGAAGTTATAATGATGAAAAATAAGACGGTCAACTTTTCTTACTTAATTCATGTTGCAGGCCGCTTTTAATGGGAAGCTAAAAGATGTTCCTGAAGTTGATCAAACGCCTGAATTTAGGGAAAAAGTTTTCACTGATGTGCTAGGAATTGATAGCCATGGTCGTGTTCGTACCAAAGGTATAGGGCCTTGCCCAAGTAAAGTATTTGGAAAGAAAAATAACACTTATCATGACATGGAGAAAGCACGACAAGAGGGGAGACAAGAGGGGAAAGAAGAGCGAGATGACTTGCGTCAAAGAGTTGAGTATTTGGAAAGCTTAGCGATCCATGATCAGGGATATAAAGGCCCAAAATCTCCGCCTTCTGTCTCTCATCAGGTGATGTTTTGTATGTGTTTTTTTCTTTTTTATACAATTGTAATTGAGGCGGAACCCCACTCGTTATGTTGATTTTTAAAAAAATGGTTAGAAGCCTTATAAAATCATAAGTCTAGGAAACAAAAAATAAGAAATGAAGGAATGAAAAACATTTAAACACAAAAAATAAAAGAACACACCGAATAATATTTTTGTAGTTGACTTGTACCATGTTATTATACTTGTAACTTCTGTTGAATTTACATTGTATTACCTTATAGAGTTCATTTTGCAGCAAGTTCCAGATGGCGAAAGCTCTTATAATCAGTCGGTATATTCTACCAGTTTCCTCTTTGAGGTAAGATAATGTGTATAAAAAATAATGTACAATTGGATACAGAAGACTAATCTTTAATACTTTAGTTATTGATCTCTTGGTTTTATTTACATATTTTTTTATATTTTAAAGATTGTTTATCTTATTGGGAATATGGGAGACGCTTTTCTTATAGATTTTTATCTATCATTTAGGAATTATAGTACAAGAATTAGTTATTGGGGAATGTCTCAAAATCTAGTCAGTTATTCTTTGTCCTGTGAAATATGGATTGAATTTTTTGTTTTTCATCCTCGATAATATTTCTTTGATCACTTTTTAAACCAAACATGATTTTGCTTTGGCTGTTTCTATTAATCTCATCTTTTTTATTTCTTGGAACTATAGAAAAAAGTCAGCAGTGCAATAGACTAAATACAAAGACATTGTTGTATGCGGTTCATCTTTATGGTTTTTTTATGAAATTTAGTATAAATAAAAGAAAAAAACCATGTTTGATTTTATCATAAATAGTTTCCTTATCTTGGCTTTCTTTCTATTTTATATCTGAATCTCGTATATGTTGTATTGATTTTTTTCTATGCCTTTTTAATCTTATCATAAGGTTGGGATGAAGGTTCAACTTCTAAATAACGTTGTGCCCAAAAAAGTCATCGCTCAGGGTATTATACTATCTAAAGACCCACACACAAAAGTTGGTGGATCCTCAATTGGAGACGGGTTTTGGGAGGTACAAGTTGTTAAAGCGCTACTACCTAATGAACCTCTGTTGATTGGCCGTCCGGGTATCCGTAAAGTAGGACAAGCTGTTAAAAGAGCTGTGCCTTGCCGTTCACACGACGTAAGTATATTTGACTGATTTTGTTCTAAGTTTAAACAAAAATTGACTTAGACTTTCAGGTTCTTTAGTCGTGACATAAATTCTATACTACGTTCTTATATTTTATTTTATTTTAATTTTCAAGTCAAGGAGATGTAAAAAAGGTTTGAAGATAGGCCTCTTGTCTTATAGATGTAGACGAATTGGGGTCATCTTATTGTTAATAGTTCTTAGCTGTAATTTTTTTTTTATGTTTATTAGACTTATATAGAAAGTATGATATATTTTTTTTGTTTATAGTGTTTAACGTAGATGTTTGTGGGTGTTCATCTATGTAAGCCCTCACGAGACAACACTCGTCCACTAGGGACACCTAGGGGTTTAACGGCTTGTTGCATATGCTAAATGCAACCGTGATTCCTACGAAAGTGAGTTAGGACTTTTTACAAATATTTGATTTTTTTTTTCCTGGTATAGTTTGACAATGTTATCATAACTTTTATTTGATTAATGAAATTTTTTTATTCTTTAGATCTTTTAATGATGTTTGAATTAATTAATTTTATATCTTATTTGGGCAACGTAAAAGTACATGGTGCATATTATCATTTGAATATGGAATAGTTTAGAGGCGATATGAAAATTTTAGAGGTGGTTTTGAACCGCCTTAAAGTACAACATTGAGGCGTTAAAATTTAACCGTCCTTAATGGGAGTGTATTTCGATTTTTTAAAGGTGGTTTTAAAACGCCTTAAAACGTCAAAAAATGCCTTTAATGTACACCTTTTAAGGCGTTTGTTAACCGCCCCAAAAGTACATGAAAAACCGACTTTATTATTTGAGGCGCTTGTAAACCACCTTAGGACCTTTTGCAACACCCACATAGGGGACCCTTTGAAAACCGCCTCAACAAGCGCCTCAAAAGACTTTAAAGGCGGTTTTTGATTCTTTAAAGGTGTTTTTTTACCACCTCTAATGATGATATTTGGTGTAGTGATGTTCGCGTTTTCAATATGTTAATTCTAATCCAACAAATTTACTCTCTTACTATTTATATACTTACCATTTATAACTACAACAACAATAATTTTTAGAAAAAAAGTTACCCACATTAACTTTAATTATGATATTTATAAGGACAATATTGGTAATTTATGTATCAAAATTTAATATGTTTAAAAAGTAGCAATTTATAAGGGGACACCTGAAAAGGGATAGAGGAGTAGTAAATTAGATAGATAGCAACATATATATATATATATATGTATATATATATATATAATCAATGTCATGTTTATAATATGTTAATTTACGAAATCGTATATATTCATTCACATTTAAGTTGAAAAAACTATGAATATTCCCCAAATATGCTCAGCTATTTGGATACGATGTATGAAAAAGATATAAGCGGATAGTTACTATAATAATGAGGTTGGTGTATAAGTATTATTCGTACCCAACACACTCACCGTCTTACCTGCTCGTGTTCAAGTAGAGTTACCAAAAGGGTTGAGTAAGTAATAATTTTCACGAGTGTGTTTGTATAGTGATGTATGTTTCGCCGAATTGGTATCTCGATATCGATCCATCGATCGATAAACGAATACATATTCACTTGAAAAGCAAAACTTATGTTTTCGAAACAAATATTGTGTTTGTACAAAACATAAACATATAAAATAGTCGTTTTATATAATAATTAATCAATAACTCCCAATACATGTGAAATGATATCCATGATGAGAAAAAATCGCAAATCATACTTGCGAAATGAATATTTAAACGAGTTATTTCACACTATCATATGTGAACATACGGACATGTGATGTCCCAATATGCAATTCCCCTTAGTGCGTCACCCCTGTAAATCTCACAAAGTTTTCTTTTACATTTGTAACATAAGTATTACCATCGTGGTCCTTACATAATTTATAAAAATAATATACCTAAGTGAGAAAATTGTTGGGAGGTCATCTACAACAAACTTTATGGAGTGCATGTCCTCTGTCGAAACTGATTGAAATTGCACTAGTCGGCCAAATTAAACAGCCTAATATTAGTTTCTCACTCTTTGCGTCAAAAACAACCGACATGTGTTTCAGCATGTGTACCCATCCCATCGTCTCTAACTATTGGATCGTTATCCACTCCGAACCTCTTGTCGCTGGGGACCTCTTATCTTGATTATCGTCCGAAACATGTTACAAACAGAGCCAGCTTCAAAACTATTGAACATTCAATTATTCTTCGATTCTGTTACTGTATTTGGGTTCGACTGATGAGTGTATATATACAAATTATGTGTATGTATCACCAGTTCTATTGTCTACTAAATGGTTTCGATTATTAAGTTGCAAACTAAAGAGATAAAAATTCCAAAACTGAATAAATTGTCAAATATTGGATTTTTTATTCGATTTTTGAGTGTTTATGAACATAATTATCTATCTGTTGTGATACATTATGATGATGGTTGTCCATATTCATATAACTCTGGATACATTCATGTATAGTATTAAGTGTTAAGATCTTTGGCTTTCTAACTTGTTCCACTCTACACAATATAAAGGGGTTTGTGGAGTCTTCATACTTGGAGACACATTGATGAATACGAAACTCTACTTCGCTATCTCTCTATATTTCCAGTTACGTCGATTATAGCTAATAGTTGTCACACAACAATGTTTATGTATTTGTGATATTCTACTATTTTCTCTTTTAATTTGAAATCCACCTGTCAAACTTATTACATGCACTGACCCTGATATATACAATACCAGTTGTTATAGCCAAAATCTACATGCCACATTGAGCCAGAGAACATCAGAGGTTGCAATCAACCAATTAAATGGAACTAGTTTACCAATTCACTCAACAGCTAAAAAGACACTGGCAAAAACTGACCCCCATTGACAATTAAAACACAAGTTCAAGTTCCAAGCCCTCAAAGGCTTAAACCATAAAAGTCTTAAGGAATTATACTGAACTTCCGCATGGAAATTAGATTAGAAAATGGGAAAATGATCAATTCCTGCTTGAATAAAATTTGATTAATTATCAATGCACAATGCTACGCCAGAATGATGCCGATTACAGACATTTGGACAAAGACCAAACAAAAAGCACTTAAAGTCTACAATCACATGATTTAACTCCATATTGTGCATAGTGAAATTCCATGATTTTAAATAGGAATTTAGGAAGCTGAAAGTGTAGTACATATTTTTTTTGGTTGTATGAGCTTTTGTATCACAAATCAGGCCATCCAATAGGATTGAGTTTGCGAGAGAAACATAAGTCACACAGATGAGTCACGCAATTGCAGAGCTTCCTGCAGGCACTGCACTGCATTGTCGTAGTTTAAAAAACCCATGTACCAAAATTCATGATTATCCACAGATATAACTTGGATGAATTTCTCAGCAGAATTGGCCCTGCTTGTTGAAGGGTTAACTGCTTTAAGCTGATGTAACGGGATAACTACCTAAAAATTAACATTGAGCGGAAAACAAAATAAGTACGTACTGAAAGAAGCCAAACAGAATTTTCAAATCCATCGCATAAATAAGCAACTAAATATCGAGATCAGATAATTCTATAGCGATGTCAACTGATACCCAGTCGTGTAATTTCGTAGACCTTAATGTTAGGCAATTTTGTGTGGTGGTCAATTTGTTTGGCATTTTCTGAAAATGGTAGGCAATACTTATTTACTTTCTGTATTTACTCTTGTTCAAATACCATCCAACTCCTAACAAAACCAAATCAAGGGCATGCACTAGGCTTGTCAGAAAAGAAAAAAGTAACCATTGCGTCCCCTAAAAAAATTGTATCCCCATAACACCCAAACAATTTGGGAGGTGGAGTAAAAATAATAATAATATTAAAAAAAAAAAACTAAGGCAATTTTGACCAACGTAATTAAAATATCAAAATATATCATATAGGTTACCAATCATATAATACTTGTAACAAGTTAGCCTCCACAATCATCTCACTCCTTGCGAATCATATAATCACTGAAATTTCTTAGCATTACTGAGCATACCCCAACCCCATGTAGCATGCCAATACACCGCATTCAGAGACTGTTAAGGTAAGTGTTCCCTTACCCATACCACATACCATAACCAAGAGTGGCCAATGTAATTTTATTTTTTACTAGGACAACCATAAGGGTCAGCTACAGCTAACGCTGCCCATGAAAATTCAGTTTCCATTTAACAAGCCACATTTTTAACATACCTTATAATAGCTCCACTCGGTCTTGTCACCGGATTTATAAGAAATAGGGTTGTCACTACAGAAGGCAAGCTTGGCGGTAGAAAGATACATAACTCCCATAACAGGGCCAGCTGATGTAGACAGATAGCATGCAAATGAATTCTGTAGTTGCTCTTCGGGAACAGTCTCGAATGTTTGTCTGAATATCTTTTCGTACCCACCTTCAGCTAAGACCTTTGTCCCTTGTGCAATTCTCCCAAGGGCAGCATCAGCAAAACTAGGAGCAGTTTTCACTACAAGTTAAAAAATCATAGGAGTAAACGATAAGTAATAACGATAATAATAAATGAGGCTCATCAAGAGTTGAACGGATTAGCATCCGAGATATATATATATATATATATATAGGAAATAAAAGAAAGAACTGCCCAATCAGTACAATTGTTTGCAGAAAGGGGGAAAACACAATTTTGATGACACTGCAATTACACTATTGTGCTACAGAGATAAACATAAATTGCACACGAACACTTTATATCCCTGCGGCAAACACTGAATAAACACTAGGGTAAATTATGGTTTAGTGACCTGGGTTTTGGTCAATTTTAGGATAAGTGACCTAAGTTTTTGCAATTTCGGTTTTGTGACCTAAGTTTAACTTTTGTATTGTTTCCCTGCGTCAATTCAGTGGACGGAGTACGTTACACGTGCTATCACGTGCCCTCACGTCTGTTAACTACAAGGGTAAAATCTGAGGGTATTTTAGTCCTTTTAGCAAGAAATATGTTTTTTTTTTTCGAAAAATAGGATGGCAGGTCACTAAATTGCTAACAAAGTTAAACTTAGGTCACAAAACCAAAATTACAAAAAGTTAGGTCACTTATTCTAAAATTGGCCAAAACTCAGGTCATTAAAACATAATTTACCCTAAACACTATTAGAAAAACTATTCTCTTTAGATATCATATACTTCAGTGAGCAAATAAAATGAAAAACAAGTGCCTTCCTTGATTAAAAAAGTACAAAATTAAAACCAAATACACTTTACACTTGTCTTTTTTCCCTCCTAGAATCCACCATTTACATGAATCCTAAGTAAATAATGATTATGATTCACGAAAATGCTGTGCTCAAATTATTACTTATCCAGCCATTATAATAGAGCTCTCTTCCCCCTCTTCCTCGATTTCAATTAATGTTTCCACTTTAAAACGACGCATGGAAACAGGGAGGTAAGGAAGGGGAAATATTTCTTGTAATTGGCTTAGTATCACATCAGGACTGGCAATTTATCCCAGCCCGAGGAAGCAAGGAAGATCCAGCTTGGGCCCACATGCCAACTGCAAGCCTTATATCAAACAGATGTAAGATACTTCTCTTTTCCCGTATGCCGGTATGCGTAACAATATAGTAGGCTTGATAGGAAGCTACCCAAATCAGGTTCTTGTAAGGGAAAGCCAAATACTATTAAAAAAAAAAAACTCGGATTCACATTATTCCCTACTCAAATCAAAATCGATACATTTTTGCTTAAAAACTTAAATTAACAAGATCTTCCTTTTCTAATATCAAGAATGCACTAGGAGTTTTGAGCAATTTTGATCATCCTGATTACTACTTCCCAAAACCACAAGCATGGGGATGACCATTTATATAATAGCCACAAATTTTATTGTATGTCTGAACTCTGAAACTTCTCTTAGGTTTTCTAATGGGGTTAGCAGTAGCGGCATGTTCTCCCATAAAGTGATAGATTCAACTCAAAACCATGCGAGGGAATGAGGAAATAAAAGAATTCTAAAACATTTAGCATCACTTTTAGTCCGAAAGCGCATTTACTATAGTTCATAATTTCCCATACGAACTTTCTAGATTAAAGCAAGCAATGTTAATTTAGGTAACTATGATCTGAAATGCACTTCCTTCTTTGGTTAGCATCAAAGTTCAAACAATAATTACACTTGGTCTGGAGGTGTGATTGGGTACACATCAAATGCATGAGTTATCACAAGAGAGCTTGGAAATATTAATTGAGTAGAATAAATATCGTACAGACTCAGTCAAGAACTACTTGTCCTAATATACAAGTAGCTGCTTAATAATTCCAGACTTTTGAATAAATAAGCGGATGAATTTCGTTAACCAATGGAAACAAATTTTATCAAATTCAGTTACAGTCACAATAGAAACTTCAAAAAGGAATAAAAGACTTACAGTGTTGCCAAGTGTTTTTCGAGAGATCCTCAGCCTTCCTTGTAGCTTCTCCAACCTTCTTTCCCCATCGTCCTAAAACGTCCTTAACGGTACTCACTGAATCTGACAAAATTAAAAAGAAAATAGAAAAAAATATATCATAGATAAAATGAGTTCAGTTCAAGTCTCAAAACGCTCGAGTAGTTTCCTTAGACAAAACACTGCAGAAATCATTGTTCGAGTTTGTCAATAAGCAAATAAGACAGCTTATTTGACGCTTAAAAACTTATATTCATCTTAGATTGGAAGTTCTAGCTTTTCCAAACTAAGAAATCCAAAAATTATTCCTCGCTTGACGGTTATAAACGAACAAGCTGAGGTTAGCAGGCGCAACATTACAAGCTCTTGAGAACAAATGGTTAAGGAAACATAATTAGAAAACTATAACAAAACAGAAATCAGACTAGCACCATAACGATTCAATCCGGGTCCTTGAAAGTGCTTCGATCGACCCAAAGATAGCTTAGAAAGATAGTTCTCTTAACTCCAAAAAAATGCTATAGCCCACCCCACCCCCCGGCATGACTAAGTCCCCTTATTTGTCGCCCAAAAATCCAAACAGATTAACCATAAACACAGGATGCTTAGGGCCTGTGAATGCAAGTCTTAGCAAATAGCTATAGCTTATTTGGAAACATAATTAGAAAACTATAACAAAACATACTTAAGCAGGTTTATAGTCATATTCTGGACTTAAATGTTTATAAGTATTATTTTAGAGTAACTTGGCAAGTCATGTTTTCGGCCTACATGTCGAATGATGTTGATACATGTCAAAGTGTCAATCCAATTCCATAAACTTCAATTACTTTTGTTTTAACGTATTTGTTTTTCTTCATAATATCACATCATTAAAGGAAAATATATTAGCTAACTCAAAGTACCTCGATCCAAAGAAACGATTATTCTCAGTTCTAACAGAATATTACCCAGAAGCACACAATAGATAATAAGATGTATCATTTTAAAAAAAGAAGATAATAAGATGTATAAAAATTTGGTAGCATACATGATCACATAGGTAACTCTCTCCCCTGCTACAGTTCTACACTAATCCCCATAAACTGAGTGCTAGGGAATTACCCAGTTGCTGTTAAAAATATTTTTGCTCCCTTTTTTGTCTGTTGGTTTGATCATATTATTTTTCTTCCTTTGTTTAGCAGAAACCTCGAGCTAAAAGTCCTCCCAATCAACTACCAAACTTCCAATGACAAAAAGTCGAAACATGATTAATTGATTCTCAGCATTTGAAATGATTTCGATTTGCTAAAATTCCTAAAGATTTTCTCACAGTAAGAGATCTAAAAACAGTTTTTCTTTTTCCTTTTTTCTTTTTTCTTTTAAGGCTTGGAGTCCTATACTATGGGATAATCTTTACCAAATCCATAAAAAAACATTTCAAATAATTGCTCATCAGCTCAGTATAATTATAGTTTCAAAATAATTTCCCTGGAACTTTAAGTAATTCATGTAATAGATAATAATAATTACCCTAATTAACAAATTATCAATGAAGACAGAACTATCATGATCGAAAGTTTAACGCCTGATTTATAACGCCAATCAAAGAGCCCCAAATTCCTAGCTCAAAACAAATAAACTTAATTTAATAAGTGCATTCAAAGCCCTGGAAAAGACATATCACTTCTATGTTTTTTAAAGATTGGGATGGAGGGGCACACCAGGCGGCGAAGGCGAAAATGAGCCAACAATCAGTCATTTTCGTGTTGACTCTATTGCAGTATTAGCAACAACAAAGGTGATCCTATTTTGAGTTGATGCCCTTTTGGTAGAATCCTCACTTTATTTAATTTGGCTGTTGGGACGTAATCTGAGTTGTGATATTAAGAGAACCAATGTCAAAAAACTGATTTTAGAAATTAGGTTTGTAGTGTTTATGTTTTTGCAATCTACAGAACGTAATACCAAAACGGGTTTTCCCAACAAAGGAAAGATAACCACATCTTCAAACATACATCAAAAGAGCATAACAAACAATTCTTAAAATGTAAAACAAACTGATTCAATCTTTTAAAGTTTACACTAATGTAAGAATCACTGAACTTGCATTTGTTAAAGTGCTCTGCAAAATTAAAGTCCTTATCGTACTCATCCCGAATTCTTCAAATTATCAGACTATCAGGAAAAAGAATTTAATGAAATACCATGTGTGGAAAGACTGTATGGAAATATCCTAAAACTTTTCCGTCATATTTAGAGCATGTCACTTGATTTATACGCCTTTTCCGACATATATAACACAACCCATATGGTATAATTAAGTCAACCACAACAGTAACATAACTTGGTACTTATTCAACAAAATCGAATCCATCAAATATAGCAAAACACCTTCTGCTTTGTAGAACTGAATCAATTACAATAAAACTACATGCAACACATTCATAAATACACTAAAGGAAGAACTTCCAGGTACCAGTAAATAGAATATGTCGGCGGCGAATAAAATTATAAAAATTAGGGCTAATTATAATACCAATTCTCGAAAGTAAAAGCCCCAGTTGAGCAATTTAAGGCTCAATCGCTCGATATACAACAACGTTCCAAACCATAATCTAGACTAACAAATTTGGAATCTAAATCTGGATCTGGTGCCGATTAGTTGGCATTTGAATAAAAGAATTAAAAAAAATAAAGGATAATGAAGAAACGAGGTGACCTAATCTAGCTAGGGCTTGGAATGATGGAACATTTGATCCATGGGAGGAACTAGGTACAAGCTAAAATGGGGTACATCACCCCCATATTACGAAAAACACATAACTTTCTGATGTATTTTATTGAAAAGTTGACGATTGTAATCTTTCAACACCCATGTAATTCCAAAATAGTATATACATATTATTAAGCTCCACCCATAAATAAATCCTAGTTCAGCCACTGTGTATATACATGAAATTTTTCCATGTGTAATTACAAAATAGTATAAAGACATATAATTTAGCTCCACCCATATATAAATCCTAGTTCCGTCATTGATTTGATGTATTAAAAAAGTAAAAAAAGGAGGGAAAGGGAGACCTTTGAAGGTGTCGGAATACGAAGAAGAAGGAATTATAGGAGGAGGAGCGGAGTCGGAGTCGGTGGAGACAAGATCTTCACTCCACCTAACCGACTTCTTCTTAGACTTTAACGGATCATCCATTTCCAAATCAGCAACAACACATTCTCTCTCATTATTATTAACGAGACTAATCGGTGGTTGTAGTGGTGGTGGTGGTGGTGACACATTCTTCCTCTCTCCTCCTTCTGTTGTCGTAGACGGCTGCTGGTCCATCATCCTTCCTTATTAGTATTGCCTTATAATAATAATTATTATTTTGATGATTTAAATTGCTTTGTAATGGAAGATGTAGATTAGATTAGATTAGATACGAAGGAACCAAGAGAATGTGTGTGAATGAATAAATGGAGGGTTCAACGCCGGAATAAATGCCCAATTTTGCAAATCAACACAGCCGGCTCCGCTTCTGTTCCTCTTAACAAAATTTATTATATATGATATTGAGAATGAGTTTATATTTACCATTTTAAAAAAATATTAATTAATTATTTATAAAATTATATGCAATTTTGATCGGTTAATAAATTCTATCAAAATTATCGGAATAAAAATTTTAAAAAGTTGATCATATAGTTCAAATGTTAAATTTTATGATTATATTTTCCAAAAATTCATTTCGACAATTTTGATAAAAGTTATAAATCGGTTAAAATTACACGTAATTTCGTAGTCGATAATTAAATGGAAATAAATAGATTGTACTAACTTCAAAATACACCACTTCCTCCAACAAATCGGCCGAACAATCCAAAACATTTGTCTTAAGATCAAACCAATAACCGAACTCCGGTAAAAATTTAAAAAATAGAAAGAAAAAAAAAGGAAAAAAAAATTAAAAAAAATTCAAATACAATTTTTTTTGACAATCTAATATAAAATCTTGGCAATCTAATGCAATTTTTTGTGATAATCTAATACAAAATTTTTGGCAATCTAATATAATTTCTTTGACAGTCTAATAGACAATATAATACGATTTTTTTGATGATTTAATACACAATCTAATAATTTCTTTTTTTTTGGCAGTCTAATACTTTTGTTTTTATAGTTCAAATACAATTTTTTGGACAATCTAATACAAAATTTTTGAAAATGTAATATAATTTATTTGACAATCTAATACAATTTTTTTGAAAATCTAATAAAAAATTTTGACAATATAATACAAAATTTTGACAATCTAATACAAAAAATTTGACAATCTAATTCACTAATGAGTATTTTTTTGACAATCTAATATAATTTTTTTTGACAATCTAATACAATTTTTTTGACAGTCTAATGCATAAAAAAGATTAAAAAAAACACCAAAAACATAAATTAATAGTCTAATACTTATAGATCAAATCAACTACAACTATTACTTTACCAAACCAAGTCAATGGTAATTTAATAAAAAATAATAAAACACTAGACAAAAATACTTTATCATCATTGTTGCGCCTTTAAATCCTTCAATTCAGATGGCACCGTGCGGTATGGTGGTATGAAAATTGGGATAGTTCCTGATGCTAGCTCAATAGAGAATTCAACATCATGTGGGACATCTCACTTGAGAAGACATCAGGAAAGTCACGTACCACCGAAATCTGAGAAATTTCAGACCATTCTTTTTTCGTATCTACGATGTAAACAATGCATCATTCACATCCCTTATTGAGGAGTCATTGTGCCTTTATGATGGATATTATAGGTTTTGGAATAGCTTGACGCTCACCTTGAAAAAGAATTTTTGAGTGATCAGTGAGGTGAAAGATAACTTGCTTTCGAAAGCAATTGAGAGTAGCACGATAGAGAGATAGAATATCCATTCCGAGAATTATATCAAAGTCGTACATGGATAGAGGAACAAGATCAACGATCATCTCATGATCTAAAACTTGTAAGATGTAATTTTTATATACTACATCTGTCAACACCAAGGCTCCTACCGGTATAGTAACTGCCAACTCGTGTTTGACGACATTTACAGGGAAGTATGAAGAGGAAACTAGTGTAGTGGATATAAACGAATGGGTAAAACCATGATCAATCAATACATAAGCATAATGATTGTATAGGTTAATTGTACGAGTGACAGCATCGGAAGCATCATGAACATACGAGTGATTCATGTTATAGACTCTTGCAGTTGCTTGCACTCCAACAGCTGCGTTGGTTCATCTGCCTTGTATGTTTCCTCTATCAAGCGTCAAAGTATCTTGCGGTATTGTACATTAAAGAGCCATGTCAACATCCTTTCCACATCGATAACATTTTACAGTTGAATGAGTACATTCACTTGCATAGTGACCCTTTCTACTACAACGGAAGCACGTCACATCCTCCCTTCTGCTACGTTGGTTAACTTGGTTTTGACCGAACCTCGGCTTGTCGTTACCTCGACAATTTGGGTTGTTACCTCCACCATTCCTCCGTTGGAACTTGGTACCATTGCGATGATGGAAAGATCGTGCCTTAAGTCAACTCGTTGTCGCTTGTTTTGGATATTGGCGAGCTTTTTCTCATCTTGTTCAGCGGTGTAAGCTTTGTCGACTATCTTGGGGTAAGTAATATCGACAGGTAGAGAGAAACAGTATCGGATAGGCAAATCCAACCCTTACAGGAACTTTCGAGCCTTGGCTTCGTCCGTCTTTACCAAATCTGAGACAAAACGATATAGAGAAGTGAACATCCTCTCATACTCTACTACATTTCTTCCGTTTTAAGCAAAGTTAGTAACCTCTCTCTCCTTACGGAGATGATAGGAAATAGGGAGATAGTGCTTATTGGAAGCCTCGACAAATTGGGTCCATCTCAAAAAAGTCAGGTCAGGATTCGCTTCAAAATTAGTCGTTTTATACTTGGCCACCAACTCATTGCATTCTCCTTTAACATGAAGACTCATATGTTAACTTTCTGAAGTAGCATCATGTCCATCATTTCGAATATGGATTCCATACGAATCAACCACTCTTTTGCATCTTCTGGAGTTGTGTTTCCAAGAAAGGTATGAGGGTTCAACCCATGAAAGACTCGTGCAACTTTATATAGGTGCCACCTGTCGAAGTAGTATGCCTCGTAAAAAAATGCAACATGTCGTTTTCCATCTCGCTTGCCATATCAACTCTTGATGAGTTTGACACTTGTCCTTCTCCCAGTGAGGATTGCCTAGTGGGTTCCGTAATGCAATTAAGAAATTAAAACCGTAACTAAGTAATCTATTCGTAATTACACCTATAGTGCGACAAGCATTCTAACCCTTATAACAAAAACACATGTAACTCACTATAGCATAATATTCTAGTAAAATTCATCATACTACTAAACAAAATAATTTTACTGAGCAAATCCAGAGTTGCAGATAAGAGTAGGGACAGTCTACAGAACCTTTAAACATAAGCTCTGATATCAAACTGTCAGATTTGTTTTTATTATTATCGACTTCAAATCAATTGAAATTTAAATAAAGAAAATATTGTTCTAAAAAGTTGGATTATATTAAAACATATATCGTACCTATACCGTTACAACAGAAAACATGTTTTATTTTAAGACTGAAAGAGGGAACGTTATTCCAAATTATTTTACAAAAGTGTTCCCTAGATAACATAACATTCATAGTGATAAAGCCATAACTTTGGTCGGTCGCGTTAGGCTTTTCAACAATAATATAATAATAAATCAACTGTAAATAATGGACACTTCCTGATCTTTATTATTGCTCGGATTATTATCCTTATTCTGACTATTACACTTACTCGGAATAGTATCTCGGTTTTACAATTGTGCTCGATTTGACTATTTAATCTCTCTTCTTGGTCTTTCTCCCCTTTAATTCGGTGCTCGGCTTTATCTCTGCTCGGTTTATTTCTTGACGTGATATGCTTTGACTATTTTCTCTCTTTTCTCAACTTCTCTCTATATTTTTTGGATAGTTTTTCTGGTCCTTTTCTAGGAGGGGAAGTTGGCTATTTATAGGCAACTATGCTTTCTAAGATGTTGACAAATGTCTCCATCTCAGGGGGTTTTTCAGACATGGGTCCCCAGTTGAGTGGGCTTGGGCTTTTGATAGTAATACCTTATTTTCCTATAAAAAGCATGAGATGACCCATTTAAGCGTTGGATACCCATTTATAAAGTGGGTTGATTATTACCCGAATAGAATATTCGGGTCTACTTTTTATGTTCTATCAAGTGCTCCCTGACTTCCTCGGCGTGGTTTCCATGTCGAGGGAGTCATGCTCGGTCTGTCGAGGATATTACTT
Source organism: Primula veris (assembly GCA_963682055.1). NCBI lineage: Eukaryota > Viridiplantae > Streptophyta > Magnoliopsida > Ericales > Primulaceae > Primula > Primula veris. The sequence goes on along the minus strand of OY821747.1, from coordinate 15,191,041 downwards.
CGGTCTCATCGTTCCCAATGCTTCGTCGAGAAACGTAATAGATTTATGACGGTTCCTTGGGGGGCCCATTTAATGTTTTCTATCCTAATATCTTTTTTCGAGGAAAACTCCTATAAAGGGGAGTGCACCCTCCATAATTAGGCATTTTATTTCTACTTTACTCGTGACGTAATGGCTTCCTCTGGTTCTACTGGTGAGAGCTCCTTTAATTATATTTCTTATTTAGAAACGGAGATCAAGAAATCTCGTACCGCGAATAAGAAATTCGTGGTCAAGGTTTCAAACTACAAGAAAAGGTTGTCTGACATGGATTCTGATCATCATGTGACGATGGCCGATCGGGATTGGGCTTACGAGCATATAAAGAGGCTCGAGGCTTGTCTGGCTAAGCAGGAGGCAGCAAAAAGGGCCTATAAGCTAGCCTTCAAGGAGTTGCATGCTCGGTCTAAACCGGGTTCGGATGACGATGAAGAAGTCTCTTCCTCGAAATAATTAGTCTTGTGTGATTTCTGTTGTAATTTCTTTTGAATGGGGAGTCTTCTCCTCAGTTGTAATCGAAGTTTTTGAAATTAATAAAATATTTCCCTATCCTTGTTCTTGTCTGTTTATCTTCTTGATATCTTTTTGGATGACTTTAATTGGATTTGGAACTGCGGTTAATTTGCCGTAAATGCTCTTGAGAAGTTCAAGAGGTTGTATTTCTTCGAGATGACCTTTGATTTACTACTTGTTTCTTCCTATAAAAGGGGACTGTCCCTATATTCTTTGTGCAATTCATTCTTTATTAACGAACAAATGGCTTCTCCTCATGAAACTAATGGTGACAACCTTCCTGAATATGTTGCTCATCTTGAAGAGGAAGTTAAGAAGGTGCGTTATCTCGAGAAGAGGGTTGCCCGGCTGTCCGTGGAAGCTCGTCGGGCCGTCGAACTAGACGAGCGACTGGACGCCATGGAGAAGGAGCTCCAGAGGTCTTTGCTCGACAGTATTCGCGCTCGTGCTCGGATCAAAGAGCTCGAGGCCTCCAGAGACAGGCAACTTGCTTCCAAGAGGGCTTACAAACTGGCCTTAAGGAAGTGTATGCTCGGTCGAAGGGGAAGCCGAATGACGAAGCGGGCCCTTCTACGAAATGATTTTATTGTTTTTATTGTATTTCCTTTTACTGCCTCTTCTGTAACAAAGTATCAATCAATCAATAAAGACTTCTTTTTCTTGTTTATATCTGAATTACTTTCCCAATGCAATTTATTTTGACTGCGCACGCTTGTGGCCTCATTAATGCTTTTTCTTGGGCCTTGCGTTTGACCTTATCCATTGAACCTTCTCACTCTTTATATCTGGGGACCAATGGGATTTCTTGAGCCTTGTGCATAAAAATATTATTCACCAGAGTTTTCTTGAGCTCTGTGCAAAAGATCTTAGATATTTATTTGAACTGCTGCCTTTTCCCAAAATGACGCGTGTTTCGCTGCCATTATTACTTACCCCCTTTAAATATTGGTAAGAATCCAAGAGTTTTATGAACAAGAGTGGCTTTTAATTACTCACGCTTTTTTAGAGCCTTTTGGGAATCCAAACGTTTTTTCTCGAACAGACACATCTTTTAATTGTCGTCGCTTCTTAGTACCCATTGGCGAATGGTTGCGACTGTCAATACCAGCCCTCATCTAATTGATCTATAAATACCTGCTTACAGCATGGTTACATCCACAATCCTCATCATATTATTTTCCCCCATATACAGACCCTCATCTTATAATTTCCCTAAGATATCTGGTCCTTTCACCCAATCAGCATTAGTTTTGCAAGTGGAGGCTTTTGAAGCCTCCTATAGCCATGTACAAAGGCTGTTGAAGGATGCCAAGGAGGAATTGAAGGTGATGCGTTATCACCATACCGAGATGGTTCAGGAATTAACTTGGCTAAGATCCGAACTGGCTTATTGCCGACGTGCTCGTCAGGCTCTAGTCGAAGAGAATGAGATGCTAAGGGGGAACCCGACACTGAGGGACAGGGATGTCTCTGCCGGGCCCTCTCACCGATACCGATCGACTTCCCCCTAACCTTCCCCCTTCTTTTTTATTTTTCTCTTCTTTTCCCCATCTTTTCCCATCTCTTTCTTTTTCTTTTTTTTATTTCTCAGTTTCCCTCATTTCTTCCTCTTCCTCTTCCTCTTTTTTTTTTTTTTTTATGCTTTGTTCTCTCTACTTTTTATTTTCATTTTTTTCTTTTTCCCTTTCTTTTTGTTTTGTTTCTTTGTCTTCCTTTTTATTTGTCTGTTTCCTTCATTTCTTCCTCCTCTGCTCTTTCTCTTTCTTTTTTCTTCATCTTCTTTTTTGCACCACTATGATGTAACAATCAACCCTGTGATCCTAAGGGTTTTGTGTTACGTCTAGGGCTTTTGTCATTTTTCATTTGACTCTTCTTTCTTTTCCTCTTCTTGCTTTTCACTTCTTTTTTATGTTCCTCTTCATTCTCTTCTTCTTCTTTCCCATCGCCTCCTTCATGCATCCTGCTCGTTGGGTTTGCCGACATTGTTGATCTTCTGTGTATGATTTTATGTAATAGACTTTTCCTCGGATGTAATAGATCTTTATCTCGGATGTAACAGATTTTCTTTTGATGTAATCCTCGGATGTAATAGACCTCAATGTAATAGATTGTCTTTTGATGTAATGAACAATGATGTATTCCATCTGTATTAATGAGAAGTATTTTTGCCCCTTTATTTTTGCACTTCTTTTTATATTGCACCTGTGGTTTGTTGTTTGTCTGGAATCTAGATCTTTGAATATCTCGTCTTTATTTCTTTCTGTACTGTAGTATCAGATGTCAGTAGATGTCCCCATCACTGTCGAACATAGGTGCATGCTCCCTAGTAGGTCAGGAAATATGCATGCTCCCAAGCATGTCAGGAAATATGCAAGTTCCCAAGCAAAGTCATAAAATATCATACTATCTTCGTTCTATAAGTAGTTTATCATCACTCATTTTTTCTTTTATTGCTTATTTCTCCCTCAGCCCCTTATTTTCCTCCGTACTATAACAATTTTCCGGAATGTCTGGACCTGTGGTGAGATATCATGCTCAGATGAAGGGCTTGGACGCTGAGGTATCTCGGGTCCGCCGTCGGATGGCAAGGCTTGAGAAAGAGTATGGCGTTTTGGCCTTAAGCTTGTTCGGCTCTCATCCCGAAGAGACGGTGAAGTGGACCGAGATTTCGGCACTGAGTCGCCAGCTCGATCACTTGTTGTTACAGAGAAATCATCTGGCCCACTCCTGGTATGATGCCGAGGAGATTTGGGACCATGCTCAAGACGAGTTTGATAACTCTCCTCAAGGCCTAGCTAGCATAATGGTAAGGAATGCTCGGCTCGTGGAGCGCGTCAGGGTTCTTACCATGAAGAACAACAAGCTCTCCTCGGAGAATGACAATTTGGTCGCCATGAATGATTCCTACCAAGCTCGGTTGAATTGTTCTGCTCGTTTTGCTTTCTCTCGGTCTGGCAGTTCGGTTTTTCCACCCATTGATCCTTAGATTGGGCTGGTTTTCTTATGTATTTCCCCTTTTGCAATTTGTGTTTTCTTTTCTGTATTTGATGAATCAGTTATATCTTTTCGTATCTCGTGCCGGTCTTATGAACCATTGTAACGCTTCATACTTTGTGCATTTTGATTCTCTATAAATGCTCCCGATTGCCTGTATCTCATTACCAATTCTTCCTCTTCTCTCTTGTTTTATAATTTGCTTCTTCTAACTTGCTTTTGTTTGAGATGGCTCCCATTACTAGGTCTGCCTCCAAAAAGAAAGCCCTTATGGAAGAGGAGCCTACTTTTTTGCTATCTCGTCCCCCTGGTTTTGGGGAGGAGGATTTGACTCCTCTTCAGCTAAAAGAAATTGAGATGTCATGGCTGAAGCATGATCTTAAGTGTGCTCAGACTGAAGTGAGGAGGTTTAAGCAATATTGGAATGAGGAGGGCACTGCTCGTTTCAAGGCCGAGCAAAAATGCGAGTCTCAGTCTTACGCCTTGAAACAGGCTGAGATGGCGATTTCTCGGTTGATTAGGAAAAAAGAGCGTCTGGAAGAACTTTTGGCGAAGAAGGATGTTGATATGGGGGATAGTTCGAAAAAGTAGGATGGGTGTATTTTCTTGTAAAATTTTTCTTTTTCTGTTGTATTGTTTGTGTTTTCCCCCTTTGTGGAAGAATAAAACTTGCCTTGCACTTGATTCTGTCTATTCTATTTTATTTGATGTTTCTCAGTATACACCGAACAATGTGCCCGGTTATCCCCCCGGAGAGTGTTGTTAGACTTGATGCGTCATGCCGTCAAGCTAGAAACGGTCTTCGTCCCCCTTGTTCGGTGTGCCCTTAATCGGGGGACATTCTCGGTGTGATACTATTGGTAGCGTATGTGGGAAGCTTTTCGTGGTAGGGTCCACTGGCCGTTTATTTAGGTGTAATGATGTGAACTGGCTTGGGTAGTGGGATATGCGCTGACGTGGCAAAATCTGGAGCGTTTATATGTTAAAAATAGCAGCGGTTGTTGACTTTTGTATGGATGGAAAAAAGGTAAACCTCTGTCACACGAAAGGACGGTTATTATTTTATTTTTTTTGTGACTCCACTCCTTTTTAATGTGCCAAGTAATCCCTTTCGTTTTTATCACAAAATTTTCTGAAGAAAATATCTGTCTCTCTCTCTAAAGTATAGTCTTCCCGCCAAAAAGGAAAAGAGTTCGGCCGCTTGATCTAGGGTTTCGTGGTATTGTTGAAAGACTTGCTGCTGTTCTCGCTTGCTTGCTCATAATGATAACTGTAAGTGTTTTTTCTTTCTCCCCCCCCCCTCTTTTTTTTTTTTGGTGGTAGGGGTTGTATTTGATTTGTCGTTGTGGTCATAGATGTGGCGTTGGTATATGGTTTAGGTTGTCTATATATGTCTGATGATTCTTATGTATCTGGTTAATGTGAGTGGGGGGGGTGGTGACGCTCGTTATGTTGATGTGGTTCTGGTTTGTGTATTTGGTTAGTATATTGATGGAATTTTGATGATGTTTGGATAGGAAATTCTGATCCAAAGCCTGGCCCAAGTTGGCACATTCGTGGAAAAGGATTTTAAGGAGCTTGCCGGAATACCCGCCGACATACACATTCGGCTTCCTATTTCTGACGAGAAGGTGTTGGGATTTGTTCCTGCCAGTGAGGTAGCTGTGCGTTCTTCGGCATTCTTTACTGGGGGTCTTCGACTTCCTTTTACAAACTGGGTGGCTTCGTTCTTTGAGGCCGTCCAAATTGCTCTGGCCCAACTGGCCCTAAATGGTTACCGTACTCTGAATGGTATCCAAAGGTTATCGGAGCTGTCCGGAATACCGATTGAACTAAAGGACGTCTTCGGAGTCTATAGTTTGAGCTTTGAGCGTCGCAGCTCGTATTTGAAGACCCAGCGTGTCTTTTGTCGGCTCGTTACCGGTTTGCCGGATACCAACAAAGAGCGTAATCTTGGTATCGTTATTGCTTCTGGTGAATGGGGTTGTGCGGGACACCAGATTCCTGGGCCGGCTACCAATGCTCCCACTATGCCAGACCTCGGCGCTCCCAATGTAGAGGCTCTGTTAGCTCTTTGGAAATGGTGGGGGCCTGGACCGACAACGGATCCTGCAAGCCGTACTGCTCCTATACTGCTCGGATACCCTATGGGGCCGGCGACCAAGGGGAATCCTGCGCCCGAGATCCCCAAAGAGCCCGAGGAGGAGTTCTTGAAAGTGGTCCGGGCTCGAAGTGCTGCTCGGCTTGGGAAAAAGATCGTTCGTTCTAAGCGCCGAGCGTCGGAGCCTGTCGTTGGAACAACGAAGAGGGCTAGGGGAACCGATACATCGGTTACCGAGGAGGCTGCTAACGTTGGCTCGGGCAAGGGGGTGTTTGATGCTTCCCAAGGGGATACCACCGAGGATGCCGCTGCGCCGGGCGATGTATGTGTAAATGTATTTTGATTTTCTTGTCTTTTGATTGTTGTCGTTTTGTTCTCTAGTGCTCTGCTTTATTAGTTATCTTGTTTCAGCTACTGACTTCTCCATTGGTTACCCTCGCTCTTGCCCGGTCCATGGGTATTATTGTGTTTCAGGGGTCGATCGACGATGTATTCCGGCATATGAACCTCTTGGTTAACATGGGAGAGGGTACGATGACCTTGCCTGTCATCTCACCTATCCCGACCGAGGAGCCGATGGATCTACCCGTTTGGCCGCCCATCCGTACTGAGGAAGCGATCGAGCATAGGGCCCCTGAGATCGATCAGTTGGAGAAGGACGTGGGGGTGGAAAAGGAGGTCGGCCAGGAGAATATCGTGGATGTTGTGATGGGTGTCGAGGATGAGGCTCTCGACGGACCCGAGAAGGTGTTGGTAGACGGGGTTGCAATGACCCGTTACATTGACCGATGTGGGGGTGATCTGCTGGAGCAACCTCGAGCTTTGAAGATGGGGTATACTGCTTTGAAACCCCTCGCCTTCAAGGATGCAGAAAAAATAGCTGCTCGGCCTACAATGTCGGTTATAGAGCAGGTCAACGCGGATGCGCTGCGGGTATGTTGGGCGCGTATTTTGTAATATATGCCATGATGCTCGTATTTTGTTATATAGGTTTGGTATTCGTATTTTGTTTGGAATCTGATGTTTTGAAGTGCAGGTTGTCTTGAGTACCGTGGCGTTACGGGATCAGCTGGGAGCTCTAGGGGCTGAAAAAGAGAAGCTGGTGGCCGAGAAGAAGGCCATAGTCGAGGAGAACGATCAGAAGATAAAGGATCTGCTTAAGGCTTTCGAGGCCGAGAAAGAGAAACTGGTCGCCGAGAATAAAACCCTGGGCGATAATTATGACAAGCTGTCTGTGGACTTTCTGCACGTGACTGAGGTGACTGCTCTGAAAACGGCACACGCGGAGGAGAAGACGAAGCTCGCAATGATGGCGAATTTCTCCGTTTACTGCGCCCATGTTCGGGCTCTAAGCTTTGCTAAAGTTCCGGTATCGGATCGGGCGTGGTCGGAGTTGGTTTATCACTGTCCGCAAGGAGCACCTCCGAAACCGCAGGATTGGGCCAATCTTCGAGATGAGGAACTCCCACGGCTGCCGGGACATGCTACTTCGACGGCCCCCCGTCCCCATTTTGGGTCGGCTCCTACGACTCCTCAATCTGCTGCTGCCGTGATCCCCCCACCCGTGTCCCCTCAGGTGGAGCCTTGACCATTTACTTGTAATATTTTTCTCTGTATCTTAGCGTAAAGTCTTTTGGTACCCGAATTATGGGTCTCTTTTGTAACTAGAAAGATATTCTTTTGGGGAAGTGATAATATAGGTGCTGCGTTTTCTTTCTGTTGGTCTTTCTCGGGTTAATTTCTTTTGAGGGTCGTCATATTTTGAAGGATGTGAAAACAAAATATTGTCAGGTACCAAATAACCCCCTTGCTGTGGTGGTCTGGACCTCGCCTAGTCGTAGTGTAGGTGACGTTATATATGATTTGGAAAGATCTAAGGCGTCCCTTACCGCGAAATTGACTTGTGCTCGTCATGAAATCGAGGGTCTGAATGTTCATATTTCAAACTTGTCGATTCGGTTACGTGATTTGGGAGAGAAATTCAGCAAAAAGACCGCCCATTATACGGAAAATAAGGGTAAAGCGAAGGAACTTCTCGGTGCCCTACGACGTTCTCGTGATGAAGCCCGAGGTCGTGTGACGAGCTTGAACTTGGTCCTAGGGGCCGTTTTCGAGGACGCGGACCTGCTGCTATCCTTTGCCAAAGCGTATTGGGCCCGATTTCGCGCTTTAGAGGTGCGAGAGCATGTAAAAGGGATGAGTGGTGTGTCCCGGGCAGAGCGCATGGTTGATGCGACGGCCGGGGTAACCGAGACCACTGCTGCCTTGAACTGAGTCGATGCGGTCGTCCGTGAGCGTTTGGGGACGCAAATTGCTTCATTGCGAGATATTCATTTCGCCGATGTAGTAGAGACCTCGGCGTCTGTTGAGGGGTTATCGGATTAATAATAGAGTAGCTTGTTTTGTCATTTTATTTGTAGCTTGTATGGGAATATTCGTTTTTTCTATTTTCGTCTTTTCGTTTCTTTTGGTTGTATATTCATCTTTTCTCGTTCTTTCCCATTTTTTTTGTTTTTATAGGCACACGCTACTATGTCGCACCAGGCTGGTTCTCCATGCCTAGTTAGCCCGGGGTTAGGACCTACTGGGGCTGCCCGGGACGAGGTCTCCTCTGGTACGGCTAGTGAGGTGCCTGCCAACTGGCCTTACATCGTTTTGATGGGCAAAAATGTCAAGTTGATCGACCAATGTGCTCGACTTCGGGCCAAGCTGAAAAATCAGGCGGCCTCTTTTCGAGAATACGTTCGCTGTGCCGAGCATGTTGTTGAGGTTCAGGAGCGTCGTTTGGATCGATATTGGCGCGCAAAGGATAAGTACTTCGGCAAATTAAAGTTGCTAGTGACCAAAGCCAACGTGTTGGTGAAGTATTTCCGTTTGTCCCGAACCAGATACGATGCTTCCGCGGCTATGATCGAAGCTCGCCGTAATCTCCCCTTCGACGATGATCGCCGTAAAGCGGCCTCGGATGCTCACGAGTTCGCTAAAGAAGCCGAGTTAAACGCGCGGCTTCAGACGCTGACTTGCGTTAGAGCTCATACGACCAATTTTGATGCCCTCATTTCTGAGGAGCATTTTGATGGTGATGAGTCTGATGGGGACACGACGAAGGATGACGAAGAGATTGAGCTCGGTCAATTACCGTCGTGCTCCTCCTGTAGTAGCTCTTCTTGAATGAGTTATTTTAGTGTCGATGATCTTCTTGTTGCCTCCGTAATGCGGGCGAGGACTATTTGTGTTATTTCTTTATTCCTGTTTTGGATGTGCTTCTTGTTGATATTTCATTGTTTAGTTTGATTCTCCTTCATTGTGTTAGCCATTTTGTATTGTATCGCCGCCGTAATGTGGACCTGAATTATTTCTTGCATTGTACCTGCATATGAATTTCATAGTATTCCTAGGCGTTCCTTTGAAAACACACCATTTAGGGAATTTCATAGTATTCCTAGGCACGTCTGCCATGTTGGGAATTTCATAGTATTCCTAGGCGTTCCTTCGAAAACACGCCATTTACGGAATTTCATAGTATTCCTAGGCACTTCGGCCATGTTGGGAATTTCATAGTATTCCTAGGCGTTCCTTCGAAAACACGCCATTTACGGAATTTCATAGTATTCCTAGGCACTTCGGCCATGTTGGGAATTTCATAGTATTCCTAGGCGTTCCTTTGAAAACACGCCATTTACGGAATTTCATAACATTCCTAGGCACTTCGGCCATGTTGGGAATTTCATAGTATTCCTAGGCGTTCCTTTGAAAACACGCCATTTACGGAATTTCATAACATTCCTAGGCACTTCGGCCATGTTGGGAATTTCATAGTATTCCTAGGCGTTCCTTTGAAAACACGCCATTTACGGAATTTCATAATATTCCTAGGCACTTCGGCCATGTTGGGAATCTCATAGTATTCCTAGGCGTTCCTTTGAAAACACACCATTTACGGAATTTCATAACATTCCTAGACAGCATGATAATATATTTTATTCATTCAAAAAGACGAAAGATAATGCCATTAAGCAGGAGGGGTAAGGTGGCACCTGTACTCGGAAGATTGCCTATACGTAGTACTTTTTTAGGTTAGCCACATTCCAAGAATTCTTTTTCCCTCGGCTATTGGCGAATAGTACGCTTTTGATTTTGTAAGAGACTGGACTCGTTTGCTTGACGATTTCGTATGGGCCTTCCCAGGTAGGGCTTAGTTTGCCATGTATTTCATTACGGGTATAGACCGTCACTCGTCGCAGCACCAATTCTCCTACCATGAATTCTTTGGATCCTCTTACTCTCTTGTCATAAGTTTGCTTCACGCTTTGTTGGTATTTGGCTAGGGTAAGGGCTGCTATCTCTCGTTTCTCGTCTATCATGTCTAGCTCTTCTCTCATTCTTTGTTCATTGTTTCCCTGCTCGAATAAAGTCGTTCGGAGCATGGGTAGCCCGATTTCTGTCGGTATGATGGCCTCGACACCGTATGCTAAGCTAAACGGGGTTTCCTTGGTGCCAGTCTTTGGTGTAGTTCGGCACGACCATAAAACGTTGAGTAGTCGCTCGGGCCACCTCCCCTTTGCTTGTTCAAGGGTGGTCTTGATGCCGTCTAATATTGTTCGGTTTGACACTTCGGCTTGCCCGTTTCCCTGTGGGTATATCGGTGTCGAATAGAATTTTCGGATACCTAGTTCCTCGTACCACAGCTGTAGATTGGCATCTTTGAACTGGGTTCCGTTATCGGCGACAATAGCGTACGGTATACCGAACCTAGTGATGATGTATTCCCAAATGAATTGTTTGACGTTGCTGGCTTTGATTTCTCTGAGGGGTTTAGCTTCGACCCATTTGGTGAAATAATCCGTCGCGACAATCAGATATTCCACACTCACAGGTGCTCTTGGGAGTTTACCGACTAAATCAATTGCCCATTGAGCGAACGGCCATGGTGCCGATACCGGGGTCATCATAGATGATGGGAGCCGCGGTATCTTGGCGAATCGTTGGCACTTGTCGCAACGTTGGACGTATGCATCGGCGTCTTGCTTGATATAGGGCCACCAATATCCTTGGGTCACTGCCTTGTTTGCAAGGGATCGCCCTTTGATGTGTGCTCCGCAGGATCCTTCATGGATTTCCTCCAAGACCGGCAGTTGTAGCTCGGTCGGGACGCACAGTAGGTGGGGTCCCCGATAACTGGATTTGTATAGTTTATCGTCCTCGGATAGCCAGAAGCGAGGAGCTTTTCTTGTAATTTTCAGCATTTTTATCTTGTCAGCCGGAAGCGTTCCATTTTGCAGATAACGAGTCATGTCCTCCATCCAACCTAGTTCGTACTGTATTGATGTCACTCGGTCTACCCTTTTAATTATGCTCGGGGTTGGCAGTAGTTCCACCGTGATCGACCGGGTGTCAGTCAATGTTAATGTCGAGGCTAGGGTGGCCAAGGCATCGGCATGTGCATTTTCGGTGCGATTGATTCTTATTAACTCACACTGTTCGAAGGTTGCCATCAAGCTTTGGACTTTCTCTTGGTAGAGGATCATTCTGTCATCTTTGGCTTGGTACTCGCCGATGGCTTGATTGACGATGAGCATGGAGTCTGAGCTTGCAATTAAGTGGGAGCATCCGAGGGACCGGGCAATGAGCATGCCATTTATCATGGCCTCATATTCCGCCTCATTGTTGGTAGCTCGGAAGCCCAGTTTTATGCTTTTTTCGATGATTGCTCCCTCTCTAGACTTTAGGACGATCCCTGCTCCGGATCCGTCCTTGGTGGCTGATCCGTCGGCATGGATCTGCCAGTGTGATTGTGGGGAGAGTGCCAAAGGCTCATCATAGCCTTCAGTGAACTCCGCGACGAAATCGGCCAGGACTTGTCCCTTTATGGCATGACGGGGTGCGAAATCGATATGAAATTGGGATAGTTCGACCCCCCAGGCGGCAACTCGACCGCTAATGTCCGTCCGTCGAAGTGACTCTTTGATATGAAGTTTCGTGTATATCCGGACCTGATGAGCTATGAAATAGTGTGGCAACTTTCTGGTTGCGACGACCAATGCCAGACACAGCTTTTCCAAGGATAGATAACGTGTTTCGGCTTCGACCAGAGTCTTGCTGACGAAGTAGATCGGAAATTGTTCACGACCTTCTTCTCTTAGGATAACTGCGCTCACAGCTGTAGTGGAAACTGCTAGGTAGCATGCCAGAACGTCTTCTTTGTTCGGCCTTACTAGCAGTGGCAGTGTCCTCAAGTACTCTTTAAGATTGTTGAATGAAGCTTCACATTCCGGGTCCCAGACGAATTTTCTATCCTTCTTGAGTGATTCAAAAAATGGTCGTCCCTTGTCTGCGGATCGGCTAATGAACCTGCTCAACGCGGCCATCATTCCCGTGAGCTCTTGTACCTGTTTCTTATTCTTGGGCGCCGCTAGGTTCCGTAGAGCCGTTATTTGATCGGGATTAGCCTCTATTCCTCGTCGGCTAACCATATACCCCAAGAATTTCCCTTTGCTGATGCCAAATGCACACTTGCTCGCATTGAGTTTCAGTTTGTGCTTGCCCAATGTTCGGAAAACGTCCCTGATATCTTGAAGGTGGGATGTGGCTCTTTCGCTTTTGACGACCATGTCGTCTATGTATACCTCCATTGTCTTCCCTATATGATCTCGACATACCCTTGTTATCATCCTTTGGTATGTTGCTCCTGCATTGCGTAGGCCGAACGGCATTACCGTATAGCAATAATTTCCCAAAGGCGATATAAACGAAGTCTTTTCTTGATCTTCGCGGGCGAGGGGAATTTGATGGTATCCTGAGTACGCGTCAAGGAAGGTCATCCGTTCTGCTCCCGCAGTTGCGTCCACCAGTTGATCAATCCTTGGAAGGGAAAAGTGGTCTCTCGGGCAGGCTTTGTTGAGATTGGTGAAGTCTATACAGACTCTCTCCTTCCCGTTCTTCTTAGGGACGACGACCGGGTTGGACAACCATTTTGGATAGTAAACCTCCCTTATGGCTCCAGCCTCCAATAGCTTTTGTACTTCAGCGATTATAGCTGCTCTGTGCTGTACAAACACTTTCCTGCTCCTCTGTGCTATCGGCTTGTACTCGGCGTTTACACTTAGGTGGTGGCATGCTGTATTGGGGTCTAGGCCCGGCATGTCTTTAGGACTCCAGGCGAATTTATCAATGTTGTTGAGAAGGAATGCTTTCAACTCCTCGGATTCCTGTTTTGGAAGGTTATCGCCGAGGAGGAAGTAGTGCTCCTCGTCCATATCTGGAATATACACCTTCCTCAGTGTCTCTCCTACTTGTTCTTCGACAACCCTTTCGGCTTTGGATATTTGGTTGATCAGCTTCTTTGGGCTGGTGGGTTGTTCCACAATGCTTCTTTGTTTTTGGAGAGTCGCGGTGATGTCCTCGCAGCGTCTTGAATCTTCTTGACATCCTCTGGCTGTCTCGATCTCTCCCCTGTCATTTGGGTATTTAACCTTTTGGTGATAGGTCGAGGGTATGGCCTTCATGGCATGTAACCAAGGTCGGCCCAATATTGCGTTGTGGCCGGAGTGGTCGTTGACCACTAAGAACTCCACGGGAACCGACACGGACCCGTTTGTGACACTGAGGACGATCTTACCCAACGGTTTAGTCGTTTCGGAGATGAATCCGATCAGTGTGACATCGGTAGGCTGTAGATCTTGCATCTTGAGTTCCATCTTGTCGAAGAGCTCCCTGTACATGATATCACAAGAGGCTCCTTGGTCAACAAGTACCCTGCTGACTGTGTCTAGGCCGATTTGAACACGGAGGTTAATGGCGTCTCCGTGGGGGTAAATGACCCCTTCTTCGTCAAGATCCGAGAAAGAAATGGGCGGATGTCGTCGTGGTGTGCATTGTCGTTTAGAGGTCGACGCCTGTGATGCCTTGGCTACTTGGCCAAAGTGGGCCATCTGCCGTTGTCGCGATCGTTCCCCGCCTGGGCCCTTGGGTCGTGACATATGAACGACATTGATCGTTTTGCCTTGCCGGTTGTCGGATCCCTCGATGGCCAATTGTTTGCCTTTATTCCCAGCTCCTTTTATGAACTTGGCTAGGTATCCTGCATCGCCCCACTGGTTCATTCTCCATCGCAGGTTACGGCAATGCTCAGTGAGATGGCCGTGATCCTCGTGATATGCGCAGAAGAGCTTGGAATCTCTCTGATTGGGGGGAGAGGTGATCGGTTGTGGTCGGGAATACCAACTTTCCCTGCATATATCCTTGAGGATATCTTCAGCAGATAGGTTGAAAGTGTATCGCAGCTCGACCGGTCCGAAAGTGTTTCGGTGTTCCCTCTCTTGGGGCCGACCTTGTTGAAACGGCTTGGGTGGCATCGGGTAGGTGAGCTGGAGCGGTTTATGTTCGTTGATCGGTGTTGGGTATGCGATCTGGAGCGGTTTGGGCTCTAGTGCTCGTGGTCGCTCTACCCTGCTATGGACCTCGGGACCTTTGCCCTTGCTGGTCGGTTGGAATGCTTCTCCCTGGTTATTCCTAATTCTTTTGCGACCCACTTGTGCCTCGCAGACCGACTCTCTTCTTGGTAGAGTTCGGTTGAGGAAACGCAGTTCGTCGTTTTTATCGATGAGGTGGGTACAATAGGCTAGCAGGGAATCAGTAGTCGGGAAGTTTTTGCCTATGAACTTCCTTCTCGCCCAATAGCCATTAGGGATGGAGTTGATAAAGTTCTGGATGGCTATATTATTGGCATATCGTGGAATCTGGTTTGCTACGTCGATAAAACGTATGCAGTAATCGTTGAGCCTTTCATTTGGCATCATCATCATTTTCAGAAGAGTTTCGATACTAACCTTCTTTTTCCGATGAGCAGCGTATCGGGTGGAGTACGCTCTTAGCAGTTCTGCCCAGTCTCTAATGGAGCCCCGTGGTAAGTTGTGATACCATGACGAAGCCTCTTGACCCAAGCTGTTTTTGAAAAATTTGCACATCAGTGCATGGTCATCACTCCACAGTTCCATCTTCGTCTTGTAGTGCCTCAGATGGTCGATAGGGCAACTCTTTCCATCATAGAGCCTGAATTCGGGGATGACGAACCCCATAGGATTGCGGTACCGCGTGATCTGTTCGGTACATGGGGTTTCTTGGCATACGTTCCAAGCCTGTTGGAACGCGTCATCCGTGACTTGGTAGGGGGGAGGGTATCCTCCCTGATGTGGTGGTGGGCCATATCCTTCCCCGATCCTGTATTCGGGATATCTACCGTCCTTCGTGTTTGTGTGGACACGTTCCATATGAGTGTTCGGATGGACGATCGTTATTGGGACATTGCCCCCTTGGTGGGGCACTCTTGTATCGGGTCGCCGACCCGCTGCCTCCAGGGCGGCCCTGTAGGCAGAATCTTCCACTTCATGGCGTGGGTCTTTGTCGGGTTGGATAACTGGCAATACGATGCCGGCCGCTGTCATGGCCGTCATGCATGCCGCCAGCTGAGCTTGTAGCTGGGCGTAGTTCCTTTCATCGGCTAATGGAACAACGTGTTGTACTTCCACCGTGGGTGGTGTAATCATCCTCGGAGGATTAGTTGGTAGTCGGGGCAACTGTCCGAGTACATGATCCTCGGGCATGCCAAACTGATGAGCTTCGTTCGTTTGTAAACGAGCACCGGAGTTGACCGAGGCTGTAGGCAAAGGGACTCTTGAGCTCGGCCCTGCCTGGGACCCGGGTAAGCGTCTTGCGCACGCCTTAATACGGGCATGTCTTGTTCGTCATCCGAGGACGAAGGGTGTTCGTCGACAATCCCTTCGATGAAATTTTAGGGTGGTTCGATCGGTTGTTCTTGGTTGACGTAGGAGGTTGTTGGATGGTTTCCGGATTGGATAGCTTCATATCTGTCTCGGATGGCGAGTAGATCGTCGAGGTCTTGTTGGCTAATTTGCGCGTTTTGGTTATTGGTTTCTACTATCTCAGGATGGGTTTCCTCTACATTGGTCACCATTGTCGCTCGTCTGGCAGAGTATTGGTATTCGAATTCTAAACTAGTTGGGAACTAGATGATTCCCGGAGACGGCGCCATTTGATAAAGCCATAACTTTGGTCGGTCGCGTTAGGCTTTTCAACAATAATATAATAATAAATCAACTGTAAATAATGGACACTTCCTGATCTTTATTATTGCTCGGATTATTATCCTTATTCTGACTATTACACTTACTCGGAATAGTATCTCGGTTTTACAATTGTGCTCGATTTGACTATTTAATCTCTCTTCTTGGTCTTTCTCCCCTTTAATTCGGTGCTCGGCTTTATCTCTGCTCGGTTTATTTCTTGACGTGATATGCTTTGACTAGTTTCCCTCTTTTCTCAACTTCTCTGTATATTTTTTGGATAGTTTTTCTGATCCTTTTCTAGGAGGGGAAGTTGGCTATTTATAGGCAACTATGCTTTCTAAGATGTTGACAAATGTCTCCATCTCAGGGGGTTTTTCAGACATGGGTCCCCAGTTGAGTGGGCTTGGGCTTTTGATAGTAATACCTTATTTTCCTATAAAAAGCATGAGATGACCCATTTAAGCGTTGGATACCCATTTATAAAGTGGGTTGATTATTACCCGAATAGAATATTCGGGTCTAATTTTTATGTTCTATCACCTAGTGTCCCCTTTACTCGGACTCGGCCCAAGGGGATCTGCTCCGTCATTACCTGGAGAAAAAATTATATAAACAAACGGGATGAGTATTTCATAGAAATACTCAGTGGCGCTACTAATTTAAAGAGATAATAAAGTATAACATGTGACTACAACCTATAACATCATATTCCGTGCAAGGATAGGTTAAACGAATAACGAGTAAAATATATGATCGATATGATGCATGCTTATAATCATTTTAAATCTAATGCATAAGTGTCATGTCATTGAGTTTAAGATGGTTGTGTAAGGTATATCCCCTTACACGTGGTACCGAAAGTCACACCCCACTCTAGGTGGACAAACCTCTTAGAAATCGAGAGTAACAATGCAAATGTCATGATATGCAACACAATCAAACAAAACAATAATAAGGAGCTCAACATTACTCAACATAGGCATATTCATGGAAATAACCAAATTTCACTAAGTCTCATATATATATTGATCGTCATATGCATTTATTTAATCACATGATATTTAAACATAACTCGAGTCCGGCACTATAAGGCAAGAGGATGTTAAGACAATATTATAACAACTTTAAGGTTTCGACACCCACCTTTGAACGTTAAACTCTTCTGAGCTCGTCTCCGCCTCTAAAGCTTGTCCAATCTTATGGTTTATTTACAACTCTTCTGAGCTCGTCTCCGCCTCTAAAGCTTGTCCAATCTTGTGTGGTTATTCACGTGTATCGCTTCTTTTATTATAACTAAAATATTAGATTATTCATTTTCTTTTATCAAGTGGCTAGAATATGTTTGTATTCTTTACAATAACTAAACGTACATGTGCGGTTTATAAAATTTTAGAATTCTAAGCTCAAGTTGTTACATTCATATCTACTAGTATAAAACTCCAAATGACATAATTCGAGATTCTAAATTCAACCCTTATGAGTCTGGAATAACATATATTTTTTTCCATAATTTTTATAAGCCTTTTAAGTAATTTCATTAGGTTTTAAAACGTTGATTAGTTCTCAGTTTCTGGAATAGTTTCGATTCTGTTCTCAACTCTCGAAATTCGCAAAAATTGAAAACTTAAAAAAATTCAGTGTAGTTTTCACCAAAATCTTCATAATTGAATCTTCTTTATGTTGTTAAATGAACAGATCCTAAACAATTTTCTAAGTACTAGTTTCAAAGTGTTTTTCAACCAAAACTCAGTTTTCCAGAAAAGTGAGCTGTTTTTGTGTATTTGCTTAGAAAACTCATAACCCTCGGTTAAAACCTCCAAAATTCGTAAATAAAATATTTATGTAAAGATGTTTGAGTTTAGTTTAACATATAATATAGCTAAGTAGTTTTAGCCACTAATATTTTTACGTAAAAATACTAAACGCGATAGCTGTTTGATAAAAACAACAAGAATGACTTGTAACTTATCTTTAATAACTATAATCACTTGGTTTTCAATAAAAAGAGGATGGTACATTGGTAAGTATCTACTAGATGAGAAAATGATATCCGAACCTTTTTTAAGGATTTCCTTGCTTCACCTCACTTTACTAACCAAGTAACTAACTATAGTACAAGGCTCACTAACTTACTATTTAAAACTCTCAAACTCTTACTAAAATTCTTTCTATAAAATGAATTAGTGTTTGCGTAATGTAGTGAGAGGGAGGTAGGGGGGTATTTATAGTTTTAAACCAAGGGGTGGGTTCAATTAAAATGTGACAACACATTACTTAGGTGTTAGAAGTAAGATTAGTGTCATTCAAGCTAGGTGTCTTACACTACAATGCTCCCAAGTACTTCAGTATGTGTCCAAATAATTCCCATAAAATATTTATGGAAAGGTAAGAGACAAAGATACAACTTTTAAGAAAAAGTCATGTCCTAATTCCAAGATTACAACCCCCCAAACTTTCATTAAATCAGACATGTTTGGAGTTTTAGAGTTTTCTGACGTGTTGTCACTACAATAACCATAAATCTCTCTAGATATTTTCAAATCATGCATATTTTATATATATAATGATAATAAGCAAACTTATAATTTTTTTTTTAAAAATACCCAATAAGTATCACTTTTAAACTTTAATTCCTCATAGGTACATTTTATAAGTTACATTCATCATATGTATCATTTTTTATACTATATAAACCCTAAAATTTTTAATTTTTTAATTATCGTATTAAACCATTAGTTTTTCTCTGTTCCTCTCTCTCACTCTGTCGCCATCAATGATGAAAACGACTTTACTCCTCCTCCGACAAAATTGCTCCTCCTCTAATGACTTTACTCCGCTGTTCTACTCTCTTTCTCTGTGCCTGTGCTGGTGGTGGCATAGCTTCTCCAGACCAGAAAATGATCGAAACTCCGACGACTTACAGAAAAGGCTCATCACGAGGATATTTCGCAAGGGGATTAGAGATGATGGTAGTCGAGAATCATAGCCACGTTTACGGTAATGTCTGTTTAATTTACATATTTAAATGTATACATATATAATATATATTGTGTTTGTTTTGTTGGATAAATTAGGGCTTGTTTCTAGTTAAGATGTAACTATTTAGCGCTTGTTTCTTTCAAATACAAGTGGTCTGAAACAAGCCCGTTGTAGGGCTGACACAGAGTCCATTTTGGAGCCAAAACGGAACACATTTTGTTGCTGGAACGGAGCTCATTTGTGGCTGTACCGGAGCCCGATTTGGGGATGAAGTTAAGCTCCGTTTGAGGCTGAAATAGACCTCGCTACGGGGCTGAACTATATGCATTTGTGGCTGGAACGGAGCCTGTTTGTGGCTGATATGAAGCCTTATAGTTAATTTCTTTGTTCGTACTTATTTTGAAGTGTCAATAGTGTATGAGTTTGTTATGCTTTTTGTTTACTAACTACATAGATACGTAAGATCAAAATGGTAAGAGCGCTTGCACTAACACCGATGTACAATTTGAAAATTAATTGTTTCTTTGGTGTGTGTTTAGTTGGCGTGCGTTGCGTGCTTGTTTGGTTGAATTCGTTTGATTTTTAGGTGTGCATTATTATTTTGTGTAGTGACTATATACATCCGTAAGCTTAAAATGTTAAGAGCGCTTGCACCACCAACAAGTTTCAAGAGTTTGGTGGTTCGAATCCATCCGGATTTGTTTTTTTAAAAATTTAAAGTAAAATATGCAATTTGTGGCGAAATTTATTGAGTTACATTATTCAATTTTGACTAAACTATATGCACTTTTAATTGAACGAGATGAATTTTGAGCTAAACCAGATGCACTTTCAGCTGAACCATATATACTTTCAGCTGAATCAGATGCATATTTAGCTGAACCAGATGAACTTTCAAATGAACTATATGCACTTTCAGCTAAACTATATGCACTTTCGACTAAACTCTAAACGGTATGCCATTTCAACTAAACTCGATGCACTTTCGACTGAAACGTATGTTCTTTTAACTGAATTGTATGCACTTTTGCCTGAACTATATGCACTTTCGACTGGACTATATGCACTTTTATTGAACTATATGCACTTTCGACTGAACTAGATGCATTTTCAGCTGAAATATATGCAATTTGAGCAAAATTAGATGAAAATACCAATTTTTGATGAAAAAAATGGTGATAAGACAACTTTTTGGTGATAAGTCACTTTTTGATGAAAAAACAGCTTTTCCGATGTAAAAAGTGGGGTTTTTTGACAAAAAATATTTTTTTTTGTGATTTTTTTATATATATAAAAATACATTTTTTTTATGATTTTATCTTTTTTTGTGATGTTTTTTTAGAAAAATACATTTTTTGTGATTTTTTTCATATTTTATAGTTTTTTCATTTTCATTTCTTTTATATAATTTTTTTGTGATTTTTTGTGATTTTTTTGAAAAATATATATTTTTTGTGGTTTTTTTGAAAAGAAATTAATTTTTTCTGATTTTTTTCATATATATATTTGATTTTTTTCAAAAAAATGTTTTTTGTTGTGACTTTTTTTTCATTTTTATAAATTTTGTGATTTTTTGTTATTTTTTGTTATTTTTTTTTGTTTTATAAATTTTCTTGTAATTTAAACATATTTTTTTGGGATTTACATATAGGGAAAATATATGTATTGTGTTTTGATTTGGATAATGACGTTTTGGTAAATAAAGTAAACAATTAAAAAGTGTTATCTAAATAGAATGTGAAACTAGAGGGAATATAAGAGGATGGTACATTAATAAGTATCTATAGGGAATTCTCCCTAAATTTGATGTTTTACAAATTTCCAAATTCGAAATATATGTGGCTCAAAACTGCCATTAAAAGTTACACAGGTGCTAGACAAAAATTCTGAAACATGCTACTATTGAAACACACATATCCACCGACTCACAAATCCAAATATATTGATTTTTATTATTATTTTGAAGTACTTTAAATTTACTATAATTTTCATGAAGACCAAAATCCATAAATACCATTTATTTAAGGTCAAAACTTAACATAAAAGTAACATATCACCAACCAAAAATTATGAACTTTTCTAAAATGACTTCAAATCTTATTTTAACTATTTCTAATTATTTAATAAGATCTTTAGTCACTATTTTTGATAATTAAATATATATAAAATGAAAATTTTGATGGTGATATTGTTAACAATCTAGACTATGCTCAAGTTTAATAAAACGATTAATTGCAAATTCGTTTCAAAAATATTGAATTGTGGAATAACGAGTATACAGTTAAAGGTATGTGGATCGTAAGGCCTATATAATATTAAACTAAGATACTTTTGAGGCGGTTCACCTACTTTGAGGCTAATGGAAAAATCAGTAACAATCAGTAGTTATTTTTGGAGGTTTTACCATGCATTAGTATGCTTATGAAGTATTTTTAATTTTCTTGCAAATGTATGAGCTCGTATGAGTATGTAACTTAATTGATAAATTTAAAACGTAGATCTTTGTGGTTACCGTCTTGATAGGCCCTCATAAGACAAAATTTGTACTCTTAGAATATTATAGGTTTAACGGTTTCTTACGTACATTAAATGCAACCATGATTCCTATATAAGTGAGGTAGGATTTATTTTATGTTATCATAATTTAGGCTAGTTAGTGAATAAAAAGAGAAACAGGAAAATATGGACAAATTTCGTGAAAATCTATATCGCTTGTAACGCTCG
Source organism: Primula veris (assembly GCA_963682055.1). Taxonomy (NCBI): domain Eukaryota; kingdom Viridiplantae; phylum Streptophyta; class Magnoliopsida; order Ericales; family Primulaceae; genus Primula; species Primula veris. The sequence continues at coordinate 15,169,606 of OY821747.1, read as the reverse complement.
AGACGCACATTAAGCTAGTTGTGGGGTAAGATTAAACCACGAAAATTTATATTTTATTGGTTAAATATGACATTTTAGGCGAGTTTAAGAGTTGATTGAATGTGTAGTTATACGCTTTTTGTAGTAATTCTTTGTTATTCCAAATGATTAGCATTTATTTGTATTTTTGAGATAAATGCGATGATTTTGACGTTTTACGAAGGAAAAACGATACTTGAACGAAAGAAAAGTAGCCGACATTGGTCAAAGTGAATAAAAGAGATCAGAGCATTCCTAATGATATACTTATCTTCCTTGTTATATAAGTGTTAGTTAACAAGAAATATTTCCTCTACATTAGTTGTGTTAAACTATCAATTAACTTTAACCTTTTTAATAACCATGTTAAATTTAACAAGTTATTTAGTTGATGATGTGCCAAAACTAATTGACTATTTCTATAATTAGTTGATAAGAGCATCTACAATAGGTGTGTTAAAGTGTGTTTTAACTAAAAATGTTAGCTAACAATACAATTTTGTCTCTCCATTAGATGTGTTAAAGTGTGTGTTAACTTTATAACACTTAAAAAGATTGTTAAAGATAACAATCTTTTTAAGTACTATTACTTTATGACATGGCAAAAAAAAACTAGCCCACCCTCATATTTCTCACGCATATATTTTCTATCTCTAACATACTCTACTTTTATATCTCTAGACTACAATCAAATAAATCGATTTTCAATTTCAATCTGAAAATATATCACCAAATCGTTTGATAACATATCAATTACAAAAAACAACAAAAAAACCCAGATAACTACTGTATTTTGAATATTTAATTTTTAATTAAAATAGATAACATTGTTAAAGTTAAAACTAATGTGGGTGTTTAACTTAATATGCATATGTGTCATTTAATAGCTTTTTAAATGATAATGTGTCACTAGTTAACAACAAAAAGTTAACACAACTATTATGGATGCTCTAATGTGAGCTACTGATTAATAATTAAATTTTAATTATAAAGACATAACTTTGTTAATACACACCAATATAAGAGAAAAAGATAATATACACACATGTCAATTTTCTGATCTGTCCACTTTTTGATATTTTATTAAGTTGAAGTACAAAATATGAAAAAAATGAAAAAATAAACAGATAAAACATTAAAAAACATAAAAATTTCAAAACTTCTAAAAAATAATTCATAAAAGTTAATACACAAATGGAAAATTGCATGCACAATAAAGAAAAAATGCAAACACAATCCAGAAAATTATATACACAATAGGAAAAATGCATACATAATATAAAAAAGTTCATAGACAATTCAGAAATTTACATACACAATCGAGTAAAGTGCACACACAATCGAGTAAAATGCATACACATTGAGAATTTTGCATACACATCTAAAAAAGGGCATACAAATTCAGAAAAAGTGAATACACATCTAGAAAAATGAATAAACAAAATTAAGAAAATGCATAAACAATCCATAAATTGCAAATAAAATTGCACAAAGTGCATACATAATACTAAAAAATGCATACATAATATTTTTTTGAATTATATTACTTTCTTTTTTTAACTTTTTTTAATTTTGAATTCTTGATTCTTGATTTTTGATTTTTTGATTATTTTTAAAAATTTTGGGTTTATTTATTGGGCCGGACATCAACTTAAATAAGTTTGGGAAACAGACTCGAACTTAAATAAGTTCAATTTTCTAGACCTATTGATAATTATCTCGTCGCTGTACTATTTAACATGTGAAAACTATATTAACCATTATGAATGCTCTCCAAGGAAAGTTTAAATCAGCCCAAAATGCTATTACACAGTCTGTTTCATTAAAAATTTTAATTAATTTTTTTTATATAAATAAAAGTGCAAAATTAGTCAAAAAATTCATTAAAAAAAATGACTTTATAAATTTTTAAACTCAGTTCCTAACTAGTGTAACCAAGTTTTATACGAATAATTTTTGTGATTTTCTATATTTCTATTAAAAAAATATGAACCGTATACGTCGTAACTCAACAGATTAATGGTTTGTAACTCGAGTTATATGGTTTATCAAGTTTTTTTACACTGTACAAAAACGGATCCTGAAGTGAAATTGTTAAGTGTAAAAGTGTTTTAGGTTAAAAGAAAAGTGTTGGGTGACTGATGCGGTTGTTCTTAAAGAAGTAAGTAATAACAAGAAGGCGAAGATAACACCTCTTACAGAAATAAGCAATAACAAGGCCAAGATAGCACGATCTAAGTACAAAATTGGAAAACATAAAAAAAGCCTTTCCAAAGCATTGAGTCGCCCAATAACCCATCCAACATACATCTGACTAACCTACTTACAAAACTTGCTCGAGATCATCTCTAGCAAAATCCGACTCTATCAACAAAACAGCCATATTAAATCTCAGCCCTGCTACAATCTAAAAACCTAAGCTAAAGTTTAAGTGGGTCAGATGAGGTCAGTACAACAGACTTAAAAATGGGCTAAAGTAATAAAAATAAATAGCTTTTAAGTTTTCTAATTTCAATAAGACTGGTAAGGCCAAAGGAAAAACTCAGTCGACGAGGGTAAAAAGGTCATTGGAGTAGAGGACATGGCAGACGAAGCGCCAGGTAGATCAGAGACAGCACTGTTAAAGTTGTAAAGCTGAGGGTGGTAACGGGTTAGGGGGTCATATGGAACATCATAAGGAAGATTAGCAAAAGGCGGGCCATTTGAGAAGTCAATACAAGTGGTGGAATTACCGTTCTGCTCGGTGTGAGTTAAAGAAGGTTTTTGTTCGGCCTCAAGCGATAGCTTGAGTCGTTTAGCGGCCCCACCAATGGGAAGAGAACTCTTCATTATAGCTTCAACATCGTAACGGTTCATTTCAAAATTTGTCACAGCGTTGATTCCCCTGAATTTTATCGCTGCTATATCGTATGCCTCTGCTGCTTCCTCTTCCGTGGCTGGATTAGAAAATCAAGTATTTTTACATTAGCTCGCTATTAGAATACGTACGGAATAGAGAAAAATGAATTTAATAGAGAGCACACCAAATGTCCCAAGATATAGATCTTTGTTTCCAGCGACACGGCCTATTCTTGCTTGCCAGCGACCCTGTTGATGATGCCTACATTTTTCTTCTTCTTATTAGTATAGAATATATTTATTCAGTAGCCAAAAGCTCTTGATCATAAGTGCGGAAAAGAAATAGATCAAATTACCTTGTTACGCCTCTGTAAATAGATGCACCCCTTGAAAACCCGCTACTTTTCCTGTAAATTCAAGACAACAAATAATTTAATCAAACAAATGCAATAGATTTTGATCGATTCTATAGAAAAAAGGTAATTGAAAGCACATTGGTTTTTCGTACCGTCGTAATGATGCAATAAACTCTTGTTTAGTGTTACGTTGCATCTCCTCCAGCTCTTTGGAATAATTGGAAACCTTATTGAGAAGAAAAGGATATTCGTAAGTCTGTAATTTCGCATAAAACTACTCCCAATACATTTAATATTGTACATTACGAAATTACGTACAATTTTATCTGGTTTATAATTTGTATCAAAATTGTCTAAATGATTTTTTTTAAAATCTAATCATAAAATTTAACATTTGAACTATATGATAAACTTTTAAAAAATTTTATTCCAAAAATTTTGATACAAGTTATTGACTGGTCAAAATTGCACATAATTTCGTAGAAAAAAATTAAATAATAAACGAGTAAGTGTAATCTTACAGGAAAATTGGTTGTTGCAGTGGGTCCCCAGTACTTGAGAGCAGCCAAATCATAAGACCTTGCTGCTTTATCTTCTTTATCATATCCACCTTTTATTTATAACAGGGATCGTTTATTAACAACTTCAGCATGTATGTCAGTATGGATACGAAAATATGGAGTATGTAAGTATAAATATGAAAACATAATAAAACAGGATGTGATATAAAGAGGCTACTTACCAAGGTAGACTGTTGAGTAAATTTAGAATTGACCGACAAGGCAAAGATCCAGACACGAAATTCATGCAAAAAAACATACAAGTTTTCAAATTAGTTTCAACTTTCATGTAGAGTCAAATGAATCTGCCTAGCATATCCTGTTTTTTAATATAGTAAAATCAAAAGGCCGGAACTTGGATGTCCATATGGAAGAATGTATGTAAATTTCAAAAATATCATAAAGAATCCATATGAAGTTAAAACCATCACACTTTTATTCAATACTCATTTATATTACTAACCGAAGTTTGGATAAACCAAACTAACTTTGTCCATTTACTATGACAAGGGACATTAAGAAAATATTGTTCATAATTGCAACACCAATTTGATGTGTAGCTGCCATTTTGAAAGAAAAGGATTAGGAGAGTATTCCAATTACATTTTTCAAGATCCAAAGTACTGAATAAACAGGATAATTCAAAACAGACTAAACTATGTTTAAATTTACTGCGAGCCTCACAGAGTCACAGACGTCCATAATTTTCTACATCAAATTAAAGAGCTTTACCAAATCCAAACAAAAAAGAAATATTGTACCTTCAAAAATATCCAAGTAATTCAGTGTAATAGTCCCGGGATTTCTGATAATAACTTTTAATTTCGTAAAATGAATATTATAATAATGCAAACTGTTCCATATAAAAAGCCACAGTACATTTTAAACTAGGATCTTTTTTCTTTAAACTATCAAGTGGCTTGGTCAACCCCACAGAGCGCCATGCCCCCTTTGGAACCCTTAAAAGATGTGATAAAATGAAAATGATTTTTTAAGAAAATGATTTTTTGTATTTGGCTATATAAGAAAACTAGTGAAAAATAAAACAAAAAAAAAGTGTGAGAAAATTTTGTGTGTAAAATGAAAAGAAAAGAAAAACAAATGAGAAAATTTGGAGTAACCCCTCCCTCCCTCTCCCCTTCTTTTATTTTATTTAATATTAATTTTTCAACGAGCCAAACACATGACCGAAAAATAATTTTAAATTATTTTTTCTTGATTTTACTTTATTTTATTTTTATTTTTTGTGACATTGATCGAGTAAAAAAAAAACGATAAAATAAAAGAAAAAGTTTAAAGGCATCTGAAAAACTGTAAGAGTAAACAGAAACAGACTAGCATAGCCATAAAATTAAAAGGACTTCTAATAACTCACAAAAAGTACAAGGTCACTCGTGAATAAATTCACGCGGGGATTAAGGAGAAAAAAGTAACGATGCACAGCCATCAAATTTTGGAAGAAATGTTAAGATTTGGTAGTGTCAGAATTACAAAGGAAGAAAGCAAACAATACTAGCTACTTTTAATAGGATTGGTTTTGGCTGACTATTTTATTTTTGTTTTTATTTTGAGGGTTGTTTTTTTTTAAAATTATTAGATAAAATATAATTTCATCCCAACGTAAATAAAAAGTTTAAAAAAATTTATATATAACATATGAAAAAACAATTATATGAACATGATACACTATTATTTAGGATGTGCCAACTAATAGTATTATTTAGTTTTAATTTTTAATTAATTTTAGTGTACGTATTTTTTGGTTCAGGGATAGGTGTTAAATTTTTAATATTTTTTAGTTTTAATTTTAAATTAATTTTAGGTTAGATATTTTTGGATTCTGTTACGTGGCACACCCTAAATAATAGTGGACTGTGTTCACGATGGGTAACACTACTATACATACGATGCATTGTAATTTATGGTGCACCATCCACTAAAAACTCAACACATTAATGAAAACAAAAATAACTAACCTAAAATTAATTCAAAATTAAAACTAAAAAAGTTGACACACCCTTGATTATAATACAAAAACAAAAACTTTTTTTCATAGATTTTTTTAGCATAATTTGGATTGATTTTGATAAAATGGTACTCAAAAATTTAATAAACTCTGCCCAAAAAATATAAGGCATAAAAACTGGAGCCTATATACGTACTTAAAATTAAGCAAACAAGAAAAAATGGCGGCCCATCATCTCAGCAAAGTACAAGTTTTGTCGAGCTCGTCAATCAATGGGTCAATCATCATTCAATACTGACAAATTGATTCAAAATAAAGATAAGAAAGAGACAAAATGCCATCTTTATCATGATCATCTTTATCTTACCTTATTTTTACATCTAATTTTCAAATTTGCCCTTTAATTTTATACTTAACAAATTGTAAAATATATGTAATTTTACTTAATAAACTGTTTCTATTTACGTAAACTTTTAAGGTGGGGCAACCCAAAATATAAACATGAACTTGTAATTTCAAACAGGAGTATTATTTTAAAACTTTAGCCAGCCCAATTTGGGATGCCTTCTTTAACCAGCTCATGACTGGTGAATTTGATACTCATATACTCCAAAGTTTAGACGGGTACCAATTAAAGTCACGACCGTTGTAAGTCCATTGCTAACTTTTGTTTATTGATGTACAATTTTCTACTACTTAAGTGAAATTAATTCATATTTATGGAAAATATTAAGTAAATGTTTCAGAGAATTTAATGCCTCAAAAAATCCTCACTCTTAAACGTCAAACATAAAATTTAGGAAAAAGTGCCTCATTATTTGCAAGTGAGGGTCTTTTCTTTTTATCTTAAAATCAATTTATTTCTAACTTAAATTGTTGCAAGTATAAAGTGTATTGGATATACATTTTTCCTCAATTTTTTCTTTAAATTCCTAAAAAGATGAATGTGTAAGTGTTTAAAGTATTTTTGTCTAATAATCAATATTAACAAACATATCACTAAACATACTAATTCATCATAATATGAAATCAAAGAACAGCTAAACTATAAAAATTAAGAAAATATATCTTTGCTAATCAAAATTAGTGTGTCCAGTGACGGATCATCTGTCATTCATTTTTGGATGGCAGATATATATGTCTATTAAGCTGCATTGTTTTGTGGTATTTTTGGGTTTCCATGAATTTGTATTTATATCAATCTTAGTCTTTTAATTATAAACATATCGGTAATCGTGTCTCACGCGTTACGAGTGCGGCACGTAATGCAATAAAGATATAGAAAATATGTATAGTTATGATATAAATATGTGGATAATAAAAAAAAAATAGTTTAAGATTTAAAAAAATATTTGGTTGTTAGAGAGAGATAAATAATTTTATTAGTTTTTATTTATTATTTTATTAGTTTATATTAGATAATTGCACTTTTTACTTATATTGATTTATTATAATAGAATGATATACCTATCCCTCTTAGTCCTATTGAAATATAGATCTTTTGTATAATAACTCTAAAAGTGCAATTTTATATTTCGAGAACAACACTATAACTACTATGCATACCAACTCTGCTTATAATTTGTAATTATTTTATTTTTCAAGTAAAATCTAATCCATTTGGTTTTAAAAAAATCTGAATTTTACTAGTATTTGAGTTCTCTCAGCTAACCTTCATGCATATTTTGATATTTTCTCAGCTAACCTTCATGCATATTTTGATATAAAAAATTCTAAGACGTCAAATTTCTAGTACGAATAGAAATATTCACACAATTTTGTCACTTCTTTACAAACTTCCTTACATGTACTGCACACTCCATTACATGTATAATAATATATTTTTGTTAAAAAATACATTTTTATATTTCCAAATATACATGTAAGGAGTGAGTTATATATATATATATATATATATAGATAGATATTAGTAACACTAGATTTAATAATTTTTCTTATTTTTAATTAATATTTAAATTTAGGGTAAACTCAATTAGGTTTCTATTATATTTTTATTTGACTTTTTAGTATGTTGGATTTTTATTATCTTAAATATTTATATTTTGGTTTATTAAATTATATATTGTATTTTATATATATTTGAAGTGATACATATATATTTCATTAACTATGGACCGTGGGAGTTGTGTGCTAATTGTGTGTCTAGCATCACCCTTTCTAGTACTCTGAATAATATTAAGACATGATTATATTAGGAGTATTTATAATAGAATAATTTCAAAAATAATGGCAAAAATGAGTTAATAATAAGTAACTAAAAATAGTAGGACTATATGTGAAATTAGGCTAATGAACATACAGACCTGCTGTCCAGCAGATGACGCGAATCCCTCTTTTTCTCCTATGTGTCAACATTTATCTATTGTGTCAACAATTATCTAGCTTTTTTGATGTAAATAGTGTCGCATAATATTAATCCCTCCAATCACATATTTAATTATCTTAATAAAATTACGTGTAATTTTGATCGTCTTATAACATTTATCAAAATTGTCGAAATGATTTTTTTTAAAAGTAAATCATATAATTTAATATTTGAACCATATAATTAACTTTTAAAAAATTTCATTCCGACAATTTTGATAAAAATTATTAACAGATCAAAATTACACGTAATTTCATAATAAACAATTAATTGGGAAGAGAAGAATTAACTTGTAGTATCATTATTAAGAAGTGAAACAATATAAAGACGAACTAAAAAAAAGTCAATAGGGAAAACCAAAATGATCGAGTTGACACTGCAAAAAAATATATAAATAGCGACGGTATTAGTGACGGTATTTTTTGTTACGAGTTTATTAACGATGGTTTTTGTGACGGTTTTGTGACAGTTTAGTCAATTTGCGACAAATTTGTGATAACTTTTTAAATTAGCGACAGGTTTGTGACAACTTTTGGTTCTCAATAAATCAAATATTATTTTGTAGTGTGACTGTATCAAATAATTAACAGTGGCTCTTCAGTTTAGCAAATGCATAATTTTTCTCAAATGAAATACTACTAAAAGTGGAAGGGAAGCTAGACTCTCCCTTATAAAAGGAGTGCCCAACTCTTGATTCAATGTATTTTGATCGGATATTAACATAAAAAGATTTTATATGGTTATATTACACCAAATGGTTTCCTCAATATTCCCTATAGTGAGACAATTCAGGATAAATAACAAGATTTGATAAAAAAAGAAACAATAAATGTTATAATACTATGTATACCAACACAACCAAAAAAATTAATAATGTCTTTTTTTTGTTTTAATTAATAATTAAATTTAGTATAGTATAATTAGGGTTCTTCATTTTTATTTGAGTTTTTATTGGGCAATATTATTTGTATGGTTTTATTTTTTTCTTACAATATTTGATGGAAAAATTAATTATTTTTTTTGTGTTTAATTTATAATTAAATTTAGAATGGTACCAACTAGGGTTTTGCATTTTATTTGGTTTTTTTTATTGGATTGGAATACTAGTTTTATGGTTTTTTTCTTCTTAATTTGTAAAAGCAGTTTTATAAGTATTAGATAATTTTAATTAAATCTTATAAGTGGAGTTTTGAGTACTTCTTTTTGTATGGGAGTCTGGTGCACCACGTCCAATAAAGTGATACTAGTTAAAAATAATTTAAAATAGGTACATTAATAAAGAGACCTGTGTCAGATATTTCATTCACAATTACTTTTCTATATAAGTTGCAAACTTCTCCCTCTAATTAGTTATTACACCTATCATTTCTTCGTAAAATAAAAACAAATTTAAAACTTTACAGACAGCCTTTTCCATAAATATATTGAAACGCTGTTTTTATTCCCAATTTCCAGAACATGTAGTCCTATGCACAACTTTTATACCTGACTGATCAGTGATTACAATGTTACTCAAAGTTGAAGTATAAACTTGAAAGTTGAAACAATCTCAAAACCAAAGAGTATGGGACCTCTTTTATGCAGTCATTGTGTTTGACTGTATATTATATCGTTAATTCGTGAACCGTTTGATTATTTTATATTAGATCTGAATCGTATGATCTAAAACTCTATTAAAAAAAAACACTTAAATTGCTATTCTACGTATCCTTAAATCTTACGGTCTAAATGACCGTTTAATATTGAACGGCACAAAAGAAAAACTCGAGTATGGGCATCAATTATATGAAATCATAAAAAAGACTCCATACTTTCAGTTAGACATTAGTAGAGTATACTACTATTATACGATAATACTACAAAAGAAATAAAAAAAATAAAAGGAAGAAGAAATGAAAAAAGTATATACCTTGACGTCCCTTTCTGGCCTGACCCTCTCTTCTACAGCTGTTGTCCCACAAATGCGCTTCATACCTCCCTGTCCATCTATGCCTAAATAGGTAACACCACCATTTTATGTTAAAAATTAACCGGGAGGATCTAGAACAACTAATACAAAAAAAACGGCGCCTTTTTTTGTGCAAAATCTAAATAGTAAAATTTATCAATAAATAAATAATGCAAAATATTAATATACATATTGTAGTCTAATTGGTATAATACTCTAAGAGCATTAGTAGATTGTTTAAAACATAGGTTTTATCTATTTTAAAGGAAAGTTTTACATAATATATAAAATTTGATCATACAGCAGTTTTTTTAAATGTATATCTATTTCAAATGAGATTTCTAAAACAAATATTTTTTAGCACATATCTTTTAAATATAAAAAATCTGTATTCTCTCCCCTCTATTTTTTTTTTTAAAAAAAAAAACCACAATTCTCCTCGTGGGCTCCCATCTTCTCATATACGGATTGAATTATGCTGTCATAAAACGATTTTAATGCACCTGCATTAATGTTGCAAGGCCATTGAATCATTTTTAATTTATGTCATGAAAATGTTCAAATTATTATTTCCCTCACATACAAAAATAATAACCGTCATTTTCGCACATAAAAAAAAAACCCAATAAATAAACCACTTAATTATTCAAAAAAAAAAAAAACTTTAAACAATTAAGAAGCAAATCTAATTTTCAAAATTCTTGTAAACTCTCATGCAATCCTATTATTTAAAAACACCGCTATAATCTTTTTACTCTAATCTTCGCTTAGCTTTTTTAATTAGTTATAGTTTTACGAACCGGACGAGTGGAGTTTATCTCAACGTTTAAAAATATTATCAAGTAAACACTAGTAGTATTCATCATTTTATTATTTTTTATTAATTAATACCTCAAATTTCTATTTTGAATATATTTTTGTGAGATAAATATAATTTGACAATCTTTATTTTGTATTTTACATAATCTGGTGTATAGAATGGATACATAGAAAATCTTTAAAATAAATATAACGAGTTTGGTCATGTAAAATAGAAAAGTAATTTAAAACAACTGTTGTGAATGTTTTAAAATATTTATATTACATGTTAAAAACTGTAAATATATAAATTTTTAAAGAGAAAATAGATTTTGACGCCTTTTATCGGCTGACGTCTAAGTGGATTGGTTGTTTTGACATGCATTAGGGCCGACCCTGACCATTAACACGATTAGGACTGTTAATGGAGAGAAACGAGGTGAAAACGAGCGAAATTAGACGAAATTCGTGTAGTTTTTGAGTTTTTCTTTATATCATTCGTTTTCGTTTAGTAATGAACAAAAACGATACGAGCTCTTAACGAAACCAAGACAAAAAATTTCACGAAGTTTTCATCACATTCACATGTAGTCATATTACGTGAACCATTATGTTACAACTTACAAATCATATTTACACGTGATATTATATATTTTTATATAATGAATTTTAGATTCATATTAGTAATGCAGTATATTTTACTATATTTTTATTGTTATAAATACACACATGACACATGTGTATATATATATATATATATATATATATATATATATATATATATATATATATTAGACGATAACGAAATTTAATGAAACGAAAAAAAATACGATCATTATCATCTCATTTAATAATGAAGGAAAACGAAACGATATTTTTTCACGAAATTTTGGCCTCATTTACCGCCCTAAACACGATTAAACTTCCTTTATTGAGGGAAAATAATTTGAGACTTCAAAAGCAGTTACAGAATTAAGTTTAAATCTTGCCTTGTTACGCCATAAAGAAGGTAAAAAAGAGAGGATAAAACTGGTTACCAAGTTAATCAACCATTATAACAAATTATCAACAAAACAACAACTTAAAAAAGACCAACTGTAAAATGTGCAAGTAAAAGAGCTCTGAATTATACACAGGATTACAGAAAATAAATAGAAAACTTACCGAGTTACCCCTCGGTATATTGAGGTTCTCTGACCGAAAGTATCTGAGATCTTTGAAATATCGGATTCCACCGAAACTATAGCCTTTTCCATAGTCTGACCATTATTATCCACTGCAAGAGTCAAACCAGCTGTGGTGGTACTTTGAGGAACCGCCACCTCATTTGACTGGCATGCCAGCTGCGCTCTGACAACAGAGCCAGAGTCGTCGACCTCAGACCCAGAGTTAGCGGAGAACGCTTGGAACCCAACAGGCGCTGTTGTTGTACACGTCATTGCTCTAAAGTCGTTGGAATTTGGGTCGTTAAAATAGGCAGAGTGGTCGTATAAGTTAGTTAGAGAACTGTCTTGTGTATCTGTCTGGCTGTGATCGGTGAAACGAACCAATGCCGAGTCACCTCCAAGAAAGTCTTCAAGTTTCGGTACTGGTAAAGGTTGGGGGTCGAAATAGGTTTGGCAAAAGGATGATGACGTCTCACCGATGCTTTGTCCAATTATCACTTCTTTTGTTTGGTCTCGATCTTCGTAATAACTGTCTGTTTTTGCATTTTCCCAGCCTATATATGTCCAGAGTTTATAGAGTTAAGATATCAATAATCATATAATGCATATCTTCATGGTCAAAAGTGAACATTAAAAAGAGAATGGATCGGACTAAGTACAATAATAATGTGAGGCTGCATTTAGAGGGGTGTTTGTTTGGCCGCATTTTATATATAATAAGAAATACGAATATGAAAAATTTAAAAACTGAAACAATTGAAGTACTCTGAACTAGTATTTAGAGGTGTTTTGCAAGATTATTAAAATGACACATAAAATTTGAAAAAATGCAAGATTGAAGGACTGGAGTACCTTTGTTATAGAATTGAATACAAGATGCTTAGTATTTAAACATTAATGAAAGTAAATATATGACCGGCTTATAATTTATATCAAAATTGTTAAAATGATTTTTTTATTTTAAATCTAATCATAAAATTTAACATTTAAATTATATGATCAACTTTTGAAAAATTTTATTCCGACAATTTTGATACAAATTCTTGTCCGGTCAAAATTATACGTAATTTTATAATAAACCATTAAATAGAAACAGAGAAAGTATTAAATTAAAACACGATTAAAACACGAGGGAATATTAAGTCACAGGGGTATACGCATTAAATAAACAAAAAAAAAAGGCAAGAGAAAATTAAATAGACAAAAAAAAGTAAAGCTCGTATATTAAAACACAAGTAAAAGAAGATATATTAACAATTCACTTAAAAAGAAGGACATCCTAATCCTAATCAAAATTATAAATATAAGGTTGTAATAAAAATTTGGCATCGAAAACAAACAAAAGTTTCATTCAAAGCCACGCCCAGAACAAGCAAAAGACATGACTCGCCTCATTTCAGGATCAGTTTCACCTTTTTGTCGTTACTCCCGGATTTCCTTCTACTATTTCCTCATCAAATTAATATTATATTATATATTATTAATCTCGTCCTCAACCGACTCAAAGTAGCACATACACCCCATACATATTTTATTTTATAGCAGACTAATAAACTAAAGCAACAAATTTAATTTAATACTTCTAGAAAAAATATCCTCACAAATAAAAAGAGTAAATTACATTACTTGTGCTCCCCTGGTTTTTAACCGAAATAATATTGGTCCCATAACATTCTATTGTAATAGTGATAGACCCACAATTTTACAAATACACAAATTTTTAAAGATAGATTTTTTTGTCCTTAATAAAAACACTAATACGATCAGAATAAAAAACAAGTCGAGCCCTGATTAAATCAGACATTCACCGTTTCATGAGACTTTTTTATTATTTAGACTCTATTTGGCAAAAGATTATTTTAGCTGATTTTTGAACACTCAGATTTTTGAGCTTCTAATAACAGAATTTTAGCCTAAAATAGCCAAAAACAAACATCTGGATTTTGGTTGAATTTTTAAAATCTGATTTTTGACTAAATAATAAAGTATATGGTGTCAAATTGACCCTTAATTAAATAACTTTTTTCGGCAAGTTTAATTAAATAACTTTGTATCTAGCTATTACAATCTAGAAGCACCAACTATTGCATGGACAAACTAAAAGGAGAGCAAATTAAAATGTTGTTGAAACTACAGGATCAAATATAATGAGAATAAAAACATAGGAGTGTACCATAGTAATTGTCGAGGTAATAGTAATGGTGAGAATGATCAGTAGTAGTAACAGAGTTTGTGTTATCGTAATCATGAGTTTGCATCTCCATTGGCGACAGGGAAAACGATAACCACTTGTTATTATTCTCCGGAGCCATTTTATTAATTATTAGTATTGTTTTATATTTAAAGAAAAAGTTTATACTATATGTTTAAAGACCAAATAAAAGGAAATATTTAAAGTGAGCTGAGTTTATATTGTGGCGAGACTTTGATCAAACAGTTGGAGTGCACAACCTGTATCGACGTATTACACTTGAAAAAGAAGTTCATATTTTGCTATATATAATATGGGATAGAAAGAGAGAGAGAGAAATGAAGAGACAATATTTATTAAGAGAAATGAAATGAAATGAAATAGCAGGTGGAAGTTTATAATGGGAAGGATGGGGCGGTTCACTCTTGCCATCCGGCGTTAAACCATAGGGACGCCAAATACACTAATAAAATAGTACTCCAATACTCCTTTGCTGTATTTGTATAGGCTGTTTTCAGAGTTTTGGATATTGTCCATACACAAAAATTATTTAAATAAAAATTATAAAATATGATTAATAAATAATAAAATATTAAATGCAGTAAGTTGAACACATTTAACAAAAAAAAATCAGAAGTAAATTTTTTACAAACTTCGTATTCGATCTAAAATTATATCATGATTTTTTTAAAAGAAAATCATGGACCAAATATGTTATTTATTTAACAAATCAGATCTTTTCGTGTTTTTTTGAATATAGGAGAACACATAGAATCTTATATAAAATTAAAAGGTTCATTAGTGTACTAAATTCTATAATGAAATAAAAAAGTGAAATCTTATTTCCGTAAATATTCGAACACGGGTTGACTAGACTATTTAGTAAGTAAATTAACCACTCGTCAACATACATTATTGATTAGAGAAAAAAAAATTAATTATATATATATATATTTAACATTTTGCTAAACGGGGCCTTGAAAATATATGTTTTTTGGGGCTATAAACTCATGTATCTTGGGCCTAACCCAAAATCCGGCCCGTGTATATATGGAAAATTATACTTAAATACATGTATGTAACTTGTTTATCTTTGATTAATATCCTATCTTTTGCTCCGGCTTTATGTTGTAATTGGAAAAATACCGTATAATATTCTATACTATCATATTTTACTAATTTTATATTCATTTTTTTTGTTTAAATGACCAAATTATTATCAAAATTTACTAACTTTTACCATTTTCGTACCAATTTATTATTTTTAATTGGACATGGGTGCCTTCATTAGATAATATTAAGCACAATTTGGATACCAATTTAGAAAAGCAAGTAGATTTGATACTAAATTCCTAAAAGTCAATAGGTTGGGCATCAATTTATTATTTTTCCATTTTTATATACCAAACCGCCTCTCGTTTGATTACACCTCTCATCATTTCGTGACTATGAATCCAAGAAGGATAATTGATTAAAGAGTTATTTGTAATTTTATCATTCCCTAATACAACAAAAATAAATATTTTGATATCATTTTCGGTGATTCGGATATACGAACCTACCGTATCGTCTATAAATAAGTTTTAGATAATTAATAACTTTATATCATATATAAACAACAAAATAAAAGGAAAATAAGACAATTTTAACAAAAATAAAATTGCAAAAAACAAATCCAAATTCCTTATCTTTGTTATTTACACAATATTTAATTTTTTAGATGACATCTGTTCAATTTGAAAATTCAAAACTATTTATTGATGTTGAAATTGAGTATAAAGAAAAGTACAAAATTGATTAGCTCATCTTTCTATATACTTATCACACTTTTCATTGTCAAAATAGAGAATGTGTGTTTGTTTATACTTGTTTGTCTCAAAAATTACAAGACACAATCACTTATATCCGAATAAACGTGATCACTAGCTTTAACTACATCGCTTTTATTCTTTTATTTGTCTTCTAAGTATCGTCTACACGGAAAGTAGTTCGTCGAAACACTAATGTGTGATTAACTTGCATTTAAAAAAGAAATTACTAATTCCCAGATTTGGGAGGTTCAATTCATTTTAAAGAGTAAGATGGTTTTTACATACGAGTTATAATTGACGCTCTTTATTTAGCTCGTTTGAGTTTGAAGACCATGAGGCTGTTCTTTTTTGTCCTAAATATCTACACAAACTCTAGACACAATTAATATATATTGTAACTTTATTTTATTGTAATACCATCAATAAGTAAAAGAAAAACAGAAAATAACAACTAATTAATTACAAAATTTTTAAAAAATTCTCAATAAACGGTTCCTCACAAATAATAAAGTGATACACGATTCCTCCATTCTCCCTATTAATTTTCCCCCAATTTACTCTTTCTCTTTCTCCGTGTCACCCTAAATTATATTTGGTGTTTTTAAAATATCATTACAATATTTTAGAACAATATGTACCGATTTATTTCATATGAGTCAAGAGGCATGGGGAACTTCCTCTTGCAATAATATTATTACTTATTTATATGATTATTTTTCATGTCCATTTTGATTTCTAGGTTCCAAATTATTTTTTATTGAAATTGTTTGATATATAGTCATTCATTTTTTTATAGGTATTGGTATTAAGTTACGATTTAAATCTTTTATGATATATTTTGGTGCAAATGTATAATGTTTAAATAGTTATAATGTAAGAGAGAAAGAAAGTGAGAGAGACATGAGACTGTTCATATGTTACATCAACTCATTGCGTGGTCAAATCCACTAGTGCGTGGGTGTGTATATATATATATATATATGTGTGTTTTTCATGAAAAAATGCAAGAAATATGATACAATTTCCTAGCAAATGTGATTGATTTTAAGGTTTACGGTTTATACAACTAACTCATACATTTTTTAGGAATCTTATGAACTTTGTCCCAAAAAATTGATAACTTTCGTAAAAAGAATAAATTTTTTGAACCATATCATAATTACAAAAACTTTTACTTTAAACAAAATATACCATCAAACCACAGGATCGTCTTTGCATTCGTAAAAAAAAGGATTTAGTTCTAAATGAAAACAAATATTTTTATTTTTATCTTTTGCATAAATTCAAAAATAAACTGGCTTGTAAGAACTTATATTTTTTATGTTATGTAGGATTGAATCTTGTGTATACGGCTCAACGAAATACCGGAAAAACCGAGCCAGACCGATAATCGAATCGAAAAAGGCCGAAATCGAAAAAGACGAAAAAACCCGAAAAAGACCGAAAAACCGAAAAAACCGAAAAAATCAGAAACTGGACCGAAAAAAACCGGTCCGGTTTGGTCCAAAAAACAAAAAGACCGAAATCGAAAAATATGCACAGTTTCGATTTCGGCTTTGCTAAAAATCGAAGCGAAACGGATCGAACCCAGCCCTAGTTATGTAAGTGCAAAGGAGCAAAGAAAATACCATGTAAGGATGGTTGGTGTATTTACCTTACGTTTTCCACGTAAAAAGGGTAATAGTAATTTAATTGAATTAAATAATTAATTTTGAATTTTAAATAATATTAGCGTGAGAAACATATCTATGAAACTGATCTACACTGTTTAATTATATGGTAACAAATAGAATAATTTAATTAGAATTTTAAATTAAATTTAGATTAATTATTTTTAATTTATATGTGTTGGTTTTTATTGAGTTAGGCACCCATATTTTTAATATAAACGTTACTGGTATTAGCATAGGCTGCTGAGCGCAGAGAGAAGAAAAATTGTCTGGAGCAAGGACGCGAAAGATCCGGGCTGGCGGACATGAGAGGAGAGAGAAAGCAGGGGGCGTGGGGTGCGTTTTTTCTTGACTTTTTATTCACCCTCATTTTTTAACATTATTCACACGCTTGTTCCTCGTGCAAGATTCCTACCTCATTAAATTCTCTTTATAATATTAATAGTTTTGAAGTAACATAACAAACAAACATCACTTTCCCTATTTAGTTTTATTTTCTCTATTCAAAATTGAATTAATTTAAGGGACAAGGCAAACAGTACGAAACAAAGTTTAATATTCCAAAACACATTACCCCAAATTAATTTAATCAGTTTATTAAAATTTTGATTATAACTTATTGAAACAGTTTTAAACTTAGGTTGTTTCTATATTTGAAAACTTAAATTAATTATCTCAATATATATATACATATATATATATATATATATATAATATTTAATACAATATTAACAAAGTTTAATATTAACCAACATGAAACACGATGTTAATAAAGTATAATATAAATAAGATTCGATTCATATATATGAAATATGCCATTTATAAAATATAATACCTATATATATATATATATGAAAAATTTATATAGATATATGAAAACAATATACCAATTAAAAAAAATATATATGTACATATATGAAATACAATATAAAATTATATAACATATATAATGTAAAAACATAAACTTAATATAATAAGTTATATTAGAAAATAAGGGTTTGGGTTTAGGTCGAGCGTAGTTGGTTTGGTTTCCAAAACTTGTCCAGTTGTCTCGATATCTTGTTGTAGTTTCCTTTTCATTTACGCTTCGATCTCGACTATAGTTCGAATTTTTTGATACCCACATGAGGTACTTTTGTGTTAGATTGAATCGAAATGGACAATAGTAAGACGAATGTCATTGCCGATTACAACGTATGCATTTCGATTCTCTTCGACTTCTATAATTCATTCTTGTCTTTGAAAGACCCCTACAATGATTATATTCTACTCTTCTCTTGTCAACCCGATTCCTTTCAAAGATATCATTCTCGACAATTGACGGTTTCTTTAGACTAGTGACTTCGTTCTTAGAAGTCAACTCTTGAATCTTAACATTTAACTCGTAAATTTCGTAAAACAGTTCTCCATTATCTCTACTAAGTTCTTGGTTCTTTTCGAGAAGATTATCGTGTCATTTCTTATGAAAGTTAAGTTGCTCTATACCTAAACTTAAACTTTTCTTTTGAAAATCGATAATCTTTTTGTACTTCTTGTTCTCCTTCTCTAGAGTTTGATGACTTTCAAATAAGTTCATCAACTCCTTTCTAAGTTCATTGAATGTTAGCTTTTCGTCATTCTCTTCTTCTTTGTTGTCGGATGGGTTATCGTTAAAGGCAATGAGGGATTTTATTCGATTGTCGAGTTTACGGTTTTGTGGATTACAGACTTCAAACTTTTTAAGTTTCATTTTCTAAAATAGTCATTTTCTCCAACCTCCATACTTCCTTCCTGCTAGGCTCGTCCATCTAATATCATAGTTTAAAATAACAATTAAGCAATACTTTTCTCTGGGGATACTATTGAGGGTGAGTAAGGTTTGTCGATGCGTTCTCCTAATCCTCATTCTTTAGCAACACACTTTCCTAAATCTATAGCCAGCTCAACCCATCTTAATAGGGTTGTGTCTATGTGGCTATAGATTTCAGAAGTTGCTTCTTTCCAATTTCTTTCAAGGTTTTTGATAATGTTCTTAATAAGATCTTCTCTCGTAAGATTTTTTATTAAATATTTCCAAGTTTCGTTGAAGACTTGAGTATCATTTTTAGGGTGGTATTTTGAAAGTTGTTGTTGGTTGGCTTGAGAGGTTTTTGGTAGGGATTCTCCTATTGGTTTGGGTTTGTCATATATGTCGTTTAGTTTGTCCCAAATTTCAATGGCGGTTGTACAATAGGACATTTGGTTAAAAACGTTGCGATCTAAGGCATCGTATAATGAGTACATAGCTTAACAGTTAAGAATAAACTCTTGTTCATTTCTTTGGTTCTGATCTACCTTAGTTTAAACTGACCTCTCTTTTCCAACTACGACTTTTTATTCATCATAGTTGTATGTACACATACATTCTAAAAAGTATCATCCTTTGGAAAAAATAAGTTCCATCGAATAAGGGTGGTTTAGCTGTATAATGTCTTCCTATACGGGTAGTTTCACTAGGGTTTGCCATTTGCATCTTTGGCTCTAAACTGTTAAGTTTATTTGAATTAGGAGCAGCTGCTCTGATACCAATTGTTAGACCTATATGCAAAGCTGTGGGTGTGGGTGTGGGTGGGGGGGTTTGTTGAGTAAATTTGAATGTTTTTAAAAATTTTCTTCAGTTTAATAAAATAGCGGCTTGGGTTGGTTATATATAATATATAGATATAAACTATATGTATACAAACTCAGATATATGTGATTAGTTGTAAATATTTTAGTATTTTAATGTTGTCATTTAATGTTTTAAGAACAAATATATAATAATATGTGTAAGTTAAATGTTATTATATAAATTATAGTTTTGTACCATTTTACTTGTTTTTGTGTTTATTTTATTAATTTTATGGATTAAATGGTGAAAGTATGACAAAAGTTTACGAGAAAACGTAAATTCTTGTCCCGGACAAACTCAACAAGCATGACCGAAAATATATCAAAAGGATTACAGACTCAAGAAGGTTAAATTAGAAATTGTGCGACTTAAGACAAATAGACAAATTTAACAATAGAGTGAAGGGTATTTCGTTGCTAACTCCGGGTACTATAAATGCAAAAGAAATAATAAAAAGAAAAGAGAAAGGTCTCCAATTTTCCAATGACAATGTCAGATGCTTTGAATATTTATTCAAACACGCAAACACTTTTCCATTTACTCTTTTCTACTTTAAACACTTTTCCATTTACTCTTTTCTACTTTAAACACTTTTCTACTTCAAACACGCAAATAAAATATTTATTCAGAAGACTATTACTAATGTGGACGGGCATTTTATGGATCTTGCTCCCACTTTATTTTATATATGTTGAACGTAGAGTTCAATAATGATTTTGATTATAACTTTGATTATGTTTTTAATGATTTTACGATTTTACTATTTCTCTATTTCGTTGATATAATGCTTGTCTTTTCCGAAGAAGAGAAAATATAGATTTCAGGTCCTTAAATGATAGAGCATTCGATAACGAAGCCATAGGTTCAAGCGGAACCAAAATCGGAGCTAAAACGAAGAAGTTACAAGCTTTCGAAGAAGACCAAAAAACTGCCAGAATTACAGACGACCGATCGACTGGACAAAAACGACCGATCGTTTTTGTACCAATTTCTTTGAGAGAGTACGCTGTAAAAACGACCGATCGTTTCTGAAAAACGACCGATCGTTTTTCTGAAAACGACCGATCGACTGTAGAAAACGACCGATCGTTTTCTACAGAATTCGAAAACAGCTTTTTAGCTTTTTCTGGAAAATAGCTTAAAACAGCCTCAACCACTTCTAACGGTCATAACCCAGAAAAACAGACCTCTGGTCTATATATACAAGCTCAATCTCTCTTCCAAAACACCAATCGATTATCCAAATACCTCTTTCAATAAAAACCCAATTTATCACCATTTTGGTGAAAATATTCGAAAAAGAGGAAATCAAAGAAGAAAGAGATTCAAGCTCGATCATCATCAACAACTCACAAATTAGCTTTTTAAGAAGCAATTAGAATAGTGAGTGTAGTTACATTTTTGTAACAAAACTTGTATCGAGTGTTTTATAAACTCATTTGTGAGCGAGTGAACGGGTAGAGGCTTTGTAAGCAAGTGAAGCTTAAAAGCTCTAGGTTTTTCATTCGGGTACTCATAAATTGAGGGGGAGTCGTAGACTCGTAGACGTGTTCTCTTGCACTTGTATCAAGAGTAGGAACCTCGGGTAGAGGGTGAGCCAATCGGTCGATTGAGCTCGATAGGGTTTGTAAAATCCGGAAGAAACATTTTAGTGAAATACTCGGTAGTACCGAGGAGAGGACGTAGGCGCGTTTGCCGAACCTCTATAAATCACGGTGTCATTTTCTTCCCTTGCTTTTACTTTCCGCAACTTATATTCTTGCGTATTTATTGCTTGCGTTTAGTTATTTTAGCAATTTATTAACTCTTGTTAAAACGCTTAAGCTTAGAATTGCATAAGTTGGGTGTTAGTTGCTTAGAATTTTTAATTAGGCGAAAATCGCCATAAACCTTATTCACCCCCCCTCTAAGGTTTAGCCGCACCGGGGCCAACAATTGGTATCAGAGCCGAGGCTCTTGCATATAGGAATCTAACGATTCTAGAGTTAAGATCCCGATGGCTAATATACTTAATTTCGCATCCGGCATAGCTTCATCACCCAATACACCACCATATTTTGATGGAATAAATTTTTCATATTGGAAGGATAGGATGAGCATGTTTTTACAAAGCTATAATGTTAGACTTTGGATGACTATAAAAGTAGGATATTCCGCACCTACATCCGAAAATAGCGAGACCCAAATCCCCGTAGAGGACCTAGATAATGCTCAACTAGAAGCCTACTCTACGAACGCCAAAGCGATGTACGCTATTTTTTGTGCCGTTTCTCCTAACGAGTACAATAAAATTTCCGCTTGTAAAACCGCAAAGGCTATGTGGGATAAGTTAGTAGTTATGCACGAGGGAACTAACCAAGTTAAGGATTGCAAACTCCAACTTTTAGTTCATGACTACGAACTTTTTAAAATGAGCGAGGGTGAAACTATTTCCGATATGCTTGCTAGATTTACTACTATTACTAACGGATTAACATCTCTTGGTAAGCATTTATCTTGTAAGGAAATGGTCTCAAAGGTGATTCGGAGCTTACCGAAAGAATGGGAACCAAAGGTCACCGCAATTCAAGAGGCGCACGACATGAACACCTACACTCTTGATGCATTGACGGGTTCACTCATTACTCACGAGATCACCCTCAATAGTCACAAGCCAATCTCAAAAAGGAGGGAGATAGCTTTCAAAGGAACGACTTGTGACGAAAGTGATGAGCTATCCAATGACGACGAAAATTCAATGCAAATCATTCGAATCGTCAAGGAAATACTAAAGTTTAAAGGCCAACGCAAACATAAAGGTAAATCGTCAAATAATTCAATTTATTCTAACGATTTTGTTTGCTATACATGTGGCAAGGAAGGACACATGGCGAGAGATTGCGTCATGAATCGCAAGAGCAAAGGCAAGAAGAAAATATCCACTTCAAGCTCTAGCGATAGCTCCGACCAAGATGAAGTCGCTCACCTTGGTTGCTATATGGCCATGGAAGACAACAATGAGCCTAACCAATCGTCTTCAACCGAAAGTGACCACTCAAGCGAAAGTGACAACGATGTGGTAAAAGCTTTATCTCATGATGAATTAATGCATATGTGTGGAATTTATTCCGAAAAAGTTCCTAAGCTTGTAGAGAAGGTCAAATCTCTTAAAAGGATAAATTCTTCTCTCAATGAAGAAATAAGATCCTTGAAAAGAGATAAAAATGAAAATGAGTCTATTCCAACATCGTCATTCTCTTTACATGATATAGATGACGAAAAGGAAGACTTGAAAGACAAAAACAATGATCTCGTCATTCAAAATAAGTCTTTACAAACCGAGATCAATTTTCTTAAAAATGAAGTATCTAGACTTACTAAAACTCTTTCAAAACCATCTTCTTTAGATTGTGATTTATTAGAAAATTTTGAAGAGTTAAAGGATGCTTTCGATAAAGTTAAAAGCAAAAACAAGTTTTTGAGTTCTCATGCTTTTAACTTAAATGACAAGGTCAAGGTTTTAGAAACCGAGAATGAATCGTTGAAAACTAAAAACAACGATCTTGTCATTTCCATTGAAAAACTTAATTTAACAATTTCAAAGTTTTCTAAGGGTAAAACCGTTTTAGATATCATTTTGAGTTGTCAAAAAGATTTCAATGATAAGAGCGGTTTAGGTTTTGATTGCATTGGTTCTACTTCAAACAAAACCCGCTTCGTCAAAGCCTCTAATATTTCTACAACTCCTATTCCACCTAAACAAGAGGTTGTGTTTACTAAAGGGAGTACTTCCAAGATTTTTCAAAAATCTTTTAATGATAGAAAAGGTATAGGTTTCAAAACCAAAATGGATACTCCGAAAAACCTTTCCAAAACTACGTATAACTCTCGTTATACTAAAAAGTCTAGGCATTGCATACATTGTAGTAGAAGTGAGCATAATTCGTCTAAATGCCCTAATCGCTTCCATGTTAGTAGAAGCGATTTGAAATGGGTAGTAAAGACCCGAGCCACTAACAATGCCGGCCCCAAAAGAAATTGGGGACAAAAAGGCAAATCTTGTGTTGTAGGTATTTCCATCCAAAAGGAGAAAATCAACAAATGGTTGGCAACGCCGGCAAAAACCATGGAAGTCAAGAAGATCGACTCCACCATCAAGGATGAAGTGCCGTTGATCGACAAAGGTGGAAGGCATACCAACAAATGGTACCACCTATTTGGAATCGGCAACGCTCAATGCAAATGCCATTAGCGAGCGGACTCACCATCACATATTCGGTATACTCTACTCTTTTATGTCTACATATATGTGATTAGGTGGGTATATGCTTAATAATAACATTTTTCATGTTTTGGTTTTTCTTTAAAAACCCTTCACATAACCCCATATTTTTTGATTGCATTTTGATAATGCCAAAGGGGGAGAAAAATGATATATTTCGAGGAAATGCGTTTTATTTAAATGGAGGAGATATTTTTCTTGTAAAATCATCATTAGTTTGTCATAATCAAAATGGGGGAGATTGTTGAACGTAGAGTTCAATAATGATTTTGATTATAACTTTGATTATGTTTTTAATGATTTTACGATTTTACTATTTCTCTATTTCGTTGATATAATGCTTGTCTTTTCCGAAAAAGAGAAAATGTAGATTTCAGGTCCTTAAATGATAGAGCATTCGATAACGAAGCCATAGGTTCAAGCGGAACCAAAATCGGAGCTAAAACGAAGAAGTTACAAGCTTTCGAAGAAGACCGAAAAACTGCCAGAATTACAGACGACCGATCGACTGGACAAAAACGACCGATCGTTTTTGTACCAATTTCTTCCAGAGAGTACGCTGTAAAAACGACCGATCGTTTCTGAAAAACGACCGATTGTTTTTCTGAAAACGACCGATCGTTTTCTACAGAATTCGAAAACAGCTTTTTAGCTTTTTCTGGAAAATAGCTTAAAACAGCCTCAACCACTTCTAACGGTCATAACCCAGAAAAACAGACCTCTGGTCTATATATACAAGCTCAATCTCTCTTCCAAAACACCAATCGATTATCCAAATACCTCTTTCAATAAAAACCCAATTTATCACCATTTTGGTGAAAATATTCGAAAAAGAGGAAATCAAAGAAGAAAGAGATTCAAGCTCGATCATCATCAACAACTCACAAATTAGCTTTTTAAGAAGCAATTAGAATAGTGAGTGTAGTTACATTTTTGTAACAAAACTTGTATCGAGTGTTTTATAAACTCATTTGTGAGCGAGTGAACGGGTAGAGGCTTTGTAAGCAAGTGAAGCTTAAAAGCTCTAGGTTTTTCATTCGGGTACTCATAAATTGAGGGGGAGTCGTAGACTCGTAGACGTGTTCTCTTGCACTTGTATCAAGAGTAGGAACCTCGGGTAGAGGGTGAGCCAATCGGTCGATTGAGCTCGATAGGGTTTGTAAAATCCGGAAGAAACATTTTAGTGACCGGAGCCCCCGTAACGACCAGAGATCCTCGCCGACCTCGTCCTTAGCAACGACTCCGGACAGGGAGCTGTTGGTGAGGGAATGTCAGCATCCCCTCGTCCGGGGCAATAACGCCCCCAAAGCGGGCCGTCCGGGCCTCATCAACCCTGAATGATGCGACGCCCCGGATTGGGAGGGCCGAGCCGTGCTGAGGCCGGCCCAAAGAAGCGTGTCGAGTACGCTTCCCCAATTAATGCTGCTGCTCCCTTGGGGGACCCTCCTGACGTTTCACCGACGTGGCCCAATCATAGGACACCTCCTGTGGGCCCCGGGAAAGGACAGTACCCTTGTCAGAGTCATAAATGACTCTGACGCCGTTGGATCAACATCTTACAGTACAGTGATCCAAGGGCTAATACGCCTCTGATCACACTATAAATACCCCCACTAATACCACTTAGTAAAGGGACGCACAAAGAGAGGGAGGAGAGATAAAGCTTAAACAACCCGGACCCCCTGAACACTATCTGTACCACTCGATACACCGACCTGTAACCGGACCGGTCCCTCACCTTTTACTATATTCCTACTTTCAGTTAATACCGACACTGACTTGATCGTTGGGGAGGGAAAACCCGGCAACAACCCCGGGCCCCTGTTCGTTCCTTGTGCAGGCACGTAGACCACCTGGCCGCCGGAGCATACCTGATCGCCTCGGAAGATCGGAGCCAACGCGAAATTGATTAAGCCGAGCTTGGGAAGAAAATCAAGCTCGCCAATTGGCGCCGTCTGTGGGAAACCTAAACGCGTTAGCTTCGACTCCCCGTCCTTAAAAGAAACATGTCTGGTAATAACCGATTTGACACTCCATCGTCTCGACCCCCCCCCACGTTCTTGGGATGCCGAGAACGCTTTCTTTTGATGAGACCCCTAGGACCGCATCTACCAGAGAGCCCGTTCCCTTGACCGCAACAGCTCCCGCACCCCGATCGCGGACCGAGCTAACGGAGATGATGATCGATATCCACCAAAAAGAGCTCGTCGCTCTTGCGGCCCAGAAAGCCTTGATAGCCTCGCTGATGGAGCCGGAACTTGAGCCCGCTCAAGGCGCGAGCCAAGACAAATCGGTTCCAGTCCCCGTTAAAAGCGTGATGTCCAGGTTGGGACCCCTCCGACGACCCCCCCTAGAGACTCCCAGGGAGCCGGCTAGGGGTGCGGAGTCGGAGCATTCCCAAGAAGGAAATTCTCGCCGCGATAACGAGCGGAGTATACATTCTCGGCTCCGTTGGCAGGATGGTAGTCGGGACTCACGGCCGGAATCTAGTCACGCCCGAACCGATAAGCCACCTCGGACACGGAGACGTGGCCGACGAGGACGGCACGATGCAGCTGGTGAGGCAGCGTTGAAAATCGTGGCCTCGACCCGCAGCACCCCGTTCTCGGACGAAATTGAATACAGTGTCCCCCCCCGGAACTTTATCGCCCCTATCCTCCAAACCTTCAATGCGGACTCTGATCCAGAGGCTCATCTCCGACACTACCGATACCAGATGAACCATTGGTCACACCTTGACCAATTAATGTGCAGGTGCTTTCCCGCCAGCCTGGGAAGGCTCGCTAGTAAGTGGTTCCAGTCCCTGCCCGTCAATTCTATCCACTGTTGGGACGACCTAGCCTATGACTTTGCACACCGGTTCATAAACTTGAAAGAGAGGGCTGCCCAGCCGGAGCAACTCTATCAAGTGAGGGTCCAATCTAAAGAGACCCTCGAGAACTATGATAGTCGGTTTTGGCTGAAGCATGCCGAATGCGCGGACTGTCCCGACTCCACCGCCATAGCTGCCTTTAGGCAAAACATGGTAGTCGGGAGCAGGATCCGAAACGAGATGATCGCGACCCCCCCCAATTCTGTTCCTCAACTGAGGTCCCTCATAAAACAGCATATCGACATTGAGAAGGACATGAGGTCTGCCGGGGCAACACGTTCAGTAGCCCTTATCGACCAGCCAAGGGATCGGTTCGTCGCAACGAGCCCTCGAAGAAACCGGCCCATAGCGGAAAGGATGGAGCGGCCACGAACGGGAAGAAACCCGCAACCGGCCCCTAAAAGAAGAAAAGAGGACCCCCGACCGGGGCATCAAACCCCTGTCGCCTCGGGGTCGGGCGCTGCCTATTCCACCACCTTTCGCCTACTTTTCGTCGACCTTCTTAACAAGATTGAGAACGAGCCTTTCTTCTCTTGGCTTCTCCCACTACGGAACGAGCCGGCCCCAGGGCCTAACGACAAGATATGTGAATACCACAGGGGTCGAGGCCATCACACCAACGAGTGTCATGGCCTGAAGGCCAGGCTCGAGGGATGGGTCCGGGATGGCCTGATGGATAAATATGTCAAATCACGGAGGGAGTCCGATCGAGATGGAGAAGGGGTTGATGAGAGGCAGCGGGACCTCCCCCCACCGGTGATGATCTGTCATGTCATTCACTCTGGGCCCAAAATGTCAATCCAGAATGGGGCAGAAAGAACCTCAGCACGGGAAGCATTGGTGAAGCAGTACGTCTGCCTCGCAGAAAGCTCAAGCCCTCGGAAAAAGTATAAGCGCAATTCCAAACCGGATGTAAGCTTCACTGACTTCGACCTGGTGGGGGTGGACGTGCCCCACACTGATGCCCTCGTTATCTCGGCACAGATAGGCCTATGCGCTGTAGGACGGATCCTCGTTGATCAAGGAGCGTCGGTCAATATACTATTTGAAGACCTCTTTCGAAAGATGGGACTCAAAGAGGAACAGTTGGAAACCGACGTCCCTCCCCTGTACGGATTCAACTCGGAGGCGGTCCGGCCCAAAGGAAACATAACCTTGCCCGTGAAAACTGGTACGAAAGTAATGGGCGTGGAGTTCACGGTGGTGAATGTCCCCTCTGTTTACAACGTGATATTGGGGCGCCCGTGGCTCCATAGAATAGATGGAATCTCCTCCACCTTACACCAAAAGGTTAAGTATCCAACTGATTCTGGCGTGGAAACCATCTCAGGAAATCAGAAAGTCTCACGCAGCTGTGCCATGGCCGTGTATTCCGGCAAAAAGATGGTGCCGACCCAGAGTGCCATGAACATCGAGGCAGAGGACCCGAAGCTGCTGAGGGAACTAAACAAAAAGATGGGGCCTGAGGCCGAAGACAAGGTGGAGGAGGGACTGCTGAAAGTCCAAATCCCGGGGCATGACGAGGACCACTTTTTTATGGTGGGGGCAAAGCTTACCAAACCTGAGGTCACCGACCTCGTCGAACTCCTTCTCCAGCACCTCGACAATTTTGCATGGGGTCCAAGCGAGATGCCAGGCATCAGTTCCGACCTCGCCTGCCACCAATTAAACGTCAACACGGATGCCAAGCCCGTGATGCAAAAGGGGCGCCGCGTCAGTCCAGAGCATGCCGATGCCATAAACGAGGAAGTAGAGAAGCTTCTTTTGGCCGGGGCCATCAGGGAGGTTTATTACCCCAGATGGCTCGCCAATCCCATAGTGGTCCCCAAAAAGAACGGAAAGTTGAGGGTATGCATCGATTATACGAGCCTCAACAAGGCCTGTCCAAAGGATCCTTTCCCCTTGCCCAAAATCGATCAAATAGTGGACTCTACGGCCGGGGCCGCCAGAATGAGCTTCCTGGATGCCTGCTCCGGCTACCATCAAATACCTATGTCGGAGGCCGACCAAGAAAAAACTGCCTTCATCACCCCAAGGGGAAATTACTGCTACAAGGTGATGCCCTTCGGACTCAAGAACGCCGGGGCGACCTATCAGAGAATGGTCACCAAGATATTCTCTAAGAACATAGGCCGAACCATGGAGGTCTATATTGACGACATGGTGGTGAAAAGCACCCAGGAGAGGGACCACCTATCCGACCTAAGAGAGGTGTTCGAAAAAATACGAAGGCATGACCTGAAGCTGAACGCCTCTAAATGTGCCTTCGGGGTAGGCGCCGGCAAATTCCTGGGGTTCATAGTGACCCACCGCGGCATCGAAGCGAACCCGTCCCAGATCTCTGCCTTGAAAAATTTGAAAACACCTGAGAAGAGAAGGGACATACAAAAGCTAGCCGGGATGGCTGCCGCCCTCAACCGATTTATTGCCCGGTTCGGGGACCGATGCAAGCCGTTCTTTACGGCCTTAAAAGCTCAGAAGAAATTCGAATGGAACGATGAATGCCGGTGTGCGTTCACCGAGCTGGCGGACTACCTAGGAAGTCCGCCCCTTCTAACCAAGCCGGACCCAGGCGATGTCCTTACCCTATACCTGGCCGTGTCTGAGATAGCCGTCAGCGCCGTCCTCATCAAGGAACTCGACAGGGAGCAAAGGCCTATCTATTACGTGAGCAAAACTCTCCTCGATGCCGAGGCAAGGTATATGCCTTTGGAAAAACTTATCCTAGCCCTCGTCGTGGCCTCACGAAAACTTGCTCACTATTTCTCTGCACACAGCATTGTGGTCTATACAGACCAGCCTGTGCGAGAAATACTCCAAAAAGGGGATCTCTCTCGACGAATGATGAAGTGGGCCTGCCACTTGAATGCCTACGACATCAGCTATGCGCCGCGAACGTCCGTCAAGGGACAGGCCCTGGCCGACTTCGTGGCAGAATTCACTGGGACGACTCAATGCCCCGACATCACAGGTTGTGCCCCCGAGACCTGGACCTTGCACGCGGATGGAGCCGCCAATAAGAAAGGGTCCGGCCTAGGCGTCGTGCTCCGATCTCCCCAAGAGGATGTGATCGAGAAGTCAATCCAACTTGGCTTTCGAGCCACGAATAACGAGGCCGAATATGAGGCCGTGATCGCCGGCTTAAAAATGGCCCGAAGCCTCGGAATCAAAAAGATACTGGTGCATACGGACTCCCAATTAGTCAGCAGCCAGATCAGTGGTGAATTTCAGACGAAGGACGAGAGAATGGCCAGCTACGTGGCTATCGCTTCCGGAATACTCCAAAGCTTCGAATGCCAAGAAATCGTCAACATCAATAGAAACGAGAACACCCACGCCGATGCACTAGCGACCCTAGCCTCGGTCATGAGTGATAAGAAAGAGAGAGTCATCACCATAGAATATGTCCCGTCGCCTAGCATCGAGGCTAAGGAAACAATTAACATGGTGACTGACCTCCCGCCGGAGCCGAGCTGGATGGACCCCATAATCGAATACCATCGCTCCGGTGATCTTCCCAATGACAAGAAAGAGGCCGAAAAAATAAGAAGAACGGCACTGGGATTCTGGATAGCTCCCAACGACAAGCTCTATAAAAGATCGTTCTCTGGCCCCTACTTACTCTGCGTCCACCCCGACATGGTGATAAGGGTCATGGAAGAAATTCACGAAGGAACGTGTGGGAGCCATACCGGGGGCAGATCGCTGGCCAACCGAGCCTTGACCCACGGATATTGGTGGCCCCTCACGCAGAAGGACGCCAAAGCTTTCGTACTCAGATGCGAGAAGTGTCAGAGGTACGCACCTATACCCCATGCCCCGGCGCAAAAAATGAGCAGCGTGACCTCGCCCTGGCCCTTTGCGCAGTGGGGCATGGATATCGTCGGACCATTCCCCGTGGCCCCGGGGGGGAAGAAGTTCCTCCTCATGGTCACCGATTACTTCTCAAAGTGGGTGGAGGCCGTGGCCTTAGCGAAAATCACAGAGGCCGAAGTGATACGTTTCCTCTGGAGAGACGTGATCACCAGATTCGGAATCCCCTACTCAATCGTCGCAGACAATGGGGGACAGTTCACCGGGGTCAAATTAAAAGCGATGTATGCAAAGTATCACATCAAGAACTACTATTCGACCCCATCGTACCCCCAATGCAACGGACAAGCTGAGGTGTCAAATAAGACCGTGCTTGACGGAATCAAGAAGAGGCTAGACGAGTCCAAAGGACGATGGGCTGCAGAGCTGCATCACGTCCTTTGGGCCTACCGAACGACGAGAAGACGGGGCACTCAACAGACACCCTATAGCCTTACTTACGGAATGGAAGCCATCATCCCGTTAGAAATCGGGCTTCCTTCTCTGAGGACGGGCATGGTGGAAAACGGGCTTAATGAAAAGATGATGGGGCTAGAGCTGGACTACGCCGAAGAAAGAAGGGAGGTTGCGGCCATCCGTAACGCCGAATATAAAAACGAACTGGGGCGTTCTTATAACAAAAGAGTTAACGCCAGACGTTTCCAAGACGAAGACCTAGTGTTACGAAGAGTAAACAACAACACCAGGATACAATCCGACGGCAAGCTAGGCCCCAATTGGGAAGGCCCCTATCGAATCCTCGGTGCAGTAGGGAACGGGGCCTACCTGTTGGGTCGTCTTCCCAACGACGTCCCGGTCGACCGACCTTGGAACGTCAACAACCTGAGGAAGTACTATCAATAGGGCTCCGCTTTTAGGGCTCCGTTTTTGCGTTTTGATGTAAATAAGAAGACGATGTATTTATGCCTGTGGGCTTTATAAATGAAAACTGTTACTTATGTTTACTTAAATCTTTCAGTTCATTTAAATTTTCTCTAAGTGTTTCAGAACACGAGCCTATACGGCACCCCGGTTCATATTTACTTGAATTTTTCAGTTCATTTAAATTCTCTCTGTGTTTCAGAACACGAGCCTATACGGCACCCCGGTTCATATTTACTTGAATTTTTCAGTTCATTTAAATTCTCTCTGTGTTTCAGAACACGAGCCTATACGGCACCCCGGTTCTATTTACTTGGATTTTTCAGTTCATTTAAATTCTCTAAGTGTTTCAGAACACGAGCCTATACGGCACCCCGGTTCATATTTACTTGAATTTTTCAGTTCATTTAAATTCTCTCTGTGTTTCAGAACACGAGCCTATACGGCACCCCGGTTCTATTTACTTGGATTTTTCAGTTCATTTAAATTCTCTAAGTGTTTCAGAACACGAGCCTATACAGCACCCCGGTTCATATTTACTTGAATTTTTCAGTTCATT
This sequence comes from Primula veris, assembly GCA_963682055.1. Lineage (NCBI taxonomy): Eukaryota > Viridiplantae > Streptophyta > Magnoliopsida > Ericales > Primulaceae > Primula > Primula veris. Next base: position 15,136,843 of record OY821747.1, on the reverse strand, counting down.
TAAATTCTCTCTGTGTTTCAGAACACGAGCCTATACGGCACCCCGGTTCTATTTACTTGGATTTTTCAGTTCATTTAAATTCTCTAAGTGTTTCAGAACACGAGCCTATACGGCACCCCGGTTCTATTTACTTGGATTTTTTAGTTCATTTAAATTCTCTAAGTGTTTCAGAACACGAGCCTATACGGCACCCCGGATCATATTTACTTGAATTTTTCAGTTCATTTAAATTTTCTGTGTTACTTCGGTTTACAAGTTATGAGTTGTATTAAACGAGCGCCCCAACGCCGAAGCACTAAGGCCCACTCATTTGGGAGCATGCATACAATGTATAAATCACAACGGAAGTATAGAAATAAAACACAGAAGAATAAAAGACAAGTCCAAAATTGTTTTTTCATTTCATTCAATGGAAAGCTATTACATGCTAAGTACAAAAAAGGAAATTACATCGAGAATAAAATCTAAAAACCACAAAAAGCCCTAGGATGCCCCCTCATCATCATCTGCATCGGCGTCCGAAAGGGCTCGGGGGGTTAAGGGGACCACCTCGGGAACGGGAGCAGAGGGGACCGGAACAAAAATGTTTTCCATGTTCCACACCGGATGATCCGGTCCCGCCCTCATAAAAGCTGCTGCCTCAGACCAGCCATCGACGTAGAAGGAATTAAAGTCCTTCTGTGTCGATAGCTCCAAGGCGGCGCTCATCTCTGCCTCGGCGGCCTGAACCGCAGCCTTTACTTTTTCTGCCACCCCGGCCTCAGCGTCTTCGACCGCAGCTTTCACTTTATCGGCCACGCTCGCTTCAACCTCCTTCAGAGCCGTCACCGCAGCTTGGGCACGCTCCTCGGCCTCAGCACCGGCCTTCGCGGCCTCCGCTCTCCGAGCTTCCAAGGACTCGATGAGGCCCTCGGCCCTCTCCGCCCTTTTCTGGGCCCCCTCCGCCTTCTTCAGAGCGTCTTCGGCCAGTTTAGCATTGGCCTCTGCCTTCGAAGCCCACGACCTCACCAGTTGCCCTTGCTGGTAGACGTACTGGTTCATCGTCAAGTAGGCCTACAAAAGAAGAGCAACACTTAGCAAGAATTCAAGAAATAAACGAAAAACAATGGCACAACGAAAACAACGTTTTACCTGCGGGATCATGGCCATCGCCGACGTCATGGCGGAAGCAAGGTCACGACCACGTTGGTCGGCCTCGACAGTCTGCTGCTGAAGCGCAGCCAGAGCAAGCAGGCCAGCAGAGGGATGGCCCTCCATAATGCTCCGAACCCCGGTTGCCGCCTTGACCTCCTCCGGAGTCTGAATAGGCATCCTTGGGAACGGGGAGCCAGAGCCTGAGCTTGAGCCGGAAGCGCTAGGCATCGGGCCCTTTGCCTGAACGGATGACACCGCTCGCTCTTCTGCAGCGACCACAGGCCCCCTAAGCTCCAGGATGGGTGCAACATCCTCCCTCGGCTCAGGTTCCCCGGTCCGGGCCTTCTTCGCCTCACGAGGGGCCTTCGCCTCCTCCCTCTTTCTCTTGTCAGCTTCGGCCTTGCGAGCGGCTCGTTCACGCCTCGCCTGCCCTAGTAAACCTCCCAACCTCTCCAAGGTCTTTGACTTAGCATCTGGGGGAGCCACTTCGACCACCTCGTCGTCCCTTGTCCCGACGACCCCCTCCTCCTCCTCAGCCTCGGGCTCCAAAGCCTCCACCTCTTCCACCTCCTCGTCCCTTACCCCGTCAACACCTCCCTCACCAGCCTCGGGCTCAATAATTTCCGCCTCCTCTTCACTTCTGGCCTCGGCAATCTCCTCCTCGCCCCCAGCCTCGGCGGCAACCTCCTCCTCTTCCTCGTCAGAACGGACAACCTACATGGTTTAAATAAAGAAAAGGAGTTAGAAAATTTTTTACAAAATTTAGTCAACTGTGAAGCTAAAGAATGGAAGAAGGGAAGCTGACTCACCAAAGTCCGTGAGGTGCCCAAGGCTGGCCCGGTAGGTGGGGCCTCAGGGGAACTATCTTCCAGACGAAAGAAGCCCGTCGTGTCCGGTGCCCTCGAGCTCAGGGGAGGGACATCAAGCAACGGTTTCCCATACTGGTCGATATAGCTGCGGGTACCGTCCGCCCCCTCCCTATAATGGAGGACGGTACCATCAGGCCGGGATTCAAACATAACCCCGGCCGACGCAGGAGCGAACGAGGTAATCACCACGGCCTTCGCCCTGCTGCTTGGCTTTGGCTTCGTCGCCTTCTTCGCCACGGGCATAACCCCGGCCTCGGCCTCAGCTTCTTTGATGGCCTTAGGTGGGAGGGTGGATTCAAAACCCTTCTCCTTCTCCCACCGTTCCCGGGAGTACCCCACGGGACAGAAGGTCCTAGGGGGCCAGAGGAACTCATTCCCCTTACAGCTTGTGGGGGAGCCACATAGTAACAGGCGCTCCGCGTCGCGAGCGCCTGCGTCGGTCCCGTCCGGACCCCACCAGTTCAAAGCCAGCTCGATCGACCTCACGTTCGGCTCCCCAAGACCCCTTAGACTCGCGGCCACCGTGGCCTTGTTCTCTTTGTTGCTTAAGACCCTCCCCGGTCTGGTTGGGAGGATCAGGTCATCACGGCGGAGCCAGTTACCCTCCACCACGATTACATCTTGTGTGTAACCCCGATTCGAATCAGAGTTACCCAAGATAAGCTGGTTATGCGACCGACACCTCAGGTACGGCTGCCTGCTTTTGGCTTGGGAGCTAGGCTCGCTCTGTAAAAACTCATAACAAGCGAGCAGCTCCCTTAACCCCAATGGCTCCGGTAGAGTCGAGCCCAATAGCTCGTTCAGAGCCTCCATCCCGGCGCAGATCCGGTGGGCTTGCAGAGGCCACTGACAAGGGAGAGTTTGCATCCAGGCGCATAACTCCGCCAGCAGCTCCGGGATTGGGAGATGAGTGCCCCCGTACAGAAGGGACGAGAGAGAGAGCGTCACCATGCTCTTCGGATCCGCTACGATCCCGTTCACCTCGTCGGAGTTCAGACACCTCCGAAGACGGAACCCTTCGCCGATCCCGCAGAGTTGTCGGAACTCTTCGAGGTCGGATCCGTGAGTCCGTACCATGATGCTGCTATCGTTGCTATCGACGCTCAGGGACGGGTCGAGGACCATAGCCCGGAATGGGAGCGCGTTGGCCATCACGGCCAAGCGTTGCGGAGTAGGGGCAACCATCGGGCCCTTGCCGGCTCCGTGTTTAATAACCATTTTTCTGGCTTAAGTGTTCGAATGTGAAATTTGCTGAGGCTAGAAAAGGAGAGAGTGTTTGCTGTGGAATCTTGTAGAGAGAAGTTGAAAAAAGTGAAAAATGGTTTTCACTGAGGGTATTTATAGGCCCCTAGTGGAAGGTGAAAAGACATTTACCAGAAGGTGAAAAGACGCAACGGCTCCTTGCACGAACTCCCACAAATAACCGCCGCCACTCAATCAATGTCCACCACGTGTACAGCATGTAGAGGCCATCTGCCAAATGTCACTCACCAGCCGTTTTAGCATTAATGACATTGTAGAAATCAAAGGGACAGAGACGGCGCCTCGTGTCCACGTGTAAGAAATCCATGAATGGTTGCACACGTGTCATAAAACAGCCATGCATGAGCATATTTGCACCGACGAGCACGAGAACAAAATGACCGGAGCCCCCGTAACGACCAGAGATCCTCGCCGACCTCGTCCTTAGCAACGACTCCGGACAGGGAGCTGTTGGCGAGGGAATGTCAGCATCCCCTCGTCCGGGGCAATAACGCCCCCAAAGCGGGCCGTCCGGGCCTCATCAACCCTGAATGATGCGACGCCCCGGATTGGGAGGGCCGAGCCGTGCTGAGGCCGGCCCAAAGAAGCGTGTCGAGTACGCTTCCCCAATTAATGCTGCTGCTCCCTTGGGGGACCCTCCTGACGTTTCACCGACGTGGCCCAATCATAGGACACCTCCTGTGGGCCCCGGGAAAGGACAGTACCCTTGTCAGAGTCATAAATGACTCTGACGCCGTTGGATCAACATCTTACAGTACAGTGATCCAAGGGCTAATACGCCTCTGATCACACTATAAATACCCCCACTAATACCACTTAGTAAAGGGACGCACAAAGAGAGGGAGGAGAGATAAAACTTAAACAACCCGGACCCCTTGAACACTATCTGTACCACTCGATACACCGACCTGTAACCGGACCGGTCCCTCACCTTTTACTATATTCCTACTTTCAGTTAATACCGACACTGACTTGATCGTTGGAGAGGGAAAACCCGGCAACAACCCCGGGCCCCTGTTCGTTCCTTGTGCAGGCACGTAGACCACCTGGCCGCCGGAGCATACCTGATCGCCTCGGAAGATCGGAGCCAACGCGAAATTGATTAAGCCGAGCTTGGGAAGAAAATCAAGCTCGCCAGTCAACACTACCGACCACTATTGTTTAATTGTAGTATGATACTATGATACATACTTTGTCATATTGGGTACAATAAAGGAAATAAACTAAAATAATTGGTACGTTTAGTCTTTAACTTTTAGTAAGAATGTCCCATCATATTAGAACAGAGTATAAACTTGACTATAAAAAATATATATAAATAGTATAAGACTCACTAGTTCAGAACATAAAATTTGTTTCACTAGGATAATTCTCTCTAGCCTTTAAAAGAAAACCCTCCTAAATATTTTTTTACATAAAGTTGACTGGATTTAGAAAAAGTTATGGGTAAGTAGTACTAATACTAATAGTTCAAATTCCCGCTTGACAACTTGAATTTGAGATAACTTTAAAAAATATGAAGAGGAATTGATGATCATTAGGATGTTCAGTAGCAAACAGTTTCAAAATAAAAATTAATAAATTACTTTATAGTAATTGAACACCCACTGTAGTGTTACAGTATATCTATTTACGTCAAAACTTTATAAAGAATAGTAGCTTGCTGAAACTAGCAGTTAAGAAATAAAAAGTAGTACATTCGGATAGTAGTAGTTTACTTTATATATCGTGCTTTACTTTTTATTTTTAAATAGTGTATGTCATCTTGGACCCGTAGTCAAATTGACCGACTAATTAGAAAACACAGAGAAATTGATAATATCCCTCTTTCACCATGTAATTTTACACTGAATGATCTAATGGACCAAAATCAACAAAACGAACATAGCTTTGAAACTAAAATGGAACAAAATGAACAAGATAGGAGAAGTAATGCCGGAGATAATGTTGTAAATGACAAACCTAGAACATTATGACAATATCTCATGCCCGAATGCGAACCAACTCCATCACGTATTATTTTGCCTCAAAACACAAACCAATTTAATTTTAGACTGGGCATAATCCAACTCTTGGCAATTTTTCTTGGAATGGACTCTGAAAGTCCATATTTATTTATTAAAGATTTTGAGAACTTGTGCGTAACAATCGAAGATAGGAATTGTGGAATAGAAATAACAATACCTATTATTTTTTTCCATTTGCACTTAAAGATAGAGCAAAAGAATGGTTAAGTGGTTTAAAAGCTTTTTCTATCTGAACATGGCGTGACATGACAACAAATTTTTTAAGAATTTTTTCCCCGTTCATCAAACAAACGCTGTAAAAAGACATATTATGAGTTTTTCTCAAAACGAAAAAGAAATTTTTTATAAGTGTTGGGAATGTTTCAAAAATCTTATAAATACATGTCCACACCATGGTTTTAAAAAATGGCGCATTATAAGTTTCTTTTACGATGTTCTAATTCTCAAACACGACGATTTGTTGATATGATTTGTCAATGCCAATTTTTAAATAAACAACCAGATGAAGCTGAAATTCCTATCAGCTGTTTTAGTTGCTGTTATGTAGTTAGCTTTCAAGTACAGTTGGAACCTAAGTATAATGATGGACATAACTTGTAAAGTTAAATGTACTTAAACTAATTCACACGCACATTTAACAACGGAGTTCACCGAACTAAGCTACATCTTCAGGGCACTCACCCAAATTAATGATATTATAAAATCTTACAACATATGATTTAAGTCTTAATGAAAAACTTTCAGACTCGCTCTAGGTTTTTCTGCCTATATCTATATTGCACTTACCTTATAACTATCACTCAAAAGATCAATGACATCACACCATTATTTTTCGTTTTAAAAGCTCATTGTATATTCTCTCAAAGTTGAGTTATTTATAATTTAGAGCACACACTTTTTTTACAAGCAAGTATGAGACTATTTATAGGAATAAAAGTCTTTCAAATCTTTGCACGCCGTCTCTTCAATCTTCAAAGATTCTGCTTGTTTCCATGCTTCATTGATTAAAGATTTGATCGCCATTTTTGTAAGATATTTAGAGATAAATCTTGTTAGGATCCCATGCCTATTTTGGCTTCAATATTCGGTTGACTTTTTGCTTGTAACAAGGAGATTTAGTTAGCTCCTTTTTAGGAGATAAACTCCATTCAATCTTCATGACATCATGTCTATAATTCTCATAATTCAGCATAAACAAATTTAATCAAATCTGTTAGCATAAGGTAATATATATCTTGAACTATGAGATAATATATTTATTCAAAAATATTCACACGTGACAATATTTTTGATAGATTTATATATGGAACAATATATCTTCCTGACATGATCCCAACTTATACTCACAAAACCAGTAACTAATTATTCGTATAAGACTGAATAAGAAAATATTTTATTTAGCAAATTTGAAGTAATAGACAAATTTTTTCATAAGATAATATCTTTTTAAAAACAAATCCCACACAATTTGGAAAGATAATTACCTTTATTTAATATTCAAATATTTCCAAAACATATATCATATCTATATAAAAACGTGAGAATATAATCTGCATTGATAAAATATTTTGCAAATCAAATAAATGCAGAAAACACAGATTCTGCAGGAATCTCCAGAAGCAGGTTGCAACTGTGGTTGCAACTGACAGTTGCAACCAAGAATACCAATAACTTTTCCTGCAAGCATAATACACAAGTATTTTGACATAATCCAATACGACAACAAATTAAGTAACTTTATTAAGTCACCTTAAGTTCTACCAGAGGCATTTGACTATTTAAATGCTCTTTCTGAAAATGCACAAACTTTGGAATATTTAGATCCATTAAAAAACGATTCTAAAAATACATCTCTTGGTCGAGGAATGTATCAACTTAGTGAACAAGATGCCCTAAATGCTAAAATAACATCATTGTCTAGAAAAGTAGAGTAAATAACATTAAAGAAACTAAACTCTACCACTAACCAAATAGCAGAAGTATGAGGAATATGTGCATTCGTAGGTCATATAGCAATGGAATGCAATGTTATGCAAATACTTGATAATAATGAAGAACAAGTAAATGCTATAGGCCAATATAGAAGAAATGAAGATGACCCTTACTCAAAACACTTATAATTCCGGTTGGAGAAATCATCCTAATTTAAGATGGTGAAATAATTTCATTGAAAATTCTTCTCAAAATGTACAAGAACCTGCCGCATACCCACCGTATCAACGACGTGGTAACCCTGTTCAGCAATCTTATCAAGCTCTGCCTTCTAATTATCAAAATGATAAAAGTTTAGAGGATACATTAAAAGAGTTTATGCAATTCTCTATGAATAGTCAAAAAGACCATGGTGCTCTTATTTACCAAAATGCCCAAGCAATTAAGGACTTAAGAACGAGTGTTTCCCAATTAAATAATTCACTTCAAATATAAGAAAAAGGAAAATTTCATGCCCAACCTAGGCTCAATCCACAAGGACAATTTCAAGTTACTAATATTCCTTCATATTCAAAAGAGTTCACTCTGGATGAATAAGTCCAATCAATAAAAATTCTAAGAAGTGGTAAATAAGTTGATAAGACTATTCGTTCTACTGTTTCATAATCTCTTGAAAAACTGTCTCAAGAAATTCCGCTGAATATCTTGACTGACCCTCCAATCTTAGATGAAACCGATAAAACCACTGTTATAGAAGTAACTGAAATTACAAAATATCAATCTAAAGAAGTGGAAATAGACACAACACCGACAATAAAAATAAATTCTCAATATAAAGTGCCTGCACCTTTTCCACAAAGGCTCCAAAAACTTATATCGTCAAGTAATAATAATGATATTTATGAGATATTTAAGCAAGTTAAGATAAATGTTCCTCTTCTTGATGTAATTAAATAAGTCACTTCATATGCCAAATTTTTAAAAGACTTGTGTACTATTAAAAGACATCATCATATTAAGAAGAAAACTTTTCTTATAGAACAAGTAAGTGCAATTCTTCAAAATAAAACACCTCCTAAATATAAAGATCCAGGGGTGATTAGTTGTAAATATTGTAGTATTTTAGTGTTGTCATATAATGTTTTAAGAACAAATATAAAATAATATGTGTAAGTTAAGTGTTATTATGTAAATGATAGCTTTGTACCATTTTACTTTTGTGTGTGTTTATTTTACAGATTTTGTGGATTAAATGGTGAAACTATGACAAGGGCCTATGAGAAAACGTAAATTCTTGTCCCGAACAAACTCAAGGAGCATGACCGAAAATCCATCAAAGGTCTTACGGACTCAATACGGTTAAATTATAAGTTGTGCGACTCAAGCCAAATAGACAAAATTAACAATAGAGTGAAGGGTAATTCGTTGCTAACTTCGGCTACTATAAATGCCAAAAAAATAATAAAAAGGAAAGACAAATGTCTCCAATTTTCCATTGGCAATGCCAGATACTTTGAATGCACTTTCCCATTTACTCTTTTCAAATTAAAACTCGGAAAGAAAATATTGATTCAGAAGGCTATTACTACTATGGACGGAACATTTTATGGATCTTACTCCCACTTTATTGTATATATAATGTTACTCAAGTATCACCTAAGTTTGGGTGCATTTTTAGGAGAGACAATATGCAGCGGAATAGGTATAATATATATAAATATATTACTTAATAGTTTATACGCAACGAATCAATATAATTATGATTATAACAACTATCACCCAACCACGTTAGAAACTATTGTTGACGTTAAATACTTTATAACTTGTCCAGCTATCGACAAGTGAATATATAAATTTAAGAGTTTAATTTAACTTGTTTGCTTCGTACTATCCAGCTATCAACAAACACTAAGTCAATATGCAATTCTAAGTATGACAATATACAACAAGTCTACGATAACTAATCGGCTTAAAAACGTGTTTTATCAAAATAAAGCCTATTTACCTATCAATAATATTATGGCCAATAGTAGTAATAAAATTTATAATCATAGCAAGTACGAGTCTTCCCAAAATATTATGTAAAATAATTAAAATACATTTAAACACGGGTTTTTCTAGTTTTCTCGCCCATGTTCACGTATAAGAATAGGTTTCCTATTTTTTCCATTTTCTAATTTATCATGCAAAATATGACAGATGCAATTCTAACACAATTATAAACAAATCAAAATTAGCTTAAACACGAAAAATGTGTACAAAAATAAATAAAAGCAAGAGTTTATAAAATGAATACAACTTAGTGTGCAAAATCGCATTGGAGATCAACTACTTTTGGAAGATATCGCCATTTAACTTGCAATCAACGGTGATGTACCTTACCCCCCAACTAGCTCGGGCAATGTCCTCACTGACTCGAGAGATCATAAGAAATCAATGTTGATTAGCACGTAAAAACTAAAAATTATATGCAGACTCAAAACATAGGACTACACATTATATATAAACGATAAATAAAACAAAAAACAGAAACAAATAGTTGGCGCTTTAAAAACTAAACAATTAGGAACACCAACTTCTACTTACCTCTATCAGGCGGTAGACCAAACATGTTTCGCCACCCTTGTTTTCTTAGGAGAATGGTTACTTTATCATTCCACAGACGGTTTTCTTACGGTCTTGAATTCATTATTCACATGAGGTAGCAAGGGCTTCTTTATATGGTCAAATGACTCGATTTCTTTAGCACACCCAATTCTCACAAAGCATATCATAAATTTCCATTATAACGACATTTATGCCTTTCTCGACGCTTACTTCTCCTTCGACTAGTTTTGCCTCTATTCCTATAAGAGGCTTCACATGGGTCGTGGGCAAAAACTGCACTTTCTTAGCTCTACAAAACAGTACTCTTTCAAATTTAAACTTTGAATGCTCAACAACCCCTCATGGCAAGGCAGCACAAAAGATCCCATATCGGACTTAAGGTTCTTTCCATAGTCACTCTTGTCAAACTGTATCATGGTGATACATGACTCAGACTCCTTCAAATCCATGAGCTCCTCCACAAGTCTAATTATGGGCTTATCCTCAAGCTCCACTTTAACGTCATTGTTTGCCTCCGATCCTACTATAAGATCTTCATTCGTCTAAAACAATCATATGGGCTCTTTAACAACTCTAACAAAGAGTTGTTCCTTTTCAAACTTTTCAATAACACCTCATATGAGAGAGGTGATCGAATTGCACACTAGAGGAGCCTTCAACACCTATTATGTCCAATGCTCCTTCAACTTTTTTGACAAGCTAGCTTAACAAGCAAGAGGGTGGGAGCCATGTCTATCCAACAGGGTCTCACAAGATCAACCACAAGAAAAAGGCTTATTCTATCTCGATGAACCCATTCCACCATAATATTTGCATCCAATGCCACAAGACCCACTAGATCTCCCCGTGAGGAAGTTCTTTATGGACAAAGAGAGCACAGGGAAACAATTTCCAATGCTCAAACCAAAACCACCAATGGAACAACTTCAACCAACATGGGAATAACAACTATGGATGGAATCAGCATCCTAATCTTTGTTACGGAAACGTCAACAACGCCCAGAACGCTCACCAGCAAAATAATTACCATACTCCATCGCAATTTCAGCAAGCACAAAGGATCACCGCAGTAAACAACAATTGGGTGACTGTGTCATACCTAAGGAGTCTAGAGGAGCGTATGGCTAAGTTAATAACCGACTCCATGTCCAAGCTATAAATTGACAGAAATCAAGTAGGCAGGCTACCAGCACAAGCCATTGCTAACCCTAAAAGACAAGCATAGCCTGACAACGCACTTAACAGAGAAATTCGACTCGTAAGAATACAATCTCATGCCTATGCATGGTTAGCTACCGATGAGGAGGAGTTAGCCGATGAATTAGAGGATTTGCATAGTGAAGAGAAAAAGGAAGAAGAATCCAAGATTGCGTACTTAATCATTAAAGAGTCAGATGACGAGGATCCATCCTTGGCCATGTGGAGAGTGTATGATCTCAAGGCTTACAATGAATATCTCATCAAGCTAGAAGGTGAGGTGATTATACCACAAAATAGAAGTTTTTATTGCTTAAAACATTATTATCTAGCGTTTTTTCATTGCTACTTCAGCCTATTTACGCCATATTTAGCATTTTTCGCTTTTTCCCGGTTTATTTGCACATTTCTATATTTTTGTAGAAAAATGTATGGAATTACACAAAAATGAGATAAGAATGCAAAAAGACCAATTGAAGGAACAAATGTGAAGAAATCAGAAGTTAAAGACCCCCAAGAAAAGTCAATAGTTGATCAAAACGGATACGAAAGAAGATAAACATCGAGAACATTCTGAAAGCAGACCTGACCGGTCAGGTTACATCTGATTTGCTAAATAAGGTTAAATTTAGAATGACCTATAAAGTTGTAAACTTGCTAACAAATATTTTTCTTTTTTTATTATTTGTGATTTATTTATTTAATTATTATAATTAATTATTTAAAAAAAAAAACTTTTTCCTGATTTCAAGAATCTGGTTTTCCTTTTTTAAAAGAGGAAGTAAAATTTAAAATATTTTATTTGTTTTATTTGATTGATTTTTAATTAATTTTTAAAAAATACTTAAAATACAAAAATACCTAAAATTAACTATTTCAGAATAGTCCCATTTTGAGATTCAAACTAATAAGAGTTACTAACCCCTAGACCTCTTTTTTTGTGTCACCGAGACGCAACAAAGGGTTAACTCAGATTACCACGGAAATACGAGTACACTTTTTCTCATCTCGATTCTTTGTGTTGAGTTTTCAACTCAACATGACTTTTTATAGACACCCTAGCCAAATTTGTTTTCAAACCATTATAACCGATCTCTTAAAGCCCATTGCGAGTGAGTGTTTTAGCAAGCTTGCTAAGGCGTTACTGATGGAAAATAGGGATGTCACGAGCCTCTGAAAGCTCTGGATGATGTTTTCAGAATAAGATCAAAAGATGATGCTAGACGCATGAAAGTAAAGGATGAAAAGAGTTGAAGTTGCTAAAAAGACGAAATCAGGAGAGGAGCATAGTAACAAGTCTATTGTGAGAGTGTAGTGAAGTAGAAAATAAATAGGAAAAGAAGATCGATAATGTTGGTAGCACTAATACGAGAATGATGGAGCAAAGTTGAAAAGTGAGGAGCAAGTCGTTGCACCCCAATCTCACCATTATCCTTTATCTTTACATAAATTCTGACATACCTATAGTTATCCTTCCTGTGTTCATACAAGACCACACCCTTACCTAACTAAACCAACTCCTAAGCTGTAATCAACTATCCTTCCTATAGAACTGCATCTCTGATCAAAAAAGATAGAGCTCAAAAAAGGGATTATTCGAAAACCACCAATTGTTGCTCAAGCTAAGAGGACGGTGAAGCCAAGAGAGGATTCAACCAAGTTAGGAGATTTTGAAAATGAGTATGAAAAATTTAACAATAGAGTGAAGGGTATTTCGTTGCTAACTTCGGGTACTATAAATGCAAAAGAAATAATAAAAAGAAAAGACAAAGGTCTCCAATTTTCCAAGCTCCACACTTGTAGTTTAAGAGATAAGAGTTTTCGGAAAAGTATTAATCGCCACTTTCTATTGAAACAATTATATTAAGGATAACTTTTTTAAAAGCTCTACACTTGTAAACTCACAAAACGAAATCGATAATCAAGTATTCGTGCACAAAACCCTCAATTTTTGTTTGTTTCTCTTCTCTCTTGAGTGTTAGAGATGGAAAACTAAAAAGTTGCTGAAAAATAATGAAAAAACGTGTGTCTATGACTTTACAACTTTCTATTTATAGGTCTTTCAAAATTTAACCTAACTTAACAAATCAAATGTAAACTGACCAGTCAGGGTGACCGGTCAGGCCTTACCAGTAATTGTAACCGGTCAGGTTTACTTCCAAAATGTTTATGATGTTTATCTTCTTTGGTCTCCGTTTTGGTCAACTCTAGACTTGTCTTGGTGGTCCTTCGGTTCTTATTGCTTCACTTTTGGTTCTTCAATTGGTCTTCTTGCGTACTTGTCTCATTCTTTTGCTAATTCCATGCAATTTTCTACAAAAATATAGAAATGTGGAAATAAACCGAGAAATAACGGAAAAGCATTAAACATGGCTTAAATAGGCTGAAATAGTAATGAAACAACGCTAATTAATACTGTTTAACCAATAAAAACTATCATTTCGTGGTCTAATCAACATGTATTACTTTCTAGGTGTAGAAGTACATCATGATTTTAATGGATATCAACCTTTGATGGATAGCAAAGAAAAATTATAAGTGAAACTCTACCCTTGGAGAGACATGACAACTCCAAAATAAGTATCATTGCTCGGAAGTGATCCTCCATCATCGATCGTTACATTAACTGGTGGTGTTTTTGTCATGATTAAACCATCACTATAAGAAAAATGGGTTTTCGCAGCTTGGCTTTAGCAGCACAAAGGGAAAGCAAGCTGCAAATTCAATTATTAGCAGCGTGTTTAAAATTAACGCGCTGCAAAATATATTAGTACAAAGTAACAGCAGCGTACGATGGTTGTGTGCTGCGATTAATACCTTTTACAGCGAGTAAACTAAGCTGCAATATTTTTTTTTAATGACGTGCCAATGCACGCTGTGAATAATTTTTTTGCAGCGTATGTATGCACGCTGGGAGTAATAAATTTTAGCAGAAGTGCGCTGTATAATTTTATTTCTTAATAACAGCAAACGAAAAATAAAACACTGAAATTATTCTAATTAAAACTGACCATGAATCACTATAAATCACATTATCATCATCGATTCACTCTCTCTCCTCAGCTAGGGTTCTGTTCTTGCGAATTAATATATACATATATACATACATAGTATATAGAGATAGGCTAAGTAATGGCGCATAGGTTTCTGGGAGACGTAGAGAAAGAAGGGTGGAGAGATCCGATTTCCCAATCATTTGCCAGTCTTGTCTCGGTGATAATCCGATTACTGTATTCGTATGGTAATTATTACACGTTTTTTTTCAATTACTGTATTCGTTTTGGATTTATACGGGTTGATTTCGCTGAAAGGGCCAGGGTTTGATTTGGAACCCTAACTTTGTGATTTGGTTCATTAATTGTCAATAAGTGCCTGTTTGGCTGCAGTTTTTTTCCTCAGCTTTGTTAGCTTAATTAAAAAAGAGCTATGAGTGTTTGGTATGTTCATTCTTTAGCTTTTCAAAAGCTAGCTTTTGGATTAAATAAAAGCTTAGAGCAGAAAAGCTAGGAAACAAATTGGGGATTTTTTTAGTTTTTACACATAAAAATTACCAACAATATAATTTTTCCAATCAAAATCATTTTATTTATAAGTCAGTTATAAGTTCAAATAAGTAAAAAATGACTTATTAACAAAAAAAAGTTAATATGTCACTTATTAGTGAAAGCTAAGATGGTGCCAAACAGCAGCTTCTTTTAAGCAAGCTTTTATCATTGATTTTTAAAAGCAGCTTTTTAAATAAAAATCAGACGCCAAACACGCCCTAAATAGTATGTGTTGGGTGAATTTGGTATTTGTGTATGTCATTTTTTTTCCTTCATCAATTTATTTAGCGTTTTTGTTTTGGATTTATGTGTTTTTGGATATTATTTTTAGGGTTAGGGTCGAGTTCCGGAACCCTAACTTTGAAGTAAAATACATGCGAAAAGTTTGGGTTTTCCGCAATATGGGGGTGTTGTAATCCTGTTATTGTCCCTTTTTAGTTTACTCTAGTTCCTCGCCTGCATGTTCTTAAATTTTAGTGATTTTGAGCAATAAATAGTTTCATCCACTGATCTTCATATTCTACAAACTGCTAACATGTTTTCAGAAATTTCATAGGTAAATTCAGCAGACGTTTTGATTGGATCTCATTGTTTTCTAATTTATATTATACTTTATTACTTTTCGAACTCAACAAAAACTGATTTTTGAATAAAAGATATGGAACTTTCCCCTGTATATGGGTATTTAAGTACTTTTGTGTCATTTTTTTAGGTACATAAAGTTTTTGAGCTATGAGACTACTTTAAACCACATTTTTCGTGGTTTACAATTAATTGATTTGAATTAGTCTGGCTGGCTTATACTTATAAATACGAAAGCTAACAGACTTTCAGATACGGTCGTGTTAGGCTGCAGAATTTAAGTGAACAAGCTGGCCTTTTGAGGCTTAGGAGAAAGCAGGGTTTATACAGCTTAAATCTTCTAGTTTTTTTTGGCGAAAAACCAATAAAGCTCAGCTACCAAGCTGACAAGTGAAATCAGCTGCAGCTTATTATCTAATATTCATTTAAGATGAAATTTTGACCCGAACTAGTGCTATGTGTCATCTAAGGTAGTGAAAAATTGCAAGATTTTTTATTGGTTTCTTGTTATATGAAATTTGAATGATGAATCGCTTCATAAACTTGCAGGAATCAAGCATACTTTGGCTCTTCTCCGTGAGACAAAGGCCCAAACATATTGAAACTGGTGAACACATAATAACCCTTATAACGGTAAACCTCTATATAGTTCAAAATCCATCTAAACACATTACTCCAAACAAAAAATTTTATGCGGAAAAATTAAGTCATTTTCCAATGGTTTGTGAGATGGAGAACGACGAAGTTGAAGAAATGGACGTTGAGGTACTTTCAGCGATGTGGCCCGAAGATATTGACGGAATTGGAATCCAATTTAATATAGACAGACCTCGTGCTGAACAAGACATGTTACAAGAGGTTATCATAAAAGAAGAGCCCAAAATTTACGATTTTCAACGCCTTGTTGAGCTAACAAGTTACAGTGAAAAAGGATCATCCCAATTAGCCTATCTTGTAAAAAACTGGGAATATAAGCAAGCCAATGCAGTGAGGCTTTTAAAAGAAGAGCTTGAAAATTTAAGCAAACAAAAACATGTGGTTGAGCTAAAGCAATTGGAGATTATAGAGGAGCATAGGTTTGTAGAAGAGAGTGGTGATAGACGGCATGTATCTATATTAGATGGGGTTTATGATATATGGCCAGCTGCTACTAGAAAGAAAAACGACGTGGTAGTTGAAAATAAAGCTTTTGAAGTGGAGGCTGAATATGATACGGTTATATATTGGAAACAAAGGGCTAAGACATTGGAGAACCTGTTGGCCGCTAGTGTTCAGAGAGAGCAGATTTTGATGGAGAAATTGCAGGAAAGTATAAAGAATTTGGAAAGGCAATCGTCGCCTGTTGAAGAATTTTCTCAGATTTTGGAACGAGCGGACAATTTCTTGCATTTCATTCTTCAGACTGCACCTGTTGTCATTGGCCATCAGGTAACAAAATTCAATGAAACTCTATGTATTATACGAGATGAATCAATAAGTAACTTTTTTTAATGCAAGTATTTTGATGTTGCATCAGTGCAGAGATACACTCTCATAAACATAATTTCACTGCTATTGATCTTCCTTGTTGAGAAAGTATTTAAAAGAGGCGTTTTTCAGAAAAAGAAAAAAACTATTTTAGTAAAATTATGGTTTCTTTAAGTAGGCTAGTAGCCATCTTGAGTGGCTTATTTTGGTTTTGTTTTGAACTCCCCAAGTTGAGTGGATAGCTAAAACCTTGTGAAAATAGCCTAGTTTTGGTAAATAGTTTGGGAAACAAGTGTAGTTTTTGGTATTCAGTCATCATAAAATTTCGAGAGCTTCCATGGGCTTCAATTCTGGACTTGTACTTATATTTACGAGGTTGCAACTCAACCTTATCCTAGTAATGCCCTTTTTTGTCTTTCAGGATAAAGAGCTGAAATACAGATTCATCTATAATCACTTTCCAAGTTTAAACGAAGAGGTAACTGATTAGCAATTAAACTTTGTTCCTAATTTATGGTGGTTATTCATAGTTCTCTTCACTTTCTATGCAGTGAATATGGTAATATTTTAGAATATGGAGTGTTTTCCTTCACTTTACTTTTTGATTTTTTTTTATTCATAATGTTAAATATTGCTCATACATCTTCTTCTGGAATGATATGACACAAACTTTTTGAAGTTGTAACTCATAATGATGGCCATATGGTTCTTAGTTCTTGAAATGCAGCTATCACTTGCAAAATAAAATGCAGTCGAGTTATGGCATTCCCAATTTTGACATCATAGTTTATTAGATTCTTCAGAGCACATTCGTTAATCTGAGATACCATTCCTCAAACTGTTTTTTTTTTCAGGAAATTATAGGAAAAACAGATGTAGAGACATTCACCGGGGCTGGGGTAAAAGAATCTGAGGACTTCAAAAGAGAAGTTCTGGAACGAGGAATACCAGCGAAGAGAGAAATTACCTTTGAGACAGAACTATTTGGCTCGAAAACATTTTTGATATATGTCGAACCTGTCTTCAGCAAAGCCAATGAAACTATTGGCATAAACTACATGGGGATGGACGTCACGGATCAGGTGAACTCCTTTACTTAGACTTGGCAAATTGTTATTTTCATTTTAATTGTGACTTCGATGTTGCAGAGAAAATTCCAGGACTTGTATTTATAGTATTCTGATATAAATGAAAGATAAAAGGAAGATTTAAAACTGCTGTGACTATTGCAATTGTTCTAATTTTCCAAATGCTAAACTGCTAATAACATGGCAAGTTATTTGTGTTCTAGTGGCAATTAGGTATCAAGTGAGTTGTTGTGTTAAAATTCTTTTTAGTTTAGTTTCTTATTTTGGGATAAGACTATAATAATATCGATCTATACTGACGTTCTTATGTCGCATAGGATAGGGTTTTCTTGTGTTTTTGCTTGATGGTACGTGACTCCTAAAGTTTGTTTGTTTCTTGGGTTTTCTGTGCAGGTTGAGGAATTTTTGGTGTCTCTGAACGAGAATCGCATTATATATACAAGTGCTCTATTAAAACTCGACAAAGTCCGTGTTTTGTTCCGAAACTATGTTTTGAAGTTTATTTTGGTTTGTAGTAAATTGCATAACCTTTTGAAGCTTAATTTGGTTTGTGTTATGGATGTACTCTTTTTTAAGAGAGTTTCAAATTGAAATGGACTTTAATTTATGAAGATTTGAAAGTGTTTGTATTTTCATTTTATTATATATATATATATATATATGTATATGCGTGTTACGCGTGTGCGCTAGTATGATAGCACATAAAACGTCTTGTTATAGAACATCTACAGCGATTCATGAGAGCTACTAATAGGCAGTTTTTGGCAGCGCACAACACGTGCTGTTAATAGGTAATTTTTGGCAGCGCACAACCCGCGCTGTTAATAGGCAGTTTTTGGCAGCGCACAACACGCGCTGTTAATAGGAAGTTTTTGGCAGCGCACTACACGCGCTGTTAATAGGCAGTTTTTGGCAGCGCACAACACGCGCTGTTAATAGGCAGTTTTTTGCAGCGCGCTTTGTAAGCTGCAGATGACATCAAGCAAAGGCAGCACTTAACTTTTCAGCACAGTGTTGTGCGCTGCGAATGGGGTTTTTGCACGCTGCAAAAGGGCATTTTTGTTGTAGTGATGCATAGTCGCGGGCTATGCGAGAGTGAATGAAATTATGTGTTGAACGTGTATCCAAGAGGGCTGATATCTGTCTGTTCTTGATAAGTGCTTGAGAACGCATTGTGGTTGAGCTTGTTGAGCCACTTATTGCATACAATGATGTTACCATTGCTGGGTCGGGTTCGTCGAGTGTAGTATCAATCGAGGCATGGTCGGTGTCAAGGTCACAGGAGGAGGCGTCCATAAGCAGCAATTGAGGTTTGTCGCAATGATGTCCTAGTTTGTAAATCTCATCACAGCTAAATCACAGTCCATTATCTCGCCTTTCCTTTTGTTTAGCTCAAGATAAGCGTTTAACTCCCGTCGGGAGTGACAGGTTTTTTAATTTGTTCATGTTGGAACCAGTGAGTTTGGGGAACAAAAATATTGGCGAGGATAGGGTTTAGAAGTTGTGCACGTTGTGGTTGCAAGAATTGCATCCTCTTGGCGAAGTGCTAACACAAATGCATGGAAGAAGCTTGTCGGGGTGTGTAAACGGACTCCAGCTTGTATATCAACCCTAACGCCGGACAAAAACAAACTAACCTGATGAGGATCTTGGATGCCGGTTACAAGATTAAGAAGGGCTTCAAAGCTCGTGATATACTCCAAAATTATACCTTGTTGCGTTAGTTTGGACAGGGAGCTCATAGGGTCGATGTTTTTTTTGGATCCAAAACGTTTACACAATGCAGTCGAGAATTGATACCAAGTAAGATCATTGAGAGGCTGATGCAGCCAGCGGTACCATGCGATGGCATCCCCCTTAAGATGTATAGACGCCATTGTTACTTTTTGATCTTCGACGATAGGGTTCAAAATAAAGAACTGTTCCGCCTGAAAGATCCAGCTCTCCGGTTCATTGCCTTTAAACCGTGGAAAATGAAACCGCAAGGCTCGGCCCTGAATGTATTGTGCAGGGATAAGGATGTTAGGTGTTGCTTGGGAGTTGTCAAGCCTTTTCAGAAGCAGCTGCATATTGGGGTTGAGTTCGTTGAGTAGGGCGGTATAGCTGGTAAGTGTGGTGGTGTTTTGGGTGATGAGGGTTTCATGGCGTGTGGCAATTTCTTCGAGCTTCTTTACAGTCATGAATAAAGCAGCCCCCCCAAAAAAATTGATCGAAGATGGCTCTGGATACCAGATGATGGAATCCTACCCTTGAAAGGATCCAATATTTAAGGTTGATCGTTTGATTGGTTGATCTTCCACTGAAACTTTAAGCTTAAATTAATAAAATGATTGATAATAAAATAGTATAATCGATGACCTTTAAATAGTATCAAGTTTAACATTCTTCTAATAGGAATATGATACTTTTAAAATAGACTTCTATTAACTATAGGATAACTCTAAATAATAATTAACTTAAAATAGAATATTTACTATGTAAGTCGTGTGCAAGGAATTCTGGCTAGGATTGGAATCCTAGCATATTATGGGTATAATTTCCGTTTTACCCCTAGATAACAAAATGTTCCAGACCGGCCCTGTTTGTTTGCTGCAGTACTTGATTTTAGTTTCAGAGTTTCAAATTGGGTGCGAGTTTTGCTGAATCTTATGGTTATTGATTTGTAATTTGTGGATTTTGGGAGTTTTACGATAGCTATAAACCCATTTTTAGGCGGAAGTATATAAATGGATTTTAGTTTTAAGGGTTAATCATTCTGAGTGAGTTCAGGAACGCTACGAGTTTTACGATGTTAAAAAAAATGTGTGGGGAGCATGTGTTTCCTCGTGAACATATTATCGGAGTACTCTGGTTTTTTCTTAGGCCATATGTTTTTTCCCCCATAAATGCATACAATAATACAAAACTATTGATATCTCAATTCTAAAACTAAATAGGTTTTTATACCTATAACAACACTATGTAAAAAAATACTAGCTAAAAATATGTATTCTGTATGATTCAGGTTGTTTGGTTTCGATTATTCATATAATCGTTTAGCTTGAAACGAATTAGAAGTATTTTTGATGTTTTATTTTGTTGGAGATTATTGTATATAATTAAAGCAAGGAATTGCAATGACATATATTATATAATGAAGTTCACAAACTACTACCTATTGGTCATTTAAAACATCAACACTAGCTTGCAAGGGCAGAACACACATGTGACCGTAACAACCCACGATTTTGAAAAATAAAATTTTTTTGTTAGTATTTTTAAAAATAATTTATATATCAGATATTCTGACAATCAATTAAATATTTTTGTTGGTAATCTCTCTCAAAATATATATTATAAGTGAAATAACGTGCTATAATTTTGTATGCGATGATAATATATAAGTACCACTTACAAACTAACATATAGACAAAGTAATAATAAAAGACATTTTACACCAACTTATCATTTTTACACATAACACACATCCTGAAAAAATTGTAAAAAATAATAATAATTAGAACAACGGATAGTTAGTGCAAACAAAATTTATAATAGAACTTTTGGTGGTTTGTATTTTAATTAAGTAAATTGAGTACAATGAAATTATGTAATATATATTTGATTGTTTGTATATATATAGTATTTAATATAAGTTTAATTTTTTCATATTTTATATATTTTTTTTATGTTCGTGTCTTAATCTTTTTACTCTTAATTCTTAATTTTACCTTTTTGTATCGTTTTGGTTTCTATTTTATTTATTTTTTAGTCAATGTTGAAACGCTGAAACTTTCAAGACGTGACTGCACGTGACATTACTGTTGTGGGTTTTTATGAAAGTTTGAAAAAAAAATCTAAATTGTCAAAATTGAGCGAAGAGGAATAAAATTTAGAAATTAAATACATTTTAATTAAGAAAGCAAGGTTAAAAAATGAAAAAAAGATGGTAAAAAATGTTAAAAAATCCGGCTTCTCCGTGTTTATAATTTGAAAAACATTATGTGCTTTTATTAATTATTTTAATAACCCTATATATTTGATTTTGGTTCCGCCGCGGGTAACTTCTTTGTAGTAGAGTTCATTTACGTTTTTTTTCTCAGAGAAGAAAGAATGGAAGTGATATGGATTAATAAGCTTAATCAAGAGGCCCAAAATGTATCACGTTCAGTTATATTGGTACCATTTACCACTGACTAGAGACCAAATTGTACTAATGAAATGTTTTCTGTATGGTTTTATCATGAGTACGTACGATTCATGTTGGGGTTGGAAAAAAACATGGATTTTACTACTATACCTTTTCTGAAAAAACACACAAACCGTATATTAAATATACGGTTTGCAGTGATTTAGTGCAAACCGTAGATTTTTTCTACAGACCATAGATTAAATCTACGGTTTTACTGAAGTTTTCAAAAATTGCAGAACAGTCCATGCATTTCATAAAAACTGCATATTGGTCCTATTAATAAAAATACTGAATATTTTTTTTTAAAATTAAACATGAATTTTTTTTATAAAAAACTAAATGACATATTCTTAAAAATTTACATAAAATAAAAATAAATTTTTAATAAAATACTAAATCTTTTAAACATGAATATTTTATAATTAGTTGAAATATTGGTTATATCAATAAAAATACTCCAATTTTAGACATGAATGTTTTATAATTAGTTGATAGTTTTTATAGTTTATTAGAGTTGTAATATTGTTTATATCAATAAAAATACTCCAATTTTAAAAATTAAACATGATTTTTTTTTAATTAAAGATGAATTTTTTTATAAAAAACTAAATGCCCTATTTTTAAAAATATACATAAAATAGAAATAATTTTTTTTATAAAATACTAAATCTTTTAGATATGATTTTTTATATATATAAATTTGGTCAATTATAACAATCTCTCAAAATAAACACAAAATTTAGACAAATTTACCCCAAAAAAGTTGATTTTACAAATGTCACGTTTTTGGTTCATCATATTACCTTTTTGTGAAGTGTATAAGTTGAGATTTATTGATCATTTTAATTTCACTCTTTTTGCAAGTTTTAGTAGGTGAAGTAAGAAATACGAAACAATTGAAATCATACATATTCATATACATACGTGATAGTTTTTAGAACTCCAATATGATAATATTGGTTTGTTTTTCAACACTTAGATAACTCAATATGAAAGATTAACTAAATCGTCAATTTGTTACCAATCGTCAATATGCAAATATTAACTAAATTTCATAAAACATATTAGTGAAACATGATACATCACATAATTTTATTTGAGTCTCATCAAAACCAGTTTATAACAACTTAGAAAAAAGAGTATTCTACATAAAAATAATAATAATAAAACTAATTATAGACTTGATACGTTTATAGCATCTTTTTTATTTAAGATTTGCTTCTCCGATTGCCTTTCTAGCGTTAGGTATAAGTTGAAATTTGCTTGAAAAAGTTCCTTTCATAACTCTACAGCCTCAGTGCGTGTTTGTTCCCACCGTGCTATAATTCTTGGTATTGGAATAACTTCAGCATAATGATAAATGTTGACGTACACCATTACAGTAGGGATGTAATATGTTGTTCTAGGAGTCACACCAGTATAAAGAGGTAAAAAAGTGTCATTTCATACTTGCACCCTTCCATTTTTGTTTGGCCATAATGATAGCAATACAATTGGGATATTATAATGAGATGCAATTAAAAAACCATAAGATAGAATCTCATCCATTTGTCAAAAGGGCATGATTTGTAGAATGATAAAAATTCAAACTGGATAGAATATAATCATAATGATAATCTTCAAAATCAAGATTTTCAAACATATCAAAATAAACACCTTTCATTTGCTGCAGCTCTTGAAACAACTCATATCTAATTGCGTACCAATCATTTTCCCATGTTCTTTACCCATGACCTTTGCAATTACTCGGAACCCACAGTTACCATCCCCACGCACATCATAAACCATATCGATATAATTATGTAACATGATCCATATTTTGTCACTATACGGGAAGCTTTGTCTAGTGGTGGTTGGCTTATTTGTTTGGTTTCGCGGCCTCCTAGTTGAGTTTACATTTACCTCCGGTGTTTCTTCCGCTTTACCTTTACCTTTATCTCTACTAGCACTAGCAATTTGTTCCTCCACATATTCACATCCCGACTTATCCCTCTTACTAGAATTGTCTCATTTTCTAGGTCTCCCGCTAGTTTGTCTCACTTCAGGATCATTGATGGATGTTCTAGATGGTAAGGTTATCTCTCGGAGTTGTATTTTCATATGCCGTTTTTCAACATTAGTTTTGGTAGAATAAACACTTTTAAACTCTTCTAGATCACCTCTACCCCATAATCATCGTTGTTCCCATTATCATCAATTACATCTAATTTATTCCAGAATGTATGGATATATTCTAGTGGAAGAGCCTTCCCGAATAAAATATTTTCACTCATAATATGATGAAAAGGTAACCCGTGAGACAACTTTATACCGCAAGGACAATTCTCATCAGACTGGCCACTATATTTTTTGTGTTCTTCAAATAATAAATCAAAGGCATGGTGTGTGATATACGACCTAAGATTTTTAAATAGAGGTGTCCGTTTTGAATATGGAAAATAAGACTTGCATTTATCCAACTTCATCTTAATATCCTCAAACTGTTTATTCAGAATTTTATTCACTTCTACCAAAATATTTTCAAGCGTGCCAATATTTGTGGAAAGAGATCTTTTTAGCTTTGCGTCTTGTTGTTCGGCCCGATTACTAGTTCTGTTACCTAGATGTGTTATATGGTTGGTATAACATGCAACAAACTTATTGGCATAATCATTGAACAACTTGTCTACATACTTAAGCACAGCAGGATACGATTTGTAGGAGGAATTGAAAGAAGATCGGTTATAATTGTACTCCTCTATCGTCTCAGCATCAACCAATAAACCTCAATTATTTAGAAACGTTTGACACTCTTTGTCTGGGATTTTTTTTTTACAGTTTCTCAAAACATTTTTGGCAATATGAAAATTTCACAATATATGATAAGAATCGGGAAAAATAACGGATAAAACATTTAACAAGGCCATTTCTCTGTCGGTCACAAACACCCTAGGTAGCATACAACCCTCCAATGTTTCTTTAAATTTTTTCAAATCCCAGGTATAACTTTCCTGAGTCTCATCCCTCATGAAAACAAAACCTAAAAAATATGTTTGGTTCGTTGATATCATCCCTACGACCTCTATAAATGACATATTAAAACGGTTTATCGTATATGTACAATCCATTAACAATACATCAGGAAAATTTTTGAACATACTTATAGAATCGGGATGGGAAAAAAACAAGTTCTCTAAGCTATGAGTTGTTGGGTTATTATAGAAGAAAGTATACTGATGTATATCCAACAAATTAAACAGTTCTTGTATCGGGTTTCTACTATCTCTCTCATTAACTTTGAGAGCAGCGAAATAATTATGTATCATTTTAGTGTAGGATACATTGTCAGGTTTTCGATTTTTTATGGCCTCTAATATTGCACTAACTTTAAAATTATTTTTCCTTAATGTTTTAACCATTTATTTTTCCTCTTGTGTTAAACGTGCACGTCGTGCTTGCCCTTGAAGGTAAGTGGGAGTTGGGTGGTTATGATGTCCATTTTCTACACGACACATCCATTCATCATTAACTACGAAACCCTTAATGAAAAATGGACAATCTTTTTTTTTTGTACCTGAATTTGTGGAAGACGGCTTCTTCTTTTCGTAAACCCCCGATTTATCACACGCAATATCAACATACGGTGCTCTTCTCCCATTACACCCCCCTCATGACCTACGGATCGTAAGAATAAAACCCCAATTTTCAGCCACGTCACTAAGATCAGCAAGCATTTCATCCCTTGTATACCAAGTGAAATCATCAACTTCAAAATGTTCTGTATAGTCAGTTAATTCCTCGTTTGAGCTACTGGATGAATCAACATAACTGTAGTTCCATTGCTTGTTGCCATAACTATAATCGTAATTCATTTTTGAAGATTGTTTGTGTATGTTTTTGTTTGAAGAAATAAGTATTTTTGAAGAGATTTAAATGAGTGTTTGTGTTTAATTTGAGAGATGGTTAGGATTGGCAAAAATATAGCATATTTATATTCAATTTCAAAAAAAAGAAATCATGTATAGTCATTATCAAGGTTTAATAATACATTGAGAAGTCATTTTCAGATAGGGTTGTTATTTCATAATAAAGACGAACTTGTGTGTTCTCAAATCAATCAAAATAATTCAAAAGTGAGTAAGTGTTGTTGGCGGATTTTTATAGATAAGGTATTCAAGGGCGTTTACACTACAAACCGTAGATTTAACTTACGGTTTGTATTTTTTTTACGGTTCGTTATTTTAAAAAAAAGAAATCATGTAGAGTCATTATCAAGCTTTAATAATGCATTGAAAAGTCATTTTCGGATAGAATTGTCATTTCATAATAAAGACGAACTTGTGTGTGGTCAAATCAATCTAAATAATTCAAAAGTGAGTAAGTGTTGTTGGCGGATTTTTATAGATAAGGTATCAAGGGCGTTTACACTACAAACCATAGATTTAACTTACGGTTCTTATTTTATGTATATTTTTAAAAATATGCCATTTAGTTTTTTATAAAAAAAAATTTATGTTTAATTTTAAAAAAAATATTCAGTATTTTTATTGATAGGACTAATATGCATTTTTTACGAAATGCAGGGACTGTTCTGCAATTTCTGAAAACTTCAGCAAAACCGTAGATTTAATCTACGGTCTGTAGAAAAAATGTACGGTTTGCACTGATTCAGTGCAAACCGTACATTTTTTCTACAGACCGTAGATTAAATCTACGGTTTTGCTGAAGTTTTCAGAAATTGTGTTTTTTCAGAAAAAATATAATATAAAAATTCAGGCTCAGATTTTTTTAGAGACAAAGGCACTGACTCCTCGTGACTGAATACATAACAGATCTCAATTTTAATGTTTTACAGATTAATGAATAGGAAAACGGCGTATTTGTTGGCCAATTGGACTGATGGGTCACATCAACCAACTCCTCGTATAAAATTTAAAACTCATGACCGGAGTATGTAGAAAAATTTGTAATTGAGATGCACGGTAGGGGTAACAATAAAGTTTGTTGATTGGTCGATGTCTCTTCAGGTAATATTTGTAAGTTTTCTTTAAAAAATCTTAATGTTTTGCTTCCTTTTAATGATAAAATCTAGTAAAAGAGAAGAAATTTATAAACTCGTCCAGAAAATCGCATATAGTAAAAGATATGCAAACTTTGGGTTATTATTGAAATGGTGAATGAACGATAATCAATATTCAGATTGGTCTGATCCTATCGGTTATGTGGTAAGGGTTGCGCTAAGAAAAACTGTTCCAACGGTTGCAGATATGCTCTTATATTTTGTATGCTCTAATAATTTTACTTTAGTTTGCAGCATGTTTATGATGATGAAAGCTCTCAACATGACCAACTGATAGATACTACTGAATATTCAAGGTAAGCTAATAAAAAAACATATTTCTTCAAATATTTACATAATTAAACTTGTTGATCATGTTCTGTTCATCTTCTTAAGGTGTAGCTGCCAAAAAGTCATCTCGGAATGGGTTATATAGCATATGAAGAATCCCAAAAAAAAGTTGGCGAGGTCTCAGTCGGACATAGATGTTTGGAAATGCAATAATACTAATGAGTCAGATAGACTCAACCTGACTCTCAACACACTAATCATTAATGTAAATTTAGAATTTCATTTTCATCCCAAAATTTAAGATTATGCTATTCGGACATATATTTAATATTTTTAATTAATATTTAAGTTTAGAATAGTCTTAAATAGGGTTCTATAATATTATATTTGAATTTTTATTTTGTTGAATCGTCAAATAAAATATATTAAAATCAATAAAATTTTAAATATTTTTAATTAATATTTAAGTTTATGGTCTCAATTAGGGTTTCATAAATATTATATTTGAGGTTTTATTTTGTTGAATAGTCAAATAAAATATATTAAAATTTTAAATATTTTTAATTAATATTTAAGTTTAGGATAGTCTCAATTAGAGTTTCATAAATATTATATTTGAGATTTTATTTTTGTTTTGGTTGGGTGTCAAAAGAATTCTAAAAATTACATAAATGACTGTCTGGTAATCAGTCTGGTTAAGTCAGTCTGGCTGTATAGCGTTAAATATGTGTAGTTGAAGCTACCATTAGCCATACAACTCTTGTAATTATAAGTGTAATGGAGTGAGACTTTCCAAATCTTCCATTCATATGAAAATTTTGATTTAAATATAACGTTTGTAGTGTTAATGACAATTATATATGCTTATACTAGTAACCGTGGCCCACGCGTTGCGTGCGCGACGCGTGTAAAAGCATGTCACAAACCCAATATTCTCGATTCATATTATATACCGGAACTATTCGGGATAAAAACGAATTGGAAACAAATAAGTTGTCAAAAAGAAGACAGTAGACAAATTTTAAAACTTCAAAACGTGGCCACATAATTTTAAAACGTACTACTCCATTTAAAAACCAAAGCTAAAACACCAACTAAAAAAACTTGAGTTTATGGTGCAATTTCAAAAACATCTCCGTACAAATGTGAGCTCGTATACATTGGAATCTTCAAAAGATGACTCGGGATAAAATTTTATGCTTAGCAACCCTTTGTTAAATACTTCGTAAAAGTACTTCGGGATAAACCACATTCCTTGTGTACATCTCGCCTGTATGTGAACCCGGGCTTTTTGCTACTAAAACCTTGGTTGTTTGACTTGACACACCTCTAGACAACGCCACATATAACTGTCCATGACCAAACACATGGTCTGGCAAATAAATACCAACATGTGGAATAGTTTGTCCTTGTGTTTTATTTATAGTTAAAGCAAAACTCAGCCGAATAGGAAACTGAACTCGTATCATCTTAAACGGGAGTTGAACAGAGACAGGAGGTTCTAATGGGATGCGGTGCAGAAATGTTCTTGTTCCACGATGGGGTCCTTCTAAAATTTCAGCATCTATAAAGTTTCTATTTAGAGAACGACAAATCAAACGTGTACCATTACATAATCCATTGCCTGGGTCCATATTCCTCAAAAGCATAATTGGAGCACCGACTTTCAAACGAAGAACGTGCGGAGGCATTCCACCAGGTGAAATCGAGTTGAGAAATTCTTGTTGATAAGTGTTGTTCGTGTCATTGTCCACTTTATCAAATGAATGATATATCTTTTCATAGCCACTAAATCGCCTTATCACTCTATCATTTATTTTATCAACGTCGTCATTTAAGGGAGTGATTAAAGCCCTTCCCAACATATATCTTGCATCATTGATATGATTGTGTAGTTCAGGAAAAATGTTGTCTATCAAGGTATCTAATGACTCTATGCCTTCCTATGGTATTGTCAATGAGTTTGGAATTTTTATCAAGTCACCGTCAATGTTTGGTTCTGTTCCATCTCCCACTCTGAGAAGAAATTCTGCAAATTCATGATCGTTGACAGATCTCATATTTTGTTTAAGATGTAACACAGTAACGTATCTCCAAAGTGGTGACTTGACTATAGAAGCACCAATCGTCTCCGCTCTCGTTCCTTTTTGGATTACAGGAAGCACTTGACGAAAATCACCACCAAAAACCATAATTTTTCCTCCAAAAGGCATGTCAACACCTAATATATCAATGAAAGTACGACTTAAAGCCTCAAATGCATAACGATTAGTCATCGGCGCTTCATCCCAAATAATAACCTTTGCCTCCCTAATCAACTTAACCAAATCTTGTTTTTTCTTTATATTGCAAATTGTTGTTGGCGAAAGTAGAATTGGTATTTTAAATCTTGAATGAGCTGTTCTCCCTCCTGGTAAAAGCATTGCAGCTATTCCGGAAGTTGCTGTTGCAATAGCAATCTCACCCATATTTCTAACTCTGGCTAATAAAGCCCGATATAAATAGGTTTTACCCGTTCCTCCTGGACCATCAATAAAGAACAAAGCATTATCATGTTCTTCTACGACTTTCATAATTTTATCAAATGCTATTTTTTGATCATCATTCAAGTTAGTAACAGAATTCAAGTCTTCTTGGGAAATTGGAATTGAACGTTCATCTTCTATTAGCTTAAGAACCATTGATCTAGAATTAGTAGTCACCGTTAGCCGTGGAATATAACTTGAAACATATTTGCCAAACTGTTTCAAAACAGTATTCATGTCACGGAGGACATCATTAAGTACTCTACTGTCATTAACACCCCATGAAGTAGCATAATCTTGGCTGAGAAATGGGTAAAGCTCGTCCCAGAGAGATTCCGCTTCCGTGACTTCACAACAATACAAAACTGAAGCAAACAATCTTCTTAAGGTTGCTGGCATTTGATAGTTTGCTGCTTCCAATAGACATTGTCTAATGCTGTCATCGTGCTCAAGCAATCCATACCGTTCAGCAGCTGTTTTGAAATTTGGACACTCAAACCCGTCAACAGTTAACAGATCCTCAAAAGATTTAGAGCCCTTTATATGATTAAGTAACATTCTTAAGTAAAACCTGTCGCCTTCTTTCGGTGAAATAGTATAAATTCTCCCTATTACTCGTTGAGCGCTTTGTCTACGTATCCATCTCTTTTCTGAACCACACCATTTATAGTACTGAGGTATTTCACGATAAAGATATTGATTTGCTCTCGCGTCATATACATTCAACCGAAAGAATTCTGAAAGCATTGTTTGTGCTAAAGACTCCTGTTGAATTACCTGAAAAATGAATTCCGTTTTAAGAGACATGTTTAAAGTTATAACAGAATACATGTTTTGTATACAGTTTATAATTAATAAGGAAATTATTGTGAAAAACACTACAGTCTTGGATTACCTGATCAATGAGGTCATTAGCATTAAACCTTATTTGATGCTCATTTGGTAAGTGTATTTGCAATCTTTCTACACTCGGAGTCATATGGAACATTAGAAATTTGAATATTTTCCAAAATGCTTCGTGCGAAGAAATCCACCTTCCGTCAACAAATTGTTTCACCTCATCATAATTAGGGCCTTGGCGTAATTCGAGAGAAATACGATCCGGACCTTTATAAACATATTTGTACAAATATTTCACACTTTCTATGCTACTACAAATTTCAACATTGATGTGACAATCATATTTTAAAAGTAACCAAGAATTGTAAGGGACAACCCAACTATTATCAAGATGAACTTCGCGGTTCCCTCGTGTCACTATGTGCTCTCCTTCACGCCGTTGATAAATAGGATATGAGTCACTTCCCATTTTAGTGTCATTTGAGAATGACTTAGGAAATCTTCTTTTGCATTTTCCTTCTTTCATGCATGGCGAGTTAATATTGTAATCTCCACACAGACCATGAATCATATGTTTGACAACAACTTTATGCAACTCTGGTTCTAGTGTCTTATCTGGGATTTCAGCCATAACAACGGAATCATAATCATCGGGAGTCGTTAGCTTATCATCATCATCTAGGATCAGAAGTAAATGAGCATGTGGTAAACCTCTTTTTTGGAATTCAATGACATAAACATGAGCTTTTACTTTTCCAAGCACATTCCTCGTGAAAAGATCGTGTTTCAATTCTTCGAATTTTGCTCGAAATACTCGAGTCAATAGATCGGGTCGGTCATTTAGAGTTTGACCAGGTAACAAATTTTCTGTAATTTCTTTCCAGTTTGGGTTACATGTCATTGTAAGAAAAATGGCAGGTTTACCATATTTTTGCACTAAAGCCATTGCATCTTGATAGCGTTGATACATATCTCGTGGGCTTCCAACAATTGAAGATGGTAATATAATTTTCTGACCAATGTTACCTGCATGATTTGGGGAAATTATTTAAAAAATGACAAACGAAGGAGAGTTTTTTTTAAATACTATTATTTGTTCTGTTATATAACAGAATGACAAATCAAAATGAATACATCAAAGAGAATTATTTTCTTTGGTTATAGTTTATTAATTTTATGTTAAGTATCCATTTTATTTTTAATAGAATGTCGAGTAATGATATCTTTTGCTAGCAATATTATTTTAGATTTTATTTCATATAGCTATATCTAAGTAAATGACAATTAAGGAGAATTGAGGATAACAATATTATCTTAATCATAAGCGTTAGACATGTTCAGTCATTATTCGAAAACAGAAATTCAAGAACGTGTTTGTATTTTTGACATACCTCCATGGTTTTCACCAGAATGTATAGCATCTATAACCCCTTTGTAACTATCCCTTCTAAGTTTATCTTGGTTCTTGCGCACCCATCGAAGATTGTTTGCCTCAATTTTAACATAATTGTCTACAACATATTGTTGAAGAAGTCGCCCAGCCCGTAATAAAATCGAACGTTCGTTGGGTCGAATCTGTAATTGTTAAAGTTAACATACACGATAAATTTTAAAATAGTACATATAAGAAAACCTGTAGCATATAGGAATAAAAAATCATAACATGATATACCTGTAACGTATAGGAATAAAAATCACAACATGAGATATTGCGTCCTTCTAGAGTCGAACAATTCGGGGTCCAACCGTAAGTCCCGTAAGGCAGCAGAAGTGGATACTGTAAAGGATCATAATAGCCTGTAGTATCTAAGATAAAAGTGAAGTCCCCTCCAATCGATTGAATTACAATGTCTCTTGCATCAATAGTCCCTGCTTCTTCACCGCCAACTAAAACTGCAGCAACTTCTGAAGCACTTGGAAGGTCATATTGTCGACGATTAGGCGGTAGTTCTTTGATTTGTAGTTTACACTCGAGCAAGTCTGGACGGTGAGCCATATGGCGAAATGTATAAACAAACGGATTGTATAAGTCAAGTACTGTTGTGATACTCTGAATAATTTCATTCTGAAGAGTATTGTTCTCATTCAATCTGTTCTGTATTTCGTTGTCTGTATCAAAAATATATAGTTGCAGAAATCGTGGTCTGTCATTACCATTCGGTAGTAGATTACCTATTTTGTGATAAATAGCTCCTTGCGCACGAAATGTGTATATGCCTTGTCCTCTTACCTCTTCATCGACATGAACCCCCATAGATGTGAAAGAAAATATATGGTTATATGCACGAATGTAATGTCTAAAGCGGCGTCCTGTTTGTGACTGATCTGCAAATAAATAGAACATCTCAGCTGGTGATACGATTGGTTCCAATCTGATTTTTCCATTATTGCAGCACATCGAGGTAGTTTCACGCTGGAATAATGTTGCATTACAATATTGACAATTTACAGTTGAGTGCAAGAGCAATTTATCTACATGATGATTTTGAGAATAAATTCTTGCACAACGATATACTCTTGGTCGTCCCAAGTCTGTTTGACGTTGTGTTCCTATTTGACGCTGTGTAGTACGACGATGCTCAAGTCTAGCATTCCTTTCTTGTTCATTCAGATTTTGTATACGTACTTGTTGTCGTTGACGATGTCGTAGTCTAAGCTGAGTTGCTAGTTCTTGGCTAATATTTTGTCTCCAATTACGATAATTAGTTCGGTTTCTGTCGCTTTGCAAAGAAGATTGCACCTCATCTCTATTGGTATCGAGGGCCGTATTTGAGTTACACACAGGTTCCATGTGTCTGGAAATAGATTGGCACAACAAATAAAAGTTATATGCAAGTCGTACGTACTAAACAAATTCCTAAGAGATTTCGATAAAAAAAAAAAAAAATATGGGAATAAGTCATGCATATAAAGGAACCAATACACATGTTTATAAAAAAAAATGTGGTTATACGAAAATTGAATTCACCAAAATATATGAAGGAGCCAATACACACGTTTATAAAAAAATATGGTTGTAGAAAAATTGAATTCACCAAAATATAAAATAAAACTGACCAAATCTAGTGGCTCTTTATGTCGAGCAGTGGACGTGAATTCACCAAAATATATGAAGGAGCCAATGCACACGTTTATAAAAAAATATGGTTGTAGAAAATTTGAATTCACCAAAATATAAAATAAAACTTACCAAATCTAGTGGCTCTTTATGTCGAGCAGTGGACGTGCTCTTTATCAAATGCTATTTTTTGATCAAATGAGTGAGTAATTGGTTGACAACAATATCTGCTTACATGAATCTGTAATGGGCAGTAGATCTCTGTGTAGCTATATGCAAGTCGTACGTACTAAACAAATTCCTAAGAGATTTCGATAAAAAAAAAAGTATGGGAATAAGTCATGCATATAAAAGGAACCAATACACATGTTTATAAAAAAAATGTGGTTATACGAAAATTGAATTCACCAAAATATATGAAGGAGCCAATACACACGTTTATAAAAAAATATGGTTGTAGAAAAATTGAATTCATCAAAATATAAAATAAAACTGACCAAATCTAGTGGTTCTTCATGTCGAGCAGTGGACGTGCTCTTTATCAAATGCTATTTTTTGATCAAATGAGTGAGTAATTGGTTGACAACAATATCTGCTTACATGAATCTGTAATGGGTAGTAGATATCTGTGTAGCTATAATTATGCATTTAAAAGAATATCTCAAGACACGGGAATACCTATTGGACTTTTCCTATGTGCAAAGTTTTTAAGGATAAGGAAGAGCGTGCTCTTTATGGGACGTGCTCTTTATATTGAGAGAGAAGAAGGGCGAGCAGATTTTTATGAACAGGAAAGAGGGAGAGAGAAGAGGGGCGTGGAATCAAAAGAAAAAGTGCAAATTCTTTTATGGAAATGTTGGTATGTAAACCTACTGTGCAGCCAAGAACGTAAATTGCAAAAAGAACGGGGGTATTTTCGGAAAAAATGGGTGAAATGGCAAAATGTAAATTGCAAAAAGAACCAGGGGTATTTCCGGAAAAAATGGGTAAAATTTGGCAGCCTCAATTCCCTTGGGTTGGCTTATTATAATAGTATAGATCTCATTATGTTGGTATTTATGTTCAAGTAGGTGCAAAGAAGGTTGTTATTTCTACTCCAAATTAAAGCAAATATGCACATTTTTGTCAATGAAAACGAAATACACATCTGATATTGATGATGTTTGTAGTGTTAATGACAATTCTATAAATGTCATATTTTCCGTTTCTGCGCTCATATGCCCAAAAGTTATGACTATTAATTGTCCCAAAGAGCATTCAATAGAGAAAAGGAAATAAAGTTGTCTAACTGTTACTAATGCTAAAATCAAACATTCAATAACTAAATGTTTTTCATGCTAACCTGCGATGGAGTTGACATATATTACTAAGCATATTAAACATAAATGAATAGTAGACACCTGGTATTCATTTTCTTAACCTGCAATGAAGGCTAAGCTAACACATCTTACCAAGTTTAATAGCCTAATCCTATCGGTCCTATGTTTTTCTCTTCTCACCATAACCGTCCTTCCATGTTACTACACGACGGGAGGGTGTTTTCAACCTTCCTCGATTCATGTGTATTGGGCTTCATATATGAAAAAGCTTCTAAATAAAGACGTCAATTATCCTATAGACCAAGAAAATGAGTCAGGCATGCCGCCATTGAGTTCCCCTGTGATTCGAACAAATTCATCGTCAAGGAAAGGATGTGTCATGTCTAAGGGCACTTGGATACATTTTCCGGAAGGTCCATATTACACAAACGAAACAAAATGTGGAATAGATCATCGTGAAAATTGCATGAAAGCAGGAAGATCCGACACTTCTTATTTGAAATGGAGGTGGCGACCCAACGAGTGTGAGCTCCCATTGTTTAATGCACATCAATTTATAGAGCTTGTAATAGGAAATCCATGGCTTTCGTAGGAGACTCACTGGCTAGGAACCAAATGCAATCACTAATTTGCCTATTGAATAATGTAAGTACTATTGTATTAAAAATACTAAAGCATGAAATTAGTAGTTTATAAATTAAATAAATAAAATATGAAATTAACATTACCCTTAACAAAATGTTGAATCCATTGATCTTCTAGGTGACACGGCCCGACGACAAATCTAAGTTTGAAGGAATGTCTCAACAATGGTTCTACAGCGATTATAATTTTACATTAGCACACTTATGGACAACAACTCATTTAATCAGAATAGAAAATGTAAACATTTTCTATAAAAAAAACCATCGAATCTCACCTTAGACCTGGCTGATGAATCATGTGTTGGTTTTACTATATCGAAAAACAATAATATAAAAGAGAAGGACCGAAACGAAAATAAACAATTTTATTTCACTTTGAAAGGAATATAACTCGATTAAAAATTCCTGACTCGTACAGAAGTTAAATTGAAATAAATAAATTCCAGACAGATTTAATATAAATTATTAAACTGCTGGACTGAATTGTGATTGTACGAAACTGTCTAACAGAATAGAATAAAGACTATACTGCTTGACTGTTTGTCAATTAAAAGAAACTAGCAGACAGAATAATATGATTACTAAACTTCTGGATTGTTTCTGTAAATAAAAGAAAATACATAACTGAAATATAAATTACAGAATATAAATACTGAAAACTAAACAATACTGGAAATGTAAATTACAGAATATAAAAGACTAGAAAGTAAATTACAGAATTTAAACAGTACTGAAATGAAATAAACGGAATGTAAAGTACTGAAATAAAAAAGAAGAGGCAACTGCAAGCAGTTTCCCTTAAACAATATTTTCCGAACCACCTTATAGGTTTCTGATTCTCGGGACTTTGTTCCCAAGGTACAACTTTTGTCACTGAGTGGCTCGCGTGGAAACGGCACCGAACCACAGGTCGAGCTGTTAGTAGTGCGATTCTCTCTCTCTAATATGATGTTGTATGTTGTGAGTGTGTGATAGTTGTTGTGTCTGAATGAGAGGGGAAATGCTGCATTTTATAGACTTTTCAGAAACTGCAGCCATAATGGTCCATTTAATTCTGAGAGCTACACCCCTAGAATCCGCCCATTCAATTTCTGAAACTGCATAACTCAATCTGCAATTTATTTTCATTGAATGCTGACGTTTCAATTTTATGGAAATTTTAGGGACTTCTTTTGTATTTTATACAAAAATCACTTTTCAGATTTGACCCAAGACCCAAATCTCACGCCTGCGCTCGAGGCCCGGGGCCCGAGCGAGGGCGCACGTGTGTGGTAAACACTCATACACTTATGTGTATGTGAACATAATAGTTTAACAACTATATGGGTTAGACTTGTATATATATTAGAAAATTAACTCTTAATTCTCCAATATGGCATAACTCTCAATGGTTTTCCCTTTATTCATTCCATTTTCCAGCATTAAGGTTTTCCGTTCTTTCGAGAACCCAACTTTGAAGACGATTAATATTCACACCCATTCTCCGAATAGGTCATGCGATATACCGTTACGAAGCTCGTCACATGAGCTACTCAAACGCTTTGAGTACGACATTAACAACTCAGTGTTGTCACATGTAATATCGACTCGAAATTGGTCCTGTGACCATTCGGAACACCTATGTTTAAAACATGTTTTCCAACATCATGGGCATCGACTATTGAGGAATTTGACTACGTGATCGTATCAACTGGTCATTGGTTTTTGAGGCCGTTAACATACTACAAAAAGGGTAAATACCTAGGTTGCCACCTATGTGTAAACGACCAAGCCACGGATGTGAAAGTCTCCTATGCTTTTCGTATGGTGTACCATACCACACTTCGCACAATTTTGGATAGCGTGAAATTCAAAGGGACAGTCTTTTTAAGAAATATATCGGTTTCACATGATGATTGTGATTGTATAAGAACTCCGTTTCGGCAGCTATTGAATATACAGAAGGAGGTGTTTAATGATGCTACGAAAGAAGGAGAGAAGAAGGGTTTGAAATTTAGAATGCTGCATATTACAGAGCAAATGGCGATGAGGCCGGATGGTCACCCGAATAGCGGGGCCTATTCGCCAAATCTACAAACACCCGATTGCCTACATTGGTGCTTGCCTGGTCCGGTTGATTTATGGAACGCAATGTTGCTCGAAACGATGAAGATTGAAAACAAATGATCAAGAGTCTCGAGTTAATTACATTGTTCGCATAGACATCAAATAGGATTATGTTAGGAAGATAAAGTGGGACTTATTATATTTTTTAGACATGTTTTCTACTTTTTGGTTCATGGTTCATTTATAGGTAAACAATTTAACCCAAAGTTTTGGCCTTTTATACTATGAACTATGAAGATACGAATTGTTTTGTGTGCTTTAATCAATCCGAAAACTTAATCCTAAAAATTGGCTTTACGAGAACTTCGTCACAAAAACTAAACACATGAATAGAATTATAAGAAAATTCCCGTATTGCATAGCTTTTAATAGTATGCACGAGGCATAAATATATGTTGTGTTGTAACTTTTAATGCATTTTTGAAACAACTTATGGAATGATACTGGATCAATATGATTCAAAGATTTGTAATTTCATTATAAGTTATATCTTCGGTGATTTTAGGTACGACGATGGAGTGAGCCAACCCTCTAGGACCAGGGGCGGACCCAGGGGGCGGCTGGGGGTGACCACCCCCGGCACTCCCGGCGGCGGTTTTCAATTTTTATTTTTTTTTTGTGTAATTTACAATTTTTTAAGATATTTACATTGATGGCCCCCCATAATTAAATAAAATACTTGTTGACGTAGTGGTAAAATTGACTTTAAGGTAGTGTAAGATTATGAGTTCAAATCATTTTAGTTGTTTTTTTCTATATAAAAAAAAAAATTTACCTTTAAATTACCAAATTTCGTAAATGACAATTGTATTTTTCCAAACAAATATTACTAAAAAAATTATTTTATTGTCCAATATCCTTTGTTTTAAATTCATATTTATTTTATGATATGTTAAACATATAAAAAAAAAATTATTTCTGTATCTAATCTTATTTATTTTATCCTCTATTCGATATATTTTTTACACCACGCCACCCCAAAATAAAAATAATCATACTTCCGCCCCTGTTTAGGACGCCGTGATTTACGACCGATTTGTGAGGCAAAAGAATTATATATTTGGTTTATGAAAATATATTCAAAATATTCATATAAATTCTACACAACAAATGAATAGATAAAGATTGTGTAAAGCGAGTTGGATGAACGTTGCACCTTAACTTTCATTTCACTATTAGTCAGGGCCTCAAATTCTTTTTGTTATAAAATATTGATTTAAATTTTTTACGAATATTTACAAAATTCAAATAATAGTAAGCAACATAATTGAAGTATGGGAGACTCAATAACAATTTATGTGGATGTGATGCTGACCAAATGGACAATTGATAACTATGTTACTTAAAAAAGATAAAATAAGATCAATTCTAGTGCGAACAAGGGTAATTTTTTAGCTCCATTGAGGTGGCGGAATAACTTAGACAATAGAGCGTCATGATTGTTTCATCGACTTTTTAACGAAATGTTTCATGACATCCCATCATTTTATTCTTTGACATCGTTTTTCCATCATTGACTTTCAACCAAATTGTTATATTTCATAACAAATGAAAAATCAGTAATAACGATTTTCTTGGTAATGTACCTCGCATCTTATATGATTCTATTTTGATTGCTTTGATTATAATCGCAAAAACAACAGACGAAGTGTTTATTCATTAATATGATTGTACAAAGAGATACATTAAGAGATTTCTGACCCTTTTTATATAATAGAGGCTAGGGTTATATATGCTTGGAAAGTCCAAGATACGCTCAATAGAGTAAGGTCTAAAATGGCCAATAATATCCTACAACACTCCCCATTTGGACGTCTTGATTTCTTCGTCTTCATGTTGTCGATTTGAGTCGAGTTTATTCGCAGTGCTAAACACATAAAAACCTTAGGGACGGAAAACCCAGTATGAGACAAAACCGGTACCTAGGAGAAACTGTGTAGCCGAATGATATAGGCCAAAATTCTATGTAATTAACTAACCACAAAACAGTGTGGCTCATCAAAACCTTGGCAGAGCAAATCCAATGGAAAAATCTCTGAACGAAGGAAAAAGAGTGCAACAGTGGTAGTAGTTGGGGATCAACCACAAAACAGGTGCCTCATCAAAACCTTGCTAAAGTAAACTCAGTGGGAAAAACTTCTAGTCGAAGGACAAAAGAGTACACAGTGGTAAGAAGTATACAACAGGATGCTCCCGCTAATTTTGGTAATCTTAAGTGAGATATAATGGGAACGTGTCTCGCTAAAAACCTTGCCAAGAAAAACCCAGTGGGAAAAAACCTTGGTCTAAGGACAAAAAGAGTACACGAGCATGCGACCGGATGCTCCCCCTCACTTGCACACGGCATGGTGCGAGTATTTCGACTAAGTAGTAATTAGTGCAATAAGCATTCACTTGGATCCTCCCCCTCACTTGCACACAACTGGGTGCAAAGATTTCATATTCCAAGAAAGAGTACGAGCATTCGACTGGATGCCTCATTTACTTACACACGACTGTATGCAAGAAAATATAACTTGGAATAAAACGAGCATTCGACAGGATGCTCTTAAACTTCATATGTGAAGATTTATTTCGGCAAGAAATGCTAAATAGCATAATTTAGTCATGTCTCTCTTGATCGATAACAACAAGTTATCCTCAAATAAGACAAGTGTTTTATTTAGATAGTGAGACGGAGCATATGTAATTCAAATATGACTAATACGAGCTCGAAGCCATATACACTCTCTAGTCGTCTCATAGAACACGAGTAGATCAGAGTGATTCGTTTGGAGTCATTCCAAGACCTCCAAGATATTGCCTTATTTCTAATGGTAAAGACAGACCATGTTTGGAATATCCCTTATGCGGGTCTGATAATTAATCGACATCGGTATAACCGAAAAAGGGTTGCGTTAATTCGAGTACCGAAGGGGGTAAGTACACTCGATGATGCAAATGGGACAAGACAAGCCCTCATCCGCTGTTACCTTAAAGTAATGGGAAAATGTCTTTTATGCCATTTCGATGGCAGCTTGCTAGCGCGTTGCTGTGTCGAGCTATACCATTCACAGCAGACGAGATGTTCGTCCTAGCACATTAGACCAAGTACTATGATGCGCTTATTGTACTTAGATATGAACATCATGGTTCAATATCTCTTCATCGTCTCATTAGGGACAGACTGGTCTATATCAATGTCTAGTGATCGAACGATCATGGGAGAATCTGACGACTTAGCGTCATGATGAATAAAACGTCATAACACCTTCTGGATGTAGTATGAATCATGGACTTATATTCAATCTTTACGAGACTCGATCATCAGGTCGAGTCACTACCATGTCTTCCCAAGATCCTTCATCTCGAAGGAAAATCCAAAAATGGATCGCGTCATAAAACACGCAAGGGCATAATACTTGTTCAAGTATCCCAAGCTAATCAAGTACTCACTTAGGCGGGTATACCACATCCGCTCGGATTATATTAATCCATATAGTGAACGTCTCATTAAATTGAGATCGTGTTCCGTGGTCAGGAACTACTTGATTCAAGCATTATGAAGTCACACAGGGACCTTCATCCACGTCTCTAGTCTAAATCCCCACAGAGATAAGATCGTGACCACAATCACATGCTGCATAATCAGTTTTCCGGAAACTACTAAACTGATAAAGTAGAGGACCGTTATAACGTCTATTACAAGAAAATAAACTATCTCGTAATCAATTCCAAGGTGTGAGAGAAACCTTGCACTACTAGGCGAGCATTCTACAATCTCATTATTCTCATCACTTTTCCTTACGAATAACCAAATAAACAAATTCGTGTAACATTGGTGGTGTTGGAGCTACAGGTCTGAACACACTTTTGCTAAGGAGTCTACTTAGATTGCAAGTTTCCATTAGTCCAGTCTATTCTACGTTGACTTCAGGCAACGGTACATGGTTCTCTGTCATAATTTGTTCATATTATCAGTCGTCACCGATTATATGAACAAGTAATCACTGACATTCTCGTTTCGCTTTAATATCGTCTAAGATATCATGATCGACAGATATTTAAAGATTCTCAGGATGAAGAGGAATCACACATCTCCTAGATCTTTTATAATCTCATGCGACGAACGAGTTTCAGTTCACCACCTCTGGGGCTGAACGAATTAAGAATCGGTCAACTTCCTCATATCTTGGGAAGGACGACAGACTGACGGCCGATGGCAGCGTCCTTTGCTTGGCGGGTTCGGCCAAAGCAACGTGTTACGATAGGAACACGGCGTCCGATAGGGACGTCTATCCTTGCAAGCATTTTATAGCAGGTATAAATGATCTCGTGACATCTCATAAAGTCATTAAATGTGTTTAGCATTTAGTTAGACTTGAGGGAGTCTATGCACGTACTTATCACTAAGTGCAGTTTTGGGGATCAAGCTAAGACTGAATGGGTTATGCCACGTTACTTCACGTCGTTCTTTATCAACGGTAACGTGCAAATCTCCCCCTAACGACGGGGAGAACAGCCTTAGCGATGTCACTTTCTCATATCAAGCGGTAAAGAGATCGCTTGCCAAGGTTACTCTATCAAATGATAGGCAGGGGATTCATAATCGACTTATGTCCCCTTCAGATGTCCATATTTTGAACGCTATAGTGGCTCAATCAAAATATTAATTAATCACTCTAAACACGCGTTAACATGAGACTTCTGACTCATAACCAGTAACCAGCTGGTACGCATATGGTATTTGAGTGTCTATGGGCCTCATGACGGACTAATACAGCAAAATAGCATAACCCCACACGGAAATATAAATCTTAGTGCGCAAGACCAAGAAATGCGTGCAATCATTTCCAGTCGCATCATCAAAATTTCCGTGAGTTCATTTGGGTCTGAACATAATCGACAGGATGTTCAATTTCAATTTCCAAACACAAGTAATTTAAATCGAAATTTCAATTTTTACTTTTCGGAAATATCAAGTCGACTAGACTTTTCAAGATAATCCGGATCATGAGCCATCAACTTAATGATAGGGCTAAAAGTTTGGAAAGTGCTGCATTTATGTGGACAATATTAAAATGTGACCATATTGTCGATGCATCAACCATAACCATTTATATTTTTGGTCCGTTTTACGGTTGGATAAGTCCACAATAACTCCAATTCTTTACAAGAATTCTACGAGTCCATTTCGTGATCTTTACACATACTAGTCTTTCAAAGTGAGCATTAATGGCATGAATTTCGGATTAATCGTGAAATATATTCTCAGAGAGAATCCAAATGCGATGCGATTATAAATCAAGCATCGTCTTTTGACCCGGTAATATCTCATCCGGTCAATGCCACAATATCAAAATGCTCTTATCAATCGACGACAGGTGAATGATAGTACAGACAATCATGTCTTAGCATCTAAATCATTTATCATTTCGACGACAGGCGAAATGATAAGTTAACTTTAAATGCTTTAAAGAATATGGTAGCAACCACTTGAAAGACATTTCAACTCCTCTAAAATACGCTTTTGGTTGTAATGAATGGAGGCTATGTAAAGAAATTTCAATTCTGTCATGAGCTATTACCAGCTAACACTGGTTTTCTCGAATATTTTATAACTCAACAAGGTACGGCAGGACCTACATGAGTATAAGACCTCATATTTGACAAATCAATTTGGTTTTACCAAAGATTTCGATTTTGGAACGACATATCCAGAATCGTTGTCACTGAGTTCTCTTTTAGGCAAGTAGTTGGTGAAAATTATGTGGTACACTGTTACCCACTATTTCCAGAAAACCAACTACACCACAAGTATTGCCTAAAATTTCATAATTTAAAGTTTGGTCACATTTGTCAAAGGAATTTGCTCAAAACACTTTTAATTATTTCGAGAAATTTCGTAAACAGGCAAACCACAATCCAAAAGTATGGTCCAAATGGAAAATAATAATCCAAATGGAAAACATAATCCAGATTAGGGAAAAAATGGCTCAATAATTTATCAAAATCAATAAAGAAAGGTCCCAAACTCATTTGAGCCACAAAACCAGGGGTCTCAAGAGTTTCCTTTCAGTTAGCTTTAACCACATTAGCATCGATTTTTTCACCTTTGTAATAGTTTTGAACTATTTAAGGAGTAACCGTGCATGACCTTTGTCTTTATAGCATAGAGTTGCCTCATTGAGCGTTATCTCTTGCTTTGTGACAACGGGCCATATTGTTCCTTTCAATTACTGTCTTGGAGCTACAGGTTTTCGATTTTGATGATTGTCTAAAATCTCGCTTGGCTAGGCGATTCATCGGGATCGTGACAGTTCGAGACAAATAACACTTGTCTCGGTTCTCGATTCGTGGAAAAAAAATGTACACGAAGAGCATTAATATTAGACAAACAATTCGCCATTGACCCAATATGATTAAAACTACTCATCGGGTTAATTTTCTTATCCAATAACAGATGGGTGATAAAGGAACATGGTGAATATAAATTCACGATAGTGCTTATGGAATATAATTTCCAAGCTAGTATTTTGGTGAAGGATTGCTCCAATATGTCAATTTCAGACATTTGTTCACCATAGACGTCATCACGTCTCGAATGTGGCGGCGGAATAAAATCAATGCCTTAGCATTCATCCTGATGGTAACAACAAACTCGTGTTTTACTCATCAAAGAGGGCATTTAAATAAAATAAAATTGGGCATCACATTTTCACACCTCAGGGTGACTAACCTGTGGTGACGGAATTAAAATCAACGTTTAAACAGTCATTTCGTAAGTATGTTTTACGATTTTTCTCATCATAGATGGCATCCAACATGTGTTGGGAGTTCTGGATTATTTATCATATAAAACGACTGGTTTATATGTTTATGGTTTGCACAAGCATAAACGTTTTTTCGAAACGACAGGTTCGAAAACATTAGTTTTGCTTCTCATGTGAATCGGTTCTCATTAATCGAACGACGGGTCGATACCGAGACACCAATTCGGCGAAACATATAT
Source organism: Primula veris (assembly GCA_963682055.1). Taxonomy (NCBI): domain Eukaryota; kingdom Viridiplantae; phylum Streptophyta; class Magnoliopsida; order Ericales; family Primulaceae; genus Primula; species Primula veris. The sequence continues at coordinate 15,092,149 of OY821747.1, read as the reverse complement.
CACTATATAAACACACTCGGGGAAATTATTATTTAGTCAACCCCATTCGGTAACTCTAATTGAACATGATCAGGAAAGACGGTGAGGGTGGAGGGCACGAATGCCACTTAAAACCCGACCTCATTAGGAAATCGACTTCCGCCTATATCTTTCCTAGACATCGTATCCAAATAGGTGAGCCTATGTGGGGAAGATTCATAATTTTTTCAACTTAAATGTGAATATATATGATTTTGCAAATTACCATATTATACATATGTGTACATGGCAATAAATAAATTAGTACATGATTAACTAATATTTTAGATTGTACATGTTTGCATGATTGCAATATATATTTCCTAATAAGGAAATCAAATTAATCAAGATTATCATTAATCTAGAATTTATTAGTAATTACCAATTTACACTAGCAAGATTTAGTCAATATTTTATTATTATATTGCTATATGTGTAAGTTCTATACATAGTAACTAAATCATTCATGTACGTAATATATTTTATTTACCAATTTACAATATACACGCAATTTTCATACATGGTAATTTTAACATGTAAACAAGCAATATATTTTTAATTACCAATTAATTCTATATATGATAAAAAAATTTAACATGCAAAGTGGTTAAATTTACATGGAAACATATCAATTTATTCAATTAACATGCAATTTTTTTTATTCACTTGCCTTTTTAATATATATATATATATATATATATATATATATATATGCATGTGGGTTAATATTTAGACCAAATATTGACTTTTATAACACATATATACTGTTTTTATACATGTAATATATTACAGGGATTATCCGTGTAATTTCAGCAAACTACATATCTATTTACAACATTATTACAGCTTCAGTCCATAATTTCAGACAAGTTTCAGTTTAGTCCTTTAGTAATTAACATGCACAGTTAATAGATTCAACGAATTACAAAACAGTCCTACTATTTTCAGTTTTTTTACAGATTTAATCCCACAGATTAATACATGTTTTACAATTACATGATTTCCGATTTACAACCCGATTATATGTCTTTTAGTGATTTTGTTTATATAAAAATATAATTTTACAGTACACTATACATATTACATATAAGTTGATTTTTATAGACAGATTGATTATGTTAGACGGTAAAAAAAATCTATCACGCATAGTTTTTTTTTCTTCAACAAATACATGCAATTTGGGTTATTTTGTTACGATAATATATAGTTATCCATACAAGTAACAAAATCTAATACACATGGATTATATACTACGAGATATTTATCATGTTTTAGTTATCCCTAAAATAATACGTGCGATCACATATATGGAATAAATTAAGTTTTGAATTCGGTACCTTACGCACGGTATGTTGGTGAAGGTCGATATAACAAAACCCTAAAAATCCGGAGAAACCTCAAGGTTTATAAATACCAATATCCGTGCGTTTACCAAAAATCTCCAATATCCGCGAGCGTATATCCTAATCTCTGCGAGCAAAGTGCTGATAACGTGTTGTGTGACATATTAGCTCGTTATAGATATATATATAGAGATATATATAGTTATAGAGAGAGGTATGAGAAACAACAGACGAAGTGTTTATTCATTAATATGATTGTACGGAGAGATATATTAAGAGACCTCTGACCCTCTTTATATAATAGAGGGTAGGGTTATATATGCTAGGAAAGCCCAAGATATGCCTAATAGAGTAAGGGCTAAGATGGCCAATAATATACTACAACAATTATGAAATTATACTCGTGAAAATATAGTGCAAATCATGATAAATTTATCAATTTATTTTGTTAAAACATAAAATTTATGATTCTCCCTCCGATCCATTCAAACTGTCCATTACTTCAGAAAGTTCTCATATAATTGTTCAATATCCATAATTAGAGTAAAACCTCTGTAAATTAATATTGTCGTGACCAGGCATATTTATTAAATTAGAGAGATATTAATTAATATATAAATTAATAATTTATTAATTTAAAGATTTTTTTTTTCATTCAAGAAATATATTTGTAAATGACATAAAACTCATTATATATTACTAAGAACACTCGTTAAACTCGTTAGTAAAGTTAAAATACACTACTTCAATTGCTAATATATAAAATTTGTTAAATTGTATAGCAAACTAAGAATAGACATTATATACATAAAATAGTGAGAAGCTCTAACTAAATTTAAATTTTAAGAGTAATAAAACCACTATAGAGCTTTATTTCAATAAATAACCCTATTAAATTTTGTCTTCTTAAAAAGTGTTTAATTTATGATTTTGTGGGTACCAAATATTTTTATAAGAATCTTTCAAAAATTTATTATTTTATTAATTTATCGAAATTAGCGATTTTTATATAATCACAAGTCGCGACCGAATAAAATTATTATTTTAAAAAGTTTATTAATTTATCAAAATATTAATTTAAAGAAGTTCTACTGTGGTAGGTACTCACTTGTTCATTTATAATTTTAACCTTATCCAAAAAGTCTTGAAAATATAACTTTTAAACATAGTAACTTAATAAGGTTAGAAATAACGGGGGATTAATTCAACATTAATGTCAAATTTATAAGTCACGTCTCTTAATTGGCTACTGAAAATTCAGAATTTTTTTTTGTGGCTTTTAATTTTATTTGTTTTCTTCTCTTTCTCTAATATTCTTCATTGGATCTCTCTCTTTCTCGGTAACGGTAAGTCTTTACTCCTAAAAGCATCTCCAATAGTGTTGTTACCTCTGTTGTTTAGTAAAATAGTTAGCTAACAATGCATTTTTTTATCTCCATTAGTTGAGTTAAATTACGTGTTATATTTATAGATGTTAAAAAAATTGTTAGTTAACAATATTTTTAATGTTTATAGCTACTGACGTGACAAACACAATACACAATTAATATTATTATCTCCTATAAATTCTCCCCATATGAATAGTGACCAGTAAAATAAAAGAGAAATATTTAATTAAAAATTGATAACATTGTTAACGTGAAACTAATGTGGTTATTAAATTTAAAATGTCTATGTGTTATTTAAAATATTTTTAAACAATGACGTGTAACTATTGTGGATGCTCTAACCTTTATATATTACATATTTGGAGTGGTCGGATCATAATAATGTTAAAAGGTTCTATTACATCTTTGGAGTGGTGGGCTCAAAAGTTTTGTAAATTTTGAGTTATCACATTATGGATGTATCGTGACATGAGTATAAATGTATTACTCTGCTTACCTGTTGGAAAAAATTTTAGTGCCTAAGTGATTGACTTTAATATGATATCAGATCCCGATTAATCACCAAGTAATGGTGGGTATCTCATCCTTCCCAAAATGGACCTGTCCCAAAATGGACCCATCCCAAAATGGTATTGTATTACACTTGTTGTGCCCGTTCGGATTTAAACAGTGATGGAGAGTGTTGAGTTATCAAAAAATGAATGTGTATTATCGCACATCACTTATAAATGTGATAAAGCATTAACTTTAGTCGGTTAAGTTATGCTCGTCAACAGTTATAATTAATATGATCGACTATAATAAATTGGACAATGTTATATTTCTTTATTGATCGGGTAAATTACAATGGTTTATTACAAATATCTTTAATATTCTGATGCTCGGTCTAATCCCTCGAGTTTATGACTTTTACTTGTAGTTGGTTTATACTTCTTTAGTGAGATAAGCTATGAAAAGTCTTTGTACTAATCTCTCTTTTTCTTGCTTAGAAGTCTGATGATCTATTGTACTGCGATTTGACTCTATTTATAAGGGTACGTGCTTCATAGGATGTTGACAAGTGTCACTCTCATCTGTCAACTCATGGGCTTTTTGAGTGTTGGGCCTCTGTTAATTGGACTTTTAAAAGCAGTGGATAATTACTCTCATATCTATTAAAAGAAAAGACAACTATTTCTTTATCCCAACTATATTTGCGTTGGGTATCTAGTAAAAATTATACGGGTCGGGTTATTACCGAATATCGTTTAACGGGTATTATTTTCATGTCATATCAAGTGCTCTCTAATTTTTTCTTTGTGGTCTCCACGATGGGAGAGTCATCATGTTCGGTTTTTTATGGACTTTATCTCGGCCTTTTTGTTCCCAATGTTTTCTCGAGAAGTGTAATCGTTTTGTACCTGTTTCTCTTGCAGCAATTAATGGCATTGGGAAGTCTAGGCGTGCTACCTTGTTACGATGAGACTCTTGATCTTCCCCTCATCTATCCATTATAAAAGGGATTCCTTATTACTTCCATTTTCATACCTCACTATTTTCAACTTCTCTACAATATCATGGCTCTCTCTAATGGATCTAGGGGAGACAACTTCTCTGAATATCTTGTTTATCTGGAGGGCGAGATCAGGAAGGCTCGTGTCGTGAAGAGAAGGTTCACCTTCTTGGCGAGGAAAGATGTTAGGATACCTGACCTAGAGGAAAGTGTGGCTGGTTTGGATGCTGCCCACCACGTGGCCTTGGCTGACCGGGATTGGGCTCTGGACCGAATCAAAAGGCTTGAGGCTTCTCGGCACAGGAATAAGACGTCCAAGAGGGCTTACAAATTGGCCCTAAAGGAACTGCATGCTCGATCCAAGAAAGGGTCGGATGGCGGTGAAGCGGGTTCTGCAGCCAATTAATTTATTCTTGTAATTTCTTTTGCTGTTTATTTGCAGATGTAACGCCTCTATGTAATAAAATTTCTGAAATTAATAAAATATTCCCTTATTCTCATCATTTATCCGTTGTTTGTCTATCAATTGTATTTTATCTTCACAGTATTTATTCTTGCCACGTATTATGTGATGCTATGATGGACTTTATTGAGCCATGTGCGTATATCTATCCAATATTTCGAAAATATTGACTTTGTGCACGATTTGCCTTTCCCAATCCTATAAAACCGTTGCACTCCCCCAAAGTGACACGTGTGTAGTGATTTTTCCACATATTTATATTTATCAAATATTGGCACGAATCCAAGAGTCTCTTTCATCAGATGCGTCTCTTCAATGCACACGTTTCTTAAAACCTTTTGGCAAACGGTTGCGATTCCCCACTTCATGTCTCTCCTAATCCCTTAATAAATACCCCATTTTGGCATATTTTCTCTTCATTATCTCTCCATCTTTTTTCTTCTTGCTACATATTTTTTTACAAACTTGCTGCTTTCAACATGTCTGCCCCTTTCACCAAATCAGCTCTAGCCTTACAAGTTGAGGCCTTCGAGGCTTCCTACAATAACGTGAAAAGAATGCTTCGGGATGCAAAAGGTGAGTTGCAGATAATGCGATATCACTATACTGAGATGGTGAGGGAATTGACTTGGTTGAGGGCCGAGTTGAATTATTGCAGGCGTGCTCACCAGACTTTAGTCGAGGAGAACAACATGCTTCGGGGAATCTTTCGCTTCAAGATACTGCAAACCTGGTCAGGCTATCTCACTGATACCGATCAACTTTGCCTGAGCCACCCTAATGTCTTTTTTTCTTTTCATTTTTGTTATGTTTTGTCCCCTGATATAATTATTTCTAGTGTAACCTTTCTTTATTAGTGAAATGAATGTTTACTTTTTCTCCTGTTTTCCATGTAACCCATCTTTATTAATGAAATGGATGTTTAACCTTTCTCCTGTTTCTTTTTGTACTTGATGTACTTTATTTACTTGACAAAGTGTGTGACTGTCGAATATTTTTCTTGCTTTTTCTCCTTTTTGTGTGCCCACGTGATTTTTGTATCTTAGCTGACGATTTATAAGTCAAAGATGCTCATGTCTTACTTGTTTGTCAGTGCTTTCCAGCTATTTTTGCTTTTCCTGCTCTATAAATACCTTGCCCCCAATCCCTTTTCTTCTCATCTCTCCTTGTTATATAAATTCCCCCTAGTGCTTTAAGGAGCATATCAAACTAGTCAGTGGATTTATAAATGGTCGATCCTCGGATGAGCGGTCTGGGCCGTGTAAGGGACTTGGATGAGTTGCTATTTCAGACTCGTCATCGAATAGTTAGGGCAGAGAGGGAGTTCGGGGCCTTAACCCTTAGGCGTTATGCTTCCCCCAACGATGATTCGTGGCAGGAAAAGAGAGCATAATGTGATGCATTGGGTCATCGGTTAGACGAGCTGCTACTTGAGAGAGATCATCATATGAATGTTTGGTATGGGGCCGAGAAGATGAGGGAGTATGCCCAGGATGAGTTTGACAATGGTCCTCAGGGGTCGGCTAGTTTGACAGTTGAAAATGCTCGGCTAAGGGGTGAAATTACTGTTCTTAGCTCGGCCAACGATGCCCTTGCTGAGGAAAACACCTTTTATCGAGCTCGGCTTGTGGACAGTAGGTCTTCAAGCCGCCAAGGGTCTTGTTCCCATGTAGGCGGCTCGGTTTTTCCCCTAGTAACCCTTAGTCTTTTGGGTTTTTGCTGTTTATTAATCGTTAAATGTACTCTTTTATTATTGCTATCATCTTGTTTGTTTACTTTTGAATCGATACATATGTATGGCTGTAATTTGCGCTCACTTTTGAATTTGAACCATTGTATCGCTTCTTGACTTTCTATATAAATGCTCCCTTGTGTTTCTCTTCTTTTTTTTATAATTTCTTCATCTCTTTTTTCCTCTCTATATGATATATATATATATATATATATATATATATATATAATTTTTTTGTGAGATGGATCACATTACCAAATCTGCTGCCAAAGTCAAAGCTTTCTTTGAGAATGAGCCCACTTTCATGTTGCATGTTCGTGTTCCTTCAGCAGGTGAGGAAGAGTTGACCCCATTCCAACTGCTTCAGATTGACATCAAAATTCTGAAGATGAAACTCATGATCTCTGAGACCGACGGTAAGAGGTGAAAACAGTATTGGGAACAAGAGAAAGGTGTTCGTTATGAAGCCGAGAAGAAGTATCGATCTCTCACCTATTATTTGCAGCAAGCAGAGATTGGCATCTCTCACATACTGAGGGAGAAGGAACATCTTGGAGAGCTTTTGGCTAAAAGGACTGCTGATGTGGGTGGTAGTTCTAAGGTTTTTAAATACGAGGGGTTGTTTCTGTAATTTTCTTGTTTTTATGGGATTTTAATTAGTTGTAATATGTTTGTTTTCCCCGCGGTGGATAAATAAAAAATATTCATTATCTACTTCTCTTTCCTATTCACTTGTTGTTGTCTTTTATTGCTTCTTTTTTATTGCTCTTCTTCGACGTGACGAGTATGTTGATATCGGGCATTTGTGGTTTTTTAGATGTCTGGATGAGATGTTCGGCTTTTGATTGTGTATCCTCAGTATTGGTCACTGGGGTTATCCCTCATAGACCATTGCTATAAAATTTTGATTGTTTTGTGGTCGATCTAGTGACGGTATGTGCCGTTTTTGTACGATGACCTTTATTGCTTATGGATTACTGCTCGTCTTCTTGTGCATTATTGTTGATGACGTATGCTTAACGTTTTTGAGGTGGGGTCCACCAGCCGTTTATATCGGTTCTAGGATGTGACCTTCATGGGGTAGTGCGATGTACCATTCTACGTGCCATGCTCTGGAGCGTTGATTTTGAAAAACAGACGGCGATTATTGACTTTTCTATGGCTGAAAAGAGGGAAACTTCTGTCATAGGAAATGACGGTTATTATTTTATTCTTGTTTATGCGCTTCCACTTCTTTATCTTCTCTGGGTAATTCTTTTTGTTCTTATCTCTCTTTAACATATATATACTTTCTAGTGATACTGTTTTTATCTTATAGCCTTCACAATATTTTCCACTTATTTTCTCTCTCTAGGGTTTGACTCTCTCTCTAAAAATTTCACCGCTGCTATACTCATTTTTCTTTCCTCCTTATCATCATAATGAGTGTAAGTGTTTCCCTAACTTATGTGATTCTCCTGTATACGTTTTTGTTGATCCTCTTTGATTACATGTCTTCGTTTGTATATATATATTGTGTTGATGGTGTTTATCATTGAGGTTATGTGATTTGTTTGCTGAGCTTGATCTTTTTTATTCCCTTGTATGTTCTGGTCTGCTTTATTGTTGGTGGGTTTTCTTTCTTTTGTTGAATTTCCTTTTGTTGGGTTTTGTGGGTAGACTGGGCTGTTGCTTGAATGCATTGCTTCTTCCTTTGTTATCCTCTTGGGCTTGTCTTTGTTTTGCTATTTACCCTAGGGCGTCCTCCTAAGTAGTCCTTGATTTGGCTTGTTTTGATTGTGTTGTTGTGTTTTTGCGGTTTTATCAGGATTATTTATTCCAATGCTTGGCCCAACTAAGTCAGTTCTCTGAGGATGAATTTAAAAGTCGACCAAGAATACCTGTTGATGTACACTTGCGGTTGCCTATCTCTGATGAGGAGGTACTGGGTTTGGTGCCGGAGGGGAGGTTGCTATTCGGGCCTAGGCGCTACTGACGAAGGGTCTCACGCTCCATCTCTCTGACTGGGTGGCCTCTTTCTTTAAGACTTTCCAAATTGCTCCCTGTCAGCTTGCTCTGAATAGTTATCATATTCTGAACGGTGTTAAGAGACTGTCGGAGCTGGTGAATGTGAGGCTAGAGCTAAAACACGTGCTCGGGGTCTATAGCTTCCATTTTGATATGCGGATCTGTTATCTGCGGTCGGTGCGTTCTTTTGCTCGGCTCATGCTCGATATTCCGAACACGAACAAGGAGCATAATCTTGATACCTTGATCGTTTCTGCCAATTGGTGTCCCCCGGGTCGTCTCATTCCCGTCCCTTCTGTTTCTGCTTCCCCCTGCTCCTTCACTCGGTGCTCCTAATGTCGATGCTCTTCTGGCTTTGTGGAAGTGGTGGGGCCCAAACAATCAGGCAGATAGTCGTGCCGCTCCCAAATTATTGGGTATGTTGCTGACCCGGGGAATAGGTGCACCCATGTGCCTGTCATCCCTCCTGAGACTGATGACGAGTTCTTGAATGCTGTTAAGTCTCGAATTTTGTCCCTTGGTGGGAAGAAAACTACTCATTCTAGAGCGAGAGCTGCTGCTGGTGTGCCAGTGTCGGTGACCGAGATCACGACATCGTCGGTGATGCTGACTGGTCAGCGACGATGAGCTGAGGATGTGAATCCGGTTGTGCCCCCAAAGAGGGCGAGGGTGGCGGTTGTTACAGAGGCCGCGAGGAGTGAGGAGGCTGGGGGGAATTTGATGGATGTGGATGTTGGGGAGAGGGTGCATGGCGAGGAGGAAGATAGGGTTGGAGTCGAGGGTGTGACCGACTTGGGAGTGGGTGTGCTGCATTCTCCTTTGGGAGATCTCTCTATTCTTCCCAATCCTGGAGATGTTGGGGTAATTACCGATATCTCTCTATATATATATTATTATTATTTTTTTTTATTATTTTTTTATTCTTGGTCTCTATGTCTATCAGAGTTCTCATGGCTTACTGGTTACCCTTGCTCTTGCTCGGTTTATGGGCATTATTTTGTTTCAGGGGGAGTATAAAAATCTATACGCTCATGTGAATTACAATGAACAGATGGGCGAGGATCTTCTAGATCTCCCTTATGTGTCTCCTCTTTGAGTGGAAAAGCGTTCTATTGAGCCTGAGATCGAGGCTGGGATTGAGACCGAGGTGGATGATGATGAACGCCAAGGCTTGGATGTTTCTATTGATGGTGTCGAGGGTTCTGTTGACGTGGGTGTGGACCTTGAGCAAATGAAACGTTATATTGCCCATTCTGGTGGCAATTTACTCAAGGAAGCCCGCTCCACTGTCATGGCTTGCTCCGCCCTTAGGCCCCTTGCTCATAGGGACATGGCGGATTTAGCTAGCCGTTCTGACAAGGAGGCTACTCTAGAGACCCATGACCTTTTTCTTCGTTGTAAGTCTGATAGCCTGTTATTTTTTCATGTGACTTTGGGATATTCCTTACAATATTGGTTTGTTTGTAGCCTTTCATTGTCCCCTTTGACCTGCGAGACCGCCTTGTCATCAGTCTTAAACAAACTGAGGGTGTTTCTCATCTTGAGTCATCTATGGTTACAAAGGATGCCGAGATTGCCCTTTTGAAGGAGCAAAATGTTGCGTTAGAGGCAGACAAGCTGAAGCTCGTCGAGGAGAAAGAAGGGTTGGAGGAGGTTGTAGTGAAGCTGGAGGGTGATAAGGAGGCTGCAGAAGTGGCCCATAATTTGCGAGTGGCCAAGGTTGAAGCCAAGCGTGCGGCTGAACAGAGGGCTTGGTCCGTAGTCAATGCCCAATTTGCTAATTACCACACTTTTCATACTCATGTGCGGGCTTTAAGGACTGCTTGGGTTCCTCCATCACACCCGGCCTAGTCGACTTTTGTTTATCATGAGCCTACCGTCGCTCCCTCTCTTCCCATGGGTTGGGCCCATGTTCAAGTATCCGAACGGCCTTTGCTGCCTGCTCCCTCTTCTCCTCATACTCCTCGGCCAAGCTCTAGCTCGGGGTCTGCTGGTCAAGGGTCTCATCCTCAGGTTAACCCCTGAAGTTTTGTAATTTCTTTTGTTTGAACAATTAGATATGTTATAATCCCGACTTATGGGTTTTCTTTTGATCTCTTGTAAAGTTTGCACGTTATTTAAATTGTATCTTCTCCTTTTCGTTCTTCTATCTTGGTTGTTTTCCTGCATGTTTTCGTATGTTGAAGGTAGTAGCATTATGTCAAATACTGGTTAATCCTTTGGCCGAGGAGGTCTTATCCCGACCTATTTGTAGGTCAGGTGATGAGACTATTTGTGATATAGTTAAGGGTGAGGGACCCAGTTCATCTCATTCTTATGCATTGAACCTAGTTCGCCGTAAGATCGAGGACCTTAATATTCATATTTCGAATTTATTGACTCGTTTACGCGATATGGGTGAGGAATTTAGTAGGAAGACGGCCCATTATAGTGTGAATAAGAGAAAGGCGAAGGAGCTTTTAAGTGAACTTCGTCGGTCTCGCGACAATGGTCGGGGCCAGGTTACTACTTTGCACTTGGTGTTGGAGGCTATCTTTGATGATGCTGATTTACTACTTGCCTTTGTCAAGGCTCATTGGGCCCGTACTAGGGCACTATAATAGTATGAGTATGTGAAGGGTACCCGTAGTGCAACACCAGCAGAGCGCATGGTTAGTGTTATGGCTCGTGTTGATGAGACCACGGTTGCTTTGACTAATGTCGATCGTGAGGTGAGGGGGCGTCTTGGGTCACAGATAACGTCGTTGCGCGAGTTTCATTTTGCCGATGTTGGTGCTTTCTCAGTGTCTCCCGATGACCCTACTACTCCTCTGTCCGACTAGTTTAGAGAATAGGATTCTGACTTGTATTTTGACTGATTTTTTAAGATATATAACTTGTATAAATGTCGATGTTTCTAATTTTACTTATCGATGTATGGCTTTTATTGATGTATTTTTCTTTCTTATAGGCACCTGCTAGTTTGTTGCATCAGACTGGTTCTTCGGCCCTTGTTAATCCTGGGTAGGGACCTACTGGTGCTGCCCGGGTTGGGCCCTCATCTGGTGCGGCGAATGAAGCTCGTGCCAGTTGGCTTTATGTTGACTTGATGGGGAAGAATGATAAACTTCATGCCGAGTGCGTCCATGTTAAGGAAAAATTAAATGTCCGGTCGGCCTCTTTCAAGAACTATGTGAAACGCACCGAGCATGTTTTTGTGGTTTAGGAGCGTTGTTTAGATCGGTATTGGCGGTTGAAGGACGTATGGCTTAATAAATTGAAAGTATTGGTGCCACGTGCTAATGTTTTAGTGAAGTATTTCCACGCTTCTTGTGCTCAGCATGACGCATCTGCATCCTTAGGCCAAGTCCGATCATTACCTCTTGATAGCGATCTTCGAGTTGCTGCTACTGATTTCCATAATAGGGCCAAGGCATCGGAGTTTACTGCTCGACTATCGGTGACTGGCCTTGTGGGATCTCATACCACCAGTTTTGATTCTCTCCTTCCTCATGAGTTGTTAGAAGGTGAGGAGACTGATGAGGATACCTCCATTGATGAGGAGGCCCTCGATCTTGGTCAGGTCCCCTCATATTCATCGTGTGTGCCAATTCATCCTCGAATTAGGACGTTTTATTTTTCCTTGCTTGTTTTATTGGCATTTACTGTCTTTGATTATTTGTCTTGAATCTTGTCTTATTGCCTCCGTAACGTGGGCTCGTACTATGTATTTCTGTCTTAGCTATGAATAGACATTCTTTGATGTGCTTCGTCCCGATATATATTATCGCACATCACTTATAAATGTGATAAAGCATTAACTTTAGTCGGTTAAGTTATGCTCGTCAACAGTTATAATTAATATGATCGACTATAATAAATTGGACAATGTTATCTTTCTTTATTGATCGGGTAAATTACAATGTTTTATTACAAATATCTTTAATATTCTGATGCTCGGTGTAATCCCTCCATTTTATGACTTTAACTTGTAGTTGGCCTGTAAGTGCATGAGATTCAATAGTAAATAACAATAATCTCTATTTTGTACTAATCTCTATTTTTCTGGATAACTTATTTAGTGAGATAAGTTCTGAAAAGTTTTTGTACTAATCTCTATTTTTCTTGCTTAGAAGTCAGATGATCTATTGTACTGCTATTTGACTCTATTTATAGACATATGTGCTTCATATGATGTTGACAGATGTCGCTCTCATCTGCAACTCATGAGCTTTTTGAGTATTAGGCCTCTGTTAATTGGACTTTTAACACCAGTGGATAATTACTCTCATATCTATTAAAAGAAAAGACCACTATATTTTTATCCCAACTATATTTGCGTTGGGTATCTAGTAAAAATATACGGGTCAGATTATTACCGAATATCGTTTAACGGGTATTATTTTCATGTCGTATCAAAATGAATCGTGAACTTTTAATAAGTGCATGAGATTCAATAGTAAATAACAATAAATAAAGCAAAGAAAAGTTGAAAAAAAAAGTTAAATACTTGGACAAACAACGCAAGTCATCAACAAAAACTACCAATTAAGTGATTTAAATAACTCATATCACATTAGTGGGAGAGAGAAAAATAGAAGAGGGGAACATTTATAATTTATAGAACGGTTAGAAAAGTGCAGAAGGATAAGCGTGCATATATTTGGACGTTTAAAACGGAAGGGAGATTTTTAAAGTGAGAATTAATGAGGTGTTGACATGTTAAACTTGATTTTCATTTTGTTTTTATTTTAGTCAAAGACATGTAGAATTAATGAGGTGTGGAAAGGGAGATAGTTTATAGTGAAAAGGGCAGGCAATTGGTTCTTAAAAACTAGAGTTTTCGCTTATTCGTGTAAAAAGGCAGGCAAGTTTTAGACAAACTGGCCAGAATTCGATTCAAGTTGGGGGTTAAAAAATTATGCAGTGAATTTTTTACTAATATGAGGCCCAAGGTGCTTTAACTGGGATGTTTTGAATAAAACACAAAAAAAAGAAGCTGTTTTTTCCTATCTATACGGGATTTATGATCTGTGTTATGCCACCAATTGGTTCCTCCCTATGTATATCCATGCTTTTTCGGAAGAAAAAAACACTCTATTTTGAGGTTAATTTCTATATGCTTTGGACATGAAGAAAAACCATACTTCGGTATAACTACCGGAGTACATGCATTGTTACCTAATTCTTCCGACCCTTACTTTCCACATTTATCTCATGTAACGGCATTTGTTCTGACCCGACAACCCAATTTGTTGCTTGGTCTTTCAAAGGGAAAGAGTCACATACGAATGTCTAGTTTTTGGGTACGTCAATAAAATGAGAAGATAAATTTATATACCTTCCCATTTATAAGGGGATAGGATTTGGCTGTCCCTGAAAAATTCAAGACAACCTGTCTTGAATTTTCACGTCAGCAAAATCATATCCCAGTTGTATCCTTTTAGTATATTTTTGAGTTTATTAATAAGTGTAAGGTTTTAGTATGTGATATAACCAAAATAATAATGTACTAGATTCACAATAGTACTGTTAATCGTTCGGTGTTCATTCTAAAATACACTATTATTTAGGGTGTGTCAACCAATAATATTTTTTTAATTTTAATTTTAAATTAATTTTAGAATGGATATTTTTGGGTTAATTAACATGTGTTACGTTTTTAGTATTTTTTAGTTTTAATTTTGAATTAATTTTAGGATATATATTTTTTGGTTCATTAATATATGTTAGATTTTTAGTATGTGACACATCCTAAAAATAATAATGAACTAAATTCACGTTAGTGTTAATCGTTCGATATTGATTTCAAAACATTAAAATAAAAATATAATATGTAAAATTACATTATTTTAAATAAATAAAAAACCAAAATACACATTTCGGTGACTGTCTTGAAATTTTCATGAGACCAAAAATGCATCCTTTCTAAGCAGGTAAATAAGATAAGTGTTCTTCTTTAACTTACCGACTGACAGAGTGTTTTTACCAATTCATATCCATGTAGTGATATATTTTGCACACTTCTGTACAATTGACTACTTTGGGTATTTGCCGCATTATTGGTTATTCTGTTTTATATTCTGTAACCTCAGTTACAGCTATAAGTTTTTCAAATGAGGAGAAACTAAGTAGTCATGGAAATCTTTCCTATACAGTGATGCACTTTCCAGCGCTGTAAATCCATGAATCCGATCCGAACCGTTGGTTTGGTTAGATTTGATTTAGTTTTTGAATTCTAATGATTTGGTTTTGGATTCAAAAATTTCAAATCCGACCTGTTTTGGTTTAAGTTTCAATTTTGTTAATACGAACCAGACTAATCCGATACAAAACATTGAATCTAATTCAAACAATAAACCCAATCCGTTATACCTCTTAGAAATAAGCATTATTATTTACCCTACTTATAAAAAAAATTAAACATTGAATCTAATTCAAACAATTAAACTAAATGTTGTTATAATAAACGATCATATATATACTATTTAATCTAATAAACAGTAATAATTCTGCAAAAAATTACAAAGATCTTAACTTTTATATTCTCTCACTGCTACTTATATGAATCATATTTCGTTATTTTCTAACCGAATTAATATGTTATCATGCATTGTTTGTTTGTATGTTTGATAATAGTATATGAAAAATATTTGTATTTATTAGTGTTGGTTATATTTAGTTTGAAATTATTTTTCATATTATTTTTATTTGTAAATAATTGTCACTAAAATATGTATTAATTTAGATTAAATAACGAATGACAAGTATTATTAAAAATCGAATCCGATCTGAATTCACACTGAACCATTGAATCCATAAAAACAACTCAAACCGATCCGATCCGATCCGTTAAGGTTTGCTTTGGTTTGGATTGAAAAAGTAAATGGTTTATTTTGAATCCAAATTTTCACAATTCGTTTTTATTGATTTGATATTAATGATAATCTGTTCAAATGCCAATCATTTCCCCTAACACTTTCTATCCCTTAATTTGCAACTATTCCTATGATGTATAAGCCCAGAGATTATAAGCTCGTCTACCTGCATTTGAGAAGGTTCTATCCACCTTTTTTCCTTAAGTTTACTAAACTAAATGTCTTTTAAACTGAACTATATACCCTTTCGATTTAACTAGAGTCACTTTGTTGAGAACCGGATGCACTTTTGACTGAATCAGATGCACTTTCAGCTGAACCAGATGCACTCTCGACTGAACCAGATGCACTTTTGACTTAACTAGATGCACTTTTAATGAATTATATTCATTTTCCACTTATTTGTATGCAATTTTATTGAACTATATTTATTTTTGACTGAACTGTATGTACTTTTAGCTTAATCAGATGCACTTTCAACAGAATCGGATGCACTTTCAGCTAAATCGGATGCACTTTTAGCTGAACCAGATGTACGTTTATTGAAATATATGCAATTTCCACTAATCTATATGCACTTTTATTGAACTATATTTACTTTCGACTGAACTGTATGCACTTTCGACGGAACTAGATGCACTTTCAGCTAAATTTTGACCAAACTATATGCATTTTTGACTTAACTATATGCCATTTCGACTGAACTCTATGCACTTTTATTGAGTTATATATATTTTCGACTGAACTATATGTACTTTCGACTGAACTAGACTCACTTTCAGCTCATTTAGATTAAAGAAGCCATTTTTTCATGAAAAATCCACTTTTTGGTGGAAAAATTATTTTTTGATGAAAAAACAACTTTTTGGGTGTAAAAAGTGGTCTATTGACAAAAAATATTTTTTAATCATTTTTTTTTATTTTAAAACAAAATTGTAATTTTTTCCATTTTTTCCATTTTTTTTCATTTTTGTGATTTTTGTGATTTTTTATTTTAGAAAAATACTTTATTTTTGTGATCTTTAAAAAATTTTTGTGTTTTTTGTGTTTTTTTGTTATAAAAATACAAATTTTTTTTCATTTTTAGTTTTTTTTCATTTTCTAAGAAAAAATTTAAAAAATGACATTTTTGTGAATTTTTTTATTAAAAATACCTTCCTTGTGATTTTTTTTAATTAAAAATACACTGTGGTTTTTTTTATTAAAAATACATTTTTTCTGATTTGTTATAATTTTTTCTGATTTTTTTCATATTTATAATTTTTTGTGAATTTTTTTCCAATTTTTGTTATTTTTTCGGTTTTATAGAATTTTCTTGTAATTTAAAACGATTTTTGTGTGTTTTTAGAGAGATAAAATATGTGTATTATATTTTGTATTGTATGATGGCATTTTGACAAATAAAATAAATAATTAAAAAGTGTTACATATGTGAAATGTGAACTTATGAAGATAAATAGCAGTAATATAAGTTGGTATGAGATATCTATCGAAAATTCCCCCAATTTTCTATTCCATTAATCCAACGTGTCAAGGACAGCCGACCCCAACTTTGAACACTTATTTTTGAGTTTCATAAATAACATTTTTCCAACAATTTTAACCATTCATGTTTAAGTGATTTCATCCTATACCTGAAGGAAGTTTAGTATAATTTAATTGGAAATACAGTAAAATCTTTATAAATTAATATAGTTTGGACCATAAAAATTTATTATTTAGAGAGCTCTTAATTAATAGATAAATTATTTATTTATTATTTTAAATAGGTTTTGTTTGATCCAATAGATATACTCGTTAATAATACTAATATAAAACTTATTATATATTTACTAATATTACTCGTTAAACCCGTTATTAAGTCTAATACACTATTTTAATTAATAATATATAAATTTTGTTACATATTAAACCATATAGGAAACTAAGAAAAGATATTAATACATTAAATTTTTATCATTTGTAACAAAGTATATTTAAAATTTAATAGTAATCAAATATATATTGAGTTATATTTCACTAAATCGTTCTATTAATTTTTATCATTTATAACAATTATTAATTTATGATTTTATGAGAGCCAAGTATTTATATAAGATTTTTTAAAATTTTATTATCTTATTAATTTATCAAAATTAGTTATTTTTTATATTTAAGAAAGTCAGGATCGAAAAAAATATTATTTTATAAAATTTATTAATCTAGGAAGTATTAATTTGGAGAGGTCCTAACTTAAAATAAAATGACAGTATCAGTGAAAAAAGCAAAGTCATGCGATGATAGAGACCGCTAATAAATTGTGGCCACGTATAGTGAGCCGTTGGGGAACTTAAGAAAACGACATACACCTTTCCCATTCTCACACACCCTGTATTTAATTATTTAGTGATCAATTCAATTCATTGCAGCTGTCACACCTCATATTTTTGGTAAATACGCAAACCTATAAAGTTGTTTGTTGAGTCAATTATACCCTGCTCATACACATGCATACATATATGGTTCTGTTCGGTTCGGTTCGTTTCGATCTGATTTTTGAATAAAATGATAATCAAACCAATAGAAAATAATCAGTTCGGTTCGGTTCGGTTCGGTTTTAACCAAAAAAATCCTCAAAGCTGAACCAAACCGAACCAACCATAATCGGTTAGGTTTGGTTTGAACTTTAACAAATAAAAAAACACAATATTCAAAATTACACTAATTTCGTAAAATTTTCGCTTATATTTCATTTGCAACTTTAAACCAAAAGTCGAATAAAAATTAAATTTACAAATGATTTAACAAAATATATTATTAATAAATACAAATAGCAACTAAAACATGATATTTCAACATATTGATGTATATGTATAAATAATTATATTATTTTATATATGAATAAAAATAATCGGTTCGGTTCGGTTCGGTTCGGTTTGAAAACCACCTAAACCGCAAACCGAACTGATTAAATCGGTTTATCAAATTTCAAAACAAACCAAACAAACTCAAATACTAATCGATTTGGTTCGGTTTTTGATCGGTTCGGTTTGAGACGATCGATTTGATCAGTTTGGTTTGGTTCGGTTTATCTACACATATGTAAGAAGACTAACAAAAAAAATCAATAGACTCATTTTCCCCAAATTGAAATACTACTAAACAAACCAGACTATTTGGTTAAAGTTGGGACTAAATATGCGCACTAACAAGCAAGCGTAAGATGCAAGGCACGAGGTTAAAGATTAGCAAGTTTCGTATCAAATCTGAAAATGTAGTCACGAGTGAAGCAGAAGATGGAGTTTTGAATGCTCAATCGGGGCCGGGTGTGAAATTACAGTAATTGGATTCGATTGAGTGATCAAGAAAAGAGTCTAACCTGGCATAAGATTTTTTTTATAGGAAAAGGGAAATTATAAGTAGAAGTGGCTACTAGCACAAAACGATGCGGCCTACATTACACTAATTGGGTGCTTGTCCTAATAAGTTCAATCGGTTATTAACGTATTGTAAGTAAGTTATGATTGATATTAAGAGGAGTCTCAATGGTAAGATCAATAGAAGAAGTATATTAAAATATATTAATATTTAGTTATGATAATAAATTTGATAGAAAAGCTGAAAAATGTATAAAATTAAATTGTTATCCTAAAAATTAAAATTGATATTAATTACCTTAAATATGAGCAAAAGTGTAAAAAAACTGGTGCGTTTGCTCTCATAGAGGATGAGAGTACAGTTCATTTATTATATAACAATATTTTCATTTCTATATATGGTTGGCTACATACCTATTCATGAAGCAAATGATTTCCTTTATCTCTATAGCATATTGTTATCGGAGATTAATGATATTTAATGTATTAAACTTTCTTTCAATTCTCATTTAGTGTATTGAACTCTACTTTTTATCAATTTGTATAATTAACTTAAAATTTTTGTTTCGATTCAATGTAATTTCGTGGAAAAAAAAACATCTAACAAGGGTAATTTTATCTTTTTGACATTTGCCACGTCTAAAAGCCAAAAAAGTAAATTTTCTTTCTATCCCGTTACACCAAACAGACCTAGGGTTCATTATCTCTAATTATTTGCAATTATATATATATATATATATTTGTATGTGTGCATAAATATGTATGTATATACGTATATTTATACGTTTGTATGTAATGTATATGTATAAATATGTCTGCATATGTGTGTATGTATATACACACATATATATATGTCGTAATATGTATGTACGTATGTGTAGTCTGTATATATGTGTATGTATAGTATGTATGTAATAAATGTGTATACATAATCTGTATGTATAGATATATATATATATATGTATGTATATATATGTGTGTATATATATATATATATATGTGTGTATATATATATATATATATATATATATGTATTTATATACCTAGCATAAATGTTTTAAGATTTGAGAACAAGGATACTATGACCTTTTCCTTTGTTAGTTAAGGGTAAAAAATCATTTGACATAATTTAGTGTGTTTTCACGAAATTGCATTAAATCCGAACAAAACCTTAAGTTAATTACGCAAATTGATAAAAAATAGAGTTCAGTACACTAAATGGGAATTAGAGAAAAATTGAATAGGTTAAACATTGTTAATCGCTATTTCTCTATTGTTGAATGAAAGATACCAACCTATTTGATTTTGATGAGCAAATCATGAAGAGTTACATAAGATTTTTTATCATAACGATTCTCAATATTTTCCTATTGATTTCAACAAGTGAGCAGTTCGTAACTATTGGCAAATGTTTAGGCCTCGTAGCTGGAGAACACCAGAGAGCTAGATAGAAAACAGATTATGAGGATCATACCTAGACTTACTTAGATCCTTCTACTTGCTATACCTCCTTTTAATCAACTGTTTTATACTTCATTCATAGAAAATAAACTAAAAAGATAAGCATACCCGAAAAAATCTTAAAGATACTGCCTATAAAGACACTAGTAGGGCTGTAAACATTATTCAAAAACACTTATCCCACCGGCTGACTCATAGTTGCCAACTTGGGAACGAAAAACGTAAAGTGGTAATGGAAACCAAAGCCAAAAATGCAACCTAAAATTTAAAAACTATGTACGTAAGTTTGGTACTCGTAACTAAATATAATAGTTATGATGAGTAATGATGATACTAAATACATATCTTTAAGTTCGATCATTAACAGGGTTTTAAAGTCCTCTAAAGTTATTGACTTGTTTTGTCACGTGATTGTAGTAATTATTTTAGAAAATTGATAATTTAAGTATATATTTAAAATTTTATTTATAAAAAACTCGCTTGTTTTGAATTTGATTATTCTTTTAAAAAAAATACATATTTTGTACACTTATTTACAAATAGGTATATATGTCATAAAAAATCCAAAAAATAAATCGAATTTTAAAAAAAAAATACATTTTTTATACAAAAAATATGTGTGATCCTGTGTGATCATGTTCAATCATGTATGTCTAATATTATTTGATCATGTCCAATATTATATGTCTAATCCTGTTTAATCCTCTCTATTTATGTCCAATATTTTTTGATACTATGTACAAATTTTTTGATTTGTATTGATATTTTTTTCAATTTTTTTTTATTTGTTTTTTTATGACATATATGTATTTAATTGTAAATAAATATATATAGCTAATTATAAAAAAAAATATACATAAGTGAGTTTTTTTTGTAATTAATTTGTTTGATATATATATATTTGTAAGTCTTTCCATTTTTTTTACAAAGATCTACCAAGAAATTTAGAGATAGAGAAAAATAGCCAAAGATGGAGTTTGACTACTCCACTTATACAAGGAGTCTGTGTTTTTTGTCCAACTTTATTGATTATTCCCTGTCCCATTTTATTGGGACGGTATACTATTTTGGTTTGTTTTAATTTATTGAGGCACTTATCAATAATAGTAAATAATTTTATAACACTTACTAAATTATCCCTATATATAATATATAGTCACCAAAACAAATACAAACAATAAAGAGCAAAAGTGTTGTTTTGTTAGGAAATAAGATTAAAAAACACGTTGTTTTTTATTTACTATTTTCTTTATCAAACATTGTTACATTTTAATGAGATTTTATATTGATAATATGTTATTTGTTTTATTTATTAATGTCCAAATAAGTGTCTAATATTATAATTCATAGATAGTCTAGTGTGTAGAGTACGGCTTATTAGTAAAAGAGTGATAATCGTTTCAATTCATAAAAGAGTTTGATTTTTTACGAGTCACAGACTCGGTGAGTTGGACGATAACGTTTAAAGTACAGTGTTTATTAGTAAATGAAGAAATCTACGTCCCGGTATTGGGATTGATGATACCCCTTAAAAGCTTATAAGTATTAGTGTATCAAATCTTGCTGGTGTATTTATTAATCCGATTCATTAATTAACTTATGTAGTATTTATTAAGAAATACAATATGCTTACTAAATATAAATCGCATAATGACATGCAAGAATTATCTTCTAAAATATTCAGAATATATGAGAGAGATTTCAGTTAGAATTTTTTAGTGTAATGTATTCTAACTTAATCAGATAAGAAAAAATTCATATTGATGAGTTTAAGTTCAAATCTGGTTAGAATAATCTCTTCTTTATTCAGCCTATCATCTCCATAACCACTATAAAAAAATACCAAAATAGCGACGGGATTAGTGATAGTATTTTTTGTTACGAGCTTATTAGCGATGGTTTTTGTGACGGCTTTGTGACAGTTTAGTTAATTTGCGACGGATTTGTGATAGCTTTTTAAATTAGCGACATGTTTGTGCAACTTTTGACTCATATTAAATCAATTATCATTTTGTAGTGAACGTACCCTATATAAATATGATTCGTACCACTATGAAAAATACAAATTTCAAAATATACTATTTTTAGTCAAATAAATAGTCCACACTCTTTCCGGAAGCAAGTCGTTTTTTTAGTAATACGTTAGAACATCCGATTATTTCAGAAAAACAAGCTCAAAATCAGTGTAAATTTCTAAACATATAGGGTAAAATAATAACAATTTTAAATAGTATCGTACACAAATTTAATAAGTTTTCTGCAATTTTTTCCGTTTCTATAAAACTTTCATATTTATAGTAGGAGACAACCACAACGACGGTTTACACTTAATATTTATTACTTCCCAATCTCAATAAATTGGACGAAAGGAGTAATTCATAAAACCGTAAGAGAAAATAACCTTAAATCTCAAAATAGTTTAAAACGAAGGATCTGGAAAGGAAATTAATAATGTGGGCTAAACAAAAATGATTGACGGGGGGGCCACACACACCAACCCGTGTTTAGTAAGATGTAACCATTAAGCCAATTTTTATAATAGCAAAATATAAAAGGTTTATTATTATATTTACAAAGTATTTAAAAAAAAATAGGTTTAATAACCCCAACTATCATATATTAATAAAATGGGAACGAAATTGAGCTACTTATATATAAAACATATGAATTTAATCCGAAAAGTTTATAAATTTATATTTTTAATATATCTATTAATAAATAGTTAAATATATATAATCATACGTATAAATAAAATATACAAAAAAATTACAAAAAATACACAATATATATATAATGTTTTATACAAAAAATTATTTTTTTATAAAAAAAATAACTTTTTTTAATATTTTTTAAAATTAAATATATTTTTTCAAAGGTATGCACTTTTTGAAGTGCTTTTTTTAAAAAAAATAATGAACTTTTTTTGTATAAATATTTTTTTCCAAAAATAAGTTGATTTTTTTTACTAAAACATTTTAATTTTTTTTATTAAAAAAATTTAATTTTTTCTATAACGTTATATTTATATTTATATATATACATGTATAATTGTGTAATTTTTTTTTTTTTTGTATTTTATGTATATGTATGAGTATGTATATGTAACTATTTGTTTATGGGTATGTTAAAAATGTAAAATTATAAATTTTTCGGGTTATATTTATATGTTTTATAAAATTTGGGACTGAAATGGAATTTAAACTTAACTTGAAGTCTCTAGTTTAGCAAAAAATATATAGTTCGGTATCCCAATTGTTAATGTCAGTAGTTTGATTCTCATTTTATTAATACATGATAGTTGAGGTCACTAAATCTATTTTTTTTCATGTATCTTCCAAAATAATTTAGGCCCTTAATTTATTGGTTACAAAACACTCACTGCGGAAGGAAACATTCCAAAACAAGCTCAAGATTAAAAAAAAGCCAATCAAATTAATTACTTGATTGTCTGATACCACACTTCTCATTTTAAAGTGATATACATTTCACCTATTGTCTATATCGTGCTGGCATTATTGATTTGGACTTAATTAAATTTCATAAGGTAATATACCAAAAATGGGTGAACAAAAAGATAGTCAGAATTAAATCAAATTACAACATTTACAACACAGGTGATAGTAGGGGTTGACTTTTTGTACCGACTTGTATCAACCGACCGTTTTTCGAACCGAACCAATCAAGTCGGTACCAAAAGTTTGATATACCGACATTACGGTACGGTACAACCGAACTAATCTTTGAAAGTCAATTCGGTTTCGGTATTCGTTTTGTGAGTTCGGTATGCTACCGATTCAAACCGAAATATTAAAATATACTATATAGACAAATAAACTAAAAGAGTTATATACAATTATATTACTTTTTCTATTTAATACTTATAACATTTTCTTTTATTTATAGCATTTATTATAAATGTTTAGTAGTGTTTAATCTTTTATGCAAATAAATAAAAAATGTAATAATAATATAAATAAATATATATTTTTAATATACTATTTTTAAAACTTTATACTATGTTTTTTTTTCCAATACGCACAATTTTTCTATTAACAATTGTAAATTCTAAAGTTTGGTATAAAAACGAAACCGAACCGAACCAACCTAATAGTTTGGTATACCGAAAGTTCGGTATACCAAATTTTTTGGTTCGGTAATAGTATATAAATTCTCAAACCAAACTAGTTTGTTATGGTATCAGTATGTATTCAAAAAATTCGATACCGAACCGATGCCATCCCTAGCTGATAGGTGGTTAGTTAAGGATTTTTGCTAAGGATTTCCTTAGTAGAATATATGGTTGGGGGAAAAATCCGCAAACCAAACCGTATGGGTTGGTGTGCGTTATGACGGGTTGAGTATTAAAAAAAAATCAATCTGTCCTATCTAATCCGCTATATATTTTGCAGGTTGGGTTAGCGTTGAGGTTTCTAAACCGCAGGTTAATCCGTCCCAACCTTTTTTAACCCGTAATATATATATATATATAATTATAAATATATATATATATATATATATATATATTTATTTATATACACACTGTGTGTATTTCAATATACCAACATTTCATTCTTGTTATATTTTAGTTTTGTTATTTTTTCATGTTGTAAACATATTTTGATTGATTTTAATTTATATTTCTCTTTGAAAAATTCAATTTATTTTTAAAATTTTGGTTCATTATGAAAACTATGAAAAATAAAGAATTAAAATAAAAATTTAACAATCAATGCCAATCCAACCCGCTCCAACCTGCAATTTATTTTGCGGGTTGGATTTAATTGAGTTGTAGTTTTAATTGTAACGGATTGAGTTGAGACATTTAAATTTTATCAACCCGTCCCAATCTACCCCGTAATTTATTTTGCAGATTGAGTTAGAATTAATGTCAATTTACATCAATCCGCCGTGTGACCATCCCGTCATTTATTTTGCGGGTTGAATTAGAATTAATGTCAATTTGCATCAATCCGCTGTATGACCACCCTAGTAAAACATAACATACAATAAAAAGGGAAAATAAAAAATAGAAAAGTTACAATTTTACCCAAAAAGTAACAAACAGTTTAGAAAACAATCAAACACAGTAGTAGTAGTGTAAAATCTAAACTCCGAGTTTAATCGATGATTTTTTCATTTTATTTTTTTATTTCAGAAAAAAAGAACAAACACTACAAAATAATAATAATTTAGTGGGGATGAAAAACTGTTACAAATATGTTATAAATTTTTAAAAAGTGTGGCAAATATATTATAAAAAGCTGTAGCTAAAATTCTTGTAAAAAAAACGGTGGTGTCACTATAGAAACTGAGTTGAAAGGTGACATTATTAATTAAATAAATGCGGTGAGACAAAGTGGGGGAAAAAAAGGAATGAGAAAGCAAGTAAAAATGACTAGTACAATAAAATACTATAATGAGGGTATAGCATATAGCATTATTAGGCATTAAGGCATTAAAAAGGAGTAAAAAGAGTAATTAGCACCGAAATCCACAGCAGTCGACATAAAGAAAGAGGGTGGACAGGACAGGACAGGACATACATGTGATTAATGAGAGCTATTTTTATCATTACCAAATTTCCATAACTCTTCTCTTTATATCTCTCTCTTTATCCCTCACTTCATATATATATATATATATATATATATATAACACCGACAGACAGGGAAGGGGGCGATGAAGGAGCTATACGGAGGAGTTTTGATAATAATAATATTGATACCTTTACTATTTCCCCACCTCTTCACTCTTGCCTCCCCTTCTTCACTCTTCTCTGTACTCTTTTTTATCTCTTTTATTTTTATTTTTATTTCTATTTTTTTTTATCTGTTTACCTTTTTTATTTATTTATTTAAACAGTGTAGATGTGTTCACACTTAAATTATTACTCTACTAGTTTAGAAATTAGAACCCTTTTTTTATAAAAGCATTCTTTGTAGTTAAAAAAGCTCGATTCAAACCTTTTTTTTCAACTTTTTTAGGTCGGTTGCAAAATTTCTTTAGCTAAGTTTTTGGTTTTTTAAAACACTGGTTTAGAATTTATTTGATTTCCTGTCAATTTTTGATGTGCCTCTTTAATGTTTTCCATACTTATAACTAAATAATTAATTATCAAAAATCCATGATGCTACTTCTTTTTAGTATTTGTATAACTTTGATGCTTACTGATGCTAATTAATGTACAGTACTAAAACTCTTTTTAGTACCAAATCTTATATAATAGTTGAGAATATGGGTTTTTGAATGTTAATTGTGTTCTGTTTACTCTTTGTATTTATATGTATATGTATGTATTTGTATCAGTTTACCTTTTCTTTCTGATTTGGGTCTGAACCCTTGTTTTAGAAATCAGCTTATCTTTTTCTTTATTTCAGAATTGCTATTTCTAATACTCTACTTTCTTCTAGTGTAATCTCTTTTTTAGGATTCTTCGTTAGTTACTTGTTTTGGATTTAAACAGTGTAGGTGGAGGAAGATAATGTTAACAGTACAGTTATTACTTTACTAGTTTAGAACCCTATTTTAAAAAAAAATTATTTCTAATAAAAAAGCTCGATAAAAAAATTTACAAGCTCGGTTTTTCACTTTTTAGGCCGGTTGTGAGAAAAACGGTTTACCGGTTTATGATATAATTTGATTTGCTTTCAATTTTGGATGTGCATTTAAGGAGTCCAAATCTTCTACCCCATTTCTCTACCCCCTTCCGTACCCCCTTGCTTATTTTATCCAAAAAAAAATTCTAAAAAAGTTGAAAAAAATTGTACAATTACTATAATATATGTATCAATACATTCCAATAATTATTTTTAAAAGAAAATGCACACAAAATTTATTTTGGAATAAATGTATAAATTAGTGTAAATTAAACATTGAATATTAAAAAAATTGTCTAAAAAAATATTATGTTTAGATGTTTTAAAATTTGAATACAATATAATATAAAAGTTTATAAATTTGCGGTATAAGTTGTGAAAATTTAAAATTTGAGTGAAAATAAGCAAGGGGGCACGGAAGGAGGTAGAGAATAGGGGGTAGAAGATTTGGACTCGCCTTTAAGTTTACTTATTCCGTACAAGTAGTATTTTGCATTTGAGTGTGACTTTGTTTTGTCCATTTTCATTGGAAAACAACTAGTTGGAGAAGAGAAATTAAATTGATGGAAAAGATAGAATCTTGATGAAAAAGAAATGTTTTTTTTTAATTGTTGATTGTTTTGTCTGCCTTTTCAATTTTGATGATTAACTAGTATACTACCTTTGTTGCTGTGGACTTGATTGTGATGATATGTTGCATTGGCTTTTCTGTTGCCATTTAGACAAATTATTACTATAATTGTGTGGACCTCAACGTTCGTTGCACTTTCTAAGTTCTTGCTTATAAGTTGCAGTCCTGTTTGTTTGTCAGCTTCGAAACATATTGTTTATCTATCTCATGGCCTCTCGATTTCAAACTAGTCACTCTGAATTCTGCAGCCGAATAAGCCCATAGAAACTCCATTTTTTCAGCGGTTAATTGGAAGATGAGGAAGTTAATAAAGTTTTTTGCCCCCCATTGTTACAAAGAGTTGAGGGTTTTCCATAAAAAGCAAGTTGTTAGTTGGGACTAATATGTGGTTAACTTTTCTCAAAAGCTGTTATAGCAAAAAGGTTGTTTTAAGGAGGATGACTTTAAGATGTTTAAATCGATCCTTGTCTACTTACTATCAGATTTAAGACAACCAATTTTAAAATTTCTTTTGTAATTGATAGATTATGTGGCTCTGGTGGAATACATTGGTTTCTTCTTATCGCTTTCTCAAATTTACGGCCAAGTTTGGCACATCAAATCCAATTTTATAATGAACATACTGGTTTTCTATTTTGTTTCTTTCATCATTTTTGTTTCTTTCATCATGTTTGTTTCCATTGTCAACATCAAAGGAGAACAAACTTGTGATTAATATTACTCCTAAAAAAGCAACTTATGCTCAGAGGTGAAATGTTTTTCTACTCGTGTATTAATTTAAGCTTTTCCAATTATAATTGCACTATCTAGGAATGGAATGCTCCAAAGCCTCGGCATTCACGTCTGCTAAAGAGTGCTCTACAACAAGATGATGTGAGTATTTCTCATAATTCCAATCCACTAGTCATGATCATTGTTTTATTTTTTTATCAAGTTTAGTTCTTTTAAAATTATTTTTTAATCAATATAGTCAAAAGATCTGCAAGCTGATCTATGGACGCCATTGGCTCACCAAGGATGGAAACCTTGCGTTGATTACAGTATCCCATGTAAGTATCCCATTTTAATCTAAAGAGCTCTGATCTGGAACTGTGTCCATTTATATAGCTTGTATTTTTTTGTGTTCATATCTCTGACGGATATATTTTTCAATTCAAGCAGCCTTACCCCCCAAATCTGAGGGATTTCTTCAAGTATTTCTTGATGGAGGGTTAAACCAGCAAAGAATGGGGGTAAGTAACTAAGTATATCAAGCATTCATTATCAACGTGGAATACCTGCTCCAAAAAGAACGAGGCAATCTATGATTTGATATGAACGTTTTCAATGTTGGAACAGATTTGTGATGCAGTTGCAGTTGCTAAGATTTTGAATGCGACTCTCATGATACCATATCTTGAAGTTAATCCTGTCTGGCGAGACTCAAGGTCATTATTGTATTTAATTATTTATGTTCTTTTCAGTCCACTGTTTTATGATAGTGTGTCTAAATAAAGTATATTTTTGTTTTCCTTTTCTGAAGCTCGTTCATGGAGATCTTTGACGTTGATCACTTTATCAGTGAGTTAAAGGATGATATTTCTATAGTGAGAGAGTTGCCTGATGATTTCTCATGGAGCACAAGGGAATATTACTCTACAGCAATTCGAGCTACTAGAATTAAAACTGCACCAGTTCATGCTTCTGCTAATTGGTATCTAGAAAATGTGATGCCTGTTCTAAAGAGGTTTGTAGATACTATTATTTAATTCTCAAGTGTGTTTAATGTTTTGGGCATCTGTTTTTTTTTCCTCGCTTAAAATGTTTGAAAAATGTAACTTTGTTAATTTAGGAAGGAATAATGCTGATTAACTACCTATCTACGGATTTTGGCAGAAGTATTATACAATGTTCATGAGAATAACATGAAATTTCTGTTTAAAAAATTCTTCCTAGAAATAAGTCGCAAAAACGTAATCAAATTGCTGGTTATTGTTGTTTGTATTGGCTTTATGAAGTGGAGAGATTTTCAGTTTACATTGTTTTACAATTAGTGAACATGCTTTATTGTCTCGAGGCTAGAGAATGCGGGAAGTATCATATCTCATCGGAAGCATATTGTGTTTGTTTACGCGTCACTTTCCTTTGTTTTGGACCCTCGTTTGTATTTTTCTTCATTTGTCATACAAGGTAGATTGGAAAGTTCAGGTATAACTGGCTGTGAGATATATAGTGGACATGAATTTATTTAATTCTTTGCTTCGTTTTTTTCCTGAATATAACTGTTTTAGGGGAATGGTTTAGGTTATCTTTCATATTGTTTTTTGCTATATGTCGGAGATAAATTTCGTCTCGCACGTTTTTAATTTTAATTTATTCCCACTAGTTCTTGTTCTAGTTACTGTGTCTTGACCAGCACATTACGCAGTTGCATCTCAACTGTTCCCACTAGAATTGCACATTTGTGCATTTTCTGAGCTTATCTTTTTAGAATATTGGATGTTCTGTATGGTTTAGGTACTTGTTTCATATTCCTCGGTTAATGCGTTTTGCAATTTTAAATCGCCTTGCTAGAAATTTAGTTCCTGTGTTTTGTTTTGCGAAATGTTTGGAAAGAGAAATATAATAACCTTGATAGTTGGGATAACCTTATATGTACAAGGGAGATAACTCTGTTATACTTGTTTACCAATGCCCTTTCTTTTTCAGATTATTCTATGCCTTGTAGATAAGTTTTCGTACAGAGATGGCACCCTTTTAGCATCTTATCTGTTTTTTTGTGATTTCAATTCCCTGCAAAATAATATGGTATAATTGGCTTGGCTAACTTACATGCACCTCAACTATTCCAACGCTTGTGCATTTGACATACCATAGCGTCCTCTGTGAACTGTCACAAACTGCTATACCTTTTTGACATTATCAATTTATCTTTCGCGTCTTAATCGCATTAAGATATACACAAACATACACTAGCTAAATATGGAAGCTTCTGTAGTTAGTCTAATCTCCTTTTAATTTTCTGAAAACAGCACAAGTTTTGGATCATGAGTTTGCCTGCTGCCTTCATTTCACATTATGTTACAAAAATGGTGGCTTCTCTAGTTTCTAAATAAATGGTTCTCTAGTGGTTCTCGTTTATAATTAATACCGTGTAACACGTTATATATGTATATATGTATATATATATATATATATATATTTATATATTTATATATCTGTACAATACGGTGTTGACATTTTTTTCATTTAGTATTCTGTGACATTTCTGCATTCTGAACCAAAATTTCGATCTTCTCAATTATCCAGTTATGGGATTGCTGCAATCGCACCATTTTCCCACCGGTTAGCATTTGACAACTTGCCTAAAGACATTCAACGCCTTCGTTGTAAAGTTAATTTCAAAGCATTGGAATTTGTGCCTCACATTAGAGCTCTTGGAGATGCTCTTGTTAGCCGTTTAAGAAATCCAGATGGAGAAACTGAAGTACATGGTTTGAATTACATAAAGGAAGTCGCTGATATTACAGGAAAGCAAATGCCAGGGAGCTTTGTTGTCCTTCACCTTCGGTTTGATAAGGTACTACTTTTTATATTGAAAATGTTTGAT
This sequence comes from Primula veris, assembly GCA_963682055.1. Lineage (NCBI taxonomy): Eukaryota > Viridiplantae > Streptophyta > Magnoliopsida > Ericales > Primulaceae > Primula > Primula veris. The sequence continues at coordinate 15,061,216 of OY821747.1, read as the reverse complement.
CAAATCTTATGTTCCTTTTGCTTGCTTGACCTGTCTTTCTGTAAGCTTAATTTCTATTTAGAAATGAACATGAGTGCCTTTGCATTTGATCTTAGCTAGTACGATGCAAATTTTGCAAATTAAGACTCCAGATTTTTCTGTATATGGAATTAGTTGCAGTTTGTTGAAGCTTAAGACTTTTTAGGCTGATCATATTTTAAGTCCAGAGAAATATATTTCTATAAGCACGCTAGTGAATTGATCAAGACACTAATACAGATTGCGGACATGGGTTCATAAAAGGGCAAAAGGTTTGAAGAACCTGATGTGGCGAAAAACATTAATATCATTGTGAGGATTAGGACATTGAAATATAAAGTAATCTGTTATTGAAGTGTATTTCTATATTGATCTACTAAGAAAGAAACTAGAATGTGGTAAAACCGTAACGGTATTTATCACCAAGTTTAGTAAACATACTTTTACCTCTGAGTTGCTTTATTTCTTATGAATGGTAGTAATATAATTTGCAAGCGAGTACACACTTTTTTGTTTTTTTTCATATTGTTGCAATACCTTCTGTTTCTTCAGATGGACTATGTGGGTACTGGCAATAAGCGACCAACACACGTCTCCTAACTCCTAAGTCAGAAAATGTACTATCTCCGTCGCTCATTAATAGGATGGTTTAAAAACACACAATAAGAAAATTTAGTTAATATAGTACAGAACAATTAATGGATCGTTTAGTTTCCTATTGTGCCCTCATTGAAAACATGAAAGGTTGTTGTGTTTATAAAATTGACTTTAAATGAGGGTATGTATACAAGTAAAGTACTCTCTTTAGTTCTATTTTCGATGGAGAAAAAATAATCCTATAATATGGGACAAACTAAAGGAGTAAAATGAATTATCAAAAAGGGATCGAGTAAATATTAAAATTTTGCTAGCGTGTCAGAAACTATAATTATCCATTTGAAAGCGTGTCCAACATACGTGTGACTAAGTTTTGAAGTCCTCTTTGTAGCCACCACTCTCTAGTCTATCCTTCGGATTAGATCTTTTCCTAGAGTGCTAACGCTGTCACCATACAGGACATGGCTGCACATTCAGCATGCGATTTCGGTGGCGGTAAAGCTGAGAAATTAGCTCTGGCTAAGTACAGACAAGTGATTTGGCAAGGAAGGGTTCTCAACTCTCAGTTCACAGACGAAGAACTAAGAAATCAAGGACGCTGCCCATTAACTCCGGAAGAAATTGGATTGTTACTCTCTGCATTAGGTTTCAACAACACCACTCGTTTATATCTGGCCTCCCACAAGGTTTGTAACAAACTTGTATCCATTTTTTATTTAGTATATTTTCCTCCATTTTAAAAACTCACTTCGGTTGGCCTCAAAACTTGCTTCTGAACACTGACATTATTATATTTGTTAAATTTATGCTCAGGCTTTGCTATTTTCTTAAAAATGTAAGCATAAATCTTTTATATTTGTTATAAACGATGACACTATAAAATAATTAATTGTTTTCTTAAGATCATTAGCAATATTATTTCCTGTTTAATTTCAATTATATGCCATACATTTGATTTTACATTTTGCTTGGTATTATTTGTTTATGCGCTTTATTGCATTTAACATTAATTATTGAATATGAATCGTTTTACTTATTTAGTTGTTTTCAAGTATATTGATTGGCCTTTATGAAAAACTCATGCTTTATTTGTTCTCTTTAGTTCAACTCTCACAAAATTCGCTGTTTACATTTTTGTAGATTATCTGAACTGGGTCCATGGAAATACTTAAATTTGATAAATTTTGAGTATGAAAGTAGTTGAGACACACTTACCGGAAAAAAGTAGTTGAGACACATACAGATATGTATAAACTTATTAAAATAGATTTCTGTTTACTTTCCCGATTCTATATTTGTTTTGCTCTTTTAGGTAACCTGGTGAATTTGTTTTCCCCTTCAGAGTATTTTTTTTCTTTTTTAATAATCTGTCATGTTCCACTTATATTTGTTGCTTAACTGTAATGGGTTGCGGTCCAGGTGTATGGCGGAGAAGCTAGAATCTCAACTCTAAGAAGTTTGTTTCCTCTAATGGAAGACAAAAAAAGCCTAACCTTGAAAGAAGAAAGGACTCAAATTAAGGGAAAAGCTTCTCTTTTAGCTGCAGTTGATTACTATGTTAGCATGCACAGTGACATTTTTATATCTGCATCTCCTGGAAATATGCACAACGCCATGGTAAATATGTGGTCTCGAATAGTCGCTATGTTCTATTCCCCTAAGTTTCTCAAAGGATTTTTTTTTATATCTGAGTAGTGGTCCGGTTAAATGATATGACCTTTTTTCATATCCTTATTTGTTTCAAGTGTTTTCCGGTTAGATCATCATAACTCACTATTTATCTCCTAGTTTTCAAATATATTGTGAATCTTCAATAATCATAGTTATTTCACTATGATTACCTGATACTGTCCTTTGGGACCATTCACTACATAGTGGTTAAGCTAGGACGGGGGGCCTTGTTGTAATATGCCTTGGTTTGGGTTTTGAAAACATGCTTTGTTGCAAATCAAATATTTGTAGGTAAGCTTTTGTCACCTGGACTAGGGGTTTTATCTTATTTTCACTTGTTTGTTTCCATAGTAACTCATATTTTAAATTCACGCAACAACTGGGATCGTTATCATTGAAAAAGCTGCAGTAGAAGTCTATCTTAGGAAACAATAAGTTGGATCTGATCCATTTAAGGTATAAACGCATTTTCATTTTTTGGTATCATCACATCCCCCTTTTGCGAATTCCAATACTCTTTCGTGATGATGACCATTATCGCCTTCATACCTTAGAATAAATCTTTAGAATATGGAAGTGCTGCATAAATACATGATTTAATGATCAATTTATTGCTGGAGCTTACTTTTTTCCTCTCTTTTTTTTGTACATTTTAAAAATTTCTAATACCAAATATTGGCGTTGACAGGTGGGACACCGAACATATGAGAATTTGAAGACAATTCGGCCAAACATGGCCTTGTTGGGCCAACTCTTTATGAACAAAAGCATGAGTTGGCCTGAGTTCCAACAAGCTGTGGTTGAAGGGCACAAACATAGGCAAGGACAAATCAGGATTAAGAAATCAAAACAATCTATATATACATATCCTGCTCCTGATTGTATGTGCTATGGTTAAAAGTGAAGATAGATTGAGCTGCAGTTATTGTTTGTGTAGTTATATACCACAATAAATTCGACCCCATTGGTCATATACACGGAAGGTTGCATTAGGAAAATGGGGTTCTATAATCGTGTTTTGTGCATCGGAGCTTGTTTTATTTTTATAGCATTTGTTGAACACACTTGATATGTAATATATTATTTAAAATATACGGTTGATTATCTCATCACAGGTTATTATAACTCGGAGACATGTATGTATAGTTCAGTGTTTTAATTCATATTTTAATTACATTCATCATGTGCTTTTGCTAATCTAGTTAAACATTTACGAGCATTCGATTGAAGGTAATTTTCAATACATGACGTCTTACAAAATCAAATCTGTGAAAATGATACGGAAAAAGGTGTTAATTGGGGGACTTATATAAATTATGATGCACGGATTTTATGAGAAGGGACAATTAACAAAAATATACCCTACCCCTGTTATATTAACAGAAATATAGCCTAATAATTTAAATTACTAAAAACATAACTATATATACTTATTATTTCTTAATCTAATCTCTCTAACTTAACATATATATCTCTCACCTAACATCTCTCTTTCTAATCATCTCTCTCTAACCTAACATATCTCTCTCTAATCGCAGCTATCTCTCTAACACACGATAATCGCAACTCTTTCTAACACGTGCTAATCACCCATCTCTCTCTAAAAATGATTAAAAACTCACAAAATATGCATATGCTAATTATAAAACGTTATATCCTAATTTCAAAACTTCATACCTTAATTTCAAAACTTCATACCCTAATTTCAAAAACTTAATACCTGATTTCAAAACTTCATACTATAATTTTAAAACTTCATATCCTGATTTCAAAACTTCATACCCTAATTTTAAAACTTCATATCCTAATTTCAAAACTTCATACCCTAATTTCAAAACTTCATACCCTACATATGAATTTCTCTCAATATTGTAGATATGGATTCTTCTATTTCAACTTGAAGCACATAACGTTTACAATAGTCTCAAAACTCAATAAATAGAAAACGATCTCACCAATTTCATATATTTTTTTATATATTACGGGGTATCAAATAGTGTAATATTTGTGCATTACGTATGTATATATCTGTATTTATATGTATATGGATATCTATATAATCTAGATGGTGTTCGGTAGTTAATGATGGGTTTTCGTGGTGGAGTAAGGAAGAGAGATAGAGTGTGATATTAAAGAAATATACATAGAAGAATGAAGGAGAGAGAGAGTAAGAAAAGAATGAGAGAGATAAAGAAAATAATAAACAACATTAAATTTAAATTTTTTTGTATGTTTTTTATAATGAAAAATTGTAAAAGTATGGTTTTTATAATTTAATTTAAAAAATAGTATGTTTTTATTAATTTATCCTTATAAAAGGGGATCACGTGTCATATATCAAGGCCAATAAGATTCTTATAGGATTTGTAGGATTCATGTTGGATGCGTATCGAGTCATAAAATAGAGCTGGCTGTTTGGGTATATTTCTCAAACAAAAAATAATTAACCAAGATTCAGATTGTTGTGAACGTCTCGAGTAACACAATTGTTACACCAATTACATAGAAAGTTTTTGTAAAAGATGTTTGAAAATCACAAGTCATACATGTCAACATTGTCATAGCTACAAAGGAATCCTAAGGTACTTTTCAATGGAGGATGCATTATCTAAAGGTCAAGATATAATTAAATTTGTTTCAATGGAATATTTGATATTGTTGAAGGAGTATATTTGATGAAACATGTTTTGTGGAGTTCTTGTTAAAAATATTAAAGGATAACGTTCGTTAATTGATCTAGTACTCCTTTTAATATTTAAATATTTTAATGTACGATACTAGACACACAATTTGCACACAACTCCCACACTCTCTAGTTAATAAAAGACATATGTATCTCTTTAAATATACATAAAACACAATCTATAATTTGATGAACCAAAATATAAATATTCAACGTAATAAAAACTCAATCTACTAAAAACCCAAATAAAAATATAGTAGAACCCTAGTTGATACTACCCTAAATATAAATATTAATTAAAAATAAGAAAAATTATTAAATCTGGTATTACTAATATATATATATATATATATATATATATATATATATATAAACCCAATCTATTAAAAAACCAAATAAAAATATAGTAAAACCCTAGTTGAGACTATCCTAAATTTAAATATTAATTAAAAATAAGAAAAATAATTTAATATGATATTATTTAATATGATATTATATATATATATATATATATATATATATAATATCAGATTAAATAATTTTTCTTATTTTTAATTAATATTTAAATTTAGAATAAATATATATATATAAACCCAACCTACTAAAAATCCAAATAAAAATATAGTAGAACCCTAATTGAGACTACCCTAAATTTAAATATTAATTAAAAATAAGAAAAATTATTAAATCTGATATAACTAATATATATATATATATATATATATATATATATATAACTCACACACTATATTTGGAGGAATAAAAATGTATTTTTTAACAAAAATATATTATTATACATGTAACGGAGTGTGCAATACAAGAGAGCGATCCTTAATTAAAGTATTGACAACTAATCAAAAAATAATGTAAGTTTATCCCATTCCCACGTTTACTACGGCCTACGGGTATGGATAAAAAGATGCTGCCATTCAATATGGATTGCAGGGGCTGATTGTGATTCCGGTTGTCAGATTGAAATCCAAGATGACTTTGAATATGAGTTGTAACCACTGATTGTGATTCCAATCTCAGATTAATATGTATCCAAGATTTTGCCATTCAATATGAATTGCAACGGATGGTTGTGATTTCAATTGTCAGATTAATATCCAACTGCCGAGATGTTAAAAACAATGAATAACAAACCATTTTTATTTACATTGCTTATCGGTTGTTGGATGTTTAATCCGACAGCGGAGGTTATCAGTTTCAACCGCCTGCTTCCACCAGTATTGGCAGCCATATAGTATTCGCTAGCAGAAAAACAAACAGCTAAAAGACTAATAGAATTAGAAGAAAGTCGGGTCTTTCAATTTGCTTAATGAAAGTAGTGTTATTAAAAGTTGGGTAAAAAACTTTCCCTTCCAATAGAATCAGTAGAAAACACAAAACTTGCACAGACATTACAAAAATGAAAGGAAAAACAAATCAAACATCTAATTAATGGTAGAAACAAAAGTAAAACAATTCACAAATCAATCTCGAGTCATCTAGGTACTTAAAATAACATGCTTAGCGTCGATTCTCTAAAATTCAAGCTATATAAAAATAGCTCCGTATGTGCTAATAATAAAATGTCATCTAATTGTTGAGAGAGCTCTCAACGGAGATCTTCCTTCAACAGTAGCTGCTTCCACACTCTTTTTCGAAAGAGGATAATTCATACCGACATTCTCTTTCGAAGGATCATATAGTTCATTTTCTCCATTAGCATAATTCGACACAATCTTTTCCCAAAAGCTTGCGAGTTTCATATCTTCGATTGATAAGGAACTAATCTGATCTGATAAACTCCCAATAAAATCCAATATTCTTTCCCTTTCAGACAACAACTTGTTCACATCTCCAAACAGCTTTTTCTTCTCACTCTCAAGCTTCCTAAAAGACGTTTCATAATCTTCTAAACTAGATTGCTGTTCCTTTATTTCACCAAACAAGTCCATTTGCTGCAAATCAAATCTCATTTGCAAGTTTTCCAAATCACCTTCCAACTCCGCAATCACAAATGCTTTCTCTTGTATCTCTACCTGCTTCCCGAGCTCGTCTGTAGCTATCTTTTCCCAAGCTTTGAGTAACTTATTAAGCTCCTCTTGTTTCCTTTCAATACTTCGTTCTTTATCTTTCATGATTCTGCAATAATCTTCTCTCTCCTCCTCACTCGCTCTCTCAGCATTAATATATGCGACAATCACTCCTTCGAGCTCTCTACTCAACCACTCTTGCTCCAAAATCTCTATCTCCTCCACAGACTTGTACAGAGCGTTTTCCTTCTCATTTCCGCTTTCTTTTTGGCTTGCTTTAAGTTCTAGTTCCAAACACTCGATCACATTATCTTTCTTTTCTATAATACAGAGAAGATTATACTTCTCGTGTTTGAGAGATACTTCCACTTCTATCTGTCTAAGAAGAGAAGCTTCCAAATCCTTGCGCATATTTTTTAAGTCTTCGAGGTTTTCACTCAATCTTTCAGCATTAGATCTCCAAACGTGTAACTCAAATTCAAGCTCGTTATTCTCAGCTAAATCTTCATTCGCTTGTTTTAACACATTACGAACTTTCATCAAATCAGTCTCGAGTTCATTTTTCACATAACTCAAAGACTCGATCTTTCTTGATAGAGAAACTATATTCTTTTCTGTTTCGCAGATTTTCAGATTCATATCCGAAATGACAGCCTTGAATACTATTACCATCAAAGACTTTTCCTCATTCTGTGACTCTAATCGAATATTCGATGAAATACTGTTTTCCAGAGCCATTTGAATTTCCTTCATAACTTCATCTTTACCCACCATTTCAGCTTCTTTCGCTCTTAATTTTCTGGAGAAGTCTCCATTAATCTGATTCAACTCTTTGATCTCATCCTTAAGTTGCTTTACGACTTCATTTTTACACACAGTCTCATATCTATAATGACTCAAATCTCTTTCCATAGTTTCTGATTGAATACTCCATTCAGTTTCTTTGGATTTGAGGGTTGTAGAACAGTCTTTATACAATTCATCTAATTCTTCCATTTTTAATGTAAGTCCCTTTATAACTTCATCTTTATTCAATAATTCGGTTCTCGATTCAACCAAGTCTTCTGACAAATTTTTAGATAAAAGTTTCAATTCTGCTTCTTTCAGTTTGAGCTTTGTACTAATTTGATCCAACAATTCCCACTTAATTTGGAGATCCTTTATCATTTCATCTTTACCCTCTAACTCAGCTTTGTATTTATGCAAATCATTGGCCATATTCTCTAACTGAGTGGTAAATTGGTTTTCATGACATTTAAGTTTCGACAAACAATCTCGATGAAATTGATCCAGTGCTTCATATTTCATCTCAAATCCCATTATAACCTCATCTTTACCTTCCAATTCACTTCTGCAACTAGCCAATTCATTAACCATAGTATCGATTTCTTTGGTCCATTGGGCTTTTCCGGATTTTAATTTGAAGGAACAATCTTGATGAACTCGATCCAACCCTTCACACTTTATTTCGAGCTCTTTTATGACTTTATCTTTACTATCTAATTCAGATTTACAATCAGTTAAATCCTCAAACATTTTTTCCAAATGAGATACCCATTCACCTTCCTTAGTTTCGAGAATCTTAGAACAATCTCTCTGCATTTCATCCAACCTTTTACAGTTAAGCTCGAGTTCGTTGATGATTTCATTTTTTTGCTTTAACTCAATTTTGCTGTTAAGCAAATCGTCATCCAAACTTTGCAACTTTAAGGCCCACTCAGCTTCTTTTTCTTTCATATTCTTTGAACAATCTTCATGAGTCTTTTCTAACCCTTTAAGCTTATGTTGAAGCTTTGAAAGCGATAAAGAAGCTCCTCCTTTCTCATGAATCAGAGATTCTTGAAATTCTTTAACAGATATTTGTAATTCGTTATTTTCTTGCTCTAGCCTACCAACACGATATTCCATTTCTTTATATCCAATATCTTTTTTCCCCATTAAATCTCTGAAACGTGCTATTTCCTCGTCCCTTTGACTGGTTAACAATTCAATTTCCATTTTCGCTTCCTCACACTGGGAAATAACACTATCAAAATCTTTTTTCGTTTCTAAAAGTTTAACTTCTAAAACCTTTCTTCGACCCTCTTCGTGTGCTAGTGCTTGATTACATATCTCTAACCGACTCTGAAATTCTCCTGATATTCTAATTTGGGAATCTAATTTCTCTTGTAATTTATACATTTCACCGAGCAAATTAGATTTCTCGACGTCCCACTGTTTTTCACTCGATTTATATTCGCCGCGGAGCTTTTCGTGGGCTTCTTTCAAATGTTTAAACTGTTCCTTTTTCCACTTTAACTGATCTTCCACTTTTCTGCTATCCTCCTCTAATTTTAGAAAAGCCACTTCTTTTTTTTCCAATTCGTTTGAAGCTTTAGCCTTTTTTTCATTTTCTATCTTCTTGCTTTCAAAAACCGATAAGAGTGACTTAAGGCATTTGATCTCTTCCTTGTATGTGTTGAGTTCTTGATCCTTCTCCATGTTCTTTAAATTAACTTCTTCTAGTCTTTCACATAACTCTTTTTTTTCGACATCCATTTTAGTAACCCTCTCATCAGATGTGGTACGAAGGTTTTCGTTTGTAGAGCTAAGTTGCTTTATTAAACTATTTTTCTCCTCTAAATCTGTTCTTATTTCTTCATACATTAGCTTTGTGACACCGACTTCGTGTTCCTTTTCATTGATTTCTCGAGCTTGTTCTTCGACTAAAAAATTGGCCTCTTGGAATTTAGTAAGTTGCTCATTGTTGGCTCTTTTCAAGGTCTCACAAAGTACACCTAGAGTTTTTATTTCTTCTCTAAGCTTTTCGATCTCAGTTTTAGCTTCTTCAAACTCTTCACATACTCTATCCATTTTTCTTTATCAAAATCTTATCAATTTTCTCCAATTAATTAAATCCTGTACAATGTGCCAAGCATGATTGATTAGAAAAGGAAAAAAATAGAGAGATCGAAAAAGGACAGGCAAACAGGAGATTAACGAAAGTAACGAAAAATAAAGGGTGTGCTCAAAAACTGTGTAGGAATTAAATCTTCACAGACAAATCCTCAAATAAATTAAACATTTGAATTTCAAGATTATCGCAAGCACTTGTTTATTATTAATCTGTAGCTTTTAATATAAATTTTCAAAAGAGAAGTTAACTTTTTGAGAAGATAAAACTGTTATTTAAATCTAGAAAATATATCTAAACTGTGTGCTCAAAAACTGTGTAGATCTCTACAGACAAACAAACCCTCAAACTTAAATTAAATTTTTGAATTTCAAGTTATCGCAAGCACTTGTTAATTCTTAATCTGTACCTTTTAATATAATTTTCAATTGAATTCAATTTGGAAAAAAATAAAACACTGTTATTCTGATGCCTTAGAGTTTGTAGTATTAATCTAAGAAATACCATTTCTTCCTTTTGTTAAAACCAACCTAGAAACGATATCTAAAAAGAGAGAAAGAACAAACGATATCTAAAAAGAGAGAAAAACACAAAGAAATCTTAAATGACAAAATTACAACAAAAACAATAAAACGAGAGAGAAACAGAGAGAGAGAGGGGACATGTACGTACCTGAGTTAAAAATTGAGTGTTAAGCGAAAAAGAAATTGAATTTCACTTTTGTAGGTGGTGAAAAAGAATATTAGGGGGAGATTATTTTTTGTGGGGTAGAAAAAGAAATCAAAATGTAGCCGTTAGAAACGATGATTTATAATTATTTGAATCTGGTTAACCAGATTTGACATGGGGTCCTATGCTTCGTTTCTTGTAAGTAGTATAATTATTAAAAATCTCGCTTTTAAAACTAAATTACAAAAAACACACGGTAAAATATTCTTTCTCGAAAACACTTTAATTATAAATTAAATTGTAATTCTAAATTCTTTTCCCATCAACTTTTCTTGTCAAAAAACTACATTTAGAAAATGACCGTAAAAAAATTAGATTATAAAAAGCCGGTTAGTGTGTTTGGTAACAAATTTTTAAAAGTGATGTAGGACAAATGGGTAATTAGTACATAAACATACACATTCATTTATCTACATATTTATTTATGTAGTTGCACTAAGTTGCTCACATTCATGCATTGTTACATTCATTTATTTGCATCAAGTTGTCTACCGGAACCAAATTTCATATTTCAAGTTATACTCATTCATGCATTTGCATTCATAACATGCCTATTTAAAGGTCTACCATCTATTGTAATTCTTCATTTCAAAATCGGGGTTTTATAGGTTTAGTACACCAACCTATCGGCTTTTAACGATTTGGGTACCCACCTTTCAAATTTTCCAATTTAGGTACCAACCTATCGGCTTTTAACGATTTGGGTACCACTGTCTTAATAAATCACGAAATTATGTCACGTGACATTTGACAAACATTAATTTGATATGCTAATTTGACAATTTTGCACAAAAATATGTCATCCTAGAATATTTTTTTTAGCATATAATCCAAATTTAGCATATAATCCAAAATTTTGTTATTTGTGAAATTGGGGAAAATACATTTATAGGATGACATATTTTTATGCAAAATTGTCAAATTAGCATATCAAATTAATGTTTGTCAAATGTCACGTGACATAATTTCGTGATTTATTAAGACGGTGGTACCCAAATCGTTAAAAGCCGATAGGTTGGTACCTAAATTGGAAAATTTGAAAGGTGGGTACCCAAATCGTTAACCGTACTATAGTTTGGGATAGTAAATGTATTTTTTCCCTTTCAAAATATATTCAATACAAAGTTGTTTACTTAAACATTCTCTTTCTAAAAACTTGTGTTTGTAATTTCTTTTCTCGTGGACATGAGATAAATCCCGAAAAAGTTTACTTTTGTATCATTTTCTACCTTTCGCACCGCGTCAAGTGGTATCAGAGCAGTTTTCTCCTGTTTTGAGATAATTTAATTTGTGCCTCTAATCACTTATTTAAGTGCGGGTTTCTCTCGTCTTGATATTTGATTACTTATTTTCAAATTTTATCTTTTTACAAATACACACACACACATATATATCTATTAAGAAAAAAATAAAAAATAAAATCATGGAACAGTATAACATTCATGTTACTCGAGCAGAATTTGATGCTCAAAACACACATTGCAAATCTGACGAACCAAATTAGAGTGCTCAGAGACTTGTTACGACAATCGAGCGATCAAAATAATCGAGACATGAACATTGCAGGCAACAAAAATCAGCAAAAACCATGACACCGCATTCCAGATCGTGATTCAGACTTTGAGGAGGCTCCACCACAACCTCCCGCTAACTATCAAAATCGTCAAAACAACTTTGATAGATAGTTATCGTATTAAGGCTGACATCCCAACATTTTCTGAAAATATGAAAATTGAAGATTTCCTAGATTGGTTGGTAGAAGTTGAGCAATTTTTCGATGTTATGAAAGTTATTCAGGATAAAATTGTGAAAATGGTCGCATTTCGACTTAAAGCAACCGCAATTGTCTGGTGGGACCAACTGCAAAGCTCCCGACAAAGGCAAGGAAGAAGTAAAGTTCACACATGGAAAAGAATGAAACAACTACTCATGGATCGATTCTTGCCTGGTGATTATGAACAACATTTATAACTCATGAATATAAGTTGTGCCCAAGGGAATAAATCTATCACCGAGTATACATTTGAATTTATGCGATTATGTGAGTGTAACCAACTATCGGTAACAGAAAACCAGAAAAATGTGAGATGTGTGAACGGCTTAAAGCCTTTCATTCAAGAGAAATTGGTCTACAAAGTATGTGAACTTTGCAAGAGGCCATTAACTTGAGTCTGAAAGCTGAGCTGATGGAGAAAAAGAAACGCCCAACTTATTCTTCTCAAAAGAAAGAGAAATTTGGAGCAACAAGTTTGGGAGGAACACAACCATCGAACTATCATTCTCAAGAAGTTGGACGAGAAAATGCACGAGTACCTTCTCGTGTGCCATACCAAAATAAAAATAAAAATAAAAAAGAGAATCTGTATGCCAAACCCATTTCCGACATTTGCTACCGATGCAGCAAACCAGGACATCGATCTGACGTTTGTTCTGAGTGAAAACAAGTCAACTTAGTGGATGGCAAAGAAAACGAAGAGGAAGAAGTGATTGATACTGAGGATGACACTGGAGAAAATTATTCAAATGCTGAATTTGCCGTTATTGAAGAAATGGAACGCCTAACTTTGGTGTTGCAACGTGTTTTATTGGCACCAAAAGCACACGATCAACGACACTTCATTATTCGATCTTTATGCTCCATTAACGACAAAATATGTGAGGTGATTGTTGACATTGGAAGTTGTGAAAATTTTATATCCAAGAAGGTAGTAGAACTTCTACGGATACCAATAGAAGAACATAATTCCCCATACTCTCTTGGGTGGGTAAAGGCCGAGTTCCTATCTCCATTGGAAAGCCTTATCAAGATGAAGTAACATGCGATGTGATTGACATAGATGCATGTCCATATACTGTTGGGAAGACTTTCGCAATTAGATTTAAACTGCACTTTGAAAGGTCGAGATAATGTTGTCTTATCAATTGGATTTATCTGAGAAAGCATGAGTACTTGTGTTGTACCTCCTCTTTTAGTTCCAAAGAAGGACAAAGTGAAATGGCGTATGTGTGTTGACAGCCGAGCAATAAACAAGATTACTATTAAATATAGATTTCCTATATCTCGACTCGATGGCATGCTTGATAATCTCGAAGGATCTAAACTATTTTCAAAAATAGATCTTCGTAGCGGTTATCATCAAATTCGCATTAGACCGGGGGATGAATGGAAAACAACATTCAAAAGCAGAGATGGATTGTTTGAATGGCTGGTAATGTCATTTGGGTTATCTAATGCACCAAGCACCTTCATGCGGCTTATGAACCGGATTTTTTGTCCTTTCATTGGTACGTGTGTTGTGGTCTACTTTGATGATATATTGATTTATAGCAAGACCAAAGAAGAACATCTGGACCATTTACGACAAGTTCTGGAATTGTTGAGCAAAAATAAGTTATATATGAATATTAAGAAATGCATATTTTGTACCAACAAATTGCTATTTCTTGGATTTGTTGTTGGCTAAAAAGGCATAGAGGTTGATGATGAGAAAACAAAAGCTATCCGAGAATGGCCCACTACAAAAACTGTATCTGAGGTCAGAAATTTATATGGCTTGGCTACTTTATATCGAATGTTTGTCCGTAATTTCAGTTCTACTACCGCACCTATTACTGAATGTTTAAAGAAAGGAAAGTTCAGTTGGGGAGTAGAAAAAGAAAAGAGTTTTGACTTAATAAAAGAGAAATCATCTACTTCTCCAGTTTTAGCTCTTCCAAATTTCGAAAAGTTATTTGAGGTTGAATGTGATGCCAGCGGAGTAGGGATAGGTGCAGTTCTTTCCGAATAAAAAAGGCCTATGACATTCTTCTCTGAAAAATTAAGCGATGCTCGAAAAAACATGGAGTACTTATGATCAAGAATTTTATGCTATTTTTTTAGCATTGTAACAATGGGAGCATTATCTTATTCAGAAAGAGTTTGTCCTATTTACAGACCATCAAGCTCTTAAGTTTATTAACAACCAGAAACAGGAAAAATACATTTACTACACCAAATTATAATGCTGTTAACGATTTGGGTACCCATCTTTCAAATTTTTCAATTTATGTACCACACTATAAAAACTTTCCAACTTAGGTACCACCGTCTAAATAAATCACGGAATCATGTCACGTGACATTTGACAAACATTAATTTGAGAGACTAATTTGACAATTTTGCACAAAAATGTCATCCTAGAAAAACTTCCCCCCCAATTTCACATATAAAAAAAATTAGAATATAATCCAAATTTTTGTTATGTGTGAAATTGGGGGAAACATTTTGGATCATTTCGTCTATTGGAAGCATCCCATTCCTCAAATATTGGATCATTTCGTCCATCCATCCCAGCTCGTACTGCATTGACATTATCCTATCAACTATTTTGGTTATACTCGGTGTTTCTAGTGTTTCCACTATAATTGACCAAGTATTTGCTAGTGTTAGCGTTGAGGCTAAGGTGGCCAATGTATCGGCATGGGCATTTTCTGTGCGGTTAATTCGTACTAACTCACATTTGTCGAATTTTGCCATCATGCTCTGGACCTGTTCTTGGTAAAAGATCATTTGGTCGTATTTATCTTGGTATTCACTGATGGCTTGATTAACTACCATCATGGAGTCTGAACTAGCAGTCAAGTGGGTGCATCCGAGTTTCCATGCAATGATCATGCCGTTTATCATAGCTTCGTATTCGGCCTCATTGTTGGTGGCGCGAAAGCCCAGTTTGATACTTTTTTCAATTACTGTGCCCTCATTAGATTTGAGGACGATTCCAGCTCCTGACCCGTCTTTGGTAGATGACCCATCGACGTGTATTTCCCAATGTGATTGTTGCGACATTACCGCTGGTTCGTCATGCCCCTCGGTAAATTCTACAATGAAATCTGTCAATACTTGTCCTTTTATCGCATTTCTAAGCACAAATTTGATGTGAAATTGAGATAGCTCGACTCCCCAAGCTGCCATCCGTCCACTTATGTCGATTCTCCATAGAGATTCTTTGATGTGGAATTTGGTGTAGACTTGGACTTGGTGGGCAATGAAGTAGTGCAGCAACTTTCTTGTTGCTACTACCAGTGATAGGCATAGTTTTTCCAACGGTAGATATCTTGTTTCCGCTTTGACGAGGGTTTTACTCACAAAGTAGATTGGGAACTGCTCCCGACCTTACTCTCTTAATATGACCGCTCTCACAGCTGTTGCCGACACCGCTAAGTAGCATGCCAATATGTCTCCTTTGTTTGGTTTGACTAACAAGGGCAATGTCCTTAGATACTCTTTTAATTTGTGGAAGGAAACTTCGCATTCGGGGTTCCATACGAATTTTTTGCCCTTTCTGAGCGTTTCGAAGAATGGGCGTCCCTTATCCGCCGATCGGCTGATGAACCTGCTTAGTGCGACCATCATTGCCGTGAGCTCCTGTATTTGCTTTTTGCTTTTAGGTGCAGCTAGGTTCCTCAGAGATGTTATTTGGTTGGGATTTGCTTCGATTTCTCTTTGGCTTACCATGTGCCCTAGGAACTTACCCTTGCTTATGCCGAACACGCACTTTGTGGCATTGAGTTTTAACCTGTGCTCGCCCAAGGTTTGAAATACGTCTTTGATGTCTTGCAAATGGGATTTGGCCTTTTCGCTCTTGATGACCATATCATCTATGTATACCTCCATTGTCTTCCCAATATGGTTTTGACAGACGTTTGTTACCATTCTTTGGTAGGTAGCTCCTGCGTTGCACAACCCGAATGACATAACATTGCAGCAGCAATTCCCCATTGGTGAGATAAACGAGGTCTTCTCCTTATCCTCTTTAGCAAGCAGGATCTGATGGTATCCCGAGTACGCATCTAAGAAGGTCATCCTCTCTGCCCCTGCCATTGTGTCAACTAGTTGATCTATTATCGGTAGTGGGAATGGATCCCTCAGGAAGGCCTTATTGAGACTCGTGAAGTCTATACAGACTCTTAGCTTCCCATTTTTCTTAGGGACCATCACTTCCATTATAATTGCCTCTTTATGCTCGACTGATATTTTCCTACTTTTCTGAGCTACTGGCTTATAATTAAAGTTCACGCTTAGTTTATGGCATGCTGTCCGGGGGTCTAGGCCAGACATGTCTCTGGGCCTCCAAGCGAACTTGTCGATATTGGCGAACAAGAAGTTCTCCAATACTCTTGCTTGCTCCTTGGGAAGGTTCTCTCCTAGTAGGAAAATAATGATCTTCGTCCATTCCCGGGATGTTTACGTTTCTTAGTTTCTCCCCTACTTGCTCCTCGACGACCCTCTCTTCCTTTGCAATTTTATCCACCCATTTTTTAATGCTGGATGGTTGCTCCATGATGACCAATTGCTTCTTCAAAGTCATGGTAATGTCTTCACAACGTCTTGAATACTCTTGACATCCCTGGGCTGTTTCAATCCCACCTTTACTGTTCGGGTATTTGACTTTCTGGTGGTAAGTCGACGGTATGGCGCGCATGGCATGGAGCCATGGGTGGCCTAAAATTGTGTTATGGCTCGAGTTGTCTTTGACCACCAGAAATTCTACGGGTACCGACAAGGTTCTGGTTGTGACGTTGAGAACTATCTTCCCAAGTGGCTTTGTTGTTTCCAAGATAAACCCTATCAAGGTTACGTCGGTCGGTTGTAAGTCCTGTAGACTTAGTTCCATCTTGTGGAAGAGTTCCTTATACATTATATCACATGACCCTCCCTGGTCGATTAGGACTCTGTTAACCTGTCGATTCCAATTTTCACCTGAAGGTTAATCGCGTCGATGTGAGGGTATATGACCCATTCTTCATCGTGGTCGGAGAAAGAGATTGGCGGGTGTCTTTGCTGTGTGCATTGTCTCTTGGTGGAGGATAATGCCTGGGATGCTCTGGCGACCTGGCCGAAGTGCACCAGTTGTCTTTATTGGGCTTGCTCTCCTCCTGTGTTTACGGGTCGCGATAGGTGGACGACATTGATCGTCTTTTCTCTTCCGTCTTCTGGTCCTTCAATGACAGGTTGCTTGTCTTTGTTCATACCTCCCTTGATGAACTTGTTTAGATAGCCAGCGTCCCCCATAGGTTCATTTTCCACCGGAGGTTCCTGCAGTGTTCGGTGAGGTGGCCATGGTCTTCATGATAGGCACAGTAGAGCTTGTAGTCTCTTTAGTTCGGTGGAGATACGAATGGTCCCGGTCTTGAATACCACCTTTGTCTGCAGATGTCTTTTAGAATGTCTTCTTCAGATAGGTTGAAATTATATCTTAGTAGGACCGGTTCAAAGTTCCCACTGTGCTCTCTCTCTTGGAAGTGTTCTGGCCGGGGAGGGGCCTATTTGGTACCTGGTATGTGGGGTAGTATTCTTGTACTCCCTCCACACTGTTCTCGATATATCCTCTGTGGTTTGGGGCAAGACCGAGGAGATGTCCGGTTAGGGTGCCCTGAAACCCGGATATTGGTTGGGTCGTTCTGGGGGGGAGGGAGGGTTTCCCCTTGTTCGGGCCTTCTAGCCTCCTGCTGTTGTCATGCCACTTCCATGGCTGCCCTATAAGTAGAATCTTCCCATTGCTCATTTCTTTGGGTCACTTTCTGTGGGCCGACTATTTGGCCTATTGGGATTTGGATCCTTGCAGCTGCCATGACTAACATGCAGGCTGCCAACTGGGCTTGAATTTGAGAGTGATAGCTCTCGTCGGTCCTGGACAATACCATCGCATTTCCTGTTGGTTGCATTATCGGCTGAAATTCCACCATGGATGGTGTAATTATTCGTGGAGGGTGTATTGGCTGTCGAGCTGTTTCCTTATGTGCGTCGGTAACTGGCATTCCGTATTGGAATGTCTTTGGATAAGTCGGTTGCTGCTGAGTCTTCCTTGTTTCCTTGTGTTGAACATAGAGTTCAATAATGATTTTGATTATTACTTCGATTATGCGTTTAATGATTTTACGATTTCGATGATATAACTCTTGTCTTGTCCAAAAATAGAAAACGTATATTTCAGGTCTTTAAATGATAGAGCATTCGATAACGAAGCCATAGGTTCAAGCGGAACCAAAATCGGAGCTAAAACGAAGGAGTTATGAGCATTCGAAGATTTACGGGACCAGGATTACAGTCGACCGATCGACTGGACAAAAACGACCGATCGTTTTTGATCCAATTTCTTCAAGTGAGTCCAGTATAAAAACGACCGATCGTTTTCAGAAAACGATCGATCGTTTTCTGTAAAACGACCGATCGACTGTAGAAAACGACCGATCGTTTTCTGCAGTTTTCGAAAACAGCTTTTCAGCTTATTCTGGAAAAGAGCTGTTATATCTTCAACGGTCATAACCCAGAAAAACAGACTTTGCTGTTATATAAACCACCCCAATCTCTCTCCTAAATCACCAATTACAATATCTATTAACATCCTTCAACCTCTCTCATAAAAACCCTAAAATCACCATTTTGGTGAATATATTCGAGAAAGAGGGAAATCAAAGAAAAGGAGATTCAAGCTCGACATCATCAACAACTCACCAATTAGCTTTTTAAGAAGCAATTAGAATCGTGAGCGAAGTTACATTTTTGTAACTAAATTTGTATCGAGTGTTTTATAAACTCAATTGTGAGCGAGTGAACGGGTAGAGGCTTTGTAAGCAAGTGAAGCTTAAAAGCTCTAGGTTTTTCATTCGGGTACTCATAAATTGAGGGGGAGTCGTAGACTCGTAGACGTGTTCTCTTGCACTTGTATCAAGAGTAGGAACCCCGGGTAGAGGGTGAGCCAATCGGTCGATTGAGCTCGATAGGGTTTGTAAAATCCGGAAGAAACATTTTAGTGAAATACTCGGTAGTACCGAGGAGAGGACGTAGGCGCGTTTGCCGAACCTCTATAAATCACGGTGTCATTTTCTTCCCTTGCTTTTACTTTCCGCAACTTATTTTCTTGCTTATTTATTGCTTGCGTTTAGTTATTTTAGCAATTTATTAACTCTTGTTAAAACGCTTAAGCTTAGAATTGCATAAGTTGGGTGGTTAGTTGCATAGAATTTTAATTAGGTGAAAATCGCCAAAACCTTATTCACCCCCCCTCTAAGGTTAGCCGCACCCGGGCCAACACCTTGATGTGGTTATCTTTGGAGTGGAACTCCCTGATGTCTTCGTTGTTAGTTCAGAATCGAGTGACTCTTCCTTGGTGGGAACTTGAGTTGGCCGACATAGTGGGTAGATGGGCCCTGGAGTTTGGCCTAGCGTTTGTAACGGGTGCTGCACTGTCTAGCTGTCGAGCTACTGTCTAATGTTTTCTTGTCCGCCTTGCTACGGATATAGCTCGCTCTTCCTCTGAGTCTGACGGATTCTCGTCTATGATCCCGTCCATCATTAGAGGTTGTTGTTGTTCGCTTGGAAAGTTGGAGGCGGACGGTTGGTTCTTGGATGTGAGTTCTTGGTATCTTTGTTGGATAGCTAGGAGTGCCTCCAACTCGTCCTGATTGATTCTTACTTCGTTGTTGTGGTTTGTTGTTGTTCCCACTTCCTCGGGACGATTTTCTTCCATATCGGTGACCATTTTCCTCGTCTGATAGAGTTGTGTGTTCGACTTCGAAACTAGTTAGTACTAGATGAATCGTAGAGACGGCTCCATTTGATAAAGCATTAACTTTGGTCGGTTAAGTTATGCTTCTCAACAGTAATGATTAGGATGATTGATAATAATGAATTGGACAATGTTATTTTTTTTATTGATCGGTGAGATTACAATGCTTTATTACAAATGTATTAAGTATTTTTATGTTCGGTGTAATTCCTCGGGTTTTTGACTTTGACTTGTACTTGGCATGTACTTCTTTAGTGAGATAAGTTCTGAAAAGTCTTTGTACTAATCTCTCTTTTTCTGCTTGGAAGTCAGATGATCCATTGTACTGCTATTTAACCTTATTTATAGGGGTACGTGCTTCATAGGATGTTGACAAGTGTTGCTCTCATCTGTCAACTCATGGGCTTTTTGAATGTTGGGCCTCTGTTAATTGGACTTTTAACTTCAGTGGATAATTACTCTCATATCTGTTAAAGGAAAAGACCACTATGTCCTTATCCCAACTATATTTGTGTTGGGTATCTAGTAAAAACATACGGGTCGGTTTATTATCGAATATCGTTTAACGGGTATTATTTTCATGTCATATCAAGTATAATTTTTATAATCGGAAAATAATAATCATTTATCTTTCTTGAAAATAACAATATAATTTTATAATTTAAGTATATTTTTTATTTTAATAGTTTCATATATTCAAAAGTATAAATCTATATTATACTTATATAATTATAACTAATATATAAAACAAAAAAGATTGTAGGTCATATGTTAGAGTGATTACATTGTATGCTAGATGTACAAGGTTGGAATCTCGTCACTTGCATTTGATATAAATTAATTTATATTTTTATATAAAATATAAATTAATTAAAAAATCGGGTCGGGTCGGGTCGGGACACCCGACGAAATCAAAATTGTCACCCGATCCCGTGTCGGGTCGGGACAAAACCCGACATTTTCGGGTCGGGAAATTTCGGGTCGGGTGCGGGCTGGGACACGGTTCGGGATTTTTTCCCAGCCTAGTTTAAATATATATTTATATAACAGATTCGTGACCATCTTGGTCCTTACTCTATGGGCCTATGTAATCTTCCTACAATTATCAATGAATAAAACACGACTCTTTTATCTCTCTATATTTATCTCTCCGTATTTATACCGTAGCTAATATGTCACACAACACGTTATCATCACTTTGATCACGGAGATTAAAGTAAAAGCTTGGAGATTGGGGGTATTTATTCGAAAAGCAGGGTTTAATTTCGGAAATTGGGTTATAAAAAAACGTAAGGCCAAAATTTGAAGTTTTTTGTTCTTTCCGGCCTTCCCCAAAATATCAGGAGTACGATACATAATTTTTTTTACCATTTGCAAAAATAATAATAATATGAAATTGCATGTGAAATCACCACTATATATGTATAGTCGTACCATATATTCTTTATGATATCACCACTATTTGTATGCATGTGATGTAAAACATGTTTGGATGATTGAATTACAACATGTATAGCCTAACTAATCTGCTAGTTGTTTAAACGATTATGATTATGTATGCCTATTGAAAATTAATGTCTAACTAAATATACGTTAGGTAAATTACAGTAGTGATCCATGTAGTTTATCCCTATTTACAGAGCTGCATATAAGTTTAAATCTGTATATATTTGGTCCTCACGTACACTAGGAAATTACCATATGAATGGAAATTGCATGAATATTGTAATTTGTCTATTAAAATATATTAGTTACATGCATGATTTAGTTACCATGAATAGAAATTTACACATATTGCAATAGTAATAAAATATTGACTAAATCTTGCTAGTGTAATTGGTAATTACTAATAAATTCTAGATTGATGATAATCTTGATTAATTTGATTTCTTTATTAAGAAATATATATTGCAATATATACGTTAATCATGCAAACATATACAATCTAAAATATTAGTTAATCACGATCATGTACTATTTTATTTACTGCCATGTACACATATGTATAATATGGTAATTTGCAAAATCATATATTTTCACATTTAAGTTGGAAAAATTATGAACCTTCTGTAACTTGGCTCACCTATTTGGACACGATGTCTAGGAAATATATAGGCGGAATTCGATATCCTAATGAGGTCAGGTTTGAAGTGGCATTCGTGCCCTTCACCCTCACCGTCTTTCTTGGTCATGTTCAATTATAGCTACCGAAAGGGGTTGACTAAATAATAATTTTCCCGAGTGTGTTTATATAGTGATGTATGTTTCGCCGAATTGGTGTCTCGACCCGTCGTTCGATCAATGAGAACCAATTCACATGAGAAGCAAAACTAGTATTTTCGAACCTGTCATTTCGAAATAAAGTTTGTGCTTGTGCAAACCATAATCATATAAACCGGTCGTTTTATATGATAACTAATCCAGAACTCCCAACAAATGTTGGATGCCATCTATGATGAGTAAAATCGCAAAGTATAGTTACGAAAGACTGTTTAGACGTGAATATTATTCCGTCACCACATGTTAGTCACCCTGATGTGTGAAAATGTGATGCCCAATATTTTTTTGATGCCATCTTTGATGAGTAAAATATGAGTTTGTTGTTACTCAGGAGATGAAGGCTAAGGCGTTGATTTTATTCCACCACCACATTTGAGACGTGATGACGTCTATAGTGAACAAATGTCTCAAATTGACATAATGGAGCGATCCTTCACCAAAATACTAGCTTGAAAATTGTATTTCATAAGCAGTATGGTGAATTTATATTCACCATATTCCTTTATCGCCCATCTGTTTGTGGATAAGAAAATGCCCCGATGAGCAGTTTTAATCCGATTGGGTCAATGGCGAATTGTTTGCCTGATATTAATTCTCTTTGTGGAAATTTATTTCCACGAATCGAGAACCGAGACAAGTGTTATTTGTCTCGAACTGTCACGATCCCGACGTTCGCCTAGCCAAGCGAGGTTTTAGACAATAGTCAAAATCGAAGACCTGTAGCTCCAAGATAGTACTTGAAAGGAACAATATGGCCTGTTGTCCCAAAGCAAGAGATAATGCTCAATGAGCCAACTCTATGCTATAAAGACAAAGGTCATGCACGATTACCCCTTAAATAGTTCAAAACTATTAGAAAGGTTGAAAAGTCGATGCTAATGTGGTTAAATCTAATTGAAATGAAACTTTTGAGACCCCCGATTTTGTGGCTCAAATGAGTTTGGTACCTTTCTTTATTGATTTTGATAAATTATTGAGCCAATTTGTCGCTTATCTGGATTATGTTTTCCATTTGGATTATGATTTTTCCATTTAGACCAAAATTTTGGATTATGGTTTCCCTATTTACGAAATTTCTCGATATAATTTAAATTATAATTTGAGAAAATTCCTTTGAAAAATGTGACCGAGCTTTAAATTATAAAATTTTAGGCAATACTTGTGGGGTAGTTGACTTTCTGGAAATAGTAGGTAACAATGTACCACATAATTTCACCAACTACTTGCCTAAAAGAGTACTCGTTGACAACGATTCTGGACATGTCGTTCCAAATCGAAATCTTTGACAAAACCAAATTGATTTATCAAATATGAGACCTTATACTCCTGTAGTTCATGTCGTACCTTGTTGAGTTATAAAATATTCGAGAAAACCAGTTTTATCTGGTAATAGCTCATGAAAGAATTGAAATTTTTTTACATAGCCTCCACTCAATATGACCAAATACGTATTTTAGATGAGTTGAAATGTCTTTCAAGTGGTTGTTACCATATTTTTTAAAGCATTTAAATTTTCCTTATCATTTCGCTTGTCGTCGATTGATAAAAGCATTTTGATATTGTGCGATTAATCGGATGAGATATTCTTGGGTCAAAAGACGATGCTTGATTTATAATCGCATCGCATTTGGATTCTCTTCGAAGATATATTTCGTGATTAATCCGAAATTCATACTACTAATGCTCTATTTAAAAGACTAGTATGTGTAAAGATCACGAAATGGACTCGTAGAATTCTTGTAAAGAATTGAATGAGTTATTGTGGACTTATTCAACCATAAGACGGATAATTAAAAATTTATGGTTATGGTTGATGCATCGACAATATGGTCACATGATTATTGTTGTCCACAGAAATGTAGCATTTCCTAAACTTTTAGCCCTATCATTAAGTTGATGGCTCATGATCCGGGTTATCCTGAAAAGTCTAGTCGACTTGATAATTCCGAAGAGTAAGAATCGAAATTTCGATTTGAATTACTTGAGTTTAGGAATTGAAATTGAACATCCTTTCGATTATGTTCAGACCCAAATGGACTCACTAAAAGTTTGATGATGCGACTGCAAATGATTGCATGCACTTCTTGGTCTTGTGCACCAAGATTTATATTTGCGTGTGGGGTTATGCTATTTTGCTTCATTGGTCCGTTATGAGGGTTATAGACACTCAAACACCATATGCGTACCAGCTAGTTACTGGTTATGAGGCAGAAGTCTCATATTAACGCGTGTTTGGAGTGCTTAATTAATATTTTGATGGTACTCGAATTAACGCAACCCTTTTTCGGTTATACCGATGCCGGTTACTTATCAGACCCACATAAGCGATATTCTTAACATGGTCTGTCTTTGCCATTAGGAATAAAGAGATATCTTGGAAGTATTGGAATGACTCCAAACGAATCACTCTGATCTACTCGTGCTCTATGAGACGACTAGAGAGTGTATATGGCTTCGAGCTAGTATTAGACATATTTGAATTACATATGCTCTGTCTCACGATCCACATAAAACACTTGTCATATTTGAGAACAACTTGCTGTTATCGATCAAGAGAGACATGACTACATTATACTATTTAGCATTTATCTTCGAATTAAATCTTCACATATGAAGTTTAAGAGCATCCTTCCGAATACTCATTCTATTCCACGTTAGATTTTATTGCATCCAGTTGTGTGCAAGTAAATGAAGCATACAGTCAAATGCTCGTACCCTTTCTTGAAATATGAAATCCTTGCACTCAGTAATGTGCAAGTGAGAGGGAGCATTCAGGAGAATGCTTATTGCACTAATTACTATTTAGTCGAAATCCTCGCATCCTGTCGTGTACAAGTGAAAGGGAGAATGCAGTTGCATGCTTGTGTACTCTTTTTGTCCTTAGACCAAGGTTTTTCCCACTGGGTTTTCCTTGGTAAGGTTTTTAGCGAGACACGATCCCATCATATCGCACTTAAAATTTCCGAAATTAGGGGGAGTATCATGTCGTATACTTCTTACCACTGTGTACTCTTTTGTCATTCGACCAGAGGTTTTTCCCACTGGGTTTACCAGACAAGGTTTTGATGAGGCAACTATTTTATGATTGATCCCTACTACTACCACTGTTGCACTTTTTTTCATTTGATTAGAGATTTTTCCATTGGGTTTGCTCTGGCAAGGTTTTGATGAGCCACGCTGTTTTGTGGTTAGTTACTTACATGGTATTTTAGGCTATATCATTCGGCTACACAATTTCTCCTAGGTACCGGTTTTGTCGCACATTGGGTTTTCCGGCCCAAGGTTTTTATGTGTTTAGCACTGCGAATGAACTCGACTGAGATCTACTGTATGTAGACGAAGAAATCAAGACGTCCGAATATGGAGTGTTGTAGAATATTATTGGCCATCTTGGACCTTACTCTATGGGCATTTACTTAGACTTTCCTACCATATATTAGCATACCCTCTATTATATAAAGAGGGTTAGGGGTCTCTTGATGTAATCTCCCTACACTTATAAATGAATAAAATACGACTCTTTTATCTCTCTATATTTACCTCTCCATATATATACTATATACCGTAACTAATATGTCACGATATATATATATATATATATATATATATAAGAGATTACATGAACATCAACTTATACATCAAATTGGACATTTTTTTATTTATAAAAACGCTCCAAATCAAGATTTGTCTAATACAAATCTTTACGTTTTATGACAGGAACACAAATATGCATATTGTTTTTTTTCCGAGATGCATAATCACATCTTTTGCATTAGTCAAATTTTGATTTGGAGCGTTTTTACAAAAAAAGTGTATAAGTTGATGTACATATATCCTCTCTCTATATATATCATCTAAAAATCCATCTGTACCGGATGCGATCTCTCCGTCCTCTGTTGCTACTTTAACGACGATTGGTGTACGGCGGTGGGGGTTGGACATCGGTCATGTTGTACGACGGTGGTTCTGGTGGCGGCTTGGTTTCGACCTAGCTGATGTATGAATAACAGGGGCTGTTTTTGTAATTTTGGGTTCTTTATTATATTACATTTTGGTCCAAGACCGTTTCAGTAATTACTGTTTTGGTCTTGAAGATCTAAAGTCAACAATTATGTCCTCAAAAGTTTCAAAAATTAGATTGTCAACAAATTTGTATTAGATTGTCAACAAAAATTGTAAGGTAAATTTGTATTAGATTGTCAAAAAATTAGATTGTCAAAAATTATACATTTGGCCATATAAATAGATTGTCAAGAAAATTGTAATGTAAAAAATATAATAGATTTTTAAAAAATTTGTATTAGATTGTCAAGAAAATTGTAATATATTCTCAAAATAAATATATTAGATTTTTTTAAAAATCGTAATAGATTGTAAAAAAAATTTAATTAGATTGCCAATTTTTTTGTATTAGATTGTAAAAAAAAATCGTATTAAATTGTTAAATGTTCTATATTAAATTGTTGAAAAAATTAAATTGGATTGTCAAAAAATTGTATTAGATTGCCAAAAAAATTGTATTAGATTGTTAAAAAAACTTTATTAGATTGTCAACAAAAATTCCATTAAATTATCAAAAAAATTGTATTAGATTGTCAATAAAATTGTAATAGATTCTTAAAAAATATATATTAGATTTCAAAAAAATCGTTTAGATTGTCAATTTTTTTTGTATCAGATTGCCAAAAAAATCAAATTATACTGTCAAATTTTTTTTATTAGATTGCAAAATAAATTATATTAGATTTTTAAAAATTTGTATTAAATTGTCAAAAAAATTGTATTAGTTTGTCATAAAAATTGCATTAGATTGTCAAAAAAACTATATTAGATTGTCAAAAATAAATTATTAGATTGCAAAAAAAATAAAATTAGATTGTCAAATTTTTTGTTTTAGATTTTCAAAAAAATTGTATTAGATTGTCAAAAAATTTGTATAAATTTTTTACAAAAATTGCATATTTTATTAGATTATAAAATTTTTATATTAGATTGTCAAGAATTTGCATTATATTATATTTTTAAAGTTTTTATGTTAGATTGTCAAGAATATATATAAAATTGTCTATTAGATTGTCAAATAAATTATACTAGATTTTTAAACTTTTGGTATTAGATTGTAAAAAAAATTGTATAAGTGTGTATTAGATTGTCAAATAAATTAAATTAGATTTAAAAAAGATTGTAATAGACTGTCAAATTTTTTGTATTAAATTGTCACAAAAATTACATTACATTGTTACAAAAATTGCATTAGATTGTCATGTCATAAAAATTGTATTAAATTGTCAAAAAAAATTGTATTAGATTGTCAAATATTCTGTATTAAATTGTCATGAAAATTGTAATAGATTCTCAAATAAATTATATTATATTTTCAAAAAAATCGTATTCGATTTTCAAATTTTTTGTATTAAATTACCAAAAAAATTGAATTTTATAGTAAAACAAATTGTGTTAGATTGTCCAAAAAAAATGTATTAGATTGCCAAACAAATTGTATTAAATTGCCAAAAAATATTTATTCGATTGTAAAAAAAAATCTTATTAGATTATCTATTAAATTATCCAATAAATTATATTAGATTTAAAATAAATGTTATTAAATTGTTAAATTTTATGTAATGTCTATTAGATTGTCAAAATATTAAATTGTCAATTTTTATGTATTAGGTTGTCAAAAAAATTGTACTAAATTCTCATAAAAATTGCATTAGATTGGCTATTATATTATCAAAAATTGTATTATATTGTCCAAAAAATTGTATTAAAGTGTAAAAAAAGGTATTTGATTTTTTTCTTTAAAGAAACAATTTTTTTAATTTCTTTACAAATTTTGTGGATTTTTTTTTAAATTTGAGTTTTTCCCATTTTTTTTATTTTTTTATCAACGCCGGTCAACGGTAGGCAATGGTCTTCAACGGCAACAGCAGTCAACGCCGTAGTGCGATCTGGTGAAACTTTTGTTGGATTATAATTTATTTTAATTCAAAATTCCAAAAAATTCAAAAACAAATTCTAATACAATGTATAAATTTGGTTGTTATTTTTTATTTATTTTTTGTAAAATTATAAGTTTTTGGATTTTTTTTATAAGTTTCACTTTTTTTTTTTATAAATTTTTAATATTTTTTTCATTTTCTTTTTTTCATTTTTCTGAGTTTTTTTCTATTTTTTTAAAGTTTTTGTCAACATTGATAACCGGCGGTCAACGTCGGAGACCTGTCAATAATTTTGGTCTAACTTTTATTGTGACAAATGTGTTGGTATTATGCGTATTAGCAATAACTAGTTCGAAAGTGATACTAATTCTAAAATAAATTGTTTCAAATGATATCAATCAAAAATTACGTAAACAAATAATAATGAGACCTCTCTTTCACCAAACTTGAATAAAATACATTGTAGAGAGTGTTTTAAAAGTCGGTGTAGCATGACACTTAATTACGGTCAAGCACAACCCCAAATTGATAATATGATCATTTTCTGATAATATTATTCACAAGTTATCTCAGCCATTGGATGAAGTGATGATATCCAAGCCGTTAGATGAAGAGATGGAACTTGAGCCCTTGGATGATAAGAATGGAGAAGTAATCTTGGCTGTTCACTCCAAATAAGCGCCACTACTGTTAGTGGGACAGATGCCAACATCTTATTAGTGTCATTTCCCTGTAAATATAGAAATAGCAGTTAAGGCAATTAGTTTAGATGGGCAGACTAAAGACATCTCGAATAGCCTTATTATTGTAAATTGATGTAAATTATCTACGGTGAGTATTTGATTTCCCTCTATTTGCGTCCTTCATTTCCATTCAAGCACCATTACAGTTTCCACTTGTGATAATTTTAGCCCTAAAAGTATAGCAATCAGTGTGTAATCTTACAAATTGGTATTAGAGCGGCAAGTTCCTCACCCATTCAATGGCTGGAACCAGATCTCAGACCAGTAACCCTTAATCGGAAGAAGTTACCAATCAAATACCTAATCAAACCATACAACAAATGTACCAAGAACTCAAGAGTCTCATTATTGAACAAAATAGAGAAAATGACCACATAAACCAAACGATGGACCAAAAGGTACAAGAGCTATCAAATCGAGTGCGGCAGTTATCAAAGGGGAAGGTAACACTTATCTCGGAAGAAGAGGTAAATCAAATACCCCTGTCCGTACACAACCCAACTACAAGAACTCACTCTTCAGCGAACATTCAGCCACATCGGAGGAGCACTTCAGAGGTATGAATATAAGGTCCCTCAAAATTGATTTTCCTACATTTAATGGCACAAATTGTTCAGGATGGTGGTTATACAAGGCTAATACATTTTTTGCTCTGTATAATACCCCTGATTTACAAAAAAATAATGTGGCTTCTTTTTACTTAGAGGGGAAACCATTAGTTTGGTACCAAGACCAAGTTAATTGTGGAAAAATCTCTACTTGGGAGGTTTTTCGTGATAATTTATTGAGAAGATTTTGTGAAGAATTTCATGAGGACCCACTTGATCAACTAATTAAGCATAAGCAAACCGGTGATGTCAGAACATACAAAATTAGTTTTGAAATGCATGCTAATATGGTCAAGTATCTATCAGAATATCACAAATTAACTTACTTCATAAGTGGATTAAAAAAAGAAATTGGAGGTGTAGTTAAAATGTTTTTTCCGCCTAATGTCGAAATAGCTTTTTCTTTGGCGAAACAACAAGAAGAAAATCTTTTGAATCAGATACCACTAGCCAAAACTACCACTTTCACACAAAAAACTCAAGCTAGTTCAAACATGCACCCATTTCCTAAACCAAGCTATCAGACCTCAAAAACCACCCTACCTCCTATTAAAAGAATTTATGCTAGTGAAAAAGAAGAGAGGCTTAAAAAAGGATTATGTTATCACTGTGATGCTAAGTGGATAAAAGGTCATGTTTGCACCAATCCTAAAATCTACTTAATACAAGATACTACTTGTACTGAAAATGAAGAGTCTGAACTCACTCCTATACTTGAAGAAAATCATTTAATTGAAAATGAGTGCACAGAAATAACATTTCAAGCCATTAGAGGGGGCTCAAACTCAACATCTTTAAGGTTTGTATGTAATCTTGGGGGACATGAACTAGGGATTTTGGATAGCGGGAGCACACACAACTTCATTGATCCTAAATGGGTTAAAACACTTAAGCTAAATGTCACTGACACTAACCCCATTTCTATGAGAGTAGCTAATGGTGAATTGGTCAGTAGTAGTGGTAAGTGTAATGAGATTAATATGAATATTCAGAATAACCACTTAAACGTTGATTGTTACTTGTTACCTCTGATTGGATATGACATTATCTTAGGTGTATAATGGCCAAGTAAATGGGGACCTATTCAATGTGATTTTAAAAATTTGTCTGACATTTAATCAAGGAGAAAAAGCCATTCAGCTAAAGGGAATAAAAGAAAAGATAAATGCTCTAAACTTAATGGAATTTATACCAGGCAAAAAATTTGGTAGGTAGGGCATGGTGATACCGGTATATAACTCTAACTTAGAAGAAAAAGAATGTTTAGTGGCGAAAAAGTTTTTACCGATTCTAAAAGAGTTTGAAAGTGTGTTTGAAGAGCCAAAAGAGTTACCACCATTTAGAGAGCACACCCATAAAATTGAATTGCTGCAAGGGACAAATCCAGTGTCGGTTAGGCCTTATAGGTACCCCTACTTCCAAAAAACTTAACTTGAGAAAATAGTCAAAGAGTTAAGAGTTAAATTTTATTAGACCTATCCAGTCACCTTATTATTCACCAGTGTTATTAGTAAAGAAAGCTGATGGTAGTTGGAGAATGTGTATAGATTATCGGGCTTTAAACCAGGCTACTATTAAAGATAAATTTCCTATACCGGTAGACGAATTATTAGATGAGCTCTTTGGTGCTACCGTATTTCCAAACTTGACTTAAGGCCAGGGTACCGTCAAATTAGAATGGAACCCACATACATTGCAAACACTGCTTTTAGAACTCATGAAGGGCAATATGAGTATTTAGTCATGCTCTTTGGGCTAACTAACGCTCCTGCTACTTTTCAAGCTGCTATGAACTCTATTTTTAAACCCTTTCTGAGAAAGTTTGTGTTAGTGTTTTTTGATGATATTCTCATTTGCAGTAAAAATACAATGGAACATAAAGAACATTTAAGGGTCGTCCTAAAAGTGATGCAACAACAAAAATTCTTTGCAAAAAGATCTAAGTGCAAAATTGGAGTTAAAGAAGTCGAATACTTAGGTCACATTATCTCAGAATTAGGGGTAGAAGATGATAAAAACAAAATTAAAAGTATGGTGGAGTGGCCAAAACCAAAAACACTCAAAGGTTTGAGAGGATTTTTAGGTCTTACAGGTTATTACAGAAGGTTCATAAAAGACTATGGCGGGAGTGCTAGGGCTTTGACTGATCTCTTAAAGAAGAAACTCTTTTCATTGGAATGAACAAGCTGAAAAAGCTTTTGAAAAACTTAAAAAAGCAGTCACCACACCATCAGTATTGGCTTTGCCAAATTTTTCGAAAGAGTTTGTTATTGAATGTGATGCCTCGGGTATGGACATCAGAGCTGTTTTAATGCAGGAAAAAAGACCTATTGCATTTTATAGCAAATGTTTGAATGTTAGGCTACTAAGCTTATCTACGTATGAGAAAGAGTTTTTTTGCTTTGGTGCAAGCCGTAAACAAATGGAGGCCTTACAATCTAGGCCAAGTTTTTATTGTCAAAACCGATCACCAAAGCCTAAATTTCTTTTAGAACAGAAAATTGGCACACCCTCACAACAAAAATGGATCTCTATTGAGATTAGGGTACCAATTCAAATTTGTTTATAAACAAGGATCACTTAACAAAGTGGCAGATGCACTCTCAAGGGTGGAGGAGGACCACACTGAGTGTATGGCCATCCTGTTAGTGGGCCTATGTGGGAAATAAAGCATCGGATTATTCTAGCTTATGCTAAAGATCCGAAAATCAAAGAAATCCAGCAACTCATTTCTGAAGAGGAGTTGGAAGCTTTTAAATATAAGTTCATTGAGTGCCTATTATATTTTAAAAACAGACTTTATTTGCCCAACGATGGTGAACTAAAAAAGATTTTTTTGGATTACTTACACTCCGATCCATTAAAAGGTCACAAAGGGTTCAATAAAACCCTCAATGATGCTTACAAGGAAGTCTATTGGGTTGGTTTGAAAAATGATGTCAAACATTACATAGAACAATGTGAGGTTTGTCAAAAATGTAAATACTCTAACTCAAAACCTTATGGCCTCTTATTCGACACACTCCTTGGTCCAAAATATCAATGGATTTTATAAGTGGATTACCCACTTCAAAAAGTTTTAATTGTATTTGGGTAGTGGTGGATAGACTAACTAAATTAAGCCATTTCCTTCCTTTAAAATACCCTTTTTCTACACATGACTTGGCTGAAATTTTCTTAAAAGAGATTTTTAAACTCCATGGTTTACCAGAAATCATTGTTTCGGATAGAGATAAAAAATTTACGATTGACTTTTGGGGAGAAGTTTTTAAAATATTGGGCACTAAACTGCATCTCAGTACAGCATACCATCCTCAAACGAATGGACAAAATGAAATTGTAAACAAAGCTTTGGAAACATATCTGAGATGCTACACCTCCGACCACCCTAAAATGTGGTCAAAATGGATTTCATTAGCGAAGTTTTGGTACAATTGTAACCTAAATTCAACTATAAAAATGTGTCCTTTGAAGCCCTGTATGGGTACAAACCCCCTACACTTAGTCACTATATTCACACACAAAAAAGCACAGATCCGATATCCAGGAGTAGTTACAATCAAGAGAGGAAATCACTCACCGACTCAAAGCTAACTATTTAGCAGCACAAAATAGAATGAAACAGTTTGCTGATACAAAAAGAAATGGACAAAAGTTTTGAAGTGGGGCAACATGCATACCTGAAGCTCCAGCCGTATAGGCAACAATCTATGGTTAAAAGACGGAATTTGAAGCTATCACAGAGATTCTTTGGCCCCTACGAAATTATAAAGAAGATTGGGTCAGTGGCTTATCATATCAAATTAGCAGAAAATAGTGGAATACACCCCCTGTAGCTAAATTATGCTTTAGTGACCTGAGTTTTGACCAATTTTAGAATAAGTGACCTAAGTTTTTGTAATTTCGGTTTTGTGACATAAGTTTAACTCTGTTAGTAATTTAGTGACCCGTCATCCTATTTTTCGAAAAAAAATATATTTCTTGCTAAAATGACTAAAATACCCTCGGATTTTACCCTTTTAGTTAACAGACGTGAGGGCACGTGATAGCACGTGTAACGTATTCCGTCTACTGAATTAACGCAAGGTCACTGAAACAATACAAAAGTTAAACTTATGTCACAAAACCAAAATTGCAAAAACTTAGATCACTTATTCTAAAATTGGCCAAAACCGAGGTCACTAAACCATAATTTACCCGCCTATATTTCATGTCTCACAAGTGAAATTAAAGGTGGAGGATAAGAAAAAAAATACTACCTCAGTTACCCCCAGTCAGCTGTGATGGGAGAGATTCTCCCAACCCCAGCTCGTATTTTGAACATGCAAGAGCAAACAAAAGAGATCAAAGAAAGAAAAAAAATAGCTGCTTATTCAATGGGAATGTCAAAAGGAAAAGGAAGCTATCTGCGAAGATTAACACAGGTTTAAGACACAATATCCTCATCTTTGAGGACAATATCTAAAATTAAAGAGGGAAGAACTTGTAGCATGACACACTTAATTACGGTCAAGCACAACCCCCCAAATTAACAATATGATCATTTTCTGATAATATTATTCACAAGTTATGTCATCCATTGGATGAAGTGATGATATCCAAGCCGTTAGATGAACAGATAAAACCTGAGCCCTTGGATGATAAGAATGGAGAAGTAATCTTGGCTGTTCACTCCAAATAAGCGCTACTACTGTTAGTGGGACAGATGCCAACATCTTATTAGTGTCATTTCCCTATAAATATAGAAATAGCAGTTAAGACAGTTAGTTTCCTTATTTACAGCAAATCAGTTTCTAGATTTGTATATATCGTACGTTAGTCCATCAGATTAGTTTCAAGTCTTTTTATATTGAAAACTTGTGATTCTAATCATTAGTTTAGATGGGGAGACTAAGACATCTCGAATAGCCTTATTATTGTAAATTGATGTAAATTATCTACGGTGAGTATTTGATTTCCCTCTATTTACGTCCTTCATTTCCATTCAAGTATCATTACAGTTTCCACTTGTGACAATTTTAGCCCTAAAAGTATAGCAATCAATTAGTGTAATCTTAGAGTCGGCATGGGCGCCCGCCAAGTCGCCAGGCGCCAACTTCCCGGCAGGCCCAACTCTATACGTTTTAAAAGGGTCAACTAGGGTATTAAAAAGTAAATAAAAGTTATACCAACATATCTGCATTCGGCGATATCTCTTTCTCCTCTCTCTTGCTAAATATATATTTCTCCTCTCTCTTGCTAAATATATAGAGCGGTGCATGTGCTATTGTATTTATATATGAGTTTCTACTTTTTAACTTTAAATATTGTCCACTAATTCAGTAAGATTATAATTTTATGAGACATTACCACTGCATAGTATATTTACCGATACCAAGAGGTACTTTTGTCTTATATTGATAGAACATAAAAATTAGACCCGAATATTCTATTCGGGTAATAATCAACCCACTTTATAAATGAGTATCCAACGCTTAAATGGGTCATCACATGCCTTTTATAGGAGAATAAGATAGTTACTATCAAAAGCCCAAGCCCACTTAACTAGGGACCCATGTCTGAAAAACCGCATGAGATGGAGACATTTGTCAACATCCTAGAAAGCATAGTTGCCTATAAATAGCCAACTACCCCTCCTAGAAAAGGAGCAGAAAATCTATCCAAAAAATATAGAGAGAAGTTGAGAAAAGAGATAAACTAGTCAAATCTTAGCCTAAAAAGAAGCAAGACGAACAACGACAGAGCCGAATATCGAAGAGAAAGAAGAACGACCAAGATAAGAGATTAAGCAGTCAAATCGAGCACAATTGTAATAAAGAAGTACTAATCCGAGCAAGTGTAACAATCCGAGCAAGTGTAAAAATCCGAGCAAGTGTAACAATCCGAATAAGTGTAATAATCCGACCAATAATAAAGATCAAGAAATGTCCATTATTTACCATCGATTTACCATTATATTATTGTTGAAAAGCCTAACGTGACCGACCAAAGTTATGGCTTTATCAAATGGCGCCGTCTCCGGGAATCATCTAGTTCCCAACTAGCTTAGACTTCGAATACCAATACTCTACCAGACGAGCGACAATGGTGACCAATATAGAAGAAACCCATCCCGAGATAGTAGAAACCAATAACCAACACGTGCAGATTAGCCAACAAGACCTCGACGATCTACTCGCCATCCGCGATAGATACGACGCTATCCAGTCCGAAAACCAACCGACAACCTCCAATGTCCACCGAGAACAACCGATCGAACAACCCCAACAGCTTGAAGGGATTGTCGAAGAATACCAAACGTCCTCGGAAGACGAACAAGCCTTGCCCGTACTAAGGCGCGCAAGAAGACGCATACCCGAATCCCAGGCAGGACTGAGCTCAAGAGTCCCTTTGCCAACGGCCTCAGTCAACTCTGGTGCCCTTTTACAAACAAACGAAGCTGACCGGCTTGGTATGCCTGAAGGTCATGAACTCGTATAGTTGTCCCGATTACCGACTCACCCACCAAGGATGATTACACCACCCACGGTGGAAGTACAACATATTGTTCCGTTAGCCGATGAAAGGAACAACGCCCAGCTGCAAGCTCAGCTGGCAGCATGTATGACGGCCATGGCAGCAACCGGCATCAGACTGCCGGGTACTCAACCTGCCAACGCAGACAAAGATCCACGTCGTGAAGCGAAAGATTCTGCCTATAGGGCCGCCTTGGAAGCGGCGGGCCGGCGACCAGATCAAGAAGTGCCCCATCAAGGGGGCAACGTCCCCATAACAATCCCTCCGACCCTCGTCCACCCAAATGCATATACGGAACAAGTCCTCGACAGAAACCCGAAGGACGATAGGTATCCCGAACACATGACCGGGGGAGGATACGGCCCACCACCACAACATGGGGGATACACCCCCCCTACCAAGCCACGGATGAAGCGTTCCAACAGGCTTGGAACGTATGCCAAGAAACACCATGTACCGAACAGATCACGCGGTACCGCAATCCTGTGGGGTTCGTCATCCCCGAGTTCAGGCTCTATGATGGAAGGAGTTGTCCCATTGACTATCTAAGGCACTACAAGACGAAGATGGAGCTGTGGAGTGATGACCATGCGATGATGTGCAAATTTTTCAAAAACAGTTTGGGCCAAGAGGCTTCATCGTGGTACCATAACTTACCACGGGGCTCTATAAGAGACTGGGCGGAGCTGCTAAGAGCATACTCCACCCGATATGCTGCTCATCGGAAGAA
Source organism: Primula veris (assembly GCA_963682055.1). Taxonomy (NCBI): domain Eukaryota; kingdom Viridiplantae; phylum Streptophyta; class Magnoliopsida; order Ericales; family Primulaceae; genus Primula; species Primula veris. The sequence continues at coordinate 15,024,237 of OY821747.1, read as the reverse complement.
GAAGGTTAGTATTGAAACCCTTCTAAAAATGACGATTATGCCAAATGAAAGGCTCAACGACTACTGCATACGTTTCATCGACGTAGCAAACCAGATTCCACAGTACGCCAATAATATAGCCATCCAGAACTTTATCAACTCCATCCCTAATAGCTATTGGGCGAGAAGGAAGTTCATAGGCAAAAAATTTCCGACCACTGATTCCCTGCTAGCCTATTGTACCCACCTCACCGATAAAAACGACGAACTGCGTATCCTCAACCGAACTCTACCAAGAAGAGAATCGGTCCGAGAGGCACAGGTGGGTCGCAAAAGAGTTAGAAATAACCAGGGAGAAACATTCCAATCGACCAGAAAGGACAAAGGTCCCGAGGTCCATAGCAGGGTAGAGCGACCACGAGAACCTGAGCCCAAACCGCTCCAGATAGCATACCCAACACCGATCAACGAACATAAACCCCTCCAGCTCACCTACCCTGTACCAACCAAGCAGTCACAACAAGGCCGGTTCCAGGGAAGGGAAAAGCAAAAGAGCTTCGAACTGGTCGAATTGAGATACTCTTTCAACCTGTCGGCTGAAGATATCCTCAAGAATATCCGCAGAGAAAGCTGGTATTCACGGCCAGAGCCGCTCGCTACCCCCCTGAGCTTAGAGACCCCAAGCTTTTCTGCGCCTATCACGAGGACTACGGACACCTTACCGAGCACTGCCGTAACCTGCGGTGGAAAATGAACCTGTGGGGTGATACGGGATACCTGGCCAAGTTCATAAAAGGCGTCGGAAATAAAGGCAAAGAACTGGCCATTGAGGGAGCCGACAACCGGCAAGGCAAAACAATCAACGTCGTTCACATGTCACGACCCAAGAGCACAGGTGGGGATCGATCACGACAACGGCAATTGGCGCACTTTGGCCAAGTAGCCAAGGCATCACAGTCGTCGACTTCTAAACGACAATGCACACCTCGACAATACCCGCCCATTTCTTTCTCGGGCCTTGACGAAGAAGGAGTGATTTACCCCCACGGAGACGCCATTAACCTCCGTGTCCAAATCGGCCTTGACACGGTTAGCAGGGTGCTTATCGACCAAGGAGCCTCTTGTGATATAATGTACAAGGAGCTCTTTGACAAGATGGAACTCAAGCTGCAAGATCTACAGCCTACCGATGTCACACTGATCGGATTCATTTCCGAAACGACTAAACCGTTGGGTAAGATCGTCCTCAATGTCACAACTGGATCCATGTCTGTTCCCGTGGATTTCTTAGTAGTCAACGACATCTCCGGCCACAACGCAATATTAGGCCGACCTTGGTTACATGCCATGAAGGCCATACCCTCGACCTACCACCAAAAAGTCAAATACCCAAATGATAGGGGAGAGATCGAGACAGCCAGAGGATGCCAAGAGAATTCAAGGCGCTGTGAGGACATTACCGCGGCCCTTCAAACACAGTTGAGCGTTGTCGAACAACCCACCAGCACAAAGAAGCTGATCAACCACATAGTCAAAGCCGAGAGGGTTGTCGAAGAACAAGTAGGAGAGACACTTAGGAAGGTGTATATTCCGGATATGGACGAGGAGCACTATTTCCTCCTCAGCGATAACCTTCCAAAATAGGAATCCGAGGAGTTAGAAGCGTTCCTTTTCAGCAACATTGATAAATTCGCCTGGAGTCCCAAAGACATGCCGGGCCTAGACCCTAATACGGCATGCCACCACCTAAGTGTTAACGCCGAATACAAGCCGATAGCGCAGAGGAGCAGAAAAGTGTCCGTACAGCACAGAGCAGCCATAATCGTTGAAGTGCAAAAGCTATTGGAAGCCGGAGCCATAAGGGAGGTCTACTACCCAAAATGGTTGTCCAACCCGGTCGTCGTCCCAAAGAAGAATGGAAAGGAGAGAGTCTGTATAGACTTCACCAACCTCAACAAAGCTTGCCCGAGGGACCACTTTCCCCTTCCAAGGATCGATCAACTGGTAGATGTAACTGCGGGAGCAGAACGGATGACCTTCCTTGACGCGTACTCAGTATACCATCAGATCCCCCTCACCCACGAGGATCAGGAAAAGACATCGTTTATATCGCCTTTAGGAAATTATTGCTATACGGTAATGCCGTTCGGCCTACGCAACGCGGGGGCAACATACCAAAGGATGATAACAAGGGTATGTCGAGATCATATAGGGAAAACGATGGAGGTATACATTGACGACATGGCCGTCAAGAGCGAAAAGGCCACCTCCCACCTCCAAGACATTAGAGACGTCTTCCAAACGTTGGGCGAGCACAAATTAAAGCTCAACGCTAGCAAGTGTGCGTTCGGCATCAGCAAAGGGAAATTTTTGGGGCATATGGTTAGCCAACGAGGAATAGAGGCTAATCCCGATCAAATCGCAGCTCTACGGAACCTAGCAGCACCCAAAAATAAAAAGCAGGTACAAGAGCTAACGGGAATGATGGCCGCGTTGAGCAGGTTCATCAGCCGATCCGCAGACAAGGGACGGCCGTTTTTTGAATCACTCAAGAAGGATAAGAAATTCGAGTGGGACCCGGAATGTGAAGCTTCATTCAACAATCTCAAAGAGTACTTGAGGACGCTGCCACTGCTAGTAAGGCCGAACAAAGGAGATATTCTGGCGTGCTACCTAGCAGTTTCCACTACAGCCGTGAGCGCAGTTATCCTAAGAGAAGAAGGTCACGAACAATTTCCGATCTACTTTGTCAGCAAGACTCTGGTCGAAGCCGAAACACGTTACCTATCCTTGGAAAAGCTGTGTCTGGCATTGGTCGTCGCAACCAGAAAATTACCACACTATTTTATAGCTCATCAGGTCCGTATATACACGAAATTTCATATCAAAGAGTCACTTCGACGGACAGACATCAGCGGTTGAGTTGCCGCCTGGGGGGTCGAACTATCCCAATTTCATATCGTGTTCGTACCCCGTCATGCCATAAAGGGACAGGTCTTGGCCGATTTCGTCGCGGAGTTCACCGAAGGCTATGACGAGCCTTTGGCACTCTCTCCACAATCACACTGGCAGATACATGTCGACGGATCAGCCACCAAGGATGGATCCGGAGCAGGGATCGTCCTAAAGTCTAAAGAGGGAGCAATCATCAAAAAAAGCATAAAACTGGGCTTCCGAGCTACCAACAATGAGGCAGAATACGAAGCCATGATAAATGGCATGCTCATTGCCCGGTCCCTTGGGTACTCCCACTTAATTGCAAGTTCAGACTCCATGTTGATCGTCAATCAAGCCATCGGCGAGTATCAAGCAAAGGATGACAGAATGATCCTCTACCAGGAAAAAGTCCAAAGCTTGATGAATACTTTCGAACAGTGCGAGCTAATAAAAATTAACCGCACTGAAAATGCACATGCCGATGCCTTGGCCACCCTAGCCTCGACATTAACATTAACTGACACTCGGTCGATCACAGTGGAACTACTGCCGACCCCGAGCATAACCAAAAGAATAGACCGAGTAACATCAGTACAATATGAACTAGGTTGGATGGACGACATGATTCACTACCTGCGGAGCGGAACCCTCCCGGTAGATAAGATAAAAGCATTGAAAATTACGAGAAAGGGTCCTCGTTTCTGGCTGTCCGACGACGATAAACTGTACAAATCCAGTTATCGAGGACCCCATCTTCTGTGTGTCCGGTCCGAAATGCAGCTGCCGGTATTGGAGGAAATCCACAAAGGATCCTGCGGAGCACACATCAAAGGGCGGTCCCTTGCCAACAAGGCAATCACCCAAGGATATTGGTGGCCCTATATCAAGCGAGACGCCGATGTATACGTCCAACGTTGCGACAAGTGCCAACGATTCGCCAAGATACCTCGGCTCCCCTCATCAATGATGACCCCGTATCGGCACCATGGTCATTCGCTCAATGGGCAATTGATATAGTCGGGAAGCTTCCTAGAGCACCCGGCAGCGTCGAATATCTGATCGTGGCGACGGACTACTTCACCAAATGGGTTGAGGCTAAACCTCTCCGCGAAATTAAAGCCAGTAATGTCAAACAGTTCATCTGGGAGCACATCATCACAAGGTTCGGTATACCGTACGCCATCGTCGCAGATAATGGCACCCAGTTCAAGGAAGCCAACTTGCAGCTTTGGTACGAAGAACTCGGTATCCGAAAGTTCTATTCGACGCCAACATACCCACAGGGTAACGGCCAGGCAGAGGTATCAAACCGAACCGTACTAGACGGCATCAAGACAACCCTTGAACAAGCAAAGGGGAGATGGCTCGAGAGGCTACTTAACGTTTTATGGTCGTGCCGAACTACACCAAAGACGGGCACCAAAGAAACCCCGTTCAGTTTAGCTTACGGCGTCGAGGCCGTCATACCGACTGAAATCGGGCTACCAACACTACGAACAACTTTAGTCGAACAAGGAAACAATGAACAAAGAATGAGAGAGGAACTCGACATGCTAGACGAGAAATGAGAGATAGCAGCTGTTACGCTAGCTAAGTATCAACAAGGCGTTAAGCAAACGTATGATAAGAGGGTGAAAGGGATCAAGGAGTTTACGGTCGGAGAACTGGTGCTGCGACGTGTAACGGTCTATACCCGAAACGAAATACATGGCAAATTGAGCCCCACATGGGAAGGACCATACGAGATCGTTAAGAGAACAAGCCCAGTTACCTACAAACTCAAAAGCGTCCTGTTCGACAAAAGCCGAGGAGAAAAGAACTCTTGGAACGTAGCTAACCTAAAGAAGTACTACGTATAGGCTGTCTTACAAACACAGGTGCTACCTTACCCCTCCTGTTTAATGACATTATCTTGTATGTTGAATAAATAAAATGCAAAAAAAAAAAAAAAAAAAAAAATCTTTCATGGCATTATCTTTTGGATGAATAAAATATCCTGTTTAATGGCATTATCTTTCATCTTTTGAATGAATAAAATATCTTGTTATGCTGTCTAACGAGTGCAGCTGAAATTCCCAAACGGCATGCCTAAGGGTAGGCCTAGGAATACTATGAAATTCCCAACATGGCCAAGTGCCTAGGAATACTATGAAATTCCCAACATGGCCAAGCGCCTAGGAATACTGTGAAATTCCCAACATGGCCAAGGGCCTAGGAATACTGTGAAATTCCCAACATGGCCAAGTGCCTAGGAATACTGTGAAATTCCCAACATGGCATGTCTAAAAGAATGCCTAGGAATACTCAAATATATGCAGGTACCTATCGATCCAATGAGCAAGGATTAAAGGCAGAAAAGAAACTAGAAGAATAATGCAGGAAATAAAGTAATCAAAGGAACAGCGATCTCGTCAAAAGGAGCAAACAGGAATAAAGAAATACAACAAATAGTTCTCGCCTGCTTTAAGGAGACCATAAAAAATCGAATGAAGAAATCAGTACAGGAAAAATCAATCAAATCAATGAAATATAAGTACGACAATGGGAAGCTCAGAACAAAAAAAAAAAAAAGAAAGAAGAAAAAGACACAAATAGTCCTCGCCCGCATTACGGAGGCAACGAGATATCACCAACAATGAAGAAACGGATTTAAGAACTACTGCTACAGGAGGAGCACGACGGTAACTGACCGAGTTCAACCTCTTCGTCATCTGTCGTCGTGTTCCCATCCGTCTCCTCGCCATCAAACCGTTCCTCAGAGATGAGTGCGTCGAAATTGGTCGTATGAGAACCAACGCAGGTTAGTGTCTTAAGCCGCGCAGAGAACTCGGATTCTTTCGCGAACTCGTGAGCATCCGAGGCCGCTTTACGACGAGCATCATCGAAGGGAAGATTACGAGCTTCGATCATAGCCGCGGAAGCATCGAATCTGGTTCGGGCTAAACGGAAATACTTAACCAACATATTGGCTTGGGTTACCAACGACTTTAATTTGCCAAAGTATTTTTCCTTCACACGCCAATATCGATCCAAACGACGTTCCTGAACCTTGACAACATGCTCGGCATGACGAACATATTCCCGGAAAGAGGATGCCTGCATTTTCAACTTGGACTTAAGTCGGGCACACTGATCGAGCAATTCGACGTTTTTGCCCATTAAAACGATGTAAGGCCATTTGGCATGCACTTCGCTAGCCGCACCGGATGAAACCTCGTTCCGGGCAGTCCCAGTGGGTCCTAGCCTCGGACTAATTAGGCATGGAGAACCAGCCTGGTGCGACGTAGTAGCGTGTGCCTATAAAAAAAAACACATGGGAAAAAAGGGAACAAATGAATATTCATACCAAAAAAAAAAAAAAAAACGGAAATAGAAGAATGGAGATTTTTTATACAAGCTACGCGTAAAATGACACAACAAGCTGTTACATCATTAATCCGATAACCCATTAACAGACAAAGAGGCCTCTACAGCGTCAGCAAAATGAATATCTCGCAACGAGACAATTTGAGTCCCCAAACGTTCCTGTACGGCCGCATCCACTCGGTTCAAGGCAGCCGTGGTCTCAGTTACCCCGGCCATAGCATCACCCATGCGCTCTGTCCAGGCAACACCATGCATTCCTTTTACATGTTCAAGCACCTCTAATGCGCGACGTTGGGCCCAATACGCTTTGGCAAAGGATAACAACATATCCGCGTCCTCGAAAACGGCCCCGAACACCAAGTTCAGGCTCGTCACACGGCCTCAGGCTTCATCGCGAGAGCGCCGAAGCGCATCAAGAAGCTCTTTAGCCTTTCCCTTATTCGCCGTATAATAGGCGGTCTTCTTGCTGAACTTCTCACCCAAGTCACGAAGTCGAATGGCCAAGTTTGAAATATGAATATTCAGACCATCGATTTCACGACGAGCAGAATCCAGTTCAGAAGTTAGGGACGCGTTAGCTTTTTTAAGACCGCTTATAACATCGCCTTCGCTACGACTAGGCGAGGTCCCGACCACCATGGCACGGGGGTTCGCGGGTACCTGACAAGTTGTTTTTACATCCTTTAAAAGACGACAACCCACAAACAGGGAAATTAACAACAAAAGCCCAACAGAAAGAAAACATAGCACCTATATTATCACTTCCCAAAAGAATATCTTTCTAGTTACAAAAAGACCCATAATTCGGGTACCAAAAGACTTTACGCTAAGATACAGAGAAAAATATTACAAGTAAATGGTCAAGGCTCCACCTGAGGGGACACGGGTGGGGGGATCACGGCAGCAGCAGAGTGAGGAGTCGTAGGAGCCGACCCGAAATGGGGACGGGGGGCCGTCGAAGTAGCATGTCCCGGCAGCCGTGGGAGTTCCTCATCTCGCAGATTGGCCCAATCCTGCGGTTTCGGAGGTGCTCCTTGCGGACAGGGATAAACCAACTCCGACCACGCCCGATCCGATGATGGAACCTTAGCAAATCTTAGAGCCCGAACATGGGTGCAGTAAACGGAGAAATTCGCCATCATTGCGAGCTTCACCTTATCCTCTGCGTGCGCCGCCTTCAGGGCCACCACCTCGGATGTTCTGGCCTCTACATCCTCTGCCAGGAGCAAATTATCTTCTTCCAAAAGGTCGTGCTTCTTGACCCACTCCTCTTTTTCGGCCCCCAACTTCTCGATTTCCTCAGTCAGGCGTAAGTTGTCCCCCACCAACTTCTCATTATCAGAGGTCAACTTAGCCATCTGCTGTTTCTCCTCTGCCGTTATTTTGCTTTCGGCCGTCAGCTTCTCTTTCTCCGCCTCTAGCTCGGTGACCAACTGCACTTGTAGAGCTTTATCCTCGACCATGGCTTTATTTTCGGCCATCAGCTTATCGTTCTCCGCCTCTAGTGCTGACAGCTGGTCCTTTAACACCGCGATATCCACGAAAACCTGTATTTAGAAACATCAGACACCAGCCGAGATAAGAGCATCACGACTTATATAACAAAATATATACGCAACATACCCGAAGCGCGTCAGTACTGGCCCGCTCTATAACCGACATTGCAGGAAGAGCAGCTATCTTCTCTGCATCCTTGACCATGAGGGGCTTAAGAGCAGTATACCCCATCCTCAAGACTCGGGGTTGCTCCAACAGTTCACCCCCACACCGATCAATGTAACGGGTCATTGCAACCCCGTCCACCAACACCTTCTCGGGTCCGTCGAGAGCCTCATCCTCGACACCCATCACAACATCCATGGCATTCTCCTGGCCGACCTCCATTTCCACCCCCACGTCCTTCTCCAACTGATCGATCTCAGGGGCCCTATGCTCGATCGCTTCCTCAGTACGGATGGGAGAGCAAACGGGCAGATCTATCGGCTCCTCGGTCGGGATAGGCGAGATGACAGGCAAGGTCATCGTATCCTCTCCCATGTTAACCAAGAGGTTCATATGCCGGAATACATCGTCGATCGACCCCTGAAACACAATAATACCCATGGACCGGGCAAGCGAAAGGGTAACAAATGTAGAAGTCAAAAACTGAAACAAGACGACATATAAAGCAGGGAACAGCGAAGTCAAAAGGCAAATATTCACAAAAACAAACACTTACATCGAGGTTCGCAACAGCCTCCCCGGTAGTATCACCTGTAGTCGAATCGACCACCTCCACACCCCGGCCAGCTTCGGCAGCCTCCACACTACTTGAGGTCTCACCCCCTTTGGCCCTCTTCGGGGTGCCAACAGCGGGGTCCGACGCTCGGCGCTTAGAATGAGTGGTCTTTTTCCCAAGCCGAGCAGCACTTCGAGCCCGGACCACTTTCAAGAATTCCTCCTCGGGCTCTTTGGGGATCTCGGGCGCAGGATTCCCCTTGGTCACCGGCCTTATAGGGTACCCGAGCAGCATGGGAGCAGTACGGCTTGCAGGATCCGGCGTCGGTCCAGGCCCCCACCATTTCCAAAGAGCTAACAGAGCCTCTACATTGGGAGCGCCGAGGTCCGACATAGTGGGAGCATTGATAGTCGGTCCAGGAATCTGGTGTCCCGCACAACCCCATTCACCGGAAGCAATAACGATACCAAGATTGCACTCTTTGTTGGTATCCGGCAAACCGGTAACGAGCCGGCAAAAGGCACGCAGGGTCTTCAAATACGAGCTGCGACGCTCAAAGCTCAAACTATAGACTCCGAAGACGTCCTTCAGTTCAATAGGTATTCCGGACAACTCCGATAACCTTTGGATACCATTCAGAGTACGGTAACCATTTAGGGCCAGTTGGGCCGGAGCAATCTGGACGGCCTCAAAGAACGACGCCACCCAGCTAGTAAAAGGAAGCCGAAGGCCCCCAGTAAAGAATGCCGAAGAACGTACATCAACTTCTCCGACAGGAACAAATCCCATCACCTCCTCGTCAGAAACAGGCAGCCTAATGTGTATGTTATCCGGTATTCCGGCGAGCCTCTTAAAGTCCTCTTCCACAAATGTGCCCACTTGGGCCAGACTTTGGGGACAGAATTTCCTGTCCAAACGTCATCAAAACTCCATCAATATACTAACCAAATACCCAAACCAAAAAAACATTACCATAACGAGAGCCACCACCCCCCACTCAAATTAACCAGAAACCCTACATTTTACTACCTTCCCAATCAACACAACTCCAATACATAAGAACCATCAGACATATATAGACAACCTAGATCATATACCAACGCCACTAAATCATAATGATAAATAAAGAAAAAACACTTACAGTTATCATTATGGGCAGGCACGCGAGAACAGCAGCAAGTCTATCGACACTACAACGAAACCCTAGTTCCAAGCGGCCGAACGATTTTCGTTTTTGGCGGGAAAAATATACCTTCGAAAGAGAGACAGATATTTTCTCCAGCAAATTGTGTGATAAAAACAAAAGGGATTACTTGGCACAGTCAAAAGGGAGTGGAGTCACAAATAGAATAAAATAATAACCAACCTTTCGTGTGACAGAGGTTTACTTTTTTCCAACCATACAAAAGTCCACAACCGCTGCTATTTTTACAGATCAACGCTCCAGATTCTGCCACGTCAGAGTGTATCCCACTACCCAATGTAGTTCACATCATTACACCTAAATAAACGGCCAGTGGACCCTACCACGAAAAGCTTCTAGCATACGCTACCAATATTACCACACCAAGGATGTCATCCGATTAAGTTCCTCGACGCCAAACCGTGTCTTACCCGAATAGCACACCGAACAAGGTGAACGGATACCGTTCCTAGCTCAACGGCTTTTCAGCTTCGAGTTTAACAACGCTCTCCGGGGGGATAACCACGGTGCACCTCGCTCGGTGTTCGGCGCAGATACAAAATAAAATAGGCAGGATCGACATCGAAGGATATTAACATAAAGGCAAAGCAAATATAGAATAAAATAGACAGGATCGAGTTGCAAAGCATAAAGTTTTATTCATCCACAAAGGGGGATACAAACAAACGATACAACAGAAAAATAAAAGTTTACAATAAAATACAACACCCATCCTACTTCTTCGAACTACCCCCCATATCCGCATCCTTCTTTGCCAAGAGCTCTTCCAGACACTCTTTTTCCCTAATCAAATGAGAAATGCCAATCTCCACTTGTTTAAGAGAATAAGATTGAGCCTTGCACTTCTGCTCGGCTTCAAAACGAGCAGCGTTTTTTTCCTGCCAATACTGTTTGAACCGCCTCATTTCGGTCTGAGCACACTTAAGGTCATGCTTCAGCCACGACATCTCAATTTCTTTTAACTGAAGAGGAGTTAAATCCTCTTCCCCGAAACCAGGGGGACGGGGTAGCAAGAAGGTAGGCTCCTCTTCCAGAAGGGCTTTCTTTTTGGAGGCAGATCTAGTAATGGGAGCCATCTCGCGAGTAGGAGAAACAAAAGAGAGAAAAGGAGAATGGATAATGAAGTACAAAACAAAAGGGAGCATTTATAAGGAGTCAAAGGGCACGAAATACGAAAAAGCGCCAAAAACGAGGCGTTGCAAACGGTTCAATATACAGAGAGACACGAAATACAACAGGGTACAAATTACCAAAAACGGATAAGAAAATACAAATTACAAGACGAGAGAAATACGTCAGAAAACCAGCCCAATCCAACTAAGGATCAATGGAGGGAAAAACCGAACTACCAGACCGGGAGAAGGCTACCCGAGTAGAGCTGTCAAACCGAGCTTGGTAAGAGTCATTCATGACTACCAAGCACTTATTCTCCCTGGAGAGTTCGGTGTTCGTCCTAGTTAGGACACGGACACGCTCCTCAAGCCGAGCATTCCTAACTATCATACTAGCTAGGCCTTGAGGGGAGTTATCGAACTTGTCCTGAGCATGATCCCAAATCTCCTCGGCCTCGTACCAAGAGTTGGCCAAGTGATTTCTGTGCAACAACAAATTATCAAGTTGGCGACTCAAGGCCGAAATCTCGGTCCACTTCATTGTCTCCTCGGGATGAGAGTCGAATAAGCTCAAAGCCAAAACCCCATATTCTTTCTCAAGAATGGCCATTCTGTGACGGACCCAAGATACCTTAGCATCTAAGTCCTTCATCTGAGCATGATATCTCGTCACGGGCTCAGACATTATGATAAGTTATGATATAAAAGAAGAGGGATAAGTGAAGCCAACACAAGTTTATGGTAAGGAATGATCAAGGTTGAGTATTTATAGAGAAAAGTTAGTGTTGCTATCTGACAAATACTTGGGAGCATGCATGTTTCCTGACAATACTTGGGAGCGTGCACCTATGATTGACAACGTGAGGGATAGGTCTACAGTCCAGTAAGAAATAAAGGTACAAGATACTCAAAAGTTCCACATCCCAACAAACCACTAATTCAACAATAAGAAGAAGTACAAGATAAATGTGCAAAAATAGAAGGGCAAATATAATTTTCATTAAATAAAGATGGGATATATCATTGTTCATTACATCAGAATACATCCGAAAAGGAAATCTTTTACATCCGAAAAGAAAATCTGTTACATCCGAGATAAAGATCTATTACATCCGAGAAGAGCTAGTACAGAAGATCAGGCAAAGAAGATCAACTATATCAGCAGACCAAGTGAGCAGGAGACGCCAAAAAGAAAAAGTAAAAAGAGTGAAAGAAGAACGAAGAAAGAAAAAGGAAGAAAGTGGAGGAAAAAGAAGTGAAAAGAAAGAAGAGTCAAATGAAAAATGACAAAAACCCTAGACGTAACACAAAACCCTTAGGATCACAGGGTTGATTGCTACATCATAGTGGTGCAAAAAAGAAGATGAAGAAAAAAGAAAGAGAAAGAGCAGAGGAGGAAGAAATGAAGGAAACTGACAAATAAAAAGGAAGTCAAAGAAAAAAAACAAAAAAGAAAGGGAAAAAGAAAAAAATGAAAAAAAAAAGTAGAGAGAACAAAGCATAAAAAACAAAAGAGGAAGAGGAAGAAATGAGGGAAACTGAGAAATAAAAAGAAGAAAAAGAAAGAGATGGGAAAAGATGGGGAAAAGAAGAAGAAAATAATAAAAAAGAAGGGGGAAGGTTAGGGGGAAGTCGATCGGTATCGGTGAGAGAGCCCGGCAGAGACATTCCTGTCTTGAAGTGTCGGGTTCCCCCTTAGCATCTCATTCTCTTCGACTAGAGCCTGGCGAGCACGTCGGCAATATGCCAGTTCGGATCTTAGCCAAGTTAATTCCCGAACCATCTCGGTATGGTGATAACGCATCACCTTCAATTCCTCCTCGGCATCCTTCAACAACCTTTGTACATGGCCATAGGAGGCTTCAAAAGCCTCCACTTGCAAAGCTAATGCTGATTGGGAGAAAGGACCAGACATCTTATGGAAATTATAAGATGAGGATCTGTATATGGGGGAAAATAATATGATGAGGGTTGTGGATATAACCATGCTGTAAGAAGGTATTTATAGATCAATTAGATGAGGGCTCGTATTGAGAGTCGCAACCGTTCGCCAATGGGTATTAAGAAGGGACGGCAATTAAAAGATATGTCTGTTCAAGAAAAAACGTTTGGATTCCCCAAAGGCTCTAAAAAAGCGTGAGTAATTAAAAGCCACTCTTGTTCAAGAAACGCTTGGATTCTTACCAATATTTAAAAGGGGTAAGTCATAATGGCATCGAAACACGTGTCATTTTGGGGAAAGGCAGCAGTTCAAATAAATGTTAAAGATCTTTTGCGCAAAGCTCAAGAAAACTCTGGTGAATAAGATTTTATGCACGAGGCTCAAGAAATCCCACTGGTCCCTAGATATAAAGAGACAGAAGGTTCAATGGATAAGGTCAAACGCAAGACCCAAGAAAAAGCATTAATGAGGCCACAAGCGTGCGCAATCAAAATAAGTTGCAGTGGGAAAGTAATTCAGATATAAACAAGAAAAAGAAGTCTTTATTGATTGGTTGATACTTCGTTACAGAAGAGGCAGTTAACGAAAAGGAAATACAATAAAAAACAATAAAATCATTTTGTAGAAGGGCCCGCTTCGTCATTTGGCTTCCTCTTCGACCGAGCAAACACTTCCTTAAGGACCTGTTTGTAGGCCCTCTTGGAAGCAATTTGCCTGTCTCTAGAGGCCTCAAGCTCTTTGATCCGAGCACGAGCACGAATACTGTCGAGCAAAGACCTCTGGTGCTCCTTCTTCAGGGCGTCCAATCGCTCGTCTAGTTCGACGGCCCGACGAGCTTCCACCAACAACCGGGCAACCCTCTTCTCGAGATAACGCACTTTCTTGACTTCCTCTTCAAGATGAGCAACATATTCAGGAAGGTTGTTACCATTAGCGTCATGAGGAGAAGCCATATGTTCGATAGTAAAGAATGAGTTGCTCAAAGAATATATGAGCAGTTCCCCCTTTTATAAGAAGAACAAGGGGTAGATCAAAGGTCATCTAAGAAAAAGAGACAAGTCTCTTGAACTTCCCAAGAGCATTTATGGTTAACTACAACAATTCAAATCCAAGGGAGTCATCCAATCAGATATCAAAGAAATAAACAGACAGGAACGTAAGTAAAATATGTTTTATTAAGATTCTTCCGTGATTCGATTACAACTTGGTGATAACACCAGATACAAAGAAATCACAAAAGACTAATTATTTCGAGGAAGAGCCTTCTTCATCGTCATCCGAACTCGGTTTAGACCGAGCATGCAACTCCTTGAAGGCAAGCTTATAGGCCCTTTTTGCTGCCTTCTGCTTAGCCAGATAAGCCTCGAGCCTCTTTATACGCTCGTAAGCCCAATCCCGATCGGCCATCGTTACATGATGAGCAGAATCCATGTCAGACAACCTTTTCTTGTAGTTTGAAACCTTGACCACGAGTTTCTTATTCGCGGTACGAGATTTCTTGATCTCCGTTTCTAAATAAGAAATATAATTAAAGGAGCTCTCACCAGTAGAACCAGAGGAAGCCATTACGTCACGAACAAAATAGTAGTAAAATGCCTAATTATGGAGGGGGCACTCCCCTTTATAGGAGTTTTCCTCGAAGAAAGATATTAGGATAGGAAACATTAAATGGGCCCCCCAAGGAACCATCATAAATCTATTACGATTTTCAACGAAGCATTGGGAACGACGAGACCGAAGTAATATCCTCGATAGACCGAGCATGACTCCCTCGACATGGAAACCACGCCGAGGAAGTCAGGGAGCACTTGATAGAACATAAAAATTAGACCCGAATATTCTATTCGGGTAATAATCAACCCACTTTATAAATGGGTATCTAACGCTTAAATGGGTCATCACATGCCTTTTATAGGAGAATAAGATAGTTACTATCAAAAGCCCAAGCCCACTTAACTAGGGACCCATGTCTGAAAAACCCCCTGAGATGGAGACATTTGTCAACATCCTAGAAAGCATAGTTGCCTATAAATAGCCAACTACCCCTCCTAGAAAAGGACCAGAAAATCTATCCAAAAACTATAGAGAGAAGTTGAGAAAAGAGATAAACTAGTCAAAGCTTAGCCTAAAAAGAAGCAAGCCGAACAACGACAGAGCCGAATATCGAAGAGAAAGAAGAACGACCAAGATAAGAGATTAAACAGTCAAATCGAGCACAATTGTAATAAAGAAGTACTAATCCGAGCAAGTGTAACAATCCGAGTAAGTGTAACAATCCGAGCAAGTGTAACAATCCGAGCAAGTGTAACAATCCGAATAAGTGTAATAATCCGACCAATAATAAAGATCAAGAAATGTCCATTATTTACCGTCGATTTACCATTATATTATTGTTGAAAAGCCTAACGTGACCGACCAAAGTTATGGCTTTATCATATATGCTTGTTTATTACTATTAAAGCTTGCTTATTTTTTAGTGCTAACTATGGAGTAAATCCTGTCATTTACTTTTCTTTTTAATTAAGAATTTCAAAATTAAGTACTTAAGTTCCAGGGGTTAACACAACGGAGTTAACAATGAGTTGAACTCATTAGAAAAGAATACCACAGTCCACGAGTGAGATTGTTTTTTTTTTTTTTCATTTTAATGTATGAATAATTTTGGACTGGATCTGTGTTTGATTGTATTTTGAAACATATCTATGCTTAATTTTCTCTATTTTAATATCGCCGAACAACTTTATCGTATAATTATTAGCTTGTAATGGTATAACTATGAAGCAAATATGTTTCAATTGTTTAACTTAGCTTGATAATTTTATTTACAACATGTATATTGTATGAATGCCTAAAAAAAAATGCTTAAAAATATAAAAATTTGGTTCTCCCGCCTAGGCCCCGATTAGTCCCTGCCTAGCACCTAGACCCCACCTCACCTTCTAGACCCCCCTAGCACTATTTGACACAATATCAAATTTTGTCATTCTTGACAATAATTATTTGGTTACCGTTATATATGTTTTCAAATGACGATTTTTTACATATCCCGCCTGGGGAGTACGTTCACAAGAATGAAACTCAAATAAATTGACAGGGGCCGCACAAGCGGTGAAGCATGTAGTTTAATTCTAGTTTTCGATCTTAGGGGAGGGGTCCGTGGTACTTTCGGTCCTAGAAAGAGCTTATACGGATGGAGATATATGTTGATACGGAATCGGATGAAACAACTGCTGATTAGGATTCGAGCTGCTATTCCTGACGTGAATGGCAACTTTCTTGGAACTAATTCATAGGCCCTTTAATTAGCTAGACTACACAAACTATAAAAAGAAATATAACAACTGTGCGATGGACTGTCCTTTGATCGGGCGCTTCCGCATGCACACAATGTCGAATTCTGAGAGAAGCAGTAACCACATGTTCTTCCTTCCTGACATCGCCGACTTTTAGTACCGATCTGCCTAAGCTGAAGCGCGGAGTCTCAACTACACACTACTACTATACCACTAGCTCTCCAAGAGTGGATTCGTTTTTTAACAAGACTGAGATTCTCTTTGATATCAATCACTTTTATAAAGATAAATCGATATTATACACGTTCTGACTAAAATATCTATTTTAGTAATTACGTTTTACACATTTGCAGTAAGAATAGTTGGTTCTTTTGATTCTAAAAGTTGGAATAAGAATTACCAAAGTGAATGGGGTTAATCTCGTTAGAAGTCAGATTCTCTATTGTAGAGGATACGATCATCTTTTCTAACACTGAAACCAAAAATACAATTCAACAACAAAATTTCACTCTTATCCCAAAAAGTGTCATATGTTTAACATAATAACAGAAGGGCATTATAATATCAGCAACCGAAAGAGAATTGCGTTCAATATCTAGTGAACATCCCCTGAGCTCCTATCTCTAGACAACAAGCATGTTGAGCATGATACGTTTTCAGCAAATTTAAATTTCTAAATTTATCTTCCAAGTCAAGTAGTAGTTGTTCGTGTTCGCAGAAGCTGTATCAAACAATTTCAGAAGTTTGATATAAGCTTATACAGTTATTTACTCGTTTGATCGAGCACCCAATGAACTGAGCAAGACAAAAGGAGTGGCTTATGAGGCAAGAGCCTCAAATGATGGGCGAGGTATTAAAAATCAAACCTAAGGGGGGAAATTGTTCAATATCGAACTCAGAAAGCTAAATATGCAAAAGTTCACAAAGTAGTGTCCCAGATGAAGCAACTTGAAGAAACCCATATTGAGGTGGAAATTGTCTCTCCATGAAAGAAACATAGTTACTGATGGCTTTTACCTAGTGAAATGAATAGTGGAAAGTTGGATCGAACTTATAATCATGAGACCTTCGATAATGAGCAAAACACCCTTGAACAAGGAGATAAGTTCTCTTCAAATGAGATGGCAAGGACCAATAAGGATGAGTACAAAACCCAATTATGTGATGCAAATAAGGAGATTGAGCTATATAATAACATCATTGCACGGCTCAAAACCCAATTATGTGATGCAAATAAAGAGATTGAGCTATATAATAACATCATTGCACGGCTTAAATTAGAAGCTGAGGTTTGTGAGTTGTATTAGGAAAGCCAAAGGGCAATCTCTGTTTCTTTGAGTCCCTAAAAGAAGCAGACAAATTAAGCAAGAATTAAGGAGATAGAATTCCAACTTAAAATATATACATTACTTAAACAAGCACTCAAGAAACCAGTGTTGCCAAAGAGGCTGTAAGCATAGCCAAATTCCCAATCAAAGGATACTAAATTAGAAAAAGATAAAACTTCAAATTAATAGTAAAATATAGAACGCATAACAAAACAAGATGCGGAAGGGAGTACTCCCTGTGCCATCACAGGAGGAAAAGACTAAAGATATATTGGAATGTTCAGAAAAATGAAAAGAGCACATATTTAAGACTAAACAATAGTGAAGTAAAAACCTCAACCAGTGACAAAGCGGGTGGATGAAAAGGTTTTAATTAAAACAGATCAACAAATAACAGTATGATTTCTCTGTTACAGCAAACCGGAATAAAAATACATTTTAAGTATCAAACTTTGTCATTCTTGACAATAATTATTTGCTTACTGTGATATTTGTTTTCAGATGACGCTTTTTGACATAACATCATCATTATTATATACTTTCTGACCAAAATATCCATTTTAGTCATTACGTTTCGCACGTTTGCAATAAGAATAGTGAGTTCTTTCCGTTTTAAGAGTTGAAATAAGAATTACCAGGGTGAATGGGGTTAATCCTATTATCTTAAAAAGACGGTTTAAAGAGGGCTGATGTTAACATAAAAAGAGGGCGGCATTGTGATATCTTAAAAAGAGTTGAAAGTAGAAGTCAGCTTCTCTATAACAGAAGAAACGATCTTCTTCTCTAACACTGAAACCAAAAATACAATTCAGCAACAATATTTCACTCTTATCTTAAAAAGTATCATATGTTAACATAAAAAGAGGGCATTATGATATCAGTAACCGAAAAAGAAAAATGTGTTCAATATCTAGTGAACATTCCCTGAGCTCCTATCTCAAGACAACAACAGGGCAAGGTAGTAATACTAAATCCAAATCAAACGCAAAACCTTAATGTATAAAATTGACGGGAAAAAAAAATCACATGGGGTAAGGAACACCTTCAGAGCTCAAATTCCTCATCCCGTAGCGCCATCTCAGCAGCCTCCTCGTCCTCCTCATCAAGCACAAAGTATTCGTTCTTCTCCACCGGCCTAAACATATAAAACATCACCGCATAGAACGCGAGACTGGCAACCTCCTCGGCTCCGTTACTCACCCACTGGTACTTGTACGCGGCGATGGTCTTGAGAGCAAACACCACGATCCTCGTAAAATACAAGTAGCCGATCACCACGATATAAAACTGCCTGAACAGCGTGAGTTTGGCCAGGTTCCTGGCTGCCTTCCCATCAGTCTTCGAAGTCTCCCTTAACGATCTGATTGACCAGACGATGGGGAATATAATCGCGCAGCAGCACACGATATCCACGAGCAAAAACACTTGGTTCCACGTCACCCAGTCTTTGATAAACGGGCCTGTCTCCCCGATCACTACGGACGCGAGGTTGGCGATGACCTGGAGGGGGATGACAATCATTAGCACCTTCTTCTCTCTCTCCTGGAGGAAGGGCTTCAGGAAGGACCATCCTGTCCCGATAAGCACAATCACAGTGAACAACACCACCACCCTGATGAACTGGAAGATGTAGAAAAGCACGTCCCATCCGTGTGGGGTGCCTGTGACCTGTTGGCAAAAACAAAATGATTTTAATTGAATAGTAAAATTGATGAATAAATTTTTTAATGTATGTTTGGGCATAGGTTCACGTCCCGTGTTATGGTCTAAAGCATATATAAGCCATCAATTAATCAAAAAATGTTGAATGTTACATTTATTATTAGTATTCTGATATCTATTGTGATAGTAAATAGTTAAGTATTAGTCGGTAGTTAGGAGTTAATTGTTGACAGACAACAGTTTAAGCATTTAATTCTCTCTCAGCCTTATAGGCTATTGTGTATATGTTTTAAATAGATGAGAAATATATAAATCTCTCTCTAAAGTCACATGGTATCAGAGCAGCCCAGTAAATAACTAATGGGAACTGAAATAGAAAGCTCAGTCTCAGAGGAGATCACCTCCAGTCATAATGTTATGATTTCAAGCCACAATGGCAGCATCAATGACAACAGATATTAACTGGTTGTTTGGCTCAAAAAGGTAACTTTTTAAGCGCTTTTAATGTGAAAATGAAAAAGAAACTCCCTGGATTGTGGATTTAGGTGCTTCAGATCACATGACAAGAAATTCTTCAATCTTATTGAATTTTAAGCCTTATTCCAGTAACTTAACAGTTAGAATAACTGATGGTTCTATATCAAAAGTTGCGGGTACAGGTTCAGTGATTATTTCTAAGGATCTCACACTTGGTTGTGTACTTTTGGTTCCCAATTTAGACTGTAATTTACTTTCCGTTAGTAAACTCTCTCAAGACGAAAACTGTGTAGCTAAATTTTACACAAATGGTTGTATTTTTGAGAATTTGGATTCGGAGATGACGATTGGCAATGCTGAGATGTATTCGGGACTCTAACTACTCAAGACTTCCGACTTTCATAAAGGATCAATTCAAAAATTAAGATTTGAAAGGAGTTCTTTATTTTCTAGTTCAATCAATGATAGTGATGTCATGTTGTGGCATTATCGCCTTAGTCACCCTAATTTCATGTAACTCAAAAAACTTCTCTCATCTTTATTTAAGAAAGATTATGATGTCTTTCGATGTGAAGTTTGCCAATTATCCAAACATGTTCGTAGTCACTATTCTGCCCAACATTATAAATCGTCTAAACCATTCACTATGATACATAGTGATATTTGGGGAGCATCTAGAATAAGAAACGTGACTGGGGCTAGATGGTTCGTGACGATCATACTAGACTTGCATGGATATTAAAAGTATGAAGTAGCGCAAATCTTTAAAAACTTTTATAGTATACTTAGTACCCAATTTCAAACCAAAATTCAAGTATTAAAAACAGATAATGCATGAGATTATTTTAATTCGACTTTGGGGGGATTTTTACAAAAAGAGGGTGTTGTTCATCAAAGTTCATGTATCGACACTCCTCAACAAAACAGAATTGCAAAACGAAAAAATAGGCACCTTTTAGAACTTGCTCGGTCTGTTATGTTCTCCTCCAATGTCCCGAAACATTTATGGGGAGAAGCCGTACTCACTGCAGCCTACCTTATCAATAGAATGCCCTCTCGAGTACTCAACTTTCTAACCGCACTTCAGGTTCTTCTTAAATATTATCCAAACACCAGACTTTTCTCCAATATACCTCCAAAATTATTTGGGTGTTCTGCATTTGTCCACGTTAATTCTCAAAATCGAAGTAAATTGGATCCGAAAGAAATAAAGTGTATGTTTATTGGATATGCACCAAATCGGAAAGGTTATAAGTGCTATTCTGTATCGACTAGAAAGTTCTACACTTCTATGGATGTTACGTTCTTCGAAGACCAGCCATACTATCCAAAACCGACATTCAGGGGGAGAATATTCCTGAAGAATTTCAGTTTTGGGTAACCACGATAAACCGTTCTATAACTCCAGAACCAATAAACAGACCAACCATTTTAAATCATCAACCTGAACTACCTGAGCTACGTGAACCAAACTTTGATTCTCAGTTGCAAAATCATCACCTACAAACACCCACGAAAGCATCATCAGTACCTTCCCAAACGGAAACTCCAAAAGATCCGGCTAATAATGAGGATGTCATTGTTTACACGAAAAAAGAAGAAGAAACGCTGTGAGGACGTAGAGCCACAAACACATCTTGAGCAAAGCCATGAAGCAGATTCGAGTCCAGAACCGGAGGAGATACAATCTGGTAACATTGAACCTTTTTCATTTGAACTCCAAAGTGATGATTTGAATTTACCAATAGCGAAAAGGAAAGGAGTCAGATCTTGCACAAATTATCCTATTATTAATTTTATTTCATATGATGGGTTGTCAGCAAGTTTCTGGGCTTTTGTCACAAGCTTAATTGATATACAGATTCCCAAAAATGTTTACGAAGCTCTTCAAACTCCTGAATGGAGAAAAGCTGTTGAAGAAGAAATCGGAGCTTTATCAAAAAGTGGCACTTGGGAAATAACAGAGTTGCCCAATTGAAAGAAGCCAGTTGGGTGTCGGTGGATATTAACAGTAAAATATAAAGTAGATGGAAGTATAGAAAGATTCAAAGCAAGGTTGGTGGCAAAAGAGTTTACTCAATCTTATGGCATGGATTATCAAGAAACATTTGCTCCCGTTGCCAAGCTAAATACAATTAGAGTGTTATCATCGCTGGCCGTAAATCAAGATTGGGCTCTTCACCAACTTGATGTTAAGAACGCATTTCTTAATGGTGATTTGGAAGAGGAAGTGTACATGGAAATACCTGCTGGCCTAGAAACGAAAGAAAATATCAACAAAGTTTGCAAACTTAGAAAATCATTGTATGGTCTCAAACAATCTCCTCAGGCATGGTTTGAACGTTTTACCAAAGCAGTCAAGCGATATGGTTACTCTCAATGTCAATCAGACCATTCTTTATTTGTGAAGCACTCTTATGAGGGACAGATTGCTATAATAATCGTGTATGTGGACGATATTATTCTAACAGGAAATCATGAGGAGGAATTGTGTAGGCTCAAAAAATTCCTAGCCAATGAATTTGAGATCAAAGATCTAGGAAATCTCAAGTATTTTTTAGGCATGGAAATCGCTCGATCCAAGAAAGGCATAGTTGTTTCACAAAAAGTATATTTTTGACTTGTTGAAAGGAACATGTATGTTAGGGAGTAAACCGGTAGATACTCCAATGGATCACAATGTCAAATTCAACAAAGAAACTGAAAGTATGCCGGTGGATAAAGAGAGGTATCAAAGACTAGTAGGGAAACTTATTTACCTATCTCACACCAGGCCAGATATAAGCTTCGCTGTTAGTTCAGTAAGTCGATTTATGAATAGTCCAACCGAAGAACACATGAATGCAGTTTATAGAATACTAAGGTATCTAAAAATGACACCAGGAAAAGGGCTTTGTTTTGAGAAAAATACAAACAGAGGTGTTGAAATATTCACCGATGCAGATTGGGCAGGGTGTGTGGTTGATCGTAGGTCTACTTCCAAATGCGGAAGCGGAGTTCTGAGCCATGGCTCACGGGATTTGTGAGGGAATGTGGCTGAAAAGAGTTTTAATGGACCTAAAAATTCCAGTTCAAGGTGCAATGAAAGTGTTATGTGATAATCAAGCGGCTATTAGTATCGCAAAAAATCCATTTCACCATGATAGAACTAAGCATGTGGAGATAGATCGAAATTTTATTAAAGAAAAGATAAAAAACGGGACAATTTCTCTGATTTATATACCTACACGGATCCAAACTGCAGATATCCTAACAAAGCCACTTCCTAGAATCCAGTTTGAAGATCTAAAGTCCAAGCTCGGCTTGATCAATATATACAACCGAGCTTGAGGGGGAGTTTTGAATGTTACCTTTATTACTAGTATTCTGATATCTATTGTGATAGTAAATATTTAAGTATTAGTTAGTAGTTAGGAGTTAATTGTTGATAGACAACTGCTTAAGCATTTAATCCTCTCTCAGCCTTATTATATAGGCTCTTGTGTATATGTTTTAAATAGATGAGAAATATATAAATCTCTCTCTAAAGTTTCAAAAAACAAAAAGGTGCCTTTTAAGTGTAAAACTTTACAATTGATAAACGGATCGGGCGGTCTGGATCACCCATTTCGGCAGACTGGTCATTATAATAGAATCATTCAGCATGTCTCAATTCATACAATCCTGTGTTGATACGAGAGTCGAGAGAACATTAAACTACTTCAGGTCCTGGGGCTTAATAAAAGCAATGACATTTGTAACATCATAAATGATGAAGCCCATTTCCAAAGAAGGCCAAATTACATAACATAAAAAAAAAAGGTAAATACCTAAAAGATTGCAATATGTGTATACTAATTTGTTCTAGACTAATGGTAGAGCACTTCTAATCTATGGTGGAGGTCTCATTTGATGCTCAATCACAGCAGTTTCATTTCTTTTCAAATGAAAAGTAAAAGAAAAAAAAAAACTACGTTCCTCAACAGAATCGAACCTTGGACGGTGCTACCTAACCAACTGTGCTGAAGCACGCATTGTAGTAAATAGAAGCAAAAATATAATATATTACGAAAAAAACTGTATATATATATATATATATTTTATTTTTTTTAAGAAAAAATAAATTCCGGCGCCTAAGTGAATTGGCTATTTTGGACGCCATAAGGACCGACCCTGCATAGGCTACACATTGAATAGCCAAATGTTGGTAATTTATGTTCGGGGATTGATACAAACAGTGGCGGAACCAGAATTTGAATGTGGGTTGGGCTGAATCGCATTTTTATATTTATTTTAACTACAAGGGTGTGAAAGGCTCTGATCGTCAACTTTTCAGCAATTTGCATGGAAAAAATTCGTAATTTTCTAACATGGGTTGCTATAACACATTTTAGCCTATAAATAGTTCCCGGCCTAGGTACAAACACACAACTCAAAATAATAGTAAATTGAAATAGCAAAGATGATGGATGACCTTGACGTAGTGTTTGTTCATGTATTTTCAATAATTTCGATAATTACAATTTTTCTATTTTTCGACCATGTATTTTCAATAAAATATATCAAAAACGATGATTTAGCACCCCTCATTTTATTTACTCCCATAGTATAATAGATTATGTAAATTCGGCACCCCGATAAACAATTCCTGGTTTCACCTATGTTTTCTCAATATGAGGTTGTTATAGCACATTTTAGCCCAAACCTAGTTCCTAGCATAGGTACAAACACACAACTCTAAATAATAGCAAATTAAAAAAATAAAAAAAAATGATGATTGAACCTTGACGTAGTGTTTATCCTCAGCGGCACAGATGAGGTTGAGGGCCTTCATGAGGAGGAGTCCCGACATGAGGAGATGGATACGGTGAACAGACCTCTTGTTAGCCAAACAAAGGTAGATCCAAAGGGCCAAGAAACCGAAATAACAGAGGGAAAATAAGAAGAATATCGTCGGTAAGGCTGTAAGTCCAGCGGATAAATAGTCCTTGGTAGATCCTTCATCGTCCAAATTATAAAGCTCGGTATGTACGATCATAGACACCGTAGACGATGGGTGGCAGTTAGCGAAGAAGAGTGAATATTCGTCAGGGTGTGTGATCGGATATGATTGGTTGAACGAGGAGTGAGGAGGGGGGGAAAGGTCTCGAAAATTGAACAAAACCTTGATGAAGTTGGAGTCAAGGACGCAAAGGGAAGGGTTCTGGTTGAGCTCGATTAGGACCTGGATTAACGATTCGTCAGATAAGAGGAAGAATCCGAGTCGAGAGGGCTCGGGGTTAGAGATTGAAGAGGATACGGAGACGCCTGAGACGGAGATGGAGACGTGGCCTGTGTGGGTAAAACCGAACTTCTCGAATAGGATCATTGGGCGTGGATCTGAGCTGAATTTTAGATCCTTTATCTCACCTGAGGTTAACGAAATCATCATCGTCAATATCACGGCAAAAGCCGAGGTAGAAAACCTCATACTACTATTTTGCATTTCCGGATCGGAATTTATTTTTAAGAGAGAGAGTGGATCCGGTCTCCTATGAGAAAGATGACTCAATTTATTTGAGGCTGGATTTACAAATAATGTTTTTTTACACGCAAACCCGTAAATTTAATTTACTAACAGTATATACCACCTCCGATCCGATCCGATCCCGCACCTCAAATCTACGGTTCGATCCTCTAGTCAAATTTACGAACCGTTCAGTTTTATAATAAAATAAGCCTCAAATTTCGTTCTTGTTTTTTACTCTGATTTAACCAAGTTTGTTTCTTTTATTCGGCGGATCACATACCTTTCACATACCATTCGATTCAAATTTAAGATATTTCCTTATTGACTTCTTTATTCTCTAGTTTGTATAGTTAAATTTGTAATTTATGGAAAAATCATATAAACTATGCCTATTTTTTTATTATTAATTGTTTATATTTATTAAAAAATATTAGGGATTATATACATATTTTCCCCGTTTCATTAAAATTAGGGTTTCTATGCAAATTTATTGATTTAGATAATTATAACTAATTGTTTAGTTTCATTTGATTTTTTATATTATTTATCTTGTTTGGATTATGATAAATTTGAAAAAGTTATGATCATATTTTACCCGTTTTATAAAATATAGGTTTTTGATGCAAATTTGATGATTTATACTAATTGTTTAGTTGCCATTAATTGTGTATATTATTTATCTTGTTTGAATTGAAAAAAAATAGGTAGGATTTGTTCATATGTAATCTTAACCATTTCAGAGTACAAAAGAATATCATGCCTATAATATGCGCGAACCTCTTTTGTTTATATGTACCTGTTTGGCAAATTAGGAGTTTTAGTAAAATTTGTTGATTTGTATGGTAATTACTAATTGTTTAGTTAATTTTGGTTGAATATATTATTTATCTTTTTTGGATTGTGATAAGTAAATATAACTTCTTGGTTTTTTTTTCACATTTTGGTTTTGGGTCTTAATTGTCCTTTTCTGGGAAATAGTTCAGCTTGATTTGATATTTTTTTTTAGCTAATTTTAGTTGTTGTCTTATTGAGTATTGATTATTTAGTGAACAAATTTTGTATCTCCTAAATAATGACTGAGTTGGTTTTTTTTGGTAATTAGAAAATCTTTTTTATCTGCTTTTAAGTTTGTTGGTCCGTGCGGCTAAACCTTAGAGGGGGTGAATAAGGTTTTAGGCGTTTTTCGTCTAATTAAAATTCTAAGCGCAAGTAACAACCTAACTAGCTCAATATATATTTGCGATAATAAATATGCGATAATATTGTATGAATAAATTGAAACATGCGCACAATCACAAAAATATAAGTTGCGAAAAGTAAATAGTAAGGGAAGAGATTGACACAACGATATATAGAGGTTCGGCAAACCCGCCAACGTCCTCTCCTCGGTATTCAAGCTACCGAGTATTTCACTAAAAATCTTCTTCCCGATATTACAAATCCTACCGAGCTAATCAATCGATTTGCTCACCCTGTACCCGAGGTTCCTACTCTTGATACAAGTGCAAGCGAACACGTTTACGAGTCAACGACTCCCCCTCAGTCTATGAGTACCCAAGTGTTTAACCTAGAGCTTTTAACCAACACTTTGGCTTAAAAGCTTCTACCCAAACACTCACTCACAAATGAGCTTATAATTTGCTCTTTACAAATTTATCGAATAATAAAACAACACTCACAATTTGATTGCTTCTAAATAAGCTAATTTGTGATATTTGATGATGTTTGATCTTGGTTTGAGCTTGAATCATTTTCTCCCTAATTTCCCTCTTTTTCGAACTTTTTTCTCCAAAATGGTGATTTTGGGTTTTTTATAGATAGAGGTTGAAGGATGATGAATTGGTTGTGTTTCAAGAGGTATTTGGGGGATTTTATTAGCTCCAAAATGTCCAGTGGGTATTATATGACCGTTTTAAGTGGTTGAGTGTTTTATAAATTGGGTAAAGCCACTTTTTGAAAAAGCTAAAAAGCTATTTTTTTTTTCATCTGCACTTTGACCCACCGGTGGGTGTCTTCTGACCCATTGGTGGGTGAAATCTTGCTTGGTTCTGGAATATTGACCCACTGGTGGGTGTCTTCTGACCCATTGGTGGGTGAAATCTTGCTTGGTTCTGGAACATTGACCCACTGGTGGGTTCTGTATACCCACTGGTGGGTGTCTTCTGGAGATTTATGTGTTGAACTTTCGACTTTGAAATGCTCGTAACTTGCTTGTTCGGACTTCAAATTTACTTCCGTTTGAACCGTTGGCTTCGTTATCGAATTCTCTATCATTTTAAAGTCCTAAAATATAAATTTTATATTTTTGGAAAAGACAAAGCATTATATCATCGAATAGAGAAATCGTAAAATCATTAATACATAATCAATCGTATAATCAAAATCAATTATTGAACCCATGGTTCAACAAAGTTATTCTCGATTTAGCTTAGCTAGATTTGGGTTTCTTTAGCTAATAGTATTAGTTATTGAGTATTAAGTAATTATTTAGCTAACAGATTTTGTATCCCTAGATTAGTGACTGAGTTGGGTCATTCTTGTAACCTTTTCCGGATTGTTTTCACATTTTGATTTTGAGTCTTACTTGTCCTTTTTTATGCGTTTGTTTGGTTTTGAGCTTTTAGTTCACCTTTTTTGCTTTTGGTTTGAAGTTATTCTGGATTTAGTAACTAAAATGCTTTACTGAACAGTTTTTGTATCTTTAGATTACTGACTGAGATAGGTTAAATTGTAAAAATATGTGATTTTTTTTCATATTTACCAGTTTAACTTATTTGGACAAATTGTTTAATGTGATATCCATTTTTCATATAGTTTCTCAAAGGTTGATCCAGATCCATGTGTTAAAGATAGGACGGGGATTTTACGACATGAGGGTCATCGATCAGATAGGATTTGGGTGGCTGGGAGAGATGCATGGAGAGGGGATGTTAACAAGATACGGATGTACAATGATTAGGGCATGCTTGTATGGTGTCTATGTTATAGGTAATTACACAGTAGATCGAGCCTTTCTTACAACATTACTGGACATGTGGTGTAATGAGACCCACATGTTCAATTTTTACGGTGGCGAGTTGGGGATATCTCTACAGAATGTAGAGATTATGTTGGGATTGAGGATGGATGGTCATGTTATAACCCGCTCAGAAAAGAATGATAATAAAACTAGCATGTTGGATTTAGTGAAAAGACTGTTGGGTAGAAGACCCGACAGTCATATTGATAGAAATGCTTTAACGGTTAAACTTAGTTGGATAAGAGAACATTTTTAGACATTACCTGTCGACTCTGGTGATGAGAGTTTATTATATCAGTCTAGGGCTGTCATGTTGTTATTGCTCGCTACACATGTTTTTTCTGATAAGAGCAGTGACCAGATTGCATTGTGAAATCTACCCTTTCTTAAGGATTTCGATACGTGTGCAGAATATAGTTGGGGATTAGCTCTCCTAGCTTGGTTGAAGGCCAATCTGGGTAGGCTGGTTAGGTGTAAAGCTGATGGAATAAGCGGTGCAATGATGTTTCTTAATATGTGGGCGATGACTAGACTACAGCCGGTTAGACCTTGTGCAGGGTTGCATATTGATAACCCCCTATTGAGGGATTGCCTAGGTTTCCCCTCGGCTACAGATATGATATTATTTAATTTTTGTATTCGAATTTTATTATTTTTGTGTATTTATCATCGAGTTATTTTGTTTATATTTATTTTTTATATTCTCTACTTGTATTATTACAGATCGAAAATATTGACGCAAGTTAATCCACGTGAGCTCTGCCATAATGTGGTCCATATATGGGACCAGTTTGACCAGTTATTGGTTGAACAAGTAAATTTTTACTTTTTGTTTCCTACTTGTCATTGTTACATATTATATGTTGTATATGATTACACATCTTATATAATTGTTTTTGAATTATAGATAGTCTGGCAGCTGTACGGGAACATCGATAACCATCCTCACTATTGCACGCGGGGTCGTGATATGTGACATTCGTGCGTTCTGCTCATATGTAATGAGAAGATTGAGGTCCACCCCGCGAACATGTTTAGGAGGCAATTTGGTTTTATTCAGGTTGTCCCTAAGAATATTTGGAAACTCAAAGAGGGCCACGTCAAGGATAGAAAATATGGGATTCAACAAAAATACAATTGGTCTCAAATTTTCCACGTGTTTATAACCTAGTGGAATGATCGCCACCACCGACTTATTACTAATAAAGTAGGTACGGAGACATCACCGGATTACTTAAAATGGTACAGAGAGAGGACACGCCTCATCATTAACCCACATTTTCTCAGACCGCCATGTCACGGTTTCCGTGAGACTACAAGTGCACTGGCTAAAATGGTAAAAACTAATAAACTTTGGTAGACTAATAGTTTTCAATACTATTCTTTATTACATAAAGTTAAAGTTTACTAAAAAAAAAAAATTGTAATTTTTTTTACAGACACGGATGTTACGCCGCAGTTACAAAGCCTTTAGACAGCTCAAAGTTAAATGGGAAGTGGAATATTTAGCCGGACATTTTGCTAAATTGGGCATTGATCCAAACAGGTCAGGTGATGAATAGTCGGAGGAGGATGATGATAACGATGATGGCGATGGCCATGATGATGACAATTACGATGATCACACATACGGTGATTGCAGTTACATGGATCACAGTTACAAGAATCACGGTTACGAAAATGATCACGAGGATCGCAGTTATGAGAATCTTGATTACGATTATAGCCACACAGGTTATAAATGTACAAATAGAGGTAGAGGTGAAGGTGGATCTAGTAGTGGAGGTCGTATACGAGTGAAGGTAGATGTACGCGTGGATGTGATGGTAGTAGTAGAGATATCGACGGTCATAGTCGTGCTGCTTTCAGATCTGGGTGTCCATCCGACAGTTAATTTCTCAGGTACCATGAGAATGAGAATATTCAGATGGACTCCGAGACCTCTTACTATACCCCTTACGATGGGCATAGACAGTCAGTCGGGTTTATAAGCATCATCTTAATTAGCCTTCCGCGCATAGTTGGTTACGAGGAGTGCCTCCCCTTTCACACGAGGGTGTTCCACCTCCAGAATCATAGTTTAGAGATAGACGTAGTCTGTAGCTAAATGGTATAGTAGAGTCAAGTGAGCCATCATCGGACAGATTAACATCGATGGGAAAGATGCTCCATCTTTCAAACTTTAAGACATTTACGCTTACGAAAAAGAAACAATGAGTTGGTGTAATTTTATTTGGTGTAATTTTTTTTTGATTCATATGTTGTTTTTGAGATCATATATTGTAGACGTTTAATTTATTTGCTTTATTTCCATTATCGAATTTATATGTTGTATTATTAGCTGGGTTGGAATATTATAATCGTGTCGTAGACTTTTGTACATGTTAATTATTATGGTAACAAAGAGAAACAACAAAGGTCATGCCAAAATTTTAACTTATTTTGTTTTTCATAATGTAGTTCCATATGAATGTCGTCTTAATGTATATGGACACATTCATTTTTACCAATTAACATCATAAACCAGGCAATATAACATTTGATAAGTTAAACAAGCTAAAATATTAACTCAAACATCATTCAAACTTATTTGTGCCTCATCAAAACCATACTACAATAGTTTGGAAAAAAAGACACATGAAAATCGAAAATAAGCTTTTTTTTCTTAAATTGTTGGTTATTTATTGTCTTTAGCTTTTTTCCTAGCCTTATTCTCAACTTTGAACACTTCTTGTATGCGTTTATTAAATTTCTCCGGTTCAACAACTTATTGTGCGTTTAGTTTTTTCCCACCTTTAGCATTTAAATGCTTCAATGGGGGTGGTGTACAACTACGAGTTTCTAAGTAATAGGTTGGAACAAACTCACTCTATTGTAAATATCTATGTCATCCAACATTTTTAGAGAATTTTCAATCAACTATTTTTCAGTTGTATTGCTAGAACTAGAAGAGTCTGTGTGTTTAGATATGGATTATTTTGTGAGATAGTATGTTGCATTGAATTGTGATTATATAGATAAGATAAGGGCAACATTATAGATAAGATAATGTTTGTTTGGTAAAAGCAAAAAATCTGTTTACACCAATCTGTGAAGGCCACATGTCTTCTTTTATCCTATCCTAGACTATATACAATCGATAATATAGTTATTTTGCACAATATGTTTACACCAATATATGAATGTCACATGCCCAATCTTTTTTATCTAACTCCATATACGAAATTTATTAGATTTCGGGCCACCCCTATCCATATCCATATGATATAGATAATATACCTTAATAAGCTTGTTAAATGTAACAACAAAAACAAAAAACGATAAGTAATTGTAAAAAACTTGGCTGCTCATGTGGACTTTTTGTGAAGCATATAACTTGTGATTCGGTAATGCTTTTATTTTGATTCTTTTTGCAATGTTTAGTAGGTCAAGTAAGGAATATGTAACATTTGAAATCATGCATTTAAATATACATACGAGATAGTTATTAGAGTTGCAATATGGTACCTTGGGCTGTTTTTCAACACTTGGCTGCTCATGTTGCCTTTTTGTGAAGCGTATAACTTCTGATTCAGTGATCCTTTTAGTTTGATTCTTTTTTAAAGTTTTAATAGGTCAAGTAAGGAATATGTACCACTTGAAATCATACATTTCCATACACTTGTGAGATAGTTATTAGAGTTGCAATATGGTACTTTGGGCTGTTTTGCAACACTTGGATGTATTATTATTTTTACAATTATTTAGTCCGTTTCATTTTACAAGTATTTATGAGTTCATTTATTAGCTCTACTTGCCAATGTTGTTGAATGAAACAATGAAACATTAAATAAATTTCAAAAAAAAAATTAACTCAATATGAAATATTACATAAATTTCATAAAATATATTAACTCAACATGAAATATTACAAAATTTTATTTGGGCCTCATTAAAAGCAGTTTACAACAAATTGAAAAAATAGTACCCTACATAAAAAACTAATATAGACCGCCTATGTTGTATGGTTCTTCAGTTACGATTTGTTTTCCCGGTTGCCTTTCTAACACTTTGTATAAGTTGAAAATTGGTCACAAAAGTTCCTTCCATGGCTCAGCAGCTTCAGTGTGCAATTGTTCCCACCGACCTATAATATTGGCCATTGGGAAGTTTCCATCTTTAGGAACAACATCAGCATAATGGCAGTTGTTGACAAACACCATTACATTATGGATGTAAGATATCATTTCAGGATGCCCAGTATAAAGAGGTAAAAAAGTGGTATTATGAGTAACTACACCCCTTTTGGTATTACATGATGACAACAATATAAGTGGGATATTATAACAAGATGCAATTAGAAAATCATATGCTAAAAATCTCATTCATTTGTCGCCAGTTGTAGGATCTTTAGTATTATTATAATCCAAACTGGATAAAATATAATCATAAACAAAACCTTCATGATCGCAATTTTGAAACATATCATAATAAACACCTCTCATTTGATGAATCTCTTGAAACAAATTCCATCTAACTGCATACCAATCATTTGCCCCATTTCTTTGCCCATCACATTTGCAAGTACTCAAAATCCACAATTACCATCACCACACACATCATTTACAGTATCGATGTAATTACGTAACATGAGCCATATTTTCTCATTGTACTGCAAGGTTTACCTAGTGGTGGTGGAGTTATTTGTCGGCCTATGCGTCCTCCTAATTGGCTTAGCTGACGTTTCTTTGGCTTTACCTTTATCTCTACTAGCAATTTGCTTGTCCACATACTCTCAGTCTGACTTATCTCTCTTAGTGGAAGTGTCTCCTTTTCTAGGTCTTCCCCTACTTTGTCTCACTTCAGGATCATTTATGGATGTTCTTGAGGATAAATTTATCTCTCGAAGTTGTGTTTTCATGAGCCGTTTTTCAACATAAGTTTTGGTAGAATAAACACTTTTAAACTCATCTAGATCACCCTCAACTCCATAATCATCGTTGGACCCATTATCATCAATTAAATCTATTTTTTTCCAAAATTTATGGTTATTTTCTAGTGAAAGTGGCTTCACAAATAAAATATGCTCACTCATATCATGGTGACAAGTTTGCCCGTGAGACAACTTTATACTACAAGAACAATTCTCACAAGATTGCCTTCTACATTTTTTATATTATTTAAATAATAAAATAAAGGCACAGTGCGATATACGACCTAAATTTTTTTAAGAGAGGTGTGTGTTTTGCATGTGGAAATTAGACTTGCATTTATCCAACTTCATCTTAATATCGTCGAACTATTTAGTAAGAATTTTATGTACTTTGACCCAAATATTTTCAAGTGTGCCAGTATTAGTGGACATAATGGATTTTAGCTTCTAGTGTTTTTTTCCACCCCGATTACTAGTTCTATTACCTATATGTGTTGTAGGGGTTGTATAGCATGCAACGAACTTATTGGCATAATTATTTAACAACATGGGTTTACATACTTAACCACATCATGATACGAATGTATGAGGAAATGAAACTATCTACGTTATAATTGTAATCCTATATCGTTTCAGCATCAACCACTAAACCTCATTCATCTAGAAACGCTTGTCCATCTTCCAATGGGATTTTTTTTATACACTTTTTCAAAACGCTTTTTGAAACATGAAAGATGCATAATAATGAGAAAAATCAGGAAAAACAACGCATAACACATTCATCAAGGCCAATTCAATTTCGATTATAAAGACCCTGGGTAGTGTACAACCAACCCATGTTTCTTAAAATTTTTCCCTATCCCGAATATAACTTTTCTCAGTCTCATCCCGCATAAAAAAAAAACCTAAGCACTAGGTTTGGTTTATCGAATTCATCCCTACAACTTATAGAAATGAAATATTAAAGCGGTTGGTCCTATATGTACAGTCCATTAACAATACATCGGGAAAAGGTTTGAACATCCTTATAGAATCAGGGTGGGCAAAAAGTAAGTTTTCTAGGCAATGAGTTGTTGGGTTCATATTATAATAGAAAGTATAATGATGACTATCCAACAAATTAAATAGTTCTTTTATCGGGTTTCTACCACCTCGCTCTTTAAATTTAAGATCAGCCAAATAATTATGTATCGTTCTAAAGTAGTTGGGCACCAAGAAAAGTAGATCCTATACCATCTTAGGAAGAACCTGATTATCTAAAAAGATTTATGGGTATGAGTGTGACAAACAAAGAGAGAGACCCTGGTCCACCAACTTTGACAATTATCATTGGTGTGTACCAAATTGAGGGAGTACTACTAGATTCAGGATCTAGTCTAAACTATCTACCGAGTGAGATGTATTAAATGCTTAAGCTGAAAGGCATCGAACCAATCTGAGCAAACTTGATAATGGATAATTCCTCTAAGGATGAAACTTGTCTAGGCATCATTAAAGACGTTGCGTGTAGAGTAGGAGATTTCTTATACACTCTAGATTTTGTGGTCATGGATTGGCCAATTTTTGGAGTAAAGAATGATTAGTCGACAGTAATCTAGGTTGACCATTCTTGCAAACAGCTAAAGCTACTCTCGATTACGAGAAAGATACACTCACTATTAGCAGCGGAGAAAAGACTCTGACCTTGAAAATGAGCATGAGATCTAAAAAACCAAGAAAGAGTCATACTAACCATGCAAAGGTAGTTCTCATGGAGGTAGACGAGTCTGAGGAGAAACTCATTAATGAGGGAAATAATAAGTTTAAGAAGAAGAAGAATCCTTATTGGAGAAGGAATAAGAAGAATGTAGAACAGGTGCCAGAAAAACCTAAGAAGAAAGGGGAGAATCTCAAAAAAGTACCCCAAAAGAAACACACGAAAGTTTGGAAAGATAAGAATAGAAGAGTTGTCAAGGATAACAATCTTGTAAGAAGAGCTCTCTTTACAGATGAAGAGGATGCCCGACTCCGAACTTATACGAGATGTCAAGCTTGATTAGTAAAGCAAAATTTGACAAGCCATCAATCAAGGAAATGGAGAAGTACGGAGAGACTTCATTTAGAGATCTTGCATTAGAAGCCCCATCATGTTTTCCGGTGGAGCATGTAGTCAAGACCTATGAAATGGATGAATTGTTTTCATTCATAAGGAGAGTAACAGAAGAGGGCCTCAACAAGAGTTTCATGACCGGAGAAGTATTGTGAAGAGACCTTTGGTATAAGTATGCAGACGAACAGCGAGATGTGGCCCCTCATGGGTTACCACTCCACTTGTCAAACTATATGGGTAGATTTGTCAGATTGCCATGCAATAGGTCCGTAGAAGAAATTGATTATCCAATGGTGACCATGGTCATAGGCGACTGCCCCATGTTCAGATTCTTGATCGATATGGGAGCATTTGCAAACATAATGCCTGTAAAGATTTTTTATGGACTTTGTCTCACTAAGCTACATCCCTATGACAAGAGAATAATGATGGCCAATGGTTAAAAGTCAGGGAGGGCTGATGGGATAGCCAAGAAGCTGAGTTATTGAATTTGTGACTTTATATATATCTTAGACTTCATCGTCTATGATATACCCCTTGAACAATCTCAACACCGACTTAACAAAGTCATATTGGGAGCACCATTCTTGATAGCATCGAAAGCCATCATCAACTATAAGAAGGAAGATGTGACTATACACTGTGGAAATAAGTACCTAACTTTCGGTGTTCCATTTTTTATGGGAGGAATTCAGTGTTTTCATGACATGTCACACCGAAAGCCATCAAGGAGTACCGCTTCACTATGCACAACAAACTTCTTCAACATACACAACAAAGATCTCTCGGATCCTGATGAGGAACCCGATGAAGATCCCAAAGAAGAACATCCATTATTCACGAAGTGTGACGAGGTAGGAGAGGACGTATGTCCTCTTGCTTCCATCTAATTCCACCATCACTTCCATCTATAAATAACCACCATTTATTTTTGTATATATTGTCTTGCATTTAGTCCACATAGAGTCTCTTTGGGTTGACCAGCTCCGCGTGGTTTACTTCTCCCAACAGTGAGGACACTGTCAGTTTTAGTTGGGTGTGTGTGTGTGTGGGGGGGGGGGGGGGGGGGGGTGGATACATCTTTGTTGGCTACTCACGGAAACGGTGATAATTTTTCAAAAACTGTAAATATACGTGTTTTTCTTAGTACTTTAAACCCTCATTTGTTTTTTTATATATACAAAAAATCCAAAAAAATACAAAAACCGAAAAAATAAAAGAAAATATTTTGAGTCCTTCTTTTTATCTCCTATTTTGGAGAGTTTCTAGGATTTTTTAGAGTTTTATAAGAAATTTTCTGCCACACTTGCATTTATATGTTTTTCTAGTGTTTGTGTTAGACAACCGCAAGATTTTTTGAGAAATTAATCAAAATTAAGGCATTGCAGACTTGAACAATCAACCTGACCGGTCAACCTACTGCAGATTTGAATCGGTGTTGATTTTCTCAAAATTCATCCATTCACTCCATCGTATTTCCGCACAAAAGATGCATCTACTCTATAAATCCGCTTTTTGTTAATTTTGTGAATATTTTGCGTGTTTTGTATTGCATTGTAAATATTTGTGTTAGGATTGCATGAAAAACAAAATTTGAAAAAAAAAAACTATAAAAAAGATAGTTGGTGGCAGTCAAGGCACGTTTATAGACTTTACATTGCCTGACACAATTTCGATAGTAGTTTCTATTTTTCGAAAGTTCTATCGATATAAGTATTAATCTCTTAGCAAACAAAGTTGAAAGAACAATTACATAAAAACTGAAATGAAGTTTAAAATGAAGTAGAAAAGCATTTATAAATGTTAAACTAGATGCAACTTTACGATTAAACCTTGAGTATCAAAAGTTAGAGTTACGTAGGGCACTCTTTAAGACATTCATACACATGACTGTGGATGGGGAGCACTATATATGATCTACTTCTAGGATTTCCTACCATAGGTTACATCAGGGTAGTGAGAGATTTGAGAGACCCCATTAAATACAGCCGAGTTGCCTAGACTAAGTTGGATACCGAAATGGTCAAGTAGGAGTTTGCGCGATATCGACATTATTGCATTTTCAATTAGAGTTGTCACCAATCTCGACTTCGACACACTTATTCGATGGGGATGAGTTCTACGAGATGACATTTCTTTTGAGCTTTCGACACGGATTTATGGATTTCACGCAATCATTATATTTTTATCATTTTTATCGCATTATTTGGTTAGTCAGCAGTACCATGTTGATTAGACATTGAGGCAAAGCCTCGATATATATTTTTTTTGAGTTGTACACTGCTTTATTAGGCCATCTTCATCATATATGTCACTTGAAAGAAAGAAAAAGAAAATAAAAAAAGAATGAGATGAAAAGAAAAGGGAACTATACCCCATCTCCAAAAAAAAGTGATCTAAAAAAATGAAAAAAAAGAAAGAAAAAAATTAAAGTGACTTGATAGGCCACCAGTCTTTTTTATTAGGCCGAGTCATCTGTTATTACACTTAGCAGCTTCTTTTTATTCTTCTCACATTGAGAAGAGTTTTATTTACCGAGAATGTTTATAAGATCGAGTTCATTTTGTTATACGTACTAGATACTCCCAAAGGGAGTTGTGATTATTAGAACACTTAGGCACTTCTACGCTTAGGAAAGTGCATGGGCACATTGGATACTTCTATTTCTAGAAAGTTTTATTTTCGCTATTTGGAGACGACACCGACGCCAAGCATATAAGTTCGAGGCATATTTTCGACATCGACATGAGCCACCACTTGGATGATTCTTCACCGACATATAAGACTTGACCATTAGGAGTCTAGCGAATGTCTAGGTAATTCAATAAGCCATATCAACCCCCGGCGAATATCAAGAAGTTGAAAGAGAGTTTTTGAGTGATTGAGTGGTGTAGCAGATGTGTACGAGGCAAATAGGAGTACTTTATTTAATTACTAGTTAGTAGTAACTTCGGTTAATCATAAGGGCGTATTCTAGTTGGCTTTTATATTTGTTTTGTCCGCCTCTATTTCTTTCAATAATTGTACTCTTTGTGTTGTATGCCTTGTTTGTTAATGTTTTGCTCGTATAGGGGGGAGAACCTAGGAACTTAAGGACTTATATGTTTGTGGGCGTCGTTGTAGTAAACCCTCATGAAACAAAACTCGTCATTTTACGCTTAAAAGATTTAACGGCTTGTTGCATATGCTAAATGCAATCGTGTTTTCTACGACAGTGGTTTATCTTTATTTTTATCGTATTTAGTTTTAGGCTAGTTAGTCCACAAAAACCAAAAGGAAAGGGATTTTTTTTAAAGAAAACCAAATGAACTTGTCTGCTTTGTTATCGCTTCCAACGCTTGAGATGAGCATTGAGCTAGTTGGGGGGGTATGATTAGACCACGAAATGGTCATTATCATAGGTTAATTTGGTATATATTAGCATAATTTTGTTGACATTTAGGCTATTTTAAGCCATGTTTTGTGGTTTTCGGTATTTTTCCGGTTTATTTGCACTTGTTTGTATTTTTGTAGGAAAAAACATGGAATTAGCACAAAAACAAGACAAAGACGCACGAAAACCAACGGAGGAACCTAAAGTGAAGATTTCAGAAGACAAAGGACCGCAAAGACAACCCCAACAAAGTTCAAAATGGATTAAAACAAGATAGAGCAAATAAGATTCTTGAAAACCCAAAATCCGCATTGACTTGACCGGTCAGGTTGAGCGGTCAGGTTCAGTTAGATTTTAAATTTTGAAAAAATAGTCTTCTTTGCTTGATATAACTTGATATAATCTCCCCTATTCCGAAAATAACAATAACACATTCACTTTTCATCATTTTTTCATCATCAATTAGTTTTAGAGAGAGAGGAGAGAGGAGAGAGGAGAGAAAACAATACAAAATTAAAGATTTTGTGCACGAATGATTGTTTGCCGACTTCGTTTTGTTACTTAATTCATTATCTTTCATTACGTCTTCGTGTGTTTTTAGTAATTCCTTTGTTTTTACTGCATGTTTATGTAAGTTTACATAGGTTTAAACATTAATCTTATCTGTCGCATGCAAATTAATTAAAACAAATCGTAACGTCGTATAAGCTAGTTATTGATTAATTAACGCCGCATGTTAAAGAATGGTTTGTTGTAATAAATTGAAAAGGCGATTAAAACAACCTATATAAACTTATATTTGGTTGTTTAAACGAGCCGTTGGATTGACAACCCGATCGCTAACACTCTCCTCATTACTAATTAATTGACACCTAGTTAGTAATCCCTCGTAAAACTATATAATCTAATAACCAAACGGTTCCACGGACGATAACATTGGTATCTTCCCAAGGAAAATACTACTGCTACCCTTGTGCTCATGCGAGACATTTTGTTACGTAGGAAAAACTACATACGGAAAGGGCAGACAGTCAACCACGAAAATAATTTTATGTAAATCCATACACCGAAATTATTGCATTAATGTACAAAACATAAAAATATCATTTAAGACTGTTGGGTACATTGTAAATAAACACAAGTATTTCTACGCAAAAATAAATGGATCAACAAACAGAAAAATAGTTTCCTCATATATATAAATATCAAATACAAGCTTTATCATAGAGGAATGTAAATGATACTGAAATAGACTAAACTCCGACACGAGTTAACTGCAAGCAACTTCTCTCAAACGATATTTGCCCTGCCACCTCTGCTTCTGGCTGAATAAAGCACTTTGTTTCTAAGGTATAACGTCTATCACATGTGACTTGGCAGAAACGACACCGAGTCACGGTCGAGTCGTTGGTAGTGTGGTACTCTCTCTCTATATGTATGCATATGTGAATGTGAGCATGTGTATAATGCTATGTATTTCTTTTTTTTATTTTTCTTGTCTTATGAAAAGTCAGATACATGTATGTTTTTATACCAAAAACAAGTCAACAGTTACATGCCATTATTGATGGATGTTAAGGTTTGTAAGTTACAAAATAATTTGCATTCAACCAGAAATTTTTTAAATATTTCCAACAAAACATGATACTATAATATTTTGCTCAAGAACTTCCTAATCACGCTACACATAACTCAGAGTTCTACATAAAAATAGTCATAGAAGCCACTAAAAATAACTTAATGAACACACAACATACTATAACTATCACTGATAATCAGTTATATTACTATAGAGTTGACTAATATTAAAGTCTGACCAAGCTGAGATAAAACGAAGCCGCAATTCCGGTTGCATAAACCCTAGCGGAATAAATGAACTCAATAAGCTAGCCTAAATGGATTCATAAGCTATCTTTCATTATAGTCATTCGGCCGTGCTAAGATAAATTGAAGCGGGTCTGAAGAAATCCAAATCAAAATAAATTGTTGACTAAGCTATAACATCTAATCCGAATAAGCTTTCGTTTAGCTTAGAAGCTAAAGCCAAGCAGGCCCTTATAGAACATTATTCTTTTACTTTATATACCATTGTAATGTACCTTTTAATATTTTGCTCAATAACTCACTAATCAAGCTACATAACTCAAAAGAATATTTATATTTAAAACAGTACCGAGAATACCCTAATGAACATACCATTTATAGCACCATATATTAGTGATATTCAATGAGGAGGTATAACATCTATCTATGGCCAATGAGTTTTGATATATTGGGTCTATCTGTATTTATAGAAGCTTTAATTTTTGTACTTATCTTAAATGTTGGTTTAGTTTATGCATGTAAGAATAGCTACAATTTATATACAATGAGTTTTAGTATATAATCATCCCGCGAGATGTAATCTCTATACTATATAAGCCTCTAAGTGACATGTCTGCTTATCGTTTTTAGACATGCTTGCTTAACAAGGCTGCTTATCTCTATCTCTATATATAATATATAACACTAACAAAGCAAGTGTTCAAAGAACAGCCTGCATCACCTATGTGTTTCACCTTTCTTTCACCTGCTTCCCAATTTGTTGCCATGTCACTCCACCCACCGCTTCCCCTTTAACTGCACAATTGATTTATTTATCTCTCTCTTCAAGAGTTCTGTAAATCCCCATTTTGCGTTTTAATCACCCATATTCTGAATTTCTCATTCAGTTAATGTTTATTTTCTTTTAAAGCATCCTATAGATAACTCATTCACTTTTTTGTTATTCAATTCGCTGTTGAACTCTCTAATCTTCACCATCAATTACAAATACATGTGATTTATATTTTATTCAAGCTCTATTAATATTCATGTCATATGAGTTTGGTTTTATGTAATGTTTGCATATGCAAACATATTTGTTTCGCCATTTGATTGATTATCAATACACTAGTAGTTATATTATTTATTTTCAGTATAGTAATAGTTTAAGATTAATTATTAATAATACTTACTATTTATTAAGTATTGTTAGTAAGTTATGTAGCTTAATGAGAGAGTTATTTGATCATATTTAATGGTGCATATTAATGCTATAAGGTAGTTTGGATGTAGCTTTTAAACTAAATGCTGAATTTTTTGGATCTGTTGGAAAAGTTATGTCAATTGAGTGTATTTGAATTCGATAGGGAGTTGCAGCTTCAGTTTAGCTCAACTTGGTTGGTTGATTATGTTGGGTCTGTGTAATTGATGTAAATATATTTGTTTCACCTGTTGTTTATTTGTTAAAATCACTTACAAATTAATGTTTTGATTAGAGCATTTTCAGT
The DNA here is from genome assembly GCA_963682055.1 of Primula veris. Classification (NCBI taxonomy): domain Eukaryota; kingdom Viridiplantae; phylum Streptophyta; class Magnoliopsida; order Ericales; family Primulaceae; genus Primula; species Primula veris. The sequence continues at coordinate 14,982,527 of OY821747.1, read as the reverse complement.
GCCCCACTCCAACACCGTTAATTTTCGAAAGATAGAGCCAAACAAACAAACCCTTATGGAACACTTCTCTATTACTTATATACGACTCTTCAATATTTTTCTCTACAACACCTCCCTTATTCAGCTACATAACTTATTGATTTGCTCGTTTATAACCAATCAAAATGTGTAACATATACTTTCAAATACAATACATAATTGTTAGGCCAAGCTAAGATAAACTAACTCGGTAACACCCACCACGTAAACCCCAACCCGAGATAATCATCAGGCCCCAGCAAACTCACTGAAAATGCTCTAATCTAAATTAAATCCGCAAATATATTTACATCAATTACACAAATTCAAAATAATCAAATAGTCAAGCTGAGCTAAATTGAAGTCGGCACTCCGACCGCTTAAAGCTCAGCGAATTCAAATACACTCAATGACCTAGCTTTTCCAACTGATCCAAGAAATCCATCATTTAGGTTAAAACTTACATCCAAACAACCCTTACAACATTGTTGTGCAAAAGGTGAAACAAATATATTTACATCACTTACACAAAACCAACATAATCAACCAGCCAAGATGAGCTAAACTGAAGTCGCAACTCCGACCGCTTAAAGCCCAACGAATTCAAATACACTCAATGACCTAGCTTTTCCAACTGATCCAAAAAATCAAGCATTTAGTTTATAAGATACATCTAAACAACACTTATAGCATTAATGTGCACTATTCAGTATGGTCAAATAACTCTCTCATTAAGCTACATAACTTACTAACAATACTTTATAAATAGTAACTATTATTAATAATTAATCGTAAACTATTACTGTATTGAAAATAAATTATATAACTATTACTGTATTGATACTCAAAAGGTGTAACAAATATCATTCTATTATAATAAGCCAACCCAAGAAAAATTGAGGCTGCTCAATTTAGCCACTTTTTTTCCAAAAATACCCTCACTCTATTTTAATAATTACCAATATACATAATCTAATTAATTAACTATTTGTCCTCAATATATTTTACTAATTACGGATGTACCCTAAATTAATTAACAATTCGTTTTAACCTCCGTAACTATAATAAATTATACAAAATCTGAATATTATGTTAAAAATAAAATATATTACGAGATTTATGTCATTACGCGTCTCACACGCAACGCGTGGGCAACTTTTACTAGTATTTACATGTGCAAACATTACATAAAACCAAACCCATATGACATGAATCTTAATAGAGCTTGGATAAAATATATATCACCTCATTACGACAATTGAATATAAGGTATCAGTAAGTGATGGTGAAAATTAGAGAGATGAGCAGCGAATTGAAAAACTAAAAAACTAAATGAGTTTTCTATAGAATGCTTTAAAAGAAATATGAGAAATTCATAATAGGGGTGATTAAAACGCAAACCTCTTGGCGTGGGGATTTACAGAACTCTTGGAGAGAGACATAAATAAATCAATTGTGTAGTTGAAGGGGAAGCGATGGGTGGAGTGATGTGACAACAAATTGGGAAGCACGTAAGAGAAAGGTGAAGCAAAGAAGTGGTGCAGGCTATTCTTTCAACGCCAGATTTGTTAGCATGATATGCTATACATACATAGAGATAGATATAGAGATAGAGATAAACAACCTTGTTAAGTAGACATGTCTGACAACGATAGGAAAACATGTCACTTAGAGGCTTATATGTTATAGATATTTAATGTGTTTATAAAAAATAAAATGGAATTGTGTGCTTTAAATGATAAAATAATAAAATTCTAGCAACAATAATGTGCTTTACATACATAGAGATAGATATAGAGATAGAGATAAACAACCTTGTTAAGTAGACATGTCTGACAACGATAGGAAAACATGTCACTTAGAGGCTTATATGTTATAGATATTTAATGTGTTTATAAAAAATAAAAATGTAAATGGACCATTTTTTGGGACTTGGAGTATAAATTTACTAATGTCGGCTAAACGTACAAATCTATACTCCCTCTGTCCCTTTTTAAGTGTCACTCTTGAAAATTGGGACTTTTTAAGAGTTAAAAATTTGATATATAAACTAGCTATATTGCCCATATTAAAAACATAATTAAATTCATTTATCGTTATGAAATATCTCATGAATGGTAAGTCTGTCACATTATTATGTTTATTTTCTTTTATGTTCTCTTTTTTATTTTAATATTATTTGAAGGGTAAAATAGTAAGTTTGTTACTTTTTAATTACCAAATTGAAAAAATGGACATTTATTTTGGGACAGCCCAATAAGAAATAGTGGACACTTAAAAAGGGACGGAGAGAGTATATAGTAGTGAACGTGTCCACGCGTTGTGTGGTGTAACGTGTGAATTTGTGTAACACGTGATTTTATTTATGTAATTATTTCCATTTAGTACACCTATAAAAAAAATTACTGAAATATATTAAAAATTGAATCAATTATACAACGTAAAAAGTAAAATTATATGAACAAATTGAAAAAACAAAAATGAAAACGTAAAGATGAGAAGAAACATGAACATACCATGAAAAACAATATCGTTCAATACTATTTTAAAACTTTAATTTCCATTGACGGATGGGTGTTTACTTGTTTGTGGGAGATGATGATAAATGATATGATACGTTGGTTTGATGTGAAGAATGAGGTGTAGCTTTCGATTTTATTTTTTTATCTCCACGAGTTACTTTTTCATTAATTTTTAAAATTACTATTAAATGAGTTTTTTTGTTTATAGGGCTTGGTAAGCCCGTAAATTATTACTAAGTATAGATTATTATAGTTACTACTTAAGGAGATGTTTTAGAGCATGCATAATAGTATTAATTTTGACAAATCATCATTTAATTGCATTGCATATTAAATGACACGTGCATAACTTAAATTTAATATTAGCTTAACAAAATTATTTAATTATTAATTAAAATTAATTATTAATTAAAATCTCATATTTTGTAAAATAAAGTTTAATTCAAATTAATATTAATTGTATTTTGCCAACATTGCTATCTTTTTAACAACTTTTATAAATTTAAAATGAGAAAAAAAATAAAATTAGTTAACAAGTCTGACGATTAAATCACGCCTCTCTCTCTCTCTCTCTATATATATATATATATATATATATCTAATCGGTACCTTAGATTCTTAGTCAGTGCTCGCATCAGCAAAAAAGAGAACCCTAGAAACTCATAATTTCATCCATGGGTAACCTTTGCTTTGTTTTAATCATCTACTAGTTTCCTTGTTAGATCTGTCCCTTTTTAATCTTCATTTTCATACTCACTTTATTTTTATCTAGTTCTATCTAACAAAGTATCTTTATATATTTGAAGGGTTGTCAATAACACACGTGTTTAATATATCTGATGATTTTGAATTTGAGTCGTATTTTAATCTGAAGTTAACAGTTGCGTTTTCTTCTTCTTATAATAGAAATCGAGGAGGCTATCCGCGAATTGCAGCTTGATTCTGCAGGTACAAGTTTTATTATCTCTATCTATACTATTAGTTTATGTCAACACCCCTTGTGAAGCATACGTTAATAACTTCCATTATCACTTTCAAAAAAAACTTTCATTCTCCATACAATACCATCCCTCTCTCTTCTTCTATCACATTTTTTAAGCAATCAAAAAACGAAATCAATTGTACGCATCGCGTGCCTTGGTTTACTACTAATTATTATTAGTACTACTACTACTACTACCTCCGTGAAGTTTGGTAATTTTGCAATGCGAAATTGGCACACTTAAAATGTTGAAATTGTAAATTTCAAAAGTAATTCATATAATTAAGCATCTTAACTATGTGTTAAAATTTTGAAAATTAGAATTCTGACATTTTAACTGTACTAATTTTGCATTGCAAAATTACCAAACTTCCTATTAAATTGGGACGGAGGGAGTGTTATTTCAGTGTACTGTATGTATTACCGGTGTTTAACGATTTAGGTACTGTACTACCAATTTTAACAATTGAGGTACCAAACTTCGAAATTTGCTACAATTGAGGACGTATCGTTAAACAAAATGATGAAATTGTACTCACATTCTCTTACCTATCACATGGTGAGTGGATTCTATCAACATACGTCAAAAATAGATCCCAAACGTGAGATATAGTGACTGCAATCTAATCGATTTATGCTGTTAGTCCCTTAATTTGACGAAATTTTGTACTTTGGTACATCAATTGTCAAAATTGGTAGGTCAGTACCTAAATTTGGTAGTACAGTACACTAAACGTAATTTTTCCCTATAAGTTCTAACATCTTTGACTACAGCTACTATTTTTCCACCAATCCCAGTATCAGGGGGGTATTTATTTCAAATCCATTGAAAAAGCGTAACCTTGTAGTTATAAGATGCGACTAAACATGTGTCGAGTGCCTACACCACCCACCCTGAAAACACAAAAAATAAAAACAAAAAAATGCACTACGATGATGGTTAATAATGGGTCCAAATAGTAAATATGGGAATTTTTCCGCAAAAGTTTTTTTGCAGCTCCCAAACAAGCAGAAAATATGGGAAAATAAATTTTTTTCCACACAAATGTTTTCCAGAAAAATAAATTTCTACAAAAAATATTTCCGGTGAAACAAACAGTGCCTAAGTAGTAAATTGCATTGCTTGATTGATCCATCGTTACAGAAGACAATGGTTCGGTGTCAACTGCAGAGGATGTGAAGCCTCAGCGTGTTCAAATCCCTGACAATATGGAAGAAGGTATGTAACAGCTGAAATTATGATTTTTCTGCTTTTACCTTATTGTTTCTTTCTTTCAAATTTGGTTTTGAGAGTTAAGGTCACCAAGAATTAGGTGTTTTAAAATAGGGTGATTGATGAAAAAGTTTTGTAAAACGAAAAGTTGTGATATGGCGAGATGGAAATAAAAGCAACAAAGATAGGAAAAACACGACAGTACATCGATCTGAAGTAGATAAGGATAAAGCTTTCTTGGGAGCTAGTGACGATAACTCGGGATACTTTCTTTTTGCTATCAAATATAGGTATTTATTTGTTTGTGATGTTCTAGTTGGCTGTTCGAGTTACTAAAGAAAGGTGACTGTTGACTTATATTCTTGTGCTATGATAGAAATAAGTGCACATTAATCAAACCAAATGTGTCAGTCTTTTACTTGTTTGACTCTTTTATGCATATGAGAAGATTATCTTAAATTAATGAACTTTGTCGGGATCTTTTGTTGGTAGATTTAGCAGATACTGTTAATGAGAAAGTGCAGCCGGTGCAGGTGGAGCCACATCATTTTGTTGAAGGTTTGTCATATCTATATCTATATTCCTTTATCTCCTCACCATTCATTTTATTCATTTTTTTGGCTGAGTAGTGATCAAAGTAACCGCTTTCTATTTAATTTTCTGTATCCAAAACTGACCACCACTTCTTCTGGTGTCCATTTACGGTAATAGTATTTATTAATGTTTTATAGAGAAAGAAAAAGAAAGCGCTGAAGACATCGAAGATGCTAAAGAAGCTAACAAGAAGAGACACTTGAACGTTGTATTTATCGGACATGTTGGTAGGTTGACCTTCTTCATTAGTCTTACACTCAGTAATTGCTTTCCATCAATAAACCTTTTTGATTATTGTACTTTAAATATACCTGTGTTTTATGTTCGACCCATTGAGATGCTGATTAAGATTATTTATCTGTGGTGTTAATGTCCATACTTGTCTGTATGCTGATTAAGATAATATTTTTTGGGTTTGATCGTGGAACTGGGTGGCATCCTTATATGTTAATTGACCTTGCTCAAACATTTCTTAGTCAGATGTTTTTTCAAGAAGATTTATATATAATGGTGTACAAATTTGGTTAAATTTGAGAAAAAAAAAGCTTTTCTTTCCAGATGCATGGTGTGTAAAAGCATGTCTAGCTCAAAAATAAAGGAGGAGAAGAATTTATCAGAATTTATACCAATTTCACATGAATGAGTGGGTGAAGTAAATAAACAGAAAAAAAGAAATAAATAGAACTTTTCGGTTCTCTAAATTCTTTTTAGTGATTTTTTTGGGACTATTAAGCAATATTCCTCGCGGCTGAAGCCGCTGAACCAAATCTTTTTGAAAATGTGACTGAACCAAAATTGCAATTTAAGAGTTCTTTGAAAATCTACCACAATATGCTTATTTAAAGTATTTTTTTAATTGCTTTCATTACTGTCCTATATATTGGGGTTTAATGAAAATTTATTTTCAATCCGGTTTTATTTTACATTGTACTAGTAGCCTTAGGTCCTTATTTCCTGAGAGAGACCACCTGCCGTAGCCGCCCTCTCGACTACCAAACCTTCTTGGCTTACCTTTTGTTTTACTTAAATTTTCTGATTTGCTCGGTAAAGATAAAAGATCCCTAAGCAACCAAAGTTTTTGGTCAATCCACTTCAACATGCAATTTTGCAATTGAAACTTTTCTTTGTTTTAATTTCCAAAAAAAACTTTTCCATGTTCAAACATTCACCAGCTTACTTCGTTTGACGCAGTGCGACCTTGTTACCCATTTCTGGTTGTTGACATTCCATTTATTGCTTCTCAATAGCTGTTGAACCTTTAATCTCAGGATCTAATTCGTATTTTTTTTAGTTGAGTGAATATGTATTGGTTTATGAAGTATGGTGATGAACATTTCAAGAAACTGTATTTCTCGCTGTGTTTCTATTTTATCGCTCATTCCACAGTAAACATGGACAAATATGAATTGGATTCTTTTCACTTTTTTTGTTATACTGCTGGTCTTTTACTTAATGTTTCCTCACCTTTATTTTATGAGTTGTAGATGCTGGAAAGTCCACAACTGGAGGCCAGATCCTCTTTCTTAGTGGTCAAGTGGATGATCGTACAATCCAAAAGTACGAGAAAGAAGCAAAAGATAAAAGTCGAGAAAGCTGGTGAGACCTCACTCGTTCTGAATTAATTTGTGTTGAAAAGTAGAAGTGTACTTGAAAGTTTGCGAGGTCGAGAATTACTGTTCCTTCTATCTTTTTGTGGCTTTTAAACGATAATTTTAAAAGATTGTTACACGATTAATATTTTCTAGGATTTGTCTTCGTGTATATGTATTACGTACTGAACTGACTTTAAGAATGCATGCTGGTTTAAGTGATAACTCCGTGTGAAAATTTAATATGGTATTCATGAATAGATCACAATTTTGGTTCTTATGTATCGATATTCTCAGGTTCGAACTCTCATGCTTTGTTTTGATTTAATACAATTCTATATTTGTTGTTTAGGTATATGGCTTATATAATGGACACCAATGAGGAGGAGAGAGTTAAGGTAATCACTTCTCTAGCTCTGTACTATTGTTGTTCTTTTTCGGTCACTTGTCTGAGAAAGACAACTTATCTTTGGTACAATTTGTGTATTCAGAGATCTTTATTATTGCTTTTGTAATTATATTCTAGTTTACTTTTGGACTAATTTCAATCTTCTGTTTATTATACTCTTGAAATCTACCTTTGTAGGGAAAAACTGTTGAGGTTGGAAGAGCACATTTTGAAACAAAATCTACAAGATTTACAATTTTGGATGCACCGGTAATCTGCTTTCAATCAATAGTAAAAAAATTCATATTCGATTTTATTTTGGCTCGTATGTTAATACTCAAGTAACTATGTATTACTTAAATAACTTTATGATTTTACATCGTCAGACCAATGCTAATTTGCGTTGAATTCTTAATCTTGGGAAATTGCCCACAATTACGTCTTAGAGTCCAGTATTAATGCCAAACAAAATGAAAAAAAGTTAAATTCTGGATATATAGATGTCTCTTATGAGTCTATTTCCAGTAGGTTTCCTGTACAGGACAACTTGTAAATTTCTGATCGGGGTGTTTTTTTTACCGGGCCCAAATGTCATGTCTCATCTACTGTTCTATCATACCAAACTTATGTGTATATAGTTTTAATATATATTTTTATCAACCGTTCTCCATGTATTAATGTTATATGCTATATATATAAATGTACACATACGTTAAATATGTGCTATTTATTGGAAAGTGCAACTTAATTAATTCTGAGAATATTTCTGCCAGGGCCACAAAAGCTACGTTCCTAATATGATCAGCGGGGCATCTCAAGCAGATATAGGTGTACTTGTAAGTTACTTTTACTAATTGTTCTTAATATCAAATAAACAGTTGCTGAGTCATATCCTTACACAATATTTCTCTCTTTCGCTTGCTGAAAGGTGATATCTGCCCGTAAAGGTGAATTCGAAACTGGATATGAAAGAGGTGGCCAAACCCGTGAACATGTACAACTTGCGAAAACTTTAGGTGTCTCTAAATTGATAGTTGTCGTGAATAAGATGGACGATCCTACTGTGAACTGGTCAAAAGAAAGGTCATTTCCTCATTGTTATTTGGGTTACTGTCGGCTGTGATCTGTCTTGTTATTATCCCTATGCTTTTGTATTAAACAATTCCGTCCCACACTTTTTAAATGGTGCAGTTTTAGTCCCACAACTTTGTAAATTGTGCATTTTTCCGTACCTAAACCTAACACTGTTAGTTTTTCGTGAAGTATTACAATATTATACAATATGAAAGAAAGAACTTTATGTCTATTATCCAATTGAAGCTGTTTACATAAAAACAATATTGATCTAGAAATAACACCGTTATTTACAGAAACTAATTTTTCAAGGTTTTAGGACTAATACGTAAAGTCCAGGACTAAAACTGTGTACTACACAAGTCTTGCTAAAAGAGGTACATTGACTAAAACTTAAGGAGTGAAATTTGAAATAAACCCTTATTATTTTACTTCTGCACATGCTTGGTTCTAAATATTACTTTGTTTGTTCCTCTTATTTTTTTTTTTTTTTTCAATATACACACCAGGTATGATGAAATTGAATCAAAGATGGTACCCTTTCTGAAATCCTCTGGTTATAATGTAAAGAAAGGTATTTATTGTTATGCAGCTTGTGCTAGATTTATGTTTCTCATATATCTGTCTAGATTAATTGTCCATATGGAGATCCGGAGTATTGACTTGTGGATTACGAGTTGAAACATAGTAATATCTTGAGCACTTGGATGTAAGAATTTCTTTTGGCATGTGTTTCATTCTGTAGTTTTTTCCCCTGTTGTGTAAGATTTCACTCTTTCTAGTGGAGAAAAATAAGAATTTCTTCTTCTAAGGACTATTGAAAAAGGAGTTAAAGGCTCTTATTTTTGTTAGGTATATATGTGACGAAAGGCAGAATCAAGTTTCTTGACCCTAGAGAAGTAGTATCAGACTTACTACAATAAGGGGCTTGAACCTGTTGTTCTCTTTGATATAGTAAGAATGTTCCAAAGCGCTTAAGTACAGGTTAATAATAAATTATAAACTCATTGTAACTCTCCCTTTTAAAACCGTTTTTCTAAGGTGAGTTCCAGTCATGAGTGTGCATAGATTTATATCAGAACCTACAACATGTTTTACGCCATGTGAATTAATAACTGAATAATTAAAGTAAAATTCTAAATCCATAAAACAACACGAATCAGGCCAGATTAAAGACAGTTAAAGGTGTTATAACTATTTATCAAGATCAATATCATAGGATTAAGCATGTATATTCAAGGGTAAAAAAGCGCTAGGCTTGGTCTAGGTGGGAAGGGGCCGCCTCAGCGCCTAGCAGCCTAGGCGGGAAAACGACTTCTAAGTGTTTATACATGTTTTTCTTGGATTCTTATGCAATAGACATGTTGTAAATATGATTGTCATGTTAAATCAAGCATTTCAAGTCTATTAACTCATATTTATATTATTACAATTCAATAAAGTCCAGTTACATAAGCAAAAATTGTCATGAAATGTGTTTCAAATAGTTGTTTGAAATTTAAAATGTAGATTGCAAATCTAATCCAAAGTCAACAAGATATCAAAATTTAAAAGACAGGTCTTAGTTTTGAATTCTAATCATCATCGCATTTGAGTGGTTTTCCTTTGCATCCTCTTTTTGCTGATTTTAGCAAGGAATTGAACATACACTAAGTTGTTCAATCTTGACACGTCTAGTTTATTTCTTGTTCATCAATCTAATAAAGAGGTTGCACGTCGATCGAAGAAAGAGGGCTGTTTCAAACCTAAGTTTATTATGTTTAATATGCTTATTTTGTTTATTAGGTTTTTTTAACCTATTTGAACTGGGTTGGCCCATCAAATACGGGCTGACCTGAAATAAAATACAAAGTCAAAATGCTTTAAGCGGGACGGCAAGGTGCCGCCTAGCGCCTAGGTGGCCGCCTCGGCCGCCTTTGAAACAGTGTGTATATATAGTAAGCTCATAAGCATCATTGCCTTGCCCGGTTCAAGAATGAGTACTACCCATGAATTTGAATGAAATGATTTAGTCTATAATTTCTATACTTTTTCTCAATTTTCTAAAAGACAAGGAAGATTCCATGCGGAAATAGGTGCCTAGCTGCCTCATCCTGACTACTATCACTTGATCCGGCCTAATCACCTGGGCGCCTAAGCTCTTCCTACCGCTAGACGCGGCCTAGGCTCGCTTTTTAGAACACTGCTTTTTCTGTGAACTGTCTGCAATTTCTCATGAGATTATGAGGAAGTGAACCTCTGCAGACCTCTTTACGTATAGAGTTAACCTTTTTCAAGGTCAAATGTTATTTATGTTGTATCCTCATTCAGCTTGATTCTTTTTCTCAGATGTTCACTTTCTTCCCATATCTGGGCTTATGGGTACAAATATGAAAACCAGATTGGAGAAAAATATATGTAGCTGGTATAGTGGACCATGCCTTTTCGAAGCCCTTGATGCTATTGAAGTTCCCTTGTGCGATCCAAAAGGTCCACTTAGGTATGACATTATTTTCTTCATGTTTACGTAAAAGGCGATATACACTTAACACAAACCCGTTCTTCGAAAAATAATGTCCCTCATCTCTCCTTCACTGCCTTTTATTTTGTCCTTTTTTAATGTTTTCTTTCAGTCAGAATATAATAGGTGATATTCAGTTTTGGTTTTCAGCATGGATGCTACTTGCACCTAAGAATTAGCTGCTTCTTGCCTTTCTCGGTTTATATAACTTCATGGTCTAATATTTTCTTCTGTTATTTCGGACTTTTATCCTTTGTAGGTTGCCTATTATCGACAAATTTAAGGATATGGGAACTGTTGTCATGGGCAAGATAGAATCTGGTAGTCTTGCTGAGGGAGATAACTTGTTAGTCATGCCAAATAGGGTGATTCCTCCTAACTTATATTCCATCGTTTCTATCTGAGCATTGAAATAAATTTTATTGCAAATACTTTTAATAATACAAGCCATTATATTTTTTACTCATTTGCAGGCCCATGTCAAAGTTATTGCTCTATATATTGATGAAGATAAAGTTAGGCGTGCAGGTCCGGGTGAAAATTTAAGAGTGAGGTTATCTGGGATTGAAGAGGAGGATATATTATCCGGTTTTGTTCTATCTAGTACATGTAAGTTCTTGTGACATTCTTATTTCTGAAACCATATAGAAGATGATACATTTTCTTGTTTGGTTCGTTGACCACAACCAATAAACTTTTTGAAACCATATAGAATATGTTACATCATGCTTCGTTTAACACAACTGATAAACATGAGTTTGTATGGAACTCTCTACAATTACGTATCTTGGGTACTGCAGATTGAATTTTTTTCTTTAGATGCTTAAAGCATTCTCAACAACAAACTACAACTCCATTATATATGTTGTCTTATATAGAGTGCACATCAGTGACTTAACTTCCCATATAACTTATTATAAAATTATTATTTCGGTGTACTCTCATCATCAACACTGATACAAACTGGGCTAGAGCTATTAGATGGAACATTTGGGTATTTGGACTTCTTTTTAGTCTCAGTTTCGAGCCACTTTTGATCATTTTTTACGAGCTTCCAACAATGCTCAAATGCAAACTCCACAAGCTTCCTAGCGGTCGGCTTTGTTTCAAGTTCGGTGATCATTTGCTTCGCTTTTGCAATCTGTACATGTTAATAAGCAAAGAAATTATTTTTGCTTAGAACTGCAAAAAAAAAAAAAAAAAAACGTCTGGTAATTACACATAATACATACATATACATCAGAAGCTACCAACTTTGGTTCCTCCATCACAATTTTTTTACCTAAACAAACACGTAAGGAAAATCATGATGCTCTTAATTGTTTCCATTCTACTTGAGTAGATACTGATTATATAGATGAGTAGATAATGTTGTGCCCTTTTATTTGTTTATTTTACAGTTCCGTAAGTCCATCGTCATAACTAAGCATGATCAATTTTTTTTTTAAAACAAAAGGGATAGGAGTGATCATCATAACTATGTTTGGCTATTTGCAAACAAACCAATTCAAAAACCAAATGCAAAAAACCAATTCATTTACCTTGTCGTCAGCAGTATGTACACTCAAGTATCCTATTTGGCTTAGATAACCACAAAACTTGTTCACTTCTGTCTTTATTTTTGAAAACCGTTGCATTAAGCCATCCAGAGTTCGATTAGGGTAGTTATCTTTTTTATGGTGCATCCAATATAAATGCGCTTTCAACCAAAAATCACCACCTTTTTGGAGTGTACCAACAACGGGGTCAGTTGTCACATTACTCCATAACGAACAAAGAAACACATATTCAGCCTTGGTAAAGTTTGGAAACCGAGTCAATGAGTTAGCCACCTCAACAACTACCTCCAAGCCGCTATTCATCTCCAAATCTCAATCGACTTCACTAAAAAAAAAAGAAACAAAACTGAGAAGAGCTTCTCACTATACTTTTTCTCCAAGTATAAGTCATTTTGTCATGTCGTTTTACACTACAACCAGAATTTAGTAGACGAAAAAAGTGAGAACTCATTAATTCAGTCTTCTAAAACCAAAGCTTGCAAAATCATCTAAATGATAAATGAATCAACTGTCGGTCAATATAAATCACTATTAGATACTTAAAGGTGGGCTTTCTCAAGTACGCACTTATTTATTTTGCCTAAATCAATTAATAAATCACATAAACTATATTAAATTAGATACATAAACATAAAAAGGGTTATATACATAAAACGAGATGGAAATTGGATTTTATGAGGGATTATTTAGTAGATTCAATGAATGGGACGATCTAGGTCAAAATTCTCATCTCTCTATTGGAAAAAGTCTGAGAATCGAAACTTAAGTTGCATAAGTGAATTAAAAAGTAGGGTTTTGGATTGAAATAAAGTTACCTAGTTGATGACAATGGAAGAGAGCTGTAGAGAGTAGCCTTGTCGATGAGAAAATCGCCTCAGGTATGTTGCTTTTAGAGAGAGAGGCAGCAATAGAAAGAGTGAAAGAGGAAAGGAATCAATTTGGGGTAGGTCTGATTATTTTTTAATAAAATAATAAATATATTTCTCTCCATTTGCTGTATACATGTAGAGAGGTTTTGTAAAATATTTTAACTCTGTAGATAAAATTTTGCTACACGCGGACTGTTGGGTAGCTTCTTTTGATGATATTGTATAACTTTATAGATACAGTGCTCTCTACATTAACAGATGAGAGTGCTCTAATGGGGTCAGTAGGTTCTTTTGTTATTTTGGTACTCCCTCCGTCCCATTTTATTGGGGCACTATGGGGAGTAGTAAAAAATAAGAGAACATCATGATTACATTGCTTTTTGGCTTAAATTGACTTCTTTGCCCGTACTTATTGTTTCATTCTTTTTGTGGTATGTTTGGAAAAGGGTAAAAGGTGGAAGTAACAAAAAGTTAGTTTATATTTTAGGAAAGTGCCCCAATAAATTGGGACAGCCAAAAAAGCAATACTGCCCTAATAAATTAGACGGAGGGAGTATAAAGCATTGCTTGTATGCCAGGCCAAGAAGAAAATACTTGGAATGATGAGCTTGATTAGGTGGGAAGGTCTAGTATAATGTGTTATTCATGAACTACTAATGAGTTTTAGGTATGTGCGGTAGCTTGAGCAGATAACCTTAGATGTTAGTGGGCTTTAGAAGTATTTATGGTTCAATTTTCATGTCGTCCTCGAGCACATCATGACCTTCAATTTTAATTTAGAAGTATTGTATGTAGAGTAAGGAGTTGTAAAAGATAGAAAGCTTTTCAGAATTCACTGGACTAGGGTGATTTTCATTAATCTTTTTTGTATGTGTCTAAAGTTATGATGTAGTATACTTTATATGATGAATGAGTATATCATGAGTAGTAAATAGAAATTAGATGGGATGGCATCCAGTACTACCTTATTGTGAAAATACACAGTCCCTCCATTTCAAATTAAGTGTCCACTTTCTATGGTAAAATTTGTTTATTCATTTTTTTGTAATTTAAGAGCATTCTCAACTGTGCATATAGTTTTTCTCTATATCTATTAAGGTTTATATAGCTATATAAGACTAGTGAATGGTGCACAACAATCATTGTAAAGTTTAGTCTATATCATATTAGAATAATATTTTATTTTGGAATCTTCAACTCTTCTTCTCTTCACAGTCATCTAAGGGCCAAATCCCTAATTGTTCTACACAGAACACACTTTTACGGTGAAGTCTCATCTCAACCCCTTTCCATTTCCTCTCACTTTTGATTCGGTACTCACAGTCCTTTACTTCGATTTTAGGAGTTAGATCTGGGTAATTTTCACACCTACATATATACGTATAAATATGTATGTATATATCTATGAAATAGAGAAGGAGGCAGAGGGAGTACGAGCTTCCGAAAACTCAGACGAGGGAAGAGCGCGACAATCCAGTTATGGATACAATTATAGAGAGAAGAAAGAAGGGATGTGCATCATGTGAGGGGAAGTTATCATACAAGGAAGAAGCTGTATATCAGCTTTTAGTGAGAGAGAGTAAAATGAAAAGTGAATAGAGGGGAGGAGGTGCACTTTTTGAGGATTAAAATAATAATAAAGCTCCTACATTTTATTGAGAACCTCTCTAGATGTAGAGAGTAATCCCATATATTTATATCATTTGTAAAAAATTTGAAGCTGTAGATGCATCGATGAGTATCATTTTCTGGAGTTATTCTATAAAGTTATACATATAGAGGATCTCAATGGGACTGTTGAGAATGCTTTAACAAGTTTGCGTATATATTCAGTTATATATCATATGACAAGAGATAAAGTCATGGTAAATTTGAAAGTATAAATGATGGTAGCGTTGATGCCCCCTTATTTAGTTGAGATCCTTTTGATGGACACTTAATTGCAGAATGCAGGGAGTACGTTATATATGTTTACCTATTTGAGTTCCATTTAAGAATTTGCGGAAGAGCTTTAGTCATACATGTACTACCTTCAATTTTTGTCTGAACGTAACTCCTGTAAGATTTAATATCCCACTTGCGCAAGTTGTTTAACATTTGGGTGCTATATGATTTCATTATTTTCTACGTTGGGACATGATCCCTATCCCTAAAGTCTCGTGGTCTTTTCTTGAATTCATTTTAGGTGTGCGTAATTATACCTTGGCTGCTCATGTTTGTGTTGACAATTCTTTGATGTGTTGAAGGAGAAGTTTACTATTCTAGGTCTGGAATACTTGCAATGCAATGCATGTTATTTTATATCAGAAAATCTTTATCCTGTTATGCTAATTTGAATGCATTTGTTTTTGTTGTTTGCAGTAAACCCTATACATGCCGTGTCTGAATTTGTTGCCCAGTTGCAGATCCTTGAACTGCTGGATAATGTAATCCTTAAAACTTATCAATTCAATAGAAAATATTTCAGAATTCAATGTTTAATTTCTCGTTTTTTTCCATGCGATTTTGATGGTTTCATTTTCTCTTAGGCAATTTTCACTGCTGGCTACAAGGCTGTGTTGCACGTTCATTCAGTTGTCGAAGAATGCGAGATTGTTGAGCTTATACAACAAATTGATCCTAAGACTAAAAAACCTATGAAAAAGAAAATTCTCTTTGTAAAGAATGGAGCTGTTGTAGTTTGTCGTATACAGGTTAATAATGTTATATGCGTTGAGAAATTTGGAGAGTTTCCTCAACTTGGTAGATTCACTCTTCGTACTGAAGGTGATAAATGCTAGATTTTCTCATTTCTGTTCGTGTTTGTTCTTTCTGTTTTTATCTTTTTATTTTATTTTAAAGTTGCTTTTGAATTCACTAGTATTATTATGATGCTCTGCAGGGAAAACTATTGCAGTGGGGAAAGTCATGGAACTTTAAATGGCATTTCATAAAACAATTTTGGTGAGGTAAAGACATTTAGATTTTTGTTCAAACTCAAGTTATTAACTGTTGTTTTTACACTGTACTATCAATTGTACCAAGTCAAGTATTTGGTACAATGGGAAAATCATACTCCATTTCCGCCCATTTGGTAAGTAAGTAGCAATGTTTTCAAAGGAAATCCCTGCCCCATCAATTATTTGTCTACGATTACTTTGTCATTGTTTTAATTGGCAACCGCTCAGCCAACTGGATGTACATATGCAAGAGCTAATGCATGTTACTTATTGACAGGTAAACTTGCGAAATCCTTTTCATGTATAACAATTGAAGTTGCTGCCATAGTGGATTAAATAAGTCAAGAGCTACCGTTTCCATCTTTGAACCATAGCAAGCAACATGTAGATCTGGTTACTTTATATATTTATACATTTTTGGTTTAGACAATCTTTGGAGATAAATTGAGTCGAGCGTTATATTATATTTTTTTCTTCAGATGTGTGACTTCATAAATGTATTTTTGGGGTTTGATAGTGTGCCTGAATCATCAAATTGCTTATATGATTCCATTTTTATACATCTTTGCCAACTCTTCTCTGCTCGGGATATTTAGAGTTTTGATTAACTGGAAGACTGATTTTGTTTTTCTTGATTGTTGCCTTGGTATGCTGTGGTGTGTTCACTCAACCTGTTAAAGAAACTAAACTTTCTTCTCTGCTCGGGATATTTAGAGTATTGATTAACTGGAAGACTGCTTTTGTTTTTCTTGATTGTTGCCTTGGTATGCTGTGGTGTGTTCACTCAAGCTGTTAAAGAAACTAAACTTCTTTCGCAACAAAAATTGAGGCCCTTTATTATGTTGTCGTGACTGATTACCCTCTGAATTTAAGTTTGCCTCTATGAACAAAATAAATCATAATATTCTTTATTCTTTGAGAATGAAAAATGTTACTCCTTTGTTTATCACAATTTCCCTTCTTCCGATATGATGCACCAAGGCGCTGTTCTGCTTAGGCGCTAGGCAGTACCTTTCCACCCAAGTACGGCCTTGTGGGTACTAGAACTTCGAGGGATGGTATTGTAAAAGAAAAATGCCCAAAGTGTAGTTGTATAGCTCACCAAGTATAATTTGCATCAATCGAAAGAGTAAAATAAAGGTCCACTTGATTGTGACTGGGGTCTCTATTTGTCCTACGTACTTTTCTACATTTGCCATCAAGCAAATTACGTTTAGGATCATTTATTGTGCCCTCTTGAAACTAAGTGCTCAGTTTCCTCTCTTGTGACGTGAAAAATGTTGATAACTGGAGTAAATGTTTTGCGAAGTTTCTTACCTTACGTAGTGAATTGTGATCAATTGCTAGATACATGTGAGAAATTGTTGTACGGGACGAGTACAAGGCTTTTCAGATTGACAAATCATATCAATAAAAAACGGCGGTATTCAGAAAGGACTTGATATATTTGAACAGCTCTTTGGACTTCTCCATTTTTATTGCATGACCTGCCTTTTTTATGATCACTAAATCCGCATTCTTACCGAGATGACTGTCATAAAAACAAAAAAGAAAAGAAAGATGTCTTGTTAAATTATCAGTTTTTTTTTTTTCCAGCAAGTATAATAAGCGATCTTAGTCTGCTAAAGCAGTCAAATCATTTATTCAAGTGATAAAACTTCAGTGTAATAACTGTTTCGTTCCAGAAAACTATATGAAAGTACATAATTTTAATTCCATTGTAAAAGCATTTTATAAACCAAAGTCTTGACAACGATATCAGGATGGCTGTTTTATTTATTAGATGTGACAATTTCATAATAGTGAGATATATCTTTTGCTATAGAACCTTTTTAATCTGTGAGCCAATTCTGGTGGGAACATTTGATCGCTTTCACCCCAGATCAGTAATGTAGGCTATATCATCAACATGAGATTAACTGCATTGTTAGGGTGTTACATAATCAATCTAATATTAACTAACTCAAACTAATCGAGTACTGAATAATTTGGTACATTGCGCATCATAATAAATGTTTTAAGAAGTGGCAATGTAACCATAAAGTTTTTGCAAGAGTGAAGCTAAAAGAGTAAAATACGTACTCGCGCAGTTCCCTTTTGTTGTCTGCTACAAAATTACGTGTAATTTCGAACGAAAAAAACCCTTAACTAAATTACCAAAGCAAATTTGTAAAAGATAATCATATAGTTCAAATGTAATTCTATGACTAACTTTTGATATTTTTCATTTCATCAATTTTTATACAAGCTCATTGCAACGTAGTTTCGTCCAAATAACTAGGAACGGAAGGAATAAGATTCATCAGAGTTGAAAACGGGAAAGTAAACTTATTCTGATTTTAAAGCTTCAAATCGAGCTTTTCACTTGAATTGAGTTTGTTAACACAATAATCACCATGTTGTGTAACCTGTTTTATTTTTGGAAGTTCGGATAGTTTTCTTCCCTTGAACAATGTTTCGATGAGCTCTTTTCTTTCTTGACGGAATTGGGAACACATCAACTGTCAAAACAAACAATTTAACGACTTCTAGATTAGAATAATGTTAGAAAAAAATGTTCCATATCCAGAAAATCAATCAGCTTGTCTATCAAATTTTAGATAAAATTTATTATCATGTCAGGATCGTAAACCCACATCAAAGAAATACCTTAGGCTGGAAAAAGCAACGTGATAAAATAGATTCGGACTACATAGTTTAAATTTTGTATGTGTGTACAGTGCACAAGGCAGTGCTTGCCGTGCTTCGGTAACGCTCCAAGAGCACCTAACTAAGAAATTGGCTAATATATTGCCGATGACTTCCTGGATGGATATATTGTGATTGAAGTTACTAGACAGAGTCTGATCAATAAAAAAACGAACACCGGATTAGAACATCTAAAACACCTAGAGTCGACATTACAAACATTTAAGTCAAGTAAAAACTCACTTAAATTATAATATCGAAGAAACACGGGAAATACATCTTTGGAAGACTATAACATGTCTGTCGCAAAAGCCTGGTAACCTTCTCCGGTGTGTGTGGCAATAATATGGATGTGGCCTCGTCAATGCTTTTTATTGAGAACAATCCTTTTTCTAAGTCATTTTCTTCCATGCCAACTCCCGATGCAACGAGTACCAATCTCTCCACCGCATTCGGAAATAATGTCGCCATGCAGTATCCCACAAATCCTCCGTAGCTCAGCCCCACTATCTGCATCCTTTGTACCCCGTGATCTTCCAATGTTCTCATTACACATTGCGCCTATTACAAGAATTCTAAGATTAATCATTGGTTTTCTTAGAAAAAGGGGAGGTTAAGTGTAGTTAATGGCAGGGTATTTCAATATCTGCAAATCTTTTAGTATTTGATGGATTACAGGGATTATAACAGGTTCGGCCGCCCCCGTTTGGGCATGAGGAGACTTTGTCCTTTTAATTATTTATGGTCTAATTTAAATTGTTTACTAATCGCAATTAGGACCTTCATGTGCTTGCCTAGTTGTAAAGTGCCCTGCTAAGGTTTGTATAAGACTGACATATATGTTATATTTTGATTATTGAATAATATATAGAGAGAGGTTTAAGGCTATTTCATTTTTATCTTTTGTTGATTCCCGCATGAACCCCAACTTGGTTAAGGTGCATAAGCAACCCATTGGTGGACGTTTTCATCAATTGATATCCAAATTAGATCCATTAGTTAGCCAAAACGGTCGATCAGCTGAGTGACGGCCTGAAAATATTCATTTCTAACATAAAGCTTTACAAAAGGGTGTTTCTTTTGTAAGGGTGCAAATTTTCAGTCCGATGAGAAAATTTTGAATGGGCACTTTTTTTTTACGACCCCAAACTTTAAGGCTTGGCTCCGCCCCTAATGGTATCTTGATAAAGTTTCATTCCTTCATGTACTATTGGATATTTTTAAGATTGGAGAAAACAAATTAACTTTATTTAGGGGAGTCTGCAGGGGCCAAAAAGACCATGTTTCCCCCTGGAGATTTTAAAATAAGTTTTTTGTATATCTATAATTTTGTTTTTTTGAAAATTAAGTACTATTTATGATGTTACCTCCGAGACATAAGATTTGACACAGATTTTTTGGACTTCATCGACTTTATTGCTTAAGGAATATAAATAATGTGCAGAAGCTTTTGCAAATGGAACGTAACATAACACATGAGATTTTAGTATAAATACAGCGGAAAAAACGTGAACAGAATCTTAAGTTTATTATGCACGTATATTATAAAAATTTAATCATGTTATACCGATCATACCGAATATAAGAAGCGTAACAGATGGCGGTTGTGAGATGGAACATATCGGCTCAATCCTTCTCGCTTATTCCTGACCTAGAATTTTACTCCTTGAAAGAGTGTCGACTCTCTCTCTAAACAGACTTGGAAATATAGTTATGAAAACTTATTTTATTTTATGCCAAGAAGGCACGTGCTATATATAGGTTAAGATATGGACGTGATGGCTGATTAGGGTAGAGTTCATAAAAATATTTCGTGCTATCATATCTCTATCAATCCGAGATATACACAATATTTTTAAATCGTGATTTATTTCACTAAAGATTGTGACTAATCTCTCTATTATAATCCGAATATATTATCCGTTCAAATTGTCAAACATGTTTATCATCTCTCTACGTAAAGATTAATCAGATACTCGTTTATAAAATTAAATCATTGACTGATTTCTTATTTAATAAACATATTATCCTTGAGTCTTTCCGCTTAACTTATTTGTCGTGTCGGATTATAAATCCACTTGCAGGGTTTACACGCACAAAACTAATAAGGTTCCTTAAGGGAGTATCATCAATCCTTTATGGAACGTGTATTTCTTTTATTAATAATAAACACTGCTAAAAATAATGCTGTCATCCAACTCATTAAGTTTATTAATTCATAACGAATCTCACAATCTATGAATCAAAACGACAAACACATCTATACATGTCCAAATAGTAATATAGGAATTAAAAACATAAAAAATAGCCATGGCCACGAGATATAAATCATTTTGTCTAGTCAGTCAACAAATGATTACTTCATAACAGTTCTGTTTAGTACACACAAATTGTACTAAAAAATGGAGTTGCAACGTTCTATGTAGTCAAACCATACCTACTAAAATCACGTACTACAACTCTACTTATGGTGTGTCCACTTCCATCTAAATTTGTAAACATATAACTTATATTCCATTAGAACTGATAGTCTAGTGTCCTGTGTGTAACCTATACTCTACACAATAGACCACCTACTAAATAGAATAATAGACTATTATTTAGTTATTCAATAAATAATGCTAAATTAAAATTGCTCATTATATTCTTATTTAATAAATCAATTTAAAACATTGTCAAATATAATCCAAAAACAAGTATGTATTTTAATATATTGCTAACAATCTCCCACTATATAATTAAAGCCATGTTGACATACATCTCACTCCCATGTTCTTCACATGCCTACTAAAAGTATTTGCCGGAAGACTTTTAGTGAATGGATCTGCTAGGTTTTTCACCGATGTAATCTTAGTCACCACAACGTCTCCTCTTTCCATGAGCTCTCGTATAACCTGATACTTCCTCTGAATGTGCTTTGACTTCTTGTAAGCTCTAGGTTCCTTTGCATTCGCAACAGCCCCACTATTATCGCAATAAAATGTAACTGGCGATTGTGTAGAAGGTACCACAGAAAGATCCAAAAAGAAGTTCCGTAGCCACACAACCTCTTTAGTTAGCAGCCACATACTCGACTTCAATAGTTGAATCAGCAACACAATCTTGCTTGATACTTCTCCAACTAATAGCTCCACCTCCTAATGTGAACACATTTCCAGAGGTTGATTTTCTGGAATCCATATCTGACAGAAAGTCGAGTCTGTATATCCAGTAGGCACTAGACTATCCGCACCGTAAACCAACATGTAATATGTAGTTCTTTTCAGATACTTGATTATATGTTTTACTACAGTCCAATGTTTTTGCCCCGAATTAGACTGAAATCTACTAACTATGCCAACCTCAAAACAGATATCAGGTCTAGTACATAGCATTGAATACGACATGCTTCCTAGTGCTGACGCATAATGAACTGCCTTCATCTTATCCATCTCAACCTGAGTCGTATGACATTGATTGTTTGATAAATGTATTCCATGCCTGAAAGGGAAAAAACCTTTACAGGCTACAATATCATCAATATAGGATGACTGAGATAAGCCTAACATTCAACGTTTCCGATCACGTATAAGTTTGATCTCAAGAATGTGACCGACTTCTCCTAAATCCTTCATATCGAATTGTTCAGACAACCATACTTTGATCGTTGATAGTACTCCTACATCATTTTCAATTAGTAGTATATCGTCAACATATAGTATTAAAAACACATTAACGCCTCCATCATGCTTCATGTAAAGACATGGCTCGTCATAACTTTGATTAAAACCATAAGACTTAATGGCTTCATCAAAGCGATTATTCCAAGATTTCGATACGTGTTAAGACCATAAATGGACCTCTTAACCTTGCACACTAAATGCTCTTAGTCATTTGCTATGAATCCATGTGGTTGCACCATATAGATGCATTCCTCAAAGACTTATGTTAAGGAAAGCTGTATTGACATCCATTTGCCAAATTTCGTAATCGAAATGGGCCGCAATGGACAAGTGAATCCGGATATACTTTTGCATGGCTACCGACGAGAAGTTTTCCTCGTAATCGATCCCTTCTTTCTGAGTAAACCCTTTCGCAACAAACCTTGCTTTAAAAGTTTCCACCTTACCGTCTGATCCTCTCTTAATCTTATAGATCCACTTGCATCTGATGGGTTTTATTCCCTACGGTGGTTCCCTAAGCTCCCAGAGATGATCAGAGTACATAGAATCCATCTCAACATTCATTTCCTTTTGCTAGAGTTCTGCATTTCTGTCCTGAACTAAATCTCTGTAGTTAACTGGTTCGGTATCCAACGATTCCGGAATCCTCTTGAAAGATTCTCCCAAGAGTGTGTACCTTACCGGAGAGTTTATAGTCTTCCCACTATGACGAGGTATGCTAGGATTATCTAATGGTACTGGCTCGGTTTCTTGTACTACGTCTTCTTCTGTGGGTAACTCAGAAATCTGATGTCGTAAGTTCTCTCTCATATCCTCTAAAACAATCTTACTTCTGGGTTTGCGGTTCATAACAAAGTGTTTTTCTAATAATTGGGCATTAGTTATAACTATGATCTTCTGATCCTTAGGAAAATAGAATAAACCACCTTTCATTCCTCTAGGATACCCAACAAATAAACCAACATCTGTTCTCGGCTCTAACTTGTCAGTCTTTACATTTAGCACATGTGCTGGACTACCCCACACTCGAATATGTCTTAGACTAGGCTTACGCCCAGTCCACAATTTCGTGGATGTAGTTGCAACTGACTCCGAAGGTACCAAGTTAAGAACATATGCAACAGTTTCTAATGCATGTCCCGAAAACGAATCTGGTAAATCCGAGTAACTCATCATTGATCTAACCATATCCATAAGAGTTTTATTTCTCCTCTCTGCTACACCATTTTGTTATGGCATACCAGGTGCAGACAACTGAGAGGTGATGCCTTCCACTGATAAGTATTCCAAGAATTCTCCAAATAGGTATTCGCCACCACGATCAGATCGTAGTGTCTTGATATATTTTCCATGACGTTTTTCCAAATCTTCCTTAAATGTCTTGAATTTCTCAAAACATTCAGACTTGCGATGCATCAAATAAATGTATCCCTATCTAGAGTAATCATCAATAAATGTGACAAAATACTTATAATCTCCTCTTACTTGGATATTCAAGGGTCCACACAAATCAGAATGAATTAATTCTAATGTTTCAATAGCTCTATTGCCTTGGCCGAAAACGGCCGCTTTGTCATCTTACCTTCTAAACACGATTCACTGACCCTAAGTGCCTCCATTTACAATGGGTTTAAAGACCCATATTTAACCAGTTTTGTAATTCGATTTAGATTTACATGACCTAAGCGCAAATGTCAAAGATACATTTGATTCATTTTTGAATGACTTTTTCTCTTACATGGTAAGTTAATAGTGTTATTCGATTCCCTTAGTTGCATAGTAGGTAAGCCATCATTAATAAAAAATAGGGTAAATTTTGGATTGGTCCATGAAAACAAAAGTATTTAAGGATTAGTCCATAAAACTGAAACTAATTAAGGATTGGTCCATTTGCTGACATCATTAAAAAAATTGCTGACGTCATCAGAACACAATTAAAAAAAAACATAAACTTTCTCTCTCTCTCCTCTCTCTCTCCGAAAAAACTGAAAATTCCTCTCTTTAAACCGCCAACAAATCCGGCTATCAACCTGTATTATCTCTCTTCGTTGATTTCAGAAAACAACATGGTGAAGGTAAGTTTATTAATCGTTGTTTTTATTAAAACAGTCTGAAAAATATATAAATTAATTTAATTAAGGTAAGTTCAGTGACATTTTTCATAAATTAGGGTTATTAATTAGGTTTGCCCATTTATTCCTTAATCTATTTATTTAATTTACCTTAATTTAATTTAATTAACTGAGTTTGCCCATTTTACATAAATTAGGGTTCAGACTCTATTGTTCAGACTCTATTTTTAAATAAAAATGCTGATTCTAATAATATTTGTTGAAAATATTATTCAGACTGTTTATATTCAGTTGTTTTGGTAGTAAAAACATAAAACAGCCTGGAAAAAAGTATTCAGACTGTTTAGTGATTCAGACTGTTTAGTGATCTATATGTAATTGTTGAAAATATTATTCAGACTGTTTATGTTTAGTGATTCTAATAAAATTCGTACTCAGACTCTTTATATTCAGTTATTTTCGTAATAAAATTGGTAAAAACAGTATTCAGACTGTTTATGTTTAGCGATTATAATAAAATTGGTATTCAGACTCTTTATATTCAGTTATGTTCGTAATAAAATTGGTAAAAATAGTATTCAGACTGTTTTTATGTTTAGCGATTCTAATAAAATTGGTACTCAGACTCTTTATATTCTAATAAGATTATGTTGGAAAAATACTCAGACTGTTTACTTTCTCTGTATTTTAATATGTGCGTGAGTTTACACAGACTGTTTACAGATTTTTTGTTATTGTTTTTAGAAACATATTGCCATCAAACATTCGACAAACCCCAAAAACCAACCATCTGACACAACAAACACCAAAAAAGGCAAAATACAGTACAAATCAAACCTGGTTACTGTAATCAAGTTCTTTGTCGAAACAAATTTCAATCCGGCACAACTTCAATTAGTTAAGCAATACTGTCCGTTCTGGGAATTGATCAATGCTTCTAGAAATGGAGAATTAACCACGAACCAGGCTAGGAAAAGTGATAAAGAATTGTACCAGATGGCCTTGAGGTACGACAGAAACTCACAAGCCCTTAAGCTAGGTAGATTCACAGTTCCCATAGAGAGAGACCGTGTGCGTGACATTTATGGAATTTCTGGTAATGCTGAAAATCCAATAGCTCTCACAAGCTTTGCTAAAAACCAAGAAGCCTACCACAGCTTTGTTGAAAGATGCTTTTCAAATAAACTCAACAAATCCAATCTAACCAAAACAGCTATCGTAAAGGCATTGAACGAAGCATTGGTATTAACAACAAAAGTTGGTAGAGAGGATGTCGTCCGACTGGTAACATTGTACATGCTAAATGCATTTTTCTTGACGGTGAGCGGCATGACCATAGCATTGGGGTACTTGAAAATAGTTGCCGGTGACATCAAAGAGATAAAGGAATATGATTGGGCAACTCATATACATGAGAAGCTTATGGAGTCGCTCAACAACCAAGACCCAAGATCACTGTCCACGTGTGTACTCACGATACCGGTACAATAAAATTACTTCTCAAGACCTTTTTTTATTAGTTCAGACTCTTTTTTATAAGTTAGTACTCTTTTTATATGTTCAGAATGTTCTTAAGTTGTTTATTATTACATCAGACTCTTTATTTATTTCCATTATAAATCAGACTGTATTATTACTATCATAAATCAGACTGTATTAAATCTCAGTATGTTTAAAAAATATCAAAAAAATCTCAGACTGTTTTTACAAAACTGTAGAAACAGTCTGAATAATACTAAAAACAGTCTGAAAATATATTATTAAATCTCATACTGTATTGTTACTATCATTTAAGACAATATACTAAAAAACAGTCTGAATCATTTAAAAACAGTCTGAATCATTTAAGACAATATATTATTGCTCTATCTATCTCAGACTGTTTTTACAAAAACTGTAAAAAGAGTCTGAATAATACTAGAAACAGTCTGAAAATATATTATTAAAAATCAGACTGTATTGTTACTATCATTTAAATCTCAGACTGTATTCTTAAATACTGTATTTCCATCTGTACAGTATGTCATCCTTGAAAGGTTCAATATTTCAAACCCGGACATGACAAAAGAAGCGTCCACAAAGGCTTTGTGTGTCAAATGGGACGTCTTTTCATTCTTCAAGTTGTGTTCCTCAAGATTCACAATTGTAGACCTGTGCAATGAAAAGGTATAACACTGTTTTTATATAGACTGTTTTTATTCTATCTATACAATTGCTTCTGAAAAAATAGCTAATACTATTTTCATTCTTTAAATTATCATCATAGGGATGTAGAAAACAATCAAAAAACCTCGTTATTTATGATGGTAAAAAGAAGCTACCTCCGAAACCAAAGCGATTAACAGATGAGGAGTTGGAGAAAGAGATAGACGAAGATGTTGAAGATCCTCAGAATGTTTACTCTAGTTCAACAGAAGAGGAAGGCTTGGAAAACTCTGAAAATGAAGGCTCGGAAAACTCAAAAGAAGACTATGAGAGCGAAAGTGAGTCAGACAACAAATTTACCATCTTCCTTAGGAAACAATTCGGGACACCAAAAACTCCAAAATTCAATGAAATAATGGGAACATCTAAGAGCTCTGAATATGACGAGGGAGGTCCCTCTGGAGGTGGTGGCTGTTATAATTATAGTGCCGATGGTATGCATGTGAATGAAAGTCCAATTCACGAAGAGAGGAGAGAAGAAGAGTCCGAAAAAGAAGAGACCAAAGTGGCTGAATTGCAGAAAAACCTAGATGAGGCAATTTTGCAAATTAAAGAGTATAAAGACCTAACAACCACAATGCAGAAAAACATCAACGACCTTGGGAAATCTTTGGCTTTAGAAGAAAAATTAAAGTCCAAGTGGGTACCTGAGTGGAAACAAAAAATCGAACAAATGGTTGAGGAAAAAAAAATGCTCGAGAAGGAAATAAAAGGTAAACGCCATAAAATGCAATTCAAACTCTTCCTCTCTTGTCTAATTTTTTTTCCATTAGCTTGGTTTCCCTAAGTCAGACTGTTTGTGTTATAGAAAAGGAGGAGATGATCACCAAATACCAAAGAATTGTCTCTGATCTCCAGCAAGAGGCAGATGTAGAAAAAAATAAAATGCGAAACAAAGAAGTCGAGATGAAGCAAAGAATGGAAAAATTGGAGAATGAAAAAAAGCAGCTTGAGGAAGACCTACAAGGTAAAGGTAAAGTACCTCTATTGTAATCATATAATCTATTACTATCGAAAACTGTAAAAAGAGTCTGAATAATACAAAATTTATTTGAATATTAATGCAACTATTTTGCATTCATATTCTATTACTAAAAACAGTCTGAAAATATATTATTAAAATCTCAGACTGTATTGTTACTATCATTCGTAATGTATTATTAAAAACAGTCTGAATCCCTTTATTTTGCTTAGTAAATTTGTTTCAATGAAATATATCAAATAGAAACCTCAGACTGTATTATTACTATCATAAATCAGACTGTATTATTTCAATGAATTATTCAGACTGTTTTTGAATTATTACAGTACAAAACTGTAAAAAGAGTCTGAATAATACAAAATTTATTTGAATATTAATGCAACTATTTGCATTCATATTGTATTACTAAAAACAGTCTGAAAATATATTATTAAAATCTCAGACTGTATTGTTACTATCATTCGTAATGTATTATTAAAAACAGTCTGAATCCCTTTCTTTTGCTTAGTAAATTCTTCTTTCAATGAAATATATCAAATAGAAACCTCATACTGTATTATTACTATCATAATCAGACTGTATTATTTCAATGAATTATTCAGACTATTTTTCCTCTTATTGTTGCAGGGGAACATGAGCTAAAAGAAGGGCTATACAATGATGCACAGGTGTATGCGGCACACGACTACTCACAAAAGTGCCGAATCGATGAAGTTATAACTGATGCTCTCCTAAATGTGGATATACAGACTCCACAGCTAGATTTAATCCGCAAAGAAATTCTGGAAAGACTCGGTTATGAGTATGATGGTCCGGGATCCAACATTCTCCGTATCAGAGCAAGAACAGATAGGAGACCACCAGTAAAGTACACACCAAGTAAAATAGACTCTCCAACAAAAACCCAAGAAAATAAGAACCAACTACGGAAACGTAAGCAAGCTGATCAAGATGACAAGTCTGAAATGGTCGCAGACGTAGGCGCTCCTGAGCCGTTGTTGGAAAAACCAAATAAAAAACCAAAGGGTGGACGAACAACAAAAGGGAGAGCATCAAAAAAGAAAACTCCTGTACTGGACGACCAAGGTGACGAAGGCTATTTCCCACAAATCGACTTCAGTAGTCTAGTAGACCATGTACCGGACAAAACAGAGAGAGCACACGATATCATCACAAATAAAAACGAGAATGATATCACAACAAAGCTCCCTGACAACATCTTCTGCAAAATTCAAGAAATTCACAACGCAAATGGACCATTGTAAGTCAGACTCTTTTTATTTTTGTGTTTATGATACAATTAGGTCTGACACTCTTTACATTTAGGTTTCCCTCAAACTGTTTAAAATAGTATGAATTGTTTTAATGAAGACTGTTTTGTAGTTATGATACGTTTATATAGCTCGGACTCTTTTTAAATTTAGTTCAGACTGTTTTTTTATACAAACCCCAGACTGTTTTTTTATACAAACCCCAGACTGTTTTTTATATAGTTCAGACTCTTTTTAAATTTAGTTCAGACTGTTTTTTTATACAAGCCCCATACTGTTTTTTATATAGCTCAGACTCTTTTTAAAAAATGATCAATTGTGTTTTTGTCAGACTGTTTAGTTCAGACTGTTTAGTTCAGAATGATAAATTTAGTTCAGACTGTTTTTTTATACAAGCCCCAGACTGTTTTTTATATACCTCATACTCTTTTTTATATAGCTCAGACTTTTTAAAAAAATGATCTATTGTGTCTCTTTTATATACAACTTTTAATGTTTTTTTTTTATCTCAGACTGTTTTGTTGTCATACTGTTTTTTTCAATCTCATACTGTTTTTTCAATCTCAGACTGTTTTGTTGTCAGACTGTTTTGTTGTCAGACTGTTTTTTTCAATCTCAGACTGTTTTTTTCAATCTCAGACTGTTTTGTGCTTACTATAAAATTTTAATTTACAGTGCCGCCTTGTTATCAAAACTCGGTTCAACCAATAAGGATTACTTCATCACTCTCAACGACATCTACAACTTAATTAATGGCCAGTTGCTATGCTGTAATGTAAGTATACAAGGATCATACAATTTAATTGCTTGCTTACAAGCTCTTGTACTCAGACTCTTTCTAAAACTTATCTTTATTGCAGATCATAAATGGGTATACCCACATATTAAAGCAAGAGTACCAGACAAAGTCTACAAAAACATTCAAGATATTGACCTCCGTATTATGGGTAAAAACACAAACTCTTTTTATGTTGTCAATGCATCACTTTGTTTCTTTACAAAAAGAGTCTGAGATTTTATCTTAAACCTTTTCGTTGTTGTTTGGTTTGTAGTTTTTTTTAAAAGACAGAAAAAGATACGAGGATGAGCTCGATGCGAAAATCACCGATAAGCTGAGGAAGCATGTTCAGAACGGATACAAGTTATTGTTCTTCCCTATTAACTCGAATAGGAACCGACCCATTGATGTAGAGGCAGACCACTGGACTCTATTGGTTCTAAACGTCGAATCGAAGAAGTGGGGTTTTTATAATAGCAACATACCTCTTTGCAATATCAACAGACCAGACCCTTACCTTGATGACGCCAAACTAGTGGTAATTCAGACTCTTTTTAAAATACAACAGTCTGAATTAGCAAAAACTACCCTCTTCTTTTTAATGTATATATTTTTTGTTATGTTACAGATGGCCTTTGTACAAGAAAAATTGAAAATGATAGCTGATGTGCCCTCCTTCTCACTTGATTCACAAGATGGGTACACATTAGACATTGTAACAGACTGTCCCTATCAAGGAGCCACGTAAGAAAAATATGCACCATACTGATATTCAGACTATTTTTACTATGCATCTAAACTCAAATTAATTTTACATGTTTTATTTTTTTACAGATCAGACTGTGCATTGTATGTGTGCTACAACATGGAGACAATCATCAATGATGAACCTGTCACAAGAGAGACGACTTCAGACAAGATACTAGAGTTCAAGGCCAAGATAATAACGAGAATCGTCAATCGATACATTCAGTCTGAATTAGCAAAAACAGTTTGATTAATGTAAAAATTAGTTGTAAACAGTCTGAATGTAAAAATAGTTCCATTATTCGTAAACAGTCTGAATAGAAAAGAGTTCTATTATTTTGTTCGAATATGATTTCGTTTCATTTTCTTTTTCTTTCGCCAATATATTTTTCAATGAATCTTAAGACTGTATTATTACTAACAATCATAAATGTATTATTAAAAACATATAAAAACGTATTTATACTGTATTACAAAAAACAGTCTGAAAAATATTATTAAATCTCATACTGTATTATTACTATCAATTATACTGTATTATTACAATGTATTAGGACAAACAGTCTGAATCATTTACAATCAATCATAATGTATTCAGACTGTATCAATCATAATATATTCAGACTGTATTATTACAATCAATCATAATGTATTATGACAAACAGTCTGAATCATTTACGACAATATACTAAAAAACCATCATATGACATGTATGATTAGAATCTCAGACTGTTTTTATGTTCATTAGAGTATCATACTGTTTTCAGAAAGAATCTCAGACTATTTCATTACTCACAATTCAGACTGTTTTAAAGAAGTCTATTGACTAATAAAAAAGAGTCTGAATAATATGATGATTAATGTAACTAGTTTTCTTCGTTTTCTTTATTATAATATATTTTCAATGAAATATATCAATAGAATCTCAGACTGTATTATTACAATCGTAAAAATAAGACTGTATTATTAAAAACAGTCTGAAAACATATAAACAGTCTGTATTACAATCATAATCTCAGACTATTTTTAATACAAAACTGTAAAAAGAGTCTGAATATTATTACAAAAAAAATCGACAATACATTACTAAATCAAACGAATCCATCAGAAAAAATACATGTGCACAAAAAACATAACAGCAATTGATCTCTAAAACAGTCTGAAAACAGTCTGAATAAGAATAATAATAAAACAAACGCAATTGATCTGTAAAAAGAACTCTAAATAACTGATTTGTAAAACAGTATGAATACAAGAACCTCATATTGTATTATTAATATCATAAAATTAGACTGTATTATTAAAAACAGTCTGAAAAAGGCCAACATCATATAAAACTAAAAAAAGTCTAATATACAACTAAAAAATCTATTCACGATCATCCTTCAGAAGAAAGCTTCTCTTTGCACGTCCGTTGATTATGATTTGCATATTTCTTGCACCTCCCGCATTGATTAGCTTTCTTCTTTTTCGCGACTGGATTTGCCTCACCACCTGATGGAATACGCTTCTTTTTAGGCCTTCCCGGAGGCCTTGATGTTTCTGGAGGTTTAATGTTTGACTCATTAATCAATTCAGAATCTCGCCAAATAGAACTAGGGACTGGGTTGATTGGCATATTGTACGATCTTCGATAAATGTCCACAAAGAACCATTTTTCAACAAAATTCTCCATAGGCAGTTTGTCCCTAGAAATACACAAAACTGCATGTTGGCACGGGAACCCAGTCCTCTTCCATTCATGACATGAGCATTGCCGATGTCCCAGGTCCACGTATTCGGATGGAGCTGACAGCACTTCATATTTCCAAAACCCTGACCTCACAACCAAAAATGACATACCGTTGTGAATGAATGTGTCCCACTTTTCTTGGTAGAAAGGACACAGAACACCTTTCCATGTTGCTGCAAAAAAAAAAAAACATAACCAAAAATCTCTTAAAAACGTATACCTAGTAAAAACAGTCTGATATGATGACAAACACGAATTCACATAACAGTCTGAGTTGCCACAAACCTGCTTTGATTCTTCTTTCATCGAACCATTTCATCAATTTCAATCTTAGCTTATCAATCAGTTCAGTGATAGGTAATTCTCTAATATCATTGATCCAATTATTGAATGATTCCACAGCATTGGAAGTTGTCTCACCATATCGCGACTTTACACAATATGCTTCGGCCCATTTCATAGGATTGCAATTCTCCATAAATTTATCTATTTTACGACCCCCCATATTGCGCAACAACTTCATATTCTGTTCAAACAAAGGAATTGTAGCAGAAGTTGCACAAGTTTGCAACAAATTAATAATTTCAGTCCTTTTTGTTCCATCACCCCCACTAAACTTCAATTTCAAATTATCCTTCAAATGGCGTAGACAGTAATAATGGTCTGCGTTGGGAAAAATCCGAGACATACCATCCAACAACCCAATATGTCTATCCGAGAAAAATGTCAAAGGACGGTCATCACCTATAGTTAACTTCAGTTGTTCTAGAAACCAACCCCAATTATCAATATTCTCACTGCTAACAATAGCAAAAGCAAGTGGATACAACCCTGTAACATTAAAAAAATCAAAAACAGTATGAAAATAAAAAACAGTCTGAAAATCAAAAACAGTCTGATAACAAAAGCAGTCTGATAACAAAAATAGTCTGATAACAAAAACAGTCTGATAACAAAAACAATCTGATAACAAAAACAGTCTGATAACAAAAACAATCTGGTAACAAATTTTTTTTTATAAAACAGTCTGATATAACAAAAGTTGTATATAAAACAGTCTGATAACAACACAATTTGGGCTTGTATAACAAAACAGTCTGAACTAAATTTAAAAACAGTCTGAGTTATATAAACCATTAATGTAACAAAAAACAAACAAAAAAAGAGCTTGAAAAAGGAAAAACAAACATTTATTGCCATTCTTGCCGACTGCGGACAATAAAACACCCTTATATTTTCCTTTTAAAAATGTTCCGTCAATGAAAAGCATGGGGCGAACATCCCTATACCCTTTTATGCAGCCATGAAGAGAGAAAAATACCCTTTTGAATTGATTTGAACCATTCCCATCCTTATCAAGTTCCAGGACACTGCGACTCCCAGGATTTGTCGATTCTAAACCCACAAAATACCTTTCTAATTGGTTGTATGATTCATCGATATCCCCACTGTGCATTCCGCTAGCCATTTGGACAGCATTCCAAGCTTTATAATAGCTTATCTCCAACCCATAACCAATCCTTAAATGCGATATTATAGCAGAAGGGGCTAAATTTGGATTTTCCCTCACATATTCATCCATTATTTTCGATATGAGCTTGCTATTTACATGCTTGTTCAGAGCACCTGGGGCTAACTTTTTGCATGTATGTTGTGATTCAAACTTTCTAATCTTAAATTGTTGGTCTGAGGTCCACACACCAGCATATATGTACCAGCTACAGCCAATACTATCCCTCTCTTCACAATAAGCGACCACCCTAACCGAGTTATTCCTTCCAAACCAGGGGACATGACCTTCATATATACAAAATTTCCGTAATGACTCTCTAAAGTGATCAGCACAACTAAAAAACTGCCCAACCCCAGTTATCAAGTTTGCCCACTCACTCGTTTTATAAACCTTCCTAACAGCTAAACTAGAACCTGCATCACACCAATCATCATCATCCGAAAATTCAGAACAATCAACACTTATTTCCTTCGAAGTACCAACAGTGCAAGTGGATACAGTCCCAACAAAAACTAGAATCTCTACTATTTTTTTTCCCAACACGTTAAACAGAGCGACCATATCTTTCAACTCATCATCCGATCTCAATAAACATCGCTCATCTCTAATTGCTAAGTAGGTTAGAGACACTGAATCCAAATTCAAGCTAAACCTATTACTTATTGTATGTAATAACTCCGCATAGGTCATACGCTTATTCAGAGCAACAGGGACACATTGATCATTATATCGACAATACATTACTAAATCAAACGAATCCATCAGAAAAAATACCTGTGCACAAAAACAGTATGAAGTATTAAATTTTAATAATAAACGCAATTGATCTCTAAAAACCTAACAAAAACCTACATTGTGTTACAAAAAACAGTCTGAGTTATTATATAACAAGAATACAATAGCTCAGACTGTTTATAATAACTCAGACTGTTTTCTGTAACTCTAGAATACAATAGCTCAGACTGTTTTTAAAAACAGTCTGAATACAAGAAAAAACAGTATGAACTCTTGAATTTTAACAATACAAAATCATACAGAACAGTCTGAATTATTATAATAAACACTGTTTTTTAAAACAGTCCGAATACAAGAAAAAAACAGTATGAAGTATTGAATTTTAATAAACGCAATTGATCTCTAAAAACCTAACAAAAACATGCATTGTGTTACAGAAAACAGTCTGAGTTATTATATAACAAGAAATACAGTAGCTCAGACTGTTTATAATAACTCAGACTGTTTTCTGTAACTCTTGAATACAATAGCTCAAACTGTTTTTTTAAAACAGTCTGAATAAATCATACTTTGTGTTAGAAAATTCTGATTTATTATTTATTATAATAAATCTCTAAAACCTAAATTGAGCAAAGCAATTTGAGCTAAAATCAGCAAGAAAAACGAAACTAGCAATAAAAAAACAGTCTGAAGGTTATATATAGAGAGAGAACCTGTCTGTCGAGAGAGATATACAGCAATTTGATAAAATTCGTTCAGTGAGAGAGATATACAGCTAATAGTGTATAGAGATGGTTTAGAGAGAGAGAGATGGAGAGAGACGGTTTAGAGAGAGAGAGAGATACAACTGTTTAAAAAAACAGAATATGTATAGTATATATAGTGGACCAATCCTTAATTAGTTTCATAAATAATGGACCAATCCTTAAATGAATTTTATAGCCGGACCAATCCTTAAATACTTTTGTTTTCGTGGACCAATCCTTAATTTTCTCTAAAAAATAAACCATTCATCAATGTACTAGAATAGATAACAAGTTAATCCATTTTAATAATAACTTAGTTATTTATAAGTAAGAGTTTTCCTTATCTTGATATGTATCTTATTCAATTCTAGTAATTAACATATACATGATTTACAAATAAAATCCAATTTTATTATCTAGTTAATATGTATAAATCATCATTGAATAACATATCAATCATATAAATATCTACAACCATATTCTTTCTTAACATACATGACAACATAAATATTTAACATCCATACAAGATATGATCATGCAGATAACAACAAAATATTTAAACATGCCATCAATAAAAGATAAACATAAAATATTAATTTAGTTATCATGATCAAGAAAATCTTCGAGGATCTTCATCAAATCTCGTATTGCCTCCACGACTTCATGTTTTGCCTTTGACGTTGATCAACCTGGGCGGGGGTTCCCAGGGAGGATGCCTTGGGCGCGGGGCCTAGGGGGCAGAGCCCCGTTGGAGAAAAATAAAAACATGACTATATTTCACGTAATTTTCCACGTAAAAAATTGTATCTGCCCATATCTAGTCTTCCTAATAATGGGTTCAACATATCATACAATTGCTACTGCAATAACATCATTCTTCCTATACTAGGATATGATACATCTTATACAAAATCAAAAAAATAGATTACTCAGCTACATCATAAAACAAAATAAAACATGCCTCATTTACACCTCGGAGAAACATATGCATTTTTAAAAGAAAAAACTTGCATGCCTCCAAACGGAAAAACCACATGCATATTATACAATTATCAAAACTTCATATAAACACATATATGATCATGATAACCAGATGAACTCTCGTTTGTAAAACACAGTTAGCAAACATACCATCTATCCCGAATATGCATAAATCTTAGTTTTAATGTGGCGAATATGGTCAGATAACAACATACACAGTATAACCTTCAGTTCTGATACCAATTGAAAGAAAAATAGGTAGCACAGCGGAAAAAATATGCCCAGAATCTAAGATTTAGTATGTACGTATATTATCAAATTTTAATCATGTTTTACCGTATTGGTTTAGATCATACCGAATATAAGAAAGGTAACAGATGGCGGCTGCGAGATGGAACAGATCGCCTCAAACCTTTCTACCTTATTCCTGACTTATCATCTTGCTTCTTGAAAGAGTGTAGGCTCTCTCTCTCTAGGCTGACTAAAAAATATAGTTAAGAAAACTTATTTTCCAAGAAGGGACGTGCTATATATAGGCAAAGGTTGGGACTTGATGGATGATTAGGGTAGAGCTTCTAAAGATTTCGTGCCATCATATTTTTATCAATCCGAGATATACAGTCTTTTTAAATCGTGATTTATTCCACTGAATATCACGACTGATCTCTCTACCATAATCCGAATATATTATTTGTTTCAATTGTCAAACATGTTTATCATCTCCCCACGTAAAGATTAATCAGATACTCGTTTATAAAATTACTTTGTAAACGTATTATCCTTAAGTATGTCCGCTTAACTTATTTGTCACATCGGATTATAAATTCATCTAAAAGGTTTACACGCAGAAAACTTATAAGATTGCTTAAAAGAGTATCATCAACCCCTTACGGGACGTGTATTTTTTTTATTACTAATTAAGATTGCTACGACTAATGCTGGCATATAACTCATTAATTTTATTGACTCGTAACGAATTACACCATGCATGAATCAAAACGACAAACATATCCATACATGTCCAAATAGTATTATAGGAATTAAGAGCATAAATAATAACCATGACCACGAGATATAAATTATTTTATCTAGTCAGTCACCAAATAATTACTTCATAACAATCCTGTTTAATACACACAATGTGTACTGCTAAATGGAGTTGGAACTTGACCGTTCATTGTAGTCAAGACAGATATAATAAAACCATGTACTACAACTCTATTGATGGTGTGTCCATTTCCATCTAAAATTGTAAACATATAACTTATATTCAATTAGAACTGATAGTTTAATTTTCTGTGTGGATTCTATACTCTACACACTAAATAATCTAATAAATAAAATAATAGGCACTTATTTAGCCATTAAATAAATAATGCTAAATAACAATTGCTCATTATATTCTCATTTAATAAATCAATTCAAAACATTTTCAAATATAATACAAAAACAAGCATATATTTTAGTATATTCCTAACAAAATCAACTTATCGGTTACTAAAGTGTATATATTGTATAAAGCTACTTTGAAAGCCAGCATACTACAAGAACACACTAAATTAAATCATACATACCTGAAAGGCCTCGCTACGTTCAGTTAGGACCATATACGACTCTCCAAAGAATAGCAAATTAGGTGCATAAACATTAAACTTGATTCCTAAAACTAAAACATAGTCTTCCCATTGGCGAATTGCATTAGCTCCCAAACCATGGAGGAGCACCAAATTTGGCGTATCAGGATTGACAACCTTTGGGACCCAACAATGCATCACCATACTATTTCCGAGATTGGTCCGTGACGATTTTAGGCCTGCTCTGTTGAACGATCGAGTGTATCTGCAGTCTTGTAACATGATATATGCCATGCTCATACAGCTGGACATAGCTTAGTTAGAGAGAGGTAGGTAATATATAAAGGAGTTGAAAAGATAGAAATGCGACCCTACACTTGGATCAAAGGTCATTTATACGTGCAATGAGAAGGAGGGGTAGGTAAAATCTCTTAGTGATTTGATTTTACTCATTGGATTTCCTTGTTTTATTCAGTGGCAGATATAGTCGTGTTCATATATATTGGAGATGAAACTGAAACAAATCTATTGCCAAATTAATTAACAATGAGACTAGTACTTCAATACATAATGGATTCATGAAAAATTACGTAGTACTCAAAGCAGATGTCTCTAACACCTTTGTTATCACATATTTCCCAGGCCCACTTGTATATATAATAAAATACAAAAAAAATGTAGTGTGTGATGTATTAGATGACACCTCTAAGAAGACCAAATAATTTCTCATAAATGCATGTAATACAACTTCAAGTAGAGCGTGCTTTTATTAAATTCTTGGCATTTGACAAAAACAATGAGAACAAACACGAGACTAGCAACGTGGTTGGTTCGAGTGATTAAGACTTCAGTATATTATTCTCGCGTATGTAGTTCAAATCCTCGCTTCCAAAAAGTACGTCACCTCCAAAATAAAGGGTTAATGATAATTAAAAAAGCACGAGTCATGTATTAGAAGTCCTTTTTCATAATTAAGGTCAAGCTTTTGTTAAGTCTTTTCCCCCTTTGAACGTAACTAAGGATGAAGTTTGGCTAATGAACGGTAATTAGGCAGAATAGAGAATAGACTAGAAGATATTTTGATAGAATTTGGTGAGACTTAAAAGAGCGCGTGGAAAACTTTTAAGAAGAAAACCTTGAACTTTTTATTGAAGAAAAGAAACCAGCTGGAGACTGCATTAAAAGGTTTGTCATTTTGTGTACTAATTAGTACAACGTCCGACACTAAAGGTATCCTAGTGACGGGTCTTCCGTCACTATTACTACATTTAGTGAAGACAAATGTACATCACTATTATTGAATTTAGTGACGACAAGCATTCGTCACTAGTGATACCTTTAATGACAACATTTGTCGATCGCTATCACTATCGTAACATGATATCTGCATATACATATATCAGGGCAACGAAATATAACTCGACTGATGATGAAATGAAAATTTGAACTGATAGTCAAATGAACTATTGCAATTAAACATTGAAAACACCACCAAGCTTATATACAAGTTGAGCATCCATACAATATACAGACAGTATTTGCAAGTTTACATAACAGTAACAACACATTAAATATTGTCAAATTATTAGGAAACTGAGGTCAAACAAATAATGAATTAAGACAAATTAGTAAACACCAAACTGAAGACCCGACTAATTCTTCTTTTTCATAACACCACTTCCTCCATAACAATTGCTACATTATCAACGACGTCTGCCTTGCCTTGCCTGTAGACGGACTACCTTTTTTTTCCAACCACAAGTGATCCTGTTTTCTTGCTTAAAATCTGCCCAAACAAGTCATTGATATGGACGAGAAAGAAATTTTGTTTGAAAGATATATGATCACAAATACAACCAACTTTTGTTTAGGTACCTCATTTGCTCGAAACCGTCTATTTCGACAAGCAACTGGTGCAATGTTTTTTTTTTTTGGAGTGGTCGCTCATCGCTTGCACGTGAACCCGACTGCATCAATTTCAGCAATTAATATTATACAAAGGGCCTGAAAAATAATTTGTCAATAAGAAGTGAAATAGAGAAACCACATAAGAGCGTGCTTGCATGATTCTAGATATACATACTATATATTATATATATTCAACCTTTATCTTTGCTGCCTGTAATAAGGATCTCACATGTCTAGCTCCAACACCAACAAACCTTTAAAAAATTTAACATGGTGGGAAATGTTCAACTAAGATACATATAGTTTTAGAACAAACAGTAGTCCAAGAAGAATAAAATCTCCATAACTAGTACACATATAAACGAATTCACAATTTTGTATACACATCAATGATGCCATAATGGTAGTTATGTAATTTTTAATCACCTTTCTTGGCTCGTTAGAGCAAAAAAGTGCATAGTGAAGTTATCTCTAGGGCATAGACCCAAAAGATCTTACACCTTCTGTCTTTTTATTTTTATTTTTTTGACAGAAAGACTGGTATTAGGGAAACGCAAATTTATTACTACAATACTACGAAGAAAACTCTCTTTTCGGAAACTCACCTTCTCTAACAATGAGTCTGAAACAATCAAGTTAAACTTGTTGTTTAATCTGAAAAAAGAACGAACGACACTTTAATCACCAGAGTTAGCAAATCCTATTTCAAATATCAAAAAAATACTTATGTCTACATCTATTGTTGTGAAAAACTACTTTCAAGTGATTTCTATAAAATTTGGGAATACAGATCTAAGAAGTACTCAAATTAACAATTTTTTTTAATACCTATGAATCTCGTAACGTTTCACAATGTACAAATGAATTTTCAATATATGATTTTGTCCTGTCAGCAAAACCTCTCATTTTTTGCTGAAACTTGAGACCTATAACTCTAAAAATTATACTACACAAATAAATAGTCAAATGTATGCACACCAGAAGCATTTCTGAAGTTCATAATATTGGAGATAAAATGTATCTACTCATCATTTAGTTACTAATACAATTCATGGGCAAGTTAAGAGAAAATCAAAATGATCAAGTAATAACGCAATTACAAATATATGCAGTAGTAAACTCAATATTTGAATGAAATTTGAAAGATGACTATAATTAACTTAATTTACTAATAACGAGATATGAAGTTAGAAAGCATGGGAGAAGGTTTTATCAGAGCTGTGATTGGAGAAATTGCCATGGATAAGAGAGAGATAGTTGAGTGAATGAGCGAGAGTCAGCGAGATGAGTATTAATTAAGTATGTGTTATGTTTTAGTTTGTACTATATATTTTTTATTTATTTTTGTTAGGGGTTTTATACGTTTAATATATCTGCTTTTAACGATTTGGGTACCCACATTTCAAAATTTTCAATTTGGGTACCACACTATAATAACTTTCCAATTTAGGTATCACCGTCTAAATTAATCACGGAATTATGTCAGTGACATTTGACAAACGTTAATTTGATAGGGTAATTTGATAATTTTACACAAAAATATGTCATTCTAGAAAAAAAATGTTTTCCCCAATTTCACATATAACAAAATTTTGGATTATGTGCTAATTTTTGTTATATGTGAAATTGGGAGAATTTTTTTTCTAGGATGACATATTTTTGTGCAAAATTGTCAAATTAGCTTATCAAATTAACGTTTGTCAAATGTCACGTGACATGATTCCGTGATTAATTTAAACGGTGATACCTAAATTGAAAAATTATTATAGTGTGGTACCCAAATTGAAAATTTTAAAAGTTAGGTACCCAAATCGTTAACAACACTATAGTTTGATATGCTAAACGTATTTTTTCTTTTTTTTAATGTGTTATGTGTGTACCGGGTCTACCAACTGTGACCATAAAACTACATATTTTAATTTTATTTCATTTAGTTGGATTATTTTTGGTTAAGTTTATCCAATATTTTGCGTGTAACACCGATTGTGACAAAAAATACTGGAAAATTGATATATATATAGTGACATGCGTACCTTTTCGTCACTAAATATACATGCTATTAGTGACAGTGTAAAATAAGTTTGTCATTAAAT
Organism: Primula veris; assembly: GCA_963682055.1. Taxonomy (NCBI): domain Eukaryota; kingdom Viridiplantae; phylum Streptophyta; class Magnoliopsida; order Ericales; family Primulaceae; genus Primula; species Primula veris. The sequence goes on along the minus strand of OY821747.1, from coordinate 14,940,593 downwards.
ATAACTATTCTTGTAGTGTATAATGCAACTTTCCAATTTTACTCAAAAGAAGTCGAATAAAGTAACAATAACATCAACTAAACCAAAGAGACATGTAACGCTAGTCGACAAGATCAAGACTAGAACTCATTGTTAACAAATTTGTACACCGAATATTAATCTTAATAAATCATCAACATTTGTCATTTTAAAATTATTAACACATTATTACACCTATGATATCATTTCGAAAAGTCGATGAAGTATTTCAATGACATAATCTCCAACACTACTTGTCACTTTATCATACATCGATGTAAATATAAATAGGGCTGTGAATAAGGTGATAATTTCGTGAAAAAAATTTGTTTTTGTTTCGTTAAAAGTTTATCTCGTTTTCGTTTATTATTAAATGAAGTGATAATATATATATATATATCTTTAGTAAATGAGATGTTAATAATCATAACCTGTTTTTTTCGTTAAATTTCGTTTTCGTCTAAAATTAAACATATATATATATATATATATATAATATGTTTGTAATAATAAAAATCTGTAGTTTATTATTTTCGATATATGAATTAAAACAACTCATATAGTATAAAAATTGCTTCATGAGACAAAACGAAACAAAATTTTCATATCTTCAACGAAACAAAACGAAATGAAATTTTCTGCTTCGTCATGAAAACGAACGATAACGAAAAATTTCAAAATTAAACTAAATGAAAACGAAATAGACCGTTTCGTCTCTTTTCGTCTCATTTTCAGCCATAATTATAAACTTAGGCGAGCAATTCAACATTAAAGTTATAAACAGACAAATCAAACAAACAAAACAATTAAGCCACAATTAGAGTTTGGATCTGTTTCTAATTCCGAGTTACCGGACCAAATGAAAGCTCAATTTCAAAATGCCAACGTGTCTACTAGACCCACGAAAGGAAAACGTATGAAACAAAAAACGTATATCTTTTTAGAACTTATGAACAAGAAGATAGATTCCGGTCTGCCAATTTTGACGATAATTATTGGAATTTTAAAACTTCAAAGGACGCTACTAGAGTTTGAACTCCATGCCTAAGGCAATGTATGAAAAGTAAGGGTTCAAAGGAATCGAACCAATCCGCTAAATATGACAAATGTCGTTAAAGATGTTGTGTTCCGTGTGGGAGATATCTTTTTACAGTTTTGACTTATTTGTCATGGATTGCTCGATAGTAGGTGGCAAGAACGATAAATCATTGGTTATCTTAGGACGACCATTTCTAAGTACGCCTAAGGCGACTTTAGATTACGATAAGGACACCCTTCCCTTATGCTAAGTGGGGTAGAAGAAGAGATCATTATCCAAACGAGTATGTTCTCACAAAAATATAGGCAAAGAGTCATTGACCAAGTGAAAAGTTGTCATCATTGAAATAAACATAGGTCAAAAAAGAGAAGGAGGTTGTCGAAGTTGAACAACACCCAAAGTAATGAGATGAAAGAAAAGAAGGAGATTGTTGCCCAAATGGAGAGAAACCGGGGGGTTGTGAAAAATTCCGATCGAGTTGTTTTCAAAAAAAATATTTCTAAACTCTCTCTCTCTCACATACACATATATAGCAGTTAGATCGATTACAACCTTATATATATGTAAACACTTGCTTCGGTTTATCTTTTCCACAAGGCAAGTCTGAAGTACTATATTTAATATGTGAAGGGTTTTTTGGCATTTATTTTGAGTAGCCGTAAAAAGACTATTCACTTTACATAAACAACTTTTAGTTTTACCAAAAATAATTGTAGCACAAGTTTACGTGTCAATTATACAGAGCAGTTTCATTTCTGTTTCTCCATACCATGTTTTCAAAACAGTTTTCATTTGTTAGTAATTGACAGAACAGAGAGTGATAGAGAGATGGCCGAAGGGCTAAGGAAGGAGACGACCACTAAGGAGACTTGCAAAGGTGACTTCATTTCAAAAGTTAGAATCATTAATTTTATTACCCACTTTGCTTTGATCTTAATGTAAGTTTCTTTTACTGGCGTGAATAACTGAGATATTGAATCATGAAACGATGTTAGTATTTTAAAATCTGAAGATTTGTTTGTCAATATCATGACAATATAACGGGTTTTTATGGTCCTATAAAATAGGTCATAATAATTTAAAATTTTTTTTTTTAGAAAAGTGCCGATAATGTATTGTAAAACATTTTAATTCAATATGGGCAATTACCAAAACATACAAGTTTATTCCCAATACATACAATTAGCTAACTCCAAAAAAGGTGCATACACAATCGTGAAAAAAAGGTGCATATACAATCCAAAATAAGTGCATAAAAAATCCAAAAAAAAATGCATACACAACCGTGAAAAAAGTGCATACATCAATGTCTTGCCTTTTTTTTCTTATATGCCAGTATTTTTTTTTGTTTTGTTTTCCTTGAGATAATAGTTGGGGAGAACCTATTTATTGTCCATTCTACCGGCTTTAACAAAAGTTCATACTTCTCCATTTTGGTATTCGAGCTAACTATTTCACAATCAATTAAGAGCCAACTTGTTCAGTTATGTGGGTGCAACTTCATCAGGTGTACTATAGCATGGATACCAAAATGTTAAAAGACGGTAAAATATTGTACTGCTTTATTCGCATACGTTATAGGTTATTATCAAATTGGTAAAAGTTGATAGGACATGATGCGACTTTTGTTCCAAGTACAAAAAGACCGGCAACAAACATAAGTGTCTTGACTGGATATGAAACATTTAGGATAGGGTACTAAAACGAAAAACACTGGAATCTGGAAACTCAATTAATTGTTAAAAGCTGATAGGATGGTTTACTTAAGGGAAAATTGTTAAAATGGTACCCAAAATATTAGCTTTTAGTGATTTGTTACCCAGCCTAACACACTTTCTAAATTGCTACCCAACCTATACATTTCACTTTAATTTGATACCCAATCTAACACTTTTTCTAATTTGGTACCCAACTTAATTTTTTTTTCTTCTAATTTGGTACCCAACCTATGCGTTAAAAACCGATGATCGAAAAACATTAAGAAAATCATTCTTATGACTTAACCAACCAAAGCCTATGCTTTATCAAATGGCGCCGTCTCTACACTTCATCTATTACTAACTAGTTTTGAAGACGAACACACGACTCAATCAGCCGAGCAAAATGGTAACGATCTTAGAAGAAAACCACCCCGAATAGGTGGGAGCGACACCAAACGAAATACGCATTCATCCGGACGAGCTAGATGCATTACTAGGTATTAAACAGAGATACCAAGATCTCACTGCCAAAAACCGACCATCCACTTCCAACCTCCCAAACGAACATTCGCACCTCCCTGAGCAACCACTAATGGTGGACGGGATTATAGACGAAAACCCATCGGACTCGGAAGAAGAGCGATCCACGTCAGCAGCAAGAAGGGTCAGAAGAAATCAAGAATGGACGACCTAAAGAGGCAAACGAATGCAACAAGACCAAACTCTAGGCATCAGCTACCGACCATGTCCGCAAATTCTAGTTCACACTAGGGGAGGGTCATTCGTTTCTGACATAACGATGAAAAGGTCAGGGAACTACAATCAAAAGACAATTATGTTGAGGAAACAAGAAGAACCCATCAATGCCCGAGAAACCCAGTGGCATTCCAATACAGAATGCCACCTATAGGCACAAAAGAGTAACAAATAGTCCGACAACCAATCGTTCCACCACAAATAATCATACCATCTACAGTGGAATTCTAACCGATAGTCCTACCAATATGAAATGCGGCAATGGTTTCAAAAACCGATGAAAGCTATCACGTCCAAGTTCAAGCCCAGCTAGCAGCTTGCATGACAGCCACGACAGCTGCAGGAATAAAGATACCGACAGGCCAACCAATCGGCTATCAAAAAGAACTCCTGAGGGACGAACACATGGAAGATGCCACTTATAGGGCAGCCATGGAGGTAGTTGGAAGATAGCATGAAGCAAGAAGGTTCCAACAAGTGGAACAACCACCGAGATACTGCTTAAAATGGCGATGTTGCCAAATGAGCGGCTCAATGACTATTGTATACACTTCATCGACGTAACCAATCAAATCCCTCAGTATGCCAACAACATTGCAATCCAAAACTTCGTCAACTCCATCCCAAGCGGACCCTGGACACGGAGGAAATTTTTTGGTAGAAATTTTCCAACTACCGATGCACTCCTCGCCTACTGCACTCACTTGACAGACAAGAACAAGGAAATGAGGAATCTCAATCAGACCTTACCTAGAGGGAAAGCAGTTAAGGAAGCACAGGTAGAGCGGAAAAAAGCAAAGGGTAACTGCGGAGAAGCAATGAAACCGGATAAGAGGGACAACATATACAGGAAACCCGAAGAACAGAGGAATGAAGAGCGCCCTACAGATGTTGATCGAAAACCATAGCAGCTGACCTACCAAACACCGAATAGGCCACCTAGTCAGGAACCCAATCAGGAGAGAGAGCAATACAGAAGGAACGTTGTGCCGGTCGAGCTCAAATACAATTTCAAATGCTGTGCAGAGGACATTTTGAGGGACATTTGCAGAGAGAGTTGGTACTCAAAGCCAAGGCCATTCCTATCCCCACCCAACCAAAGAGACAGCAACATTTTCTGTGCATATCATGAGGACCACAGCCACCTCACAAAAAAATGCAGAAATCTCTGATTGAAGATGAACCTGTAAAAACCAGGATTTTCGTAGGAAAATACCGTGGTAAAGAGAAGTGAGCTATCCCACATCGCCTAGATATGTAGTACCTATATGGTATATAAGGTAGGAGTATCCTCCTTCTTATCACCAAGGCCTTTTAAAGCCGTGCGGCCCAAGAAGCGAGGACGAAATTGGGCCAAAGCGGACAGTATTGGTGATAGGAAGCAGATGGTGGCGGTCTGGTCGGAGGACCGGGTCGTTACAATTGGTATCAGAGCCGCTATCTAGCCGATGTGGGCACTGGCAACCCCGGAAGGACGGCGTGCCCGACGAGGACGTCGTGCCTGAAGGGGGGAAGAGTGTAAAAACCAGGATTTTCGTAGGAAAATACCGTGGTAAAGAGAAGTGAGCTATCCCACATCGCCTAGATATGTAGTACCTATATGGTATATAAGGTAGGAGTATCCTCCTTCTTATCACCAAGGCCTTTTAAAGCCGTGCGGCCCAAGAAGCGAGGACGAAATTGGGCCAAAGCGGACAGTATTGGTGATAGGAAGCAGATGGTGGCGGTCTGGTCGGAGGACCGGGTCGTTACAGAACCAATGGGGTGACACATGCTATCTAAATAAATTCATCAATGGAGGTATGAACAAAGACAAGCGACCGTCCATAGAAGAATCCGCAAGTAGGGGCGGGAAAGTGATAAATGTCGTCCACTTATATCAACCCAGACTCAACAGAGGTAGCTAGCTCATTTTGGCCAGGTGGAAAAAACATCCCAGGCATCCTCGTCAGCCAAGAGACAATGCATACAACAAAAGCACCCACCCATCTCCTTCTCCGACCACAACGAAGGAGTCATTTATCCCTACAGCGATCCAATCGACCTCCACGTCAAAATCGGGATCAACACGGTCAGCAAAGTTCTAGTTGACCAGGGAGCATCATGTATAAGAAACTATTTGACAAGATGGAATTGAGCTTAAAAGACTTACAACCAACCGACGTAACCTTAATAGGTTTTATTTCGGAAACAACGGAACCACTTGGTAAAATAGTCCTTAACGTCACAACCGGAACAGTATCAGTACCAGTTGAACTTTTGGTGGTAAACGACAATTCGGGACACATCGTGATTCTAGGGCGACCATGGCTTCACGTCATGAGAGCTATACCGTTGAATTACCACCAAAGTCAAGTACCCAAATAACAAAGGCGAGATCAAAGTTACCCGAGGATGTCAGGAGGATTATAGACGCTAGAGGACATAACAGCTGCTTTAAGGAAACAGTTAGTCATCCGGGAGCAACTGGCCAGCCTGAAGAAGCGGGCAGAAAAAATTGCCAAAGCAAAAATAGTAGTAGAAAACAGGGAATGGATGAGGAGCATTATTTCCAGTTAGGAGAAAACCTTCCCGATAAAGAGGCAAAAGAGATGGAGGACTTGTTAAAAAATATAGACAAATTCGCATGGAGCCCTAGTGACATGCCTGGGCTAGACCCCAATTTGGTATGTCACAAGCTAAGCATCAATGCCGAATACAAGCCCATTGCACAGAAAAGTAGAAGAATATCAATCGAGCACAAGGATGCAATTATAGCTGAAGTACAAAAGCTACTTGAGGCAGGGACTATAAGAAAAGTTATGTAACATGTATGGTTGTCAAACCCAGTGGTGGTTCCCAAGAAGAATGGGAAGCTAAGAGTGTGTATAGACTTTACCAGTCTCAACAAGGCCTGCTCGAGTGATCCTTACCCACTTCCGAGAATTGATCAATTGGTAGATGCAATGGAAGTGACAGAGAGGATGACCTTTCTAGATGCATACTCGGGATACCATCAAACACCACTGGCCAAAGAAGATCAGGAGAAAACTTCATTCATCTCGCCCCTCGAAAATTATTGCAACAAAGTTATGTCGTTCGAATTACGAAATGCAGGAGCTACGTACCAAAAATGATAACAAATGTATGTCAAAAACACATTGAGAAAACAATGGAGGTTTATATAGACAACATGGTTATAAAAAGTGAAAAGGCAAAATCTCACTTGCAAGACCTAAAAGACATATTCATACTTTGGGCGAACATAAGCTGAATCTCAATCCAACAAAATGCGCATTCGGCATAAGCAATGGTAAGTTCATAGGGCACATGGTGAGCCAAAGAGGAATCGAAGCGAACCCCGACCAAATAACAGCCTTGAGAAACCTAGTTGCACCAAAAAGCAAAAAAGGAAATACAGGAGCTCACGGGAATGATGGCCGCACTGAGGAGATTCATTAGCCGATCAGGGGATAAATGAAAACCCTTCTTTGATACGCTCAGAAAAGAAAAAAAGTTTGTACGGAACCCCGAATGCGAAACTTCTTTTCACAGCTTAAAGAAATACTTAAAGACACTACCCTTGTTAATAAAACCAAACAAACGAGACATACTGGCATGCTACTTGGCAGTGTCAAGAACAGCGGTAAGCGCGGTCATTCTAAGCGAAGAGGGTCGAGAGCAATTCCCAATCTACTTCGTAAGCAAAACCCTCGTCGATGCTGAAACAAAATATTTGTCGTTAGAAAAATCATGCTTAGCACTGGTAATAGCAACAAGGAAGCTACCACACTATTTCATCGCACACCAAGTCCAAGTTTATACCAAATTCCAAATCAAAGAGTCTATGTGGAGAACCGATATCCGTGGACGGGTGGCCGCACGGGGGGTCAAGCTTTCCCAATTCCACATCGAATTCATTCCCAGACAAGCGATAAAAGGGACAAGTTTTAAAAGACTTCATTGCAGAATTTACCGAGGGATATTACGAATTAGTGGAAATATCAAGACAATAGCACTGGGAAATACACGTCGACCGGGTCGTCCACAAAAGACGGGTTAGAAGCTGGAATCATCTTTAGGTCTAAAGAGATAGCAGTAATCGAAAAAAGCATCAAGTTATGGTACCGACCAACCAACAACGAGGCCGAATATGAGTCCATGATAAACGGCATGCTAATCGCAAGAAAGCTCGGGTGCACCCGCCTGGTTGCTAGCTCAGACTCGATGCTCGTGGTCAACCAAGCTACCAGTGAATACCAGGCTGAGGACGATAGAATAATCTTGTACCAGAGGCAGGTACAAAGCATGATGGAAAAGTTCTACAAATGCGAATTCATAAGAATTAATCGCACTGAAAACGCCCATGCCAACTCACTAGCAACCTTAACTTCAACATTCTCAATAACAGATACTCGAACAATCACAGTAGAAACATTAGAGAAATCAAGTATAGTCAAGAAAGTCGACAGAATAATGTCAATACAATACGAGCTAGGATGGATGGAAAAGATGATCGAGTACTTGAAAAAGGGGACACTCCCAATGAACAAAGTAAAGTGGTCCTCAAGTTCACAAGGAAAGCACCAAGGTTTTGGCTGTCCGAAGAGGAGAAACTTTACTAGTCAAGTTACTGAGGACCACACCTGTTGTGCGTCCAAGCGGAACACCAACAACAAATCCTCAAGGAAATCCACGAGGGATCATGTGGAGCACAGATCAAGGAAAGATCATTAGCCAACAAAACGATCACTCAAGGGTACTGGTGGTCATACATCAAAAGGGATCCCGACGTATACGTACAAAAGTGTGACAAATGCCAAAGGTTTGCCAAAATACCTCAGCTCCTAGCGTCAATGATGATCCCCGTATTAGCACCATGGCCTTTTACCCAATGGGCAATCGACTTAGTAGGGAAATTACCAAAAGCACCAGGAAACGTCGAATACCTAATCGTGGCAACATACTATTTCACCAAATGGGTAAAGGCTAATCCCCTCTATTATAACTAGGTTTGGAATACCCTACGCCATAGTCGCAGATAGCGAAACCCAATTTAAAGATGCTAACCTGCAACTTTGGTACGAGGAGCTGGGAATTCGAAAGTTTTACTCAACCCCGACATACCCATAGGGTAACGGTCAGGCTGAATTATCCAATCAAACTATCCTCGATGGTATCAAAACGAGTTTAGAAAAAGCAAAAGGCAAATGGCCGGAGAAACTTCCCAATGTGTTATGGTCATGCAGAACCACACCCAAGACAGGCACAAAGGAAACTTCCTTTAGTCTAGCATATGGGGTTGAGGTCGTTATCCCAACAGAGGTCGGACTTCCCACACTACGAACAACACTAGCCTAGCAGGGACAAAACGAAGAACGGATGAGAGAATAGCTCGAAATGTTGGACACGAAAAGGAAAATAGCAGATTTAACCCTGGCTAAATACCAACAAAGCATAAAGCAGACTTATTACAAGAGGGTAAAAGGCTCTACAAAGTTTGAAATTGGCGATTTAGTGCTACGACGAGTCACGGCCTACACAAGAAATGAGATACACGGCAAACTCAGCCCAAATAGGGAAGACCCATATGAAATCACTAAGAAAACAAGTCCAGTCTCATACAAAATCAAAAGCGTCCACTTCAAAAATAGCAGAGGAGTAGCAAATTCATGGAATGTAGTTAACCTTAAAAAGTATTATGTTTAAAGAAAAAGAAACTGGCAAGGGCGACCGACATGTGGTGCCATTCGTCCAAGAAATAAAGCAGTTCTATTATAACTAAAAAGAAAAACAACTAGATGACCTTCAAACAAGGGAAGTCACCTTGGGTAAAAGTCCCGTTATGACCTTGATATAAGGTAAGAAAACCTAAAAGACCTTCGAACAAGGGAAGTCACCTCGGGTTAAAGTCCCATTATGAACTTGATACAAGGTAAGAACAACTAAAAGCCCTTCGAACAAGGGAAAGCACCTCGGGTTAAAGTCCCATTATGACCTTGATACAAGGTAAGAACAACTAAAAGACCTTCGAACAAGGGAAGGCACCTCAGGTTAAAGTCTCATTATGACCTTGATACAAGGTAAGAATAACTAAAACACCTTCGAACAAGGGAAGGCACCTCGAGTTAAAGTTCCATTATGACCTTGATACAAGTTAAGAACAACTAAAAGACATTCGAACAAGGGAAGGCACCTCGGGTTAAAGTTCCATTATGACATTTATACAAGGTAAAAACAACTAAAAGACCTTCGAACAAGGGAAGACATCTTGGGTTAAAGTCCCCTTATGACCTGATAGAAGGTAAGAACAACTAAAAGATATTCGAACATGGGAAGGCACCTCGGATTAAAGTCCCATTATGACATTGATACAAGGTAAGAACAACTAAAAGACATTCGAACAAGGAAAGGCACCTCGGGTTAAAGTCCCATTATAACCTTGATACAAGGTAAGAACAACTAAAAGACCTTCGAACAAGGAAAGTCACCTCGGGTTAAAGTCCCATTATGATCTTGATACAAGTTAAGAACTAAAAGACCTTGAAAAAAGGGAAGGCACCCCGGGTTAAGTCCCATTATGACCTTTTTTACAAGGTACAAACAAGAAAAAGACCTTCTAAAAGGGTATGGCACCTCGGGTTAAAGTCCCACTAAGACCTTTTACAAGGTAAGGATATATTAAAAAGACCGTCAAAAGAAATACATTCAAAGAAAAAGAAACGTAACAAATAAAATATCGACTAAGAAGACAAGGTCATAAACAGTACTATATTAACATTCCAATCAAGAAAAAAGAATGTCAGTTTATATGAGCAAAAATAGAAAGACAACAAATAATACGAGCCCACGTTACGGAGGCTATAATGCTTAAAAATTCATAACAGATTTTAACTGAAATAAATAAAAGAAACCCCGAAGTAAATGACCTAAATAGAGGAAGAGCTGCTACACGACGAACAAAAAGGAACACGTCCAAGGTCGATCACCTCATCATTCGTCAATGTATCCACCTCAGTGTCAGCACCGTCCAAAACCTCATCAATAGGAAGGAGGGAGTCAAAATTTGTGGTATAAGGGCCCACAAGTTGACCCACTGAGAGACGAGCGGTAAACTCATCCGATTTGGTTCTATTGTGAAGTTCAGTAGCAGCAACACGTTGGGCATCGTCATATGGCAATGATCGGACTTGGCTTAAAGAGGCCGATATGTTGTGCAGGGTGCAAGATGCTCGATAATACTTCACCAACGCATTGTCTTGAGGAACAAGCGACCTCAGTTTGTTAAGCTACCTATCCTTTAGCCTCCAGTACCGGTCCAAACGACGCTCTTGAACAGAAAAAACATGCTCGGTGTGTTGCACATATTCCAAAAAAGAAGCCAAACAGGACTTAAGTTTTTCCTTAAGTCACACACACCGATAATGAAGTCCGTCATTCTTCCCAATGAGGTCGACGAAAAGCCAATTGGCATGAACATGATCCGTCGCACCAGACGAGGCCCCACCTCAAGCAGCATCGGAAGGTCCCTATCCAGGATTAACAAGGGTCGGAGAACCAGCCTGATGCAACGAAATAGTAAGTGCCTACAAAGATAAAACAAAAAGAACACATCAACAAGGGCTAGAGAACCAACAAAGTGAAACTAGAGATATCGACATCTGTACAAATTACATTCCACAAAAATAAATCCAGTTTTAAGTACAAATCAAAGGCCTAAACTAGTTAGTCGGACAAAGGAGGAATAGGCTCATCGAAAGAAGCAGGGGCTCCACCGACTTCGGTAAAATGAACATCCCTCAACGACCTAACTTGTGACCCAATGCACTTCCTTACCTCAAGATTGATATTGTGTAAAATAGCGATAGTCTCATCAACATGTGCGATAGCACTAACGATACGCTCCATTCGGCCTAGACCCTGGGTGCCTTTTACATACTCATAATGCTCCAGAGCCGTGGTACGTGCCCAGTGAGCCCTAACGAAGGAGAGTAGCAAGTCAGCATCTTCGAAAACAGCCTCAAGCACCAAGCTCAAAGTGATAATACGACCCCATGCATCATCGCGAGAACAACGAAGTTGGATTAAAAGTTATTTCGCCTTTCCCTTATTCGCGGCATAATGGGTTGTTTTTTCAGCTAAACTCCTCACCCAAGTCTTGTAAACGAGTTGAAAGATTTGAAATATGGACATTAAGATCGTCAATATTACAAAGAGCAAGGGCTAATTCTTGTGCATGGGAAATACCGCTGACCTCAAGCTTAACAACTGCACAGGCAAGTTTATCGCCTGACCTACGACCTAGTCGGGACAACGCCTGCTCAGACAAAGGGTTAGCCAAGTACCTGACACAATACTATTACCCTTAACATACGCAGATATGTAATAAGTAACCAAGAAAGAGGAACAAAGACAAAAAAAGAATAATAAAAAGAAATATACAAATATTACAGACAGGTATCCAAACAAAAACCAACAACTCGGGTTCAAAATAAATTTTATTATTTAGCAAAGAAATTACAACTCCAAACAAAACAAACTTCAGGGGTTAACCTGAGGACGAAGCCTATGAGGAGATGACCCCGAGCCAGAGCTAGATCGGGGAGTAGAAGGAACCGCTTACACAGGCATCACTGGAACCTTTGTTTCCTGAAGGTTGGACCAATCTACGGGTAGAGGATGGGCAATACGAGACGCATGATAAACAAATGTTGCCCAAGACTGATGCGAGTGAGGAACTTTGGTAGCATTCAAGTACCACGTATGAGAATTGAAAGTATGATAATTGACAATCCGCGCGGCAGAAGTACCACGGTTCTTCCGCTCAGCCCTATGCTTAGATTCAATCTCGGCCAACCGCAATTTGTGGGCCTCAACAAGCTGTGACACTTTGTCCTCATACTGCTCCTGAGTAGTAACGAGTGTCCCTTCCGCAATCTCCTTCTCGTCCAACAGCCTAGCCTTCTCCTCCTCCAAGTGTTGCTTCTCGTTTGCCAGCTTAGCCTTCTCCTCCTCCAAGTGCTGCTTCTCACCGACCAGTTGTAGCTTATCAGCCTCCAGCGCCACAACTTGAGCCTTCAAGATGGCAAGTTCACCGTCTTTGGCAGCAACGATGGACTCAAGTTGAGGAACACTGGAGGCACCTTCAGCATGCCCAAGAGCAGTCCCTAATAGGTTCCGCACATCAACGGAAGAGAGGAAGACCTACAATAAAAAAACATTGTAAAAGAAAACATGGGAAACAGAAATAACATAATGAAAAACAAAAACAAAATATACCCGAACAAGAAAACTACTCGTCTCCTCAGCAGCTTCCTTATCAGAGCGACGAGCTAACTCCACATCTTTGTGAGCAAGAGGCAAAAGGGCGAAGTAAGCCATCGAAGTTGCGCGAACAGTGTGGAGTAAGTTACCCTCACATCAGGCAATATATCGGTTCATCCAAACTTGATCCAAACCCACAACATCAACCCCCTCTTCAGAAATGCCCTCGACATGAGTAGCAAGGGCATCCAAATCACGATCACCACCTTCCCCCACCTTGGTCACGACCACATCCGTTGTCTCAGGGACCAATGGCTCAATAGCTCGCTCCTCAAAATGAGGAGGAGAGATAACAGGAAGATCCAAAGTCTCAGCAGCCATTGGTTGATAATTCACAAAGTCATATATTTCCTCATATGACCCCTAATACAAAAGAATGCTCATACACCGAGCAAGGGCAAGAGTAACTAGTAAGGCATGAGAACAGTGATGAATGCAAAGCCAAGTATCAAAATAATAATAATTATTATTATTATTATTAATTACCTGAGAATTGGGACTTCCCCCACCCTCTTCAGGATTGGGTAGAATAGAAGAATCTCTTAAACGAGAATGCAGATCCACATGAATCTCATCCCCAACCTCAGCCCCCCCCCCCCCCCCCCCCCCCCCTCCAAAAAAAACATCATCCACAACCTCGTCCCCAACCCTTTCATCCCTATCATCACCCTCATCATCATCCATAAGTTGAGTCTTAGCTCTTCTCGCCCTCTTACAGAGCACAGCAGGAACCGAGGAATCAGTAGACCTTTTTCGGTTACCTACCCTGGCAGACGAAACCGCAACCTCAGCTATAGACCCAGCGACCCATACAACATCAAGTCTAGGCCTAGAACGAGAAGTGATTTTCCTCCTACCAAGAACCAAACACCTAGACCTGATGGCGCCTAAGAAGTCATGATCAGTCTCAAGAGGGATAACGGGTGCATGGGCACATCGGTTCCCATGGTCGGCCACATAGCCAGGAAGGTTGGGAGCAGCATGGTTCTCAGCTTTGCTGTCCGGGCCCCACCACTTCCACAAAGTAAGAAGTTTATTGACATCAGGGGCCCCAAGAGAAGAAGTAGGGGGAGGAACTATGGCGGGGCCATGAATAAGACAGCCATGGGGGCATCAGTTCCCCGACACAATCAAAGTGTCAAGATTATGCTCCTTGTTCATATCTGGAATATCCAAAATGAGCTGAACAAAGCACCTCACCGACTTCAAGTTATAGCTCAGAGTATCGAAATGAAGGTCATAGACGTCGAGCACGTCCTTCATCTCTAGCTTCACTCTAGCTAGATCAGATAGCTTCTTCACCCCGTTTAAGATCCGTTAGGTATTTAAAGTTAGCTGACAGGGAGCTATTTGAAAGGCTTCAAAGAATATTGCCACCTAGTCCGATACCGGCAGGGTCAAACCTCCCGTCAAAAGAGCAGAGGCCCGAACAACAACCTCTCCCTTTCGAACTTCACCCAAAATCTCCTCGTCTGAAGTAGGCGTTCGCAAATATATACCAACAGGAATATTAGCCCGACGATGGAAATCCTTCTCAAAAAAATGCCCCAGTTGGGCCAGACATTGCTGCAAGTATTTTTAACAACAACAAAAATATATGCCATGAGCAAAAAAATAGAAAAAATCAAAGCGAAATAAAGAACAACAGAAACACAAATCATCAATCTTGGTACAAACATAATCCAAACATCTAAAATCTAAAGAAGCCAAACTAAAGAACATAACAACAAACAAGGAAGATCAAAGATAAGCAACAAAATATATGCAGTCTTAATCAAAATAATAAAGGGGAAAGCAGTTTTAACAACAAGAGTTTAGAAAAAGCGGATAAAACAAACCAAAAATCACCATAGCGCATAAAAATTGTAAAAAACACAGTAAAAGGGAAAAAATCATGAACAATAAAACAAAATAGATTGTATGTCAAAAAGGGACAAAGCCCAGTAAATAAGTTAAGAAACAAGAATAATAGCACAATCAACGCATAAAAGTTGTACAAAAATCGCAAAAGCCAACAAAGTTCAAAAAGAAAGAGTGTTAGGTACGTAGTGAAAATAGTTACTCCCATTATGATCTTTGAAGAAAGGTGAAACAAGATACAACAGCAGCAGAGAGTTAAAGAGAGGACCCCTAGAAAGAGAAACATGAAAGGGAGAAGGAATAGTAGAAGAAAATATAAAGATGATAAGAACAAAAAAGATTTACTAAGAGAATATAAAGGAAAGGAAGAGAATAAATAGGAATAAAAAAACCCGTCCTTTTGTGTGACAGATGTTGTATTTTTTCAACCACAAACAAAGTTAGCAACCGCCGCGCTCAGGATCATGTCATGTGGAATACCCAAGCACAAACATAACCTATGAAGGTCACATCCTAGAAACGATATAAACGTCCAGTATACCCAACTTCAAAGAGCATGGATGCCTACGCATCAATGACAAAGCCAAAAAGACGAGCAATAATCTACGAACAACAATGGTCACCGAATAAAGCCATGCATAGACCGTCACTAGGACGACCATGAAATAATCAAGGCCTCCAGCAACGACTATAGGGGGATACCCCCGGTGACCCGTGTTGAGCAATGACTACTTGGAATAATAATCAATAATCAAAAAATATCAAGAGGAGACGAACTTATCTCATTAAGACATCCAAAGATCACAAATCCCGGCATCAACATATTTATCACATTGAGAAGAACAATAAATAGAAAGAAAAGCAACAAACGAATAATAAGGAGATACATAATGCAACCCGTGTTGAACAACTGTTGGCAAAAAAGACTAGGGATGGGGGGGGGGGTAGTTCTAATATTTCCAAATAATAAGGGGGGACTCTAGAATATATTACAAACTATTAAACTCTCACAAGAAATAAGAAAATTACAAAAACAACCCCATTATTTGGAAATATTATAACTACCCCCCAACCCCAATCCGTAGTTTTTTTTGCCAACATTTTTTCAACACGCTCATTCTCCCTCAGTAGGAGAGAGATATCACCCTCCGTTTGCGCCAAAACACTGGAAAGATACCTACATTTCTTCTCAGCCTCGTATAGATTACTCTTCTCTTGATCACAATACTTCTTCAACGCCTTACACTCGGTCTTAGAACATTGAAGTTTCACCTTCAATATTTTGATGTCAATCTCATATAACTCAACCTGAGTCAATTTCTCCTCACCATCAGAAGTACATCGAACGGGCAGTCTGAAAGTGGGCTCACTTTCAAGGGCAGATTTCGCTTTGGCAACAGATCTGTTAAGGGGAGCCATCTCACAAAAAGATTAGGAGAAGAAAGAAGTTACAAGAGAGAGAAAAAGAGTTATATGAGAAATAAATAAAAAAACAGCACAAGGAAGCATTTATACCAAGTGAAAGGGCACAGGAAACTAAATGACACAACTGTCCAAATTCAAAAGAAAGCACGAGTTACAATGATACACGTGTACCTATTCGAAAAACGAAAACAAAAACATGAAGAGACACCAACGGTAATAAAAAGAAAGAAAATACAATTAATTAATAACAACAAAAGACCCAAAATATGATCAGAGATTATTAGGGGGGAAAGCCGAACCCCCGACATGGGAGCAAGATCTCTGACGACTTGAAGACATATTGCCCATAAATCGAGCTCGGTAGGAGGCATTTTCATCAGCAAGAGCATCGTTCGCCAAGCTAAGAACAATAATGTCGTCTTTAAACCGGCCATTTTCAGCCAATAGACTCACGGATCCCAGAGGATCCTGATCAAATTCATCATGGGCCTGATCCCATATTTCTTCTTCCTCATACCAAGCATTCATTTGACGATCTCTCTCAATTAATAACTCATCCAACTGACGAGCCAAAGCATCACACTCTACCTTTTTGATCAGCCAGAGATCATCTGTCGAGGAAATCGATTGTCTTAGGGTCAAGGCCCTGAACTCCCTCTCAACCATGAGCAAACGCTGGCGTGTCTGAGTTAGCAGCTCGTCCAAATCCCTCACCTGAGCATGAACTTCCATCCGAGGAGTAGCCATTTATGAATCAACATTTACCTTTAGTAATTTTCCTCTGTACGAAGAAAATTTTAAGCAATAGAGAGAGAGATGAGAAGTGAGAAAACTGGGCAAGGTATTTATAGGAATTAGAAAGCAAAAAGTGACTAAAAACCATGGTGACGCACAAATAATGGTACAAACAGCTTTTAGTAATAAGTGTCAGTAAGAGTATGAAAAGGAATCACGTGGGCATACATAAAAATAGGGAAAAGCAAGGAAAATATTCAAAGGCCTACATCATACAGTCAAAAGAAGACAAACAGCGAATACAACAAAACAAAACGAGAAATAAATTGTTATTTCATTAATAAAAGGAAGGATTACAAGAAAGGTTACATCATTGAAAGAAAAAAGGGACAAAAACAAGAGAAAATTAAAGATCGAACGATGAAGAACGGAAACGACGAGAAGTCCCAGCCACATCTCCACCCTTCAGACCGTCATCCCTCCCATTGAGAATCTCATTCTCATCAACCAAGGACATGCATGCTTGCCTGGTATACTCCAACTCAGACCTTAACCAGGACAACTCCCTCACCATCTCACTGTGATGGTACTGCATGATCTCCAACTTCGCCTCCGTTTCTAAGAGCATCCGCTTGACGTTATAAAAAGAAGCCTCATAAGGCTCCAATTGCAAGGCCAAATCACTATTGGAATAAGAAGAAGACATTGTTGGAAATAAATATGTAAAGATAAGAGAGTTATAAAGGAAGGGGGAGAGAGAATTGTTAAATAAGGCAATGGAGAAAAAGTGTGTTACTAAGGACACTTATATAGGGATATGGATAAGTATGAATTAGGGAAGTGCAACCGTTCAAAGAAGACCCCTGGACGCGTGTCAATTAAAGAGGCGCTACCATTTATAGAAAACCATTAGATTCGTGTCATTTAAGGAAACGCAACCGTCTAAAGGAAATCATTGGACATGTGTCAGTTGGGAAAGTGCAACAGTTTAAAAATACCCAGGATATAACGCGTGGGGAAATTAAACAATCTTTTTGAAATTTGAATAAGATACAGGCGCATGGGTAGCAAAACCAATCTTATCATTACAAGATACATGGTATAAAGAAAGAATGTGAAAAGACAATCCAAAAAGTGGCCAAATATTCGTCAAGTAATACACGAATACAATAGAAACAACAAAAGATAGCATTCAGATTACAAGTTCGTTACAGATGAAATTTTTATTTCAAATAAAAAAGAATAAGATTACAATAGATAATTTAAACATTCAAAGCGCCAGTACCACCATCACCAGGTCCTTTCTTCGAACGAGCATGCAACTCTTTCAGGGAAAGCTTGTAAACCCTCTTAGACGGCTTGTGCCTGTTCTAAGAGAATTTAAACCTTATAGCTCTGCTAATCACCCAATCTAAGTCAGATTGGGCCAAATGAATGGCAGCCTCCAGAAAAGCTACCCTCCTCTCCAGGCGAAGCACCTTTCTGGCCTCATCCTCTAGATGAAGTTGGTATTCACGGAAATTGTCCCCACTAGATTCATTATGATGGGCCATGGTTGTAAATAAAAGTCAATAGCAACAACAATGAGAAGTATGGAGGAAAAAGTGACAAGGAGTCCATTTTATAATGGGTAAGGAGAGGGAACGCCAAAAGTCTCATAGATAAATGAAAAGACGTACAAACTTCCCAAGACCATCAACCACAGTAATAAAGACTAGGTATAAAGAAACTAGGTCAATTGACTACACAGTTAGCCTAGGAAATTGGCCTGAGATCGATCGCAAATTCAATGATCAAGAAAACGTTTGGAATTCCAAGGTCGAGAAGAAATCTATGAAAATCGAGCATGTGATAGGAAACCTATGAAAACCGAGCATACGAGAGGAAACCTTTGAAAACTGAGCATGATGACTCTCGTCGTTGGAAACATAATGAGAAAGTCAGGGAGCACTTGATACAACATAAAAATAATACCCGACAAGTGGTATTAAGCCATGACCTGACCCATATAATTAAAACGGGTATCAAATGCATCAGTTATGGGAAACGTATTTAACATAAGCCTATAATGCTCTTTTCCTTTTTGAAAGAGGAAAGGCAATGACTCATTGGACTGATTTCAAATGATAGAATTCCACTGAAATAAAAGCTCATGATCAACAGATAAAAGCGTCACATGTCAACATCCTGCGGTGCACGTATCCCTATAAATAAAATCAAATAGGAGTACAATAGATCATCTGATTAGTCTAACAGAAAAGACATATCAGTACAGAGACTTTTCAGAGCTTATCTTACTAGAAAGTACATGTGCATGTAAAGTCAAGTCAAAACCCGAAGACTGAAGAAGAAGACACGGATATTATACTGAACATTAGATAGCGGAAATTATATTGTAAATAGAGTGATCTGTAATGGATAAATTGTCCAATAATCAATACAATATATTTGATAGTCTATATTCTCATCTTTAATCTCTTAAATAACTATTGTTGAGAAACACGACTTAACCAATCAAAGCCTATGCTTTATCAAATATATATCGGAAATTGAGCATGGTACTTAACCATTTATATAAACAATGGTCAAAGAAAATGTTTACATGAACGGGGGGTTTGATGATCTATAGAAATAGCTTTTTTTGTAAGTTCACTAGGTTTCAGAACATAATATGTGATTAGGATAAAAAATCCGCATCAAACATGTTATAAAGGTCAGATCGGACCGTAGGGGCCAACCCCTAGTTCTAAGTGTTTACGGGACTATAGGTGGGTTTATTGTTTTTATTATAGGACGCAGGGTCCGTCGGGATTTTAACGGTGGACGTGTATGACCAGCCCGAAGGTGGTCGTACGGCCATCCGTCTCGGTGATTCCGCAACTATATGTGTTTAAGTATTTTGCGTTGGTGTTCGGTATTAGTGAGTTATTTAGTAGACATGTGTTTATGAGGATAAATAATTGCAAGAATAATAAGAGGGGGTTTAGCCAAACCGAGCCAAGGTACGACGTAGGATGTTCGTGACCCGTGACGAATGCTTGGACATGAGCCAAGACATACCACGACTATCGAAGCTACAGAGGATTAAACCCGACCTTGGGGAAGTAGAAACCCAGCTCGGATTACTGAATCTAGGTACTAATATTTAATATATAATTCAATAGTGACAAAGATCGCAATGGTCTCACGTGGCTTCACTACCACTGCCGAACCATATGGTGGGTCTGTGTTAGTATAAATATATATATGGTATATATTTAGCCGAGTATGTAGGTATTTAGTTATGTAAGTATATATGACCGAGGGAGAGAACAAGTGGGGATGAGAGAAAGACAAGGTCATTGCCGACCCTTGTTACCTTTATTTATGTATTTAGTTCAGATGTATATAGTAAGTGTTTTTTGGTTTAATTGTTATCGATTTATATGAGAAATTTCTTTGGTTTAATTGTCGAAGCATTTTTAGAATTTGTAATTAATCAGTAAAGCAGTAAAATGACCGACCTGTTACTTCCGAGGGATTTCTTGATGTACCGGGAAATAGAAGTCGAGACACTTTTGCATGGAACTAACCGAACTCTTGTCCGACCAAGAGAAAGACAAGGTCATTTCCAACCCTTGTTACCTTTATTTATGTATTTTTATATTTAAAATTTATTTACCTTTGGACTGAATAGCCTTTCTTTTGTAGGTGAGACCGAGCTTTCTTTGTTCGACGCATGATTGCTATTAACTCTTTTGATTGCTTTCTAGCTTTAGTTTTGCGTTTTCTTCTTTCTTAGGGTTTGCCCGATCTGCCTGTTATGTTACCTGTAAAGAGTCGGCTTTCTTACGCTAGTGAAAAAGTTACAGGTCCGACGTACGAACTCCGAATAAATGATTTCGACATACAAGCTCCTGGTCCGAAGTACGAGCTCTGAGTCCGGTCCGTGATAAAGAGTAGTGTCTTAGGTCGTAAGACCGAGCCATAATATATAGTGCAATAAAGAGTGTCATATCTCAAACGACATAAAATATAGTAGAGAAGCTCCCGATATGGGAGGTGTCATCTGATATACAAATTGGATGTAGATAGATATAAAGACTGAAGTATTTCCGGCGAGTATAAACCGATGTATCGAGTTAAGAGCCGAATAAATAAGGTCATAAGACCTAAGACTGTCTGAGGTCATAAGATCAAAATAGATAATGGGTCGTGAGACCAATAGATAATCGTGAGGTCAAAAGACCTCTGGTGCTAGACCTGTATATGAGTATATTATGATTGATGCAGTACATGCATATGCTATGATTTACAATTATGCTTATGAATAATGTGCATGTACATGAGTTGAGTGTAATCATGAATGATGTGTCGTATGATGTAATACGGATCACTCAATGTATGTGTGGTTTGTATGAAATTTATTGTAATGTAACCTGATTCGGACACATGATACTATCCGATTTGATATAGATCGTCGACACCGTAATGTAATATGATTCGGATACAGGGTGCTATCCGTTTTGATATAGATTTTCGGCGCCGTAATGTAATATGATTCGGACACATGATACTATCCGATTTGATATTGATCGTCGGCACTGTAATGTAATATGATTCGGATACAGGGTGCTATCCGATTTGATATTGATCGTCAACACTGTAATGTAATATGATTCGGATACAGGGTGCTATCCGATTTGATATAGATCTGTGTCGCATTCTGATATGATTTGGATCAACTTCAGACTACATCAATATGTAAATCTGTGTATAAATGACTAAGTCCTTCTCGAAGATGGATCTTCTAAGGGGGCTCTAATTGTAAATTGTCGAAGTAGAAAATATATGGAGTCTTCCTCAGAGGCAGGACGTGAGGGTCTTCAAATCGTAACTCATCGTAGTAGAAATGGTCGATATAGGTCTTCCTCAGAGGTGGAAAACTGATGGGCTTCTAATGAGAACTGTTGTAGAGAATATCGACACGGGTCTTCCTCAGAGGTGGATACCTGAGGGGCTTCAAATGAGTACTATTGTAAAGGAATAATGTCGATACTAGTCTAGCCGGACTCCGAGCGGGCCATGTGTGATTGTTGAGTTGCCTAGGTGGACTATGTCAAAGATTGTTGAGGGTGGACCACGTCGGACGAGTCCAGGACGGACTGCAGTCAAAGGTTGTCGAGGGTGTCATCGAGTGTGGACTAGGTCATCCTGCAAGGCCGAAGCCGAGGGTCCTACGAGGCCGTAGTCGAGGTCGTGCTGTGATGCCGATCTTTCTTGATTGATTTTTGCTTTGCTTTTTTCTTTTGCCTTTTCTTTTGCTTAGCTTTTTTCCTTCGCTTTTGTTTTACCTTTTCTTTTGCTTTTTGTGCTTTGTTTGTTGATGCCAAACTTTTTCCTTTGCTTTTTCTTTTGCATTTTGTGTTGTCCTTTGTGGTCTCGCGTAATTGTATTTTATTTGGCATACATTCTTCCCCTAGTGCCAACTAGTTTCGAAGTCGAATACACAACTCTATCAGACGAGCAAAATGGTTACCACAATAGAAGAAATCTGTCCCGAGGAAGTAAGAACCACAAATAACTACGAAGTGCGAATCAACCAAGACGACCTAGAAGAACTCCTCGTCATCCGAGAAAGATACGAAGCAATCAAGTCCAAAAATCGACCGTCCATTTCCAATATCCCTACCGAACAACCGACGGAACAACCCCTACTAATCGACGGAATCGTAGACGAAAACCCAACGGACTCAGACGAAGAACGAGCTATAGCCGCAATAAGGCAAACAAGGAGACACCAGACAGTAACCCGATACCTAAACGATGCAGCGCCCACAACAAACGCAAGGCCAAGCTCAAGGGCCCACTTCCCAACTGCTTCAGCCAACTCCAGTTCTCATCAGGGTAGAATAATTCGATTCCGAACAAATGAGTACAGCGATAGGGAGCTCCATTCCAAGGATAACTATGCCAAGGAGATAAGGAGAGCTAAACACCGACCATCGAACGTCTCGGCACCCCAATTTGGTATGCCAAGGGACGATGTACCGGAACAAACAATCTGACCACCAATCCTCCCTCCACGGATAATTACACCATCCACGGTAGAGTTTCAACCCATAATTCCTCAAGAGGGGAACGCGGTTGTACTGACAAGGACCGATGAAAGCTACCATGCTCAGATTCAAACGCAGCTGGCAACATACATGGCAGCCATGACAGCAGCAGGGATCAGAATACCGACGAGACAGGCAACCAATACGCAGAAGGAACAAAGAAATGAACAAGTGGAATGTTAGCCCGTAAGTGGCTAAACCTTAGAGGGGGTGAATAAGCTTTACGCATGATTTTCGCGGAATAAAATATTAGAGCAAATATCAACCTAAAAGCGAGATTATAAAATTAATCAAAAGCAACGTCAAATACTATGCTAACTTAAGCTACGCAAGCAACTAATTAAACAATAATATAAGTGCGGAAATTAAAGAATAAGGGAAGAGATTGACACCACAACATATAGAGGTTCGGCAAACCCGCCTAGTCCTCTCATCGGTATTCACGCTACCGAATATTTCACTATAATCTTCTTTCCAAGATTACAACCTCACGAGCTAATCCGCGGATTAAGCTCCCCCTCACTCTATGAGTATCCCAAATGAAAAGACATAGAGCTTTTAAGCAACACTCCCTTACAAGGTCTCTACCCGATCACTCGCTCACAAATGAGTTTATAATTCACTCTACAATTTGAATCGAAAGAGTATCGCTCACTAAAAAAATAATATCTTGGTGTTTATATGATTACAATAATATTACACCCAAGAATTTATACAAATACAAGTGAGAAATATGTAGTATAAAGCCTTTTGTTGCTTTGATTTTGGATTTAATTGCTATGAAATTGGGTGTGTGATTGGTTGTGTTTGAAGAGGTATTTGGGGGATTTTATCAGCTCCAAAATGTCCAGTGGGTATTATATGACCGTTTGAAGTGGTTGAGTGTTTTATCAAATGGGTAAAGCCACTTTTTGAAAAAGCTAAAAGTTGTTTTTTTTATCTGCACTTTGACCCACCGGTAGGTGTCTTCTGACCCATTGGTGGGTGAAATCTTTGCTTTTTTCTAGAACATTGACCCACTGGTGGGTTCTGTATACCCATTGGTGGGTAGTATCTAAGAAAATTCTTCTTGTTCTGTCACCTGATCCACTGATGGGTTCTGTAAGACCCACGGGTGGGTGTTTACACTTGGTTGATTTTGTTTCCGAAAATGAATTTTGACAAGTGATAAATTCCTTTCTAACAACACCACTTGAAAATATATTAGAAACACTTAATGAGCATATTTAATGTTAATTCACTTTGTTTATCATTAAAATGGGATTTTACAAAACACGGTTGAACATGGAAGATTCCACTTATGAGGCCGCCATGGAAGTGACAGGGCGACATCAGGAAACAAGGAGACAACAGCAGGGGAAACACCTCCTAAGAACAACCCTGCCAACATTCGGCCTTCCGGGCATTCAGGCGGGACATGCCGACGGAATAACCCCGAACTGTAGAGAATATACCGAGAACAGGCAGGAGAGGAACAAAGATACTACCCCACACAAAATTATGGTGGAGGATACACCCCCCCAGTACCAAACGCAGGACACAGTGTTGCAACAAGCATGGGACGTCTGCCAAGAAACACCATGTACTGAGCAAATCACCCGATACCGAAACACGAACGGATTCGTAATACCGGAATTTAAACTGTACGACGGGAAGAGCTGCCTAATAGACCACCTGAGACATTATAAAACCATGATGGAACTATGAAGTGATGACCCCGCGCTGATGTGCAAGTTCTTCAAAAATAGCTTGGGACAAGAAGCCTCGACCTAGTACCATAACCTACCAAGGGGGTCCAGAGAAAGCTGGACTGAGCTGCTCAGAGCATACTCAAAATGGTATGCAGCTCAGATAAAGAAGAAAGTTACCATCGAAACACTGCTGAAAATGGCTATGCTGCCCAGCGAAAGGCTGAACGACTACTACATCTGATTCATCGAAGTTGCGAATCAAATCCCGCAGTACGCAAGCAACATCGCCATACAGAACTTTATCAATTCTATCCCGAGCGGATACTGGTCAAGGAGGAAGTTCTTTGGCAAAAGCTTCCCGATCATTGACGCACTTCTCGCCTACTGTACCCACCTAACTGATAAGAACGAAGAAATGTGAAACCTCAGCTGGACTCTACCAAGAAGAGAGTCGGTTAGAGAAACACAGGTGGAGCGCCAAAAAATGAAAAACAATCAAGGGGACGCGGCTAAGCCGACCAAGAGGGACAAAGGGCCCGAGATTCAGAAAAGGGCAGAGCGCCCCTTAGAACCTGAATAGAAACCTTACCTGCTCGCATATCAGGTGCCAAACAGGCCTATTCGACAAGATCGCTTCCAAGAAAGGGAACGCAATGGGAACTTCGAACTGGTCAAACTGAGATACAACTTCAACCTATCTGTAGAAGATATTCTCAAGGACATATGCAGAGAAAGCTGGTATTCGCGACCAGAACCGTTTGCCTCCCCCCCTCCCCCCCCCCCCCCCCCCCAAAAAAAAAAAAAAAAAAACCAAAGAGACTCAAAGCTTTTTTGTGCCTATCATGAGGACCACATGCACCTTACGGAGCACTACAGAAACCTCCGATGGAAAATGAACATGTGGGGTGACGCGAGGTACCTAAACAAGTTCATCAAGAACGGCGTGAACAAAGACAAACAGCCGGCCATTGAAGGAACAGACAATAGAAGGGGCAAGACAATCAACGTCGTCCACCTATCACGGCCCAAAACCACATGAGGAGAGCGGTCCCAACAAAAGAAACTGGCACACTTCGGTCAAGTAGCCAAAGCGTCTAAGGCGTCATCCTCTACAAAGAGACAATGCGTGCCGCAGAGGCACCCGCCAATCTCCGTTTTAGATCATGACGAAGAAGGAGTCATATACCCTCACGGCGATGCAATCAACCTCCTTGTCAAAATCGGAATCGACACAGTCAGCAGAGTCCTCATCGACCAAGGAGCGTCATGTGACATAATGTATAAGGAACTCTTCGACAAAATGGAACTCAGGCTGCAAGATCTACAGCCAACCGACGTAACCTTGATAAGATTTATCTCGGAAACGACTAAACCACTTGGGAAGATAGTCCTAAACGTTACAACGGGAACCACGTTGGTTCCCGTAGAATTTTTAGTTGTCAACGACCACTTAAGCCACAACGCGATCATAGGCCAACCATGGCTTCACGTCATGCACGCCATACCCTCGACATACCACCAAAAGGTAAAATACCCAAAAGGTAGGGGGAAGATTGAGATAGCCCGAGGCTGCCAAGAAGACTTAAGAAACTGCGAGGACAAAACCGCGGCCTTAAAAAAACAACTGGTCATCGTTGAGCAACCAACCAGCATAAAAAAGTTGGTTGACAAAATTGCCAACACAGAAAGGGTTGTGGAGGAACAAGTAGGAGAGAAGCTCGGAAAGGTGAACATTCCGGGAAAAGACGAGGAACACTACTTCCTAATAGGAGAAAACCTTCCCAAGGAGGAATCCAAAGAGTTGGAAAGATTCCTATTCAATAGCATAGACAAGTTTGCCTAGAGCCCCAAAGACATGCCCGACCTAGACCCCAAAACAGCATGCCATAAACTGAGCGTCAACGCTGACTATAAGCCGATAGCTCAAAAAAGCAGGAAAATATCTGTTGAACACAGAGAAGCAATAATAGCGGAAGTTCGGAAATTGTTGGAAGCCGGGGCCATAAGGAAGGTATATCCCGAAGTGGTTGTCCAACCCAGTAGTCGTTCCCAAGAAAAATGGGATGCTGAGAGTTTGTATAGACTTCACCAGCCTAAATAAGGCCTACCCGAGGGACCCATTCCCCCTACCAAGGATCGATCAGTTAGTGGATGTAACGGCAGGGGCAGAAAGAATGACGTTCCTGGACGCATACTCGGGATATCATCAAGTCCCACTCGCCCAAGAGGACCAAGAGAAGACATTGTTCATTTCGTCTTTGGGAAACTACTGCTATAAAGTCATGCCGTTCGGGCTACGCAACACCAGAGCTACTTACCAAATAATGATAACGAACGTCTATCAAAAGCACCTTGGGAAAACAATGGAGGTAAATATTGATGACATGGTCATAAAAAGTGAAAAGGCAAAATCCCATCTGCAAGACATCAAGGACGTGTTTCAGACTCTTGACGAGCATAAGCTAAAGCTCAACGCAACGAAATACGCATTCGGCATCAGCAGGGGAAATTTTTAGGGCACATGGTAAGCCAAAGGGGAATAGAAGCAAATCCCAATCAAATAATGGCTCTGAGAAACCTGGCAGCACCCAAAAACAAGAAGCAATTATAGGAGCTCACGGCAATGATGGCCGCACTAAGTAGATTTATCAGCCGATCCACGGATAAAGGACGCCCATTTTTCGAAACGCTTAAAAAGGACAAGAAATTCGTTTGGGACCCTAAATGTGAGGTATCATTCACCAAACTAAAAGAATACGTAAGGACGCTGCTCTTGCTCGTAAGGCCGAGAACAAAGGAGATATTCTAGCGTGTTACCTAGCAGTATCAACAACAGCCGTTAGTGCAGTTATCCTCAGAGAAGAAGGTCGGGAACAATTCCTGATCTACTTCGTAAGCAAAACCCACGTTGAAGCCGAAACATGATATCTGCCAATGGAAAAGTTATGCCTTGCACTGGTCGTCGCGACGAGAAAACTGCCACATTACTCCATCGCCCACCAAGTCCAGGTTTACACCAAGTTTCACATCAAAGAATTATTAAGGCGAACAGACATAAGCGGACAGATAGCGGCATGGGGGGTCGAGCTATCCCAATTCCATATAGACTTCGTACCTCGGTATGCCGTCAAGGGACAAGTATTGGCAGACTTCGTCGCATAATTTATCGAAGGACACAACGAACCAACGGTCATATCACTACAATCGCATTGGCAGATGCATGTCAATGGGTCAGCTACCAAAGATGGATCGGGAACAGGAATCGTCCTCAAATCTAGCGAGGGCGCAATCATTGAAAAAAGAATAAAGTTGGGCTTTCGAGCCACTAACAAAGAAGCCGAGTACGAAGCTATGATAAACGGCATGATCATTGCACGGACGCTCAGATGCACCCACTTAGTTGCTAGCTCGACTCCATGCTGGTCGTTAATCAAGCCATCGACGAGTACCAAGCCAAAGACGACCGGATGGTCCTTTACCAAGAAAAAGTCCAAAATATAATGGCCAAATTCGAGAAATGCGAGCTAATACGAATCAACCGTACCGAAAATGCACACGCCGACGCATTAGTAACCCTAGCTTCGACATTAACACTAGCAAATACTCGTTCAATCATAGTGGAAACACTTGCAACACCGAGCATTACCAAAAGGGTCGACCGAGTAACGTCAATACAGTATGAGCTAGGGTGGATGGACGAAATGGTTCAGTATCTGAGAAGCGGAACACTCCCATCAGACAAAATAAAAGCCCTAAAGATAACAAGAAAGGCTCCGAAGTTATGGCTGTCCGAAGAAGAAAAATTGTATAAGTCAAGTTACTGAGGACCACATCTGTTATGTGTCCGTACAGAACAGCAACAACAAATCTTAGAAGAAATCCACGAAGGGTCATGCGGAGCACACATCAAAGAAAGGTCCCTCGCTAACAAGACAATCACACAAGGGTATTGGTGGCCATATATCAAAAGAGATGCCGACGTATACGTCCAAAGTGTGACAAGTGCCAAAGATTCGCTAAAATACCTCGGCTCCCATCATCTATGATGACCCCGGTATTGGCACATGGCCATTTGCGCAATGGGCAATTGATTTAGTCGGGAAACTTCCCAAAGCACCAGGCAACGTTGAATACTTAATTGTAGCAACAGATTGTTTCACAAAATGGGTAGAAGCTAAACCACTCAGACAAATCAAAGCCCAAAACATCAAGCAATTTATATGGGAGCATATCATAACAAGATTCGGAATACCGTATGCCATCATCGTAGACAATGGAACCCAGTTCAAAGACGCCAAATTACAGCTTTGGTACGAAGAACTAGGTATCCAAAAGTTTTACTCAACTCCGACCTACCGACCGGATAACGGACAGGCCGAGGTATCAAGCCGAACTATCTTAGATGGCATCAAGACAAGTCTGGAAAAAGCAAAAAGTAAATGGTCAGAGCGACTCCTCAATGTTTTATGGTCATGCCGAACTACGCCTAAAAAGGGCACAAAAGAAACCCTGTTTAGCCTAGCATACGGCGTCGAGGCCGTCATACCCACGGAAGTCAGCCTACCCACTCTCCGTACATCATTAGTCGAACAGGGACAAAATGAAGAACGAATGAGGGAAGAGCTCGACATGCTAGACGAAAAACGCGAGATAGCAGCTCTAACCCTGGCAAAATACCAACAGAGCGTAAAGCAAATCTATGACAAAAAGGTGAAGGGATCCAAGGAATTCAAGGTAGGAGAACTAGTGATGCGATGAGTAACTGCTTATACAAGAAACGAGATACACGGCAAACTCAGCCCCAACTGGGAAGGACCATATGAAATCATCAAGCGAACAAGCTCGACTTCATACAAAATCAAAAGCGTTCAATTTGACAATAGCATAGGAGAGAAAAATTCATGGAACATAGCCAACCTTAAGAAGTACTACATGTAAAGTAGTTTAACGCCCTACCTTTTTCATTGTAATGGAATTTTCTTTTTAAATAAATAAAGTGAGTTTTATTAGCATTGTCAAAGAAAAAGAACAAGAAACAAGTCCTCCAACGAACCGGAGGCAACAGGGTTTAAGTCCCAAACAAGTCCTTCAATGAACCGAAGACATGTTTAAGAAAAGGAAAAAGAATCAAGTCCTCCAACGAACCGGAGGCAACAGGGTTTAAGTCCCGAATAAGTCCTTCAACGAACCGAAGGCATGTTTAACAGAAAGAAAAAGAAACATGTCATTCAACGAACCGAAGGCATATCTAAGTAAAAGAACAAGAAACAAGTCATCCAACGAACCAGACGCAACAGGGTTCAAGTCCCGCACAAGTTCTTCAACGAACCGAAGGCATGTCTAAGAAAATGAAAAACAAACAAGTCCTTCAACGAACCGAAGGCATGTCTAAAAAAAGAACAAGAAACAAGTCCTCCAACGAACCGGAGGCAACAGGGGTTAAGTCCCTAACAAGTCCTTCAACGAACCGAAGACATGTCTAAGAAAAAGAACAAGAAACAAGTCCTTCAATGAACCGAAGACATGTCTAAGAAAAAGAACAAGAAATAAGTCCTCCAACGAACCGGAGGCAACAGGGTTTAAGTCCCTAACAAGTCCTTCAACGAACCGAAGGCATGTCTAAGAAAAAGAACAAGAAACAAGTCCTCCAACGAACTGGAGGCAACATGGTTTAAGTCCCAAACGAGTCCTTCAACGAACCGAAGGCATGTTTAAGAAAAAGAAAAAGAAACAAGTCCTCCAACGAACCGGAGGCAACATGGTTTAAGTCCCGAATAAGTCCTTCAACGAATTGAAGGCATGTTTAAGAAAAAGAAAAAGGAAAAGAAACAAGTCCTTCAACGAACCGAAGGCATGTCTAAGAAAAAGAAAAAGAAACAAGTCCTCCAACGAACCGGAGGCAACAGGGTTTAAGTCCCGAACAAGTCCTCCAACGAACCGGAGGCAACAGGGTTTAAGTCCCTAACAAGTCCTTCAACGAACCGAAGGCACGTCTAAGAAAAAGGAAACAAAATCAAGTCCTCCAACAAACCGGAGGTAACAAGGTTCAAGTCCCAAACATGTCTTTCAACGAACCGAAGACACATATATACAGGTATACTAATCCCAACAATTCCCATGGTCAGAGAAGAATATTAAATGATACGAGCAAATATTATGAGCAAAAGGACAAATAAAATGCCAATACGGAAATAAGAAGATACAATCCATATTTTTATATAAATAAGCAAATAATACGAGCCCGCGTTACGGAGGCAATAATATTCAGCAGATTAGACATAATAAAATAGCTCAAGTCAAAGAACTACTACACGACGAATACGATGGAACAGGACCAAGCAAAACCTCTTCGTCATCCGTCGCGGTGTCCTCATCAGTATCATCACCCTCGAGAGTCTCTTCGGGAAGAAGGGAATCAAGTTACACTTATACAAGTTACATATCAAGGTCAGTTAAAATACAAGTCAATCCTAGTCTAAGTCAGTCAGACAAATCATCGACAGAAACTGAGGTCTCGACAGCATCAGCAAAATGAATCTCCCGCAGCGAAGTTATCTGAGAGCCAAAACGATTCTTTACTACACAATCCAAGCGGTTCAAGGCAGTCGTGGTCTCATCTACCCGAGTCATAGCGTCAACCATACGCTCTGCTCGGGTAACGCCACGGGTGCCCTTCACATACTCATACACTTCTAGCGCACGAGCACGGGGCCAATAAGCTCTAACTAACGATAATAATAAGTCAGCATCATCAAAAACAGCCTCCAACACCAAATGCAAGGTGGTCACCCCGGCCACAGGCATCGTCTCGCGACCGACGAAGCGCACCTGGAAGCTCTTTTGCCTTTCCTTTATTTATAGAATAACAGGCCGTCTTCCTACTGAATTTCTCACCCAAATCGCGTAACCGAGTCGATAAATTCAAGATATGAATATTTAGATCCTCGATTTCACGACGAGCAGAATTCAGTTCGGAAATGCGATGCGAACTAGGACCTTCAAAATTAACTACAACCCTTTCACCTAAACTACAAGTAGGTCGGGACCAGACCACCATAGCAAGGGGATTAACCGGTACCTGACATGATTTTATGTTCTTCAAAAATACAAAAACAAACAACAAGCAACGAACAAGAACAAGAAACAGAAAAACCAGACAGGAGCAGAACGAAGTAGAAATTGTGATCATAAATGTCCCAAGGTGTAAAGATTATAAAGATCCAAAAAGACCCACAAGCCAGGCACCAAAACAAAAAACTACACAGGCTACACATCATTTACAAAGGAAGCGTGTTCAATGATCAACCTGAGCGGACGAGGGCAGGGGAGTAGAAGACCGAGGCGTGGCAGAACCCGATCCGGAATGGGGGCAGGGCGTAATAGATCGGATGCCCGGGTAGCACCGAAAGTGCATCATCCCGAATGTTAGCCCAATCCAGATGAAGAGGAGGCGACACCCGAGATGCGGGATAAACAAACACCGACCACGCCGGGTGTGAATGAGGTGCCTTAACCGAGATGCGGGAGACCCTATCCTCACACTTGGCCTCGACCGCCTCTTTCTCGGCCACCAACTTGGCCTTCTCCTAGGCCCAAAGCCCTTTCTCGGCCACCAACTTGGCCTTCTCCTCGTCCCAAAGTTTCTTCTCAGCCTCTAGCACCGACAACTGAGATTGGAATGCGGTGAACTATCTCTTCAGATCCACACACGAGAGGAAAGCCTACAACGAAACCTTATAAGATACCAAAACAAACGAAAAAGACATCAAAAAAGAACCAGACAATAAAATCATACCCGGAGAACATCGTCGCTAGTCTCATCAACGGCCACCATCGCAGGACGACCAGCCAGCTCCTCCATGTCCTTATAGACAAGGGGCAAAACAGCAGTATAACCCATCCTAGAGGATCGGGGTTGCTGGAGCAAATGACTGTCGCACCGGGCAATGTACCGGTTAATACGAACCTCGTCCACCGCCACCTCGCCTGTGGCCTCCTCGGAAGCTTCCACCTCTGGTACCTCCTCCCCCACCCGGGCTGCAACCAATTCGGTCTCAGGGGCCCCTTGATCGCTAACCTCCGCCTCAACCCGAGGTTGCAAGATGTCGGGAAGATTCAGAGTCTCCCGAGCCATGGGCTGATAGTTCACGAAATCTAACATAGCATCGATCGGCCCCTGAAACAAAACAATGCTCATAGACCGAGCAAGGGTAAGAGTAACCGATAAGGAAGTCAAAGATTGAAAGACAAAAATAACAGATTAATCCAAGGAAAACAAGGTCAAAGGTAACAAAACAAATAAACATACCCGGATCGGAGAGAGCCCACCCTCAGCGGGATCGGACAAAATAAAGTCATCCCTTAGAGGAAAATGCATCAACTCCTCAGAGCCCACATCCGTCGCCCCCTCACTCATCGGGGCCTCTATGACAACCGACACCCTCTATAACGACCCGGCATCACGGACCGAAACACCCGTATCAACAATATTGTCCGCTTTGGCACAACTTCCCAGGAGAGTCACCCATCCTGGTACTACTCCAAGCTAAGCACGCTTAACTGCAGAGTTCCGTCATCGCTATTGTGCTGCACGGATTTAAAAGGCCTTGTTGATAGTAAATGGATCTTTAAGCTCATATACCACACGAGTACTCTCATATCTGGGCGGTGTGGGACTGATGTACAACACCGCACCATAGAAATTCCTTCTGGAAAATCTGGGTCGTCACACCCTCGCCCTCTTTGGGGGCTCAACCCAGGGCTTAGATGATCGTCGCTGACCATTCAACGTCACCGATGATGAAGGAACATCGTCCACAACTACAGCAGGTCACGCTCTACAACGAGCATCTTTCCTCCCACCAAGGGATAAAATCCGAGACTTAACGACATTCAAAAAATCGTCCTGAGTCTCCTCGAGGATTACGGGCACATGGGTGCACCTATTCCCCGGGTTAGTCATATACCCGAGTAATTTGGGAGTGGCACAGCTTTCTGCCTGCTTGCTTGGGCCAGGAGCCAGCAGAACATCGGCACTAGGAGCACCGAGGGAAGGAATAGGGGGAGCAGCAACAGTGGGGCCGGGTATGAGACGAACCGGGGGACACTAATTCCCTGAAACGATCAAGATGCCAAGGTTATGCTCCTTGTTCGTATCCGGAATGTCGAGCACGAGGCGAGCGAAGGTACGCAACGACCTAAGGTAGCAGCTCCTAAGATCAAAATGGAAGCCATAAACCCCGAGCACGTCTTTAACCTCGATCCTCACATTGGCAAGCTCAGACAACCTCTTAACACCGTTCAGTATACGGTAGTTGTTAAGAGCAAGCTGACAAGGAACAATTTGGAAGGCCTCAAATAAAGAACCCACCCAATCAGAGAGAGGGAGCGTTAAGACCCCCGGTCAAAATGGCCGAGGCCCGAATGGCGACCTCACCCTCAGATACCAACCCCAGTGCCTCCCCCTCGGAGATGGGCAAACGCAAGAGTACGTCAGCGGGTATCCCTGCCCGACTTTTAAAATCCTCCTCGAAGAATTGGCCAAGTTTGGCAAAGCATTGAACCAAGTAATCCTGATAAAACAGCAAAAACACGACAACACAATCAAAACAAGCCAAAGCAAAGAGTACTGACAAAAACAACCAAAGTTAAAACAGCACAACGAAGACAAGCCCAAGTGGATAATAAAAGGAAGAAAAATTCCAATCAACACAACAGCCTAAGCCTACCCACAAACCCAACAAAGGAAAAATCCAACAAAACGAATAAAACCCACCAACAACAAACCAATACAAAAATATACAGGGGAACAAAAAAGACCAACACAATATATACACGCAAACGAAGACAAATAAATCGAAGGGATAAGCAAAAACATATACAAGAGAATCACATAAGTCAAGGAAACACTTCCACCTATTACGATGATAGGGAAGAGAGAAGAATGAATATAGTAGCAGCGAAAATTTTACAGAGATAGACAAACCCTAGAGAGAGAAAATAAGGAGTAAATGTTGGGAAAATTATAATATAAGAACAAAAAGAATTACTCATAGAAGATAAAGGAGTGAAGGCGCATAAACAGGAATAAAATAATAACCGTCCTTTCGTGTGACAGAGGTTTTTCTCTTTTCAGCCATAGAAAAGTCAACAATCGCCGCTGTTTTCAAAAATTAACGCTCCAGATCTTGCCACGTAAAGTGATACATCCCACTACCCCATGAAGTTCACATCATAGAACCGATAAAAACGGCCTGTGGACCCCACCTCGAAAAGAGCTACACATACGTCAACAACAATAAGGCACAAGAAGTCGAGCAGTAATCCATAAACGATATGGGCCACCGCACAAATTAGGCGCAGACCGTTCCTAGGTTGACCGCACATAAGTTAACTTTCTAGCAACGCTCTACGGGGGGATAACCCCAGAGTCCCGTACCGAGGAATAAACAGTTAGCACATCTCATCAGGACATCCGAAAAACCACCAGTGCCCGACATCAAAATAATCACACGTCGAAGAAAAACAAGCAAAAAAGCAACAAGCAAATATTAAAGGAAATCAAATAATAAATTACTTTTATTCATCGACCAAAGGGAAAACAAACAAGATACAATTGATCAAAGCCAAACGAAAAAATAATTTTTTTTTACAAAAACCACTCTCTTTTTATTCTTAAACCTTAGAACTACCACCCACATCTGCAGCCTTCTTTGCCAAGAGCTCCTCGAGACACTCCTTCTCCCTTACCATGCGACAAATACCAACCTCCACTTGTCGTAAAATACAAGCCTGAGACTTACACTTCTCCTCGGCTTCGTAACGAGCAGCCCTCTCCTTTTCCCAATACTGCTTAAACCTCCTGCATTCGGTCTCAGAACATTTGAGCTCCACCTTCAGCCACTTGACCTTGATCTCTTTCAACTCAAGCGGAGTCAAATCCTCAAAACTAGGAGGAGGGGGCAACCTGTAAGTAAGTTCATCCACAAGAAGGGCATTCCTCTTGGCAGCAGATCTGGTGACGGGAGTCATCTCAGAAAACAATAGGTTAGAAAAAACAAGAGAGAATGAAAGAGGATAATGAAACACCTACAATAGGGAGCATTTATAGGGAACCAGAAGACACAAAGTACGAAGCGGTGGAACGGTTCAAATTTAAAAAGAAATCGCAAAATACGAAAAGGCACAAAGTACGAAGCGGTGCAACGATTCAAATTTAAAAAGAAATCACAAAATACAAAAAGGTACAAAGTATGAAGCGGTGTAACAGTACAAACTTAAAAGAAACAACGCGTTACGAGAATGCACAAGTTATAAGAAAGCCCAACGGTTCAAATACAGATAGGATAAGAAACAAAACAAAGGAAAATACAACTGATTGAATGAAGCAAGCAAAATCGATTCAAAGACTAGTGGGCAAGAAAGTCGAACTGCCCGACCGAGAGAAAGGCTCCCGAGGAGCAGCACGATCAAAGCGAGCTAACCGAGCTAAATACGAAGAGTTGATGACGGCCAGAGACTCATTCTCCCTGGTAAGGGCCGTAACATGGTCTCTAAGCCAAACATTTTCAGCCATTATGCTGGCAAGGCCCTGAGGACCATCGTCAAACTCTTCCTGCGCCTATCCCCAAATCTCATCGGCCTCATACCAAGAGCTCGCCAACTGACTCCTCCGTAACAATAACTGATCGTTGATAGTCTCCTCAGGATAGGAGTCATACAGACTCAAGGCCACATTCCTATACTCCGTCTCGAGGTTGGCCATGCGATGACGGACCTGAGACACCTCAGCATCCAAGTCCTTTATCTGGGCATGGTATCTTACATTTGGCTCCGACATTCTTGAAGGATATTATATAACAGAGAAAAGAACAAACAAAAAGAGAATGAATAAGAAAGAAATACAATAAACTTATGCAAGATGATGACGGAGTATAAAGAAGGATTGAGGGGTATTTATAGAGCATAGATAATGCATCTTTGACTGACAATACTTGGGAACATGCATCTTTGACCGACTGACGCATGGCTTAGATATCACGTGGGCACAACACACTAAAAAAGAGAAAAAAGCAAACGAGATATTCGATGATCTGACAATTCTAAAAACACCAAACCACAAATACAAAAAGGAACAGTAGAAGAAGTAAATATTTATTTCATTGATAAAGATGGGTTACACGGGAAATAGTTACATCAGAGGGAAATACATAAAAAGGAGTAAAACATAAAAGCAAATTAGGGCGGCTCGGGCGAAGTTGATTGGTATCGGTAAGATGGCCCGACCTGGTTTACAGTATCTTGAAGCGAAGGAGCGAAGGATTCCTCCTTAAGACATTGTTCTCTTCGACTAAAGTCTGGCAAGCACGCCTGTAATAGTCCAACTCGGACCTCAACCAAGTCAATTCCCTCACCATCTCAGCATGGTGATAGTGCATCACCTTCAACTCTTCCTTAGCATCCCTGAGCATCATTTTTACGTTGTTGTAAGAAGCCTCCACTTGTAAGTTCCGAGCTGACTTGGTAAAAATGGCAGACATGTTGAAAATAGCAAGGTTACAGAATAATAATATAT
Source organism: Primula veris (assembly GCA_963682055.1). Classification (NCBI taxonomy): domain Eukaryota; kingdom Viridiplantae; phylum Streptophyta; class Magnoliopsida; order Ericales; family Primulaceae; genus Primula; species Primula veris. The sequence goes on along the minus strand of OY821747.1, from coordinate 14,903,394 downwards.
AGCAAGAAGAAGAAAGATGGAAAGATAATGAAGAAAAACATGCCAAAATGGGGTATTTATAGATAGATCAAGAGAGGCATAAGATGGGGAATCGCAACCGTTTGCCAAAATGTCTAAGAAACGCGTGCATTGAAGAGGCGCATCTGATCAAAAAGACTCTTGGATTCATGCCAATATTTGAAAAAGATAAATATGGGGAAAGCCATTACACACGTGTCACTCTGGGAAAGTGCAACAGTCTTAAAAATATTGGATAAGATTTGTGCACATGGCTCGAGAAAATCCATCATAGCACCACGAAACACGTGTTAAGAAGAAATACAATGAAGGAGAAATACGATTAAAAAAACAAACAACGGGTAGAGGATGAGAATAAAGGAAGATTTTATTAAAATTCAGAGATTCTATTACATAGAGGCAATACAACCGCAAATAAATAGCAAAGAAATTACAAAAAATAAACTAATTAGCGGAGGACCCCGCTTCACAGCCATCCGGCCCTTTCTTGGACCGAGCGTGCAATTCCTTTAGGGCCAATTTGTAAATCCTCTTGGACGTCTTATGCCTGTCCCGAGAAGCCTCAAGTCTTTTGACCCGGTTGAGAGCCCAATCCCGGTCAGCCAAATCTACGTGGTGGGCTGCGTCTAAAGCCACCACCTCTCCTCTAAGTCGGGTACCCTGACAGCTTTCTTAGCCAAGAAGGCGAACCTGCTCTTTAGGACACGAGCTTTCCTGACCTCGCCCTCCAGAAAGGCAAGATATTCAAAGTTATTATCTCCGCTAGATCCATTTGGAGAAGCCATGGCGTCACAAGAGAAGTTATAATCGTAAGAGATGAAATGGAAGTAATGTGGAGTCCTTTTCATAATGGACAGATAGTGGGAAGGTCAAGATTCTCCTCGAAAACAAGATAGCATACCTGAACTTCCCAATGCCATTAATGGCCGCAGGGAAACAGTTACAAATCGATCACGCTGCTCGATAAAGCCTCGAGAATAGCAAGGCCGAGGTAACGTCCTTATAAGACCGAACGTGACTCCCTCGCCGTGGAAACCACACCGAAGAAATCATGGAGCACTTGATAGAACATAAAAATCAGACCCGAATATACCTAATCGGGTACAAACCAACTCATGCATTATTAACGGGTACCCAACGCAATTATAATAGGACCCGGGGTATAGTGGTCTTCTCCCTACTTAAAAGATAAGGGTAATTATTCATTAACATCCAAGCCCAATTAGTAAAGGCCCAACAGTTAAAAAGTTCATGAGTTGACAGATGAGAAACACTTGTTCCTATGGTGCACGAATAACTATAAATAGTCAAGTATCAGTACTGAAAAAGGGACCTAGGATCTGAAAAAAAAATGAATACAAGACAGAGACTTTTCAGAATTTATCTCACTAGAAAGTACGTGGATTGAAGTTAAGTCAAAGACGATTATCAAGGCTAAGTCAAAGACCAATATTAAGATTAAATTAACAGACCGAGCATAAGTATAATAAGAATTGTAATCCCGAACAAGAAGATTCACCGAGCAATAAAGAAAGAATACTACCTCGTCTAATATTTCCTATCGTCAATCTATTTCATTATTGTTGAGAAGTTTAACTTAACCGACCAGGATTAATGCTTTATTTAGCATAATTTACCCGATCAAAGTTAATGTTTTATCAGTTGGTGTTCGGTATTAGTGAGTTATTTAATAGACATGTGTTTATGAGTATAAATCATAGTAGAAAAAATAAGAGGGGGTTTAGCCAAACCGAGCCGAGGTACGACGTAGGACGTTTGTGACCCGTGACGAATGCTCGGACATGAGCCAAGGCGTGCGACGACTATCGAAGCTGCAGAGGATTAAACCCGACCTTGAGGAAGTAGAAACCCAGCTCGGACTACTGAATCTAGGTACTAATATTTAATGGTCTCATGTGGCTTCACTAGCACTGCCGAACCATGTGGTGGGTCTGTGTTAGTATAAATATATATATGGTATATATTTAGCCGAGTATGTACGTATTTAGTTATGTAAGTATATATGACGGAGGGAGAGAACAAGTGGGGATGAGAGAAAGACAAGGTCATTGCCGACCCTTGTTACCTTTATTTATGTATTTAGTTCGGATGTATATAGTATGTGTTTTTTTGTATGCCGTGGTTGGTCAAGTGTCTCCTATATTTTATATGTATTTTTGTATGTAAATATTAATGAGTAATAGTGAGATCTAAGTAATAATTGTTATCGAGTGGGAGAGATCTTTTTTCTTAGAAATTCACCTGCCTTTATATAGGCAATAGAATGTAAGGTTGCGTTAACGAGTTTTTATTAATTGGCGCTCTAGTTGGAGTGAGACTAGTTTAATTAAAATAAATCTTCTGAATGAGTTTTAATATAAAACACGGTCCGAGCTTTAAGTAGCTCAATGGACCAATAAAAATTTAGGCACATCAATATGTGATACACTTACAAAACCGAACTTAACCAAGCTCTGGTTTGTTATTGAGCTAATTCAACCGGAAAACGCCATAAATTCTAGAAACATTGATTTCACGCATACGTCTACAGAACAATCACATAATTAAGTTTTACCTGTTTTAAGGGTCAATCACAAATCTAGATTTTGTTCTCATAATTAACTCCATACTAAACACAGCCTAAGGATTTTCGAATAATCTTCATGTTTTGTAACTTTTAATAACCATTAGCACACTGCTACTGATAATACTGAAATTACTGTTTGAACACAACCACACAGTTTTTCTGACAGGCAATTGCAGATATGTTTATCGTGTCTTAGTCTAGTTTGTGATTGTTCCCATTGCTTCCATGTTTAGGAGGGAGAGGACCTTGAGTAAGAAATGACATCATAAGTTTGAACATCTTTTTTGGCTTCTCCATATTTAATGCATGACCTGCATTCTTTATTATCACAAGTTGTGGATTGTTGCCTAAATGCCTGTTCAAAAAGGACAGAGAAAACACAACTCAACGACTATGAATGTACTAGCGATTGAAATCGACTTCGGGTGTGCTGTAGTTAAAAAAAAAAGGTTAAATAAAACTGTATCGAAGAACCAAGGATTTTAGAATTGGGCATTACATTCCTACCTAGTGATGAAAATGCAAGGGCAACTTATAAAATAAATAATTCAAATGACGATTAATCATTTTTTTTTCTTTTATATGTCTGCTAGTTATTCAACGAGCAAGTGGGTTTGCCTAATTGGCTGTGAGATCCTAGTATACCCGGTTCGTGACGAGGGTTCGAATCTTAGAGCGCACCAAATGGCTTAAACCTCCTAAGTAAGGATTGTTGATAATCTTTTGTATAAAAAGTCCTTCGATATGCAGGGATTGGTTTAAAAAAAATGAAAATATCAGTCTCAAGATAAGGATTTAGACAAGTCACCTTCCTTAGCAAATGGGATCAAGATGATCACAACCGCTTTATGACCCTAACGAATAAAATAGCACAACTTAACGTGCTATATGATAACGACCCTAAAAATGAGAAGGCTAATGATTGAAATTAGTACTTGACCTTTTCAGTCGGTGAGCCAATTCGACTGGGAACACTTGATCATGTTCACCCCATATTATTAATGTGGGCTGCGTTGCATCAACAAAAACTTGAGTTTTTGGACTGGGAAAGCAATAAACTAATATTTATATTAAAGGATCATTGAGGTATAGAGCAAATAAAGGGGTCATATTTGTTTTCGTATAAGGTGAGAATGTATATAGAAACCTGGCTTATCTTAGGAAGATCTGATAATTTTCTGTCCTTGTGCAGTGCTCTAATGAGTTCTTCCTTTTCGTGTCGGTATTCTGTACACATAAGCTGCCAAAAGCACATCTTTTTGTCAGACATTGAATCCCTAGGATAAGATTCAAGTATTCAGTTGTATTAGAATTTATGAAATAAATACGAAGAGGAATTAATGGAAACTTCAACCACAGATGTGACTACTAATATTTGTTCTCGGAACACGAAGATTAAAATAAACTATGAGTATGATGCACTCCTATTAATCTTCTTAAAGACCTTTGCATCTAGGCTTCTGGAATAAAGGATTGAAGCAAGAAAGTGATGCCTACGGAAAAAGAAAACTAAATAAAGATAACAAAAGGATGCATTTGCGCAAGAAGCAAAATAATACCCCTCTTGCCTAAAAGAGGGATGAATGTGTGTTCCTTTTTATTTTATCCACAAGGCAAATTACTGTAAATTGTTGCAACTCCTAAAATTTACCAAATAAGTCTCACAAGACAAATACAAACAACTAAATTAGTTAGGTTCTAGAAATTGTATAAATAGAGTTTGTAATTTACAATGTTACATGCACTGGATATAATTCGTCAACCATGCCAAGCTTCTCATTGGTTAATATATATATTATATACAAAATCTATTCCCTTAACACCTGATAAGGTGGCCAGACCCGATCATAACTAATGTCTCTTAGAATAATAGACAGAAGTAGTACATTTTTCATGATATAATTTAGGGACTCCCTTGAAAGTCGGCCAGTTAAAGAGCACTGATTATAGTTTCAACTGCAGAAGGATTCTCTTAGAGTCTGATAGCACTTGATTTTCAGCGTGGTAGTACTTTAGATTTATTTCCTTCTCTACATTCAAGAGTGAAGAATATAAATCAGTGATTTTATATGTTTTGTCACAATATTTTTCCTAGCTATTATTGACACCTCATGGGGGATCAAGTTGGATGATTTATAACATTCATGTAGGAAGATTTTTGAGAATTTGCATCATCGAGATTGTCAATCTAAGGGAAATCAGTAAAAGCCCAAAGTAGTCAGAAACTTACATCAATAAAGTCATTAACGATGCAAGATGGCAACATCCTAGGTGGTCTATAGAAAAGCCCAAAGTAGTCAGAAACTTACATCAATAAAGTCATTAACGATGCAAGATGGCAACATCCTAGGTGGTCTATAGAAAGTCATATGCAAAAGCTCCCTCAACTTCTCGGGCCTCTGCGGTAACAATATATCTATAGCTTCTTCGATGCTTTTGACCTTGAAAAAACCTCCTAACAAATCTCTCTCCTCCATGCACACGCCAGATGCAGCGATAACCACCTTATCCACACTATCTGGGAACTGTGCAGCCATGCTATACCCCACAAAACCTCCATAGCTCAGACCCACAACTTGCATCTTTTGCACGCCCAGTGCCTCCATCGTCCTCATCACGCATTGTGCCTATGCACAGTTGAAAAGAATAATTTATAAGGGACATAATATTGAGGGGAGAGTAATGCTACATCCAGCCAAAAAGTTGATGCAAGAGTCGTTTTTAGTCATTTTAAAAATAATCTGAGTCGTTTTCTGTCATTTTAAAAACTGTCTCAGTCATTTTTAATTATTTTAAAAACAGTCTGAGTCATTTTTAGTCATTTTAAAAACTCATCTTCAGTCATTTTAAAAATGGTCTGAGTAGTTTGAAAACAATGAGAGTAATTTTAAAACAGTCTGAGTTATTTTGAGTCATTTTTAAACCAGTGTGAGTCATTTTAAATTATTTTAAAAACAGTCTAAGTAATTTTAAAAACAGTCTAAGTAGATTTAATTCATTTAAAAAATAGTTTGAGTCGTATTAAGTCATTTTAAAAACACTATGATTAATTTTAAAAATAGTTTGAGTTGTTTAAAGTCATTTTAAAAATAGTCTTGTTATTTTAAAAACAGCCTGAGTCATTTTAAGTCATTTTTAAAACAGTTTGAGTCGTTTTAAGTCATTTTAAAAACAATTTGAGTCCTTTTCAGTCATTTTAAAAATAGTCAGAGTCGTTTTAAGTCCTTTTAAAACAGTGTGAGTCATGTTAAATTATTTTAAAAACATTGAGTTATTTTCAGTCATTTTAAAAAACAGTCTGAGTGATTTTCAGTCATTTTAAAAACAGTCTGAGTAATTTAGAAATAATGAAATTAATTTTAAAAAAAGTCTGAGTTATTTTGAATCATTTTAAAAATAGTCTGAGTTATTTTAAAAACAGTTCATTTTAAAAACAATCTGAGACATTTTAAGTCATTTTAAAAACAGTCTTAGTCATTTTAAGTAATTTAAAAAACAATCTGAGTTATATTTAAGTCATTTGAAAAACAGTCTGGCTCATTTTCAGTAAGATTAAAAACAGTTCGAGTCATTTTAAAAAACAGCTCGAATAATTTTAATTAAGTCATTTGAAGTCATTTTGAGTCATTTGAAAACAATTGCAAGTTATTTTAAAGTTTTTAATATTTGTTAGACTTTTTGGCTTTTTCTGACTTTTTCTAACTTTTTTTCATTTTTTTTTTATTTTTTCATGGTTTTTTTAATTTTTTTCTTCATATTTCGGGTTTTTTCGGTTTCTTAACTTTTTTGAACGTTTATTCATTTTTTTGTTATTTTTTAAGTTTTTTTTTTTTTTTTTTTTATCTTTTTTCGGGTTCCCGATTTTTTTTAATGTTTTTTCATTGTTTGTGATTTTGCATTTTTTTTTTGGGCTTTTTCGGGTTTCCAATTTTTTGAAATTTTTGGGGTTTTCAACTTTTTTTTTTTTTTCCATTTTTTCCATCTTTTGTATATTTGGAGTTTTTCCTATTTTTTCCTTTTTTTTTATTGGGGAATTAGGCCGTGATAATTGACTAATTATTAATTAAATTTTATAGCATGACTAATTAAAAAATACCAATATTTAATTATCCCAAAAAATTATCTATAAAAAAAATACCAGACCCTACATATTCTAATCTAACTATGGGTAAATTAACGGAAAATAAGTTCTCAACCGTACGTTTGCATTGAAATTAAGAAAAAGGAGAAGATAGAAAAACAAGACACTAATTAACCAAGTACCTGGAAGGCCTCAGTACGTTCGGGTCGAGTAGTATAAGATTCCCCAAAGAAAACCAAATCGGGGACGTAAACATTGAAGTTTGATGAAAGCGGATTTAAGAAGTGGTTCCATTGCCACATTGCATTGGCCCCAATTCCATGTATCAAAACCACGTTCGGACTATTGTTTTTACATGCTTTCGGTACCCAACAATGCATCACTGTGCCGTCTCCCAAATCGGGCGTATCCGATTTTAGCCCTGCACTCGAAAACGATCGTCGGTATAGTCTGTCCTGTAAGGCCATTAGGTTGATACACTTGACCATCAATAGAAGAGCTCGTGAAATATATATATATATATAAAGAGAGAGAGAGAGAGAGAGAGGAACAAATGGCAATGGGGTATATCTATACTATAATATATATATATATATATATATATTTATATGTAAAGGGCCTTGTAAAAGCCTTTAAACAACTAATTACAAAAATCTATTGATAGTTTACAAAATTACACAGTGTTAGAAATTCAAAAATTAAAAAAAAATATAACTGCTAAAATAACTGCTTACGTTCAATTCAAAATAGATACTAATTATTATTGTTTGAATAAACCCCAAAAAATAACTCCTCTGTCCTCTCTGCACTCTCTCTCCTCCCCCTCTCCTCTATCCCTATTCCCTGCACTCTCTATCCTCCCCCTCTCATATGTATTACTCTTTCTGTTATATTTATTTGTGATTATAAATGTTTTTTTTTTGTTATAAAATTGAGTTTGTGTTGCTAAATAATTTTGTTTAATATTTCACAACAATTTACACATCTACGCGTTACACCACCCATCGGGTGGGCAAGTCCCCTAGTATGGTAGATGAGAAGTGGGTATATAAGTGACAGAGACCTAAAATACACCTTTAGCGTACCGGTTTTTTATTATTACCACTTTCGAAATTATATTACTCATATATCTTTATAATTTTATATTTGCTATATATATCACTTTTTAATTATTTATTTTATTTACCAAAACACCATACACATATTTCATAAAAAATGGAAAAAAAACACATAAAATTATATAAAATGCAAAAAATCTCAAAATAAATGAAAAAAAAATCACAAAAAATTGTAAAAATTTAAAAAAAAACACACAAAAAATCACAAAAAAATAAAAAAAAAAATCACAAAATTTTAAAAAAATTACAAAAGAAATAAAAAAAATTAAAAAAAATTATAAAAATCACAAATATTATAAAAAATAAAAAAAATCACATAAAATTATAAAAAATGAAAAAAAATCACAAAATATTATAAAAATATAAAAAACAACTAAAAAAAATCACAAAAAAATTATAAAAAATAAAAAAAATCACAAAATATTATAAAAAATTAAAAAAATCACAAAATATTAAAAAAAATTTAAAAAAAAAAATTAAAAAAAATTAAAAAAAATTAAAAAAAATTAAAAAAATCGCAAAATATTATAAAAATATAAAAAAAAAATAAAAAATTTATAAAAAATCACAAAAATCACAAAAAAAATCACAAAAAAATGAAAAAAATCACAAAATTATAAAAAAATAAAAAATAATAAATCACTTTTATTGAACTTTATGCACTTTCGACTGAACCAGATGCACTTTTAGCTGAACTATATGCAGTTTTCAGCCGAACCAGATGTACTTTTAGTTGAACCAGATGCAGGTTTTACAGAACGATATGCACTTTTATTGAACTAGATGCACTTTTGTCTGAACCATATGCAATTTCAGCTGAACTAGATACACTTTTAGATGAACCATATGCACTTTCAGCCGAACCATATGCACTTTTAGTTGAACTAGATGCAGTTATTACAGAACGATATGCACTTTTATTGAACTAGATGCACTTTTGTCTGAACCATATGCACTTTCAGCTGAACTAAATACACTTTTAGCTGAACCAGATGCACTTTCAACTGAACCATATGCACTTTCAGTTGTACTAAATGCACTTTTAGTTGAATCAGATGCATTTTTAATAGAACTATATGCACTTTCGACTGTACTATATTCATTTTCGACTACACTATATGCACTTTTGACTTAACTATATGTACTTTTCAGTAAATTAGATGCACTTTAAGCTGAACCAGATGTACTTTCAGCTGAATCAGATGCACTTTTAGCTGAACTATATGTATACTCACTTTTATTGAACTATATTTACTTTCGACTGAATTGTATGCACTTTCAACGGAACTAGATATACTTTCAGCTGAATTGAATGCAATTTCGACTCAAATTTATGCATTTTTGACTAACTATATACACTTTCGACTGAACTATATGCACTTTTATTGAACTATATACGCTTTTGAGTGAATTATATGTATTTTTGACTGAAGTAGATGCACTTTCAGCTCATTCAGATTAAAAAAAGGCACATTTATCATGGAAAAACCATTTTTTTGTATAAAAAATATCACTTTTCGGTATAAAAAGTGTTATATTGACAAAAAAAATTATATATTTTTTGTAAATTTTTAAAAAGTTTATGATTTTGATAAAGCCATAACTTTGGTCGGTCGCGTTAGGCTTTTCAACAATAATATACTGGTAAATTAACTGTAAATAATGAACACTTCTTGATCTTTTATTATTGATCGGACTATTACAATTGCTCGGATTATTACACTTACTCAGATTATTACACTTGCTCGGATTATTGCACTTACTCGGATTATTACACTTGCTCGGATTATTATACTTGCTCGGATTATTACTTATTTATTACAATTGTGCTCGATTTGATTATTTAATCTCTTATCTTGGTCGTTCTCCTTTTTCTTCGATATTCGGCTCTTTCGCTGTTCAGTTTGTTTCTTGATAGGCTAAGATTTGTCTAGTTTCTCTCTTTTCTCAACTTCTCTCTATAATTTTTGAATAGATTTTCTGGTCATGGTCTTGGGGGATACTTGGCTATTTATAGGCAAGTATGCATCCTAGGATGTTGACAAATGTCTCCATCTTGTGAGTTTTTTCAGACATGGGTCCCTATTTAAGTGTAATAATCTGAGTAAGTGTAATAATCCGAGCAATTGTAATAGTCCGATCAATAATAAAAGATCAAGAAGTGTTCATTATTTACAGTTAATTTACCAGTATATTATTGTTGAAAAGTCTAACGCGACCGACCAAAGTTATGGCTTTATCAGATTTTTTCATTTTTTTTATAATTCTTTTTTTTTTGTGATTTTTGTGATTTTTTATAATTTTTTTGTGATTTTTGTTATTTTTTTATAATGTTTTGTGATTTTTTGTGATTTTTTGTGATTTATATATAATTTTTTCGTTTTTTTAATTTTTTGATTTTTTTTGTGATTTTTTATAATTTTTTTTTGATTTTTTATATATTTTTTTTTGATTTTTCAGTATAAAAAGTGTTATATTGACAAAAAAAATTATATATTTTTTTTTGTAATTTTTTAAAAAGTTTGTGATTTTTTTTTCATTTTTTGTAATTTTTATAATTTTTTATAATTTTTATAATTTTTTTGTGATTTTTGTATTTTTTTAATAATTTTTTGTGATTTTTGGTGATTTTTTTTTATAATTTTTTTTATTTTTTGTGATTTTTTGTGATTTTTTGTGATTTTTATATTTTTTTTGATTTTTGTGATTTTTTATAAATTTTTTTTGATTTTTTTTGATTTTTTATAATTTTTTATGTTTTTTTGTGATTTTTTCATTTTTTTATAATTTTTTTGTGTTTTTTTTATTTTGTTGTAATTTAAAACTATTTTTTTGGGTTTTTACAGAGATAAAATATGTATATTATATTTTGGTTTGTATGACAATTAAGTAAATAAACTAAATAATTAAAAAGTGATATCTATGAGTAATGTGAAATTATCGAGATATATATGAGGAATATAAGTGACAGACATCTAAAGACACTTTTAGCGTACTGCTTTATTTATTATTATTGCTCGTGTTCCAACCTTTTTCATATACTAACACAAATGCTAATTACACTAATGATCCTATGTTCACTTAAAGGTCTCCAAGTTTCGTTTATAACTTTTCACTTTATCACATGTTTTATTTTTTCATACAATCCTTTCTTTTTGGTTAACTAATCATATAATAAAAAACAAAATGGGACATAATCCAGTTTTACATTACTAGATAAAAGGTCTCAAACTATGTGAGAGATAAAAGATGCGGACAATGTCCAACAATATTACAAAGTAGCAAGAACTAAGGCAGGTGTAATACACCAACGACGTTGTCGCATTACAAACTAGTCATTCAACTCACATTAAGGTGGCTCTCGAGGAACTTCTTATGGTCATACAATCCTTCCTTCTATTGAGTTCTAGTATTGTATTACCCGTGCATTTGTGTCCACTTTTATATGTATTACAGTAAAATCTCTCACAATTATACTCTTCAGACCATAAGAAAATATTAACATAGAGAGTTTATGTCTAAAATCTCTAAATAGAGGTTGCATATAAAAATATATAATTTTAAAAAGTTGTATGTGTTTATATATAATGTTTTATATAAAGAAATTTATGCACAATAATATAGAAATAAAAAAGGTTTTGTGTCAAGAAACTTTTAAGTTGAAATATTTAGATCGTATACTTATTGTAACGACCCGGTCCCACGGACCGAACCGCCACGCCCGTATCAACAATATTATCCGCTTTGACACAACTTCCTAAGAGAATCACACATCATGTTACTACTCCAAGTTAAACACGCTTAACTGTGGAGTTCTGTCATCGCTATTGTCTCGCACGGCTTTAAAATGTCTTGTTGATAGAAAATGGATCTTTAAGCTCATATACCGCACGAGTACTCTCATATCTGGACGATGTGGGACTGACACAGAACACCGCACCACAGAAATTCCTTCCTGAAAATCTGAGTCGTCACAATCACCCCCTTTAGGCACGACGTCCTTCAGTGGTCCACACACACGTGCTAGTCCCCACATTTCCGGCAAGATAGAGGCTCTGATACCATCTGTAACGACCCGGCCCCACGGACCGAACTGCCATGCCCGTATCAACAATATTGTCCGCTTTGGCACAACTTCTCAAGGGGGTCACCCATACTGGTACTACTCCAAGCTAAGCACGCTTAACTATGAAATTTCGTCCTCGCTATTGTGCTGCACAGATTTAAAAGGGCTTGTTGATAGAAAATTGATCTTTAAGCTCATATAGCACACGAGTACTCTCATATCTGGACGATGTGGGACTGACGCACAACTCCGCACCACAAAATTTCCTTCCTGAAAATCTGGGTCGTCACAATCACCCTCCCTTTAGGCACGACGTCCTCGTCGGACACGTCGTCTTTCAGGGGGTCCACACACACGTGCTAGTCCCCACATTTTCGGCCAGATACCATCTGTAACGACCCGGTCCCAAGGAGCGAACCGCCACGTCCGTATCAACAATATTGTCCACTTTGGCATAACTTCTCAGGGGAATCACCCATCCTGTTACTACTCCAAGTTAAGCACGCTTAACTATGGAGTTCCGTCCTCGCTATTGTGCCGCACGGCTTTAAAAGGCCTTGTTGATAGCAAATGGATCTTTAAGCTCATATAGCACACGAGTACTCTCATATCTGGACGATGTGGGACTGACACAGAACACCGCACCACAGAAATTCCTTCCTGAAAATCTGAGTCGTCACACTTATGAACGAATTATTACGTAAGCACAAGTTAAGTATGTGTTAACAATCCAGACTGTTAAGTCATCATCGCAGACAAAGTTAAATAAATGTTTTATATATATTTTAAAGTAATGTAACGAGATATATATTTTTGCAATGTAATTACTATCAGGATGCATTTTTTTTCACTATATGATCTAAAAAAATATAACAATAAATAGTTTATTTTTATTTATAACTCGTCCAAGTCGAGACTAATTTTTTTCTATGACTATATAGAGTTTATTCATAAACAAAGTATTCATATATAGAGGTTTTACTCTAATATCTGATTGTCTATTGATACAATAATTTTTTACTCAGAAGTACTACTGTCGTCTTGCTTATGCAAACTTCATTAATATATATTTACACACACATGAATAGTTTTTTTAAACAATAATAGTTATTAAAGGAAAAAAAAAAAACTCTTTAAGCTTCCATATAATCACCAAACTAGTAATGATTAATTGAATTCGGTTTTAAGTTTTGAATCATTAATACTAATTGCCAGATTAAGGATTTTCCTATAATGTATTATTTATTTTTCATATCAATGTGTGTTAGGAAGTGTCACTGTACAGGAAGGATAAGCTATAACACTGTTGACAAGGAAGAAGTCAATAGAACGTGAATTGTCATGTCGAACACCAAATTGCCATTTCCAAAAAGTGTTTGTGACTGACACTCTAAACGAAAGAAAAATTTGTGTCCTTACTTACTACCTAGCTAATAAATAAACAAATGATTCTAAGGGTAGAGTTTTAAGTAACCAAAATTATAATTAACTGATTTGTCAATTTGCAAGCTAGTTTGAGACTATAATGAATTTCAGCATGAGGAAAAATTATATAAAACAGGCAAATGGGCAACTTTCTTTCAACATTTGGGATCAAATTTTAAACTTTTGAAAATTGAAGTAGTTTAGTGCTGAAACTGAAACTGAAACTATCGGACCACGTTAAGCCTTTCTATCTTTTTTTTAGTGAACTACTAATGTAATTTTCTCATAAAGGAATTTTCAGATGAATCATAATCAAATCATCTTCACTGGTTCTGATTATTGAATTCATACGTTTGGGATAAAGTATCCATTCTTTATGGAAACTGCACTCTTTGAATAATTTTTTTTTTTGGTTGGAAAAGAATATCTTATTTGTGTGATGTGCCTTTAGACGCAGATTTAATCTAAGAACACCTAGGTGCGGAGCCAGAATTTCGGATAAACGAGAACACAAAATAATGAATATATGTATATTTATATAACTTCTTTTTAAATACGATGAATCGTTTTGCAAATGATGTTTCGTAGTTTTAAATAACCTTCAACTGATTGATTATATTGTATAACATGACTGTTTTTTTTCAATTGCATTTTGATAAATTGGGACCATTTATATATTTATATTTAGTACAGTTATTGAACCAGAAGACTAAAGATTTTAAATTTTAATGTTTATGAATTTTTTTGAGAAAGTATACAATACTTTAAAGCAATCATTTTATTATAAAATGTAGAATCTAACAAATGGTATTACAAACCAAACAAATGGTTTTATTACGAACCTAAAATACATAAAGATAGTAGTATCAAATTAATTTTCACCAAAAAGTTACAGTTTTCTATAAGCTTCGTAGCGGAAACTCATTCAAAATATAAGGATGAATAATTTCAAAGTGTGTAATTAAAGATGTTTGAAATCCAATTTTTGATAAATTCAGCCAAAAACTAACCATTTTAGATTATGCAAATTTGAACCCACCAGTCCACGACCAAAGATATGAGGAGAATTTAGTTTCAACACTTAAACCACTAAGTTATAGAAATCTTTGATTAAATATTACATATAAAATATTATATGTATAAAATCTGGCTCTCTCCGCCCATTGGAACACTTGTATCTGAATGTGTAAAGGGCACAATAAACCTATTTTAACTATGCAATCAATACACTATTGACACAACAATCTATGTGTGTGAATGGATATTTTTTATGAACAAGTAAAGAAGAAATGTTGCTATTGCATTTCACTGTAGATCATGTATGATTTAGTACATTTCTCTCTTTTACTATTTTGTGTTTGAGGCTGGATTTTTCCATCGCAATTTATCTGTTTTCACGTCAAAACAAAAAAAATAAAATTCTGAACGATAAAATTGACTTACGAACCGTAAATTTGACTTACGGTTTATGGTATGGGTCAAACCGTAAGTCAAATTTACGGTTTAGGTGTAAAATTACCGAAATACCCTTGTATTAAAAAGTATATATATGGAGTGAAAATTTACATTGCATATATATACATTAAAAAGTATTAGATGGAAAAATAGAAACCTGAAAAAGTTTCTTTCATTAAATCGCAATATGTTAAAGTATTATTTTTTTTATAGTTAATTACTTTTGCTTGATTTACTTCTCCACCAAAACAATCTTACAATTATTATAAAATATGGATTTATTTTTCAATAATAAAAGATTAATCTTGAAAGAAGTTTAGCATAAAAAAATAAAAGTTAAATTGCACTTTGTATAGTTAATGATTTTTACTTTTTTTTAAAATTTAATTTTAAATTTTTAAAGATACAAACTGAGTTTAATATTCTAAACTTTTTTTTGTTTTCATAATACCTCAAGTCACTCCTTACAAAAAAAAAAGTACATTAAAGATGAAAGGCAGAGTGTACGAATAATTTGATAATATCAGCATACGGATAAAAAATTCGTCATAGTGTGCTTAAAATTGGAGTATCGTCACAAATAAGATTAACAAAATGATCAACCCAATAATTTACATCTAATACCAAAAAACAAAACCGACAAGAGTATAAATCAAGATACAAGAGATTCGTAAGTAAATGTCGAGCGAAAAATTCGTCATAGTTTTGCTTAAAAATGGATCATCGCCACAAATAAAAAAAATACAATCATCAACCCAATATATCAAATAAATAATAGTCACGATTTAACAAAATAACCAATCGCACATTTGTTGGTTTCTGTGTACGAAATAACAATTAATAATAAATAAAGGACTAAACAAGAATTAAATAAAACCAGTGTAATCTTTATTAATTTCCAAATGGAATACAATAAACTGATTACAACATGTAGGTACTAAAAAATAATTAAAGCAAACATTATCAGATTATTATTAATTAATAATCTGATGTACTGATTTGCAATTAATAGAAACTGCCGGACTGGAAAGTATAAACTTAACAGCTGGACTGTTCTGTTTGAAATTGAAATTACAGGACTGAATTGAAACTATTCTAATTACTGAATTAAATTACAGAATAGTAATTACAGCAAAAAACAGAACTTTAAACTAATTACAGAAAGGTACAACAGAATAGAAAAGCTATAGCTAAGTACGGCAAATTAAAATACTGAAATTAAAATACTGAATTGGAAAAAACAGAATGTAAAAAACTGAATTTAAGTGCGGAAAATAAAGGGACAGAATGTAAATAAAATTAGACGAGACTACTGTTAACAGTATGCCCATAACCGATAGTCGCCCAACCACCTTGATGTTTCTGGTTGCGTTGGCGCTTCGATCCCAAGGTACAACGTCTCGGATGACTCGTCGGAAACTGGCGACGAGTCAAGGTCGAGCTGTTGGTGGGTGGTTCTCTCTGGTTCTAAAATGTAATGCAGATTTTTTAGAGATGATATATGCTATGTTTGATTTCAGAATGTTGTGAATGTTGTTGACATGTGGGGGGGGGGGGGGGGGGGGGGGGGGGGGGGTCTGCCTATTTATAGGCTTGTTGAGTATCTCAGCCATTAAAGTCACTTTACTACTGTCAGTTTTCGAAATTCGAAACTGCAGTATTAACTTTGCAATGAATTAATATTTATTGCAACAGTTACAGCTTTGCTGGAAGCTTTTCCCGAACTGGCGCACTTTTCCCGTTGAGCTAAAAACCCAACGAGCAAGCCCGCCCGTCGAGCAAGCCCGCCCGTCGAGCAAGTGCATGTGTGGTACACAATACACACATGTGTATGTGGACACACTACTTAATATCCACATGGGATACCTTAGTATATATATTGTAAAAATCACTCATGATTTTCTAATGTGGGATAACCCTCATGGGTTAAATGCTATTTCTTTTCTCATTTTCCAGCATTGACTTTATTTCCTCTTTCGAGTACCAACCTTCGAGTCCAATTATCATTCACACCCTTCCTCCGAATAGGTCATGCGATATACCGTTGCGAAGCTCGTCGTACGAGCTACTCAAACGCTTTGAGTATGGCCTCAGAAAAACTGAGTAGTCGCATCGAAAATTGACTCAAAGATGGTCCGTGACCACTTGGAACAACCATGTTTAAAACATATTTTCCTACAATTTTTCCAACAACATTAACATACCCAATCGTAAAAACGATAAAAAAATAAGATAAAATGATGAAAATAAAATAAAAATTAACATTTATAATAAAACGAGTCCCAAAATAGTCACGATATTCATAATAATTGTACGATTTTTTTCATGGAGAAGTAAATCAAGCAAAAGTAATTAAGTATATAAACAAATAATACTTTAACATATTTCGATTTAATGAAACAAACTTTTTCAGGTTACTACTTTTCCATCTAATACTTTTTAATGTATATGCAGTGCAAATTTGTACTGGCCGACCGATCGGTCAACTTGGCCAATCGGTCGAGCAATCTTTCTGAAAAAATTACACTGTTTTTTAATGCAGGGGTATTTTGGTAATTTTACACCTAAACCGTAAATTTGACTTACGTTCCGTAAATTTGACTTACGGTTTGACCCAGACCATAAACCGTAAATCAAATTTACGGTTCGTAAGTCAATTTTACGGTTCAGAATTTTTTTTTACGGTTTTGGCGTGAAAACAGATAGATTGCAGTGGAAAAATCTAGGCTCTTTGTGTTTATATAATATTTTTTCCATCTCATCGTTTTCTCATCCATTTGCTTCATCTTTATCCCAATTAAACTACAATCTATGAATTTTAAATTTGTTATTATAAAACAAATGAATTTAGTATTACCTAAGTTAAATAAAAAAAAATTATATTGTTTTAAAATGGATATATCTCCAATTGTGGTTGATTGTTCACAATGATAAGAATTTGATTTCTTTTTCCAATAAACGAGTTCATAATTTTCATCCGTGGATTTTATATGTGAAGTATAATGTTGCTTATATATAAACCATAAATAAATAAAAATATTATAATTTCTTCATTATATATTTATCTTCAAACACAACATTTTACTTATCTTATACACCACAAAGTTACAATGTATTTATTTTAATTTTATAATTATATATCGATGGAGTGATAATTATGTTGATATTAAATATATTAATTTTACATGATTTGTTGTGGGAGAAACATATATATTTACAAAGTAAGATAGCACTAAGGGGAATATACATGATCTGCCATGTGAAAATAATGTTTACATGATGTGTAAGGTAGATATTTGTGGTTTGATGAGGTGAAATAGATGACCAATATAGAACAACTGTTACGAATGCTTTAAAAATTTAGATATTTTGACATGAAAGTATGAATGTATTTAAGATGATTGGAGTCATTTGGTTACTCTACTGCCTAGGTGAATTTTGGGCCGATACCATTTAAACTTTCCAATCTAACAAAAGTTAGCACTTTCAAAATATTAATTACAAATTGGTACCAGTTGACGTGTTAGAAATATATTAAAAGACATGCTTGTTTGAATTGATAAGATTCTAAGAAAGATTTTTTATTTTCAGACATGGAATACATTTATATTGATATATGTTTTCTAAATAATTAATAGGTCCAATACGATAACTTCGACGAGTGTTCTTTTGCATAGTTGCGCAATAATATTTCTATATACGTATACAAATAATTGATCCACTTATACACATGTTATACTATTAATTGATCCACTTACTGATTAGTTGTAAATATTATAGTATATTAATTGTTATCTGTTTTAATAAATAATAGATAATAAAAGATAATAAAATGTATGATTTAAGTGTTATTATGTAAATTATTGTTTTAAACCATTTTACTTATTTTTGTATTATAACTGCAGAAATAAAGACACCGGCGTTATGAGACAATATTAAATAAAATGTTATAAATTCGGATACAAAAAAGTTTAGTTTAGTATTTCTGCGATTAAATGAGCTACGGAAGTTGGAAAATTATGATCTTTATATTTTCGGAAAGATTGAAGAATTCCCTACAAATTTCAATCAAAAGGCTTTGGCAAATTCTGTAATTTTAAGGACGTTAATTGAGATACAAAAATTCGGACTATGAATGAAAAAAAGAAAATAAAAAAAAATAAGAAAAATAAAATAAAGTTGCCAATGTTAAGAAATGTTGGTAGCTTTCAATGCATTCCCTGTTACTTTATCATACACAAAAGAATAAGAAAAAAAAGCAGCCTACTAGTACTATTGATCTATAGCTTTTTGATAATTTCGTGGATATTGTCCACAATGATTCGTGTCTCACTTGGATATAAATACATGTCACAATAAAGGAAGAAAACGGACCGAAAAATAAAAAGACAAGTTCAAAATCAATAGTTTAGAAATGTATTAGTTCCATAATTTGCATTATTATATGGTGGATTTGTAATATTTTATATCACCATTCTATCCCTATTTAATTAAGGATAAATTAACAAAACATACTAGTTTTTAAACTAAATTACAAAAAGCATATCCTTACAACTTTTCATTATTAAAAACATACCAAATAAATTTAAATTTAATGTTGTTTATTCTTTTCTTTATATCTCTCTCTCATCTTACTCTCTCTCTCCTCCATTCTTCTTTCTCACCAATTCTTCTATGTATCTCTTTATTCTTCTCTCTCACCAATTTTTCTCTTTATTTCTCTCTGATCTTACTCTCTCTCTCTCATCCATTTTTCTATGTATCTTTTTTTAATATCTCACTCTATCTCTCTCCCTTCCTCCACCACGAAAACTCATTACTAACTACCGAACATCATCTAGATTATATAGATATCCATATACATATAAATACAGATATATACATACGTAATACACAAATATTACACTAATTGATACCCCGTAATATATGAAAAATATATGGAATTGGTGAGATTGTTTTCTATTTATTGAGTTTTGAGACTATTGTAAACATTGTAGATTTCAAGTTGAAAGAGAAGAATCCATATGTACAATATTGAGAGAAATTCATATGTAGGGTATGAAAATTTAAAATTAGGGTATGAAATTTTGAAATTAGGGTATGAAGTTTTGAAATTAGGATATGAAGTTTTAAAATTAGAGTATGAAGTTTTGAAATTAGGGTATGAAGTTTTTGAAATTAGGACATGAAGTTTTGAAATCAGGGTATAAAGTTTTAAAATTAGGGTATGACGTTTTATAATTAGCATATTGTTGTAATACAACTATTAGCTATGTATTTAGGGAGACAGAAGTAGAGAGAGGGGAGAACAGTATCGTGTTTATTATGAATGAATATGTGAATGGATGATAAAATACAAGACCCCTAGCCCTCTTTATATAGATAGAGGGGTAGGGTTACAAGCCCACTTGGGCCCATAAAGTAAAAGCCCAAGAGTCCAATAATCTTACAACACTCCCCCTTTGGACGTCTTGAATTCTTCGTCTTCATGTAGTCGATCTAAGTCGAGTTCATTCGCAATGCTAAACACATAAAGACCTTAGGGCCGGAAAACCCGGTGTGGGACAAAACCGATACCTAAGAGAATTTGTGTAGCCGAATGATATATGCCAAAATACTACGTATGTAACTATCCACAAAACAGTGTGCCTTATCAAAACCTTCTCAGAGCAAACCCAATGGGAAAATCTCTGATCGAAAAAAAAAGAGTGCAATAGTGGTAGTAATAGGGGATCAACCACAAAACATGTGCCTCATCAAAACCTTGCCAGAGTAAAGCCAGTGGGAAAAAACTCTGGTCGAAGGACAAAAGAGTACACAGTGGTAAGAAGTATACGATAGGATACTCCCCCTGATTTCGGCAATCCTTAGTGAGGTATAACAGGGAACGTGTCTCGCTAAAAACCTTGTCAAGGAAAACCCAGTGGGAAAAACCTTGTACTAAGGACAAAAAGAGTACACATGCATACAACAGGATGCTCTCCCTCACTTACACACGATAGGGTGTGAGGATTTCGACTCCGACATAAAATGTCGCTCTAAGGTAGCTCAGATAGCCTACGTAGGCCAATCGCCCGTATGTGCTTCTGAAAAGAATGCTTTGGCAGTGACTTGGTGAACAAGTCAGTGTGGTTATTCTCTGAACCAATATGCTTCACTTAAATCTTTTGAAGCGTTTGTTGTTCATGTGTAAAGAACAACTTTGGCGAGATATGCTTAGTGGCATCACCTTTGATGTAACCATGCTTCGCTTGATCAATCACAGCGGTGTTGTCCTCATAAATAACAACTGGTTCATCATGATCGTAAGCTAGATCACAGGTGCTTCGAATATGGCCAATAACTGCTCGAAGCCAGACACACTCTGTAGTCGCCTCATAGAGCGCGAGTAGCTCAGAGTGGTTAGTCGAAGTGGCCACTAGAGTCTGTTTACGAGACCTCTAGGATATCTCCGTGTTCCCAATGGTAAAGACATAACCAGATTGGGAGCGTCCCTTGTGCTGGTCTGATAAGAAACCAGCATCGGCATAGCCGACAAGGGTTGCGTTATTTCGAGGATCAATGGAGCTAGATCCACTCGACGCAAAGGGATAGAATAAACCCATGTCCGTAGTACCTCTAAGGTAACGGAAAATGTCTTTTATGCCAGTCCAGTGGCGGCGTTTTGGCGTGGTGTTGTGTCGAGTTAGACAATTCACAGCAAATGAGATGTCCGGTCTAGTACATTGGGCCAAGTACAATAGTGCGCCTATTGCACCCAGATATGAACACTCAGGGCTCAATATCTCTTCATTGTCCTCCTTTGGACGGAAGGGGTCCTTATTAATGTCTAGAGAGCGGACGACCATGGGAGTAGAGGATGGCTTAGCGTCACTATGACTAAAGCGCCTCAACACCTTTTGGGTGTAGCTTTCTTGATGGACTAAAATTCCATCTTTACGGTGCTCGATCTGCAGGCCGAGGCAATACCGTGTCTTCCCAAGATCTTTCATCTCGAATTCCTTCTTCAGGATTTCAGCAGTTTCGAACACCTCTTTCGAGGTTCCTATGAGATTCATATCATCTACATAGACTGCGATAATCGCATATCCTGAAGTGGATTTCTTTATGAACACGCATGGGCATAGTTCATTATTAACATATCCCAAGCCGATCAAGTATTCACTTAGACGGTTATACAACATCCGTCCGGATTGTTTCAATCCATATAGTGATCGTCTCAGTCTAATCGAGAACGTGTTCCGTGGCCGGGAACTACTTGATTCAGGCAACTTAAGTCCATCAGGGACTCTCATGTAAATCTCTGTGTCCAGATCCCCGTAGAGATACGCTGTGACCACAACTATGAGCTGCATATTCAGTTTTTCGGAAACTACTAAACTGATTAAGTAGCGGAACGTTATAACGTCCATCACGGGAGAATACGTCTCATCGTAATCAATTCCATGGCGTTGAGAGAAACCTTGCGCCACAAGGCGAGCTTTGTATCTAACAATCTCATTATTCTCATCACGCTTCCTTACGAAAACCCATTTATGACCAACTGGTCTAACATTGGGCGGTGTTGGAGCGACAGGTCCAAACACGCTTTGTTTCGTTAAGGAATCCAATTCATCCTGGATTGCTTGTTTCCATTTAGGCCACTCCGTTCTTCGCTAACACTCAACAATGGTACGAGGTTCCATGTCATCATTGTTGATAATGTCAGTGGCCACTGCGTATATGAACACATCATCGATGACAGTCTCGTTTCGCTTCAAAATAACGTCTAAACTAGTATAATCGATAGATATTTCGAGGTTATCGTGATGATTAGGAACTGGTGTTTCATCTGGAACACGCTTCTCTAATACATCACCGTGATCCTTAATGATCTCGTGTGGCAAAACAGATGCGGCAAGATTTCTCCTCTTTCGAGGCAGAACATCCTTGGAACCGGACGGCCTTCCTTTTTTTTTCCAGAAGGGCGGCGGACTGAACGGCCGACGGCAGTGTCCTTTGCTCGGTTGGTACAACTGGAGCAACGTGTTCAACCGGAACACGGCGTCTCACTCGGACGTCTATCCTTGTAGGCACATTTGTAGCAGGTATATGTGATCTCGTGATATTCGCTAGGTCATTAAATGCGTCTAGCATTTGATTTGCAACATTTTGCAGACCTAGGATTCTCTGCACTTCCTTATCACTATGTGCAGTTGGGGGATCTAGATGAGATATAGTGGGTACATGCCACGTTAATTCACGTCGTTCCTTATCAATGTTAACGTGCATTTCTCCCCCTAACGACGGGAAGAGTGTCTCATCAAAGTCACAATCCGCATGTCTAGCGGTAAAGAGATCACCTGTCAAGGGCTCTAAATAGCGTATTATGGACGGGGATTCATAATCGACATATATGCCCCGTCGTTTCTGAGGTCCAAATTTGGAACGCTTAGGCGGCTCAATTGGAACATTGACTAAACACCCAAACATGCGTAAATGTGAGACATCGGGCTCATATCCAGTTACCAACTGGTACGCAGATAATGGTTGGGTGGCCATGGGCCTCAGACGGACCAACGCAGCAACATGCAAAATAGCATAGCCCCACGCAGAAATAGGAAGTTTGGTGCGCATAACCAAAGTTCTAGCAATCATTTGCAATCGCTTAATAAAAGCTTCTGCAAGGCCGTTTTGGGTATGAACATACGCAACTGGGTGTTCAAGATTAATTCCCAAAGTCATGCAATAGTCATCGAAAGTTTTCGATGTAAACTCCGCGGCATTATCAAGTCTAATAGACTTTATCGGATAATCTGGATGATGAGCCCTCAATTTAATGATCTGGGCTAGGAGTTTTGGAAATGTTGCGTTTCTTGTGGACAACAAAGCTACATGTGACCATCTTGTCGATGCATCAACCAAAACCATGAAATATTTAAATGGTCCGCATGTTGGTTGGATAGGTCCACAAATATCTCCTTGAATTCTTTCAAGGAATTGGGAAACCAATTTCGTAGGTTTCACACGAATTGGTTTGAGATTAGTCTTTCCAATCGAGCATGCTTGGCATAGGCTTTTCGGATTAATCACGAAATTCTTTCCTCCAAGAGGATGCCCATGAGATGTGTTCATCATTCGAAGAATCGTATTTTGACCCGGGTGTCCCAACCGGTCATGCCATAGCATAAAAGTGCTCTCATCAATCGGCGCCCGCCGAATGATTAGATTGCTTTCAAAGTTTTGGATTGTAGTAACATACCAACCACTTGAAAGACATCTCAACTTCTCCAGAATACGCTTTTGGTCGTATTGAGTGGAGGTAATGTGAAGGTATTCAATACCATTTTCACGAGCAGTTTCAAGATGAAACTTATTTTCTCGGATATCCTTAAATCTCAACAAGGTACGACTGGACCTCGGAGAATATAAGGCCTTAGATACTTCAACAGGAGTACCATTTGACAACGTTAATTTAGCTTTACCAAAGCCTTCAACAAGGGTCGACGGGCCCGAAATTGTTGTCACTGAGGTTACTTTAGGCATAAAGTTGATAAAAAACGATTTATCTTTTAAGATAGTGTGTGTAGTGCCACTATCAACCAGACAATCAACTGTCCCACAATACATGCCTAAAAGTAAAATAATTTAAAGTCAGTCACACGAATAAAAGGAATTGCTCAATGAAATAACTTTAAATTATATGAGAAATGTTCAAAACATTATCCATAAAACAAACCATAATCCAAAAGAAATGAACAATATCCAAAGGAAAAAACATAATCCGAAATGGAATTGAAATAACATAATCCAGGAGCAAAACAGCTCAATTATTAAAGAAACAAAGAAAAAAAACTTTATTCTTCCATGTGAGCCTCAAAGTCAGGGGTCTCAAGAGTTTCTTTTGCATTAGCTTCAATCATGTTGGTTTCGACCCTTCTACCCTTATGGTAGTTTTCGACTTCTTGGGGAGTTGCCCTACAAGTCATTTGCATATGACCATTTCCACCACATTTATAGCACAGAGTTGGCATATCGGCCGGTTCTCTTGCTTTGGGACGACTTGCCCGGTTGTTCCTACCACCACGAGACTGCCTAGGAGGAGCCACAGGTCCTCGGTTCTGACGATTGTCCAAACCTCGCTTGGCTGGATGAGCATTACGCTCACCCATGTTCCTTGGCTGACGGGACGACTGGCCCTTTTTTCGTTTCCCATATCGTGGACGAGGTTCACGAACAGCATTAGCATCAGGCATTGGAATTGCCTTTGAACCAGCAGGACGAGAATTACTGTTCATCATTAAAATGAGACTATTCTTCTCGTCCAATAACAACTGGGTGATGAGCTCAGAAAATTTGGTGAATTTAGACTGACGATATTGCTTTTGGAGCAAGATGTCAGAACTAGGAAATGTGGTGTACGTTTTCTCCAATAAGTCACTGTCGGTGAGTGTTTCACCACAGTATTGGAGGGTAGCACGAATTCTGCATACTTCAGCGTTATATTTTTCAACGGTTTCGAAGTCCTGAAATCGCAGATTCAGCCAATCACGGCGGGCTTCAGGAAGCCAAATGGTCTTTTGGTGGTCGAAGTGCTCTTTCAGAGAGTCCCACAATGTCTTTGGTGATGTGGTCGCTATGAACTCAGATTTCATGGCGTTTGATAAGTGGCGGCGAAACAGAATCATCGCCCGAGCACTCATTTCACGCGTTACTTCCATTTCACGCTCCTTCCCATCATATATGACATCCAATAGGCCTTGGACATCTAAATGGTTTTGGATATCCTGACTCCAATCCAAGTACTTCTTGCCGGCAGCATCCAAAATTGGAAAGTCAAGCTTGATTGACATTTTTCTACAACAGGAGAAAAGAAAAGAAAGACTGGATTAGTCATCATATAAAACAACGGGTTTATATGTTTATGGTTTGTATAAGCACAAACTTTATTTCGAAACGACAGGTTCGAAAAACAAGTTTTGCTTTTAAGTGAAGAGGTTCTCTTTGATCGAACGACAGGTCGATCCTGAGACACCAATTCGGCGAATACATATCTATATAGACACATTCGGGGAAATTATTATTTACTCAACCCCTTTCGGTATCTCTATTTGAACACGACCAGGAAAGACGGTGAGGGGGGTGGGCACGAATGCCTCTTAAAAACTGACCTCATTAGGAGAATGACTTCCGCCTTTATCTTTCCTAGACATCGTATCCAAATAGGTGAGCCTATTTGGGGAAGATTCATAATTTTTCCAACTTAAATGTGACTATATACGATTTTCGCATTTTATATATGGCAATAATATTAACAAAATAGACAATATCTATCTAGATTAACCACATATATATAAATAGGCAGTAAATATATTTTAGGATCTATCTAATCATGCAGTAGATTTGGTGTTATAAACAAATCAATTAAGATTATCAATCAATCCATAAAGATTTTAACATATCAAATCAAATCAATTTAAGATTATCAATCAATCTATAAAGATTTTAACATATCAAATCAAATCAATTTAAGATTATCAATCAATCCATAAAGATTCTAATATATCAAATCAAATCAATTTAAGATTATCAATCAATCCATAAAGATTCTAATATATCAAATCAAATCAATTTAAGATTATCAATCAATTCTATATACGGTAATTATTTTACATGCAAATAGGTTAAATTTACATGGAAACATATCAATTTATTCAATTAACATGCAATTTTTATTCACTTGCCTTTAAATAAAAAAAATATATGCATGTGTGTGTATATTGACCGAATATTGTATCTTATCAACCATATGTACTGTTTTCGTATAAGTATTATACTACAGGACCATGCATGTAATTACATCAAACTATATATCTATTTACAACATTATTACATGTACAGTCCAGAATTTCAGACAGTTTTTTTCAGATTTAATCCGACAGATTGATACATGTTTTACAATTACATGATTTTCGATTTACAATTCTTGGTTATACATGTAATAAGTACACAACTTTATTTCGGTTATACATGATTTATCAATTTAAAAAAACATTCAAATGGCATAGCATGTAATCATGCAATTCGTGCATCATACAAACAGCAGTAGTAACGTTCATGTCATATAAACATGCAGCAGTAAAGTCATATAACATGCAGCAGTAAAGTCATCATGTCATATAACATATAAACATGCAGCAGTAAAGTCATATAAACATGTTGACTTGTACAGTTCAAAAAAATTATATCCGGGTACCTTACGCACGGTATGTTGGTGAAGGTCGATATAGCAAAATATTAAAAATCCGGATAAACCTCAAGGTTTATTGAATCTATAATCCGTATTTCGATCTCCGAGAGCAGTGCTGATAACGTGTTGTAATACAACTATTAGCTATGTATTTAGGGAGACAGAAGTAGAGAGAGGGGAGAACAGTATCGTGTTTATTATGAATGAATATGTGAATAGATGATAAAATACAAGATCCCTAGCCCTCTTTATATAGATAGAGGGGTAGGGTTACAAGCCCACTTGGGCCCATAAAGTAAAAGCCCAAGAGTCCAATAATCTTACAACACATATGCATATTTTGTGAGTTTTTAATCATTTTTAGAGAGAGATGGGTGATTAGCACGTGTTAGAAAGAGGTGCGATTATTGTGTGTTAGAGAGATAGGTGCGATTAGAGAAAGATATTTTAAGTTAGAGAGAGGTGTTAGATTAGAGAGAGAGATGTTATGTGAGAGAAATATATGTTAAGTTAGAGAGAGATTAGATTAAGAAATAATAAGTATATATAAGTATGTTTTTGGTAATTTAAATTATTAGGGTATGTTTTTGTTAATATAATAGGGGTAGGGTATGTTTTTGTTAATTGCCACTTTAATTAATATGTTTCAATTTTATTATTATGTTAGACTAATTTTAATAAAGGATTTAGGGGGTAATGCCCAACTTTCTTGTTAAAACGTTTATGTTGATGATGATTACGTGATTTTAACGTTATATATTTTGTTCATTTACATATTAATTAGAAGGATTCTATTGATAATAATGGTTATTTATCGTTAAGAAAAGTTTGTTGTTATTGTAAGTTTATCAACTTTTGACTAATTGTCGACAAAATTACTTTTAACATATTTAGTACTTAGTAAGAAAACTTTCTAATTTTCAACCTAGTTTAACAATGTTATATAATAACCATTACTCATATTTTACTAATTATTATCATCCATTTGTAAATATTAGACTATTTTTACAAGTGTGGAGCTTTTGAAAAAATCATCATTAATATAAATGTTTTAATAGAAATGGTGCTTAATACTCTCCTGAAAACCCTTATCTCCTAAAACGAAACTAAAAATAAAACACCGTTAATCATTAATAAAAATATGTATTTTGTTCTCTAAATTTAAGTTTCTAATATTACAAAAAAAGCTCTCTAAGTTACAAAACTTTATAAAAACGTTCCTAATTGTGAAATTGTTACACTTTACCCACGTTGATACTTTATTTTCTTTCGCAGAACTTTCAATTTTGAGGTATCTTAAGTTAATATCTTCTGAACGATATAATTGGTTTATTTCAAGAAAATTATACTCAACGATCACCTGAGTTTGGGTGTGTTTTTAGAAGAGACAAGTTTTCTGATACCGTTGCCGGGGAATTCTACATTAAGCTATTCAAGTACTGTAAGTATGTTTTAGTTACTTAATATATGGAAAAAAAATGAAACCAAATATTAATCGTGCTCTAACAAAAGTAGAATATTTATTAGATTTTATACTTGTCATGTATGTTATTACGTATCTATTTTTTCTTTTCATAATAATATTTAAGTAATTATCGTAAGTTTGTCCGTAAAAACGGTAATCCTTATTATATATTGTTACGTAGATTAATTTTTTTTCATAATAATTAGTCGTTTAAATGAACCACTGTGTTACCTTTTAAATACGTTAAGAGTGTAAAACTTACACGTTTGTAATTGAAATTGTTGTGGTAGCATATCTCCTGTTAGTTTATTTAGATTTTAAGAACAAAATATTTTATGGTGCTTTAATTACTACCATGCATGAACATATGTCTCCTTTACTGTTTAAATCATTAGTAGCCATACACGTTTGACAATTCCTCACAACACAATCATATAACACATATATATATATATACAATATATAAATGCATTAGTACTACTACATGCAGCGTTACAATATACCAACATATTCCAAATTCAAGACTTCAAAAAAAAGGGTATCGTATGTTAAGTACAATCTCATTAGTTTCTGTAACTTCTTGTAAAAACAAATCAATAAATTAAAAGTTCACTGAAAAACTACTTTCCAAGTAACCTATAAACAAAATTATTAGAACAACTACGAATCGAAAAAAAAAAAAAAAACTACTGACACTACAGGTAGTTAGAACTTAGGTAGTTAAAAAATATATACATAATAAAAATATATATATATAAAGTATTTGAATTTTATTACTAAAGGGCACGATAATTGGTAACATTAGTGCAATATAATAATAGTAATTTTTTTTATTTTTTTTTATTTTTTTATGTACTGTTCTTTGCCTTTTCTGTATATAGTGTATGTCATCTTCGACTCATAGTGAAACATGCCGACTAGTTAGAGAACACATACAACTAGATAGTATCCCTCTTTCGCCACGTAATTTTAGACTTAATGATCTATTAATGGAACAAAATCAACAAAATGAACGTAATTTCGAACTTGAAATGGAACAACATGAACATGATAGGAGAAGTAATGCCGGAGATAATGTTGTAAATGACGAACCTATAACATTACGACAATATCTCGTGCCCGAATACGAACCAACTCCATCATGTATTATTTTTCCTCAAAACGCAAACCAATTTAATTTTACACGGGGCATAATTCAAATTTTGCCAACTTTTCATGTAAGGGACTCTGAAAGTCCATACTTATTTATTAAAGATTTTGAGGACTTGTGCATAACAATAGAAGATAGAAATTGCGAAATTGAAATAAAAAAACGTATTTTTTTTCCATTTGCACTTAAAGATAGAGTAAAAGAATGTTCAAATGGTTTAAAACCTTTTTCTATCCAAACATGGCGTGACATGACAACATAATTTTTTAAGAAATTTTTTCCCGTTTATCGAACAAACGCTGTAAAAAGACATATTATGAATTTTTCTCAAAATGAAAAAGAAATTTTTTATAAGTGTTGGGAACGTTTCAAAGATCTTATAAATGTACACACCATGATTTTGAAAAATGGCGCATTATAAGTTTCTTTTATGATGGTCAAAATTCTCAAACACGTTGTTGATATGATGTGTCAATGCCAATTTTTAAACAAACAACCAGATGAATTATTTGACTATTTAAACGCTCTTTCTGAAAATGTACAGACATGAGAATTTTAGGTCCATTAAAAAACGTTTCTAAAAATACATCTATTGGTCGAGGGATGTATTAACTTAGTGAATAAGACGCCCTAAATGCTAAAATAACATATTTGTCTAGAAAAGTAGAGGAATTAACATTAAAGAAACCAAACTCTACCTCTACCCAAATAACAGAAGTATGTGGAATATGTGCCGTAATAAGTCATACAACAATGGAATGTGGTGTTATGCCAATATGTGATAATAAAGAAGAACAAGTAAATACTATAGGCCAATATAAAAGAAATGAAAATGCCCCTTACTCAAACACTTATAATCCCGGTTGGAGAAATCATCCTAATTTAAGATGGGGAAAAGATAAAAGTCTAGAGGATACATTAAAAAAGTTTATCCAATTCTCTATGAATAGTCAAAAAACCATTCCACTCTTATTTTCCAAAATGCCCAAGGAATTAAGGAATTAAGAACGAGTGTTCTCCGATTAACTAATTCACTTCAAGTACAAGAAAAAGAAAAATTTCCTGCCCAACTTAGGCCCAATCCACAAGGGCAATTTCAAATTACTAATATTTTCTTATCTTCATTAGAGACCACTCTCCATGAACAAATACAATTAGTACAAATTCTAAGAAGTGGTAAGGAAGTGGATAAGACAATTCCTTCCATTGTTTCAGAACCTCTTGACAAATCGTCTCAAGAAATTTTGTTGAATAACTTGACTGACCCAACAGTCTTAGATGAAAAAGATAAAAATAATGCTATAAAAGTAACTAAAATTACAAAACATCAATCTAAATAAGTGGAAATAGACACGACATCAATAATAAAAATAAATTCTCAATATAAAGTTCGTGCACCTTTTCCACAAAGGCTCCAAAAACCTATATCGTCAGGTAATAATAATGATATTCATGAGATGTTTAACCAAGTTAAGATAAACCTTTCTCTTTTTGATGCAATTAAACAAGTCCCTTCATATGCCAAATTTTTAAAAGACTTGTATACTATTAAAAGACATCATCATGTTAAAAAGAAAGCTTTTCTTATTGAATAAGTAAGTGCAATTCTTCAAAATAAAACACCTCCTAAATATAAAGATTCAGGTTGTCCAACAATCTCTTGTATTATTAGGAACAATAAAATTGAAAAAGTCTTGCTTGACCTAGATGCTAGTGTTAATCTGTTGCCATATACCGTGTATGAACAACTAGGATTAGGAGAATTACAACCAGCCCATGTCACATTACAATTAGCTGATAGGACTATAAAAATTCCAAGAGGAATCATAGAAGATGTATTGTTCCAGGTTGAGAATTTATACTTTCCTGTAAACTTCAATGTGCTAGACACGCATCCTCAGTACGACCCTAAATCAAATATTCTAGTTATCTTAGGATGGTCATTCTTAGCAATATTTAACGCATTAATTAATTTTCAAAACAGAATCATAAAATTATCTTTTGGAAATATGACTTCCGAATTAAATATTATTAAGTGTTAAAGCAATCCTTGAAAGAAGAAACTGTCCATGAGGTAACTCGTGTAGATACTCTAATCCAAAACATTTGATAAAAGCAATCATAGAAGATATTTTACAATATGAGTTGAAGAGTAATAATGAGAAAGATGAAATGAATTTTGAGAATGACATTACTAAATGTCAATCATCCTTATACAATAGTGAATTGTTTGCTATTGGAAATTGGAGGCCACGTTTTGAGGAACTTCCACCAAGTGAATCAAAATCAACACCTTCTAGTGAAATGCCACCAAAGTTAGAGCTAAAAGAATTACCATCTACCCTTAAGAACGCTTTTTTAGGAGAAAACAAAACTTACCCTGTCGTAATTTCCTCATCCTTAGAGCCGATTCAGAGGAAAAATTGCTAAATATATTAAAAAGTCATAAGTCAGCCATAGACTGGTCAATTGCAGATCTTAAAGGTATAAGTACTTTAATATGTACACATAGAATATTATTAGAAGAATAAGCAAACCAACTAGGCAACCTCAGCGTAGGCTAAATCCTAACATGAAGCAAGTGGCCCGATTAGAAGTTATTAAAATGCTCGATGTAGGAATTATCTACCCAATTTCAGATAGCCAATGGGTTAGTCCAACACAAGTAGTTCCTAAAAAATCAAGTGTCATATTTGTAACTAATGAAAAATATGAACTACTTCCAACACGTGTCATCACCGGGTGGCGCGTGTGCATTGACAACCGAAAGTTAAATGATATAACTCGTAAAGATCATTTTCCACTCTCATTCCTTGACCAATTACTTGATAGAATAGCTTGTCATTCTTATTACTGTTTTATTTTCTTGATGGTTATTCGGGATATAATCAAATTGAAATTGCTCTAGAAGACCAAGAAAAAATCACTTTTACATGTCCATTTGGTACTTTTACGTATCGAAGGATGCATTTTGGTCTATGTAATGCCCCTGCCACCTTCCAAAAGTATATGATGTCACTCTTTAGTGACATGGTCAAAAATTTTTTAGAGGTATTTATGGACGATTTTACAATTTTTGTTGATAATTTTGATCAATGTTTAGCAAATCTTGAAAAGGTTCTAATTCGTTGTGAGGAAACAAACTTAGTGCTTAATTGGGAAAAATATCATTCTATGGGAGATCAAGGTATCGTACTAGGTCACGTAATATCCTCTAATGGTAGAACTAATTGAAAAATTACCTCCACCATGAATTGTAAAAGATATTAGATCCTTTCTAGGACACGCTGGTTTCTATAGGTGATTTATAAAAGATTTTAATACTATTTCACATCCACTATGTCATCTCCTAGGCAATGATATACCTTTTACTTGGACTGAGGCATGCCAAAAAGCATTTGATATATTAAAAAGTATGTTAACCTCTGCACCCATAATGAAACCTCCTTATTAGAGTCTTCATTTTGAAATTATGTGTGATACTAGTGATTATGTAATAGGAGCTGTGTTAGGACAACAAATAGATAAAAAGCCGTATGTCATTTCCTATGCAAGTAAAACTCTTGACTATACCCAAATGAATTATTCAACAACAGAAAAAGAAATGCTAGCAGTAGTATTTGCCTTAAACAAATTTCGCTCATATTTTGTAGGGTCTTTAGTAGTGGTCTTTATAGACCATGTTTCTCTTAAATACCTTATGTCAAAGTCAGATGCAAAGCCTAGACTATTATGTTGGATACTTTTGTTACAAGAATTTAATGTATCAGTAAAAGATAAAAAAGGGGTAGAAAATTTAGTTGCCGACCATCTATCTAGACTCACTTATGATTTTAGAGATAATGGAAAATCAATAGCACACACTTTTTGTGATCAAATTTTCTTGTCACAAACACACTACCTCCACATTCCGTTGCACAAGATCGTAGAAAATTCTTGCATGAAGTTAAAAGGTTTTATTGGGATGATCACTATTTTTAAATATTGCGCTGACCAAATTTATAACAAATGTGTGCCATATAGTGAATTTGATAGTATCATTAGATTTTGTCATAGTGAAGCATGTGGTGACAAAACTACGGAAAAAAAAAATTACAAAGTGGATTTTACTGGCCGTCAATGTTTAAAGACACTTATGAATTTTGCAAAGGTTGTGGTAAATGCCAAAAGTTAGAAGGAATGACTAGAAGACATATGATGCCTTTAACACTAATTTTAATTATTGAATTTTTTTATTGTTGGGGTATAGATTTTATGGGACATTTTTCCTAATTCTTTAGCTAATCTTTACATACTTGTTGCTGCTAATTATGTGAGTAAGTGGGTAGAAGTAATTGCTTGTAAAAATGTTGATGCCAAAACTGTAGTAAACTTTTTAAAGGAAAATATTATTTATCGATTTGGATTTCCAAAAGCTTTAATTAGTGATAATGGCACACAATTTTGCAATCGAATGCTTGAAAGGATTTTAATAAAATATGGTGTTACTCATAAAATTGCCACAACTTACCACCCTCAAACAAATGGACAAACTAAATTAGCAAACAGAGAGATAAAACGAATTCTAGAAAAAACAGTAAATTCTGATAAGAAAGATTGGTCTAATCGACTACAAGATACACTTTGGGCATATCGTACATCATACAAAACAATTTTAGGTATGTCTCCTTATCGTTTAGTATTTGGAAAAGTATGTCATCTTCTTGTAGAATTAGAGCATAAAACATTATGGGCAATTAAAAATCTAAATTTTGAAAAACATGATGCAGAAAACCTACGTTATCTACAATTAAACGAATTAGAAGAAATAAGAAATGATGCTTACCAGAATTCAAAACTGAAAAAGCACGTCAAAAATTATTTCACGATAAATCAATTCTCTGCAAAGAATTTCAGCCATTAGACAAAGTTTTACTTTACAACTCAAGAATTCATTTGTTTCCTGGTAAACTTAGAACAAAGTGGAGCGGTCCTTATATTGTAAGAAAAGTATTTCCTTATGGTACGGTAGAAATTGAAAATCCAAAAAATGGAAACAAATTCGCTGTTAATGGCCAACGATTAAAACCATTTTTCACTTATCCTAAAAATGAAGATACAACAGAACGTTTGGATGATCCAATTTACAAAAATTAATAATTTATCTAGCATTTATGATCCTGGTATATCCATCTACTATTTATACTATGTACATTTACCTTCAGACACTAGAAAGAAAAGTAGTACTCGTGTTTTTGTATGAAGATATGTCGTTACCCAAACTGTATAATTGGTAAAACATTGTGGGCAATGTTGATTTTAGTTGGGGGAAGGAAGTAGTAGTAGTATATGTAAATATTAAAAAAAAAAAAAACTAATGTATTTGTTTCTATTTTCTCTTTAGTTCTAATGGCAGATGGTCCAGAAAACATACATATAGATGGTCGGTTATTGGTGTTTTCGATGTGCATACGATGTTTGCTCCCTAAGGATGTTAGTACTATAATTCAGTTCAAGGCTAAAGAAGTGAGGAAGAAGTAACTACAAGAAAAGGCGTATAGTGGTAAAAGTGGATATGCTCGAAGAAGAAGAGCTAGTTTTCTGTATGTATGTGATAAATGTCCTAAAACAAACTGCAGAGACGGTTTAAAGTTAGTCAAAAATGGCTACAATGCGAAAAAATGCAACAACGGTGGCTTTTTAACCGGTAATTCGTTAAGTTAGGTGGTGATGTAGTACCAAAAAGTGATAGGGTTTCGTTATTTTGGGTCAATAATTCAAAACAGTACTAGAATAGGAAGTGATGTTAACCATAGAATCCAACCAGGATGGATGAGGTGGATAAACGCGTTAGGTTTTTTATGTGATCGTAATATGCTCTTAAGGGTTAAAGGTAAATTCTATAAACATCTATAAGACTAGATTTATTATATGGTAGTGAGTGTTGGACGATTAAAAAAAGTGGATGAAAATAAAACGGGTGTAGCAGAGATGCAGATGTTGAGATGTATGTGTGGTAAGAATAGGAAAGATAAGATTAGGAATGAGAATATTCGGTCAAGGTTAAGTATGGCTCCGATTGAAGATAAACGTTAAAATTTTGGATGCAAGTTATTCATAATGACTTGAGTATAAGACAAATCGATGAACAAAAAAGATTGGATAGACACGTATGACGGAGGAAAATTCATTATTGCGAAAACGAATGATTTCTCACATGGTTTTATATAGTCGAACCTAATTTTTTGTAATAAATGCGTAGTTTGATGATGATGATGATCAATATACAGTAGAAACTCAATAAATTAATACTCGATTATTTAATAAACTCTCTAAGATAATATTTTTGGCCGGTCCCGACTCGGGGATAGGGTGCTAAATTAATAATTCACTAAAATTATAAGATAATATATTTTTGATAATTTCTATAGACCCCATATAAAATATAAATTAATAATTCCTTATATACTACATATTACATGAATGATTTATGAAGATTTCTTGGAAAATGACTCAATTGTCTTTTGTTTTTTGTTGAAATCAATTTCACCTTGAATCTCGTTTCTAATTTTCCTTATCATTGTAAGAACTTCTGGTGTTGTTTTCTCATAGCTCAACAAGAAATTATTCAATGTGATTGCCGCTTTAATAGCTTCGTTTCGTGAAGGGGGCTTCATGGTAGAACTTTCATCATCATCTCCATCATCTTTATCAGTTCCAATAACGCTCACAAAATTTCTTCATCAGTCAAAACCTGTGCAACTACATTTTCTTCTGGTTGGTTCAGGACATTTTCGACATCCATTGCATTGTGATAACCCAACTCTTCGATCAAATTTCGGAGTTCTTGAGTGCTTTCACCACCTACCTGTTCATCGGAGTTCTCAAAAGCCATGTTATCTGTTGATCGAAGTTTACAATGACGAAAGCAGTTCGCAATTGTATTTGCATGAACATCCATAATCCATGCTAAAATTGCAAGATTCATTGCATCTAACACATTTATTTTTGCTGGATTTGGAACCCCTAATTCATAACCCTCCAAAAGACTTCTATAAAATCGACGACGATAATGAATCTTAAAAGCTCGTATAATCCCCGCATCACAAGGTTGAATTTTTGAAGTTGTGTTTGGTGGCAAAAAAAATAATTCAACATTTCGCAATCCTTCAATAATTTTTGGATGAGCTGGAAAATTATCCACAATCAAGAGAATTTTTCTTCCAACCATTTTTTTATCAAGTTGGCAAACATATTCTTCAAATAACACCCCAGTCATCCAAGCTCGTTTGTTAGCACGATACTCACAGTTCAAACTGTTCAAGTTTACATTCTTGAAGCACATTGGTTTAGCATATTTCCCAATAATCCATAAAGGAATTTTCTCTGAACCGTTCTCATTACAGCAAATAACAACAGTTAGTCTTTCCTTGTCTTGTTTTTTTCCTTCAAGTTGCATTGTTGCAAGGGAATGATCCGGTTGAAGTCTAAAAAACAAAGCTGTTTAAGATCAAAACATGTAAATAATTACATCACTAAAGTACAAAATAAAAAATAATAAAAAAATAAAAAAACAAACCTGTTTCATCCATATTAAAGATGTCTTTCATTTCAAACTGATCCACTCTGTCTCTTATGATTTTTAATTTGTGCTCCATGCCCTCCATTTCAACTGATCCACTCTCTGCGAAACGCCGAATTTTTTTAATTCCATATCTTGTTTTGAACTTTCCAAGCCAACCAATAGAAAAAGTAAAGTATGGAGTATCCACATGATACATATCTTTCATGAACTTTTTTGCCTTCTCGATGATTAGTTCACCTGTCATATTCACATGTTCTTGATATTGAAGAATCCATTCATAGAGAGATTT
The DNA here is from genome assembly GCA_963682055.1 of Primula veris. Taxonomy (NCBI): domain Eukaryota; kingdom Viridiplantae; phylum Streptophyta; class Magnoliopsida; order Ericales; family Primulaceae; genus Primula; species Primula veris. Next base: position 14,865,947 of record OY821747.1, on the reverse strand, counting down.
TTCTAGGTCAGGAAATTTTGCCGGTTTGTGTCGCTTAACATCACCTCTTTCGGGAGCAAGTGAAAGATACTCTGAAGACCGCTTAACTGTATTCGATACTGTCCATTTACTCACCTGCAAACCATAGTTACTAAGAACCCATTCTTGCAATTGCTTTTGAGTGAGACTTGGATTATGCTTGTTGTGCTTGCATAATACTCTTCGAATCTCGTCGGTCATTGTTGTTTTTTTCACACCTTTAAGATGGGACGCCATGTTGTGTGTATGATTTGTTTGTGTTAGCATATTTTGATCTTGTATTTATATAGAAAATATTTTTTAATATCCATAAAGTGATACATTGAACACAAGAAGCATAATAAGGTGGGAGATTGAAGGGTGCTTTCAAATTGGGTCATTCAACAGGCAAATGAACACAAGATGAATTGCAAGGCGGTCGGTCACAAAGACATAATATTCAAATGAGAAAATCTCGGGGTTTCTTACTTCTAGGATAATATTCCAACAATAAAAGCTTCACCACAGTTCATTATTCAATTGAGATCACACGACTGTAGTAGGCACTAAGTTAAAACTCAACCAAGATCCATGAAGTATTTCTCGATATTCAGCAACGAGAATAGTCTAATTCATGCAGAGTTCCCAGAATGTCTTCATCGAGGTAAAGATGATACTCTTTATCGCCAAGCTTAACTTCACTTCCATCATACTCAGTTAAGAGAACCGTGTCACCTTCCTTCAAACTTACAGGAATCTTATTTCCATTTTTATCATGAATCACAGGACCAACAGCTACAATTTTACCTGAGTTCAGCTTGGCGGTTTTCTCGGGGAGCAAGATCCCGCTAGCGGTTTTGGTAGGTGGAATGATTTTCTCAACCAAAACCCGGTTTAGGCAAGGTATCAGTCTCTTCGCCATTTTAGAGAGAGAGTGATATATATATATATAGAGAGTGAGAGATTTCTCAACCAAATTGGGCCATTCATTTGATATACATACATGCATTGTACAATAATTAAGTGAAAGTTTGAAAGGTGTTTGTAAATTGATTATTTCATTATAAATTAATAAAATATTAATTAATATATAAATTATTAATTATTAATTTATCGATTAATTAATAATTTTTTTAATTAATAAATTTTGGTGGTCCCATGAATATTAATTTATAGGGTTTCTAGTGTACCAATATAAATGACTCCGGGCTGTCAAAACTTTTCCGAAACGGATGTGATTTCGTTTCAGTTGGAATCATGGAACCATCTACACCCCCTTATGACCTGGCCTCGTTCATCATTAGTCAATTGTTCATTTTTTTTTATAGTCTATTATTGGTTTCGTAATTCCATATATATTTCCTTTCCTTCTAAAAGGTAACCTTAAATGACCAATATTGCTAGTCATATACTCACTCTGCCGCAATTTAATAATCAGAAGTCTCTAAACAAATGTCATCTACAAAAATACGTACAATTTTGACCGATAATTTTTTCATATCTAGATTGCCCAAAAAAATATTTTCAAAAGTTAATCGCAAAGTTCATGGTTGGAGCTATATGATAGAATTTTTAATTTTTTATTTCGGAAATTTTGATAGTAAAAGTTGCATGTATTTTCGTAAAGTAAATTTGTTTAGGGACAGAGTGAACATGTGTTTTGAGTTCAGCTATACAATTTTTACTTATTGCAATGGTGAAATAACAAATTTCAAAAGCTAAATCACATAGGGAATCACTTTATTGTAGTAAAACCTCTATAAATTAATATTGTTTGGACCATGAAAATTCATTAATTTAGAGAGATATTAATTAATCGATAAGTTAATAATTTATTATTTTAAAGAGGTTTTTATCAATTCAATAAATATACTCATTAATAACGTAAAACTCATTATATATTACTAAGAATATTTGTTAAGCTCGTTAGTAAAGACAAATACACTTCTTTACATATGAATATATAAATTTGGTTACATGTTAAACCGTCTAGCAAACTATATCAATTCAATAAATATACTCATTAATAACGTAAAACGCATTATATATTACTAAGAATATTTGTTAAACTCGTTAGTAAAGACAAATACCCTTCTTTACATATAAATATCTAAATTTTGTTACATGTTAAACCGTCTAGCAAACTAATAATAGACGGATATTTTTTCATTATCGGGACCAAATTAAAATCTGGTAACCAGTATTTCAAAACAAAAGAACAAAGGTAAGGTAGGTAGAGATTAAATTGGTTTGTATCTTCTTATTTCTACTAGTTGAACAAATAAATAAGAGAAATCATCATGCCTCCCTCCTTTTAGTTATAGCCCCTCTGATTGCCCATCTAGTTATAGAGACAAAAATACACAAGACACGCAACAGTTTTGTAACAACACAACTCAATAATAAAAATAATAATTCAAGGTACTGATCGAGAAAACAACAATAATTCAGGGTCCAAGAAGCATAAAAACCGGTCATATATATACTCACTCTGTCGCAAGTTAATATATGTTTTGCGTCCAACTACATAATTTTTGCAATTTCGAAATTTCAAATTTCAAAAATTAAAAACCAGTTTACTTTGTGGAAATTTTTTTAGCCAAAATTGCACATTAGAACTGTGGAGCATTTTTTTCCACTACCCGGACCAAATTAAAATATACTTCCTCCGTCTCTTTTTAAGTGTCCCCCTTGAAAATTACGACTTTTTAAGAGTTAAAAATTTGATATATAAACTACTTATATTGCCCTTATTAAAAGCATAACTAAATTTATTTATGTTGATGAAATATTTCATGAATGGTAAATCTGTCACATTATTATGTTTATTTCCTTTTATGTTCTCTTTTTTATTTTAATATTATTTAAAGGGTAAAATAGTAAGTTTGTTACTTTTTAATTACCAAATTGAAAAATTAGACACTTATTTTGATACAGCCCAATAAGAAATAGTGGACACTTAAAAAGGGTCAGGGGAGTAGTAACTAGTATTTAAAAACAACTAAAAGAACAAATAGTGACTAATCCCATTTTATTTTTTTCCTAGTTCTTTGTTCGGAGCACTCCCTAGGGGGCTTCTGCCTCATTTATTATTATATATAAGATCGTTTACCCTAAAATAAAAAAACAAAAAAACATAGGTAAGGTAGAGTAGTGTAGACACACAAATTTTACACCCAATAAAAATATGACACGTATGTTCTAAATTAAATTAAAACTAATTACTAATTTTCTAACAAAAAGAGAAGAAAAATATATATTTATTGTTACATAAAAGAAAAAGATAATAAATATATAAAATATAAAATATTTCTTTTCTCGAAAGTGATTAATTTATTACAAATGAAAGAGTAACTTAATATATAATGCTCTTTTATAATCCTTCCAAAGCATTTGTGTTTGTTTAAATGCACTTATTTGTTCATGGCACTGTTTGGTAAAAATGTCAAGCTTGGGTAGGCACCGTTGTAAATATTTCATCCCGACTACTATAAATAGAGGGGGAGGCCTCACATTTTCGACACAAAAATTCAAGGCAAAGTAGACTTTGATAGAATCTCTGAAAAATTCAAGCCAAAATCAAGCCTCGAATCCTCGAAGATCAGCAAGAAGATTTGAAGTTTCATCAACTTCATCAACAAATCGAAGAAGATCCTACGTTCGATCCGCAAGAAGCATTAAAGGCCGCGAATCCGACATTTCTCAAGATCAATCTTCAAAGTCCTTCAAAAAATTCGAAGATCTTCAACCAAGTTCATCAACAAACTCAAACAAATCCACTGTTCGATCTACAAGGAGCATTAAGAGCCGCGATGTTTCTCAAGATCAACCTTGAAAGACCTTCAAAAAATTTGAAGATCTTCAACCAAGTTCATCAAGAAACTCAAGCAAGTCCACTGTTCGATCTGCAAGAAGCATTAAAAGATGAGAACTCGACGTTTCTCAAGATCAAGTCAACAAATATCTTCATTAAAGTTGAAGAACATCAATCAAGTACAAAACAAACTCAAGATAATCAACATAAACAATATTAAGCTCACATCAAGCGTTTCTTCAAGAATTCAAGTATTCGATCCCAAAACAAGTCAATCAAGCCACCAAAAGTTGTTGGAAGGAAGAATCAAAGGATTATTTGTTTTCTACCTTTGTAGAAAATTATTCAGAGTATTGTACTCGCATAAATTGAAATATAAATTCATTTGTTCACCATTAATTTTCATGTATTTTATTTTCAAGCCTTTGTGAAAATTTGTGTGAAACAAATTTTGGCACACCCGGTGGGACCTTCTCTACCTTTCATCTCCTCTTTTCGTAAGTTTCTAAAAAAAACATCGATGGCTCCAAAGAAAGATATCTTCAAGGAAGTTGAAGATTCTTCGATCCATTCCAAGAAAACATCAACAACAAATGCCCCTCGAATCACTCGTAACAAATCTGTTGCTCCTCAATCATCAAGTCAAACAATGGATTCTTACAAGAAAGGAAATACTCGCTTCCTATGGAGCGATGAAGTCGAAGAGCTATCAAAAGTTAAGGTAGATATAGAAATATCTCGTGAAAGACCTGACATCGATGATTCCTTCTTAGCAGCAAAACTAAAAGAAGGATTGGTGGACAATAGTACAAATTCAGACTCTCCACTAAATATACCACGATTTTCTTACACTAATTCAACAATTATGACAGTTTTGACTATGAATGCTATGGCGTTAGAAGAGCAACTTAGCATCATCTCAAAGACTGTTGAAACTATTGTGCAGACTACTAATGACTGTGACCACCAATTTGCAATGATGATGAAAATGATAGAGAAGATTGGAACACCAAGTGAGGCTGCTGCTAATAAAGAAAATATGAAAGAAGAGGCGGAATCCTCAAGCTTACATCAAGAGAAGAAAGAAACTATCGAACCGCGCTCAGATGGATCATTTCCCATTGATCAGTTAAAAAACCTCATACTTGGTATAGTTAAGGGTAGATATGAAGAAATAACACCTTCTTCCTTTGGCTACGTCAAGCCTTATACTCGAAGGATTGAGAAATTAAAGATGCCTATTGACTATCAGCCGCCCAGGTTTCAACAGTTTGATGGAAAACAAAATCCAAAGCAACACATAGCCCACTTTGTGGAAACATGTAGCAACGCTGGGACTAAATGCGACCTCATTGTGAAACAATTTGTTCATACATTGAAAGATAATGCCTTCGATTGTTATTGTGACCTAGAACCAGGAACAATTGATAGTTGGGAGCAACTAGAACACGAATTTCTCAACTGCTTCTACAGCACCCGACGTACGGTAAGCATGATTGAGCTCACCAACACCCGTCAATGGAAAGATGAACCGGTCATCGATTATATCAACAGATGGAGAGGGTTGAGCCTAAGCTGCAAGGATAAGTTCTGTGAATCATCATGCATCAAAATTTGCATCCAAGGCATGCATTAGGGCCTCAGATACATTCGTCAAGGAATAAAGCCAAAGACTTTTGGAGACCTGGCAAGTCAGACTCATGACATGGAACTCGACATTTCTTCATGCGGTGATCAAACCTTTCCAATTTCGATGGTATCCAAGTATATAGCGAAACAAGAAGTGGGTCGAGTCTCATCCAAACACTAATAAAAAGGAATCATTCTTCAAGTTTGCAAGACAATCAAAGTCAACTCTACAATTTAAGATCAAAACACCTATGAATAAAACTCAAGGTGATAAAACCCAAAACCAGTGGAATGAAAAGAGAATACTTACTTTAAAGGAAATGCAAGAAAAGCAGTATCCATTTCCCGATGCTGAAGTTCCTTGAATGCTCGATAAACTTCTTGACCTTAAAATCATTGAACTACCATAGATGAAACGTCCAGAAGAGGTCGACAAAGTAGAGGATGTGAATTACTATAAATATCATCATCTTGTTAGTCATCCGACTCAACAATGTTTCATATTGAAGGAGAAAATTATTCTATTGGCCAGCCAAGGCAAGATTTCCTTGGAAGAGGAAGAAACAACAAATGCTCATTATGCTAGTATCATGGACAACCTTCCAATTGAAGGCACACGCGAAGATTTCACCGTGTCTATCCAATTTGGTTCCTTCCCACCAGTTAAAGTTGGGGTCATTGAGTTTCCTTTTACAAACGTGCATCAAAATAATGAGACCATCATACAAGAAACTATGAAAAGCGATAACAAATCACTCAAGAAGAATGATAATACAATCGTGTCTCTAAACTTGGAAAGTACTTCAACTATCTCACATAATAAAGATAATTCGAGCTACAAATTCAGTGAAAACGGACATTGTTTCTTTAACGTATGCGATTGCAAAGATTGCTTGGAAGATCAATGGAAAGAGTTCTGTAACGACGAAGAAAGACCAAAAGGAAATAAAAAGAAACACAAAAGGAAATCAACTCAACAAATACTTAGAGAAAAATATGAAGCCGGAGATCTAGAAGTCGGACTACTTGGAGAACCATCTGGGATGTTTGACTACTTTACTAAATACTCTAGGACACAAGAAATTTACCATCATCCACATTCGTCTACACCTTGCAAAGATTTCAGTCAAGAATGCCAACTAGTTCTTAAAGAAAGATACGTGGCCGGCAATAAACAAGTTGGGCTGCTTAAGGAGGCTGATGGGGACTACTACGTTCTACGTTACAAAGAACGAGTGATTGAAGAATCCTCTCCATAAATATCGAGCATGGAGATTCCAATCACCTACTACTATCGAGGAAATCCTATCTACAAGTTCAAAGATGATGATAGTCATTTCTTCTAGGATGTTTGTGAATGTGAATGATGTATAAATGATAGATAATCTGAAGAAGAATATGAGAATGACTGGTATGTTGTCTCATGTAATGTTGCAAGTATTGAAGAGCTCCCTGAAGAAAAGGAAGACGATTCTGCTATACTCTCACAGACACCCACTAAATCTGAAGAAGTAAATTAATCAACAAACATGACGACTGTCAATTTCTCTGAAAAAGACTTGCTATTTGATTCAATGCCTCATAGATGGTGGGTCAGCTATCAATATCTTACCACTTCGAACAATGAATGATCTTGGCATTCCTATGGATCAACTCTCTCATAGTCGTTTAATGATTCAAGGATTCAATCAAGACGGACAACACGCAATTGGAACGATTCATCTAGAACTGTTAATTAGAGAGTTAACTTCATCTGTATTGTTTCATGTACTCAATGCTAAGACTTCTTATAACATGTTTCTCGGGCGACGTTGGATTCACAAAAATAAGGTCATCCCATCCACTATTCACAATACTTCAAATATTGTTAAGGTAATATGGTAAAGAAAGTTGTAGCAGATTACAAACCGTTCAGCGGAGTGGAGTCTACTATGCAGATGCGAAATTCTACTCAAACAATACAAAGGAAAAAGGATTAGAGCTTGTAGCACTGCCTACGTCTTCAAATAAGATTGTTTCCAAGAAAACTCCTATTGTTTCGTACGGATCGAGTCTCTCGAAGAATGACGACACCCAAATTGATGATCTAACCTTTCCAATCACTAAGTTCAAGCAACTCTCAGTGTTAAAAGGATTTGTCAGACCAGTACACGAACCCTTAAAAGAACACGAAGACCTGCCAAGGGTGAGAACGGGTGAAGGTTTCGATCCTAATGCTTACAAGATGCTTGCAAATGTTGGCTATAGTTTAAAAAAAGACATGCACTCCTGGACAATTGGTGCCTGATGTAACTGGGGAAAAATTGCATGGATTGAATCAGACTCAACACTTGCTCAAGAAAAAGGGATCTCGCGTAAAAGAATCTCATGAAGGGATGGGCTTTGAATCACCGTTACCACCCCGCATAGTCATAAAGAAGTCAAGAAACTGCTACACAACATTCGAAGAAGATGTTCCCATAACAAAAGTGAATTCATAAGTCTTTGATCGTTTGGGACCCAGAAGGCATCCATCCGTGTTTGATAGGTTGTCTATTGCACGTAAATCGGTACATGAACGATTAAGGAAAACAAGTAACTTTCAAGTATCAGTGTTTCAAAGGTTAACACCCAGGCATAAGTATGTTCGCCAACATTAGGGGGCATCATACAAAAAGAAGAACTCTCAGTAGAGACTTGGAAGTCTCTCGATCTCTACACCATCTGCAATAGAAAGTTTAAAAACAAATAAAGATAAAGATACACAAAAAATTGTGGCTGGAAAAAAGGATAGTACTACAAAAGTCACAAGCATTTGTTATGATCATCCAAAAGAGGCGAAAACCATTAGTTCGTATTATATTACGGAAAAAGAAGATAAGGACTGGATCATAGAAGATGTAGATGAAGCACCACTAGAATTTGAAGAAGGTATCAAGTCTACCGTCGATGAATTAAAAGAGGGTAATCTTGGAACACTCAATGAACCAAGACCGATATATTTGAGCGCTTTGTTGAACCCTGAAGAACAAGAAGCTTACGTAAAACTTCTCATGAGATACAAAGATTTTTTTGCATGGAGTTACCAGTAAATGCCTGGGCTTGATCCTAAGATAACAGTTCACCACCTCGCCGTAAAACATGGCTCACGACTGATCAAGTAATGTCAACGAAGGTTTCGCCCAGAACTAGTCCAACAAATTGAGAAAGAGGTTAATAAGCTAATTGAGGCAAGTTTCATTAGAGATGTCAAATATCCAACATGGATCTCAAGTATAGATCCTGTCAAGAAGAAAAATGGGCAGATTCGAGTTTGTGTTGGATTTCCATATCTTAATAATGCATGCCCAAAAGACGAATTCCCACTCCCGATACCTGAACTCGTGATAGACTCAACAACTGGATATGAAGTTTTGTCATTCATGGATGGATCGTCGGGTTACAACCAAATTCGTATGGCTCCACAAGAAGAAGAGATGATAGCTTTTCACACGCCAAAGGGAATTTATTGCTACGAAGATATGCCATTTGGACTAAAGAATGCAAGGGCCACCTATTAACGTGCAATGCAAATGATGTTTGATGATATGCTTCATAAGAATGTTGAGTGCTATGTTGATGATATCGTTGTCAAAACAAATAAAATAAACGAGCATCTTGAAGACCTTGAATTGGGATTTGAGAGACTTCGGATATATCAACTAAAAATGAATCCACTTAAGTGCGCTTTCAGAGTCATATCAGGAAAGTTCCTTGGGTTCATCGTCCGCCATTGAGGAATTGAAATTGACAAATCTAAGATCGAAGTTATTGTAAAAATGCAACCACCAAAGAATATCCATGAACTTAGAAGCTTACAGAAAAAACTAGCCTATCTACGGAGATTCATTTCAAATCCGTCGGGACATTGTCAACTATTCAGTCGCATTATAAAGAATGGAACACCGTTTGAATGGGACGAAGCTTGTGATAACGCATTCAAAGTTATTAAGTCATACTTGACTAAGCCACCTATTTTAGCTACGCCTACTCTCGGAAGACCATTAATTTTATATCTGGCGGTGCAAGAGCGCTCTATCGGAGGTTTATTAGCTCAAGAAAATTAACATGGAAAAGAGAATGGCCTTTATTATTTAAGCAGGATAATGACACCATGTGAAGTGAATTATACACCAATTGAGAAAATGTGCCTCGCTTTGGTGTTTGCAATCAACACACTATGACATTATTTTCAAGCTCATACAATTAGTTTGATTTCGAAAGCTAACCCGGTCAAATATGTCATGTCAAAACCAGTATGGTCAGATAGGCTAGCAAGATGGGCACTACATTTCAAGAATTTGATATAGTCTATGTTCCTCAAAAGGCCACCAAACTTCTTAGCAGACCATCCTATACAATGTATTTTGATGGAGGCTCTCATTGTGGGGGGTAGGTGCTGGTGTAGTATTCATTAGCCCTTAAGGAGATGTGTTGTCTTATACTTTCTCCCTAACTCAAAATTGCTCGAACAACATGGCAGAATACCATGCCCTTATCTGAGGACTTGAAATGGCTTTTGAATAAAAATATCAACATATGAGAGTATATGGGGATTCTCAACTAATTATAAGCCAAGTATTAGAAGAATATAAAGTAAAGAAAGAAGAGTTATTACTATACCATGACTACACTGCAAAACTTATCACAAGGATCGAAGATGTTAACTTAGAGCATGTGCCAAGAAAAGAAAACAAACAAGAAGATGCTTTGGAAAAATTGGCATCAAATCTAGCCCTCCCAGAGGAACAAGTGAAAATCCTAATATGTGAGTGGTGAATAATACCTCCAGAGGATGAAAGCGCTAAAGATGATGTGAAAAAAGTCACAGCTATTTCTGTCATTGAAATAGAAAGGGAAGATCGGAGTCAACTCATCATCGATTACTTAGAACATGGTAAATTGCCGGATAATCATCATAAGAAGATAGATGTGAGACGCCGCTCAACAAAGTTCATTTTCTTCAAAAGCACTCTTTACCGTCGATCTTTTCAAGGACTGTTTCTATGATGCTAAGATGAGGAAGAATCAAGACAAGCAACGAAAGAAGTGCATTCCGGTATTTGTGGGGCTCATCAATCTGGTCCAAATCTCCACTTTCGAATCAAAGGAATGGGATATTACTGGCCCACCATGGTTAAAGACTATTTAGAATATGTCAAAAGGTGTCAAGCTTGTCAGTTCCATGCAAAACTTCTACATCAACCGTCTGAACCATTGCACCCTACAATCGCCTCTTGACCATTCGAAGAATGGGGACTCGATGTAATTGTCCCTCTTCCTAAGTCTTGCGGAGGTCATCTTTACATACTTGCAGCCACTGATTACTTTTCAAAGTGGGCTGAGGCGGTACCTTTGAAAGCCGTAAATAAAGAAACTGTGGTGGATTTAATCAAAAGTAATATCATATTCAGATATGGAATACCACGCTATATCATCAATGACAATGGGATGCCTTTTTACAATAGGGTGATGACCAACTTGTGCAAGAAATTTGGTTTTAAACAACATAATTCTTCAATGTACAATGCACCAGCTAATGGACTTGCCGAACCTTTTAACAAGACGCATGGGAATTTTTTGAAGAAGGTGGTGGCTAAATCCAAAAGTGATTGACACGAAAGGATCAAATAAGCTCTGTGGGCATATCAGACAACATATCGAGCGTAACTCAAGCCACTCCATATGCACTCGTTTATGGGGTAGAAGATGTTCTTCCTTTGGAAAATCAAATACCATCACTCTGAATAGCTATATAAGAAGGACTAACTCTTGAAGATAACGCTCGCCTTTAATTGGAAGAACTTGATGCACTTCACAAAAAGTGACTTGAAGCTTAACAACGCTTGGAATGCTATCAAGCACGAATGTCAAAGGCCTTCAACAAAAAGGTTAAGCAAAGGTCTTTTCAAAAAGGGGATTTAGTACTTGCAGTAATAAGACCCATCATCACAACACGTCGCACGTGAAATAAATTTGTCTCCAAATGGGATGGACTGCACAAAGTAATCGAATTCTACTCTAACGGTGCATACAAGTTGAGCGTTAAAAATGGTTTAAAAATTGGCCCCATCAACGAGAAATTTTTGAAGTGATATTACCCTTATAAGAAGACGAAGAAAACTCCATGACGCACGAGTATAAACTGCATGTTACTCTTTACCCACACGAGTATAAATTGTGAAAGGCACCCAACTTAACTACGTTTGGCTTCATCCCTCACGGGGTACATAGGCATCTTGAAGTTTTCTTTGAGATCAGTCATACCACCAAAAACAAAATAAAATATTTGAACTACGTTTGGATTGATCACTCACGGGTACGTAGGCATCTTTAAGTTTTTTTTTGAGATCAGTCATGCAAAAAAAATTACTTTGTTTTCTCAATAGCAAAACTACGAAATATTAAAACACTATATCGAAGCAAGAATATTCCAATTAAGGAAAGAAGTTGTTTTAGTAATCCAAATATGGTCAATAAATCGCGAAAATATCGTTTTATTTATTAAAAAAACATCAAAATTGGGGTAACTAATAATATAAGTTGTGTATCACGAACATCCAATATAAAAAGTGAACCAACAATGTTTTTATTAGCCTAACATAAGCTTAAAAAAAAGGGAGTTTCAACAAGTTATTGCCAGCTTAAAGGAAAGATTATGTATAAATTCTCGTAAATGGTCATATCATTTACACATTTCACGAATCCAAATCCATTAAAAGGGATGAAAAAAGTTCTTTGCTGCTGCAAAGGTAGATTTTGAAGACTGATTACTTCGCGGTTTACAATCTAATTGGAAATTTCTGAGCAGAGGAGACCGAACTTCTTCGCGCACAAGAATAAAATAATCAGACTTGTTTCCGCCATCGTTAGATTCAAGATTTTCATCGAATGTGTTTGAACATCGCCATTAAAGAGGACAAACAAGTGAGTCTCCAGCGGAATTTTATCTTGCCTTGATCACTTCGAACCGGACCAGGACATGTAATCATACTCTGTTGCTCAAGCTAGTACACTATCGCCAAGAATAAAACCAATCTTCAGATTTTTTTGACTAAACAACAGCTCTTAGGAGTCCGATTTATCATTTGAACTGTAACATGAAAACTTGAGAATGCTACGAGTACTGTGACTTCAAGCTTTGCTACACGTTTAGCCTCATGTTCATAGTTCAACATGTTTTTCTTTATAAGTGTGGATCAAGCTTCTCTGGATAAATACACTGAAGATAAAGATGGAACAAAAACAATGCAAAAAAAAATATACAAGCTGAGAATTACATGGCAGTGACAAAAGACTAAGTCAAGGCACCAAGAAGCTATTCTCACTGGCAAAAGTCCAGCATATACTAGTTTTTTTATCCCAAACAAACTCAAAGCAACGGACATGTCAGCAGGTTTTCCTTCGTTGTATGCTTCTACCAAACCAGCAGTGAATCTAGAGGACAAACTGTTTAACCTTCGTTTGGCACCAAACCGCAATGACTCAAAAAAAGGAGTCACTGATTAATTATTCAGCAAAGCTCCATATCCGCCTCTATGATAAATTGATGTCTCGATGCCGCTGAACAAGAATAGATAATATATTGCATTTGACCATCATAAAACAAAAGGAACTGACCTTCGAAACAACAGCAGACTAATAATATATTGCATTTGACCATCATAAAACAAAAGGAACTGACCTTCGAAAAAGGGGGGTAAGAAGGAAAAAATGCAAAGGCTAAGAGAGACTAAGTAAAAGACCAGATCAAGTTATCGGTGACTATGGCGAATATTAAAAAAAAAACTTGGTGTGCTGGTGTAATAGAGTGCATGAAGTCGACGAAATCATTCTATTATAATAAGCCAACACAACAGAAATGAGACTGTCCAATTTTGCCCCAATTTTTCCAAAAATACCCTCACTATGTTTTAATAATTACCAATTTATTAACAATTTGTCCTCACTATATTTTCATAATTACGGATGTAGCCTAAATTAATTAACAATTCGTTTTAACCTACATAACTACAATAAATGATACAAAATCTGAATATTATGTCATTACGCGTCTCACACGCAACGTATGGGTAACTTTTACTAATGTATAAAGAACCGAGCTATATAAAAATGAAAATAACTGCAGTAGATAAACGAAATTGGCAAAGTCTTATTCAAAATAAAAAAGAGACATTATTCGGAAATTAGGACAAACCTACATGAGATGCTACTAAAAAAAAAAAAAACAAGGCACATAAATCTGCCAGAACGTAAAAAAATTAAGAAAACAACTTGTAGCTTATGATCTCTCCACGAGCATGCTCTAAGAACCTCGAAAACTCTCCCAATCGATCTTCAGCTTCATTTTCCTGGGCCTTAAGCGTAGTAATCTCTTCATTAAGTGAATCAACATCAGCTCGCAATTTTGATACTTTGTTCTTCTCCTCACTCAACAACGATTTCTTCTCCTTGTACCTTGCTTTCAACTCATCGATCAGGGTAACAATAGTGGCAAGATCCAGGTAACAACAGTGGAATTTTACTTGATCAGAATCCATAACTTCGATCAGTTTACTTTTCTCTTCAATAACCAATTTTTGAGACCCCTCCGACTTATTTTCCAAAGACAGTAAGCACTGCTGATCATATTCGTAAGCTTTGTCAAATAGCTCTGAAACTTTATTCTTCAAAAAAGGACAAGTTAAGGTTCGGAACAATAGCCATTCCCTTTAAGATATTGGAGACCTCCTCTTTGACTTTGAGCAAACTAAGCTGCTGCAAGCTACAACCCAAAAGCTTCTCCTCAAGTTTTGCCCACAATGACTTAAGATAGTAATTCTAACAAGTTGCAACATCATCAGCAGTTCTGAACTATGAGGTTGAAGAAAGAACCTGCCTTTTTGGAACCTCCGCGCACAATTTAGAAACCTCTTCTAGCATCTGAGGGAAACCAGAGCATTCTCCAAGCAACCAGGACATGTAGGCCATGCTCTCGCCAAACGATAGTCTTTCCAACTCATTATCATTGTTGCCAGTGCCTTCTTTGTGAAGTTCATGTTCTGGCTGAAATAATTATACAACGGTATTAGCAAGAGGAATCAAGAAGAAAACATATTCTTAAGAAGGGTAATCAAAAAGGGAAGTATTCAACAAAATAACAGGTTTTATCAATTACCTCCGAGAATAATCTCTTTTCGAGCATATCCTTAGCAAGGTGATTAAAATCTCCATCACCAACATTATCTTCGAAACCTTGAGGTTCCTGCTAAAAAGAATAAAATAGCATGTATCAGAAAGTGCAAATATATGTGCGTAATAAATAAATAAATAACCGTCAAAAGAAAGGGGTACCTCCGAGAATAATCTCTTTTTGAACATATCTTTAGCAAGGCGATTAAGATCTCCATCACCAACATTATCTTCGAAAACTTGAGATTCCTGCTTAAAAGAATAAAATAGCATGTATCAGAAAGTGCAAATATATGTGCTTATAAAAAAAACCGTCAAAAGAAAGGAGTTTTACGAAGACCTTCGAAGTTAATCTTTTCTCCAACACATTTTGTACTTGGTAATTTAGATTTCCCTCACCAGAATTACCTTCAACAAGTCGATCTTCCAACTGAAATTTTTACAAACAAAAAAAATAATGATAAAACAAAGAGGAGAGAGAAAGGAATCGATAAATTGGAAGGAGTTTCTATCGACTAACTTCGCAAAGACCAAGACCATGTTCAGAATTCTTACGCAAAGGGTTGAGCAAAACAAAGAAAATACAGTAACATGTTTTATTGCACGACCTCTGTTTTAGTTTTGTTAAACCACTATGGAGTATTAGTAGCAATTACATTACAGAGTGTTAAAACACTTGCAATGCTACGAATTTTCTCTAAAAAATAGGAGGGAAGCAAAAGCATGGTATAGATAGGTATTATAAAATGAATAGAGAATGTGGCCAAATCCATTCTAGGTGCATAACCTACCATGTTCTTTTCACACAAAAAAAGCGACCAACAATCATAAAAAAAATGTATATATGCAGCAAACTAAGGGTTTCATCATAATACTCTACTCAAATTACTACAGTCAAAGTAATGATAAGGAAAGAGTTTAAACCGAATACCTCCGACAGTGATGTTCCCTTTGGCGCGTCTTCATCTTGGGGATTGAGATTCACATCAGCAGAGATAACAGTTCTCCTTTTTTGACAACAATGATGATGCTCACTATCGCTTCGACTATTTTCCAGATTATAAACAGAAGAAGAACAACGTTTCTCAGGTCGTTTAGGATTCACAAGAACTATTGTGGCACTAGAAGACGCCTCAGATATTTGTAGTATATCAACGTCAGGATGAGAAGATATATTAGGGTCACCAACAACATTTCGAGTACTAGCGATAATTGTTTCTCTCCCATCAATCAAATAATACCCATGAACTTCTACCCACCATTCCCTAAACCTTCGGGTCACGTTTGCTTTAAGTTTTTCAGATAGAAGAGGGACAATTGCCTTTGAGTCAGGATACTCATGAATACTATAAAGCCAAAACTAGAATCCCTTTTCAAGACTTGAAGAACGAACACCAGCTCCTCCAAGCTCAATTGTCGTTGTTTGAGAAAACCCAAACTGTCTACTGAACCGACATGGGTTATACTACTCTAAGATAAATCGATCATCCCATCGTAAGCTTAACATGCATGGTCAAATGCTAATGAAACACCCCCATCGATCAATATCCACTAATTTTTCCTTATAAAACGGAGCTAGTGTCTGTTGATGACTTTTTACAAATGAGGTGGCGTTCCAAGAAATAGAATATCCATAATGAATCAATTCCCGAGCACCCTTGTCAGTATAGAGCCTTGTCCCTCCTTGACCCAAAAATCGAGCCATCATTGGACCACTACGAATGTGAGGTACAGGGTAATGTGTACTGAAATATTGTGCCAACCATCTCGAAAGATAATGCATGGGAAAACATTCCTTTGACGAACCCGGAGTTGCTGAATTCAAAATAACATTCAATCATTTGTATAATGTTGCCAAAACTGGGAGTGCGAGACCAACTTTATCACCGATCACCATCAAGCTTGCGGGTTTAAATGTTGTCGGACGGATATGAACATTGGAACCATCAGGAAAAAACAAACAAGCAGATCCCAGAGGATACGAATGCCGCAAGATATACCTCCATGTACAAATGACTTGGTACACCAAGCTTCTCAAAAACAGCCCTTGTCTCTAAGGACCAACCCTCAACCGTGTTGATAACACCATTAGGATTCCCAATGTAGGTAGGACAAGTGACCTTATTTGAAACCTGAAACTGAGGCTTTACATGCTTTACATGCTTTAAATTCCCTTTAAACTAGTATAATACCCAATCACTCAAAGAAATCTTATCATTATTACTGAGGATATGAAATGCATAGAATAAATATTTACAACAAGGCGGTATGACATCGGTGTCGACTTTATCTTTTGTTTTTAGTTCATCGGAATAAGGAACAACTTCATCATAGATCACTCCGGCAATTGGTAGACCGCCGATCAGGTTCAAATCCCAAGGGGTCGGTGACACTTCCCCCACACAAGTCTGAAGAGTGTTTGATTCTGGGCACCAAGTTTCGCAAAAGGCCCGAAATATGTTAACGTCCTTGTCGTAAGTAAACAGCGACGCAAATACAGCATCGTAAAGAAGAAAATCACATAGCGCAACACATTTTCATCCAAGAATGTCCTCATCCAACTCCCAGTACTTAGGCACATAACGGAATTTGCCAAAGATGTTTATGGTAGTACCCATTTCGTCTCCAAAGAAATGATCCTTCGTCCGAGGGTGTTGAACGAGCATTTATCGTCAAATGTTGCAGTAGGTGATAATATGAAATTCTCATTAGCGTTATGGTCTTTGCATGTCCAATTCCTGATTTTCGGAATATTATCCAAGGGAAGCCGAGGCAGAGCATGCCTCCCGGTCAATGGGCGAGAAATGATGGGCGAGGTCATTTTTCCATGTGATGTAATAACCAACTTCTTGTCATCCTTGTTGTTGGCTATCTCAAATTTCACCATGATGTTACCAACTCTATAGACAAAAAAGGAGGGTCATGTAAAGGAAAACATGATGAATTAGCTAATACAAATGAAACAGGTACAGAACAATTACAAGGACCCATTGAAAGGAACCGTGCCAGCAAGGACTCCGAAGAGACAATCTTAATCACAGGCCCTTGAGGGTCGAAACCGAGCCAGCAACTATGTCACGCCCCAAAATCCTAAAAACGGACATCGAGGCATGACCTTTTTAAAACAAAAGAAAATAGAACCTGTTGGTACGAATTTAAAATTTTTTCAAAGAAATAAATACGAGCTGAAAGAACAATTGACAATTAAATAAAAATGTTGCCAAATGCGGCTACAAGCAAAATGGTTTTGACACACAAAAAAAAAGAGAATACTAAACGAATAATTTGCCCATAGGCTACAACCTCAAAATATAATAAAAATGAAAGGAAAACGGAAGCCCCAAGCCCATGATGTTGCAATGCAACAGCTCTTATCCAAACATGCCAACCTAATTGGTACCTGAAATACAAAATTGTAACGGTGAATCCCACGCACGTAACTAGACGGGACGGCACCACAAATACCGTCACTCCATCCCATAAACGCAAGAGCTCACAAATTCTACAACTACAATAATCGACGTATAAAAAGAAATATAATAACATTCTATAACGGGATGAATTAAATAAATTAAATAACGTCAACACAAATCTATAACAAACATGGACCTCTCATGCCTCCTACCCCAGTCCGTAAGGTAGGTCATTCCCTATCCCCTCGGCCGTCTTCTGTCCCCGGAATTAGAAAGAGACAGAGACCATTGCTAACATAAAAGTAGATTTAAAGTGCGCACTTGGACCTCTCATGCCACTCGTCCCAGTCCGTAAGACGAGTCATTCCCTATCCCCACGGCCGTCTACTGTCCCCGGAATTAGGAAGAGACAGAGACCATAGCTAACATAAAAATAAATATAGTGCACACTAGGACCTCTCATGCCACTCGCCCCAGTCCGTAAGACGAGTCATTCCCTATCCCTACGGCCGTCTTCTGTCCCCGGAATTAGGAAGAGACAGAGACCATTGCTAATGTATCAATATTAAGGCCTCGGCCAATAATATTATACTATTCATATAACACAATCTCATACATATCAATATTAAGGCCTCGGCCAATAATGTTATACTATTCAAATAACACAATCTCATACGTCACGTAACGTAATACAACATAATCCAAAAGCATAGGTGCTAGATTCACAACTAATCCAAAATTAAATAAGTGAATTAAAAATATAACAACTAAACCCCAATTAACAAATTAAGAACATAATTAATATAAAAGGCAAAAACCCCCAATTTATACTAAACGTAAAACCTAATCCTAACATACACCCTCGTCTAGTCGCAATGGATAACCCCCGTTACCTTAGCGTGTAGAGGAGATGATTCCGGTGATAATCCGCTAACGTGGTTTCTCTTCTTCTTCTTCTTCTTCTTCTCTTTTCTCTCTTTTATCTCTTTTTCTCTCTTGTTTTTAGGTTTAAAGAATGAAAGTGGGCTGATTTTTAGGTTTAGAAAAACTGTTTTTTGATAGTTTGTGGAAGCGAACTATTTGGTCTCCAAAGTTCTAAAAGCTAACTTTTAATCAAAAATATTAATAAACTACTCAATAATAACAAATTTTTAGAAACAAATCTATTGGGTCCTTTTTATTAGTAAAATTAGTAACAGGTTTTTTAAAATAAAGTTTTTCAGAAGAGTTTCGGTTTTTGGCTAAAAATTAGTCGAGTGACCGGTTTTTGGTAAAATTTTGAATAAAACGTTTTTGGATAAATTAAAACATAAATAAAAATTACTTATAAAAATACGGGATGTTACAACTAACCCTCCTTAAAAGAATTTCGTCCCGAAATTTCCTCTCTAAACAACTATACCCAGAAATGATAAACGTACAATAAGACCATAAGAATTTAAACGCTCAATTCGTGTCATAATAAAAATAAAATAAAATACGCAGGGTTCACAACCCATAACAACTTCACAATCCATAACTGCAGAAAATGACCAACATGTAAGAACATCAAATCAAGTAACCATCTGTATACAATATCTAATTGAATAAAAGACAATAAAGTAAGCAAAGATGACATGTTTCTACCTCAACAACTCCACAACGTCTACAACACTCAAAATACAGTCCTTCTAGTAACCTAAACTCAAATAAAATAAACTCTCAACCCAGACACGGGTGTGTCACACGGCTGAATAACATGTGTGGCGGCACGTGCTAAACAAAGCCTAAATGAAATAATTATTAAACACTCGCTAAATAACTCATTAAATAAGCTCAAATTTCTAGCAAAAGCTTCATTAAATAAAATCTCGAAAATTACGTTCATTACAAGAAGTTAATCTCTTACAACTAAAATAAAAAAGTAATCGCAATAGTAATAATAAAATCTTTTTCTTTCTTTTTATGGTAAAAGCAAAATGATAACATGTATATCTTAGAGTACCAAGCCCTATTGACTTCCTCAATCTCTTTACCGTCGATCTTTTTCTCAGGTGTATAAACCATACGTACACTACGTAATTAAGGTCACCACAACATGACGGCTGAGTCTATTCCTTAAAACGTTCCGGTTAACAAAACTACGTACAATCGCTAAGTTAACCGTTGAGAACTAAACTCTTTCGTTTAGTTGCCAACGTCACCCCACTTTCCTCTTCCCCTTATTCGGGATTCTCCGTTGGACTTATTCTCGTGGTCCCAAATACAAATCATAAGCAAATCATAAATTAATAAATTTAGAAACCTATACAGATACACTTTATATAACCTTTATCTTTATAAGATATAAACTAGTTCTCTTTATACAGATCCATTGTATATAAATCACTTCTTCTTTTTCATTCTTTTCTTTCTTTTATTTACTATGTTTTCGTAACAATATAAAAACAATGTTTCCATATATAATTAGTACTTGAAAAATAATACCCATGAGCCTGTAAAATATTATAAAAAGTTGCAACGGAATATTTATAATAGCAAGACAAAACCCACTCACCTAATATTAATCTGAAAGAACATAAACATTTCTACAACGAATAATCTAGTGCTTAGCTTTCCACTAAACCTTTTCCGTTGCTCAACATAGGACTTTAATTCTCTCATCTTTGTATACTTTCGTTACATACATATAATTTTAATACAGTAAAGTAGTATAAAATCTAATCAGGGAAATGTTACCTAGCTTTCTTTCTTTATTTGCACTGGTGTATATATCTATATTAACAAGGAATAATTCATTATAGGGACGTGTATATGGCATGACAATTGCCTTAGCATTTATACTACAATTCTATACCAATTTATTACTTCCGTTTCAATTTCTCATGCAAGGTTACCTCCTTAATAAATTGCTAGCAACAGAAACTCTTTGAATACATGTAACATTATTTCTCCTTAAATATTCCACGCATAGTAGTTATAGGAATAAATACAAACCTCTCGTTATAGAAAACTCAAGATAATATTTACTATTCTTAATTGACATTTACCCTTCAGACAAGGCATCGGTTTTATATATGAATACAATCAAATCATGTCATTAATCATCTTAGTGAGGCATTCAAGGACCTATAACTTACACCATTATTCCTAATCATACGTTTATTCAATTCAATATTTCTAACCGAAGTAAATTACATAATTACTAGGCCCAATTCTTACCAGCTAATCCCTAAGAGTACTACCACGTATCAATCCATGGTAAATTATTTTACCAATTAAATACCTCTAAATCCTTTAAAACTCTATAGCTTTGATAACGTGTAACCGTAAGTTCCTTAAATCACTTAAACAACTAAACATTAGTATTCTTACTTATGAAAACAAAATAGTCACATGAGTAATTATTTAGAAGAATAAATATTCAAAATAAAATTTTTAAATTAAAATACGTGATTTTACACTCTACACCACTTAAAGAAGTTTCGTCCCGAAACTTTATTTCTTTAATATCTTGAGAAAAAAAAGATAATGTTTCTGAATAATATTATATATGCTTTCTTAGACGTGATTAAATCAGCTCACATAATTTCTTTAACCAACCGGTCTCCAAAACAGTTACTTGTGTGTGCATGTAGCATAAACTATATAAAAGAAGTATAATAAAAGGTATCTTGGAAACTCATTTGAGATTAAAATTACTATTAATAATATCATCATTATCCTTGTGAAACTTGAAAACTTATGATGGAAAAATACTAACGTAAATTCCTAAGGTCAAACTTTTACCACTTCCGATCGTTTATTATCTCATTAATTACCAAATTCTATAACTCCCATCAATCATAATTCCAAAACTCTATAACTCCTGTCTACATAATTCTTAGTCCAAATTCTGATTTTAGTCATCATGAATGCTAATAACAAAGTGTACATCATGAAAGCAAAACACATGAGGTAAGCTAATCTTTTAATTGGTAAAAACATAAAAATAAATTTGTTCCTACCATGTTTTTCCTTGAACTGATAATTAACCTCTGGGATGGTTCAAATTCAAACAACTATTATTGATATTTATACCGTAAGATAACCAAACCTATTCCAAAACTTGTTTCCATATCGTTTTCCGAAACATTTATTACTTATACATCTATATCTATTTCATGTGCTTCCGCTGCACGCTCTGATAAAATAATAATAATAATGGTGCTAACCGGCCTAACATTGCATTTTGTTTCTAATTTATCAAACAATCTAGTTTTAGCATCTAGACCACCACCCAAAAATAATATCAATCTCCCTTTATACCATGTTCTCTTAAACAAAACAATCTTTAATTAATAAGAAGCGCAAAACCTAATAATTTATATTTAGTCCCAAAATACCACTCCAAATTCACATGTAATACATGCTCTCAATCAAAGTGCAAGACCTGTTGAAACTTTGCAACTAATCCGACCAAAGAGATTTACTCGAAATAACTAGGACAACTATAATGCTAGTTCACTTATTATTTGAAACTTTAAACACAAATTAAATCTCAAGTTTGGATCCTAATTATAGCTTAAACATCTTTTACAGTTGTCAAACGAATTGAAAATAACCTAACGTATCATTTCATTTAAACTCTAAGCAAAAGTCGGCACCGAAAGGTAATCCATGGACAGTATTAAATTACAAAAATTAGAAGGAAACTACCATAATCGAGGTTCTCTTATAGCTGTCGAAAACTTCTACTAAAAAAAAAATCCATAAAATAAATAAATATATCCTATCATGCCCTTTTGTTTGTTAGTTACAAACCGCCGCAATAGTTAACTACATTTTTTATTTATATATACCAAACCAGTGACTTCATTAACGTACAATCCATTAATAGAAATAATAAGAAAATGTTTAAAAAAAAACTTTGTCTCACCTATAATAGTTTACAAACGCAAACATTTTAACTTGTACAGGGGCATGCTACACCAGATATATTTCTTAAGTTTTCAATAGTTAATCTTATAAAAATAAAATCTATTAAAATTCCCTTATATCAACCTTGAATTTAGTACATATGAAATTAGCTGTGTGTAATTCCTCTTAAATATGGACACCAAACCAACTCAACTAAATTAAGTCTTACATTATAGTATAGTCTTACATTATACAATATCAAATGAGATTCTTCATGTAGGGACAATTAACTTAAAACCTAAAATATCTAAGTCCCCGGTGTCACGCCCCAAAATCCTAAAAACGGACATCGAGGCATGACCTTTTTAAAACAAAAGAAAATAAAACCTGTTGGTACGAATTTAAAATTTTTTCAAAGAAATAAATACGAGCTGAAAGAACAATTGACAATTAAATAAAAATGTTGCCAAATGCGGCTACAAGCAAAATGGTTTTGACACACAAAAAAAAAGAGAATACTAAACGAATAATTTGCCCATAGGCTACAACCTCAAAATATAATAAAAATGAAAGGAAAACGGAAGCCCCAAGCCCATGATGTTGCAATGCAACAGCTCTTATCCAAACATGCCAACCTAATTGGTACCTGAAATACAAAATTGTAACGGTGAGTCCCACGCACGTAACTAGACGGGACGGCACCACAAATACCGTCACTCCATCCCATAAACGCAAGAGCTCACAAATTCTACAACTACAATAATCGACGTATAAAAAGAAATATAATAACATTCTATAACGGGATGAATTAAATAAATTAAATAACGTCAACACAAATCTATAACAAACATGGACCTCTCATGCCTCCTACCCCAGTCCGTAAGGTAGGTCATTCCCTATCCCCTCGGCCGTCTTCTGTCCCCGGAATTAGGAAGAGACAGAGACCATTGCTAACATAAAAGTAGATTTAAAGTGCGCACTTGGACCTCTCATGCCACTCGTCCCAGTCCGTAAGACGAGTCATTCCCTATCCCCACGGCCGTCTACTGTCCCCGGAATTAGGAAGAGACAGAGACCATAGCTAACATAAAAATAAATATAGTGCACACTAGGACCTCTCATGCCACTCGCCCCAGTCCGTAAGACGAGTCATTCCCTATCCCTACGGCCGTCTTCTGTCCCCGGAATTAGGAAGAGACAGAGACCATTGCTAATGTATCAATATTAAGGCCTCGGCCAATAATATTATACTATTCATATAACACAATCTCATACATATCAATATTAAGGCCTCGGCCAATAATGTTATACTATTCAAATAACACAATCTCATACGTCACGTAACGTAATACAACATAATCCAAAAGCATAGGTGCTAGATTCACAACTAATCCAAAATTAAATAAGTGAATTAAAAATATAACAACTAAACCCCAATTAACAAATTAAGAACATAATTAATATAAAAGGCAAAAACCCCCAATTTATACTAAACGTAAAACCTAATCCTAACATACACCCTCGTCTAGTCGCAATGGATAACCCCCGTTACCTTAGCGTGTAGAGGAGATGATTCCGGTGATAATCCGCTAACGTGGTTTCTCTTCTTCTTCTTCTTCTTCTCTTTTCTCTCTTTTCTCTCTTTTTCTCTCTTGTTTTTAGGTTTAAAGAATGAAAGTGGGCTGATTTTTAGGTTTAGAAAAACTGTTTTTTGATAGTTTGTGGAAGCGAACTATTTGGTCTCCAAAGTTCTAAAAGCTAACTTTTAATCAAAAATATTAATAAACTACTCAATAATAACAAATTTTTAGAAACAAATCTATTGGGTCCTTTTTATTAGTAAAATTAGTAACAGGTTTTTTAAAATAAAGTTTTTCAGAAGAGTTTCGGTTTTTGGCTAAAAATTAGTCGAGTGACCGGTTTTTGGTAAAATTTTGAATAAAACGTTTTTGGATAAATTAAAACATAAATAAAAATTACTTATAAAAATACGGGATGTTACAAACTACTCCGAAGAGACGACCCAAACCTTGTTTAAATCAAAATCAAACAATTTCCATGAAGAATGTAACATCCCGTATTTTTATAAGTAATTTTTATTTATGATTTAATTTATCCAAAAACGTTTTATTCAAAATTTTACCAAAAACCGGTCACTCGACTAAATTTTTAGCCAAAAACCGAAACTCTTCCGAAAAGCTTTATTTTTAAAACCTGTTACTAATTTTATAAATAAAAAGGACTCAATAGTTTTGTTTCTAAAGATTTGTTATTATTGAGTAGTATATTAATATTTTTGGATTAAGAGTTAGCTTTTAGAACTTTGGGGACCAAATAGTTCGCTTTCACAAACTATCTAAAAACAGTTTTTCTAAACCTAAAATCAGCCCACTTTTCAATTCTTTAAACCTAAAAATCTGCCAAGACAGAAAAAGAGAGAAAAGAGAAGAAGAAGAAGAAGAAGAAGAGAAACCACGTTAGCGGATTATTACCGGAATCATCTCCTCTACACGCTAAGGTAACGGGGGTTATCCATTGCGACTAGACGAGTGTGTATGTTAGGATTAGGTTTTACGTTTAGTATAAATTGGGGGTTTTTGCCTTTTATATTAATTATGTTCTTAAATTGTTAATTGGGGTTAGTTGTTATATTTTTAATTCGCTTCTTTGATTTTGGATTAGTTGTGGATTTAGTATTTTGATTTCGGATTAATGATAATGATAATATTAATGGGTTGCGTGTTATATGCATTGATTATGTATTATTATTGTTGTTGATAGAATTGGGTAAATTATTGTTGAATAAAGATGTGTTTTATATTGCGTATACAAGGTGTTTGTTAAAATGCCTGAATGAGTTTTATGTTGATTAGACTTGTTTGGCTAGTTGTGAATCTAGCACTTATGCTTTTGGATTATGTTGCATTACGTTACGTGACGTATGAAATTGTGTTATTTGAATAGTATAATATTATTGGCCGAGGCCTTAATATTTATACGTATGAGATTGTGTTATTTGAATAGTAAAATATTATTGGCCGAGGCCTTAATATTTATACGTATGAGATTGTGTTATTTGAATAGTATAATATTATTGGCCGAGGCCTTAATATTTATACGTATGAGATTGTGTTATATGAATAGTATAATATTATTGGCCGAGGCCTTGATATTGATACATTAGCAATGGTCTCTGTCTCTTCCTAATTCCGGTGACAGAAGACGGCCGTGGGGATAGGGAATGACTCGTCTTACGGACTGGGGCGAGTGGCATGAGAGGTCCTAGTGTGCACTATATTTATTTTTATGTTAGCTATGGTCTCTGTCTCTTCCTAATTCCGGGGACAGTAGACGGCCGTGGGGATAGGGAATGACTCGTCTTACGGACTGGGACGAGTGGCATGAGAGGTCCAAGTGCGCACTTTAAATCTACTTTTATGTTAGTAATGGTCTCTGTCTCTTCCTAATTCCGGGGACAGAAGACGGCCGAGGGGATAGGGAATGACCTACCTTACGGACTGGGGTAGGTAGCATGAGAGGTCCATGTTTGTTATAGATTTGTGTTGACGTTATTTAATTTATTTAGTTCATCCCGTTATAGAATGTTATTATATTTCTTTTTATACGTCGATTATAGTAGTTGTAGAATTTGTGAGCTCTTGCATCTATGGGATGGAGTGACGGTATTTGTGGTGCCGTCCCGTCTAGTTATGTGCGTCGGACTCACCGTTACAATTTTGTTGTTCAGGTACGTTATAGGTTGAGGCTTTTCGTTAGGAGCTTTAGCAAGGCATCACATGGGCTCGGGACTTCTTTATGCTGCTTTCATTTTACTTAGACATTTTCGAGGTTGTAGCCTACGGGCAAATTCATTCGTTCGTTATTTTTAGCTTTTATAAATCCTGACTTGTAGCCGCGTTTGGCAAACTTTTTATTTATCCGTTAATTGTTCCTTTAGCTTGCAAATGTTTTCTTTTTAAATTTTTAATTTCGTACCAACAGGTTCTATTTTCTTTTGATTTAAAAAGGTCATGCCTCGATATCCGTGTTCTATGGATTTTGGGGCGTGACAAGTTGGTATCAGAGCTAACTAGGTTCTTGTATACTTTGGGACGACGGGAAGATGGGTAACCATTGGACCAAGATCCATCGTATCTTTTTTCAAAAACTTTTTCCAAAACCTCAAACTTTTTCTAAAACGGGGGGTTGCATTTAGCTTAAGACATGTAGCTATAATTTAGTAGTAGTTGATGAAAGTAAAGTCCACATGTGAGGCAAGTTGGGGACAATGAGGACGCTCGTTGATCCCGGCTCGCCAAACTAGTGGGTAGACCTCTCGTCGGTATGTGTGAAGGAATACCTTAGCGATGTGGAATTCTAGAGTATGCGAGGACGCTCGGGTGCTTTAGGATAACGTATCGTGATGGGTTATCCCTCGCATTTTTATGTTGATTGTATGCGTGTGTAGATTTATATGATGTGTATAAGGTATAAGTTTGCATACGTGTGTAGTAGCGTACTATTAGAGTGTGAAAATTGTGTTGTTGATGATTTTACGTAGTGCGTTTTCATATTATTAACTTGTGTGTTAATGAGCATTTTATGCGAATGGATGTTGATTG
This sequence comes from Primula veris, assembly GCA_963682055.1. Classification (NCBI taxonomy): domain Eukaryota; kingdom Viridiplantae; phylum Streptophyta; class Magnoliopsida; order Ericales; family Primulaceae; genus Primula; species Primula veris. The sequence continues at coordinate 14,838,405 of OY821747.1, read as the reverse complement.
TAATAATGTTGTGGACTAAAATGATGTAGTTGCGTGCTATGTTCCTTGTAAGGGATTTACAAGTATTGAGTAATTTTACGCTTTTGTATCGATAAGTTTCTGCAGAAAAACGATCGGTCGTTTCTTAAAACGATCGGTCGAATTTTTCAGACCCTACTGGACCAAAAAACGATCGGTCGTTTCTTAAAAACGATCGGTCGAATTTTTCAGACCCTACTGGACCAAAAAACGATCAGTCGTTTCTTAAAAATGATCGGTCGAATTTTTCAGACCCTACTGGACCAAAAAATGACTGTTCGTTTTGTCAAAAACGATTGGTCGTTTTCTGGCAAATTTTGCGGTTTTTCGCTAAACTTCAAACGCTCGTAACTCCTTCGTTTTTACTCCGAATTTGATTCTGCTTGAAGCGTTGGCTTCGTATTTCAGTGCTCTATAATTATAAAACTTAGAAATCTTGATAAAATTATTACCATGAAAAACGAGCTTTTATCATGATTTACATGTTTTGTTGATTATCACGTAATGTGCGGAATGTTGTATTGTATGATTAGCGGAATTTGATGTCTTTGCAAATCATTATAATATGTTATAAAATATATAGATATATATAAATACATGTATTAGAATGAAAAAAAAAGATTTGGTTAGATTTTATTAGTTGGAAAACATGAATGTTTAATTACGTGTTGTGAGGTCGTGTCCTAAATTCATTAGTTTTATAAGTCGTTTGTGCACTTATTTCTTCCTTATAACATCATTCTACTCTTTTAGACATTGAATATAAATTTTTTCTTGGTTAGATGGTAAGCTAGTGTTTTATATATATGTTTCACATTTAGCAACTATTTTTCTTCACTCGATAGAATGATAACCGGGGACTTAGATATTTTAGGTTTTAAGTTAATTGTCCCTACATGAAGAATCTCATTTGATATTGTATAATGTAAGACTATACTATAATGTAAGACTTAATTTAGTTGAGTTGGTTTGGTGTCCATATTTAAGAGGAATTACACACAGCTAATTTCATATGTACTAAATTCAAGGTCGATATAAGGGAATTTTAATAGATTTTATTTTTATAAGATTAACTATTGAAAACTTAAGAAATATATCTGGTGTAGCATGCCCCTGTACAAGTTAAAATGTTTGCGTTTGTAAACTATTATAGGTGAGACAAAGTTTTTAAAACATTTTCTTATTATTTCTATTAATGGATTGTACGTTAATGAAGTCACTAGTTTGGTATATATAAATAAAAATGTAGTTAACTATTGCGGCGGATTGTAACTAACAAACAAAAGGGCATGCTAGGATATATTTATTTATTTTATGGATTTTTTTTTTTTAGTAGAAGTTTTCGACAGCTATAAGAGAACCTCGATTATGGTAGTTTCCTTCTAATTTTTGTAATTTAATATTGTCCATGGATTACCTTTCGGTGCCGACTTTTGCTTAGAGTTTCAATGAAATGATACGTTAGGTTATTTTCAATTCGTTTGACCACTGTAAAAGATGTTTAAGCTATAATTAGGATCCAAACTTGAGATTTAATTTGTGTTTAAAGTGTTCAAATAATAAGTGAACTAGCATTATAGTTGTCCTAGTTATTTCGAGTAAATCTCTTTGGTCGGATTAGTTGCAAAGTTTCAACAGGTCTTGCACTTTGATTGAGAGCATGTATTACATGTGAATTTGGAGTGGTATTTTGGGACTAAATATAAATTATTAGGTTTTGCGCTTCTTATTAATTAAAGATTGTTTTGTTTAAGAGAACATGGTATAAAGGGAGATTGGTATTATTTTTGGGTGGTGGTCTAGATGCTAAAACTGGATTGTTTGATAAATTAGAAACAAAATGCAATGTTAGGCCGGTTAACACCATTATTATTATTATTTATCAGAGCGTGCAGCGGAAGCACATGAAATAGATATAGATGTATAAGTAATAAATGTTTCGGAAAACGATATGGAAACAAGTTTTGGAATAGGTTTGGTTATCTTACGGTATAAATATCAATAATAGTTGTTTGAATTTGAACCATCCCAGAGGTTAATTATCAGTTCAAGGAAAAACATGGTAGAAACAAATTTATTTTTTATTTTTACCAATTAAAAGATTAGCTTACCTCATGTGTTTTGCTTTCATGATGTACACTTTGTTATTAGCATTGATGATGACTAAAATCAGAATTTGGACTAAGAATTATGTAGACAGGAGTTATAGAGTTTTGGAATTATGATTGATGGGAGTTATAGAGTTTTGGAATTATGATTGATGGGAGTTATAGAATTTGGTAATTAATGAGATAATAAACGATCGGAAGTGGTAAAAGTTTGACCTTAGGAATTTACATTAGTATTTTTCCATCATAAGTTTTCAAGTTTCACAAGGATAATGATGATATTATTATTAGTAATTTTAATCTCAAATGAGTTTCCAAGATACCTTTTATTATACTTCTTTTATATAGTTTATGCTACATGCATACACAAGTAACTGTTTTGGAGACCGGTTGTGTTAAAGAAATTATGTGAGCTGATTTAATCACGTCTAAGAAAGCATATATAATATTATTCAGAAACATTATTTTTTTTTTCAAGTTATTAAAGAAATAAAGTTTCGGGACGAAACTTCTTTAAGTGGTGGAGAGTGTAAAATCACGTATTTTAATTTAAAATTTTTATTTTGAATATTTATTCTTCTAAATAATTACTCATGTGACTATTTTGTTTTCATAAGTAAGAATACTAATGTTTAGTTGTTTAAGTGATTTAAGGAACTTACGGTTACACGTTATCAAAGCTATAGAGTTTTAAAGGATTTAGAGGTATTTAATTGGTAAAATAATTTACCATGGATTGATATGTGGTAGTACTTTTAGGGATTAGCTGGTAAGAATTGGGCCTAGTAATTATGTAATTTACTTCGGTTAGAAATATTGAATTGTATAAACGTATGATTAGGAATAATGGTGTAAGTTATGGGTCTTTGAATGCCTCACTAAGATGATTAATGACATGATTTGATTGTATTCATATATAAAACCGATGCCTTGTCTGAAGAGTAAATGTCAATTAAGAATAGTAAATATTATCTTGAGTTTTCTATATGGAGAGGTTTGTATTTATTCCTATAACTACTATGCGTGGAATATTTAAGGAGAAATAATGTTACATGTCTTCAAAGAGTTTCTGTTGCTAGTAATTTATTAAGGAGGTAACCTTGCATGAGAAATTGAAACGGAAGTAATAAATTGGTATAGAATTGTACTGTAAATGCTAAGCCAATTGTCATGCCATATACACGTCCCTGTAATGAATTCTTCCTTGTTAATATAGATATATACACCAATGCAAATAAAGAAAGAAATCTAGGTAGCATTTCCCTGATTAGATTCTATACTCCTTTACTGTATTAAAATTATATGTATGTAACGAAAGTATACAAAGATGAGAGAATTAAAGTCCTATGTTGAGCAAGGGAAAAGGTTTAGTGGAAAGCTAAGCACTAGATTATTCGTTGTAGAAATGTTTCTGTTCTTTCAGATTAATATTAGGTGAGTGGGTTTTGTCTTGCTATTATAAATATTCCGTTGCAACTTTTGATAATATTTTACAGGCTCATGGGTATTATTTTTCAAGTACTAATTATATATGGAAACATTGTTTTTATATTGTTACGAAAACAAAGTAAATAAAAGAAAGAAAAGAATGAAAAAGAAGAAGTGATTTATATACAATGGATCTGTATAAAGAGAACTAGTTTATATCTTATAAAGATAAAGGTTATATAAAGTGTATCTGTATAAGGTTTCTAAATTTATTAATTTATAATTTGCTTATGATTTGTATTTGGGACCATGAGAATAAGTCCAACGGAGAATCCCGAATAAGGGGAAGAGGAAAGTGGGGTGACGTTGGCAACTAAACGAAAGAGTTTAGTTCTCAACGGTTAACTTAGCGATTGTACATAGTTTTGTTAACCGGAACGTTTTAAGGAATAGACTCAGCCGTCATGCTGTGGTGACCTTAATTACGTAGTGCACGTATGGTTTATACACCTGAGAAAAAGATCGACGGTAAAGAGATTGAGGAAGTCAATAGGGCTTGGTACTCTAAGATATACATGTTATCATTTTGCTTTTACCATAAAAAGAAAGAAAAAGATTTTATTATTACTATTTCGATTACATCTTTATTTTAGCTGTAAGAGATTAACTTCTTGTAATGAACGTAATTTTCGAGATTTTATTTAATGAAGCTTTTACTAGAAATTTGAGCTTATTTAATGAGTTATTTAGCGAGTGTTTAATAATTATTTCATTTAGGCTTTGTTTAGCACGTGCCGCCACACATGTTATTCAGCCGTGTGACACCCCCGGGTCTGGATTGAGAGTTTATTTTATTTGAGTTTAGTTTACTAGAAGGACCGTATTTTGAGTGTTGTAGACGTTGTGGAGTTGTTGAGGTAGAAACATGTCATCTTTGCTTACTTTATTGTCTTTTATTCAATTAGATATTGTATACATACGGTTACTTGATTTTATGTTCTTACGGTCATTTTCTGCAGTTATGGATTGTGAAGTTGTTATGGGTTGTGAACCCTGTGTATTTTATTTCTTAAATTATGACACGAATTGTACATTTAAATTCTTACGGTTTTGTTTATATAAGTTTATCATTTCTGGGTATAGTTGTTTAGAAAGGAAATTTCGGGACGAAATTCTTTTAAGGAGGGTTAGTTGTAACATCCCGTATTTTTATAAGTAATTTTTATTTATGATTTAATTTATCCAAAAACGTTTTATTCAAAATTTTACCAAAAACCGGTCACTCGACTAAATTTTTAGCCAAAAACCGAAACTCTTCCGAAAAGCTTTATTTTTAAAACCTGTTACTAATTTTATAAATAAAAAGGACTCAATAGTTTTGTTTCTAAAGATTTGTTATTATTGAGTAGTATATTAATATTTTTGGATTAAGAGTTAGCTTTTAGAACTTTGGGGACCAAATAGTTCGCTTTCACAAACTATCTAAAAACAGTTTTTCTAAACCTAAAATCAGCCCACTTTTCAATTCTTTAAACCTAAAAATCAGCCAAGAGAGAAAAAGAGAGAAAAGAGAAGAAGAAGAAGAAGAAGAAGAAGAAGAAAAAGAAGAAGAAGAAGAAGAAGAAGAAGAAGAAGAAGAAGAAGAAGAAGAAGAAGAAGAGAAACCACGTTAGCGGATTATTACCGGAATCATCTCCTCTACACGCTAAAGTAACGGGGGTTATCCATTGCGACTAGACGAGGGTGTATGTTAGGATTAGGTTTTACGTTTAGTATAAATTGGGGGTTTTTGCCTTTTATATTAATTATGTTCTTAAATTGTTAATTGGGGTTAGTTGTTATATTTTTAATTCGCTTCTTTGATTTTGGATTAGTTGTGGATTTAGTATTTTGATTTCGGATTAATGATAATGATAATATTAATGGGTTGCGTGTTATATGCATTGATTATGTATTATTATTGTTGTTGATAGAATTGGGTAAATTATTGTTGAATAAAGATGTGTTTTATATTGCGTATACAAGGTGTTTGTTAAAATGCCTGAATGAGTTTTATGTTGATTAGACTTGTTTGGCTAGTTGTGAATCTAGCACTTATGCTTTTGGATTATGTTGCATTACGTTACGTGACGTATGAGATTGTGTTATTTGAATAGTATAATATTATTGGCCGAGGCCTTAATATTTATACGTATGAGATTGTGTTATTTGAATAGTAAAATATTATTGGCCGAGGCCTTAATATTTATACGTATGAGATTGTGTTATTTGAATAGTATAATATTATTGGCCGAGGCCTTAATATTTATACGTATGAGATTGTGTTATATGAATAGTATAATATTATTGGCCGAGGCCTTGATATTGATACATTAGCAATGGTCTCTGTCTCTTCCTAATTCCGGTGACAGAAGACGGCCGTGGGGATAGGGAATGACTCGTCTTACGGACTGGGGCGAGTGGCATGAGAGGTCCTAGTGTGCACTATATTTATTTTTATGTTAGCTATGGTCTCTGTCTCTTCCTAATTCCGGGGACAGTAGACGGCCGTGGGGATAGGGAATGACTCGTCTTACGGACTGGGACGAGTGGCATGAGAGGTCCAAGTGCGCACTTTAAATCTACTTTTATGTTAGCAATGGTCTCTGTCTCTTCCTAATTCCGGGGACAGAAGACGGCCGAGGGGATAGGGAATGACCTACCTTACGGACTGGGGTAGGTGGCATGAGAGGTCCATGTTTGTTATAGATTTGTGTTGACGTTATTTAATTTATTTAATTCATCCCGTTATAGAATGTTATTATATTTTTTTTTATACGTCGATTATAGTAGTTGTAGAATTTGTGAGCTCTTGCATCTATGGGATGGAGTGACGGTATTTGTGGTGCCGTCCCGTCTAGTTATGTGCGTGGGACTCACCGTTACAATTTTGTTGTTCAGGTACGTTATAGGTTGAGGCTTTTCGTTATGAGCTTTAGCAAGGCATCACATGGGCTCGGGACTTCTTTATGCTGCTTTCATTTTACTTAGACATTTTCGAGGTTGTAGTCTACGGGCAAATTCATTCGTTCGTTATTTTTAGCTTTTATAAATCCTGACTTGTAGCCGCGTTTGGCAAACTTTTTATTTATCCGTTAATTGTTCCTTTAGCTTGCAAATGTTTTCTTTTTAAATTTTTAATTTCGTACCAACAGGTTCTATTTTCTTTTGTTTTAAAAAGGTCATGCCTCGATATCCGTGTTCTATCGATTTTGGGGCGTGACAAAGAACCAGGGATCCAAACACTAAAAAAAATCCATGGTCGAGAGCGGGTTTAGGTTTTTGTATAGTATACTTTATAAAATGACAGACTTTATAAAGGAACAGGTAAAACAAAACTATAATATCAAAATTTATGCAGTCTCCACTTTGTTTTTACCAAACGACTGTGATGGTTAAATCAACAATTAAAACCATTGAAAATTTAACATTTGTATAGCTACACTTTCATACAGTATATGAATACATGGCATCAATTTTGGTCATAAAAGTGCAGACTATTGATGAGAATGGCATCATTTTGTTTTTAAGAAAAAATCACTAAGATTTGTTATCGTGGTAACAAAATTCAATAAGTTACAAAATGTGCGATTTACTTTATTTTCTACACAAAAAAAGGAAAGCTTGTGACAAAACTCAACGTTGTTCAAATTTAGTAAATACTCACCTTTTGTGTTCACTAAAGTAAAATGCTTCTGATTTACTACGAGCAGAAGAGTAATAAAAAAAAGGTGCTTATGTAGTTTTCACTCTACTAATTCTTCTTTAAGTTTAATTTTTCTATCTCTAAAACATGTAGAAATTAATTTTTGCAGCCAAAACCTATACTAAAAAAAAGGGATAATGTCTAGATGACTATATTCTAGCTAAAAAGGAATCTCATAATACGATCTTAATGTTAGAAATATACTAAAACACATGCTTGTTTTTTAATTTATATTTGACAATGTTTTGAATTGATCTATTTAATGAGAATAATATGAGCAGTTGTTATTTATCATTATTGTTTAAATGACTAAATAAGTGTCTATTATTCTATTTAGTAGATGGTCTAATGTGTAGAGTACAGCTTACACACGGAAGATTAGACTGTCGGTTCTAATAGAATATAAGTTATATGTTTACATCTTAGGGATCGATTATGAAGAAACCTTCTCGCCGGTAGCCATGCAAAAGTCTATCCAGATTCTCTTGTCCATTGCAGCTCATTTCGATTACGAAATTTGGCAAATGGATGTCAATACAGCTTTCCTTAACGGAAGTCTTGAGGAATGCATTTATATGGTGCAACCAGATGGATTCATAGCAAAGGACCAAGAGCATTTAGTGTGCAAGCTTAAAAGGTCCATTTATGGGCTTAAGCAAACATCAAGGTCTTGCAATAATCACTTTGACCAAGCCATTAAGTCTTATGATTTTAATCAGAGTTATGATGAGTCATGTGTTTACATGAAGCATGATGGAGGCGTTAATGCGATTTTAATACTATATGTTGACGATATACTACTAATCGGAAATGATGTAAGAATATTATCGGCGGTCAAAGTATGGTTATCTGGACAATTCGATATGAAGGATTTGGGAGAAACCAGTCACATTCTTTGGATCAAACTTATACGTGATTGGAAACGTAGAATCAAGTATCTGAAAATAACTAGAGATTACATGTTGGCTTACGGTGCGGATAGTCTAGTGGCTACTAGGTATACAGACTCAGATTTTTAGTCAGATATGGATTCCAGAAAATCAACCTCTGGAAATGTGTTCACATTAGGCGGTGGAGTCATTAGTTAGAGAAGCATCAAGCAAGATTGCATTGCTGATTCAACTATGGAAGTCGAGTATGTGGCTGTCAATGAGGCAGCTAAAGAGGTTGTGTGGCTCCGGAACTTTCTTTTGGATCTTGGTGTGGTACCTTCTGCACAATCGCCTGTTACACTTTATTACGATAATAGTGGGGCGGTTTCGAATGTGAAGGAACCTAGAACACACAAGAAGGCTAAGCACCCAAAGGAAGTATCACGTTATACGAGAGATCATAGAAAGAGGAGATGTGGTGGTGACTAAGATTGCATCGGCGAACAACCTAGCATATCCATTCACTAATAGTCTTCCGACGAATACTTTTAGTAGGCATATGGAGAACATGGGAGTGTGATGTATGTCAGCATGGCTTTAAGTCTATAGTGAGATTGTTAGAAATATACTAAAAGACATGCTTGTTTTTGGATTTATATTTGACAATTTTTTAATTGATCTATTTAATGAGAATAATATGAACAATTGTTATTTATCATTATTTTTTAAATGACTAAATAAGTGTCTATTATTCTATTTAGTAGATGGTCTAGTGTGTAGAGTACAGCTTATACACGGAAGATTAGACTGTCGGTTCTAATAGAATATAAGTTATATGTTTACAACTTTAGATGGAAATGGACAAACCATCAGTAGAGTTGTAGTATGTGGTTTTAGTAGGTCTGTCTTGACTACAGAAAACGGATAAATTCCAACTCCATTTACTAGTGCACTTTGTGTGTATTAAACAGGACTGTTACGAAATAATCATTTGGTGACTGACTAGACAAAATGATTTATAACTCGTGGTCATATTTATTGTTTATGCTCTTAATTCCTATATTTCTATTTAGGGTATGAATGTGTTTATCATTTTAATTCATACATAGTGATATTCGTAACGAGTCAATAAACTTAATGAGTTGGATGGCAGCATTATTCGTATCAATGTTTATTAGTAATAAAAGAAATCCACGTCCCATAAGAGATTGATGATACTCCCTTGAGGAAGGTTATAAGTTTTGTTCATGTAAACCCTGCAGATGGATTTATAATCCGACACGACAAATAAGTTAAGTAGACAGACTTAGGGATAATACATTTATTAAATAAGAAATCAGTTAGTGATTTAATTTAATAAATGAGTATCTGGTTAATCTTTACGTGGAGAGATAATGAACATGTTTGACAATTGGAAAGAATTGGATATTCGGATTATAGCAGAGAGATCAGTCGTGATCTTTAGTGGAATAAATCACGATTTAAATTGATTGTGTATATCTCGGGTTTTAAGGAGATATGATAGCATGAAATCTTTTTAAGGAGCTCTATCCTAATCAGCCTACAAGTCTCTACCTTATCCTACATATAGCACGCCCTTTTTCTTGGCAGAATAATTGTTTTCATAACTATATTTCGAGATTGCCTAGAGAGAGAAAGAGCCCACCCTCTTTCAAGGAGCAATGTGCTAGTTCAGGAATAAGGTAGAAGAGTTGAGGCGAATCTGTTACATCACAGCCGCCATCTATTCCCCGATGTTATTCGGTATGATCTAAACCTATATGGTAAAACATGATTTATTTGATAATATACATACATACTAAACCTAAGAGTCTGGGCACGTTTTTTCCGCTGTGTAAACTGATTTTCTATCACCTAAAACATCAAGCAAATAAGAACCAACTGGAAAAAAAAAACACTTGTACATATGGTTAATGTCTAAACTAGTTGTCTATTTCCGGAACAAAAACCAAGTTCTTGCCTAAACATTACTTCAAAGACATGGCATGCAACTTAATTGCTTCTAAAAATAAAAGAGATATATTTGCTAAAAGTGATGGATAAGTAAACCAACATGTTGAGGTGTTCGACCAGAAGAGTAAGTTGAGTACAAGCTTTAACACTACTCCAAAAAGGAAATTAAAAGAAAAACTCTGGAATCGGACTTGCATAAAAGAATACAGGAGAATTAAAGCACATACTGTTTTGGGTATAATTTTATAGCTAGTGAAAGCTACTATTTATAGGCTTGAGTAATAACGTCTCTTTCCACCAAAAGCTGAGAAAATCAAAAAATATCCGTTTTAATCAGTTGCTATCTTTGTGCTAATCAGTTTAATGTGGCAAGGAAAGCTCAAAATTAGTTTTTGTGTATCAGATATATTTTCTTTAATTTCCTCCTAGTTTTTGTGCATCAGATATATTCTCTTTAATTACCAAAAGCAGAGTGTTTCGGAACAAAATTTTGTTTAACACCGGTATAAAAGCTCAATTTTATGTCAAAAAAATTAAAAATGAAAAGCTTAATTTTTCTCATAATCGCTTAAGTAATTTATTTATTTTTCAATATCAGTTCAAAAGTTTCCAAACTCTCTAAAAAGTAAAATAAAATAAAATAATAATATGTTCGAGACTCGTTCATTTCAAATATTCAAGTAAACAAGTCTCGAATGGGGCATTTGTAGATACTCAAATTTTACAGCCACTAAAAATGTGACACGTGTGTCCTAAATTAAATTAAAAGTAATTACTAATTTTCTAACTAAAAGAAAGAAGGAAATATTAGTATACTAAAAGAAAAAATAGAAGAAAAATACATATTTATTGTCAAATAAAAGAAAAGGATAATAAATATATAAAATATTTCTTTTCTCGAAAGTGATTAATTTATTACAAATGAAAGAATAACTTCGTATATAATGCTCTTTTGTAATGCTTTTAAAACATTTTTACCTATTTGGTAAAAATATCAAACTTGGGGAGGCACCATTACAAATATTTCACGCCACTACTATAAATAGAGGGGGAGGCCTCACATTTTCGACACAAAAATTCAAGGCAAAGAAGATTTAGAGAGAAGCTCTGCAGAATTCAAGACAAAATCAAGTCTCGAATCCTCGAAGATCACCAAGAAGATTCAAAGTTTCATCAAGTTTATCAACAAATCGAAGAAGATCCTACGTTCGATCCGCAATAAGCATTAAAAGGTCGCGAATCAGACGTTTCTCAATATCAATCTTCAAAGACCTTCAACAAATTAGAAGATTTTCAACCAAGTTCATCAACAAACTCAAACAAATCCATCGTTCGATCCGCAAGCAGCATTAAGAGCCGCGAATTAGACGTTTCTCAAGATCAACCTTCAAAGACCTTCAACAAATTTGAAAATCTTCAACAAAGTTCATCAAGAAACTCAAGCAAATCCACTGTTCGATCCGCAAGAAGCATTCAAAGCCGCGAACTCGAAGTTTCTCAAGATCAAGTCAACAAATATCTTCATTAAAGTTGAAGAACATCAATCAAGTACAAAACAAACTCAAGAGAACCAATATTTGATCATCATAAACAATATCAAGCTCAAATCAAGTGTTTCTTCAAGAATTTAAGCATTCGATCCCAAAACAACTCAATCAAGCCACCAAAAGTTGTTCGAAGGAATAATCAAATGATTATTTATTTTCTAGTTTTGTAGAAAATTATTCAGAGAATTGTACTCGCATAAATTGAAATATAAATTCTTTTGTTCACCATTAATTTTCATTCTTTCATTTTCAAGCCTAAGCGAAAATTTGTGTGAAACAAGTAATATTTCTACAAAACAAATAAAGAAGAGAAATCATTCTGCCCCTCTCCGATCCCCGGCTAGTTATAGAGACAAAAAAAATACACAAACTAGGGGTGAAGTTGGTATAATACCATTGGCATTTTAAGCATACCATTACCGTACCATACATGTATGCTATGAGTTTTCTTCATACCATTACCGTACCGCACATTCGACATACCGCACTTTTGGTATGCTGTATATTCGTTATGTTAATGATATGATACTGTACATTACCAACATAAAATAGCATGTAAAAAAGGTAAAATAAAACTCTCTACAACTAATAATATGTTATGACCAACAAAAATTCATTATGAAAACTCAAACGTGTTATACTCATCAATTGGTATCTAAATAAGAACACATTGCAATTTTTTACTCATCTCATAAATAATGGCTTGAGATAGTATGTATTTATATAATACGTCCCGGTAAAAAAAAATTGAGAATAAAACATGCATTTTCTAATCTTTACAGTTAAAACATTTACAAGTCTCAACGCTAAAATCAAATCATTCAAGATGTGAAAATGAAATTTGAAAACAAATAACATTTGACAAAACATCCTTCAACAAACCACAATAAAATAAATTTTCAATTTGTTAAGCCTTCATAGAAGCTTACATACAAAATATAATATAATTAATTAATTATAGATATTCGGTATGATCGGTACAATGGTACATTACCATGGTATTCACAATTAAGTACCGTTACCGTACCACTTTACTTGAACGGTACGGTACTACCATACCAAATATGCGGTACTACCGCAAATACGGTATGAACAGTACAATATGAGTGGTAATTGTGGTTGTTTAGTACGTTTCGGTATAAAATTCCACTCTACACAAAACACATAACAATTTTATAACAACATGACTCAAACTTCTACATATGGGAGGATGGGGTTTAAAGTTAGATAAAGCGTTCACGGATTCCATCTAAAAAACAGTTAGAGTTGACGTAATTGTATTAAACAAAAAAAAAAATCAAAGTTCACAGTACCATGAATAAAATTTCATAGTTTGTGGTATAAAACGAAAAAAATGACTATAGTTTAAGGTGTGTTAAAGTATAATAATATAATAAAAGTATCTACAATAGTGGTATTATCTTCCTTGTTAACTAAAATTGTTAGTTAACAATGTAGTTTTTGGAAGGAGGGATAAATCACAAATTGGGAAAAAATTAATTTGGTGCGATATTTTTGCATTAGATCCTCGGTGGAATTGATTGTGTTTTGAAAGAAGAGAGAGAGTAGACAGATATTTGCTAATAGTTTGAGAGAGATTGTTTTTTAATTTTGGAATGTCTATTGACAGGTCATCACTCGGGTATATAGTATGTTTCTAATGTCTGGCTATATAGCTTTATCGTCATCAAAATCAATAGAATAGAAAAAATCATTGTTGTCAGCTTGCATTTTTTGAAAATAACTAATCATTGCTCTAGCATCCCCCCTTTGATTGCATTGCGCCTAACTTTATCCATATGATTTCGGAGATCCTTTTCTATCCATGGTTGATCATCATTTTCACCCGACATTTATTGTAATACATCAACAGTTTTGTTTATCTTAATTCCTGCTTCACAATTTAACTCAATCTCTCTTTGGACATGCGTTGGAAGATTCCTATAACACCTCAAATATTTTATCCCTTTCGGGTCCATTTCATGGTTGTGCTCTAATTTGATAGAGGTCACCTTCCATTTGTCATCAAACTGACGTGTTATTTTCATTGTTGCTTTACAATCCGTCTTAGTTGTTGGATGACTAGCCAAGTGATCAACGAGTTTCTTTAGCAATCCATTTTTGTGGCAACCGAACTGTATCCAATACTTTATTGCATCTTTCTTTTTTGAGTTAGAAATTGTTACAGCAAAACCTTTTGCTCTTGCATAAGTAGCATAAAAATTTTGGGCTTGAGTTTCTAAATCAAACATCATTGCAACTTTTGGCTCCAATAACTCTGCCACATTATGATTGTTTACTTCATTATCTTCTCTTATTTCCAAACCTTCCATGATTTTAGTAAACGCCTGGAGAACCATTTGTTTTAACATAATGACATTTGGAAAAGAATATAACCATGGCTAAAGCTAATTAACTATAATAGCAAAAGTATAATGGTTTGTTCATAATCCAATTCTTTTCAACTATTATACAAACACAAACACTCAATCAACCGGTGAAGTAATTTTAATTTTAAAAAATGGAAAACTTATGATTACATTATGAAAATATGTAAAGAAGTAAAACGTTTTTGTTAAAAAATAACAAATCACAATTTATGTAACTTTGTCAAATGGTGGTTAGTGTTGATTTGTCTAGCCTTGTCTGCTGCATTGCATTTTAAGAGCTCTGTTTTTTTTTTTCATCTTAGAAGTTGGAAGTATATTTAGTCAAACACTGCAAATTGGAGATTTTTTTGCCGAAATAGCTATAAGCTTTAAACGAAAGGAACGTATATTCTTTGCAACTTTAAATCTGCACCCAAACAAGCGCTTTAATTGGATAACTTTTTTTAAAATATTTCGAAACATGTAATGATATCCCCAGAATCTAAACAAGCATGCTAAGTTAATAACTTTTCAATAGCATTAGTGAGCAGTTATTCAGACCGTATAACAATCGACACCTTGAAATCAATCATTTGTGACAAGATTTGTAGCCAACAAACAAGTTTCTTTAGAATAAAAACAAGAGTTTAATGAATAAAGTAGATGATTATCTGTTAGGGCTGCAGCTTTACCAATTGAATAAGCTAGGGTGTTTTCATTGCTGGGTGAGGAAGGATAAATCACAAATTGGGAAAAAATTAATTTGGTGCGATATTTCTGCATTAGATCCTCGGTGGAATTGATTGTGTTTTGGAAGAAGAGAGAGAGTAGACGTATATTTGTTAATTGTTTGAGAGAGATTATTTTTTAATTTTGGAATGTCTATTGACAAGTCATCACTCGGTATATAGTCTGTTTATAATGTCTGGCTATATAGCTTTATTGATATTTTAGTGGATTTTTTTCCCTTTGTTTTCCCAAGTTCTCTATTAATATTTTGGGCGTAATATTCTTCATATTTCATATTTATGGGCATATTTTTAGCAGATTAATTTTTTTCTTTCTTTTTCCTTATTCTGCATTGGACATAATTTCCTTCATTGGGCATATTATTATTGGATTGTTTTTTTCTTTGCTTTTCCTTATTTTAGTGGATTTTCCTTTCTTTCTTGATTGATATATAAAGTCAAAATATGTTCTTCTAAAAAGTTTAATATCAATTGAATAATTATTTTTTTAATTAAAGAATAGATAATG
The DNA here is from genome assembly GCA_963682055.1 of Primula veris. NCBI lineage: Eukaryota > Viridiplantae > Streptophyta > Magnoliopsida > Ericales > Primulaceae > Primula > Primula veris. The sequence continues at coordinate 14,823,087 of OY821747.1, read as the reverse complement.
TTGTTAAAATTAAATTAATGTGAGTTTTAAACTTTATAGGTACATGTGTCACTTAAAATATATATAAAAGGTTAATTCATGTTTACTTCACTAAATTATTGACCGTTAACAATTTGCATACTCGACTACAAAAATTAACAATTTACATAACAAACAAACCATAATCGATCAATCAACAACCTGACGTCAAATTATCAAATAGAAGTTAGCTTAAATGTGTATATTATCCTTTTGCCCTTATTTTTGTCGCCAAAAACCACTTCATCTCTTTCTTCTCTTATATCACATCCGCAACTATAACCCCGATTTACACACATATTTAACATAATACATCAACTCTTTCGTTGGACGGCCACTTTAGTAAAATGACACAGTATTTTCTTATCTCGGCACATAACACCACCTCAAAAATCATAGTAAACAACTGACGCCCTTAAATATTGTATTTTATTATTTCGGCAAATAACACCGGCATGTTATCTGCAATTTAAAAAAATATACCTAATTAAACTTTATTATCCATATTAAAAAACTCAAGAAATAATGAACACTGATTAAACCTTAATTATCAATATTGTTCAAATTTAATAACTCAGAAAAATAAATAAACAAGAAATCCTAACAAAGATTATTCAGTTTATAATAGATTGATAAGAAAAATAACCATAATTAACATTAATTCATTTATTATTTAATAAAAGTGGATCATTATCTAATTAAGTTTAATATAATCCCTTGTTATTGATAAATAAGTTGATTTACCATATTCTAAAGGGTCTATCCATTCATGAACTTTCCAGTTCATCTTTAAATCTCAATTCTGCAGTTCGCTAAATATTTTATTGTACTTGATAACTTTGAATAACCCTAATTTATTTAGGAAAGAAAGATTTGGGGATTTGTGAGTGAGATATAATCAGTGGGCTATTTTTTGCCCAAATTTGATCGTATATAGAGAGGCAGATAGAATGTAAAATAAGCAGAATACGTTTTTTTATTAACGGATTAAAATACCCCTGAGCTGTAACGAAAATAGGTCACATGTAGGTTCGTGACCAAACTTCTGTTTGATAATTTGACGTCAAGTTATTGATTGACCGATTGTGATTTGTTTGGCATACAAATTATTAAATTTTGTAATCGAGTACATAAATTGTCAAACCGTTTATAAGTTTATAGTTGGGTGCATTAAAAACATGAATTAACCCGTATGTATATATATAATATAAAGGATGATACGACTAACATTTAACAATAAAATTTTAGAAGAAGTATTGTATTGTATTGTATTGTATTGTGGTGGGATGGTAAGGTAGTAGCGTAGTAGAGATTAAATGAGTTTGTATCTCCTTATTTGTATCTCCGTAGTAGAAATCATCTCTCCGATCCGCCAGCTGGTTATAGAGACAGAAAAGAAGAGATAGACACATACATACATATATATATATATATATATATATATATAGAGAGAGAGAGAGAGAGAGATAGGGATGGGAGGAGGGGGTTCGAAATTAGAGAAAGCGTTGGGAGAAGAATTTCCAGAAGGAGAGCGTTACTTTGGCTTCGAGAATTTCGGTAACACCTGCTATTGTAACAGCGTCTTGCAGGTCTCTTTTTCTTTTTCTTTTATTTACTTACTCTTAAAGATAAGATTCACTTATTACACTAAGTCACTCACTCCTGGTCTAAAGATTTAATACTGCTATTTTTTTTTAATCAAGAAAAAACTAGGTCGATTGTATTTTGATTACATTATAATTGGCTGTTTGAGGCAAGGGGAGGAACTAGGTATACATACAACACCCCCATACTTATATTAGTTTGAATTTTTTTCTATATATTTTTCCTGAAAAGTTGACAATTATACATTTTCAGCACCCACCCCCTATAATTACAAACTAGTATATATATATAATTCATTCACCCCCACCCATATATAAATTCTAGTTTCGCCATTGATTGGTATGTATGTACACACATAATTACACTAAGTCACTCCTACACTAATATGATTTAAAACTGTATGTAGCTTGCTCCGGTTTATTTTACACTTTATTGTCATGGGATTAGAAGATAAATTTTGTCTATCTTCGTACTATTTTACAATCAAGGAAAGAATTAGGTTGGCTGCTGCTGTGGTCGATATGTATTTTGATTACATTATAATTCTAAATTTGGCTGTTTGAGCCCTTCCTATACGATAAAGACTTATATGAACCAGGTCCACGGTGTGCTAAGCAATCAATTTTTTTAGTTTAAACTTTTAATTAATTTTAGGGTAGTTATTTTTGAATTCCCTAATATGTGTTGGGTTTTTCGGGGTAGTGGACCGGGTTTACCATAGTGTTACTTCTCCTATACGATGAAATTTAATTTATATAGAATAGGGAAATGATATATGCACATAGAGGTTATACACATACACTCGCACAGACTGAGATAATTACACTTTTGTCCTTAAATTAATATTCTTTTATTCCTTCCTATTTGTTCTTTGTATTCTCATCTTGTGATTCTCTCCCATCTCTCTCTCTCTATATATATACTAGTAATCGTGTCTCACGCGTTGCGTGTGGGACACGTAATGCAATAAAAATATAGAAAATATGTATAGTTATGATATAAATATGTGGATAATAAAAAAAACATAGTTTAAGATTTAAAAGAATTTTTGGTTGTTAAGAGTGATAAATAGTTTTATTACTTTTTATATTTTTTATAGGAGTATGGTATTATTGTAATTAATATTAAGGTATAGGGGTAATTTTGGAAAAAAATGGCTAAATTGGGCAGGCTCATTTGACTTGTGTTGACTTATTATAATAGATTGATATATATTAACACAGTGAAGTATAACTGTGTAATCAAATCCACATCAGATTTTTTAGTTCATTTTTGATAGTTCACAATAATCTTAAAAGTCTCTTTTATTAATCAAAAAACAAACAAACTCAAAGTCCCTCTTATTTTCCTTTTTATACTTCAATTCAAAACTCAGACAACTAAATATTTGAATCTAAACTGAACATATTATTTCCCTAACCTTTTTGAAATGAGGTGTTTTGGTGGTCAGATGGGAGATGAGAATTACGGTGATTGAGGTTTTGATAAGGAGAGAAGAGAGAGATGTGTGGGAGGGCCATTTTGGTATTATAGGTTAGTAAGACAATGACTGTTGGATGTAATTAATAAATTATGACGGGGCTACATCTCAACCATTGTTTCATTCTGTACAATTAGTTTGTGCAATCTATTCTGTACGTATAGCATTACTCTATAGAATATCATCCCTCCCATTTGAGGTATAACCCTAAATCCACCCACTTTTACCAAAGGGGACATAATTTATGAGAATGATTCATCACCAACTTGGTCCCTTTATAGAACTAATAGAAGTATGTAATAAATATCCAAATATGTAGATACTAGATGGTTCAACGGACTTGTGAATAGGAAACTACACGTGTAGCCGGAAAATTGTGCAACTTGGCCCCAACACCCACACTAAGTGTGCGTAATACAACGCTGAGCATTAAACACAGTTTATAATGTTGAATGTACAGTAGATCTTAAGTTTCACTCTTAAGTTTTCTTGTTCATGGTTAGTCCTCTATTTTCATCTCACGTCTTGAGGGTTTACATTCTCCAAAACTTTGATAATGCTGTTATTCCCCACTTTTTTTGTTTTATAATCCTAATTTCTAAAGACTGGATGTGTGGGTGTTATTTATTGATGACCCAACTTATACTTGTTCTCAGTTAAAACTCTTTCTAGTTATGGTGTTTAATTTTAATTTCAATTTTATATCGTTGTACTTGTTTCAAGACACTCATCAAGATTTAGACATGTGGGCCTGTTTAAGATTTAGATGTTTGACAATCGGCGATTTGTACAAAAAGCAAAATTTCCTTAGGATGATGTCTGCCTTAAACCAAACTAGAATAAGACAAACATAGATGGGTTCGTTTCACTTTGGATGTTAGTTGTTGATTCTCTTATGGTGTGTGGTTTTACTTTTGATTCTATTCCAGTTTGTTGCTTCCGGTATCATTAACTCTTTCTCTGGTTTTTTGAACAGTTCTATTGTTGATATTGACATGAGAAAATTAAGGAAACTTGATACTGTCTTGTGCTTGTAAGGTTATTGAGTTTTGCTACTAAAATAGAATCTCCTCCCATATATGTTGGATATTTGCATAACCAATTTCTAATTTTATCTTTATTTTGTTAACCAGTGGTGTTTTGGAGAATGTAACAGCATTAATTATAAACAGCAACTTACGAGTTTGCCAGTCTTGTGCTTGTGAATTGTTAACCAGTGGTGTTTTTGGGAGGAAACCTCTAATTATATTTCAACTGGAAGAACTTACATTATTGAAGTCGGTCTAACTGATTCGTTTCCAACTTTAGCAATCTGAGGAAATGCGGACCAATCAGTTAGTTAAATTGAAAAAAGGGATGTAACATTAATAAGCTATTATGTCGCTGATCGATAAATAAGAAGATTCATAGCCTCCCCATCCCAAATCAGCTCTTTGTACTGCTTGATTTATCATTTGTATCGTGAAAAGGGAACCATTCAGTTTCTGTCCAACTCTGCACTACGGTCGCCTAGGGTTCAAGTTGATCACAACGTAAACCCCACCTTTAATTGTTCAATGACTTCATTATCCCTCTCCGTCATTCTCCTTTTGACCTCGAAATGGTTAGTTAAATGATAGGTTTTTTAGTCTCAAAATGTGTCTTTTAGGTTGCATTTGCTGAGCTTCAACACGGAGAAGTTCAAGTTTTTCTCCTCGTTGATTCAATAGAATTTGAATCTGTCACTCCAATCAATAACTGTTAAACTAAAAGGTTACATTTTATATCCTGAACAATTAAGCCTTGTTTGGTCGGTGGATTTGTGGGATAGATTGGACTAATTACCCTATAGACCCCACAGATGACTGTGTTTGCTAACAGATTTTGATACTTTTATTATACATTTTGATTATGGTTTGAATAATTAGTTAGTTCATCATGAACTAAATTCATAAACCGAATCTTGTTGACATGGATTATACCCCATGATATGGCTTATACCCCATGATATGGCTTTTATCTAGCTTGCTGTTAAGGACCTGATGTGTATTGATATATTGTTTGCAACTTAACGTTGGACATTGATTGTCCAAATTTGCCAAAACACATAACAGTGGATAAACAAATTACTTTAGCATCAGAGAAAAATTTGACGGTCTGGAGAATAGGAAGAACATAGTGTACAAAATCAGTTAGAAAGTTAGCTGGCACTACTAAATTAGGAGTTCATGTATAGAAGATATTAGAAGATATGATTTTATTTGTAGGAGAGATATTCTAAATATCTCTTAAGCATTTAAACCTTATTTTAGTCTTAACTTTGTGGATCTGATCTGATCCTTATTTGCTTGTATATATACGGATTTCATGAATGAGAAATAAAACATTACTTCCTAAATATTTCTACACATAGCAAAATATTTTCTGAAAACACACGCCTTCCCACTTTTGATTTTCCCTCTTTCCCCAAAGCAAAATCTATTTGGAAGTAGATGCCTTTAATGCCCTTGATACGCCAATATTTGACATTTAGTGTAGTTTTTAACTGAAGAGCTATATCATGTGGAGATCAGTATTTCGGACCATTATCTTTCAAATGCTATTAGATTAATAAATATGCTGTGGTCAATTGTTGTTTGACAGGAGGTTCTTTTCAAGTTCCAGTATATTCTTTACAATAACATCTACTTGTGTATTTGCAGACTCTGTATTTTTGTGTCCCTTTCCGTGAGGAACTATTGGAATACGACACGAATAACAAAAATCTTGTAGATTCAGAAGAAAATCTTTTGACATGCCTTGCGGACTTGTTTTCTCAGGTATATCTTTACTAATGCTAGGTTAGCATGATAGTAATCCTTAATTAAGACTCCATGTCATGAGTAAATGACCCTTGTTCTATCTTTGTATTAAATACATTCAGCATAACATTTCTGCGATGAAAAGAGCTAAGTTATATGAACGTTGAAATTAGACTCCTAATTGCTGTTTATTTTAATTAGAGCTTTCCTTCCTGTACTTCATGTGCTCAATCGTTTTTACTTCTGTCTAGAATGTTTATATTTTCCATATGGGTTTATAAATCTATGGGGCTACTGTCTAACTTCGATTGTACCAATAACCCTTTCATTTACACAAATAATCCCCAGATAAAAGTTAGTTTATGAGGTAGGAAATCTTAACATTGGTCCCCAGATACTATTTTATCATCTCCATGTATAGATAAAACATATACAACATTACTTTGATTTTGGTAATCAGAGTCTTTAAGTTAAGACCACATCACCTCAACATGGATCTAATTCCAAATATAGCTTTAACATGCCCCACACTTTATTTGTGAGCCGATTATTCTATATTTTGACTTTGGGGGTCATTGTTAAACTTGAATTTAGATTCTCAGATGAATGTAAAAAGGATGTTAGCTTGTAAGCCAGTGTTGTAGTATATGGTCAGTTCTTCTTCTTTCTTTTTATTTACTGTAAATAATAACTTGTGTGTCATTAACATTCTAACTTACTCAAAAAGTTTTAGACGATAATCCTTGTACCTTATTATCTGATAATCTTTTGTTCCTATCCAGATAAGTTCGCAAAAGAAGAAAACTGGTGTCATTCCTCCAAAGCGCTTTGTGCAAAGATTGAAGAAGCAAAACGAGATTTTCCGCAGCTATATGCACCAGGTATGCAAAGGAAAGTTTAGACATTAAATTTCATATATAAATACATGTGTGTGCATGCGCGTGCGTGTGTGCAAAGATATTTCCAGATCTGCTGGTCTTTTTTACTCTCTCTTCCAATTTGACCTCTCCTTCTCTCCCTCTCTATTGTGTGTTATCTTAAGTGAGAAATATCTCATATACTAATGGGAATAGTATATATTGAAATTTGTAATTATCTAATTTGGAGGTCGAAGCTAATTAAGCTATGAAACTCACTTCCATTGTGCTGGTCTTGTTCCTGGCTCCTGCTGTTTATTTCTCCTATCTCTCCCTCTCCCTCTCATTCTCTCTTGGAAAAGAAGAACCAAAGAGAAATAACCCACCAAACACCAAAACTCGCTAAAAGCTAAAGAATATCCACTTTAATATAGAGGAGGAACTAGTGTTATTGCCTTATTAGCAAGGATGTTTTTTAATGGTTAAGCTGTTGAGATCTAAACCCAATAATACCAATTTCTTGTAATAAGTGTGAATGAGAATTTGTATAAAAAGTGGGAAAGAAAACAGGAATCTGCCTGTTTGTAATGTCTGTTTGCTAGAATTAGTATTTTTGATACGTGAGACTGTCTGTAGGGGTCGATTCGGGATTCGAGAACCCACAACTAAAATCACGACCTGGATTTTTATTCCCGATGCCAACCCGAAAAGGGTCGGATACCTGATAGTTCAGTTAGCCGGTAGGTCGGGATCGGATATTCCCGGCATGCTTCACATGAGAAAAAAAACAACGGAAAATGCATACAAACTTACAATAAGTTACTAGAAAACGCTACGAAGCTGCACAAACTTATATACATTGCCAAAATAAGCAAAAATAAATTAATAATCGAGGAATACTACTTAAAACATCTTGAAACAACAAACTAGTTGAAGAAAGTTCCAAAAGTTGCTACAGGTTTTATCAGAAAAACTGTTAGAAATTGTTAACATTGCTTAAACTGCACATATGGGCTGAAAACTCCATACACAAAAGCACAAACCTTGAAACCCTAAACTTCGATAAAAATAAAAAATGTTGTGATACTATTTCCCTTATTCAATTGTTTGTTTTTCTATCACAAGCCATATGCCTATAAGTGAATCTACATAAACATGTTCTGTTATTATTTTTTGTATACATATTTTGCTAGATTGGATTTGAGAATTACTTGCATTAGATGGACTTTTTTTTTTATGTCAAAAGTTTCAAGAAAAAATATTCAACGTGTATATCTAATTATATATAAATATTATTAATAGTTTCGCGTCGGGTTCGGGTACCCGACAGGTTATAAAAATTATGCATGATCCCGAACCCGAAAATAGTCGGGTCAGGATTACTTCGGGTCGGGATGGTTTCAGGTCAGGACCGAGCCAGGTGTCCGAATTGGACATTTTTGCCGCAGCTCTACGTAAGAGTACCATGTTCCGGTACGTGGGAACTAGAAAATGGTAAAGAGTGAAAGGATTACGTGACAGTAGAAATAATTTTAATCTTCTTTGTAACGTTAAAATATTTTTCTGCAGGCTTAGTGAGTGTCACTATGGTCTGCATTCATCCTTAATACCTTAGAAAAACCCAGCTGGTGACTTTGCAATAGCAGTGATTTTAAAAGCAACAACTTAGCCAAAGTGTTTTTTGCAAGAGCTATACGAAAAGCTTAAAAATAACGTAAGTCGACAAAATAGTTTATATAAGTGGACAAAACAAATATGAACGTATACATAGTAAATATATGTATATACATATATACTTACATGTTTAAACATATATATATGTATGTATGTATATTATAAGAGCATGCACTTCTCCCTAGCTATTGTGTATCTTTACCTAAAATTTGATGTTTCTTGTTTAAATTGTTGCTCCATCAGGCTCAAAATGCCACTAGTTAAAAATAGAAAGCCCATGTTGGCTAGCTACTTATGCATATCAAGACTTGCTAGCTATCTATTTTCTATTCCATCACATCTATTACTTCAGAATGAATTGTCCACCAAAAAGGTGTTAATATGCATAGGGAAACACAGCCAAATGTAGGAAGAAGTAAAAAGTATATTATAAAAATTAATAAATAGTGATTTTAATTATAAAGTAAAGTATAATAGAGAGGCTCAGTTGTTTTGGAAGTGTGAGTTGAGTAGCCAAAAAGTTAATAAAATGTAACTTTTATGCTAATTATGGAGAGAATTATAAAGAGGCTTACATGGTTGCTCTAATAGTATTGATACATATACCTATACATATATGTATGTATTTAAACTGTACTAATTACATTTATATATGTGTATATATACACTCACATACTGAAGTAACTGAACTACTATTTAATATTTTTGAAATCAACACTGGCAGGCATCAAGTATAAATCAAGGTATAGTTAAATTTTCGAAAAGCCAACAAATTAATCAAGAGACAAACAATTTTTTTTCACAAAAGAAAGGTACGTATGGTTTTTCCCAAACACAAAATGGAGTGTGCTCACACATAAGAATCTCAAAAAAGGAAGCAATATAAAGTATAAGTACTAAACTAATCTGCTGCAGTACAATGTTAGACTGAGCTCTAGGTCTAGATCTTTGATCAAGTCATTTCTATTCACATGGAAAATATCTTACATTCCATTAGTTAAAATATGCAAAATGTCTTCAGGTTTAATTTTTAATTTCTAGTGCGAAGAGTTATTATTGTGGTAAGTAAACATCATTTCTCTCCAATGTATTTTATTTTTCCCTTTCTCTAGGGTTATAAAAATAGAATTGGTTGGTAAGATCATCTCTTTTACTTTCACTTTTTCTCGATCTATATTTTTGTTCGTGCAACCTGAGAACCTAATCATCTAACTATTTGGTGTAGGATGCTCATGAATTTTTGAACTACTTGCTGAATGAACTTGCTGATATATTGGAAAAAGAATCAAAAACGGCCAAAAGTGATCTCGGAACTTCATCTTCATCTGAAAAAATTACAAATGGTCCTACAAGTATTAATGTCAATGGAATTAAATCTGAGCCTCTTATCACGTGGGTGCACAAAATTTTTCAGGTAATTTTTCATGTTATTGATTTTTATTCATCGACCCTTATGAAACTTCAAAACGAAAGCACTGAATGTTATGAAGTTTGATATTTATTCTGTCAAAAACCAATGCTATTATTGTAACAATGATAGTTGGACAATGATAAATTCTTCAAGCTGATCCAATCACTTTATACAAAATTGTGATATTACTTTTCCAGGGCATACTTACAAACGAAACAAGGTGCTTACGATGTGAGACGGTAACTGCAAGAGATGAGACTTTTTTCGACTTGAGCGTTGATATTGAGCAAAACAGTTCCTTAACGAGCTGTTTGAAAAACTTTAGTTCCACTGAGACACTTAATGCTGAAGACAAGTTCTTTTGTGACAAGTGCTGCAGGTACATGTCATTTTTGTAATTATCTGTCCTGTCAATATGCCAGCAGTCAGAAGAGAGAGAGGGGGGAGTAGAGTCTATTGCACGGGTTTTATATCTTTTTGTACAATCGTTGATTCATTTTTTCCCTTTTGTAACTTCGTTACTTAATTTTTCTTTTTTGGACCATGGTTTCTACTTTTTCTTTTCCTTTTTGTACCTTTTTTTTACCTTGGTTTATATTTATTTTTTCTTTTTCGGTCAATTTTCAACCGTTAAAACTTGTGTACAAAAGGAAGAGAAAGTAGAAACCAAGGTAGAAAAAAAGAAAATTAAAAAAACAAAGGTACACAAAGGAAAAAAGAGTAGGAACCAGGGTACAAAAAAGAAAATTTAAGAAACTGAGGTACAAAACAGAAAAAAAAATGAAGAAACCAAGGTGCGAAAGTGAATAAACCCCTATTCTGCTTCGGTATTTAGAGTTCTTAATTTTTTGGAGCTGTTGCGGAGAAAAAAAGTAGTATATCTGTATAAATCCTAAGTCCTAACACGAAATCCATTAAATTGTTACTATGGTCACTTGATAGTTGGAGCCCTCAAATCGACGAAATAACTGTTGAATGAAATCATTTTAAATAACAGAATTATCTTAGACTATAGTTTAGGGGCTCACGTGAGCTATCGACATACAAATTTGAGAATTTTCTATTTAGATGAATAATGAAATTTACAAGGTGTTTTGGTAAAGATCCTTGTTTCGTTTTTTATAATTATATGTTTCGTGCTCGCAGATTTAATTTATCATTTATGTAGTTTGCAGGAGGCTCAGAAGAGAATGAAAATAAAGAAGCCGCCTCAAATCCTCGTGATCCATCTTAAACGTTTCAAATACATAGAATCAATGGGACGGTACAAGAAATTATCATATCGTGTTGTATTCCCGCTCGAGCTCAAACTTAGCAATACAGTGGTAGACACCGATGCTGAGTATTCTCTATTTGCTGTAGTTGTTCATGTTGGGAGTGGGCCCAACCATGGACATTATGTAAGCCTTGTAAAAAGCCATAATCATTGGTTATATTTTGATGATGAGAATGTGGAGATGATTGACGAATCTGCTGTTCAGACTATATTTGGTTCCGTACAGGAGTTCTCTAGCAATACGGATACTGGGTATATCCTGTTTTACGAGAGACTAAATTGCCAGTAGCATCAACTGAGCTGAGAGAGACGAGGAGAGATAGAAAGAGAGATTTGGAAATTATTTACTTGATCATATTTTCTAATTATCAGACTCGTTTTAATGGAATTTTCACCATTTCCTCCTTGTTATGTTTTGGAAATCTATGTACAGTGGATGGTGGAAATTCATCATTATTTATTGTTGTAAACAATAAAACGAGATCAAGAGAGAGAATAGTGTAGAATGTGTTATGGGAATGGGACTAACGGAGTATTTTAATTTGGATTCCGCACATTCATTTTGGTAAGCTGAAAGTCGTCAATTCCCATGTCTTGTAACAAATTAATTTTGTTTATCTTATTTATTCATTTATGATTTGTTCTCAATTTCGTAGATTTGCAGCAAATATTGTTCCTGAAATTGTATACCCTACTTACTCCTTTACTTTGTTTTCTTTAAAATGTGATTTTTTCTGTAGATTTCTATCGGTACAGCAAGAATTAAAAAAAAAAATACTTGGGCAATATGTTCAGAATTACTCTTTAGAGTTTTCACAACCGTCTCAATAAATAATTTGTACTATAAGCTTATAAATAGCTACATAGGCAGCAAATAGTTATATTTTGCCAATGTCATGCACATTAGCGTGTATAACTATAAATCATGTCTTTTCCATTTAGTATGTCATACTACCAATTTTTTTTATTTTGTATATAGATTTATTTCAGATTGATTTAGTTACTTCAACTCTTAACGGGCAAAAAGTGACGCGACTAAACATTCTCAGTTATCATTAGAGGTATATTGGTCATTTCAGCTGTTTACAAAGTTTAATTCTAGTTTAGTATATTATACTTTTCTCATTTTCTGGTTTAGTATGCTAAGCTATCAGTTATTTTTGAATTAGGTTCAATAAATTTTATAAATATAAATTTCTAGATTTGAAACCAAATCTATAAATTCAATAACTGACTAGCATATTTAAAATCAACTCATAGAGTTAAAATGAAATTGTAATACCAATATGTGGTATATATATTTTAAAATTGAAATATTTCTCTACTAATATTACTTGTCACAAGAAAAGAAATTACTTTTCATTCACAATTTAATACATAAATCACGTAAAAATATACAAAATAATGTTATAAGAATTATTCAACGATATTAAATAGAATTTAGAACTAATTTATATTTGTTATGTAAAGTAACTTTTGTCTTATATATTTAATATTAGTATTGTAAATAAAAAGAATATGCAAGAAGTTATATTTCTTATTTAAAAATATACACAAGATACACAAACTTAGAATTATATATGGTAGAAGTTGTATAGTTAAAAAGGTCGATTTATACTATAAGCATAGTGTATAGCTCACTGAAAAAATTCAATTATTTAGATGTCAAAAAAATTTGCTTCTACATTATTATAATTGGGAAAGAAAAATAAAGCTACAATTGATATACCAAAACTTTTATTTCTTTTTTTATATACAATTGAGTATAAATTAAGCAAGTGAAAAAGAATGTTTTCTCCTACACAAAAGTACGAACTAAAAGTGTTTATTTTTTTCTAGTGTAAGTTCCTTTTGTGTTACAAATTAACTTTATACTTTATTTTCCTTTAATTTTTAATACAATTGAAGCTTGTCCCATTAAATTAATTATACTCTGAAAGACTGAAACTATGAGGACTATTTCCAATAATATTGAATAAGTCTGGATTTGAAAGAAAAATTAGTGTATGAAAGTGTAAAAAAATAATATGAAGTACAATATACTAACTTATTATGATCTAAAGTTGCATGAGGGTAATTTGGCAACTTAAGCTATTTTCGAAGTCAATTGGACGATAAAATTAAATTCTTAAGTTTGATCAAATTAAATTCGTTTCAATTTGGCAACTCGAGAATTCTCCTTATTCGAATTGAATAAAATATTTAAAATCTTTCGTTGCTCATCATATTCCATTTTCACAGATTTTAGAAAGCAAAACCTTGTCATTTTTTCTTAAGTTTGATTAAATTAAATTCGTTCCAATTAACCCTTAATGGGTGTATTAAAAATGAAATTTGAAACCTATAATTGGTTTGTTTAAACTGCAAATTAAAATCAATTTGGAACCATTTAGGGATTAATATCTGCAAATTAAAAATGCAATCCCAGTAGTATTTCAACGATGGTTACTCATCACAACCATCTGGCATATCAATAGTTACGGAACTGTAAATGGCATCGGTAGAGACTTAAAGAAATGGGGAAGTAGTATTGGTGACCCAAAATACTTAAAGAAATGGGGAAGTAGTATTGGTGACCCAAAATTCCGAAAAACACAACCCTAAACGAAATTGCACATGTACACCCTCAGAAAAATCAAATCAATTAAAGAATAAGGTAAAGTACAAACTACAAACCAGCCTCTACTCAAGAACCAATTGCCAATCATGCTACCCTAATGTTTAAAAATGTATACAAATCAACTCTATAATCTACTTTACAAGTACACCTAAAAATAACTTTACAAACCACAAATATGTAAGAGCAAAACCGAACCACGAACTCTGTTATGTGTTATCGAGCAGCTTGTTAGATACAGCAGCTGAACCAAGATGAGAATGAAGAATATCTACTCTCTCTCTGTACTTCTGAATGAGCTCCCCTCTCAGCTTAAGATGTGGTACTACGACTATTCAAGTGAGGTCTCTGTTGTGAGAGGGTGTGCGTATGTTGAGAGGGAGAGAAAATTGCTGCACTCGGTGGGTAGAATCCCTTTTCTCCACCAGGCTTTTGTCAGTTACACAAAGGTGCAATATCCCCTCGGGCCAATCCCGGAAAATAATTAGATCATTGTTTCTTCTGAAAAAAATGGGAGCTGTAATAGTCCCCTCACCAAGAGAAAATTGCAAGGAAAATGAAACAATCACACAAGTAAAGGAGGTTAGCAACTATAATTTTCCCAAAAAATCATGGGGGACGTAGAAACACCAGGCAAACAATACTTCTAATCGTCACGTTGAAGAAGATGATTTTGAAACTTCTGTTCTGTTAACCCGACACATACAGTCAGGACAAGGAAATGAATATATCGAGTCATTTGGTCTTTTGAGCTCAAATCCCTTGGAATCACTATGAGCTCGCATATTCAGCATGTGTCGCCTGAAGCTTTTCCACCTACGAGTTTAGATAAAAAGAAAAAAAATTAAAATAAAATAGAAACTTAACCGTACATGATGCTATCTTCATCTGTGTAAGCTATTTTATAATAATTAAATGGAGAATATGCTACTGTACTTCCTTTGGTTGCAAGATGATAATCCAAGTTCCAGGTTAATGTTAGTCCGAACTACAACACAAATTGGTTGAGTTATGAGAACTCTCTAATCGACAAATATTTATGCTTCAGTGTTTAGATGGAATAAAAACCACATGTTCCCATTCCAACAACAGCCAACTATTTTGTTCAAGCGAATGCAAGTCCAGAGAATTCTTTTTGGTACAGATTCATGTAAAAACTGTCGCACATGTTTTAAAAAACTTTTCCCTTGTGGAATAGACTGGTTAGTATTCTTCCTATGCAACAAAACAAGGCAAACAGAGGAAAAAGTACACGTTTTTCCATCGTAAGTAGAATGCGTGGCACATAAGACAACTATTCTTGTTTGAATTCACTGGATCATAGTATCTAGCTCACCAAGAAAATGTGGAACGGGTATTCCATTAAATGTCAATTGTAACGTCATTGTGCATATGCGGTACTGAATGACTTGTCTAAGTTACCGTGCAATGAAAACATTGAAAGACACGCCCAGATAAAGGATTCAAAACCAATGATCAGCATTGATTATTTTAAAAGATATTTTTCTTATTTTTCTCGTGTTTCACTTCTACTTATGACCTCTAATTAAACCAGTTCCTCCTGCCATAGATTTTTTTTTTTTGTAAAGTTTATAATATTTATCTAATCTTATTCAAACAACTGATCCTAAAACCTGAAGTTCATCTCTTTGTGAGAAAACCAAATTGAGTAGAGGTAGATAACAAAGAGAAGACGACCACACATACCCAATATTTGGATTATCCAACAGTAATGCTAATCTCCGTTTGTCAGGCCTAATTGTCTGGGCATGTCCACCATATAAGTATCTCCTATGTCCGAAAAGAAACTGGGGGAAATTTCCACCTTGAGAAGTCACAAAAACATCACTATGTAGGCAAACCGTGTAGTCAATAGAAGCCATCCTAGAAGAATAATTCTGAACAAAAAATTGAAAGTAGGGCAAAAGATCAATAAAGAAAGCTCAAAAAGAATATAAGAAAGAATAATTGCAACCGTTGTTTTAAAAAGCGCGCTATATTGCGCTATAGTTCGCGAAATAGTGTTTTTCTATGATAAACCGCTATTTGGATGGAAAAGCGCTAAATTCGCGCTCTAGAGACGCTATAGGGTAAATAGCGCGCTATAGTGGACGCTATTTACGCTATAGCGGGTGCAATCCAATTTTTTTATTTTATTTTTGTCAAAATTTTAATGAAATTATTGGAGGCTAAAGAGAATCAAACCCCAAACCTCTTGCAAACAAAGTAAATGCTCTGACATTTCAACTACAATTATTTTGTTATTATTAGTTACAACTTTTTTATATATATTTAGTTAATTTTTATTAGATGTTCTGAATTTAATGCTATATTTATATGTACTTAGGCAAAAACAAAGTACACCGCAAAGCGCTATGTAGCAACGCTATTTGCGCTTTTAACGTTTCTCTCGAAAAAACGCTACGCTAGCGATAACGCTATTTAAAACATTGATTGCAACACTCTTTGGATTCAAACCTTATAAGGAGCAAGTTCTTCAGGGGACGCTAACATCTCCTTAGTTTGCAGAAGGGGGAACATTTCAAACAGAGGAACCATATTTCTCTCTCCGTCGTATATCTTCCCAGAAGCTAAATAAATAGCAGTGCTTTTGTCAAACCCCATTCCTCTGAGCATCAGACCTACCTGGTGCCAGGAGTTAATATACGAATGAAAATCATGTTACATGCTTGAATCAAAGTTTATATTTTCCGGGTATAAATTTATAAACTTAATTTCAAGATAGTGATGGTATGCCTCTATCAAGATTATTCATACAGAAATTACTTATATGTTGGTAATTCACACATGGTATAGCAAAACCTAAATGACTACTCAGGAGGTGGACAAGGGATAGATTGCTAAAACTGTTAGTGGTCTTTATATTAAACTACAAACAAGAGTTAAAAAAGAGGGAGCTTCATAAATTCAAAGAAGAGGTTAAAATGGTATTATTACCCAATTTTGATCCAAAATAGTAAGGAATAAAGTAGATCAACCTTAAAGAAAATAAATTTTAGATAAAACAATAAGATATTAATTTTTAACTTCAAAATTACCTCCAAAGGAGTGAGTGGACATTTTCCATTTAGCCTGATGGCTCCAGGCTGAATTACACGGCCACGCTTGGTGAACTTCCCCTTCCAACCCTTCTCTCTTGCTGCATCCATATCTTCCTTCTCTTTGTTTCCACCATCAAATACGCAACACGAGAAAGCAACCATATCCTGTAAATAAACAAACAATGAAGAGGTGTGTTTGATGAATAGAGGAATTCCATTATTTCTTCCACACAAAAAAAAAACAGAACTAGAAAACGTTCATCTAGTTAAAATGGCAACAGGAAATCTGACCTCCTCAAAGCGAAGATGCACAGAGACATATTTGCCACTATTATTTGCACTCCGTTCTTTCATTCTAGCCACAAGCGTTTCTCCCATAGTTAACAACATATTTGAAAACCTCAAAGCCTCGTAATTTGCTAAGCATCGAAGACGTTGAACAGCTGGAGGAGCATCAAACGACAGTCGATTTGCAAATGGAGATATCCTTATGATCCTATAGCAAACATTTACAAGAACACATTCTAAGTAAATTCAGGTAAAAGTTAATAAAGTACGATATGAACCAACAAAATAAAAAATAAAAAACAAGTCTACATCCCTCTTCTCCTTATATTTACAGTGGGGAATTCATAAACCTTTTCGGAACTTCATAACATAAAGACCTTACTCGTTAGCATAAATTTATAGAACAATTTACAAAGTAGAGATCATATAGCTTACCTGACAGACCCATACAATATGTTTATAAAGAAATCGAGAAAAAAGGGTAAATGCCTGTTTACTACCTTTAACTATCAAATTGTAGCGATCTGTAACGTGAATTATCAGCTTTCCCAATAGAGGAAGTCGACCTTAAATAACTAAGTTATTAAAGTCTCTCTAATTAGAGGGAATAAATGATGCTACCAGACTTTTATCATCCATACTTAATGTCAATTAGCTAATCAACTATCAGTACCTCCAATTTGGTCCTTAAACTCAAAAAAACTAACCAATGTATTAATTTCAAAAAAGTAAACATTAAAACAGAACTTTAAAGGAGTGGAAAGTTATATATAGTGTTTTTGCATACACACATAAAAACACATATATATTCAAGGGGACATTTACTAACATACCTGTACAAATACAATTTTTTTTACATAAAAATATAGATACATTACATATACATTTGGAGGTGGCTTGGTCATATGGCAGTAACTAGGGGTTTTAGAGCGGGAGTTTGGGCTGCAATGGTTAGGTATGGGCAACGGATACTTGGTGATGGATGAGAGCCTAAGTGGTTTGGTGATGAACGTGAGGAGCTCCTACTGGTGGCGTGGGCCTGGGGTGGGGATTGTTGATGGCTGATGATACGAAGTAAATCGGGATATGATAGTTCATGTGACTAGTCACTACTTTTTGATAGTTGAAGGTACTAATTAGACATTTATCCAAAAAGAATAATGAATATAAACAACATTTTCTCAATTTCAGAAAAAATAAAGTAAACTAAATATAAAAAGTACGGAAAAAAGCAAATTAATTAAGTTAGAACTTACTTTTCTTCAAGTAGTTTCGGAAGAACTGTATCCCTGTAATATTGAATCGGAGACCATGCTTTTATCCTGAAGTTGTAAACATTGCTCATGTTGTGATCAAACCTTTCCATAATGTATGCAGGAATGCTATCAACTATTTTCACATCATTTTTTAAGGTGTTAATGAAGAATTCTTCATCATAGATATCTTCAAATTTGCTGCATTAAATAAAAACAAATTTATTATTCAACTTGGAATTATATAACGTCTCTCATGAAGTCTGACATCAGCGATCAATTACTAATGATAGACGCTAAAATATTTCAGGCCTAAACTTAAAACCTAGAAATACACGTCGACCTGTCGAGAACACAAAAGAGTGGTAAATTAAGGGAAATAGTAAGATGCTTTTATCAAGTTTTGCTGTAAAATTCTCTAAATTAAGGGCAAGGATAAGGTGCATTCCTACCCTAAGCAAAAGGAGAACAGGAAATGCTAAAGCACACCGAAAGAAGATGCATATTTTATTGAATAGAGCCTCGAGGCATAAAGATAAAAAAGGAAAACATAAAAATTTACAAACTGTTTACTGTCAGCAAAGGAATCCTTAGTGATTACTTGCTCTCTTTGTTAATTTTGGTCGTATAGGGAGTAAAGTTTTATTTAAATGCAAAGATGGTAGCGAAAAAAAAGAAAATACTATTTCTGGATATGTTGATAGATTGTAAATTTAATAATTTTTATTAAATGCTTCGGAATGTCCAACATGTCTCCATTGACTTCAAGTCAACTGCAGTGAGAAGTATATGGAGGGTAAATATTCTGAATATGAAGGGAAAATTTTGAATTACAGAAAAGGGTCTGCTTTTGTGAAAACCCCTCTGTTAGTGAGACTATACACCCAACCTCATCAAAATCCCTTAAGTCGTCACCCATAATTAGGAGAAATAATTTTCAGGACTCCAACACCAAAAAGCACCCCCGAACGAGATATCAAACATGTTAAGAGAAGATAGACATGATGAATAACCTGGGATCTCTCCAAATGCTGTGATAGTGAAAGTTGGGAATTACGAGAGTAGCATTAAGATAGCCAGCCACAGCAACAGCATTGCAAATCTATAAAATTACAACAAGAAACATGCAGAGCACGAGCTAAAAATTAGACTAATATACACATCATAAGAACCTAATGCGAAAAGCTCTTGAAAGAAGAGGGCAAAGCAAAACGTTACCGAACTCCTTTGCTGATTCAAACCACCATTTGCCTCGACAAAAATGAAACCATTCGACTTTGGTAAGCCTAGGACAATATAAGAAACTTCATATGAGGACTTGATATTTTCACTTATTTCCATTAATATTACTGAAGTGTACGAAAGAGATTATGAAAATTTACTTCAAAAGATTATGGAAGTAAATATTTTAAGCTTGCGGTTGTGACAGAACTAAAAGATAGTCTAACAATTAAAGTGCAAGTGGTATGTTAATTCTTCAAATTAAAAAAGAAAAGCAAGCAATGAATAAACCACAATAGAGGAGTAAGAATATAATTTCCAAACTCATTGTTGCTATAGTTACTTACCTCCACGTGACGTGTTTACACATGGTTTCCACTCGCTACCTTTAGGGTGCTTCCATATGGTTGATATCTGCAACCAAATAAAGCCCTTTTATGTAAACAGAAGATACTTAACATAGAATTTGCAAGAAAGAAATATTTATAAATCAGCATCTAGGCCATACCACAAGAATCAAATTAATACTGATCGGAGGTAAAAAGAGAAACCGCAGAACTAGGTTCTACAACAACATGAAACTGAAAAAGAAAAGGGAGTGAATGACCCAAAACATAAAATGTCAACTGAATAATTATTTGTTTAACCTAAAAAGGAAAAAAAAATAAACTAAGACGTTTCGCGGCATCCCTCTTTTACAAAGTAAAACTTCTTCAAGCCAATATACTTAATTTCTCATTGTTATCAACTTTGTCTGATAATGCGAAAAAAAAAAATCAAATGAAGCTCGATCACAAGCACCACCAAAGTAAACTAACTAGCAAAATCACCACCAAACCATCAATTTTAAGAACATAAGGAAAGCCCTAAAGTAAAACATACCATCATAATTTGGGTTTAGTGCGAGTTTTATCAATTTCAGCTGGCCCCAAATCCCACATTAAAATAGTTTGAACTACAATACGAAACTAGATGGCGCAATCCTCACTTAATTCCAACTCCAAAATCAACTTTAACCCTTCTCAAAAACTAAAAATAAACTTTCATCATATATGCACTTAATGAGCTCTATCGTTCAATCAACTTCGCCCAAAAGTCCGGCATCGATTCATTCTGAGAAAGGTTATGCAAAAACAAAAAATCATCTAACTTCAGATTTTGACCAATTGTTATAAGAAAAAACAAGCAAAATCAAATTTTTAATTCAAAGAAAAATTAAATAAAAATAACTCGGATATATGACAAAATGGAAACAATGAAGGGGATGAACAAACTGTTTAAGATTACTCAACACTGGAGGATATTAAACCTTTACAAGAAAACAATCTTTCGTGGGATTATTACTTTAAAAATCACTGTACTCTAGGAAAATATGAACAATATTTGCGTAATCATCTCAATTTATGACTACAGGATCAGCTCTTAGTAAAAAGCCAAACCAACCAGGGCAATTTGATACATTGTGAACTCATACTTCTATCAATGAGCCAAATCCATAACAATGAATCTCCTTCATAATGTAAAATTTTACCAGAGAAGGTCAACATACATTAAGATACTTGAAATCACTTCCTCTTTTGACAATATACCAGATCAACACACAAATAATATGGATCAATCTAACGCAAGCAAAGTCAAGTTTCTAAATAAGATCCAATCAATGACAGAGAAGACCATGTTTCGGGCATATTTTGGAGACTGATACTTCTATCAATGAGCCAAATCCAGAACAATTAATCTCCTCCATGATGTAAAATTTTACCAGAGAAGGTCAAACATACATTAAGATATTTGAAATCACTTCCTCTTTTGACAAAATACCAGATCAACACACAAATACTATGGATTAAATTAACGCAAGCAAAATCAAGCTTCTAAATAAGAACCAATCAATGACAAAGAAGACTATGTTTCGGGCATATTTTGGAGATTGACCGTATAAAAGGATGACAAATAAAAAAAAGGTATCTTCCATCCACATTAACCTAAGTGTGCTCAATCATATGGTCAACTGGGCCAAATGAAATTCGACAGCAAATTTCATTCAAAAATGGAAGAACTTAAAATAGAATTCCAACAAATATGATCACTTTTTAAAGTTATTAAAAACATAACAATTTTAGAAATGTGACCTTAACCGATCAACCAACAGGGCCCAAATTTAGGATCACAATGTACCATGCAGTGAATTTGCATCGAATGAGATGTCTACTTGCTGCCCACATTGCACATCTTCAGTTTTAAAGATCACTAGCAAAGAAGCCCGGGCAAGGCCCGGGTTCTTTTCTTAAATAAATAAATTATTTTTAATAGTTTTGGTAGAATTAAAATTGATCCTAATTGTAAATAACCTTTATTTTATTCATTATTTTTTTTTTGACTTCTAAGTTGGAATAAAAAAAGGCACTATGTTACCTTGTCATGAAATTAGGTATACAAATCGTTATACGTTGCTTCCGAGTTAGTTAGTGCTAAATCATTTCAAACTTACTCCTCAAATTACTCGTGTTCCCCTGCTATATAAATATTGGTAATCAAATCAAACTAAAAAAAACGATGTTGCATTAATTTTTTAAAGATTTACACAAGACTATGCATAGTAAATTGGTAATGAGGTCTCTTGCATATACTATAATGTAATCAGGGGCAATGTTGTCATGTTCTGAAATCTTGAAATATTATTCTCATATTATTAGTGTACTATGTAAGTCACCGCTATGCTATAAAGAAAAAATTCAGATATTATTAGTATATCACCTATAAATGCGGAAACAAAAGAAATATGAATTAAAACTGCAAGTATTAAAATGTAATTTATGCAACTCATGTCTATATAATATCACTTATATAGCCGATATTCCACTTTTTATATATTTAGAGAGATTACTTATAAAAATAAATAATAATAATACATATTTTTCTTATAAAGGAGAAATTTTAAACATGTAACATATTAAAACCCTACTACCATAAATGCAATGCTTAGAACAATGAATGCAAATTAATTAGAAACCAAAAAATTTAAGAACCATTGATGTAATTTTCGAAAAAGACAAAAAAAATGAAGACATCAAGGACACAAATACAAGCAGAAGAAGTACTAGCCAGACAGCTCAAGCACAGAGCTCTTAATCAGTCCACATCCCCACTTTTTATATAGTAAGATGTTTCACAGTCATCAATTTCTATTCTTATTTAAAAGTATTTATAAAACTTCCTGTATTGGCATAGAGCCAAGGTGGTATAGAAATATAAGAATGGAACTGTATTGAATGATAACCACATCGAAGGAGTACGGAATAACCTTCGATCGGAGCTTGGCATAGATATGGGCTATGACCCAAGATCATTTTAATTACGATTAAAAAGAACAAAAACAAGTACATTACATGCATATTATGCGCTTGGCATAGTAAATGCCACGCAAAAGATCCTTTGCACATTAAAAGAAGAATCCCAATTTGGTATATATACGAACTTAATCATTTCAACAATGTGCGTCCTGTCGATGTAACCCTTGCAGAAGGAATATTAAAGATACGGCGTTTAATAAGTAATCAAAAGAAACCATCCATATATAGGCATATAATGAACTCAATAACTGAAAAAGTGCCCTAGACCTAATAATCCTTGCCAAAGAAGGAACCCCGACACTTACAACACTGAGAACTTAGCACATAGGAGTAGGAATCATATTATCGAGGACTCGCTCCCACTCCCGCTTCATGCAACAAGAAGTGGAACTGACTGAATTAATCTAAATGCATCCCTAGCATTAATTACTACTCCATTGATAAATAAATATATATATATATATATAAAAAGGACGAGTACCGCATTGGAGAAGAAATTATCAGAGAGAGTAAAAATCATATTATCGAGGACTCATTTTGCAAATGACAAGAATCCCTGACAAGCCCACAACCTAGAAAACCAGTTAACTAAGGGAGGATAGGGTGCCTATAGAGTTATAAGCAACACTGAGGTAGATGTGGGATAATGCTCTCACTCTATATTATCATTGGGATCGTTACAGAATGAAACAAACAATTGGCCGCATAATAAGAACTTAATACAACTAACTACATTGCGGAAACCAAAGTATAGATACATAAAAGAGTAAAAAAAAAGACTCCTTTCTTTATCACTACAATGAATCTAAAAATAATAGTTGTAATAAAAGCATCCCCATATAATAAAATGATCAAAAAGAAGAAGGGAGGAATAATAAAACTGACCGCATCAGAGGAGTAATAAAAACGTGTATGGTTAGAGGTAAAAAAATGTGTTGTAGAGGGTACTAAATTGTTCAAATCCCAAGTATAGATACATAAAAGAGTGAATAAGGAGGTGACTGCAGTCGAGGTAACTCTTTCCTCAGATTATTATATTAGGACTAGGATACATATCAAAAGCTCAGTGTGTAATTTGAACGAAATTGATTTTTCAAAAAGCGCTGGAACTGAGTCACTTTCTTATCACAATCTGGATTCCGAACTGGCATCAATCACTACTCCATCAATAGGCAACTAACTACATTGCGGAACCAAAGTATAGATAGATAAAAGAGTGAAAAAGACTACTTTTTTTTTTATCACTACAATGAATCTAAAAGTAGCAGTAGTAATAAAAGCATCCCCATATAGAGAAGAGGAGTACCAAAACCATTCAATTTAGTAACATCTATGCCAATTCCTTAACAGAAAGTGACGTGACAATGACGTCATCGCCGTCACATCACCAAAGTTTAAAACCCTGTACAATACACTTTTTTCCCAATCTAATTCGGAACTAACTTACTTTCTTATCACAATCTAAATTCGGAACCGGCATTAATTACTACTCCACAAATAAATAGATAGATAAAGAAATAATAAGAAAAAAGGAGAAGGACATACCGCATCGAAGGAGGAGTGAAAAGGACTCTACTTTTCTTATCACAATCTTAATACAACTAACTACATAGCGGAACCAAAGTATAGATACATAAAAGAGTTAAAAAAAAAAGGACTCGACTTTCTTAATCACTACAATTTAAAAGTAGTAATAGCAATAAAAACATTACCATAAAATAAAATGAGCTTAAAAAAAAGGCAAAGGAAACAAAATGAGTACCGCATCGGAGGAGGATGAGTTATCGGATAGCAGAATATCGTTCCGCACTTTTGCATAAAGCTGAGCACTACGATACACAGAACCAGGAGGAGTAGCCTTATGAATACCAAAATGAGTACCAGTTGACCGGTTAATAACAACGTCGAACGAGACAGTCCCCATATAAAACAGCATCCCAGCAATGTACAACAGCGGTGCAAACAGAAACAAACCCTGTCTCCGTAAAATCACCGACAGGATCACGTTTGTCAATTGTTGCGCTAAACTACTGAAACTATTAATATTACTGTTACTATTGTTGGTTATTCGGGAGGAGGATGAGGTGGAGGGAGTGAAGCGTCCGGTTTTTGAAGAGGGGCGACGGAGTCTCGGGGAGCGGAGAGGAGAGGGAGGGGGAGAAGGTGTCGTGTGTCCGCTGCTTGGCAGACGATTATACGCCATCTATATATGTATCTATATTTCTGTATTTCTGTATCTATATGTATATGTATATGTATATGTATATGTATATGTATATATGTATATGTATATATGGATCTTAGGGGCTTTTACTCCGCATCAGATTTGTTTAATTTTATAATTTATAAAACACTGCGATGCGAGGGAGATAGAGAGAGAGAGAGAGAGACTGGTGGCGTGTTTTCTTATATTTTCTCTTTCTCTTTTCTGCATTTTTTTTTATTTTTTTTGTAATGCCAGCGGAGGTGTGACAGAGAAGGAAAATAAATAAAAAGATGAAGGTTAAAATGCAAATAAACCCATGTCAGTGGTGTGGAATTTTGTACCTCCACCGCAATTACGATACATAATGTACCACGTCTATATATATATTAATATTAGGAATTATCTTCTCATTCAATTTATTGATATCATAATGGTAATTGATTTTCGATACCATTGTATTGTATTATTTGTATCATATTACCATTTATATATAAAATACTCATATTTAAATATAATTATTAATTTTTTTTAACATTTAACATACAAAATAAGTTGCATTAAGTAGAATCATGCTTGTATTCTTTTTCAACTATTCATAAATGAAGTTTTATATTCACAACATTGTGTGTTATTTTTCGAAGTTGGTATTGTATAGTACCATACCATTAACATACCGCACTTGCGGTATACCGAAAGTGCGGTATACGAAAAAGTGGTATTGAAATTTAGTGTAACATAAATGTACGGTATGATAATGGTATTACGAAAATTCTCACGGTATTATACTATTTCCATCCCTACATGGAACTATTGATTCTTGCAATTGACTTCCATTAATTATGGATATGCTTGGTAACATATTTTTTTGGTCAAAAATCATATTTTAAAAATCTGTTTTAAAATCCACTGAAAAGATTGATTTTTTTAACTTTTTCTGCATAAAAATCAGATTTTTAAAACCTGAATAATTCGACTTGCCAAACACCCATAGATTTTTAAAATCAAAAATCCAAAAGTTAAGTAAAAAAATATGTTGTCAAACGAAACCTATTAAACTTTTCTGTTACATGTGTTTCGAAAAAAAGGTACGAACAAAAGTGTTGTTTTTGGAAAGAAATAGTTGTTTTTAGTAACGAGGTTGGATTTTTATACTACACTTTTTCTGAAAAAACGCACAAACCGTAAAAAAAAATGTACGGTTTACAGACATTTTATGCAGACCGTAGATTTAATCTACGGTTTGTATAAAATTACTGTAAATCGTAGATTAAATCTACGGTTTGCAGCGTTTTTTCATAAAAAAAATTTACATAAAATAAATGTTGTCAATTTTAACAATTAAAATTAAAATACTGAATATTTTTTTCAAATTAAACATGATTTTTTTAATAAAAAAAACTAAATGCCTTATTTTTAAAATTTTACATAAAATAAATTACCAAAATTCTAACAATCTCTCAAAATAAACACAAAATTTACAGAAATTTACACACAAAAAAATTGATTTGATAAATTTTATGTTTTTGGTTCATGTTATTTATTGAATCATTAACTAAATTGTCAATTTTTGTGAAGTTTTTTTGGTTTGTTTTTAACACTTGTATAATGCAATATGAAACATTAACTAAGTCGTCAATCGTCAATTTTCTTGAATGAAACAATCATAAATTATATAAATTTCATAAGAGAAATTAACTCAATATGCAAACATGAACTAAATTTCATAAAACATATTTATTAAACATTTGTTTACATCCATATAAATTTACAACAACTTGGAAAAAAAAGTAATTTACATAAAATTAAAAATAAAAAACTGATTATGGACTTGAGAGGTGTATAGCTTCTTCTTCATTTGCAATTTTCTTTCCCGATTGCTTTTTCAGCGCCATATATAACTTGAAATTTGGTCGAAAAAGTTCCTTCCATGGCGCAGCTGCCTCAGTGCATGTTTGTTCCCACTGTGCTATAATTCCTGCCATTGGGAAGATCCCTTCTTTTGGAATAACTTGAGCATAATGGCAACTGTTGACGAACACTATTACAGTAGGGATGTAATATGTCGTTCCAGGAGGCGGACCAGTATAAAGAGGTAAAAAAGTGGCGTTCCATACTTGTACCCCTCCATTTTTATTTTGCCATAAGGACAACAATACAATTGGCATATTGTAATGAGAAGCAATTAAAAAACCATAAGACGGAAATCTCATCCATTTGTCAGAAGGTGCGGGATTTGTAGCATGATAAAAATTTTAACTTGATAAAATATAATCATACCGTTAATCTTCAAAATCAAAATTCTCAAACAGCTCATAGTAAACACCTTTCATTTGCTGCAGCTCTTGAAACAACTCACATCTTACCGCGTACCAATCATCTTCTCCATGCTGTTTACCCGTCACATTTGCAAGTATCCGGAACCCACAGTTACCATCCCCACGCACATCATAAACCGTTTCGATGTAACTATGTAACATGACCCATATTTGGTCATTATACAGGAAGGTTCGCCTATTGGGGGTGGGTTTAGGGTTCTGGTTTCGCGGCCTCCTAGTTGGGTTTACCCTTACCTCCGATGTTTCATCCGCCTTACCTTTGCCCTTGTCCCTACTAGCACCAGCACTCTGTTCCTCCACATACTCCCATCCCGACTTATCTCTCTTACTAGATTTGTCTCCTTTTCTAGGTCTCCCCCTATTTTGTCTCACTTCGGGGTCATTCATGGATGTTCTAGATGTTACGGTTATCTCTCGGAGTTGTGTTTTCATACGTCGTTTTTCAACATTACTTTTGCTAGAATAAACACTTTTAAACTCTTCGAGATCACCCTCTACCCCATAATCATCGGTGTTCCCATTATCATCAATTACGTCTAATTTTTTCCAGAATGGATGAATATATTCTAGAGTAAGAGGCTTCCCGAATAAAATATGTTCACTCATAATATGATGATAAGATAACCCGTGAGACAATTTGAAACCGCAAGAACAATTATCGTCAGCCTGACCACTACATTTTTTTTGTTCTTGAAATAATAAATCAAAGGCATAGTGTGTGATATATGACCTAAGATTTATAAATAGAGGTGTTCGTTCAGAATGTGGAAAATAAGACTTGCATTTATCCAACTTCATCTTAATATCCTCAAACTGTTTTTCTAGAATTCTATTCACATCTACCCAAACATTTTCAAGCGTGCCAGTATTTGTGGAAAGGGATCTTTTTAGCTTAGCATGTTGTTGTTCAACTCGATTGCTAGTTCTGTTACCTAGATGTGTTGTATGGTTGGTATAACATGCAACAAACTTTTCAGCATAATTATTTAAAAGCTTGTCTACATACTTAATCACAGCAGGGTACGATTTGTAAGAGGAATTGAAAGAAGCTCGGTTATGATTGTACTCCTCTATCGACTCAGAATCAACCAATAAACCCCAATCATCTAGAAACGTTTGCCACTCCTCGTCCGGGATTTTTTTACGGCAGTTTTTCAAAACATTTTTGGCAATATGAAAAGTGCACAAAATATAATGAGAATCGGGAAAAACAACGGATAAAGCATTTATCAAGGCCATTTCCCTGTCGGTTACAAACATCCTAGTTAGTATCAACCCTCCAATGTATCTTTAAATTTTTTCAATGCCCATATATAACTTTCCTTTGCCTCATCACTCATGAAAACAAAACCTAAACAATATGTTTGGTTCGTTGATGTCATTCCTACGATTTCTAGAAATGACATATTAAAACGGTTTGTCCTATATGTACAATCCATTAACAAGACATCAGGAAAAGTTTTGAACATCCTTATAGAATCGGGGTGTGCAAAAAACAAGTTCTCAAGGCAATGAGTTGTTGGGTTCATATTATAGTAGAAGGTGTAGCGATGTCTATCCAACAAATTAAACAATTCCTGTATCGGGTTTCTACCATCTCGTTCTTTAAATTTCAGTCTAGCCAAAAAATTATGTATCGTTTTTGTGTTTGATACATTGTCAGGATTTTAATTTTTTATGGCCTCTAATATTGCACTAACTTTAAAACTAATTTGACTTAAAGTTTTAACCATTTTTTTTTCATCTTGGGTTAAACGAGCACGTCGTGCTTGCCCTTGGAGGTAAGTTGGAGGTGGGTGGTTATGTTGTCCATTTTCTACTTGACACATCCATTCACCATTAACTACGTAACCTTTAATGAAAAATGGACAATCTTTTTTTTTTGTACCTGAATTTACGGAAGATGGTTTTTTTTTTTTTCGTAAACCCCCGATTTATCACACACAATATCAACATACGGTGTTCTGCTCCCATCACCCCCTCCAGACCTACGAATCGTAAGAATGAAACCCCAATTTCCAGCCACATCAGCAAGATCAGCAAGCATTTCATCCCTTGTATCCCAAGTCAATTCATCAACTTCAAAGTGCTCTGTATAATCAGTTAGCTCATCGTTTGAGCCACTGGATGAATTCGCATTGTTGTTATTCCATTGCTTGTTGTCATAACCATAGTTGTAATTCATTTTCAAAAAGTGTTTGTTTATATTTTTTTTGGGGAGAAAGGATTATTTTTTAAGAGATTTTTGAAAAGTGTTTGTGTTTGATTTTAGGGTTTGTTAGAATTGGCAAAAATGAGCCATATTTATAGTGTTAATTTCAACAACCCCACAAGGTGGTGTCATTTCCAAACTTTAATAATGCATTGAGTAGTCATTTTCGGATAGGGTTATCAACTCATAATAATTCAAAAGTGATAAGGTGTTGTCGGATTTATTTTGATAGATATGGTATCCAATGTCATTTACACTACAAACCGTAGATTACTTTTATGGTTTGTAGTGTTTTTTTTGGTGTAGTCATTTCCAAACTTTAATAATGCATTGAGCAGTCATTTTCGGATACGGTTGTCAACTCATAATAATTCAAAAGTCATAAAGTGTTGTCGGATGCATTTGATGGATATGGTATCCCATGTCATTTACACTACAAACCGTAGATTACTTTTACGGTTTGTAGTGTTTTTTTTTTTACGTTATTAACCGTGATTTAGTGCAAAAAGTACATTTGTAAAATGACCACTGCTTAAATCAAGGGTACAAACCGTAGATTACTTTTACGGTTTGCACAGAATACATGCAAACTGTACATTTAATGTACGGTTTGCATGTATTCTGTGCAAACCGTACATTAAATGCACGGTTTGCATGTATATTTCAGAAAATTGCAAATCAGTCCCTGTATTTCGTAAAAACTCAATATTGGTCCTATCAATTAAAATACAGAATATTTTTTACAAACATACAAATCAAACATACGAATCAAATTAAACTTACGAATTTATAACGTACAAATCAAACATACAAATCAAATTAAACTTACGAATTTATAATATTCCAACTCAGCTAAGAATAAAACTTACAAATAAAACATAGAAATCAAATACAAAAAACACAAATGTGCATTTTTTTTTAACGAGTAAATCCTTTAAAGTTGGACGTAGGGAGGATCTTTCCCGCCGATGTTAATCTATCCGATGACGGCTCAGTAGACTCTTCGATTTCGTTTAGCTTCGGACGGCGTCTCTGTTGATGCTGTGATTCTGGATGCGGAGCACGCTCGTGGGATGTAAGTGTCAATCCTCGACTCCAACTGTCGGTTGACTGCTGACTAGGATGATGCTCGTACGACCCAAATGATTGTCTATGATGATTGAACGGAACATCGCCCTGAACGTAGTCCGACCCAGCAAAAGAAGCACGACGACGATGACCGCTTGAACTCGGACCCTGATCTGTAGTCGGGGGTCGACCTCCACTCGTTCTTCTACCCCCGCTATGCCCACCGCTACTAGATTCGCCTTTCCCTCTGCCTCTTTCGTCGGGATGCCGACAACTTGAAGCCCTAGTGTAAGTTCTTGGGTCGTAACGTAGGTCGTCATCACCATCGTCGTCGTCGTCGTCATCGTCATCCTCCTCATCCGACTGTTCATCAGCTGACCCATACGGATTCATTCCCATTTCAGCGAACTCCGCACGTAGTAAGTCCACGTCCGTTTTCATTTTCGTCCGTTTGAACGATTTGAAACTGCGGCGCAATATCGCTTTCTGAAAAAAAAAACAATAAAAAACGATTTATTAGTATTGAAATATACAAACAAAAAAATAACAAACAAATATTAATGAACTTTAACTAGTTGTTACCATTTTATTGAGCACACCCGTATGCTCCCGGAAACCGTGAGATAGCCGGGCAAGTTCAGGTGGGTTTATAAAGATGCGGGTCCTCTCTCTATACCATCTCATGTAATCCGGTGACGTCCCCATACCAAATTCGCCGTTAACAAGCCGGTTGTGGCGGTCATTCCACACGGTTATAAACTCTGCAAAAAGTGCAGGCCAATCGTGTTTTTGCCCAATCCCATATCTTCTATCCTTGCCGTGACCCGTTCTGGGTTTCCAAATATATGTAGGGACCCGCTGAACTAAACCGAACTGTCTCATGAACCTGTCCGCTGGGTGGAACTCAATCTTCTCATTACAAATGAGAGGCACAGAACAATGCCACATATAACGGCCCCGCGTGCAGTATTCTGGATAGTCATCGAGATTCCCGTAAGGTTGCCACACTATCTGTAATCATCAAAATTATTATTAGAATATGTAAAAAAGGGTTTAAAAATACTAGTAATAAATTCTGCGAACATAAGACCAATGCAAACATATACAACATATAATACGTAAGTTGCGACATATAATACAAGAAAGTTAAAATTTACCTGTTCATGCGACATATTGTCAAACTGATCACGTATGTGGACCACATTATGTCCGTAGACATATGGCTTAAGGTTAGTTTGCCTCCAAATCTTCCATCTGTAATATACAAACAAAACCCGATAAACAATAAATATAAATAAGATAAGTAAATGATAGATGACACAATAAAAAAAACACAAATCCAATACAAAAACTAAATAATATCATACATGTAACCGAGGGGGAACCTAGGCAAGCCCTCAGGTGGCTCGATATCTTCCGGCAGCTCTTCACATGGTCTAACCGGCAGTAGTCTGGTCATCGCCCACATATCGAGAAACATGACAGGCCCGCTTACTCCGTTTGCCTTATCACGTACCAACTTGCATAGATTAGCCTCTAACCAGGCCAGAAGAGCTGATCCCCAACTATACTCTGCACATGTGTCAACATCCTCCAGAAATGGCAGAGGCTAGAGTGGAATCTGATCACTGCTCTTATCCGAAAACACATGTGCACCAAGTAATAATAACATGGCAGCCCTGGACTGATATAGCAAACGCTCCTCACTAGGGTTGGTGGGTAATTCACCAAAGGTTTGTAACATCCAATCAAGTCTAACTGTCAAACAGTTTGTATCGACTTGATTGGCAGCAGGTCTAACACCCAACAAACTCTCTATCATATCCAACCTGCTCGCCTTGGTGTTATTCCGCTCCGATCGGGTAACAGTAAGACCATCCACCCTGAGACCAAACATAATATCTACATCCTGTAAAGATATCCCCAACTCTCCACCGACAAAATGGAACGAGTGCGTCTCATCACGCCACCTATCAACTAAGGCTGTAAGCAAGCCTCGGTCTACGGTATAATTACATATAGTGTGAATACCGTAAAAACCAGCCCTAATCATATTTTGAACTACTCTGTCAGGCGTCGGTATCTGCCAACTATAATTATAAACCCTAATCTTATGGGCATCTCCTCTACCCGCTTCTCTTCCAGCATCCCAAGTCTGATTAGAAATATGACCGGTCTGTCGTAAAATGCCCAACCTGCCTTTAATCTATAAACCTGGCTCTGCCATCCTAACTATTTTTATTTTTAACAATAAAAACAACATAAGAAACATACACATTTAATGATAACCAAACAATTATTTTAATTATCTAATTAAACAATGATAACCAATTAATGATAAGCAAACAATGATAACTCAATGATAACCAATTAATGATAACTAAATAATGATAACTCAATGATAACCAATTAATAATAACCAAACAATGATAACTCAATTTTTTAATCATAACCAAACAATGATAACTCAATTTTTTAATCATAACCAAACACATTTAATGATAACCAAACAATTATAACTCAATTTTTTTATAAAACGGATAAAATATCAACAACCCCAATTTTTATTGGTGATTTGGGCAAACAAACTTATTAAAAAACATAATTTTATAAAAACCCCTAATTTTCAAAACGGGTAAATATTAATAAAGCGTAACAATTTTTATTTTTCTCAATCAAAACAAATAACCATCATAAACATGTAACATCATAACCAAACCATTAGTAATAAATATTTAAATAAACAAATTTGAATAAAAACCCTAATTTTTTTATTAAATGGGACAAATATCAACAATTATTATAATTTCTATAATTAATATAAACAAACAACAAACAATTATATATAGCTAAGTGAATTATGGATTTGCATATTTTATATTTTTTTCCTATTTTACAAATTGAAATTACACAAAAAAAAAATAATGCAAAAATGGGACAAATATCAACAATTATTATAATTTTTATAATTAATATAAACAAACAACAAACAATTATATATAGCTAAGTGAATTATGGATTTGCATATTTTATATATTTTTTCCTATTTTACAAATTGAAATTACACAAAAAAAAAAAAAAATTAGAGAATAAAAGAAATACCTTGAATTATGGATAAATTTGATTGATGATTTGGGGTTTTTTGTTAAGAAAGTTGATAGTTATTGTAGTTGATTGATTTGAGTGGTTTTTTTGGATGAAAATTGGGGGTTTTTGAGAGAAAGAGAGAGAGTATAGTATAAAAGTTTTTTTTTTTTTTTTAAAAACGTGAAATTCTGTTTTCAAGGGACTGTCTGTGAATTTTTGCGCAGGGACTGACTGTGTAATTTCTGAAAAATAGGGACTGACTGTGTAATTTCTGCAGAATTGATCCAGACCGTAGATTAAATCTACGGTTTACAGTGATTGACTGTAAACGGTAGATTAAATCTACGGTATGTATAAAATGTCTGTAAACCGTACATTTTTTTTACAGTTTGTGTGTTTTTTCGGAAAAAGTGTAGTATAAAAATCCAACCTCTTTAGTAATATAGTTTGTAAAGTAATACTTTTTGTCATTACCCCTAATTTTAAAAATATTAATTCTTGCAATCGATTTCCATTAACTATTAAACTTTTTTGCTACATGTGTTTCAAAAAAAATAAAAAAGGTATGAACAAAAGTGTTGTTTTTTGGAAAGAAATAGTTTGCTACATGTGTTTTTAGTAATATAGTTTGTGAATTAATACTTTTTGGTCATTAGCCCTAACTTTAAAAATATTAATTCTTGCAATTGACTTCCATTAACTATTAAACTTTTATAATTGATCTCCAAGTTCATCTTAAAAATGACATAATTTTTTTTCGTTTATTCGTTTCACAAAATCATTTATTTGATATGTGTAGTTTGTTATTGAACACGATTTTAAGATTATAGTCATCGTAGAAAAGTCGCCGGAAGAGGTTTTATTTAAAAAAAATATTGTTTTAAAGAAAAACACTATTTTTGTGTGTTTTTCGTAAAAAAAAACTGATAGAACATAAAAATTAGACCCAAATATTCTATTCGGGTCTTAATCAGCCCATATATCATAACTGGGTATCCAACGCTTAATGAGTTATCACCCCCTTTACAAAAAACTCAAGCCCACTTAACTAGGGACCCATATGTGAAAAAACCCATGAGATGGAGACATTTGTCAACATCCTAGGAGGCATAATAGCCTATAAATAGCCAAGTATCCCCCCAAGAAAGGGACCAGAAAATCTATCCAAAAAATATAGAGAGAAGTAGAGAAAAGAGAGAAACTAGCCAAAAGCTTGTCACATCAAGACATAAACCGAACAGAGAAAGAACCGAGTACCGAAGAAGAAGGAGAAAGATCAAGATGAGAGATCAAATAGTTAAGTCGAGCATGATTGTTACAAGGAAATTGTAATCCGATCAACGGCGATTGCCGAATAATAATAAAGATCCCGAAGTGTTCACCGTTTATTATATATTTAATATTATATCATTGTTGAAAAACCTAACGCCACCGACAAAAGTTATGGTTTTATCAAATGGCGCCGTCTCCGGGAATCATCTAGTTCCCAACTAGTTTAGAATTCGAATACCAATACTCTACCAGACGAGCGACAATGGTGACTAATGTAGAAGAAACCCATCCCGAGATAGTAGAAACCAATAACCAACACGTGCAGATTAGCCTCGACGATCTACTCGCCATCCGCGATAGATACGAAGCTATCCAGTCCGGAAACCAACCAACAACCTCCAATGTCCACCAAGAACAACCGATCGAACAACCCCAACAGCTTGAAGGGATCGTCGAAGAATACCAAACGTCCTCGGAAGACGAACAAGCCTTGCCCGTACTAAGGCGCGCAAGAAGACGCATACCCGGATCCCAGGCAGGACCGAGCTCAAGAGTCCCTCTGCCAACAGCCTCGGTCAACTCTGGTGCTCGTTTACAAACAAACGAAGCTCACCGGCTTGGCATGCCCGAGGATCATATACTCGAACAGTTGTCCTGACCATCGACTCACCCACCAAGGTTGATTACACCACCCACGGTGGAAGTACAACATATTGTTCCGTTAGCTGATGAAAGGAACAACGCCCGACTGCAAGCTCAGCTGGCGGCATGTGTGACGGCCATGGCAGCAGCCGGCATCATATTGCCGAGTACCCAACCTACCAATACTGACAAAGACCCACGTCGTGAAGCGGAAGATTCCGCCTATAGGGCCGCCTTGGAAGCGGCAGGCCGACGACCAGATACAGGAGTGCCCCATCAAGGGGGCAACGTCCGGATAACGATCCCTCCAACCATCGTCCACCCAAACGCTCATACGGAACATGTCCTCGACAGAAATCCGAAGGACGGTAGGTATCCCGAACACATGATCGGGGGAGGATACGGCCCACCACCACATCAGGGGGGATACACCCCCCCTACCAAGCCACGGATGAAGCGTTCCAACAAGCTTGGAACGTATGCCAAGAAACCCCATGTGCCGAACCGATCACGCGGTACCGCAATCCTGTGGGGTTCGTCATCCCCGAGTTCAAGTTCTATGATGGAAGGAGTTGTCCCATTGACCATCTGAGGCAGTACAAGATGAAGATGGAGCTGTGGAGTGATGACCATGCACTGATGTGCAAGTTTTTCAAAAACAGTTTGGGCCAAGAGGCTTCGTCGTGGTACCATAACTTACCACGGGGCTCTATAAAAGACTGGGCGGAGCTGCTAAGAGCGTACTCCACCCGATACGCTGCTCACCGGAAGAAGAAGGTTAGCATTGAAACCCTTCTGAAAATGACGATGATGCCAAATGAAAGGCTCAACGACTACTGCATACGTTTCATCGACGTAGCAAACCAGATTCCACAGTATGCCAATAATATAGCCATCCAGAACTTTATCAACTCCATCCCTAATGGCTATTGGGCGAGAAGGAAGTTCATAGGCAAAAACTTTCCGACCACTGATTCCCTGCTAGCCTATTGTACCCACCTCACCGATAAAAACGACGAACTGCGTATCCTCAACCGAACTCTACCAAGAAGAGAATCGGTCCGAGAGGCACAGGTGGATCGCAAAAGAGTTAGAAATAACCAGGGAGAAACATTCAAACCGACCAGAAAGGACAAAGGTCCTGAGGTCCATAGCAGGGTAGAGCGACCACGAGAACCAGAGCCCAAACCGCTCCAGATCGCATACCCAACACCGATCGACGAACATAAACCACTCCAGCTCACCTACCCTATACCAACCAAGCAGTCACAACAAGGCCGATTCCAGGGAAGGGAAAAGCAAAAGAGCTTCAAACCGGTCGAATTGAGATACTCTTTCAACCTGTCTGCTGAAGATATCCTTACGAATATCCGCAGAGAAAACTGGTATTCACGACCAGAGCCGCTCGCTACCCCCCCTGAGCAAAGAGACCCCAAGCTTTTCTGCGCCTATCACGAGGACTACGGACACCTCACCGAACACTGCCGTAACCTGCGGTGGAAAATGAACCTGTGGGGCGATGCGGGGTACCTGGCCAAGTTCATCAAAGGCGCCGGAAATAAAGGAAAACAACCTGCCATTGAGGGAGCCAACAACCGGCAAGGCAAAACAATCAACGTCGTTCATATGTCACGACCCAAGGGCACGGGTGGGGAACGATCGCGACAACGACAACTGGCGCACTTTGGCCAGGTAGCCAAGGCGTCACAGGCGTCGACCTCCAAACAACAATGCACACCACGACGACATCCGCCCATCTCCTTCTCGGATCTGGACGAAGAAGGGGTGATTTACCCCCACGGGGACGCCATCAACCTCCGTGTTCAAATCGGCCTTGACACGGTCAGCATGGTGCTTTTCGACCAAGGAGCCTCTTGTGATATCATGTACAGAGAGCTTTTTGACAAGATGGAACTCAAGATGCAAGATCTACAGCCTACCGATGTCACACTGATCGGGTTCATCTCCGAGACGACTAAACCGTTGGGAAAGATCGTCCTCAGTGTCACAACTGGATCCGTGTCAGTTCCCGTGGAGTTCTTAGTGGTCAACGACAACTCCGGCCACAACGCAATCTTAGGACGACCCTGGCTGCACACCATGAAGGCCATACCATCGACCTACCACCAAAAAGTCAAATACCCAAATGATAGGGGAGAGATCGAGACAGCCAGAGAATGTCAAGAAGATTCAAGACGCTGTGAGGACATTACCGCGGCTCTTCAAAAACAGCTGAGCGTTGTCGAACAACCCACCAGCACAAAGAAGCTGATTAACCAAATACCCAAAACCGAGAGGGTTGTTGAAGAACAAGTAGGAGAAACACTTAGGAATGTGTATATCCCGGATACTGACGAGGAGCACTACTTCCTCATCGGCGACAACCTTCCAAAAAAGGAATCCGAAGAGTTAGAAGCATTCCTTTTCAACAACATTGATAAATTCGCCTAGAGTCCCAAAGACATGCCAGGCCTAGACCCTAAAACGGCATGTCACCATCTAAGTGTTGACGCCGAGTATAAGCCGATAGCTCAGAGGAGCAGAAAAGTATCTGTACAGCACAAATCCACTATAATTGCTGAAGTCCAAAAGCTATTGGAGGCCGGAGCCATAAGGGAGGTCTTCTATCCAAAATGGTTATCCAATCCCGTCGTCGTCCCTAAGAAGAACGGAAATGAGAGGGTCTGTATAGACTTCACCAATCTCAACAAAGCCTGCCCGAGGGACCACTTCCCCCCCCCCCCCCCAAGGATTGATCAATTGGTGGACGCGACTGCGGGAGCAGAACGGATGACCTTCCTTGATGCATATTCAGGGTACCACCAAATTCCCCTCGCCCACGAAGATCAAGAAAAGACGTCGTTTATATCGCCTTTAGGAAACTATTGCTATACGGTAATGCCGTTCGGCCTACGCAACGCGGGAGCAACATACCAAAGGATGATAACGAAGGTATGCCGAGAGCACATAGGGAAGACCATGGAGGTATACATAGACGACATGGTCGTCAAAAGCGAAAAGGCCACATCCCACATTCAAGATATCAGAGACGTCTTCCAAACTTTGGGCGAGCACAAACTCAAACTCAATGCGAGCAAGTGTGCATTCGGCATCAGCAAAGGGAAGTTCCTGGGGCACATGGTCAGCCGACGAGGAATAGAGGCTAATCCCGATCAGATCACAGCTCTTCGGAATCTAGCAGCGCCCAAAAATAAGAAACAGGTATAAGAGCTCACGGGAATGATGGCCGCATTGAACAGGTTCATCAGCCGATCCGCAGACAAGGGACGACCATTTTTTGAATCACTCAAGAAGGATAGAAAATTCGTGTGGGACCCGGAATGTGAAGCTTCTTTCAACAACCTCAAAAAGTACTTAAGGACGCTGTCACTGTTAGTCAGGCCGAACAAAGGAGATATTCTGGCTTGCTACCTAGCAGTTTCCGCTACAGCTGTGAGCGCGGTTATCCTAAGAGAAGAAGGTCGCGAACAATTCCTTATCTACTTCGTCAGCAAAACTCTGGTCGAAGCCGAAACACGTTACCTACCCTTGGAAAAGCTGTGCTTGGCATTGGTCGTCGCGACCAGAAAGTTGCCGCACTATTTCATAGCTCATCAGGTTCAAGTATACACGAAATTCCATATTAAAGAATCGCTTCGACGGACCGACATTAGTGGCAGAGTGGCCGCATGGGGGGTCGAGTTATCCGAATTTCATATAGAGTTCGCACCCCGACATGCCATAAAGGGACAATTCTTGGCCGATTTCGTCGCGGAATTCACCGAAGGGTATGACGAGCCCATGGCTATATCGCCCCAATCACACTGGCAGATACATGTCGATGGATCAGCCACCAAGGACGGATCAGGAGCAGGGATCGTCCTCACGTCTAGAGAGGGAGCGATCATAGAGAAGAGCATTAAACTAGGTTTCCGAGCTACCAACAATGAGGCAGAGTACGAAGCCAAGATAAACGGCATGCTCATTGCCCGGTCCCTCGGATGCTCCCACCTAACTGCAAGTTCCGACTCAATGCTGATCGTAAACCAGTCCAACGGCGAATACTAAGCCAAAGATGACAGAATGATCCTCTACCAAGAGAAGGTTCAAAGCTTGATAGCCACCTTCGAACAGTGCGAGTTGATAAGAATCAATCGCACCGAAAACGCACATGCCGATGCCCTGGCCACCCTAGCCTCGACATTAACCGACACTCGGTCGATTACAGTGGAATTACTACCGACCCCAAGCATAACCAAAAGAATAGACCGAGTAGCGTCAGTACAATACGAACTAGGTTGGATGGACGACATGATTCACTATCTGCGCAACGGAACCCTCCCGGTAGATAAGATAAAGGCATTGAAAATTACGAGAAAGGCTCCTCGTTTTTGGCAGTCCAACGACGACAAACTGTACAAATCCAGCTACCGAGGACCCCATCTTCTGTGTGTCCGGCCCGAAATGCAGCTACCGGTCTTGGAGGAAATCCACGAAGGATCCTGCGGAGCACACATCAAAGGGCGGTCCCTTGCCAACAAAGCAATCACACAAGGATATTGGTGGCCATATATCAAGCGAGACGCCGATGTATACGTCCAACGTTGCGACAAGTGCCAACGATTCGCCAAGATACCTCGGCTCCCATCATCTATGATGACCCCGGTATCGACACCATGGCCATTCACACAATGGGCGATTGATATAGTCGGGAAGCTTCCTAAAGCACCCGGCAGCGTCGAATATCTGATCGTGGCGATGGACTACTTCACCAAATGGGTTGAGGATAAACCTCTCCGCGAAATTAAAGCCAGTAATGTCAAACAGTTCATCTGGGAGCACATCATCACCAGGTTCGGTATACCGTACGCCATCGTCGCATACAATGGCACCCAGTTCAAAGAAGCCAACTTGCAGCTTTGGTACGAAGAACTCGGTATCCGAAAGTTCTATTCGACGCCAACATACCCACAGGGAAACAGACAAGCAGAGGTATCAAACCGAACCGTCCTAGATGGCATCAAGACAACCCTCGAACAAGCAAAGGGGAGATGGCCCGAGCGGCTACTCAACGTCTTATGGTCGTGCCGAACTACACCAAAGACGGGCACCAAAGAAACCCCGTTCAGCTTAGCATACGGCGTAGAGGCCGTCATACCAACAGAAATCGGGCTACCCACACTATGAACAACTTTAGTCGAGCAAGGAAACAATGAACAAAGAATGAGAGAGGAACTCGACATGCTAGACGAGAAACGAGAGATAGCAGCTCTTACACTAGCGAAGTATCAACAAGGCGTTAAGCAAACGTATGACAAGAGGGTGAAAGGGACCAAAGAGTTTATGGTCGGAGAATTGGTGCTGCGACGAGTAACGGTCTATACCCGCAATGAAATACATGGCAAATTAAGCCCCACCTGGGAGGGACCATATGAGATCGTCAAGAGAACAAGCCCGGTTACCTACAAACTCAAAAGCGTTCTGTTCGAAAACAGCAGAGGGGAGAAGAATTCCTGGAATGTGGCTAACCTAAATAAGTACTACATATAGGCCATCTCATCAGTACAAATACAGGTGCCACCTTACCCCTCCTGCTTAATGACATTGTCTTTTGAATAAATAAAACATTTTATCATGCTGTCTAACGAGTGTAGCTGAAATTCCCAAACGGCATGCCTAAGGGTAGGCCTAGGAATACTATGAAATTCCCAAACGGCATGCCTAAGGGTAGGCCTAGGAATACTATGAAATTCCCAAACGGCCCTTGTGCCTAGGAATACTATGAAATTCCCAAACGGCCCCTGTGTCTAGGAATACTATGAAATTCCCAAACGGCATGCCTAAGGGTAGGCCTAGGAATACTATGAAATTCCCAAACGGCCTTTGTGCCCAGGAATACTGTGAAATTCCCAACATGACATGTCTAAAAGAGTGCCTAGGAATACTCAAGACTTCTAACATACGCAGGTATATATAAAAAAAAAAAAAGAGGCCAATATGCATCAAACAAAATTGAAGAAGGGTTCTGGCCCGTATTACGGAGGTAATAAAGTACCAAACGAAGAAATCAGCAAAGAAAAATCAATCCAATCAATGAAATATCAATACGACAATGAGAAGATCCGAAAAACAGGAAGAGAGTAATAAAACAAATAGTCCTCGCCCGCATTACGGAGGCAACAAGATACAACCAACCACAACGAAAGTAATTTAAGAACTACTACATGAGGAGCACAACGGCAATTGACCGAGCTCTACCTCTTCGTCATCCGTCGCCGTATCCCCATCGGTCTCCTCGCCATCAAAACGCTCCTCAGAAATGAGGGCATCAAAGTTGGTCGTGTGAGCACCAACGCATGCCAGCGTCTTAAGCCGCGCGGATAACTCGGCTACTTTAGCGATCTCGTGAACATCCGAGGCCGCTTTACGGCGAGCATCGTGGAAGGGAAGCTTACGAGCTTCGATCGTAGCCGCAGAAGCATCGAATCTGGATCGGGACAGGCGGAAATACTTCACCAAAATATTGGCTTGGGTTACCAGCGACTTTAGTTTACCGAGGTATTTTTCCTTTACACGCCAATACCGATCTAAACGACGCTCCTGAACCTCAACAACATGCTCAGCACGACGAACATATTCACGAAAAGAGGACGCCTGGATTTTCAACTTGGCCCTAAGTCGGGCGCACTGATCGACCAACTTGACGTTTTTGCCCATTAAAACGATGTAAGGCCACTTGGCATGCCCTTCACTAGCCGCACCAGATGAGACCTCGTCCCGGGAAACACCAGTAGGTCCTAGCCCCGGACTAACTAGGCATGGAGAACCAGCCTGGTGCGACATAGTAGCATGTGCCTAAAACAAAAAACAAAAAAAAAGGGGAAGAAATGAAGAGATGAATATTCAGCCGCAAATATAGAAGAGACATGGATATCTTATCGAACAAAGAAAAGAAAAGACACGAAAGTAGAAGAATGAAGATTTTTTATATACAAGCTACAAATAAAATGACAAAACAAGCTACACAATCATCAATCTGATAACCCATCAACAGACGCTGAGGTCTCTACGGCGTCAGCGAAATGGATATCTCGCAATGAGACAATTTGAGTCCCCAAACGTTCCTGTACGACCGCATCTACTCGGTTCAAGGCAGCCGTGGTCTCAGTTACCCCGGCCATAGCGTCACTCATGCGCTCTGCCTGGGCAACACCACGCATCCCTTTTACATGATCGAGCACCTCTAATGCGCGACTTCGGGCCCAATACGCTCTGGCAAAGGATAGCAACAGGTCCGCGTCTTCGAAAACAGCCCCTAGAACCAAGTTCAAGCTCGTCACCCGGCCTCGGGCTTCATCACGAGAGCGCCGAAGCGCACCAAGAAGCTCTTTAGCCTTTCCCTTATTTGCCGTATAGTATGCGGCCTTCTTACTGAACCTCTCTTCCAAGTCACGTAATCGAATCGACAAATTTGAAATATGAATATTCAAACCATCGATTTCGCGCCGAGCAGAATTCAGTTCAGAAGTTAGGGACGCGTTGGCTTTTTCAAGACCGTTTATAACATCGCCTACGCTACGACTAGGCGAGGTCCAGACCACCATGGCAAGGGGATTAGCGGGTACCTGACAAGATGTTTTTACATCCTTCAAAAGACGACGACACACAAACAGGGGAATTAACAAGGAAAGCCAAATAGAAAGAAAACATAGCACCTATATTATCACTTCCCAAAAGAATATCTTTCTAGTTACAAAAGAGACCCATAATTCGGGTAACAAAAGACTTTACGCTAAGATACAGAGAAAATATTACAAGTAAATGGTCAAGGCTCCACCTGAGGGGATGCGGGTGGGGGAATCACGGCAGCAGCAGATCGAGGAGTCGTTGGAGCCGACCCGGAATGGGGACGGAGCGCCGTCGAAATAGTATGTCCCGGCAGTCGTGGGAGCTCCTCGTCTCGTAGGTTGGCCCAATTATGAGGCTTAGGAGGTGCACCTTGCGGACAGGGATAAACCAATTCCGACCATGCCCGGTCCGAGAATGGAACCTTTACAAAGTTTAGAGCTCGGACATGAGCGCAAAAGACGGAAAAATTAGCCATCATTG
Source organism: Primula veris (assembly GCA_963682055.1). Classification (NCBI taxonomy): domain Eukaryota; kingdom Viridiplantae; phylum Streptophyta; class Magnoliopsida; order Ericales; family Primulaceae; genus Primula; species Primula veris. The sequence continues at coordinate 14,779,260 of OY821747.1, read as the reverse complement.
CAAACTTTTTCCGTTCGTCTGCCTGCTCTGCCTTCAGAGCAGCAACCTCTGATGTTCCGGCCTCCACATCCTCCGCCATGAGCAAGTTATCGGCCTCCAGTAGGTCATACTTCTCGACCCACTCCTCTTTTTTGGCCCCCATCTTCTCCACTTCCTCGGTCAGGCGTAAGTTGTCTCCTACCAACTTCTCATTATCAGAGGCCAGTTTAGCCATCTGGGCTTTCTCCTCGGCCGTTGTTTTGCTTTCGACCATCAGCTTCTCTTTCTCCGCCTCTAGCTCGGAGACCAACTTCGCTTGCTGAACCTTATCCTCAGCCAAGGCTTTATTTTCGGCCGACAGCTTCTCTTTCTCCGCCTCTAGCTCGGAGACCAACTTCACTTGCTGAGCTTTATCCTCGGCCAAGGCTTTATTTTCGGCCATCAGCTTCCCCTTCTCAACCTCTAGTGCCGACAGCTGATCCCTTAACACCACGATATCCACGAAGACCTGTATTTAGAGACATCAGACACCAGCCAAAACAAGAGCATCACGACCTATACGCCAAAAAAAAAAAAAAAAGCGCAACCTACCCGAAGCGCGTCAGTGCTGGCCTGCTCTATAACTGACATTACCGGCCCAGCAGCTATTTTCTCTGCATCCTTGACGACGAGGGGCTTCAGAGCAGTATACCCCATCCTCAAGACTCGGGGTTGCTCTAACAGTTCACCCCTACACCGATCAATGTAACGGGTCATCGCAACCCCGTCCACCAACACCTTTTCAGGTTCCTCGAGAACCTCATCCTCGCCACCCACCACAACCACCATGGCAGTCTCTTTGCCGACTTCCACCTCCACTTCCTCCCTCACATCCTTCTCCGCAGGAACGGTCTCAGGGGCCCTATGCTCGATCACCTCCTCAGTACGGGTAGGCGCGCAAACAGGCAGGACTATCGGGTCCTCGGTACGGGTAGGCGCGATGATAGGCAGGGTCATCGTATCCTCACCCATGTTCACCAAGAAGTTCATATGCCCGAACACATCATCAATCGACCCCTAAAACACAATAATACCCATAGACCGGGCAAGCGCAAGGGTAACCAATGACGAAGTCAATAACTGGAACAAGATAGCATATAAAGCAGGGAACAACAGAATCAAAAGGCAACTATTAACAAAAACAAATACACTTACATCGAGATTCGCAGCAGCCTCCTCGGTGGTATCACCTTGGGACGATGCGACCACCTCCACACCCCTGCCAACATCCGCAACCTCCACATTAACTGAGGTCTCAGCCCCTCTAGCCCTCTTTGGGGTGACAACAGCGGGGTTCGATGCTCGGCGCTTAGAACGAGTGGGCTTTTTCCCTCCCCGAGCAGCACTTCGAGCCCTGACAACTTTTACGAATTCCTCCTCGGGCTCTTTAGGGATCTCGGGCGCAGGATTCCCCTTGGTCACTGGCCCCGCAGGGTAACCAAGCAGCTGGGGAGCAGAACGGCTTGCCGGATCCTTGGTAGGCCCAGGCCCCCACCATTTCCAAAGCGCTAAGAGAGCCTCCACATTGGGAGCGCCGAGGTCTGGAATAGCAGGAGCTGTGGTCACAGGTTCAGGGATCTGGTGTCCTGCACAACCCCATTCCCCGGACGCAATCACAACACCAAGGTTATGTTCTTTGTTGGTGTCCGGCAACCCAATTACCAGCCGGGAGAATGCGCGCAATGTCTTCAAATAAGAACTGCGGCGCTCGAAACTCAAACTGTAGACCCCGAAGACATCTTTCAGTTCAATGTTTATCCCCGATACCTCCGACAGCCTTTGAATGCCGATCAAGGTCCGGTAACCATTCAGCACCAGTTGGGCAGGAGTTATCTGGACGGCTTCAAAAAACGAAGCCACCCACTTCGTAAACGGAAGTCTAAGACCCCCAGTGAAGAAGGCCGAGGAACGCACTGCTACCTCGCCGGCAGGAACGAATCCCAAAACCTCCTCATCAGAGACCGGTAGCCGAATATGTATGTTGTCCGGTATTCCGGCGAGTCTTTTAAAATCTTCCTCCACAAATGGGCCAACTTGGGCCAGGCATTGGGTCAGAATTTCCTATCCAAACATCATTACGACTCCATCAAAATACTAACCAAAAACACATGACACGACTAGTCCCCACCCCAATTGATAGAAACCCTAAAAAGTTTTCCACCAAACCAACAAATATCCTATACAGAAAGAAATACTACTACTCAACAACCTATATAGACAACCAAGACCATATATGACCACAACCACAAATCAAATACGTATCCTAATCACAGAGGTATCCAAACAAACAACCCACAAAATACGAGGATACTTACAGTCATGTTCACGAGCGAGCGAGCAAGAACAGCAGCAAATTTATCTGCAATCAGGCGAAACCCTAGAGGGAAAGGCAAGAATTTTGTTGGCGGGAATAACAAACCCTTGAGAGAGAAAATAAGAGATATTTTTTCAGGAAATTATGAGATAAAAACCAAAGGGGTTACTTAGCACAGTTAAAAGGAGTGGAGCCACAGAAAGAATAAAATAATAACCGTCCTTTCGTGTGACAGAGGTTTACCTTCTTTTCAACCATAGAAAAGTCCACAACTGCTGCTATTTTCAACAGATAAACGCTCCAGATCTTGCCACGTCAGGTAGTGTATCCCACTAACCAAGACATTTCACATCATTACACCTAAATAAACGGTCAGTGGACCCTACCATGAAAAGCTTTCAGCATACGCCACCAATATTACCAAACCAAGGATGTCTTCCGACTCAATTCCTCGACACCATACAGTGTCTTACCCGAAAATCACACCGAACAAGGTGGACGGAGACCGTTCCTAGCTCGACGGCATTTAAGCATCAAGTCTAACAACGCTCTCCGGGGGGATAACCACGGTGCACCGTGCTCGGTGTCCGATACTGGGACATCGAATAAGATCAACATAAAGGCAAAGTGAATAAAATAGACAGGATCGAGTTGTAAAACACAAGTTTCATTCATCCACAAAGGGGAAAACAACCAGTTACAACGGGAAAAATAAAAATTACAACTTCAACACTGGAATACTTCTCTAATTCTGAGCCCTAGAACTACCACCTTCCTCGGCATCCCTCTTAGCCAAGAGCTCCTGGAGATGATCCTTCTCCTTAATCAAACGAGAAATCGCCATCTCAGCCTGTTGCAAAGCATAGGACTGAGATTTGCATTTTTGCTCGGCCTTAAAATGAGCAGTACCCTCCTCATCCCAATACTGTTTAAACCTCTTAACTTCAGTCCGAGCACACATAAGATCGTGTTTCAGCCACGACATCTCGATCTCTTTTAGCTGAAGAGGAGTCAATTCCTCTTCCCCAAAACCAGGGGGACGGGGTAGCAAGAAGGTAGGCTCTTCAACAAGGGTCTTCTTTTTGGAGGCAGATCTGGTGATGGGAGCCATCTCAAACAAAAGCAGAATAGAAGAAAAAAGAGAGAAAAGGAGATTGGATAGTGAAGTACAGGCAATAGGGAGCATTTATAAAGAAATTCAAGGGTACAAAAAACAAAAAGGCACAAAGTACGAGGCGTTGCAACGGTTCACAAGACAAAGGCACGAAATACGAAAAGATACAACTGTTCAAATACAAGTTCCAAAACGGAAAATACATCAGAAAAATAGACTAATCTAATCAAGGATCAGTGGGTGGGACAACAGAACTGCCAGACCAAGAGGCAGTCTCCCGAGCAGAGCTAGCTAACCGAGCTTCATATGAATCGTTCATGACAACCAAGCATTCATTCTCCCGGGCAAGGTATGCATTCTTGCCGATAAGGGCAGTAACTTGTTCTTTAAGCCGAGCATTTTTAACAGTCATACTAGCGAGGCCTTGAGGAGAGTTATCAAACTCATTCTGAGCATGGTCCCAAATCTCCTCGGCATCATACCAGGAGTTGGCCAGATGATTTCTCTGTAACAACAAATGATCGAGCTGGCGACTCAAGGCCGAAATCTCGGTCCACTTCACTGTCTCTTCGGGATGAGAGCCGAACAAACTCAAGGCCAAAATACCATACTCCTTCTCAAGCCTCGCCATTCGACGGCGGACCCGAGATACCTCAGTATCCCAGCCCTTCATCTGAGCATGATATCTCACCACAGGTTCAGACATTCTGGGAAATTGTTTTAGTGCAGGATAAAATAGGGGATGAGGGAAAAGCAAACAATAAGAGTTGATAAAAGAGGGTAACTACTAAAGAAAAGAAGAGGAGTATTTATAGAGAAAAGATAGTGTGATATTTTCTGACAAGTAATTGGAAACATGCATATTATCCGACAAGTGCTTGGGAGCAGGCACATATATTCGACAGTGCAGGGGACATGTCTACAGTCATCTGATATTACAGTACAGCAAGAAATAAAAAGAGAAGACATTCAAAGGTCCACGTTCCAGAAAAACGACAAACCACAAGTGCAGCATAAAAAGAAGTGCAATATAAAGGGGCAAAGGAAATTTTCATTAATAAGGGTGAGATACATCACTGTTCATTACATCAGAGGACATCAAAGGGAAAAACTACTACATCAGGAGACTACATCGAAAGAAAATCTATTACATCGAGGTCTATTATATCCGAGAATAACATCAAAAGAAAAATCTATTACAGAAGATCAACTATGTCGGCAAACCCATCGAACAGGATGCATGAAGGAAGGAGGTGATGGGGAAGAGGAAGAAGAGAATGAAGAGGAACATAAAAAAGAAGTGAAAAGGAAGAAGAGGAAAATGAAAAATGACAAAAACCCTAGAAGTAACACAAAACCCTTAGGATCACAGGGTTGATTGTTAAATCGTAGTGGTGCAGAAGAAGAGAAAAAGGAAAAAAGAAAAAGAAGAGAACAAAGGATTAAACAGAAAAGAAGAAGAGTGCAAGAAGAGGAAGAGGAAGAAATGAAGGAAACTGAGAAAAATAAAAAGAAAGTAAAAGGAACAAAACAAAAAAAAAAAGAGAAAGAAAAAGAGTGATGGGAGAGAAGATGAAGAAAAAGAAAGAGGAGGCGCAAAAAAAAAAAATATAAAATAAAAAGAAAAGAAAAAGGGGGAGGCTAGGGGGAAGTCGATCGGTATCGATGAGATGGCCCGGCAGAGACATCCCTGTCTCTAAGTGTCAGGTTCCCCCTCAACACCTCATTCTCTTCGACTAAAGCCCGACGAGCACGTCGGCAATAATCCAGCTCGGACCTTAGCCAAGTCAATTCCCGAACCATCTCGGTATGGTGATAACGCATCACCTTTAACTCCTCTTCAGCATCCTTCAACAGCTTTAGTGCATGGCCATAGGAGGTTTCAAAAGCCTCCACTTGCATAACCAATGCAGATTTGATTGAAGAACTTTCCATTTTTAGGAGGTTAAAAGATAAAATTCTGTATGTGATGAAGAGAGATAAGGGTGAGATTATGAGTAAATTCATATCTCAGGTAGGTATTTATAGAAAAATTAAGGAAGGATTAGTGTGGGGAAGTGCAACCGTTCGTCAAGAGATTTGGGAAAACGAGGGTAATTAAAAGATGCGCCTGTTGAGAAATTAAAAGTGGGGAGTTGCAACCATTCATTATAAAAAGAGGCGTCTGTTGAGAAGAAACGCTTGGATTCATGCCAGTATTTAAAGAGGGTAAAATTCGAAAAGCCTCTGCACGTGTCAATCTGGAAAAAGTGCAATAATATTAAGATATAAAGGATAAGATTTGTGCACAGGGCTCGAGAAATCCCCTCAGTCCCTAGATACAAAGATTCAGAAGGTTCAATGGATAAGGTTAAACGCAAGGCCCAAGAAAAAGCATTAATGAATCCACAAGCGTGCACAGTCAAATTAATTGCATTGGGAGAATAATTCAGATAAAAGCAAGAAAAAGAAAATTTTCCATTAATCAAGGGGAAATTTATTACAAGATGCTACTCGACAAAATTACATTACAAAAAAGAAAGGAAAAGAGAATTATTTTGTAGGACCAGCTTCATCCTCGGTCCTCTTCTTGGACCGAGCATCACTTCCTTGAGGGCCAATTTATAAGCCCTCTTGGAAGCAATATGCCTCTCTCTAGAAGCCTCCAGCTCTTTGATCCGAGCACGAGCCCAAATATTGTCGATCAGAGACCTCTGATATTCACTCTCCATTGCCTCCAAGCGCTCATCCATCTCAGCAGCTCGGCGAGCCTCCACGGTTAAAAAGGCAACCCTCCTTTCAAGGATACGAGTCCTCCTAACCTCCTCCTCGAGATGGGCAACATATTCAGGAAGGTTATCACCACTATTTTCACGAGGAGAAGCCATTTGTTCGTTAATAAAGAATGAGTTGCACAAAGAATATAGGGACAGTCCCCTTTTATAGGAAGAAACAATGGGGTAGATCAAAGGTCATCTCGAAGAAAGACAACCTCTTGAGCTTCCCAAGAGCATTTATGGCTAACTACAACAGTTCAAATCCAATTAAGACATCCAATAAGGTACCAAGAAGACAAACAGACAAGAGCGATAATAAAGAAATATTTTATTAATATTTTCAATAGTTCAGTTACAACTTGGAGATAATATCCAATACAAAAGAAATCATAACCGACTAATTATTCTGAGGAAGAGCCTCCTTCATCGTCATCCGAACTCGGTTTAGACCGAGCATGCAACTCCTTAAAAGCAAGCTTATAGGCCCTTTTTGCTGCCTTTTGCTTAGCCAGAGAAGCCTCGAGCCTCTTTATACGTTCAAAGGCCCAATCAAGGTCAGCCATCGTCAAGTGATGAGCTGCGTTCATATCAGATAGCCTTTTTGTCACGTCCGCCAATTTCTTTTTCATAACGCGAGCCTTCTTGACTTCATTCTCCAAGTAAGCGACATAATCTGAAGAATTGTCTCCAGTAGAACCATTGGGAGAAGCCATTAAGTCACAAGCAAGGTGGTGATGGAATAAGTAATTGTGGGAAGGGTATTCCCTTTTTATAATAAGGTGATTTTTAGAAAGGTCAAGGGTTGCTTTGAAGAAAGATACCAATGGTCTTATCAAAGTCAAATAGCAAATTTGCAAGTTCCCAAGACAGTAAATGGGTCCCAAGAAGCATTTATAAATAGGGGCATTTGCCGAATGAAACATAGGGAACAGCTAAACCGAAGTAATCTCTTCGACAGACCAATCATGACTCCCTCGACGTGGAAACCACACCGAGGAAGTCAGGGAGCACTTGATAGAACATAAAAATTAGACCTAAATATTCTATTCGGGTCTTAATCAGCCCATATATCATAAATGGGTATCCAACGCTTAATGGGTTATCACCCCCTTTACAAAAAGCCCAAGCCCACTTAACTAGGGACCCATATCTGAAAAAACCCATGAGATGGAGACATTTGTCAACATCATAGGAGGCATAATAGCCTATAAATAGCCAAGTATCCCCCCAAGAAAGGGACCAGAAAATCTATCCAAAAAATATAGAGAGAAGTAGAGAAAAGAGAGAAACTAGCCAAAAGCTTGTCACATCAAGACATAAACCGAACAGAGAAAGAACCGAGTACCGAAGAAGAAGGAGAAAGATCAAGATGAGAGATCAAATAGTTAAGTCGAGCATGATTGTTACAAGGAAATTGTAATCCGATCAACGGCGATTGCCGAATAATAATAAAGATCCCGAAGTGTTCACCGTTTATTATATATTTAATATTATATCATTGTTGAAAAATCTAACGCCACCGACAAAAGTTATGGTTTTATCAAAAACACTTGATATGAATGAATATCAAGTAACTTATTATAAATGAAAGTCAACAAATACGGATCATCGAGCATAAAGCTATATCATTTAAAAGATGGTAATGGAGGTTATTTGCAATAGTTTGACAGTATATGGGATTACTTGAAAGAACCGATAGTTCTTGGGGTCTATTGGCAAACTACTCGTAGTTTAATGGGGTTATTTGCATTTTTACCCATAAATAAAAAAGAGAGAAAAATGAGAGAACATGTGCGGGAGAAGTGACAGTCTTGTTTGTTTGTTTTTTTGTTTGTGTGGTTTGGTCTCTGGTACGGGTAGAACATTCCGACCCGATTACTTGTAAAAATGAAAAAAAATTCTAATTCTGACCCGACTTTTTCGGTATCCGAATTTTCGGAATCTCGTAGGGTTGGGATAAATTTATCTCGAATCTCCCGACATATTTTTTTATTTTACGACAATGTCATTTTTTATTAACAATTTTCATTTGAAAAGTCTAAACATATTATTAACACGAAACATAATATTAGTTTAAAAATAACATTTCTAATAAAATAAAAAAAATTTACATGTAATAGAAAAAATAATGTAAAATTATAAATAATGGAATAGATAGAAAAATTGATACGTTTTTTGTCAGATTTTTTTACTATTTAGTTTTATTCACACAAACAACAATTATCATTCTAAATGAAATAAATTATAATTATAATTTTTATAATCGGAAGATAATGATCATTTATCTTTTTGAATTAACAATATAACTTTTAAATTTAAGTATATTTTTTTATTTTAATAGTTTCATATATTCAAAACTACAAATCTATATTATAGTTATGTAATTATAACTAATATATTAAACAAAAAGGATTGTATCTAATATGGTAGAGTTTTTACATTATATGTTAGAAGTAAAATGTTCGATTCTTATCACTTGCATTTGATATAAATTAATTTATATTTTAGTGTTGAAATAAAATAATCATGTTATATAATATAAAATGTAAATTAATTTAAAATCGGGTCGGTTCGGGTCGGGACACCTGACGAAATCAAAATTGCCATTCGATCCCGAAGTTTGTCGGGTCGGGACAAAACCCGAGATTTTCGGGTCGGGACTCTTATCGGGTCGGAAAATTTCGTGTCGGGTGCAGGTCGGAACACGGATCGGGTCGGGAATTCGGAATATTTTCCCAGCCCTGGTCTTTACTTTATGCGCCTCGAATAATTTTTGATTGTTTTTTCAATAATTAGTTTCCTTATTTTTTTAGTTGAGAGAATATTTTTATAAACTAATAAAATGATTACACACATATGAAAGTCAAGCAAACAATAACCTGCGTCGCTAGCTTTTTTTACCAAAAAAATAAAATTTAATGATTAAAAATTAAATGACTACTTTTCACGTCATTTAGAGCCAGCACTACACATACCCAATACTATACTTTATACTTAAGAGGAAATTAACTTTTTTTTTTTTTAGTTTTACATTTAGTTTTTACAGCTGCACAAAACTTTAGTTTCTCTATAATTTCTCTATATCTTTAAAATAATTTCTTATCTATTTTCAAAATATTAATTTAATGCGAAGTCACATATAGACCCACTTACAAATTCTATAAACAATTATGGGGAAAAAGTTTTGATTCCTTTTATTTGAGGAACCTTTTGAGCACATGTATAATTTGAGGTTTATTAAGAAAACATATAGTCTTCTTCCCTATAATATACAAATAGGGCTCATATAATGGTTGCTGTTAATATCAACTCATTCAACATTTGAAAAACATCTTAATGTAGGTTAAATTTATTAACCACAATAACAACAAAACGGATATTCGTGGAGTGACAAGACGGAGCTTAAAATGAGTGATAAGTGTTTAGCAATATAATAAAAGTCATGCTTGTTTTGGAAAGTATTTAACAATGTTTTGAATTGATTTATTAAATGGGAATATTATGAGCAATTGTTATTTATCATTATTAATTGAATAACTAAATAAGTGTCTATTATTTTATCTATTATATGGTCTAGTGTGTAGAGTATAATTTACACATAGAAGATTACACTATCAGTTCTAATGTAATATAAGTTATATGTTTACAATTTTAGATAAAAATGGACACACCGTAGAGTTGTAGAATCCAATATGACAAATAAGTTAAGCAGGTATACTTAAGGATAATATGTTTATTAAATAGAAAATCAGTTACTAGTTTATTTTAATAAACGAGTATTTGTTTAATTTTAAAGTGGGAAGATGATAGACATGTTTGACATTGGAACGAATAAAATATTCAGATTATTCTAGAGAGATCAATTATGATCTCTAGTGGAATAAATCATGTTTAATAAAGCTATGTGTAAATCTCAGTTGATTTAGATTTGATAGTACTGAATCTTTATTATAGCGCTATCCTTAATCAGCCATAAGTCACTAACTTAGCATATATATATAGCACCCTTCTTTGGCAAAGAAAGACACATGAAATACAATCATACGAGTTGAGCTTCTTGAGTTTGCCTAGAGAAAGAAAGCCACACTATCTTTTGGAGTAAGGTGCTAAGCTAGGAATAAGTTAGAAGGTTTGAGGCGATCTGTTCCATACCACGGTTGCTAGTTATCTCCTTCTATATTCGCTATGATCTAAACCTATATCGTATAATAAGATTTGTTTTTGATAACATACGTATATACTATACCTGTTGGGCATGTTTTTTTTTTTTTTTGGCTACAATTTGTCTATCAATAAGGTAGATTATCCTCATGGTCAATTACAATGGGTAGAGACATTTTCGGGTGATAAGTGATTCAGGTTTAACATGTGCTTAGTTTACTCTCTTGTACATAAATACCCATGCAACTAAGCCTATGTACTGTACTGACGTTGAAAAATAAATACAAAAGAATTCCTTATTCATGTTTTATTCTTGGTATTAGAGCATTTGTGAGTAATTTTATTAAAAAAAAACTCAAAAGTCAATGGCATTCCTCCCACTTAACGTTAGCAATTTTAAAACCTTAAAACTAAAGTAACAAAATTACCCATTATAGCGTGAGCAAACGCTTCCTCTTGTGGAAAACCAAGACCAAGTTGACCATCTTACTGGTGAACTTTCTACCAACCAAATACACAAACCCAACAAGAGAAAATCCAACCAAAACAATTACAAATAAATATACCCTAGTCGAAAATCGGACTGTCTTCTTGGAGTATGGCCCATATTTATGCTCAAATAGTGATGACAGGGAAACACAAAAGTGATGTTTACGCTCTTTCTAGCTAGTCCAAACGAGCTCCCAACTCAAATAGATTCAAATTTGCCACTACTGATGGGTGGCATCAACGTTTAAGACATCTCTAAGTGTTGACTGTATGCACTTTCAGTATATAGTTTTTTCCTACGCACTAAAAGACCTCGCAGGAGCATGAGGGTAGCAGTACTATTTTTCTTGGGAAACACACTAAAGTTATCGTCCATGAAACCGTTTGATTGTTGGCGTAGATAGTTTCAGAAGAGTTTACTAATTAGACGTCAATTAATTAGTAACGAGTAGAGTGTTAGCGGTTGGGTTGTCAATCCAACGGCTCATTTCTTGAGGGTTTTAAACAACTAAAATCAGATGATTAGATTGTTTAAATGCTATTTTTCAGTTTATATGTCAATTTATGTTCTTTAACATGCGGCGTTAATTAATCAATAACTATCTTGTACGACGTTATCGATTTGCTTTAACTAGTTTGCATGCGAGAGATTACAAGATTAATGTTTTAATTTATAACATGAAAACTTATGTAAACATGCAGCAAAACAAGGGAAATACTAAAAACACCCAAAGACGTAATAAAATATAATGAATTAACTCACAAAACGAAGTCGACAAACAAGGATTCGTGCACAAAACCTTGAATTTTGTATTTTTTTTTCTCTTCTCTCTCTCTAGAACGAATTTTGAGATGTAAAACTGATGAAAAGTGATTGAATTATGATATTTTCGGAATAGGAGAGAGATATATTTATCTATGAGATCTTATAATTATAATTTTTCCACATTCGAGATCAAACCATAACAAACTCTATCTTATCCAAAATTTAAAATATAACGGCATCTGACCAGTCAAGCCAATTCAGATTTGGTCTTCTAGAATCTTCTTTGCTCTATCTTGATTTGATTCCATTTTGCAACTTCTTGGGGTTGGTTTTTAGGTCCTTAATCTTCTGAATTCTTCTATTTAGGTCCCTTATTTGGTCTCCGTGCATCTTTGTCTTGTTGTTGTGCTGATTCCATGTTTTTTCCTACAAAGATGTAAACAATTGCAAGTAAACCGGAAAAAAGCAAAAAAACACAAAATATGGCTTAAACAAGCCTAAATGTCAACAAAATTGCGCTAATATATACCAATTTAACACCCAAAAATGACCACTTCGTGGTCTAATCATATCCCCCAACTAGCTCAATGCCCGTCTCAAGCGTTGAAAACAATAATAAAGAATTAAAGTTTGTCAATTGTCTTTTAAAAATTCCTTTTTCTTTTGAGTTTGGTAAACTAACTAGCCTAAAACTATATACGATAAAAGTAAAGATAAACCACTGTCATAGAAAACACGATTGCATTTAGTGTATGCAACAAGCCGTTAAACCTTTTAAGCATAAAAGAACAAGTTTTGTCTCATGAGGGTTTACTAAAGTCCACCCATAAACGGATTGTGTTTTAAATCTACCAATTCAGTCCCCCACTCTTACGAACTCAAATGGATGCAAGTAGATGAAAAATACTTATAGTCATATTAAAACAGAGAAATATATCTAAAGTTACGTAAGGTTTGTCGTTAAAAAAGTCCATTGCCCCAAAATAGCTTGATTTAATTTTATACATGCTTTATGATTAGTGTATATTGTCATCCCAAACTTCGACAGTTGATTGAGAAAGACACCTTGCAATTCATCTTTTTTACTAAACTTAACTAGAAAACCAAAAGTTTATACAAAGAAAATGTACTATTGCATAAACTCCATACCAGTTTACTCACACCAACTTTTTTTTTTTTCTTCCTATAATAGGAGCTCACTTTTTTATTTTCAATTATTATTATTTTTTCCTTTTTCCACATTTGTTCACCCTACACCGCGCCTTCTTATTTCATCGGGTCTTTTTACCTATTTATTCTTTCAGACTTTTCCCATTCATCCTATCAAGGACTGATGATACCTATATCCCCATCTTGTTTACCTATTTTTTGACATCGCTGGGAAGGTATTCAACCATCTCAATGAACATGGATGCATGTGACAATACTAAGTCTAGAAAAATATTTCCTCAATCTCTGCTTACACTTCTGTGTAAGTGAAAATTTATTGGGCATGCTGTGGATTCCTAAACTAGACAAATTATAAATATATATATATATATCGTAAGGCTAGACAGGTTCTCTTAGAGAACGGTGGGTGTACGCACCTGTCGATCCACCCCTAACCTAATGTTGGGGCTAAGGGGTACTGGCAAAGATACCCAGATCAAGGAGACCGTCTACTTAAAATAAATCTTTATAAATAGTGTGAAAGTTTTATAAAAATGGTCTTTGCAAGTTTTTCGGGACTGTTGCGGAAAAATGAGTAAACGTAAATAAATTTTAAACTCTAGGTATAGCATGCAACATGTACAATATTATCTCGCCCTAAATTGGCTTGAGTGAAATGATCAAGGACAAACTAAACTTATCTAAAGATTTAACACCCTAGATTAATACAAATAATTTTTTCTAATTTTAAATTATCACCACAAGTTCACGTATTCACGTATAAGAGCGGGTTTCTTAATAGATAAACCAACACAAAAATTCTTTTTTTTTTTCATTTTTTTTCTTTTCTCATGGAATTCTAACACGATATTCACAATTTACGAATGAAACACACAAAATATTCACAAAATTAAGAAAAAGCGGAGTTATAGAGTAGATACACCTTTTGTGCGGTAATGAGGTAGAGTGAATGGCTGAATTTCGAAAAAATCATCTCTGGTCCAAATCTGCAGTAGGTTGATCGGTCAGGTCCGCATTGCCTCAATTCAGATCAATTCTTCCAAAAATCCTTGCGACTGTTTAACACAAACACTAACGAACCATATAAAACACAAGGGTGGCAGAAAATCTCTTGTAAAACTATAAAACTCCTAAAAATTCTCCAAAGTAGGAGATAAAAAGAAAGACTCAAAATATTTTTGTATTTTTTTGGTTTTTCTATTTTTTTGGATTTTCTTGGTTTTTAATTTTTTTTTTTGGTTTTTCATAAAAATAAATAAATGGGGGTTTTAATACTAATAAAAACACATATATACACAATTTTTTTGAAAAATTCTCCCCATTTTCGTGAGTAACCAACGACGATGTCCACTCCCCCAATTAAAACTGACAATGTCCTCACTGTTGGGAAAAGTAAACCACGCCGGAGTTGGTCAACCCAAAGAAACTCCATGTGGACTAAATGTAGGAAAATATATATATACAAAAATAAAAGCCGGTTATTTATAAATGGAAGTGATGGTGGAATTAGATGGAAGTATGAGGACCTTCGTCCTTTCCTACCTCGTCACTCTTTGTGACTAATGTAAGATCAGAGGTAAACTTGCTGATTATAGAATAGATGGGGACGTATAGTGGTGGAGGGGGGATTGGTTTTGAAACCTTCGATAAACCCATAACCTCTCGCAATCGCTCACTTATCCTAGGATAAGAATCATTTAGTTTGAAAAGGAGGTTACCCTTTGAATCCTTCCTTGCTCCGACATATCTCCATTCCGTATTCAACATGTGACAACCTTGGGAAATGGATTGTGGACACCAAGCCCTTCCTATGTCGATGTCAACACTCATATCTTCTCAATGTAATGTAACCTTGTTCGTTCCAAAGTTTAAGATGACTTTCGATGAGGCAATGAATGGAACTCCTAGAAGTATGACATTAATGTGACTAGAAGACTGCTCGAGCAGAATGTCATAGACTAGAAAGTCTAAGACATAGATGAAATCAACTATACGACACTTTATTCCCGTAGCTTTTCTTAGAGCTTTGACTGATATCGAACCATCAGCTAGACGCATCGGAGCTTCATAGGGGATGAGTTTAGATAATCCTAATCCAAAGAATATGCCAACGGGCATGATATTGTTAGATGCCCCAGAATCAATTAGAACCCTATCCAAAACTCAATCCCTAATGACCATATTGATTGTCGTGAACTCTCCTTATTTTTCCTCTAGTGCTTGCTTCATCTTGACCAATTTTTGCATGTAAGATGGAAGATGGAATGGAAGACCGTATTCAATAAGATCTAAATAGAATGACTGGTAAAGTCCTAGAGATGTGTCTTTTAGAGGTTTCATAGTTTCCACACTTTTGCATAGCTCGTCTTCACTCAACTTCCTAAGCTAGGGATACAATTGGTCAAACTCAATTGTGAGGTCTATTATGATGATCGGTTGAGGAAAACCTAGGTGAAAATGAGGTGCCTTAACAGCTTGGGAATTCCTATTGCTAGCACGAACAACTACGGTTTCCTTGGTTCTAGCTGAAATTTCCTCTATAAGTTGTTACCTACGTGCTTCCCATACTATCACTCTTTCTTCTATCTCCTCGGTCGTGTATTGTGCTAGGTAAGGTATACTTCCCCACTCTTCCTCATCGTCTCCTAATCCTATGGACATACACCCCTAGCCCTTATGACTATCGGAGTGCAAAAAGACTCATTCTTCCTAGACAAGTCTAAAGCCACGAAGTCTACTAAATAACAGAAATCCCCCATGCTCACCTCTACATTCCTAACCATTCCCATTGCATTCTTATATGACTCATCACCAAAGTACAACTATGAAGAAGAGTCTTCCAACGGGCCATACTCCTCACTATACTCAGAACTAGGCATTAGATTAATGTCCCCCAGAATCAAGGATCCCCGGATGGGTAGAAAACTCTATAGGGTTTACCTTATATTGGATTATGAAGTTCAAGATAGGTTTTCCGGGATTGGGAGCTATAGAAATAAGAGTGAAATCATCCACAACGCCAATGGTGAAGTCAAAATCAGAGTACAAAAATGTGTTCTCCTTATCTTCTTCTTTCACCTCTTCCTCAACTGTTTTGGTCTTAGAAAACATAGTCGTAAGTCCTTTGGCCATGAACTAAAATTCATGAGCCGTAGTCAAGTTTGACAAATCTCAGGAAGAGTCATCGCCTGAAGCATCTCTAGAAGATGTGTGGTGCAATGTCATAACAGGGTGACAGACATTGAAACCACTATCAAGAGAATGATGGTGGTGAACATCTGGGGTGCAACAAAGGTTTGGAATAACTTTTGTGCATTCCCGAGTATCCACGAAAAGGGTTGAAAGATCCTCACTAGATCTCTCAACTAACGATGAGGAGTCGAATTGCTCCTCAATTCGAACACCCCACTCTCTTACGGTTGCGTACATGTTGTCAATGAGGACAAAAATCTCCTCCGGAGTAGAATCCTGAAAGGTTGTTGGCCCGGTTTCGTCTATGAGGTTCTTAAGTGGTTGTGGCGCTGAGGAGTAAAAGATGATAATGTTGCTTCTACGGTAGTTGTCTAGGTCATGGAAGTAGGTGCTGGTATGATAAGAGTTGAAGCTAATTTTAGTTAGGAGGAAGTGGTTATCTACGCGTCGGCGTTCAGCATAAAGATTAGAAAGATTGGTGGCAGAATTGTTTGGGTTTTCGGGACTCAAAAGTTGGATTTCAGAATTTTCAAGATTGCCCGGGCCTGACTGGTCAACTTGACCGGTCAGAGCTGGGTTTTTAGAATAAATTAATTAAGCCATTTAAAGAACTAGGGTTTTTTGAGCGAATTTTTCAATATTTGGTCAAATAAGACCAAATAAACAGATTCTAATTAATAATGAAAAGAAAAACAAATATAAATATTAAAACTATCAATTAAACAACCATGGTTCTCCGGCAACGGCGCCAAAATGACTGTCTGCCTTTTCGGTACGTAGTTTTTTCCTACGCACTGAAAGACCTAGCAGTAGTATTTTTCTTGGGAAGAACACCAAGGTTATCGTCCGTGGAACCATTTGGTTGTTGGCATAGATAGTTTTAGAGGGGTATACTAATTAGGGGTCAATTAATTAGTAATGAGTAGAGCAATAACGGTTGGCTTGTTAATCCAACTGCTCATTCCTTGAGGGTTTTAAACAACTAAAATAAGATGATTAGGTTGTTTTAATGCTATTTTTTAGTTTATATATAAATTTATGTTCTTTAACATGTGGCGTTAATTAATCAATAACTAGTTTGTACGATGTTATCGATTGTTTTAACTAGTTTGCATGCGAGAAATTACAAGATTAATGTTTTATAACATGAAAACATATGTAAACATGCAGCAAAACAAAGGAAATACTAAAACACACAAAGACGTAATGAAAGATAATGAATTAATTCACAAAACGAAGTCGGTAAACAAGGATTCATGCACAAAAACTTGAATTTTGTATTTGTTTCTCTCTCATCTCTCTCTAGAATGAATTTTGAGATGTAAAACTGATGAAAAGTGATTAAATTATGATATTTTCGGAATATGAGAGATACATATTTATCTATCAAACCATAACAAACTCTATTTTATCTAAAATTTAAAATATAACGACACCTGACCGGTCAAGCCAGTTCAGATTTGGTCTTCTAGAATCTTTTTTGCTCTATCATGAATTGATTCCGTTTTGCAAATTCTTGGGGTTGGTTTTTTGGTAGGTCCTTAATCTTTTAAATTTTGATAAGTTCAATTTTACAACACGGAATTAACGCACTTTAAATATTAGAATTGTAAATTTCAAAAATTATTAATATAGTTTAGCATGTTAACTATGTGATTAACTATTGAAATTTACAACTCCAACAATAAAAGAACACCAATTTTGCATTGCAAAATTGCACATATTCCTATTGTTTCTTATAATTTGGGATAAATTGTTCCTAATAATTTATTACAATTGTACTTTGCATTAAATGGTTATTCACCTACCATGTAATTGGATTAGCTCTTTACACAATTAAATATTAAATAAATACTTGATAAATTTTCTGCTAACTTGACTCATACAAATTTCTAGAAGTCTAGATGCACTGCACCAGACTCTTAGGACTTGTTTGTTTGTAAGATTGTAGTAGTGGAACTGGACTACTAATGAAGTGGACCCCATTAATCCTATATTTGGTGTGCACTTGAATGCTATCACTATTAATCCGGTCGGACTTTAAATCCCACCAAAGAGGGTCATTTGTAATAGGTCATGTGGATGGTATTAGGTAGTTGAGGTTGGGATTTCATTATAATGACAAAAAAATAATCACTTTTAACTTCACATGTACAAACAAATGTAAATTTCAGTTATTCTAAATAAATTAATGGCGTAAAATTGTAAATTTTAACAAAATGGTCTCGTCTTAATACATGTGCAAACAAACGTCGTATTAGGTTAGTAAGTTAGACTATAAATATCATCTTTTCTGCTCATACTATAATTCCGGTCGGACTTGTAGTCCCAGGATTGCATATCCTGCAACTAAATATGATCCTAGTGTAAAGTGGAGTACTCAGACTCCTATTCTAAGAGTCCTAGGATTTAATTAAATAAATCTAACGACTTAAACCAAAGATAGAGAACATATTTTTAAAATAAAGAAAAAAATAAAAATAATAAAACAAACCTTCAAATCCAATAAAAACTCAAATAAAAATATAGAACACTAGTTATACCACTATAAAATTAATTATTAATTGAAGCAATTGTAATAAATCATATGGAAAATTTTATCTTGTTATTTCCTTTTTAGATTGGTATTATACTCTTTCAAGACTTAAGTGTGTTTTCATTCAAAGTTTTTTTTATCATTAAAAATAATCTTGGTCTCCCTATCTCTAGACCTAAATTTCTCGGTAATCTCTATTTTCTTCTTTACAAGTACTCGTAAAAGAGTATTCTCCATCATTGGCATCACTCCAATTGTTCAGGGCTATCAAATATAATTTACTATGACACGTCGTAAGGAAGAGCTCTTTAAGTTCATGGAGGGTGAACACGAGGCGACTCGTTCTTTGATTGAGTCCTCAAAAAAGTTTCAGAATTTGGTTCTTGAGTGCTTAGTCATTAATCAAGATACCGAAGGACACAAGAATAAGATCATCGAAAGTGGGAAGAGACAAAAGGATGAACCCCATGGCCCCTACTTTTATTTCTTATATTATATGGATGAGACTCCTACTTTTATTTCTTATATTATATGTAATAAATGGATGAGATCGCCCGGTAAATCTTCCTTTTATTTATATTTTAACATTCTTGTTTACAATTGTATATCTATATATAACTTGTGAGTGTGGTGGTGAAGTGTGTTTGTAACTAATATGTTTAAATTGGGACAGCCTAAAAAAAATATGAATTTGAAGAAAAAAACATATTAAGTTTTTAAAAAGAAAATATGAAGCATGAAAAAAAAGGTACCAAGACGGTAAAACAATGTATAAAGTCCGACAAACAATATATAAAGTCCGGAAAAAAGGGTATGAAATTCAAAAAAAAAATGTATGAACAAAAGTGTGATTTTTAGAAAGAAATAGTTTGCTACAACATGTGTTTTTAGTAATATAGATTGTGAAGTAATACTTTTTTGTCATTAGCCCAAGTTTTTTTTTAGATGTATAATTGCATGTTTTGTAAATTACGGTAAAATTTAAAAATCTAAAACATGCAATTATACGTCTCGGAAAAAAGAACAAGACGCATATATATATATATATATATATATATATATATATGCGCGCGTTACCGGTGCTCTTTAATTTGGTTTGAAAACATTAAAAATGGAAACGGAACCAAGTGAAGTAAGAATTGAAAATGTTACATTGTAACTAAGCATGGATTATTGCAATTTCTTGCAGCAAGTACAATAAAAAATACCGAATGTAGAAAATTGTAACTAAGCGTGATGATTGTTTTTTTCACTTCACTCACTTATTTTCGAAACTAAAGGACTATAAGATTTTACTCATCCAACTATTGGTAATCAATTTTTTACTCGCTTTTAATTTCATTTTCTTATCATTCCCTTACATAATTTGGTAATAAATCATCTTTCCCGCTGACACGAATTTATAGCTTTTCCCTAATTGATGAGATATAGCTACACAACATCCATTCACCCCCTTTTAATTTAATTTTAATTAATGAATATAGAGACACTCTGTCGACTTAATTGTGTTTGGTATTTTGACTGAGGTAATGTCGTTAATAGTTTGGATGTTCTTTTTCCTTCATTGAACACTTACATATACATGAACATAATCTGTTTGATGAAATGCTTACTACATCCGGATTATCAATATAATTTTGTGATTCTAAATTTATATATTCTACCCGTCCCTAAATAGGTGTCTGTTCTCTTTTTTAGTAAATTTTTTATTTTATTTTATTTTGAAAATAACCCTTTTTAGTGGTTAAATCATATCAAATTTACACTTATAGCCTCATATATTAACTAAGAAATAGCTTTTGTTCGAAAAATTCGATTTTTTGATACTGTCTTCTTGAGTTTTAAGTAAAATTGTTTTATATCCTTAAATATCACAGTTTTCGAAACATGATACTTATTTAGGGACGGATGGAGTATTTGAAGGTTTTTGGCGTTGAAAAAACTCGATTTGGTTCATATTGGGGATGTATTACGGTGCTTTGAGGCCTTAGTAGCTTAATTGAGTTTTTTTTTGTGTTCATGGCCGATTACCTCCATCAACTTTGATCTAATATTGGTTGGCTTGGAGTTACTTGTGGGTTCGGTAGAATTTGCATTTAAGTTTTAAGTTTGTGCAAGTTGTTCGTTTTTAGCATGGTTATTATTATTAGTGATAAAGCAATAACTTTGGAGGTATCGTTATACTTTTCAAGAATAATATAATAATTAAAAGGCAGTAATTATTGAACATTTCTTTGATCTTTATTATTGCTCGGTTTTACAACTTGCTCGGATTACAATATCTTACTGCACTTATGCTCGGTATTACAACTTGCTCTTAATCTTAGTCTATCTTTTGGTCTTCGGTACTCGGTATTCAAGTGTGCTCGGTATGCTTTCTAGTGTGATAAGCTCTGACAAGTTTCTCTCTTTTATCTTCCTCTCTCTATATTTTTCAGACAGATTTTTTGGGTCCCTGTTTTAGTGAAGGTACTTGGCTATTTATAGGCAATTGTTCCTCATAGGATTTTGACAAATGTCTCTATCTCATGGGATTTTCCGACATGGGACCCCTGTTAAGTGGGCTTGGCCTTTTAACCATACTTCCACCCTTATTCTCAAAGAAGGGCATGTTATAGCCCAACATCCATTATTTAAGCATTGGATACCCATTAATAATGTGTGGGTCGATTCATACCCGAATAGACATTCGGGTCTAATTTTTGTGTTCTATCAAGTGCTCCCTGACTTCTTCGGTGTGGTCTCCACGGCGAGGGAGTCATGATCGGTCTGACGAGAATGGTACTTCGGTCTTGCTATTCTCAAAGTTTCATCGAGAAACACAATAGATTCATAACTGTTTCCTCGTGGGCATTTAATGTCATTGAGAAGTCCTATCATAATATCTTACTTCGAGGAAAACTTTTGACTTTCCCAACATTTGTCTATTATAAAAGGGATAGCACCCCCTTTACAAACATTCACTTTAATAAAAATTTTGCTAGTAACGTTATGGCCTCTCCCAATGGTTCTACTGGTGACAACTCTCCCGAGTAGATTGCTTACTTAGAAAACGAGGTCAAGAAGGCTCGTAATGTGAAGAGGAAGTTGGCTGTTGTGACAAAAAAGTTGTCTGACATGGACGCGGCTCATCATATGACGATGGCTGATCGGGATTGGGCCTTCGAACGAATAAAGAGGCTCGAGGCTTCTCTGGAGAAGCATAAGGCGGCAAAAAGGGATTATAAGCTTGCCTTTAAGGAGCTTCATGCTCGGTCCAAGCCGGGGTCGGATGACGTTGAAGCAAGCTCTTCCTCGGGATAATTAGCTGTTCTAATTTCTTTTGTATTGGGAGTCATCACCAAGTTGTAACCGAATTATTGAAATTAATAAAATATTTCCTTATTCTCATTCTCATTCTCGTATGTTTACTTTCTTAATACCTCATTGGATGACGTAATTGGACCGAAACTGTTGTTAGTTAGCCATAAATGTTCTTGGGAAACTTCAAGAGGGTTATCTTATTTCGAGATGACCTTTGATCTACCCCTTATTTCTCCTTATAAAAGGGGGCTGTATCTGCTCTCTTTGCATAATTCACTCTTTTATAACGAACCAATGACTTATCCTAATGAAACTAGTGGAGATAACCTTCCTGAGTATGTTGCTCATTTGGAGGAGGAGGTTAGGAAAGCGCGTATTCTCAAGAGGACGGTTGCCTCTTTGACAATGGAAGCTCGTCATGCAGTTGAAATGGACGAGCGATTGGATGCCTTAGAGAGTGAATACCAGAGGTCCTTGATCGATAATATTTGGGCGTGTGCTCGGATTAAGGAGCTTGAGGCCTCTAGGGATAGGCATGTGGCGTCCAAGAGAGCTTACAAATTGACCCTCAAGGAAGTTTATGCTCGGTCCAAGAAGAGGCCGGATGATGAAGCAGACCCTTCTGCTAAATAATTCTCTTCTTTTTTGTAATTTCTTTTTGTTGACTGGCCTCTTGTAATGGAGTTCCAACAATCAATAAAAATTCTTCTTTTTCTTGTTCTTATCTGTTTTATTTTCCCAATACAATTTCTTTTTACTGCGCACGCGTGTGGCTTCATTAATGGGTTTTCTTGAGCCTTGTGTTTGATCTTATCCACTGGGTTTTCTCGAGCCTTGTGCAAAGAATCTTATTTAATATTCGTGAGATTATTGCATTTCCCCCTAACTACATGCATGTATCTCCTTTTCCAATATCTATTAAAATAATGGCACAAATCCAAGAGTGTATTTTAAACAGTCGCGTCTCTTTAATGCGCACGCTTCTTTAAATCTTTTGGCGAACGGTTGCGATTCTTCACCTCATGCCCTTCTACATTTGTGTATAAATAACTCCTTTGAAGCTTGTCTTTCTTCACAATCTCCTCATATATTCTCTGCTTTATATATTCTTATTCTGTATACTGCTATGGCTTTTCCATTTTTCAGTTCTTTCTTGACTTTGCAAGTGGAGGCTTTTGAAGCCTTTTATGGCAATGCATTGAAGATGTTAAGAGATGATGAGGTGGAGTTGGCAGTAATGCGTGGTCACCATAAGGAGATGGTGAGGGAGTTGACTTGGCTGAGGGCCGAACTGGAATATTGCCGGCGTGCTCATCAGTCTTTGATCGATGAGAACAAAGTTCTGAGGAGGAATCCTTCGCTACAAGATGCTGCCAGACCTGCGAGGCCCTCTCATCGATACCGACAAACTTTGCCCTAATAGTTTCTTTTTGCTTTATTCTCTTGCACTCTTCTTCTTTTTCTGTTTTATACTTTGTTCTCTCTATTTGAGCACCTTTCATTTTTCTTCTTCGTTTTCTTGATTGTTTTATACTTTCTTCTCTCACACTTTGAGGACTTTCTTCATTTTTTCCCTTTTTGTTTTATGTTTATTTTCTTCGTACTTCTCTTTTGTTTTATGTCTCTTTTCTTCGTATTTCCTGTTCGCTTGGCTCTTTGATGTAATCGATCTCCTTTGGATGTTTTGTCCTCTGATGTAGTCAATCTCTTTTGGATGTTTTGTCCTCTGATGTAACAGATTTTCTTTTGATGTTGTCCTCTGATGTACTGAACGCCTGTGTATCCCATCTTTATCAATGAAATATATATTTGCATCTTCTATTGCTCTTCTTTTTATGTTGCGTTTGTGGTTTGTCATTTTCTGGAATGTTGGATCTTCGAATTATCTCGTTATTTTTATTTCTCGCCGTACTGTAGTCATTTGATATCTGAGGCATGGCAGGTTGGTCAAAGATGCATGTTCCCAAGCATTGTCAGACCATGCCATATTATCTTTGCTCTATAAATACCCTTTCGTCTTTTTTCAAGTTGTATCATTGCCTTGTATAAGCTTCTTTCCTCTATTTCTTATCCTTTCTTCTTTCTCTGTTGGTATAATAACCTTTTAAGAATGTCTGAGCCAGTGGTGAGATATCATGCTCAAATGAAGGATTTAGATGCTGAAGTGTCACATGCTAGACTAGAAACGGAATATGGGGTTCTGGCTTTCAGTCAGTTTAACTCATATCCTGAGGAGACCCTTAAGTGGACCGAGATCTCAACCCTGAGTCGCCAGCTCAACCAGTTATTGTTGCATAGAAATCATTTGGCTAACTCTTGGTATGAGGCCGAGGAGATTTGGGATCAAGCTCAGGAAGAGTTTGACAAGGGTCCTCGGGGCCTAGCTAGCATGATGGTTAAGAATACTCGGCTTAAGGAACATATCACTGCCCTTACTAGGGATAATGTCGCCCTTTCCCGGGAGAATGAGTGTTTGGTTGTCATGAACGACTCATACCAATCTCGGTTAGATTGCTCTGCTCGGGTGGCCTTCTCTCGGTCTGGCAGTTCGGTTTTCCCGCCCATTGATCCTTAATTTAATAGGGCCTGTTTTCTGATGTGTTTTTCCCACTTTGGAAATTGTATTTTCTTTTCTGCATTTGAATTGTTGCAACGCCTCGCACTTTGTGCCTTTTGTATTATGAATCATTGCAATGCCTCGTACTTTGTGCCTTTTTGTATTTCGTGCCCTTCGATTCCTTATAAATGCTCCCTATTGTTTGCATTTCATTATTAACCATTCTTTTCTCTCTCCTGTTTTATAATATTTGATTCTTCTAACTTGCTTTTATCTGAGATGGCTCCCATCACTAGATCTGCTGCAAAAAAGAAAGCCCTTCTTGAAGAGGAGCCTACTTATATGCTTCTCCGTCCCCCCGGTTTTGTGGACTTGACTCCTCTTCAGTTGAAAGAAATTGAGATGTCGTGGCTGAAAGCCGATCTTAAGTGTGCTCAGACTGAAGTCAGGAGGTTTAAACAGTATTGGGATGAGGAGGGTGCTGCTCGTTTTGAAGCCGAGCAGAAGTGCAAGTCTCAGTCTTACCCTTTGCAACAAGCTGAGATTGGTATTTCTTGCTTGATCAAGGAAAGGGATCATCTCAAAGAGCTCTTGGCGAAGAGGGATGCCGAGGAAGGTGGTAGTTCTAGGGTTCAAAAATAGAGAAGTATTTTATTGTTTCTATCTTCCTTTGGGTACAATATGTTGCTACCTTCACGGCAGAACTTCATGGTACTTCCCGCTTGATTAAGGAAAAGCCTAAGGAGGATGCCAATGTGGATGGTTTTTGTAGTGATGTTTTTCTTATTTAGTTTAATTGGATCCGTTGTAACTGGTTGTTTTCCCCCTTGTGGATGAATAAAAGTACTTTATTATATGTTTTTTCTTTTATTTTTCTCTGCTTGGCTGTTTCTTCGTTGTGAGACTATGTTATTTACCTCGGTATGGGCACCTTGCTTGTCCCCTTTATCCCCCCGGAAAGCATTGCTAGTCTTGAGGCTGAAGTGTCATCGAGCTAGGAACGGTCTTCGTTTATCTTGTTCGGTGTTCCTGTGGTAATAAACTGTTTGTCGTCGAGGAACTTATACGGTGTGCATCCTCAGTGGTAATTATTGTTCCACATTACTTGTATTAATATTGGTAAGCGTATTTGGTAAGCTTTTCGTGGTGGGGTCCACTGGCCGTTTATATAGGTTCAATGATGTGAAGTGCATGGGTTAGTGGGCTAAGCTATTGACGTGGTAAGATCTGGAGCGTTGAAATTTGAAATATCTGTGTGTGTTGACTTTTCTGTGGCTGAAAAGAGGGAAACCTCTGTGACACGAAAGGACATTTAATATTTTATTCCCTTTATTGCGGCTCCACTCCCTTATCTTTCCCCAGTAATTCTTTTTGATCTTACCTTTCTCCCATAATCTCCCCACCTTTTCTCTCTCTAGGGTTTGTCCTTCTCTCTAGAAAATATCTTTTGTTATCGTTTCTTAAGAAAAAAAATATCTCCAGAGCTATACTCTCCCTACTATAATGACTGTAAATGTATCCAAGATTACTGGGATCCTTTGTATGCTTCTTTGCTTGTTTGCTTAGTTTATTGGTCTTTAGTAGCATGTCTGCTAAGGTTTTGTCTATATCCCAATATAGGTTTGTATTAGTTTGTTGATGATGGGTTTTCTGTATTGTATTGGAATTTTCTATTGGGTTATGTGGTTAAGCTTAGGTTATACATGATTGTGGGGTTCTTTGGTATTTGTGGGGTTGGTGGATTATCAGTATTGGATTGGGATTTTCTGTTTTGGATTTTATGTTGATTGGAAACTGTATGTGCTGTTTGATTTATGGTGTGGTTGTTTGTGTGGTACGTCCGGCTGTATGTGGTGTATTAATGGGTTGTTTGTTGTTGGTTTCGCAGGATTATTTCTCTCAATGCTTGGCCCAACTCGGCCGGTTTAACGAGGTAGATTTTAAAAAACGAGCAGGAATACCTGCCGATGTGCATGTTCGTCCGCCGAGGACCGTGGAGGAGGCCCATGGGCATGTGGTCACAAATGAGGTAGCCCTTCGTTCATCGTCCCTGTTGACCGGTGGGTTAAAGCTCCCACTTTTGGACTGGGTGGTCTCCTTCTTTGAGGCCTTCCAAATCGCTCCTTGTCAAGTCGGGCTGAATACGTACCGTATTCTCAACGGCATAAAGAAGCTGTCGGAATTGGCCAACGTGCCCGTGGAACTGAAGGATGTGCTCGACATCTATGGATTCCATTTTGAATTGAGGAGCTCGCATTTGAAGTCGGTGCGTTCCTTTGCCCGACTTGTTATTGATCTTCCCAACACGAACAAGGAACACAACCTTGGTATCTTGGTATCGTGATCATGTCCGGGAATTGGTGTCCTCCTGGTCGCCAGATTCCTGCTCCTGTTGAGGCTGCTCCCGAGCTTCCCATTCTCGGTGCTCCCAATCTTGAGGCTCTTCTAGCTCTCTGGAAATGGTGGGGGCCTGGTCCCACTAAGCAGGCAGATAGCCGTGCTGCACCCAATTTGCTTGGGTATGTGGCCGAGCCGGGGAATAGGTGCGCTAATGCGCCTGTAATCCCCAAAGAAACTGAGGCGGATTTTCTTTTCGTAGTTACGCCCCGCGTCTTGGCTCTAAGTAAGAAGACTGCTCGGTCTACCCGACGACGGTCAGCTGAGCCGCTGGAGGAGCCTGCTAAGAGAGCGAAGGTCGTCGAGGAGTGATGTGGTGCCAGAGGAGGGCACGGACTTGGAGGTGACGCCGGCTTCCCCTCTATCATCCTTCCCCCCCCCCCCCCGAGGACAAGACATCTCAACCTGAGGGGAGCTTGGAGGGGGGAGTGCCGTCTCCCTCAAAGGAGAGCCCAATCTTGCCCGTCTCCGTCGAGGACAAGAAAGCTGACGACGAGGTACGTGTAATTGTTTTTGATGGTTGTAATCTGTTGATTTTTCCCTTCTTTATCTGTTATTTGTCTTTCAGTCTTTGACGTCCCTATTGGTTCCGCTTGCCCTTGCCCGGCCTATGGGCATTGTTGTGTTTCAGGGGTCGTATCATGACTTGTTTGACAAGTTGAACTTTGATGATATGGAAGTGGATGTGATGACTCTTCCTATCCTCACACCACCTCGGATTGAGGAGGGGGTGGCCAAAGACGTGGTCCCTGAAGAGGTTGCCGGCAAGGAGGTGGTGGTGGCCGGCAAGGAGGGTGATGTGGCTGTCGAGGAGGGTGATGTGGCTGTCCGGGAGGGTGAAGACGAGAATACTGCAAAGGTGCAGGTGGACGGGGTGGCAATGACCCGTTATATTGCTAGGTGCGGCGGGCATCTGTTGGAGCAATCCCGAGCATTGAGGATGGGGTACACTGCTCTTATGCCCCTCGCATATAAGGATATGGAGGATATGGTTGCTCGGCCAGCGGTGCCGGCCATTGAGCAGGTCAACTCTGACGTCCTCCGGGTATGCTTTATTTCTGTTATAACTTATTTGCGACGTCCTTTGTTGGTATCTTATGTGGTCTTCTTGCAGGCTTTTCTGGGCACCGTTGAGCTGAGGGATCGGTTTACGGCGATGGAGGCCGAGAATAGGCGTTTGTCTGAACAGAATGCCAAGTTGCTGGCCAAAGAGAAAGCCGTTGCCGAGGATAAAGCCCAGGCGTTGAGTGTGGCCGATAATTATGCCAAATTGTCGGATGACAATATACGCTTGTACCGCGAAAATGAAAAACTGGAGGCTGAGAATGTGACGCTGGCCGATGATAAGGCAAAGCTGGAGGCCGAGAAGGGGCATCTGCTGGAGGAGAGTAAGAAGATGATGACTCTCTCCGAGGATCATGCCAAGCTTGAGGCTGAGAAGAAAGCAGTAGATGCCCAAGTGTCGTCTTTGAAAGCGGCATAGGCACATGAACGGGGCCAGTTCATGAGGAGTGCAAATTTCTATGCATTCAGCTATCATGTTCGGGATTTGAACATGTCTAGAGTTCCTCTCTCTCATCTGGCCTGGTCCAAGTTTGCTTATCCAGCAAGTCGTGTTGCGCCTCATTTGCCCAAGGATTGGGCAAATATTCAGGATGAGGAGATGCCTCGCATGCCAGGGCAATCGTCCTCTTCTGCGCCCCGACCGCATTCTGGGTCAGGTTCCTCGACCCCTCGAGCTGCGACTCCTCAGGGGCCTTTCATCCCTCGGAGTTCTCCCCCGCAGGTTGATCCTTGATCCAATGTCTTTTGTAAATGTTGTTAGAAGATGTAGGTATTGTTTTGGAGCCCGGTTTGTGCGCCGTTGTATAAATCATGAAATTCTTTTGGGAAAGTTTATAATATTTTTGCTCCGTCATCATTTGACTTTGTTTATCGCTTTCGGTATTTCCTATTTCTTGTTAGTAGTCTTCGTGTGTTTGAAGGTCAAAACAATCGTGTCAGGTACCTTTTAACCCTCTAGCCATGGTGGTCTGGTCCCGACCAAGTGGTATTGGAGGTGAGCGGTTAGGTAACCCTGAGAGTCCTAGTTCGTCGCTTATTGCTGAACTTAATTCGGCTCGTCGTGAGATTAAGGAGTTAACATCTCATACCGTGGGCTTAGCTACCCGGTTACACAAGTTGGGTGAGAAGTTCAGTAAGAAGACAGCCCACTATACTGTAAACAAGGGAAAGGCCAAAGAGCTTCTTGGTGAAATTCGGCGTTCTCGGGATGAAGCTTGGGGCCGGGTAACAAGTTTGAACTTGGTGTTAGGGGCCGTTTATGAGGATGCGGACTTGTTGCTATCCTTCGTCAAGGCATATTGGGCCCGATGTCGTGCACTAGAGGTGTACGAGTATGTGAAAGGTAGGCGTGGTGTTACCCGAGCAGAGCGTATGGTGGATGCTATGGCTGGGGTAACTGAGACCACGGCTGCCTTGAAACGCTTGGATGCTTCTGTGAAGGATCGTTTGGGGACGCAGATAATCTCGCTGCGGGACATTCATTTTGTTGACGCTGTAGAGACCTCGGCTTCTGTCGAGGGCATATCTGATTAGCTTAGATTAATAGTAGCTTGGATTGATTTGTCTTTTGCAACTTATATAAAAGTATTCTCTATTTTGATTTCCTATATTTTTCCCTTTCGACGAATATTCATGCCTCCTCCCCCCTTCTCTTTTTTTTATAGGCACCTGCTACTATGTCACACCAGGCTGGTTCTCCGGGCCTTGTTAGTCCGGGGCAAGGACCTATTGGTGCTGCCTGGGACGAGGCCTCATCTGGTGTGGCTAGTGAAGTGCGGGCCAATTGGCTTTATATCGATCTGATGGACAAGAATGACAAACTGCATGGTCAGTGTGCCCGAATTAAGGCAAAGTTGAAAACCCAGGCGGCTTCGTTTCGTGATTACGTTCGACGTGCCGAGCATGTAGTTGAAGTTCAGGAGCGCCGGTTAGACCGATATTGGCATTTAAAGGACAATTACTTTGGCAAATTAAAGTCGTTGGTAACCCGAGCCAATGTGTTGGTGAAGTATTTTCGTTTATCCCGAACTAGGTATGATGCATCGGCGGCCATGACCGAAGTTCGCCATCTTCCCTTCGACGATGCTCGCCGTAAGGAAGTTTCGGATGCTCATGAGATTGCGAAAGGAGCCAAGTTCTCCGCTCGGCTTGAGGTACTAAAATGCATTGGTGCGCATATGACCAACTTTAATGCCCTTATTTCTGAGGAGCGTTTTGATGGTGAGGAGACCGATGGGGATACGGTGACAGATGACGAAGAGGTTGTGCTCGGTCAATTGTCGTCGTATTCATCATGTAGCAGCTCTTCTTAGGCTTATTTATTTTGCGAGTATTGTTGCCCCCGTAATGCGGGCTAGTATCATTTGCTTCATTTCTTTAGTCATGTATTGGACATTGCCATTGCCTTGCTGATATCTCATTGATTGGATTGATTTTCCTTTGTTTTCTTTGCTTGGTACTTGGTCGCCTCCGTAATGCGGGCTTGAACTATTCTTTTCTCTTTTTTGATCCTTGCTTACTGGATGAATTGGTACCTGCATATGTGCCTCTGGTTTGTTGGAGGACTTGTGTATTCCTAGGCACTTTCTTAGACATGCCATGTTGGGAATTAGTAACTTGCCTCCGGTTCGTTGGAGGACTTGTGTATTCCTAGGCACTTTCTTAGACATGCCATGTTGGGAATTAGTAACGTGCCTCTGGTTCGTTGGAGGACTTGTGTATTCCTAGGCACTTTCTTAGACATGCCATGTTAGGAATTAGTAACATGCCTCCGGTTCGTTAGAAGACTTGTGTATTCCTAGGCACTTTCTTAGACATACCATGTTGGGAATTAGTAACGTGCCTCCGGTTCATTGAAGGACTTGTGTATTCCTAGGCACTTTCTTAGACATGCAATGTTGGGAATTAGTAACGTGCCTCCGGTTCGTTGGAGGACTTGTGTATTCCTAGGCACTTTCTTAGACATGCCATGTTGGGAATTAGTAACGTGCCTCCGGTTCGTTGGAGGTCTTGTGTATTCCTAGACACTTTCTTAGACATGCCATGTTGGGAATTAGTAACCTGCCTCCGGTTCGTTGGAGGACTTGTGTATTCCTAGGCACTTTCTTAGACATGCCATGTTGGGAATTAGTAACGTGCCTCCGGTTCATTGGAGGACTTGTGTATTCCTAGGCACTTTGTTAGACATGCCATGTTGGGAATTAGTAACGTGCCTCCGGTTCATTGGAGGACTTGTTAGACAGTATGACAAAATATTTTATTTATTCAAAAGATAATGTCATTACAAAGCAGAGGTAAGGTAGTACCTGTAATGGTAAGCTAGCTTACACGTAGTACTTCTTAAGATTAGCTACGTTCCAAGAATTTTTCTCTCCTCTGCTATTGTCGAACAGAACTCTTTTGATCTTGTAGGTCACCCGGCTTGTTCTTTTGATGATTTCGTATGGGCTTTCCCAGGTGGTGCTCAGTTTGCCATGTATCTCGTTTCTGGTATAGACCATTACTCGTCGTAGCACCAGTTCTCCTACCATGAATTCCTTGGACCCTTTCACCCTCTTGTCATAAGTTTGCTTGACCCTTTGTTGGTATTTTGCTAGGGTAAGGGCCGCTATCTCTCGTTTTTCATCTAACATGTCAAGCTCTTCCCTCATTCTTTGTTCATTGTTTCTCTGCTCGATTAAAGATGTTCGTAGTGTGGGTAAACCGACTTCCGTTGGTATGACGGCCTCTACGCCGTATGCTAGGCTGAACGGGGTTTCCTTGGTGCCCGTCTTGGGTGTTGTTCGGCAGGACCACAAGACGTTGAGTAGCCTCTCTGGCCATCTCCCCTTTGCTTGTTCTAGGGTTGTCTTGATACCATCCAGGATATTTCGGTTTGATACCTCGGCTTGGCCGTTACCCTGCGGGTATGTTGGAGTCGAATAGAACTTTCGGATACCAAGTTCTTCATACAAAAGCTGTAGCTTGGTGTCCTTGAACTGGGTATCGTTGTCCACGACAATGGTGTAGGGTATACCAAACCTAGTGATGATATACTCCCAAATGAACTATTTAACATTGCTAGCTTTGATTTCCCAGAGAGGTTTAGCCTCGACCCATTTGATGAAATAATCCGTCGCAACGATCAAATACTCAACGCTACCGGGTGCTTTGAGAAGCTTCCCGACCAAATCAATTGCCCATTGTGAAAATGGCCATGGTGCCATACCGGGGACATCATGGACGATGGAAGTCTAGGTATTTTGGCGAACCGTTGGCATTTGTCGCACCGTTGGACATAGACGTCGGCGTCTCTTTTGATATAGGGCCACCAGTATCCCTGTGTAATAGTCTTGTTAGCGAGGGACCTTCCTTTGATGTGTGCTCCGCATGAGCCTTCATGGATTTCTTCCAAGACTTGTTGTTGCTGTTCGGTGCGGATGTAGAGGGGGTGTGGTCCTTGGTAACTTGACTTGTAAAGTTTGTCTTCCGCGGATAGCCAGAACCGGGGAGCCTTTCTTGTGATCTTCAGTGCTTTTATCTTGTCTGCTGGGAGCGTCCCGTTTCGCAGATAATGGATCATCTCGTCCATCCATCCTAGATCGTACTGTATTGATGTTACTCGGTCTACCCTTCTAGTAATGCTTGGTGTTTCCAGAAGTTCTACCATGATTGACCGAGTGTTTGCTAGGGTTAGTGTTGATGCTAGGGTTGCTAATGCGTCGGCATGGGCTTTTTCGGTGCGATTGATTCTGATTAATTTGCATTGCTCGAAGGTGGTCATTAAGCTCTGGACTTTCTACTGGTAGAGGATCATTCTGTCGTCCTTGGCCTGGTACTCGCCGATTGCTTGGTTGACGATCAGCATGGAGTCTGAACTAGCAGTTAAGTGGGAGCATCCGAGGGACCGGGCAATGAGCATGCCGTTTATCATGGCTTCGTACTCTGCCTCATTGTTGGTAGCTCGGAAGCCCAGTTTGATGCTTTTCTCTATGATTGCACCCTCACTAGACTTGAGGACGATTGCTGCTCCTGATCCGTCCTTGGTTGCTGATCCATCGACATGTATTTGCCATTGTGACTGCGGGGATATGGTCAATGGCTCGTCATATCCTTCGGTGAACTCTGTGATGAAGTCGGCCAAGACTTGTCCCTTTATGGCATGTCGGTGGGCGAACTGGATATGAAATTAGGATAACTCGACCCCCTATGCCGCAACTCGACCGCTTATGTCCGTCCGTCGAAAGGACTCCTTTATGTGGAATTTTGTGTAAACTTGGACCATGTGAGCGATGAAGTAATGTGGCAATTTTCTGGTTGCAACGACCAAGGCCAAGCATAGCTTTTCCAACGGTAGATACCGTGTTTTGGCTTCAATCAAAGTTTTGCTGACGAAGTAGATCGGGAATTGTTCTCGACCTTCTTCTCTTAGGATGACTGCGCTCACAGCTGTAGTGGAAACTGCTAGGTAACATGCCAGAATATCTCCTTTGTTCGGCCTTACTAGCAGTGGCAGCGTCCTTACATACTCCTTTAGGTTGTTGAAGGAAGCTTCACACTCCAGGTCCCATACGAATTTCCTATCCTTTTTGAGTGATTCAAAAAATGGTCGTCCCTTGTCGGCGGATCGACTGATGAACCTGCTCAGTGCTGCCATCATACCCGTAAGCTCTTGCACCTGTTTCTTATTCTTGGGTGCTGCTAGGTTCTGCAGAGCTGTGATCTGGTCGGGATTGGCTTCTATTCCTCGCTGGCTGACCATATGTCCCAGAAACTTTCCTTTGCTGATGCCGAACGTGCACTTGGTTGCGTTGAGCTTCAGCTTGTGCTCGCCCAATGTTTGGAAGACGTCTTTGATGTCGTGGAGGTGGGATGTAGCCCTTTCGCTTTTGACGACCATGTCGTCTATGTATACCTCAATTGTCTTCCCTATATGCTTCTGGCATACATTCGTTATCATTCTTTGGTATGTTGCTCCCGCATTGCGGAGGCCGAACGGCATTACCGTATAGCAATAGTTACCCAAAGGTGATATGAACGATGTCTTTTCTTGATCTTCATGGGCGAGGGGTATTTGGTGGTATCCCGAGTATGCATCGAGGAAGATCATCCGTTCTGCTCCCGCTGTTGCATCCACCAATTGATCAATCCTCGGAAGGGGGAACGGGTCCCTCGGGCAAACTTTGTTCAAGTTGGTGAAGTCGATGTAAACTCTTTCCTTTCCATTCTTCTTGGGGACGACGACCAGATTAGACAGCCACTTCGGGTAAAACACCTCCCTTATAGCCCCTGCTTCTAACAGCTTTCGGACTTCCGCTATTATAGCCGCTCAATGTTGGACCGATATTTTTCTTCTCCTCTGAGCTATTGGCTTATACTCGGCGTTAACACTTAGGTGGTGGCATGCTGTCTTCGGGTCTAGGCCGGGCATATCCTTGGGGCTCCAGGCGAATTTATCGATGTTATTGAAGAGGAAAGTTTCTAGCTCCTTGGATTCCTCTTCGGGAAGGTTTTCACCAATGAGGAAGTAGTGTTCCTCGTCCATCCCCGGGATACACACCTTCCGAAAGAGTCTCTCCTACTTGTGCTTCGACCACCCTCTCAGCCCTGGCTAGTTGGTCAATCAGCTTTTTCGTGTTGGTGGGTTGTTCGACGACGACCAGATGTCTCTTAAGTGCCGCGGTAATGTCTTCGCAATGCCTTGAGTCCTCTTGACATCCTCGGGCGGTCTCGATCTCGCCCCTAGCATTAGGGTATTTCACCTTCTGGTGGTATGTCGAAGGTATGGCCCGCATGGCATGAAGCCATGGTCGGCCCAAGATCGCATTGTGGCCTGAATTGTCATTGACCACCAACAATTCCACGGGGACTGATACGGATCCTGTTGTGACATTCAAGACGATCTTTCCCAAATGTTTAGTCGTCTCTGAGATGAACCCTATCAGTGTGACGTCGATGGGTTATAGATCTTACAGCTTGAGCTCCATCTTGTCAAAGAGCTCTTTGTACATGATATCACAAGAGGCTCCTTGGTCGACAAGCACTCTGCTAACCGTGTCGACGTCAATTTGGATGCGGAGGTTAATGGCATCCCCGTGGGGGTATATTACCCCTTCCTCCTCGTGATCCGAGAAGGAAATTGGCGGGTGTCGTTGAGGCGTGCATTGCTACTTAGAGGTCGACGCCTGTGACACCTTGGCTACTTGACTAAAGTGTGCCAGTTGTCGTTGTTGTGATCGTTCCCCTCCCGTGGTCTTGGGTCGTGACAGATGCATGACATTGATGGTTTTGCCTTGTCGGTTGTCGGCTCCCTCGATGGCTAGCTGTTTGCCTTTGTTCCCATCGCCTTTGATGAATTTGTTGAGGTATCCCGTGTCACCCCACATGTTCATCTTCCACCATAGATTACGGCAGTGCTCAGTGAGGTGGCCATGATCCTCGTGATAGGCGCAGAAGAGCTTGGAGTCTTTTAGATTAGGGGGGAAGCGAACGGGTCTGGTCGAAAATACCAGCTTTCTTTGCGTATATCCTTTAGGATATCTTCGCCAGAATGGTTGAAAGTGTATCGTAGTTCGACCGGTTTGAAGTTCTTTCGTCGTTGCCGTTCTTGGAAACGACCTTGGTGAGGCGGCTTGGTTGGCATTGGGTATGTGAGCTGGAGCAGTTTATGCTCGGGTTCTCGGGGTTGCTCTACCATTTGCTAGACCTCGGGACCTTTGTCCCTTCTGGTCGGTTTAACTGCTTCCCCTTGGTTGTTCTTTGCTTTCTTGCGATCCACATGTGCTTCTCGGACCGAATCTCTTCTCGGCAGAGTTCGGTTGAAGAGTCGCATTTCCTCATTTTTATCGGTGAGGTGGGTGCAATAGGCAAGAAGAGCGTCAGTGGTCGGGAAGCTTTTGCCGATGAACTTCCTTCTCGCCCAATAGCCACTGGGGATGGAGTTGATAAAGTTTTGGATGGCTATGTTGTTGGCGTACTGCGGAATCTGATTTGCCACGTCCATGAGACGTATGCAGTAGTCATTGAGTCGTTCATTTGGCAACATCGCCATTTTTAGAAGGGTTTCAATGTTGACCTTCTTCTTCCGATGAGCAGCATATCGGGTGGAGTACGCTCGGAGCAGCTCTGTCCAGCTTCCTATGGATCCCCATGGTAGGTTATGATACCACGACGAAGCCTCCTGGCCCAAACTGTTCTTGAAAAATTTGCACATCAGTGCAGTGTCATCGCTCCAAAGCTCCATCCTTGTTTTGTAGTGTCGCAGATGATCGATTGGGCAGCTTCTTCCATCATAGAGCCTGAATTCGGGGATGACGAACCCTATAGGATTGAGGTACCGCGTGATCTGCTCGGTACATGGAGTTTCTTGGCATACGTCCCAAGCCTGTTAGAACGCTTCATCCGGTGCTTGGTATTGGTCGTTGTATCCTCCCCCATAGTGGGGTGGAGGGTAGTATCCTACAACGACCCTGTGGTCGGGGTATCTCCCGTCGTTCGGGTTTTGTTGAGGACAGGTCCCCGAGGAGCGTATTGGCGGTCGAACACTGTTGGGTTTATTCTTGGTATATGCTCCCGTTGCCGGGGATTCCCAATACCCTGTTCTCGGCCTGCCACTTCCAGGGCGGCTCGGTAAGTGGAATCTTCCACTGCTAATCGTGGGTCTTGATGTGCATTGGCAGTTTGGGTCGGCGGTAGTGTAATGTCTGCTGCTGCCATGGCGGACATGCATGCGGCCAGCTGAGCTTGAAGCTGGGCATTGTAACCTTGCTCGGTTTGTGCCAATGCGACCGCGTTCCCTGCTTGGGGAACAATGGGTTGTACTTCCACCGTGGATGGTGTAATTATCCTCGGTGGGATGATTGATGGTCGGACCGTTTGTTCGGGTACACGGTCCTTGGGCATGCCATACCGGTGGTCTTCGTTCGTTTGAAAACGAACCCGGTGGGAACTGGAGTTGACCGAGGCTGCTGGTAGGGGGGCCCTTGAGCTTGGCCCTGCGTTGCTGAGGCGGCGGTTGACTATCAATGGTCTCCTTGCATGCCTTGTCGCCGACAGCACTCGTTCTTCCTCCGAGTCTATAGGGTTTTCATCGACGAGTCCGTCGATTGGTAACGGTTGGTTGGTTGGTTGGTCGGTTTGAATACTAGAGGTGGTCGGTCTAGCTTTGACCTGGAGTGCTTCGTAGCGGTCTCGGATGTTGAGGAGATGCGCTAACACGTCGTGGTGGATTGAGACTTCCTGGTTAGTCGTTGTGCCTACTTCCTCTGGGCGGGTTTCTTCATTGGTATTTGCCATTGTTGCTCATCGGATAGAGTATAGGTGTTCGACTTCGAAACTAGTTAGAAACTAGATGAAGACCGGAGACGGCGCCATTTGATAAAGCAATAACTTTGGAGGTAGCGTTATGCTTTTCAACAATAATATAATAATTAAAAGGCAGTAATTATTGAACACTTTTTTTATCTTTATTATTGCTCGGTTTTACAACTTGCTCGGATTACAATATCTTACTGCACTTATGCTCGGTATTACAACTTCCTCTTAATCTTGGTCTATCTTTTGGTCTTCGGTACTCGGTATTCAAGTGTGCTCGGTATGCTTTTTAGTGTGATAAGCTCTGACAAGTTTCTCTCTTTTATCTTCCTCTCTCTATATTTTTCAGACAGATTTTTTGGGTCCCTGTTTTAGTGAAGGTACTTGGATATTTATAGGCAATTGTGCCTCATAGGATGTTGACAAATGTCTCCATCTCAAAGAATTTCAGACATGGGACCCATGTTAAGTGGGCTTGGCCTTTTAACCATAATTCCACCCTTATTCTCAAAGAAGGGCATGTTATAGCCCAACATCCATTATTTAAGCATTGGATACCCATTAATAATGTGTGGGTCGATTTATACCCGAATAGACATTCGGGTCTAATTTTTGTGTTCTATCAATTAGATATGAGATTTTTTTTCGACATAGTGTGAGAGAGAGAGGGATGGTGTAAAGACCCGGTTTTTGTTGTATATATTTATTCATTTAGTCTGCCTTCATTAAATTGTTTGGAACTTGATTAAGTTACTAACTAAAACTTTATAATCATGTCTAAGTATGTAGTTATCAACATTAACTTTAAGAGTATCTACAATATTGTTGTTATCTCTATTGTTAACTAAAATAGTTAGCTAACAATGCATTTTTTTTATCTTCATGAGTTGCGTTAAATTATTTGTTATTTTTATATATGTTAAAAAAGTTGTTAAATTTAATAATGTTTTTAATGTTTGAAACTGCTGACATGGCAAACACAACCCACAATTAACATTATTATCTCATATAAATTCTCCACATAAAAATAGTGACCAGTAAAATAAAAGAGAAATGCTTAATTAAAAATTGATAACATTGTTAACGTGAAACTAATGTGTTTATTAAATTTAAGATGTATATATGTGTAGTTTAACATTTTTTTAAATGATGATGTGTCACTACTTAACATTAAAAAGTTAACAAAATTATTATGAATGCTCTAATGAGTTAGTTAACAATACTATTATAAAAAAAAACATTTTTATTAACTAAAAAATTTATTTAACAATTGAATTAATAGCATTGTTGTTGCGGAGGCTGTTACTTCAAATTGGGTTAAACAAGTAACTTGACTTTCTAACTTAAGATAAAAATCATCGTACTGCATTATGGATTTGGTTGCCACCAACTCATTTCTCATTGGTCCATCCTTTGACACTATGTACTTGCTTGTTTGAGCCACATCAGCACTCTTGTGACTCACCCATTCCTAGTAGTATACAGAACAGCATACGACGAACTACGGAAAAAGACGAAAAAAATAAAAATCTCAACTTCACCTATTTACCTTTTCTCTTTCGAAAACAAACAATAAAACCTAGATACTTATAGTTCCTTTATTTTCGAGATAAATCTGGTGGTCTGAAGGTGGTGAGGACTGTAAGATTTGGTTTCCCTTCGTATTCACATATACAAGTTGCGGCGTTTGGTTTCGAGAAATCTGTTAGTTTCGGTTCTGTCGGTTTTGTTTTGGGTTAGGTAGGATGATAGAAATCTTCCATACAATCATGTTGTGTCATTTATATGCAGGTTTTATGGCTTTAAGTAGCTTATAAGTCATGGTTATGTTATAGTTTAATTTCTGGGTTGAATTTCAGTTCTGGACAAGGTTGTTTCATAGCGTAGTTTGCAATCTAAATGTCCAGATTAAGCTTTTCTAATTTTATATGTTAAATTACACATGACGAGCTTTCTAAAACTATAAATTTTGTAATTTTTGGAGATTCCATGAGAGAGTTAGGATTTTACAAAGTCGGACAAAAACAGCAGTATTCTGATAAACAGAACAGCTGTGATGAAATATTAGAAATAAATAGCTACACCTGGAATTTTGATTCAAAATTTACCAGATATTATTAACTCATACATCTATCATAATGAACAGATTTCTCTTGAAAATGTCTTAATTTAGATTTATTGTGAATTTTGAAACTTACTGGCAGAGCTGGGATCTTGCTGAACACAATTACAACAGTTTGTAAAAGATTCGTTTTTACATGATTAACTAAGCTCTATAAACCAGGGAAAATATATGTACTACAAAATCACTTATGTTTAGTTTTCAGCCTTGAAAACCTAGTTTCCATATATAATCATCGAATTCTGGTCTTTCAAAGTTTGTACCAGAATTGCGTGTTAATAGCAGCGAGTTTGCTAAGTTGTATAGTACTTCAGGTGTATGTTTCCTGAAACAATACTCGCATATATATTATTAGTATTTGACGGCTATTTGTGATTTCTTGAATCAATAGAGACATGATAACTGGGTCAGGTCAGATACTACTTTGTAGTACATCGCATTCATTGTTGTATTTGTATTGTAGTGCGACCTCACTTTACTATTGTTATATGTTTCAGTAACTTGTTATTATAGCAGATGGATCACCTGACCAATAAATGGTTACTGTAGGCAATTTTATCTATTCCTACGGGTGTGCCTGCCGGCAGGGGCCGTGGCCATCCCCGGCGGCCCCGGCGGCGATTTTCAAATTTTTTTTATGTGTAATTTAAAATTTTCTAAGATATATACATTGACGGTCCTTCCTAATTAAACAAATTAGTTGTTGGTGTAGTGGTAAAATTGGCTTTAAGGTAGTACAAGATTAGGAGTTCAAATCATGTTAATAGTTTTTTTTCTAAAAATTTATGTTTTTTTACCTTGAAATTACCAAATTTCGTAAATGATCATTCTATTTTTCCAAACAAAGATTACTAAAAAAATATTTTATTGTCCAATACACTTTGTTTTAACTTCATATTTATTTTATGTTATGTTAAACATAGAATTTTTTTTTTTTTTGTATTAGATCTTATTTATTTTATCCTTTATTCGACATATTTTTTACATCACGGCCCCAAAAAAAAAACCATCCTGGTTTCGCCCCTGCCTGCGGCCATTATTTTGCGACAGTGTCACGGCAGGGGTTCGGACTGCATCTTTTTATACCGTCTCTGAGGTGAAATAAGAAGCAGGGCGTGGAGTCCCTGGGAGAAAGCCCCTATATTTGGTTAGTCGTTAGCGAAAACGACAAGGCTGGTAAGCCGACGGTGTGATCCCGAAAGTTCCCTCCACCGAGACGTGTTGATTATAAAGTATATCGCTGTTACTCTCAACTTTTTTTTTAGAATAATAATCGGCATTGTGTTGGTTATAATATTTTTATATATAATTGTTTAACGTGCAAGTTGGAGTTATACCGATTGAGTAGGTATATCAGACTTATCCGGAGGTTTTCCGAGCATATAGCTCATATGCATACACGTTTATTTTACGCCTTTATTTTTTGACATGTTGATTTCTTGACTAGTGGGCATAGTTGATCACCCCTACTATCAACGAGTGACAATGTCGTACCTAGCGGCGAGCCACTAAGGCCCTTCTAGAGGCTTGAGAGTTGGGTTAGGGGTATGTGTAGTTGTTGGCTGTATCTTGTATATATTTAGTACGGTTTGTCTTTGACATGTTTATGTTGTATATGTTCGGTTGTAAAATAGTCTAAACTATGTACATATTATATTTGTAATAAAACCGACAGTGTTTAGGGCTCTGTGTATCAGTATTTTGTATTTATTCTTAAACGGGAGTTGGTTTTATCAAATTTATTTCTAAATTATCACCCCGAGGTAATTCTTGTGTTTTTTTATAAAACCTCGGGTGTGACAGAGGGAGGGAGGGAGGAAGTGAGTAGTGGCATGTTTTCTTTTCTTTCTCTTTTATTTTATTTTGTAATGACATGGAGCTTGTTAGGTTCAAAATATAAGATTTTTGTAACCTTGTTTGTCATCATTATGTCAAAAATAGATTGAGTAAGTTATATTGAACTCTAATTATGTAAATTGTTAATGCGTAATGTTTTTGTTAAGTTGTGATTTAAGTTCATATTGCAAAAGTCAGTTGCAACTGAAGGCAATAATCGACAGATGATGTAAAGATTCTGTAAAGATTTCAGTCAAAGACTTTTGATGAGCCAAAAATGAGGTGACCAAGAGAGATATGGAACAATTCTGAAAGATTGAATAAACAAAAAAATAGATCTTTTTCTAATTGAATTGAAGACTGGAAAATATTTAAAGAGAAGACTTGTCAGACAAGTAAACATCAAGAAAGTAAATACTTTCTATTTAGTCATGAATTATGACTTATTTGTAAGGCTATAAATAAAGCAATTTAGACTCGTTATTTCGTGGCTTTCTACACCATAGTATTTACAGTAAATAGAGACAAAGAAGCCCACAAAATTATTGAGAGAAAACATGACGAGATGTCATGGTGATATTGAGATGTGTTAGGTAGGAACAATAGTTTCGATAGACAAATAATAGTGAGGGAGTCATTGAGTATTTGAAGTCATGAGTCGATTATTATAAGCTTAACACTATCAATAAATACTGGGTGAGTGACTCGAAAACGTAGACTTGGTGAGCGGGTCGAACTTCATTAAAAAACGCAACGTATGTTATTTATTATTCTGTCAGTTATAATTCTCAGTTGCAACCAACTTTACAACTGACTCCAACTAAAATGCGTAATTGTATTTGGAACTTAAGAAAACAAAATTGCAATTGGTATCAGAGCCTCACACTTAACTAAACCAAGTGTGGATCTTGTGTTTCGAATATATGGAGTTATTTAACTATGGTGAATAGATTAACAAAGTACCGTTGCTTGAAATAAGTTCAAACTATGAAACTTGGAAGATGAGGATGCGAGTCTTTATCAAGTCTCAAGATATAAGAGCATGTCTGTCTGTCTTACAAGGTTACAAAGCACCGAAAATCAGCAGAAATGATGGAAAAAAAGTTCCTATACTTGAAGAAAATTGGTCAGAGGAAGAGAAGCGAAAATATTGATCAAATTCGAAGGCATTCAATGCTATATTTTGTGCGCTTCATCCAAACGAATTAAAATTGATCTCTACATGGGTTGAAGCTAAAGAAGCATGGGACATATTAAAAGATACTTTTAGTGATTCTATTATTTCTTATATAAAGGATGAAGAAGAAGAAAATAAGTACTTCAGAAGTTGTATGAAAATCTCGAAAACCAATACGAAAAGTGCGAAAAATCCGAAAACCATCTCAGCTGCAAACTCAATTTCAGCATCATTATTTGAAGGTGTATAAGAGGTTAACAACCGTTTCTCAAAAATTTAAAGAGTTAGAAGCTAAAAATTTGGGATTAAATAATGAAATTAAAGCGAAAGATGTTCAACTTGAAGAGACTCAAAAGGTGATAAAGATTCTCAACAATGGAATGGAAAAATTGGACAAAGTGCTTTTATATCAAAGGTATGCAAAGGATAATACTCGATTGTGATATTCTGGAGCTAATGGAAGTGGAAAGACCGTGTTCATAAATGCCACCACAAGCAAAGCTCAGCCACAACCCACTGTAAGTACAAGGAGGTACCTAGTTGCAACCGGCACTGCCACTAAGAACAGTTTGTACTCAGTTGCAACTAAGGCTACAAACAGAAATTATATGAAGTTATATTATTTTTGTAATAAATCTTGACACATTTAGGAATTTTACAATAAAAAAAATTTTAACTATCAAAAATGTTTTTCCGTGGTTCATAAACAAACATCTAAGTGGGTTTGGAGGGTTAAAAACAAAAGTGAATAAAACTACTTTAACCTCCTTGGATGATAATGTTTCTACTTGTTGGTATTTTGATAGTGGTTGTTCCAAACATATGACTGCTAATGCTAAATTGTTAAAAAATGTTAGAAACATATCTGGTAATTCTGTTGTTTTTGGAAGTAGTGAAAAAGGTATTGTGATAGGTAAAGGCACTTTAAAAATTGATGGCATGCCCGAGATTATAAGTGTACTATTGGTTAAAGGTTTAACATCTAATTTGCTTAGTGTTAGCCAATTATGTGATAATTCTATGCATGTTAAGTTTAATAAGGATAAATGTCTTCTCAACGATAATAACAATGACTTAATCATGATTGGAATGAGATCTAGTGACAATTTCTATGTGTTTGATAAGTCAGTTGTAACCTTATCTATACTAAGTTGCAACCAGTAATCCTGAAATTTAGCACGAATGTTTAGGGCGTGTAACCAACAAAACTCTTGGTAAAATTGATAATTCTAAAATATTTAGAGGAATTCCTAAACTCATAGTAAAACTTCTAGTCACGTGTGGTAATTGCATGAAGGGAAAGCAAACTAAGAGTTTACATAAGAATACTTCTCGAGAGGGTTTTTACTTTGGTAGTGGTTGTGCTCATTTTTTATGGATGAAACAGATGCTTGAGGATTATAATGTTAAAAAATAGATTTTTACTTTATGTTGTGATGATGAAAGTGCAATTGATTTATCTAATAATCTGGTTCAACCCTCTACAACAAAGCATATAAACTTAATATATCAATTTATTAGAAAACTTGTTGAAGAAAAATGTCTACCTCTAGAACATGTTGCAACTGAGAAACAAATGGTGGATATATTTACTAAACCATTGAATGTTAAAAGGTTTGAATCCATAAGAAGTGATATTGGGGTGTGTTATTATGAATCTATCTGAGTAAAGAAATAGATGTTTAGTATGAGAATAATCAGTTAAAAACACTTGAGTAAATATGCATGATCTGCATATGATTTTTCTGAAAAATAGTGAAGTTTTGCTTAATAAAAAGAAGATTGACACTTGTAAATTGCTTAGAATTATGTGGAATTGCTGATAAATGATTAAATCGTGCTAATAATGTAATGAACTTATATTGTATCCTTTTTGTCAGTTGAACAGTGAGTTGTAACGGAGCTTGCAAATGATGGCAGAAGATCCTGTTGAACATTTAGTTTTAAACTGAACCTGCAACTGAGACTTCATGCAAAAACATGATTAATTGGTTAATAATTTATGGTAATATGATCTATAAAGTCTTAATTTCTTAATAAAAGAGTAAGATTGATCAATTTTTCT
Organism: Primula veris; assembly: GCA_963682055.1. Lineage (NCBI taxonomy): Eukaryota > Viridiplantae > Streptophyta > Magnoliopsida > Ericales > Primulaceae > Primula > Primula veris. Next base: position 14,734,931 of record OY821747.1, on the reverse strand, counting down.
CGGAAGAAGTAATTGTGTGTACAGTTTCAAGTGTCAGTTGTAACTGAGATACAACTCAAATGAATAGCATATTTATTTTTACTTGATAAATTCGTTATTTGATTGAAAAGTCGATGAGTTCGCTGCAGATTTATAGACATTATATTTTTTCTTGTAGTGTCATTCCACTTGATCCCGTAACCGAGAGAGTATGGGCTGATTTCCGTGTTAAGTTCCGCTCAAACAATCCATGGACGGGATTGCTTTGATATATAACTGCGCAATGCATTTTTCCCTTATCGGAGTGTAGGCCATCTCGGTCTTCTCCTCCTTTATCGACGTATTTTTCTAGTTTGCCATTTTTCCACCACTCGGATAGTTTCCACTTGAGATTCCGACAGTCTTGTGTGAAATGTCCATGATCCTGGTGATATTTACACCATCAGTTTGTCGTCTCTACATTGCCGTCGGACATTATTTTGGGTGTTTTAGTGAAGAAAGATTCATTCGCTAATTCAGGCAACATTTCTTCAAATGATTTTTTAAACTGGGGTAGCTCAAATTTCGCATATTCGATCCTATCAGTGTAGGGTCATTTTTTGGGTCGGTCATAGGGTGGGTTTCGATAGTTTGGCCTCCCTTGACCTTGGTAGTTATTTGTCCTTTCTCGATTGTTGTTTCTTTCTTGGGGCTGATCTTGATTCAACATTTTCTCTTGTGCCGATTTCTTTGGCTTTTTTTTGTCCCTGGGTGCGAGCCTTGCTTCCTTCACTTCCTTCATGGGTTCGAGAGCGTCTTCCTCCATTCTCCTTAGCCTGTTGCAGTACTCCTTCAGATCTCCCATGGTCTGGAAGAGTCGTCCAGCGAGGTAAATTCTAGCCCAGTGCCCTCGGGGGATCCCGTTGATAAAATTATGGGCGGCCACCTTCTCGGGGCAGTCTTCCACCAGGTTGAACATCTCTGAATGATTTTGGCAGAAGTCTTTATTTTTTTCATCGGGGTTGATCTTTATCTTCAGAAGTGTATCGAGTGTCTCTTTGGGTTTGAGACATTATGAGAACTTTCGGCAAAAGTCTTGATATAAATCCTCCCAAGTTCGGATTGAGTCATCCGGGATCATATGATACCGCTCCACGGGTAGTGGCCCTAGACTGGCCAAGAAAGTTTGGGATTTTAGATTGTCATCCCCCGGATAGGCACTCATGGATTGACAGAATTGACTGATATGCGTGACCATGCAGCTTTTCTAGTCATACTTTGTGAACTTTTGTATTTGGAACCCCGAAGGGTTATGCGTCATTCAAATGATATGACAGAGTGGGTTTCTTGTCACCACTCTCCTAGCCCTTTCCACGACCTCGTCCACAACTGTAGAGTATAATGGGTTGCCTCCGATCCTGTCATGAACACTTATGCGTCTTGGGAATGGGGAACGGTCACGTCTTCTTGGCATTGGTGATCTTCGATTCCTTCATGGGGTCGGTGACCTTCATTCTCTTCGCGGAGTTGGCGACCTTCGCTCTCTTTGCTGGGTTGGCGTCCTTAGGTTCCTCAGTGGGGATAATGATCTTATATCTCTTCTTGGGGAGGGCAACATGTGGTGTCGCTCCCTGTAACTAGAGGTAACCTTCTCGGGTATTCTTTCTCTTCGGGATTCTTGTCGGGATTCTCGATGACTTCGTGTGTTACTTCTTGAACGTTCACTGACATCTGCGTGCGTTCACTTGCTTGAGATGGTTTCCTTGGTGTCTCTACTTCAGACCATGAGGTATATGTGTTCTTTGAGATCGGGGACGCTTTCTATCGTAACAGGTCCCATTCCTCGTTGCCTTGGCTGTCGAAGTCGGGATCCCATTGATCTTCGGGTTTTAGGATTCCCGGTGTCGGTGGCCGGTTCTGTTGTAACTGGGTTTTCTCTTCTGGGATGTGTAAGGCGGTTCATTTTCGATCTCTTCATCAACCATGTCGTCGTTTTCATCGCCCTCAAGAATGCCTCTCATGACTCGCTCGGCTCTCCTTTGCCTATCCGCGATTGTCATGTCATAGAAGCGTTTCACGACGGTATGCTCTAGTTCCCGAATCTCGTCGGCGAAGTGACTTGTGATTCCTCCATCTATATTCCCCGAAGTGGGTGCGGATGCACTTTCTGGTGTGAGCGGAACCACTCCGTTCGACCTGAGGGTTGACTGTCGTGTCACTTAAGCCATGGCTTAACAACCGATCTGTTAAGACCGAACTGGATTGTTATGGTTTTAAGCTAATAGGCAGATGGGGCCCACATGAGACGGTGCCAGCTGATAAGCAAAAATAATTACCCGAACTTTACCGAGCTAGGGTTCAGATAAATGCGTGGTATCAAATAGATAAGGCTATGGCTCGAGCTGTCTTAGTTTTAAGTAGGTTTGTAATAATATTTTATATAGATATATTAAAGATAAGATGTGGAGGAATATGTATTTTATTATGACATGAGTTGTCCCACCAATGGTTACAATGATTATATAGTGGTGGAAGAACCTCCCGGTGGGCGATAAGTTGCGGATGCATAACCACCAAAGCGGTAATAGGTTCTATCATTCATTTGAGTACAAATAATACCACTATCTAATCGGGCCTTACAAATTTCTCCTAATTATAACTTACTTAATCGAGCCCATTACCACTCTAATAAGAAAAACTACACTATTTACATATTTAGGTTAGAATGGGATACAAATGAATAATCCGATAAAAATAAAGGCGCATCACTAACAATATTTAGAATTGAAATATGGAAATAAATGAAATAAAATATTGATAATTCATTTACTTAACAAATTAATCACTACATATTTACATAGATTCTTTCCAAATATCTCTCTAAATATTAATTTCATATATAGTAACAAATATTAATTAAATATATTAGTTGTTATATGTTTTACCATAATTAACTTTCTTAACAGGTGTATGGCGCACTTGTTAGCTTTATCCTTTAAATATATATATTTGTATGCGCGTATGGCTAAGATGACAACATGAAGAAAAAAAAAACTAGTATTTAATGTGTATGGACTCGGACCTTTTTTTTTTGTTTTCAGAAAAGAAAAAATGTCCAAATGGCACAATGGGAATCAACAGGTTAATAACGTTTCATTTATATGAGAACAGATATAAGAAAATGAAAGTTACACTTCCGAAGCCCTAAATGGTTTTTCGTAACCAAACAAGAGTGATTACATTTAAAAACTTGATAAAAAAAATACAAACTTCTTTATTAATCTACAATTTTTGGTCCTTCACTTTCTACAATTGTAAAAGAAACTACGTCTGTGATTAATAGAAATGGAGACTTTGAGCCGAATATCTTTAATGTGACAGTAGATTTTACAAGAAGAACGAAACAAGATGAAGATGTATACTGAACCATCTATAATCTTCAGCGCTTGATTTGACAAACACGAAGCCTACATTCAAGTAATAGAAAATTAAAAATATTCACCCATTCAAAGATTCGGAATCTAGATGAGCTATATGTTCGAAACTGAAGACTCAAGCTCAAATAATATGAGTCTTCATCTATATTGGATTAAAACAATTTTACCTACAGTTCATCTATACAAATATTTAAATCTAGAACCAGTAAAGTATAGCAAAACTTCACCATTTCCTCTATATATTATTCCATAAGTCAACATTAATCCATGGATTTCAAATTACTTCCACGAATAACAAAAAATAGAAACAATTGTATACCGTATATTTATGAGGGACAAAAAGATGCCAAAATGGCATAAAAGAATTAACGAACGAACTTCCAAATTCTAATACTGCATATATGCTTCATGGACAAATAATGTAATTAGGCCGAATAAGCTTGCTCTCTTGGTAAGGACTGAGCTTATTGTGGCACGGGGAAGGTTGCGATGGTGGCACTGGCCCTCGAGGTAAAATATTTTGTAACAACATCTTGAGTTCCTTTTCCCTAATAGGTCTTAAGCAACATCCTCTTGAGACAATTGATGATAATAGAATTAGAAGAACAAAGACTAACCTCAATCCGAGCTGACTAGATATGTTTCTAGAAAGCAACATATTGTTCAGTCTCGGTCTGGTTCTCTTCCCGGAATGGTTGTATTATGTATTTGTGGCTTGGTTATAGTATATGAGAAGGTTTCTTTTAAGGGAAAGATAGAAGAGAGACGGCACAAGGGTTGATTTTTTAAAGCCGTTTTTGGTAGAAAATGTTGGGGAAGTGGAAGTGGAATATTTTAAATGTATTCTTTTTGCTTTTGAAAACTTGAATATAGGAAAAAGTCACAAGTTTAAGACAGGAGGTAAACTAGACATGTTGGACATTTGGAGTCATTTTAAAGGGTTGCTTCTTATGGTATTATATTTATTTAAATATATTATTTAGCTTGGTCGCTTTTTAAATTATTTTATTTTAGTGATGCCGGTTAAAACTAAATTTTACTTTTGCCCATGAATTAGGAAATATGATCAGTTAAATAACTAATATTGAGGTATTTTGATATCAATGAGACATGTCTATGAGATATATATTTACATAGCAAAATATATTGAATACAATGGAAAAATGTGTTCATAAAACATACTCTATGAAATATTTGCATTGATCAAACGGCTCAGGTCCAACTGCATTTAAAAAGCCCGTGTTCAACTGATATATTTTCGCAGTTGCATAGAACACATATTGGCGATAAACCACATTTAGATTTAAATAAATTATCTTGTGGCCAGAGCATTATACAATACCCTCCAAAAAAAGTTACACCAATATTTGGTACCCATAGTTGAACAAGTTTCCTGATCATTGCTTAAATTTAGTACCAAATGGTTCTAACATATTGTACTCACGTATGGACAAAATTACAATCTTAAATACCGTTAAATTTTGCAAATATATATATCATGTACATTCTGATTGGAAGCTCAATTCTAAGTTCACGTCTTAATTTCACGGATTTCTCAAAACTGACATCGTAAAAAAGACATGTATTGAGTTCGATTTATATCGTATTTCAAAGTGACTTAGCAATGTTCTGAGTGCAATAAAAATGAAATGTTGTTATTTTGCAGTTCGAATGGTGCGTGAGATCAGCAAACCAAACTAATCATACATTGGCAAACTTTTGCAAGATTTAGTCTGGAGATGTTGATTTGATCATACTTCCTAGCTAAAACATGTGTAGTCTCTGTTTGAGTTACATGTCAGTTTATTAAGTTTGATGAATTCTGAGATTAATTCTAATAATTGATTTTCTTATTTATTAGAAAATAAAAAAGCACTTTGGGCCAAATACGTTAATTACGGATGCGGGAGGAACACTGTTACAGTTACGTTCGAACAAGAGTGGCAATTAGAGGAAGTACTGGAAATTACACCATGGTTAGTTAAAAGGTTTTCCGATGGCTATTCAAAAAGGAAGTGCTTTGATTTCAGATGAAAAATTGGATTTGGGCCATGTCCACTATTGGGTACAAATCCATGGGCCACCTATGATTAAAAGATCAGGCGAGAGCGCTCAAAAAAGTAGGACAGGGTCTGAGAAAGTTTATTTAGTTAGAAAACACAAGTAAACGGCTCACCTTATGAGAAGGATGTTAAGCAGTTTGATAACTCATCAATTCGGAAAACATGCCAATACACACAGGATAAAATAAATTGAGCAGGTCATGTGCATCACAATAACGTTCAGAAAATATTCTCTCTGTTTCTAAATAAGTGTCCAATATTGCATACTTGGATGTCACAAAATAAGTGACCGTTTTCCTAAATTATCAATGAAAAAAATGATAAATACATTCCAAAAATTGACAATAATAATTATTTATTTTAAATTAATGTTATTTTTGTAACTTTTCAATACAATTAATAATAACTCTTAATATTTACCGAAATTCAAGAGTGACACTTAAAAAGGACGGAGGGATTCAAAATTCATGTGATCACAAAATATGTAACCAATTAATACACATTAGAACACAATTTAAATTAAAATATGTTCTCCTAGGAAAGTTAAACCTAATTACAACCCCAATATGAAAATTCATTTTACTTGCAAGGAGAGAGAGAGAGAGTATACAAAAATCATGGGTGGTTGAGCAAATTGTAGGAAAATAGAACAAAAGAAGTAGAAATCATGTGGTGGGAGAGAGCAGGTGCGTCGTAGCAAAAGCAAGGAGAGAGAGAGAGACAGTCGAATGCGATACATGGTGAGAGAAGACTTCTTTCCTTATTTTTTAGTACTTAAATACTTCCTCGCCTTTAAAAAGTCATCAAGTTTAATTTCCACATGCATATACATTCTTGCTAGCGTTTCAATGAACAAAGTGAGCCCATGGAAATCTTCTTCAACAGCCCAAATAACCATCTTCTTAAGATTTAAACACCCCTCAACAAATCCTTCAACCAAGTGAGAGAACTCATCGATTTTAATTTCGAAAGCAAGTTCTAGCCTGACCATATTGTCTAATCGAAATGACCCATTCAACTGTTAATGAGGATCGCACCACAAGGTCAGGTCACTTAATAGATAACAAATTGAAGAAATAGTTTTCCAGTCCACATCCAGATCAACATTCCAAAGTCTTAAGTATTTTCAATTTCGATGACCTTGAAATCAAATGATGTAACTTTGGCCAATTTATTGTAAATTCTTCAAAATCCACAACCTCAAGGTTCTCACCGATGTCGAGATGATCTACATCCAAATTATCGATCATGAAATGTTTTAGGGTCCCTTTGCTTACAAGCTCAAAAACTTCAAATGTACAATCTTTTAATTGCAAGTTCAAAATGGTATCGACTTCTAATCTGAAAACGTCCAAATTAATACTTTCGACACGAATTTCCTTCAGATAGGCATTTTCCAGTTGCACCGTCCTACAAGCATCAAACATGGCAATATCAAGATACTCAAGAAAGTTTTACCGATTTCAGACAAGCGGAGACTAAAAGGCTTAGATCCAATATTGATATACTACAGCGAAAAAGAGAGAGCGAGTGAAGGAAAGGGAAGTTTAGATAAACAGGCTCCACACCTGTGATAGAACCATTAACCAACTTCAAATTCTCAAGGTTTCTCCGAGCTGCCGAGCACATTCTTCAATATTATTGATGTCCGGTGTGAACGACCCATCAAAATGCAGTTGGCGCAGGGTTTTTCTAATGTACATGAGCCAAGCCATAACAGTTGGAGCTGCAAACTCATTGCCCTCGAAATTGACGATTGACAGGCACTGTAGATCATCTGTTTGGAAAATCGTCCGAGTTATGAGAACTTTGAATCTTCTCATTGTGAGTTTGTTTTTTCCGGGCCAGATGTTTGAGTCAAAAGAGAGAGAATGGATGTAGTTCCACCTGGCCTTTCGCCACTTCCGGCAGGTTACTGATGCCACTACAACATCTCGAGCTGCCCCGAGCCAAGAGAGTATGTATGTCACGCCCCGGATTTGGGTAAACCCGAGTAGTGAATATTATTTAAAAGAAAAAGGTTTAAATGACAAAACATGCGGAAGCATTCGACAACACACTAAATAAAAACCAAACGGATCCTTCAGGACATGCCGATATAGTCATATTTGAGTCACTATTGGCCTAAGGGTGGCCAACAACGCTCAAATGTGACGATACGAAAATAAAGCAATTTTAATCAAATGATTTATAGAAATTTCGGCATGACCTTTACGTATCTATTTGTTTCTACAAAAAAATCAACCTGTTCAAACAACATGATATAGATAATTAAAACTTGCCCATCGCGATATTTCTAAAAACCAATCCAACAATAAAATGTCACATCCAACCCAGCTAACCATCAAGATCCAAAACATATAGTCAAAATAAATAAGCTACGAATAAAGTATTTGTATGCAAATAATGAACAAACTCGCGATAAACACTTATTAGGCCAACATGGCTCAACTAAATAAATAGTTCCAATCGTGAATAAAAAGTCTAACGTGCGCGCAATCAAGTGTAATCCGATAACTGAGCCACTAGCAATCACTCTAAGCTTCGTCACGGCTTATGTCGGCACCTGTACGTCAATTGAAAACAAAACGTACAGAAAACAAAGAAAGGAGGTAAGAAAACAATTTCGCTTAAAAAGCGGCGCATGCTACTAAGCACGCACACACAATCCTAACATGGCAAATATATTATCAGGATAAATAATGACAAAACAATTTTATGGGAAACGTAACCACCTCAGTAACCTACACATTCACAATAAATGAACAGATAAACAAGGTTTAAATAAATAGATTATGATAATAAAAATAAAAATAAAGCTCAACAAAAACCAAGTCGGGATTGCTCACATACGTACCCACCTTTAGAGCCACTGCTCAAAGACCCATAATACAATGGTACCCCCACCCACACGCTGACACTACCGTATGTGACTAGAGATATGGGGCCGGCTTTAAGGGCACTACCCCTATGGTACCGATACACCTAATACTTGCGCAAGTTTCCGGGCTCTCACCGTAAGCCTCCGGGGCTCATCCTTAAATCCACAATGGTACAAATGTACCCACCTTTAGAGCCACTGCTCAGGGACCCATCATACAATGGTACCCCACACACATTGGTACTACAATCCCAGAAAATATATATATAAAAGCTCAAAAAGGGCGAAAAACAGTAAAGTCCACACACCAAAAATAATACACAACACTTTGATATGTTATAGTTAATTAGTTATCGAATGTCACTTGAAACACATCATTTTAATCACAATACCACCACATATGTATACACATTGTCACCACCTTCAACACTTCTCAAGGGTTTAATTTATATTACATTTTCACAATTTGTGTTTTAAGTATAGGAAATATAAAATCACTGGTCACTATAATGCACATGCATCACCATGTTTGTTATAACAACATATATCAATATCTGAACCTAAATTAACATGCAACAAGCAACACACAAATCCCGCTTTTAAAGCGAAATCATATTCTTCCCCCTTACCTACGCAAACGAGAGCTCGTTTGTCAAATAATCCCAAACTCAAGCCGAAAACCCAAGGAACAGCTAGAACCAGATCTGGACAGCCCGATAACGGTCCTTAAACAATCCCTAAACGTAATTAAAACGAGCTAGATGTCATTATAATTGATGTAAATTCGGATTAGGGTAAAGCACTAAAAAAACGACTTTTTATAAAAGTGAAAATTGGAGGAAAAGACTTACACCGATAGATAGGGCTCGAAGAGTAGATAAAAAAAAGTATTTGATTATTAGAAACGGACACCTGATGACCACCCAATCGACTCCCGAAGCCGCTGCCCGAAAAACACGAAAACGAAACCGATCACCGCTGCTTTTCGTGGCAGCCTGCCCAGACCTCGTTATCACTTTGTCGCTGATCACTCCCTCGATTCTCTCTCTAAAATCTCCGCTGGTCTCTCTCTCTCCTTTCTATTCTCTCTCTCCTTATGTATTATGTATGTATCTATGTATATATGTGTATATCAATACATGTTTACTGCAGCATAAGCTATTAGGTTTAGCTTTTATTTATATTTTTATTATACTAGTCCACTTACTTATAATCTCATACCAATCAACCCCAAGCTATCATATATCTCACACAAATAAATAAACACACTAAAACGTAATATCATTATTTCCTTAATAAAATTAATAATAAACTATTGAATTTCCGAGTCGTTACAATGTAACAGATTACTTCAATAGGTAGTTGCTCCATTGACCTGTAAAATAAGATTAGAAGACCTAGATGAATTTATACGAGCTTTATGTGATGTTATATAGGAAAGGTCTAAACTCATTACTCCACACAGAAAATGGTATATAATGAACTTTTTTTGTTTGGTAAGATCAGATATGCTATTGGAATCACTACAAAACTAAAGACATACTAAAATATCACTAAGCAAACAAGCAAAACATGTGAAAAGGAAATGTGGTGAATCTAGTTTGAGGGAGAAAATAAGATTCGGAGTAGATTGGAGGTTGACTATAGACTAACTGAGAAGTATATGAGCTTAGTACAAATTATGGAAATTTTTGGCGTATGTTTATAATCCTATGTTCGAGTTAAAACCCTGCTCTTCGAACAAATATTCATATCTATTATCTTTTACTACATTCTCCGTAAGCAAAGTTCTGATAACATATTGTGTAACATATTAGCTTAGTATATATATATATATATGGAGATAGAAGTATAAAGAGATAGAAACGAAACTCTTATTCATTGATAATCGTATAGCGAGATACATCAAGAGACTGCATAACGCTCTTTATATAATAGAGGCTATGCTTACATTGGGTAAGAGAGGCCAATATAGACCCAAGTAAGGGCTCATAGATTAAGGCCCAATATGGCCAGTAATATCGTACAACAATATGTATATATTATTGCAAATATTACAAGTGATCAAATGAGAATTATATTTGGATATCTTGATAACGTGAAAGGTTTTAAAGCGTGAAATGTTTTAAAGAAATTTTGTGTTAAAAAATGATCTTTACTTTAGTGTAATTGTGAATTAAGTCTATAGAAATATACTTGGTAAGTGCAAGTACACAAAATAAAAAGAATCAGAAAGTCTGATTCCACAGAATAAAGAAAATCAGAAAGTCTGGGTCCAACAGAATAAAGAGATTCAGAAAGTCTGAATCCAGCTTAATTTCTTATTATAATTATCGTACTGGTCACACATTTAAATTCTTTCAAATGAGATTTTTTTATTCATTTTTACAGTTTTATTAAAGCTTATGCTTTGGAGAATTTTTATTAAAGATAAAGTGTTGTTTTGAAGAAAATGATATAAATTGATTAATTAAAACTATTTTCGTCCTATACTGCAAGATTTGTCATTCACTAAACTCTTTTAGCTTAACTCCCGTTTTTATAATGTTTTCATGTTTATAGTGTTGATATCGAGTTAGATGAGACCAGACAGACCTCGTAGAATTTTATATCTAGTTTTCCGTTACGTTAATATGTTTATTTAGGTTGTAAAAACTAGGGTTGAAATGTTTGAATTTTCGAGCTTGTATTTATAAGGTTATTAATAGAAAGTGATCGTTTTTATTGTGTATTTTATTGTGTATTTTATAAGTATTTTAAATTAGTTTTTGACTAACACGTGTCGCTGCACATGTTATTCGGCCAAGTGACGCCATGTTGGGTCTGGGCTGTTACAACATCAATCATAAAATATGATCAATGACATTACACAGAAAAAGATACATGAAAGCAAAAAATACATAAACATGTTATCTTACAACCCGAAACATATAAAGTTATATAGTCCACATTACAAAGAGTGTACGATTTATGTACAAGTCGTGTACGCTGTGTATGAATATCATTATTATTTAATGATGGGTTGGTCTATATATGAGCTTGAACAAATTGGGGCGGTCTGTAGCTTGCAAAGCCTCTTCTTTCGTAATACTAAATATTCCAGGAATGTCAGTAACATCAGACTTATTATTATTCGATATTCGTATTTATAATACCTTGTAAACAGCTCTCCGGGCCTTGGTTGCCACTCCACGAGCGGTCCCATGAGCAAACCCAAATTATTTGCATTTTCCACGATGACTCCGGCTGCGGTGGAGGCGATGTGAGTGCCATGACCGTCGTTGCCTCTCGGAGAGAGGTAATAATTCTCATCATCTCCCATTGCGTTCGATTTATAATGTGACATTCATTTTAGAAGAAACCTTGCACCAATAAGTTTTTTCTTACAGTTGCTAGCATTGAACTCTTGCCCCTCTTCGCAAGCACCCTTCCATTCTGGCCATATACCCCCATTGAGAACGCCAATTGAAATGTTATCGCCATAGTCGGTATCTGGCCAGAGACCATAGTTTTCACTGAGCCCAACAAATTGGGGCGATCATGTGGTGTGTAGCTTGAACAAAGCTTCTTCTTTGGTAATACTAACTATTCCAGGATTTTTTACAAGACTCTCGGCCTCATGTTCAGTGAGCCTTGTAGCAAAGCCATCTAAAACGATATTATATGTATAGTAAATATGAGGTTTTGATACCAATTCCGTAGACGTGTTGGCATTGGTCTTGATCATGGATGAGTACCAATCGAATGGAGTTGCGAAATGAGATGGTCTTAATTGACTATCGGTTTTTAAAATTGTAGTTTCAAACTTGAGATTTGTATGAGCTAGCGGGTACTAAAAGTGATATGAGAATAGGTTAACTATATAACTAACAATAGATGAGCCATTTCTCAAAGGTTATTTGGTTGGTACGTAAACAACGTAGTACTGAGGGATTGTTATTTATTTTATAAGCTCTCTGTCTTAACTTAATTAAGCATTGCCTAATTAGGGGTGAGAATGAGGCGAAAATTTTCATAAAAAATTTCGTATTAGTTTCGTTAAGAGCTCGGTTCAGTTTCGTTCATTACTAAATAAAATGATAATAAACGGAAATATACATTTTGTTTAGTAGACGAGATGATAATTGATAAGTATCACAACATTTTTCGTAACTTATATACTAAAGTTGTTAGCTATTAAGTCAATTGTTAGATAAAGTTGTTAGCTAATAAACATGTTTTTCTTTCACAATGTGTTGTTAACTAGTTCGCTAAATTTAATGTTATTAATATTGTTGTTATGTTAACAACAAAGTTAACATTGTTAAGTGATAACATGTCAATTTGTTTGACTTAACTCCTATATCAAATCCTACAATAAAACAAAAATAACACATTCTCCCTTTTTTATTTATTCACTATAATATTTTTCTTTATTCGGAATCAATTATTTACTATAAATCAATAGATAATGTTGTTAAAAAAAATACATTAATGTGACACTTGTATAGTTGTTAAAATTAACATATATATATATGACATTTAACATGCACATGTGTCAATATTTAACAATAAAAATTTAAGACCACTATTATAGATGCTCTAAATTTAACATTAAATTTAGAGTGTAAATATATATATATATATATATATATACATAGATGATATATAGAAATTAACATTATGAAGAATAGAGTCGTGCACGGTATGTATTAATATCATTATTGAATGATGTGTTGGTCTATATATGAGCTTGGCAATTACATTCTTATTGTTTTCGTATTCTTTATACAAAGTTTTCTACCACAAATCTCAAATAGATGAATGCATTATGTATTATGTATGCTTACATTTGTTTGCCCGACTGCTATATGTCTATATTAATATTATTATATGTAATCTTTAGTTCTTTATATTAATATGAATTTATTCTTTTCTATTCAAGCACATGGTTTGTTTGGGAGTTGTTGCCGGCATATTTTAGCCGGCATCAGAAAAGCTGTCTATCGGATTCCCGGATGACCATTATTAAAAAGTTTTAATCGCAAAAGCAACATTCTCAGCTGTTAAAAATAATGTCTTCGTCAGTAGCTTGGCAGGAAACAATGGTTCTCAGCTATGAGTCTTATTAGCTCAGTATAAATATGTATATAGTAGATATAGAGAGAATATAGACAGAGACAACAAGACGGTTCTTTATTCATTAATAAATGATAGAGAGATACATCAAGAGACCACTGGCACTCTTTATATAATATAGGATAGAGTTACATATGCTAGGAAAGCCCAAGATATGACCAATAGAGTAAGGCCCAAGATGGCCAATAATATCCTACAACACTCCCCCTTTGTACGTCTTGATTTCTTCGTCTTCATGCTGTCGATTTGAGTCGAGTTCATTCGTAGTGCTAAACACATAAAAACCTTATGGCCGAAAAACCCAGTGTGGGACAAAACCGTTAACTAGGAGAAACTGTGTAGCCGAATGATATAGACCGAAATACCATGTAAGTTACTAACCACGAAACAGTGTGCCTCATCAAAACCTTGCCAGAGCAAACCCAATGGGAAAATCTCTTATCGAAGAAAAAAGAGTGCAACAGGGGTAGTGATAGTAGATCAACCACAAAGCAGGTGCCTCATCAAAACCTTGCTAGAGTAAACTTAGTGGGAAAAAACTCTAGTCGAGTGACAAAATAGTACACAGTGGTAAGAAATATACAACATGATACTCCCCCTAATTTCGGAATTCTTAAGTGAGATATGATGGAAAGTGTCTCGCTAAAAACCTTGCCAAGGAAAACCCAGTGGAAAAAACATTGGTCTAAGGACAAAAAGAGTATACGAGCATGCGACTGGATGCTCCCCTTACTTGCACACGACAGGATGCGAGAATTTAGACTAAGTAGTAATTAGTGGAATAAGCATTCTCCTGGATGCTCCCCCTCATTTACACATGACTGCATGCAAGGATTTCATATTCCAAGAAAGAGAACGAGCATTCGACTAGATGCTTCATTTACTTGCACATGACAGGATGCAAGAAAATATAACGTGGAATAGAACGAGCATTCAATGGGATGCTCTTGAACTTCATATGTGAAGATTTATTTCGACGATAAAGGCTAAATAGCATAATGTAGTCATGTCTCTCTTGATCGATAACAACAAGTTGTCCTCAAATATGACAAGTGTTTTATATGAATCATGAGACGGAGCAGATGTAATTCAAATATGGCTAATACTATCTCGAAGCCATATACACTCTCTAATCGTCTCATAGAGCACGAGTAGATCAGAGTGATTCGTTTGGAGTCATTCCAAGGCCTCCAAGATATCGTCTTATTCCTAATGGTAAATACATACCATGTTAGGAATATCTCTTATGCGGGTTTGATAAGTAACCAGCATTGGTATAACCGAAAAAAGGGTTGCGTTAATTCGAGTACCGAATGGGGTAGGTACACTCGATGACGCAAATGGGATAAGACAAGCCATCATCCACAGTTACCTTAAGGTAATGGAAAAATGTCTTTTCTGCCATTTCGATGGCAGCGTGTTAGCGTGATGCTGTGTCGAGCTATACCATTCACAGCAGACGAGATTTTTGTCCTAGCACATTAGACCAAGTACAATGATGTTCATATCTCTTCATCTTCTCATCAGGGATGGACCGGGTCTATATCAATGTCTAGTGATCGAACAATCATGGGAGATTCTGAGGACTTATCATCATGATGACTAAAGTGTCATAACACCTTCTAGGTGTAGTCTGAATCATGGACTTAGATTCAATCTTTACGGGACTCGGTTATCAGGTCGAGTCACTACCGTGTCTTCCTAAGATCCTTCATCTCGAAGGCAAATTCAAAAGTTGATCGCGTAATAAAACATGCAAGGGCATAATACTTGTTCAAGTATCCCAAGATGATCAAGTACTCACTTAGGCGGGTATACCACATCCGCTCGGATTATATTAATCCATATAGTGAACGTCTCGTTCGATTGAGATCGTACTCCGAGGTCAGGGACTGCTTGATTCAAGCACATGAAGTCACACAGGGAACTTCATCTATATCTCTTTGTCTAAATCTCCATAGAGATAAAACCATGACCACAATCGCAAGCTGCATAATCAGTTTTTTTTTTTTGGAAACTACTAAACTGATAAAGTAGGGGACCATTATAACGTCCATTACGAGGAAATAAACAATCTCGTAATCAATTCTAAGGTGTGAGAGAAGTCTTGCATTACTAGGAGAGTATTATACAATCTCATTATTCTCATCACTCTTCCTTATAAATAACCAAATAAACGAACTCGTTTAACATTAGTGGTGTTGGAGCTACTAGTCCGAACACACTTTCGCTAAGGAGTCTACTTGGATTGCAAGATTCCATTAGGCTAGTCTGTTCTACGTTGACTTCGGGCAACGGTACATGGTTCCCAGTCATAATTTGCTTATACTATCAGTCGTCACCGAATATATGAACAAGTAGTCAATAACAGACTCATTTCACTTCAATATTGTCTAAGATATCATGATCGACAGATATTTCGAGATTCTTAAGATGAGGAGGAATCACACATCTCCTAGATCCTTTATAATCTCATGCGACAAACGAGTTTCAGTTCACCTTTCCAGGGGCTAAACGAATTAAGAACCGGTCAACTTTCTCGTATCTTGGGAAATATGACAGACTGACGGCCGACGACAACATGCTTCGCTTGGCAGGTTTGGTCAAAGCAACTTGTTACGACAGGAACACGGCATCCGGCATGGACGTCTATCCTTGCAAGCATTTTGCAGCAGGTATAAATGATCTCGTTACATCTCATAAAGTCATTAAATGCGTCTGGCATTTAGTTAGACTTGAGGGAGTCTATGCACTTACTTATCACTAAGTGCAGTTTTGGGGATCAAGCTAAGACTGAGTGGGTTATGCCATGTTACTTCATGTCATTTTCGCATATCATGCGGTAAAAAGATCGCTTCCTAAGGTTACTATATCAAATGATAGGCAGAGGATTCATAATCGACTTATGTCCCCTTCATAGGTTCATATTTTGAACGCTATATCGGCTCAATCAAAATATTAATTAAGCACTCCAAGCACACGTTAATATGAGACTTCTGGCTCATAACCAGTAACCAGCTGGTACGCATAAGGTGTTTGAATGTCTATGGGCCTCATAACGGACCAATGCAGCAAAATAGCTTGACCCCACATGGAAATATAAATCTTGGTACACAAGACCAAGAAGTGCGTGCAATCATTTGCAGTCGCACCATCAAACTTTTCGTGAGTCCATTTAGGTCTGAACATAATCGATCGGATGTTCAATTTCAATTTCCAAACTCAAGTAATTCAAATTGTAATTTCAATTTTTACTATACGGCATTATCAAGTCGACTAGACTTTTCAGGATAATCCGGATCATGAGCCATCAACTTAATGATAGGGCTAAAAGTTTAGAAAATGCTGCATTTCTGTGGACAACAATAATCATGTGACCATATTATCAATGTATCAACCATAACCATAAATTTTTAATGGTTCGTTTTATGGTTGGATAAGTCCATAATAACTCCTTCAATTCTTTAAAAGAATTCTACGAGTCCATTTCGTGATCTTTACATATACTAGATTTTCAAAGTGAGCATTAGTGGCATGAATTTTGGATTAATCACAAAATATATTCTCAGAGAGAATCCAAATGCGATGCGATTATAAATCAAGCATCATCTTTTGACCCAGGAATATCTCATCCGGTCAATGCCACAATATCAAAATGCTCTTATCAATCGACGACAGGCGAATGATAGTACAGACAATCATGTCTTAGCATCTAAATCATTTATCATTCGACGACATGCGAAATGATAAGTTAACTTTAAAAGCTATAAAAAATATGGTAGCAACCACTTGAAAGATATTTCAACTCTTCTAAAATACGATTTTGGTCGTATTGAATGGAGGCTATGTAAATAAATTTCAATTCTTTCATGAGCTATTACCAGATAACACTGGTTTTCTCGAATATTTTATAACTCAACAAGGTACGACATGACCTACAGGAGTATAAGGCCTCATATTTGACAAATCAATTTGGTTTTACCAAATATTTCGATTTGGAAAGATAGGTTCAGAATCGTTGTCAATGACTACTCTTTTAGACAGATAGTTGGTGAAATTATGTGGTACACTGTTACCCACTATTTCCAGAAAATCAACTACCCCACAAGTATTACCTAAAGTTTTATAATTTAAAGTTTGTTCACCTTTGTCAAAGGAATTTGCTCAAAACACTTTAAATTATTTCGAGAAATTTCGTAAACAGGAAAACCATAATCCAAGCGTATGTCCAAATGGAAAAACATAATACAGATGAGCAAAAAAGCGGCTCAATGATTTATCAAAATCAATAAAGAAAGGTACCAAACTTATTTGAGCCACAAAATCGGGGGTCTCAAGAGTTTCCTTTCAGTTAGCTTTAACCACATCGGCTTTTCCACCTTTATAATAGTTTTGAACTATTTAAGGAGTAATCGTGCATGACCTTTGTCTTTATAGCATAAAGTTGGCTCCTTGAGCATTATTTCTTGCTTTGAGACAACGTGCCATATTGTTCCTTTCAAGAACTGTCTTGGAGCCACAGGTCTTCGATTTTTATGATTGTCTAAAACCTCGCTTGGCTAGGCGATTCGTCGGGATCGTGACAGTTCGAGACAAATAACACTTGTCTCAGTTCTCGATTCGTGGTAAAAAAATATACATGAAAAGCATTAATATCAGGCAAACAATTCGACATTGACCCAATAGGATTAAAACTGCTCATAGGGGCATTTTCTTATCCATAGACAGATGGGTGATGAAGAAACATGGTGAATATAAATTCATAATAGTGCTTATGAAATACAATTTCAAGCTAGTATTTTGTTGAATGATAGCTTTAATATGTCAATTTCAGACATTAGTTCACCATAGACGTCATCACATCTCAAATGTGGTGACGGAATAAAATCAACACATTTTCCTTCATCTTATGAGACACAACAAGCTCGTGTTTTACTCATCAAAGATGTCATCCCAACAAATTGGGCATCACATGCTCACAAATCAGGGTGACTAACATGTGGTGGCGTAAAATACCTCGCCAAAACATTCATTTCGCAAGTATGGTTTGCGATTTGCTCATCATAGATGGCATCCAATATGTGTTGGGAGTTCTGGATTAGTTATCATATAAAACGACTGGTTTATATGTTTATGGTTTGCACAAGCACAAAATTTGTTTCGAAACGACAGGTTCGAATACTAGTTTCGCTTCTCATGTGAATTGGTTCACATTGATCGAACGACGGGTCAATGCTGAAACACCAATTCGGTGAAACATACATCACTATATAAACACACTTGGAGAAATTATTATTTAGTCAACCCCTTTCGGTAGCTCTACTTGAAAATGACCAGGAAAGACGGTGAGGGCGGAAGGCATGAATGCCACTTAAAGCCCGATTCCGCCTATATCTTTTCTAGACATCGTATCCAAATAGGTGAGACTATTTGGGGAAGGTTCATAATTTTTTCAACTTAAATGTGAAAATATGTGATTTCGCAAATTACCATATATACATATGTGTACATGGCAGTAAATAAAATATCTAGATTGTACATGTTGCCATGATCAATAATTCTAACATGGTAGCACATATTTCTAATAAGAAAATCAAATTAATCAAGATTATCACCAATCTAGAATTTATTAGTAATTACCAATTTACACTAGCAAGATTTATTCAATATTTTATTATTTTATTGCTATATGTGTAAGTTCTATACATTGGTAATTCACAAGATACACTATATAACATGGAAAGAGGTCAATTCTAGTTACCAATATATACCATATATTCACATATTTGAACACACAATAACGTTACGTGTATTGAGATAAATTACAGGGACCACTAGAATCTGTAAACTATATACTAATTTATTACAATATAAGTCCGGTTCTTTCATGCATATTACACATTAGTCCTACTGCTTTCAAACCTAAAAGTCTTGGTCCAACAGATGTACTTTTAACAATTCAACAAGTCTTAATTAGAGTGTAATTGTTCTCATAAACTATGACACATACAAGTTCCAATAGTTTTCCAACCTACTGAGTTAATAGCAGTTGTACTAGTAGCATATAGATTATTACATACTTGATGAATACAGTTACCAGAAACTTAAAGTTATAAGGTGTACGTTCTGCTATACAAGTACACGTGCATATACAGTATTCAACCAAGTTTTGTTAACATGTAGCACTAGGTTTTAATCTATACCAAGCCTACTATGTAAGTGTAACTCATACACCCATATAAACAGTGTCGTAATTATTTAAATACTAGCAACTATTTCGCAAATATCATGCAAGTACTTAATTACCGGTTTATGATCAAGTTCCAGAATAATTAATCATGCAATTCTATGCGTGAGTAATTAACTGCACCGTACTTATGATATTTTGGTGAATATCGATATAACAATAACACAATTAAACCAGGATAAAACTGAAGCTTTATATTGTATATACCAGATTCATAGACTTTAGTCCAATCTCCAAGCGCATACTCTAACCTCCGTGAGCAAAATATTGATAACGTGTTGTGAGTCTTATTAGCTCAGTATAGATATGTATATAGTAGATATAGAGAGAATATAGAGAGACACAACAAGACAATTTTTTATTAATTAATAAGTGATAGAGAGATACATCAAGAGACCACTGGCCCTCTTTATATAATAGAGTGTAAGGTTACATATGCTAGGAAAGCACAAGATAGGCTCAATAGAGTAAGACCCAAGATGACCAATGATATACTACAATAGTTGGCTAATAGACATGTTTTTCTTTCACAATAGTCTTGTTAACTAATTCATTAAAATTAATGTTGTTAACATTGTTGTTATATTTAACAACAAAGTTAACATTTTCAAGTGATGATATGTAAATTTGCTTGACTAACTTCTATATTAAATTCTACAATAAAGCAAAAATAACACATTCTCACTTTCTTATTTATTCACTATAATATTTTTCTTTATCCGAAATCAATTATTTATTATAAATCAATAGATAATGTTGTTAAAAAAAATACAATATATATATATACATATATATATGTGTGTGTATGGCATTTAACATGCACATGTGTCAATATATAATAATAAAAATTTAAGACAACTATTATAAATGCTCTAAATTTAACAATAAATTTAGGAATAAATCGGAGTCCGGTACCACTTAAAGATTATTATTAAGTTTTAGTACCCTTTGTAATTTTTATTAGCATAAAATACATTTTTCAAACATTTTAATTTGGTTTTGGTAACACCTAACCCAAATAAAATGAGTCCAAATTCTGTTTTGGCTCCTAACCTCACTACACTTTCTTTCTCTAGCTTCACCCAATAAAACTCATCATCATCACCACCGACTCCGACGCCACTACTCTGTCGTCACAACACTACTCCGTCGCTGATGCTGCTACTCTGCCTTCGTAACTGCTTTTTTCATCACTGAAGATCTATATAAATATGTATCTATCTATATATCCATCTATATAAATATAAATATATATGTATGTATATATATTTGTGTGTATATATATATATATATATATATCTTTTATATATTAGATCTGAAAATATATATATATATACTATTATAATAAGCCAACTCAAGATTTTTTAAGGCTGCCAAATTTTACCTTTTTTTCCAAAAATACCCTTACACTTTTTTATTAATTACCACAATACCATATTCTCATAAAAAATAGAGAAAAAGTAATAACTAATAACACTTTTTATCCCTATTTAAGCTCTCAAAATTCTTTTGAGTCTTCTCATCTTATACTCTTATCTTTTTTTTATTCTCCAAATATTTGTATCATAACTACACTTATTTTCTAAATTTTATCGCATTACGCGTCTCACACGCAAAGCGTGGGGCACGATTACTAGTATATGTATATTAATTCATTTAATAACAAAAATAAATACATAATCTTGACCATTAAAAGTTAATAAATAGAGGGTTGTGATTGATGTGTAAAGATAATTTATTTTTTTTATGTGTGTATGGATACTTCCCCTCTATATATATATATTCATATACAATATACACACATATAACTAGTGCGATGGAGCTGTACGACCGTTTCTACGATGGTGCCGTCATCATAGGTGGTGACATGTGGCAGCGGGGCAACGGCTGTGGTGGCGGATGGTTGTTACAACCCAATCTGCTTTTTTTTATAAACCATGGACTATATTTGTAAATTAGGCAAACTATTTCTTTTTAGTTTGTTACAATATGAACTCTGAACTGGAAATGTAATTATATTTTGGTCTTTTATGCTCTAAAGTGAACAGTTTTGACCTTAAAACTTTTAAAAAATTATACATTTGGTCACATTATAATTATTAATTTAAAAAGTAAAAATCCATTAGAATGTCTATTTTTAGACTGTCCAATAAATTATCATGTATTAGATTGTCCGATAAAATTTATTAGACTGTCCAATAAATTTGTATTAGATTTTCCAAAAAAAAATGTATTAGATTGTTAAAAAACTGTATTAAATTGTCAAAATTTTGTATTAGATTGTCAAATTTTTTGTATTAGATTGTCACAAAAATTGCATTAGATTGTCTATTAGATTGTCAATTTTTTTGTATTAGATTGTCAAAAATATTGTATTAGATTGTCAAAAAAATTGTATTAAATTGTCACAAAAATTAAATAAGATTTAAAAAAAGCGTATTGCATTGTCAAAATAATTGTATTAGATTGTCAAAAAAAATTGCATATTGTCAAATTTTTTGTATTAGATTGTAAAATTTCTTTTATTAGATTGTCAAAAATATTTTATTATATTGTCAAATTTGTTGTCTTAGACTACTATCAAATATTTTTGTATTAGATTGTCAAAAAAATTGTATTAGATTATCAAAAAAAATCATTAGGTTGTCAAAAAATATCACATTAAATTCATTAGATTGTCAAAATTTGTATTGTATTAAATTATCAAAATATTTGAATTAGATTGTCAAAAAAAATGTATTAGATTGTCAAAATATTTGTATTAGATTGTCACAAAAATTGTATTAGATTGTCACAAAAATAGCATTAGATTGTAAAAATATTTGTATTATATTGTCAAAAAAAATGTATTAGATTGTCACAAAATTTGTAGTAAGTTATCATAAAATTTGTATTAGATTGTCACCAAAATTGCATTAGATTGTAAAAAAAATTGTATTAGATTGTTAAATTTTTTGAATTAAATTGCCGAAAAAATTAAATTATATTGTCAAAATTTGTCTATTATATTGTCAAAAAATTTGTATTAGATTGTCATAAAAAATGCATTAGATTGTCAAAAAAAATTATAGCATTAAATTTCCAAAAACAAAAGTTATTAGATTGTCAAAAAATTGTATTAGATTATCAAAAAATTTGTATTAGATTATCACAAAAATTGTATTATATTTTTTATTTATTGTCAAAAATTTGTATTAGATTGTCGAGAATTTGCATTATATTTTCAAAAGAGTTGTATTAGATTGTCAAAAAATTGTATTAGATTGTCAAAAAATTTATATTAGATTGTCTATTAGATTGTCAAATACATTATACTAGATTTCCAAAAAAATTGTATTAGATTGTCAAAAAAAATTATTAGATTGTCAAAAAATTTAATTTTTGTAAAAAAAAATAAAGTTTTTGGATTTTTTAAGAATTTTTTGGATTTTTCCGAAATTTTAATTTTTTTTTTGATTTTTTTATTTTTTTCCAAATTTTATAAATTTTCTGGATTTCTTTTAATTTTTTTATTTTTTTTATTTTTTCCGGAATTTTTATAAATTTTTTAGTATTTTTTATTTTTCTGGAATTTTTATAAATTTTGTAATGTTAAAAAAATATTTTTTGTTTTTTTGGATTTTTTTTAAAAAATTCTTTTTTGTTTTTTTTATAATTTTATTTTCCAAATTTTTAATTGTTTTTCCAATTTTTCTATTTTTTCTGGAATTTTTTTGGAATTTTTTGGAATTTTTTAATTTTTTAATTTTTTTTTCAATTTTTAATTTTTTTTACATATTTTATAATTTTTATGGATTTTTTTACTTTTTCTGGATTTTATTTTGATTTTTTTACATTTTTTTTTATTTTTTTTATTGGGCAAAATGTGTTGGGTTTATGTATATATTGACAAGAGGTACTAATTTGCAATAAGTATTTTGAAATTTGTATCAACTCTTAAATTAGTAGTTTCAAAAGGTATCAAACAAAAATTGCCTCTAAATTTAGAGTGTATATATACACACATAGAGGATATATAGAAATTAAGATTACGAAGAATAGAGTCGTGCCCGGTATGTATTAATATCATTAATATTATTATTGAATGATGTGTTGGTCTATATATGAGCTAGGCAATTACATTCTTGTTGTTTTCGTATTATTTATACAAAGTTTTCTACCACAAATTTCAAATAGATGAATGCATTATGTATTATGTATGCTTACATTTGTTTGCCCGACTGCTATATGTCTATATTAATATTATTATATGTAATCTTTAGTTCTTTATATTAATATGAATTTATTTTTTTCTATTCAAACACATGGTTTGTTTGGGAGATGGTTGTGCTCCATCGGATATTTTAGCCGGCATAGGGAAAGCTGTCTATCGGATTCCCGGATGACCATTATTAAAAAGCTTTAATCGCAAAAGCAACATTCTCAGCTGTTAAAAACAATGTCTTCGTTGGTTGCTTGGCGGGAAACAATGGTCCCGGTTTAGGTTACATACTAAATCAGAATTTGAGCCACAAAGCTGCAAGGGTCAATAAACGTCATCTAATTAGCTAATGGGAAGTAGTGTTTGATTAACTCGACCTAAAGTTGTTGAATACGGAAATTATCCTTTTCTTTCGTATTTGGTGTAAATTGTAATGCAAGTTTTCTGTGATAAAGCTATATCATGCAACAACGGCTCATAAAAATAATGTATTACACTTGTTTGTTGCCAAAAATTCCTGCATTATAACCAGCTTCCATCAAGACATATATCTCCTCTTCCTCTTCCCGTTTCCCGGCTTTTCAATGGCGGCGGAAGTAGTCATCAACATAGATATCTTACAACGTCAAGCTGCTTTCCCACTCCGGCGCCACCACGTCAAGCTGCTTTTGGAGCAGCGGATGCTCCGCCGTCTGTGCACCCTCGAGTTGAATACCAATCAAATCTTGAATACAATGCAACCACAAATCCAAACTGGAGTATTTATTTAGAAAAAAACACTAACGTGAGACTCAGATGGTAGTCAAGTTTAATATAGGTGATATTAAACATTTTAACATACATATGTGCCACTATTTAACAAAACTATTGTGAATGATTTAACGTAACAATCATTCTACACAAACTCGAACACAGATAATCTGCCTTTGTTGTCATTCACAGTAGGCATGCGATGTGTAAGTATTGTTTTGATTGAGGCTAAACTATAATTTAGAATACGTGCCACTTGCAAAATATTTTGAAATCACATTTGCAAAAGAAACGACCCACCAAAAGAAAGCTTTAGTGCAGAGTCCTAAACAGAAGGATCACGACTCTGGATCAGCGTCCCCCACTATTGGGAATTGCCCAGAGAGTTTTCGATATGACACTTGGAGAAATATCTTTTGCTGTGGTGAGGACGAAGCCGAAACTAGAGTTACTTCTAAAACCATTTTATAGATATATTTTTGAAGAAATTTTAGTCATAGATTTTTTTAAATTTCTTTTAAAAACATGGACCAAATACAAAATCATATTCTCAACACTATTTTAATTTAAGTAGATCAAAATACTTATTGGGCTAAATCAAGTTTAATTCCAACAAGATGCAACCAAACAAGACGTCAATTTTGTTCTCTTTATCTCGAATGAGTAGATTTGCAGTCTCTGTGTGCTTGGGAATAATTAAGTTGCTTTCTAGTTTCTAGGCCTGTTTTCCTTTTCATTGCATTGGAGTTTTATATAGTTAATTAAATAGTAGGAAAATGCATGATGTTCACTTGTTTCTCATATAACCGAATTCAGTTTGCAAAATACTACCAAGTGTTGAACCGATTTCACATAGTCCTAAGGAAATATGCATGAAGGAGACTAAGAATCAGCGGGCTTGTTTCATTCAAATCTAAGCTCAAATATTTGACATGCTATCTGTACTTTTTTGTATGATGAAAATATCTTGCAGTTTGAAATTTGGTTGACCAATGCTATCAGCACTATTTGAATTTTTATTTATGTGTCACTCATTTGAATTTTGTAACTCAGAGTGCTTCACAGTCTTATAGCACTTTGAAATTTTGAAATGAGGCCTTGGCAACTGATCATGTTCTAGTCAAGTTCACAGAGATGATTTATTTTATATTAGTATGTACAATTGGTTTTATTACAATCTATTGTGGATTTTGTTTATTTGTGGTTTAATTGTTGAAATGGATTGTACTTGTTCTTATTTCACCATCACTGCAGACCTTTGTAGTGTATGCCTCAATGAAATTAATCTGCAATAAATTTGCCTGGGGTTAATAGATTTAGATCTCTCCTATTGGAAGTATCTAATCTTGTGAAACTTGTACAATTTATGTTGTGTAAGGTGGGTAGGTATGTTGTACTGAAATTTGTGCAGTTGGTAACACTTCAATGCAAGACCTTAATCTATTTACATTTATCCATGTGTCTTTTTTCATGGGAAAGAAAATTTAAAACGGGATTCTTGCCTTGGGTATCAATTGCTAAATAACCTAATCAGGAAATAGACACCTTAATACAATATGCCAGGTGCTTATTAGAGCTTATCATTTTACTTTTCAGTACGTAATTTTTTTTAAAAAATTGTCAGCATTTATGGCACTGAAAAATGCTTATTAATGGCAGATTTGAGCCTATCTTTTCTAGGTGGTTCTTCATTTTACTCTTCAAGTTAGAAGTATTTGAACTCAAATTCAAAAGGGGGGAAATCTACTCTTTCTTACCATTATTTTCCTTTCTGGAACTACATATCAATTTTTATTATAAACTAAAAATATTGGTTCTGAAAATGGTTTTACTCAGGACAGTTTGTCTGCAGCTTTACATTGCAGCAATGGCGGTATTTGTAGTATCCACCTGTGCTAAATTAACGGCTCAGGCGAGGTATGTAAATGAAATAAGCATTTATGTTCTTCAGCGTTGTGATGCGTAATTTTGTAGTTACTAACTCAATATCTGTCTTAGATAGAGAACCGATTCGGCTTGATATGTGGATGCCTGTTTCCTCCTACGGGTTGGTAATAAACGGGGATATCAGAACCATATATGCAACTAACAATATAGATGATTTGAAACTTTATTTGGAGTTTAGAAGCCCAGTTGTCAACTCAACAACACATATCCTAAGCGCTTTACGTGTAAATTCAGGCATTGTTGTCCCAATTTCAAAGAGAAGCGGTAACAATCGCAGATTTGCTTTTAAAGTAAGCCTAAACATTCGTTGTTGTTTTTTCATTTTATCAGCTAGGAATGGAAACTAATAGTATCAATCTTACTGTCAATAAAATCTAGTGTATTATTTTGTGTAGCTTGAAGATATTTCGAGTACTGAAATAATCAAAGTTGAGCTAGAAGCTGCATCCGTATTTGGCAGAAAAGGATCGCATGTGTCAGATGTTTCTCCCTTTACGTTCCTCTATGGTATAATTTATTTTGGTCATTTTCTTTCATATTTGTTACTGTAATCTAGATAACGCGTGTTTATCCCTTCACTTAGATACAACGGAGCCTGGAGTAAGCTTGAGTACACGCTCTTTAAGGGTTCTAGAAGAGCCGAATATTCTCATAGTGATTGAGTTTACCAAACCAGTTTTGGAATTTGAGGCCTCAAATGCAGAAGTCAAAGGTGGATGTATCACAAGGCAAGTGCTTACTAAAGTTACTGAAAATAGAGAGTTAAAAAGTTGATCTGTTAAAGGCATGATTCACATTTCACATGAAGTATGTTTATTTTATAAATGTAGATTTGAAGAAATCTCAAGAGCTCTATACTCGCTCACAGTCAAGGCAGAATCAGAGGATATAACAATTAGGGTTCTCAAGGGAAAAGTGAAAGATATATCAGGAAATCAGAATTTGGCTTCTAATGTACTCCATATCAAGCATTGTACGTTTACTCTTTTCTCTCATTATGTGTAATTATAACAACTTTTCCATTTTCATTTTGTTTCTTATAGACATAGGATTAAAAATGTTACGTGTGGGGAATATGGAAAAAGTTGTGCCTTTGGAAAAATTAGAGTGAGAAGAAATAATGATCTAATACTCTGATTTTCAGATGATCAAATGTATCTTTCCTTCGGTACTAAACTCACTGACTGAAAAATAATCTTCCAAAATTTTGTGCAGACTCGTCCCCTTCTTTATCAGTTGGGCTTCACTCATTTATGACAGTTGGTATATTAGCAACATCATTAGCAGCTACAGTTATTTCAATCTCTTCAGCAAATTTGGAAGCTATGGCAACTCAAAAAACCGCCTTTGCCAACCCCTCCATGAATCTAGAGGTAGGTTTATTATCAATTTTCCCTTTGTTCAAACACAAAAGGCAGCAAACTGGTAAAAGAAGCCAGTGCAAACCAAGTCCGCCTTATTCCGCTGTACTCATGAATAACTTATGATTTTTTAATTAATTCTTTGCAAGTTTTCTCATGCAGGGTTTGTTTGGACATCTACAAATTTTTGTCTTCGCAAATTGGATTTCAAATCCCTTACCACTTGAATACTTAGAGACAACAAAAGGTCTTAGATGGCTTATCCCCCGCGAAAAACTACATTGGAGAATCAAAAACTCATCCATGCTGCAAAGTCCTTCGCATTCGATGAAATTCACTACAATACAGCGTAAAAAAATGCATTTAACCAATTTAACAATGAGAAATACACGTTATGGTCAACCGTTAGATATAAGTGAGTACTTCACTTACTTTCTGGTAAGTATATAATTGACTTGCTCTTTCTGAGTTTTAAATCAGTTGAATGTATCATATGAGCAATTAGGTATTACAATTTCAGAGAGGAGAGCCATTATCTGCTAGTACAGTCGCTAACAAAATGGAGACATACACCGGGTACATTTCTCTCCTTTTCTTTTTCCTTTTATTGGGTTCTAAATTAGGAAAAAGGACTAAAAAAATAGTACAAACGAACCATATATAAACTGTAACAGTGATGATAGCTATAAATTAAATACTTTGTTTTTAATTTACAGGTGGGAGGATTTAGAGATGAACTTGTTCTGGCTTGGTGTGGGAGTAATTAGTTTAATAACATTGCATTTTCTCATGCTTCTGTTTCTACGATGGAAGGATCGAAAACCGTTTGATGGGGTGCTTTCAATTCCACAATTCGAGCTGTTTCTTTTGATTCTCGCGCTACCTTGTATCTCTCAATCTTTAGCTTTTGTCATCAGAGGTAAGTCATCAGATAGTTATATTTCTTTTCATTCTCATAGCCAAGTTGTTATTCATTTTCTTACTTCCTCTGTGTAGTTAAGGTTTTATAGTCTTTTGCTGTAGTCAATTTTTGTATACAGTGATTGATTCATTATGATCATATAGGTCGGACATTAGCTGGAATGCTTGCGGGGATTTTCTTGCTAATTATCCCAGCAGCGACAATATTATCCGTATCTCTTTTTCTTGTAATCGCTATCTTCCCTGGGAGCTTTGTGCAGTATAGAGAGGTAATTCTCAAGACCAATAACGGAACATTGTCTAAAAGAATTCTTTCTCTCTTCACTGGCAAACCCAATAAAGGGAAGTGGATTGCTAAACAAGGGCTACCTTCGTCTTTTCTCCCACGGTTTGGGGTCCTCTTCGAGACCCGGAAAGGTCCCCCATTGTTCGTCTCAGAAGAGGAAATAAAAACTGGTGCTAGTTCAGATTATAGTTATGAAGAAAATAATAAAGTTCCTAAATTAACGAGGCTATTGGGTTGCGCTAAGTCTTTCTATATTGTATTGGCTCTTGTTAGACGAGTTGGCTTTGGGATTATATCAGGAGCTTTCTCTTTAGGCGGTTTTAGCCAAACCCTTTTTGCTCTACTGATCACTGCAGTACAATTCTTCTATTTAATCACTCTAAAACCGTATATCAGCACATGTACAAACGTAGTAGAGGGAGTGTCTCTGTTGTGTGAAGCAGCTCTTTTTACACTAGCTATAAGTGTAAACGAACCGAATTTAGTCAAGAAAAGCGGTATCGGGTTTGTGATGGTTGGTTTGCTCTTTGTCACTTATGTTTCTCAACTTGCAAACGTTTGGTATGGGATCATAAAGCTGCTTCTGAACCTCTCACACCCTCAAAAGAACTCTCTCAAGACAGGCTTGAAAAATGCAGCCAGAGGGTTGATACTCCCTCTCTTCACGAGGAGTCGGAGAGAGGGAGAAGGGATGAGTCGCGAGATAGAAAGGAGCACCATGTCAGCGACTGTGGTTCCCGTACTAAGCCCAAAATTATCACCACAGAAACAAAATATTACACAAGAAAGGGAATTAAAAAGTATTAGAGCGGAGAATACAAAGAGTGAGATGAAGAAGCTTAGGCAATTAGCAAAAGCTAGCTTCGCAGGAGCGTTGAATTATGAAGAAGGCAGCACAAGCTATGCGATTTAGAATAATGAGAGTAGTCAGTTTCGTGAATGTTTAACTTTGACTTATTGTTAATTTGAAGTCTTGGGTTGTGTTCGAGAATCGAGTTACGGTTGGATATACATGCAACAAGAGGGCGTTCGAGTAACTTGGTGCTTATGTATGTTACTACTTCTGGTTGTATTTTAAGTTTAATAAGGGTAAAACAAATGTACTGTCCTTTCTGATCATTTGTTTTGCTCGGAGTTGTGTTTTCCGTTACATTGTGAATGAGATTACTTATTTCTTACACATGTTATTCATCATTTTGTTGTGATGAAAATATTCCGCAGTTAGTAACTTAGTTGTTTCATTACAATAAGACCATAAATATTTGGTTGGGCATTGGCCATTGCTAGCCGGATTAGTATGACCTTTTGAACACTCGAATTGAGTCGTTGAAAAGATATCAAGTCGTTGTTGTTGTTAATAAAAGGCAGTAAAAGTGTAGAATGTATACAAATCATCATGAACCAACCAGTATACCGTTTAATAAAACCGTATGATCAAACACCTTGTTTGACTTTATAAGCCTTGTTTGCTTACAACTCATAAGCTCACTTTTGCAAGCATTTGTCGCTATTTCAGTTGCCTAAAAATCACATCAGACCCTCAATCAAATGAACAACAAAAAAGTAAACAAACGGATAAAGCATATACTTTGGTCGGTTAAGTCATGCTGCTCAACAATGATTACTCAAACGGATAAAGATAATAAATAAACGAACAGATACTTTTTATTGATTATTAAACAGTTATCGGTTACAGATCACTTCGGTTACAATATGATCCTAACTGTCTAATATTCGGTGAGATACCTTCGTCTTCTTCCACGGTATTTCACCTCGGGTGCATGAATTGACTTGATACACTTGGATGTACCTTCCAGAGGGATAAACTCTGAAAAGTCTATGCATTAGTCAGTTATATGGTAGATAGAAATATATGGCGATTGTACTGCTATATGACTTTATTTATACGGATACGTGCACCGTACAATATTGACATGTGACAATTTACGCATATTGTTCATGAGCTTTTAGCTTAGTGGACTCATGTTATTTAGGATTAGTCCAATGTGTTATTGTGTTTCTTACTTACAGATGAAAAGACTTTCTTATCCATGTCTTTGATTGTTATACTTGTTTTTGATGCGTTGGATATTCAACTTACTATATGGATCAGATGTATTCCAAATGCGTTGTATTTGGTATTATTTTTATTTCATATCACAAACTTGCAAGGAAAAATTGTTTAGTAACTTGTACTATTAGTTTTTATCATTTTAGTACCAATTTTAAGTTTTACTAATTTGGTCTCAATCTATCAATTTTCATCAATCGAAAAAAATGTTGTCATATATATCATATTTTGGGATATGTTTATGATGGAATTTCACGTGAACGTAATAACTTTATTTTCTTGTCACCAATAACAGTTCCCTAATTAGTTGAATATTTGATAAAGCCATAACTTTGGTCGGTGGCGTTAGGCTTTTCAGCAATAATATAATATATCAAATAGAATAAATAATGAACACTTCTTTAATCTTTATTGCGCTCGGTGGTATAATTGCTCGGATTACAATTTTCTATTTGCACTTGTGCCCGCTATTACAACTTGCTCTTTTAATCTTGGTCTTTCTTCGATCTCGGTGTTCGGTCTTGTATCTTGCTCGGTCTGCTTTCTAGTGGGGTGAGTTATGACAAGTTTTTCTCTTTTCCCTCCTTTTCTCTATATTTTTTAGATAGATTTTCTGGTCCTTATTTTAAGAGGGTAGTTGGCTATTTATAGACAATTATGCCTCATAGGATGTTGACAAATGTCGTTATCTTAAGAGCCACCTCATGGGCTTTTCCATTGTGGATCTTTACTACTAGGCTGGTCCCTTATAGATAATGGCCTGTTAGAAAAGCTCCATTACACCATGGTTTTTTGGGTTTTAGCCTTGGGAACCCTCTAATAATGGGTGGGTCGATTCATACCCGAATAGATATATTCGGGTCTAATTTTTATGTTCTATTAAGTGCTCCCTGACTGCCTCGGTGTGGTCTCCACGTCGAGGGAGTCATGCTCGGTCTGTCGAGGATGTTACTTCGGTCTTGATGTTCCCAATGCTTCATCGAAAAATGCCCATATTTATGGCTGCTCCCTGGGACCCATTTAATGTCTTGGGAATTCGCAAACCTGCTATCCAACTTCGATGCGACCCTTGATATTCACCCATTTGCCTATAAAATGGGATTGCTCCCTTATTAATATTCAATTGCTTATCATTACTAAGAACGTCATGGCCTCTCCCAATGGTGCTACTGGTGACAACTCTCCCGAATACATTGCTCATTTAGAAAACGAGGTCAAGAAAGCTCATGCTGTAAGAAGGAAGCTGGCCGTTACGGTGAAGAAATTATCTGATATGGACGCGGCCCATCACGTGACGATGGCTGATCGGGATTGGGCCTTTGAGCGTATAAAGAGGCTCGAAGCTTCTCTAGCCAAGCAAAGGGCGGCAAAAAGAGCCTATAAGCTTGCCTTCAAGGAGCTGTACAATCGGTCCAAACCGGGGTCGGATGACGTTGAAGCAAGCTCTTCCTCGGAATAATTAGTTTTTGTAATTTCTTTTGTATTGGGTATCATCCCCCAGTTGTAATCGAATTACTTGAAATTAATAAAATGTTTCCAATTATCATTCTCGTCTGTTTATTTTCTTAATACCTCAATGGATGACTGAATTGGATTTCAACTGTTGTTAGTTGGACATAAATGTCTTTGGGAAGTCCAAGAGGGTTAGTCTTTCTTCGAGATGACCTTTAATCTTCCCCATTATTTCTTCCTATAAAAGGGGGATGTACCTGTCTTTTTTGTATAACTCTCCTTATTTAACGAATTAAATGGCTTCTCCTCGTGAAACTAGTGGTGACAACCTTCATGAGTATGTTGCTCATCTAGAGGAGGAGGTGAGGAAGGCTCGTATTCTCGAAAGGAGGGTTGCCTCTTTGACCATGGAAGCTCGTCGAGCTGTTAAGATGGACGAGCGCTTGGACGCCATGGAGAGGGAATACCAAAGGTCTTTGATCGACAATATTTGGGCGCGTGCTCGGATCCAAGAGCTCGAGGCCTCTAGAGACAGGCATATTGCTTCCAAGAGGGCTTATAAATTGGCCCTCAAGGAAGTGTATGCTCGGTCTAAAAAGAAGCCGGGTGATGAAGCAGGCCCCTCCACCAAATAACTCTTTTCTTTTTATTTTTGTAATTTCCTTTTGTTGACTAGTAACTTGTAATGAAGTTCCAATTACAATTAATCAATGAAGATTCTTCTTTTTCTTGTTCTTATCTGGTTTATTCTTCCAATGCACTGTCTTTACTGTGCGCGCGTGTGGCTTCATTAATGGGCTTTATTGGGCCCTGTGTTTGACCTTATACACTGGGTTTTCTCGAGCCCAGTGCAAAGAATATATATTTTCAATGTTCCTGGAGATTGTTGCACTTCCCTATATGGACACGTGTGTACTGCTTTTCCCATGAATATTAAAATAATGGCACAAATCCAAGAGTTTCTTTTGAACAGTCGCATCTCTTTTAATGCACACGCTTCTCCAAACCCTTTCTGGCTAACGGTTGCGATTCTTCACCTCAAGCCTTTATCAATTTCTCTATAAATACCCCTTCGAAGCTTGTATCTTTTCATAATCTCTTCATACCAGTTTCTTTCTACATATATTTTTATTCTATATATTGCGATGACTTCCCCCTTCTCCAATTCCTCCTTGACTTTGAAAGTGGAAGCTTTCAAGGCCTCTTATGGCAATGCCTTGAAGCTTTTGAGAGATGCTGAGGTGGAGTTAGAAACAATGCGTGGTTACCATAAGGAGATGGTGAGAGAGTTGACTTGGTTGAAGGCCGAGTTGGATTACTGCAGGCATGTTAATCAATCCCTGCTTGATGAGAACACCGTTCTAAGGAGAAATCCTTCGCTCCAAGATGATGCGAGTCCAGCAGGGCCCTCTCATCATTACCGACCATCTTCCTCCTAATAACTTCTTTCTGCCTTATTTTCTTGCACTTTTCTTCTTTTCCTCTTTTTCTGTTTTTCTCTTTTTTCTCACATTTTTTTCCTTTTTCTCTTTCTTTTTCAATTTTCTTCATTTCTTGATCTTTTCTTATCTCCTTTTCTTTTTCTTCATCTTCTTTTCACCACTACGATGTAACAATCAACCCTGAGTTCCTCGGGTTTTTTGTTATTTTTGTTTTTCTTCTTATGTTTATTTTCTTCGTATTTTTCTTTTCTTCTTTATGTTCCTCTTCCTTTTTTCTTCTCTTTTTTTTTTTTTTTACTTATTTCCTTCGTGCCTCCTGTTCGCTTGGCTCGCTGATATAGTCGATCTTCTTTGGATACGTTGTCCGATGTAATGAACACCTATGTAATAGATTTTCTTTTGATGTTATCCTCTGATGTAATAGATTTTCTTTTGATGTCCTCTGATGTAATGAACAGCGATGTATCCCATCTTTATTAATGAAAATTATCTTTGCCCCTTTATCTTGCACTTCTTTTTATGTTGCACTTGTGGTTTGTCGTTTTTCTGGAATGTGGACCTTTGAATATCTTGTATCTTTATTTCTTGCCGTACTGTAGCCGAGTGACATCTGAGACATGGCCGGTTGGTCAAAGATGCATGTTCCCAAGCATTGTCAGACAAGGCCATACTACATTGGCTCTATAAATACTCATCTTTTCTTTTGTAATTATCACCTCTTACAAACTTTTATTATTTTCTTCTCTCTCATCCCCCATTTCCTCTTGTACTATCAACAACTTTCCAGAATGTCTGTGCCCGTGGTGAGATATCATGCTAGTTGAAGGGCTTGGATGCTGAGGTATCTTGGGTCCGTCACCGCATGGCCAGTCTTGAGAATGAGTATGGTGTTTTGGCTTTGAGTTTGTTCGACTCTCATCCCGAGGAGACAATGAAGTGGACCGAGATTTCGGCCTTGAGTCGTCAGCTTGATAATTTGTTGTTGTACAGAAATCACCTGGCCAACTCTTGGTACGAGGCCGAGGAGATTTGGGATCATGCTCAGGATGAGTTCGATAACTCCCCTCAAGGCCTAGCTAGTATGACGGTTAGGAATGCTCGGCTTGAAGAGCGCATCAGGGTCCTTACTATGACGAATACCGACCTTTCCAGGGAGAATGAGTGCTTGGTTGTCATGAATGACTCCTACCAAGCTCGATTAGATTGCTCTGCTCGGGTAGCTTTCTCCCGGTCTGGCAGTTCGGTTTTCCCGCCCATTGATCCTTAATTTGATTTGGCCAGTGTTCTGATGTATTTTCCATTTTGTAATTTGTAATTTCGTTCTTTTTTTCTTTCTATATCTGGGAAGTTGTACCTTTTCGTATCTCGTGTCTTCGTCCTTTGAACTATTGCAACGCCTCGTACTTTGTGCTTCTTCGTTTCTTGTGCCCTTTGATTCCTTATAAATGCTCCCTATTGTTTGTACTTCATTACCAATCATTTCTCTCTCTTGTTTTATAACTTTGTTTCTTCTAATTCGCTTTTATCTAATTCGCTTTGACGGGTTGAGGTTTAGTAAAGAGTGTATTAAAATGGTAAAAGGCAATAATAATAATGGTAGTAATAATCCAAATTAGAATAAATTAACAAAACATACTACTTTTTAAACTAAATTAAGAAAAACATAACCAAAAACTTTTCATTATCAAAAACATACCAAACAAATTTAAATTTAATGCTATTTATTCTTTTCTTTATCTCTCTCTCATCTTACTCTCTTTCTTCTCCATTCTTCTTTCTCACCAATTCTTTTATATATTTTTTCATTCTTCTCTCTCACCAATTGTTCTCTTTATCTCTCTCTGATCTTACTCTCTCATATTGTTTTCTATTTATTGAGTTTTGAGACTATTGTAAACATTGTGGGTTTCAAGTTGAAAGAGAAGAATCCATATATACAATATTGAGAGAAATTTATATGTAGGGTATGAAGTTTTAAAATTAGGGTATAAAGTTTTAAAATTATGGTATGAAGTTTTGAATTTAGGGTATGAAGTTTTAAAATTAGGGTATAAATTTTTAAAATTAGGATATAAAATTTTAAAATTAGAGTATGAAGTTTTGAAATTAGGGTATGAAGTTTTTGAAATTAGGGTATGAAGTTTTGTAATTAGGCTATGAAATTTTAAAATTAGGGTATGAAATTTTGAAATTAGAATATAAAGTTTTAAAATTAGAGTATGAAGTTTTGAAATTAGGGTATGAAGTTTTTGAAATTAGAGTATGAAGTTTTGAAATTAGGCCATGAAGTTTTAAAATTAGGGTATGACGTTTTATAATTAACATATGCATATTTTGTGAGTTTTTAATCATTTTTAGAAAGAGATGTGTGATTAGCATGTGTTAGAAATAGATGCGATTATCGTGTGTTAAAGAGATAGGTGCGATTAGAGATAGATATGTTAGCTGAGAGAGAGATGTTAGATTAGAGATAAATATTAGGTGAGAGAGATATATGTTAAGTTAGAAAGAAAGATTAGATTAAGAAATAATAAGTATATATATGTATGTTTTTTATAATTTAAATTATTAGTGTATATTTTTATTAATATAATAGGGATAGCGTATGTTTTTTGTTAATTGCTCCTAAAAATTAATTTATAGCATTAGGTACAAATAAATAAGTAGGAGGGGGTGGGCAGAAATGAAATGATTGGGCCGTAAATGAGCCAAAACCCAGTAGAAGAATAGCCCAGACAAATAAGTCTCTCTCTTGTTATATATCTATCTATTTATATATCTAGGTCAAACACACACACACACACACACACACACACAAAATCTAGAGAGAGAGAGAGATGGACCCGGATTCGTTATCGAAGGCGTTTGTGGAGCACTACTACAACACGTTCGACTCAAACAGAGCAAACTTAGGAGGATTATACCAGGACAATTCAATGCTTACATTTGAAGGGGAAAAGATACAAGGCACTGCTGCAATCACTGCTAAGCTCGTTGGTTTACCTTTCAATCAGTGTAAACACAACGTATCCACTGTCGATTGTCAGCCTTCTGGTCCTTCTGGTGGTATGCTTGTTTTTGTTAGCGGTAGTCTTCAACCCGAACTCGAAAGCCACCACCTTAAGTTCAGCCAGGTCCTTCTTTCCCCTTCCCACTCTCTATTTCTATCCATCTCTCTTATTTCGTTCCTTCTTATTCTATCTTTTATGCATTCTCTACTTTTTCTATCTATCTATCTATCTTTAATATATATATATATATATGTATCGGAAAATATACCTCCCTGTTTAGTACCCACAACCTAATCTGCCCAGAAAATTTGGGTTGAAATCCTATTTTTGCTAAATAAGGGGGTTGAAGTGCTATTTTTGTTAATTACGGGGGTTGAATTGCTAATTGGGTAAATATGGGAGTTGAATTGCTAATTGGGTAAATATGGGAGTGAATCACTTATTGTTGAAGATTTAAATCACATGTTAATGTTAGATCTCTTCCTCTCCCTCTATATCTATATGTCTATATCTGTCTATTTATTTATTTATACATACATATATATATATATACATACATATATGTATATATATATATATATATATATATATACATATATGTTTAAGTATCAGGTAACAAAGCTGTTTAGTACCCCCAACCGATTTTTATCAGGTACGGATCCAGAAACTTTAAAGGAGAGGAAGGAGAAGGGAAATGCTAATTTTGGTAAATGGGGGACTGAGATTCTACTTTTGGTAAATAGGAGACTGAGATGCTAATTTTTGAAGATTTTAATAAAAAAACAAACATACTATTTTATATCTATGTCTATAGATCTATATTTATATATATCTGTTTATATACATGTATCGGGAAATGAGGTGTTTAGTACCCACTAACTTAACCAGGTAAAGAGGTGTCTGAAACATTAATTCTGGTAAACAGGGGGCTGAAAATGCTGATTTTGGTAAATAGGGGATTGAAATGAAATTTTTGAAGACTTCAATAAAAGAAACATAGTTTGGTACCAAAATTTGGCCAGGTCTCTTACCCGATCTCTCTCTCTCTCTCTCTACATATCTGTATATGTATTGGGGAAAAAAGATGTTTCGTACCCCAATCGACTTTTTTTACCATTCTGGTTTCCAACCTACCCAGGTACGAAACCAGAAACTTTAAAGGGGAGGCCACATCTAATTTTGATTAACGGGGGACTGAAATGATAATTTTGGTAATATGTGACTGAAGCTGTAGTTTTTGAAGATTCACTGGCAAAATATAGTTTTTTTTTTCATCATTTTTTTAATTAAAATGTACTGTTCCACCTTGTTCCTTCCATGAACATAGAGATAGAGAAAAGATACAAGAGTTTTGGTAAATGAGGGATTGAAAATTTTAATTAAAAAAAACATAAATTTTTGTATTACTTTTTCATCATATTTTTTTCAACATGGGCTGTTTCACCTAGTTACTTCCATGAGTGTGTACTTATTTTCATCCAATTACGGGAATCGGGATAGATAACATGAAGAATTGCAGTCATGTGTTCAATTACGTCAACATCTGTGAAAAATAGATCCCCCAAGTGAGATTTAGTAACTGCGATTCCATCAATTCATTGTTATCAGGACTCCAATATAAATATCCCTATCTCTATATATATCTCTCTCTCTCTCTATATATATATATGTATCTAGTTTTATGTATCGGGAGAATATGTTTAGTACCCAACCTGATGATCCAACCTATCCATCAGAACTCTTATCTTATCTATATATATGTATCTATCTATTTGTATATACTTTATCTATTAGTGTTTGGTTTTGTATGGGTTGATTTGTTTGATCTTCTGAATGATCTATTTAATTGACTTGATGGTTAGTGGTTGGCTTATTTTACTGTTCAATCTTGCTCGATTTTATTACTTGTTCAATCTTGTTTTATAGTAAATACACACTCTCTGTATATATATATATATATATTTATTCATTTCTATTATTTGGTTTAGTATTGTGATGCTTGTTTGATCTAGTTGTTGTGTTAATTGACCAGTTGTCACATTTTGTTGTTCAGTCTTTCTTAATTGAATATGTGCTGTTTGAAATGAAGGATTATTTATCAGTGAAATCTAAAGAAAAATACTATCAAGTCACATTGTGCTGTTAAATCTTGCTGAGAATTTTAAAATTCTTTGTCTCAGTTGAAATTAACTTATCAATGAAAGCTACGGAAAAGTTCTGTTCAGTGACATTTTTTTTTTAAATCTTGCTGAGAATTTAGAATTTCCTGTTCTTAATCAGGAATTACTTATCAATCAAATTCATATAGTATAAATAGTAAGTCACATTTTTTAAAATCTTGCTTGGAGTTTATAAATTTCTGTTCGAAGTCAAGATTTTTTTTTATCAGTTAAAGCTAGTGTTACCATTAAATCATATTTTGTTGTTAAATCTTGCTGAGAATTAAATATTTTCGTTCATAAGTTAGTTATTTACTCTAAATTATGTCGTGCTTTTTGTTCAATGTAACACTTGCTTTTAGAAATTTAGATTTGTTCATTGATGAAATGAAGTACTCCTAGTCACATGTTGCTGTTAAATCTTGCTGCGAATTTACAAATTGCTGTTCAAAAGTGAGAATTATTTATCAGTGAAATTTTTACAAGAAGTACGTATCTATCTGTTTTACTTTGGAAGGATAGGTTGATAGAAAAACCTCGACTGATCAATAATCTGTAATTAGGGAAGGATAGGCCAGTGACATTAAATTAGGGAAGAAGATGTAGCTATAGTTTCCAAAAACTAAATTACTACTAAATAAAAAATGTAGAATGAACTTTTTTCACCTAATGATGACTCTTTACTCACAAACAATCAAGTTGTTGTGCTGCTTGTGCATGTCAACTTCTTTATGATCCCCCACCTATTGCATCACATTTTTTAGTAAGATTCTAAATAGCATTTAAGTATAGAAAAAAATCAAATAAATAGAAAACTGAAGCGTAGAAGCGGTAGTTGATTTCTATTTACCTTCAATTAAGGTGAGTTAAAACTATTATAGGTCGGAGCTTGGAACTGATTATGAGAAGAGAGAGTTGCAAGGAAGGAGAGGGGGGGAGAGTATGTGTATGTGTGTGTATATATATAGCTAGAGAGGGAGAGAAAGGACGTGGAGTAGAGTTGATGAGAAGAAAGAGAGCTGGGCAGGATGAGAGAGAGAGAGGGGATGAGAAAGAGAAGAGCATGGTACCTCTTTTCTTTTCTTTTTCCGTCCTTTTTTTAGACTAGAGTTTGTGTGGCAGTTTGGTATGTTATTTTTCTTAAATTCTCTTCTGTTTAGTTATTTTTTCAACCAAACACACAACATATATTCATAGAGGAGTATTTTCTTTTTACTTGCAATTTGAGGGGACTAAAAGCAGCCTAAGGACGAGTCTTGTAACAAATGCAGCCTATCACTCTTGTTTTTAAGTAATTATTACTACTATAACAAAATCACAGTGACACTCAAACCATGTCTAAAAAGTACACTGATCGTATCGATAAAAAAAAAGGAATCAACTGTACGAAAGAACTCGATTAAACTCTTGATTTTTGATGCATAAATTGGTTCCCTATGGGTTTATATATTGTCAATCTGGAAATGGTAGTCATTGAACCGCTCATATGATGTGTTATTTGAACAACATTTAGTTTGATTGTTGACTGAATGATGTCTTTGCATCTGCTGTATTGATCGTGTCCTTTTTTCGCTCATCTGTCTCTCTGATGTCAAAAGATCTTATAATGTGTCATTTTGTTTATTTTAGTATAGGACTGGAGATTAAATTTAAAGAACCAAACTGAAATACTAGTTTCTTTTGATATCTAATTCGAAAACTGCTAAAGTGAACAGAAATGTCCAAATTGTGGATGTCTCTTCCTGTCTGGTTTTGATTTAAGATAAAACTGTTGCGAAACTGGAAGGAAAAAAAATAGCTGATCCGATGAAACGTTTATTAATCATTTATAAATCGATGGGATATCATAAAATAAAAAATTCTCAATAAATGGAGCAATGCTTCCTAAACTACATAAACAAAGTATTTTTATTTATATCAATTTCAAATTGTTCCCAAAATTCCGAACCAATTAGATACCAATCCTGGTTAGCTTTCACAGTTTAGTTGCTCTCATGTAGTCATGACACTGTCATTGCCTACAATTTTGTATTTGTATAATTTAGCCTCTGACTGAGGTCTAAAGAAGGTCATGAATGTGTGTTCATTATTGTTCCAAAAAAAAGATTGTTGTGACTGGCCTAACAAAAGCCTCTTTGCTTACTTTTTATGGTCTCTTGAGCTTTTCTATAGGGATATAAATAATTGGCAATGCAATCATCAATTCTTTGGTCACAAGCTTGTAAATTAGTCGGTAAATATTTGTTCAGATCTCTGCGTGAGAAGCTTGTAAATTTTTTAGTCATTGAGAAAATATTTGTTGAGATCTCTCTGTGGGAAATGAGAACTGTTTGGTAAGTTTTTCTTTATTTGGATAAGTTTGGTAACCTATTGGGATCTAAATTTTAACATTGAAGTTCAGTTATACATTAATATTGAAGTGTTCACTGCCACAGTGCCACTAGCTAATTTGGATTTTGTATTTACTTATTTTCTGATCAAAGCTGGTTAGTGCTGAACGATTTCAGTGTTCATATAGTAAGCACTCTTTATTTTGAAACCAAAACAATGGCTAGACATGAATGAATTTTGTTGACGTTTTAAACATTGATAAGCAACATTGATTTCTACTGATCAAGTTGATCTAAATTTTTAGTTGACTCGTGTTGTCTTAATTTTGCATGTAGTGGAACATTTTAGGCGTATATTAATCATATATATCTTTAAATGACTGTGCCTTTGTACCTAATTCCCATCTTTGTGTGTTCTTTTTGTTTTTCTCGCAGATGTTTCATTTGATGCCAACTCCTCAAGGAAGCTATTATGTGAATAATGACATATTCCGTTTGAACTACGCATAGAGCTTATGATTGAAACCATTCGAGGGGTGTGATATTATTGAATGTCCAGAATTTGGAGCAAGTGTGCTGAATCTTGTTATTTTATATTTGAAACTTATCCTTGTGTATTTTGGCATTTTTCTGTTTTCTTTTCATACATGAAGCTATTATTAATGGACTCAGCTGGTGTTGGTTCGGTTGATGAATGTTACTGTCCAAAAGACTGATTAAATGTCCTTGTTATATTAAGCTGCTGGATTATGGAATTTATTTTGATTGTTATGATTTGTCTTCTCTTAACCTTCTACTCCTATGTACTATTATAAGATGATTAAGCTTTGGTATAGGCCAATTACATGCCTATGATTATTTATTTCATTTTCATTCCGGGGTTCCAAATTAAGGTTTCTCAGATCATATCTAGTAAATTTCCAAAAAAAATATCATATTTGGTACAGAATTTTGAGTAGATAAGCTGTAATCTTTTTGGTTTAGAGTTTATCTGGCTCTTAGCTTTTTGATGCCAGAAACCCAGCAAGGTCATTTTTTTTTTATCTGATCAACCAAAAGTAGTCTGACATTTAAGCCAAAAAACCCGATCTAGCGTAGAAACTGCAATCAAGCATCGCCTGACATAGTGCTCTATAGCGATTTATTATTCAGTTTGTGATTTATTTTGGAGCCTCGTTAGTTGAGTAAATAAGGATATTTTGCTCAATTCAAGATATTTTCATCTTGCAAGGTACCGCTGTTTCATGTATCTGAGAATAGTCTTCTTATTAACTCGTACCCAAAATGCTTTTGAAGTTGTGTAAGGACGGAATCTTTTTTTATTTTATTTTTAGCCCAAACTTGGAATTGACGTAAACTAAGGTAAGTGGTAAAAATTTGCCCAATCAGTATTTTCCTTGCAGAAATTAATAAAGCATCTCTATTACAATTAGCTTCTATTTTCAACATAATTGACAAGAAAGTAGTCCTTAATCTTAAGCTAATTGTTTTGTATGTTAGCTAAGGAAGTTGATTGAAGTGTCCAATGTTCATGTGATTAGCCTTTGCGTAAGGGTGTGTGTGTATCCGCATTAACTTGTTTCCACAATCTTCCACTTTTTGCCACTATCATCCATTTTTTATCCCTTTCCTCCTAAATTTTCTTTACTCTTTTTTTTTATTTTTATGGCTGGCCTGTATATTAACTCTCTCCTTCTATTTTTCCTCTCACATATTTTTAGGAAGAAACTAAACGAGAGAGAAAGGAAGGAAAGATGGCTGATTGGGGTCCGGTGTTTGTAGCTATCGTGCTTTTCATAATGTTGACTCCCGGGTTGCTTATTCAGGTTCCTGGTCGTAATCGGTTCATCGAATTTGGCAATTTTCAGACCAGTGCTGTGTCTATCTTAGTTCATTCCATCCTCTACTTTGCCTTGATATGTATTCTCCTCTTAGCTATTGGTGTTCATGTGTATCTCGGTTGATAATTATCCTCTCAACTTGTAATAGCAATCACAGTACAGTCTCTTTCAACATTCAAGTGTTTTT
This sequence comes from Primula veris, assembly GCA_963682055.1. Classification (NCBI taxonomy): domain Eukaryota; kingdom Viridiplantae; phylum Streptophyta; class Magnoliopsida; order Ericales; family Primulaceae; genus Primula; species Primula veris. The sequence goes on along the minus strand of OY821747.1, from coordinate 14,691,268 downwards.
TTTTTAACTATTCGGTGGATCAAATTTGTATCTATGTGTCTGCATCCAGATTGGAGGAAGTATATTGATGTCAGTATGCTCTAATAATTTATTAAATTTCATAATTGGTTTGCTTAATTTGTGATTCTTGTTAAAATATTCGTTCGTTTGCTACCTCTAACTTTTGTTATTCTTAACATCGGAAGTATCACAAGTATATTTAATAATTCAACAACTCTCCTTGAACTCTTGCTTTTTCTCTATCAAAAATCACTAATAGTGTTCTCTGATCATCAAATGTAACAATCCAATTCTACTATGGAAAACCTGGAAACATTAAGAAATCTCCAACACCATATAAAGAGTAATATACTTTGTTCAATATAATAGAAACACAACATAGAACAAACGCATAACATCTGGAGTAAATAATAGAATAAAGTAGTAAATGAAAAACGTTTCGCTACTCATAGACTCCAGTTGGCTAATTCGATTACAAGCAAATTAATCATCACAAACTAGCAAGTGTATTTAACAAGTTATGCTCCATCTGGCCTGATCATATACCCTCCACAGTTTGCTCTTTTGCTCTTGTTCGGAATTGGAAAGGGTAGTCCTCTGGATTTTGCGTAATCTTGTTTTTTCATTTTGTATGAAGACGAAAATCAAATTGAGAAAATAAAGAAGTAAAGAAAATTTTCAGTATGAAAGAGAATGACAGTGACTCCTAATACAATCATCTGATACTTAGGCTTAGGAATAAGTAATCGTTAAACGAAAATAGCTCAGCCACGTCCACATATGGAAGATTATGTAAGTTACAAGTAAATATGAATATCAAGAACAATAAAGAACAAAATAAGAAGCAAAATATAGAGAATCATATGGAAAAATACAGATGCCACACTGGTCTTCATGTTCAAGATACCTAAAGGTCCTTCTTTACCAGGCATCTGAAATATCAATCCCGGTGATAGAAAAGCAAACAGAGCCGAGGCTATGATCGGACCTGCCCAATCTTTCATTTTCACAGCTAATCAACAAAATGAAAATTTAAAAAGAACGAGGGGAACAAGAGAGCCTGAGGAGAACAGGAACTTTTCAGTTTTCTCCAAAATATAGTTTGATAATAGAGAAGATATGTGCTTTAAGAGGAGACTGGGGTGGAGAATAAGAATATAATAAAAAATTAAAGTTAAAGAGGCTTTGTTTGGCCGCAATTCTAAAAGCTAGCCCTTCTTTGGTGGAGCAGCTTAAAACCTTATAGAATTTTCCTTTTTTTTTTTGCATAAAAAGTCTAAAATATTTAAGCACGAGCCAGAAGCGAACCTAAAAATCTATTTACTGTGGAGTTATTATTCAAGTGGACATCATTATCTATATCTTATGCTTTTTAAGGAAGTCATACTGAAAATAAAATTGATTTCAAATTTCTCGGGGCCACCGCCTTTTCCAGGTCCGTCCCTGTGGGGACAGTTTCTTTCTGAACCCAAAAATGGGCAGCTTATTTTCTTAAAGTCTGCAACCAAACAAGCCCAGAATATGGCATGCTAATCACCCCCACTTTCGCTTTGTTCTTTATAAACAATTGGGTGGTTGGATAAGGCAAAAGGCTTCATTTTCCCCACCAAAAAGAAACAGACAAAAACCTAGTTTTATGATGCTTTGGAATTATTTTCCTTCCCTATTTTCCTTATGCTGTTTGAAATTTGAATTCATTTACTGTTTTAAGCTTGATTATGTCTACTTTAGGTAGGCAGTTTGACTAATTCCGGACTAGTTTCGGAAGTTTGTGAGATAATCCATAGCTAGGAAATGTTTTCTTAAGAAAACTTTAATATGGAAGCGAAAATACTCACAGCACTAAGCTCCGTTTTCATTTTGTGTTTATGTAGTTATATGTCTTTTGACACTGGGAAACCTTGTAATTTTGGCCAAGCAGAGCTAGACCTGGTAGTACTACTGTATTAGTATGGTTGGAATGATAATTCGACTAGGCAAGAACAATGGTGGTTAAAAAATTTCAAACCATTCTAGCATTTGGTGGTTAAGGGAAACCATTCATCAAAACAATTCTGCGATTTCTATGCTTATGCGTATATTTTTTTTTAAACGCTAGATAACGTGTTTCTTGCAAGGGCTTCACTAAGGTGTAAGCTTTTTAAATATAGAAAGCATAAAATGTGTAAGTTATTAGAGCTTTCTTGCTAAGCGCTTTCTAAATCAATTATTTTTGTCTACCATGAGAGAAAATGCAAGTTGTAATTAAATTCCATTTCGTCATACCATGAATGTCAATTCATTTCCAATCAAATAGTTTGTGTGAGCTAAACATAATAATGTATACCGCATACACCAGAACTCAATTACATTTTTGACTTTTCATGTGTAACAAAAGACCATAAACAACTCAGCAACAATACCAGATAACATCCCTAACAAAGTAAATTAAATATAATTAGGAAATCAAGTTATTTCCTACCGAAAGGAACAAAAGAACTGGGCATTCAGAGTTACTGCCGCCGATTAATTATATCAGTTAAGTACGAATGTGAATGCCAATGGCGATGATTAAGATAGTGTAGACACAAAAGTAGAGGACCGAATGAACCAAGATTGCTATCCCACTTGTGTACATATTCCCAAACTCTACCACCCTTGTTTTAGCCGGAAGTTGAAACAACAGCCCCGGTGAAAATAATATGAACAAAACAACCGCTACCACCACCGGGCCCCAATCCGTGCCCATTGTAAAATCTTTCTTGAACTAAAAATATGGAACTGAAAGATACGTTTGCTAAAAATAATTTATGCATACAAAACTTGGGTTGAAAAGGATTGTAATGGAGGATAGGTATGTTTATGAAGTGTGATTTGCTTAGAGAGTATAATACTATACAGCTCATTTATACAAGGCACTACAAGAAAAGAAGCTACTTTAGCTTAACCAATAAGGCATCAATTTATTTTCTTTCTTAATTCAACTCTACATCTTTTAGAGACACATGAAGGTGGAGTCCTTGAAAGAGTGAATAAAGAGATGCTAAGTGGAAAGTGTAAAGGTGCATGATATAGAAGCTTACTCGTTTGGTTTTTACTTTTTTTAGAAAAAAATAAGAGGGAAAAAAGGCTCAACGCGCATTGCCAGACAAATGAGTATAAAGCAATTTGGGAATTCGATTTTGATGAAAATAAATATATGACACTGTAGGCTTTATCTAATTATCTTCCATTTAGATCTGTAACATTGTTATGCAAAATAAATGTATGGACCTTTCAGTTTCTAGGATAAGAAAGGAAAAAAGGAAGGTGTATAGCATGTGATTCTAATTTACTCATACCTTTGCTTTTTTGTTCAGGATTCAGTCATTCTTTAATAAAAAAAATATATTATTATAACAGTCACTTGCTGTATATATCTAGATATCATAAACAACGATTTTCATAATACAGAATTAGTGATTTGTGTTAGGACTTATGTCTCAGTCCACCACAGAAACTTGGGCCTTATAGTCTGGTCTATCATCTTAAATAGCTTAAGTTATTACTAAGACTTATCTAAAATCTTACATTACTTAATACAACTGCCTATCGCCGACCTGAATCAACCCTGTTTACAATTCCAAAATATTTGCCGAATGAGATAAACAAAAAACTCATCTTTCCGTTTCTAATGATTATGACAGATACCTTAAAAGTGATGACATGGTATAAAACAATCAGATATGACCACATTATATCCATTTTGTAATCCATATGTCGTTGCGGGTAAGGTAAACCTCATCTAGTATTTAATAATTGTAGATTAGTTTGTAGAGTGACATCATTTCTTAATCAAAATTTAACAACTGCCTAGAAACTTGCCAAAATTTTAGCATAATGAGGCTAAAAGTGGCTGTCCAATTATATGTTGATCTTCTGCATTCTAGTTAGTCTTCTTTCCCAACTAAACCACCATATGTACTGTCTAATTGTGTATATATATCCATTACACTTATCATCACTCTCAAATACACTCTCTTTAGTTGTTTTATATATTTTGTGATATTTAAAAAGAGAAAATGATGGGGTCAGGAGATTGGGGACCGGTAGTAATAGGGGTGGTGCTGTTTCTGTTGCTCACACCGGGGCTGCTTTTTCAGCTACCAGGAAAAGGTAGAATCATAGAATTCGCAAATATACAGACTAGTGGCCCGTCTATTTTTGTCCACAGCATCCTTTTTTTCGGACTTATCACCATTTTCCTCATCGCCATTGGCGTCCACATCTCTTCTGGATGATAGGCAGGAGTCGTGTTACTAGCTGCTTGGCTTCTCTCTTTTTATTTACGCGTTTCTTTTTTGTAATGTGTTCCATTGAACTCCCTTGTTCGGTATTCAAAATGCCATGTTTAAGAATTTATTGAATTATCGCTGATTTTGTTATTGCTGATTGGAGTATGGTACGTTATTGACAAGTGATATGAAGTTAGATTATCGTATCTTTCACTTATTAGTGAAACAAAGATTAATTTGCAACATGAAATGGATGCTTCACAATTCAGAATAACCAGCATTCCCGAAGTTTAGCTATCAGAAATGACCATAAAATAGCTACACAAAATACACGAATACAGTTTGCAAAATGGCAGCTTAAATGTATGATTTTTCAACTGCAATTTGTATGATTCCCCATCAGAGTTCTCATTTTGCAATTACAAAGTAAGAAATTCATACTCCAGCCTCCAGTTAGTAAACGATAAGTTAGTTCATTCATCCAGTTTCCATGTAGCCGGTGTTTAGCATTATCATTTTCTGTATTTATATGAATATCTAGTATTATTTTACCAATGATGATAGGGAAGAAATCTGATGTAGGATAAGGATTCAGAACTAATAGGGAATCGAGAGAGAGAACATGAAGATATCTAAATACAAAACCTAATTTGTACCCTGTTTGCAATTTACGCCGTGTTTGAACATACCGAGACACTTCAAACTCATTTGTTTCGCAGTGTTTGAGTTTAAGCACCCCTTGGATAAAACTTTTATGCTCAGTTAATTTGCTATTTTCTTTTAAGACTGCAGCCTATTTTGTTGTCCACCACTCCTCCTAATACATGTTGTTTTTTTGGTTATGTGACCTGAAAAAAGTAAAATTATGAAGATGAAAATACACCATCTTATTTTCTGAACTAATCTGCAGCCAAACAAGCCTATAGTTTTAAAAGTAATAGAGTGAAGACTGAGATAAAATACATAGGCATAGTGGTAACTTGTAACCAAAGATAGATTAACTAATTATACTAATAAGTAGTCACCAAAAGAACATGAACAAAAATATGAGAAAACAAAAACTACAGAAAGAAACATCGAAAAACAAACTTGAAAAAGTTTGTACTCTTAAAGTAAATCTAACCTCCAGGGAAGTATTTGAAGGAGCATGGGCACAAGAGTAAGGATAAATTATAAGAAATTTGAGCCAGATAAAACAAAAGCACAAATCCGACAACCCAAGGTAACAACAGCAGGCCTATCAAGAACGCAACTGACCCGAACATCATCATTGATATGGACATTCCCAGTAAAATAGCTGCAAAAGCCGATGGTGAAGAAGCTGACAATGATAAGGATGAAGCGGAATATGAAGGATTTGAAAGAGAGAGAAAGTTGAGTATGGGAAGTGGAATTAGAGTTATGGGAGGGTTATGGAAAATGTGGATTATCATTGAGCAAAGCTCGTAAAGAATTTGACTAGTTTGGTCATGATTGTTGTTTCGATTTTCCTCTCTGGTTCTGTTCATCTTTAGTACTATCACACTATGATTAGTTCTTCTAGTAATTTTCCAATTTATGATAATGTAAGTAGCAAAAAGTCATAGCCAAGTGGACCAGATAAAATCTGTCATGGGATGGGAATATTGTGTATGGGCAGGATTGGAATTCTTGAGGTTTGTGCCAAATACAAGTTGGAGCCAATTTTCTTTAATATTTAAAATACAATTCTAAGATCTGTTATATTAACAGCTTGTGACGATATAGCAAATTAAGGCATCTGTCTAGACTGGTTTTGTTAGTATTTACAAAGGAAAAGCTATTTACTATCACACTGAATATAATATCGGTCAACATGCATATAGCCATTGATAATAAATTAGAAACTAATTTTAAATACGAAAAAGTTTGGAAGTATAGAAATCAATCCCAAGTTGCATACATAAACTACCTTATGATTCAAGATTACGGTAAAAAGTTATAGAAACAAAAACTAAGAGCCATGATAAAATAACGTACATTTAATACTATTTAGCCTTGACTTGCTTGTGCATTTCTTTGGGAATCTTTCGCTCTGAGTCGGCTCGTTCTAGCTTGAAACGCTCGTGGGCGCTAGAGATATAGCTAGCTGCCTTGATATCTACATTTTCCTCAGGGGAAACACCATTGAAGTTGTTAAATTTTTCATAAATTTCAGACGCTGCTGGAATTATAGCCATTTTTTGCTTAGGCTGCTGAGGAGTTATAGAATCATGGTTCACGATAGATCCCATTTCCACCTTATTAATAATTTTATAATTAGTTGCGGGAATAGGTGGCTTGGGCTTGCTATCGTATGGAATGTTTGTTCGAGCAAAAGCCTTGGGTGCACTGTATAGAGACATATTTAGCCTCCAATTAGTAAGCATTCTAGTTTTCCGGTTTGCCTCCATTTTCCTATGTAAATTAGCTTGAATTTGAAAGATGTTCTGGTGTTTTGAGTTTCACATAAGGCTATAAGAGTTCATATAGTAGTTCTTTGTCCTTTGTCGTATAGGAATGATATTATGATACAGAATAAAGCAAAAAAGCAAATTTCAAAGTAAATAATTGGAGCCTCAACTTTTTGTGCAATACACCAAAGTTAAATAACATAAGAATATAACATCGCTCTTCGGAAAAAAAAAAAAAAAACAGAAGAATTGAGTATGAGATATACTGTTATCCGTTTCCATTAAAAACATAATTTTCGGGATATTTTGTAAATAGATAAGTGTAACTTCTAAATCCATACAAAAGAAAGAGTTTTTTGAGAAATAGCTCTTAATTGATCATGTGTACAACAACATTAAATCTTTATTATTTTGTAATATTGTTGATTTATGTCACCGGTCGATCCTATTGTAACGTATAACAGTTCTAGTTTCTAGGTGCATCATATACAAGAAGTTTAGAACGTATTTCCTTTGTATTTTTTTATTTCTTTTAACTATTGATGCTGCATATCAAGATTTGTACAGTTTAACAAAATAATAGTGTAAGAGAAGCTATATGATTCTCTCTGTGCTTTTAATTCTTACCAACCTTTATTGAAAACAATTTTACATGATCCTTTTGCCAAAAGCAACATCAACTTACTATTCAAGATATGGAGAATTTAGATAATTGTGTATCCCGACAACTTACCCAAAAGATAAGGGCATTAGGAACTTCTCAAGTGGTTTTGCTTTTGACATATTCAGTACCTTAGGATACATATCAGTCCAAAAATCATCTAGTTTGAGGTGAAAGTTTTTACCAGTAGAATGACAATTTCATGCATAGGGTTGTTTTTTGGTTCCATTGGAAAAAATCGCCAGTATGGATCATGTTTATGGTTAACGTGATTATGCTCAAGCCATTGTTTCCCACACTCGTATCCCGTTATCGATAAGAAATTAGAAAACGTGAACAAGCAATTATTGGGTTTTCTGAAACATTCGTAAGACTGTATATTAGAATCCATATTCTTTTACCATTAAAATATATCAACGATGTGGGACAATTCCAACACCCCCTCATTCGTGGGTTGGTCAATTTCTGATAAATTCAACGAGTGCAATCAATCAGTTGGGTGGAGGTGACACATCATACAAACCGGCTTAGCCTTAGCTCAAACACCATGTAGAAGCTTGTCTTGAGGTGGAACCAAGATAAAATAAATATGTACAAAGGGTATTGGGTAATAAAATAATTTTTTATTTGGTAATTTCAATATAAAAAACAGGCAGCTAACATGATTTGAATTTCTAACCTTCCAGTCAAATTTACCACTACAACAACTCTTTTGACTAAATAAACTGACCATCAATGTATATATCTTAGAAAAATTTAAATTACACATAAAAAAAAATTGAAAATCGCCACGGGAGTGGCCACGGCCACCCCCAACCACCCCTTGGGTGCTCCTCTGAGCCCGTCTATCACCCACTAAAAGGCCTTTTAGTGGAAAATTGACAAGTTTCTACATGATATCAGAGAGGGATCAGAGCGGACCTAGCGATGTTGGGCTCACTTCCACCCATTTAATATGTCCTTTCGTATGACCCTTGAAATGTCGGGCCACGAGCGAGTGGACGTGTTAGAGTAATTATCACACATCGTCTAGATAATAATCGAGCATGTGGTTTACAAATAGATATCCATCATTACCATTATGAGGCCTTTTAATGATAAAGTAATATGAATTATAATACTATAATCACTAAAAATGATAAACTGAATTGTATGTGCTTTAGTCGGACGTGATGCAGATAAGGTTTTCAATGCGGATCGATTGTTTTGCAGATAAAAATATTCCACCTGAGTGATCGATACATACAAACCTTTACCAGTGGGTTACGAAAGGATTCCGTATCACTTTATTTTGTTTGATTCTTCCCGACTTTTCTCTCCATTCTTATGACTAAAATATTCCACTCTAGTGACTTCAATTTGGAGGGTTCTGTTGTCGGATGATATTAGTCAAAAATTATCCTTTTGTTATAAGCTGGGAGTATTTCGTTACAAGAAAACATGTTTGTAGAGCACAAAATGTTGAATCATACATGAAGAAAGTGTCTTGGCATTATAGCAGTATAGCACACTTGCGATTCAAAGAAACCGTCCAAATCATGTTCATAATCTCTTTTGTAGGCCAAACTAAAATCTAATTACCTAAGCAAGACAACCACATAATCCTTGCACGTATTTTTCAGAATCATATCAATATTGGTGTTAACTTTAAGATTGGTGTTTTATGGTGGGGTGGGAGGGGACTACATCCTTTAGTGTCATCTCATCATCATGTAATCCATCTAGATTTGTAAATAAATTTAGATGAATAACTCTGGCAATATTTCATACCTAATATGATCAGACATTTTACTAAAATCTTCCGACGAATAAAGTAAAATTGCGTTTTAACGAAAAAGCAAACGAACTAAAACAGAATAACGGGGAAGCAAACCGCATGATTCTTTGTCTTGATGAGTCAAAAGCAGTTAAAATGTTAAGTTAGTTCTCTACAAATCCAGAATCCAGAGATTGATTACTTAAAATTTCCAATTATTCTTCAACATATTATAGTTTTAATCTCTAAATTCAAGGTTATAGGGATTTAAATTAAGCCAAAGGACTTAGGGGTGTAAGTAAAATCCATCAATCCGTAAATCCGAACCAACCCGTTGGTTTGCATTGTATTGGTTCGGATTTTTCGTCAAATGTTTTGGTTTAGGATTCGAAAAAACTCAATCCGTTCTTATTGGATTGGTTTAGGACTCTTTAGTGGTAATACAAACCGAAACAAACCAATCTGATCCGTTAGATCCGTATCAAATCCAATCCATTAAGATGTTTAAATCCTTACTAAATCTTATCCAACAAAATAAATAAACCTAAATTTTCTATGCAATAAAAAAAACTATAACGTGTGCTATCTATCATATATAAATAAATAAAACTACGGATCATGAACTTATAAATGTTGTTGACATTTGTATGTGTTAATGCTGCATTTTCTTTTCCTTTACAAAAATTCCATGATCTTTTGATTTAATGTTGTGGTCTCTCATTGTATAAATCCGAATCCAATCTGAATCTGATCCAAACCGCTGAATCCGTAAATCCGCACCAAACCAAACCGATCCGTTGGTTTGGTCTAGTTTGGATTGAAATTATGAATGGTTTGATTTGGATTCAAAAAATCTTAATCCGTTTTTAATGGATTGGATTAATATTGAAACTAATGCATTCAAATTCGGACCATTTATACCCCTAAAAAGGTTTAGGACTTGTTTCTGGAAGTATAATGAAACCAGGGGAGTAAAAAGATACTAAAAGGGTAATTTAGAAGGTTAGGACAAACTGGGCTCACCCGCCAGGACCGGATATTGGCCCCTCCAATGTGAATGTTACAAAATTACAATAGAGGTTAACTATTTTGGAAGAAACGGATTAAAGTTCTTTAAATATGACATACTGTAGTAATTAAAACTGAGGAGTAAAAGAAAAGATAATATATTACAGTTGACCTTATTAGAATAAAATTAAAGATTGGGGGCTGTTTTTGAAAGGAAAAAATATTAAATTGGTACTCAAACTATCATTTTTTTAGCAATTTAGGACCCAACCTATATAATTTTTCAAATTGATACCCAATCTTAATCGTTCTATTTGAAAAAACATTGTTTAATTTATACTATCATATTTAACTAATTTAGTACCCAACATAGAGTACTCGTGATCATACTAGTGCCAATACTTACTAAAATTTATCAATTTGGTAATGTAATGCTTAATTGGACATGACTGGCTTGATTAGATTAAATGAATTGAAGGTCCTTACCTTTTCAAACTATTAATTTAAAAGTTAGTACCATTTTCAAAATATGTATTGCAAATTAGTATAACTTGTCAATATATACATAAGCCCAACACATTTACATATGCCCAACACATTTGGTCCAATAAAATTTTGACCAAGACCAAGACAATTAACCGTCGGTCTCCAGCGTTAACCGTCGGATTCCGGTGTTGATAAAAAAATTAAAAAAGGAAAAAACTCTAAACAATTAAAAAAAATTCAGAAAAAATTATAAAAATCCAGAAAAATTATAAAAAACAGAAAATTTGGAAAAAAATTAAAATAAAATTTGGAAAAAAATCAAAAAGAAATCAAAAAAATTATTTTTAGAAAAATCAAAAACAATTTTGTTGACCAATGCAGTTTTTTTGACAATCTAATACAAATTTTGGACAATCTAATGCAATTTTTGTGACAATCTAATACATTTTTTTTGAAAATTTAATATAATTTATTTGACAATCTTCTATGAAAAATTTGATAATCTAATACAATTTTTTAGCAATTTAATACAAATTTCTTGACAATTTAATACAATTTTTGACAATTTAATGCAATGTTTGTGACAGTCTAATACAAAATTTATAACAATCTAATACATCTTTTTTTAACAATCTAATACAGATTTTTTTAAAATCTAATATAATTTATTTGACAATCTAATAGACAATTGTTGACAATATAATTTAATTTTTTTTGGCAATTTAGTACAAAAAATTTGAAAATCTAATACGATTTTTTTTTTTTGACAATCTAATACAAAAAAAAATGACAATATAATACAAAATTTAATATTTTTTTTACAATATAATTCAATTTTTGACAATTTAATGCAAAAAATTTGACAATCTAATACAACATTTTTGACAATTTAATACAATTTTTTTGGTAATTTAATATAATTTTTTTGACAATATAATACAATTTTTTTGGCAATCTAATACAAGTTTGACCAAGACCAACACCATTGACCGGTCTCCGGCATTGACCAAAAATAAAAATAAAATCAAAAAATTTATAAAACAATTTTTGTGACAGTCTAATACAAAATTTTGACAATCTAATAGATAATCTAATGCAATTTTGGTGATAATCTAATATAAGTTTTTGACAATCTAATACATTTTTTTTACCATCTAATACAATTTTTTTGAAAATCTAACATAATTTGCTATTTGACAATCTAATTGACAATCTTACACAAAAACTTTGACAATCTAATAGACAATATTACACAAAAAATTTGACAATGTAATACAATTTTTGACAATGTAATACAAAATTTTGACAATCTAATAGAAAATCTAATGCAATTTTTATGACAATCTAATACAAATTTTTGACAATCTAATAATTTTTTGTTGTAATTTAATACAATTATTTTTGACAATCTAATGATTTTTTTTGACAATCTAATATAATTTTTGAAAATCTAATATAATTTATCTGGCAATCTAATACACAATCTTACACAAATTTTTTGACAATTTAATACAATTTTTATAGGCAAGTAATACAATTTTTTGACAATTTAATACAATTTTTTTGATAGTCTAATACAATTTTTTTTTTGAAAAACTAATACAAATTTTTTGACTATATAATCAAATTTTTTCGGCAATCTAATGATAAAAATGTCAAAATTTGTCTAATGGACAATTTCAAATTTTTTTAAGTTCATATCACAAATTTCAAAGTTTATACCCCAATTTTTAAATTTCATACTCTTATTTTTCAAGTTTATATCAAAATTTAACATACAATGGGTAAAGTTAATACCTTTATTTTTAAAGTTTATACCCCAAAATTTAAATTTTATACAATTATTTTTCAAGTTAATATCCCAATTTTTAAAGTTTATAACTCTTTTTTTCCTAATCATACCCCAATTTTTAACGTTAATATCCTACTTTTTAACGTTCATACCCTGATTTTTCAAGTTAATAACCCAATTTTTAAAATTTATACCCTTATTTTTTAAGTTTATATCACAATTTTTAAAGTTAATACCCCAATATTTAAATTTCATACCCCAAGAGTATGAACTCATATTTTTTAAAAAAACTCAAAAAATCCAAACAAAACATATTAGATTTTTATACAACTTAATAGACAATATAATAGAGTATAGACAAATGTAAAATTTATTAGATTGCCAAGGAAAAAAGAAAAAAAACAATCATATACTCTGCATTGTCCTATAATTTAAGTATCCAATAGCAAATATACTAATAAATTTGGACCTAATATAGACTATTTTCTCTAAATTCACAATAGTAGCCTTTGGTCTAAACTCTCCTGTTGTGACGGGTCGCGACAGGGATGAAAATGACCAGAACTTAATCTCGTCGGAGGATATATATATATAGAGAGAGGGGGGGGGGGACCGATGAGAGAGAAATAGATCAGACAAACTGTCACCGGAGCTTTGGTCACGTCACGGTGGCCTTGATGTGTGTTATTTTTCAGAGAGATAAATTGTTTTGGATAAATGAACCAAATCACATTTGTAGGTCTTTATATATTTAAGTTAGTGGTACCAATTTCCAATTAATTATATTTGAAAAAATACATTATGCTAATAAAAAAGATTGACGGTCCTAAAACCTAAAAATCTTCTTAAAGTGGTATCGACCTCCAATTTTCTCTGATTAGATGTTAAGCATAAAATTTGGGTAAAAATTTAGAAAATCAGATAGGTTAAGTAAAACTATTGCTAAAATACGATAGTTTACCAATTTATCATTTCCATGTTTTAGAGAATTCAACGTTTAGTACCTTGTAATATAAACTTTTACTAGTTTAGTAACCAACCTTTAAGTTTAACCAATTTAATACCAAACCTATCAATTTTTGTCCAATTAAAGGTCCAACAACATAAATGGACGAATTTGCAGTGATAATATATCACATTCAGACATATATTTTTTATGGATGTTGCCCAATTGCATTAACTATGTGACAGGTGAGGGAACATGACTGCAATTACGACATTTATTAAACAACGCTCTCCTAATTAGACTAAAATTTATAGCTTGTGACCCTAATTGATAAAAGTTAAAAATTGGGTATCAAATTGGTAAAACCTTATAGTAATTGTTATTTAAATAGATTTCCACCGGAGGAAATTGAAGAATAAGTACGAAGAATATAGAATAAATCGCTCACCACCAGAATCGATATTGGTCCCTCCAATAAAAGTATTAAGTATATTAAAAGAAAGGGAATAAAGTTTTTAAATGACATGATAATTAAAAGTTAAAAAATGAGGAGTAAAAAAAAATGATACATTCCATCGGTAATATTTTAGTGGGACAGTTTGCCAAAATAGATTTACAAGAATATTAACAGTTTTACTTTTATATTTGAAAGTTGAATGTAATATGTGATATTATGGTAAATATGTTAAAACTAAGTGAGAAAGAAAATAATGAGATGATGTTTAGCTGAATACTATTTGATGTTGGCGCCGGCGTGTGCTCAAATAATTTGGGAGCGTACAACAAGTTTACAGTTTGGACCTAAATAGAGTAAAAATTAAAGGATAGGGGGCCGTTTCGAGATATAAATAATACGAAATTAAAATAAGAAAATAGAATAAATGAGGATTGGATTGTATCTTGTTCTTATCCTGCAAGAACATAACAAAACCCTAATAATAAATGAGGATAGATATATAGAGAGATATATATATATATAAAATGGCGTTGACGAACTTTATAGTGACGGTAGTTGGAGTCGGGGCGGTGATAATGCTGATGAGGAGTGACGTCAAACAATCTGCTTCTATTTTTAAGCGTAACGTTAAACAAATTCGTCACTGGCTTGAACAAGAATCATCTCAAGCTTCCAAGTCAATTATTTACTCATTTACTATTTAATTATACATACATATCATTTTATTTTATTTTATTTTATTCTTATTAGTATGTTGTTTGTGCAGATCATTTTATATGTATATGTTACTCGGATTTATTCTATAGCTCATAGGAGTATGAATTAAAATAGGTTATATACACATATTAGAGTTATTAACACTTCTTCTTCTTTTTTTTCAAAATATGTGGGTGTTTTTTTAAACCACAATTGGCCTTAATTTAGATTTTGTATAGTAGATGCACATATATGAATATTCGTCATTATGTACTTAGATTATTAGAGTTTGTTACTCAGACTTGTAAGTTATTAATTTGTGACAAGTGGTGTTCGGACTGATAGTGTACATATACATACTATTCGGGGTTAAAATTGTTCCGCTGATATGAGCATGAGTTATTTATTTGCGCTAATGTTTGGACTGATAGTGTGTATATATATATATATATATATGTCCTAATTAGTCTAACACAAAGAATATATACATATTCCTCCCAAGCTGCCAAGTATACATACATACATACATATATATATATACACACACACACACACACACTTACATTATTAGAGTTTGTGCAGATCATTTTATATGTATGCTACCTGTACTTATTCTATAGCTGATAGGAGTATGAATTATGAGTTAATAAATTGCATTTAGTAGTGTTATATACGTAGTATTCATCATATTAGAGTTTGTGCAGATCATATTAGTATATGTTACTCACACTGATTCTATAGCTGATAGTATTTACATATTCACCATTTTAGAGTTATTAATTTGTAATTAGTGGTGGTCGGTGTATAATGTGTAATATTCGGGATTAAAATTGTTCTGTTCATATGAGCATGTACATATATCTATATTCATCGTTATATACTTACATTATTAGAGTTTGTGTAGATCATTTTATATGTATATGTAACTCGGACTAATAATATAGATGATAGTATGAATTATCAGTTATTAATTTGTGTTAAGTGGTGTTTGGACTGAAGTATATATGTAATATTCGGGATTAAAATTGTTCTGCTCATATGAGCATGAGTTATTATACATATATCTATATTCATCATTATATCTAAAAATAGTCCACTTAGGGTTTCACGTGGTTTGTGTTAGTTAACATAGTTACAAAATGACGGGTTTTTCACGATTGACCTTAATTTATAATTTTCATAGTAGATGCACATATACTATGTTTATTCATCATTATATGCTTACACATTATGATCTTTAAGTATTTATTATACTTACTCTGGCCCATAAAAATAGTCCAGTCAGGGTTTTCACTTGGTTTGAAAAAGTTAGTTAACAATGGTTACAAAATGATGTTTTTTCCCACAATTGACCTTACTATAGATTTTGTACAGTAGATGCACATATATGTATATTCATCCCAATGCATTAATCATAGTAAATATAACATGGACTATTATAAATGTTTGTTGATTCCCAAATATATTAATAAGGGTATCAAAAGGAAAAATAATGTTAAAAAAAAAAAGCAAACTAAACTAGTATTTGTAGTACCTCCCTTTTGTTATTAGAGTTTCTGCAGATCATTTTATATGTGTGTTACTCACACTGATTCTATAGCTGATTGTATGAATTATCAGTTAGTATTAGTTTGTGTAAAGTGGTGTTCGAAATATTCAGGATTAAAGCTATTCTGCTGATATGAGCATGAGTTATTAATTTGCGCTACGTGGGGGTGTTTCGACTACTAAGTCCTAATTTTGAAGGTTTCGTGTGTTTGTGTGTGTATAGCTTACTTTGCTAATAGAATTGGTGCAGGTCGTATTATACGTTCCAACTTATGAGTACCTCGACTGATTCTATGGATGACATGAATATGAGTATTTAATTTGTGCTAAGTGAGGTTCCAGCTACAAAAAATGTGAAGTTTGGGTTTAAACTAAAAGGTGTACATGGGGTTTTTCATAATTATGTCCTGATTTATTTGCACTGGTACTTTATTAGAGCTGTGTGGATCCACTTATTCTCCAACTAGGCTAACTGAAGCTGTTTCTTATGGTGTACTTATGTTGATTCCTCACCTTAGGCTCTGTTTGGCAACATATTTTTTGGTGAAAAATCAGATTTAAAAAATTGTTTAAAAAATCCAACGATTTTTTTTACCTAAAAATCTGCTCTGACTGTCCAAACACCCAGTGGTTTTTTAAATCAAATAATTGAAATTAGCCCAAAAAATATGTTACCAAACGGACACTCTTTAGGGTGTATGCATAGGCTAAAGTGCTTTTAGGGGGTCGTTTTGTTAGTCACTCTAGTTTATTACACTAACAACCATTGATTTCCTGACTTTGCTCCAAGCGATTAGAATTTTGTACAGGTCATGTTATTGGTTCAGTTTTTTTATAAACAAGAATTACTTACATGCATACGGACACACACACATATATACAGTACATCATTTTGTATACTTCATTATGTACTTACATTATTGGAGTTAGTTCAGATCATTTATGTGTGTTACTCGGACTAATTCTATAGCTGATAGTATGAATTTTGAGTTATTAATTTGTGTGAAGTGGTGTTAGGACTGGTATATTTGGGATTAAAAATGTTCTGCTCATATGAGCATGAGTTATTATACATATATATATAATCATCATTGTATACTTACATTATTAGAGTTTGTGCAGATCATTTATGTGTTTTACTCGAACTTATTCTATAGCTGATAGTATGAATTATGCGTTATTAATTTGTGTTAAGTGCTGTTCGGACTGGTAGTGTATACGTAATATTTGGGATTAAAATTGTTTTCCTGATATGAGAATGAGTTATTAATTTACGCTAAGTGGGGTGTTCCGACTTCTAAGTCCTAATTTCGGAGGTTTCATATGTGTGTATAGGCATGAATATATGGATGTATGTGATATATAAACCTCCTATGTTGTTAATAGAATTAGTGCAGGCCATATCATACGTTCTAACTTATAAGCACATTGACTGATTCTACAGCTAATATGAATATATGAGTACTTAATTTGTGCCAAGTGAGGTGTCAACTACTAAAAAATGTGAAGTTTGGGTTTGAACTACAAGGTGGTATATGGGGTTTTTCATAATTAAGTCCTAATTTATTATCACTGGTGCTTTATTAGAACTGGGTAGATCCATTAATTCTCCAACTAGGCTGTTTCTGATGGTGTATGTTGATTCCACGCATTAGGCTCTGTTTGGCAATCAAAAATCAGATTTATGGTAAAAAGTGTTAAAAAATGTTTGTGTACTTCAATCTGTAGTCTGTTTTCTTATTTGGAAAGTACTGGAGCTAAATTTATGGTAAAAAGGAAGGAAAAATGTGCAGTTTTGTGGGTCGTATAGCGAAAAGTGGTTCTCGGGGTAACTATCATTAAAATAAGGCTTTTCTAACTTACAACCCTTGTTTTCTATACTTGGTAGCAAAATCTTGTTTGCCTCCCCAGTATAAGTTGTTTCTTGTCATAGTCTGAAATTGTAATATGTTTAGTAAAAAGGTGTCTTATTTCTTTATTATTAGCTACCTGACAACAAAACACAAGACTTCTGATAAGTGATAACTATGCTTTTGAATCTTTGATATGTTCTTTTAAAAAGAATAAATCATTCAGCTCCAGCAAAAGTCACAAAAGTTACAGGATCTGCTGACTACTTTTGAGTACAGATAACTTCCAAAATAGTATGTCACTTGGATCTTAGTACTGCAGTGTTCAACAATAACAAAACTGGCATGGATTATGAGATCAGGAGAAATATAGAGAGTGTGTATATTATAAGGCTTCTTTAAGGCATGACCTTTGTTCCACCTAAGTTGGTGACTGCAAATTAGTCACAGTTTTCTTGAAGTTCTTACAGCCAATTAACTCATAAGAATGAAGTACTTCTCTTGTCTAGATAAGAACCACTTGCACCACAGAGCAAGCAAGGAAAGGGAATTGAAAAAAAAATGTTATGTTGCTTGTTTTATTTTTTTAGTTCTCCCTTTTTCCTCTTATGATGCATGCCATCTGGCTTTTGTCATATTTTAATTACGATCGATTAGTTCTCTTTATTATTGATAAACGAATGACACTTGTGATGTATGTATTTTTCAGGGAAGTGGAGAAAGCTGCTAAACCAAAGGAGCTGCCTAAGGATGACAAGCACTAGGCCTAGAATCTCCCCCTGACAGTTTTGCTTTTGTCATAGTTAATCTGTGTAACTTATCAGTCGTCGATCTCTTTCGAAGTTCTCTACCTCCTCTAAAAACTCTTGATGTGCATAGCATGTCAGATTGTTAATGTTTTTGGTTACTTTGAAATTACTTTCGGCTCGATTCCATTTCCCAGTGCATTTTATTGTTGTATTGACATTGCAATTCACTCTAATGAGAAGTTGAGACCCGGTAAAGAGTAGTGATACTTGTTACCCATTGTCGTATTTTGATTTTTCTCTTCACTCCATCTTGTTGCCATCGTCATCTGTTTCAAATTTTACAATTTGCTATCAGCTTGTGCAAAATCAATTCATTGAACTCTATTAACTGAAACTGACTTCTTTATTTCCAAAATTCACATTTCTAGTGTGTTGATGGTGACAAGAACACTGCTGTACACAATATCTACAGACTGGTGTATAATCCTTTAACTTAAGGTAATTATGGTATATTCTGTTCAAGACCATCATAACACTGCATCGTCCCTATAAAGTAAAGCGGATTTCACAAAATATAAAATGGGGTTCCACGGCTAAGGTTCTGTTTTTCCCGAATTGATCTTCTCTTTATTTATTTACTTTTTAAATTTGCTCTTGCTGGTTTATCCGATAGTAGTTCATTATTCATAGGGATTTTATAGGTTTAGTACACCAAACTATCTGTTTTTAACGATTTGGGTATCCAGTATTCAAAATTTTCAATTTAGGTATCACACTATAATAATTTTTCAATTTAGGTATCACCGTCTAAATAAATCACGGAATCATGTCACCTGTTATTTAACAAACATTAATTTAAGAGGCTAATTTGACAATTTTATACAAAAATATGTCATCATATAAAAACGTTTCTCTCAATTTCACATATAACAAAAATATGTCATCGTATATGTTAATTTTTTTTTTGTGAAATTGGGGGGGAAATTTTTCTATTGACATATTTTTTTTACAAAATTATCAAATTAGCCTCTCAAATGAATGTTTATCAAATGTCACGTGACATGATTCCGTGATTTATTTAGACGGTGGTACCTAAATTGAAAAGTTATTATAGTGTGGTACCTAAATTGAAAAATTTGAAAGGTATGCACCCAAATCGTTAACAGAACTGCAGTTTGATGTAATGAATGTATTTTTTACCTTATTTATAGTTTGGTATAGTAAATGTATTTTTTTCCTTATTTATATTCGAAGTCAAATGCTCCTGGTGTGTGGTTTCCCATATTAATTTCCAACCAGCAAGATATATTGATTCTCAATGCTTTCTTTTAACAATAAAACAACCCTCTGTTCCATTTCTGGTATTCATAAAATAAATCAACCGTGATTATTTTTATCAATAAACTTGTACTTTACAGATATATACAGTGAGAGATTGTACTTCCATTTAAAAACGAAAACGAAAGCTTCCTAGTTTGCAGTGACATGTGAATTTATTACAATCTACACGACATATTGACCAGCATTTTGCTTATTATGTAAATAAAAATATTTAAATCGAATTTTTTACTTTCTCCATATAAGATTCCTAATAGACTCAGAAGGCTAGAAATTTGTAAATACATCGATCACTAGAGGTGAAAGGGGGGTAAATATTGCATCTGGCTCAATATTTGTTCGAAATTTTCGGATGGCTTCTGTATTGGATGTGAGTGAACGTCTTCGTAAGTAGTTATCACGATGCTCTCATCTTCCGATTGACGTTGGACTTGCTTTTTCACCTTGCATTCTTGATGAGTACACTTGTAATAGCTTCTGCAAAATGCAAAGATAGAAAAGGAAACTGATCGTAAAATTTCATTGTGTAATTACGTGTAAGAAATGATACAGAATGTGTGTAATCCTTCAGATTCAATAAAATTTAACAAGTCACCGAGCTAATTTTTACTTTGAGCTGATCAGCTACTTTTAAGATTGAATTTCAATAAATAAAAACATGTTTCAATTACTTTCTCAGCTTATGGAATAACAGACTGACACTCTTATTTCCAACGATGAAAGAAATATATACGGCTTACATTTGAAATGTTAGAAACACGTTTTATTTAGCAGCGGAAAACTGGCCTTGAAACCTGATTATAATGTAAATGAATTATATAAAAACGATACAGAACCTCACGGGTAGAGTTAGGTCACACTTGATCTTCTACTGTATTTCTATAATACTGCTTACTCCTTAAAGAGAGATTGACTCTCAAACTGCTAAAAATTCTAGAAAAATATTTTATGAGACTGTTTTTCTTTTTGAAAACATAGGAGTGTATTTATAGGCTGTAATAGAAATCTATTGCACAAGAAAAATAATACTTCTACTTAATGTAGATATCTAACCCTTATTATATTATAATTTAAGTAATAAATATTATATAGTGTTAATTAAAATGACTAATATAATATTATCTAATTAATACTTTTATAATCATGGGACAATCTATCAGTAAATTATATTCATTTCCATTATATATTATAATTGCACTCTTATTACTTCTCAAAATAATATTTGAGAGCATATTATTAAATACTTAAATATTTTCTCACGTTAAGATTACAAATATCTATCGAGTAAATAATTCACTGACAATTAATTTACTTGACATATTATTTCCTCGACCTTAGCACTTAACTTATTTTTTGTGTCAGATATAAAATCCACTTGCAATATTTGACACAAACAAAACTTATAAGTTTCTCGAGTGAATATCGTCAATCTTGTGTTAAAGGACGTGAATTCTGTCAATTATAGACACACACCACATAAATAATGTTACTGCTTAACGTACACTTTTGTTGACCACAACAAATCTCACCTATTGCAAAACAAAGCAGTATACATTATAAATATGTGTATCGAAAATAATATAAGGATTAAAAGTATAAATAATCATAATAATTCTTTCGGTATAATTATTTTATTCCGGTCAGTACCATAAAATAATACTCGTTTGTCCTGTTCAATATACTCTAAGTATACTAGCACAAAAAGTCGGAACTCAACCGTTCCATGTAGTCAAGACAACCCTACTAAAACTTTGTGCTATAACTTTATCGATGGTTGTCCACTCCATCTAAAGTTGTGAACGATAAAATATATTCTGTAAGAACCAGCGATTTGATCTTCCGTGCGTAAGTCGTACTCTACACACCAAACCACTTACTATACAAGAATAAAGACACATGTACAATATAAATAATATGCACAACATTGCTCACATTTATTCTCAAATAAATCATTCATTGTTAATTAATAAATATTAAAGCCGACAATAAATCATGTCTTTTAATATAACATTCTAACAATCTTCCACTTATACTTAAAGTCATGACACCCAACATCAAACTCCCATCCACTCTATTTATCTAAGACCTCTACCGAAAAAATCTTATAAATGGTCTACTAGAAAGTTAGGATGTAATCATGTTCACTATTAACTATATGTTGATTTTCTAGAATATTACTCGATTGAAAATTCAAGTCTACTAATCAAAATGATTAAACACTAACTACTTGGTAAAATTACATTTAATCATTAATCATTTAACATACTTCATTAAATATTTTACCATACTTAAACAATCTCTACATGAGCTAGATTTATATCTACTAACAATGCCAAATGCAAAATAAATATAATATCTAACAAATTTCATAACGTACATGAGACTTCCAATTGCCAGCGCATATGGAACAGTCTATACAACCTTCCAAATCCGAAAGTTGTAATCATTTCTTGGAAACTTGTATGCTAAATTCGGCTAGATTTATAACCGATATATCTTGTTTTGTGAGAAGCCTAACATCAATTGATGTGACTGACTAGTTTCAAATCCTTTAATATCTAATTATCTGGATAATCATACATTTACTATAAATAACAATATCTCATCATTTCTGATGACTAAATTAATTTAAACATAGTAATAAAAATATCAAAGCGTACCCATCACGCTTCCAGTATTCATATTACTTATCCAACCATTGATCAAAGTCATAAGACTTTATAGCTTGATCAGAAACGGATAGTCCAAGACCAAGATACCTGTTTAATTCTAAAGACTTCTTAGAATTATTGGTCATTTGCTTGAAAAACATCTGGTTGTACTATAAAAGTACTCCACAAGACTTCCATTAGAAAAACTGTCTTGACCAGATTTCACAGCTACTTGCCAATACCTTGCATCTTTATCTCTTTAAGATTCATTGTAGTTACTGGATTCAGTTTCCAACTTATCAAGGATCATCTCGTAAGATTATTCTAATTATAAGAAATGTCTAGGTCGTTTCAAGACCCTCTCACTACGATAAACCTCCATTTATGTACTACGCATAGGAACTTTTGAACTGGTGTTATACATCAACATCCTCTGCATGAATCACTCGATTTCTCCCACTGAGAAAACGTATCTATGAGTCCATCATGCGGCGTTTCATTTTGAACTATAGGTATATAATAAAAATAAATATCCCTCTACCATATCTTAAATACTATCAAGCTAACTTTATTTTGGTTCTGTGATAACATCTAATTATTTTCCAAAAAACAGTCATGTGTGCTAACAACGACTTCCGATTCTTAGGACAATAAGAAACCATTTTTCGTTTCTTTTGCATAACCTACAAGAAACAACCATCAATACTCGATTCAAATTTCTTTTGTTTTTTCCTTCAACACGTGTGTTGGACTCCCACATACCAGAACTACCTAATACTAGGCTTGCATCAAATATAAAGTTCTATGGAAGTACTCGGTATTAGCTAAGATGAAACCGAATGGAAGATGTACTCTATATTTCTAATACGTAGCCAAAAACGAATAAAATTAACTGAATAACTCACCATCAACCTAACCATTCATATAAGAGTCTTTTACCTTCCTTTTGCTACACCGTTCTATGATTATATAATAGGTTAAGTAAACTGCGATATAATCCATACATCTGATAAGTAGTCTACTAGCTATCCAAATAGTTAATCGCCACCTCAATCAAATCGAAGTGTCGATATACATTTCCCAGATGCTTATCTGTCTTCGTCTTGAATGTATTAAATAATTCAAAAAACTTAAACGTATGACGCATCAAACGAATGTACATTTAGTTTGAATAATCATAAATAAAGGTGACCGTCTATTCAAAACTCAGTATCATGGATCTCATATGATTACGCAAATCAAAATGAATTAATTCTTACACTTCTTTAACTCATATAACCTTTGGTCATGAAAGACCACTTGGTCATTTTACTATCTAAACATGATTCAAGAGCTGGTAGTGCCTCCACTTTCAATGATCCAATGGACCATTTTAAACCAGTCTTGACATCCTTTTTAGATTAAAATAACCTAGGTGTACGTGTCAAAGTTATGTATAGTTCATTACTTGAAGATTACTTTCTCTTAAATGATATGTTAATAATATTATTCAATAAATAAAATTACGATGTAGAATTAGAATTACTAATAATATAAAGATCATTCACTTATTTACCATATCCGACAAATTGTCTATTTTACCTAATAACCGAAGTGTCATTAAAATAAACAAAATGTCTTTATCCATTATCTTAAAAACCGAACTAAAGTTCTTTCTAAGGGAAGGTCTATATTAGAATGTCTATTATTATCAATATATGATTAATACTAATCAATTCTAATATCTCCTACTCCAACTACTTGCAGCTTGTGCAATCTTCCAAAAAAATATAAAATCTCGTCATCACTAAAATTGTCTTCTTTACTGTAACCTTTGCAATAAATTGCAACCATAATTAGTGATTCAATATCTACACACCAACTTATTGTAGATACAGTCGCTAATCATTTTTCAACAATAAGTGAAAAAAATATAACTTATAGCTTAATTAAGTTAAATGGATTGTACAAAATTATTTTAAATGACTTGCTACCGGTTCATGTGACCCTTTCTTTTTCTTATAACCTTTCGGTTTAGAAACAGAAACATTTTCATTAACCTAAGCAACAATTGAATTTTCATGAAACCTTTTGTTGCCCTAACTATCAACTGAGTTTCCTCATTGATTTCATCTTTTAAGGATCTCTAGTCCATGAAGATGATCACTAAATTTTTTCTGCTTGTCATATTGTGTTTAAGAGGATTCGTATGTTAAATGTTTCTATCATCAAATCATAAATCTCAAACATACGTTTTAGATTCACCATGATGCTATAGAAATATAACATAAATTGATGCTGATGTCGCAATACATTAGTCTTGAATGACATGTATTACCGCTACATTGCATCAAATTATATTCAATCCATCTTCGATAAGTCTGTGTCAACTAATTAGTTATCCGCTCACTCGGAACCGATGGACATACCTCAAGACACAAATTTTTCTTACTAGCAGTCAAATAAAAAAAAATCATAGTTTTTCTTTTCAGTCATAATAATTCAAAACAACAACTAACTTTTAAGTATAATAACTAGCGGCATAAATACTATTTATTATCATGAGAAAACTATTACAAATATAATATTAAATGAGCAAATAAAATAAATATGGATTAATAATAAATATAGTCCATAATCCAGTATTTAAAACTCTAATCCATCACTAGTCTAATCACCATAAATAATATGCCTCAATATGAGGATGTTTATTATTTAACATTCGATATGCTAGTTTAGTCAATTAATTTGACTATCTAGACAAATGTCAAAGTAAAAATTAATATCTTGGCTTAATTTCGGTCCTATAAATATTAACATAGTTTCAGATGGAGAGGGATAGTAATATTTATATCTAAGTGAATACCATCGCCTAATATATATCCATTGTTCCCGTATATAATCCCTCAGATGGAGAGCTGATTAGATACTAACAAAAAATTATACTTTATACTTGATACTTTCGTAATTATTCCATCCGATGGGGAGGAAGACACTATAGGCAACGCATAGAATAATTATTTCATCTATAAAGTAGCGATGGAGACCGTGATATTTATACAAAATAAATTCACTCTCCCAGTTAATTATTTATAATTTTAGGGATACAAATTATACTTAGTGGTCCGTAATTAATTCCATCCGATATGGAGGAAGGCACTATAACCAACGCGTGAAAATTAAATACATCACTTATAATTTGTTTCAATAAATTCAATTAACCATTAATTAAATCTAATTGTTTTTAATTAAAAAAACTAATCAAGTCTAAACAATATTAATTAATGTAGTTAATCAAATTCAAACTATTATAAATTATCAATTACATCTAAATAGTTTCTAATTAATCAAACCTTAAGTATTATTAATCAATTACAAGAATTAATTAAATTTAAATAATTAATAATTAATTACATGCAGTTTTCCAGATTCTAAATAAACTGTAGTTTATCTATCAAAAACTATATTGTATGGGTCAATTCGTAATTTTGTGAAACTGTTTTCAATTATAATGTTTCTTTCAAAAACACTGGGGTCTAATGGGAACAAATGGAAACTTATATGACCACTCTGATAAAAAAAATAAACTTGAAAGAACAACTAGGTTAGTCCCTAATTCCTTCAAATTTTGAAATCTGATCCTTAAGTGAAGTGATATAAGCTACAGCTTGGGGTTTATAAAACCCATAGCGGTCGCCGCCATAAAGCTTGGTCTCCCCTCTGCCACTTCGGACTGACCAGGGGCCAGCTCCGGAGAGACTAGCACCGGGGATCCATAGTACATCAATCCTTAGTTCCCACAACCCAATCAATTTTACCAGACCACATACATATACAAATACTATATCATATATATACTCAAATATATACTAGTAAACGATACTCACGCGTTGCGTGTGAGACGCTATAAATTATGATGATGATACAAATGTAAAGTAAAAAAAACATAGTATATAAGAAAAAAAAATGATATAAATTGTGATGATAATACAAATATTTAGAGAGAAAAAAATATAGGATATAAGAAATTTGGTGTGGTTAAAAGAGAGAAATAGTGTAATTAGTTTTATTTTTTATGAAAATAGTTAATATGGTAATTAATAAAAAAGTATAGGGGTGTTTTTGAAAAAAAGTGACTAAATTGGGCAGGATCAGGGTTATTTTATTATAATAGAATGATGTTCACTAAATCATTGTTATTGTTGTTGGATATTATTGGACTCTTGGGCCTTACTCATGTTGGACCTAAGTTGGGCTTTCTACCTTGTATAAACCTAAGCTCTAGTATATAAAAAAGGTTAGGGTCCTCTTGTATGGATACATTCTGATTAATAAAGACCATGTTGTTGTCTCTCCATATTTCTCTCTCTATATCTATATATATCTCATATATACATATAACGAGCTAATATGTCACACAACACGTTATCGACACTTTGCTCGCGAAGATTGAAGTATTGTTCACGTAGATTGGAGTAAAATCAAAAGATTGTGGTATTTGTTCGAATCCTAAGGTTTATACGCTCGAAAATTGGGTTATAAATATACTACCAAACTTTGAACTTTTTTTTCCTACCTGTCTTTCCCAAAATACGAGGTGTACGGTACAACAAATATCAAATATCAACTGCATGTCTATTAAATATTATGGACTTAAAATTGTATGTGTATGTTAGATAATTGCTTGTTTCTGTCATGAATACTTGAATGTTTGTACGTTTGTTTGATGAATAACATGAGTAAAACAAATTGAATAGTTGTAGAACACGATTGCATGTAACAACGAATATCATTAAACCTACATGCTAGGGTTCATGTTGAAGTTAAATACTCAGAATTTCAAGAAACAAAGTCACGGTTAATAATTGAAACACTAAGGCCTTATCTGTAATTCGTCAAAATAAAAAAAGATAGTGGACTAAGGTGTAACACGCTGTATACTTCTGGATTGCTGGGTAATAACCATATAATTAAGATAAAGGTTACTGTAAATACACTCAGATCCCTGTAGTATTCCCATATACACATAACAGTATACATGTTCACATCTGTCTAATATTCGGCCAATACATACTAACTTGGAACTTGGTAATGTAATTAGACAATTACCATAAAATATTATTTGTTTCCTTGTACGATATAGTGTAAATAGTGTATTGCCATGAATAGAAACTTACACATAAAGGCAATAGATTTGTATAATATTTATTTAGATCTTGCTAGTGTAAAATTGTTAAATAATAATCTAGACTGATAGCATTAATTTGATTTCGTTATAAGGAAATATGTACTGCCATGTTAGTTAATCATGAAACATGTACAATCTATATAATTAATCACAATACTATTTATTTATTGCCATGGGCAAATGTGTACAATATGTTAATTTGCGAAATCATATATATTCACATTTAAGTTGGAAAAATTATGAACCTTCCCCAATTAGGCTCGCCTATTTGGATACGATGTCTAGGAAAGATATAAGCGGAAGTCGATATCCTAATGAGGTCGAGTTTTAAGTGGTATTCGTGCCTTTCACCCTCACCGTCTTTCATGGTCGTATTCAATTTGAGCTACCAAAAGGGGTTGACTGAATAATAATTTCCCCGAGTGTGTTTATATAATGATGTATGTTTCGCCAAATTGGTGTCTCAGTATCGACCCATCGTTCGATCAATGAGAACCAATTCACATGAAAAGCAAAACTAGTATTTTCGAACATGTTATTTCGAAACAAAGTTTGTGCTTGTGCAAACCATACACATATAAACCACTCGTTCGTTTTATATGATAACTAATCCAGAACTCCCAACACAAGTTGGATGCCATGTATGATGAGGAAATCGCAAAGCATACCTGCAAAATGACTGTTTAGACGTTGATGTTATTCCGTCACCACATGTTAATCATCCTGATGTGCGAGCATGTGATACCCAAATTTTTTTGGATGCCATCTTTGATGAGTAAAACACGAGTTTGTTGTTGCCCTCGAGATGAATGCTAAGGCGTTGATTTTATTCCGCAGGCACATTTGAGACGTGATGACGTCTATGGTGAACAAATGTCTGAAATTGACATATTGGAACGATCCTTTACCAAAATACTAGCTTGAAAATTGTATTCCGTAAGAAGTATCGTGAATTTATATTCACCATGTTCCTTCACCGCCCATATGTCTGTGGATGAGAAAATGCCCCGATGAGCAGTTTTAATCATATTGGATCAATGGCGAATTGTTTGCCTGATATTAATGCTCTTCGTAGACATTTCTTTTCCACGAATCGAGAACCGAGACAAGTGTTATTTGTCTCGAACTGTCGCAATCCCGATGAATTGCCTAGCCAAGCGAGGTTTTAGACAATCGTCAAAATCGAAGACATGTGGCTCGAAGACAGTTCTTGAAAGGAACAATATAGTCTGTTGTCTCAAAGTAAGAGATAATGCTCAAGGAGCCAACTCTATGCTATAAAGATAAAGGTCATGCACGGTTACTCCTTAAATAGTTCAAAACTATTATAAAGGTGGAAAAGCCGATGCTAATGTGGTTAAAGCTAACTGAAAGGAAACTCTTGAGACCCCCGATTTTGTGGCTCAAATGAGTTTGGTAACTTTCTTTATTGATTTTGATAAATCATTGAGCCGATTTTTTGATCATCTGGATTATAATTTTTTTCCCATTTGGACATACTTTTGGATTATGGTTTGCTTGTTTATGAAATTTCTCGAAATAATTTAAAGTAATTTGAGCAAATTCCTTTGACAAATGTGACCAAACTTTAAATTATGAAATTTTAGGCAATACTTATAGGGAAGTTGTTTTTCTGGAAATAGTGGGTAACCGTGTACCACGTAATTTCACCAACTAATTGCCTAAAAGAGTCCTTTGTGACAATGATTCTGGACCTGTCGTTCCAAATCGAAATCTTTGGTAAAACCAAATTGATTTATCAAATATGAGGCCTTATACTCATGTAGGTCTTGCCGTACGTTGTAGAGTATTAAATATTCGAGAAAACCAGTGTTATGTGGTAATAGCTCATGAAAGAATTAAAATTTCTTTACATAGCCTCCATTCAATACGACCAAAAATGTATTTTAGAGGAGTTGAAATGTTTTTCAAGTGGTTGGTACCACATTCTTTAAAGCATTTAAAGTTACCTTATCATTTTGCCTATCGTCAAAATGATAAATGATTTAGATGCTAAGACATGATTGTATGTACGATCATTCGCCTGTCATCGATTGATAAGAGCATTTTGATATTGTGGCATTGACCGGATGAGATATTTCCGGGTCAAAAGACGATGCTTGATTTATAATCGCATCACATTTGGATTCTCTCTGAGAATATATTTCGTGATTAATCCGAAATTCATACCACTAATGCTCACTTTGAAAGACTAGTATGTGTAAAGATCGCGAAATTGACTCGTAGAATTCTTGTAAAGAATTGAAGGAGTTGTTGTTGACTTATCCAACCATAAGACGGGCCATTAAAATTTTATGGTTATGGTTGATGCATCGACAATATGGTCACATGATTATTGTTGTCCACATAAATGCAGTATTTCCCAAACTTTTAGCCCTATCATTAAGTTGATGGCTCATGATCCGGATTATCCTGAAAAGTCTAGTCGACTTGATAATTCCGAAGAGTAAGAATCGAAATTCTGATTTGAATTACTTGAGTTTGGGAATTGAAATTGAACATCCTGTCGATTATGTTCAGACCCAAATGTACTCACGGAAAGTTTGGTGATGCGTACCTATATATTTCTGTGTGGGGTCACAATACATTGCATATTGCTGCATTGGTCCGTCTGAGGCCCATAGTCACTCAAAACACTAAATGCGTACAAGTTGGTTACTGGTTATGAGCCAGACAGCTCATATGAACGCGTGTTTGAGTGCTTAATATTTTTTTTTGAGCCGCTATAGTGTTCAAAATATGGACCTCTGAAGGGGATATAAGTCGATTTTGAATCTCTTACCTATCATTTGATAGAGTAACCTTGACAATCGATCTTTTTTACCGCATGATATGCGAAAGTGACCTCGCTAAGACTGTTCTCCCCGTCGTTAGGGGGAGATTTGCACGTTACCATTGATAAGGAAGGACGTGAAGTAACGTGGCATAACCCACTCAGTATTAGCTTGATCCCCAAAACTGCACTTAGTGATAAGTAAGTGCATAGACTCCCTCAAATCTAACTAAATGCCAGACGCATTTAATGACATTATGAGATGTCACGAGATCATTTATACCTGCTGCAAAATGCTTGCAAGGATAGACGTCCCTGTCGGACATCGTGGTCCTGTCGTAACACGTTGCTTTGGCCGAAACCGCCAAGCAAAGGACGCTGCCGTCGGCCGCCAGTCTGCAGTCCTTCCTAAGATATGAGGAAGTTGACCGGTTCTTAATTCGTTCAGCCCCAGAGGTGGTGAACTGAAACTCGTTTTTCGCACGAGATTATAAAAGATATGGGAGATGTGTGATTCCTCTTCATCCTGATATCTTAGACGATATTGAGGCGAAACGAGAATGTCAGTGATTACTTGTTCATATAATCGGTGACGACTAATAATATGAGCAAATTATGACAGGGAACCATGTATCGTTGCCTGAAGTCAACGTAGAATAGACTGGACTAATGGAAACTTGCAACCCAAGTAGACTCCTTTGTGAAAGTGTGTTCGGACCTGTAGCTCCAACACCACCAATGTTCAATGAGTTTGTTTATTTGGTTATTCATAAGGAAAAATGATGAGAATAATGAGATTGTAGAATGCTCGCCTAGTAGCGCAAGGTTTCTCTCACACCTTGGAATTGATTACGAGATGGTTTATTTCCTCGTAATGGACGTTATAACGGTCCCCTACTTCATAAGTTTAGTTGTTTTCGGAAAACTAATTATGCAACAAATGTGATTGTGGTCACGGTTTTACCTCTATGGGGATTTAGACAAAGAGATATAGATGAAGGTCCTTGTGTGACCTCATGTGCTTAAATCAAGTAGTTCCTGACCATGGAGCACGATCTCAATTGACTGAGACGTTCACTATATGGATTAATATAATCCGAGCGAATGTGGTATATCCGCCTAAGTGAGTACTTGTTTAGCTTGGGATACTTGAACAAGTATTATGCCCTTGCGTATTTTATTACGCGATCCATTTTTGGATTTGCCTTCGAGATGAAGGATCTTGGGAAGACATGGTAGTGACTCGGCCTGATGATCGAGTCCCGTAAAGATTGAATCGAAGTCCATGATTCAGAATACACCCAGAAGGTGTTATGACCTTTTAGTCATCATGACGTTAAGTCGTCAAATTCTCCCATGATCGTTCGATCACTAGACATTGATATAGACCCAGTCCGTCCCTGATGTGACGATGAAGATATATTGAACCATGATGTTCATATCTAAGTACAATAAGCGCATCATTGTACTTGGTCTAATATGCTAGGACGAACATCTCGTCTGCTGTGAATTGTATAGCTCGATACAGCGTCGCGCTAACACGCTGCCATCGAAATGGTATAAAAGACATTTTCCCATTACCTTAAGTTAACTGTGGATGAGGGCTTGTCTTATCCCATTTTGCGTCATCGAGTGTACCTACCCCTTCGGTACTCGAATTAACGCAACCATTTTTCGGTTATACCGATGCCGGTTACTTATCAGACCCGCATAAGGGATATTTCTAACATGGTATGTCTTTACCATTAAGAATAAGGCGATATCTTGGAGGTCTTGGAATGACTCCAAACGAATCACTATGATCTACTCGTGCTCTATGAGACGACTAGAGAGTGTATATGGCTTCAAGCTATTATTAGCCATATTTGAATTGCATATGCTCTATCTCACGATCCAGATAAAACACTTGTCTTATTTGAGGACAACTTGTTGTTATCGATCAAGAGAGACATGACTAGATTATGCTATTTAGCATTTCTCGCCAATATAAATCTTCACATATGAAGTTTAAGAGCATCCAGATGAATGCTCGTTCTATTCCACGTTAAATTTTCTTACGTTCAGTCGTGTGCAAGTAAATGAAGCATTCAGTCGAATGCTCGTACTCTTTCTTGAAATATGAAATCCTTGCACCCAATCGTGTGCAAGTGAGGGGGAGCATCCAGGTGAATGCTTATTGCACTAATTACTACTTAGTCGAAATTCTCGCACCCTGTCGTGTGCAAGTGAGGGAGAACATCCAGTCGCATGTTCGTGTACTCTTTTTGTCCTTAGACCAATGTTTTTTTCCACTGGGTTTCCTTGGCAAGTGTTTTAGTGAGACACATTCCCATCATATCTCACCTAAGATTGTCGAAATTAGGAGGAGTATCCTGTTGTATACTTCTTACCACTGTGTACTCTTTTGTCCTTCGACTTGAGGTTTTTTCCACTGGGTTTACTGTAGCAAGGTTTTGATGAGTCACCTGTTTTGTGGTTGATCCCCTACAACTACCACTGTTGCATTCTTTTTCCTTCGATCAGAGATTTTTCCATTGGGTTTGCTCTGGCAAGGTTTTGATGAGGCACACTGTTTTATGGTTAATTAATTACATGAAATTTCAGCGTATATCATTCGGCTACACAGTTTCTCATAGGTACCGGTTTTTTCCCACACTGGGTTTTTCGGCCCTAAGGTTTTTATGTGTTTAGCACTGCGAATGAACTCGACTCAGATCGACAGTATGAAGACGAAGAAATCAAGACGTCCAAATGGAGAGTGTTGTAGGATATTATTGGACTCTTGAGCCTTACTCATAGTGAGCATAAGTTGGGCTTTCTAGCTTATATAACCTTAACCTCTAGTATATAAAGAAGGTTAGGGTTGATTAATAAATACACTGTGTTGTCTCTCCATATTTCTCTCTCTATATCTATATATATCTCATATATACATATACCGAGCTAATATGTCACATAACAGTTATAATATTATATTATAAAACAAATGGATTCTTATATATCCACATATAAATCAAAGTCAGATTGTAAACCTGTATATGAATAAATACCCAGTTTACATATACGCATGAACTATCAAAACTAAAACTGACACGTGTGACTATATATATATATACAAATATAATTCATTAAGTCGCAACTTATCTATATACACTGCTTCTCCAGCAATATTAAACCATGCGTAAACCAACGTTTGAGTATAAACAAAGAAACCAATAAAAAAATTAATTAGTATAAACAAACAAACAGTTACCCCCATCAACTAAAACATATCCCGTACTACTCGTATATAGGTATATAGGGATAACAATTGAATCGGACCATTCAAAACCCGATCCGACACATATACAAACTTGCACGTTTACCCATTTGACCCATTTTTTATAACACTTTTTTTCTCTTTGAAAAATAAAACTCATGAATAGCAAGATTTGAAAGATATTTTGTTAAAACCCATATGGTAAAATAAAAACTCATTTGATTTAGAAAGATAATATATAACTAATGTGACATTAAATACCATTTCATATTAATTTAGTGATTTAAATTTTACAAAATTCTTTTTAACATTTACATGTTTCTTTAATTAATCTGGGCTCATTAAATTCGTCAATTAAAACATTAATATATGTAAAAATATAATATAAATGTATATGATTGATATGATAATTTGGTTTTCCATAAATAGTTATATAAATAAAGACGATAAGATATTAGTTATTAATTAACATGAATAAATTTCATTCACATTTACCATAAATATCGTTTCATTAATTAATAAATTAATTGCATATAAGATTTTTATTTAATAAACCCACCGAAATGTATGTTGTGTATTACTATAAAAGAGAGAGTTTAATGTATATGGGAGATATATCAGATAGAGAGTCTTAAATTACACTTTTTAAATTGCACGTTTACCCATTTAAACTATAGAAGAGAGTTTAATTTACACGAGAGAGGAGAAAGCGAGTGTTAAGTTGCACTTTTTAAATTGTATTTTTTAAGTTGCACTTTTATTCATTTAAATATATGTTCTCTGTTACTATAGAAGAGATAGTTTAATGTATATGAGAGATAAAATGAGGAGAGTGTTAACTTTCATTTTTTAATTTGCACTTTTTTAGGTTGCAATTTTACCCATTTAAATCTGATCTGACCCGAATAGAATTGCACTTCTAACCGATCCGCGACGGGTCGGGTCGGGTCAAAACCCGAAAAATTGTCATCTCAAGTATATAAGAACCAATAATATCAGATCACCATACAATAACCCAATACATACCGACATGTAAATAATTTTAATCTCAAATTGATAATTTAAAACATATTAAATTTCTAATCAATTGTCCATAAACAGTATAATCACATGTTCTAATATCAATTGTTGGAAACACGTTTTATTTAGCAGTGAAAAATTGATCTTTGATCATGATTATAATATAAATGAATTATATAAAAACGATAAAGAAATAGCTCACGGGCAGAGTTAGATCACACTTGATTTTCTACCGTATTCTTATAATACTGCTTACTCCTTAAAGGGATTTGCTTTCAAACTGCTAAAAACCATAGAAAAATATTTTATGAGACTGTTTTTCTTTTCCAAAGCATAGGAGTGTATTTATAGACTACAATAGCGACTTAGTGCACAAAAGGAATAAAAGTTCTAATTAACCTATATCTCTAACTTTTCTTAGATTTTAACTTAATTAATAAATATTATATAGTGTTAATTAAAAGGACTAATATAATATTATCTAATTAATAATTTTATAATCATAGAATAATGTATCAGTAAATTATATTCATTTCCATTAGACAATATAATTGCACTCTTATTACTTATCAAAATAATATTTGAGAGCACATTATTAAATACTTAAATATCTCATCACGTTAAGATTACAGATATACACCGAGTAGATAATTCACTGACAATTAATTTACTTGGCATGTTATTTCCTCAATCTTACCACTTAACTTATTTGTTGTGTCGTATATAAAATCCACTTGTAATATTTGACACAAACAAAAATTATAAGTTTCTCGAGTGAATATCATCAATCGTGTTTAAAGAACGTGAATTCCGTTAATTATATACACACACCACATAAATATTGTTACTGCCCAACGTACGGGTTTGTTGACCACAACAAATCTTACACATTGCAAATCAAAACAGTATACATTATAAATATATGTATCGAAAATAATATAAGGATTAAAATTATAAGTAATCATAATAATTATTTAGGTGTAATTATTTTATTACGGTCAGTACCATAAAATAATACCACTTTGTCTTTTTCAATATACTCTAAGTATACTAAAATAAAAAGTCGAAACACAACCGTTTTCTGTAGTTAAGACAGACCTACTAAAATTTTGTGCTACAACTTTACCAATGGTTGTCCACTCCATCTAAAATTGTGAACGATAAAATATATTTTGTAAGAACCAGTGATTTGATGTTGCGTGTGTAAGTCGTACTATACACATCAAAACACTTACTATACAAGAATAAAAACACATATACAATATAAATAATATGTACAACATTGCTCGTAT
Source organism: Primula veris (assembly GCA_963682055.1). Lineage (NCBI taxonomy): Eukaryota > Viridiplantae > Streptophyta > Magnoliopsida > Ericales > Primulaceae > Primula > Primula veris. Next base: position 14,655,134 of record OY821747.1, on the reverse strand, counting down.
TTATTCTCAAATAAATCATTTATGGTTAATTAATAAATAATAAAACCGACAATAAATCATGTATTTTAGTATAACATTCTAACAATGGATTATCAATCTACTGTAAAAAAAGCTTAACTAGCAATAGGAAAGCTGTGTTGCTCAAATATTGCTTTAATTTGAGGCTCGAACGTTGGCAAAATGCTTTAGTTTTAAGGCTAAAATATTTATTCTTTTCCCAAGGACAAAATAATTGTACTATGATATAGTATGTAAAATACACAGTATCTTGTAGTTGATGAAGACCTGGAGCATGTCGTGTTTCGGGAGATTCATGTACATAATTCACTACAAGAAAAAGTTAAGATAGCAACAGTTTACTTTTTGAAAACTGTTGGTAAAGTAGGTGTCGTTAAATTTTAGCAACAGTTTAGCAACAAAAACTGTTGGTAAGCTGTTGCTAAATTTAGCGACACTCACTTTACCATCAGTTTGGCAACAGACGCTCTAATGGTAAACTGATATTTTTTTGTAGTGATTAACTTAGAAGAATTAAAAGAAAATGCAAGAAAACCTATAGTTGCAAAGATAATCGAACACAATCCAGAAGTGTTATATATATACTCTAGCTATATGATCGAGAAAACTTTTCGCTTTATTTGTTTATATAAAACAGCACTTGGTCGATCATTCATCCAGATTGTAGTCTTACTTAGAGTTTCTGTGTACAAGTTTTGGAATTTCTATTATGTCTCTCCCTGGGTTAAGATCGGATGATCACAAGTAATAAACGCACCTTGAACCAATTTTGTTCAGAAGAAAGGCACCAAGATCCAAAATGAGTGTCCGAGCGGTCTTTGAAGAACGTTCAAAAAAAATTGGTAGCATAAAGAAAATGACTGAAAATCAACTAAATCGTCTTTGCAAGTCCTTGTCTCTCTCAAACACTCAAGAATTGAAAGTTGTAAGGCAAGTTACTTGGAGCTATATATACCTAACAGTTGAACTATTTTTCCGTAGTTACCAAGACTAAAACCATGTTTCAAGCTTTCATCAGCAAAATATAACAGGCTAAATAGAAGTATGCATACAAAAAAGGAACTACATAGAATCCAATAAGATACCTGGGAAACTTATCGTTTTTCACAGCCTTTTGACCATACTTTCTCCATCTATACCCATCATCTAGTATATCCACTTGGCTTCTTGTTCGAAAAGCGAATTTAGGTTTCCGAATTTTCTTCTGAACCTTTGTCTTTACCATGTTTGATTCACTTTGATCTCCCACAAAGCCGCTTCTATCACTACTACTACTATTATAGTCATTGGAGACTTCCTTCACCGGAACACTTCTTGTGTGATTATGGCTCAACTTTAAAAATCCGTCACTATTCATATAGTGTAGTTCATCGGTATGGCAAGATGAATTAGCTATATTTAGATGTGTCATCGAAGAAATAAAATTCGATTAGTGCTTGATAGTGAATAGATAAGGCTTGAATTTATGATAGTTTTCCTTTGAAAAGCAAGCTTATGAAGAAGAAAGGGAGAATAGTAAGGAAGATTTTTCAACAAGGTAATAGTCCACGAAGAAAATGAGGCGGCTTGAGTCCAAATCAATATTCATATGCACATAAAATATATAGTTAAGCATATGATACAACAAAGAAAGAGATTATAATGTATGTAGCAAAGCAGCAGTATACTTTCTGACTTTATTAGAAGAAACATATTTCTATGTTTTATGTTTAAGAATGGCTATATACTCCGTATTAGTGTATGAATCAGTACCAAATGGCAAATGATAAACACAAAGTAAAAAAAAAGGCAACATCATTGAGTATTATTGAACATCCGACCTAATCTTAAAAGGGATTGTAACCCGGGTTTTCCAAGTACCAAATTTTGTATTCAAATATTATATAGACATGGTGTTAATTATGGTTTGTTGATCCGTGTTTTGACCAATTTTAGAATTGGTGATCTAACTTTTTACAATCCCGTTTTAGTGACCTAAATTTATATTTTGACTTGTTTTAGTGACTCGCCGTTATTTTTTTTAGATGAAAACCGTTTTAAAGTTTCAATTTAGCCCGTATAATTTAAAAAACTTAACGATAAACGCTTAAAAATTGTAAATATTAGACACTTATATAAGCTCACTTAAATTACACACTTATATAAAACATGCGTTTAAATGAGTTACACAATTAGCAAATAAAATGAATACAAGTATCGAACAACATATGAACTATATTAGTTGGGATAATATAAATATATATTTATAAAGTCATTGAATTGAAAGTATACTTACTAACAACTCAATTTCAATGTAAGAGTTATAATCTAATTAGAGTCTTATTTTATTTTAGCATAAGATCCGTCATTCAAAAAATTTATTAGTCTTTAAAAAGTTTAATAATGAACTTACATAATAAAAAATAAAATAAAAAATAGTTTACATTAATTAATTTGTAGCATATTATTTGATAGTTTTATATCATTTTTAAATTTGCATTAACAAAAATTGTTTTTTTTTCAATTTACATTTGAAGATGCAATTTGCATTTGATAGTTTTATAAGATTTCATATAAGTATTTTTATTTTGTAAATTTTAAGCGTCTATCGTAAATTTTTAAACTGTACGGACTAAATTGAAACTTTAAAACGGTTTTCATCTAAAAAAATGTAACGGCGGGTCACTAAAATAACTCAAACTATAAACTTAGATCACTAGAACGGGATAGTAAAAATTTAGGTCAACAATTCAAAAATTGACCAAAAAGCAAGTAATCAAAACATAATTAACCCTATAGATATGTATTTGTATTTTGTAACCTCAGAGGAGAGTATACTCAAGATAGTTTACTTTTGGTTACTTATTTGACTAACATATTTTTTTTGTAATGAACGGAAATGTCATCAAAAAAGTTGTACACATATACAGTCACGATCCAAAAAAGTTGCGTGTTCAAATCCTTATTTACTTCTTAATATAGAAAATCGAGTTTAGAGTTAAGGAGCTTTATCAGACAATTTTTTTTACAAAATTAGTGGTCAAAGAAAAAGGTTCTGAAGTTGAAAAATAGTAAAGGCTTCATGATTATAGTTAAGACCGTAATCAAGAAAAGTCTTGTTAGCATAATTGAGTGGACCTCATGCTTAAGTTATATTTTTTCGGAACAATTTACACTCTTCCATACAAAAAAACGTTACAGGACGAAACTCATTGTCGTAAAGTCTAACTAATTGAGCATGAGACAAGACAGTTATGTTGTCGATACATCTTTTCAAATATATGCATCAATCATTTATTCAAAATATGCTTGCTTATGAATGACTAGGTTCATTCACTAAAATTTTGTTCGGATAATTTTGACTAAGGAGCTGAGTTGAACTATATATATCCCCTCATACTTCAGCTCGTATCTAGTAACAGCAGATACTACCAGTATAATAAGTTTACTATTCCTAGTTTGGTTGCATGACTGTTAAATGTTAATCATCGAGCTAACAACTGGTTCGGGTTATGAGCCGTTGTTGAAAGAAGCCGGAGCAAGAAATTAAAATGCATGGTCTGGACTAATTGCAGTATCATCTTGACATGGTTTTTATTATTAAAAAAAATAATAAAAAAAGGAAAAAATCTATTTCGAGTTGGGTCGGGATTCGAAGTCTGGACGCAAAGTACCCACGTTTATTGAACACTAGATTCCATGTCCGAGACGGCAAGATCCTAGCTATCACCGAAAAAAATAAATTGAATTTGAAGGGATATATGGAAAGGTCTGCGCATGCCATGGCTTGGAAATCAACGTGATAGTTGGTGAGAATATAGTAGCATCCTATACTCCATGTATAATTTGTGACTTCTCAATTTTGAACCCTTAATTAAGTAGTAGAAGTTTCCTAATTCACCCACACAGCCCGCACCACATTTCTTTAATTTAATATTACACGTATAATTATATATATCGTGCTGGTACACCAAACTCCCACCTTGACCTTTGCGACACTGCTTGTGCATGTTTTTTTTCTTTTAAAGTTGATTAATATCTAACTTGTAAAGTCATGCATACGTATTACAGATTATTTTTGGTTGAAAAATCATTTCATTCCTAAACCCTAAAGCAAATATTCACCAAGCAACAAGGCAAAATTATGTTGAATAGGACCGTCTTAAACTTTCTTTTACAGAACCAAAATATCCATAACTAATCATGAATAAAGAATAAGAGAAATAATATATAATATATTCCTCGTCCTATTATATTAATATGTAAAATGTGTTTTTATACATACTTGTAATATTTTGCAAATTCAGGACTTTGTTGTAAATATGTTTTATGTCACTTTTCATTAATAATGGACTGATTTGTAAAGTCCAAAAACTTGATGTATCTAGTATAAATACCTTTGTACAGTTATTTTGGTAATTAATAAAATCATTTTATCTGTTTTCTTTTCTGCGTTTATCTTCTCTCTGTCTCTCTAAATATCTCTCTATATATTAATATATATACATATATTAGCGCATATGCCCACACGATGCATGGTGTAACACGTAGATTTGTTTTATATTTCAAACATCAATCACAAAATAATATGTTTTATTAGATCTAATTAGAATTATAAATGAAATCAAATACGTGTAAAAAAAAATGCATCGAAATGGAAAGAAAGGGTGCTAACCTATCTTCTGATTGTTTGATAATAGTAAAATTTTGTTTAATTTTTCAATGTTTTTCAACTTTGTACTTTGTAGAGGAGGGAGAAACTTCAATATCCAATCAAACTCCGGTCAAACATGGCTGGAATATGAAATTCTACATATTACACCGCAAATTTGCACTGCCAGACAGACAAATATTGAAAACTTTTTTAAGATAAAAGTTTTCCAGTCGAGTACGTACAGTAAACATTACTCCCCAGTCCCCAAGCAACCTTTTCCGTGTGAAAATGGCTGTTATAAAATAAATCGTGCAAATTGGGTGGATGAAATGTATTTCCGAAAAGAAATAAAGATTAAATTTGTATTCCTAGTAACTTCATTATTTTGAATGTTCCGTGTCACAGAGAGAAGTGACAAAGGTAAACTAGTTATTAAGCACATTCAGGTTTATTAATGTACCTTAATAAGTAAACATCAAAGAGTTTTCAAGAGTAACACTACATACCCCCATATGGCCATATTGTGGAGTGGTGGTGGCAGCTTCTACCACCAAATGTTTCAGTTTTCCCGGTACTTATAATATCTGAAATATACAGCACAGAACAGATACAGTCATTACATATACGCCCGCATTCGAGGCCTCACTATAGATTGTGCCCCGTCCACAAAGATGGTGGTTCCTGTCATGTAGCGAGCACCATCACTGATCAAGTAAATGACAGTCGAATATAGATCACTTTTTACATCAAGCCAACGGTTGAGTGGGTTTGCGTCTTTCACCAACTTGTCTGCTCTATCTCTTCCCACTGACAACGGATACTCGTCATCTAAATGTAAGCCACGTGCTATCCCATTGACTCTTATCTGGTGTTTCCCCATCTCCATGGCTGCTATCTGAGAATTTGTAAATCAGAAGTAAAGAGTATTTTTTATAATCGGTAACAAATAAACCAAATTCGCTCATTCGGAAACTACTCTCTAGCATAATGAAATATAGGTTATAAAAAGATGCAATCTGCTATCAGAAAGTGCTTTTTTAGAAGAGGAATTCGAGCATACAATAGAAGTGTTGAACATGAAATTTCCGTTGGACGCTACAATGCTAAAAGAATTACCAGGAAACTAGATTTCCATTTATCAGAGTCTGCGGATCAAACATTTTAACAAATTATTATTTTCGATATCAGTTGGTGTCCAATATTCCTATAGGTAAGAATATAGAAAAAGGACTTTCATCTCTTTATGAAGATGTAATCAGCAACTTAGTGGTTCAATTTCTTAATCTATCCATAGGGATTTGGTTTGAATTTTAAAGAAATGTTGTCGTCATGAAGAAGAAGACTAATTTTTATTAGATCAACAAATCCACGGCCACTACACCTGATAAATAAAAACTACACCCTAAACAATGCATAACTTCTTTGGAAGAAAATTTAACAAAGGTTATAGAAAGGTGAGGTTAACTCACCCTCACTAATTGTTGAATACCAGCCAAACATGAACCATAAGCAGCAGCTCCTTGGTATAAGCCTCTTTCTGCGCCGATTATTGAGTTCATAAATACAATTGAGCCTCCTGATTTATTGTCACGCATTCTTTTCCCAACAGCTTTCATCAGATACCATGGCGCCATGAAGTTTATTTTCACAATTTTTTTTAACTCATCACCCGGCAATTCTAGAGGATCATGCATCTTTCCTGTTTCAAGTAAAACAAAAAAATTCAGATTTCCTTATTTTATCTGCAAATCCACTCAAGCCAGAACAGCTTGAGTATCGACAAGTTGTTCACTACAATTTAGTAATAAAATGAAGCAACGGCTTCAGCTATTCGGTATACCTCTTTAGTAGTAAAAAGCAATGGCATGAGCTGCGATAAGTTGCTTTTATCAATAAAACAAAAAATTGCAGTTACCTGGTAACAAGTTGTAAAAGATAACCTATTAATAAACTTTTGATATTTCTACTCTCGCGAACTTTTTCCGCATGAACTTTAGTCCATATCTGTTTGTTAGAATGCGCTCAGAAGTCTATTGTGCATTATTTATTTACCAAGTTAAAAGTTTTGTGCTCAGAATTCTGCAGAAACTACAGTTCTCAGATGGCACTCAAACTTAGTGTCTGTGTCTCATCAAACTAGTCATTATTTATTTACCAGGTTAATAGTTTTTTTCGAAAAATCATGCTAAAATGTTTTCTATCATTCAAATTGACTAATTGTCACAACTAGCTATGATCCCAACTCAACCTATACCAAACAAGTACTTGGCCCTGTTGAAATAGATTAATTGAGATCCACAGCTTCAGTTAGGGGATTATACTATTTATATATAAATGAAAGACCTAATAACACAGAAGTAGTGAATTTATTTGTAAAATCTTATAAATACATTTGGTCTCAATTACGAAGTCGAAGCTGAGTTTGGTAAAGCAGCCACGTATAGATCAGTCACATATATATTGACTGCCGACTCTATCATTCTATATTTGATGCTGGTTGCTGAAAATTTTACTACTTTTGCATACCATGAACAAGACAAAATCTTACAAGAAAACAAAATCTTGAAGTGGTTCAACAAAAAATAATCAATCAACAAATGAGAAGCAGATTATACCATTAAACCAGATACTCATATACAGTTAGCTGTAACCCGATTCAGCTTATAAATCTATCAAGATTTTATTAGCAGATTAAATCGTGAAACCACATATTCATATACAATTAGCTCTAACTCGATTGAGCATGTAAATTTCTCGAAAGTTGATTCAACCCATATAGCATATCTTTAATCAACAAATCTGGAGTGTAAATTCGAAACTAAAAACTAATTAACCCAATATTCAAATAAAAGAACACAATATATTTTCAGATCAACAAGTTATTGTGTTCTCCAAACAAATTATGTCTTTTTTCCCTTTCTTCGGCACGTAATCTTTAGAGTACCCAACATGAATTTACGGCAATTTTTGAAGGGCTCAATTTTACTGTACTAGCTAACACTCTCATCCCTATATAATAATACCATATACTAATTGCTATCTAAGATCACAGTTTTGTACTTTCAATAATATCCAATACATGAATGCACTTTTGACATTTTAAACCCAATTCCCCTATATAGAGTTCTTCCTCTGCAACTTTTGAGTAATATGAATAAGCTGAATTCTTTAAGGTTGAGAAAAAGAAAAGTTCACCAGATAGAAGCTTCTAGCTTTTTCAGGTCTAGTAGCAAAGAAAACATCTATTTAAAGCTAGTCAACCGACAACCAATGTCCAGCTTTCAACAAAAAACAGGAAAATTGAGATTAAAAGCTACAACCAAACAAGATCATGGTTGGATTTTTCAGAAAGACTAATATATATACTAAACTTGAAAGAGCAGTTTTTAACCTTCATACGAGTAGCAATGTACAAAAGAATCGATTTTTCCCAGAATCATACACGCTTTATCAACCGCTTGATCGAAAACCGCCTCTTTCTCGTCTTCCATATCCAACCCAACTACTTCCACCGAAACGCCATTGTTCGAAGAGCTGCTGTTATTGCTGTCATGTATAATCTTCTCAGCAAAAGCTTTTAAACTGCTCTGGTCTCCCATCAGAACCAACCTGGAAAGAGTTGTAGAGTATAATGACAGTGAATAATTATGCAAACCAACAATAATTAATACTTAACAGCAGTGGAAAAAACTAGCTAAAAGCGACTTCATCCCCATATTGAGAAAAATACGATCTTTTATCATGCATCTTTTGCTGGGAAAAATCATGTTTTCATGGGTTTTCCGAATTGGTCACAAGTCCAAAAGTTTAGTCAAATTCCATGTGAAAGTTTAGACACCGTACTCAAATGGTTTGAGTAGCTCGTGTGACGAGCTTTGAAACGTTATATAGCATGACCTATTCGGTGAATGGGTGTGAATGGAAATTGGCTCCGAAGTTGGACCATAGGGAGAGGAAAAGCTGGAATTTGGGAAGAGTGGGAAAAACAAAGGGGTGGGAAAGCCACCCAAATGTTTATCCCACATCAAAAAGGAAAAACCATTTTGAATGGTTTATATACACATCCACCACTGGTGAGTGGTAATAGTGTGTAGCCTCATAGGTGTGTGTAGGCAAGAGCACCACACACACGTGCGCTCGTTCGGTCTCGGGGAATGGTCCGGTTCCGGTTCCAACAGCTCGACCTTGACTCGTCGCCAGTTTCCGACGAGTCATCCGAGACGCTGTACCTTGGGATCGAAGCGCCAACGCAACCAGAAACCTTAAGGTGATTGGGCGAATATCGGTTAAGGACAGACTGTTTAACAGTCGCCTCGTCTTTTATTTTTCTGTCTTTTCATTTCATTTCATTTCAGTACTTTAATTCTGTAATTTAAATTCAGTATTTTAATTTGATGTACTTGGCTGTAATATTTCTATTCTATCTTTTCTTTTTTGAAATTTATTTAAAGTACTGTTTCTTTTCTGTAATTTCAGTTCTGTAATTTAATTTCTGTAATTAGTATAGTTTCATTTCAGTCTTGTAATTTCTTTTCAAATTAGAACAGTCCGGCTGTTAAGTTTCTACTTTCCAGTCCGGCAGTTTCTATTTATTACAATTCAATCCGCCAGATTATTAATTAATAATAATCTGACTAACAGTTTGTTTTAATTACTAGTTAAACCGGACAATTTGTAATCTGTAATTTTCAGTACCCATTCTGAATTAATAATAGATTAAACTGTTTGTTTGTTTATTCTTTTTAGTCCTTTTATTATTTATAAATTGTTATTTCGTAAGAAACCAACGATCTTAACCGATATTCATGTTGTTTCTTTCGTGTACTATATAGTATAATCTATCTTATTCAATCTATAAGGAATAATGCCTTTTTGCTTTCAATTCTAAATCATATTAGAATTTGATTTGCAAATAAAAATTCCGAACAATATTGTTTTTTGAAAGAGGATCTTTTTGGTAACAACCGTATTGGTATCAAGGAGAACCATTTTGTAATCTTTTTGGTACCAACCGTATTGGTATTCAAGAAAAAACCGTAATTTTCTTTCGTTTAAAATTCTTTTACAAACCCAAATTTTAGTTTTGGTGTTTTGTTTATAGAATTAATTGTACACGTATCTCATACGTTTTGGGTTGTCATTTCAGATGATGAACACTTCACCCAATGCTGTTTCTTCCGGAAGTGAACATGGCCCAGTGGTTGGTGGGAATGTTCATAACACTGGGGCGATGCGATTGTGGGGGCTAACGCCGATGACGTAGCCGCGACGGCTGAGGCCGCGACGGCTAAGGCTATGCCAGATGCTACGGCTAAAGCCGAGGCAACGGCTACGGCCAAGGCCGCAGCCAATGCTGCGTCAAGGGCAAGGCACCGATGCATTCGGCTATGCTTAATTTGCCGAGTTCTCATCTGGAGAAACCGGAAAAGTTTAAGGGGGACAATTTCAAACGTTGGCAGCAAAAGATGCTGTTTTACCTGACAACCCTTAATCTGACCCGGTTTCTTAAAAAGACTGCTCCCATCAGCGAGGACGATCAGGACGAGCAGTCATTTTCTACGGTTGAAGCATGAATACATGCCGACTACCTATGTAAGAACTATATCCTGTGTGCTCTAGATGACACGTTGTTCAGTGTTTTCTAGCCTAAAGCTACTGCAAAGGAGCTGTGGGAAACTCTCGAGAACATGTACAAAGTGAATAACGCTGGCACAAAGAGATTTGTTATCACAAACTTTCACAAGTACCGTATGACTAACAATAGGGGTGTCATGGGGCAAGTTGGGGAGCTTCAGCTCATTTACTATCGCCTTGAAACTGAAGGGTTAGTGATTAATGAGCTTTTTCAGGTGACACTCATGATTGAGAAAATGCCACCAACTTGGAAAGACTTTCAAAACTACCTGAAGCATAAAAGGAAGGAAATGAACTTGGAGGGGATCATTGAGAAGCTCAATATCGAGGTAAGCAACCGCCATTATGTAAAGAAAGGCGGTGCTGCTGGTAGCTCGATGACAAAGGTCAATGTGGTCGAAAGCACCAATGTCAAACGTAAACGCTCTAACAAGGTGTTGTTGCCGCAAAGAAATTTGCGGGAATCTGCTTTGTGTGTAACAGCACCGGCCATCGAGCCGCGGACTGTTATGACAATAAACGCACTGCTAAGCCTAACCCCCCCCCCCCCCCCCCCCCCCCCCCCCCCCCCCCGCGAAGAACTTCAAGGGAAAGGGAAAGATGAGAGCTCCAACTCAGGCACATCTGGCCGAGTGAGCACAAGATGAAGACCACTTCACTGATGTGGTCTATGAGGTGAATCTTGTGGGGAGCAACCCCAAAGAGTGGTGGCTGGATACCGGCGCCACGAGCCACATCTGCTCTAACCAGTGGATGTTCAAGACCTACGAGGCGGTAGAGGGAGAAAACTGCTTCATGGGAAATTCTGCTGCTTCCAAGGTGGAAGGAAAAGGAACGATGGTGATGAACCTAACCTCTGGAAAAGAGCTAAGGTTAACAGGGGTGCTCCATGTTCCGGGTATCCGTAAAAATCTGGTATCCGCTTCTGTGATAGTGAAGAACGGTTTTAAGCTTGTTTTTCAATTTGATAAAATTGTAATCACCAAAAATGGTGTCTATGTAGGTCGTGCCTATATGACCAACGACATGTTTAAATTGAATGTAGAAACACCAGCTCTCAATAAAGGTGTTAAATCCGAGGCTAGCACTAGCAATGTAATGACTGTTGTCCAAGAGGCCAATAATAAGAATTCTAATTTTGCTTATATCTTTGAGTCATTTCATTTGTGGGAAGGTAGATTAGGTCACGTGAATTATAATTCGTTAAAGAAATTAATATCACTAAAACTAATACCAAATTTTGTCTTTAATAAGCAACACAAATGTGAAATATGTGTAGAGGCCAAAATTAACCAAATCTTCGTTTCAACATGTTGAACGAGAAATTGAACCTCTCGGTCTAATACACACGGATGCATGCGACTTAAAGTTTGTACAAACTCGAGGGAAAAAGTAATTTATCACATTTATAGATGATTATACTAGATACTGCTATGTTTACTTAATAAAAAGTAAAGACGAAGCGGTAGAAAAATTTGCTCTTTATAAAACCGAAGTTGAAAATCAACTCAATAAAAAGATTAAAACATTGAGAAGTGATAAGAGGCGGTGAATATGAATCACCGTTTGAGCAAATATGTGCCGAAAGCGGCAATATACATCAGACCACAGCCCCATACACTCCCGAGCAAAATGGGGTTGCCGAGCGTAAAAATAGAACGCTAAATAAAATGATGAATGCTATGATAATTAGTTCTGGGTTACCCAGAACATGTGGGCGGAAGCGATACTTTCCGTAAATTATATTTTAAACAAGTTACCACATAAGAAGCACGATAAACCACCATATGAATTATGGAAAGGGCATCAACCCAGTTACAAGAACCTGCGGGTTTGGGGTTGCCTCGCGAATGTCCTAGTTCCCACTCTTAAGAGGATGAGAATTGGTCCTAAAACGGTGGACTGTGTGTGTGTTCATCGGATATGCACATAATAGTAGTAAATATTGGTTTCTCGTACACAAGTCAGACAATCCCGATGTGCACGTAGATACGTATATTGAAAGCCGAGAGGCCTCTTTTTTTGAGGATATCTTTCCGCGTAAATTACCAACATCTGTACCAACTCGAGAGTTGAACAGTGAAGGAAATGTGGGGGCAAGTAAACCGAAAGAGACTCGGCGTAGCAAAAGGGCAAGGAAGGAAACTTACTTTTGACCTGACTTTTTAACCTTCATGGTAGAAGGCGAACCGGTGACATATAAACAAGCTATGTCAACACCGGATTCCCAATATTGGGAAGAAGCAATCCAAAATGAGATTGAATCAATCATGCAAAACCACACTTGGGAACTAGTGGATCTTCCGCAAGGATGTAAGCCCCTAGGTCACAAATGGATCTTCAAGAGAAAGTTAAGGGTTGATGGCATGATTGAAAAATACAAGGTGAGACTTGTAGTCAAGGGCTTCAAGCAAACTGAAGATGTCGATTATTTTGACACGTGTGCTCCTGTCTACAGGAAAACATCTATTCGAATCGTCAATGCTCTCGCAACATTGATTGATATGGAAACACATCAAATGGATGTCAAGACGGCTTTTCTAAATGGAGAATTGGAAGAAGAAATTTACATGGAACAACCGGAAGGGTTTGTAGTTCCTGGTAAAGAGCACTAAGTGTGCAAACTTGTAAAGTATCTATATGGACTCAAACAAGTACCTAAACAATGGCACGAGAAGTTTGATAGATTTATGCTATCAAACGGCTTTCGCATTAATGAGTGCGATAGGTGTCTACACTAAAGGAAGTGGAAGAGACTGTGTGGTAGTCTGTCTCTGTGTGGATGACATGATTATAATTGGGAGTACTGATAAGATCACTTCTACAAAGAAAATGCTGTCACAACATTTCGATATGAAGGATCTGGGTATAGCTGATGTAATACTTGGTATGAAAATAACTAAAACATCAGAGGGGTATGCCCTGTCACAAAGTCATTATGTTAAATAAGTACTAGACAAGTTTGACAAAGGCAGTAAGGCGATGTCCAGAACCCCAATTGAGTTCAACTGTGACTTGAAAAAGAATTTCGGTAAGAGTGAATCAATTGGAGTTCTTTTGGGTCATAGGCAGTCTCATGTACATAATGAATTGCACTAAACCAGACATAGCAAACTCAGTGAGTAGACTGAGCAGGGTACACCAGCAATCCTAATGAGGAACACTGGAAGGTCATCATGAAACTTCTCAGATATATGAGGTTTACAGCCGATTACGGGCTGCACTATACCAGATATCCAGCGATACTGGAAGGGTACTCAGATGCCAACTGGATATCAGACTCCAATAGCACAATGTCCACGAGTGGATGTGTTTATAATGGAAGGAGCTGTCGTGTCTTGCAGATCCTCTAAACATGTATCACAAGGTCAACTATGCAATCAGAATTCATAGCGTTAGACCTAGCAACTGAGGTGGCAGATTGGCTGAGAAGTCTCTTGAAAGGAATTCCAATGTGGCCGAAACCTGTTCCCGCAATAATCATGCATTGTAATAGTCAATCAGCTATTGCATAGGCCCAAGATCATATGTATAATGGAAAATCTCGACATATACGTCGGAGACATAAATTCATAAGAGAGTTGTTATCTAACAGTGCGGTATTCTTAGATTTTGTGAGATCAAAGGAAAATATTGCGGATCCATTAACAAAAGCCTTGACTCAAGAAGGAGTCGAAGCGTTATTGAACGGAATGGGATTAAAGACCATTAAATTGGTGTCTCCACATAGGCAACCCAAGCTAAACGGAATCTTTCTTGCTAGGTTCAAAGGGAAACTGAACTGTGAGGGCAACCGAACAAATCCCTCGGAAACTTGTAGTTCCCAGCCCATTTCCGCGATGACAGGGTGATAGACATGTACAATAGTAAGGGTGAGCTTGAGGCTCTTAAAGATCCAAGTAACTCGACGATCTAGTAATATGAGTCAGGACACCTTCGACTTGTAACCACCAATAACGAGTGTGTAAGGCCGGTACCATGTGATGAGCTTGGCCTAAATCACTAGAGCACTCAGTTGAATTTGCCAAGGCAGTCCAGGCCAAATATCGACAACAGCTAAAGGGGCTAGTACGTGGGCAGAAAGGGCACTGTGTGGGTATCATACTGGGATGCACAAAGCTAAAGGGTTCAAAACATTTATGCTACCCAATAGCAGTATCCGGATGGTATTATGCTACTGCAGGTTCAAGGCGTGTGCTACCTGGCCTTAGGCAGTGAACTTTTACGGTTCTCTTGACTTGCATTTAGGACATGGGTTTTCGAGCCAATTGCATTCATGTGGGGCATTGTTGAGAAAAATCATGTTTTCATGGGTTTTCCGAATTGGTCACGAGTCCAAAAGTTTGGTCAAATTCCATGCGAAGAATCTAAAGTTTAGACACCGTACTCAAATGGTTTGAGTAGCTCATGTGACGAGTTTCGAAACGGTATATCGCATGACCTATTCGGTGAATGGGTGTGAATGGAAATTGGTTCCGAAATTGGAACATTGAGAGAGGAAAAGCTGGAATTTGGGAAAAGTTAGAAAAACCAAGGGGTGGGAAAGCCCACCAAATGTTTATCACACATTAAAGAGGAAAAACCATTTTGAATGGTTTATATACACATCCACCACTTGTGAGTGGTAATAGTATGTAGCTTCATAGGTGTGTGTAGGCAAGAGCACCACACGCGCTCAATCGGTCTCGATCTCGGACGCGGGACTTGGGGAATTTTCCGATTCCGCTTCCAAGAAAGTCAGAGAGTTTTGAATAATCACAAAACAGTCCCCAAATTTCTAACAAGCTTGTAACTGATGCAATTAAATGAGAATAATTGCACAATTAATTCAGCAGTTTCGATTGGTGAATTAATTGACCATTTATGGCTGAGATTTCAGCTTAGCCTATAAGTAGGCAGCCCTCCCCCACTCTCTAAACACACTTTTTACAATATGAAAAAATACTTCATATTTTCCATAGCATTTTAGAAAGAGATAACCACCCACCAACAACTCAACCTTGACTCGTCGCCAGTTTCCGGCGAGTCATTCGAGACGTATCTTAGAATTGAAGCGTCAACGCAACCAGAAACCTTAAGATGGTTGGGTGAATATTGGTTAAGGGCAAACTGTTTAACAGTCGCCTCGTCTTTTATTTTTATTTTTCATTTCATTTCAGTATTTTAATTATGTAATTTAAATTCAGTATTTTAATTTGATATACTTAGCTGTAATATTTTTATTCTGTCTTTTCTATTCTGTAATTTATTTAAAATACTATTTCTTTTCTGTAATTTCAATTGTGTAATTTAATTTCTGTAATTAGTATAGTTTCATTTCAGTCCTGTAATTTATTTTCAAATCAGAACAGTCCAGCTGTTAAGTTTCTACTTTTCAGTCCGGCAGTTTCTATTTATTACAATTCAGCCCGTCGGATTATTAATTAATAATAATCTGACTAACAGTTTGTTTTAATTATTAATTAGAACGGACAGTTTGTAATCTGTAATTTTCAGTACCCATTCTGAATTAATAATAGATTAAATTGTTTGTTTGTTTATTCTTTTTAGTCCTTTTATTATTTATAAATTGTTATTTCGTAAACGGAAACCATCTTTTCCCCCCGATTTTAGTCCTTTTAGCACCACTATAATTACGAAAAAAAACATTAGTAGTTCCGCTACTGTTCACAGAGATTTGTACCCAGACTAAGGGCCCGTTTGGCATCAAATTTTTTGGCCAAAATAACTGTTTTTTAAACGCAACTAGAAGAAAGCTTGCTTTAAAAAAAAGGCTACAGTGTAGTGTTTGAGTAACTTTTTTTACTTATAAGTGACTTTTAACTTATTTTCATTGATAAGTCAATGGCCACCTAATTTTAACTTATAAGTAAGCTGTGAATATACAAACATCAATAAAAAAAATTGATTTTGGAAAATTTAATCTGAAAAGCTATAAAAAAAAAATCACGAATTCGTAGCTTCTCTACTTTTGATATTTTTGATGTTTTTGACCCAAAAAGCTAACATACCAAACATTAATGGATTTTTTTTTTAAATCAAAAGGCTAAAAAAGCAAAGAAAAAAAAAATAGTCGCCAAGCATGCACTAAGCTGCTATTATCGAAGTCATGGATTAACATTGATAAATATGAATATTATGTATATATACAAAAGAGTACATATAATATATACCTGCAACCACGTTTAACCAATTGATAAGCAATGTTAAGAGAGATTTGGTCTCCATTTGAGGTCAACACCACTTTCTTCCCTGGGTTTTCCATTATATATATATAGAGAGAGAGATAAAGAAAATAAAAAGTTAAATAGTGTACTTTTATTTAATTATAGGCTTATAGCAAAACGGTGGCAGTGTCACTATATATACACGTAAATAGAAACAGACCGGATTTTCCACGTCAAAATCTTAATCTTAATTTTTTTTTTTAAGAATTGTAAATGAAATGAACGGTTTGATTTTTCGTAGGTGAGATTTACGATTTAAACTGTAAAATTATCAAGTTGCTTATGCATTGAAATCTAAAAATTTTACAAAAATCCGATTGATCGGATGTCAGTTTCGATTGATCGGTATAGTAGCATTCTGTAAAATTGATTGTTTGGCCGAACGATCGATCGACTGTCAACTCCGATCGATCGATCAAGCAATCTGTAAAATTTTACATAATATACAATCTGTAAAAAAAAACCCTAATTTTTTTCCAGAGACCTAAGTACTGTAAATTTGACTAATTAACTCAAAAAAACATTTACGGACCGTAATCGTGACTTACGGTTTGACTTATTCATATTTTTTTTCGATATCGTATATTGTGGTACTATAACTTATTCGTTCGAACTCACTCCAAATTTAGTTCTGTTTCAACCGTTATGTTCGTTAATGAATCGTCTATAATTTTAAATAAATTAACCATTTTTTTAAATGATTAGTAGTCGAAACGACATTTTATCATATTAGTCGAAACAAATTAACTTATTGACATTTTATCAAACCGTAAGTCACGATTACGATCCGTAAATATTTTTTTGAGTTAAGTAGGTAAATTTACAGTACTCAGGCGTCTGGAAAATTTTGCAGAGACACTGGAAAATTTTTCAAATTTTCAACGCAGGGGCAATTTGATAATTTTACAATCAAAACTGTAAATTTGACTTATGTCAAAATTACGATTCGAACAAAAGTCAAGTCGTAAATCTGATTTACGGTTCGTAAAAAAAAAATTAGGGTTATAACATGAAAACGTATAAATTACACTGGAAAAATACAGACTCAACTGCAAATAGAAATAGAAAGAGAAAAAGAGGGAGAGAGTGTTATTTGGCGTTAACTTTTTTAAAGAATAATGATAAATGATTATTTATTTGATGGTAAAATATACTAAATAAATTTCTGGGAAATGCATTGAAAGCTACTAGGCAGGCAGGCTACTACTAAATGCCTGCCTGGTATTACAGCACATAATTGGACAAAAGTCAGGCATTACTATATACTTAGCCCATGAGTGCTTGTTTGTCTGTGCTATTAAATTTTATTAGTAATGTGATCCCTATTATAACTTTATTATAACTTGTAACTTTATTATAACTTGTAACTTTATTATAAGTTGTTTTTTTATACAAATTCCATTAAATATTTATATAATAAATAATACTAATTATACTATAATTTATGTTAATAATGTCTATAAATAATACCACTTATATGGCGCTATTATATATCTCACTATTAATAACTAGTTATAAACTATATCATTTTATACTATCCTAAAAACAAATATCGTCTTAATATATAATGATTTGTTTTTTTCAAATGATATAATGATTGGTTTAGTCAGACAATGTACACACATATCAAGAATTATTATTTTGGTTGAACTATATATAAATAATGTATTTTTTATATATAGTCTTGGATAATATTTGGCTATGAAGTTTTGTTAGTTGATTTGTTTTCTTATGATAGTTTTTTTTTTAATAATCTTCTTATGATAGTTTGTGTTGTGATATTATATGGAATGTGAGTGAAATTTGTTTATGCACTTGTTTAATAATTTACCTGGCCAATTTGCAAATAAGGTACTCCCTTTATCCCAATTTATAAGGAATTTGAGGGATACATATAATTTTTTAATGTGAAATGGTATACTTTAATTGTCGTAATTAAAGATTTTAAAAATTAGTCATATAATTAACATAATAATTTATATTAATACCTTTTAACTTTGCAATTCCAACATCTAAAGCATATTTCATCGTTGGCAAGCTTCTACGTTTTTTTATTGATGTATAAATTTGTTTTTTTTTATAACATATTATCATGTAATTTATCACTTAGTATCTACATGTTATACAACAATTTTTTTTTAATGATATGTTATAGAGAAAAAAAATGTAAAAGTGGGTGTGTACTTGAAATAATATGATATGAAGAAAAGTAATATAGATGATTTGTATGATATACAAAGTAGTTTTGATAATGCAAAATATATGATAATCCTAGGCTATACATGCCAAAATGAGCTGCAAGTCGTGTCAAATATCACCAAAACTTAGGCTATACATGCCAGAATGAAACTTGATTAATTGTGGATACAATTGGTTTGGCATTGAAAACGTTAATCTTATTTATTTCGTGATGTGTGTTTCAATGTCACATCAGTCGTCCTATACTTTATACTTGCCTATAGCACTTTTCTTCATTTATTAATAGTACTTGCAGTAACTGAATGCTTTACCACATATAGTATTAATTACTCAAAATAAAATAAAAAAACTTACCACATATTAATAGTTAATAGTTACAGAGGTTATTACCACATAAATTTCCATTGCTGGAATATTCTGCGAGATCAACAACACATTAATTTATTTGTCGTAAGTGCAATATGAAGATTAGCTTGCTAATGTGCTTGTTTAAAACATTTTGGGTAGTTAAACACTAAGGAAAGTGTAATTGATAGTAACTCATTTTCTAAGGACCCGTAATTTAAGCTATCGGGCAATTGATGGAAGTATCATGTTTATATTTTGCAAAATAATATTTGCAGACCTTCAAAAATATTAGTTTTCAAATCATATTTTGTTTATTGTTCGTAAAAGTTAGGTGTTTTATAGTAAAATTTTCGTAAGGGCCATTTTTTTTTTTCCGCACAGGGCCATCCGTTCAAACATTTATCGGTTATAACGAAAACTTTACTTATATTTTTAAAAGTTGAGGACTAAAGTAAAATCACATGCTATAACAAGGAAATAAGCTGTCAAATAGAGGCCGGAATTTTTCAATGCAGTTTATTTGTTTGCACGCTTAAATCGTAAAAAAAAATTCCAAAACGTAATTTTTTTTTACGAACCGTAAGTTAAAATTACGGTTTAGACTGTGAAATTACCAAATTGCCCTGCGTTGAAATCAGAAAATTTTACAGTGGACCGATTGATCGGCTGTCATCTCCGATCAATCGGTGTTCTGTAAAATTTTACAGAATGTTCAGCCGATCGATCGGCTGAGTATTGTTTTACTTTACAGCACTCTCACTCTCACTCTCCCACTCTCACTTAAAAAAAAAAACCACCAAATCAACATACTCATCAAATTCGTTCTAAACCGATTATTTATTCCTATTAAACCAAACTCGTTCTATGGCGGAATATGACAACAACCACTATTGGGAGTATAATTATGTTACTTCTTTAAGTAGCTCAAATGTGGAACTAACCGATTATACATAATATTTTGATGTTGATGATTTGTATTGGGATAGTAGAGATGACATGCTAAAAGATCTTTCTGACATAGCTGGAAATTGGGGTTTTATTCTTTCGATTTGTAGATCGGGAGAGTTTACGGTACAAGAGTACCATATGTTGAGATATGTTGTGATAGGTCGAGTGTTTACCTGCAAAAGAAGTTGTCTTCAACTGATTCAGGTATGAAAAAAACATACTGTCTATTTTCTATTAAGGGTTTTTTGATTAATGATGAATAGAGGTGTTGTGTGGAAAATGGAAAGCATAATCATAACCCTCCACTTACCTGCAAGGGCAAGCACGGCATGCTCATTTATCGGGAAGGAATTGTGTAGGTCATTAATGCAAAGTACTATTAAAGTTAGTGTCATATTAGAGGCTCCAAAAGTTTGAGATCCTTACAATGTGTCAAACGCAAAAACATTACATAATTTTTTGCTTCTATTAAATTTAAAGAGGGAGATGGTAGAACCCCGACAAAAGAACTGTTTAATTTGTTGGAAAAATATTATTATAGTTTCATTTATGAAGCAAACCCAACCACCCATCGTCTAGAAAACTTATTTTTTGCCCATTCCGATTCTATAAGGTTGTTCAAAGGTTTTCTTGATGCATTGCTAATGAACTGTATATATAAGACAAACCACTTCAATATGTCATTTTTAGAAGTTGTGGGGATGGATTTGACAAAGCAAACATATTGCTTAGGTTTTGTTTTTATGCGGGATGAGATAGAACGAAGTTATATTTGGGCTCTGCAAAAAATTAAAAGATACATTGGGGGGTGTACACTACCTAGAGTTTTTATAACCGACAGAGAGATGACCCTGGTGAATGCGTTGTGTGTTGTTTTTCCTGATTCTTATCATTTGTTATGCACCTTCCACATTTCAAAAAATGTTTTGAAACAGTGTAAACCAAAAATCTCTTCGAAAAATTGGCAAAATTTTATAGAGGATTGGAGTTTAGTGGTTGATGCTGAAACGATAGATTAGTACAATTATAGTGTAGCTACCTTCATGTCCTCGTACGATTCGTTGTTAATTATATAACGAACTTGTTATGTGAATATGCCACCAAGTTTCTTCAATACATCTAGGTAATAGAACTACTAACCGGACTGAACAACAACACTCGAAGCTAAAATCGTCACTTTCCAGCAATTTTGGCACCCTTGAAAATGTTTGGGTCGTTATGCATAAAATTCTTAGTAAACAGTTCGACGAGATTAAGATGAAGTTGGAAAAGGCCAAATCTTATCTTCCACATGCAGAACGGAGACCTATCTTTACAAATCTTAGATCATATATATCACACCATGCATTTGATTTATTATTTGAAGAACATAAAAAATGTGATGGACAGTCCGCTACGGATTGTGATTGGGGTATAAAATTGTCTCATGGGCTACATTGTCACCATATTATAAGTGGGCATTATTTATTTGGCAAGACTCTTTTACTAGAAAATATTCATAAATTCTGGAAAAAATTAGATGTCATTGATGATAATGGGTCGAACGATGATTATGTGGTTGATGCTGATCTGGACGAGTTTAAAAGTGTTTATTCTACAAAAACTTCCGTTGAAAAATGGCGCATGAAAACACAACTCCGAGAGCTAACTTTACCCTCTAGAACATCAATGAATGATCCGGAAGTAAAAAAAAACAGGGGAAGACCTAGAAAAGGAGACACTTCTAGTAAGAGGGACAGGTCAGGCTAGGAGTATGTGGACGAAGAACTTGCTAGTCAGGATAAAGGAAAAGTCAAAGCGGAAAAAGTGGCTAGGCGAGATAAAGGGAAAGGGAAAGCCGAAGAAACGGCATTTCAACCAACTAGTAGGACGTGTAGGACGACAAATAACCCCACCACTAGAACAACCTTGAAGTACAGTGAGAAAATATTGCACATGCTACATAATTTCATTGATACGATAAATGATGTGCGTGGTGATGGTAACTGTGGCTTTCGAGTAATTGCAAAAGTGCTACGTAAAAATGGAGGGGAAGAAAATTGGTTCGAAATTAGATAGGAGTTGTATCAGGAGCTTTCTCGAATGAGAGTTGTTTATTATAATCTGTTCCAAAACTACGACAACAAAGGTTTTGATTATGTTTTATCCAGTTTGGATTATAACAATACTCAAAACGATGCCCGTATCGATAAATAGATTAGATTTTCGGCATGTGGTTTTCTAATTACATCTTGCTATAATATACTACTTATAGTATTGGAATTAGCCAATACTGGCCGGGGTGTAGTTTGTCGGAACACCACCTATTTACCTCTTTACACCGTGCCTCCTAAACTGACACATTACATTCCTGCTGTAATGGTGTTTGTTAACGGATGTCATTATGCTGAAGTTATTCCTAAAGATGGGAATTTCCCGATGCCAGCAATTATAGGTCGGTGGGAAGAAGAACACACTGCAGGTGCTGATCCGTGAAAACAAATATTTTGACCAAATTTCAACTTTTACAGAGCGTTGCAAAGGCAAGATGGAAAAGAAGTCGATATTGAAAGCATATACAACTTAGACGATGCATATTAATTTTTCATTATACTATTTTTTCAACTTTTTGTAACTGATTGTAATGAGACCGAAGTTAAATTATGTAATATTTCATATTCTTAATAATTTTCTCCGTTTTAACAATTTATGTGATTTTTTTTTTCCGAGGTTGAATATTGTCTAGCTATAATTTACATTCTATTTTTCATTATCGTTTTTATATGTTGTATTACTAGCTGAGTAAAAATACTATAAATCGGTTATTTTTGTTATTTTTGTAAATGTTGCAACGGTCGTAAAACTCTCTTTATGTAAATAAAATTTATTATTTTCAAGTTTTATTTAAACGACATACTTGTAAACGAGATTGGTAAGTAAATGTCGAGCAAAAAATTCGTCATAGTTTTGCTTAAAAATGGATCATCGTCACAAATAAAAAAAATACAACGATCAACCCAATATATCAAATAAATAATACCACAACACCACAATAACCACTCGTACAAATGGAAACATACGATAAAATGATAACAAAAGATAAACAGTAACGGTAATTGTCCAAATTCGATATAATTGCCGAGCGAAAAATTCGCCATAGTTTCGCTTAAAATTGGAGATCGCCACACAAAAATTACATGTACCTATAAACCAACAAATAACACCAACACATAACCAACACCAACCCTAATACCAAGAAACAACACCAACAACCAACACCAATCAACTCATACCCAATCGCAAAAACGATAAAAAATAAGATAAAATGATGAAGAAAAATAAACATTAACATTTATAATGCAACGAGTCCCAAAATTTTCATGGTTTAACAAAATAAATAAAATAAAATTACACATTCTTCGAAACATAAAAAAAATACATCGAAACATACAAAAATTAAAATGCTAGTCATGTTTTGAAGTAGCATCATCACCGGTATCATCATAGAGCGGCCGACAATAGTTCGGAATATGCACGATAATACTTATACCCTTCTTCACTATAGACATCAATTTCTCCGTAATCATCATCCTCGGTATTGTTGATGATATATACGATGAAATTCATAATCCATCGTCATTTTTTCTGCATGAAAATTTTCGGTCATGGGCACCCAAGGAGGGTTACGAGGAAAGGAGAAACGAGCATTTTCAGTATTATGAGGAGGAGAGACTTCAATAGGAGGAAGAGAGGAGGATCCCGCTGGAAGGAGGACCCTCGGGTTCCGTATTAGGACCTAGAGAAGGATCATTGGGTTTCAAAACGGGTTTGATAGTGATTGTCTTAAGGCCTACATATGGCTATAGATGAAGAGAGAGGGGTGCAAAAAATTCACTGGTAACTACTCGGCCATACCAAGTTAGAATATTATTACCGATGACACGAATTTTCATTTGCGATTGATTTTTTGACTCAATAACACTAGTCGACTCGTGTGACGACACAAATTTCCCGGAAGGAATTTCTGTGGTGCGGTGTTGTACGTCAGTCTCACATCGCCTAGATATGAGAGTACTCGTGTGGTATATGAGCTTAAAAATCCATTTTCTATCAACAAGGCCTTTTAAAGCCGTGCGACACAATAGCGATGGCGGAACTCCATAGTTAAGCGTGCTTAGCTTGGAGTAGTACCAGGATGGGTGACCCCCTTGAGAAGTTGTGCCAAAGCGGATAATATTGTTGATACGGGCGTGGCGGTTCGGTCCGTGAGGCCGGGTCGTTACAACTCGAGTTTAATGCATTTGCATTTGATATTAAAACAATTGAGAATTTCGGTAATAAGAGAGCCATACAGAATAGAGTGTTTTGTAGAGTATTTAGCTTCTCTCATTGTTTTAAAAATTAGGGTGGCGGTATCCAATTTTTTTTTTTTTAAATACAAGCTAGAATAACAATGTTATCTTCCGTAACATCGGTGAAATTTGAGCTATGATGGAAAATAATTTTAGAAACAACAAAAAATGCGATTTTGTTTTGAAAATGGAGATCATTAGCTTTTGGCTCTCCACAACGATCAGGGTGAAAAACGGATTGACGAAGTTCAACCATGTTTGAAAAATTACACCTATTTAAGACTTCCTCGACTTTTGATACGCCACTACACTCTAAATCTAAGAGATCGCGTAATTGAGAGGCGGAAAAAACTATTTTCTTTTTATTGACCTTGGTTGAAAGTTCGAGCTCATTATTGTCATTGGTATAAACAATAAGATTTTGATAAAATTGATAAGTTTCATCAATATATATATCATTAGATAAAGAAATCAAGTTTTCCCAATTTTGAAAACCGATGTTCTCTTCAACAAGCGGAAATTTGCGAAGGAAAGTTGAATAATCAAAAGAAACACGATTGACAATTCTTCTATTCGAGATACAATTATCGGCTTTAGAAGACTTATCCAAACGAGAAGCGGAGAAGCCGATATTTTTATAACTCGCATTCGAAGAGCTTTTATCTCGAACCATTTTATTAAATTTGAGAAATTAGGGTTTTTTGTGAAATTAAGCTTTTTTAAAAAAGAAATACGAATTGATTTGGGGCAAATCAATGGATTTTATGTTGAATTTATTTGAAATATATGTATTAGGTGATGAAAATAGAGAGTTATAACAAAAAAACATGATTTTGTTGAAAATTAGATGGTTTTTGATGAAAATGACGAATTTTGGGTAATATGGAGAGATAGATGTGTGTATATATGTGTATGTATTTGTATATTCAGTAAAATTTTACAGAATGTTTGTACACCGATCGATGACGGAGATGACAACCGGGCACAATTTAATAATTTCACGGTTTAAATGTAATTCGGACTTTTGACTTATGGTTGCTAAAAAACAATTACGATTAGAAAAAAAAAATGAAGGCTTGAATACAGATAAATTGCAGAAAAATCCAGCCTCAAATAAATAGTCGTTACCGACCGCCGTTGAACAAATACATATATATATAGAGAGAGAGAGAGATGTCGGCGGCGTTTTGGGGACCAAATATGTTATTAACAGTAAGTGAGTTTTCTAATGGGAATAATAATATCAGCTCAACCAAACTACCCTTCAGGTAATTCTCTCTTTCTTTCCTTTTTACTAATTTAAATTAATTTGACTCACTGGTATAATATGATAGAAAATTGATTGAGTTTTGGAATTAATGAGCATTTATTGGAATATTAGTTGGAGGGGAAGGAGAAAAGTAATCAAATTCTCATGTGATCACTCTTGTTTTGAAGTAAGTTACTCTCCCAATTTCTCTTCTTCTTTTTCCCCCTTCTTTTTCATGATTGTTTTGAAGTAAGCTATCTTTTCTTGGTGCAATTGAAAATGAACAAACTTTGGATTTATTTATTGGTTTGGAGTTTGGTAGCGTCTTTATACATTATAATTCTAATCAGTTGGTTCTTGTCTTGTGTAACTAACGTGAGATTAAACTTAACTAGATACAATTCAATAATTCAATATATTTGTATTTTAATTCTATTCACTAAGGAACATAAAATTTGGGAAAAAGTCAACAAAATGAAAAAAGTTAAAACTTGTACTTGGGAAGTACGAGTTTGATTTCAGAATTACGAGTTTGTTTTTAAAATTACGAATCTCGGACTGTATTAAGATTTGAGCGACTGTATGAAGACGCTACCTTGGAGTTTTTGTTGTTGATTTTTATTTATTAAAGGTCTAGTCTTTTTCCTTGTGTTTTGAAACTCATGTACAGCTTTTTATTGAGTTTTTTTTTTGCTTTTTTAGCTTAAATAGGCTAGAAGTTACTTACCCAAAAAATAGAAAAAGCTGGAAGCTTTTCTAGCTCCAATCTTGAATCGACCCGACATTTCTCCGGGTTCGAAAAAATCTAGCTTTTATGGTTAAATGTAAGCAGAACAAGATTAACTCTTAAGTTCTCGAAATTGTAGTGTCTAAATAAGTTAGGAGCTTAAAATGTATTGACCAGCTTTTTCACGGTTTACGTAAAGCTAGCTTTATCTTGAAAGCTGCTACTGAATAAGAATCAGGATTGATTTAATTAGTTTGTGGTTAAATGCTAGCAGAACGGCAGGGGAGGAACTAGTAGTAGGCAAAAAGGGAGTACAACACCCTTAGTTAAGAAAAAACCGATATTTTATTATGCATCTTTTTTTAATATCTATTTCAGTCTTTCAGCACGTCTATAATTACGATAAAATTCAATTTTAGTTCCGCCACTGCAGAACAGGATTAGGTTTCATTTGATTGTCCAGCTCTTAAGTTGAGATCGATAGTGTCTAAATAAGTTAGGAGCTTAAGCTGTATTGACCAGTTTTTTCACGGTTTACGTAAAGCAAGTTTTTTTTTTTTGAAAGCTGCTACTGAATAAGAACTAGAAATGATCCAATTAGTTTGTTCATCTGTTACTTCGTCTAAGTTTAGGTTGTCATTTTATTTGAGTTAGATTGGCCCTTTTTCCTTCGGCGCTGTAAACTTGATGGTTCATTTGTAATGGTGCTTGTGACTGAGGATTGTTTTATCATTCTACTTAATTTCTAAGTTTTTAGCATAGGTAGTAACTGAGTTATTTTCACTTACTCTTTTTGAGGTACGAGATGTATGCTATCGGCCTCCTGGGACGGAAACTAACCTTTTACAGGGTGTTAACATTTCCCTTCGTGAAAAAAGGTAACTCTTCCGATATATGATCTCATTGCAAGTGAATGGTAAGAAAGACATGGATTCTTTTGAAGTTTCTTCTAAACGGAAATATAACGATACACTTTTCCCTCTTGTTTCAGCTTTAACTTGATTTTTGGGCGGAGTGGAAGTGGAAAAACTACTCTCTTACAAGTCATCCTTTTGCTGCATAATTTTTTTAAAATTTTAATATTATCCCTTATTCATCTTGTGTTTTTCGCAACTTCTCTTATTTGATCTTGTTTGTGTTTCTTATTTGGACAGCTTATTGCAGGTCTTTGCAAACCCACATCTGGTTCTATTCACGTCCAACAATATGGTAAAGATGGAACTCCTAGTCAATCTCCTGTACCTTTGACCTCCGATAAAGTTGGTATTGTTTTCCAATTTCCTGAAAGGTATTGTTTTATACTTAACTATAAAAGGGATCTATTTGGTTTTTCTTCCCATGCTAAGTAATAAGCAAGCCTCTGCACTGATTCTGCTATCTAGTGATATAGCTACCAATCTTCAACTAGTTTACATGTTATATCATATAACTGTTTCAAAATCGAATCTTTTGCTGTGGATTCTACCAATTTCTTTGTTGTTATTCGATTTCATATTGCTATCTTTACAGTCCTTGTAGTTTCTTAAGAAAGAAAGTTTTTTGCATTTTTTCTTGGAAATATCCTTTACTTCATCATTTTCCAAACCCAAACTTATCTGATGTCTCCACTTTTTCGTTTCCCAGGGTCCTTAAATTGTTCTGAGTCTTCTGTATACGAGACTTTAGTTATAAATCATTCAGATATCAATTACAATACTTTCAGTGATTATTTTCTTGTTGATGTAATAAAAATGATGTTTTCTTATTTAGGTACTTTGTTTCCGACACTATTCTTGACGAGGTTACATTTGGGTGGCTGAGGCAAAAGGGTGACCTTCATTTAAAAGAGACTTTAACTTTAAGACTCCGAAAAGCTATTAATTCAGTTAGTATACTCAATTTATTCTACATATCTACTATGTGTTATATTCTTTTAGTCTGCGACCCCCTTTGTGAGGAGGCACCCCTTCTCCCAAAGTTACGGGGCTATTTTGCTATCAATCATTGCTTTGGGGATTCTCTTTGTGGTGTTTTAACATTTTATTTATGAAAATTTCAACTTTTAGGTAGGTCTAAGTGGCATTTCATTGAATAAAGATCCTCAATCTCTGAGCGGTGGGTACAAACGACGGTTGGCCCTAGCAATTCAATTGGTAATCTCTCTTCTTCTCTCACTTCCTCCTATATGCATTTGACACTTAGGTAGTCTTATACTCTTATTCAGGTGCTCTATTATTAAATCGGCTGCCACGTAGGCCTCCAGTAGAGCGTTTTTGTCACCTATGATTGATTTGAATGACTTAATTTTCCAAAAACATGAAAATCAGCTTCTTTATCAAGATAGACAACTAAATGTGTTCAATAATCGCCGACTTTGTACAGGTACAGACCCCTGATTTGCTGATACTTGATGAACCTCTTGCTGGTCTTGGTATGACTATGAACCTTTGTTGACTTATATTTTGATATCCTTGACATGGGGTCTTCGAACAACTGTTTTGAGATATATATCTTCTCCTTTGAGAAACTTTTTATTCTCACTGTAAAATATATTTTGCATACACTACGACTAAAATTTATTTACTACTTTTCCGATCAGATTGGAAGGCACGTGCAGATGTTGTTAAGTTGTTGAAGGAACTAAAGAAAGAGTTAACTTTACTTGTTGTAAGCCATGACCTTAAGTAAGTGATCTGGTTCTGTATTAAGAAACCTGCTTGTCCTTGAATTTTGTTTTTATGATATTAAAGTATTATTTCATTGCACTCTCTGCAGGGAAATAGCACCTTTAGTCGATAATTCATGGAGGATGGACATGGGTGGTATGCTTAAAGAAGAATCTTTACCCGTTTTATGAGCTTGGGAAACGACTTATTCCCTTTTCTACTCTGCCACCATGTCGAAAGGTATGTATATTCATCGGTTTTCTTTTTTAGATTCTGAACTGAATTGTTTTTAAACAATCAATTAATTATCATGTGCGTAGTTCACCAAAAGTTTGGTTAACTAGTTAACTAAAGCCAGTCCAAAGCATAAAAGAATCGGTTATGGAGAAGCAATATACATATGTTATGCCTATGGGCTATGGATGGCCAGTAAACTTTATGTGATCATTTAATATTTTTCAGGAGAGGATAGACTGCTGATTGTTTAGCATACAATATTGCAAGCCATCTATGTATTCCATGCTCTCAGACCTCTTTGCGGTGAACATAAAATCTCGCCTGATGGATGAAACACAAAGAACAGTATACCAAGGGAGACGTGGCAACATGATAATAATTCATACATCAAGCTAACCGAATTCCTTTATTAATCATTCTTCGGAAGAATCATAATTTGATTTGATTGGAGAGGATTAATTTGATATCAAGTTAAATGAGAACTTTCGGTTGAAATCTTGTATTAGATGATCAATGGTTAAGCTAATTTCGGTTTAGCTCATTATGGAAATAGGCTAATTTCGGTTTAGCTCATTACGGAAAGCCTTGCGTTATTTTGGTTTATAATCCTACAATTTGTATGTTTTGGATTACATATGTACGTCCATTGCTTAATTTCCAAATAAATATACCGATAATTAACAAGACGAAATTACTCCATTTTATGCCTTGCCAGTTAATATAGCGCTTTTAGTGCAAAGCGGAAATTCAAGTTATGCTATTTTAAAATTGGACATGAGCTAAGTTGCAAACCATAGAAAGCTTACACGGTCAATTGCAAAAGTGTACGAGGGTCAAATGCTAAATCCTAAGTTTATGATGGGTTAATTGCTAAATCTGAAAGTTCATAAAGGCTTATACTCAGATGTCAGTAAAAGGCCGGAGGGAGATACGAAAGAGTGATTAAGAGGAACAGAATTGAAATCAAATCTCTCTGAATCTATTTCTGATACGAGTTGAGAACCTCTACCGACTACCTGATATATCTATATCTCTGCACTCTTTATCTAAATAAGCCGTTCAGTGGCTGAGCGTTTTGCAAAAGCAGTAATGTCCATATCAAAGCAATCAATCGCACCACGTACATGGACCCGTCAATGTTTAGAAAAACATCAAAAATGTTGAAGTACCACAAAAGCATCTGTTACAAAAAGATTGGAGTACATATTTGCATAATATGCTGTATGTGCGGAGAATATCATAAAATTACACAACACATCATAAATGATAATCATCTTTAATTACCATAAAGCAAATCTTTCTTGATTGCCTTAATCGTTCATGTTTGTTTACAAATGCGTTTGCTATATAATTTACAGAAGTTTCATCTACCATTCACAACTGATTAAAATAAAAATAATGGTTGCTCCAAGGTTTATTTTTCTCACCTTCCTTGTCTTCTTCATGATTGCACAAGGTTTGTAACATCAGAATTTTTCATGGCCAATATTTTGATTTTTTTGTTTTGTTTGAACAATCAATAAATATAAGAATTTGAGTTTGTTATAGGTTTCTTTTTATGTAAATTCATATGCAGTACCCAAAAAAGTATAGACTTGATACTTGAAAGACAAATTTATATCCTTATGTCCTTCGACAATAAATTATCGAGGGGCTATGGAGTTTGCAACTTATACGAGTAATAGTAGACTGTAGTACTAAAGCATAACTGCATCTATTCGAATTTGCAGGTTTTGCGGAGCAGGATGTATGCCATGGAAAACCATTATGCCTATCCGTCTTTGCTACTAAAGAGAAAAGGATCATAAGGGAAACGTACCAATTCAAAGTTGGCGTGTCGAACAGATGCGAATGTGTATTTAAAAACATACATATAAGGTGGGTCAATTTTCACCCTTTGATACCGTTGGATGCTCTAACACTTAGGAAAGATGGAGATGATTACTTGATTAAGGATGGTGATACGTTGTCTCAAAACCAATTCTTCATCTTCGAGTATATAGGACCTCAACCTCCAGACAACGATAGGGAGAACTTTGGCATTGCGAGTGGCACAATAGTCTAAACGATTTCTACAAGATTAGTAGAGATTTTGTATTAAAACTGGCTTCAAGTCCTTTTTAACCTTTCATTTGTTCTGGGAATTTATGTTTGGGATACTCTAAATAAAAAAACCATATGAAGATGTTTGTTTGATTACTTTTTAAGGACCTCGACCTCCAGTGAGCACTGATGGTTTTACAATTGTGAGCGCAACAAAAGTCTAAAACTATATTTACTAAGTTATACAAGATCAATAGTTAGTCTCGGGATTTCGATGTTGTGATAAATTAAAAAGCTCTTAAGCTTTCGATAAGTTTTTAGCTGTGATGTGCGCGGTATATGCGTGGAATCAAGATCTATATGTGGATGTCGAGTGCTTGATTTCTATTGAAAGAGTAAATAGATTTCGAATCAAGATCACTAATACAATAAGTCCATCAAATGGAAAAGTAGAAACAAAGATTTGTTGCGTTTTGCAATGCAGACTAAATCACGTCTTGAATCCAAGCATCCGAAATCATCAGTGGAAATTAAATAAGAGCAGAGATTTTAGTTGCAAGTTATTTGCATCTTGACCAAATATTAAATCAAAATACGAAAATGCAAATAACCCCTACCAACTATTGGTGATTTTCATATAACCTCCATAGGACCACAAGCAATGAACTTTTTCTACAAACCCCTTGAACTTTTAACTATAGCAAATAACCTCCATAACCTTTGAATTGCCATGACTTTTTACTCATTAGTTTATGCAGTAATCATTATTCGTAGTATTTTTTTCTGGTATCTATTTTAGAAATCGGTTAACAAAAAAACAATTCAGTTGGAGAAGCTTTATACAAAAAACAGAAGTTATACGGGCGGATAAACAGAACAACTTGTACAAAATTTTTGGGGCAACGCGTATTCACTTGGTCGAGTAGCTTAAACATCAATAAACCACATAATATATGAACCATAAACCAAAATGGACCATCGATCATAAAATTTATTAGACATAGGGGTCATTTGCAAAACCCATAAATATAAGAGGGAATATTTTTAAATGTCAGAGTCTATGTTCAATTTCTAAATTACTTATAAATCATCCGTTAGAGCGCATTAGAAAACCATCAGTCATGACCTTTTGGGTAGAGAAAGAGAGTTGCTGTCTAGTAGAGACTAGAGTCTCAGCTGCTGACACTCCCCTAACCGACGCCAACTCGACTGACAGTCTATCCAAAATCTTCGTAGTGCACGAAACAAAGCCTCCCGCCGACTCTAAGATAAAGGGGCAAAAAAGAGGCCGTTTGATATGCAATGCCTTTCGTATTTAGCCACCTTCCGATCCTCGGCTTTACGCTCTACCTCGCCAATTTTGGACACAGAAGGTAAGAATGAAAAGGGGGATACAATAGACATGCCTAAGCATAGATCACGACCTCGATCCCATGATGGTAAAAGAATATCACCTGGTTTCAAAGCACTGTCACCTAAAAGATGACCCTCCTCCAAGCGAGGGGTCAATCGCGCATCTCGAGCCAAGGCAAATTTTTTGTCCTGGACAAGATTATGCCTTCGAATAAGGAGTCCTCCCCCTTGGCAGAAGAAGTCATGATCATCAGCAGCATCCGAAACACACTGCTTACAAGGAAGGCAAACAGTAGAGCTCGAGAAAATGGGGTGTCCAGTGTGATATCTGAGCGCACACCTATAAGCCGCCGAAGGCATGAAAGTCCCGTAAAAAGGCGACGGTAAAGCAGACGTCCAGCTACCACTACTAGGAACCGAGCAGGTATTAACGAGAGTTTTAAAATGAGCATCTCGCTAGGCAACAAGCAACTCACGATGTATCAAACAACCCTTCTGATTGAGCCATTATTGTGATTTAGCTATTTTTCGTAGTTTATCAATGGTCACATTCTCAGACTCTCTTGACGTGGAGTTCCACTCGGAAAGTAACCCAATTTACTTCCCTGACAGATCAACATTAGCCCTAACCAATTTTCTTTGCAGTTCTTCAGATTGAACCATTGAACCAATAACAGCTGGATAAGCTGGCATCTTAGCAATTGGTATGGCCAACCCCCCGAGTTTTACCGGCAGACTCACAAGAACTCTCTGATTGTCGGTAAACTCTGCATTCCAAATGTGCCTTAAAGAAGGAAGAGTAGAAGGAAGAGTAGAACACAAAACATAACAGATCTTCGGGAACCCACAACAAGCACGAAGTAAGAGAAGTTGTATATGTGGGTTCTGAAGTAGTGCCAACATAGACAAAGTTTCACCAGTTTTATCAACTCTTTTCCGAACGAGGGTATCGGTCCCCTCTCCCGAGAAAGAGATAGTGTTGCCCAAAAAAATATACACCAGTCAGGACAAAAACATTGGCCCCCTATATTTCAAGGTTTGGTAAGATTAATTCCTAATTTCGGAAATGTATTAAAATGAAGGATTTCTACCTGATAATAGTGAAGTCAAGCGTATCTATTGATGCGTAATTGACATTAACATGTATTTTGTCAACTTTTCTGTAGCCTTACATTTATCAGTTATCAATTTTGTCATTGCTAATACTAATAGTTTATCGGAAAAGTGAAAAAAATTCTAAAATTATACGTGAAATAACAGGAAGCACGAAACGATAATAGTTGGACAAGCTGTTGGATCATGTAGCTACATGTTCCATACATGTAAACCAAGGACTGACCTAGAGACGTATAGCACAAATGTTTGAGCTACAATATTTCATGTTTTTTAATTTTTCGGGACTGTAATCTGTAAAATATGCATGTGTTTACAAACTTGAAATTATGAATTCAGATACTAATCCATAGAAAAAAATATATATTTGTAACTCTCCCAAAAACACCCTCCTTTTACATTCTATGATAAAATGTTTCGTTTTGATAAGGTAAATGACTATCATTTGTCTAGAGTTTGGACCTTTTTTTTTTTTTTAAGATTGAGTTTGGAACTTTTGGTTATATATTATGTTTCTTGAAGATAAAAAAAACACGAAACGATAAGTCGGAAACAAAAAAACGCAATTTACTACATGGAAAACGAGTTTACAAACAACTATGGCTAAAATTTTAAATTCCAAAATTGAAACTTAAAATAATAATAAAGCAGGAAATACGAAGAGGAAATGGAAAACCCGACTTAATACAAAGTAAACGAGTTCTGGGCAAAAATTTGAAAATTTATCAGGAGAATAGCTAAATTTTAAAGTCTTTTCCGGATGAATTGCTAAATATTTAGACCAATTACCAAATTCAATAGTTTATAAGTGGTTTATTTACTACAACATGGCGGGAGAGGAACCGAAACCAAGTCTCTTTCTCTCTCTCTCTAGGCTGGATTTTTTGACTGCATTTTATCTTTTTTCACGCTCAAACTGTAAAATAAAATTACGGACCGTAATTTTGACTTACGGTTAGTGTACACTGTGTGATATGAAAATGGGCATCTTCAATGTATCGAAGGATCGAAAACTCCTTGGACGGGGATAAGGAAACTCTCGATAAAATTAATCGCATTAGCGTCGAACAATACAAAACCCGATGTGAGATTTTTCCAGGATCTAGGCGATACAAGAGTGGGGACGATGAGCGTGACGTTGGTACTTCGGTACCAGGGCTTACTTAGCTATTTGATGA
Source organism: Primula veris (assembly GCA_963682055.1). Classification (NCBI taxonomy): domain Eukaryota; kingdom Viridiplantae; phylum Streptophyta; class Magnoliopsida; order Ericales; family Primulaceae; genus Primula; species Primula veris. The sequence goes on along the minus strand of OY821747.1, from coordinate 14,620,251 downwards.
TGACAAAGGGGGAGAAATACCCATTTGTATCTATCATTTATCTTTATATGATATGTCTCATATTTGTACTTGATTTGAACAATGCGTTATTTTATCATTTTGCTTTTATTTCGAACTATTTTTTTGACGACCCTGATTTTCAGGAGGGAATTTCTGTGGGGCGATATTATGCGTCAGTCCCACATCGCACAGATATGAGAGTACCCGTGTGGTATATGAGCTTAAAGATCCATTTTCTATCAACAAGGAATTTTAAAGTCGTGCGACACAAAATCGAGGACTGAACTCCATAGTTAAGCGTGTTTATCTTGGAATAGTACCAGGATGGGTGACCCCCTGCAAGTTGTACCAAAGCGGACAACATTGTTGATACGGGCGTGACGGCTCGGTCCATGGGGCCGGGTCGTTACAATTTTACATTTATGTTTGCTTTTAAAAATCGTGTGTTGGCTAATTTGGGACTTGTTGCATTTGGACGATGATTGTTAATGTTTATCTTTTGTTAGCATTTTATCTTATGTTTATCCATTTGTGTGATTGGTTATTGTGTTGTTGTTGTATTGTGTGAATTGAGCGATTTTGATGGTATGATTTATTTGATATATTGGGTTGATTATTGTGTTATTTTTATTTGTAGCGATGATCCATTTTTTAGGAAAACTATGGTGATTTTTCACTCGCCATTTACTTACCAATCTCTTATATTTTGATTTATACTCTTATCGATGTTTGATTCTCTTTATTGGTTAATATATAATCGTTTTTCAAAATTTTTATATTTCACAAACACTACTATTCGTTTGTTATTTGCGCTTACATATTTTTGGATAAAACTCTTTCATATTGAAAATGCCTTCTACACTTTACTCTACATATATTCGTAGTTTGTAGAAGAGTTTATATTATATTTAAATTCAATATTAAGTCATCATCAAAAAGGGAGAGATTGTTGAATGGTGTTCTTCTAATCACTTGTTTTGATTATAATAAAATGTATTAAAACATGATAAAAGATTGTTTCATGTACTAATCATTTTATTGAGTGTTAATTTATTTAAAATGATAGACGATTCAATAACGAAGCTAATGATTCAAACGGAACTAAATTTGGAGTCCGAACGAATAAGTTACTGTTCCACAATATACGATTTCGAAAAGAAAATTTGAATAAGTCAAATCGTAAGTTTAGTTTGACTGGAAAATTAGCAAACTGCCTCTGTGTTGAAAATTAACATATTTTCCAGTGTGATTGGTCGATTGATCGGCTCTAAACCTCGGTCGATCGGCTGCGTGATGTAACACATTTACAATGTGTTTCTCTGATCGATCGGCTATGAACCTCAATCGATCGACTGAGTACTGTAACACATTTTACAGTGTGGTTGGCCAATCGATCGGCTGTGTACGCCGATAGATCAGCTGCATTCTGTTTTATTTTATCAACACTCTCTCACTTAACACTTGAAAATTAAAAAAAAAAAAACTCAAATCACCCTACTCATCAAATTGAAATAATTGGGGGCTGGTACCACTTAAAGATTTTTATTAGATTTTAGTACCACTTATAATTTTTATTAGCATAAGGTACCATTTTCAAAGTTTTTAATTTGATTTTGGTACCACCTATTTTAAATATAAAATAGATTCAAATTCTTTTAGCTCCTAACAACCTCGCTCTCTGTAAAACCCATTTCTCTCTCTCTAGAAAACTCATCTCTCTCTCTCTCGCCGGCTACTCCCCACACCTGCCTCAGCCTCTGCCTCAGCATCCGCCTCAGCATCCGTCGCAGCTTCCGTCGCAGCTTCGTCGTGATCTTCTTCTTCATCTCACTTTACAATCTAATCAGATGTGTTCTTTTAATTGTACATTCAATTATTATTGTTTTATTTTAATCGTAGATTAATTATTAGTAAGTTTATTTATTTTTATTGCAAATTAGATTGTCAGTAATCATTAGTTATAGTTAATTAGACTGTTATTTAGATTGTCAATTAGGTTATTATATCTGTTTTTTTAATTATAACGTCAGTGTCTTTTAATTTGATTTTAAATTTGTTAATTATGTGTGTTTTTTTAATTTTAAAACACTTTTTATTATTGTTAAGATTATTTTATTTTTATTGCAAATTAGATTGTCAGTACTCATTAGTTATAGTTAATTAGACTGTTATTTTATATTGTCAATTAGGTTATTAAAAGTGTTTTTAGTATCAAATTTATCAGATTTGTCATAAATATCTGATAAATTTATCAGTTTCTATTATATCATCAATACCTTTTAATTTGCTTATAGGATTGCTATATGTAACAGGTTATTAATTGTGTTTTTTAGTATTAATTGTCATAAATTCCTTACTGTATTCTCTATATTAAGCGGTGGTATGCATTAATTGTGTTTTCTAGATTTAGTTGTTTTGTATTTGTGATGAATTTCTTATTAAATTGGCTATTAGATGAAACAGGTTATTAATTGTTTCAGATTTGTCATTAGATTGTTAGTTACTATTATATTTAAGCAGTTGTATTATTGTGTTTTCTAAATTTAGTTGGGTTGTATTTGTGATGAATTTCTTATTAGATTGTCTACATGAAACTATTGATTAATTGTTTTCAGTATTCTTATTAGATTGTATATGAAGCACTGTTATAATTGACAATCTAGTACATAATCTAATACGCAATCTAACACTTGTTAGTGGTTTTTAATAATTAGATCATTAATTACACTGTCAATCGGGACATTTAATTGTGTTTTCACCATCTATTGTATCATATTTTCATAAATTTCTTATTAGATTGTCTATATAAAACAGGTTATTAATTGTTATTAGATCTTGAGTTACTATTTATATTATCATGTTTCTTATTAGATTATTTATATAAGGAACTGTTTTAATTATATAAAGAACTTTTTTATTATTAATTGTTTCAGATTTGTCATTAGATTTGTCAGTTACTATTATATTTAAGCAGTGGTATTAATTGTGTTTTATAGATTTAGTTGTTTTGTATTTTGTGATGAATTTTTTTATTAGATTGTCTACATGAAACTGTTGATTAATTGTTTCAGATTGTCATTTAGGTTTTTGTCAGTATTCTTATTAGATCATATATGAAGCACTGCTATAATTGACAATCTAATACACATAGTCTAATGCGCTATCTAACACTTGTTAGTGAGTTTCAATAATTAAATCAAGTTATTAGATTTGTCATTAAATTGTCAGTTACTATTTATATCATCAACCTTTTCTAGTTTGCTTATGAGATTGTCTATATGAAGCAGGTTATGGATACATACTCTTTAGTATTGTATTGCAAGTTTAAAGATGAGAGGGTTCCTTTTACTCTACAATTATCTGAGAAATAACCAGGAGCTTAATGATATGCGAGATTTGTTAACCGTCCTAAATCTAAAGTTAGTAGATTTAATGGTCTATAATGATGCAAATACTGGTTTGAGTTGTCAAGTAAGTTCCAGTTTTGGTCTAACTCTTGCTGATGAATCTGATGACTGGGAAGCCGAGTCAAGTATTGTTGTTAAGAAGGTTTACAAAATAGCATAGTGGTCTAACTTGCTAAGAGATGTGGGTCAAGTGTTTGTCGGGAGAGTAGATGAGTTTAGGACATCATTACGCAAATATTGTGTTTATGATAGGCGCAAGCCAGTGTTGGAGAAGAAATGTGTTAATAAAGTGAATGCATTTTGCAAGAGAAGGGGGGATACCGGATGTTGCTGGTATGTAAAAGCCAGTTATAGGAAACATGATCGGCAGTTTTGTATTATGGAGTTTAACCCGGTCCATACCTGTGAGAGGATGAGGCCTATTGACCCAAATAAGCAGCTTAACAGCTTGCTAGTGGCACATTGCTTTAAAGATGTGGTTAGAGAAGATCCAAAATTAAAAGCATCTTCTGTGATTGCAAAACTAAGACGTGAGTATGGACTTAGTGTAAGTTAATATAAAGCATGGGATAGTGTAATGAAGGCAAGGATTATTAACTTTGGAGATGTTGGTGATTCTTATAACCATCTCGAGGGTTATTTAGATGCTTTGAAGGTTGAAAACCTAGGGACACGTGTTGTTTTGCAACTTGATGATGATAGGAGATTTAAAAGGCTTTTTTTTTTTTTTTTTTTGCAGTTGTTGCTTACATCAATGGATTCAAACATGTCTATCCTTTACTTTTTATAGATGGTACTTTTCTTAAGGGAAAGTCAAAGATACACTGCTTTTTGCAGTTGGAAAGAACATAAATAGAGGCCTCTATCCTCTTGCATTTGTAGTCGTTGATGTGGAGAATATTATTAGTTGGGGATGGTTTCTGATGGAATTAAAGTTGACAGTTGGAAACGATCGACCGCTGACTTTCCTCTCGGACAGACACGCTGGTTTATTGGAGGGGATGGCTCGTGTATTTCCAGATTCTGTTCATTGCTTTTGTTTGCAACATCTAAAAGAAAATTTGAAGACCAGATTTAGTGGCACAGACGTATGCAAGGGAGATCTTGTTGATTTGCTTCAATCATGTGCGACTGCTCCAAAAAAACCGCTACTTGAATACATTCTTTCTAAGCTATTTATTAATAGTATTGATCTAGAGAGATGGACTGAAGCGTATTGTAAAGCCTGTCGGTATGGAGAGACGACATCAAATGCAGTTGAAGCTTTTAACAGTTGGATATTAGATATCAGAGACATGTCTATTATGGAGATGATTGATAATTTGAGAATCAAACTTATTAAATGGTTTGATGAGAGGAAGACAAAGTCAGGTATGTGTTTCATACGTTTCTTATCTGTTTTTTCTATTAGATTGACAACACACTCTCCAGTTTTATGCAATGCTAATTAGACCATGTATCATCATGAATCATATCTATTTGATACCAAATTAAATTGTTGTCAGTTACATAATCAATTAGATTGTTAATTACATATTCAGTTAGATTGTGAGCTAGATTGTCAATTACTTATTTCAGGCAGACTGTCAGTTATAAGTTCATTAGCTTTCCAAGAAGCCATTCCAATTACATTTTTGTCAATTTTTAAATTGTTATGAATTAAATGCTATTAGACTGTCTCTTACATTTGTAAAGTACATACTCAGTTAGATTGTCCATTAATTTATTATGAAGGTTGCCAATTAGATTGTCCATTAATTTATTATGAATGATGTCAATTAGATTGTTAGTAGGCTATAACTGATTTTCATGTCATTAAGCTAATACTTGCTAAGTTTATTACAGATAAACAACTTCTTAGCTGCATATACAATTATACATTGTCAATTACATTGTGAGTGTAACATCCTGGATTTTTATAAATGGTTTTATTTACGATTAAATTAATCCAAAAACGTTTTATACAATTTTTAGCCAAAAACCGAAACTCTTCCGAAAAACTTTATTTTAAAACCTGTTACTAATTTTATAAATAAGAAGGACCCAATAGCTTTGTTTCTCAAGATTGGTTATTTTTGAGCGGTAAAATAATAGTTTTGATTATGAGTTAACTTTTAAAACTTTGGAGACCAAATAGTTCGCTTCCCCAAACTCTCTCAAAACAGTTTCTCAAAACACTTTTCAGCCCACTTTTTAAAAACAGTAAACCTAAAACCACCAAAAACAAAGAGAGAAAAGATAGAGAAGAGAGGTTTCCAATTTTAGGAAGAAGAAGAAGAAACCACCATTAGCGAGTTTTTACCGGAAGCATCTCCTCTACGCAATAAGATAACGGGGTTATCCATTGTGACTGGACGGGGTTGTATTTTAGGGTTAGATATTGTGTTCTTTTAAAATTTGGAGGTTTTTCTTTTATCTCAATTATATTCTATTAAATTGTCAATTGGGTTTTATGTGTTGCTATTTTGGTTCACTTATTTGAATTTGAGAATTGGGAATTTAGACATATGAATTTCAAATTAATGAGAATATAGATGGGTTTGTGTGTTGTTATGTGTTATTATAGTTGTTGATCAAAATTGGGTAAATTTATGTTGAATAAAGATGAGTTGTAGTTTATGCGTACAAGGTGTTTGTTAAAATGCCTGAATGAGATTTTATGTTGTTGGACTTGTTTGGCTAGTTGTGATTCTAGTACCGATGCTTATGTGATTCTGTTGGGAATTATGTTAATTGAATGGTTTAATATTATTGGCCGAGGCCTTGTGTTTTAGTTATTGGCAATGGTATATGTCTCTTCCTATACCGGGGACATAAGACGAGTCGAGAGGTATAGGGAATGACTCGTCTTAAGGACTGGGGCGAGTGGCGTGAAGAGGTCCAAGTGCGCACTTTAAATATATATATGTTAGCAATGGTCTATGTCTCTCCCTATACCGGGGGCATAAGACGAGCCGAGTGGTGTAGGGAATGACCTACCTTACAGACTGGGGTAAGTGGCGTGAGAGGTCCATGTGTGTTATTTTTATATGTTGGCAATGGTCTATGTCTCTCCCTATACCGGGGGCATAAGACGAGCCGAGTGGCATAGGGAATGACCTACCTTATGGACTGGGGTAGGTGGCGTGAGAGGTCCATGTTTGTTATAGATGTGTGTTGGTGTTACTTAATTTATTTCGTTGTATGATGTTATTACATTTCTTTTTATACGTTGTTATTGTAGTTGTTGTTTGTGAGTTCTTGCATTTATTGGATGGAGTGACGGTATCTTGTGTGGTGCCGTCCCGTCTACGTATGTGCGTGAGACTCACCGTTACAGTTTTGTCTTTCAGGTACAACTTAGGTTGAGGCATTTGGATAGGAGCATTAGCGATGTATCGCATGGGTTCGGGGATTCTTTCAGACGCTTTCTTTTTACCTAAACCATTTTTGAGGTTGTAGCCTACGGGCAAATTACATTCGTTTGATATTTTTTTTATATATATCAGTTAAAACCATTTTGTCTTGTAGCCGCGTTTGGCAAATATTTTTATTTTATTCGTATAATTGGTCCTTTAGCTCGCTAGTTGTTTTTCTTTTAAAGTTAAAGTTTGTACCAACAGGTTCTTTTTCCTTTTATTCAAAAGGTCACGCCTTGATGTCCGTGTTTTACGGATTTTGGGGCGTGACAGTGAGTTTATTTTTTATTAGATTGTTCGCTTTTGATAGATATTCTTTGTTTTGTAATTTATTCATGTAGGTAAGTGGGCTGAATCTTTATGTGTTGTTTATGCTGAGAAGTAGAAAACTGATCTTAATAAAACTTGGGTTGGCAAGTATTGAGGTCGAGCTCTGTTAAGTTTGAGGTTTTATCGAACTTTTCACACAGCAGCGATTTGTTAGAGAAGAAGTGTTCATGTCATAAGTGGAAGTTTGAGGGGTTTCCCTGTTCTCACGCCATTATTTGTATTGTGAGGGAAAAATTACCAATTAAAGAATATGTGCAGAAATGGTTCTGGTCAGAGACGTTTCAGAAATCATATGAGATGTCGATAAACCCAGTGCCTACTTCTATCTGGCGTGATTCTAAAATTGATGTTAGTTCAAGAATTCTTCCACCAGATGTCGAGACTAAGAAGGGGAGGCCACCCGAGAATAAACGTCATATGACAATTGCATAGAGTGTGAGTTTGAATAAGCTGATTATTCGGTGCGGTAATTATAAGAAGGTGGGTCATAATAGGTATAAGTGTCCAGAAATAGTCGTCAGCAAGGAAAAAGTGACAGTACGTTGTGGTAAATGTAAACAATCTGGTCATAACATGCGTAAATGGAGAGCCAATAGTCCGTATTAGATTGTCTGTTTTTTTAAATATGTTTTTTTGACATTTCAATTGTGTTTTGGCAGTTTTTTGTTTTCTGTGATTTATATAATTAGATTGTCAATATATGGGCCTCATTTTTGTGTGTGTGTTTAGTTGTTATTACATTTTTATGTTACATTTATGTTACATTTATGTTACATTTATGTGTTTTTAATACTTAATTTATGTGTTTTTACAATTTTATGTTACATTTTTTTTAGATTTGTCAAAAAAATTGATTAGATTGTCAAAAAAATTGAGTCGTGGTGGAAAAATATGGATACGTATATTTCCCGACAAACCAGTTATAGTAAGACCCGACAAACTAGTTACAGTAAGACCCAAACAATCAATTTCCCAACACGTATGGGTTCGGGTAAAGGCTCTCCTGAATATTGAGTCGCTGTTGTTAAACCATTACGAATAATTTATGAAATGGGTGGAGTCGCATAAAATATAGCCAGAAAAGCATTTTCAATAGTAGCATCCTATTCGTGTTTGGATTGTCAAATAAATTACAAATGCTCAGAACATTAAAAAAACATTACTGTCGTGTCCTTTTATTCAGTTACCAAACAATCAATTTTTAGCTTAGATTGTATATTAGATGTATTAGATTGCCACAATTACAAAAAACAACTGACAATCTAATCATTTTTTAGAAAATCTAATAGAATGTAATATAAAATTGTAAAAACAGGCTGTCCTGTTTTCTTGTTGTTCTAAGTTATAATAGTAGCATCCGTTTCACAAACAATTCAATGGAGCAATTTCGACAATCTTATATACAACAAATATAACAAAGAAATAACTTTTCACCATAGTAAAATAAAATAGAAAATGTAGACATTCAAGTAAAGAAACACATATTTGACCTAATAAAACAGATGTGATATCATAGTATTCCACAATTGATACCATCTAACAATAATATCTAACAATTTAATACACAGTATTCCACAATTGATACCATCTAACAATCTAATATATACAAAGACTACAGATTTTCAATTGATCTTCTGCGTCTCTTCAATTGGCGTGTTATCGCTTTTAGCAGCTTTTTCTGGTGTATCTTCTATCAATATGCGAGTGGCCTCGTTCTCAGCAATTGTTTGTGGTGTATCTTTTATCAATATTGTATTTCTTCGTTTCGACGTCTCCAGGCCTTTCGTTTCCTATTGGTGTCTAACGAAGTTTTCAAACACCATTTGTATCATATCGAGCTTGAAATTTATAATGAAAGCACGAGGGATGTGATTTTAGAGCATTACTTTTCTGATGACAGTGCTAATGAAGAAGGAGACATATATGCCACAGTCAACCCTGCAAATGTAACAGGTTATTGGTCAGAAAATACAACATATTACTGTTCAGATTACAATGTAACAGACAATCTAATTGGTAACCAAATAAATTTTCTAGACTTACGTTGACCCCTGATTTGGCACATCAGTCATGCGCGTGAATTTTAATTTCAGTTTTGGTTCAAGCTTGAATGAAGGCTGAGAATCGGTTTTTAGTATCTTCGACTCCACATAACACGCCTACAATTAAAAAGGCACATAATGTACATTAAAAAGTGCACAAAATGTGGGAAAAAGTCGCTACGAATAACTTACCACTATTTCAGCGTCACCTTGATAAGGATCGGGTCTGTCTTCTCTTCCTCTTGGAAGGTTGCTGTTGAAGTATTGCCACTCTTGCTCCTCTATATGCAGCACCAGCAAAATCCAGTGATTCGGTTGTACTTTTAAATCCTGACCCATATTTGAGTTTATTGGGAACAATAATATTTTGTATGAGTTTACACAATGCTTTGCCAGTGGCTTGTCTACCTTCTTTTGCAGAGAACCTTTGTAGATAGGATTCACTATAAATGATTGTGTGTAAAAAAAGAACACACATTTCAGATTCACACTTTTAACTGACAATCTAATTGACTATCTAATTGACAATCTAACAGCTGATATCTGACATCTAACACCATATGCCTTGAAAAGTAATTTTAGAGCTGACAATCTAATCAACAAGACAATTCATAAATAACTATATATCAAGTGTTAAAGTTGATAGTGCTTACCCAACAATAAGCATCAAAATTTTTGAACTTGTGGTTCTCTTTTGTCTTATATGCCTTCTCCAACATATATGAGTATCCATTTATAACCTGTAAGGAACTGTAATGTTATAAAAAATATTATTTATCAATATGTATACCAGCATTATAGTTTTTTTACAACTTACGATGTTGCAAATCTCTTCTCCGTCTATGATATTGTAGACGTCGCTCAGTTCAAAATGGTAGTTTGACGTAGCTTTACCTGGCTTATATAACAGTGCTACCCTACACATACATTTTAATTAATTAAAACAACATTTTTTAGCAATTTAACAGTGGTGCTTTCCAGAACCATTATCATGTTTATAGTTTAATATAACGTTTTTTTTTTACCACGGTCCATGTTTGAGATGTATGACCGTCACTTGATCAAAGCATTCTTGAGTCATTCTTGACGTCACCTCAGTTGAATTCTTTTGGTGATGAGCTTGTGTGCTTTCTCTTTGCCTTTTGGTGAGACAGAATCCGACAGTACCATGTTGTATATTACTGATGCAAATCCATCTTCTCTAGGCATTTGCTTGCCATCTTGTGCCATATTTTGCAAAAACTCTTCCTGTTCCCTTATCAATTTCTCAGTATTTGTTTCTTGTATTGTGACCTTTGGCGTAACCTTCTTCATCGGAGTAACCTTTTTGTGCTTTGTAGGTTGGTTCTGTGCAGGTTGTTTCCCCTTTGCTCGGGTCACCGGACGTTTTTTTTCCGCTTGTTTTTCTTCTTGTTGTTGTTGTTCATGTTCTTCTCCGTCAGACACACTTCTAGGTTCATCAAACCTTGTTACTGCATCCCCGATCCTTGGTGTTTTGAATTTAAGCTCAGCCGAGTGTACTTCGTCAATATGTTTCCTTTTGCGACCATCTTTCTGAGGCTCGTCACCAGCTATGGGCATTGCTAGCTGAGTTGGTGTGTAAGGTTCTTTCATTTTTCTATTACTTCGGTTTTTCACCCTGGCTATGATCGACCTTAATTCTTCACACGTCCTCTCCGCGTGCTGCTCCATCTGCTGTTGATATTAGTATTGCTGTGTTTGATCATGTGCCAGACCTTCAGCTAATGTTTCAAACAGCTCATCATTGTGTTTTGCTTGTTGATCTATAATATACTCTTTCAAATAAACCAAGGATGTCTTTAATTTATTGTTTTTCTCTTCAATCTCTGCATTAAAGAAGCTCAATCCCAATATTAAGAAACTGACAATCTAATTGCTGACTAACAATCTAATATCATATAATTTCAAATTAAACATGTAGATAAAATGGTAATAGTTTTTTAACCTTCATAATTAGAGAGATGGTAATCTTTATTACTTGCAACTGACAATCTAATAACATGTCTATCATTAATCTATATGACATGAAACTGACAATCTAATTAAGGAACTAAGAATTGAATTAATGAACTGACAATCTAATTAAGGATCTGGTGATATAATGATTGTTTGAAAGGAACAATTACAGAAATGGCAATTTCTATTACAACTTCCACTGTTAAACCATATAAATCTAAATATATATCCGGCAAACAATCTAATGACAATCTAATTGTTGAAAACAATTATATAGATAATATGTTACCTTCCAATCCTTTTTTTGTAATTTTCAATTTCTTGGACCATATCTTCAATGATTTTTTCACTTGCCAGTTTATCATTTCTGAAAAGTTTCAGCATCTTGTTTTTCTTCATTATCTTTTCAGCTGCTTCCCTTTTGGCATTTATCATATCGTTGGTTTTCTCTTCAACCTCAGCTTTCAGCTTTTGAATCTCTTCTTCAGCATTCGTCAATAGCTCCGATAGCATCCGTCCATCCATGTCTTCTTTACCTTTCATTTCCTCTTGTTTTTCTTCTTTGAGTTCTCTTTGAAGTCTCTCAATTTCATTTTGTGCATTCTTTTTATCCACCAACAAACCTAAGTTTACCTTTTTTTTTGAATTTCTAGCTTATTATCCTTCTCTCGAAAGACATTGTTTTTTTCATTTTCTAGCTCTAGCACGAGTTGATTTTGTTCACTTGTCTGGCGCACACTTGTACCATATTTGTTTTGCTCTACAATTTTTTGCAAAACTGATATTTCTTGCATAGTCTCTTCTAGGCTTTGTTTCAGCCTTTCTATCTCGTCTTTGTACTCTTGCACCGTTTCTTCTTTTTTCCTCTCAACCCTTGCTATTTCTGCTTCCCGCTCTTCACTAGCAGCCTTTTCTTTTTGCCTTATTTCTTCTTTTCTCGTCCTTATTTCTTCTGTAGCTTCTTCTAGGCTCTTTTCCAGTCTTTCAATCTCGTATTTTTGTAGGGAGTTTAGTTCATCATCTGTTTCGGTCTCAGAGCTAGATTGGTTGGGCCTATCGGAGTCAGTACAAGTTTTCGCTTCCTGTCTTCCTTTCGAAGCATTTTCTGTATCTATGTCGGTGTACGTAGATGGTGTACATAACCAGCCCTATTCTCCATCAGATTGCGTCTCTCTGATTTTATTGCATTCTTCATTTAACGCATTTATCGTTTTTCGGAGTGTATCTTCCAAATTCACGTCTACCTCTATAAGGTTCTCCACTATATCTTCTTGGTAGATTTTTGTTTCTTTTGGTCTGTTTACTCTCCTTTTTGTCCTTGTTGAATCAGTCCGCTTTCCCACCCTATTTCTCTTCATAGATTTTGGAGAAGTAGGTGACATTTCTGGGATTTCGGTACCCTTTTTCAGCGCCTCTTCAGTGTCTGCAATGTCATAATCTATTTCCTTTTCAAGCTTCTCGTTGTCTTTTTGTTCTTGCTGTGATGTCCTTTTGGGTTTTGGACCTAACCTCATACGCTTCACAGCTGGTAGACAATTATATATAGATGGACATTGCTGCTCCAGATCGGCCGGGTTCAAAGAAAGGTCAATTTTCTGCAATTACATGACAATCTAATTAATTAACTGACAATCTAATTTAGGAACTGACAATGTAATCAAGGAACAGAAAATCTAATCAAGGAACTAATAAGGTAATTAAGGAACTGACAATCTAATTAAGGTACTGACATTCTAATGACAATGTAATATCATACAACTTGTGGAAATTTTTATAGTTAACATTTTATGACAATCTAATTAAGCAACTGAAAATCTACTCAAATGAAGTAACAATGTAATTAAAGAATTAACAATCTAATTAAGCAACTGACAATCTAATAGCATACATCTATCGCTTCCACTATTGAAACAATATAAATGAATTGACAATCTAATTAAGGAACTGACAATCTAATTAAGGAGCTGACAATCTAATTAAGGAGCTGACAATCTAATTAACGAACTGATAATCTAATCAAGGAATTGACAATCTAATTAAAGGACTAGCAATCTAATCAAAGAATTGACAATCTAATTAAGGAACTGGCTATTTAATGACAATGGTAATTAAGTAACTGAAAATCTACTCAAGAAACTAACAATCTAATTAAATAACTGACAATCTAATTAAAGACTACTTACACAGTATTGTAAGTATTCCTCCAATGTGTTGTTTCCATATTTCCTGCTAAACTCTTGCAATCTCCATTTTGTAGCCCACAAAATCTCTGTAAATTCATTCTTGTCGGGTCTCTGTAAAGGAAATCTCGCAAGCAGAATGTACTGTAACGAGACAAAATAAACAATATCTGACAATCTAATAACAATCTAATGTGATGACATTCTAATGAAACTTACCGGAAGTACCATAATATAGCTGCCAATTTTCTTCTGGGTATGTGTTGTTAAGGAATCGATCAATGTTTCATGAAAATGACTTACCCAGTCATAATTTTTTATTTTCTTAACGTCTCCACAAACCAGCTTTAGGTACCCCCACTTTGTACTGGAACATCTGGTTGGTACGAACAACGTGTTCAACATGAGCAGCGTAATGATCCGCAAGAAATCTTCTGGATCGGCGACTGGTTATACTTTTTCACCTGCTTTTGTCTGTTTAGCGGTTGTTGTTAAACCTAATTCAATATATTACTTGACAAGAATTTTTTCATTCTTTAAGTATTTCTCAACAAAGTCTGTGTATCCTTCAGTGTCTTTGCTTTCTAGTCCAACTATAAACTTTTCTTTTATAGACTTTATCCCAAAGACATTTTCAATATCCGAATACGTCACTTCGACGTTCTTTTCACCTTTTTTAAATGCGTTCTTATCAGGTTACCACTTCTAAACGAGTTCGTAGAGCTTTTGATCACTCTTTTCAGCCTTTTCTATGTTGATTTTTCCTTTCTGTATGGCATCAAAAATGGTCCAGAATGGACAGTGTTTTTTCATTGTAGAGAGCTGCCGCTTTGTTAATTCTATTTTCTTAACCACCTCGATCAATGCTTTTAGATTTGATTTGTATTGAATGTCTATTTCTCTTATAGGTGTTTGAGGTTTTTGTGAGTGCATAACAGATCGATTCTGCAATAAACACAGGAAGTATTAATTATTGACAATCTAATACCAAAACTAATTATTAAAAAACTATGTAACACCACAACTTTTTTGTTTTAATTTTTATTTAACAACTTGTTATTGTTGGTTTCTGTTTTATATTTTTGCGATTACAAATTCACAATCTAATCTTTGTTTTATATAAATATTATTTCTGTTTTTGACAATCTAATGGTGTATAAATGACAATATAGTTAGTTGTGACAATGTTTAAAAATAGTTGTGAAAATCTAAATATTATTTCTGTTTTTGACAATCTAATGGTGTATAAATGACAATCTAATTAGTTGTTAAACAATTATATATCAACAAAATGATAACTGACAATCTAATTGATAACATTTTCAACACGTACAATGTATTATTAAAAATTTGACAATCTAATACCATAACTAATTATTAAAATCGCAGTAACACCACAATTTTTTGTTTTATATAAATATTTATTTATGTTTTTGACAATCTAATGGTGTATAAATGACAATCTAATTAGTTGTGACAATGTTTAAAAATAGTTGACAATCTAATAAGAGTATTTACCATTTGGCAATCTAATTACACATGATATGGTAAATGGTAAATACAACTCAGATACAACTTCTCATTCCTCCAGCAGTGGTGAGGAAAAGGACTACAGTGATAAGGGAGAGTATGAATCAAAGGATAAGGTAGTTCGGAGGTCTAAGAAAGTCCAGAAATTGGAGCACAAAGTCTCCCACTTTGAAGACAAGTTGCAGGAAGTGGAGGAGAAGAAGAAAGAAGAGGTCGATGAGGCCTATGAGTATATTCATACTCTGGAAAAGGAGAAAGAAATCAACCTGACAGAAATTGTCAAGCTCACTGCTCGAGTTGAAGAACTCGAGAAAGAGGTTGCCGAGTTAAAAGCTCAGGCGTAAGAGGCAGTGCCCCAATTTTTCATGTTTAGTTTTTTTCTATATATTTTTTTTTTTTGTGTTCGTTTTGAATGAAAGTTTTTTTTATAGTTAATGAATATAAATTTAATTACTCATTGTTTTTATTTTTATTTAACAATTTTGTTGTGATCTCTGTTATTTAACAATATATATTATACATTAGATTGTCATTAAAAAATCACAATCTAATGTCTAATATATAGTAGATTGCATTTTTTTTTATATTGGATTGTATATTAGATTGTTGTCGATTTCTGTTAATTTCAGAATTTTAGAGATTATTAATATCAATAAATTTTATAAAAAAACAAACATAAAAGTGACCATATAATAATACACACATTTTTATAGTAAAATATTGAAAAATAAAATAAAAGATAATATAATAGGAATTACTTGATAAATTAATTCTGAACTAACAATCTAATGGGAATAACTTGATAAATTAATTTTTGTTAAAAAAAATAACTCAAAATTGATAATCTAATACACAATCTAATATACAAATTTATACATTTGACAATTTAATTGACAAACAAAGGTACAAAAAAATATTAATCTGCAATCTAATAGAAATAACTTGATAAATTAATTTTGAACTGATAATCTAATACACTCTCTAATCTACACAATGTTGTAGAATACACTCTCTAATATACTTTTTTTTAAATAATTAGTGGGTAAACCCATATTTTATTAATGAAAACCAAGGGGGAAAAAAAACCCCACAGTAAGAAAACAAGTGTAATTACAGATAGTTTTACAAACTTCGTGACCCAAAAAGAAATAATAGCAAACTATTACATCCAATTGAAATAAATAAAGCTTAGATTCCAGAAACTGCTACGTCTGTATTCAATAGACTGGCGAACGAAACTTGAGGGACTGAAACTGAGAATAGATGTAATAACATCTGTCATCTTCCACCTATTCATTTCTCTTGAAAAAAACCTAAGAGAGAGAAACTCTCATCTGTCCACCGCTCTTCATCTTCATCTAAGCCTTAGATTAGAAAAACCTTTTCCTTCTGTAAAAATAATCCATTTCAATAGCTGAGCTAAGTCATCCAGACAAGAAGAGATAATGTTACTCTCCCAATTTGCAAGGAGATCAGCAGCTTTGTTACCTTCTCGCGCCACATGCTTGAACAGGTATTCTCCATCCTTTAAATAATCTTTGATACGATTTAATAGATCTAAAACTTTCCAATGGCATTTTTGTTTACCTTCTACAATATTAATTAATTGAAGTGAATTACTCTCAATAATTAATAGTTTTTTTGGAGAGATTTGTAGACCATAGTATAGAGCTTTGAACTCGGAATAAAGAACTGAATTGCTAGTGAGAGCCCTAGACAACCCTCTGATAAAAGTACCCTTTTCGTCTCTAATTAAACCCCCAATACTATTAAGGACCCCTGATTGTTTGAAACAACCATCTATATTAACTTTCATATACCCAGTTGGAGGATGAAGCCACTTAATAATGGTGACTTTTTTATTATTCTTTTTACCACTGTAGTTAGAATAAGAGAAGTCTTTCTCCCTATAACCAGACTGAATAATCAACTCTTCAGAATTTCGATTAATATTGCTTGACCTCATTTTGATATTCTCAAATTTATATGAACATCTGGATTTCCAAATATTCCAAATAATGATAGAAGGTAGAACCTGACAAATTTTTTTTCAGAGAAATTCTTTTTCTTAATGATATAAGACCACCAACTGTTAATTCTTCCATATAAAGAATTATTCTGAATAAATATACCCCATTTTCTTTCAAAGTAGTTCCAGACCTCATTTGCAACTATACCATTACTAAAAATATGGTCAAATGTCTCTTCTGAAGTTTTGCAACAACCACACATAGAAGCCATACTAATGCCAAATTTATGCAGGTTGCAGTCCATGGATACAACTTTGTTAAATAATTTCCACATAAAGCAAGAGACTTTTAAAGGTACCATTCTATTCCAAATAAATGTACTTCTCCAGCTTTCAGTACCTACCTCTCTAGAAATTTCTCATGCTGAATTTATAGTAAAATTCCCAAGATTAGTAAGTTTCCATATAAGTTTTACCCCATTTTCAACTAGAGTAGTATTACTCTCTATCAATTCTCTAGCTTGAAGCATTCTGCACCAAGTATTAGTTCCTCTTTTAATAGGAATGTCTTCTACTTGCTTATTTCTACAGTATTTAGCTTTCATGAATTTGGTCCACAAAGAATCTTTTGTTTTGAACTTCCACCAAAGTTTCATAGCAAAAGCTTTTGATATGTCATGGAAACTTTTTACATTCAATCCCCCTTCTTTCACAGGTGTACAAACTTTGCTCTATCTAACCCAATGATACTTATTTTTACCATTTTTGTTCCCCCAGAAAAAGTTTGACAATAATTGGTCTACTCTTTTAATCACTTGTAGAGGGGGATTCATAGATGTCAATGTATATATAGGTATAGATTGAAGAACATGTCTGATCAATATTAATTTTCCACCCAAATTTAGCCAGTTACCCTTCCAAGTAGACAGTTTACTTCTAACTTTTAGGATTAGTTCATGAAAAAGTATACACTTTTTATGCCCAGAATATAATTTGCATCCAAGGTAAGAGAGAGGAGGTTTCGTACTTGTGATATTAAGTTCTTTGCAGATATTTCCTTTTTGTATTGCACTGACACTTTTTGAGAAATAGACAGAGCTTTTGTCTAAACTGATGTCTTGACCAGAATCTTTATTGTAACATTGCAGTGTGTTGCTTATCTTTCTGATGGAATGAAGATCTGCTGAACTAAAGATAATCAGGTCATCAGCAAAAGCAAGGTGAGTGATAATAGGACTTCCAATAGGAGCTTTGAATGCTGACCATCTTTTGTTGACAATCAAATTATTTAAATTCCTACTTAAAACTTCAGAGCAAATTATAAAAAGACTAGAGGATAGAGGATCCCCCTATCTAAGGCCATTTCTGGGAGTAAAAAGATCAGTAGGATTGCCATTCACCAAAATAGAAGTTTGATTTCCAGAAATAATCCTCCATACTAGGTCTATAACCTTCTCAGAAAAACCCATTTTCCTTAGTGTAGAAATAAGAAAATGCCAGGCCTTTTTCATATCTAGCTTTAAGGCTATATTTTTACCACTAGCCTTTTTACTAAGAGTTGAAATAAACTCCTGGGCAAGGAGAATATTGTCCACAATGTCTCTAGATTTAACAAATCCACTTTGATTTTCAGAAATAATATTAGGCAGTACATTAGCAAATCTAGAAGCCATAATTTTAGAGATGATCTTACTGCAGAAAGTACATAAGCTGATAGGTCTGAATTCAGCAAACATCTTTGGTTTTATCTTCTTTGGAATAAGAGCAATAACAATAGTAGAAAGAGATCTAGGTAGTAGATTGCCCATGAAAAAAAGATTAATAGCTTTAATAACATCTTCTCCAATTAAATCCCAACATGAAACAAAAAACTGGCCTATAAAACCATCTATACCTGGTGCAGTAGATTTGCTAAGATCAAACACAACTTCTTTTACCTCTTCAATAGATGGGTCTTTGTCCAATAGATTATTAATCTCATCAGTAATTATTTTAGGGATTTTGTTTAAGCTAGTATATTCATAACACTGAGATTGTTCAGCTGCTAATAGGCTTTGAAAATAAACAATAGCCTCCCTTTTAATGTCCACTGGGTCTCTAATACAAGTACCATCTTCTTTTTATATTTCACCAATAGCACACTTAATTCTTCTTTTCTTTACTATTATGTGATAGAATTTTGTGTTAGCATCCCCTTGTAAAGCCCATTTCAGATTAGCCTTTTGGGCCCAATATTTCTCTTCTATACTGAGTTTAGCTTTTAGAATAGCTTCCTCCTTATTGAGCTCCATTCTGTTGGCAGGTGATGGATTCATTTCAAACTTTTGCTCTGCTCTCAAAAGATTGTCTTTAGCTTTTGTGATTTCTTGAAAAATATTCCCAAAGGTATTATAATTCCACTCTTTCAATTTCTTTCTAGTTGCTTTTAAGTTTGAAGCAAGATTTTCCAAAGCATTAGAATTAGAACTAGGAACCCAGACATCTTTCACTATATCATGAAAACCTTCATGATCTACCCAGAAATTTTGAAATATGAACCTTCTAGGGCTGTTGACTTGAACCAACTATAATTTTAACAATAAAGGACTGTGGTCTGAAGTAGCTTTGCTCAAATGATCAAGATAAATGTTGCAAAATAAATTGGTAAATTCTTGATTAAATAGGATCTTATCTATTCTTTCAAAAATAGCATCCACTCCATTACGCTTATTCCACCAAGTATATTTAGAGCCGCTATAAATAGCTTCAGAGACACCCATATTGTTTATACAAGACAAATAATCATTAGCTGAATTAATATTGATAGGCAAACCCCCAATTTTATCTTCTTCAGATGAAACAGTATTAAAATCTCCTCCAATCAACCAAGGATTATTAGTATAAGAATTTTCTAAGAATCTCCAAAAGAATTTCTCTTTCAGCTGCTGAACACTTGTCATAAACCACTGAAATCTATAACTGTAAACCCAAATAATCAATAGAAACTGCCAAAGTTATAGCTTGATTCATTTGATTAATAATATAAATATTAATCTCTTGCATATAAAGACCCATATTTTATTATCTTCATGTACCAGAACCTCATCAAACCCAAACTTCCTTCTGTAGAACTCCACTTTATCTTGGTTTTTCTTTGGTTCCAAGCAAACTAAAAACATAATTTGATGTAATTTACATAACTTTTGAATACGCCTAGTGGTAGGTTTGGCACCCACTCCTCTAATATTCCAAAAGAGTGTATTAATCATTTAAAACTCCTTTTAACCCCTACATTAGAGGATCTAAGAACCATAGCATCTTTACCAATAACAGTTGGAAGTTTACCCAATTTTCTTTTATTTTTTGGGGTTTTCCATTCTCCTTCTTCTAAAATACTGGGAATTTCTCTAGGAGAGAGACCCAGATCAATTCTTAGATCTTTAGATATGTCTGGAGCATCAATGAGGCTAGAATCTCTCATTGTCACATTATCATCATAGTGTGGAGTAATATTTAAAGATCTGATA
The DNA here is from genome assembly GCA_963682055.1 of Primula veris. Classification (NCBI taxonomy): domain Eukaryota; kingdom Viridiplantae; phylum Streptophyta; class Magnoliopsida; order Ericales; family Primulaceae; genus Primula; species Primula veris. The sequence goes on along the minus strand of OY821747.1, from coordinate 14,599,912 downwards.
ACTGGTGATTCACCAGTGAATAGAACCATTTCAGTATTAAGATTACATTCTTCACCCTTGTCTTCCTCCATTAATATAATTATATTGTTGTTTTCAGGATTTTCTGCAGCTGATGTATTAGCAGCTGCTTCTTCATCATTCCTAGATAATTCATTATTAAAGCTTTTTGTAACCCATTCTTTTGTACTTATTTTCTCATTGTTTTTGTAATAATTGGCCTTTATATTATTTTGTTTTGCTTGCTTTTCGTAGCTTTCTTTATTGGCTTGTTCTCTGTCCTTTACAATTTCTTTCTTTTTTGCTGCCTTTTTCTTTCCCTAGGTTGGTAAACTTACAAGTCTCAATAGAATGACCTAGTTTAAAGCATTGAGAGCAGTAATTAGGAATATCTTCATATTTGCAGTGTTGCCAGAAACCTTCACTTTCGTCATAGTTTATTCTAACTCTTTTTATAAGTATTTTCCTTAGGTCAATTTCAACACAGATTCATGCTAGACCTGGTCTAGTCAGTTTTGCTGTTGGTTCATCTACTTTTAGGGGTTTTCCAAAAGCTGAAGCAATACTAAAAATACTACTTTTATTGTAAAGATGAATAGGGAGTTTAGATAGGGAGATCCAAACAGGAGTAACCGGGGATTCAATTTCTGAACTAAAATCATAAGACCATTTAAAAGTTCTCATAGGGCAATTGTCAATATACCAAATTTTGCGCATCCAAATTCGTAGAAAGTCTTCTTCATAATAGCAGCGAATTAGGATATGTTTTGAGTCAATGACTCCAATATGATAGTTAGCTTTTAAATCCATAGAACTAAACGTTTTACGAATGATATCTATATGAGGCTTACCGTATGAGAATTTTCATACAATAGTATATTTGAAAGGCTTTGAAAGAGTATTTAGATCTTCGATTGTATAATGAATCATTCGTTCTCCTTCATAAGATTCGATTCCTTTAACTGGAACTTTAGGTGTCACAGTTTGGGTTTTTAATATAAATGCGAAAGATTTAGATGTGGGTGGGTCCGGGGAGAGGGTTTGGTTGGGGTCAGGTGGTTGAATAGCGGTCATCTTTTCGGTGGCTAGGGCTTTTCACCCTAGTCGTCTCTCTCTCTCTCTAGGGTTAGGGCCGGCTTCCTGCTGCCAAAGTGTTAATTAACCTCCACTATCTAATATACACAATCTAATACACTCTCTAATATACGCAATCTAATAAACAATCTAATATAGAAACAATTGACAATTTAATTGACAAACAAATTTACAAACCAAATTAAAAAATTAATTGGCAATCATAAATTTGGAAAAATTACGAGAGATTAATAATCTAATACACAAAATTAACTGACAATGTAATACACACATTTCATAGTAAAATATTGAAAAAAAGACAATCTAATAAACAATCTAATAAAAATAACTTGATAAATTAATTCTTAACTGACAGTCTAATGATAATAACTTGATAAATTAATTTTTGATAAGAAAAATAACTCAGAATTGACAATGACAAATTTGGGAATATAAAATTAATAATCTAATAAACAAAATTAACTGACAATCTAATTGTACTCAATGCTGATATAAATACAAATAACATCAGAATATAATTTTTCTAGTTTATAAACTTGCTAGGGTTTCAGTTTATTACAGTTTTGGACTCCAAAATTATATTTTTGATAGTTTAGTAGTGAATGTATTAATATAAGTAATCATTAGTTTAATAGTGAATGCTAATATGAATAACATCATATATTTTTTTTTTAAATGGTGCGATTTTACCTCTTTCATCGTCGAAGCTTGTTTTTACTTCAGGTTTCGTTTCGATTATGTCGATTAGATTGTGCGACAGAGATGATGGCAAGTTTATTGCAGGTTTTATCGGCTATTTTTGTGAATTAATGGCTGTTTTCGCTGTTTTAAGTAGTTTACAGTACAAAATGGCGGTTTTCGCTGTTTGTAGAGAGAGAGAGGGAGAAAAAAGGGCGAGAAAAGTGTGGGACTGGGTGACATGGACGACGCGTGGCGCAGTATAACACGGGGTTATTTTGGTAATTAGCATGGGATACTGATTTGCAATTAATAGTTTCAAGCTGGTCCTAATGTTTAATATAGTAGTTTCAAAAGGTATCGGCCTCCAATTTACTCCATCAAATTCGTTCTAAACCCATTATTTATTCCGATTAAACCATATTTTTACTCGTATTTATATACTCTTCACATATACCCTTCATCAAGGTTTTTTATTATTCTCTATTTTCTTTATTTTAAATTTATAATGTATGTAATAATATAAAAATTTATTTAATTTGTTGATTACTAATTGGTTATTACTACTTGTTTAGTGTTTATTGATTGTGTATATTATTTCATATACCCGTGTGGCAAATTAATGTTTTTAGGAAAATATATTGATTTAGATGGTTTTACCAATACTTTTTTGATATTAAATATAATTTTTGTATAACATAAATTTTTGAATTTTTAAAGTTACATAAATTTTTCTAATTGTTTAGCTATTATTGATTGTATATATTACGGTTCTTGTTTTGATTACGGAAAATTGAAAAAATAATTGATTTTATTCATATTTACTCGTTTAACGTAGGTTCTCTATGGCGGAATATGACGGCAACCACAATTTGGACTATAATTATATCTAACTAACCAATTATACAAAATATTTCGATGTTGATGATTTGTATTGGGATAATATGGATGACATGCTTAAAGATCTTTCTGACATGGTTGGAAATTGAGTTTTTATTATTTCGATTCGTAGATCAAGGGGGTTGTCTTCCACTAATTCAGGGGGGGTTGTTTTTATGCCAGATGAGGCCGAATAAAGTTATATTTGGCCTTTGCAAAATTTAAAGATACTGTTGAACTTAGAGTTCAATAATGATTTTGATTATAACCTTGATTATGTTTTAATGATTTTACTATTTCTCTATTTCATTGATATAATGCTTGTCTTTTCCAAAGAAGAGAAAATGTACATTTCAGGTCTTTAAATGATAGAGCATTCGATAACGAAGCCATAGGTTCAAGCGGAACCAAAATCGGAGCTAAAACGAAGAAGTTACAAGCTTTCGGAGAAGACCGAAAAACTGCCAGAATTACAGACGACCGATCGACTGGACAAAAACGACCGATCGTTTTTGGTCCAAAATATTCCAGTGAGCAGGTCGAAAAAACGACCGGTCGAAACTCAGAAACGACCGATCGTTTTCTGAAAACGACCGATCGACTGTAGAGAACGACCGATCGTTTTCTGCAGTTTTCGAAAACAGCTTTTCAGCAATTTCTGGGAAATAGCTTAAACCACTGAAAAATAGCCATAACCACTTCCAACGGTCATATACAGAAAAACAGTCTTTGGTGATTATAAAAACCAACCCAATTCACTTTCCAAAGACACCAATTACAATACCAATCAATCCTTCAACCTCTCTCATATACAAAAAACCCAAAATCACCATTTTGGTGAAATACTTCGAAAAGAGAGAAATCGAAGATAAAGAGATACAAGCTCCAACAAAGATCAAACATCATCGAAACCACATATTAGCTTATTTTAGAAGCAATCGATTGTGGGTGTTGTTTCAATTTTTGATAAAATTGTAACGAGTATTTTATAAACTCATTTTTGTGAGCGAGTGATCGGGTAGAGGTTTTGTAAGCAAGTGAAGCTTAAAAGCTCTAGGTCTTTTCATTCGGGACACTCATAAAGTGTGGGGGAGCTTAATCGGTTGATTAGCTCGATAGGATTGTAACATCCGGAAGAAGATTATTTTAGTGAAATACTCGGTAGTACCGAGGAGAGGACGTAGGCCGTTTGCCGAACCTCTATAAATCTTGGTGTCATCTTCTTCCCTTAAACTTTTATTTTCTGCAATTATTTATTCTTGCTTGCGTTTAGTACTCCTAGCAATTTATTGACTCTTGTTAAAACGCTTAAGCTTAAGAATTGCATTAGTTGGGTGGTTAGTTGCTTAGAATTTTAAATTAGGCAAAAACGCCTAGAAACCTTATTCACCCCCCTCTAAGGTTTAGCCGCACACGGGCCAACAGATACATTGGCGGGTTGTACACTACCTAGGGTCTTTATAACTGACAGAGAGATGGCCGTGATGAATGCGGTGTGTGTTGTTTTTTCCTGATTCTTATCAGTTGTTATGCACTACACTTTTCATATTTCAAAAAACATTTTGAAATAATGTAAACCAAAAATCTATTCAGAAAATTGGCAAAAGTTTCTAAATGATTGGAGTTTAGTGGTTGATACAGAAATGATACAGGAGTACATTTATAACGTAGCTACATTCATGTCCTTCCACAAATTCGTATCTTAATGTTGTTAATTATATAACCAATTTGTTAATTAAATATTCCAGTAAGTTTGTTGCATGTTATACCAATTCTTCAACACATCTAGGTAATAGAACTAGTAACCGGACTGAACAACAACACTCGAAGCTAAAATCATCACTTTTCAGCAATTCTGACACCCTTGAAAATGTTTGAGTCGTAGTGCATAAAATTCTTAGTCAACAGTTCGACGAGATTAAGATAAAGTTAGATAAATGCAAGTCTAATTTTTCATATGTAGAACGGGTACCTATGTTTACACATCTTAGATCATATATATCACACCATGCGTTTGGTTTATTATTTGAATAACATAAAAAATGTGATGAACAGTCCGCCACAGATTATTATTGTGCTATAAAATTGTCTCATGGGGGCTATATTGTCACAATGTTATGAGTGGACATTATTTATTTGACAATTCTCTTTTACTAGAAGATATTCATAAATTCTGAAAAAAAATTAGAAGATACTCACCCAATTAATGGCAACTAAACAATTACTATAAATCAAGAAAATTACATAAAAACATAATTGAAACGGGTAATATATGAAAAAACATAACTTAGTCAAATTTATTATAGTCAAAACAAGATAAACAATATATATATACATCAATTGCAGATAAAATAATTATCTAAATCAATAAATTTGCATAAACCTCCTAATTTTAATGAAAAGGAAAAAATGTGTGTAAAATTGGTATAGTTTATATGATTTGTTCATAAATTTGTATATCTTCTATGATTTTTTTATAAATTATAAATTTAAACTATAGAAAATAGAGAATGAAGAATTAAGAAATGAATAAATAAATAACTTTAATTGATCTATGTGATTCGGAGTAAAAGCAAGAAATTGGTTTAATTTGAATCAAAAACCTATAAAACCTATTAACCGCTTGTAATTTGAAAGAATTTTCAGAGAGAGATGGGGTAATTTTTAAAATGTAATTGTTTTTTTTATTTTAAATGGGTTAAGTATGTATGTGTGTAATTTCTCAACGGATTGATCAGGATTCAAACTCGATAGAATGGGTACTCTGTCTGAAAAATCTGTTAATTTTCAACATACTGCCGATAAGTGAAAACGGTGAATTAATAGTTTTGTACGGATTGAGGTTGAAAAAAATATAAAGTGTGTGTGTGTGTGTGTGTGTGAGTGTGTGTGAAGAAATGAGGCTTACAGCAATTGAGGTAGCGAACTCAATCCTCTCTCATTATCAGCGCTCTGGTAAATGTAAATGTAAATGTAAATGTAAATGGACACCTTCAATCGAACACTCCCTCCACCGACTCGGCATCCGCCACTCTCTAAACCCCTCTCTAGTCTCCCGAGTCATCGACCCTTACCTCCTCCATCACCCCTCTCTCTCTCTTGGTTTCTTCGACTGGTCCTCTCAACAACCCACTTTCTCCCACTCCTCCACTTCTTACTCCTCCCTCCTCAAATCCCTCCTTTTTTTCCTCCATTCCCACCCCTTTCACCCCCTACTCAAGCAGCCCCCAGCTCCCAAAATTAGTCTCTGTTCAGATATATACCATCCCGTTTATCGGATACTGAAACAAGCCCGAGCTGAAAAGATTCACTTATGTTCTCATATATATAGAGATATTATCTATGCTAGGGTTTTTGGGGGGAAGTCGATCGAGGCTTTTTCAATTTATAAAATTGCAGGTTTTGAGAATTGTGATATTGGTTTTAATGGGTTTAATTTATTATTATCTGGGTTGGCTTCGGATTCGCATTTGATCTGTGCGCACGAGGTGTTCGATGAAATGAATCAGAGAGGAGTTTTTTTTACTACCCTCGGATTTGGTGTGTTTTTATGGAGGTTTTGTGGAAAAGTGGAGTTGAGCGAGGTTTTAGAGGTTTTAGAGGGGGGGAAGAGAGGGAATTGGGGTGTGAACGGGTCGGTTTTAGCTGTTTTGGTTGTTCACGGTCTTTGCATGGAGAATAAGGTGAAAGATGCATTCTTGATTTTGGACGAGTTGAGGAAAAGGGAATGTAAGCCTGATTTTATGGCGTATAGAGTTGTAGCCGAAGCGTTTAGGGTGAACGGATATGTTGTTGAAGTTGAGGTGACTTTGAAGAAGAAGAGGAAGTTCGGCGTGGCTCCGAGGGCTAATGACTATCGAGAGTTTTTGTTTTCTTTAATCTCTGAAAATCGGTTTTGGGAAGCCAAGGAATTAGGTAATGTTATCGTGAGTGGAAACTTTCCTATAGAAGATGATGTGCTAAATGCTTTGATTGAATCGGTTTCGGATGTTTATCCCTCTTCCGGTATGATGTTTTTCAAGTTCATGATTGGGAGAGGGACGTTTCCGACTCTTGTTACACTGGGCAGTTTTTGTACAAATCTATCTAAGAACGAAAAAATTGATGATCTGTTGGAGGTTTTCCAAATATTGTCGTCGAAAGAGTACTTTTCTGATGTGAAAAGGTATAGTATGATGGTTTCGTATTTGTGCAAAGCTGGGAAGGTAAAAGAAGCTTACGAGGTTATAGAAACCATGAAGAAAAAAGGGCTATATCCCGATGTATCTATGTACAATTGTATTATAGAAGCCTGTTGTAGAGAAGGGTTAGTTCGTCCTGCAAAAAAGCTGTGGGATGAGATGTTCAAGAGCGGGTGTAGCGGTGATTTAAATACTTACAATATTTTGATTAAAAAGTTTAGTGAGACAGGTCAGGTTAAAGAAGCACATGGGCTTTTTTCTCATATGTTAGAGAAAGGGGTAATACCGGATTTCACGACTTACAAGTTCCTTCTTCAAGGGCTTTGTAAAGGAAAAGAGCTTAAAAAATCTCTCGAGATCTTTAGCAAGTGTGCTCAGCAGGATCCACTTTTGGCCCGAAGCTTGCTGAATACATTCATCATTTTGTTGTGTGAAGAAGGTATTATATTTAAACTAAAAACTCTTTAATCCCCAATCCCCATATATTGTCGATCATGGGTTTGTTTGGTTGCAGCTTTTAAGCAAATAAACTGGACTTTTTATGTTCAGAAAACTGGATTATCCAGCTGAAAGCTCTAAGTTTATTGAAGGCAGGAATCCAAAGGCAAAAAAAATCAGCTTTTAAGCAGGTCAACCATATGCTATATGCATTACATCTTTTAAGGAAAGACAAAAAGAACCGAGCTTACAAGCTGCAAACAAACAGGGTTTAAGTGATGTCTTTATTCTTCCTTACACTTGTTAAAACAAGCTCTTGATAATTATTTGTTTGTCATGATCTTCATTGCAGGTTATTTTTGTGGTGCTTCTGAGTTACTTTGTGGTGTTTGTGCTAGCATAGGACGGTCAGACTCTCATGTCATTTTGCTAAAATGGTTAGTTGTAGTTAGGGATGTTTCACTCGCAACTGAACATTTAAAAAAGATCAGAAATAATTCAGTTAAGTTACTACAGCAAGTATGTCGAGAACTAGAAGCTGCCTCTGTTCCATCTTTATCAAACACCAACCCTATGTTCCCCTTCCTTCCACAGACCCAATAAAAAATCCCCATACCTCACACCATGTTCGCACATAAAATCAGTCTTTTCTTTGAAAATCTATCTCATGCTCGACTATTCAGGTACAACTATCTCTCTCTCTCTCTCTCTTTAATACCCATTTAAATAGTACATCAAAACACATTGGCCAACTGTTTGATGTGTGTACACATAAAGGAACATGCTAAGGTGAGAATTATTCTCACTTGTTTCATATTGATGTATTATGTCAGACTCCCAGTTATATCAGTTAGATTTCCGCTTTTTACATTCTTTCAACTGTTTAAAAGAATATCCTCCCTTTTGATGGTTAGACTGTAGTGCAAGGTTGCACATTTGAAATCTCGTGCTACCTAGCTACATGTTTTTTTTACCACTTTAAATGGTCTTTAAACTTGATGCAACAGAACTTTTCAAGCCATTGTTGTTAATAATTATTATAGCTTGTAACTTTTTGTTTGTGAGACCAATATAACAATTTTTTGGGAACTTGTATACTAAAAGTGGTAATTCTCTTCGAAACAAGAAATGAATTCTTGAAAACTGTTCTGAGATCAAACACGTCTTCGGTCTTTCTGTTGTCGTTTTTTTTTGTTTTTGTTTTATGACCAGAACAAGCTTTCAGAACCACAACAACCCAACCCTTTAGGTCTTGTTAAGTTCCAGCTTTGAGGCAAATAAACTGGTTCTTTTGAAAATAAAAAAAGCTAGGTTCCTCTAGCTTAAAGCTTTTAGCTTATTGAGTCCTAACCTGAAAATCTCAGCTTTGTAAGCCTGTCAACCAAATGCGATCTAGCTTCTAAGGAAAAGCCAAGAAGCCAGGTTTATAGGCTGCAACCAGACAAGGTTTATCTCTCTTTTTATTTGAACAACGCTTTATTATTTTTATATCCTGTGCGTTTGTGCATGTGCTTTTAACTTTTATGTATTTAAGACAGACAATACCCAACCCCTCCCTATTTCGTTTCCCTCTATGTCTCTATTTGTCGGTCGCTAAAATCTCATTTTATGTAAAACGAAGATTTACTTACTACATGCTCATCATTTTGTACAGTCATCACCTCCTGGAAAATTGGCAGAAGCTCGAGATGTCAGAACGCTGACCTGTGCGGTTAAGGATATTGAATCGTCCATTGGTCCACTTATTAAAACGAACACAAAGATCAGTCAAGAACTTAAATTACCTAGTAAAGAAGAAGACTAGAAGAGCCTACAAAGGAGGAAAAAATGGCCGGTGATGGCTTGGGTAATTGATAAAAATCACACGTGGGAAGGTAAATAAAGTATAGTCTATCAGCATAATATGAAGATATGTATTCTTTTATTTGAGCTGTCATTTTTTATCTAAACTGGTAACTGGTCAGGTTACTAATATTTGTTGTTCTTACAATATTCATGCTTTTCCCTCTGTTGGCCCTTCCTTAGTCTGTTAGCGATGAATGTATATGGGCCAAAATTCATGAATGTATTTCGTTTCAAAAAATTCATGTTTAGTACATGTCTCCGGAGTTCAAATCGATTGTTTACTATTAGTTACGAATGAGAAGAGACAAACAAAAAGTTGCTCTCTAATTTTCTATATGCTTCATATTGTTGCTGCTACAAGAGATTCTCACATGATGAGCTCTTCTATTAGTACTAATCAAGCGAACGGCTTGATTCGGTCTTTTAAAAACCTTAACAAAACTCAATATTTGAAAAACTTTGCAATTTGCATGTCTACCTACTGTTGATTTAAATTTTTCGGTGTTAGCTTTACGTTTATGTAAACGCAAGCCTTGCGAAAAAAAGTTACTGTAATAGTGTGCGACTTCTTTTGTTACTTTTGGCTCTACTTTGATGTGACTTAAGGCTTCCTCCTTAACAATGTAGATAGGTGTAAAGGGAAAGAGGACCAAGTTCTTGTCTTCTTTATGCAGCCACATTTAGTTCTGCAATATAGCACATACATTTAGACTATTAGTTACAGGTGAGAAAATCAAGATAAAGCTGCTCGAATTTCTTGATGTATCTAATATTGTATATGCTTCATATATTTGCTCGAGAGTCATCGCATGATTATTTGAGCTCTTCTTTTATTACCAACTGATGCAACAGGTTCTCTTTTTTTAAACTGGAAAAATAAAAAAACATTACCTCAAACACTTCCCACATCTACCTACCTGCCTACTGATGATTCAATTATTACTCAGGACTACAAATGGCATTTCACTATGTTGCTTAATTATAATTTTGCACCGTTTACCAGTCCTGTAAAAGACGATTACATAACTATTCTACACTTTCAGATATGCCAACATACATTTCCCACACTCATGCGGCATCCAATTTTTTTTGCAGATTATTTAATATAATTCTCACGTTCAGACAACACTATATTATCGGAGCCTTTGAAATCTGCTAGATGAGGTTGCCAATTAAAGGTAAACACAACCAGAAGAAAAGAAGGCCATTATGGTGTAGCAAAGGAGGCCGGCATATGCTGATAAAAAAACAGAAAACTACCGATGTCAGCTCATTACTAGGTATAAATCATACTCTTTAACATTTATTATTTCCAACACCAACTCAGCCAACGAAATTGATAATCTTACACATCCTACAATTTTCATTTGCCAGAACGTTTTTCTCTCAATGTCACGTCCCGATTTTACAGAAAACCCGGGACGCGGTTTTAAAAGAAATTAGAGAAAATAGAAAATAAAAAATAAGACTTCTGATCACCCAATTTTTAACACATATTACACGAAAACAGCTCAGAACATCTACAATATATATATATACAAAATGACACCAACTCGGCCTCGAGTATTATACTACCTCGTACATGCCAAACCGTTCCGCCTCGAGTCCCGATCAAAAACTCAAAAGCTCATACTGGCCTCTCAATCTGGACCCCCTGCTATAAAAGACAATAAAATAGAAAAAAGAGGGACAACAAAGCAAATGGTGAGTCAACTGAACTCGCTACATAAATATCTACGCTAAAATAATATAAAACTACGAAATACAATATTGAAATCTTTAATATAAAATGTTCATCTTGTTACTTCTATATCACCACGACACTTCTGAACTTCAACTAATAACGTCAAGTGGCATGACTCAACCCACGACAACCCACGACTCAAATGTGTATAAAGTCGGAATCACAATGTCGGATCACTCCTCAGATCCTGAATCACTACTCATATCCACGTATAGAATCAACTACTCATGAAATATATACGATGGCTAACACCTCCACGTATGGCCATACGCGTTGCCGTATATCCGGTGGACATCAGGCCCCCGTACGGATACAATGTGGGCACGTGATCCCTAAAAAAAATGTAAAAGACCGACACCAACTTACCAGTAACGACTCTACGACAACAACAGTCTGACCACAGACACATCTACCTCCGCCAACCCCAATTAAACTACTCATTTTAGTTCATTAATATCATATAAAACAGTAAAGGTTTTATATACTTTAAAACCACGATTATTACTCAATAATAAGCTGCAACAGTTCAGTAATCATTGAAAAATTCCGCTGTAAAATAATATCAACAATCTACTTATATCGGCAACCTCAGTAAGCCGATAACGATTCTATTATACTACTACTGGATATTGAATTTCAGATATCAAATAATAATTAACATTAAATATCATAATTTATTATGGATGTCGAAACTTCAATTATCAAATAAACAAATAGTCTAACTTCACATAAACATGCTTTAAGATTCTACTGATTGATTTCAAAAAAATCAGCCATCAAAGTATAATTAGCATAATATAAACTTAAAGAAAAATAATATGCAAGCGTAAGCACGTATATCACGGACTTAGTAACACCCCTTTTTAGTACCGAAACGGTACCTCGATTGAAGAGCAAGAACGGACCACAGCTAGGCTGCCACAAACACGCACCAAAAGGAACGAAACGACTCGTGCATAGCCTCAAACTTAGATCAAAACCCGCGAACGACAAAACTACAAGAGCCTGTTTAAAACAGATTACTATAAAGATAAATTTCAGCCTTTAAAAGGCTTAAAACAGACCTGGAAAGTGGAAAGCAACCACATAATATATACCTCAGAATAACTCATGTGCGATAGCTATGCAACGGAGAAGACGGATAACCGAATCAAAAGAAAATGATATTTAAAGTGGGAAGATTTTTATTTTATTTCTTTTGTATCTCTATCTCATTTCTGCTCTCTCTCTTAATCTCTCTGTATCTACGAATGTATGTATTTTGAATGTCTATTATGAACATAAATCTAAATATATATTTAAGCTAATACTTATCAGTATTGAGAAGGGGGAAGAGGTGAGCAGACAAAAGAAATGGGTCCCACTGTTTACTTAATTTTGAATAAAGTTGCATAAATATCTATTTATTCCTTTCTTTTTTTACAAGAGTAGTTATATAAAGACTTTTATTTATTCAATAAATATTATGGTATATATTTATAAATATGAATTACAGGGGTATTACACTCAACTTCATCCTACCAGAGTCTTATGGCATATGTAGAATCATAACTTCTTGGAAGCCACAGTGTCGGGTGTCCCTTAAAGAGAAATATGCGGGAAACACAAGTTGATCTGCTTCAAAATAGGGAACCAATGAAGAAGAGAAGAGGTAGAAAGTGAAAACGTATAGGCAAAATCCGATGCTGAAGACAAGTTTGGATTCCAATCAGAATTCGGCTTTACTTTCAAGAGTTTCAGAAATTTTCCGATTATTTTAAAAATAGTTCTTTTGGAATTAATGATAGAGAAGAGGAGAAAATGGTTAGCTGCAGTGAAATAGCTGAGAAAAAGGGACCTTCTGTTGAAAGATATTGAAGGCGAACATCGGCAACTTATTGAGCATGAAATTGAGATAAAACAATAAAGTAAGAAATGCTTTCAATTTCGCAAACCAACTTTACAATTTCCGAGCTTGTAGACTAACCTAACACGTTTCTTAAACTATACACTTGCCTATAGTTTAATTATAATGGGGAAAAGATGACGCCATATGCCTGATTCAGGAGTAAATTAATAACTTCTCCGTTAACTTAGACGGAAGTGTAAGAAACCAATAAACTGTGCAAGGCAGTAAGGTTTGTTTATAAAACAATTTCCTGCTCATGATGTGTTTTCTCTTTTGTTTATGTATGCGCAATCTTGCGCATCATAGAAGAGACGGCAAGAAAGTCTTCATCTTCAAATTAGTAACCAATAAAGCCACCAACTTCTGAAATTGCAGAATTCCAAATCTTTTGAGTTGTACCTATACTCCAGTTACTCAACCAACTAAACGAATAATTAAATTGGTATTTCATGTTTTGTTCAAAATAGTACCCTTTGCTCTATTTCTTTTCTTACCAACTACTCCTATGTGCTTTGCCGATGATAATAGTGTATAACTTTTTACTTGAAGTATATTAATTTTTACTGCTAAGATGTATGCAAGTATCTTGATAATAACTTTTTACTTGAAGTATATTAATTTTTACTGCTAAGATGTATGCAAGTATCTTGATAAAAAGTATACTTATCAAAAAAAATCTTGATAAAGAAGTATATGCATATACTTTGCCCAAGATGCCTTATTTACATACCAGTAATCGTGTCTCACGCGTTGCGTGTGTGACGCGTAATGTAATTAAAATATAAAAAATAAGTGTAGTTATGATATAAATACGTGGATAATACAAAAAAAAATAATATAAAACTTAAAAAAATATTTGGTTGTTAAAGAGGGACACATAGTGTTATTAGTTATTATTTTTTATTTTATTTTTTTATGTTAGAATTGTTATATGATATTATTGGACTCTTGGACTTGTACTTTATGGGTCCAAGTGGGCTTGTAACCCTACCCCTCTATCTATATAAAGAGGGTTAAGGGTCTTCTATTTGACATTCATTCACATACATTCTGATTAATAAAGTCTCCATTATTGTTGTGTCTCATACCTCTCTCTATATATATCTATAACGACCTAATATGTCACAGAACACGTTATCGACACTTTGCTCGCGGAGAATAGGATATATGTGATCGCACGTATTATTTTATGGATAACTAAAACATGATCAACCTGTCTATAAAAACCTATTGATATGTAATATGTATCGTGTACTGTAAAATTGTATTTTTATACCAAAAAAAATCAGTAAAAGACATATAATCGGGTTGTAAATCGGAAATCATGTAATTGTATAACATGTATTAATCTGTGGGATTAAATCTGTAAAAAAAAACTGAAAACAGTAGGACTGTTTTGTAATTTGCTGAAACTATTGACTGTGCATGTTAATTACTAAAGGACTAAAGTGAAACTTGTCTGAAATTATGGACTGAAGCTGTAATAATGTTGTAAATAGATATATAGTTTGCTGAAATTACACGGATAGTCCATGTAGTATATTACATGTATAAAAACAGTATATATGTGTTATAAAAGTCAATATTCGGTCTATAAATATTCACCCACATGCATATATATATTTATTAAAAGGCAAGTGAATAAAAAAATTACATGTTAACTGAATAAATTGATATGTTTCCATGTAAATCCATCACATTGCATGTTGTAATTACCATGAATAAAATTTACACATATGGCATTAGAATAATAATTGTGATATATTTTGTACTGATTGGTAAATTTAGATTGATTGATTGTATTAGATATTGCTAAATGTGATTTAGAATATCTTGTTATAATATGTACTACAAGCAGATACAATCTAAATATATTTAATCACTGCCAAGTGTATAATATGATAATTTGCGAAATCATATATTTTCACATTTAAGTTGGAAAAATTATGAACATTCCCCAACTAGGCTCACCCATTTGGATACGATGTCTAGGAAAGATATAGGCGAAAGTCGATATCCTAATGAGGTCGGGTTTTAAGTGGCATTCGTGCCCTCCACCCTCACCGTCTTTCCTGGTCGTTTTTCAAGTAGAGCTACCGAAAGGGGTTGACTAAATAATAATTTTCCCGAGTGTGTTTATATAGTGATGTATGTTTCGCCGAATTGGTTTTTCAGTATCGACCCGTCGTTCGATCAATGAGAACCGATTCACATGAGAAGCAAAACTAATGTTTTCGAACATGTCGTTTCGAAAAAACGTTTGTGCTTATGCAAACCATAAACATATAAACCAGACGTTTTATATGATAAATAATCCAGAACTCCCAACACATGTTGGATGCCATCTATGATGAAAAAAATCGTAAAACATACTTGCGAAATGACTGTTTAAACGTTGATTTTAACCCGTCACCACATGTTACTCACCCTGATGTGTGAAAAATGTGATGCCCAACTTTTTTTTGGATGCCATCTTTGATGAGTAAAACACGAGTTTGTTGTTACCCTCATGATGAATGCTAAGGCGTTGATTTTATTCCGCCGCCACATTTGAGACGTGATGACGTCTATTGTGAACAAATGTCTGAAATTGACATATTGGAGCAATCCTTCACCAAAATACTAGCTTGGAAATTGTATTCCATAAGCAGTATCGTGAATTTATATTCACCATGTTTCTTTATCACCCATCTGTTATTGGATAAGAAAATTACCCCGGTGAGTAGTTTTAATCTTATTGGGTCAATGACGAATTGTTTGCCTGATATTAATGCTCTTCGTGTATTTCTTTTTTTCCACGAATTGAGAACCGAGACAAATGTTATTTGTCTCGAACTGTCGCGATCCCGATGAATCACCTAGCCAAGCGAGATTTTAGACAATCGTCAAAATCGAAAACCTGTGGCTCCAAGACAGTAATTGATAGGAACAATATGACCCGTTATCACAAAGAAAGAGATAATTCTCAATGAGGCAACTGTATGCTATAAAGACAAAGGTCATGCATGGTTACTCCTTAAATAGTTCAAAACTATTACAAAGGTGCAAAAACCGATGCTAATGTGGTTAAAGCTAACTGAAAGGAAACTCTTGAGACCCCTGGTTTTGTGGCACAAATGAGTTTGGGACCTTTCTTTATTGAATTTAATAAATCATTGAGCCATTTTTTTGCTCATCTGGATTATGTTTTCCATTTGGATTATTAATTTTCCATTTGGACCATACTTTTGGATTATGGTTTGCCTGTTTACAAAATTTCTCGAAATAATTTAAAGTGTTTTGAGCAAATTCCTTTGACAAATGTGACCAAACTTTAAATTATGAAATTTTAGGCAATATTTGTGGGGTAGTTGATTTTTTTTGGAAATAGCGGGTAACAGTGTACCACATAATTTCACCAACTATTTGCCTAAAAGAGTACTCAGTGACAACGATTTTGGACCTGTCGTTCCAAATCAAAATATTTGGTAAAACCAAATTGATTTGTCAAATATGAGGTCTTATACTCATGTAGGTCCTGCCGTACCTTGTTGAGTTATAAAATTTCGAGAAAACCAGTGTTATCTGGTAATAGCTCATGAAAGAATTAAAATTTATTTACATTGCCTCCATTCAATACGACCAAAAGCGTATTTTAGAAGAGTTGAAATGTCTTTCAAGTGGTTGCTACCACATTCTTTAAAGCTTTTAAAGTTACCTTATCATTTCGCCTGTCGTCGAAATGATAAATGATTTAGATGCTAAGACATGATTGTCTGTACTATCATTCGCTTGTCGTCGATTGATAAGAGCATTTTGATATTGTAGCATTGACCAGATGAGATATTCCCGGGTCAAAAGACGATGTTTGATTTATAATCGCATCGCATTTGGATTCTCTCTGAGAATATATTTCGCGATTAATCCGAAATTCATGCCATTAATGCTCACTTTGAAAGACTAGTATGTGTAAAGATCACGAAATGAACTCGTAGAATTCTTGTAAAGAATTGAAGGAGTTATTGTAGACTTATCCAACCATAAGACGGACCATAAATATAAATGGTTATAGTTGATGCATCGACAATATGATCACATTTTAATGTTGTCCACATAAATGCAGCACTTTCCAAACTTTTAGCCCTATCATTAAGTTGATGGCTCATGATCCGGATTATCCTGAAAAGTCTAGTCGACTTGATAATTCTGAAGAGTAAAAATCGAAATTCCGATTTGAATTACTTGAGTATGTTCTGTCACGCCCCAAATTTCATAAACACGGATATCGAGGCATGACCTTTTTAAATAAAAGGAAAACGAAACATGTTGGTACAAAATTAAAATTTTTAAAAGAAAACATTTGCGAGCTAAAGGAACAATCAATCAATTAAATAAATAAAAAAAAGTTTGCCAAACACGGCTACAAAACGTAATGATTTTAACAAAGTTAAAAGAAAAGAAAAACAACGAATGTAATTTGCCCGTAGGCTACAACCTTAAAAAGATAGTCTAAGAAAAAGAAAGCAATAAAAAAGAAGCCCCGAGCCCATGCGATATCTTGCTAATGCTCCTAACCAAGCGCCTCAGCCTAAGTCGTACCTGAAATACAAAACTGTAACGGTGAGTCCCACGCACCTTCCTAGACGGGACGGCACCACAAATACCGTCACTCCATCCCATAAATGCAAGAACTCACAAACAACAACTACGATAAACAACGTATAAAAGAACTAATAATAACATCGAACAACGAAATAAATTAAATAAATATCTATAGCAAACATGGACCTCTCATGCCACCTACCCCAGTCCGTAAGGTAGGTCATTCCCTATCCCCTTGGCCGTCTTCTATCCCCAGAATTAGGAAGAGACAGAGACCATTGCTAACATAAAAGTAGATTTAAAGTGCGCACTTGGACCTCTCATGCCACTCGTCCCAGTCCGTAAGACGAGTCATTCCCTATCCCCTCGGCCGTCTTCTGTCCCCGGAATTAGGAAGAGACAGAGACCATTGCCACTACAGCTAAATCACAAGGCCTCGGCCAATAATATAAAACCATTCAACTAATCACATCTCATACGGCCTCGGCCAATAATATAAATCCACGCAAATAACACATTCTCATACGTCACTTTGACGCAATTCAACAAAGCAAATAAGCATAGGTACTAGATTCACAACTAGCCAACCAACTCTATCAATATAAAATTCCATTCAGGCATTTTAACAAACATCTTGTAGACGCAATATAAAACCCATCATTATTCAACAATAATTTACCCAATTATATCAACATCCATAATAACACATAATCAACGCATAAAACACGCAACCCATTAATATTCTCATTAATCCGAAATTAAAAGACTAAATCCTCAACTACTCAAAAATCAAATAAGTGAATTAAACGTACAACAAATAAACCCAATTATCAATTTAAGAACATAATTAAGATAAAAGGCAAAAAACCCCCAATTTATAATAAACACAAAACCAAAACCTAACATACACCCTCGTCTAGACGCAATGGATAACCCCCGTTACCTTAGAGCGTAGAGGAGATGCTTCCGGTATGAACCCGCTAACGTGGTTTCTTCTTCTTCTTCTTCTTCTTCTTCTTCTTCTTCTTCTTCTTCTTCTTCTTCTTCTTCTTCTTCTTCTTTCTTTTCTCTCTTTTCTCTCTTTTTCTCTCTTGCTTTTGGGCTGATTTTAGGTTTAAGGTTTTAAAAAGTGGCTGAAAAGTGTTTAGAAAAACTGTTTTGAGATAGTTTGTGGTAACGAACTATTTGGTCCCCAAAGTTCTAAAACTTAACTCTAAATCCAAAAATATAGTTTTACTACTCAAAAATAACAAATATTTAGAAACAAACCTATTGGGTCCTTTTTATTTATAAAATTAGTAACAGGTTTTTAAAATAAAGTTTTTGGAAGAGTTTCGGTTTTTGGCTAAAAATTAGTCGAGTGACCGGTTTTTTGGTAAAATTTGAATAAAACGTTTTTCGATAAATTAAATCATAAATAAAACCACTTATAAAAATACGGGATGTTACATGTTCAGACCCAAATGGACTCACGGAAATTTTGATGATGCGACTGCAAATGATTGCACGCATTTCTTGGTCTTGCGCACAAAGATTTATATTTCCATGTGGGGTTATGCTATTTTGCTGCATTGGTCCGCTATGAGGCCCATAGACACTCAAACACCATATGCGTTCCAGCTGGTTACTGGTTATGAGCTAGAAGTCTCATATTAACGCGTGTTTAGAGTGATTAATTAATATTTTGATTGAGCCGCTCTAGCGTTCAAAATATGGACCTCTGAAGAGGACATAAGTCGATTATGAATCTCCTGCCTATCATTTGATAGAGTAACCTTGGCAAGCGATCTCTTTACCGCATGATATGCGAAAGTGACATCGCTAAGACTGTTCTTCCCGTCGTTAGGGGGAGATTTGCACGTTACCGTTGATAAGGAACGACGTGAAATAACGTGGCATAACCCACTCAGTCTTAGCTTGATCCCCAAAATTGCACTTAGTGATAAGTAAGTGCATAGACTCCCTCAAGTCTAACTAAATGTCAGACGCATTTAATGACTTTATGAGATGTCACGAGATCATTTATACCTGCTGCAAAATGCTTGCAAGGATAGACGTCCCTGTCGGACGCCGTGTTCCTGTCGTAACACGTTGCTTTGGCCGAACCCGCCAAGCAAAGGACGCTGCCGTCGGCCGTCAGTCTGTCATCCTTCCTAAGATATGAGAAAGTTGACCGGTTCTTAATTCGTTCAGCCCCAGAGGTGGTGAACTTAAACTCGTTTGTCGCACGAGATTATAAAGGATCTAGGAGATGTGTGATTCCTCCTCATACTAAGAATCTCGAAATATATGTCGATCATGATATCTTAGACGATATTGAAGCGAAACGAGACTGTCATTGATTACTTGTTCATATATTCGGTGACGACTGATAATATGAGCAAATTATGACAGGGAACCATGTACCGTAGCCTGAAGTCAACGTATAATAGACTAGACTAATGGAAACTTGCAATCCAAGTAGACTCCTTAGCGAAAGTGTGTTCGGACCTGTAGTTCCAACACCACCAATGTTAAACAAGTTCGTTTATTTGGTTATTCGTAAGGAAAAGTGATGAGAATAATGAGATTGTAGAATGCTCGCCTAGTAGCGCAAGGCTTCTCTCACACCTTGGAATTGATTACGAGATGGTTGATTTCCTCGTAATGGACGTTATAACGGTCCCCTACTTTATCAGTTTAGTAGTTTCTGAAAAACTGATTATGCAGCATGTGATTGTGGTCACGATCTTATCTCTGTGGGGATTTAGACTAGAGATGTGGATGAAGGTCCCTGTGTGACTTCATAATGCTTGAATCAAGTAGTTTCTGACCACGGAACACGATCTCAATTAAATGAGACGTTCACTATATGGATTAATATAATCCGAGCGGATGTGGTATACCCGCCTAAGTGAGTACTTGTTTAGCTTGGGATACTTGAACAAGTATTATGCCCTTGCGTGTTTTATTACGCGATCCATTTTTGGATTTGCCTTCGAGATGAAGGATCTTGGAAAGACACGGTAGTGACTCGGCCTGATGATCGAGTCCCGTAAAGATTGAATTTAAGTCCATGATTCAGACTACACCCAGAAGGTGTTATGACATTTTAGTCATTATGATGCTAAGTCATCAGATTCTCCCATGATCGTTCGATCACTAGGCATTGATATAGACCCGGTCCGTCCCTGATGAGACGACAAAGAGATATTGAACCATGATGTTCATATCTAAGTACAATAAGCGCATCATTGTACTTGGTCTAATGTACTAGGACGAACATCTTGTCTGCTGTGAATGGTATAGCTCGACACAGCATCGCGCTAACACGCTGCCATCGAAATGGCATAAAAGACATTTTCCCATTACCTTAAGGTAACTATGGATGAGGGCTTGTCTTATCCCATTTTGCGTCATCGAGTGTACCTACCCCCTTCGGTACTTGAATTAACGCAACCCTTTTTCGGTTATACCGATACCGGTTACTTATCATACCCGCATAAGAGATATTCCTAACATGGTCTGTCTTTACCATTATGAATAAAACAATATCTTGGAGGTCTTGGAATGACTCCAAACGAATCACTCTGATCTACTCGTGCTCTATGATACGACTAGAGAGTGTATATGGCTTCGAGCTCGTATTAGCCATATTTGAATTACATATTGTTGGCCCGTGTGGCTAAACCTTAGAGGGGGGGTGAATAAGGTTTTTGGCGCTTTTCGCCTAATTAAAATTTAAGCGCAACTACTAACCCAACTTATGCAATTCTAAGCTTAAGCGTTTTAACAAGAGTTAATGAATTGCTAGAATTACTAAACGCAAGCAAGAAAATAAGCAATAATAAATATTTGCGGAAAGTAAAAGTTAGGGAAAGAAAATGACACCGCGATTTATAGAGGTTCGGCAAACGGCCTACGTCCTCTCCTCGGTACTACCGAGTATTTCACTAAAAAATCTTCTTTCGGATATTACAATCCTATCGAGCTAATCAACCGATTAAGCTCCCCCTCACTTTATGAGTGTCCCGAATGAAAAGACCTAGAGCTTTTAAGCTTCACTTGCTTACAAAGCCTCTACCCGATCACTCGCTCACAAAAGAGTTTATAAAACACTCGTTACAATTTTGTTACAATAATGTAACTACACTCACTATTTTAATTGCTTCTAAATAAGCTAATTGGTGAGTTGTTGAGCTTGAATTGTTTTCTCCTTGATTTCCCTCTTTCTCGAATATCTTCACCAAAATGGTGATTTTTAGGGTTTTTATTGGTAGTCATTAGTGATTTTGGGAGAGAGATTTGGCTTCTTTATAAAGACCAAAGGTCTGTTTTTCTGTATATGACCGTTGGAAGTGGTTGAGGCTTTTATTCAGAGGTTTTAAGCAACTTTCCAGAATAAGCTGAAAAGCTGTTTTCGAAATCTGCAGAAAACGATCGGTCGTTTTCTACAGTCGATCGGTCGTTATTCAGAAAACGATCGGTCGTTTCTGAGTTTCGATCGATCGATCGTTTTTCTTGTGGACTCTCTGGAAGAAATCAGAACAAAAACGATCGGTCGTTTTTTACAGACGATCGGTCGTTCTTCAGTTTTCTCTGTTTTCTCGTTAATCTTCAAAAGCCCGTAACTTCTTCGTTTTAGCTCCGATTCTGGTTCCGCTTGAACCTGTGGCTTCGTTTTTCTGAGCTCTATCTTTCTGGCATTCTGGAATTTACAAATTCTCTTTTTGGAAAAGACAAGCATTATATCATCGAAATAGAGAAATCGTAAAATCATTAAAAACATAATCAACGTTATAATCAAAATCAATTATTGAACCCCATGGTTCAACAATCTCTCCCATTTTGATTATGACAAAATAATGATGATTTTACAAAAAATCTCCTCCATTTTAATAAAATGCATTTACTCTTAAGTATCATTTTTCTCCCCCTTTGGCATTATCAAAATGCAATAAAAAAATTGGGGTTATGTGGAGGGTTTTCAAAGAAAAACCAAAACATGAAAAATGTTATATGATGTATATGCCCCAACTAATCACATATATGTAAATGTTATTGGATAGAGTGTACCGAATATGTGATGTCGAGGCCGCTCTCTAATGGCATTTGCATTGAGCGTTTCCAAGTCCAAATAGATGGTACCATTTGTTGGTATGCCTTCCACCTTTGTTGATCAATGGGACTTCATTTTTTATGGTGGAGTCGATCTTCTTGACTTCCACGACTTTTGCCGGCGTTGTCAACCACTTGTTGATTTTCTCCTTTTGGATGGAGATACCTACAACACATGTTTTGTCCTTTGGTCCCCAATTTCTTTTGGGTCCGACAATGTTAGTGGCTCGGGTCTTTACTACCCATTTCAAATCGCTTCTATTCACATGAAAGCGATTTGGGCATTTAGAAGAATTATGCTCACTTCTACTACAATGAATGCAATGCATAGATTTTTTTGAATAACGAGAACTATGCGACTTTTTGTAGGAAGTTTTAGAAGTATGATGAGCGGTTTTGGTTTGAAAACCTAAACCTCTTCTATTATTACAAGAGTTTGGCAAAACTCTTGAAGTGCTCCCTTGAGTAAAAACAACCTTTTGTATAGGCGGAATAGGAGTTGTAGACACGCTAGAAGATTTGACATAGCGGGTTGTGCTTGAGCCAATAGAGTTGGAAACGAAACCCAAACCGCTTTTGTCATTGACATCTTTTTGACAACTCAAAATTTCGTCCAACACGGTTTTCCCTTTGGAAAACCTTGAGATTGTTAACTCGAGTTTCTTTACCGCAATGACAAGCTCATCGTTTTTATTTTTCAAAGAGTCATTTTCGGTTTTTAAAAACTCGTTTTTATCTTTTAAGTCTTCCTTTTCGTCATCTACATCATGAAGAGAGAATGACGATGTCGGAATAGACTCATTTTCAATTTTATCTCTTTTTAAGGATCTTATTTCTTCATTGAGAGAAGAATTTATCCTTTTAAGAGAGTCGACCTTTTCGACAAGCTTAGGAACTTTTTTAGAATAAATATCGCACATATGAAGTAATTTATCATAAGAAAGATCATTTACCTCATCGGCTTCGCTTTCATTTTCGCTTGACGAAGATTGGTTAGGCTCATTGTCGTCTTCCAAGGCCACATAGCAACCAAGGTGAGCGACTTCATCTTGGTCGGAGCTATCGCTAGAGCTTGAAGCGGATATCTTCTTCTTGCCTTTGCTCTTGCGATTCATGACGCAATCTCTCGTCATGTGTCCTTCCTTGCCACAAGTATAGCAAACAAAATCGTTAGAATAAATTGAATTATTTGATGATTTACCTTTATGTTTGCGGTGGTCTTTTAGCTTGAGTATTTCCTTGACGATTCGAATGATTTGCATTGAATTTTCGTCGTCATTGGATAGCTCATCGCTTTCGTCACAAGTGGTTCCTTTGAAAGCTATCTCCCTCTTTTTCGAGATTGGCTTGTGACTATTGAGGGTGATTTCGTGAGTGAGGAGAGAGCCCGTCAATGCATCAAGAGTGTAGGTGTTCATATCGTGCGCCTCTTGAATTGCGGTGACCTTTGGTTCCCATTCCTTTGGCAAGCTTCGAATCACCTTTGAAACCATTTCCTTACATGACAAACACTTACCAAGAGACATTAATCCGTTAGTAATAGTGGTAAATCTAGCAAGCATATCGGAAATAGTTTCACCCTCGCTCATTTTAAAAAGCTCGTAGTCATGAACTAATAGTTGGAGTTTGCAATCCTTAACTTGGTTAGTCCCTTCATGCATTACTACTAGCTTATCCCACATACCCTTAGCGGTTTTACAAGCGGAAATTTTGTTGTACTCGTTAGGAGAAACGGCACAAACAATAGCGTACATCGCTTTGGCGTTCGTAGAGTAGGCTTCTAGTTGAGCATTATCTAGGTCCTCTACGGGGATTTGGTTCTCGCTATTTTCGGATGTAGGTGCGGTATATCCTACTTTTATAGTCATCCAAAGTCTAACATTATAGCTTTGTAGGAACATGCTCATCCTATCCTTCCAATATGAAAAATTTGTTCCATCAAAATATGGTGGTGTATTGGGTGATGAAGCTATGCCGGATGCGAAATTAAGTATATTAGCCATCGGGATCTTAACTCTTAAATCGTTAGATTCCTATACGCAAGAGCCTCGGCTCTGATACCAATTGTTGGCCCGTGTGGCTAAACCTTAGAGGGGGGGTGAATAAGGTTTTTGGCGCTTTTCGCCTAATTAAAATCTAAGCGCAACTACTAACCCAACTTATGCAATTCTAAGCTTAAGCGTTTTAACAAGAGTTAATGAATTGCTAGAATTACTAAACGCAAGCAAGAAAATAAGCAATAATAAATATTTGCGGAAAGTAAAAGCTAGGGAAAGAAAATGACACCGCGATTTATAGAGGTTCGGCAAACGGCCTACGTCCTCTCCTCGGTACTACCGAGTATTTCACTAAAAAATCTTCTTTCGGATATTACAATCCTATCGAGCTAATCAACCGATTAAGCTCCCCCTCACTTTATGAGTTTCCCGAATGAAAAGACCTAGAGCTTTTAAGCTTCACTTGCTTACAAAGCCTCTACCCGATCACTCGCTCACAAAAGAGTTTATAAAACACTCGTTACAATTTTGTTACAATAATGTAACTACACTCACTATTTTAATTGCTTCTAAATAAGCTAATTGGTGAGTTGTTGAGCTTGAATTGTTTTCTCCTTGATTTCCCTCTTTCTCGAATATCTTCACCAAAATGGTGATTTTTAGGGTTTTTATTGAGAGATGATGAAGGATGATAGATTGGTAGTCATTAGTGATTTTGGGAGAGAGATTTGGCTTCTTTATAAAGACCAAAGGTCTGTTTTTCTGTATATGACCGTTGGAAGTGGTTGAGGCTTTTATTCAGAGGTTTTAAGCAACTTTCCAGAATAAGCTGAAAAGCTGTTTTCGAAATCTGCAGAAAACGATCGGTCGTTTTCTACAGTCGATCGGTCGTTATTCAGAAAACGATCGGTCGTTTCTGAGTTTCGATCGATCGATCGTTTTTCTTGTGGACTCTCTGGAAGAAATCAGAACAAAAACGATCGGTCGTTTTTGTACAGACGATCGGTCGTTCTTCAGTTTTCTCTGTTTTCTCGTTAATCTTCAAAAGCCCGTAACTTATTCGTTTTAGCTCCGATTCTGGTTCCGCTTGAACCTGTGGCTTCGTTTTTCTGAGCTCTATCTTTCTGGCGTTCTGGAATTTACAAATTCTCTTTTTGGAAAAGACAAGCATTATATCATCGAAATAGAGAAATCGTAAAATCATTAAAAACATAATCAACGTTATAATCAAAATCAATTATTGAACCCCATGGTTCAACACATATGCTCTGTCTCACGATCCAGATAAAAAACTTGTCTTATTTGAGGACAACTTGTTGTTATCGATCAAGAGAGACATGACTAGATTATGCTATTTAGCATTTATTGCCGAAATGAATCTTCACATATGAAGTTTAAGAGCATCTTGTCGAATGCTCGTTTTATTCCACGTTATATTTTCTTGCATACAGTCGTGTGCAAGTAAATGAGGCATCCAGTCGAATGCTCGTACTCTTTCTTGGAATATGAAATCTTTGCACCCAGTCGTGTGCAAGTGAGGGGGAGCATCCAGGTGAATGCTTAATTACTACTTAGTCGAAATCCTCACACCCTGTCGTGTGCAAGTGAGGGGGAGCATCCAGTCGCATGCTCGTGTACTCTTTTTATCCTTATACCAAGGTTTTTTTCCACTGGGTTTTCCTTGGCAAGGTTTTTAGCGAGACACGTTCCCGTCATACCTCATTTAAGATTGCCGAAATTAGGGGGAGTATCCTGTTATATACTTCTTACCACTGTGTACTCTTTTGTCCTTCGACTAGAGGTTTTTCCCACTGAATTTACTCTAGCAAGGTTTTTGATGAGGCACCTGTTTTGTGGTTGATTCCCTACTACTACCACTGTTGCACTCTTTTTCCTTCGATCAGAGATTTTCCCATTGGGTTTGCTCTGACAAGGTTTTGATGAGACACACTGTTTTGTGGTTAGTTACTTACATGATATTTCGGCATATATCATTCGGCTACACGGTTTCTCCTAGGTACCGATTTTGTCCCACATTGGGTTTTCCGTCCCTAAGGTTTTTATGTGTTTAGCACTGCGAATGAACTCGACTCAGATCGACTGCATGAAGACGAAGAATTCAAGAACTCCAAAGGGGGGGTGTGTTATAGGATATTATTGGACTATTGGGCTTGTACTTTATGGGCTCAAGTGGGCTTGTAACCCTAAAGTCTATTTGAGATTCATTCACATACATTCTGATTAATAAAGTCTCACTCATTGTTGTCTCTCATACCTCTCTCTATATCTATACATATCTCTATATATATCTATAACGACCTAATATGTCACACAACAACAATGATATTATTATAATTAATAAAAAAGTATATGGATATTTTTGAAAAAAAATGATTAAATTGGACAGCCTTATTTGACTTGGATTGCTTATTATAATAGAATTATAGTACAAAATTCCCATCACTGAAGATTGCTAATTTTGGGAATTGGATATCTTGTGAGGGTAAGAAATTCCCAACTCCATTGTTTAGGTCTTTTAAAGTTAAGGTGAAGATAGCCAAACTAGCATGAAAAACGCATGCGTTAGTTGTGAGGGGAAAACAGTAAAAAAAATTGGTCTGTAATATATGTTCAGTTTCTCATAAATCGTAGATAGGCTTCACGTATCATTTCATCGTTCAACAACTTTCACCAGAATGGCACTTGCTAGTTTCCATAAACAATTTATACTTACCTTATATAGATTGTATTCCTCATTCTTGAGCAACTTCTATAAGATTCGATTGATAACTTTTTTGCCATCAAACATTGCCTTCCATAAACAATTTATACATATCTCTGATAGATAAATAAATAAATTCTGCATTCTTGAGCAACTTCTATAAGATTGACTGACAAGCTTTTTACCCTCAAACACTTGATTAAAAATCGCCTTAAGACAATCAAAAGTTGATTTCATGAAATAACATAACAGACAGAACACACTACACTAATTTTTCAGTACACGCAATATAAGGTTTACCAGACAATGTATTAAGAACTGAAATGACAAATCTCTGGAAATAACAAACTGTCTCAACACGGCAGAAGTCTATTAATTGGAAAACAAGACTCGAAAATGGTCTCAACAAAACCGAGTAGAAGTGTAGTAAATTCATTCTAACTCATTCTCTGGGCAACTTCCTTGGCAATAACCCTCTCCTTGGCCTTGGTTTTAGCTTGAGATTTAGAACCCATGATACCACCACCCCACTTCTTCCTGTACTCCTCGTACTTGTCATTGAAATTAGCCTGATAAAGAAATGATAGACAAAAATATCAGGATTCAGCTTTTGACCTGTAGCTTAACATTTTAAGTAAAGATATGAATCACAGTAAAGGGACTTGAAATTACCTTGATCGCCTCCAAGACTCTGCTGAATTCCATCTTGTCTTCATTCTTCACAGTTGTCAAGCACAGAACAGATGCTGTCTTTTGGTGAACAATCTGTCGAGAAAGCTTTAAGAATTAGTAAAGAAATCCCAAATTGTGATATCATTCTTAGACATACCAACTTCTAAAACACAAAATGATCACTGACTGTTCCCAAACGAGCTTTTCCTTTGACGATACAGTATGGTATCTCCATCTTTCTACACAAGGCAGGGAGCCAGACCACCAACTCAATTGGGTCAACATCATGAGCGATAACAACCAATTGTGCTTTATTCTGTGACAAAATATGAAAAAACAAGTCAATAAGGATACATCAATAATAATGGAAGTTGCTGTTACACAGATCCACATACAGATCTGTACACAAATTTGCAAGTTGTGAGTTAGCACTGGGTATCACAGAGAATCATAAACATCAACTGGTCGATATTTGAGGGGAACTATTGCAACCTCCCAGATTCTTACATAATTTTTTGTAATAATGCGTGTCTCCAAAATAAATACATACCTGCTCGATGAGGTATGTGACATGGTTGAGACCGTATTTGACAACAATAGGCTTTTTGGCCTCCACAGTTTTTCCATCAGCCTCAGCCTGAGCTCTTTTCAGAAGACGTTCCTTTTTGGCTGCTCTATCCTCCGGCCTGTACTTGAGAAGCATCTTAAAGAGGTTTGTAGCTGCAAGACATTATTTGTTTTGTTAAAAAAGTCAAATAAGAGGGATGTATATTTTGAGAAAAACAATAAAAATTCAGCACACGTAACATGAAAGATTGCGCAAGCATACCAACACTAGGAATAGAACAGAAAAAGCAATGTAAGACGATAGTAAAACCTTGTTCTTGGCATTTACAACAGCAGTAAAGATACACTACATAAAAACATAATGACCTCAGCTTATTAGGAACAATAATCTCAATCAAAGGGATATTTCTCATAATATATTTGACCCAACCAATTTGTAATACTATAAAGTACTAATTGTTCTGGTTTTGTAGCTGCATGTTTCGTATGCTGGCAAAAGTGGAACTGAAGGGTATATAATGAGATTGCAATGATATAAGCACTTATGGGAGTTCCAAGTACAACGGAACCAACAACGGGTTTCTTCAAGGATTTCCATCCAAAGTACAAAAAAGGGAAAAAAAATGAAGATAGTTTGAATGATCTCCTCAGTTAAAGGGTTCTTTCCTCAAAATGTAAAAGAGGTAAATTAAACCATTCAAAATAGACCGAAATTGGAACTAGGTTCCACTCCAAAAAAAAGTTCTCGACTACAGTTAAAACGGGAACACTTGGGAAAACAATTCATCCATTGGGATGCACAACTAAGTTGTATTATGTAAAAAAATGGAATAAGTACAGACAGTAACAATGTCTTATTCTAAAACATCATACTCACTCTAGTACAAGTGCATTATTCTATGTAAGCACTGTAGAACTTCCAGACAAGCATTATTTAACAAATTACTCGTTCAATATAGTTTTTGTTTTTATTATAAGCAAGCATTAGAGAAACTCAAGACAAGGCCTCATTCTAACATTTCACCAATCCACCACTCAAGCCAATAGAACAATGGAACACATCGTACATCTTAAAGGTGAGAGTGGTGCCTTAACGGCCGAAACAAGGATACTGAAAATCAGATCTATTTACATCCTTGTACACCATGGAGGGATGAAGGTGCACAAAAAAAACAGGGTCAGAATCAGATTATTGGTTCTAAGGCATTTACAACATAAGCACAAAACATAAGAATCAGTTCTAAGCCAAATGGCTTTTCCGACACTGTATGATATAACATAATCCAGTCACGGTCTAAACTGGAAATCTAAGATTGAGACAGTTAGAATTAATTTTCACACAAAATGGAAAAATTCCATTTCCTCACAATGGACAAAAAAAATTATAGACAGGAAAACAATTCAAACCATTGCAACGTGTATATTAATCAATCTATATACTCACTACATGCTATACAGACAAGTATCATTATCCTATTCAAACATACAAAAAACATTCGAGTAACCATGCTTTATTCTACCTAAGGTAATTCATATACTATGTAACAATGCCTCATGCTAACATATCAACACTTAAAAATTAATATGAATAATAGTTTTTTTGGCAAGCTTTTTATAAAAAAAAAAAGGGCAGGCTCATCAGATGTTGTAGGCCTCAGAATTGCAGAATGTGACATCAAGATTTAAAAAACCATTTCAGTCCCGAAAGATGATGTGATAAAAATAAGCTTCCTCACTGGCCAATGCAAAATTAAACATGTAAACTATATAATTCAAAATAAAAGACAGAAAAGTTATATAAATGTATAACTCATGGCCATTCCCAAAGAGTAAAAGCAGTAACACTGCTCCCCAAGGCGATAGGATATGAGTTTGCCACGTGTTGATACGGGAGTCTCTGAGTAATAGGAGCCTCGACCGCTTTAATCACCAGTCCGTGGTTTGTTTACGAGCGATTATTTGCTTGGGATTTACGAACACATTCAGTTCGTCCCAATTTGATGCAAATCGTCGAGAAATATAACTCAAAATAAAGTATTTTAAAAAAAGAGATCATAATGCGGCTTACCCTAAAGACAGTTTAAAAAGCTAGAAACGGAGAGTGATACCTTAAAAAGGCGTAAAGCCAAATAAAAACACATAATTGATATAAACTATTTCATATTCTAGTAAAGAATCATTGGATCTCAACAGAAAAGCAGGCAACGTACATGACAGAAAACTTGGTTTAATGGCAACAAAAGGGCATGAATGTCATACCGAGGTTCTTATCGAGGGTCTTTGTGAATTGGTTAAGTGGCGGTGGGACCTTCAAGCGCTGGTTAAGGATCCTCCTCTTCCTCTGGATTTGAACAACCTTGGGCCATTTCACAAATCTGTGTAGATCCTTCTTAGGTGGCAATGCCCCTCCTATCCCAAACTGTTTCGGCCTCTTCTCAAATAGTGGGTTCACCACCTTTGCCTAATTCCACACACAAATATAGTATTAGTAATTTGATCAACAATATTAATCAAAATGACAGTAATCTCCCTAACTAGCAAAAGATTTAAAAATTACAGACTTTCACGCTATCTACTTTTGTTCCTTTTAAGCTCTACAAACATTTAACCTTTTCTCAAACATTGAGTTCACCATTTGCCTATTTCCACACCCAAAATATAAATCAATGACAATAATGAAAAATTAACACCGCTACATATAGTTGATTGTTTTAACTGGCAATGTTTATGCATTTACAGGGGTAAGAAGCTGGAAAATTCAAGATACGAAACAACAATAATATATCAGAAACATTTACCGAGTTCATAACAATCTAATAAGCAAAATACGTGATAATTCTAAGATTCATTAGAACATTTGATTTATAATCCTAAATTCTGGTTTCAATGATAAAAAAAGCTAGAAATCAAAAGCTGTACTAATATCAGTAAAATCAACAAAACAGATCAAACCCAAAGCCATCTCCCAAACAAGTGAATATTATAATTTAACTAGATTATTGCTTGGTTGCATTATTTTTATCACACATATTTTTAATTTATAATGGATACAGTTGATCAACATAAATCATCTACACTTAACTAGGTCATCTGGGCAAAGAAAGTTTTGTTCTCAACAGCCAACTTATTTCACATTCTTTTTATTAATTTTGTTTTAATTTACGATGCTTACACTAGATCAGCATAACAACTACACTAATTAGGCCATCTGAGCAAATAAAATTTGTTCTCAACAGAAAAATAAGCCAACTTATTTTTAATAATAAACTGCAACTAAACAAGCACCTTAGATGAAAATAATAGCAAAACTCAAAATTAATACTAATACTAAATAAATGGAGTACAACTCATTAAATAAGAAATAAATTGCAGCCAAACAAGCAATAAACTAACATATAACACGAAAAATGAATAATAATAATAATAAATAGAATAAGTAGAAGAAAGACATACCACTTTCTTCTTAGCTAGTGCTGGTTTAACACCCTTCTTCGGAGCCTACACATATTTATCATTTAATATTAATCAAAAATTATCAACAGAAACATAAATAAAAACAATATATACGAATTTAAGATGATAAAAAAATAACTCACCATTTCGTTTGATTATCACAAACCCCAACTAGAGAGAGAGAGTGCGTGTGTAAGGCGGCTTATATGTGTGTGTGTGTGTATATATATATATATATATATATGTATGTATGTAGGTATAGTTCAAAGTGTTTTGGGCTGGCTTAAGCCCATTTATTTACAATTGGGTCACGTCTCTACCCGACCCGAATTTAAATGTGGAATGAGATGATTCTTTAGAGGTCCCCTCAAAACGAATAAATTAGAGGTTGGTACCGTTTGAATATATTAAGAAGGGGTCAATTATATTTTAATTAATTATCTTATTACATTTCATATCTTTGTAAATTAGTTCTACCACACTCATAATTACTAATATCATGTTTATTCGTGTGTTGGTTTAATTTATTGGTTTAACTTAAGTTGAAGTTGTTGGTTCGTAGAGAGCGACGGATTAAGTTTATCGGTGTGTTGGTTTAGTGTGTTGATTTAACTTAAGTTTAAAAAATATATATAATATTAAGTTTCAAATGTTATTATAATTACTAAATAAGTCTTAACGGTTTTGAATGTTATTGCAAATAGATCCTAACAGTCATAATTATAAACAACAACTAAAAACTTTAGTAAAATTTAAATAACATAAAAAGAAACATTCATTTCATTAATTAATAAAATAGTACATCAATAAAAAAAATTACATGAATTAAAAATAAAAATCACATCAATTAAAAATAAAAACTACATCAATTGAAAATGAAAATTACATCAAATAAGAAATTAAAACTACATCAATTAAACCGAAAGATTTCGTATGATTTGAGCTTGTTTTCCTATGATTCAGTTCCTTCTATCTGTAGTGATATTCAGATCATCGGGATCCAATCTTATAATCTTTTCTTCCATCTCCCAAAGTTGTGCACGCGATTTCTCTCTAGCTGCAGCCGCTTTCTCTTTAGCTGCAGACGCTTTCTCTTTAGCCGCAGCCGTCATTGCCGACATTTTGCTCGCTTATATTTGATACCTCTCACTTTGTTCCTCTCTATAAGAAGTTATAAAATCCATCATAATAGATGACGAACTAGAATTTCTAGAGGGCTCTGTCTTTACGGCTATTATACCTTTTGGTCTCTTTAACTTATCCGAAACCGATACTTTTTCAACGACGTCATCATCGATATCAAAACCGGTTGATTTTGATCCACCCGCTACATTAGTTTTTTATTTTTTTTATTTTATCTTCTTGAATATGGGTGTGCCATTTTGGTTGATCTTATAAAACGGTAAACCAACGATGATCTTTAAAGGGTTTACCCATGTCTTCGAAAAAATCAAGTTCCGCGGCTTTATATTAAAAATTTGTAAAAAAATTATTGTAATTAGTCTAAATAAACAAGTTGATAATTAAAAAAACTAATGTATATTACTAATTAAAAAATTATGCAAAAGTTTATAAAATCACCACATCATGGTCGGCTCTCCCGCTTTTTTGCCTCCTTTCCTCGTGGTTAAAACATCCTTGGATTTTTTTCACCATTTTACTCTCATCGCCAAAGTGGTGGCATAATATTTCTGATGAACGCTCAAAATGCCAACCATCGGGTAACTCGTGGCGGTAATCGGTATGAATTTTTAACTAGTATTACGTTTTTGCTTGTTTATTGCCAACAATCCTATCGGTTGATACATTACACCAACTTTTACAAAGTCGCTCATCTCTGTATTCACTCCATACTTTTCGATCAACCGTATTCGTATCGATTTGAGTTTTTTTTTCTTTGTTTGCATTTTGAAGGTTGAGAAGATTGGGATTGGAAAGATTGCGTTGAATATTGAGTTGAGTTGTCGTATGTATATTGGGAGGAATGATATTGGGAGGAAGACATGTAATACGTTTCATCACCGGGATTTATTGGGTAATTGAAATTATCACCACCATAATTGGTCATTTGTAAAGAATAAATATGTTTAGTGATATGAGAAAGGTAATAAGAGTGAGAAAATTGTGTGGTTTGAATGGAAATGTATGTGAATTTATATAGGGAGAGGAATGAGTCAAATTTAATTTTTTAAAATATTTTGGACTGAAAAAAATATAACTAGCCGTTATTTAGGAACTATTTGTATAATTTAAAAGTTTAGAGACCTTAAAAATTACTAATATTACCGTTATATGTACTAAATCGTAATAATCTGAAACTACAGGACCAGCAGAGTAATTATAACGGTATGATTTTTTTTTAATACAATACAAAATACAGGAACTGGTTTGTAATTATAACAGGGACCAATCCCTGTAATTAACAAGGCTGAACCAACTTGAATACAGTGTTGGCTGCCAGAGGAGAGAAGGAAGAAGAGAAAGAGGGGGAAACCACAGAACCTCTGCAGCCAACATCATCTACTCTGTCCGATAAAGATGGCAACATGTTGATTGCGGCTCCACACATCGCAACCACGGCCCTGACAAACATGCTCTAAGAAGAAAAAAATATGCATACGTCACTTCGCTACAGACTAAACTCTCTTTATCAAATCATCTATGTCGCAGTCGTGGGATAAGACAACGACGGAGCAGCCAACAACAGCACTGGCGGTCACTATCTCTCTTCATCTCTCCCATTTAACCACATATGTCCTCGACAATGTTGTTAAACTCTAGATCTTACTTAGGATCGTTAAGGGGTTCATAGAATCGAATCGTAAATCGTAAATTCTACTTTCGATGCGAAATAAAATTATAATTTTTTAACAAATAAACCAATTAAGCATAAATACTTGGAAATATCCATTAAACATACATAGTTCAACAAAAACAATCTTAAACATGCATAGTTCAAGACTTCAAATGTCTATGCAAAAGTAAAAAATAAAACATATCCATATTTCATAGAGCAAAATAATTTAAAAAACTAATAAATATCGTCTATTGATGTTACTTTTCCGGCCAGCACTATAGCAAACTTAAGAATTATGGACAATTTTTTTAGATACAAAATAATCTTTTAGACACAAAAATAAATTTTTTGTCCCCAAATCTAATTTTTAGGCACATAATTTGAAAAAAAATTGTCTTCAAAGACAATCACATACGGATATAAGAAAATAATTTAATTTCGTCTCAAAAATTATTTGGAAACAAATTTTAATTGTCTTCCAATGTTCGTATGAGATTGTCTTTAAAGACAAAAAGAGATTCAAATTATGTGCCTAAAAGTTATATTTTAGGAAAAAAAATTTATTTTTGTATTTAAAAGATTATTTTTGTCTCAAAAAGTTATCATTTGAAGACAAAAATTGATTATCTCTAAAAATATTGTCTCTAATTCTTATGTTTGTTGTAGTTTTTTTTTTTCTCTCTCTCTCTCCCTCTTTATCTATACATACGTATTTATATATCTATCTCCCTGTAATTTGAAGTCAAACTCACTCGTCATATAAACCACATAATTAACATCTATACAAAATATTTTTTTATACACCGCCGTCGAATCATTCTATCAAACCATAAATTCGCTTTTAATTAGGCGGTTTTGATCCGTATTTTTATTGTTTCGAATATTCATTTTCTCTTCGTCGGATTTCTCTTGTTTATTGTTCGAATTAGGGTTTATTCTTCATAAATCGATTTAAATACAGAATTATTTACAAGGTTGTTTTCGATTAGGGTTTTATTCGAATTTCATTCATCTCAAATCGTATATGAAATAGGATTACTTTTCGAAGAAATTAGTTGACGATATATCTTGGTTTGCGTTGGTTATTTTTTCAATATTTTTTCGGAAATTGGTATTTTGTTAGAATAATATGATTGATAAAGAAATAAAATAGAGTCGAGATGCTGAATATTAACAGTGTTTTGTGTTTTCTGTTTTTTTTTTTGTTTTCTAATAACAGTGTATTGTGTTTTTATTATCCATACGCAATACATTGTTTATACATATTATTTAATACAGGCATACACAATACGCAGTTTATACATGCTATTAAATATAGACATACACAATAAATTGTTATATACTCTCTTTTATAAATCCATACGCAATACATTGTGTATCTATTGAGACTGTCTTTTTTGTGTTTCGGTTATTATCCATACACAAAAAAGATGTATTGTGTTTTTTATACATGTTGTTTAATACAGGCATACACAATACATTTTTTTATACATGTTCTTTAATACATGCATACACAATACACATTTTATACATGCTATTAAATATAGACATACGCAATATAGTGTTTATACATACTGTTTAATACAGACATACACAATATATTGCTATATACGCTCTTTTATAAATCCATACGCAGTACATTGTATATCTATTGAGACTGCCTTTTTTGTGTTTTGTTTATTATCCATACACAAAAAAGATGTATTGTGTTTTTTATACTTGTTATTTAACACATGCATACACAATACATTTTTTATACATGTTCTTTAATACAGGCATACACAATATGTTTTTTATACATGTTTTTTAATACAGCATACACAATACATTTTTTATACATGTTCTTTTTATACATGCATATACAACACATCTTTTATACATGTTCTTTAATACAGGCATACACAATACATCTTGTATACATGTTCTTTAATACAGGCATACACAATACATTTTTTATACATGTTCTTTATTATAGACATACACAATACATCTTTTATACATGTCTTTTAATACAGACATATACAATACATTGTTTATCCATTTACACTTTTTATGTGTTTTGTTTATGTTGTTTTGTAGTGCAATGGGTAGTATTTTGATGATGTGCAATCTAGATGTTGTCACGGTTGCTAGTTCTAAGATGATTATAATTGCAATTCAAATCGATATAAGTTTTGAGAATTTGGTGGCTAAAATTTGTGATATTTGGTTGCATTTGGATAAAAGTGATGTGTTGTTGACATATTCTGTTCCTCGATATGAAAAATGTCGATTAAATTGTTAATATAGTGTTTATACATGCTCTTTAATACAGGCATACGTAATACATATTTTATACATACTCTTTAATACAGGCAAACACAATACACAGTTTATACATGTTTTTTTAATACGGGCATACACAATACATCATTTATACATGCTCTTTAATACAGACATACACAATACAAAATTTATACATGTTTTTTAATACGAGCATACACAATACACTATTTAAACATGCTCTTTAATACAGGCATACACAATACATATTTTATACATGCTCTTTAATACAAGTATACACAATACACAGTTTATACATATTTTTTTAATACGGGCATACACAATACATTATTTATACATGTTATTTAATACATGCTATTTAATACAGAGATACACAGTACACAGTTTATACATGTTTTTTTAATACGGACATACACAATACACTATTTATGCGTGCTCTTTAATACAGGCATACATAATACATATTTTATACATGCTTTTTAATACAGGCATACACTACATTATTTATACACGTTCTTTAATACAGTCATACACAATACATTCTGTATCCATTGACACTGTCCATTTTTTATGTTTTTCTTATTATGCATAAACAATACATTTTTTATACATGCTCTTTAATACAGGCATACACAATACATAGTTTATACATATTTTTTAGTACGGGCATACACAATACATTATTTATACATTTTATTTAATACATGCATACACAACACATAATTTATACATGTTTTTTAATACGGGAATACGCAATACATGCATACACAATACATTGTTATACATTGCACATAAAAATTGATGATTTCATATTGCATACACAATGTAATTTTGCAAACAATATGAAAAATCACCATTGTCTATCCAATTTAAAAAGTGCATACACAATATTAAAAAGTGCATAACCAATAAAAAAGAGCCAAACATAATCCAAAAAAATGAATACACAATCAAGAAAGTTGTATACACAATCCAAAAAAATGCATAAACGATTGAGAAAAGGGCATACACAATCAAAAAATTACATACATAATACAAAAAATTAAATACACAATACCAAAAAATGCATAAAAAATAAGAAAAATGTATACACAATCGAATTTTCCGGCCTTTTCGAGCTTTTTTCATTTTCATTTTTTTTTTTGGATTTTTATTGGTTTTTTTTTTATACCATTTTTTTGGGTTATTTCGGGTTACCGACTTTTTTAAAAGTTTTTTCAGCATATTTTGAGTTTTTTTGGATTCTCGAATTTTTTGAACTTTTTTCATTTTTTTTTGTAATTTTGGAATTTTCTTGCTTTTTTTTGTTTTTTACCATTTTCTTCGAGTTCTCAAATTTTTTGAACTTTATTTTTATATATTTTTGTGATTTTGGATTTTTCTTGGTTTATTTTTTTTTTGCCACTTTTTTGGAGTTTTTTTCGGTTTTCAACTTTTTAAAGGTTTTTTCAGCACTTTTTTGGTTTTTTCGGGTTCCGACTTTTGTAAACTTTTTTCATTCTTTTTGTGTTTTTGGATTTTTCTTTGTTTTTTTACTTTTTTAACCATTTTTTGGGCTTTTTCGGGTTCCCGACCTTTTAAAAGGGTTTTCCAGACTTTTTTGGGTTTTCTCGGGTTCTCGACTTTTTTGAACTTTTTTGATTTTTTTGTGATTTTGGATTTTTCTTGGTTTTTCTTGGTTTTTTTAACCATTTTTTTGGGTTTTTTCGGGTTACCAACTTTTTTAAAAGTTTTTCAGCATATTTTGGGTTTTTTTGAATTCTTGACTTTTTTGAACTTTTTTCTTTCTTTTTTTTTTTGTAATTTTCTTGTTTTTTTTTTTTTTTTTACCATATTTTGGGGCTTTTTTCAGGTTCTCGACTTTTTTGAACTTTATTTTTATATATTTTTGTGATTTTGTATTTTTCTTGGTTTTTTTTTTTATTTTTTGCCACTTTTTTGGAGTTTTTTCGGGTTCCCGACTTTTTAAAGGTTTTTTCAGCACTTTTTTGGTTTTTTCGGTTTCTCGACTTTTGTGAACTTTTTTCATACTTTTTGTGATTTTGGATTTTTTTTTTTTTTTTTTTTTACTTTTTTTAACCATTTTTTGGGCTTTTTCGGGTTCCCGACTTTTTAAAAAGTTTTTCCAGCCTTTTTTCGGATTCTCGAATTTTTTGAATTTTTTGGTGATTTTGGATTTTTATTGGTTTTTTTATTTTTTTACCATTTTTTTGGATTTTTTCGGATTCCCGACTTTTTTAAAGGTTTTTTCAGCATTTTTTGGGTTTTTTCGGATTCTCGACTTTTTTGAACTTTTTTTTTTTGTTGTTGTAATTTTATTTTTTTCGATTTAGAAGTCATTTTAACATTAAATAAGGTTGTCTTTTGTGGAAAAAAAAAATGATGATTTAAAAAGAGAGAGCGCGAAGAGAGAAAGGAGAAAGAGAATTTTTTTGATAACTGAGGAGAAATATATTTTTTTTTTCTATTTGGGTCAGTTGTATGTTTTGGGAATAATTTGTTTGACTTGTATGTTTTGGTAATATTTTATAACACGTTGTATGTTTTGGACATTGACCCATTCAATAATGAGTAACGTTACGACATAAATTACGTTTTGGTGTACTTGACCAAAAGAAAGCAAGAAAAAGGCACACGAATACATGATAAATATCCTACAAATCCCAAACTAAAAGAGGACTGTACTAACAAACTAAAAGAGTATTTCATGTAATTGAGCAAAAGAGAGAAAGCAAGAAGAACATAAAGAAGATAAATGAAGATAAATAAATATCATCCCATGAACGAAAAAAAAAGAGAGATTTGAGGATAAGTAGCGGACAATACGGAGAGAGTCTTTGGTGTAAGTGACCCAAAAAAAAAAGCAAAGAAAACTTAAAAGAAAGGAAGACCAATATCCACTTAAACTTAGTGGTGGGCTTTTTGTACCAACTTATACCAACCGATAACTTTTAGAGTCGAACCAATAAAATCGGTACCAAAAATTTGGTATATCGACATTACGATACGGTACAACCGAACCGATCTTTGAAAGTCGATTCGGTTTCGGTATTCATTTGATGAGTTTAGTATGCTAACGATTCAAACCGAAATATTAAAATATAATATATAGAGAAATAAATTAGAAGACTTATATACACTTATTAGTATAGTTATATTTACTTTTTCTAGTGAATAATTAGAACATTTTTTTTTAACTTTTACTATAAAGTTTTAATAGTGTTTACTTTTTTATGCAAATAAACAATAAATATAACAATGATATAAATAAATACGATATACATTTTTAATCTACTATTTTTAAAACTTTATAATATGTTTTTTTTTCGATACGCACATTTTTTTCTATCATCACTTGTAAACTCTAAAGTTTTTTATAAAAACCAAAACCGAACCGAACCAACCGAATAGCTTGGTATACCGAATTTTTTGGTTCGGTAATGGTGTAAAAAATTTCAAACCAAACTATTTTGGTATGTTATTGGTATATAGTCAAAAAGTTCGGTATCGATCCGATGTCACCCCTAGTTAAACCTCCTTAAATTAATACACTTGGGACTGAAAAAAATTATTCATTTAGCGAGTTTATTAATTTATCGATAAATAAATAAATTATTCATTTATCGATAAATGAATATTTATTATTTTAAATAGAGTTTTCCGATATAACATATATACATTGTACATGTGATAATAAAAATCAAAAGACACTACAAATATTATTTGAATCTATGAAAACTTAAAAGTTTTTGTGGAATTTAATTTATCTAAAAATTAAGTTCATGTACATAGAAAAAGAAAAAAATTATTCTATAAAATGTGGATGTTTGGAGGACATTGTGAGTACATTTTTTATTTTTCTTTTACAATGTCTTCTAATCATTTAAAAAGAGTAAAAATTAATATTTTGAATGCTATTAATTTTGCTAGTATGGCTTGTAATTTTGATGTAAAGACAACAACAATTACAAATTGTTTTCGGCATTGCAAGCTTCGATCAGAAGAAAACAATGTTCACGAACCGAAAGTTGGTAAATTAGATGAAGATATCCAAGTATTATATGATATCATTTCTAATTTACGATATACAAATATGATGGATGTTGAACATATTTTCAACTATCCTAACGAGAATGATGCAATTATGGAATCACCTACAGACGAATAAATTATTCAATCGATAATGAACAATGATGATGAAAATGATCCAGAACCAGATAATAGTAGCGTTATCCCAAATGTGTCGTAAAATGAGGCATTTCAAGCAATAGTCACCTTAAACAACTAGTTGCTCCAACACGAGCAAAATATTCCGAAAATTATACAACATTTACAAAAAGTCAAGGATGAGGTTTATTTTGGTTTAGGTGGAAAAAAAAATAACCAACTATAGATACATATTTTAAAAGAAAATAATTATTGTGATGGTAATGTTGATTGATTGAAGATTTTGGTGTACATTATATATTTTTTTTTATAAAATTTAATAATTATTACTGTATATTTTTATTGGGCCCTTAAGTATTCAAATTTTTTTATTACTTAATGCATTTAACGAAAATATTACTTTACTCCATTGGCCCAAGTCGGGACCGGAAAAAATTATTATATTAACGAGCTTATTAATTTATCGAAGATTAGTTTATCGAGGTTTAACTATAGTTCTCATTGTTTTAAAAAACACGCTTCATAGTAAAAAAAAACTCCATTCAAAACTCGATTCAAAGCTTAAAAAGCTAATATTTTCGCTTTTTAATCCGTTGTAAGATCTCGATTTTTAGTCCGTTGTAAGGTCTCACTTTTTACTCTCATATCGTAGCTTTTGCAAAATCAATTTTGCTATTTTAAAACACCGGTTCTTCTTCACATCACAGTAAGATGTAGAGCGTCTCTTTGAAAGACCAAATAATTTCTCAAAACTAATGATAGCAAATAGAGTTTTGATGACAAACTAAAAGAGTATTTCATTTAATTAACCAAAAGAAAGAAAGCAAGAAGAACATAGGGAGAAAAAAAGCAAGAAAATTAAATATCATCCGATCATAGCACGTCAGTTGGAACGAAAAAGGAGTTTTTACGATGAACTAAAATAGTCTTCAACAAAAAAAGCAAGAAAGACTAAGGAAAAAGGAAGACAAAGTATCCCATACTCGCATCACAATAATTGCAAAAAAAAAAATTGTATGTGAGTGCACGTCTCTTGAAAAAGACTAAATAATTTCTTAAAACTAATGGCAACAAATAGAGTTTTCATAACAAATAACAAAATAAAAGAGTATTTAGTGTAGTTGACCAAAAAGTACAAAACAAAGAAAGCAAGAAGAACATAAAGAGAAAAAAGCCAGACAAATAAATATCATCCGATCACAGCACAACAGTTGGAACGATAAAGAAGACATTGAGATCTGAGAGAGAAATGGGTAGCACGGTAGCGGAGGATACGGAGAGAGTCTTTAGTGTAGTGACCAGAAAAAAAGCAAGAAAACTTAAAAGAAAGGAAGACCAATCTCGTTCTTCTTATTGTTTTAAAAAGCACGCTTCATAATAAAACAAATCTACTCAAATCTCGATTCAAATCTTAAAAAAACTCATTTTTTTTGCCTTTCTAGGCTGTTATGAGAGAGATATGAGAGAGAGATAAGTAGCGGAGGGTACGCATAAATGAGTCAAAAGATAAACTATGCAAGGTGACTCGGCAATTCAATATATCAATCAAAATTTTGGTAGTACAATATTTTAAATCGAAACAAGATATAATGACATTAATTTTTTCTATTTTGGAAAATACGAAATAATTTTTCAGAACTAATGGTAGAAAATAGAGACATAACTAACTAAAAGAACGTCTCATGCAATTGACTAAAAAAAGAAAGCAATAAGAACATAAGAAGAAATAAGGAAGCCAAACAAACATTATCGGATAACAACACATCAGTTGGAACAAAAAAATGAAGAGAGATAGATCTGAGAAAAATGGGTAGCGGAGGATACAGAGAGATGAGTCAAACGATAGACTACAATAAATAGTAAATCGAACCAATCAAGATACTTGAATATACTTTATGAGCCTTAATAAAACACCAAAACAATTCCTCAAAACTAATGGTAGCAAAAAGAATTTTCATAACAAATTAAAATAGTATTCCATGTAATTGACCCAAAAGAAATCAAGAAAAACATACAAAGAAACGATATAAACATACAAATAAAAATCATCGGATCACAACAGTTGAAAAGAGAAAAAAAAAAGGCACACGAATAAACGATAAATATCCCACAATCCCAAATCTCATTGGGTGTAATGGGGACTAAACAAGGGAGGAGCACCAGTGTGACTAGGGGTTGTCATCGCAACCCCACAATTTACAAAAATGTAATTCTTTTAATAGTTTTTTTCAAAATAATTTATAAATAAATTAATCTTGCAACCCTTTAATATTTTTTTTGGAAAGACCTTTCAAAATTATGTATTGTTTTTGCAATAACGTACTATGATTTGACACGTATTTGGAAACATTAAAATTACAAAATAATTAATAATAATATATTGCTAGGCTAATTAAATCTTTGAAAGAAATTTTGGGGTTTACATGCAAAATGAGTACTCAAATTTTGTAACAGGGGCATTAGGACATGTGCTATCAACTAAATCTATAATAATAATTGGGTTTTTTTATAATTAATTGGAGGTTTGCTTTTAAGATTTTGGTTTTAAAAAATTGAAGTTTTCTCTAACAATTGGTAAAAACGTATCCCAAAGGTAATAATCATATTCTTTTATTTTTTATTTTTATTTTGTTTTGATTGCTAAATAACGTTTTACTCTATGCTCAATTGGTTTATTTAGATTTTTTTAATATAATATAATTAAAGTTTGATGATTGATATTCAAAAGATTTCCTTGTTTTAATATTAGAAAAAATGATAAAACAAGAATCACCCATGATTAATAATGATGTATATCGAAAGGGAAATTGCTCAAACTATAAACAATGAATAAATTATTGAAAATTTTCAAACTATGAAATAACGTAGTTTCCATTTAAATAGTTGTTTAAATCACTTAAATGTTTTGCACAAATCGTATTCTAATTTTGGAACTTTTACTTTATGTATGTGAACTTGAGTGTTTAATAATAGTCTCACTTTTCCGTACTTCATAGTATACGATGATAAACTATTATGTGACTTTAATTTTTGCAACCCCAAGCACTTGGTTCTAGCTCCGTCCCTGGGCTAAATGATTTTTTTCAAACTAATGGTAGCAAATAGAGTTTTCATAACAAACTAAAAGAGCATTTCATGTAATTGACCAAAACAAAGAAAACAAGAAGAGAACATAAGAACATAAAAGGAAGACAAATAAACATCATCGGATCACAACACGTCACTTAAAAAAAACAAGAAAGAGAAGGGGTAGCAGAGGGTAAGATGAGTCAAAAGATAAACTATAATTCCGTAAATACCCAACAGTTCAGTATAATCAATAATTTTAATAGTACAATATTAAAATCGAAACAACGTAATGCTTGAATATACTAAGCATTAATTTTCTCGTCGACCAAGTAATTACTCAAAAATAATGCTAGCAGGTAGAGTTTTCATTCCAAACTAAAAGAGTATTTTGTGTCATTTATAATTAACCAAAAGAAAACAAGAAAGACGTAAGAAAAAAAGGAAGACAAGCAAACATCATCGGATCACAACACATCAGTTTGAAAGAAAAAACAAGAGAGAGCAAGATGGGTAACGGAGGATACAGAGAGATGGGTAGTTGAGACTACCGTAAACTTAAATATTAATTAAAATAATAACAAAAACTATTAGTTTTAGTATATTTTATGTAATTAAACAATTTCTCGGAGCAAAACAAAAACCCGAGAGCATGTCCCTTGGAAAAGACCAAATAATTTGAAAAACTATTGGTAGAAAGTAGAATTTTCATAACAAGCTAGAAGTGTATTTGGTGTATTGACCAAAAGAAAGAGCCCAAGAAGAACATAAGAAAAAAGGAAGACAAACAAACATTATCGG
The DNA here is from genome assembly GCA_963682055.1 of Primula veris. Classification (NCBI taxonomy): domain Eukaryota; kingdom Viridiplantae; phylum Streptophyta; class Magnoliopsida; order Ericales; family Primulaceae; genus Primula; species Primula veris. The sequence continues at coordinate 14,554,964 of OY821747.1, read as the reverse complement.
ATCACATCACAACAGTTGGAACAACAATAGAAGAGAGAGATTCGAGAGACAGAGAAAGATGGATACGGAGAGATGGGTCAAAAGATAGAATACAGTATATTAAATCGAAAGATAGACAAACGAACAATCGAGATACTTGAATATAATAAGCATTAATAAATGACCAAATAATTCCTTAAAACTAATGGTATCAAATAAAATTTTCATAACAAACTAAAATATTATTTCATGTAGTTGACCCAAAATAAATGAATAATTAAGAACATAGAAGAAGAAAAAAGGAAGACAAATAAACATCATCGGATCACAGCAGTTGAAAAGAGAGAGAGAAAAAGGCACACGAATACATTATAAACATCCCATAATCCCATTGCCTTGGTGTAATGAGGACTAAGAAATTTTATCAAAACTGATGGGGACAAATAGGGTTTTCATAACAAACTAATACAGCATTTCATGTAATTGACCCAAAAGAAATCAAGAAGAACAAAGAAAGAAAGAAAGAAAGAAAGACGACAAACAAATATCATCGGATCACAACACGGCAGTTTAAACAAGAAAACAGGAGAGATATAAAGATCTGAGAGAGAGATGGGTAGAAGAGGGTACCAAGAGATGGGTCAAAAGATAGACTATGTGTTCAAGATAGTACTAATAGGTGACTCAACCGTTCGGAAGTCGGAGATAGTACTATTCTGTCCAATTATTTGACATGGATAATTTAATTCAGGGTACTAATTAAAAAATTTAAAAATCCAGGATAATAATCGAACAAACAGTAGCAATTCGAGATAGTTTTTTAAAACAATTGGTAGCCAATAGAGTTTTCATAACAAACTAAAATAGTATTACATGTAATTTTTAATTTACCATAAGAAAGCAAGCAAGAATAACATAAGAAAAAAGGAAGACAAACAAATATCATCAGACCACAACACACCAGTTTGAACAAAAAAAAAGAGATATGAGAGAGCGATATGGGTAGCGGAGAAGGGTATGGAGAAATGAGTCAAGAGATAGACTATGCATGTAGAGCATGTCTCTTGGAAAAGACCAATTAATTTCCAAAACTAATGGTAGCAAGTAGAGTTTCCACTATAACTAAAAGAGTATTTCATCTAATTGACCATAAAACAAAGCAATTCAAAAAGGGTTAGCGGCGTAGCTTTTCATCCGTTTGCCTTCTATGATTCTATCTCCGTGTAATCTTTTCATTATGTTAACAAAATCCACTGTATTCTTAAAGAGCAAGAAAGAAAGTTTAAGAAAAAAGGAAGACAAATATTCCCTTGCGGAGGACCAAATAATATCTCAAAACTAATTGTAGCAAGTAGAGTATTTGGTGAAATTGACCAAAAGAAAGCAAGAAAAGAAACAGAGAAGAAAAAAAAAAGAAGACAAATAAGCATCATCGGATCACAACACATCAATTGGAACAAAAAAAAGAAGAAAGTGATCTGATAATGGGTAGCGAAGGATACGCGGAGATCGATAAGTCAAAATATAGACTGTGTGTTCAAGATAGTACTAATAGGAGACTTATCAGTTGGGAAGTCACACATAATACTATTCGGTTCAACTATTTGACACCACATTCATAGTTGAATTCAGGGTACTAATTAAGAAATTTGAAAATTCAGGATAATAATTGAAAAAGCAGTAACAATTCAAGATAATATCTCAAAAATAATGGTAGCGAATAGATTTTTCACAACAAACTAAAAGAGCATTTCATGTAATTGACCTAAAAGAAATCAAGAAGAACATAAGAAAAAAGGAAGACAAAACAAACATCATCAGATCACAACACATCACTTGGAATGAAAAACAAGACCAAACATTAATATATTAAATTGAAACACTCGATCTTTTAGAAAGACCAAATAATTTATAAAAAAAAACTAATGGTAGCAAGTAGAATTTTCATAACAAACTAAAATAGTATTTCATGTAATTGATCCAAAAGAAATCAAGAAGAACAAAGAAAAAAAGAAAGACAAATAAACATCATCAGATCACAACACAACCGTTGGAACAAAAAAAAAACAAGAGAAAGAGATCTTATAATGGGTAACCATACAGCATAAACGAGTCTTTGGTGTAATTGATAAAAAGAAAGCAAGAAAAACTTAGAAAAAGAACTAAATAATTTTTCAAAACTAATGGTCGCAAACAGAGGTTTCATGACAAACTAAAGAGCATTTCATGTAATTGACTCAAAAGAAATTAAGAAGAACAAAGAAAAAAAGGAAGACAACTAAACACCATCATATCACAACACGTCAGTTAGGAAAAAAAAACAAGAGAGAGATTTGAGAGAGAGAGAGAGAGATGGCTAGCGGAGGAGCCGAGGAGGGTACAGAGAAATGAGTCAAAAGATAGATTGTGTTCAAGATAGGGTTAATAGGAGGTAAATGAAACAACATATTAAATCGAAACAATCGTAATACTCGAATATAATAACCATTAATTTTATCGTCTTGGAAAACACCAAAACCAAATAGTTCCTCAAAACTAATAGTAGCAAATAGAGTTTTCATAAGAAATTAAAAGAGCAATTCATGTAATTTTTAATTTACCAAAAGAAAGCAAGAAGAACATAAGAAAAAAGGAAGACAAATAAAGGACCAAATAATTTCTCAAAACAAATAGTAGCAAATAGAGTTTTCATAACAAACTAAAAGTATATTTGGTGTAATTTGTAATTAACCAAAAGAAAGCAAGAAGAACTTAAAAGAAAAAAAAAAGGAAGTCAAATAAACATTATCGGATCACAACAGAACACTTGCAACAACAAAAAAAGAAAAAAATATAAATAATTGAGAATTCAGGATATCAAATTGAACGAAATAGTTCAAAAAAACTTGAATTAGGGTACTAAATAAGAAAAATAAGAAATCATGATGCTAATAGAGAAAACAACATCAATTCATAATACAAAAACCATAAAAACCCAAAACATCCCATATGTTGTTTTTCTTCCCATCACAATACAGTAAAAGCTCTATAAACTAATATTTTTTGGACCAGAGATATGTATTAATTTAGAGAGTTACTAATTAATAGATAAACTAATAATTTATTATTTTAAAGAGATTTAAAATCAATTCAATAAATATACTCATTAATAACATAAAACTTATGATATATCATTAAGAATGCTCGTTAACTTCGTTAGTAAAGTCATATATAGTACTTTACTTACTAATATATAAAATTTGTTACATTTTAAACCGTCTAACAAAATAATAATATGCATTAGATATATTAAACTAGGGAGTAACTCCAACTATATTTAAATTTTAACAAGAATGAAACGACTATATAGTCACATTTCCTTAAATTGCCCTATTAATGTTTATCATTTTGAATAATTATTAATTTATCATTTTGTGTGGACTAAATATTCATATAATATTTTTCAAACTTTAGTTATCTTATTAATTCACCCGGTATTAATGTATGGAGGTTGAAAAAAGAAAAAAAAAAAGAAAAGAAAATGCACGTAGAGCACGTCTTTTTGGAAAGGGACCAAATAATTTCAAAAACTAATAGTATCAAATAGAGTTTTCATAACAAACTAAAATAGTATTTCAAGTAATTTCTAATTGACCCAAAAGAAATCAAGAAAAACATAAGAAAAAAAAGGAAGAGAAACAAACATGATCGGATCACAACACACAAGGACGAATCTATATACATGTAAGGGGTGCAAGCCTACAGTTGGTTCGGAAGAAAAAATATTAAAAAATAAATTTTTTATTAATTTTTAAACATTTATTTGCAAAAACAGTTAGTCAGTACATCAAACTAAATGCAAAATATAACAAGTCCGTTTACTTGGTGTAATACTGTAATGTAAAAATATCTATTTGCTTACCTAGAGGTCTCAAGTTCAAATCTTGTGTAACATTTTTTTTTTATTATTATTATAACTTCTTATTATTTATACAATTTTTAATTAAAAACCAAATACTTTTAACTTATTAGACTTCATTTCAACATTTTAAAATTTTATTTTGACTTTAGTTTTTTTCTCTTAAAAAAGTACGAACATAATATGTTTTTAATATAAAATATTAAGCATTGATTATTTTGTTTTACAAAATAAAAGCTGCTACATGACAATATTATATTAGGTCAGTCATGCTTGTTAACACATGATTGACTTAACATATTTAGTTGTTTCTATGAAAAATCAAAATACAAGTATATATAAAATATTATGAACTGATATATTTTTATTGCTATTTGTTCGTTTTAGTGTTGACTATTAATATAAAATTTGAAAAATTATACATCATGTATCAATATATATACTGTTACACTTATGATAAAAAGATTACATCGGATTTAGCCCCTACTCAAAATCCATATGAGAGGGGACAAATAAACATAAACATCGGTTCTTCTCAAAACTAGTAGTAGCAAATAGAGTTTTCATAACAAACTAAAAGGGTAATTGGTGAAATTTTAATATTTTTATAATGTGTAAATTGTAGTGTAATTGACCAACAAAAGCAAGAAAGAAGAAAGAAAAAAGAAAGACAAAAAATATAATCGGATCTGAGAGAGAGAGAGAGAGAGAGAGAGAGAGAGATGGGTAGCGGAGGATACGGAGAAATGAGTCAAAAGATAGACTATGTGTTTAAAATAGTGTTAATAGGTGACTCAGCTGTTGGAAAATCACAGATGTTGGCTAGGTTTGCTAGAAATGAGTTTAGTTTGGATTCCAAAGCTACTATTGGTGTTGAGTTTCAAACTAGAACTCTTTCTATTCATAATAAGTCTGTTAAGGCTCAGATCTGGGACACTGCCGGTCAAGAACGGTACTTTTTTACTACTATTACAATCTCGGCTTTTATTTTTGTATCTGTTGTTTTGTATAGACTCATGTCATGTTATGTTTGTTTACGGTATAGTATAAGTTGTCGTATATTATTAGTTCTATTGTGGGACCAACCTTATAAATGGTACGGGTACGGTCTAGTACAAGTAGTAGTTTAGTACTACTAATTGATGAAGACCTTATTTATTAGTCATTATGTTTTATTTAGTTTCCTACTTAATTGCTATTCAGTTTCCTAGTTATGGTACTTTTTCTACTACCCCGCCTTTATGTATGTACCTATTATTTTGTATACACTCATATCATGTTTCATGTTTGTTTGTGGTATAGTATTAGTTAGAGGTATGGCGGTTAATTAATGTATTTATCATCGCCGGCCAAGAACGTTACTTTACTACTACCCCCACGTTTATGTATCTATCGACTTGTATGCACACGCTTTTGTTTGCGGTATAGTGTTAGTTGTATTGTGGGACCAACCGTATCATGTTTTTTTTACGCATTTTGTTAATGGTACGGTACAAGTCTGTCAAGGCTCAGATCTGGGACACCGCCGGACAAGAACGGTACTTTATTACTACTAATATCCCACCTTTATTTATGTATTTATCGTTTTGTATACACTCATGTCATGTTATGTTTGTTTGTTTGCGGTATAGAATTAGTTGTACAATGGGACCGCCCTTGTATCATATTTGTTTACGCAAAAAAACTACTATGAACCCGCTGCACTATTTTCGTGGGTGTGCCAACCAATCACATTTTTTGGTTTGTATTTTGAATTTATTTTAGCCTAGTTATTTTTTAGGTTCATTAATAGGTGTTGGGTTTTAATTGGTGACACACTGTAGAACTTAGCCGGGTTCATGATAGTGTTTCCCGTGTTTACACATTTTGTTAATGGCATGGTATAGTAGTAAGTGTAACTAATAACACTATATGGGGTTATTAGTTATTTGTGTTCTAATTCATATCATATGGGAGACCGCCGGCCAAGATGGGTACCTTTTTACGACTACCCCCCACCTTATGTATCTATCTATCATTTTGTATACGGTAGCATATCTATACCACATGTTTCATGTTTGCTTGTGGTATAATATTAGTTGTATTGTGGGAGACTGGGGGACTAACCTTATATCATGTTTGTTTGCGGCATAATATTAGTTGTACTGTTGGACAACCTTACATGTGTTTCTTTAGACATTAAAAATTGTACTACTAGTCTACGACTATATTTTATACTAATAAGGGGGTATAACTGATAACTCCTATTTGGTGTTATTATATAAAATGGAGGGACTAATCGGTGGCGGTCCTTGTGTGATACAAGCCAGACTAGGATCTTGTTAAGTATTTTTAAAATTTTGAGTTAATTTTGCACCTACCAAGCTCGATTTTTCTCTTCAATTGTTGGTGAAGGAGGTATTGAGCCCTAAAAATGTGTTGCAGGGATGGGGTAAGAAGATGGTATATTTACACAAAAGTTCCCTGTATTTTACCTAGTTTGTCTAATACGTATAGTAGCTAGATTTGTTGTATTTTTGAAACCCCCAACATTTAGAACTATCAAGTAACATATTTTGTCCTTAACATTTACTAAAATAGAAAAAAGGGCGGCAAAAATTGGTTCCGCTCAGGTGGCGGTGGTTCCAGGGCTGCCCCGGGAACTAGTTACAGGTTAAAAGGGACTCAAGACCCCCATATCCGAAAAAAATGCTCTTTACCGTGTACCTTGAATGTGTTTATATAGATTTTTAGCCTTTGAGCACCCCATAATTACAACAACAACAAAATTCTAGTTTCGCCACTGATTTTATATACTATTCATATTATTTTGTCACAAATTGTAACCTTATAGTATTTTATATACTGTAAACTAACATGGCCGTAATTTACTTGGATCGTTTTCCGGCTACATTAATGTTAGGTAACTAGTTACTCTTGAACTTTATTGTAAAAAGAACTTTTTTTGTTTAATATTAGGTATGTATCAATTAAGTTTTATTGAGCATGACACTTAGTTTACTTCAAACGTGAAAAATATGTGGGTGTGCTAACAGCAGCGGAACTAGTACTGCTGAAAGGCTAAAATCAATAAAAAATAATAATAATAAGATCTAGATATATGGTAAAAGATCGGGTTTTTCTCAATATAGAGGTGTTGGAGTCCCTTTTAGACTTCTAAGTATTTGTATGTATAATATGTACGGCGTGTGGTTTATTTTTATACAAATATGGGATGCTATATCCCTGCCAACCCCCACCTAGCTCCGTCCATGTTTACTTGGGTTTTGTCATTTCGGGATAGTTATTGTTTAGTGCATACTCTCATGCTTAATAAAAAAAACCTTATTTGTTTTGGTTAAGTTTATTATTAGGTATGTATGAATTAAGTTTTACTGTGCATTGTTAAGCTTTACACTGGGTTAATTGGGTTTGGTTGTCCGGGAAGTTCTTGTTCAGTATGTAATCTCGATCTTTAAAAAAAGAAACCCGTTTGTATTTTATTTATTTATTTAAGATTAGGAAAGTATTACTTACGCACCATTGAGCAGTGGACGATGGTACAAAGAGAAATGAGGAGTTGCATTATTGAGCCTTTAAATCTTAAAATCGGGGTTCCGTTTTATCAAATTTCATGGTAAAAAATTAATTTTTCCTTGTCACGTCACAAGTCTTTTTTCATTTTGCTGATGTGTTAGCTGTTAGAAAGCCTTATAAACGTTGATTTTCTTTTTGTTAAAGACATCAGTAGCTTTTTATTTGACCCTCGAGTGGAAAATACATTAATATGAAACAAATGAATGGATCATAATGAGTAAGATACTCACCAAACACATGAAATATGGACGATAAACCCATACAACATGATCAATACATAAGCGGCGTGGTTCTATTGCAACTCTAATCTTCCCTCACACCCCATCAAAACTGATCAGTGAGATTGTGAATGGGTAGGGAGTATAACCCAACATCTTTGCGCTATATGCCGTTTTCTCTGTTAGTATTTTGAGTTTTAGAGTCTTTCTACTGAATGTGCTTTCGGATAAAAATATGTATCTACTGTTCTTTCAAATAGTTTTCTGCAAAACCTGGCTGTGCCAGGTCTTGGCCAGTTGGCCCTTCTCCTTGAGCCGCCAGGCTCCTCTTTGATGTTAGACGTTGGTTGACTGCCCCAATATGTCAGGCTTTAGAGGTCGTCAGCCCTAAAAGAACTATTTGAGATTAAATGAACCTTGTCTAATTGGGTCTAGTATGCATGAAATACTAAAAGATCTTGAGTAGATGAGCAATTTAATATGGAGAATGACCGGCATTTGACTGTGCAAGCATTGAGTAGGGGTTGAATTGGGAAATGATTAGTCAGAGAAAGATAATGAGTTGGTTAACTAGGAATTGGCTAACTAGTTTGTTTTTCCTGGACTTTTCAGGCTTAGAATTTGAACTAGTAAAGTCTGTTTGTGGAACTTGTTTTCTCTTATGTTTTCAGATCTTATGTTAGATAATGGTCGAATAACTAATAGTAATAGCCTATATAGACTTTAGAGCTTCATTTACCATGCAAGGCGTATGTCCTTATTATTAGTATATGAAATATGAAATGGAACCTTTTCAATCTCTGCCTCAAGTCCTCAAGGACTCCATCCTCGCCTAGCGACCTTTACAACATTGTTTCAAATACAATTAAACTCTTTTTTTCGTATTTATTAGCTTTGATATGACTGTCGCTCTGGCAGTTCAAGAAGCAGCATTTGTTTAATGAATCCTGATGCTATTGCCATTTCAAGTCACCAATTGACTTCAGCTTTTGCATTTCTCTAATATGTATATGGTAATCAAGACCAGTATGCATATACAACCTGATAAAGAAATTATTTGAGGTGATAATGAGGGTTTAATTTAGCCTTTTTAGTTGCAAAATCTCTTTTGTGATGGTATATTTAGATCTCAGTGTCATAACCTTGTGGCAGTTCTGTGGAATACATGACTTCTTTTTGTTCTGGGTTTAAACATTAATGTCATTCTGAATAAAATAGTTTAGTTCAGTTAGTAACCCTAGACACCATCTAATCCAGGTGTTGCTTCTTTTGTTTATGCTGAATTTTGTTTGCTTTATTAGTTTGGTTAGAAGTTGGGATTATAATTTACAGTTATATATGCACTGCAAGAAAAAATGTTAAAGTTGCGTACATATTGTAATTTGTTTCTACATTACATATTCTCCTTTTCTGTGTGGCTTCTATGTTACAACATGCTTTTTCCAATTCAATATCAACTCAGAACTTGTTTTCATTTCTAGCTGCACAACTGTTTTTATGTGTATCAGTCTTCATACATTAGTAGTTCTTTATCTATGTGTTTGATCTTTACACCATTCGTAGGGCATGTTTTGTTATGTTTTACCATCTAATTATATGCATTGGCAAGTAATGAGCATCCTAATTAGTTCTTCAACTATAAATCTGTGATCACGTGGACAACTGTGTAAACCTGATGACAGGAGTAAAAAAGCACTTGTTTTGGGAACTGTATTTTTTGTATGTTCAAGCTTATACATGTCTTTCCGATACTCTGGAAAAATAGTTTTATTCATGGAATCATGCTTAAAAGGATGAAATGGCTGAATCATAGATTCATATTTGTATGATTGTAAGCAGTGCGTTTACTTTATTGCTAAACGTGTTGTGTTTTGATGATTTTATCCTGACCGCATTACAAGTGTTATCTTGTACTTTCATTTTTGGGTTTGCAATCATTGGCGTTCCCCTTATGCCATGATGTTTTTATGAGATTATCAAGTTTGTGAGTTTTTTGTATATTTGACACAAGACAAAGAGATCGTACAAGTTCAAGTTTTGATGAGAGTGGTTTTGTTTATTTCTTTTTTTTTTGTGGGAGGGGAAATATCCGATAACATTGCATTTATACTCTTCCTCAAAACACGGCATTTTAATCAAGCCCATGGAGCAGCTTCACCTTCTCTCCTCTGTAGGCTTCCATTCAACAGTAAGATGGACAAACCAGAAGACCCCACTTAATCACTTTTTTTAAGCTATTGGTTAATCACTTTTTTTAAGCTACCACTTAATCACTTTTTTAAGCTACCACTTAATCACTTATTTTAAGCTACCACTTAATCACTTATTTTAAGCTACCACTTAATCACTTTTTTTAAGCTACCACTTAATCACTTTTTTTAAGCTACCACTTATTCACTTTTTTTAAGCTACCACTTATTCACTTTTTTTAAGCTACCACTTAATCACTTTTTTTAAGCTACCACTTAATCACTTTTTTTAAGCTACCACTTGATCACTTTTTTTAAGCTACCACTTAATCACTTATAGGACCTATATATCGTTTTTTTTTCCACATACTTGGTGATCCAAACTTGCTGCTCGGAAGTGCCCGCTCGATCTGTAGATTTTGTCTGCTTCCACCACTTCCCTTTCTTATACCTTGTTTTTGTAGGAGGCTCACTGTGTTCGATTTTAGCATTTTTTTTTAGTTGTTCTTTCTTTCCTTCACAATTCTTGCCGTCTGCATATTATCTTTTATCACGGCATTTCTTATTATTTGCTTTCTCTCTTTTCTGTTCTCTTGAGGGTTTTTTTTTTTGTAATTTTTTTCTCGATATCTTTTATCCTCCACTATTGATTCTGCATCTTAATGTTGCCCTTTCCTTCTGTCATCCTGTATTTATTATTGCTAAATTAAATATTTTTTGAAAAAGTTAGTGTTTTAAGATCTGTGTCGAAACAAATAACCAACAATCGTATCCTGAGTGGAAACATATTGTTGACATTGATTCTAGTTAGAGAAGTCAGTTTACCATGTTTTTTCCCCAGGAGCCGTTCTTGGATGGATCACATATTCACCAGAACCATCTTCACGATATTCACTTTCATGATAAATTGATAATATTTTTCTATTATATCCGGGGGGTTTATTCATTCATATTCTTTAGCACCGGGGTTGCCCTTTATATGTTATCTTAACGTACTTGCTAAATTTTAATAAATTTCCTCACTTTTCCAGTTTAGGATCCTGAGACTGTTTGCTTTTCCCCGCTGAATTCTATTTTATTATTAAGGATGAACTTTATTTTTCGTAGTTTCCCGAAATACTCGTCCCAACTATATTAGTTTGTAGGTTTAACCTTGACAGCAATTTTCTTTTCTCATGAATACTTCTCTTTAGTTTAAATCAGATTAGTCAAACATAATATATTTTTCAACTACCTAATTTTCTGAATGTAGATTAATGCTGTCATATACATGAGTCACATGTTCTATAGTCCAGACTCCGGAACATACAAGTAATAATCATATGTTGTGGCGGCACCATCATGATTCAAGATTTACCAGTTATAATTTTACATGAATACTATTATCATATTTATTGTACTACTACTCAAAAGATTTCTCTGTTACAAGATCATCTAGACGAACAAGCAATAATTGTTCTTCGCTCATATGCAGATACATTTGGTTACCATCATTATTGAGCCTCAGATATTTTCAAAACTTTGGTAGCATCTGATTTTTTTCTCTCATTTTAAACGAGGAACAGATACAGAGCAGTTACTAGTGCGTATTACAGAGGTGCAGTTGGGGCAATGCTGGTATACGACATAACCAAACGCCAGACTTTTGACCACATACCTCGGTGGCTAGAAGAATTACGTGCCCATGCTGACAAAAACATTGTCATCATGCTTATTGGAAACAAATCTGATCTCGAAGACCAGAGAACGGTCCCCACTGAGGACGCAAAAGAATTTGCTGAAAAGGAAGGGTTGTTTTTCTTGGAGACCTCGGCACTGGAAGCTATCAACATCGAGGATTCATTCATGACCGTCTTGACAGAGATATTCAACATTGTGAACAAGAAAAATCTCGTCGCTAACGAAGATGCGAATGATAATCCTGCTGTGTCTTTAACTGGAAAGAAGATTTTTGTCCCTGGACCAGGACAGATAGTCCCAGAGAAACGTGGGATGTGCTGTTCCTCATAATGATCAGTTTAAATTTTGGGATTGCTTTCATCTTGGGGGGGCTTGCTTGATGGAGTTGCATATTATTTTATGGTCTTATTGTTGTATATCTTGGTGTGGGAGAGAATATTTTACAGCTTGGTGCAACAGAAGGGGTACTTGCTATTTTTTTATGCGCTCAGAATTTTATTTTGTTACTTATTTTCCTCTGCGCTAATGCAAGAAGCCATGTAAAAACCGATTTATTCCAAAAGGATTAATCGTTAAATCAATTGAATCGCACTTTCCTATTTATCTATTTCATATAAAAATTTCTTCACAACCATATTATTACTTAAATCATATGAGAATCACAACCAAGCTGTCAGCTAAATACCATTCATGTTTTTGTGCCCTCTGTTGTGTGCATGATATATGAAAGAAGAAATTGCTATCCGGTATCCATGATTCTATATCCATGAAACTGGTGATTTTCCTCAAACATCCGTGAGAGGTAGCTCTCAAAAGACCAAGTTGTCATGTGATGGGCTTAGGCTCACTGCGGATGATGATGACCACCCGAGAGGGATACATAGATGGGAACTCCCAACAAGGCACAAGGGTTCGTAAAGCGACCAAAATTAGGGTAGAGTATCGAGATTTGTACTGAAACATATATAGCAAATAAATATTTCCCTTCCTAGAAGACGTAAATAATACCCGCTAATTGATTTAGCTTTTCAATACTAATTGCTTTGATTAAATCCATACTAAATGGAAACTTGCTTTTTTCCATTTACAAATATCGTGTTTTCCATATATTTTTGCAAATTTCTAATCTACACATATTTCTTATTAATAAATCTTTGAACTTTTTCATTATGTTTCGGGTTAAAATGTTTTTCCCATGGCACTACAATTATGATTTGGACAATCGACAACACAAGGGTCCTAACTCCTAATTAGGATATGCTTTTTAAGTTTTTAACTATTTGAGTGACAAAACGTGTCAGCAAATTTAATAATAAAGAGCGAAAGGATAAGGTAAATCCGTTTCTTTTGAATGCATCCCCTTCTTGTGAAAGTGGACCACTACTTGTTTGATTATTAGCCCCACTAAATGCATTCCATATCATTTTATTAAAGTGTTTGTCCGACATGTTTGACTAGATATGGAGATTCTGGACCCTTTCTTTTCCAGAATGTATCAATTTGTTAGACTAATTTTCTGTAAATTTTGAACTTATGTGTATGATCATTAGTGACACTCGTTAAAAATTAAATATATTAATATGATACCCACTTATTTCATGTGATGCTACGTCTGTCGGGCCAATGAGAGAGGTGTTACTAAACGGGGTGGTAAGTATTATTCTTTTCTGTTATGCCACCAACCTTTTCATAGATTTTGGTTTTAAGTGGATACAATGAGAAAATTAATTTTATTGTTTTCATTTATTTTTAAATTTAGTATCCCTTTAGTCAGATCATACAAAATAATCATATATAATAAGATATTACTGCATTCGGATAATTAACAGGATATAAGGGTTGAACTAACTACTTAATTATAAAATATATCTCGATCATGAATTATAAGTTCACCCAAGCATGCATGGGTTTTAGAAGGCTCACCGAGCTTTGAAAAACACTTACAGGTTTTGACAAGCTGCGCTAGGTTATGTCAACTATTCTTTCGTTCTATCGAGTTTCCACATGCTTGAGGAGCTCAATGGAGCTTCGAAAGGATCTAACAAGCTCTGGAGTACTAATCAGAGCACACATGAACTCACCTGATCTCTAAAAAGCATCAGCAACTGCGAATTCCGACAAAGGTACAACCACAAGGTTGAATATATTTTATAATGGTCATTGAGCACTAAAATAAGATGGTCATTCAAATTTCAATTCAAAAACAATATTTTGAAGTGAATGCCTATTAAAACGATCATAAATTGGTTCATGTAAGGAGAATGACAACTCATTGAGCTGATGGGCAACTCAAAAGTTAGTTAATGGAGCTGAATGGCAATGCAGAAATCACTTATAAAGTGGTTTGAACTGAATATATAACTATTAATGTGACTATTAATAGCGATCATTTATCTTTTACACTGATAGTTATCGACACCGTCTCCAGTATTTTTGGAGACCTAAATCCGATAAAAAAAAATACCTTAAATACTAACATTACTTTAACTATTAAAATATTAAAAAAAACACTCGAATTAATAATTTATTCTTTTTCCCATCATGTTTTAAATAAATAATCCGACACAAACGCACCTGATAAATTATCATAATAAATTACTAAATCAATCATATACACAAAATTGAGAATAAATATACCCAATTAAAATATTAATTTAAAATCTCCAAATTTAGTTGTTTAAATCATCAGCAAAAGCTCATGAGTCATAAGCCTATATGAATGAACCGAATCAATTTTTGTTGTCCTACTTTTGTTAGGTTAGCCTATCCTAATTTTTTGGGGGTCATTCGATCAAAAGCAATCCCATCCAAGGTTCAGCAAAAATTATGAAAATATTACTATTTAGAATTGGCTACATACACTCCTCGGTAGCACGAGTAGTTAAAAAAAAAAAAATTCTCAATGCGATTACGGTACGTTATTTTAGAGTAACACTACCGTAAACCCGGTAAATGTGTGTCAACCACTAAAAACTCAATACATATTAATGAACCCAAAATAACTAAAATATTCTATTGGTTGACACTGAATTATAGTGCACCATATGAAAATAAAAATAAAAAACAAATTTATCAACCATACCGAAAAAGTATCTGATGCATTTAAAAAACGTTACGTAGAAAATAAAAATCAAATTTATCAATCGTACCGAAAAAGTATCGGATATATGTAATCGTGTCAACCCTTTTTTTACTTATTTTTTTTTATAGTTTTTGTTGACCATTAAATTCGATTATTTTTTATCCAATGACCCATAAAAAACTAAGATAGGCTAGCCTAAAAAAATTAGGGCGGTAAAAATGGATTCGAATAAACCCCCAAATCTATTATAATTTCAAAGGAGAGTAATTTTGTTTAACCTATTTTGAGTTCATCAAATCAAAATTAACTTACAAGTAGTGATATAAATATTTTATTTACCTGTAGAGTAGAAAATCAAGAACCTTTGTTACATTTTTTGAGAGACCGAGACTGTTATGTGTTTTTTTTCTTTATTTGGAAATAAAATTTGAATTTTTTTTGTGGTCAGTTATATATTAATAGTAAAATAAAATGCTATTATTTCTTACGGGTATATTAATAATTTTATATATAAGTAAAAAAAGAGGCCCCTATAATTTTGATGCCCTCGCTTTTATGCTTTTAAAAGTTGGCCCTATACTTATTAATTATAATTCAAAACTAAAGCTGAATTGTCTTTCCTATATTATTTGGGTATCATATATGAGCTAGTAATTCTAATTAGTCCACTACATGAAATGAAAATGTTTGGGATGGCCAAGCCACTCTTCTCGAACAAAGTTTGTCTATTTGGTTTGTTAGAACATTCATATCAATCTATCTAAATTTTTTGTTAAATAAGGAGTGAAAATCTTATTTTTTTTATGTTTAGAGAGTCACTTAAATTTTTATTGATTTTTCAATCTCTTCAAAACACTCTCTCTATTAATATTTTATTAATTTTTGTATTGTACTTTAAGAATTAGTTTAGTTTTTGTGCTGAAATAATACATGATTGAAGTTGTGATCCAAAATAAAATATTATTTTTTGGTTGATGAGGAGAACTAATTTTCTTTATTTATAAAGAGTGATAGTGATACTCTTTGAAAATAGAGAATTTAATATGAGGGTGATGTGAATGATTTTTTACAAATAAGCTCATTAAATTTAAAAAAAGTCGAGTTTAAATAGTGTGAATCTATTGATGGCAAGTATAAATTTCAGTGCCCTTGCTTCAAATTCTATTGAATTGAATGTTTTGGTCAGATGCAAGGGCGGCCTAACAGTACTGGTTGCACAAGATATAATCCAAATTTATTTATTTTTGCCCAAAGCCCATTACCAAAAAAAAATATATATATTTTTTTTTTTCCAGCCCAGTTTTTTTTGTCCCAGGCCCAAGCCTTACTGGACTTGCGTCTATGCCGCCCCTGGTCAGATGCCATGCCTATTTTGTAGTATTGCTTCTATATGAAAGCAAGTCATTCTTTTGAATATGTATATGTATATTTTAATTTAAAAAATGGTCGGATTTTCATCAAAACTATAAAATATAGTAGAGAAATATTGCAACGAATGAATCTTGATAACGATCAAATACAATTTCGCTTGGATAATACCGATGATTAGGAAACGGGTGGTGATAAACGACGAGTGGGGTGCGACTCACGGTCTAGTAATGTGGCAGCAGAGTCTCCCACAATGGAGATGTGATTGAATTTAATATAGGTCTCATATATAATTTTTACTTTTCTTCTGTTCCTGTTTATTTTTTGACTAATGTCAAAAAAGTCTCAATAAATGTCAAATATTCAAAAAAAGTATTATACCAAACATTTTCTTTCATTTAGGTCATACTTTCTCTCTCATCACATCTCTATCTCTCTGTTCATCTAAAAACTATCAGACTCTACTACAACTCTTTCTCTGCTCAACTACAGTTTATATCTATACTCTGACACACCACTTGCTTATGTTTTGGTCGCGATGGTGGTGGTCCGTCAGATCTCCGACGATACGCCGCTACCGCCGTCAACCCCCACCCAATTTAAACTTAAAACAATCCAAAAAAATATATAAAAATTCAAAAAATGCAAAAAAAAATTACAAAGAAGATAATTTTTTCTAAAAATTCATAAGACAATTTTAAAAAAATACTTTTTTCTAAAAAATTACAAAAAATAAAATAAAAAACTCAATCGAAAAAAGTGCATAAACAATTAAGAAAAATGCATACACAATCAGAAAAGTGGATAAACAATCCAAAAAATTGCATACACAGTCGAGAAACTGTATACACAATTTAGAAAAATTTATACAATACACAAAAAAATGCATATACATCTAGAAAAAGTGCATACACATCGATAAAAGTGCATACATAATTTAGAAAAATTGCATACACAATCAAGAAAAATTTACACAATTCACAAAAAAATACATATACGTCTAGAAAAAGTGTATACAAATCGAAAAAATTTCATACATAATCCAGAAAAATGTATACACAAAAGTGTATAGACAATCGAAAAAAATACATACACGGTAAAGATAAGTGCATACACAATCCAAAAAAGTACATACACAATCGAGAAAAATACATACACAATCAAGAAAAGTGCATACACAATCAAGAAAGTTCATACACAACCGAGAAAAGTGCATACATAATAATTTTTGAATTGTTTTTTTGAAGTTTAGAAGTTTTTTTATTTTTTTTATTTTTTTTATTTTTTCATTGTGTATGCACTATTCTATGTGTATGCAATTTTGAGAATTGTGTATGCAATATTTGAGTACTGTGTATGCACTTTTCTAAAATATGCATACCCTTTTTTCGATTGTATATGCACTTTCTTGGTTTGTTTATTCACTTATTTGGACTGTGTATTCATTTATTTGGACTGTTTGTGCACTTTTTTCGATTGTGTGCTTATTTTTCTGTATTGTGTAAGCAATTTTATGAATTGTGTTTAATTGTTTATGCACTTTTTGGGATTGTGTATACACTTTTCGGGATTGTGTATGCACTTTTATAGATTGAGTTTTTTTAAAATAATAAATTTTTGTATTCTTTTTTGAATTTTTTTGAATGGTTTTAAGTTGAAATTGGATGAGAGTTGGTGGTGGCGGCAGGCCGTCGGAGCTCCGACGACCTCATCAGAGCTCTAACGTACCACCACCATCATCTCCAACCCATAGCTAAGTGGTGGATCGAAATATAGAACCAAACTATATTTTTAATTTGAAATTTGGTGGGGTTGAAGGCGGCGGTTCACCGGAGCTCCGGTGACATCGTCGGAAGTCCGATGGACCACCATTATCGCTGCCAACCCATGGACAAGCGGTGAGTCGGAGAATATGTCCAAACTCTAATTAAGGAGAGTGAGAGTTGTACTGATGTATGATGATTGTAGATGAGGAGAGAGAGAGAGTTGAGAAGAGAGAAATTATAATCTAAATGGAATAAAAAGTTTGGTGGTGTGTTTTCTGAAATAAGGTTTGAAAAGTAAGAGTTGTTTGACATTTCCTTTTTATTTTGTATTTAGAGGCAACTTTTGATTGTCTCTAAATTCTAATTTTCTATTGTGGTTGATGAAACTTTTTTGATAATATCTTTATTTTTCATAATATATCTCTTATCTCTTATCTCTTCTTACTTATTACTCCCTCTGTTTCAAAATATAAGTTCAGTATATTATTTTGTATTGTTCCACAATATCAGTCTATTTTTTCAAAATAGAAAATAATTTTATGTAATATTAAATATTTGCCCATACTTTTACTTTTTAGGAGAATTTGCATGAATAAAAATGAGAATAAAGAGTGGAAAGATAGTGTAAAAATAGTGTAATTGATTGTGTTTCCTTCATAAGTTGCGTTTTTCATAGTACAATTATATTTTGGAACTGACGGAGTATAAAGAGAATCTTGTGTTGTGCATAAGCGTTCGTGCTCCCACAAGTCTAAAGTAACTTGAGTGGTGTTTAAAAAACCGTTAACCTGTTAATCGAGACCGATTCGGGGTTTTGGTCTTGTTTGGTATGTGTTTTTAACATATTTAGTCTGGGCTAGGGTTCAAAAAATACAAAACCATTAATAATGGGTTGCGTTAGATCCATGTAATCTAAAACCATACCGGATTATACCAAACCAAACCGTGATGGCCCGTTGAAACTAAACCGTGAAAATCGTTTTAAACTACTAAAATCACTAAAGTATATATGTTAATTAACAAATTATATAATAAATTAAGTATAATAAATTTGACATTATCTCGGCCATTGATTTTTAACGTTAGTTAAGAAATAATCATATCCATTCAATTATGTGGATACAATTTTTATAAAGATTATTTGTTTTCTCATTTGGAATTATAATATTTGTTTGAGTTTTATTTAATTTTATTTTTACTCTTTATACAATTTACCATGATGTTTTTGATGTGAAACCGTGATAATTCAAAACCCAACCCATAACCGAAAAGAAACATTCAACCCGTAAGTCAGCCCAAAACCGGACTAGACTGTTGGTCTGGTCTAGTTTGGGCTTGAATATTATATTTGTCTGGTCTGGGTTTATTTTTTCCAACGCATTTCAAAATGATATGGGTTATGATTTTGACAAAAACCGTTATAACTCAGATCATGAACATTCCTATAGCAGGGTGAGATTTAAAATATAAAGCAATTTCTAATTATTACAATGCCCAAAACGGTGCTTTTACATGTGGCCAGTTAAATTCTACATGTGACAGTACTAACATATGTCCATAACAATAAGACGAAGAGGCAGAGGGGCACCAGACTCTCCAATTTGGGAAATTAGTGAAACTCTCCCTCCGTTTTTAAGGAATCGGAATGATTTTTTGAATACGTTTTTTTTATCAACGTATTGTTTTATTTCTTAACTGTTTGTTAGAAAAAAATCTGTAAAATTTTAATTTTTATATATTTTTTTTTGTATTTTTTGACCGTACTAAACTATAAATTGTCAAATAAACAATTAAACACCAAAAATGTATAAAAGTTAAAATTTTACATATTTTTTTTAACAAACAGTTTCGAAATAAAACAAAAAATTAATAAAAAAAAACGTATTCGAAAAATTTATTTCGAATTGCGAAAACGGAGAGAGAGTTTCGCTAACTCTCCAAAATGGGAGAGTAAGATGTAAAATATAGAGAAACAAAGCGAGAGAAAGCGAAATGAGAGCCAAAAGTTTATTATTTCCTCTGAAAATGAAATGGAGCTAGATACAGCCTTGTATACGAGAAATTATTTGTTATTCTTGAAGTACTCCTCCAAAAAGATTTATAACCACACATTTAATATATTTTATTATGTAAGGTTGTGGGACCCACTGAATGTGTGGTTATAAATCTTGTTGGAGGAGTCCTCCAAGAGGACCAAATAATTTCTCCTTGTATACGTCTTTAACTAACTTCTTACGTAATTACAAACTTGGTCCTACAATTATTACACATATGTAAATCAGTACAACGCTTTAAAAACAGTACAATAATCCGTAACTATATTCTCAATAGGCCATCTCAAAGTGGAGAATGGAGATTAAACATATCACTTTAGAGAGTGACGATTATTTATGTGAATATGAGAGTTTTTGACTTCTCTTTCGAGGAGCAGAATGAATCTAATAAGACAGACAATTGGTGGATTAGTGGATCCCGTGTCGTGCTAGACATTTTATCTTGGATGCACAAAATGAATATATTTGATGGATACACATCAAGTGTTGATATTTATAAAATCAAAAATGAAAAATATCATCTAATCAGTCCGAGTATCGACCGAAGTAGCAATACTGGTAATCAGAATTTGAATATAGGGAAAGCGGATGCTGATGGATTTATCACATTTTTAAACAAAACAACTAAAAAAAAAAGTTAAGTTTCAGATGAACGTACTAACTACTCTTGCCGATAGACACAGAAGAATGTATATCACGAGAGTATGAATAATGTAAACAGTTATGCTATACGGAGGCGGTAAATTATGTCTTATTTTGCCGAATGTGGATGACATGTTCAATATTTCGATCATGAGAAACATAAGACTGATGATATAAAGGCACTTGGGACTTTATTCTTGAAGGACAATGTGAGATGTGTTGTACATGTGGATGAGTGAGATTTATTTATTAAGTTGTTTTCAGAGTCATGGTAAGTTGTTAGTAATTGAATTTAGATTTGAATTTATTTCACATTTGAATTTAGATTATAAATTATTGGAGCCGTAATGTATTGATTGTTTCATGATTCTAGAGTAACTTTTGGGGAAATCCGGTCTACCATGTCACCAAATCCATGTGGAGTGCCAAACCATGGGTTACATGACACATGGTGAAATTGCACGAATGAAGTTAAACTCTAATAATACACAATTAAAAACCATAACGAATTACGCATAGGCCCACTAACTCAATTGGTTTATTTTCAACCCATGACATCTCTTTCAAATTCGGTTCTTGAAATATGAATATAGTCATTTTGTAATTCCATCTTCAAATTTTATATTGAATATTTTACCCCAATTGGTGCTCATATGTTTCCTTCATTTTATACTAAATTTAATAGATCAGATTTATATACGTGCATTGCAAAAAACCAAGTTTACAAGAAAATTTAACTTTAGAAAAAATAAATAGTGAATAACTAGGAAAACAAAAAATTTACTCCATTAATTTTGAAACTTACCATAATTATATGAATTCTGAAAAAAAAAAAAAAAAAAAACCACCTCTAACGATACGGATTAATTAACAGTACCCTAAACCCGGTGCAAACGGCCACTAAAAACCCAACATATATTAATGAACCCAAAATAACTATCCTTAATTTAATTAATAATAAAACAAAAAAATATTGATTGGTTGACACATCATAAATTATAATATTGCACCGGGTTTATATAATTGTTTTTGATATGACATTGGAAGTTAAATTATTTACTTTTAACTTTAATTAAAATATATCTCATAGTATCTTGGATTCCAATGGAGAATGCAAATATACAAAATTATGGTCTCATCTTGTAAGAAAAATAAAAACAATTTTTTTTAATAAACCTTGAATTATTTTATAATAGCAGTTAATAATTAAAAGGGAAGTGGATCTTGATTATCCGTGACCAAATAAGCATTTCTCGGAGTAAGTTTTTAAGTTTCTCTGTCTACAAAGGACTTGGTTTTTATTGTTTTATTTTGGCCACTAAGCTTTTAAGTTTCTCTGTCTACGTTTTGTTTTCCTTGTAATAAGGCCGTAGGCCATTTGAACTTCTTATCAATGAAAAATGAAATAGTGGGTTTCCACTTTTAATTAAAAAAAAAAGCATTTATCGGAGTAATTATTTCAACAAATTAATATTTATAAAGCAAGTAGCAATTCCATCTAATACACATAGCTGGATTTATTATTCTAGGGGTACACTTAACTTATAAATTGTGAATAAAAAGATAGCTAACTTTTAACAAGTCAAATATATTGCATCAAAAATTTGACACGATAGTAGATTAGTAGTGGGATAGATTAGTAGTGGGAGATATTGGAGAAAAAATATGAACCACATAAATGAAAATATTTTACATGCTAATAGTGGTATTATAGTAATGATAATAATAATTTTTTTGAGGCCCCAATATATTAAGAGGCCAAACACATTAGTATATGTATTGTATGTGTGTAGAGTCGACACTGATTTGATTGTGTGTAATGACTGGTTAATTATGCTATTTGACATTTTCTCTGGGCAATTTGTTGCGGATAGTGTTGGTTTTCAGTTCCAAATACTAAGAACAATGCAATTTTTTCAACTCCCATTTCGTTAATATGTAAGGTTCCCATTATAATCTTGAGCTTGTAGCACATCTTTTTTATTTTGTAATTTTTTTTGTTTATTGCAAAGTTATCTGGTGTGAGACTTGAGTCGGCTGGAATGATGAGCACACGTATTTAGATCTATTCGAACTTATTTATTATTTGTCACTTCACTTTTGAAAATGGGTTAATTGTTATTTTATTCTATTTTGAGAACCAATTCGTTATTTTATTAGTTGTGGGTATTATTAATACCCACAAAAACCCTAGTATTGATTATTATGTTATTGACTTGTGAGTTTATAGAAAAATATCGTGGGCTTATTTATCTCTCATTTCTCTTATCTTTTGATTAATTGTCTGTTTTGGCATGAGATTGATCTTTCTTTCTCCTCTATATTTCTACGAAACATCCGGTTTTCATCATTGGTATCTAGAGCAGGTCATTCCTACATCTCGTGGGAACCCTACTTCATCTTTTTCTCAACTTTTTTATATTACTATTATCACATGAATCGAAAACAATTATTGTTAGACATAGATATAATGAACGCGGGTGTTAGGACACTAGAAGAAGGTGTTAGTGAAATTAAATATCAATTCGAGTTGTTGTGTCTAATGAGCGGTATCGTGGTAAAAACACGGGATCCGACCGCTGGTGGGTTCTTCGGTTGGATGAGTATGGGGTTTTGGAGTTTCCGACAATTGAACATTTGCATCTCGGGTTGGAGATATTTGAATATGACGAAATTAATCTTATCGAACCCGTTATGGAACCCACAAAAGAAAATATTCAGGTTGCCCTTGACGTTATATTGGACGATATCGATTGGAATAAAAATACTTTACTAGATATTTTAAAACAATTGGGTAGCCATTTTGGTGTGTATTTAATGCATAGAAGCAACGAAGTGAAAGAGCTTGTTACCGAGTACGTGAATAGCCTAAGTGATGATGAAGATGAAAACGACGACGATTTGGTTCTCGAAACCGAGTCGGATGAGGGTAATTTTATTGAATACTCAAATAAAATTACGTTGATAAATATTTACCTATTATATCCGGTGATAAGGCGCGTAGCAGTTTTGTTTACATGTTTGCGATTGAATTATATAGCGAATGAGTAAAAGATAAAAATATTTATAATAAACTTTTTCATATAGACCAAAAGAATAGAACGATAAAATTGGTATCAAAGCAGGTCCTTTCTACACTTTGCGGGAACCATAGTTCGTCTTTTTCTCAACTTTTTTCTATTCAAAATAAATAAAACAATTATGAGTGAAGCTGTTTTTATTGTCGTTGATATATCTCATGTTACATATCCGATTACAATTGATGTGTTTCATCAAGTTTTCGATACTTATGGGTGTGTTGATATCATGATGTCTCCAAAAATGGCTTTTCAAGCTTTGATAGAGTTTCGATCACTAAAAGATGCTATTTATGCTAAAAACTCATTAGATGGAAAAAAATATTTATGATTTTGTTGTCTAATGAGTATTCGATGGTATGGAGATTATGGGTTAGAATTGGAAAACGGATATGAATAAGAAGACCCAATTGCTATAGAAAATGTTAAAGGTGTGGTAGAAGTAAGTGGATGTACGCTAGCGACATGGGGTCTACCATCGCCGAAGCCACACGGCCAAAACTGCGGCTTTGTACGGGTCAGCCGTGACCCTTGAGGTCAGTCCGCTTATTATTGCCACGAGCCCATTAGTTCCGGACACCAAATTGGTTGAGGGTAAATTTTTCGATTGCTCTTTAAAAATTATTTTGGAACATATCCATTATTCGTGGAAAAACCTTTAAGCAATTATATTGACCTATTTAGTGTTTACCTTTACGATGACATAATAGGTGTTGATTATAATTGCAATATTAACCCAATAATTACTTGGTTTGGCGAAAACTTAAGAAGAGAAAAAAATAATGATGAGTTTGGTTTCGGTTGTAATATTATGGGTACATTAAAGATGTTTAATAAAATTTCCGAGTTGCATAATAGGTTTAACATGTGTGAGTTTATTGTTTTCCGCTCCCTTCGACATGTGTATCTAGTTTGCAATGGTCATTTAATAAGATTGGTGAATTTATTATTCGAGAATTGGATGAATCGTGGATTAATTGGTACGGAATTAGTTTATGGCCTAGACTCGTTTGATTGTACTAGCATGAGATATCCAAATTTATCATCTAGTAGAAAGTGTCAGAAAATTACAAAACTTGTTATAAATGTTGTTAAGACACTTATTGAGATTGTGAAATGAGAACTGCATTGTTTGGATATACGGTTGTTGAAATATGAGTTTATAAATTCAACAATTCGGTTCAGTTTTTTTCATGCGAAAACTGTTACGCCACAGTTTGGAAAAATAATTGTTATCTATAGCAAAAGACGTCCGATTTGGTTTAAATTTTGTACGTCGGTAGAAAATTCGTGTACCATTGTTTTGACACCAAAATCTCTGCATTTGGATAAATATCGACCGAGCTATAAATTGTTGAACTTTGGGCAGCGAGCAGTTTTTTATATTATGACAGATACAACGTTGTTTAGAAAGATAATTGTTTGGGTTAGTAATTTGTATGTGATTCAGTCCAAATTTGGTGGGAAGGTAGGGTACTCATGTACGGACACTTGCACGCTGAATTCGCACGATTTGGATAACCAGGGAATTATATATGAATTTTTCAAATTTGGTGAATTGGGCTGTCCAAACATGATCTGGGCAGATTTTATGGCATACAGAAAAAAGGTTCTTGGCGCTGCTTAAAAGTGGTCCGAATTATATGAAATTTTATGAGAAAACATCTAATACTGTTAGGGAGGTTTTGATACTGGATTCACTATTTTTTTATGCACCGTTAATGAGTATGGTTTTCCCAAAATGACTCATTTTTTTCATCCATACGATTTAATGATTAGGCTTATACTTTTATATTATTGTGTGTTGATGATATTATATGGGTATCTTATGTTATCGGTAATCCATCTAGTAGATATATTGATCCGTTTTGGGATGACCATTTTAATGGATCGAATGAAAAGTCGGGTATACGAGTTTATTTTGGTACGGGCTTTTATACTACTTATGGTGAATTTCTAAAATATGTTTGGCCACTCAAATTCTTCGCTTTATGTGGAAACGTGATTTTGTGATCTTATTGTGAGATTGTTGGTTTGGCAGAATGCCGAAAATTCGAATACGGCGATTAACGCGGTGGGAGACTCTGTGTCAGTTTCCTTTTAATCGGGGTCGAAGATGTCTTCAAGCCTGGAGGAGTCTGGTTGGTTTGCAGCCATATCGTGGAAAGCGGGAAATGAGATGTTTTGTTCATTTGAGCTCATGACTACAAACTTGAGGACAAGTTTGTTCTTTAAGGGGGAAGGAATGATGAGCACGCGTACGTATTTGGTCCTATTCGAACTTTTTTATTATTTGTCACTTTACTTTTGAAAGTGTCTTAATTGTTATTTTATTCTAACTTGATGACCAATTCATTATTTTATTAGTTGTGGGTATTATTAATACCCACAAAAACTCTACTATCGGTTATTATGTTAGTAATGACTTATTTATATCTATTTTATCTTCTCTTTGAATTGATTGTAACTTTTGGCGTGAAATTGATATTTGTTTCTTCCCTGTATTTTTACGAAATCTTCGGATTTAATCATGAAACTAAGTATAGAAGAACGACACTCTTATATTCAATTTCAATCAAAAATATTGGTACTATCCATTACACACGTAGTGCATACTCATTCTCGTACAATATTAATGTCTTCTTTTTATATACTATATTATTGTATGGATCCTAACGTATCGTGTAATGACTAGAATAATGTAAGAATTTTTTATTTCTTTTTATAAATTTTGATTTTGATGTAGTGTATACAACTAAAAGTATAGATGTATAAATTAATGTATAATATTTTTCATACCCATAAGGCCAAAATGTATTGTGTCCAAGATATTTAAACACAATTGTAAAGTAATATCCGTATACGTGCAACAATAGAGTAGTACAAGTTTTTGTTTGTTGTTCTTTTCTCGTTAAAAAACAATTGGCCTGCCTATTATGTTAAGCCAATAGGCCACCACTGCTTCCTTATACAAGAACAAAACTCCTCTAATTAAATGACACGATAGCTAAACAAATCACTTTTCTCTTTAATAGTAGTATAGTACTACTTCCCTTACATTATCACATCCACCCACCACAAGTACACTACAAAAACAGTTCAAAAGGCCATATCACATTTGGGGACTTCAAAAATATCACTACACACATACAAAAATGTCACTTCCTTTGCCTCTCATCTTCGTCACCGTATCAATTCTTTCATTTGCTACCATAGGGGAACTCCGGCAATTTGGCCTTTCCGGAACACGAGAGCTTCGACCAGGTTTTTACTCCGAGACATGTCCCAAAGCGGAATCGGTTGTAAAGGAAGTGATGGGAAAGGCCATGGCTAGGGAAGTTAGGAGTGCGGCTTCGGTTATGCGGTTGCAATTTCATGATTGCTTTGTGAATGTAAACATTTCTAAAACCCCATTAAAAAAAAACCTTTTCATTTTTCATTTGATATGTGACAATATTGTCTTTTTTACTGACTTTGTTGATTTCAATAGGTTGAGTTGTTGTTGGTTAGCATAAAACTGTACTTTTTGACTTGAGTTCCTCATTTCTAAATTGTAAAGTTGTGTCTTAATAATTTTATTTGATTTTGAATTTTACCAGGGATGCGATGGTTCGGTTTTGCTTGATGATACACCAAACATGTTAGGCGAGAAGCTTGCACTGTCGAATATTAACAGTTTAAGATCTTTTGAAGTAATTGATGAAATCAAAGAGGCCTTGGAAAAAGTATGTCCGGGGGTTGTTTCATGTGCGGATATTGTCATCATGGCCTCTAGAGATGCTGTTGTTTTGGTGAGTTTATTCATATTATATTTACATCTAAGTGGGAAGATAAAATGAATTTGTTATTTCTGATTTCTGTGAAGCTCTACCAGAATAATTATTTGCTTGACCAGAAGTTAGCGTCTTAATTACGGAGTAATATGATGATATAAAGGTTATAATTACACAACTGATTGTAAAAATGTTCAAAATAAAAGCTGATTCTGGAACTGCTTGGTTTTATTTTTATACCGTGACTTGTGACTCAACCTGATGTATCTTTCGATTTAAAATGACAAATGTTGGGAGTAATAACTGCCGGTGGAAATTTGGAAAATGGTCAACATTTTATTAAATTATTGAATTGATAGAGGCAATTTTGGAAATTGAATAGAGTCCTTTTCAATATGGTAATTAGTGCAGTCCTGACTCCTTGTTAATTTGGTAATAAATGGTTTACAATTAATGAAGAATTGTAAAAGAACCTAGAGCAAAATTTACCTAGCGGTATGTCAAAAATACTCAATATTTGAAAATTATATCGTAAATACCAAAAACCAAAAAAACCGATCCGTCACGCAATTGTTTTTGGGTCTATCCAACCCGACCTCACTGGTTCTTGGGGCGGATATGGTTCTCAACTCTATACCGTGGACCCGACACGTAAACCCGACCTGGATACCTGAATTATAGAACCGCAATATATACCTATATTTTAATATATATATATATATATATATATATATATATATATATATATATATATATATATATATATATATACATATTATCTATGTGCAATGAAAATTGGATAAATACACGAGAAAAAACACAAAAACAACTCATAAAACGGCGAGTGAAGAAAGATGAAACGTTTTTGAATATATGCGAAGACATGCTTGAAGATTTAACATTGAATAATTCATTTTTATTATATTTTTATACTTTTTTTTTGTTTTTATTAGTTGACGCTCATTTTTTTTTTTTCTTTTATGTATTGTGCGGGTTTTTCTCCATATTTTTATATTTTTATCATTAATAATATAAAAATATGGGTTTTCCCCACCATTTAATAAAAAAATAGTTGTTAATGTTTGTTTTAATTTCAAGTTTTACGATTTATTTTTAATTTAGTGTATATTTTTTAATAATTTAGGCATTTCATTAATAATAAAATAGGTAATTAAGAAAATAAAAAATAGAACCATTAGTTTGTAATGTTCAATGGACTTTGTAATGTTTACGTGATTCAGTAATCAACCAAAAATATTGTTGACCAATATGAAGCAAAAAAATTGATATTATCTAATTACTTTATTTATTTTTAACAAGCAAGTTAAGAAATATCTTGGAAAAATATGTGCATTATCAATATGTAAAAATACCATTTAGAAAAAAACATGTAAAAACTAAAATAAATTTTACGAATTTTGGGTATTTTGGGTAAATACCCACACTAAGAACAGTTATACCCATTACAAATAAAGATATGGGTCGGCTAAAATAAGTAAAAAAAGTTATATAGACCCGACCCAATCCGACCCGTAGATGATGAGAGAACCGCTAAAACTATTATCCAAATAACCAAAAACCGTTGGGTCGGATCGGGTAAAATTTACACCCATGGACTCCTATGTTTTGTTTTTTGAAGTAGTGAAAAATAATTTTATGATATATATGGAACTTATTTATCTATGAGAAAGTGACTCATAGATCATTGATCATACCTTGAAATGTGCAAGTTCAAATAAAAAAAATCTGATTATCTATAGTTTTCCTTAGTAAACCAAAATATCCTTTTACTTAATTATAGTTAAAAGTAAAATGAAGCTTACTTTTATGCGTAGCACCAACTAAGCCCAATTATGAGTTAACCCCTACTTTTTATTGTGTAAAATGGTTGAATGAGAGGTGCACACTGATATTTTGAGAAACTCATTAGTAAAACTACTTTTGGACAAGTAAGAATTTAGTGTGTGTTACAATATTTATCTACATACGTTTCTTTAATATATAAAAACGTGTAATTTGTAACAGACACTATATTGTTACACCACTAATTGATTTTTGAGAAGTAAACTATAGAGTTACAAAAGAATAAAAATGTCCTAGATTTGTCAGTGGACCTGTGACTGTGACATCCCATTATATGAGTGGTGTATGCTACAAGGGAGGTGCATGTTGGGATTGGGGAATCCAAATTTATATGTATCAGATTATTATCATAGAGCAAGTTTATCGTTTTTTTATATGACTCATTTATCTTAAATATGATTAAATTATTCTAAAATTGTATACGCATCAGTTTTTCTATTCATTACCTTAAATTTACATGAACTCAAATATTTCTCAAATATAAGGGATCAAGATGTTTTCTTATAATTAAAATAATAATTTATCTCTCTTACTTTTATCTTATTCTCTCTCATTTATTTATACTTTTCACATATAAATTAATAAAATAACAAAAAGATGAGTTGTATAATTTTGATAGAGAAATTGATAAAAAAGCTAATAATTTGTATAAAGCAAAACGTTTACTTATAAGTTGTAAAAATATACTTTTTACTTTAAATACGAGAAAACTTGTAAGTTATTTAATGTGATTGTTCTAGTAAATTAATTTGGGTTGAAAAAAATTGATAGAAATATATTAAAATATATTCCATCCGTTCCTATTTAATTGTTCATTACGAAACTACGTGCAATTTTGACCGACCAAGAACTTGTATCAAAATTGTCGAAATGAAAATTTTCAAAAGTTGATCATATAGTTCAAATGTTAAATTTTATGATTAGATTTAAAAAAAATTCATTTCGATAATTTTGATACAAGTTATAAGCGGTCAAAATTACACGTAGTTTCGAAATGGACAATTAAATGGAAACGGATGGAATAGTAATATTTAGTTATAATAATAAATTTGATAGGTAAGCTGAAAAATGTATAAAGTTAAATTGTTACCCTAAAAATATAAAAGTGATGCTAATTAAATTAAATATGAGGGAAAGTGTGAAGTAAAGGGTGCGCATGCTCTTAGAGAAACAAAGATGCTACTCTCTCTGTTCCAAATTAATTGTTCATTAAAAAAATACGTGCAATTTTGATCATACAATATCCTGTATCAAAATTATCGGAATGAAATTTTTTAAAAGTTAATCATATAGTTCAAACATTATTATATGATTTAGGTTTAAAACATTTTATTTCGACAATTTTGATAAACGTTATAAGCGGTTAAAATTAACACTAATTTCGTAAATAACAATTAATTGGAAAGTGGTGAAGTATAGAGATGTCTTGTAACCTATTTTAGTGAGGTGTTTCTTTGGTAGTATTTTATTTCACCATATTTAATTACCAGCACTTAGTTTCCTGAGTAAGAAAACAACCATTTACTGCTTCGTATATATGATTGTTTAGACTTTCTGGTAGCCTTTCTGTTGTTGTTCGTTACATGGTTCTGGTTTAATAGTGGGGGCCAGTGTTATAACTAGGAAGATTATGACTCAAGTTTACGGTTAAAATCAATTCGAATTTTTTTAATTAAAGCATTTGAAGAAAATTTTCATGACGTAGTTTTTTTTATTAAAAATAAAGTTGCCGGAGCGAAATTATCTCCTAATTCTGTCACGACCTGACGTCCCTGTGCAAAAACGTAGAACCTAAACAACTTTCTCAAAATACCAATAGATTGCTGCTTAACACTTCAAAGCTAGGCACTTATAACCTGGAAATATCACTCTCCCTGGATGCTATGGATACTCCTAATCCTCATATAGCTTGTGTATGAAATTTAAAGATTATTGGTTATATTACCGTATCAAATGTTTCAACCTTTCCAGAAATGTTTTGTGGTTAACTTGGTTATAAATTTATAATCGGATTTCAGACATTAGCATGAATGGTTTAATCAACCATCATGCTATAAAAAAATTATAATTATTTTCTTATTAATTGCATCTTAAAATTTCAGAGTGGAGGATCCAATTGGGAAGTGAAGCTAGGTAGAGAAGACAGTGTAACAGCAAACCAAGAGGACTCGAACAACATAATGCCAAGCCCAAGGGCCAATGCAACAGCCCTCATCGACCTTTTCGCGAGGTTTAATCTTAGTGTTAAAGACCTTGTCGCCCTCTCAGGGTCCCACTCCATTGGCCAAGCACGTTGCTTCTCGATAGTCTTCCGCCTATACAACCAGTCTGGGTCAGGTATGCCCGACCCAACTATCGATACCAAGTTTAGAGAACACCTTGACAAGCTATGCCCCTTGCGTGGCGACGGAAATGTCACTGGGGATTTGGACTTCACACCAAAAACATTTGATAATCAGTATTTTAAGGACTTGGTAAGTGGGAAGGGATTTCTGAACTCGGACCAGACTTTGTATACGAACGAAACGACCAGAGGCTATGTTGTGAGGTTTAGCAAAAATGAGCGTGAGTTTTTCAAGGCATTTGCTGAAGGGATGATTAAGTTGGGGGATTTGAGTTCGGGGAGGAGAGGAGAAATTAGGAGGAACTGCAGGAAGGTTAATGGGAGGCTTATGGATATATTGTTGGAAGATTGAGAAAGTTTATACGAGTGTGATTAGAGTATAGAAAACCATTCTCATAGTTTGGTGGTTATTTGATCTTCAAATTAATAAATTAAATATAGTATGTTGGGATAATTATTTGCCTGCATTTGAAGAAATGAGGAATTTTTTTAGCTGTTTAAAAGCAGCTTTTATACGTTCCATGTCAAAATTTGGCTAGCTGGCCGAATTTGGATTGACATTTTAAGGTAAAACTTAAAACCATGCACACACGTTTTAAAAAATCACATATCTAAATAAAAATTGGTCATGTTTTCTTTACGAAGCAAGCATATCACCTACGTTCTAAATAGACTAGCTTATTAGTCGTGCAACTTAATGAACAATCACATAAATAAAAGATTCTGAGCATTGGCTCATAATACTTGAACTTGAAATATGGAATATTCATATCCTGTCATGGTTTTGAAGGCATGTTATGGATGTTTTATTCGATAACTAAGAAAGAAAGAAAGGTCAAACAATATAGTAATTTATGGAGGGATTAGATAAATAAAAACCATTTGTTTTTTCTTGGTTTGGGTGGTCTTCTCATTTTTAAGCTTATAATATAGGATGGAATTTAGTAGGATCGGTAACTTTAAGTATAAATTTTGATGAGATGGACGAGAATTGTTTATAAACTAAAATTAGTCAAAGCAATTTATCGGAACTACAGTTTATCCTAATTTATGACTAGTTCATTTGCGACCTTAAATGCAGTCCGTTTGAGATGTGATAATAAATTTGATAGACAAGCTGAAAAATGTATAAAGTTAAATTGTTACCCTAAAAGTATAAAAGCGATGTTAATTACTTTAAATACAAGGAAAAGTGTAAGAAAACTGGTGCGCTTGCTCTGAATGAAAATTTTAAAACAACGGAAATATGTGCAGAAAACTTATTAAAAATGTGTACGATACTATTAAAACTATTACTTTTTTACCATATATGTTTAGAAATTTACAATGATGATAGTCTTGTCTTTCTGAAATAATATCGGTTATTCTAACGTATTACTTGAAAAACAACTTGGTTCTTGAAAGAGGGTGATCTCTCTCTCACTAAAAACGTATAGAATGAATTCTGTGTTTTCATAATGATACAAATCATGTTTTTATAAGGCTACGATAAGGACTTGATAGCCTGAATAAATTAGAGATTATCCTAATCAAAATAGAAATTGAACTCATGAACGTGAGATTTTTGTTATCTGATTAAATTAGAGTTCATTCCATTAAAAAACTTTAACTGAAATCTCTCTTATATATTTCGAATATTCTAGAAGATAATCCGTTCCATATCATTATGTTTAAAAATCCCCACGTTAAAATTAAACAGATAACCACTTACTAAATTAAATGACTGACGATTTTATATTTAGTAATCATATTGTATTACTTAATAAATATCACTTAGCTTAATTAATATATCGGATTAATAAATCCACCTGTAGGGTTTGATACAAAAATACTTATAAGTTTTTAAGGGGGTATCATCAATCACAATACCGGGACGTGGATTACTTCATTTACTAATAAGCACTATACTCGAAACGTCACCGTCCAACTCACTGAGTTTATAACTCGTAAAAAATCACACTCTTTTATGAATCAAAACGATAATCATTTCAATTAATAAAATCGGGATTAAGAGTGTAAACAAATTATATGACCACAAGGCATTAATATTTTATCTAGTTAGTACAAAAATAATTGCCTTGTTGCGGTCATGTTCAATACACTAAAAATGTACTAGCGTATAAAGTTTGACTACTTCATTCGATATAGTCAAGACAGACCTACTAAAATTATACACTACAACTGTACTGATGGACCTATTAATGAATCCACGTAAGTGTTGGCGAGAATGTTATGTTAGGAAATACGCTTGAAAGACATGTTGTTATTAGTTTAGTATTTTCCTTAATAGACGTTGTTATATTTTTATGAGATTTTATATTAGCAATTTGTTATTTGTGTTTAATTATTAATGCACAAATAAATGTATAATATTATATTTCATAGATAGTCTAGTGTGTACAGTACGACTTACACACGAAAGATTAGACTATCGAACCTATAATCGTAAACAACTAACAATATGAATAACTATCCAAGTTTTGTTCTATACTCCACTGATATTATGTTCACCCATTTGGTTCTATTGATGATATTTGTTCGATTTGTGCAGATAATTGTCACTTTACAGAAATTAAGGACTGAATAGAAGTAATCAGCAAAGTTTGATGATACAAGACTAAATGTGTCACTTTTACAGTATTGGAGACTAAATTGTAATAAATAAAACTATAGTGGTCTCCTATATAAGGAGAATTGTAAACAAATTAATTAATTAATTACATTAATAATATCCTTCAGTTTTCCTCTTTCTCTCTTTATACTTATTATGATCATATACATACATATATATAAATTGTTTCTTCTCCGTTCAAATTTCGACATAAGATCACAATTTTGTGATTCTACAGGTTCAATTCCAATGTTATTTTCTATTAAAAAGTAACAGAAGAAAGTGAAATAGAAAATTGAGTCAACCGACCACCATTTTTTATTTTTTCGATAGTAATCGACCACCATTATTTTATAATTGCATGTGAGTTTATATATATATATATGGGGAGGATATATGAACATAATGAAAAACACCAAACTAGACATTTTTTTGTAAAAACGCTCCAAATCAAAATTTGGTTAATGCAAATCTCCATGGTTTCACGACGGAAACACAAATATGCTTCTTGTTTTTTTTTCCGAGATGTATAATGACATGTTTTCGAAATTATGGTAAAATTTAAAAATTCAAAACATGTCATTATACATCTCAGAAAAAAAAAACAAGAAGCATATTTGTGTTCCCGTCGTGAAACCATGGAGATTTGCATTAACCAAATCTTGATTTGGAGCGTTTTTACAAAAAATTATCTAGTTGGGTGTTTTTCGTGATGTACATATAACATTTTCATATATATATATATATATATATTAATAAAGAAAAGAGTTTTTATGTAATTATTTGGCTATGAATAGAGAGGAATGAGGCTTGTCCATTCCATCCGAAAACTTTAATACATATACTCTCTCTCTATATAATTATATGTAAAAATTTTGGTATGCAATAAAGATATCAGTTCGTGTAACTTTTCTACCTTTTATTCTGCTTTTGTAAATTATAGTCTTTTATGTTTTATTATCGCATAATTGGTATCAGAGTCATGTTCTAAATTAAATAAGGATATATATGATGTAAGAATGACATTATGAGATCCTTAATTAATTCTTTTTCTTAAGAATTGCTGCAAATATGTTCTGACTAAAAACTAAAACTTATACATAAAAGTTTTCCTATGAGAATATTATTGGTAAAACATCAAAATCGCATCTGATCCACCTTGATAGACTGGGTGGGTTGCCAAAATGATTGCCCTTTACTCTTGGTTGGCGATGAGGGTGTTGGCTATTTGTTGACTGATGTACTAATAATATTTAAATTGGAAGTTAAATCTTTAAAGTATAACTTATCTTGATTTTGTTATAACATGTTATTCCTATTTTTAAAATTAAGAAAAGATTATAGATCTCGTTTTGGATTTACTGCATTATATATATCCTATATATCTAAAAAATTAATTATTTGTTTAAGAAAACAGATCTCAAAAATTCTGAGGTCTTAGAGTTTCCTAATACAGAAGAACAACTTAATCGTTGGACAATTCCAACAATACCTCATAAAGAAATATACATGACAAGTTCATTTTTTAATTCATCTAAATTAATAATAAAAACTGTTGAACAAGTTGTAAGCATAGATGAAGCTGAAACAAGAATAAGATTACTAGATAATAGTGATTTCATAAAAACAGTATAAGAATCCCCAGATAAATATCATTGGGTATATATAGGTCTTGTCCAAATCGCCTTCAAGCCTTTAACTTTATAAGGATTAAATGCATGTATATATGTCAATCTTAGAGATGCCCGTTGTCTTAATTATGAAAATGGTTATAGTATGAGATCTGTAGAGACTAGTTTTAGTCATGGTGCTACTTATTTTAATGTTTATCCAAATTTAAGCTTATCTTTTGATGATAGAAACCTATTGGATTCAGTCTCACTATATGTCCAAACTAAAGGATATAATTGTGCTTCAGCATCAAGAGTTATTGCTCTTGTATATAGGATACATTTTAAAATAATGTCTAACTTAGCACCCCAAGCTAAGAAAACAGAAACACCAGTACAAACTGTGTTAATTGAAACCAGTCTTTTGACTAACAGAATAGCTTTACCTAAAATAATTGAATGGGAAAGAATATGCTTTCCAGAAAAGTGGACCATAGAAAATACAGTTCCACCATAGCCTATAATAAATAAGAAAATAGAACAAGTGGTTCAAACGGAAGATGGTATTGTAGAAGTATCATTTGCTCCATATGCTAATCATAGAATATCTCGAAGTTTCTCTAGAAGTGGAAGACTTCTTTATAAAGTAGATATAACTCAATCTTCTAGCCCATCAACATCACAAATGCCTATTGATTTAGAAGAATCAATTAGAGAAGTAAAAATCTCTCAAAATAATATTCCACATGGAATTTACCAAAGAAATCGTGAGGCAGAAGAATCTGAAGTTGGGTCACCAACACTCACTGATCTGAAATTTCAGATGTAATAATTAATAAATAGATTTTATGGATTTAAGCCAAAATAGTAGTTTAAGAAAATTTATTAATAAAGAATTTCAAGATAAAAGAAACCAATATTTTAGAATTGGTATTTTAACAAGTTCAACAAATGACAACTTAAAAATTTCAAGAATTTTTATTATCAAGAGTTAAGTTCTTATAATAATATTGAATATTTTATTCTTTGGTTTATCACAAATTGTTTACATGAATATAATATTTCTCTAAATATCTTAGAAAGCATTTGGCAAGTGTCAAAAGAAAAAGTTGTCAGGTCAGTACACCCACCTACTGAACCAATAACAATATCTTTAGATAAAAATAATAAAGAAAAGCTAGAAATAAATGATTTTCAAAAATAAGTAGATCTTAAAGAAATGGAAGATACTATAAAAGAATTATATAAGATAATGAAACATGTAAATTATACTAATCTTTATATGAGAACACAATTGGTTCTCAATTAATTAGTATTGAAGAAAAAATTGGTAAATTATCTAATAATGAAGAAAAGGTTAATCCAAACTTCAAAAGAAAAATTCCAATAAAATTTCCTGTCATTAAACCACCAATGGAGGAAACAGGATTCAAATTTGATCCATCACCCTCCACATATATAAAAGCATTAGAAGAAAAATTAGCTAATATTCATCTAAGAACAATCAATTATGATGAACAATATCAATAATCCTTATCTGATTCTGAACCAGGAAATTCTGGTAACATACAAGATTTAGAAAAACAATTTTTAGATTAGGAATTAAACTTAAATAAAATTGAGCATAGGCCAAGGCCACTTGAAAAATACTATTATAAAAGGCCCACTTCTCAAGATATATTATATGAAGAGAATTATGCTATAATTCAAAATAATTATAATGCACAAACCATTTATGAGCATAGATGACTTATCTGATAAGAAAATTCATGACCAATTACATCGAATGATGATGTATGCTACAATATGTAAACAAACATATAATTCACCAAATAGTGATAAAACAATAGCAAATGTTATCATTTTCGGATTTTCTGGGATTCTAAAAGGATGCTGGGACTATTGTCTCCAACCATAATAAAAAGATGAAATTCTCAATGCGCTAAAAGTTGAACCAAATACTATTACAGCAAAAGAATATGCTGTTTATTGTCTTGTACTTACTATATTAGAGCATTTTAATAATAGTGAACAAGCTATGACTTTATTATAAAATCTTGAATGTCCTACTTTAACCCATTATAGATGGTATAAAGATGTTTTCCTATCAAGAGTAATGCAACTCTCATATTCAAACCATGAGCATTGGAAATCAAAGTTTATTAACGGGCTTCCATATCTATTTGCTGAAAAAATAAAGAAAAGTCTTAGAGAAAAATACGATGGTGTTACAATACCCTATTACACCTATGGTGCTCTAATAAATGCATGTATACAAGAAGGATTAACTTTATGTAATGACTTAAATCTTAGAAATCCTATGAAAAAACATAGATTAACAGAAAAACATCAATTAGGTGAATTCTGTGACCAGTTTGGCTGTGGAGAAAACTCACTCCCTAAAGATAAAATTAGAAATCCTCATAAAAGGACTACATTTTCTAGATATTCTAAAAGACCATTCCAACAAAAGCAAACAAAATTCAGTTATTTAAAGAGCTATCACTCAAAAGCTAAACAATATAATAATAAGAAGAAAAATTATAAAACTAAAATTAATAGTACAAAAAGATTAATATATTGTTATAAATATGGGAAAACAGGCCATTATGCTAATAAGTACGTAGGACTAAAGAAAAATTGTAAAGTTTAGACATTGAAGAAGGTCTAAAAATACAGTTAAGTAAAATTTTACTAAATTCTAGTGATTCCGAAAAAGATGAATCAGATAATCAACTTTTAGAAATGACAGATTCAGAATCATCTGAACCAGAAATTATAGAAAAATCATATCATTGTGAATGTAATGTATTTTCTCAAGACACCAAAGATGAATTTTTTTTTATAAAGCGATAGTAGACATGCATGGCCTAAGCATAAATATGCTTAGTTAAGATAAAAAAGATCTATTAATGATCATAGACCAAATAACTGATGTTGATATTCAACGTCAACTTTTAGAAAAATTTCTAAAAAGTGAGCAAGAAGCTAAAATTATTACACCAAAACCTACACATGATAGCTATATGTTTAGTGAAGTTAAGGACATATTCTTGGCCAAACAACAGGAAAAACCAGTGACATTACAAGATATAAAGAGAGAAATAAATCTATTAAAATATGAGATAAAAACCCTTAAAGAAGAAAATATTATATTTAATCAAAGAATGAGTTCTATTGAACAAATAGAGACTACTATTAGTTCTGATCAGGAAGCATCTACTTCTACAGGTGTTAAAAATAGTGAGGAATATCTCAACATTTTGCATCAAGTTACTAGTCAAAAATGGCTTATTGAAGTGACAATTATAATAAAAAATAATTTTACGGAAAAGCTTATTGCTTTAATAGATAGTGGAGCAGACATGAACTGTATCAATGAAGGAATAATTCCAACTAAATATTTTGAAAAGACTATTCAGTCTTTGACATCAGCTAGTGGTAATAAAATACCAATCAAATATAAATTAACAAATGTTCAAGTTTGTAACGAAGAAATATGTATACCAACCTCATTTTTATTAGTAAAAATCTCTCCCAACATGTTATTTTAGGCACACCATTTCTACATTCTTTGATGCCTATTATAACAATTGATTATTCAGGAATATCTTCTATAAAGGAGGGGAAAACTATAAAATGGGATTTTATTACTGATCATCAAACAAAATTCTTAAATGAAGTAAAACATATCTTATTAAAAGAAAAACAAATAAATTTCTTAAAATCTGAAATTTGTCATATTTCAATCAAACAGGACATCCAAACTAGTGTGATGAAAGAAAAAATCTTTCATATAGAAAAAGATTTCAATAAAACCATTTGTAGTGACTTACCTAATGCATTTTGAAATAGAAAACAACATAATGTTACTTTGCCCTATGAGAAAATTTTTGATGAAAAATTAATTCCAACAAAAGCAAGGCCTTATCAAATGAATAATCAATATTTAGAATTATATAAACAAGAAATTAATAGTTTACTAGGCAAAAGTTTGATTAGAAAATCTAGTTCTTCCTGGAGTTGTACTACGTTCTATGTTAATAAAAACGCAGAAAAAGAACGAAGAATCCCATGCAAAGTTATAAATTACAAACCCTTAAATAAAGTACTTAGGTGGATTCACCATGCGATCCCAAATAAAAAAGACCTATTGGATCGTCTTTACAATGCAAAAATATTTTCCAAATTTGATTTAAAATCAGGTCACTGGCAAATTCAAATAGATGAAAAGGACAGATATAAAACCGCTTTTACTGTACCATTTGGACATTATGAATGGAATGTAATGCCTTTTGGTTTAAAAAATGCTCCTTCTGAATTTCAGA
This sequence comes from Primula veris, assembly GCA_963682055.1. Classification (NCBI taxonomy): domain Eukaryota; kingdom Viridiplantae; phylum Streptophyta; class Magnoliopsida; order Ericales; family Primulaceae; genus Primula; species Primula veris. The sequence continues at coordinate 14,514,906 of OY821747.1, read as the reverse complement.
ACATAATGAATGATATTTTTATCCCCTATACTCAGTATATATTAGTATATATTGATGATATTCTTGTTTTTTCTCAAACAATAGAACAACATATTAAGCATATTAATATTTTCAAAACCTTAATCGTTAGGCATGACTTGGCTATATCAGCCTCAAAAATGAAACTTTTCCAAACCAAAGTAAGATTTTTGGGACATGAAATTAATAATGAGACAATAATTCCAATTACAAGGAGTATAGAATTTGCTTCTAAACTCCCAGATGAAATCACAGATATAAAACAATTACAAAGATTTTTAGGGAGTTTAAATTACGTCTCTCCTTACTATAAAAATCTTACTCAAGATGCCGATATTCTATATTCTAGACTAAAAAAGAAACAATTTGTGTGGACTTCTAAACATACTGAAGCAGTTAGATTAATAAAATCTAAGGTCAAAAGTTTTCCTTATTTGGGACTTGCGAATCCTGACTGGTTCAAAATTGTTGAAACCAATGCATCCAATATCGGATATGGGGGTATATTGAAACAACGAAACCCTGAAACAAATTTTGAAGAACTTGTTAGATACGTATCAGGAAAATGGAATCCAACGCAAGAAAAATATTCTACAATAAATAATGAAATGCTTTCTATTGTAAATTGCATAAATAAAATTCAAGATGATTTGCTAAATAAGAAATTCTTATTAAGAATTGATTACTCTGCAGAAAAACAAATTATTGAAAAAGATGTTAAACATCTAGTTTCCAAGCAAATTTTTGCTGGATGGCAAGCACAATTATCCGTATTTGACCTAGACATTGAATATTTCAAAGAAGAGACTAATAGTCTTACAGATTATCTAATATGGGAATTTTTACAGGGTAAATGAGCTCTAGCTCCAGGGTAGGGACAGCCCCAGAGGCCGAGGGCGGGGCAGATCCAATAGGGGATATATACTTTATCCTCCAATCAATCACACACCACCTATCAATGATAGTCCAAACTGCTTAGATTTGCAAAGATACTTGCAAAGACCTAAGGAAGAAATACTTTCTCAAGATGAACCTCTGGATTCAAAGAAAAACATAACAGTTCTAGAGATAAAAAAAGGTATAGCACCTAAAAATATAGAACTTGACAATCCACTGATAACTGCGACACGGGTTCTTAAACAAGAACATGTTTTTGTCAATAAAGACAAATGGGAGACCATATTGGTCATCGAAAAAGAGGATCTGCATTTATAAAATGATCTGTGGACTATAAAACAAAAATATTTAAACATATTGTCCCACCCCTCGCAAGCTGATAAAAATCAGTTTATAATTAAAGAAATTCTTTCTATAACAGGATCAGTAGAATTTACGCAAACCTTCCAAGACCGTAATGAAACGGTCATTAGCTACAGTAAATGTCTCATAAGAAATATCTTAAGACACATTGATTAGGGACTAGATCCTAATAACCCCAAAAAATTCAGGTAAATAACCAAGTATACCCCTACAATTATTGGGATTATATTGAAGCATGGAATTAAGCTTTTTTATACGAAAACCCAAAGAAGAAACATACATGGGTTTTTCAAATATCTCCAAAAATTCTGAAAAAACAACTTCCAAATTGGTTTTATAAATGGTGGCTTAGTTATGGAACCTCTATAGATATTTTACCCAAAGAGGTACAAGATCTATACACACTATGGGTGGAATCCCATCCTATTTTGTATAAATTAGATGATTTAATAGAGGGACAATGTCCATTATATTTCTTTTCCCAATTTCAACTTCCATGGATATGGAAATGGACATTATCAGTAGAAATTGATGATATCAATCTACCACTATTGGCAAGGAAATTCTATTACAGATGGTACAACTCTTATAATATTAACTTTGAAGCGACCATTGAAAAAGATACAAACAAGTATCAAATGTAATGTCAATCAAAGGGATATTGACAGGGAAAAATTTTCATTTTATAAAAAAGAAAATTTCTTAATGACTTTTAAAAGACAGTTAAAATATAAATATCCTCTCTTAAGTCAAGAGGACCTCATGTTCAAATGCATGGAATTCATGCGTGACAAATGGAAATCCACATTCTCTGATAATATGCTCCACTCGAGATGGAGAGTGAATGAATAACACTCCCATCTTGACAAGTAAATGTTGAAATTGAGCTGCTCCTAGTGCTTTGGCGAATAGATCTGCAACATTTATTAGTATGAACATGAAGCAAATGAACAACATTTTTAAGGACCAAATCTCTGATGATAAAATAACAGTCAACTTCAATGTGTTTAGTCCGTTCATGATTAACTGGATTATAAGACAAATCAAGTGCACTTTTACTGTATGTAAATAAAGTTACTTGTTTGTCATGATTTACACCTAAATATTTAATTAAATGAATTAACCACATGATTTCACAACTGGTAAATTCAAGTGCCCTATATTCAATCTCAGCACTACACCTAGATACAACATATTGCTTTTTCTTTTTCCATGATATTAATGAATTTCCTAAAAATAGACTAAACCCAGTCGCTGATCTCCTACAATCAACACATGTTGCACAATCAGAATCCCTAAAAACTTTTAAAAATAAAGGTGAAGTAGAGGAGAAAAACATACCTTGAGCTGGTGATTTTTTAATATAACTCAAGACTCATAAACTTGTTTCATAGTGCTTTTTACTTAGATTAGCTAAAAATTGACTCAAAACATGTACAGATTAAGAAATATCTGGTCCATTAATAGTCAAATAGAGCAATTTACCAATCAATCTCTTGTACAATGTAATATCTTCAAAACGATCATTATCAGAACATGTAAATTTTTTATTTGTATCCATTGGAAAACTTGATGGTTTTGATGCTAAATGACATGTATCAGCCAAAACTTGTAAATCATACTTGCTTTGACAAACATGTATACCATTTTCATTTATAGCTACCTCAAGTTCTAGAAAGAATCTTAAAGGTCCGAATTCTTTTAACTGAAACTGTTCAAATTTTTTAACTTCATTTATTAATTCAGAACAATTACTCCCTAGAATGATCAGCAACTGATTGAATAAAACCAATTATCATTAAAACATTACTTAATTTGGAAAACCATAGTCTAAAAGCTTGTTTTAATCCATACAAATATTTTTAGAATTTACAATCTAAGGTGTCGTCTTTTTGTAAAAACCATGTACATGTGAAAATATATACTTTTTCAGCTAATTCTCCATGCAAAAATTCATTATTTGCATCAATTTGGGCTAAAAGCCATTTTTAAGAGGTTGCAATAGCTAAAAAAATATCTAAATGTGGTCATTTTAGCTACATGTGAAAAATTGCTTTCATAATCTATACCTTTTAACTTGGTTAAACCTTTTGTTACTAACTTACTTTTGTATCTTTTTATAAAACCATCTGGCTTGTGTTTTATTTTATATACCCATTTACAACCTATTGGTTGTTTATCAAGTCGTAATTTAGTTAAAATCTAAGTATTATTAACCTCTAAAACTTTTATTTCAGTTTTCATAGCCTCTATCTAAAGTGGGTCACTACTAACCTGCTTATAAGTTCTTGGTTCAATTACAGAAGAAACTAACATACAAAAACACCTAGGTTGCATGAGTACTCCGATTTTTAAAATTTTTGAAGTACCCGGTACCGGTACGGTATGACAATTCTTGTACCGCATACGACAGTCAACCTACCGAAGCCTTTAAGGGGTTTGACCATGTTGGGTAGGTCTTCGGTACGTGGGCGATACGTTTGGGGTGAAATTGATATTTTTTCTGAGAGAATAGGATCAAAAAGTGATTAGGTTAAAATATAAAGGGGGTTGTTCTGTAATTCTGCTCTTTGTATATAAAGAAAAGATGCAACAAAGAGATGATAATAAATAGAAAGAGGGTATGGGTTTTGAGGGGGAGTTTTTTTTCATTGCTTACTTTACACATATTTATTAGAGACCCAGAATTGCCAATCACACGTTCTACGTGGATTGGTTTTCCTGTAATTTAAATAATGATTAAATGACCAAGAAAATTGGAAATAGCCACGTATAACCCGGGATTGCCAATCACATGTCCTACGTGGCTATTAAAATACCATACTTATAAAGAACAAACATTAAACAAAATATTTCTCTAATAAATAACATATATTTATCTAATTTATTCAATTACACTATAAACGATGGTAAAAAAAATGTAAATAATTATTTTTACCCACAACATTAAACGGAGTATATCATGTGGTTTTGAAAATAAAGAAAAATAGCCAATTAGTTAAAATATAGAAAGGATTTTTTGAGACAAAGCAGAGTACTTTGGAATGATTTTTATAATCATAACCTATCTCGAATTCAGTTGGCGGAGAATTAATATTATGTTCGTTATTATCTGGTTGGGGATTTTTGTTATATTCATCATGATCCCGCAGAGATTTTTACAAACTGCCTTATAAAAACTTCTTGTAATGCGCCATGTTGGTGACTCGTGTAATTATAGTCACCACTTACAAACTGATTATCAAAATACGGGTTGGGATGATATTGAAATATGCATCATAAGGAAACTGAGCATTGCCATAGGGATTAGTCGGGAAATTGCTATTTTCATATCAAAACTGATCATATGGAAAAAAGTATTTTGATAAGGATCAATCGGAAATTTGGTGTTTTGGTGAGTATTGTCCGGAGGAAATAAATTAAGATACATTCCCCAAATATTATAATTATTATCCATACTTGATAACACGAATTATAAAATCAGATAGAGAGATACTAATATGATAAAATGAATTTGGTGTTTTAAACGAATAACGTTCACGTTTTATAGAGTTTTTCTCGATGAATCGTCAATTCAAATAATAATAAAAAATTCGTATAGTCAAATCAAAGATTTTATTACTGTATAGTCAAATCAAATAATTTTATAAAATAACAACTTTTTTTTGGTATTTTATCAATCATTAAATAAAACTGTCCGGAATCGAATATATTCGAGACAACACAAAATTCTAAAAAAGTACCAATAACTCAATTTGGTGGGGTTAATAGCCACGTAGGACGTGTGATTGGCAATCCTGGATCATATGTGGCTATTTACAATTCGTTTGCTCATTTAATCAATATTTAAATTGTGGAAAAATCAATCCACGTAGGACGTGGGATTGGTAATCCCGGATCTCTAATAAGTATGAGTAAATTAAGCAATGAAAAAAGTACTCCCCGGTTTGGAGGCGGGGATCATGTTGAACAAACCCCACGACATCTAAACTCATTCACTTAAAGTCTTCACTCTTCACCTTCAGTTTTAATTATACCCCTTAGCTTCTATTTTACTATTTTGTGCTAGTTGCATATAGTTCAAATCTTGGATCTGTTTGTTGTTAATTTGTTATACTTAAACGTTCTTTTACTTTTTTACCATGTCCAAACAAGTTTTTTTTCTTTTTACACCATTCCATATTCATCAATTATGTATTTCATAATTTTGCTAGGTAGTATAAATTATGTCTGGATCACAAAGTACAAGTAATGAAGGTGAAATTAGTGACTGTCCTTTGTGGAAATATGTTGATGTTATCGAAAAGAGGGTAGGAGGGGACAGAAATAACGTTTGGTCTTGCATATATTGTAATAAGGTTTTTAAGGGGTCATACTCTAGAGTAAGGTTTCACTTATTAAAAATCAAACTTGCAGGAATTAGCGCTTGTACCGCTATTACAAACGAAGAATTAACTCATATTCACCAACTTCTGGAGGCTGTGGAATTCAAAAAAAAATATGTTAAACCTAAATAAGTTCCATTGCATGTGCCCTCATCACCAGTGTTTCACATTCCCGGTGATTGAAAAAACAAGAAGCTTTTAAGTCCTTTAGAGAAGGCATTTAATTAAACTCAAAGGGACGAGCTTCATAGTGAAATTGCAAGATTATTTTATACGGCCGGAATGTCTTTTAATGTTGCTAGAAATCCTTATTACATTCGATCATATACTTTAGCTACTAGTCGCACGATTCCGGGCTATCTTCCACCAGGTTATAACTTGTTAAGGACCACATTACTTCAACACGAAAGAGCTAATATTGAGAAATTGTTGGAGCCAGTGAAGAGTTCTTGGCAACAAAAAGGTGTTAGCATTTGTAGTGATGGGTGGTCGGATCCACAAAGGAGGCCTCTAATTAATGTCATGGCAGTTTGTGAAAGTGGTCCTATATTCTTAAAAGCTGTAAACTGTAAAGGTGGGATCAAGGATAAGTTCTTCATTTCTAATTTGATTATGGAGACCATTAAAGAATTAGGCTGTGAAAATGTTGTTCAAGTGATCACCGACAATGCCCCTGTTTGCAAATCTGCGGGACTTATAATCGAGACAAAATATCTAAAGATATTTTGGACACCTTGTGTTGTGCACACTCTCAATCTTGCATTGAAGAATATTTGTTTACCATCACACACACTAAGGAACCATGAGGCTTATGAACAATGCATAGGATTGCTGATGTAGCTAGTGATGCATCAATGATTAAAAAAAAGTAAATTATGAATCACTCCATGAGATTGTTAATGCTCAGTTCATTTTCAAAGTTGAAATTGCTGTCAGTTGCTGACACACGCTTTGCTTCAACTATCATAATGTTAAAGAGGTTTAGGGAAATAAAGCAATGTCTGGAAAGCATGGTCATTAATGAAAAATGGGTACTGTACAAAGAGGATTATGTTGAAAAAGTCATTAAAGTGAGGACTAAGATATTGGATGATCATTTTTGGTAACTAGTTGATTATATACTCGCTTTCACAGCTCCTATATATGATATGCTAAAAAAGACCGACACTGATGTACCTTGTCTTCACTTGGTCTATAAGTGGTGGGATGAGATGATAGAGAAGGTGAGGATTGTTATTCAACAACATAATGTTCGGGTTAACAATGGAAATTGTAAATTGTTTGAGGTCGTTTCTAAGATTTTGAGGGAGCGATGGAGCAAAAGCAACACGCCTCTACATTGTTTGGCACATTCATTAAATTCAAAGTAAGTTTTTGAACTTGCTAAAGCTTAAGGGTGTGTATGGTATCATATTTTTAGGGATAATTTTTGGATTTTTAGATTTTGAAAGTCTAGATTTTTTAATAGTTGTTTGGTTAATAGGATTTTTTTTATTCTTAAAATCCAAATTTTTAGTCAAAATAATCCAAAAATTCAGAATCCATCTTTTTGCTAGATTTTTTGATTTTGAAAATCAGGTTTTTGGTCAAAAAATCTGATACCAAACGGACCCTAAGTGTTTAACAAATAAAAGATAGTTAGTTTTTCATTCTCAGATTATGTGTTTGACAGTGAGTAATTAAACTTACTTCATTGTTTGTTTGTTTTTTTATATTTCTACATTACTAAATTATTTCTACAGTAGGTACTATAGCAGTGAATGGCTTAAAGAAAACCACACCCATGTTCCTCCTCATAGGGACATTAACATTTTGAGGGAAAGAAAAAAGTGCATTGAAAGATACTATTCTAATCCGAACGAACGAAGAGGTGTGAATGAGGAATTTGCTTCTTTTTTGGCTGCCCTTGAGGATTTTGCAGGTCATGACTCTGTGCACGATCGTGGTTTATTGTCTCCGAATAAGTGATTGTGTGTTCATGGTTCCTCGACACCAACTCTTCAGAAATTAGCATTGAAGTTACTTGGGCAACCTTGTTCGCCCTCATGTTGTGAGAGAAATTGGAGCACCTACCTTTTTATACAATCGATGTATAGAAACAAAACAACGCCACAAAGGGCTGAAGATCTTGTTTTTGTCCATTATAATCTTCGTCTCTTATCTAGGAACACTCCACAATACTTTGAAGGGGCAAGTAAGATGTGGGATGTTGGAGCTGATGCATTTGATTCCATGGACACGGAGGGCACTGCGCTTCTTGAATTTGCTGATCTATCTCTAGACGAACCAGAATTCGACGGAGTCTTATACAGTGATGATGGCGGTCTTGCTGATGATGAGCAGACTATCCCATTTCGTTTTGGTTGATACGAAGTTGCTTTGGTGTACTGTGTTTTATCTATTTTGTGGCTCCTAGCTAGTTGGTAATTATTTTGGGTTGCTATATGGAACTAGTGTTTTGGGCAAGTAAATTGCTAGTAATTAACTCTTGACAATGCTTTGGGTAAGAAATATTGTATCATTTTGGGATTACACTTGATAGCTTAAAAGCTCAAGTTGTAAGTTAATTGTCACTTGTGTATATTTTGGGTAAGAATATGTTGTAGCTGCTTTTGATGATATATTTGAGGCTAATGTAAGGCTCTAAGCTTGGAAGATCTAATACATCGTATGTATATAAAAAAGGTAATTATATATTTTTTATCGTACCCCCGTCGTACCGTACCGAAATTTTTCAGTTTTTCCCGTATCGTACTGGTTACACTACTCGTACCGTACCCATGCAAACTAGAAAAAAATTTATAAGACTCAAAAATATTATCATAATTAAGGAATAAGACAAAGAATGAATAGGTATAACATAATCAGCAGATGTCATAGCAAGTGGTCGATGAAAATCATGTAAATAGCTAGGAGTTTTGAAAATTCTTGTACATTTTCTACAAACAGTAGGATTACCTGTAATATCACTTTCTTCATGAATATCAAAATTAGTAGGATTAGTAGTAACATTATCATCACATGGATTAGTAGGTTCAGAATGATTAGTAGAAATAGGTAATCCATGGGAAATACAGGAGTTCTCTTTTTGCTGAAAAGAAAAGAATTTTTCATAAAAAATAACATATTTTGAAAAAAAAAACCTCACTGGTAATTATATCATATAATTTGTAACATTTAGTACTTGCACCATAACCAAGCAAAATACAATTTCTACTTTTAACATCAAACTTAGTTATATTTCTACTTAAATTACTAGCATAGTAAAGACAAACATAACCAAGCAAACACACTTTCTATCTGTTTTTTTTCCGAGATGTATACTTGCCGGTATTGCAAATTACGATAAATTTTAAAATTCACTACATACAATTATATATTTCGGAAAAAAAAAACGAGGCCCATATTTGTCTTTCCGTCATGAAACCGTGTAGATCGGCATTAATAAAATCTTGATTTGTAGTGTTTTTCATGTGAGTGTCAAAAACAGTGTCAAAAAAGAGTCACTTGAACCGCCACTATATATATATATATATATATATATATATATAAGCTCCTCGCCTACAATGAAGGTTTTAAGAAGATAAGGGCCTGCAAGTACGACTTTTCTGCATTTATATTTTACTTTTGTTAATAACATGTTTTATTCTATTTTCCCTTTAATTTATGTCCTTTTTCTGTGAGCCGTTCAATCCTTATTTACGTATCCAACGATTGTAAGGTTTAGGGTCTGTGTACTCTCTTTGTATAAGGAAGTATGGGGCTCTCTTTCCGAATAATATGCTATGCATGGCACTTAATCAATGTATGACTACGGGTATAAATGAGATGAGTCGTTTATGCAATCGTTCGTGTTCAATTTAGTTAATATTCGGTTTCATATTCGTTCATTTATAAACGAATTTGATAAGACATAATAATATATCGTTTATCTATTAAGTGAATTGAAAATGAATATGATTTCGTTCGGTTCGTTTAAGGCTGTGTTTGTGTAATTAAATATAAAGTTTGATAAAATAAAAAAAACTAAGTGTATTATTATTTAACAAAAACTAGTATCACTACAAAATTAATAAACAAACTTATACTATAATAATATTATTGATAAGTTTGTATTATTACAAATTTATTAAGGTAATTTATATAATCATTGATTCGACCGTAAAAGTTTATATTTTTGGTGGTATTTATTGGCATTTAATCAATCTAAATATGCGTAAGTTTAGTATTTTATGTTTGTTTTATGTATTTTACTTTTTTTTTTACCTGATAACCTATTTTTATATTATTGGCCTTTTTAGGACAATTTACATGAAGATAAAAAATGAACTGGTCAAGATTGAAGATTGAATAGGTTAAAGGACAAGAAAAGTTGATTATAGAAGTTTATCCTCGTGGCCAAGTCAAGAATCGTGAAAATATTCAAGAAATCATAAAATATATGGGGAAATCTGGATCAATGAATAGAGTTAACAACATTTGACAAATCATAATGTACCACGTCATCTGATGAGGGTCAACTTTATTTGATCCGAATCAGCGTTTTTAAGTAATTAGGTTCTTAAATTTTATGAGTTAAACACTATAAATGAAAATGTTCAGTATTTTATTTCAGTATTTTGAAAGGCTCTGACTCCGGACAGAAACATCACGCTTAATAATTAATATAATTCTGTCTCTTTAATTATATTATATTTCTCGCTTTTATCTTTCTTTTCCTTAAACCTACGATGTCTCACCCTCATGAGTATCTTTCTGCTACATTTTACTGAGTTCTTTATGGTGCTTTTGCCTACTCGGTAACATCTATCCTTCTTTTTATTTAATTTGCTTGTTCTTATTTATTTGTTTTTATTTATTTATTGTTTAGTCTAGATTTATTTTATTTGTAGAATAACAAAAAGTCAGAATTGACAACCTTTGTTGATGAATTGTTATTTTAGATAAATAAAAAAAACGACAACCCTTAATTATAATTCTCTCTCGTTTATGTTTATTTAGTTTAGATAAAAAAAATGACAAATAGCATGAGTTTAATCGTTATAAAAAACTAAAAAACTCGTGTTTAAATATATTCTTTTTATTTTACATAATTTTCGTGGAACGAATCTTACTTACTACCTAAATACTATGGTGGACTCTAATACTCTTGCTAGGTTAAAAGGATTTTATTTTGAAACACATTTTAAGTCCGACCAATCATACTATAAATACAATCAATGATTTTATTGTGAAGTGTTTGACTCGTTAAACTAATCAATTATACGTATGTAAAAAAAAATTTATGCATGAACAAAATATAGAAACTTAAAGCTAAGATAAATTTGTGTTATAATGTCAAATAAATTAGTTAACAAACATTCAATTTATCTGTAGTCAACAATAGTTAACAATATAATAATAAATGATAAAATTCTAATATATTCTAAAAAGAAAAAAAAAAATCCTAATTCTTGAATATTTTGAATGAAATGAGGTGTTCACGAACAACTCGTGTTCATCTCGGTAAACGTTTAGTTCATGTTCGTAAAACTTTGGTTCGTTTTTACATGAACGTATACAAAAAATAAACAAACGTTTCAGTTGATAAACATGAAGATAGTATTGTTTACCTCGTTTCCTTTCATTTACAGCCTTATGTATGGCCATCTTATTATGATGGGATGCACTATACAGGTTTAATGCTTACCTTTTATCTCTTAAGTAGAAATGTTTTAAGAAAAAAAGTAATATGATTATTTATGTAATAATAATTCTAGACACATAACTTGCAAACAACTCACGTATAAATATAATTATAAATTTATTTATGTAAATTTATGTATGGAAAGCGAATAAAGATGATAATGGACTAGTTAAATAAATGCGAGACAGTATTAGGTATATTTTAGATTATATATATGTACTAAATTTAAATGACTATTACGACACCGGTTTTTTTTTATATATAAGTAGTTATAATATGTACTAATCGATCATTATCACATCCACACATCCCAAGTACATTCCTCCAAATAGAGTTTATAAGCCAATCCAAAAATCAAACTTGCATCCATTTCAATAATATCACTACACACACGCACACACACACAAAAATATCTCTTCTCATGCCTCTCATTTTCATTACAGTAGCAATTCTCTCATTTACTGCCAAATGGGAACTCCGGCAACTAGGCCTAGACGGAGCACCTCAGATACGACAAGGGTATCACTCCAAGACATGCCCCACAGCAGAATCAAACGTAAAGGGAGTGATGGGAAAAGCAATGGCTAGAGAAGTCAGGAGTGCGGCCTCGGTTATGTGATTGCAATTTCATGATTGTTTTGTAAATGTAAACATTTGTAAAACCCCATAATTTCTAATTTTTTGCTTTTCATTTTTTTCTTTTTGATGACTTTGTTGATTCCATCAGGTTGACTGATTGTTAATTAGCATATTATTGTAGCATTTGACTTGAGTTCATCATTTCTAAATTCTGAATATACTTAATTTAAATTTGAATTATCAGGGGTGTGATGGTTCAGTTTTGCTAGATGATACACCTAACATGTTGGGAGAGAAGCTTGCACTTTCAAATATTGACTCTTTAAGATCATTTGAAGTAATTGATGAAATCAAAGAGGCTTTGGAAAACGTATGCCCTGGGGTTGTCTCATGTGCAGATATCATCATTATGGCCTCCAGGGATGCTGTTGCTTTGGTGAGTTTATTCCTAATTTATTTAAATTTAACTTAGAAGAAAATTAATAGTTGTTATGTATGTGAAAGGCACGGTCTTTAACATAATAATTAATTGTTTGCTTGACAAGTGTTAGGATCAGATTTCTGGTCTAAATATTGGTTATTGTCTATTGGTTTTTACTAAATAAATCCTAACTGTTGTTAAGAACTAAGACAGAATTGACAGGTTTCAAGTACCAGTTGCAACCTCAGTTGCAACCTACTAAGTCAGTAGTGACAGGTTTCAAGTACCAGTTGCAACCTCAGTTGCAACCTACTAAGTCAGTAGTAACAGATTTCAAGTACTAGTTGCAACCTCAGTTGCAACCACTAGTTCCAACCTGCTGGTAAGCAGAATTCTGTCTCGTTCTACAAATCTGCATTGCTGTCATTTATTGATTATTAATTGTTCTACAACATGCAGGATATGTTCTCATATGATTCTAAAAGGTTAATATGCGTTTATTGAGAATATCAAAGTGGTAAGGAAAAATTTTTTAAAATATATAAAGAGATTGGTTATGTTTCCTTTACAATTCTATATCTCTATTCTTATAATAATCTTTATCACATGTTTCAATCTTTGCTCCTTATCAATTCAGAATGATATGTTTAAAGATTGAATAAAATTAGGAGTTAATGTTTTACATGAATACTTAAAAGATATCTTTCCAAGATATGATCTTTTTATATGTTTCCTAGTTATAGGAAAATACTAACTCCTTCAATCAAGCTGGTTATTAAACAGGTATCAACCAATGATGATTGGAGTCAATCAATGCTGAAGTATCACGCTATGCATGGGAAGATTGAAGCCAATCAATAAAGTCAAAAACAATCAAAAGATATTGAAGAATAGAAGATTGTTTTTACTTGCTTATATACTTGATAACTTAGCTTGTAAATGTGTGTGTTCTAAATTATAAAGAACTTATTTTCTAGAGAGAATACACGTGAGCTTTAAAAAGAAAACAATGGTGGGATGCCATTGATTTATAAGTGATAGTTATAGAGTAGGAGCAATATAGAGATAGGCAGAAAAACCTAGAGGGAGTCTAAGTGTTTTTCGTTAAGACTTGAGTCTTATATTGTAAGCTTTTTATAATATCATAATCTGGGTAAGTGCCCCGGAAACGTAGCCTAGTTAGGTGAACTCCGTTGTTAAATGTGCGTGTGATTTCATTTACGTACATTTAACTTTTTACAGTTCTGTCCATTTATACACTGGGTTCTAACTGTGGTTGCAACCTCACTTAGAACCTAACTGCAAAACTGCAACTAGAACAGCGGATAGGAATTTCAATTGGTATCAGAGCTTCACACTAGATCTTACTTAGTGTGGATCCTGTGTTCTAGTAACAATGGACTTAATGAGGGAAGGAAACGCTTTCAACAAACCTCCATTGCTTGAAGGAGGAGTAAACTATGGAGTATGTAAAATCAGAATGAGGTCTTTCATCAAACAGCAGAATGAACATGCATGGAAAACTGTTATGTATGGATGGGAGGCTCCAACTACCATTGATAGTGAAGGAGAGCTGGTTCCTATACCTGAAGACAGATGGTCTGCTGAAGAAGACAGAAAATCAAGTGCCAACTCAACAGCCATAAACTTGATTTTTGCTGGTGTAACTCTCAGCGTATTCAGGTATATCTCTCATTGTGAAACAGCTAAAGAAGCATGGGATATTTTGCAAGTTACTTTTGAAGGAACCACTAAAGTAAAAGCTTTCAAACTTCAACAGTTAACTACCCAATTTGAAAACTTAAGAATGGAGAAAGATGAAAACATTGAACAATTTAATGGTAGAATCTGCCACATTGCTCATCAAGCTGGAACCTTAGGTGAAAAATACAGTGATGCTAAACTTGTTAAGAAAACTCTTAGGTCCCTCCCAGAAAGGTTTGAAATTAAGGTCACAGATATTGAAGAATCAACTGACTTAGATAATCTTAAACTTGAAGAACTCATAGGAAATCTAAGTACTCATGAACTAAAATTCTTCAAACATAAAAGACCAGAAAAGGGAATAGCATTTCAAGCTAAGAAATCTGAATCTAATATCTGTGATAAAATGAGTGATGAAGAACAATTAGCTTTCTTTGCAAAAAAGGTGTACAAGAAGTTTTATACGAAAAAGGAGGATGATACTGGTTCATCTAAAAACTTTCAGAAAAAGGATAACCAGTTTAAGACAGAGTCTAGGTTCAACAATAACTCTACAGGAAAGTGGAATTCCAAAGAAAAGGATAACAAAGAATACAAACCTAAAGAGATTCAGTGTAGAGAATGTAGAGGTTTTGATCATATTCAGGCTGAGTGTGCAAACACTTTAAAAAGAAACAAAAATGCTTATATAACCACTCATAGTGATAGTGATTCTGAGAGCAACAGTGATGAAGAGGATGGTTCTAATTTTGTTAATTTCATGGGAATAATCACTGAAAAAGAACCTACTTATGAAAGTGACTGTGAGCAGGTTTCAACCATAGTTACAACTGCCATTGAAACATATAGCAGTGATGAGGAAGAACCTTCTGATGAAAACATTACTAAGCAATACCTTGTTCTGTATGAAAAGTATAAATGTCTGAGTAAACAATCCTTAATCATAAGCAAACTGAATGTTGATCTAAAGGATGAGGTTAAAAATCTTACTGAGAAGCTTAAACTACAACTGGTTGAACTTACTGAAACTAAAAAGATAATAAAATTGCTGAATGTTTCTGCTTCAGATAAATTAGATGACATGCTGTCATATTCTAGAGGCTCCAAAGATATCAGTGGTCTAGGTTACTATGGAGGTAAATGTACAGGAAAAACTACTTTTATTGAAGCTGTTGCTAAAGCTAAAGCTAATGATTTTGACAATAAGGTTAGAAGCTCAGTTGCAACCAGATTTGCAACCAGGAATAAAACTCAGGTTTTTGTAAAGAAGGTTGGAAGCTCAGTTACAACCAAAGTTGCAACCATGAATAAACTGAATAGCTTTAGGAATAAAAATAACTTTAGGGTGAAGCTGTGTAATTTCTGTAAAAAACCTGGTCATTCTGAAATCCAGTGTTATTTAAAAAGAAACATAAAGTATATTTCCCAGAAGACCTGGCTGGCTTCTGTCAATAAAAATTTGAAATGGGTTTGGAAAGTAAAAGAAAATGCCACCTTAATTGCTAACAACAAGGCTGTTATTAATTCTTTGAATGTTGTTACTTCTAATGATTGGTATTTTGACAGTGGTTGCTCTAAGCACATGACAGGTACTGCAAGTCTCTTAAAAAATGTCAGCATTCTTACAGGTAACACTGTTGTGTTTGGAGGTGGAGATACAGGAAAAATTGTTGGTAAAGGTACCTTAAACAAACCTGGAATGCCCAGTATTGAGGATGTTTTTCTTGTAGATGGTCTAAAAGCTAATCTTATTAGTATCAGTCAACTCTGTGATAATAAAATGACTGTTAAATTTGACAAAGAAAGGTGTCTAGTTACTAATCTTAACAATGATTTAATCATGACTGGGGTTAGATCAACCAACAGCTGTTATGTGTTTGAAAAAGCTGAAAAAGAATTGTCTCAAAGTAGGTGTAATCAATCCATTACTAATAATGTAGATATTTGGCACAAAAGGCTTGGGCATGTGAATTACAAAACTTTAGATAAGCTTGTTAAAAAGGAATTGATAAGAGGAATTCCTAAACTTAGTGCTAAAACTCAAAGTGTCTGTGGTGACTGTGCTATAGGCAAACAAACAAAAATTATTCACAAAAGTACTAGTCTAATCTATACTAAGAGAGTCTTAGAACTTCTTCACATTGACTTGATGGGTCCTATGCAAACTGCTAGTATAGGTGGTAAGAAGTACATTCTAGTAGTTGTAGATGATTTCTCTAGATACTCTTGGGTAGTGTTCTTAAAGGATAAGTCTGAAACTTTTGAACTATTCAAAACTCTGTGCTTAAAACTGCAACTTGAAAAAGGTTCCACTAGTGGTAATATTGCTAGAATTAGAAGTGATCATGGAACTGAATTTGAAAATATCAGGTTTAAAGAATTCTGCAACTCCTTAGGAATATGTCATGAGTTCTCGGCTCCTAAGACTCCACAGCAAAATGGCATAGTTGAAAGGAAAAATAGAACCATTCAGGAAATGGCTAGAGTAATGCTTAACTCTAAGAAACTTGCCAATAGATTTTGGGCTGAAGCTGTTAATACTGCCTGTCATATAGTTAATAGAGTTTATATTACTAAAGGTACTTCCATGACAGCTTATGAAATATGGAAAGGTAGAAAACCCAATGTAAAGTATTTTCAAGTTTTTGGATGTGTTTGCTACATTCTCAGAGATAGAGAGCATCTTGGTAAATTTGACTCTAAAAGTGATAAAGGGATTTTTCTTGGTTATGCTCAGAATAGTAGAGCATTTAGAGTCTTCAATCAAAGAACAAACTGTGTTATGGAATCTTATAATGTGTTATTTGATGACCTAAAAACTGTTGATGAGATTACAGGTGATGATGAACAGGCTGAGACTACAGAAAAAGAGAAAGAAGAAACTCAACAAACTGGAAGTCCCAGAGTGGTTGGAAGTCCAGTTGCAACTAAGGTTACAACTGAGGTTGGAACTGAGGTTGGAACCACAGTTGAAACCCAGAATGCTGCTGAATCTGAAGAAGAAGAAGAAAGTTCTCATTCTCAGTCAACTAGCAGGCCTCGCTATGTAAGGACTTAGAAAAATCATTCTCTTGACAATGTCATAGGAGAAGTTACATCAGGTATGAAAACCAGAGGTAAAAGAAATAATGTTGTTCACTTTGCTTGTTATATCTCTCAGTTAGAACCTAAAAATATAAAAGAAGCTCTAGAAGATAGTGAATGGATTTTAGCTATGCAGGATGAATTGGCTCAATTTGAGAGAAATGATGTATGGACTTTAGTACCCAGACCTTCTAATAAAAATGTTATAGGGACTAAATGGATTTTTAGAAATAAAAGTGATGAGGATGGAGTGATTATCAGGAATAAATCTAGGTTGGTAGCTCAGGGTTATACACAAATTGAGGGAATTGACTTTGATGAAACCTTTGCTCCTGTAGCTAGAATTGAATCCATTAGAATGCTACTATCTCTTGCATGTCTGTATGATTTTAAACTGTTTCAACTTGACATAAAGAGTGCTTTTCTTAATGGTGTGATTAATGAAGAGGTTTATGTCTGTCAACCTAAGGGATTTGAAGATCCTAACTTTCCTGAACATGTTTATTTGCTGAAAAAGGCCTTGTATGGTCTTAAGCAAGCTCCTAGAGCTTGGTATGATAGATTAACCAAGTTTTTGCTTGAAAAAGGTTTCAACAGAGGGGGAGTTGATAAAACTCTGTTTACAAAGAAAACTACAAAGGATATAATAATTGCTCAAATATATGTTGATGACATTGTTTTTGGATCTACTTCTAATAAAAGGGTAGAAGAATTCATTTTTGATATGAAGAATGAATTTGAAATGAGTGGTGGAGGTGAACTAACTTACTTTCTAGGATTGCAAATTAAACAGAATGAGAAAGGAATTTTTCTTTGCCAAAGTAAGTATGCAGACAATCTTGTTAAGAAGTTTGGTCTGAGTGAGAGTAAAGAGAAGAGAACCCCTATGAGTACCACTCTTAAACTGTCTAGAAATGATAAAGGAAAAAGTGTTTGTCCAAATCTTTATAGATCCATGATTGAAAGTCTGCTTTATTTAACTGCTAGTAGACCAGACCTTTGCTTAAGTGTAGGAGTGTGTGCCAGGTATCAGGCAAACCCTTTAGAACCTCATCTTCTAGCTGTCAAAAGGATTTTAAGGTATGTAAAAGGAACACCTCATCTAGGCCTATGGTATTCTAAAGATACAAACCATTTTCTTAGTGGCTACTGTGATGCAGATTGGGCAGGAAACATAGATGATAGAAAGAGTACTTCTGGTGGTTGTTTTTATTTTGGAAACAACCTTGTTTCTTGATTCAGTAAAAAGCAAAATTGCATATCTCTGTCTACTGCTGAAGTAGAATATGTTGCAGCTGGAAGTGGATGCACTCAACTAATTTGGATGAAACAGATGTTAACTGATTACAATGTTAAACAAGAAATATTAACTCTGTTTTGTGATAACAAAAGTGCTATAGATTTAGCTAAAAATCCAGTTCAACATTCCAGAACCAAACATATTGATCTAAGGCATCATTTTATAAGAGAACTAGTTGAAGAAAAGAGCTTAATTTTAGAACATGTTTCAACTGAAAGACAATTAGCAGATATTTTCACAAAACCCCTTGATACAAACAAGTTTGAATCATTAAGAAGTGACATAGGGGTATGTCATTATCAATCTAATTGAATATTCTTGCTAAATATGTCTGTATCGAGTACCTTCAATAATTTTTATTTCTAAGGTTAAGTCTTAATTGAGCTATGGTGTTTTTGTTTTGAAAAAGCCGCTTTTTGGTGTCTCAAAAACAGATGTGAGGTAACTTGTCCTTGAAAACCTCTCTGGTAATAGAGTTACAAGCACAAAGTGCAATTTTTTTTAAGCTGGTTGCAAGTTCAGTTGCAACATCAGTTGAAACCTCATGCTCTCAATAACGGGTTAGAAGTTCAGTTACAACTACAGTTGAAACCTCGTGTTAAAAATACTGGTTGCAAGCTCAGTTGCAACACCAGTTGAAACCTCAGTCTATATTATAACTGCCAAGACAAAGTCTTGTTATTTTTGACATCACTTATACTCTTTCCTTGCTGAGGTCATCAAACTAGTTTTTGTGTAGAGATAAAAACGGATTTGCTCAATTTAAGCTCCTAAAATCTAATCTTTGTTAGAGTTATTCTATGATAAACATATTTTCTTGGGTAAATTGCTAGATTTTCGCTTTTCAAAAGCTTCAATATCTGTCTTATTACTATCTTTATCTTGAATCATGTCAAATTTCCTTCAAAGCTTCAACTCTTGAATTTTCAAATTTTGGATAATTCTGTTTAAAAAGGAATGTTTATCTGTATTAATTGCTGGATTTATCTTAATACCAACTGTTTCCTTCTTGATTTAAGCTGTTTAATTTTTCAAATTTTTGTTGATAAGAACTTTCCTATTTTTTGGCTAAATCTGTTTCAAAATTGATTTGCATGTATCTCTTTCCAATTACAAAAGGATATGGACTTTATTGCTATTTATACAAAATTATTTTTATATCCAAACTCAATTACTCTTTACAGAATTACTCTCTCTCTCTCTAAACTGTACAACCCTAGGTCTCTGTAAAAACCCACTGCGTAGTTCCAAGCTCACTTCTAACCCTAGTTGCAACCATGTCTTCACACTCTTCTAAAAACCCCAACCTGGACAGTGACGATGATTGCACTCTAAGAGATTTCATGAATAAATCTCCAACCAGTCCAGGATAAAAAGCTAAGGTAAGTGAGACTTCCTCATCTCAGAAAAAGCGCACTAAGAAAAGAGCTAGGAAATCTGTAGAGGATCATCCAACTCCAACTGTTTTCTCTTATAAGTCTAAGTTTCATGAGACTGATCCTAGGTTCTGGAGTAGGACCATGTATAGGAGGTATAGGTCTTTTGCTGGTAGGGAGATTCACAGTGAAAGAAGACTTAATCTGGTTAGCTATCCTCATATTCAAGTACATGTTGAGAAACTGCTATCAGCTGTTGGCTTAGATAAAACTATTTCTTATCCTGATTCTTATTACCCTGCTGTAATTAAGGAATTCTATGCCAATCTAAGTAGTAATGTGTTTGTTGAGGGTGATCCTGCCTATGGCAGAGTGTTTTTGAGGGGTGTGACTCTAGATTTCACCCCTAAGTTAATCAATGACTTTCTGTGTTGCCCTAGTCCTACTGAAGATGACAATGCTGAACCAGACTTAGAAATTCTTGCTTTAATTCTAACTGGAAAGAACAATAGGTTTGATGGTCACTCCATTAAAACATCCTCCCTCACCTTGTGTGCATCTGTGCTGCACAAAATAGCTAGATTCAATTGGAATCCCACTAAGCAGCCATCCAAAGTCAGTAAGGACATGGCCATATTTCTCTATAGGATCATGTCATCTTTGCCAATTAATTTTGGTAATCATGTTTTTAATCTGATTAGAGACTTCAGTGACTCTACTTCCCAATCCATTCTGCTGCCTTTCCCTTGCCTAATCACTGCTGTAATTCTAGGCCAAGTCTCATCTTTGGGTAGAAATTCTCCAATAAGTATCTTAAATGAGCCAATCACTAATTGTCCCTCTGCTATATATATCTCTGCAAAACTGCTCAAAGAAGGGCATGTCAACGACATCTCTGGCGAAAAGGGAAAAGAAAAAGAAGAAGAAACATCTAATGCTCCTTCAGAAAAGAAGAAGGGTGTGAGGTGGTATTTGAAGCAAAAGTTGTCTTACAATGCAGAAAGGAGAGCTGAGCTGGATACTGATGATTATCAAATCAAAAAGTTGCTGGAGAATCTTATAGAAAGTGAAGATGATAGTGACAGTGATGGTGGTGACAGTGATGGGGATGCAACTCACAGTGATGATGGTCTCTCTATAAGCAGTGAAGATGAGCATGAAGAGGTTGTAAGGGACAGACCCCTAAGAGAAAGACCACCCCAGTCAGACATTCTTAGGAACTAGTTTGTCAAGGTTGTGACAAATAGGGGGAGTAAGAGAAAGTTTATTTGCTTCTGTTCTGTTTTTCAGTTTGATGTTGTTTAAATTTCAAGACTTTATTCTGTTTACAGTTATGCTGTATTAAGACAATTCTGTGCCTGTTTGGCTTTAATAATTCTGCAACCTCTTTCTGAAAAATATCTTATTAAAGTATGATTGTCTTTGAACTTGGAACAGGTCTGAAAACCTACTGTGTGTATATAAATTGTGCTTATATGATATGCCTGCAATTCTAACTTGCAGGGGGAGCTAAAACAGATACATCAAAAGTATTGATACAATATAAATGTGGTATTGAAATTACAGGTGGATTTATGTGGTTTATAAACTTAATTGATTTGTCAAAACCAATGACAAAGGGGGAGATTGTTAGGACCAGATTTCTGGTCTAAATATTGGTTATTGTCTATTGGTTTCACTAAATAAATCCTAACTGTTGTTAAGAACTAAGACAGAATTGACAGGTTTCAAGTACCAGTTGCAACCTCAGTTGCAACCTACTAAGTCAGTAGTGACAGGTTTCAAGTATCAGTTGCAACCTCAGTTGCAACCTACTAAGTCAGTAGTAACAGGTTTCAAGTACTAGTTGCAACCTCAGTTGCAACCACTAGTTCCAACCTGCTGGTAAGCAGAATTCTGTCTCGTTCTACAAATCTGCATTGCTGTCATTTATTGATTATTAATTGTTCTACAACATGCAGGATATGTTCTCATATGATTCTAAAAGGTTAATATGCGTTTATTGAGAATATCAAAGTGGTAAGGAAAGATTTCTTAAAAGATATAAAGAGATTGGTTATGTTTCCTTTACAATTCTATATCTCTATTCTTATAATAATCTTTATCACATGTTTCAATCTTTGCTCCTTATCAATTCAGAATGATATGTTTAAAGATTGAATAAAATTAGGAGTTAATGTTTTACATGAATACTTAAAAGATATCTTTCCAAGATATGATATTTTTATATGTTTCCTAGTTATAGGAAAATACTAACTCCTTCAATCAAGCTGGTTATTAAACAAGTATCAACCAATGATGATTGGAGTCAATCAATGCTGAAGTATCACGCTATGCATGGGAAGATTGAAGCCAATCAATAAAGTCAAAAACAATCAAAAGATATTGAAGAATAGAAGATTGTTTTTACTTGCTTATATACTTGATAACTTAGCTTGTAAATGTGTGTGTTTTAAATTATAAAGAACTTATTTTCTAGAGAGAATACACGTGAGCTTTAAAAAGAAAACAATGGTGGGATGCCATTGATTTATAAGTGATAGTTATAGAGTAGGAGCAATATAGAGATAGACAGAAAAACCTAGAGGGAGTCTAAGTGTTTTTCGTTAAGACTTGAGTCTTATATTGTAAGCTTTTTATAATATCATAATCTGGGTAAGTGCCCCGGAAACGTAGCCTAGTTAGGTGAACTCCGTTGTTAAATGTGCGTGTGATTTCATTTACGTACATTTAACTTTTTACAGTTCTGTCCATTTATACACTGGGTTCTAACTGTGGTTGCAACCTCACTTAGAACCTAACTGCAAAACTGCAACTAGAACAGCGGATAGGAATTTCAACAAGAATTATCTTTAATACAAAGTAATATGATGATATAAAAGTTACAATTACAAATTGATTGTAGAATATGTTCAAAAGAAAAGCTGATTCCGGGGAAGTGTTTGAATTTGATTTGGTATCATAACGATTGACGTGTGATTCAACCTGATAAAATATGTCGATAGAAATTGCCTGAAAATGTCACTAAAATTTAAAATCAATTTGTTAGAAATTTTAATTAAGTACAAGTGGAGAAAATTTACATGACGTAGATTTTTATTAAAATTAAAGAGACCGAAATAGAATTATCCCCTAATTCTGCCACGGCCTAAAAGCCCTGTATAAAAATTTAGGACCTAAATAAAATTCCAAAATTCCAAACTAGTTGCTCCAAGACACTACAAAGCTGTGTAGTAGACTCTTATACTCTGATAATATGTAAAAACCTATCATTGACGAAGTCCAATAATTACCTGGAAATGTCACTCTGACTGGATGCTATGAATAATTACCAATCTGTTATTAAAAGAATATCTATTGTACTGGTTTAATACTCCTAATCCTCACCTATTACGTTTGAAAATTATATATTATTAGTAATATTACCGTATCAAACGGTTTAATCCTTGCCTAGAAAATTTCTGGTGAACTTTCTTGTAATCGGTGTTCTGACATTAGCAAGAATAGTTCAATCAATCACCAGGCTATAAAAGATTTTTTTTTTTAATCTAATTTGTTATCATTAAAATTTTAGAGTGTAGGACCCAATTGGAAAGTGAAGCTAGGAAGAGAAGACAGCCTAATAGCAAACCAAGAGGACTCGAATAATATAATGCCAAGCCCAAGGTCCAATGCCACAACCCTTATCGACCTTTTCGCGAGCTTCAATCTCAGTGTTAAAGACCTTGTCGCCCTTTCAGGGTCCCACTCCATTGGCCAAGCACGTTGTTTCTCGATAGTCTTCCACCTATACAACCAGTCTGAGTCAGGAACTATTTTCTAAAAAGATGTCTTCGTAGTGAGAAAACACGATTGAAAGCCAAAAAAACTTGCTTTTCAGGCCGCTAGATGCTAAAGTTTATTTGACACTTTTAGAGTAGCTCTTGCCAAAATAGTTTAGCTAAGTTTTAACTTTTTAACACAAGTCAGGTATGCCCGACCCAACTATTGATCCCATGATTAGAGAACAACTTCACAAGTTGTGCCCCTTGGGTGGCAATGAAAATGTGACAGGTAATTTGGATTTCACACCAAAATCATTCGATAATCAATATTTCAAAGACTTGGTAAGTGGGAAGGGAATTCTAAATTCTGATCAGACTTTATATACAAACGAAACAACCATAGGGTATGTTGAGAGTTTTAGCGAGAACGAGGCCGAGTTTTTCAACGTGTTTGTTGAAGGGATGATAAAAATGGGGGATTTGAGTTCAGGAAGGAGAGGAGAGATTAGGAGCAATTACAGGAAGGTTAATGGGAGGCCAACGAATATATTGTTGGAAGATTAAGAATGTTTATAAGAATACGAATAGAGAATAGAAAACCATTCTCATAGTTTGGTGGTTAGATTTTCAAATTAATCAAATACAGTATCTTGGGTTTGTTTCCCAGCCTTTGAGTAAATGAGATCTTTTATCGACTTAAAAGCAACTTCTACAAGTCAGATGTCAAATTTTCTCTAGCTGGCGGAATTTGGATAAACATGTTAAGTTAAAACTTAAAACCACAAACGTTCGAAAAAAAAACATATGTCTAAGCTAAAATCTTTACGTTTGTTTTTACGCAACACGCATATCACCTTTGTTCAAAATAGACTACCTTATTAGTCGTGCAACTTAAGGAACAATTACACAAGTAAAAGATTTTGAGTGTATTTGGTTTTAATTTCAATTAGGGAAAATTCATATCATGTCATAGTTTTGCAGACAGTATTGTGCGGAAGCTCAAACAAATGTTAGGAAACGATAAAGGAAAAAGGAACATAAAGACTATCGATGTGTAACCCCAGACTTACGATGTGTAACCCCAGACTAATCCATAAATAAAATGGAAAACTTACTATAAAGACATGGGTAATACAACTTGGGCTCAATCAAGAACAATCTCTTGGCAGGCCTCTTCTCCAAGAGCCCCACCAAGTCCAAGATCTTGATGTCTCTTTCTCTCTCTCACTCTTCTTATGATTTGTGTTACAATATACAAAAATCTAAGTATCTATATATAGGCTTTATGAGGAGCCTTATACACAATCCTAGCTAATGTGGGATAGTAAATAAACATGTCAAATGCAATAAACGTGCACACACTACAAATTTAAGCCTATTTCTAACAAATCTCCACCTACGCTTCAATTTTGCGAACATTCTCGGTAAATCACACCTCGTCAAACTCAGCTCGACAAAACCCACAAATGTCAATTGCAAATAGTAATCAATGTCAATTTCCCTTCTCCTATACAACTGTGCCTAAAGCACTTCAATAACGAGAGACGTTGGTCAAGTTCATGCGTTGTTTAAACTTGACCAAAAACAAACCCAACATATCAATCGAGATCACCTTCGATGTCGAACCACAACCTTGTAACCTCATCAATGCTCATCCCCTCAATAGAATGATGCCAAAAAATATGTCGATTCACATAATCATCTATCCTAAATGCAAATCTATAGTACAATGGTACTTGAAACCACTGAAGAACAAACTCCTTCACACCAATCAAGAAACCACTTCTATCTGCCAACGGAACTCGAGTCACTAACCGCATCCCGTTATCGGTGTTGAGAGATAAGACAACATTAAGTTTAATTGGAGCCAAATGAATGCCTACTACTCGATTCCTCCTAATCTCTTTCCCAAATATTTATCAAATCTCCCATAAGGTCTTTGTCTTAGAGTCACTAATATATGCAACTCCACCTCACTACTATACTCTATCATGGCATAAGCGTACCTAAGCAAACTAGACAAACCACCTCCTCGAGAAGTGAGACAAT
This sequence comes from Primula veris, assembly GCA_963682055.1. Lineage (NCBI taxonomy): Eukaryota > Viridiplantae > Streptophyta > Magnoliopsida > Ericales > Primulaceae > Primula > Primula veris. Next base: position 14,489,280 of record OY821747.1, on the reverse strand, counting down.
ACACCAAACGATCAAGCATGCCCCCGTTGAACCAATGCTCCACCATAAACTGTACAAATCCCATCAGACTTTGCCAGTACACAGACCCATATACAATCGTCAACAGTAATATACCCCTTGGGTTGAGCCAAGTAAGATCCCAAAACCATGCCATGCAAAACAAGCTGTTACAATATCAAGCTCCACCGGTTCGATATCGTAATATTCTACCAAAGATGCTACTTGAAAATGTAAAGCAACGAATGATTAACAACTAAAAACCATACATCATCATAGTATTTTTCTTCTCTTTATTCAATCAGCATCGTTCTAAATAACACCTTGTAGCCAAACAAGTCTTAGTAGGAACCCCCAAATCCCTCTCGAAGACCCAATCACAAATAACAACTTGCATTCGCAGAACTCCACCAAGACTCAAGTCTCTTCCCTTAATAAGGAACTCTCTTCGTCTTCGATTTCTCTCGAACCAAATGCACCATCCGAATTCTTTCGAGCCTCTGAATACGATACAAGAATACCCGTATCCACTAATGGAAGCACACAATCAAACAAACGGTGAGCCTCGTAGATGACCTAATCAAATAAGTGGGTCTGCGCTTTCAAATTTGAATCACCAAGATGATCCCCAATGCTAGATGAATCTACCCTTGCTACACCCCAAATTGAGTCATCACGTACAACTGAACCAACTAGCTCCACCGGTGATAAAGTACCCATCTCGACTTGCATCCCGCATCCATTAACTATTGCTTGTTATCCCAAATTGACCGACTCGCCAAATCGCTCTAACTGTCCATGCCCTAAAATGGTTGTCGATGTACTATCACAAATATGAAAATAACCTTCAACTAATCTACCTTCAAGGTTATATAAGTTGCCATTTCTAATTCCATCAAAATCGTAACGCTGCCCTTGCAAACTTTAAGAACTCCACCGTCTGTTGCCCTAAGCTTCTAAGCTTTAAAACTAGATCATGTTCATATTCAAGTCTCGCACAAAACGCGCATCGCCCAATAATTTCATAGTCCCATCGTCTAAAAATCATACGGATTCTTGCTATCTCCTCTATCCTACAAGCATCGCCATGTAAGAACACATGTAATAGAAGCAAACCGTACCCAAAACCCATTCATCGCGGCCAATAGACACCTCTGAGCTAACCAAAAAACCAAATAGTCCATATCATCTATGTCCTCGACAATAATCGTGTTTTGTGTTCCACGAACTACCTCGTGACTTATATGATTTTGGACACTAATGTTCAACGCCTCGGCATGATCCCATCGGATCACAGCTTCCAATTTCCTGTATTTCTAATTAACGAGTGCATCGACGTGTCTGCAATATTTTTTTTTACCTCTTTTTCCAATCTAACATTCGTCATGTTCTCGGACTTCTTACCAAATACGAGATCTAGATCTGGCTAATAAAGCACATCTAAATCCTCGCACTACTACATACCAAAGTTGTTAGTTCCATCGAACTTCTCCACTTCTAAACTTATCTCTCCTGCCAATACCCCAATTGATATTGGGCTCTGATACCAATTTATTGTGCGGAAGCTCAAACAAATGGTAGGAAACAATAAAGTTAAAACACTAAACTGAAAGAACACTGAAATAAGAGACACCTACACAAACAATAAAGGAAAAAGGAACACAAAGACTTACGTGGTCTTCTAGGATTACGATGTGTAACCCTATATTAATTCATGGAGGAAATGAAAAACTTACTATAAAGACATGGGGAATACAACTTGGCCCAATCAAGAACAAACTCTTGGCTGGCCTTTTTTTAGAGAGGCCAAGTTCTTGATGGCTCTTTGTCTCTCTCACTTTTCTTATGATTTGTGTTACAATATACCAAATTCTAAGTATCTATATGTATGCTCTAGAAGAAGTCTCATACGCAATTCTAGCCAATGTGGAATAATAGATAAACAAGCCAAATGTAATAAACTTGTACAAACTATAAATTTAACCCAAATGTAATAACAGACAGATTAAGGATATTTTCTTCGATAATTAAGAAAGAAAGGTGAAACAATACAATAATTTCTTGAGTGATTAGATAAATAAAACCATTTGTTTTGTTTTGCTTTGGGTGGCCTTCTAATTTTTAAGATCATAGTACAAGATGAATTTTACTCAGATCGATAACTTTTAAGTTTAAATTGTGATGGTTGGATGAGTTATGTGTATAAACTAGAATTAGTTAAAGAAAATTGTCAGCTAATCCTAATTTGTGACAATTGGGGCCTTCAATGCAGTGTATTTGAGATGTGAGTATCGACGATAACATCAGTCTCAGTTATAGGAGAGTCTGTTACATTCTTAGTAGCACTAATTACATTTAGGCCTTGTTTTTTTATTTATTTATATAAAGTCATATAATTCTTTGTTTGTTTACATCCTTTCCTATTAGGATATGAGTTTAAAAGATGGTGGCCCCACAAATGGGTTTTTGATAGAGTATATCGTTATGAGTTTACAAGTGAAATTGAGACTATAAAAATGATTCTAAAGTGCATCATTTGGAATAATATGGTAAATAAAACAATTCGGTTTTACCAATTTGATTTTTGTTAGTAGCTGTGATGAGAAATACGTTATAATAATATTATATAAATTTTATATAAGGAGGATGTTAGAGATATTGAGTTTGTGCATTAATGATAAGTGATTGATATTTTTTCCAAAAATCCAATCGACATTTTTAAGAAAATTAGTGCGGATGCTTTGAGGTGGTATGAGAAAAGATGGGATAGGATTAAAGTTGCAAAATACAAATATATATGACCTCACTTTATCTCATTTCTTCTAATAATTTTTATTTAAGAAAATGAATACTTTATAACTAATTTGTTTTTACATAGAATGTAAAAACTAATATGTTCATAGATATTTATATTTATATTTGTATATATTTATATACATATTTATTTATGGCTGTATATCAAACTACCCTTGTGTGAATTTTTCAAAAATTATATATATATATATATATATATATATATATATATATATATATATATATATATATATATATATTATTTAAGTTTATACTCATATAATATGGTTTCATATATAATAACACAATATATTTATCAAAATACTATATTTTTATATATAATGTAGAGTAAAACCTCTCTATAAGAATACTCCATATAGGAATAACCTCCATATAGTAATAAAAAATCCTGGTCCCAACTCGAACCAGTTCAAAATAGGAATAAACTCTATATTGTCATATTCCGTAGTTTTTTATGGTCTCGTTAGTTATAAATCGACCTCCTTATAGGAATAAAATATATTTCATTACAATATATATATATATCTAGTTACAATAAATTTATGATAATGTAAAATACTTATGTAAGGTTGTTTGCGATGATGACTTAATTTTTTGTGTTGCTCCCACATCTTTTAACTTGCGCGTCCATACTAGCTCGTCGACATGGATACCATCTTGTTGAAGCCAAAACATTTCTAACTTTTCAAGCATTTTAAAAGTTTCTTGACATGAAACTTTTTTGTATTTCTATACTATCATCTTCCGGGTTATCTTCTTCTGCATCTTGCCTAATTCCAGCAACGATTTCTTCATCGGTTAAAGTATGCACAACTTGTTGTTCATTTGGACGATTGAGAAAAACATCCATATCCATTTGGTCATTATAGTGAAGTTGTTGCTGACCGATAGTAACACCGAAAAATAATAAGCCAATTTCTGTTGCTGATTAGCAATAGAACACTAACAAAATGGCAACATAAATTGTGGAAACCATTTAGCAACAGAATCACCGACTTTATAGCAACTGAAATTTAGCAACACTGTAATTTGTTACTAAACGAGTTGCCAAATTTTCGGAGCGAAATTTGTATCAAAATTACCATCAATTTAGTAACACAACCTCCCCATCAAATTAGCAACATAAAAATGTGTTGCTATAATTAAATATTTATATTTAGATTTAAAATGTTCTCATATGTTACTAATGTGCATTCATTTTTATGAAATTATGCTAAATGAATAACAATGTTTTATACAGAATAAAAATGAACACATACAAAAGTTGGATGTATAGACGATTAAATCCAGACAGAATAAAAATGAACACATACAAAAGTTAGATGTATAGACGGTTTTTTTAAGTGTAAATGGTTTGATCCTAGTCGAAAAGGAAAAAAAGTTCATAAACGGTACACTATTGTCGATGTGAACATAAAATAGAAATACCCCAAGTATGAGCCATTTATCTTGTCTATGCAAGCGATGCAAATTTGTTACATTCCTTATCCTAGATTGTCGGTAAGGGAAAATAACAAAATAGGAATGAGAAAAAAAAAATAAACAAGAAGAATAAAGATTGGTGGGCAGTTTGCAAGTTTAAAGCTAGGCCAATCATTGTTCAACGAATGCCGAATCGGAAAACACTGAAGCATTTCAAGAGGACGAAATTATTGGACATCAGATTACAAATGTAGAATTTATTGGACCTGTGCCATTGAATGCTACTGATACCGAACCGGGATATCAAATCAATCTAGCAGAAGATGAAGAAGTCCGATGAATAATATTAATCGAAATATTATATTCGACTGTATTAAGACAATTTTATGCTTTATTTAAGAATTATTATGTTTTGTAACAAAAATTTCTATGACTTATCAAAAAATTGAAACATTTTGGCAAATTGGTTCCCTGACTTTGTTTCCGCCTTTTTTTTTCTTCATTTCCTCCCATTATTTTTGTTTTGCTCCCATTTTTCATCAGTATAAGTGATACAGCTGGGCACTTTCTATCTCTCACATACCACCCAAAAACAACAACAAAAACCCTAAACCTAATTAGCCGTCTCTCACATCTGCAACTCACAGGTCTCTCTCTCTATTTCTCTCAATAACTATAATGATGCTATATCGGCTTAATTAATGATTATTGTGTATTTGTTAATGTATACTTGTGAAAAGATGTCTTTGTTTTTATTTTTGTGTTTTTTATGGTATGTACTGGTAATCTAAATTTTTTATAGTTCTTAATTTTGATACTCATAATGTGAATTTACATCAAACAGATTTGTGAGAATAAAGACATGATATTTTTACAGCTCCCAAAATCCATTCATTTTAGAAACCCCCAATTTTATAAAATTAATATGAAATATTAAACTAATAAAGATATATCTATATTAATCAATATTGATTTGATATTTAAAAATAATATTGGGTGGGTCTGTTATATGAACACCATAGGAGGGAGAAAATAAAACTTACCTTACCTTTGGATTCATCAAAGAATAGTTATATGTCTCTTATATTAGTGTAACTTTTTTTTATTAAATGCAATTATTTTTTTATTATCTGCAACTATTTTGTTTGGTGGAAACTGGTTTCGGTTCTGTGTAAATGCTCGATATGGAAACAAAATGATTGAATTTGTTTATGAATTTGTTTATAACTTGTGATTTAGTACTATTGAATTAGTCTTTGAAAGTGGCATACTTTTGGTGTATATATGTATTGTATTGGTTTGTCTCCATATGCTTATGTATCAGTCATTTATGTGTTGGATTTACTGTGTGTTATAGGGGCTTTTTTAGCTGGTATTAGGATAAAAAGTTTTTTTTTATACAAGTTTGCTAATAAGGTTTGATCTTTGCTTATGAGTAGAGGCAAAGTTTGATTTTTTCTTGCTACGCAGATGGACAAGATGCTCTACAGCACCTACGGTGGCATAACCATCAGTGTGTATCTATCTATATATATATCTATATCTATGTTTGGCTAGATGGATGTGATCTTATGTTTGTTACCTTTTGGAATGTCCATACTTTTGCTAATGTATATGTATTGTGTTTCTTTGAAAATGTGTTGTTTCTGCATTCGATCTGTTATGTTTCCTTTTATGTAAGTACAAAAATGGCTTTTTTAAAGTAGGTATTAGGAAAAACAACGACTTTTTTACTGGGTATTAGCAAAATTTTGGTCTTTGCTTAGGGATAGATGGAAAGTTTGATTTCTCACTTTTGATTTGCTAGTATTTGGAATGTCCATACTTTTAGTGTGTTGTGCTGTCTTGTATTGATTTGCTGTCTTGTAAGCAGATGAATAGTTCTCGTGCCCCTGGTTCCGGTGACAATGGTCGTCGTTTAGGTGGTTTAGATGGTCGTTCTGGTGGTCATGGTCATGGCAACTGTAGCCTTAATACTCTAGGGGCTTATCACCTTCATGATACGCTAGAAACTCCTGAGAGTATAGATAGCATGGGGACTTCAATCCCCAATGGTGCATCTCTAAATGTGACATTAGCTATGGAGGCTGAAGCCGCTGAGGCTCGTGCCGCTAATGCGCGTGTCGAGGCTACTGTTGCAGCTGAGATTGCAGTTGCTGTTACCGCAGCTGTAGTCGTGGCTGCTGAGACTCAAACCGCAGCTGATGCGGCACAAGCCGTTGCTGTTGTGGCACAAGCGGCTGAAAACAATGCAATTCATGATGAGTACCCCAACGCCAATAAGATACTAATCCATGTGTTTCCTGGGAGAATTCCTCGGCAATCAAAATTAGTTATTGTATTCTTTTATTTCTATAATTTTAAATGTTTAAACATTTAGTAACTAATTATTTTTGTTGAAACCTTGATATGAAATTGTATATGTATCTATAGATATATGTGAAATAATCCATGTTTGTTGAAAAATCAATACCTTATTTGGTATAATATTTAGTTAGGATCTATTAGAGAAGTAGTCCCCTGTTATCATTACATTATCAAAAGGCTATATGCGGTTTGGTTATATGATTTTGTTTTGTTGAGATATTAAGTTGGGTTTAATATAGTCGTTTATATACATGTATTTGCAAAATATAGTTTGTATATCTATACCAAGTTTATGCTTATCTAGCCTATTGTTGTCATGTAGAAATACTTCATTTGGCAAAGAGGAGTTGAACTGCCAGTTAGAGAGTGCTGGAGGAAAGCAGTAGGAAGACGCTATCGTGACTTTATAAATGACCGAAAGAGCGATTCACAAGCTAGAGAATACATCCCGCCCGCTATATGGACCAAGTGGATGGCAGATTGGAACACTCCCGAAAGTTTAGAGCTCTTGCCCAAGAAAAGGTTGGCACGTATGGGCGCTAATGGAGAATGCTCTAATCATACCAGTGGTTCAATCACATCCTCTGAGCATACGATTCACTTTGAAGCTAAGAACAAAAGAAAGCCTACTTGCAACGAGTTATTCGAACTAATGCATAGGAAGAAAAAAGATGCTTTGTTTGTCGATGAAAAGTCTGCTGCCATCAATGTAAGAAAAAATTCTTTCTTATCTTATTTGGTTCTCAAAATAAGTACTTACAAGGGATAAAAGAAATGAAGCAAAAGTTGACGTTTGTAGGTGGTTTATTTCATAATGAACTGCATTTTTTGTTGTTGCAATGCTGATCGACTCTTTTTAGAGTTCAAATTTTATGGCATATTTGAGTTAACATTAACCAAGTCAAAGTTTATGGTAAATTGGATAGTTTGACCAACATTGGCTTATTGGATAATGAATTGGTGAAGTGTCTAAATGATTTGGATGAGTTGATATAACTTTTTGTAAATTGAACTTGATTGACTCTTAAAACCTTAATGATTGCTATAGTACATAATGTATTGATTTTGACAGTAGGTGTGACTATAAATTTTGCAACTGTGATTTCTCTTTTGTGTAGCTTTACTAGTTTGCTTTGTTTGGATGGAACATGCTTTTTTTGTTTAACATATATTTATATTTTCAATCATAAGATGCGTTTGTGGCAAAAAAGATAGAGCTATCCCAGATTTCAGACGGATCTGATGTACCCAATGATGATGCGATATTTATGGAGGTAGTTGGTGGTGTGAACAACGAAGGCACCATATATGGTTTAGGATCACAGAGCTCATCTATCCTCGTCAACAACTCGAATTCAGGTGCATCAAGTTCGACACCACCACAACAGATTTCTATTAGCATGCTTCAAGACTTTATTGAAGGATCACTAACTGAATTTGGGTTGCAAAGTGAGAAGAATATCCGGCGATGTATCGGGAAAGCAGTCGAATCGAGAATGGGTCCTTATGAAAGGACACTTCTCGAGATGCAGAATTTATTGGCGAGTCTAACCGTCACTTTGCAAAGTCATGTATGTAATCTTGAGAACGAACTTAATTCGGATGATGAGGTCGGAAATAAAGACGTGGCAGAGGATGACCTCAATGATCTCGAGGATTAGGATTACATTGGTGGCGGTCAAAGTGGCAGTGGTGATAAGTTTTTTTTCTTATGTTTTAGGTCTATGTTAAATTTGAGGTTGTATGGTCTAACGATAGGCGTATGAAAACAATGACTTTTGGGTAGACGTACGTGAACAATGACTTTTGGGTAGGCATATGAGAACACTGACTTTTGGTTTTGGGATGGCGGAGATTATGCTACAATGTATTTTGGTTTGTAATATTTTGCATCCTGGTGTAATTAAAATGATGTTCTGTACTGATTGGTTTTTGTTTGACTATTAGATATATAAATGTTATATGTAATTATATATATTATACTATTATATTTAAATGAGTGTATTAGAATTATAACAATTAGCAACATATTTTTCTTGCACCAAAAGAATGTAGCAACATATTAGTAATAATTTAGCAGCACATTATAAACATTTTAAAAAATAAAATAAAGAAATAGCATTACAATACCGACATGAGTAGCTACAAGTAGTTATATACTAAAATAATATAGTTGAAAAATTGTAAATGATTTGCAACAATATTTATGTGTTACAGATGTGTTGCAAAATGTGTTGCATTATACATACAAGTGGCAACAGAATAAACTTGTTACAATTATGTTGCTGACTGAAATTAGTAACAGAAGTGTTACTAAAAATCAGCCACAAGCCAAACAGTATCATAGTAGTTTATGTTGCTAATCTGTTGCCGATCAATGATCAGCAACAGAATTTCTCAAATATAAACAGAATATTTTGTTGCCAACTGTCAATTTTCTTGTAGTGATAAAGAATCACTTTTTAGAAAAACATAAATATATAACTAAAAAGACAATTTTTAAATTAATATAAGAAAAAGTAACAAAAGAAAGAAAACAATAGATTGCATTTACCTCGTCTATAAAATCAAACAATATGTTAGAATGTGGTATGACACTTAACCCAAAATAGATGGCCATTCATTATATGATTGGATGCATTATACAAGTTTTAATGCTAACTGTATCTCTCCTTCTTTTTACATGGAAATGTTTCAAAAAAAAAGTAATGGAATCATTTATGTAAGAAGAGACTCTACACACAAATTGCACACAAGTTGCACACAACTTGTACACAACTAAAATCCACATGAATATTAATTAATTATACATTTATGTAAATTCAAGTATGAAAAGAGTTACGAGTGATAATGCATTAATAAAATCCAGGTGAGACAACTTAATAATTTTTCACTTTTTAAAACACTTAGTCTGTTATGCCCGACTCAACTATTGATCCCAAGTTTAGAGAACAACTTGACAAGGTATGCCCCTTGGGTGGCAACGGAAATGTCACAGGGAATTTGGTATTCACACCAAAATCATTCAAAACTCAGTAGTTGAAATAGTTACTAAGTGGGAAGGGATTTCTTAACCTAGACCAAACTTTCCATACGAACGAAATGACATGAGCGTATGTTGTGAGGTTTCACGATAATGAGGACGAGTTTTTCAAGGTATTTGTTGAACAGATAATTAAGATTGGAGATTTGAGTTCGGGGAGTAGAGTGGAAATTAGGAGAAATCGCAGAAAGGTTATTGGGAGGCCTATGCATATATTGTTGGAAGATTGAGATAGCGTATAAGAGTGTGATTAGTGTATAGAAAACGATGATGGTTATTTGATCTTCAAATAAAATAAATATATTATCTTGGGATGGTTTGCTTGCATTTGAAAAAATGAGCAGACTTTTTAGCTTCTTAAAAGCAGCTTTAATATGTGAGATGTCAAAGTCTCAAAATCTAGCTAGCTGGGAGAAGCTTCAAATAAAATAAATGAGCATTATAAATAATAAGTTAAAAAATAAACAAGAGATTGAGCGTCATATAGCATCATAAATGATTACTTTTTAGAAAAACATAAATAAATCACTAAAAAGAAGACAATTTTGAAATTAATATAAGAAAAAGTAGCAAAAGAAAGAAATGAATAAATTGCATTTACCTGGTCTATAAAATCAAACAATATGTCAGAATGTATCATGACACTTAACCCAAAATAAATGGCAATTTTATTATGATTGGATGCATTGTACAAGTTTTAATGCTTACTTTATCTCTCCTTCTTTTTACATGGAAATGTTTCAAAAAAAATTAATGGGATCATTTATGTAAGAAAATGCTTAAACGCACACAACTTGTAAACAACTGAACACTTCATGAATTTAATTAATTATACATTTATGTAGATTCATGTATAAAAAGTAGGGATGGGTACGGGACGGATTGGAGCGGATTTGTTTCAATCCTAACCCAATCCGTAAAATAAATGGCGGGACAGATTGGGACGGATTGATAAAATTTAAATCTCAACCCAACCCAATCCAACCCATTACAATTAAAACTTCAACCCAACTCAATTCAACCCGCAAAATAAATTGCGGGTTAGGACGGGTTGGGTTTAGATTGATTCTTAAATTTTTATTTTGGTCCTTTATTTTTCATAGTTTGCATAATCAACCCAAATTTTAAAATAAATTGAATATTTCAAACAGAAATATAAATTAAACTCAATCAAAGTACGTTTATAACATTAACGAACAAGTAATAAAACTAAAATATAATAATAATTAAAGGTTACTATCTTAAAATACACACAATATATATATATATATATATATATATATATATATATATATATATATATATATATATATATATATATTGCGGGTTGAAACGGATTGGTACGGATTAACCAGCGGTTTGTGAACCTCAACCCTAACCCAACCCGCAAAATATATAGCAGATTGGGACGGGACGGATTGATTTTTTTTTGACATTCAACCCATCCCATCCCGTCTCAATCCATGCGGGTTGGGTTACGAGACAGATTTACTGATTTTTTGCCCACCCCTAATGAAAAGAGCAACCGGGCGGTGATAATCCATTAATTAAATCTAGGTGAGACAACCTTTTTAAGGATATTTTTGATAATATGTAATGAAGATTACCACATCGGTTTTTTATTCATAAGTAGGAATAATATGTATTAATTGACCGTTATCACATCCACGCACCACAAGTACATGCCTCCAAATACAGCTTATAAAAGGCCATTCAAAAATCAAACTTGCATTCATCTCAACAATATAACTAAACAAGCACAAACAAAAAATGTCAATCCTTCTGCCTCTCATTTTCATCACCATAACAGTTCTCTCATTTGGTGTCGAAGGGGAACTCCGACAACTAGGCCTGAACGGAGTTCCAGAGCTAAGACAAGGTTATTACTCCAAGACATGCTCCAAAGCAGAATCAGTCATAAAGGGAGTGATGGGAAAAGCAATGGCTAGAGAAGTTAGGAGTGCGGCCTCGGTTATGCGATTGCAGTTCCATGATTGCTTTGTGAATGTAAGCATTTGTAAAACCCCATAATTTATATTTTTTTGCTTTTTCATTTTCTATTTGTTATGTGACAATTTGTCTTTTTGATGACCTTGTTGATTTAATCAGGTTGACTGGTTATTGGTTAGCATATTACTGTACAATTTGACTTGAGTACTTCATCATTTCTAAATTCTAAAATTTTGAATTTTGAATTTATCAGGGATGCGATGGTTCAGTTTTGCTAGATGATACACCAAACATGTTAGGGGAGAAGCTTGCACTGTCAAATATTAACTCTTTAAGATCATTTGAAGTAATTGATGAAGTGAAAGAGGCCTTGGAAAAAGAATGTCCCGGGGTTGTTTCTTGTGCAGATATCATCATCATGGCCTCTAGAGATGCTGTTGCTTTGGTGAGTTTATTCATAATTTATTTAAATTTAACTCGATACACACTTTACTAATAGTTATGGTGGCCATAAGTTAGTATTTGTTTGATGATAAGTGTCTTAAATACGGATTAATACGATGATATAAAAATACACTTTACAAATTGATTGTAGAATATGTTCAAAAGATAAGCTGGCTGTTAATTTGATTTTAATAATGTATCATGACGTGTGACTCAACCTGATAAAATCTTTTTATTTAAACTGGCAAATGTAATAATTACTAGAGGAAATACGAAAAATAGTCAACATATAATTAAATTTAATGAATTGATAGAGACAATTTTGGTATCAAATAGACAAATACAATCCTTATTAATTTGGTAATCAATACAGTTCCAACTCCTTGTTAATTTGGTATTAAATGGTTTGCATTTTATACAATAAAGAATTGCAGAGAACCTAAAGAAAAATATTATGTCCTACGGTTTAAGTTTTGAAGTAGTGGAAAATTATTCAATGATATAATTTATGTGGAAATTATTTATCTTTGAGAAAATTATGGACCATTGATACCTTAAAATAATGTAAGTTTTTCAATAAAAATATGATTGAATATAATATTCCTTAGTAAACAAAAATATCTTTTTTATTTAAAGGCTGCGTTTATTTCATAGTAAAAGTTTTACATGTAGGAAATATTTTCATGGGAAAGTTTTACTCTGAAAACTTCTATTTGCCTTTTATTTATGGGCTATTGGTGCATACAAAGTTTTCGATCTAAAATTTTATATAAACTCGAGTTTTTTTTTTTTTTTTACAAATTTTAACAAATAAATCGTTATTTGGTAAAAGTCTCAACGTGTATATGAAACCTTTGTTGAAAACATATTTTCTTTCATATACATCACTTATAATAACTAATAAATTTTTAACCTATAAATTTATAAAATTAGAATTATAGAAGATAAAATGTTGATTATAAATTATTTTCAATAAATATATGTGTGTAAAATAATATTGAGTTTCTTTAGCTTTTTCGGATTTTTTTGGGTTTTTTCAGATTTTTTGGATTTTTTATTTTTATTTTTTCATTATTTGTTATTTTTTAGAATTTTCCATATTTTTCCTTATTTTTTTTATTTTTATCGGTTAATTAGGTGAAATTAGACTAATTATTAAATAGTTTTGAAAGAGTAGACTCATAATGAATTATAGTTACAATACTAGTATTATAAATAATATAGAGAGAGTCTGTGTAAACTGTTTTCAATTTTATTTGTGGGGGAATCATTTCCACCAATTTTTACTTGATATGGGGAAAAAGTTTTCCCTAAAAGGTTATACGATAAATCAATCACCTGAAAAATCTATTTTACCTGTAAATGTTTGTTTACACCCATTTTACACCCAAACAAACGGAATAAACGTAAAATGTATCATAAAGCTTACTTTTAGTTTTTAGTGTAGAATGGTAGCACCAACCAATTTCAATGAGTTAACCAAGTCCAACCAAATATAATTTTTCAGTAAAATACTGTGATAATCTAAGAAAAACATTAGTAACTATTTTGGACAAGAGATAACTTAGTGTTTTTTGCAATATTATCTCCATACGTTTCTTTAATAAAACGTATAATTTGTATACCGTATTATCAGAGAGAAAAAAGATAATATTGTTTTAACGGGGGTGTTTGGTTGGTATTTTAACATCCATTTGCTGCTTCGTATAATTGTACGTTTAGACTTTTAGGTTACGTTTCGGTTGTTCATGACAAAGTTCTGGTTTTCTAGTATGGGCAGTGTTATAACTTGAAGGTTTTTGATCAAGTTCATGGTTAAAATCAATTCGAATTTTTTTTTGATTTAAGTACAATGAAGTGGAGAAAATATACATGGGGTAGAATTTTATCGAAATTAAAGATCATTAATTATATTTTACCGTATCAAATGGTTCAACTCCTGCCTATATTATTTTAGTTCAACTTCTTGTAATCAACCACCACGCTATAAAAATAAAATAAAATTTATTTATCTAATTTCTTATCATTAAAATTTTAGAGTGGAGGACCTAATTGGGAAGTGAAATTAGGAAGAGAAGACAGCCTAACAGCAAATCAAGAGGACTCAAATAACATTATGCCAAGCCCAAGGTCGAATGCCACAGCCCTAATTAACCTTTTTGCGAGGTTCAATCTCAGTGTTAAAGACCTTGTCGCCCTTTCAGGGTCCCACTCCATCGGCCAAGCACGTTGCTTCTCAATAGTCTTCCGCCTATATAACCAGTCTGGGTCAGGTATTGTTTTTTTAAAAGATGCCTTATAACCGGTCTGGGTCAGTTATTGTGTTTTTAAAAGATGCCTTGTTTGAGAAAAAGTTTGATTCAAATCTTAAAAAAAAACTCGATTTTCTGCTTTACATGCATCTAGAAGTTTACGCTTTTTATACTTTTAGGGTAGCTCTTTCCAAAACGGTTTAGCTTAGTTATCACTTTTTAATACTTTTGTCAGGTATGCCCGACCCAACTATTGAACCCAAGTTTAGAGAACAACTTGACAAGCTATGCCCCTTGGGTGGCGATGGAAATGTCACGGGGAATTTGGACTTCACGGCAAAATCATTCGATAATCAATATTTCAAAGACTTGGTAAGTGGGAAGGGATTTCTTAACTCGGACCAGACTTTGTATACGAACGAAACGACCAAAGGATATGTTGTGAGATTTAGCAAGAACGAGGGTGAGTTTTTCAAAGCATTTGTTGAAGGAATGATTAAAATGGGGGATTTAAGTTCGGGAAAAAGAGGAGAAATTAGGAGGAATTGCAGAAAGGTTAACGGAAATATGTTGTTTAAAGATTGAGATAGTTTATATTAGAGAATTATATAAAATAAAAACTAAATTGTAGCATTGTTATCTTTCGGTAATCAATTTAGGGATTCGGTAATATGCATATATATATATATGTGCAACCAATGTACACCCAAAGATCAAAGGATTAAAAACCTATTGTCGACAAATTTATCATGGTATTGTAAGAATTAATCTCCGCTCTTAATAGTTAAAACACAATAATTCTTGGAGGTCCATTGACATTCATAAGTTATAAGATTTTATGATTTAGTGATAATAAATTGTAAGTTAAGAAACTTGTATTTCCACCTTAACGAACGGTTTAGATTGATCTTAACTTAATGGACGGTAGAGATCGAAAGTATATCAAGAGCTTTGGGTACTCCTCCTACCTATATAAATGACACAATATCATCTCATTTTGTGTCAAATACATACACACATAAACAACACATAAAGTATTGTAGTGATAGGTTATGTAGGATAAACCCAAGTCTCTACCCTGGTGATCTATCTCCGTCATACGAACTCAATTCTCAAATACTGCCGTTTTAAAGTATAGAGATTACCGTCCTTCCGCATGGCTCAAGATATGTGTTTCGACACACTCATTACAGTTTATAGTGTATGATCATCATGTAGGAAAAGATCATAGATAATTATGTTAATAACGTGTATAACATAATAATATATAAGTTGTAATTAATTTATAGGTATACAAGAGCGGTATTTACTTTAAACTTTCAAGTATAAAACCAATATCACCAAAACAAAAAAGAGGCACAATATTTGTGATTCAAATCAACCAGGAGAATTCACTAAGATCACGAATGTTGTCGTACATATATCCATTTTACTTGTAGTCTACCGATTGTTGTCACTACAAATTGGAGGCATATCATCATTCTTGTCCATGCTAAAAAAAAAATTGTATAAATAGCTACGTGAATTGTGACGGGTTTTTTTGTGACGAATCTATTAGCTACGGGTTTTGTGACAGCAAAATGAATTTGTGACAGTCTTGTAACTGGAAAATCATTTTGTGACAGATTTGTGACATGATTTGACTCTCACAAAATCAACATTATTTTATAGTGTATGCTCATCACTTTAAAAAAAAAAATTGGTATTTTTACAAAATCAATATTGGGTATTCAGATCTGAACCTTCCGTCATCATCCGGAAGGTTTTACAACCAAAGAAGATAGGATACGATATAGCAACTCCTTTCACAGTTTTAGAGAAGTCATCACGTGTCCTCTTTTTTTTTTTTTTTTACTGCATGTTTCTGCTTCTTTTTATTCCCACTGAGTAGTTCTGTTTTTTTCATTCCAGATTACTGGTTCCTTTAATTCCTTAAGTTATCTTGTTACCTTGTTTTTTGGATCCAAAAGTTATAAATTTTTATTTACTACTAAAAAAATACAGATTTTCCGACCTACCCCTAATAATTACATCAACCTTGTTTTTTGACTCCGAACCTGATCTGTCCAAATGTGTCCACACATAATATTTCGAAAAATACACCTGCTCAACAGATTGTTAAGAATCCTAGTTTTTATAAATGGATAATTGATAGTGGCTCCTCAAACCATATGACACCTTATTTGTCTTTTTTTCAATAAATATACAGCTCCAAATAATATTTTACCTGTTCAATATGCATCGGGTTCATCTCATTCGGTATACGGATTTTTCTGCAATCAATCAATTGAACAGTACAAATTTTCATTTTTAAAAATAAATATTTAATTGTTATTTTTTTAAAAAAATTTATTAATAGTTAAATTTAGGGTAGTATCCACTAAAATTCTATATTTTTATTTGGGTTTTATTGTGTTGTAAAATTTGTTTTTAATTTTCTACATGTGAATTTGTTTAATATATGATAAAAATTAAAAAATTAAATTAATTATTGAAAATGTATCATCTAAACTTTTATTTTTTAATCTAATGATTGTAAAATTGACTGAACATTATACGATGCAACCAAATGACCACACAAAATGTACACTATGTACACCATTAAATAGGAGATTTATCTCTCACATCATCTATTCTATTACGTGGCTTCTCACATGTACCTACAAAGTATAATCTTTTGTCGGTACAAAAATTCACTCAAGACCTTTAAGTGCACTGCTGTTTTTTATCCCAATATTTCTTTCAAGACCTACGGACAAAAACTGTCCCTGGAACGGAAGAGCCACGGAATTGACTATATTATCTACGACTCCCCTCACCAACAGCACGAACCACACCTTCAAACGACTCACTATTTTGGCATCGACGATTAGATCATCCCACTTCCTCTAGTTTACCTAACACTTTTTTCATAATAAAGATATTTCTAACTGCCCTTCGAACATGTTTTTTAAACGAACGGAAGTACGCGTTAAGTTGTTTAGGATATAACAAAAGAGTTGGAAAGCATGATCAAACCTAACATGCATCTACAAGTTCGTCTAATACTAATATTAATACTGAGATCTTAGCGTAAGGAAAATATAACCATATTTAATATTATCAAATATTAATATTTGATACACCGCAATAAAATAGAGTGGTAGAACAAAAAACATTGACACATTTTAAATGTGGCTCGATGCTTACGCTTTCAAGCACATTTACCCACAAACTTTTGGGATGAATGTATACTGATAGTCGTTTACCTTATAAATCGTATACTGATGAAAAATCCCCCTATGATTATCATTTTGATCGTAACCCATATTATAATTATTATTACTTTGTGGTTTTTGGTGTCCCGTGTGGGACGCGATAATTTTCAGCCACGCGATGTTTCCATGTGTTTTTTTTGGGATACCCACCCGTCACTGCGGATATCAACTTTTTAATCTTGATACCAAAACTTTTACATATCAAGGGACGTTACGTTTTTTGAAAATATTTTTCCCTTCGACAGAGATAGCCCTCACTTTTATAAACCTCCCCAAACACCACCACCCTCGCAATCCTTTGCCTATCCCGATGAACCATTAGCTTTACTACCCATAAATGTCCAACCCATTGATTTGTCTAATGATCATAACCGGCCTAACCCCATAGATATTAATCTAGGCCCGCTTCCGCAACAACCAGCCACATCACCTATTCAAACTATCACAACTGCTGCAAACCCAACTCCTCAAGATTTCACGTCCACATCACCCGAACTAACATTATCTCCCATCCAATTAAACCAAGTTGAGACAACGGAAACCCTATATACCTGATTCCAATCCCATCAAGGGTCTAAATCTCGCACGTCATGTTCGAACCCACAAGCCTCCCGGTCATTTAAAAGACTACATATGTCCAACACTTCACTTGACAATCTCGAAAACAACTCTAAATCAGTCTACAGGAATGCAACACCCCATGAGTAATTTTGTTTCTCAT
Organism: Primula veris; assembly: GCA_963682055.1. Taxonomy (NCBI): domain Eukaryota; kingdom Viridiplantae; phylum Streptophyta; class Magnoliopsida; order Ericales; family Primulaceae; genus Primula; species Primula veris. Next base: position 14,471,013 of record OY821747.1, on the reverse strand, counting down.
TCTAATCTCCTTCCGTCGCATTACTGGTTTCTTTCTGCTTTGTCAAATACTACAGATCCAAGGTCTTATACTCAAGCTATTAAATATCCCCATTGGCGTGATGCAATAAATAAAGAAATCAATTGTCACGTTCCGGAATTCGAAAATCGGGCATCAAGGCTTGACTTTTTAAATAAAAGGAATAAAGAACATGTTGGTACAAAATTTAACTTTTAAAAGAAAACAACTTGCAAGCTAAACGAACAATTATACGAATGAAATAGAAATGTTTGTCAAACGCGGCTACAAAAGAACATGGTTTTAACAGATTTATGAAAAATACCAAACGAATGTAACTTGCCCGTAGGCTCAACCTCAAAAATGGTCTAAAGTAAAAAGGAAGTGACTGAAAGAAACCCCGAATCCATGCGATACATCGCTAATGCTCATATCCAAATACCTCAACCTAGGTTGTGCCTGAAAGAAAAAGATGTAACGGTGAGTCACATGCACATACATAGACGGGACGGCACCACACATGATACCATCACTCCATCCAATAGATGCAAGAACGCACAAACAATAACAACTATAATAACAACGTAGCAAAGGAAATGTAATAGCACCGTACAACAAAATAAATTAAATATGTGCAACACACATCTATAACATGCATAGACCTCTCACGTCATCTACACCAGTCCGTAAGGTAGGTCATTTCATATACCACTCGGCTCGTCTTATGCCCCCGGTATAGGGAGAGACATAGACCATCACCAACATATAAATATTTAAAGTGCGCACTTGGACCTCTTACGCCACTCGTCCCAGTTCGTAAGACGAGTCATTCCATATACCACTCTGCTCATCTTATGCCCCCGGTATAGGGAGAGACATAAACCATTGCCAATAACTAAATCTCAAGGTCTTGACCAATAATATTATACTATTCAATTATCACAATTTCCAATAAAATCACATTCTCAAAATGCTAGCATTCCCAAATATCCCATTATCGCAATTCAACAAAACAGATAAACATAGGTGCTAGAATCACAACTAGGCAAACAAGTCTTATAGCTATCAATTAATTTCTTGCCAAACAAAGCTCAACAAAACTAATAAGTATCAATTCTCCAAAAGTCAAATTGCCAAACAAGCCCAACAACATAAAATCTCATTCAATTATTTTAACAAACACCTTCTATACACAAAATACAACTCATATCTATTCAACATAAATTTACCCAATTTTATCAACAACTATAATAACACATAACAACTCATAAAAACACACAAATCCATCTATATTCTCATAAATTCGAAATTCATATGTCTAAATTCGCAATTCTCAAATTCAAATAAGTGAACTAAAAGAGCAACACATAAAATTCAATTGACAATTTAATAGAAATATATTGAGATAAAAGAACACCCCCAAATTTTAAAGCACAAGATCTAACCCTAACATACACCCCCGTCCAGTCGCAATGAATAACCCCCGTTACATTAGTTCATAGAGAAGATACTTCCGGTAAAAGCTTGCTAATGGTGGTTTATTCTTCTTCTTCCTAAACTTGAAACCTCTCTTTTCTCTCTTTGTTTCACTTTGTTTTTGGTGGGTTTTGGTTTCCTGTTTTTAAAAGTGGAATGAAAAGGTTTCACGTGAAACTGTTTTAAGAGAGTTTGGAGAAGCGAACTATTTGATCTACAAAGTTCTAAAAGTTAACTCATAACCAAAACTATTATTTTACTGCTCAAAATAAATAAATAAAAAATTAGAAACAAAGCTAAGAGTTTCGATTTTTGGCTAAAAATTAGTAGGGTGGCCGGTTTTTGGTAAAAGTTGTATAAAACGTTTTTGAGTAAATTTAATCGTAAATAAGACTATTTATAAAAATGCAGGATGTTACATCAATGCACTCGAGAAAAATAATACATGGGTTCTTTCTAGTATTCCTTCAGGAAGAATTCCGATAGAAAGTATATGGATTTTCAAAACTAAATTTAATTCACATGGCACCATTGAACGTTATAAAGCATGCTTAGTAGCCAAAGGATATACTCAGGTTGAAGGGCTAGATTATCATGACACATTTGCGTCAATGGCCAAATTAGTCACCGTTCATTGTGTACTTGCCATTATTGTTGCTCGTAATTGGCATTTGCGCCAATTAGGTTTTAATAACTTTTTTTTCATGTCGATTTAGATGAAAATATTTATATGATTTGACCACCTGGATATGGATGAAAGGGGGAGACAAGTGTGTCACCTAAAAAAATAAAACAAGCCTGTATAAATTGGTAATCTAAATTATCTAGCATTCCTGTATCCGCTGATTTTTGATAATCACAAGCTGATCCTTCTTTATTTACTAGATGTATTAGTTCTAAATATATATCTATACTTGTTTCCGTGGATGATTTAATAATTACAGGAAATGGTTTGGATTCTAACTCTACGGTATAAAATTTCTTGTCTAGCAAGTTTAAACTCAAGAATCTTGAGAAATTAAAATATTTTCTAGGTATTGAGATGGCTTGTTCAAGTCATGTCATATTCATTAATTAGTGTAAGTACATCCTCGACATACTAAGTGATGCAGGTCAATCCGGTTGTCTCCCAGCCTCTTCTCATGTTTAACCATGAGTTCAATAATTGATTTTAATTATCCGTGTAATTATATATTAACTATTTTACGATTTCTCTATTCGATGATAAATTGTTTGGTCTTTTTCAAAAATAGTAAATTTATATTTCAGTACTTTAATGATAGAGCATTTAATAACGAATCCAACGGTTTAAACGGAAGTAAATTTGAAGTCCGAACAAGCAAGTTACGAGAGTTTCAAAAGTCGAAAAGTTCAACATGCTAACCCACTCGTAGGTCAAGTGGACAGAACAAGAAGAATTTTCTCAGTTACTACCCACCAGTAGGTATATAGAACTCACCAGTGGATCAATATTCTAGAACCAGCAAAGATTTCACCCACCAATGGATCAGAAGACACCCACCGGTGGGTCAAAGTGCAAATCACAAAAAAACAGTTTTTTGGGTTTTTTAAAAAATGACTTTATCCATTGGATAAAGCCCATAAACACCCCAAATGGTCATCATACATTCATTGGACATTTTGGGTCTCTAAAACACCTTCAATTCATCATAAATCCTCATCAATTATACACACAACACCATCCAACATTAACCAATACATCTCACTCAACCTCCCTCAATTACAAACACTTAAAGTCATAATTGTTGAAAAAAAGCTCAAAAAGAGGGGAATTTGGGAGAAAGCGATTCAAACTCAAATCAAGATCAAACATCGTCAAATCTAACAAATTAGCTTATTTAGAAGCAATCAAATTGTGTGTTGTTTTATTTTCGATAAATTTATAAAAAGCAAATTATAAGCTCATTTGTGAGTGAGTGTTTGGGTAGAAGTTTTTAAACCAAAGTGTTGGTTAAAAGTTATATGTTGAACACTTGGTTACTCATAGATTGAGGGGGAGTTGTTGACTCGTAGACGTGTATACTTGCACTTATATTAAGAGTAGGAATTTCGAGTAGAGGGTGAGCATATCGATTGATTAGCTCGATAAGATTTGTAATCTTGGAAAGAGAATTATAGTGAAATACTCAGTAGCGTTAATACCGATGAGAGGACTAGCCGGATTTGCCGAAACTTTGTATATCGTAGTGTCAATTTCTTCATTTACTCTTTAATTTCTGCACTTATATTATTACTTAATTGATTGCTTGCGTAGTTTAAGTTAGAGTAATATTTGTCGTTCCTTCTCGTTAAGTTTATAATCTCGTTATTTGGATTGGATTTTGCTCTAAATTGTACGTAAAGCTTATTCACCCACTCTAAGTTTTAGCCGCTCACTGACCAACATCTCTTATGGACCAAAATCTCCCATTCAAATGATAGTGGTGAACCTATAATTGAACCAAGCTCATATCGTCGAACCATAGGCCGACTCATTTATCTTACAATTTCTCGGCCGGATATTACATTCCTGTCAATTTATTGAGTAACTTCATGCATTCGTCTCAGATTTTACATTATGATGTTGTTGTCCGCATCCTTCACTGCCTAAAAGGGACCCTTTCCCATGGTATATTTTTCCTCAAAATCCGATTTACGCGTGATTGGATTTACGGACTCTGATTGGACGAGTTGTCCTATGACTCATTGGTCCACTACTAGTTACTTCATCACCCTCGGAAATAGTCCAATCTCTTGGAGCACTAAAAATTAGAGTGTCGTTACTCGCTCACAGAAGCCGAATATCCGTGCAATGGAATCTACTACTTGTGAATTGATGTGGCTTCGAACTCTACGTATAGACTTAGCCGTTACAATCACTTCTCCCATAACGTTATTATGCGACAACCAAGCGGAGTTACACATTTCTCGTAATCCAGTTTTTCATGAATGGTTCAAACATATCGAAATCGGCTGTCATTTAGTCCGCGAAAAAGTTCAACAAGGTATCATATATACAACCTCATCATGTTTCCTCCAGTGATCAACTGGCAAACATTTTCACAAAAACAATAGGTGTCAAGAATTTTCATACCCTCGCATTCAAGTTGGCTATTACGACTCTTCATGCACCAACGTGAAGGAGAATATTATAAGATTATATGTGACTGAGGATTATATGGGATTGCCTTTTAATATAGAATAAAATCAAAACTGAATTATAGCATTGTTATCTTCCTGTAATCAATTTTCCGATTCTGTAATATGCAAAAATATGCAAAAATCAAATGAATAAAAACCTTTTGTCTCCAAATTTATCAGTTTATAAAAGTGTGATGAGAACATAGAAAACCTTTGTCCTCGTAGTTTGGTGGCTATTTGACCTTCAAATTAAATAAATATAGTATCTTGAGGTTCTTTGTCTACATCTGAAGAAACGAGGAAGCTTATTTTCCTGCTATTTGAACCAAATGAACAGTATATTCTTGTGCACGTTTGGTTCAATTTAAAAACAAACAAACATGAATTGAATGATTAACGAACCAAACATGAATTTTTCACGAATGGTTCGGCTCATTTGCATATACACCTTTCTATTATATCTCTCTCTCTCTTTGTTCTAATGGAAAAATAGTAAAGAAAAATATTTTACTACGAAAATGGATTTAGTGGTTGATTGGTTGATAGAAAAATTGATACTAAGGTCCATCTATTTAGGATAACAAGTGAAATTGATTCACCCCAAACATGGATGGAAAACATTTTACTCAGTGAGGAAAAACATAACGTTTTCACGAATACATATATTTTGTCCAATATTTCTCCATTTTTTTTTTACTTTTTAATTAAAAAATCTTAAGCGTCTTTCTTATTTTTACTTTTTTATCTTTTCAAAAGTTAAATTTCGCAAAAAAAAAAGCTCAAAACTAGAGAAGTTTGAAACTTGGGAACTTTTTAGCTTTTACACATAAAAATCCCTAGAAGTTAAAATTTTCCAATTGAATTATTTAGTATATTTACAAGTCACCAGTAAGTTCTTATTACAAAAATAAGTTATAAGTCATGTATAGGTAAAAAAAAAGCTATAAGTAACTTATTCCAATCAACTTTTTTCTCATTGCTTTCTAAAATTTAAACAAGTTTTTTCCCACTGTAAAAACAATTTTTTGACTACAAAGGTCAACGCAAAACATGCCATTTATCAAAAAAATTCCATTAAAAATCCAAATATTGTCAAACACTCAATAAACAAATAGAGACAAACAATTTCTAGGATAATAATTTCCGTGTGAATATTTTCTTGGGTAAATATTTTCCACCCAACCAAACAGATCCTATTTTTGTTTTAAAGGGAAAATAGCAAACTAAAATATATTTTCGGAAAAATGAATTTTCAGCATGATTGGTTGATAGGAAAATAAGATAATAAAGAAAATATTTTCCATCTATTTAGAAAAACAAGGGAAATTGATTTCCTCCAATAATGACAAAAAATATTTTACTCCGTAAGACAAAAACATAAATGTTTTCACGAATATAAATATTTTATCATCTGTTAGGTCCAAAGTACAAGTCTATTGTACCATATTTGTTTGTCATCATATTGTTTAAAATATATTGAGTTAACTTATATTGAACTCTTATTATGTTAACAGTTAATGCGTAACACGTTTGTTAAGTTATGGTTAAATATAGGTTGAAGTTATATTTTTAGTTATAACTGAAACTGGCGGACAGATTACTTGGCGATCAAGTCAAAGATTTCTAGAAAGTTCACAAACGTGAGCAATAAGTCAAGAAGATTTCGAGCAATCTCAGAAGATTAGATTGAAGAGAATGAAGAGGTTTCCTTGTTGGATTAGAAGACTTGAAGAGGAAAGAATAATCCTAGTCAAAGAAATATGGAGAGAAAAAGGAAATACTTACTATTTGATTAAGATTGGGATTATTTGTAAAGCTAATAAAGTCATTTAAAATCTAATATTTTTTGTCTCTACATCATAAATTATACAACAAATATAGAGAGAGAGATTCACGAAATATTATAGAGAAATATTATTTTTTGTGAGAAATTCGTGACGGGATGTCATTAGATATTGAGAGGTGGTAGGTAGCAACAATAGTTTGATAGGCAAATATTAGTGAGGGAGTCATTGGGTATTGTAAGACTTGAGTCTACTATTGTAAACTTGACAATATCAATAAATACTGGTTGAGTGCCTCGGAGACGTAGATGTGGTGAGCACATCGAACTTCGTAATTAAACGTCGTCTGTTATTTACTATTCTGTCAGAACTCTTCAATTATAACTGAAACAGAATCTCGGTTATAACTGAAACGCGTAATAGCATTCGGAACATTAGGCAAACGTATTTTTTAATTTGTATCAAAGCTTCACATCTAACTATACTTGGTGTGGATCCTTTGTTCTGAATATATGGAGTTATTTAAGAATGGTGGATCGTTCAACAAAGCACCATTGCTTGAAAGAAGTTCGAATTATGGCACATGGAAAATGAGGATTAGAGCTTTTATTAAATCTCAAGACGAAAAGGCATGGAAATCTATTATAAAGGGTTATAAAGTACCAATGCTCACTGATGAAGAATGAGAAGAATATCCAGCCACAAAAGATAATTTGTCTGAAAAAGAGGAAAAGGATTTCATCCTAACTTATTCAAATTAATATCCCTGTGTGAAGTTGCAAAAGAAGCCTGGGATATTTTAAATATTACATACGAAGGTACAAGCCGAGTCAAAGCATCAAGACTTCAACAACTTACAACCAAGTTTGAAAACCTAAGATGGAGGAGCACGAAACCATAGAAGAGTTTTATTCTAATTTATGTGAGATTTCTACTGAATCTCATGCTCTTGGAGAGAAAATTCTAGAATCCAAATTGGTGAAGAAAACCTTGAGATTTCTACCTCAAAGGTTCGAAATAAAGGTAACAGCTATTGAAGAGTATAACAACATCGAAAGTATGAAGATGAAAGATCTTATGGGTAATCTCATAACCTATGAGATGAAGTTTAAGACACCAAAACGTTCGGATAAAGGTATTGTTTTTCATGCTAAAGAGTCTCCAGTCGCAAAGTCAGTTGTAACTGAATCTGATGATGAAGAATTTGCTCTTTTCGCCAAAAAGTTATATAAAAGGTTTTTCAAAAAGAAAGTTGGTGATGGAGAAGTTAGTAAACCGTTTCAGAAAAAGGAGTTTAAATCGAAAATTTATGAGGAGAAGCAACCTGAAACAAAGTGGAAATCTAGGGAGTTTAAACCAAAAGGGATTCAATGTATAGAGTGTATGGGTTTTGGTCATGTTCAAGCTGAATGTGCGAATACGCTTAAGAAGAATAGGGCTTCAAGGGCAGCAACTTTTAGTGATAAATCTGGTAATGATAGTGAATATGGTGAGGAAACAAACTATACAAGTCTTATGGCTATCTCAAAAATCAATACGAAAAGTTCGAAAAACTCAAAATCCATCTCAGTTACAAAGTCAGTTGTAACTGACACGGAAACTTAAGAAGGTTATTACTCCGAATCTGATAGTTGTGATGATGAAACTATTACTATTTCTAAGGTAGAAGAGAAATATCTAAAATTGTTCAAGAGGTTTACAGTTGTGTCTAAAAGGGTAAAAGAGTTGGAAATTAAAAATTTGGGGTTAAAGAGAAGGATGTTCAAATTGAAGAAACTCAAAAGAGGATCAAGCTTCTCAACAATGGGACTGATAAGTTAGACAAAATGCTTTCATGTCATAGTTATGCAAAGGACAATACTGGATTGGGCTATTCTGCAGCTAATGGAAGTGAAAAGACCGTGTTCGTGAAGGCCACAACAAGCAAAGCAACCCTACAACCCACTGTAAGTACAATGAGTTGTTTAGTTGTAACGGAAAGTGCAACTAAGAACAGACTGTTCTCAGTTATAACTGAAGCTGCAACTGGAAATTACTTGAGGTTATGCTATATTTGTAATAAACCTGGACACACTTGGGCTTTTTGCAATAAAAGATTTTTGAGTTATCAAAAACATTTTTTCAGAGTTTATAAACAAACATCCAAGTGGGTCTGGAACGTTAAAAGCAAAAATGAGACAACTACTTGTAATAAGGCTACTTTAACCTACTTGAATGCTGCTGTTTCTACTTCTTGGTATTTTGACAGTGGTTGTTCCAAACATATGACTGGTAATGCTAAATTCTTAAAAAATGTTAGGAATATATCTGGTAATTCTGTTGTGTTTGGAAGTGTTGACAAAGGTCTTGTGATAGGTAAAGATACTTTAAATGATAATGGTATGCCTGAGCTTAAAAGTGTTCTATTGGTTAAATGTTTAAAATCTAATCTGTTAAGTGTTAGCCAATTGTGTGATAATTTTATGCATGTTAAGTTTAATAAAGATAAATGCCTTGTAACTGATGATAACAATGACTTAATCATGATTGGAATAAGATCTAGTGAGAGCTGCTATGTGTTTGATAAGTCTGTTGCAACTTTACCTAAAGTCAGTTGTAACCAAGTTGTAATTAATAATTCTGAAATTTTGCACCAACGTTTGGGTCATATAAACTATAAAACTCTTGCTAAAATTGTTAATTCTCAACTTGTTATAGGAGTACCTGAACTGAAAATAAAACTATCTAGTACTTGTGGTGATTGTATGAAGGGAAAGCAAACTAAAAATGTTCATAAAAGTGTTAGTCAGATTTATACTAATAGTGTGCTTGAATTGTTACATATTGATCTTATGGGTCCCATGCAAACTGAAAGTATTAGTGGTAAAAGATATATTCTTCTGGTTGTTGATGAATTTTCTAGATACTCTTGGGTAGCTTTTCTTAGAGAAAAATCTGAATCTTTTGATGTGTTTAAGAATCTGTGTTTGAAACTGCAAACTGAAAAAGGTTATACCATTGGTAAAATTGTTAGAATTAGGAGTGATCATGGAATAGAATTTGAAAATTCCAAATTTGCAGATTTTTGTGATTCTTTAGGAATTTCTCATGAATTTTCTGCTCCTAAAACCCCCCAACCGAATGGTATGTTGAAAGAAAGAATAGGACTATTCAAGAGATGGCTAGATTTATGTTGAATTTTAAGAAACTTGCTAAGAGATTGTGAGCTGAGGCTGTTAATACTGCTTGTCACATAGTAAATAGGGTCTATCTCACTAAAGGAACTAATATGACACCCTATGAAATCTGGAAAAAAAGAAAGTCTAATTTGAGTTACTTTCATGTGTTTGGTTGTGTTTGCTATATTTTTAAAGATAGAGAACACCTAGGAAAGTTTGACTCTAAAAGTGATGAAGGTATTTTCTTAGAATATTTTGTGAACAGTAGAGCTTATAGAGTCTACAATTTGAGAACTCATGTTATCATGGAATCTTATAATGTTGTTTTCAATGATCTTAAAGATATATCTGAGTGTGTAGGTGGAGATGGTATGATAGGTTTGATGCATACAACCATAGAAGAAACAGATGGATGGAAAGCAAAAAGAGTCAGCTACTGCACCAGTTGTAACTGAGGAACAATCCGATGAGTTGTCTGAAAACGAATCTGAACTCAGTTGTAACTGAGACTGTACCAGTTGCAACTGAATCTACAACTGAACAACGAGATAGAATGGTGAAGTATGTGAGGATCAGAAAAATCACTCATTGGACAACATCATTGGAAAGGTAAGTGTAGGTATGAATACTCGACGAAAACACCTCGATCTTCTTAGTTTTAATTGCTATATATCTCAGATTGAGCCTAAGAATGTTAATGAAGCTTTATTGCATGATGAATGGATTTCTGCTATGCAAGATGAATTGAGTCAGTTTGAAAGGAATGATGTATGGACTCTTGTGCCTATGCCTGAAAATAAGAATATAATTGGTACTAAATGGATTTTTAGAAATAAAACTGATGAGGATGGTACCATTGTTAGAAATAAGTCTAGGTTGGTTGCTCAAGGTTACACTCAAGTTGAAGGAATTGATTTTGATGAGACATTTGCGCCTGTTGCTAGAATTGAATCTATTAGAATGTTGTTGTCTCTTGCTTGCTTATATGATTTTAAATTGTTTCAACTTGATGTTAAAAGTGCTTTTCTTAATGGCAATATTTTAGAAGAAGTATATGTTAAGCAGCCAAAGGGATTTGAAGATTCTCATAAACTTGATCATGTTTTTCATTTAAAAAAAGCTCTTTATGGATTAAAACAAGCTCATAGAGCATGGTATGATAAAAAAGGTATTCTAAGAAGGGGAGTTGATAAAATATTGTTTACCAAGAGAACTTCTAAGAATATTATAGTTGTTCAGATTTATGTTGATGATATTGTGTTTGGTTCTACCTCTATGAGTTATGTTGATGAGTTTATTGCTGATACGAAAAGTGAATTTGAGATGAGTGGTGGTGATGAATTAAATTTCTTTCTAGGTTTGCAAGTTAAGCAAAGTGATAAAGGCATATTTTTGTGTCAAAGTAAGTATGCAGCAAATCTAGTTACTAAATTTGATTTGTCTGGTAGTAAAGAGAAAAGATCACCTATGAGTTCTAACTTAAAACTGTCTAAGAATGAGAAAAGTAAGCTTGTTTGTCCAAGTTTATATAGATCTATGATTGGTAGCTTACTTTATTTGACTGCTAGTAGACCTGATTTGTGTTTGAGTGTTGGAGTTTGTGCTAACTACCAAGCTAATCCATTAGAATCTCACTTATTAGCTGTTAAGAGGATTATTAGTTATGTGAAAGGAACTATTAATCTAGGCTTATGATATTCTAAGGATACTAACCATCATTTAGTTGGGTTTTGGGATGCTGATTGGGCTGGTAATATTAAGGATAGAAAGAGTACATCTGGTTGATGTTTTTACTTTGGAAATAACTTAGTATATTGGTTTAGTAAGAAGCAAAGTTGTATCTCTTTATCTACTGCAGAGACAGAATATATAACAGCTGTTAGTGGTTGTACTCAACTTTTATGGATGAAACAAATGCTTGAGGATTATGATGTTAAACAAGAGGTTTTTACTTTATATTGTGATAATAAAAGTGCTATTGATTTAGCTAATAATCCAGTACCACATTATAGAATAAAGCATATAGACTTAAGATATCATTTTATTAGAAAACTTGTTGAAGAAAAATGTCTAGTTTTGGAACATGTTGTAACTGAGAAACAACTGCATATATATTTACAAAACCATTGGATGTTAAAAGGTTTGAATCCCTAAGAAGTGATCTTGGGGTGTGTTATTATGAATCTATCTGAGTAAAAAAATTGTTGTTTATTATGAGAATAATCAGTTACAAACACTTGAATAAATCTGCATGAGCTGCATATAATTTTTCTGAAAAAAAGTGAAGTTTTGCTTAATAAAATGAGAATTGACACTAATAATCTGTTTTATAATTCTACTGAATATGATGTAAAATGATGACTCTTGACAAATGTCTCTCACTTCTTGCATAGAGTTGTTTTTTTATCCTTTTTTCCCATTGGTTGGACAGTTTAGAACTGAACACGCAGTCGGATGGCAGCAGAACGAGTTAAATCTCAGTTAAAACTGGGACTGGTACTATGATCTGATTGATAATAAAAAGATGACGTGGATTAATGTCCAGATTATTAATGATGATGTGTTCTATAAAGTGTCAATTTCTTAATTAAAATAAGGTAATATTGATCAATTTTTATTGGAAAAACTAATTGTGTGTTTTGGTTCCAATACAGTTTCAAGTGTCAGTTGTAACTGAGATACAACTCAAGTGAACATGAAATTTATTTTTACTTGATAAATTGTTTATTTAATTAAAACTGAAAAAATCATTGTTTTCTTGTGCAAAATGTTCTGGACAATATAATGGAATATCAACAATTTTTATTGTGCTAAAAAACTTAAGTTTTGCGATTATAAAGTGATGATTTGATTAATAGTTAAAAGTGGTTTTTTTACTCTTAAACTTGAAAATTCGTCCTTGTTTAAACTTATATGCTCTTAAAATTTGTTTTCTCATTTAAAAGATGAGTTACAGCTGATTAAGCCCTCATGGATGTATGGAGATTTGTTTTGATAAAATTCTTGTGAGTTATCTGAGGATATTGGTGAGTGATAATATGCTTTTTGTTTGTTTGATGAGAGTGATTATGGGTATATTGGTTCTAGTTTAGTTGATTATGATGAGTGTGGTGCATTCTAACCTTGTCAGTATTATGACAAAAAGGGAGAGTAAATTAATGAGTTGTGAGAGAGCAATGAGCTTGACTTTGAGTATGATTGTTTATATTTTGAGGATGATTGTTTATATTTCTGTTTTTGAGAATGTTTGCTCTGATTGATTGCTTGTTTTGATAATACTTTAAAGGTTTATCTTTCTGATCTTATATGCTTAAAAGTGTAAAAGTGTTTTATTTATTTCTGATATGTGACTTGCAGGGGGAGCTTTGTAAGCTTTGTGCTTAAATAATTGATTTTCTAGTTTAACTGTGTTGATAACCTTATGGGGGGGTTTGTTTTTTAAAAGTTTTACAACTCAATGTTTTTGCCAAAATAATGACAAAGGGGAAGATTGTTAGGTACAAAGTACAAGTCTATTGTACCATATTTATTTATCATCATATTGTTAAAAATATATTGAGTTAACTTATATTGAACTCTTATTATGTTAACAGCTAATGCGTAACACGTTTGTTAAGTTATGGTTAAATATAGGTTGAAGTTATAATTTCAGTTATAACTGAAACTGGCGGAGAGATTACTTGGCGATCAAGTCAAAGATTTCTAGAAGGTCCACAAACGTGAGCAGCAAGTCAAGAAAATTTCGTGCAATCTCAGAAGATTAGATTGAAGAGAATGAAGAGATTTCCTTGTTGGATTAGAAGATTTGAAGAGAAAAAAAGAATCCTAGTCAAAAAAGGAAAGAGAGAAAAAGTAAATACTTCCTATTTGATTAAGATTGGGATTCTTTGTAAGACTATAAATAAAGTTATTTATACTCTAATATTTTTTGTCTCTACATCATAGATTATACAACAAATATAGAAAGAGAGATCCACGAAATATTAGAGAGAAATATTATTTTTTGTGAGAAATTCGTGACGGGGTGTCATTAGATATTGAGATGTGTTAGGTATGAGCAATAGTTTGATAGGCAAATACTAGTGAGTGAGTCATTGAGTATTATAAGAGTTGAGTCTACTACTGTAAGCTTAACAATATCAATAAAGATTGGGTAAGTACCTCGGAGACGTAGATGTGGTGAGCACATCGAACTTCGTAATTAAACGTCGTCTGTTATTTACTATTCTGTCAGAACTCTTCAGTTATAACTGAAACAGAATCTCGGTTATAACTGAAACGCGTAACAGAATTCGGAATATTAGGCAAACGTATTTTTCATCTTTTTCTCGGTTTTTTCAATTAAAAAAAGTATGCACCTTTGCTATATTAGCTTTTTTAGCCTTTCAAAGGTTAGCAAAACGAAAAAAGCTCAAAATCAGAGAAGTTAGAAATTTGAGCAATTTTAAGCTTTGACAAATAAAAATTATCAAAAGTTAAAATGTTCCAAAAATTATTTTATATATTTATAAGTCACTAATAGGTTAAAATAAGTTACAGATCATTTACAGGTAAAAAAGCTATACGTGACTTATTTTAAATAAGTTTTTTTCTCATTGTTTTTTAAGAGCAACTTATTTTGAGCAAGTTTTTTTCTCATTATAAAAGCGTCTTTTTTACTGCAAAAGCCGATATCAAACGCGCCATTAGGTAATAAATTTCCATAAAAAATCAAATTATCGTCAAAAACTTAATAAACGAATAAAAGAAAAACAATTTCATTTGAAGTCTATCACTTAACCACTAAAAAGTTTATTAGCAAATAAGGAGAGAATTACATTTATACACAAGTGACGATCTATCTACAAGTAATGTGTGATAATAATATAACTCAACACTCCCCTCACTTGTGGACTGTACTAAATCCGAACAAGCCCAACAAGTGTAATTAACGTCCATTCTGGGACGAGAGAGGTGACACAACATCATTTGGGACTAACCGGACTCTGATACGATATTAAAGTTCATCACTTACCCACTAAAAGGCATATTAGGAAGTAAGAAGATGAGCACATTTATACACATTTCACGATATATCCACAAGTGATGTGGGATAATAACATAACTCAACTGGAAATATTTTCCGCCCAAACAAATATGTTTTTTTTTTTGAAAATTACCAAACAAATATGTTATCGACTATATTTCCTCACACGTTTCATGTATGATATTTCTTAACATTTCTTTATTTGTTGTCGAGTTAGAATGTTTTTTTGCAAATTACCCCCACAATTAAGCTTTCTAAAGCTTTATTTGTCTATTTAATAACTTTTACAATTTATGGGTGTAATTCTATTTCTCTCATCATAGATAACAAACATATCTGATATCATTGTATTTTCATACTTCCAAACATGTCTAACGAAACCGTTTGATAATAGGATAAATTAACAAAACATACTACTTTTGAAACTAAATTATCAAAAACATACCCAAAAATTTCTAATTAACAAAAGCATGCCCAAAAGTTCATACCATAATTTGTATATTTCATACCCTTATTCCAAAAGTTCATACCCTTATTTCAAAAGTTTATACCCGAATTTGAATTTTTCATACCCTTATTCCAAAAGTTCATACCCTAATTTGTATTTTTTATACCGTTATTCCAAAAGTTCAAACCCTTATTTTCAAAATTTATATATCAATTTACATAATTCATATACATAATTTTCAACTCTATACTTTTAATTCACGTAATTCATACACTTATTTTTCAACATTATACACTAATTAACAAATCTAATTCCTACCCGTCCTCCGATCTCGAACTATCACGTCGTCGTCGTGGGACTCTCTTTCGACGACCGCATCTCCGTCAACATCAACTTCGAGTTTTCGAACTCGTTGTACACACACGTCGTCCATTCTGATAGATGTATCCGTCTCAATCTTTACGGAAAAAAGAGATCGGAGAAAAAGATAAGAAGAAAAAGATCGAAAAAATAAACGAAAGATGATGAGAGAAATCGGAAAGAGAGAGTAAGGATGAGAGATATGAGAGATTGAGAAGGAGGATGAGAGATATCGGAGTAAGAGAGAGATTGGAGAGAAGGTGAGAGGAGAAGAGAGAGATTGAGAGAATGTGAGAGGATGAGAGAGAGAGCAAATTGATTGGGAGATATAAATCAGATTTTTTGTTTTTTATTAATTATTAATTGAAGGTATGTTTTTGATAATTTAACTTTTAAGGATATGTTTTTGTTAATATAATAGTGCTATGTTATGTTTATATTAATTGTCTCTTAATAATATAATATAATTAACTCTTATTTAGTACTTCTTATACTGCTTCATGGAATATGTTTCTAAATTTTCAATTCCAAACACTATGCTAATATATCAAATCTATAAGTAGGTTAAAAATTGGGCTTAGAGAAATGGTGGATCACGGACCGGACCTGGTTCTAGCAGGCCATGAGAAAACTTGTCAATTTTATTATTTATGCTTTGGTTTATTTAATGTTGGACTATTCTAATGGAGTATTAGTTATTTATTCATCGCAATTAGAACCCTCATATATTTGTCTAATTGCGATGTGGCTCAATAGAGTTTGTATAATACTGGACTTATTCCTCATTCATAATTAGACAATAATAAAGCATAAAGCTAGAGAGAGACAAAAGACTCTTTTTATTCATCTTTTGGTGATTCACATTCATCTTTTGGTGATTCCTTACGTGAGTGTGCGTTAAAGACCCAATTAGTCTTAATGTTGCACCCTTGAGCAAACCCCAGTAGATGCTTCAATCAAGAAACCAATTTTGAATAGCGCCAGCAATATCAAACAGAGCCCAAGACGAAAGGCAACCAAGCAAATAATAGACCTATAGCTAACTAATTAAATAGACCTATAGCTAACTAATTACAAACTGTCATGTCACTTTACATATCAAGTAGTACTTGATAAGGTGAAACATCGGTGTCTCGTATGTTTTGAATAAACCAAGTATGGTGGTATCTTCTGTTGAAAATTTGTACGCCACATAGTGGAGAAAACTTTTTCCCATGCCAATTTCACTTTACAGAAGCTTTTCATTGAAAAGACAACAGTTTAACAAACTTTAAACTACAAGCAGATCAAAAATAAAAGTTTCGAAAAAAGAAGACTTTTATGTATGGAGAACATGTTCTTACACTAGTGTCATTTTCTCCGAATACTGATCACAATGTGCAAACAAAATCGTCACTGGTCTCTATATCATCTTCGTCTAAGTCGAAATCGGTATCTAAATCATCAAAGTCCATGCTCCCATTCCCTACATCTTCAGCTTTTCTAGCCTCTTGAATTATAGCCAATGCTTCTTCAACACTTTGAGATGGTTTTTCCAAATCATCCGACTTTAAAATATTTTCATCTTTCACCCTAAATTCTATCGGCATTTTCTTTACAAACCATGGGTGTTTCTCGATTTCAGCCATAGTTATTCTCTGAAAATAAATTATAACAAAGAAACCTCTCTATCACAATTTGTTCACACATTTGAGTTTTGGGGTTCAACTGTTGGTTAAATTATGTTATATGTAAAATGTCCTTTAATCTAAAAACTAATTAAGGGAAACAAACTTTGCACTAATTATGTTATATTTAACAATGTTGCGTACGTACCTTTTCAGGATCTGCAACGAAAATCCGAGACAAAAGGTGTCGGCAATCCATAGAAATCCTGACATAGTCTGGGATGGAGTATTGAACACTAAGAATCCTCTGCACAAAATAATAAATAAAGTTAATTATCATTAGAAATAGTAACGTCAATAACTATATTGAACATCTATAATTAACAAGTGATATAACTTACTGTTATTGTTTTCTTGAAATTTCTTGGGTCATCAGGGTCTTCAAAGGGATAAGCACCAACTAGCATGACATAGAGAGTAACCCCACAAGACCATACATCTGCAATCTATTCATCCCATGATAATGTATTAATATGGATTATAAAATGTTAAGTAAAAATTAGAGATAAGTCAACTAGTAGGTGCCAAAAACTAGATATTTAAATTAGAGCTAGGAGTAATAAATTTTACCTTCCCATCATATTCTTTTCTTGACAACACCTCTGGGGCAATGTAGGCCGGTGTCCCTACTGTTGATTTTGGTTGGGAGTGTAACACAGCTGACTACATATTATTTTCTTTAAACATTATACAAAGTACAAACAAGTATAGAATTTTTTTTAGCTATTGCCTATTTTGATACAAAATAAAAATAAAAATAGGTTCTTCATACCTTGGAGTAGCCAAAGTCGCATATTTTGAGAAGAGGCGCCGAGCTTTCATCTAAAAGCGTATTTTCGAGCTTAAGATCCCTGTGGCAAATTTGCTAAACGGAAAGTGTAAATGTTAAAAGAAATAAAAGAAACATAATTGTTTGTTTCTTATTTGTTGAGACTTATTCCTGTTCCTTATTTAAGTTCTGCTATAAATTTACACGATATCTCCTTAAAAAGTTATCTTCTCTACATATAATAGAACGAACAAATAGAAAGTAGAAATTAAAGAAGTAAAATTAATTTTTACAAATGTATAAAATAATGAAAAGCGCATACCATTGAGTGGCAATAGCTAACACCTGATACCAGTTGCTGAAAGAAAAATCTCGCCTGAAGAAAGATTAAAAATAAAATAAAAGTCATAAGTTCAAACATTTTACAATATAAAATTGGCCATGTCATAAGATAGCAAGTCACTGGTTAACAAATAATGCTATAACTGTTTAAAAAAACAGTTGTTAATAAAATTATATGGCCTCAAAGAACAGCACGTGTTACTACTAATGCATAATAGGTGGCCTATTAATTTAATTCCGCATTGATTTATTGATCAATATCATGGTCGTTTGTAATTTAAAGCAGTGTTTTTGCAAGCAAAAAACTTAGATAAACGTTTTTACAAGAGTTGCACCAAAAGCGGTGTAATACATAGAAAACCGAGTTTTTTCTGCTCTATTTAAGCTTCAAATCAAGTTTTGAGGCGAGCATTCTTAAAACAGTGATTTGAACTCCGATCATCATTTGTTCGTTAGCTCATTTTTTTCTTCTTTTTAATAATTGCCTAGTTAAAAATTAGAAAATAAATCACCTCGTCTTCACTAAATCTACCGGCATTGCAAATCCGTTCGAAAAGTTCTCCCCCGGCCGCGTATTCCATAATAATAGCTAGGTGAGTAGGCGTTAATACCACCTGCAATTGATTACTATTTTACAAAGTACTCCATATACTACCAACTACTAATATACCGTACGTATGATCATAAAGTCAAATCCAAGCATTTTCAAACTGCTATCCTACTCAAAGAATTGATGATATTTAACTATGTATGACTAATTTCAAGCTTCCAGCCATAATAAGTTGTTATGTTAAGAGCAAAAAAATACAACATACCAATCCGAAATGTTCACCTAAATGACCCCAGGAAAAGAACTCAACTGAAGGGCAATAGTGAACTAGCCAACATTTTTCCCTGAGCTGGTTTTCTTATTTCAAATTCCTAATTTAGTATTTTAAGAAATGAGAACAATTTACAACAATATTTAAGAGAAGAAATGCGTTTCAAGTCTTGTAACTAAAAAAACTAGAGCACAAATAAGAAGAAGAAAAACACAAAAGTACTTTAATAAGAAGAATAGAAAATATTGTAATTAGGTACCTCTTTAAACCTAATGATATTAGGGTGCTTTAAGGATCTATGGTTCATGATCTCCCTTTGAACATGTTCATCAATCTGTTCAGAATTTATCCGTACACGTTAATATACACTTGGTATATATATATCTAATTTTATGAACAGATAAAAAGGATGATTACCACTGTTTTAAAAAAACTCGCAAGCGAAAAAACTTGTTCAAAGCTTGTACATATTGAGCTAACTTTCTATTTTAGTTTCAAAACTTCTATTTACACAAAGAACTTGGCTTTTAAAGCCAAAAAATAAACAATGATTATCCACTTTGACTAAATAAATCATGTTACTTAGTTGACAAACTAAATTAATGAGTGAACTTATGAGCAATGAAAAAAAAAAAATCAAAGCTGTAATGTAAAAGCTAAGAAAATGCATACCTTTTGGCCTCTATCAATAAACTTAACAGCAAAAAGTTCACCACTGCACTTGTCCTTGATAAGCTTTGCCACACCAAAATTCCCTGAGCCTATGTCTTTTATTATCTCATACCTTTCCATCTTCTTCTTTTTCTAAAAATAAAACCAACTTCAGTTAATGTACAAAGCAAACATATGACAAATTCCCAACTGTGAAAAGTATTTTGTGACAAAGAAGAGGAAATATCTTAATCCTTTTTCACAGTTTATATTTTGATGTTTTATATAGTCGTAGTTAGGTTGAAACATTGCATGTAATCACGTGTCATTTCTCTAGTGGATAGAATATCAAAATAAATTAAAGATAGTTGCGGGCCGACGTGGAAACTTAATGCATACGTTAGAGTCAACATCAAAATACTTTGTATTCGATTGCCAGCGTTACACCGTGTCCCTCAAAACTTTTTTCCCCTCCCAACTATCATTAGCATTTGATTTCAATCAGGCTAGCTAACGGCAGATTATCGGAAACGACGTCAAGGCCCATAATTCTGAAAAAAAATTGACCTTGCATTTGCATTAAAATACATTATAACCGATGATTTGACACTTTTTATTTTTTTAATTCACTTAATTTAGTAGTTTATGTAAATTTTGGCACACTGCATATACAATTCCTGACTTATCCCCCATTTTAAGTGGTAACAATTTCTAAAAAATTTAAATAACTATACTTTTAACCTTCCTAAATTGACGATTAGTATGGTGTATTATTTGCATTTCCATTTTAGTAGGTGAATTTTAACAATCAGATCAACTTAGACCATTTCCGCCCAAATTAGTGAAAGATGTTGTTACTATGAAATCATCAATTTATGTTAACATATATAGGGTATTTATATCATTTGTGTTGTAAGATTATTGGACTCTTGGGCTTTTAATTTATAGGCTCAAGTGGGCTTGTAACCCTATTCCTCTATCTATATAAAGAGGGCTAGGGGTCTTGTATTTGATCATTCATTCAGATATTCATTCATAATAAAGACAATACTGTTCTCCCCTCTTTCTACTTCTGCCTCCCTAAATACGTAGCTAATAGTTGTATTACAACACGTTATCAGCACTGTTCTCGGAGATCGGAATACGGATTCTAGATATCAATAAACCTTGAGGTTTATCAGGGTTTTTTAAGATTTTGTAATATCGAACTTCGCCAACATACGTGAGTAAGCTACATAATTTTTAACGTTTGATAAAAGTATATGGCTATATGACACACGTTTACATGCTTGTATTAATTATATGTTAACATAAGTACTGGATTATGGTATGGGTATGCATGCAAATTGTAACCGGATAGAGAAAATAAATTGTTTATAATGCATGTTAACTTGTTTACATGCTCTCTGCTTAATATATGTATGGGTATGTACTACTATGAAAATTGGCATCACATATCATGTGTATATTGTTATTGCATGTTAAAAGAATATGTAAAATCTTACTCTGTATGATAAAAATCTGTTATATATGACTAAGTGTTTGTAGGAATTGTGTACAGTTCACATACATATAAGATGATGATATATATATATGGACATGTAGTCAGAATATACATCAAATAATGAATTGTCACAGAAGAATAAAGCTGTAGTCAGAATATACACCGCATGTGTATACCACTAAACTTCTAACATTTTTTTTGGAATAAAACTGTTAAAAGAATAAAGCATGGTACTGAGTATTACATACATACATAATCAATTACAGGTCCTTAAACTATTAATGATGTAATTGTAAAACATGTATTAATCTGTCGGATTAAATCTGCAACAAACTGAAACGTATGTACTGATTTGTAATTCTCTGAAAGTTGTAAACTATTCTGTAAATTACTCAAGGACTAAACTGAAACTTGTCTGAATTTCTGGACTGTATATGTAATAACGCTGTAAATAGATATATAGTTTGCTGAAATTACACGCATGGTCCTGTAGTATAATACTTATACGAAAACAGTACATATGGTTGATAAGATATAATATTTGGTAAATATACATACACATGCATATAATTTTTTTTATTAAAAGGCAAGCGAATAAAAATTGCATGTTAATTGAATAAATTGATATGTTTCCATGTAAACTTAACCTCTTTGCATATTAAAATATTTTTTTACTATATATAGAATTGATTGGTAATTAAAAATATATTGATTACTTGCATGTTAAAACTATCATGTATAGAATTATTCATATGGCGACAAGCATAGATAATTGATTGATATCTTGTTAGTATAATCATATCTTTTGATATTACCATATATATAAATATCACATATGGTAGTTAATTGTTAGATTAGATCTAATTGATTTGATTTGATTTGATTTGATATGATATAATCTTTGTCATTGATAATCTTAAATTGATTTGTTTATAACACCAAATCTACTGCATGATTAGATAGATCTTAAAATATATTTACTGCTTGTTTATATATATGTGGTTAATCTAGATAAAT
Organism: Primula veris; assembly: GCA_963682055.1. Lineage (NCBI taxonomy): Eukaryota > Viridiplantae > Streptophyta > Magnoliopsida > Ericales > Primulaceae > Primula > Primula veris. The sequence continues at coordinate 14,448,852 of OY821747.1, read as the reverse complement.
ATTTTCTATGCTGTTAATATTATTGTCATATATATAAAATGCGAAAATCGTATATATTCACATTTAAGTAGGAAAAATTATGAATCTTCCCCAAATAGGCTCACCTATTTGGATACGATGTCTAGGAAAGATAAAGGCGGAAGTCGTTCTCCTAATGAGGTCGGTTTTTAAGAGGCATTCGTGCCCACCCCCCTCACCGTCTTTCCTGGTCGTGTTCAAATAGAGCTACCGAAAGGGGTTGAGTAAATAATAATTTCCCCGAATGTGTCTATATAGATATGTATTCGCCGAATTGGTGTCTCAGTATCGACATGTCGTTCGATCAAAGAGAACCTCTTCACTGAAAAGCAAAACTTGTTTTTCGAACCTGTCGTTTCGAAATAAAGTTTGTGCTTATACAAACCATAAACATATAAACTCGTTGTTTTATATGATGACTAATCCAGTCTTTCTTTTCTTTTCTCCTGTTGTAGAAAAATGTCAATTTTGGATTATGGTTTGTTTTATGGATAATGTTTTGAACATTTCTCGTATAATTTAAAGTTATTTCATTGAGCAATTCCTTTTATTCGTATGACCGACTTTAAATTATTTTACTTTTAGGCATTTATTGTGGGGTAGTTGATTGTCTGGTTGATAGTGACACTACACACACTATCTTAAAAGATAAATGGTTTTTTTTTTTATCAATTTTACACCTAAAGTAACCTCAGTGACAATAATTTCGGGTCCGTCGACCTTTGTTGAAGGCTTTGGTAAAGCTGAATTCACGTTGTCAAATGGTACTCCTGTTGAAGTATCTGAGCCCTTATATTCTCCGAGGTCCAGTCGTACCTTGTTGAGCTTTAAGGATATCCGAGAAAATAAGTTTCATCTTGAAACTGCTCGTGAAAATGGTAGTGAATACCTTCACATTACCTCCACTCAATACGACCAAAAGCGTATTCTGGAGAAGTTGAGATGTCTTTCAAGTGGTTTGTATGTTACTGCAATCCAAAATTTTGAAAGCAATCTAATCATTCGGCGGGCGCCGATTGATGAGAGCACTTTTATGCTATGGCATGACCGGCTGGGACACCCGGGTCAAAATACGATGCTTCGAACGATGAACGCATCTCATGGGCATCCTCTTGGAGGAAATAATTTCGTGATTAATCTGAAAAGCCTATGGCAAGCATGCTCGATTGGAAAGACTAATCTCAAACCAATTCGTGTGAAACCTACGAAATTGGTTTCCCAATTCCTTGAAAGAATTCAAGGAGATATTTGTGGACCGATCCAACCACCATGCGGACCATTTAAATATTTCATGGTTTTGGTTGATGTATCGACAAGATGGTCACACGTAGCTTTGTTGTCCATAAGAAACGCAGTGTTTCCAAAACTCCTAGTTCAGATCATTAAATTGAGGGCTCATCATCCGGATTATCCGATAAAGTCTATTAGACTTGATAATGCCACGGAGTTTACATCGAAAACTTTCGATGACTATTGCATGACTTTGGGAATTAATCTTGAACACCCAGTTGCGTATGTTCATACCCAAAATGGCCTTGCAGAAGCTTTCATTAAGCGATTGCAAATGATTGCTAGAACTTTGGTTATGCGCACCAAACTTTCTATTTCTGCGTGGGACTATGCCATTTTGCATGCTGCTGCGTTGGTCCGTCTGAGGCCCATGGCCACCCAACCACTATCTGTGTACCAGTTGGTAACTGGATATGAGCCCGATGTCTCACATTTACGCGTGTTTGGGTGTTTAGTCAATGTTCCAATTGAGCCGCCTAAGCGTTCCAAATTTGGACCTCAGAAACGACGGGGCATATATGTCGGTTATGAATCCCCGTCCATAATACGCTATTTAGAGCCCTTGACAGGCGATCTCTTTACCACTAGACATGCGGATTGTGACTTTGATGAGACACTCTTCCCGTCGTTAGGGGCAGAAATGCACGTTAACGTTGATAAGGAACAACGTGAATTAACGTGGCATATACCCACTATGTCTCATCTAGATCCTCCAACTGCACATAGTGATAAGGAAGTGCAGAGAATCCTAGGTCTACAAAATGTTGCAAATCAAATGCAAGACGCATTTAATGACCTAGCGAATGTCACGAGATCACATATACCTGCTGCAAATGTGCCTGCAAGGATAGACGTCCCAGTGAGACGCCATGTTCCGGTTGAACACGTTGCTCCGGTTGTACCCACCGAGCAAAGGACGCTGCCATCGGCCGTTCAGTCCACCGCCCTTCCGAAAAAAAGAGGAAGGTCGTCCGGTTCCAAGGATGTTCTGCCTCGAAAGAGGAGAAATCCTGTCGTATCTGTTTTGCCACACGAGATCATTAAGGATCACAGTGATGTATTAGAGGAGGGTGTTCCAGATGAAACACCAGTTCTTAATCATCCCGATAACCTCAAAATATTTGTCGATTATAGTAGTTTAGATGATATTTTGAAGCGAAACGAGACTCTCATCGATGATGTGTTCATATATGCAGTGGCCACTGACATTATGAACAATGATGACATGGAACCTCGTACCGTTGCTGAGTGTCAGCGAAGAACGGACTGGCCTCATGGAAACAAGCAATCCAGGATGAATTGGATTTCTTAACGAAACGAAGGGTGTTTGGACCTGTCGCTCCAACACCGCCCAATGTTAGACCAGTTGGTCATAAATGGGTTTTCGTAAGGAAGCGTGATGAGAATAATGAGATTGTTAGATACAAAGCTCGCCTTGTGACGCAAGGTTTCTCTCAACGCCCTAGAATTGATTACAATGAGACGTATTCTCCCGTAATGGACGTTATAACGTTCCGCTACTTAATCAGTTTAGTAGTTTCCGAAAAACTGAATATGCAGCTCATGGATGTGGTCACAGCGTATCTCTATGGGGATCTGGACATAAAGAAATCCACTTTAGGATATGCGATTGCAGCAGTCTATGTAAATGATATGAATCTCATAGGAACCTCGAAAGAGGTGGTTGAAACTGCTGAAATCCTGAAGAAGGAATTCGAGATGAATGATCTTGGGAAGACACGGTATTGCCTCGGCCTGCAGATCGAGCACTGTAAAGATGGAATTTTAGTCCATCAAGAAAGCTACACCCAAAAGGTGTTGAGGCGCTTTAGTCATAGTGACGTTAAGCCGTCCTCTACTCCCATGGTCGTCCGCTCTCTAGACATTAATAAGGACCCCTTCCATCCAAAGGAGGACGATGAAGAGATATTGAGCCCTGAGTATTCATATCTGGGTGCAGTAGGCGCACTATTGTACTTGGCCCAATGTACTAGACTGGACATCTCGTTTGCTGTGAATTGTCTAGCTCGACACAGAAATGTGCCAACACGCCGCCACTGGACTGGCATAAAAGACATTTTTCGTTACCTTAGAGGTACTACGGACATGGGCTTATTCTATCCTTTTGCGTTAAGTGGATCTAGCTCCATTGATCCTCGAAATAACGCAACCCTTGTCGGCTATGCCGATGCTGGTTTCTTATCAGACCCGCACAAGAGACTTTCCCAATCTGGTTATGTCTTTACCATTGGAAACACGGCGATATCCTGGAGGTCTCATAAACAGACTCTAGTGGCCACTTCGACTAACCACTCTGAGCTACTCGCGCTCTATGAGGCGACTAGAGAGTGTGTATGGCTTCGAGCAGTTATTGGCCATATTCGAAGCACCTGTGATCTAGCTTACGATCATGATGAACCAGTTGTTATTTATGAGGACAACACCGCTGTGATTGATCAAGCGAAGCATGGTTATATCAAAGGTGATGCCACTAAGCATATCTCGCCAAAGTTGTTCTTTACACATGAACAACAAACGCTTCAAAAGATTGAAGTGAAGCATATTGGTTCAGAGAATAACCACGTTGACTTGTTCACCAAGTCACTGCCAAAGCATTCTTTTCAGAAGCACGTACGGGCGATTGGCCTACGTAGGCTATCTGAGCTATCTTAGAGCGACATTTTATGTCGGAGTCGAAATCCTCGCACCCTGTTGTGTGCAAGTGAGGGGGAGCATCCTGTTGTATGCATGTGTACTCTTTTTGTCCTTAGTACAAGGTTTTTCCCACTGGGTTTTCCTTGACAAGGTTTTTAGCGAGACACGTTCCCTGTTATACATCACTATGGATTGCCGAAATCAGGGGGAGTATCCTGTCGTATACTTCTTACCACTGTGTACTCTTTTGTCATTCGACCATAGTTTTTTCCTACTGGGTTTACTCTGGCAAAGTTTTGATGAGGCACCTGTTTTTGTGGTTGATCCCCTACTACTACCACTATTGCACTCTTTTTTCTTCGATCAGAGATTTTTCCATTGGGTTTGCTCTGACAAGGTTTTGATGATGCACACTGTTTTGTGGTTATTTACTTACATAATATTTTGGCATATATCATTCGGCTACACAATTTCTCTTAGGTACCACTTTTGTCCCATACCGGGTTTTCCGGCCCTAAGGTATTTATGTGTTTAGCACTGCGAATGAACTCGACTCAGATCGACTGCATGAAGACGAAGAATTCAAGACGTCCAAAGGGGGAGTGTTGTAAAATTATTGGACTCTTGGGCTTTTACTTTATGGGCCCAAGTGGGCTTGTAACCCTACCCCTCTATCTATATAAAGAGGGCTAGGGGTCTTTTATTTGATCATTCATTCAGATATTCATTCATAATAAAGACTATAATGTTCTCCTCTCTCTCTACTTTTGTCTCCCTAAATACGTAGCTAATAGTTGTATTACAACAATTTGTTTAATATATATACGATGAATATACCAAATTAGTAGCCTCGAATATTATAAAGTAATTAGTAGTGTTTAACTCATCAATCATCAAACAATTATGGGTTAATTCTTAATAGGTGTGTATGCATCGTGTTTATTAAAAAGAAAAATTCTCAATTGTGCACTTATTTCCAAATAGGTTAGTATGTTTTAGAAAAATATAATATATAAATATATAAAAACAATTCAAAAATAATAATAATAAATACAGGAAATCCTAAAAAAAGGAAAACAACCCGAAATAAATATAAATATAAAATCAAAAAAATTATTAAAATTTAAAATAAGAAAAAATTAAAAAAAAAAAGTTAAAAATTCACCTGAAAAGATGACACAAGGTGAACAGTGGATCACATAGAACCATAGAATGTTCGGATGGATACATAATCACATGAGATCGGATGGACACATGATCACATATGATTAGGGGACGCAATATCGACCAGGATCACACATAAATCGAATAGGATCGGTGGACACAAAACTTCCCAGGATCACACAATATAACTGATTTAGCGTGCATGGATTTCAGCTTTCAAAAAAAACAATTTGAAACTTAGCAAGATAACAATTGGTTTTATATATCTAATATCATTAACAATAAATGCACTTTTTTTTTCCAGACATTACCATGTCCCACCACCACCGTTCGAGCCACACAGAAGGTTGTTCTTCACATCCTTCCGCCGACAGACTTTTGGTGGACCTTTAACAAGATTCAGCGAACTTTGAAGACCCTCGCAAATAGCTCCATCATGCTTTTGAGAACTGACATATTTCCATCATCATTCACTAACCTCTTTAAAAACACTTTAGAGAAATCTTCTGTGACCTCCTCGAATACCACTGACAGTTCTCCAACAACCTTCGCCGGCCTCGGGATCTATAGCAACTAACCAAAGGTACAATAGGTCAAGCCGGGCCGGTGGCTAAAATGAATTCCATACATAAATCATCCACTTTTGAAAATAAAAGTCAAATTATTTTCGCATGATTTTTCTATTATAATTATAAGTGTCGGTTGTATGGCAAACCAAGCGAGCATGCGGCTAGACTGACAAGCCGTGGAGTGTCTTTATTTTTCCTTCAATAAGAAATAATGTTTTTTTTTCAATAAATTAAATTATAAGGTTGATAATTTTTAGTGCGACTAAGATGCCTGGAGACTTTTGGACCGATATTGTAACTATCCAACCTCATATTCAGAAAACCAATAAAGAAATTCCGAAATCGAAAGAAGACGAGATAATGACATTTGAGATGCCCAAACCAGAAAGAATATTTAGAACATGGGTATAGTATTACAACATATCACCTATTTGTTTTTTTCCAAAAGATCAAAGTGAATTTACGTGGAATGGCATTTATCAAAGGCCACTTTGAACGGAGCAACTTGTTACTAGGCCCACCATTGCACATGAAACAATCATACGATGGTAAAACTTTGGTCGGCTTTTTAGGTAATGAATGTAATTCTTGAAATCCAAATATCATAGCAAGTTGCATGCATCCTCAAACATTGTTTATACTTTATACTAGTAGGGAAAATTACTAAAAATCAAAAATATTATTGTAGATTGTGCTCTTTTTTCAAAATATAAATCATTTTGATTTAGTGATACTGTTTACTTATATTTCAACAGTCTAGACCATATTCTTACAGAACATGAAGCATAAGCAGCGAGCGAGGCAGTAGACGTAAACATAAAATGTCACAAAAACCTTAAAATTGTAAAGTTTTATATCGTTAAATAATGGCATTCGTGAAACAGGGAACGGAAATCGACAACGAGGAAAGACGCTTTTGGAAGGAGACATTTATTTGTAGCTAATGAAAAGACAACCACAAAAAGAAAATTACAGTCGAAAAGAATAATAAAATGAACAAGCATAATTAAATAATGTAGCACAATAATCAAAAAGAAGGTGGTGAATATGATTCCGTATCCGGATTAAAAAACTATCGGCCATTCACGTTTTCTCCTAATCTTTTGCACAAAAACTGACAGTACTTCTTTTCAAAACTGGGGTGCTAAAGTGTTTAAACCCAAACTACCTTCCAAATAATATTTAGGCAACCTTTGGTATAATTAAAAAAATGGTTTTTCCGTTCACGACCAGGGGGGCATTGGACTTTGCTTTTTTAAGAAACTATATGTTTAGATCTAAAATAGATAAGTAATTTTAATCATACATGCAAGTCAAAATTATGCCCCTTCTAAAGTTTGCAAATGTATTACTCACTAAAAAAATTACATATAGAAAAAACGACGACCCCTACAATTCATTTTTGTCAAAGCCCTGCCATTCCAGAAGGTCAGGGGACTGGATGGAATTTATCGTAGGAGCTCTTAAAACTATAAGTATGATGGATCACCTCCACCCGATTTGTTGATTGCACTTGTTGGTCTTCTCGGAAATTGACCAACCCACGAGTGAGTGGGAGTGTTGGAATTGTCTTATATCACTTGAGCATTATCAAAGACAAGTTTTAATATATGCCTCTCTCCTTCCTCACTAAAAGGACTTTTAGTGGAGAATGGACGGACTTCTACATAGTATCAGAGCGGGCTATCGAAAGGCTAGCCAAGTTATAAGTATGATGGGCCACCTCCATCCGATTTGTTGATTGCACTCATTGGGTTTCTCGGAAATTGACCAACCCACGAGCGAAGAGAAGTGTTGAAATTGTCACAAATCACTTGAGTATTATCAAAACCAAGTCTTAATATATGTCTCTCTTTTTTTATTACTAATAGGTTTTTTAATAGAAAATAGATGGACTTCTACAGGCCAAGACATGCATGCATCTATATACAAAGTTTAACATACATTGATGAAAACACTTGAAGTTTAAAAATCATGCCTAGATTTCTGTAGCTCAAAGTTCATAGCCAGGGAACTTGGAGTTTTGAGGTGAGAGCATATCAAACCACAGACAAGTTGTTCCCGAAAAACCTTGAAAGAGAGAATAGTCGAGGTCATTGGCATTATTAGAGTGGTCCATGTTATCCACTAAATTAAAAGCTTTATAATACAAGAAGCACGCAAATGCTTTTGCTCTGTCTTCGTATATGCCTTCTCCGGTTAGACGATATAAAGATAGGAAGGCATATGCATTACCACTCACGCCATCAGCCAGCCCCACTTTCTTAACGAGCCCGCTTTTCCATACCACTTCCCCGGCTTCAATTGCAGCTTGGTGGAATTCACGATCATTTGGAAACACCTTCAAGACAATATAAAAAAGAGAAGAAATAAGTAGCCTGATGTCGATATATGTAAAAAAAGAAAACAGTTAACTCAGCCTCAATGATGTATAAGGGTGACCGATATATATTGAAATTGAAATCTCATGATATTTTTTTGCTGGGTAGCAAAACGTCGTGCATACACCATCTTTCTAGCTTGAGAAATGGATATATGTCCATAGTTCTGGTTCTTCAAATTTTATTTGTTTGTCACACATACCCCATAATCTCTTTTCAAGAATAATAATCCTTTTAAGTCTAAAGTTTTAACTAATACAGGAATCTGAGAAAACACCGACCCTACAATTCACTTTGCCAAGTATAATTTTGATACATAAAGAGCTGCCGAAGTTCAATTGCTACACTGGTTCAACTACGAACGCTTCTAAGTTTTTTCATTTATGCTTTAGAATGTATCGCATTTTCATCCAAGTGATGTGGCTAATCGAGAGATGAGACTAATTTGTCTACAGTACATCCTCGGATATTTCAAACAGTTGGTATAAAATATTTCGTCTTCCAGTTGTCCCTGGATTAGCAGTCCCAGTATGGAGAGTCTAAGGATCAACTATTCCGTTTCAGAAAATTTATTCAAGCTAAACAAACATTGCCTTAGATCTGTATTGTGTAAGACAGTAAGATCATTTTTTAGTGTGAATCGTTCGTAACCAAGACTGTAACAGACCATAACTTTGTTACATTCTAGGAACACCAAATTACGAAATTCCATTTTTACAAACCTGGGAGGCCTTGCATAAGGTGATAGCCATGGAAGTAGCGCCATGAGACCACTGAACTAGCTTGTCCCTGGGGTTCCCTTCACTCGAGGGGTAGTTACCGTTCGAAAACCGATTACTTATCATGTACCTTAAAGTCCTCTTTACATCTTCAACATCTTCAACAGAAAGCGGAAAATGAAGCAACACATGTAATATACCAGCGAGTCCATGGGCTGCACCCCAGTACCTTGTCCCATGCCAGCGGTAAATCAACGGACAGGATGGGTTGTGGGTGGCTCCTGCTCTTCCCCCAGCCAACACAGCTTTGACTACTGGCATGAGAATATCATTTGAGATTGTATTGTGTCCGAGATAACTGTTGATGAATAAAGCAGCCCATAAAAATCCAGCTCGCCCATAGAGGAGATCATATGACATTCCAAGACCTCCTTCCTCGGGGCCGACAGGAAGTGCTTTCTCTCTTGCTACCTACATATTATGAATTAGGACCACATGTTGGATTTAATTTTTGACCAGATATGAGTGAAACAAAGCTAATCAAACCAAATCTGAAACAATGTATGTAAAACTTAATATCAGAAGCTTTTGCTAACTCATTTTCTCAAATAACCTTTTATTTGTCTTAGAGCAATCACCAAACCGAAGAAATGATTTCTCAAAAAGCGTTCAACTCAAGCAGGATGGTATTTTGCATCTCAGATATATTTTAACCGAAAGATTTTTAATTTTCAAGATAGTGGCCCTATTGACCATATACAACTTGATCGACTTGTATAATGTATCATGTATGTACGTCGGCTCCTCAACAAAAAAGGTAAATATTTTATTAATTCCATCCAATCTATTAAGAATTTTGTGGCTTAGTTTTTTTATTAATCAACTTGTTTACATTATCGTTTCTCAAAAGTAAAAATTGGATGGAAACTTTTTGAAGACAAATCATCTGCTGAAGTTTTCTTGAGCTACTGACTTCTGTTTCAAAATTAAGGGAACTGCTCATGGGAGAATGTGTAATGCAAAACTTGCTACCAATAGCTTATTTGTAAAAGCCATGTACGAGGAGGTACCATACCTATCAATAAAAATATGCAGAACACAACCTAAATAAGTCCCCGGGCAATTTGTCTCGATTAGAATTTGAAAGACTATGGATATTAGCTTACTTGATAGTCCAAACGTGGTATGTTTTGGAGCCAAGTACGTCAAATTATTTCTATAGTTCAATCAAATTTGGAGAGCAACATGTTGTAAAAACGACTAAAGGAAACATCTACGTTTTTTCTCAAGCTTTAAAATAGAAACAAGTTAACTATACAGTGATACCGAACTGGATTTCTTATATCCTAATGATGAAGTCCAAAAATGGATATGAGTTGTACCTCGTGAAAAAGATCAAGATACATGCCTCGTTTTTGCTGATCCCTTTGCAAATTTCCGACCACCGCACCAAGAGCGTACACTCCCCCTTTACCACACAAAAAGGTCACATGCCTGCGATTTTTATACCAGATGATAGTCTTTATTTTCAAACATTATTCATTTGGCTGCGGATTGTAAGGTATAATAGTCAATCTACTTAATTTCTCAGCTTATGCAACTCAGTTTGTTCCGTTCATCATAATTTGAAACGCCAGGTACACGAGACTTAAAAATAACAGAAACAGTTGAACAAAGACATTCCTAACTGCTTAGTAAAAGATACATTGGCATACTTTGTCTCCATGCATCTTTCATTCTTTTGATCTAATTCAGATAGCAAGACCCTATAAACAACATATATTGGCTCATTTGTTGCATATTCTAAGTACACTTATACATATGCCTTGACAAGCAAAGATTTGAACATTAGAAATACATAAACTAGTAGTGATATTTTCTAGCCAGGCTACGCTTGTATAATTATCAAACAAGGAAAAAATAGTATCCCCAACAAGCATGTGTGACTAATATCTAATAAAAGGTTAATTAAAAGATCTACATGACAAGAAAGGTATAGTTTTTGAAGCATTTCATATATCATGTCATAGACATGGAAACAGATGATGCTGATTCAATTTGATTTCAAGAATAATAATTTATTGTCAGTTGTCATATAGCGATGGCTATCCGCAACCTGTGGAGCCTTATCTCTAAGATGGGACGGCCCCTTTTACTGATCACGAGAACATGTATTTACTAGTTGGTATGATCGATCTCAATCTTTAGTGTTCACATTTTATTCCAAACATTATCTGCATTGCAGAATCACATACCGGCAAATCATACATATATAGTTAATCACAATTCTTTTTTTATATATTTAAAGGTAGCACCACTCAAATTCTTACATAATGTAATGATAGAGCAAAAGGCAATGCTCCAAGCTCATTATGTTTAAAATATCCCCATGTTAAAGATTAAACAGACAGTCATTTACTAATTTAAATTATTGACGATTTTATATTTAGTAAACATGTTTTATTTCTTAATAAATACCACATACCTTAATTAATGTATCGGATTTTGATACAAAAATAATTATAATTTTTTAGGGGTATTATCAATCCCAATACCGGGACGTGGATTCCTTCATTTACTAATAAACACTATACTTGAAACGTCATCGTCGAACTTACTGAGTTTATAACTCGTAAAAAATCACACTTTTTTATGAATTAAAACGATTATCATTTCTCGTACATGTTTAATTAATAAAATCATAATTAAGAGTTTAAACAAATTTTATGACCACAAGGCGTTAATTATTTTATCTAGTCAGTACAAAAATAATTGTCTTGTTGCGGTCATGTTTAATACACTCAAAGTGCACTAGCGTATAAAGTTGGAATAATTTTCTGTAGTCAAGACAGAGCTACTAAAATTATAAACTACAACTCTATCGATGGTCTGTCTATTTCCATCTAAAGTTGTAAACAATTTTACTTATATTATATAAGAACTGATAATCTAATCTACTGTGCGTAAGCCGTACACTAGACTATCTACGAATTATAATATTAAACACTTATTTGCGTATTAATAAATAAAACAAATAACAGATTGCTAATATAAAATCTCATAAAAATGTAATAACGTATGATAATAAAAATACTAAATCAAAAACAACATGTATTTTAATTCGTATTTCCTAACATTGTCAAGGTAATAAGTTCTGATTATCCATTGTACTATCTTTTTCGGTGTACCTCTATTGAGCAATGTCTGTACGTCGAATGTATGCAATACCAATTAAATCAATCTTTAAGTTTTCTCTTTCAGTACAACAATGTTTAATGTTTTATGAATAATTATTTCTTTTAAGATTGCAGGATAACAATTTCAAGTTTTCCTACCATTTAGGTATGTTCACACCTAGGGATGCCAATTTCATAGGTTTTAACCTGACCTGACCTGACCCGTCGCAGGTCGGGTAAAAATACAATTCTATTCGAGTCGGGTGTAAATGGGTAAAAATGCAACTTAAGACCATCTCTCTCCTCTCTCTCATATATATTAAACTCTCTCTTTTATATTATTTTTATATTATAGTGCTAAATCAAATGATTTTTTAATCTAACTAATAAATTTTATTTGAAAATTTTGACATTTATGAGATTTATTTTTTAAAAGGAAAAAAAATATTATTTTTTAAAAACGGGTCGGGTCGGATCAAATTGGTAAGTGTGCAACTTTGTCCTCGGGTTGCGGGTCAAAACCCACGAAATTGCCATCCATGGCAACTCAAACAAGTCATCTATCTATCCACAAATTCAGTCAAAAATTCCAAATCCAAAAGATTACCTAGTTGAATCTCGACAAAGGGAAGCACAAGCGTCAACGATCTCAGCGCACAATAGCAGGTCCTCAGGCCCATCAGTGGCCTCATATGACCGCAAGCACATGATAGCTGTCCCAAGTAACCCCGTATATGCAGTCGGGTCCATGCTGTCGCACCAATTCTGCCATGTAGCTCGCACCACCTAGACCCAACACAAAAACAAATTACAAAACACTGGTGGAGTGGTTTCAGCTAATTTTCTCCAGCAAGGTGCAGTTGTTAGCCTATTTCAATCACTAAAGATATCTATGTGCTAAACAGCGAAAACGTCTTGCAAAGCTTTGCCAAAAGTGTAAGCTTTATCAGCGTATATAAAGCAGGAAAGCGAGCATTATTTAGTTTCGAATGAGACTTTGTATGGAGCTTTCTATAAAGCATTTTCGCAAGTGAGCTTTATGAAACAGTGTCCAAAAGAATGTACGCACTAAAAATAATGTTGAAATGGTCAAAATCTATAATAAAACTGTTACTAATTAAAAAATATTATCATAAACGTGTCACAAATTAATTAAACTGTCACAAAACGTTACAAAAACCGTCTGAACAACTAGTGACAAAAAATACGGTTACTAATTCTATCACTAGTTAGACATTTTTTTGTAGTGACGTTACCTGGTCCTTAAGAGAGAGGGCTGCTATGAGAAAACTTTTGGATGACAATGAGAAGGTCGAGACCGTGGGATTATGAAACCGGAGAGAATTCAGTTGCTCGTTTTCATGATCTCCATGGTCAGCGTTGTCCTGTGAAGTTAAGTGGACTAAAGAAGACATAATTTTCTAGTTTCACTTCTAAAATTTTAAAACGCTTTAAATGTATAGTTATTTGTTATGACTACTACAATAGTGAATTTTTTGGGTATTTAAAAGGAGGCTGTGTTACAAATATAAGCGGCAAAAATGAGAAAAGGTGTTGTAACGCGGTTTGTACCACGCAACAAAGGGACACCAAACACGTGTCTGTCTCATATAATAATAAATGAAATATTTATTTAGAAAAGTAATTATATCCTGTCATTTGGGTGAAGTTTTTTTTTTTTTTTTTTAAACAAAGGTGAAGTTATTTTGTCACTTTTCTTTCTCTTTTGGTGATGTAAATAACTTTTACAATTTTCTATTTTATCTTATATAAAATCAGCTTAGACATTATTACTACTAATTTAGACTTAAAAACAACAAAAAGTATTAAGAGTTGATATTACACTGTTTATAGCTAATTTGACTAATAACAACAGTTTATGTTGTTATAGTGTCATTAAATTAGACAAAAGCACTTTAGCGTCAGAATAGTAATAGAGCGTTTGTCACCGTTTAAAATATTATAGTGAACCAATAAAAAAAAGTTAAAGAGGACCTTAATGCGGTTGTACACAGTAGAATCTCTTTATAAAAATATTTCATATAGAACTCTATATAGGAATAAAACTTCTGATCTCAACTTAGGACCAGTTATAAATAGAAATAACCTGCACATGATAATATTTCATAAATTTCTAAGGTCCCGCCTCAAAAAAAAATTACTTCTATATAGTGATAAATAGCATAAAGTTGTAAAATTATATATATGTAATTTTTTAAGACGTTTTTCTATGCTAAATTATAAATAGTGTTTATACAAGTAAAGAAAGCATTAAATAGAATTTAGATAAATTTTCAATTTTCTAGATACATATACTCGATTTTCTAAATAATTTTGTACTTAATTATTATTTTTTAAATTTATGAGTTTATTATATCATGATTTTCTACCTCCTTAAATTCATGTCATCATGTGTTTACCTAGTTAAACTAAAAATATGTGCTTATCTCTTAAATATAATATTTATTTAAATAAAATTATTTTTTTTTATATATGAACCTTCATTTAAAAACAACCTCTGTATAGTAATAGTTTTTATTGATTCAAATTCTTTAGAGTTTATAATGCATTCACATACTACAGAGCTTCATCTAACGAATGAAATCAAAACAATTCAATGGTATAGATTTATGCGTGAGTTTTGTAAAAAAAAAAATTATATAATTTTAATATATAAAATACAAATTATAATTTTATAAATTAAAAACTAACTTTACAACACAATAAAAACTCAAACAAAATTATAGAACCCTAATTGATACTATCATAAATTTAAGTATTATTTGAAAATAGTAATAAAAATCAATAATTTTGATATATCTTATTTTATATATTAAAATTATATAAAAATAAAATTACAAAATTCACACATAAATATATACCACTGGATTGTTTTAATTTCACTATCAATTTTAGAGAATTTGAATCCATTTTTTACTATCCTTAGAACATAATAGTGTTTTATCATTATTGTTAACTAAAATAGTTAGCTATCAATACATTTTTTTTGTCTCCATTAGTTATGTTAAATCATGTGTTATCTTTATAGATGTTAAAAAATTTGTTAAATATAACAATGTTTTTAATGTTGTTAATTGATAATGTGAAAAAATACCATTTATTTGAACGTGAACTCTATTTCAACCATTCATATTTTAGTGGGGTTTACAAAATAACTAATTAACGAGATTTCAATTAATAATTAATTTTAATTAAAATTAGATAACTTTGTTAGGTTAATACACTAATGTAAAGGTTAAATTTAAGTTACGTATGTATATTTTAACATACAATTAAATGATAATATTTCAAAGTTAATATTTTTAAAATTAACATAAGCATCGGATATCTTATCTTATTAACTGTACACAGGTTCTACTAATAAAAAAGACAGTGAGACCACGCAACAATGAGACACCGAACACGTGCCCGTTTTCCATATGCACATACAGTGATTTTATCTCATATAAATGATTGATTTATTTAGAAATATATCCTCTCATTTGGGTAAAATTATGTTCTCACTCTTCTTTCGTAATTTCAGTTTCGTCAAGTAAATAACGTTTACAATTTTTTATTTTATCCTTATAAAATCAACTTAAACGTCGTTTGCCAACTATATATTAATTTAGTATCAACCTAACAAATTGTAGAAAAATACATAGAAAACATGTAAAATATAGGTATTGTAGTTGTATTCAAGCGTATGACTCAGTATACATATATGTATATATATTTTTTGAAAATTAAAGGAGCCAACTATACTGAAAAGAAGGCGAGAACCCCGCCCAAAGATTGGAATTAGAAGAACATAAACGTAATAAAAATGTTAGACTTACACAAGTTTGGGGTTTTAACCTTCACATCTAATCAAAACTTAATCTCGATAGTCTTTAACCTTTCCATACCTATTAATGTGTATAAATCATGAAGCCTCGGACCCATTTATATAGTAGGTGGAATAACTTATGAGTATCTACATTGGGCATTTGCCTATTGACGAACTTTATCCCCAAATCCACTCTAATTAGCTTAGCTTACGATGCATCTCAAATGTTATCATGCAAGCAGAAAAATTTAGTCTATGATGATTTCATTATAATAAAAAATCCGAATACTTACGGATAGTCTGTTGTTATTCTGATGCTAAATTGTTTGTGACTAATTTGGTAACAGCATTGCAACATAAATTGTTGCTATTCGTGTTAACAGATTAGTCACAGACACTTTAGATTCAGAATAACAATATAGCATCCGTCAGCGATCAAACTTTTTTCTTATAATGTTTTTTATTATAAGAGCACACGTTGAAATAATTGAAAATTTGAACAAAATATGAATTTTATGCATTTAGATTAGGATAACCTAATTTGTAACAAGCTATAGAACAAAGGAAACTATTAGTAACAGATGTTGCAATTAGGTTGGTCACTACATTACTCTTGCCACACAAAAACAAGATGAGAACGAAATTAAATTACACCGTAAAAAGTGGAGACATCAAAAAGTGAGGAAAGGGACATGTGACCCTAATTAATTGAATTGCATTTTGGATCACGAATTACAGAGTGACTGGCAACTATTACGACGTGAACAGACAAAAATGATGCATTGGTAGGCCTATCAAAGCACTTTCGATCTAGTGTTTGCATGTGTTTTAAACGTGATAATTACTGGAATTATTGATTTCTTCTTATCTTA
The DNA here is from genome assembly GCA_963682055.1 of Primula veris. Classification (NCBI taxonomy): domain Eukaryota; kingdom Viridiplantae; phylum Streptophyta; class Magnoliopsida; order Ericales; family Primulaceae; genus Primula; species Primula veris. Next base: position 14,432,179 of record OY821747.1, on the reverse strand, counting down.
TTCGTGCAGTCATCAGTCAAACAAGATTATTATTTTAGATATAACAATATATGGAGAACATATATTGTTCCATCCGCGGAACCTAAGTGCAGATCATCGTGAACGATGACACCTCCTCCCCACTTCCACACCTCGAATATTTATGATCATTTTTCAATTGTTATCATACATTTTTATTAAAATTTGTTAAAAATATTATTTGGCACCCCTATAATTTATGTTCACTTAGCATTAGTTTTTGTATAAATTCGGCATCCCCTGTTTAAAGTTAGTGACTTCGCCCCTGAATATATCCGTTCCATATGGCAATAGAACTAAAATCAGTGAGACTATTTGGGTAGAGGTGTTACAGAGTATTTGTAAGCATCCACGTTTTATGTTTTGTCAACATAAGATCAAATAAAAATGCTGAAAACCTGCCAAAATCCGTCAAAGTAGATCATGTCTTTTTAAAAGTTGTTGAAACGGTTGTGTTTATTTTCTTCATTAGAAAAAAATGTTATTTTCTGGATGAGAACCGAATGTATCACTCATGAAAATAGAAAATAACAAGAATTTGTAAAAAAAATAACGAAGGAATTTAAACAGAAAATTGAGAAAATTAGGTTAATCTAGAAAGATAGGAGAGAAAGAAGCAATTTATTATTTTTAAATTTAATGAAAACTATAGCTAGAAACCTTATGTCTCACCAAAAATTAATATAAAATAAACATTAAAAATAAAATAAGTAATTCTGGTCCCAAAAGGAACACAAATAAAATAACATGTGGACTCCCTCCCACATATGTAAGCTGGCTTCTGTAGCGAGCCAGTCAGTTTTGTCGGCCTCCTTCCTTGAGCCCGCCCATAAAATGCATTCGCAACTACTTTTTCTATGTGATCTCATAATCAAGTCCCACCAACTTAGCGATCCACTTTTGTTGTTCCGACGTCATGATTTGTTGCTCTAGAAAATGGCGTAATGGTTGGTGATCAGTGTGCATAGTGAAACGTTGACCAACCAAATAAGGACGCCAGAGTTTAACCGCCTCCAAAATCGCCAACGTTTATGTAGTGTAAGTCGATCACCCTTTCTTCTCCTTCTGAATTACCTTACTCATAAAGGCCTCATGCTGCCTCATTTGCGCCAAAATCTCCCCTATCCATTCACCTGACAACTCAGTATCGATAAACAACTCCTCGTCAAAATCTAGAAGGATCAAAACCGACATAGTAATGACTGCATCCTTCGGTATCACAAAAGTTTTCTTGTTGCGGAAGTCTACTCGAACTTCCCCTTCATTGACATTTAGCCCTTATATATATAATGTTCATGTTCATGGACAAATATACAATTTTGTAGTATCTCGTTGATAGATCTTTGTTCCCTTGGCAAAGCGATCTAACAATTATCACGTTCTACTTTGCATATCATTTTTATATTGAGCATCGCAACAGTTTCTATATGAAAATATAATTATTATACTGTAACTTTGCCTAATGCAACACTTTCATACTATATCTTAGAGTAAATTAGTTTTTAGTGACCTGGGTTTTGGCCTATTTTAGGATAAGTGACCTAAGTTTTTTTAATTTCGGTTTTGTGACCTAAGTTTAACTTTGTTAGCATTTAATGACCTGCCATCCTATTTTTCAAAAAAAAAAACATATTTCTTGCTAAAAGGACTAAAATACTCTCATTAAACTGAAATTTTCCTACAAAATCTGAGGGTATTTTAGTCATTTTAGCAAGAAATATGTTTTTTTTTTTTTGAAAAATATGATGGCAGGTCACTAAATGCTAACAAAGTTAACCTTAGGTCACAAAACCGAAATTAAAAAAACTTAGGTCATTTATCCTAAAATAGGCCAAAACCCAGGTCACTAAAGACTAATTTATGATATACTTTAACATTAATAATTTATTAGGTTTTCTTTTGCCACCGTAATAAACCTACGTCATGCTAATTAAGAAAAAATGCTAGCTCGTTATTTAGAGAAGAATAACTTAACTTAAGACCTGACCGATACTCTTTAAATTAATATAAATAAAATAAAATATGAAAATAAACTTTTGTTTCTTATAATAGTATTTTCAAGTTGTATGAAAAATAGGGCTCATCTAACATCAATGTAGTGATTCATGGAGTTGTTGAGGATAGTCGTTTCTTAGGAGTTGTTTATGGTTTTCGACCTCGATAACTTAGAGAAGATAACACTTGATATGTCATATGAGGCAAACACCTCAGATTAGATGTTGATGTTTATTTTTTTCCCCTTTATTTTTTCCAGTTCTACTCTTAGGGTGTTTCTAAGCTAGCATGGGGACATTTCCTCGATTGACCATATACGATTCGTGCCAGCATGCTGTAATCTGTGGCATACCTGGAAGTCACGTAACAATTCCAGATTTGGGTGATCGAGCTCACTTAGCAGCGATGGAGTGATTCATGGCGATGGAGAAGCAAAATCTTGAAAATGCTCCTGCTTGCCGGCGTTAAACTGATGAAAACATAGCCACTATCCACGACTTACCCTCTCAAGTCGGCGAAAAGTTTGGGAGAGGAACCAAGAGCTCGGATTGGATTGGTTGGAAACTAAACGGGCAAAAGAGAGCCTTTCTATATTTTTGCTGATAAATCATACCAATTAGATATTTGGGTCAAATGTTACGGCTTCAAAACCTAATTAACAAATTCTGGAAACAAATTGAGATTAATTTGGACAAATAGGTAAAAACAGTCTATTGTTGATATCCATCATAAAAAGTATATTGCTGGTAAAAACAATTCATTAAGGGCATCGAGCAGTTAAGTTCACTCCAGATAGCGTTGCAAAACATTTATATATAGCCAGTTGCCTTCTCGTAAAACAGTCCTAGAAAGAGCATATTGACATTCTCGAAAACTGACGCATAAGCAGTCTAATCAAATTCTTCAATCATAATTCATACAATACAAAAGGGTGAAAAACAGTATGTTATGTTTCCCCATGAACAGTCTGCACCAAAGATCAATCTAAGATCATTCACTAAGCATTAATAACCATGCTGCTGGTGATCGGTGCAAATATGTGCAAACTGCAAAGCAAGGATTGGCGCGATCGACATAGACCGACATTCCTGCTCTGCCGCAGCTTGATTTCATAATCTTTCACTATCTTGAAGATAGAGAAAAAATGAAGGAGAAGCAGAAAGGGAAATAAAAGAGGAAGAGTCCGTAAAAATAGGGTGAGATGGCCACAAGTTGGTTGGCTGCTTATTTAAAGAGACAACATGAGACCTGAAACGAGGGAGATTGCACATCTGAACTCAGAAAATCTACACAGAAAAATTAAGAGAACTTGATTCTTATCCTATGGAAACCCAGTGATACTGATAAGTTGTGAGCTAGCTAAAATTCATGTTTGCTTGTTTTCCCTTTTTGGGAGCCCAACACCTGAAAGTTAAAAACGATAGGAAACCTATGCTTTCCAAAAGGCCTTGAAAAGTAAAGATATATTTTATAACAAGCATCAAACGATATCACAGGGTGTTTTTTCACCAAAGAATGCATTCAAAAGTTACGGCTGGTTTGCTAAGGGTTTCAAGGAGCTTCTTTGAGGTTGAGAAACTGGTTGACTTCGTTCAGCTTTTAACTTCAGCTTTTCTAGAGCAGAAAACCAAATAATTGGCTTTCAACATGGCAACTAAATGTATTGCAGCTTATAAATAAAGGCAAATAACTTAAGTTACCAAGCAAGTCCGCTAGGCTAAGCTAGGCTAAGCTCTCAGTGACACATCTGTTTTGGGAGCTAATAATCTTATGAAGCCCAATCCTAAGCTATAGCATACATGAAATAGAACAAACAAAAGAAACAAACAACCACAGAGAAATGAAATCACATTCTCAAACAACAAAATGAAGAACAAGATCCACTATATACACAGCCAAAGGAGAATCGAGAATGACAAAATTGACCAAATTCAGATATTTACAGTATAGATTTCCCTTGTGGCTTTTTCAAATAACGTCATATCAGTGTTTATTATTCAAAACTAAGAGATCCTAAAAAGGTAGAAGGCAATGCTATGACTGCTTATTTTTAAGGTCTTCAAATATATATGTACCTGATTCCTTTATCACAAGATTTATACAACAGATGTCGATCCGTTCTAGTTCAAATTCTTTCTTTTCATTAATTCACCAAATCTCCGAAACAACGCTTTCCCCTTTCTCTCACCCTCGCCATTAAAATCGGAAACTACATTACGATCCATATCTTCAGAGCATAACTTTTCCTCGAACGGAGATGGCACTCTTTTATGCTGAGGAGTGTGTGGTTCGGAAATTGGCGACAGTACATTATCGAATATTGATCCTCTAAGCGCATCAGCCTTCTCTGGATCTTCATGTAAAACCTCCTCATCCATAATTCTATGCCCATTTGAAATTTTTACTTCACCAAGGTTACTTAATCTAAAATCATCAACTATTTTCTGCACATTTTCATTATTCCCAACTGTTGGAGTTTTCTCAACCTTTTCCCTCTTCAATGGAAGAGAGAGTAATCGTTTCAACTCCTTCACACTCTCGCTAAGCCGTTCGTTCTCTTGAGCAAGATTGTCTAAAGCTTCGTCTTTTTTCGATTGAGTATCCTTTAGGTGCGAATTTTCGATTCTAGCTAAATTCGCAGCTTCTTTAGCCACATTAGCTTCATTTAGTGCTTGTTTCATTATATCTCTCAATTTATAGTTCTCTTCCCTCGATGTTTTAGTTAAATTCTCTGCTTGTTTTAGTGACTTAGCAAGTTGAACGTTATCCTCTTCTGCTTTCTTTATACAACTAACAAATCCCACTTCTTTATCATTCCATGCTAGAAGCGATTCTTCAGCTTCTAAATTAAGCCTCTCAACTGTGTTTTTATATCTCTCAATCTCCTTACTTGCATCTTCCAATTGGTTCTTGTACTTATCTTCGATGGTTCTAACCATCTCCTTTAATTGCTCCGCTTCATCCTTTACGTGTCCTAACTCTTCCTCTTTAGAAGCAAGTTCCTCTTTTGTACGATTTGCTTCTGTTGCAACTTCTTTTAGAGCTAATGCTAAATCCTCCATTGCCTTATTGCTTTTCTCCTCGGCCTCAATGGCCAATTTTAATTCGCCTTTAAGAGAATTAAACTGCTCATACATTTTATTTGGCCCGCCATCTCCATTGTCATGATTGTTTGCTCCTTCCAATCTTCCACTATATTTCTCTCTATGTAAAGCCACCAGTTTAGCTATAGCTTCTCGAAGAGAAGCCACTTCGAGCTTGGAATCTTTGAGCTCAACTTTGGTTGCTTCAAGTTGCTTCGTTTGGGAAGCCATCGTTGCATACATTTTTCTCTCTGATAGTTTTACTCGTTCTAATTCGTCTTCAAGTTCTTGAACTCTAATCTTAGCTTCCTTCTCGATTTCTAATCCCTTCGCCTTTTTGAGTTCTAATTTTAATGATTTAATTTCCTTCTCTTTCATTTTTAAAACCTCTCCGATCATCGGAGAAGGCACCGTCTCTGTCGTCTTAGAATTAGTTTCGCGAGCTGCCAATTTAGTTTCCTGGAGCTCTTCGAGGGTTCGATCTTTCTCATTCCTCGTGACATTCAATTGTTGTTTAACATTCTTCAATTCTTCCTCCATCTGACCAATATGTTGCTGCATATTTGTAATATCAACAGCTTGTTTCTACATTCAAAAACACAATTCAAGAGAAAAAATCAAAAGTTATACAAGTGCAACACATCACTTCCAAAGCCCAACTACAACTTACAGGGTTGTCCAATGCCTTGTGGAATCAAAAAGATTAATTTTGCAAAATTACTTTTATTAATGACAGGATAATCAATGTCACCTTAATAAGTGATCGTTTCAGTACTGCTAGAGTGCCTTCCCAAGGGTAATCCTAACAAGGCTTCGGGCTTGGACAACCCCTTACACAGTTTTGCTTAGACATCCACCCATCCAGTTTAAGATACTACTGTTGAGCTTTTATTGTGATTTTCTAATAACAATCAAGGAACAAGAACAACCAACAAGTAGTGGCAGCAAGTTTAACTCATTCCTTGGGCCTGCTAGCCCTAACTGCTAGCGAAACAAATTTGGGTACATGTAAAAATGTTTTTTTTTTTTTTTGCATAATTAACCAGCACCATGTAGGAAACTAGTAGTTTACATTTTGAGAAATTCCTAGTGGGAATGAAATATATATAGGGTGTGCTATACGAAAATTGGCGTTGGTCTGCAAATTTTTCCAAGACGTAGATCTTCACACCCTGGTTCCGAATACACACCAAAACATTTATAGTTATTCCAAAAAAATAAAATTAAGTCTAGTTTTCTCTAAACCTTCACCAGAACATAAGTTATGATAAGAAAAATGACATGGACGCTCATATACGGTATGAAAAAGTTTCAAATTATAGCATACATAAATTCTTAATTCATAAATATAATAGTACCAACCCCTTAAAACAATAAACACAAGATTCAATATAATCTTCCAAATATAAACAAAAATCCTAGAGCTGGCTTTCAAAACATAAACATGTATCCAAATTTTTTCATAATTTTAAATGATACAAGCTAACACTTTCTATGTTTTAATTATGCTTTTTAGCATTTTCCTGCCAATCAGCTATATATTCTCAACCTTGCAATGAAAAAAGCTCGCCATATCATGATTTTAGCAATTGTTATAACATACGTAACGCATACACACATTACGAAAATACTACAAAAGAATCATAGATTGAATACATAGTAAAAAGGCTGACTTTACACATTTTGATTATGTTTCTTGCATATTTCTGCCCAGCAGCACAATTTCTCCAGCCTTGCACTGAAAAAGCTCGCCGTATCGCATTTAACAATTTCTTAAAACATTGGCATACACACAGTTTACGAAAACACTCGAAAAAACATTGATTGAATATACATACCTCAGAGATATCTAATCTCTTCAGGGGCTCACGTTCGACGGGTTTGAGAGCGTTTCCGTCAATTTCCGAAACCAAGGGGTCTCCTCTGCAAAATCTAGAAGCAGAGAGAGTCCTTAAAAAAGCCGATTTATTTCTCTTTTTCCCAAATTCTGATGATGACCCAGATCTATAAAAACCATGCAAACCTCAAAATTCAATACAAATAAACAGAAAATGATCAATGATCACAAGTTTTTTTTTTATAATTACAAATAAACAAAAAAAAATCGATGATCACACGTTTTCTTTGTAATTACTAATGAACAGAAAATGATCAATGATCACAAGTTTTTTTTTATATAATTACAAATAAACAGAAAACGATCTATATTCAATGATCACAAGTTTTTTTCTTTATAATAACAAATAGGACAACATGTGAAATAGGTATGCTAAAAATAGAATACAAGAAAATAGTAAATAACGGATTGAGAATTTTGAGATAAGAAAAACAAATATATATATATATATATATATATGTATGTATTTTTAATGGTTTGTGTGTGTATATATATATAAATAGAGAGAGTTTTGTTATATACCTTGATTTGGAACGTATCATGTTTGGAAAATTCGGTGATGTGTGTATATACCTAACTTTGAAATATCAAAACGGACAAAGTCAGCTTTTGTAATATACGAAATTTCAATTTTCACATTATATAGTTACAAACTTATAATTTCGTTATTATTTATATATATGCATGTATAAATATATGTATATATATATATATATATATGTATTATGTAAGACGCGTTACCTGCTAAAAACAGAGACTGGAGGTGGTGCTTATCGTCATACAAAGTTGACGAAAACTGGAATTTTAAGATTGTAAATTTAAATATTTTCTAAGAGTATTAAGGATTTAATTTTAAACACATATACATATATATAATTTAAATTTAACTTTGATATTAATTTTATTTTGTAAACCCATACTAATTAAGAACTAGTTCAAATATATTTCATGTTTTAATTAATTGTATTTTGCCACATTATCAATTAACAACATTAAAAATATTGTTATCTTTAACAATTTTTTTAACATCTATAAAGATAACACATGATTTAACATAACTAATGGAGAAAAAAATGTATTATTATCTGACTATTTTAATTAACAATAGATATAACAACACTATTAGCACTATCTAATTTAATGAAAATTTTATTTGTAACACTTCTACACCCCTAGACTGTGAATTGTAACAAAAATAGCCTTCCGTTTTTTGAAATTTGTCAACGGCGTTTTCATGATACTGAAATTTGGACAGTCAAATTATTCAGTTTTAAAAAAAATTAAATTTTTAGCCTAAAAAAACAAAAATAAGAATTTTTTGGATTGTTGAAATAGATTTTTTTAAACTGATTTTGGATAAAAAAATCTGTTACCAAACATACCCGAAATCCTCAGGATTCAAGTACTTTATATGTTCCACAAGTGTTTATAGACAAAAAAAAAACATGAAAGCAAAAATATGGTTTTTCGGATTTTTGAAATACATTTTTTAAAACTGATTTAGGATAAAAAAATTAGCTACCAAACCTACCCGAAATCCTCAGGGATTAGCTACCAAAAAATATTTGATGGGATATACTTTTCGAACAACGGAAATTGAGCTCTGTAACGTGATTGTAAAACTCTCTCAACCCTTGACCTGGGACAGGTAATTTTGTAGAGTAGTTTGCTAAAATGAGCTTTAAAGTGATTGACGATTCTTTATAATGTGATTGGTAAAGAGGTAAATGACGATTGTTTTATAATTGAATGAGTAAAGAGGTTATGTTTTGACTAAAACAAATGAAAAAGTCATCAACGTTATTAATCCAGGCGATACAAACGTAAGTGCTGGCTCATCATTAAATAATTATAGGTACTTTGAATCTACATTTGGACTAGGACATAAATGGAACAATATTATTAGTTAAAATTAAAAGCCAAATCTGAATGTACCTAATCTGCCACTATAAAGATCTTCCACAATAACTGAATGTTTTTGTTTCTTCCCTTTTCCGTGGATCAAAGAAGAAACTGAACATTTTCAAGGGCCAGACTCAATCGGGTCCTAATCGGTCCCTTTTCGTTTCTTCCCATATGAAGAGAGTTGTTATTGCTATAACACAACCACTCAACGCGAGAATGTAAATCCTACTTGTAGCCATAAGAGAAATAAAGATCTAATCCAAAGTTTCTAGTATTTGGTACACCAAAAAGGCAATACAAAGTTGTGACTACTGCCCGTTTAAGAAGAATGATTCTCACTCATACACGGGAAACGAAGTAAGCTCGTCTTTCAGAACATTCTTACTCTTTTAACACTGCAGGCACAAAGAAAATCAAAGTGCACTACATCTAAAGAAGTTATGACAGCAAAATAGAGATCAGTTTCATAATTGCCGTCTAAGAAACAGAAGAGAAAGAGGACAACACAGAAATGGACACGCCCAATATTGATCGTCGTAACATTACCTTTTATCAGCTATAAAAAAATTATATTGACCGAAGACCAACAAAATATGTAATAGAAACAATTTTTATTCTCATCAAATCCCACAATAGAGGTAAATAACTAGTTTTTTTTTTATTTATTATCTCTCATGTAAAACAATATTTTGTGACATTGAAACAATAATTTCAGAACCATGGACTCTCAAGGTAAAGCAAGGAGCCAATACTAGCAACTGCTTTCAAAACTATTGTAAACTAGTATAGTAAATTTACTCCTTTTAAGAATCAAATAGATTAGCTTCACAATGCTTTTTCAGAATACCATTTCGTTTCAATTAATCAGAAGAACTATGTAAAGAATACTGATTGGCAATCACTGAACCACCACCACCATCAGCACAGCCATTTTTGGACAGATTGCATTGGATCAAATAATGGAACAGTGCCCCCATATGTTTGATTGTCCACTCCAAACAACTCTGTATATTAATTTATAGTATGATGAATTAATAGCAACTTCAAACTGCAATACCCAAGTGAAACACCATATATCATAAGTCATAACAAACCAAACTTTTGCATAAACAAACCAGAGTAGAAATTGTTCAACACCATAACCAGTTTAACAAAAGAAAACATAACGATGCAAACATTAGTTCCCAAAATACAACTAGCATATTGATGAGAGGTCACAAACACAGAAACCCTAGACACCCCTACCATATCCACTTCTCACAATAGACACAATATTAGTGCTAAAAAGAACACATCACAAACTGACAAATATGTCATCTAAGCGCGCTCGCCTCTGATCCTCCTAGCAAGCTGAATGTCTTTTGGCATGATAGTCACACGCTTGGCATGTATGGCACAGAGATTGGTGTCTTCAAACAGACCCACGAGATATGCCTCAGCAGCCTCCTGAAGAGCAAGCACAGCATGGCTCTGGAAACGTAGATCAGTCTGCGCACCAAAACATATCAACAACAGGATTAATAATCATAATATTCAACTATTCAAAACAATAAAATTAGCAAGTAGGACTGAAATACCAAATGACTTTGACTCACAACAATGGATGTGAACTACTATGTTCGTAAATAAATATTGTTGTACTCCTAAATTAGGGGGGGCAGCCTTGGCACAAAAAAGAGACGACCACCAATACAGAATAATATCCCGGATATGGTGTTTTCTACTTTATACAACCGGATTTTACCATGTTCTGGTTCATGTTGCAAAAAAACAGATGATTTTATGAAACATTAAAAACAGGTTATTCATGCTGATAATTATCATGTTTTACATTTTTGTAAAGAAACAAAGAGCGTGTTTACAACAATAGCTTAAAATGCATACTTGGTTCAAATATACAAACAAAATATTGCACATGATCTTCAGTTTACACAACTACATTCACATAATCAAAATTGACAACAGATGATTCCATCACCAACCAAATCAGTAACTTATTCATACAAATTAAAAAGTCATCTTAAAACAAGCATAACATGATACCGAGTGATACACATTAAAAAGTCTTTTTAAATGAATAAGCTCAACAATTTAAGACCTAACATTAAGCTCAGCACCCAGTTTTTGCACGGAGAGGGAACCTGATTGCCTATATGCCAACGAGGACTATAAACATGTTACATACTAGCACTAAAAAGTTTACAACATACTTATTTGTTGAACCAATTTGTCAAACTCCTATTTAAGTCCCATATTAACAACTATCATTTGAATAATGGTACCGCTTGAATCTCAAATAACAAAAAACAAAACTTCAATCCTTGATTGGTAGGAACTTTTAAGGTAATTTGTTGTAACGTATAGAAAAAAGTGATTATAGATGATGATAACAAACAGGTATCATCTTATATATATCAACCTAATAGCACTTCAAATAATGTAAAAAAAAAAAAACAGTAAGATAAAGGAAATACGGAATTACCTTGAAATCTTGAGCGATTTCACGAACAAGCCTCTGGAAGGGAAGCTTCCTGATCAGAAGCTCGGTACTCTTCTGGTATTTGCGGATTTCACTGCACAAAATAAAATAAAAACATTAAAATCAAACTACAGAAAAGAACAATAACAAGCTAAATAAGATTACAAAAACAAAATTGAATTGAATAAAACTAACCGAAGGGCAACAGTTCCAGGGCGGTATCTGTGAGGCTTCTTCACACCTCCAGTGGTCGGGGCAGACTTACGAGCAGCCTATAATAACACCACAAGGTTAATATAAAACAAAACAAAAAAAGTAATTATATAATATATGTATTTATATGAAAATAGATATAAAAGTGAAATCGGAACCTTTGTAGCAAGTTGCTTCCTGGGAGCCTTTCCTCCGGTGGACTTGCGAGCGGTTTGCTTGGTACGAGCCATCTGTTTAGATACAGAAATTAAAATATTAACTATAAATATAATGTTCATCAACTTTAAACATTATATAAAATCATAGTAAACCGGTAGCAATTATTACGGAGCTTAAACTTATAAACAGCCCTTGATAGCTAATCACAAACCTAATTTAAATCTGGCAAGTTCGCCCTATGTTTTACAACAACAAAAAAATGTTAATTTTGAAAGTTCCTATTGCAAATCAATGATGATTATAATACAAACAGTTTGCATGGCACAAGCCATATATCCAACTTAGATATTCAACAATCAACTTCAAACACTATATAAAATCATTTTATAGTAGGCTGAGTATGTAAGCTCTTCTCATTTATTTTAAATCATCCTAAGCGAGAAGCAATTATTATGAAGCTTCAACTTAATAAGCAGCTCTTGGTTGTATTTTTCAAACCTAGTTTATATTTTCCAATATTTTCCCTATAATTCAGGTAAAAAAATTTAAAGTTAATACTACTGACAATTGATTATGAAAAGACTAGCAATTATAGTAGACAAATGATCGATTTTCCAACAAAACAAAAAATTCTAATCATTATGAAGCTTAAACTTATAAACAACTTTTGATTGCGATTTGCAAACCAAATTTATTTTTGGCAAAAACTTCCCTATGTTTTAGAAATATATTAATAATATCACTAGAAATATCAAATTTTCAGTTACTGAAAGTTAAAGACATTAAATGCCCCATTATCGTAAAAATTAATCAATAAATCACAAACAGCTACACAATCTGTAATGATCTAAACTATAAATAAAATCTAAACACTTGAATCCAGACAAAATATACAAATCGAAAATATTTAACAAAATTATTTAATCATATAATAAAACTAAAATTGGAAAATATAATTAATAACGAAACCCAAACTAAGTGATAAATAACCACTCAATCTACGAATGGATGATTCTACTTCTCTCTCTAAAAAGAAAGTGTTTCAAAAATTTAAACTTTTATGATAATTAGGGATATATATATAAGCTCGGGGACAACTAAATACAGCTTAAATTAATCTCACAAGCGGATACAAAATAGACATAAATATCTAGACAAGAATAATTAAAGCCCTAATTACTGTTCAAAAAATAACCTAAAAAATGATAAGATAATTTTAAAACCCTAATTTATTACTCAAAAACTATAATTTAGTAATCGAGAAACAAGTCAAATCTTACAAACAGATACAAAATAGGAATAAATATAAGTACACAAAAATATCCGATTAAACAACTCGTAAATCGTAATGAAACCAGAGAATATAATCATGAATAAAAACGAAAACAGGAAAACAAATAAATTACAAAACCATAATTAAGCGATAAACTAACCTCTCAATTCACGATAATTTAGTTTTTCTACTTTCTCTCTCTAAAAAATCAAGTGTTTCGAAAATTTGAACTGTTTACGATAATTGGGAATATAAAACAAATATAAATATGTGTTGTGTATAACTATATAAGGTGTGGGAGGAGTTAGATTAGCTGAATCAACGGTAGAGATTAATTACCCGTGTGCTTTTTTATAGTCTCATCGGACGGTAGTGGATATGACTTTTTGTGTTTTCTCTGGTGAAATGAACGGTTTGGATTAAAAGTTGGGTGGGTGAACAAGATCGTTGGAAGTCATTTCTCAATTGTAATTGGTTCATAATGTACATAAAAAGGTTCTTATTAGAAGCTATAGCATTTCAAAATTTATTTATATAAATTCTAGGGCTGAATTAGGGTGGGAAGCCGATCCCCGAATCCTTATAAAACTTAATAAATATTTTGACCCGATATATTTTTGGGAGTGAAAAATAACTCGATCCGACCAAAGTTAAGATCCAATTTTTCAAGATCTCGTAGGATCGGCATAGATTTATCTCAATATATTTTTATTTTTTTCACATGGTAATCTTTTGATAAAAAAAGACTTTATTAAAATAAGTTCAACCTTTATTTATTTATATTTGTCCAAACATGATAAATATATTTTATATTTAGGAAAAAAAGTACTAATAAATATGAAAAGAAATCACCATCTACTAAAAATAGAGAATGGAGCAAATGATGAGAAAAAGTAAAATTAGTAAAACTCGATGTTATTCGCACATCCAACAACTATAATAGGAAATTAGATAAATTATATGCTATATTTATAAATTTTAAAGTCGAAAAAAAGTTGTTCATTTATCGTTCTAAAAATATTTTTTAAAAAAATAACAAAGTTAACTTTTAAAGAACTATATATTTCATTTGACTTTTCTCTTATATTCAAAACTATAAATGTATAAGGTATAAGACTTATTTAACATATAAGATCCCAATAGGGTAAATAATCTTATAATCTTACGGTGGATAAAATATTTTATTAATATTAACTTCATCTACTTAATAGAATTTTTTATTAAAAAAATGAAGTCCCGTATTATTTTAGTAATTTTTTTTTACAAAAATAATATTATTATTTTAGTAAAACTAATGTTACCACAAAAGAACAATTAATACAACTCTATTTAATTTAACTCATAAAAAAATTCCCAACATATTGTTATTGTGTTATTTAAAAAAAATGAAAATCATGTCGGGGTGAGACTCCGACGGGATTGATCCCTACACCCGATCCCTATCCCGAAAAATAGTCGGGTCGGGACAAATCATGATTTTTCATGCACGGAACAAGTTCGGGACAGATGCGGGACAGGTTGGAATTTTGGGAACAATACGAGAAATACTTGTACGGACCCGATCCACCATAATAAAGGATGTGTCAATTAATTTAATTTAGAATGTGTTGTAATACAACTATTAGCTATGTATTTAGGGAGACAGAAGTAGAGAGAGGGGAGAACAGTATCGTCTTTTATTATGAATGAATATCTGAATGAATGAATAAATACAAGACCCCTAGCCCTCTTTATATAGATAGAGGGGTAGGGTTACAAGCCCACTTGAGCCCATAAAGAATAAGTCCAAGAGTTCAATAATCTTACAACACTCCCCCTTTGGACGTCTTGAATTTTTCGTCTTCATGCAGTCGATCTGAGTCGAGTTCATTCGTAGTGCTAAACACATAAAAACCTTAGGGACGGAAAACCCAGTGTGGGACAAAACCGGTACCTAGGAGAAACTGTGTAGCTGAATGATATAGGCCGAAATATCATGTAAGTAACTAACCACAAAACAGTGTGCCTAATCAAAACTTTGCCAGAGCAAACCCAATGGGAAAATCTCTGATCGAAGGAAAAAGAGTGCAACAGTGGTAGTAGTAGGGGATCAACCACAAAACAGGTGCCTCATCAAAACCTTGCTAGAGTAAACCCAGTGGAAAAAAATCTCTAGTCGAAGGACAAAAGAGTACACAGTGGTAAGAAGTATACAACAGGATACTCCCCCTAATTTCGGTAATTTTAAATGAGATAAGATGGGAACGTGTCTCGCTAAAAACCTTGCCAAGGAAAACCCAGTGGGAAAAAACCTTGGTCTAAGGACAAAAAGAGTACACGAGCATGCGACTAGATGCTCCCCCTCACTTGCACACAACAGGGTGCGAGAATTTCGACTAAGTAGTAATTAGTCCAATAAGCATTCACCTGGGTGCTCCCCCTAACTTGCACACGACTGGGTGCAAAGATTTCATATTCCAAGAAAGAGTACGAGCATTCGACTGGATGTCTCATTTACTTGCACACGACTGGATGCAAGAAAATCTAACATGGAATAGAACGAGCATTCAACTGGATGCTCTTAAACTTCATATGTGAAGATTTATTTCGGCGAAAAATGCTAAATAGCATAATGTAGTCATGTCTCTCTTGATCGATAACAACAAGTTGTCTTCTATGACAAGTGTTTTATCTGGATCGTGAGACAGAGCATATGTAATTCAAATATGGCTAATACTAGCTCGAAGCCATATATACTCTCTAGTCGTCTCATAGAGCACGAGATCGGAGTGATTCGTTTGGAGTCATTCCAAGACCTCCAAGATATCGCCTTATTCCTAATGGCAAAGACATACCATGTTAGGAATATCCTTTATGCGGGTCTGATAAGTAACCAGCATCGGTATAACCGAAAAAGGGTTGCGTTAATTCGAGTACCGAAGGGGGTAGGTACACTCGATGACGCAAAATGGGATAAGACAAGCCCTGATCCACAGTTACCTTAAGGTAATGGGAAAATGTCTTTTATGCCATTTTGATGGCAGCGTGTTAGCGCGATGCTGAGTCGAGCTATACCATTCACAGCAGTCGAGATGTTCGTCCTAGCACATTAGATCAAGTACAATGATGCGCTTATTGTACTTAGATATGAACATAATGGTTCAATATCTCTTCATCGTCTCATCAGGGATGGACTGGGTCTATATCAACGTCTAGTGATCGAACGATCATGGGAGAATCTGACGACTTAGCGTCATGATGACTAAAACGTCATAACACCTTCTGGTTGTAGTCTGAATCATGGACTTAGATTCAATTTTTACGGGACTCGATCATCAGGCCGAGTCACTACCGTGTCTTCCCACGATCCTTCATCTCGAAGGCAAATCCCAAAATGGATCGCGTAATAAAACACGCAAGGGCATAATACCTGTTCAAGTATCCCAAGCTAATCAAATACTCACTTAGGCGGGTATACCACATCCGCTCGGATTATATTAATCCATATAGTGAACGCCTCATTTAATTGAGATCGTATTCCGTGGTCAGGAACTACTTGATTAAAACATATGAAGTCACACAGGGACCTTCATCTATATCTCTTTGTCTAAATCCCCATAGAGATAAAACCGTGACCACATTCATGGCTGCATACTCAGTTTTTCGGAAACTACTAAACTGGTAAAGTAGGGGACTGTTATAATGTCCATTACGAGGAAATCAACTATCTCGTAATCAATTCCAAGGTGTGAGAGAAGCCTTGCGCTACTAGGCGAGCATTCTACAATCTCATTATTCTCATCACTTTTCCTTACGAATAACCAAATAAACGAACTCGTTTAACATTGGTGGTGTTGGAGCTACAGGTCCAAACACACTTTCGCTAAGGAGTCTACTTGGATTGCAAGTTTCCATTAGTCCAGTCTATTCTACGTTGACTTCAGGCAACGGTACATGGTTACCTGTCATAATTTGCTCATATTATCAGTCGTCACCGAATATATGAACAAGTAATCAATGACAGTCTCGTTTCGCTTCAATATCGTCTAAGATATCATGATCGACAGATATTTCGAGATTCTTAGGATGAGGAGGAAATCATACATCTCCCTGCTCCTTTATAATCTCGTGCGACAGGCGAGTTTCAGTTCACCACCTCTGGGGCTGAACGAATTAAGAACCGGTCAACTTCCTCATATCTTAGGAAGGACGATAGACTGATGGCCGACGGCAACGTCCTTTGCTTGGCGGGTTCAGCCAAAGCAACGTGTTACGACAGGAACACGGCGTCCGATAGGGACGTCTATCCTTGCAAGCATTTTGCAGCAGGTATAAATGGTCTCGTGACATCTCATAAAGTCATTAAATGCGTCTGGCATTTAGATAGACTTGAGGGAGTCTATGCACTTACTTATCACTAAGTGCAGTTTTGGAGATCAAGCTAAGATTGAGTGGGTTATGCCACGTTACTTCACGTCGTTTCTTATCAACGGTAACGTGCAAATCTCCCCCTAACGACGGGGAGAACAGTCTTAGCGATGTCACTTTCGCATATCATGCGGTAAAGAGATCGCTTGCCAAGGTTACTCTATCAAATGATAGGTATGGGATTCATAATCGACTTATGTCCCCTTCAGAGGTCCATATTTTGAACGCTATAACGGCTCAATCAAAATATTAATTAAGCACTCCAAACACGCGTTAATATGAGACTTCTGGCTCATAACCAGTAACCAGCTGGTACACATATAGTGTTTGAGTGTCTATGGGCCTCATGACGGACCAATGCAATAAAATAGCATAACCCCACACGGAAATATAAATCTTGGTGCGCAAGACCAAGAAATGCGTGCAATCATTTGCAGTCGCATCATCAAACTTTCCGTGAGTCCATTTGGGTCTGAACATAATCGACAGGATGTTCAATTTGAATTTCCAAACTCAAGTAATTCAAATCGAAATTTCGATTTTTTACTCTTCGGAATTATCAAGTCAACTAGACTTTTCAGGATAATCTGGATCATGAGCCATCAACTTAATGATAGGGCTAAAAGTTTAGAAAGTGCTGCATTTATGTGGACAACATTAAAATGTGACCATATTGTCGATGCATCAACCATAACCATTTATATTTATGGTCCGTCTTATGGTTGGATAAGTCCACAATAACTCCTTCAATTCTTTACAAGAATTCTACGAGTTCATTTCGTGATCTTTACACATACTAGTCTTTCAAAGTGAGCATTAATGGCATGAATTTCGGATTAATCGCGAAATATATTCTCAGAGAGAATCCAAATGCGATGCGATTATAAATCAAGCATCGTCTTTTGACCCGGGATTATCTCATCCGGTTAATGCCACAATATCAAAATGCTCTTATCAATCGACGACAGGCGAATGATAGTACAGACAATCATGTCTTAGCATCTAAATCATTTATCATTCGACGACAGGCGAAATGATAAGGTAACTTTAAATGCTTTAAAGAATGTGGTAGCAACCACTTGAAAGACATTTCAACTCCTCTAAAATACGCTTTTGGTCGTATTGAATGGAGACTATGTAAAGAAATTTTAATTCTTTCATGAGCTATTACCAGGTAACACTGGTTTTCTCGAATATTTTATAACTCAACAAGGTACGACAGGACCTACAAGAATATAACGCCTCATATTTGACAAATCAATTTGGATTTACCAAAGATTTCGATTTGGAACGACAGGTCCAGAATCGTTGTCACTGAGACTCTTTTAGGCAAATAGTTGATGAAATTATGTGGTACACTGTTACCCACTATTTCCAAAAAAAAATCAACTAGCCCACAAGTATTGCCTAAAATTTCATAATTTAAAGTTTGGTCACATTTGTCAAAGGAATTTGCTCAAAAACAGTTTAAATTATTTCGAGAAATTTCGTAAACAGGCAAACCATAGTACAAAAGTATGTCCAAATGGAAAAATCATAATCCAAATGGAAAAACATAATCCAGATGAGCGAAAAAATGGCTCAATGATTTATCAAAATCAATAAAGAAAGGTATCAAACTCATTTGAGCCACAAAACGGGGGTCTCAAGAGTTTCCTTTCAATTAACTTTAACCACATTAGCATCGGTTTTTCTACCTTTATAATAGTTGTGAACTATTTAAGGAGTAACCGTGCATGACCTTTGTATTTATAGCATAGAGTTGGCTCCTTGAGCATTATCTCTTGCTTTGTGACAACGGGCCATATTGTTCTTTTCAATTACTGTCTTGGAGCCACAGGTTTTCGATTTTGACGATTGTCCAAAATCTCGCTTGGCTAGGCGATTCATCGGGATCGTGACAGTTCGAGACAAATAACACTTGTCTCGGTTCTCGATTCGTGGAAAAAAAATGTACACAAAGAGCATTAATATCAGGCAAACAATTCGCCATTGACCCAATAAGATTAAAACTACTTATCGGGGTAATTTTCTTATCCAATAACAGATGGGCGATAAAAGAACATGGTGAATATAAATTCACGATACTGCTTATGGAATGTAATTTCCAAGCTAGTATTTTGGTGAAGGATTGCTCCAATATGTCAATTTCAGACATTTGTTCACCATAGACGTCATCACGTCTCAAATGTGGCGGCGGAATAAAATCAACGCCTTAGCATTCATCCTGATGGTAACAACAAATTTGTGTTTTACTCATCAAAGATGGCATCCAAAAAAAATTGGGCATCACATTTTCACACATCAGGGTGAGTAACATGTGGTGACAGATTAAAATCAACATTTAAACAGTCATTTCGCAAGTATGTTTTACGATTTTTCTCATCATAGATGGCATCCAACATGTGTTGGGAGTTCTGGATTATTTATCATATAAAACGACTGGTTTATATTTTTATGGTTCGCACAAGCACAAACTTTTTTTTCGAAACGACAGGTTCGAAAACATTAGTTTTGCTTTTCGTGTGAATCGGTTCTCATTGATCGAACGACGGGTCGATACTGAAACACCAATTCAGCGAAACATACATCACTATATAAACACACTCGGGGAAATTATTATTTAGTCAACCCCTTTCGGTAGCTCTATTTGAACACGACCAGGAAAGACGGTGAGGGGGGTGAGCACGAATGCCTCTTAAAAACCGACCTCATTAGGAGAACGACTTCCGCCTTTATCTTTCCTAGACATCGTATCCAAATAGGTGAGCCTATTTGGGGAAGATTCATAATTTTTCCAACTTAAATGTGAATATATACGATTTTCGCTTTTTATATATGGCAATAATATTAACAATATAGACAATATCTATCTAGATTAACCACATATATATAAACAGTCAGTAAATATATTTTAGGATCTATCTAATCATGCAGTAGATTTGGTGTTATAAACAAATCAATTTAAGATTATCAATCAATCTATAAAGATTCTAACATATCAAATCAAATCAATTTAAAAAGATATGATTATGCTAACAAGATATCAATCAATTATTTATGTTTATCGCCATATTAATAATTCTATACATGGTAGTTTTAACATGCAAGCAAACAATATATTTTTAATTTACCAATTAATTCTATATATGGTAAAAAAAATATTTTAACATGCAAAGGGGTTAAATTTACATGAAAACATATCAATTTATTCAATTAACATGCAATTTTTATTCGCTTGCCTTTTAATTAAAAAAAAATATATGCATGTGTGTGTATATTGACCGAATATTGTATCTTTATCAACCATATGTACTGTTTTCGTATAAGTATTATACTACAGGACCATGCGTGTAATTACAGCAAACTATATATCTATTTACAACATTATTACATATACAGTCCAGAATTTCAGACAAGTTTCAGTTTAGTCCTTGAGTAATTTACAGAATAGTTTACAGCTTTCAGAGAATTACAATTCAGTACATACGTTTCAGTTTGTTGCAGATTTAATCCGATAGATTAATACATGTTTTACAATTACAAGATTTTCGGTTTATAAATCGATTAAACATGTAATAAGTACACATACATACCATACCAAGACATATACTATTGGACAAAAATAAACTATTTGTTCATACTATTGTTCTGTAATAAACTATAGTTCATACTATTTGTTCATACATGTAATAAACTATTGTTCTGTAATCGTGCAATTTATTCAGTAAAGATACAAGCATGTAATAATGTCATCATATCATATAACATGTTATATGTGACTTGTACAGTTCAAAAAAAAATTATATCCGGGTACCTTACGCACGGTATGTTGGTGAAGGTCGATATAGCAAAATACTAAAAATCCGGATAAAGCTCAAGGTTTATTGAATGTATAATCCGTACTTCGATCTCCGAGAGTCGTGCTGATAACGTGTTGTGTGGCATATTAGCTCGTTATAGATATATATAGAGATATGTATAGATATAGAGAGAGGGAACAGTAGGTCTTTGTTAATCAGAGTGTATGAATCAACATCAAATACAAGACCCCTAATCCTCTTTATATAGATAGAGGGGTAGGGTTACAAGCCCACTTGGACCCATAAAGTACAAGCCCAATAGTCCAATAATATCTTACAACCGAATGATTATTTTTGGATTATTGTGTCGGGTTTTTCAGTGGTTGACACACTCTAAAAAATAGTCAATCGGGTTCACCATAGTGTGTATTCCCAATATAGTCCTTATGGAAATGATTTTATCAATAAGACAAATAGACCAAACTGAATAGTTAATTAGAAACGTAATAAACATTTATTAATTGAAACAAAATCCATTCATGTACAACACATTTCATTCATAAAATAATTGCGTGGATTAAAAAAACATCAATTTTTTAAATGAAAATGCACCGTTTTGTTATTTGTTACTGTCTAATTTTTAAAAAGTAAGAGACCATTTTGAAATATCCACGACCATTTAACAAATGAAAAAGGGCTCTCTCTCCTGGATACAAGACTGTGTACCCTTCATATCTCTTCAAACCTTCTCGCATCATCCCTTGCTTATCCCATTTCTCGTCCGTTGATGGTGCAAAGACGGATCCGGGATAAAAACGATGTGTTTGCGAAAATAGATAGAGAGATGTAAAAAAAAAATAACAACGATACTGATTAATGATATAAAAAAAAGGGATCCTCAACCGTACAACAAATCGTATGCTTCAAAGTACCTCCCTCTCGGGGCATATATCAGTGCCTTTTCCTTAACTACGGGGTTGAGTTATTAATTTCTTACCATTACATTGCTTTTTTAGTCCCATAGACAGCCATTCCTAACAGCCTCACTTAAATTAAAGTAAAGCAAGGTATTTGATCTCTATCTCCTACCTTTTACCATTTCAAAAAAAAATATGACGACAGTGATTGAAAATTATCAAATCACGAATTGAAGTATTCAAAGTTGGAAAGAAGGGGTTGAGAAGATGGTAGATTCGTATTATGTTAAACACAAGTAGCTAAATTTATCAATTGTTTTGTATGGTTAATGTGCCCACTTTGGGAGTGTTGATGAGCATTTGGGTGCTCCTGTGTCCTGTTAGGTAAACCATATTCACCTTTTCTTTCTACCAAGGGCCAAGGGTAACAAAACAAAACAAAACACAAAAAATGATATCAAAAACCAAAAAAAAATCAGACCAGAACTAGCATTGCCAGTCGCCCTGTATCAGTGACAATCAACTTGATATATAAATTCTATACAGAAAGCAAAGCTCGCACATTCTCTCTGTATTACAAACTTGTATACATAACATTACAGGAAAATTGAGCTCCTCATGAAATTTGAACATATCTGTAATCTCCCATACAGTTTAAGAAATCAAAAGACATGAAAAGCTTTTCAGCTAATTCTATGTTTCTTTTACAAAGTTATAATGCAATTGGCACTACTTTTGTAACAATCCTATAAATACTTGTACATCTAACAATCAAAAGCAACTTCATCTCTTTCTATTGCAAGCCAAATCCTCTACCCTTACATTGGAGTCGAATAGCTCTAAAGGCACATCAATATGAATGTACAAATACACTTCACAGTTTTTAGTTTTAGTTTGAGAAACAGTCAGAAACATCGAAATGGCTAGCGAGCTGGAATACACATGATTGTACAACGTCAGAGGTCGGAGAAACGAAATCTGGAAGTTCCGGAAGACAAATGGGTAAATATTTATCGCTGTCTTCTTCACGGCATGAAAGAGCAAGAACCGACCGACAAAATATAAATCTGGCACAGAGATATCGTGTAAGCAGTGTGTGAAGAAGTGGTTAGTAAAACAACATTTAACTCTTCTTATGATGTGAAGTTTATCAGTATGTTATCATCGGTAACGACTACTCATTACATTACTGTACTTTCTTACTTAAAACACACTCTATTCGAAAGTGTCGTTTGATTCGTTTCCCATTGAGAATCCATATAGGCCTGTTTTGAAACTAAAATACAAAAATGGAAGAACAAAAGATCTAGTACGACTTTGTGGGTATGGGACTATGGGCATAAAGGAGCATGGGCAAAATTTTCATTGCGCTTTATTTTCATGGACAGCTCATTGTTCCAAAAGTATCGTTTATGTTCCCCTACATTCAGCTTCTTATCTGATAAAGGAAAAAGTCACCAATCACTTATTTTCAGAGAACAAATAAACTCTCCATGCAATTAAACCCTAAAACAGATGTCGTTCATGATTATCTCATAAAGACAAATCGTTTTAAAATCTCAAGAACAAGACAAGACATCTACCCCGTTATAGCCGAGACGCTAAAAGAAGCCATTCTTGGATGTTTGCTATGTATAACTTAAGAAGAAAAAAAAAAACTTAAACCACCTGGAGTTGATACTTTTCTTCCCTTATGCATGACAGAATGAGTGTAATTAATAGGGGTTATTTAAAAGTACAAATATTTACCTCAGAATAAGCCGCCGTAGAAATGGATCTGGTAAAACTTGAGCCCACACCAAGTCCAAGATAGTAGATTTACAAAGAATCACTTCCAACTGAGCAAGATTGGTGGAAAGTATTTTGTCAGCCACCTTCTGAAAATCCTGTAATTGGAAAAAAAACATATCATTTTGGCAACATAGTATAGATACAGTAGTAAAAATTAGATAGTTTTTTTAACCCACTCACAGGATCATGTTTGGAACAAGAAATTCCAACCAATTGGCAAAATGCTTGCAGTGGATCAGTCAAGAACAATGTGAACTGACTTCCACTTAAAGGTAGATCACCCTTCATGACAGTTGGCTTCAAAGGAGAGAGAAGCAAGGCAGCAGTTTCCCCCCTTTCTGCACCATGAAGAACCTAAAACAGAAAACAAACATATTCAGTTTGATAAAACATCTTGATTTATTACATGACATATGAATGTGAACATTTCTTCTGAACCGCCCAGAATACACACTAAAGTTTTTTAGCGAATTTTGGGTTAAATGTTCTACTCTGTGACAATCTGAATCCGTGCTCTCTGATTTTGGAATTCGGATTTGAAAATCCTTCAATCAGAATTTTTGTTTTCCAATTTAAAGTACAAAATGCTTTTAGCTTAGGGAAGCAAAACAATAGCTGAAATAAATTATATATTCAGGAGAACAAAGGAACCAAAGTTTGGACAAAAGGAGGAATATACATACAGAATATAAATAAGAGAAGATAGATATTTATCTTTAAGCAGGAAGAGTAAAATAAACCTAAGAGAGAAAACCTGTCTTATGTTTTTGTTTTGTACATTATCTTTTTCTATGCCCATCAGTTAGGCGAAAGATCTGTAGCTGAACTTTAATGGTGAAATTTCCAAAGGCAACTGAGCTAGAATGTGTGTTTCATTCCAGCAGTAATAAAGATTAGAAAAGAGAGAAAGGCGGGTAAAATTTTAAATAAGATTTCTTTCAAGCACTGTACAGATCACTAAGGGAAAACGAGGTTAATGTTGGAAGCTTAAAGCTTTTCATAACTTTGATGAAAAGGACAAAACATATTCTTATAAGCTGGTCATTCAAAGATAATTTAAGTTCAAATCTGGAAAATAGAAAAGTAGGGGTTTTAATCCTAGACAAACAAGCACTACACTTATCGACCGTAATAATTATCAACACGCGATTTGCCTAAGCATACACCACTACGCTCACTGACCTTACAAAACACATTAAACAACAAATTCTCGAAACCCTGTTAATTTTCATAGACAAACATCAACCTTCATTAAAGTCATCAACTAACAATTTTGGAAGACGGTATTGCATGAAAAATCAGACATTGCCGCTTGGAAACTGCTAATCAATGTTTTTGGAGATATTCATTCTAAAATTGTTTAAGAAATGTTTTAGATAACTGTCATTGGTACATGAGCAGAAGACATTAAAAGAACATAACATTCACCAAAAAATGCAGAGAAAAAAAATATTATAATGACTTCAGGATGCCATGCATAGTTCAAGTTTTGACAAACCTGCCTTGAATGCATGGCTGTTGTCGCTATCAATAACAATGAAGAGAGGTTTTCTGGTAAAAGGGATTATATCACCAGGGTAAAGCCAGTTGGGACCTGTAATAAAAAATTTATTAGTATTTCTCAAAAGCAAAAATTTAACTAATATAATATCAACTTTTTAAAATAAGTTACTCGACCTCCATTTTTGCTAGGGCCTAACCACAAACCATCCTCATAATCATTAACCGAGTTCCCTTTCCCACTGACATGATTTTCGGTTAAAGAGCTCTTCTTACCCTGGGAAGTGTGGGAATAAACTTTTGTATTTAATGACTTACTGAAGGCCACAGACCTTTCCTTTTGCGAAACATTACCATGGCCATCTTTCCCTGAATAGCTCACTTGAGTCAGATATGTAACTTACAAAGTTTAATCAGTTCTATTGACAAGAGAGAATGGCTAACCTGAGGCTGATATGTGAATCAGCAACACACTTTCTGAAGGAAGCTCCTCACAAATTGTAGCGATAACCTACCCATATAAGAACATCAATAAAATAAGTACAGGAGAAAGAGCAAAGATATTATCAGAGCAGAATTACAATATTCATCAAAATTTTGTTGGTACTTACCCATATATGAAGACAAAAGTGAGACTCTTGCTTTAATTATATGTCTCTTTTAGTTAGTAGTTACAAGAAAGTTATGGTTCTCAAAGTTACTACTGACTTAGAAGGTGTCCTTTTCAGTTCGATCATATTTCTTTCTCCTTCTTCAGTATATACACACCGAGTAAATAAAAATGCAAGCATACCTTTCAAGACATAAGTTCACTGCCTGTTTGGTGGAGTTTGATACAGAGTTTCTAGTATTGCAATTCAACTTATTTCGCATTTTCATTTTCATTTTCATTTTCATACACACTCCTGTTCCAAATTCTACTAGTTTAGATCAGGTTTGACAGATTTTTTTATTTTTAGCATGAATGTATTAAATATTTCAAGACATAAAAGACATCAGTACCGGTTTGGTAGAGTTTGATACAGGGTTTCTATTATTGCAAGTCTACTTATTTCCTACTTCCATTTTGGTCTAACCTTTAAGATCTATTTTCTACTAGACTACTTCTATTTTTAGTTTCCAGGTTTGACAGCCTTTTCTTTTATTTCCCCACATAAACGTATAAAGTATCTTACTCAATGCTCTAATTCAATTTAACCCATGAAAACAAGCAGAAAACTGAACTAAATTTGATATTAGAGCAGTGCTGAGTACACAAAATTATTTCATCAAGAGAAAAGGGAAAATACCATTTTAGGACAAAGTTATATTACAAAGACTTATCACTCACAGCAATCAAATGTGTAACTAAAGGCCGGTAAAGAATAGCCTTCCTCGGATTAGGTGGCAAATTTGGATCGGTCATATCCGCAGCTAAATTGATATTGATAAGCCCAGAAGAAGCAGAATAATCAATTGGAGCACCATTCTCACGTGGTAGAGCTTCTTGTTGCTTTTGAAAGAAAGATCCACTTGGTTCCCATTCTAAACTCTGTAGCATCCTAAATGTGTCTAGAGTAAGTTCTGCAAATTTGACCTGAAACAGAATTGCAGAAATAGATAAATAAATATTTCAGTGTACAAATTTATTGAACGTGTTGCTTTGAAAATTACTCAGATAAAAGTTAGTGACCTCATTTCTGTGATAGCTAGTCAGTACTGCATCTCGAAACTTTACAAGCTTCTTCGCATGGAAGCGTGCTACAAAAGGAAAAGAAGAGGGATGGGTGTCGAAAATAGGACAATACCGCAAAGGCCTGTAGTCCGAAAATCTTATATCGGCTTTTAAAAAACGCATAATTTCTTGAAGTACTAGCTTCCATTCCTTGAAATTGGTCTCCTGAAGAACATACAAAAAAATCTCATTCATCATACGAATATAAATAATATAGAGCTTTAATTAAGAAATCATAGTACGACTATCAGATGGAACAAAAGGTTTAATAGGAACATTAACATAACAGCTCTAAGAACCAAAAAGGAGAGAGGTGGCACAGGACAAAATTGTCTTGATTGTGGAGGATTTGGCTCAATAACAACCAACTAAGAAACACGAGTTGTCTGGTACAGACATGCGGATATGCCCCTCGGAAAACACAATGCGTGTAAGAAGTCACCGCATTTTCAAAGAGAATGAGAGATCCGATATGAGCTCACCAGTACACTCCAATAGAGCATTTATATTTCAACATATTTATAAATTATAATAATGCCAAATTGGTACCATGTATGGTAATATGTATATAATACAAGTCTAATAGCCCAATGTTAACAAGAAAACAACTTAATCATGATTAATCTAGTTTTCAATTTAAAGTATCGGTTGCCATTAACAGAACATATTTGCATACACTTTAACTATTACTCATTATAAAGCAGGCCCATGTCTCCTCTAGATGTTTATTAACTGCCTATTTCCCTTATGAAATCATATATAAACAGGGTAACTGTGTTCGCTGATTATGTCATAAATTTTGAAATGTCCCATGCTTCTTATATAATCAATGCAGTCGACCCGTCCTACATTAAGAACACAAACATTCACTTAATGATAGGCCAGTAGCCATATTTGTGGACCCTGTCTTATTATATTTTTAAATTTCTGCCCATACTTTATCTAATGTCACTCCTAATTAAACCACACTCGGTTACCTCTCAAGTCTCAACTGATTCAACTTTTTTCTATTTTTATTTTTTATTATTTTTCCTTGAAGAAATCCATCATATTATTATGTAGTAATAGCAGTACAGGACCAATTAACTTAAACGCCCATTCGTTGCATTCAATACTTTCCATATATCACAATAATCCAGAACTTAGGAACCAAGCAACAAATTAGAACAAATCCAAAATGAAGTAAACACTTAACAAAACATAAGAGACGAAGCAATTAGCGGCATCAAAAGAGATGTAAGCTGACCAACCAATGAACTACACTCGTAGGCTATAAGGGGGAAAAAGGACTTCAAAATCTATAAGCAAACAATGATCTAGTTCAGAATATAGTTGGCAAGTATCTATCGACTTGTTTTATAATGCAACAATTGAAACAACTCAGAGTTGCAATACTTTGGGTTTTATGGTTTTTGTACCCTGAATTGTTTATGTTTTCTCGATGGTACCTTGAGTTCTTATTTTTCTTAATTAGTACCATAAATTCAAGTTTTTTTATTTTAAACTATTCCGTCCAATTATGTGACAGGTGGCACACGAATAATTGAATTTAGGGTACTAATTAAGAAAATTGAGAATTCAGGGTACTAATCGAGAAAACAGCAACAACCTCATGGTACAAAAATGCTAAAAACCCTAATACTTTTAATGAAAATTCCAGATCTCTATTTGCTCAATATGTACAAAACAATTTAGCATGTTCTGCATTTTATATAAAAGAATTGCTTATGTAATTATTCAAAAACGGATACAAATATAGTGTGTAAAGTAGTATGAATGTATAGAACTTAATAAGCAAATAATATCTAATTGATTATGAAAAATGACTCCGAAATACAGAACTAAAGATCTACACAATTCTCCATGAATAATAGCAAATTATTAGATAAACATTGCAGTGGGCCCCATCCAACATTAAGAATACAAACCTCCCAATAGTAATAGGCTAATAGCCTATTATCCACATGTGTGGCCCTCATCTAATTATAGTTAATTTCAGCTCATAATTTTTTTAGTTATCATTCTTAATTAAATCTATACTCAATGATCTCAACTGTTTAGAGTTTTTCTCATATAATATTGCCTCTAGGAAAGCCATCATCTTATTCAGTAAGACATGCAATTACAAATAAAAGGAAAGAAGAATTAGATAAAGAAAGTATCAAACACCCTTTGATCACTTTCAATACTTTCCAAAAGAAGACACTAAAATAAGCACTGAAAAGAAACATAAAGGGAAAACACCAGACACAAAAGAGAACTAAAGGTTAAAAAAAGATAACCATTTGGTCCAAAAATTTAAAATTCCTTGAAACCAAACTAACTTAGGCCAAAATCCAGTGAACAGATGTAAAACAGATCCCAAACCAGTTCAACCGAACAACACATTTATAGACACCACCAATTGGCTGTACGAAAAGGGACTCAACTTTAATCGATAAAACACCCTGAACGATATTCACCAGACTGTAGCTGCATCACAGGGACTTACAAGGCAATAATACACACGGTGTAGTGCTAGACATAAGTTTGATTAACTAATGTACCCCAGACTATGGTTCATCGGCAAAAAGATAAAATCGTAAATTCTGTAATCAAATTATTTCCATAAGTTTGATCATAATCAAGTTGTCAATCATTCATCTGTCAAATGTGAAAATTTTCACATCTCTATTTGTTTACTATGTACAAAATAATCATGCATGTTCAGCATTTTCTACAACCAAAAGAACAAGAATCACTTACAAAATTTCAACAAAAAAGGAATAAACAAAATTCAGTGCATAAAAGAGCATGAATGTACATAACTTAATTGACAAGCATTATCCAATCAATTATAAATTACGAGTACTAAGTCCAGAACAACAGAGAGCGGTTTCAAATTTCCCAGGAACAAAGAATATCATTAGCAACTCGAGTTCCAAGTTCACAAACTTTTGTACTACAGTTCATCGGGAGAGAGCCAACAGCTGTAATCATATATTTTGTTCATAATCTAATTGTCAACTATTCATTTGGAAACTTTAAAATCTGTAAGAACTCTATTTGCTCACTGTATTAAAAAAAACAATATTTAGCGTCAGCAAGCAAAGAACAAAGACTACTTACATAATTTCAACACACACAAAAAAAATATAGTTTAAAGTAGTATGTACCTATATACATAACTTAATTGGCAAGTATTATGAATATTTCAAGAACACAAGATTTACGATTTGAAAACAAAAATAGTAATTTGGCATCCACCATTAATTCTTTTTCTTTCATTTGGCATTATTTTTTTATGAAACTTCAGCACCCACATTACGATTTTTGGCTTTGCATATATAGCCTAATTGGCAAACATTATCGAATCATTCATTAAAAAATGAGTCCAAATTCCAGAGCAGATCTACGTTTTCCCATTTTCCAAACAAAAATAGTAATTCGGAAACCATCATAGGTTTTCTTTTCAGTTGACATTATTTTTTATGTATATTAAGCACCCCGCATTACAATATCCAGACTCGTACACAACCGACTAGATAAAAACATCGGATCGTTTGTAAAGAACAATTCCATATTCCAGAAGAACAGATCTACAATTTTCAATAGTGGACATGTATTACCCGAAAACTCTTGACATCATCATTGACAAGGGCTTCAAACCCAAACTACGGATCTACCAATGAGGTATGTGTGTTTTGATTAATATATTTATAATTTACATATACATAATAGAATTTATTTTAACTTTAATTGCCATGATTTGTCCTATATATTCAAAAGTTATTGTATCGTCGTGTCATTCTTTTATTGTGTCCGGCATTCCGTGTTAGGTGTTACCATAATATCCAACCAAATTCTACGATTTCCAATTTCCCGTTAAAAAGGAAAAATACCCGAAAACACTCGAGGCTATTGTCCACAAGCGCATTTTAAATTTCTGAATAAATTTCACTAGACATTAATTTCTATGTAAATTTGGCACCGACATCTACAATTTGTGGCTTCTCATACATGACCTAATTAGAAAGAAAAAAACAAAGCCAAAAGTCGAAACATTATCGGGAGGGAAAAAACAATACCGAAGTTCCTAAAAAGTAAATTAGGACAAACATTTCGAAACAAATCTAGCATTTCCATTTTTATGCAAAAACAAACAAAAAATTACCCGGAAACGGTTGACGCTATCATCTAGAAGCTTCTCGAACCTCGTAACCAAAACACCAACCATCTCTCTCCTATCCAACAACAATACAACCACCAAAAACCTCGCGAAAAACCTCATCTCCTTAAACCTCAAATATTTCTCCTTATTATTACCATCCCCTTGAAAATAGCCTCTACTAAACACCGCCTCGTAAAAAATACAAGCCTCAAATAAAAACCACATTTCATTCGTCCTAACATACTGTCCATAGTATAATTGTCCAATCCTGGACGTCATTTCTCCGATCTCGGGCCAAGTTAATACACCGAAGTTGACAAGCTTGGTTCAGTGTGTTTGTTGGTATTTCCATAGCTTGGTGTGGGATTTAAAGGACTTGTTTAGGAGCTTTTGGGTTTCTCAAATTTTTTTAGTTGACTTTCAGTAAACGGACAAACAATACGGAACTTCCTAAATAGTAAAATAAGGACAAACATTTCGGAACCGAAATTCCAAAACAATAGATCTAACATTTCTACTTATTAAAAAATTAGCAAAAAAAACAAAACAAAATTAGCCGGAAAAAAATAAATTACCCGAAAACAGTTAACGCTATCAGCTAGAAGATTCTCGAACCTCGCCACCAAAACACCAACCATCTCTTTCCTATCCAACAACAAAACAACCACCAAAAACCTTGCGAAAAACCTCATCTCCTTAAACCTCAATCCTCTCTCCTTAATATTATTATTACTACCATCCTCTCCTTCAAAATACCCCCTACTAAACACCGCCTCATAGAAAATACACGCCTCGTACAAAAACCTCGCCTCGCTCGTCCGAACATACTGTCCGTAATACAATTGCCCAATCCTGGACGCAATTTCTCCGATCTCGGGACGAGTTAACACACCGGAGTTGACAAGCTCGGTTCTGTGTGTTTGCTGGTATTTCCATAGCTTGGTGTGGGATTTGAAGGCCTTGTGAAGAAGATGAGTAGTTGATGAGGAGGAGGTGCCACGTGGCAGGCACGTAGGGAGGTCACGTGTGCGTGTGAACTTGCGGTCCGCCGAGGCCCAAAGCGATCGGAAGGTCGATACGACGTCGTTGTTGTTTGACATTGCTTGGGCATATATAGATATAGATATATAGATATAGATATAGATATAGAGATATAGAGATACAGATATAGAGATATAAGATTATTTATTAGGGGAGTGGGTTTTTGTGAGTTTCTGTGTAGTGAGTGAGATGGGTTTATGTCTGATCTGTGACTCTGCGAGTGATTTGATTATTCTGTGTTTTTGTTTTTAATAGTTACTATTCTGTGTTTTATATTTTCATAATAAGTGTTCATATTTTTTTTTTACTAATATTTATTATTTTTGTTTTTTAGAATATCTATTTTTCACAATTAAATCATATCAAATTTACATTTATTAATCTCATATTTTAACTATGAAATAGTTTTCGTTTGAAAATTAATTTTTTTAAACTTTTTTCTTGAATTTTAAATGAAATTGGTTCGAATCATTAATTATTATTTAAGAGGAAGTAAGATCACCCACTATAGCTTGCCTTGTATATTCGTTATATTTTGAATAAAAAAATAAGTTTTTTCATTTTACATGACTACTTTACATTTATATAATTTTTCAACTTCCTTATTCAGTTCTTTATTTTTATTTTATATTAGTTTTTTATCTTCATTTTGTTATTTGATGTATATACATGTGAGAGACACATGAAAAGGTAATGATAGATAAAATATAAGAAAACAACTTAGTTACACTTATATGAGAAACAATTTGGTTTTTCAAAATTTAAGGAAACAAATAAGGAATATGTTAAACAGAAAACATTAAATATTTTTTTGGTAAATACTCTCAAAATTTGAACAAAAGCATGTTTTGAGTAACCTACAATGCTTAGCTTCCCTTAAATATTCCTTATAATTTGAATAAAAACATGATTTTTTTCATTTTGCAAAACTAGTTTACATCTATATAATTCTTCAGCTTTCTTATTCACTTTTTTTATTTTCATTTTATATTAGTATTTTATCTTAATTTTGTTATTTAATAGATATACATGTGAAAGAAACATCAAAAAGTAATGATAGATAAAATATAAGGAAACAACTTGGTTACACTTATAGGAGGAATAATTTGGTTTTTCAAAATTTAAGAAAACAAATAAAGAATCTGTTAAACAGAAACCATTAAATATTTTTGTGATAAAGTCCCTCAAAATTTGAAGAAAAGCATTGTTTGAGAAATAGAATGCTTATCTATACTTATTTTGTGAGCAGGACACTTACATAAATAGATAGATAATTATAGATGATTAATTATTGGACTGAGTTTATTTTGTGATTAGTGAGTGATATTGATGTGTAGTGATTTTGTGAGTGATTTATTATTCTCTGTTTTTTTTTTTTTTTTAATTGTTAGTTTATTTATTGATGCGTTGTCTTACAGCGCTGAAATGGGTGGGTGAAAAAGAAAGAGAGGGACAGTGAGTGAGTTGTTATTGACTTGTGACTTGTGGGTCATGAGTGGACTACAATATTCAGCTGATAACCAGTTTCTTCGTAATCAGTTTTTATTTTTATTTTATTACTCGAGCTAAACTTGCTTCGTATCTGTTAGAATTCGAATCCATTATCGTGATATACTTGGATATCAACCACTTTGATCAATCATTTTTGCTCATAATGAGCTTCTTAATACTTTTGTTTACTTGATTTTTTGTTTGTTTTCAACTTCTGGTAGTTTTTAATAGAATGTTTATTTTTTCATAAAAATAATTAAAATATAATTTTATTAATATAAGCATGTGAATATTTTATAATATTTACGTATAATAATTTAATTACATTTATTTGACACTCTAGTCAAGGGTGGACGCTTCTATGTGCAATGGGGGTCAAGTGCCCCGCTTCGTTTGAACTCAGAATCTCTCCCTGATCCTACTTATGAAAACTATATTAACACTCAAAGAAAACGGTGTACGTGTGCCTAAATTGCTCATTAGCATTGTTAATTATGTTTTTGTATGATTGTAACTTAATTAACTTGTATTTTAAAAAATATAAATGATTTTTTTTATCGACATACTCTTCCAACCCCAATTTTTTTAACATTTGTCGTATTATCGTGTCCTTATCGTATGAATTATGAAACTCATTTATACGATTGTACCCTACAAGGTAGATATATAATGAGCGTAGAGGCGGCCTGGTATTTTTAATTGCCAAGAGGGAATGGTCAGAGACCGTGGCCCCATGATTTAAACATTGAGAAATATTTTAAGATAGTTTTACGTAAAAAAGAAATTATTTTCTCATATTATAGTTGCACTTAAAGAAATAATTTTCAATTCTGATTTATTTTTTTAACTTATACGCGAGCTTACATATAAGCCAATTTTAGCTTATAATTAGGGAATGGACCAAGAGGGAATGGTCAGAGACATTGGCTTCATAATGAAAACTGATAAAATAATGATTTTCTCTATTTATTTTGATCAAAATCTTTAAAAAATTTAGCACTTATTACACCCCACCCCCTATCAAATTTAAGAAAAAAAAAAGTATGAAAAAACGTATGTAGAATATCGTCCCCTTCCATTTATAATTTTGGATTGAGGCAGTGCTTATAACATGTAACCATGTTAACTCTTTAGTATTTAGACGGGTAGAAAACATCATTTAACTAACCAAGTTTACCTACACATACAATACATGGTGGTATATATTATACATGTCAAATTAAGTGACCGTCTAATTGCAATACAAATGTATATTTCTTGAAATCTTCTAAAGGTAACGTCGCCAAATGGATCCCGACAAATCGATCACGTCAACTGGACGAAAGTTGTCTGATACATGTAAGCTTCACTTTAATATTGACAATATTGGTCCTTATGTTTTAGTATATGATTTTGATTTTATAAGTTTAGTTTTCAAAATATATATCTAGGTCTCTTTTAGTACCTCATATTGGAAGTATAAATTTAATAGCTCATCATACTTTCAAATAAAATATTAATAGTCTCTAAGTTATGAAATTGTACATTTTAATAGGGAATCTCGAAAATTTTGCAACTATTTTGATGCTCACCAAAGGCACAATTACAGACGGCATGGTTAAATATACAAATTGTTAAAACTTCTACTCTACAAAAGGTATAAAATTCAAATAATTTGAAACGTATCAAACTATCATCTTATCAAAAAAATCAAGATACGAGATGATTAAAAAATTAAAGACAATATAACAATGCATACAATTATGTTAATCTTGTTTTTCATTTCTTTTTGAAAATTCTTAATTTTTAATATCATTACAGTACTATATTCAGTTCATTAGCTTAAAATACCACTATAAAAAAATAGTCAAATAGCGACGGGATTAGTGACGGGATTTTTTGTTACGAGCTTATTAACGACGGTTTTTGTGACGGCTTTGTGACAGTTTAGTCAATTTGCGACAGATTTGTGACAGTTTTTAAAATTAACGACAGTATTATGACAGTTTTTGACTCTCACTAAATCGAACATTATTTTGTAGTGTACTAGAAAAGATAAACGAAATACTAATGGCTTTTTTATAAAAAAAAAGTAGAAATGCTATTTTCTTATTTGATAAGATATATGTCTACTGATATACGGGAAAGTGTATAATATTATAAATTGGCTATTAGAATGAAAAAGATCGATATGAAATCGTGACCATTAATCATGAGTCATAATGGGTTATAACATTTCTTTATAACATAATCACTACAAAATATAGAAACGTGATCTTGATCATGTAGTGCAAACAAAAAACTACGGAGAGCAGATACAATTTTATATTACATTAGGATAACTATGTAAGTCTACCTGAAAAATATATTAAATTACAAAATATATTTTCATATAAACACTAAAAAAAAATAACTAAATAACGACGGGATTAATGACGGTATTTTTTATTACGAGCTTATTAGCAACGGTTTTTGTGATGACTTTGTGAGAATTTAGTCAATTTGCGATAGATTTGTGACAGCTTTTTAAATTAGTGACAGTCTTGTAACAGTTTTTGACTCTT
The DNA here is from genome assembly GCA_963682055.1 of Primula veris. Lineage (NCBI taxonomy): Eukaryota > Viridiplantae > Streptophyta > Magnoliopsida > Ericales > Primulaceae > Primula > Primula veris. The sequence continues at coordinate 14,395,800 of OY821747.1, read as the reverse complement.
ACTAAATCAAACATTATTTTATAGTGAAATATTGTTATATGTTATAAGAAAGTAACACATCTCAAGTATGTTCACTATAATTTCTTAATATTCTAGATATTTAAAATAAGACATGTTTGGTAATGGATTTTACTCCGTTTCTTTTTTTATGGTTGTCTTCCCATCATGATGTTATTGTGCGTGATGAAAAAAATCTAACTTTAACATGTGATAATGAGTTACGATGATGCAAATTCAAGACTGTTCATGTATTTTGATGACCAAATTAAAGAACTCGTCATTGTTTCCAGGGTAATATTATTTTGGTTGAACTATTAACACAATAAAAGTTTTCTATATCTTTGTCATTTTTTATGATGACAAATTGTATTTCTACATATTCACCATAAATATGTGTTGGTTTCCGTGTACGAAATAACAATTAATAATAAATAAAGGACTAAACAATAATTAAATAAAACCAGTGTAATCTTTATTAATTTTCAAATGAAATACAATAAACTGATTACAACATGTAGGTACTGAATTGTAAATAGAAACAAACGTAATCAGATTATTATTAATTAATAATCTGATGTACTGATTTGCAATTAAAAGAAACTGCCGGACTGGAAAGTATAGACTTAACAGCCGGACTGTTCTGTTATGAATTTAAATTACAGGACTGAATAGAAACTAATCTAATTACAGAATTAAAATGCAGAAATGAAATTACAGAATAGAAACAGTACTTTAAACTAATTACAGAAAAGTAAATACAGAATATAAAAGCTACAGCTAAGGACAGAATATTTAAATAATGAATTAAAATACTGAATTGAAAGGACAGAATGTAAAAAACTGAATTTAAATGCGAAAAAATAAAACGGACAGAATGTAAAATTAAACGGACGAGGCTACTGTTAACAGTATGCCCTTAACCGATATTCGCCCAACCACCTTAAGGTTTCTGGTTGCGTTGGCGCTTCGATCCCAAGGTACAACGTCTCTCGGAAGACTCGCCGGAAACTGGCGACGAGTCTAAGTCGAGCTTTTAGTGGGTGGTTCTCTCTGCTTTCTAAGTGCTATGAAAAAATATATGCAGCTTTTGGTTAGAGAGAAGATACTGATTTGAATGTGAGGGGATGGCTGCCTCTTTATAGAGGAAATTCTGAAACCGTAGAATTTATTGGTCATTTAATTCTGGGAGTTACATCCCCAGAATCCGCCTCCAATTACTGCTGGAGTTTCAAACCTTCTGGAACTCTAGGGACTGCTATTGCAAATATGCAAAAGTCCCTTTTCAGATTTAGTACAAGACCCAAGACCCAAGACCCGAGACCCGAGACCCGAGACATTCCCCAAATCCCAAATCCCAAATCCCAAATCCCAAATCCCAAATCCCAAATCCCAAATCCCAAATCCCGCATCCCGTGACCCGTGACCCGTGACCCGAGGCCCGAGGCCCGAGGCCCGAGTCCCGAGTCCCGAGTCCCGAGACCCGAGCGAGCGCGCGCGTGTGTGGTACACACTAACCCACTCATGGGTATGCGGACTTTATTAGTTTACCAACTACATGGGATGGACTTGTATATATAGAGTAAAAAACAACCTTGTTTTTCCAATGTGGGATAACCCTCATGGTTTATTCCCACTCTCTACTCCACTTTCCAGATTTCGGTTTTTTCCCTCTTTCGAGTACCAACATTCGAGTCCAATTATCATTCACACCATTCCTCCGAATAGGTCATGCGATATACCGTTGCGAAGCTCGTCGCATGAGCTACTCAAACGCATAGAGTATGGCCTCAGAAAAACTGAGGAGTCGCATTAAAAATTGACTCAAAGTTGGTCCCTGACCACTTTGGAAAAACATGTTTAAACTACATGTTTTCCTATTTTTCCAACAATCCCCCACATGAATGCAATTGGCTCGAAAGCCCATGTCCTAAATGCAAATCAAGAGAACCGCAAAAGTTCACTGCCTAAGGTCAGGTAGCGCGCGCCTTGAACCTGCCGTAGCGGAGTACCACCCAGAATACTGCTATTATGTAGCGGTAAAGCTTTGAACCATCAAGCTTTGTGTATCCCAGAATGGCACCCGCACAGTGCCCTCTCTACCCACGTACTAGGCCCTTTAGTTGTTGTCCATATTTGGCCTGGACTGCCTTGGCAACTTCAACTCAGTGCTCTAGTGAATTAGCCCAAGCTCATCACATGGTACCGGCCTTACACACTAGTTATAGGTGTTCCAAGTCGAAAGTGTCCTAACTCACTTTACTCGACCGTCGAGTTACTTGGATCATTAAGAGCCTCAAGCTCACCCTTACAATGGTACAAGTCTATCACTCTGTCATCGCGGAGATGGGCTGGGAACTCCAGGTTCCCGAGTGCTTTGTTCGGTTGCCCCCACAGTTCAGTTTCCCTTTGAACCTATCAGGAAAGATTCCGTTTAGGTTGGGTTGCCTATGGGGGGGCCACCAATTTAATGGGCTTTAATCCCATTCCGTTCGATGACGTCTCGACTCCCACTTGAGTCAAGCCTTTAGTTAATGGATCCGCTATGTTTTCCTTTAATCTTACAAAATCTAAGGATACCACACCATTGGATAACAATTCCCTTACGGATTTATGTCTCCGATGTATATGTCGAGACTTTCCATTATACATATGATCCTGAGCCCGCGCAATAGCTGATTGACTATCACAATGCACGCTTATTGCGGGAACAGGTTTCGGCCACATTGGAATTCCTTCCAATAGACTTCTCAGCCAGTCTGCCTCTTCGGTTGCTAAGTCTAACGCTATGAATTCAGATTCCATAGTTGACCTTGCAATACATGTCTGTTTGGAGGATCTCCAAGACACAGCAGCTCCTCCCATTATAAACACATATCCACTCGTGGATCTTGTGCTATTGGAGTCTGATATCCAGTTGGCATCTGAATACCCTTCCAGTACCGCTAGATATCTGGTATAGTGCAGCCCGTAATCGGCTGAAAACCTCATATACCTGAGAAGTTTCATTATGGCCTTCCAGTGTTCCTCATTTGGATTACTGGTGTACCTGCTTAGTCTACTCACTGAGTTTGCTATGTCTGGTCTAGTGCAATTCATTATATACATGAGACTGCCTATGACTCGAGAGAACTCCAATTGATTCACACTTTTACCGAAATTCTTTTTCAGGTTATAGTTGAACTCAATTGGGGTTCTTGACATAGCTTTACTGTCCTTGTCAAACTTGTCTAAAACTTGTTTAACATAGTGACCTTGGGACAAGGCATACCCTTCTGATGTTTTGGTAATCTTCATACCAAGTATTACATCAGCTATACCTAGGTCCTTCATATCGAAGTGTTGTGATAACATTTTCTTTGTGGAGCTGATTCTATCATTACTCCCAATTATGATCATGTCATCCACATAGAGACAGACTACAACACAGTCTCTTCCACTTCCTTTAGAGTAGACACATTTATCACACTCATTAATGTGAAAACCGTTTGATAGCATAATTCTATCAAACTTCTCGTGCCATTGCTTTGGCGCTTGTTTGAGTCCATATAGAGACTTTACAAGTTTGCACACTTGGTGCTCTTTACCAGGAACTACAAACCCTTCCAGTTGTTCCATGTAAATCTCTTCTTCCAGTTCTCCATTTAGAAATGCCGTCTTTACATCCATTTGATGTATTTCCATATCAAACAAAGCTGCGAGAGCAATGACGATTCAGATAGACGTTTTCCTTGAGACAGGGGCATATGTGTCAAAATAATCGACACCTTCCGTTTGCCTGAAGCCTTTTACTACAAGTCTCGCCTTGTATTTCTCAATCGTGCCGTCAACCTTTAACTTCCTCTTGAAGATCCACTTGTGACCTAGGGGCTTGCATCCTTTCGGAAGATCCACTAGTTCCCAAGTGTGGTTTTGCATGATTGATTCAATTTCATTTTGAATAGCTTCTTCCCAATATTGGGAATCCGGTGTTGACATAGCTTGTTTATATGTCGCCGGTTCGCCTTCAACCATGAAGGTTAGGAAATCAGGTCCAAAGGAAGTTTCCTTCCTTGCCCTTTTGCTGCGCCGAGGCTCTTCCTCTTCCTCTTCCTCTGTCGGTTCACTTGCCCCCACATTTCCTTCACTGTTCAACTCTTCAGTTGGTACAGATGTAGGTAATTTCCGGGGAAAGATATCTTCAAAGAAAGAGGCCTCTCGGCTTTCCATATACGTATCTACGTGCACATCGGGATTGTCCGACTTGTGCACGAGAAACCGATATGCACTACTATTCTGTGCATATCCGATGAACACACAGTCCACCGTCTTAGGACCAATTCTTATCCTCTTAGGAGTGGGAAGTAGGACCTTTGCGAGGCAACCCCAAACCCGCAGGTTCTTATAACTGGGTTGATGACCTTTCCATAATTCATATGGGGTCTTTTCTCGCTTCTTATGTGGTAACTTGTTTAAAACATAGTTAGCGGAAAGTATCGCTTCCCCCCACATGTTCTGGGGTAACCCAGAACTGATTAGCATAGCATTCATCATTTCCTTTAGCGTTCTATTTTTACGCTCAGCAACCCCATTTTGCTTGGGAGTGTATGGGGCTGTGGTTTGATGTATAATGCCGCTTTCAGCGCATATCTGTTCAAACGGTGATTTATATTCACCGCCTCTATCACTTCTCAATGTTTTAATCTTCCTATTGAGTTGATTTTCCACTTCGGTCTTATATAGAGCGAATTTCTCTACTGCTTCGTCTTTACTTCTCATTAAGTAAACGTAGCAGTATCTAGTACAATCATCTATAAAGGTGATAAAGTACTTTTTCCCTCCTCGCGTTTGTATAAACTTTAAGTCGCATACATCCGTGTGTATTAGACCGAGAGGTTCACTTTCTCGTTCAACATGTTGAAACGATGATTTCGTTAATTTTGCTTCTACACAAATCTCACATTTGTGTTGCTTATCAAAAACGAAATTTGGTATTACTTTTAGTGAAATTAATTTCTTTAAAGAATTATAATTCACGTGACCTAATCTACCATGCCACAAATGAAATGACTCAAATAAATAATTAAACTCAGAATTTTTATTGGCCTCTTGGGCAACAGTCATTACAGTACTTGTGCTAGCCTCAGCTTTAGCACCTTTATTTGGAGTAGGTGTCCCTACGTTCAACTTAAACATGCCGTTGGTCATATAGCCACGGCCTACATAGACACCATTCTTGGTGATTACAAGTTTATCGGATTCTAAAACTAGTTTAAACCCGTTCTTCACCATCACCGATCCTGATACCAAATTCTTGCGGATATCCGGAACATGAAGCACATTTGTCAACCTCAGCTCTTTTCCCGAGGTCATATTCATCACGACCATTCCTTTTCCTTCCACCTTGGAAGTAGCAGAATTTCCCATGAAGCAGCTTTCTCCCGCTACCGCTTCGTAGGTCTTAAACATCCACCTTGTTGAGCAGATGTGGCTTGTGGCGCCAGTATCCAGCCACCACTCTTTGGGGTTGCTCCCCACGAGATTGACCTCAGAGACCACAGCAGTAAAGTGGTCGTCATCTCGTCCTCCCTCAGCCAGATGAGCCTGAGCTGGAGCTTTCCTCTTCCCTTTGCCCTTAAAGTTCCTCGGGGGGGGGGGGGGGGCTTAGGCTTAGCAGCGCCTTTATTGTCATAACAGTCCGCGGCACGATGGCCGGTCCTGTTACACACAAAGCAGGTTCCCGCAAATTTCTTTGCGACAACAGCACTGCCTCCGGTGTCAAAACGTTTCCGTTTGACGTTGGAGCTTTCGACCACATTGGCCTTTGCCATCGGGATGACAGCACCACCGACTCTCCTCACGGAGCGACGGTTGCTCACCTCGATATTGAGCTTCTCAATGAGCCCCTCCAACCTCATTTCCTTCCGCTTGTGCTTCAGGTAGTTTTGAAAGTCTTTCCAAGACGGCGGCAATTTCTCAATCATGAGTGCCACCTGGAAAGGCTCATTAATAACTAGCCCTTCAGCCTCAAGGCGGTGATAAATCAGTTGGAGCTCCTCAATTTGCTCCATGACACCCCTGCTGTCAGTCATACGGTACTCGTGAAAGTCCGTGACAACAAATCTCTTTGTGCCAGCGTTATTCACCTTGTACTTATTTTCGAGAGTCTCCCACAGCTCCTTTGCAGTAGCTTTGGGCTCGAAAACACTAAACAGCGTGTCATCTAGAGCACACAGGATATAGTTCTTGCATAGGTAGTCGGCATGTCTCCATGCCTCAACCGCAGAGAACGACTGCTCGTCCAGATCGTCCTCGCTTAGGACGGGAGCAGTCTCCTTAAGAAACCTGGTCAAATTCAGAGTGGTGAGATAAAACAGCATCTTTTGCTGCCAACGTTTGAAGTTGTCACCCCTGAATTTTTCCGGTTTCTCCAGATGAGAAGTCGGCAAAGTAGGCACTGCCGAATACATCGATGCCTTGCCCTTGGCCGCAGCCTTAGCTGCAACCTTGGCCGTGGCCGCTGCTTCGGCCGCAGCCTCAGCTTTGGCCGTAGCATCCGCCATAGCCGCAGTCGCGGCGGCCTCAGCCGCTGCAACTGCGTCATCGGCGTTAGCCCCCACAATCGCATCGCCCCCAGTGTTATGGACATCTCCACCAACCACTGGGTCATGCTCACTTCCGATAGGCAACTCAATAGGCGACGTGTTTGTCATCTGAAACGACAAGACAAGACGTATGAGATATGCGTACAATAAATTCCATAAACAAACACCAAAACTGATATTTGGGTTTGTAAAAGAATTATCAAACAAAATAAAATAAACTCTTTATCCTTTTGAATATCAATACGGTTGATATTAAAGGATTAAAACAATTCTTATTGAATACCAATACGGTTGGTATCAACAAGAAAATAAAATTAAAATAAAAACTGTTTGGAATTTATTCTTTGTAATTCAATTTCTAATATAATTTAGAATTGAAAACAAGAAAGCATTATTCCTTATAAAAAATAAATAATTGTATTAATCAATACACGAAAGAAACAACAGATTATCGGTTAAGATTGTTGGTTTCCGTGTACGAAATAACAATTAATAATAAATAAAGGACTAAACAATAATTAAATAAAACCAGTGTAATCTTTATTAATTTCCAAATGAAATACAATAAACTGATTACAACATGTAGGTACTGAATTGTAAATAGAAACAAACGTAATCAGATTATTATTAATTAATAATCTGATGTACTGATTTGCAATTAAAAGAAACTGCCGGACTGGAAAGTATAGACTTAACAGCCGGACTGTTCTGTTATGAATTTAAATTACAGGACTGAATAGAAACTAATCTAATTACAGAATTAAAATACAGAAATGAAATTACAAAATAGAAACAGTACTTTAAACTAATTACAGAAAAGTAAATACAGAATATAAAAGCTACAGCTAAGGACAGAATATTTAAATAATGAATTAAAATACTGAATTGAAAGGACAGAATGTAAAAAACTGAATTTAAATGCGAAAAAATAAAACGGACAGAATGTAAAATTAAACGGACGAGGCTACTGTTAACAGTATGCCCTTAACCGATATTCGCCCAACCACCTTAAGGTTTCTGGCTGCGTTGGCGCTTCGATCCCAAGGTACAACGTCTCTCGGAAGACTCGCCGGAAACTGGCGACGAGTCTAAGTCGAGCTTTTAGTGGGTGGTTCTCTCTGGTTTCTAAGTGCTATGAAAAAATATATGCAGCTTTTGTTTAGAGAGAAGATACTTATTTGAATGTGTGTTAGAATGTGAGGGGATGGCTGGCTCTTTATAAGTGCTATGAAAAAATATATGCAGCTTTTGGTTAGAGAGAAGATACTGGTTTCTAAGTGCTATGAAAAAATATATGCAGCTTTTGGTCATTTAATTCTGGGAGTTATATCCCCAGAATCCGCCTCCAATTACTGCTGGAGTTTCAAACCTTCTGGAACTCTAGGGACTGCTATTGCAAATATGCAAAAGTCCCTTTTCAGATAAGACCCAAGACCCAAGACCCGAGACATTCCCCAAATCCCGCGTCCCGCGTCCCGCGTCCCGAGCGAGCGCGCGCGTGTGTGGTACACACTAACCCACTCATGGGTATGCGGACTTTATTAGTTTACCAACTACATGGGATGGACTTGTATATATAGAGTAAAAAACAACATTATTTTTCCAATGTGGGATAACCCTCATGGTTTATTCCCACTCTCTACTCCACTTTCCAGATTTCGGTTTTTTCCCTCTTTCGAGTACCAACATTCGAGTCCAATTATCATTCACACCATTCCTCCGAATAGGTCATGCGATATACCGTTGCGAAGCTCGTCGCACGAGCTACTCAAACGCATAGAGTATGGCCTCAGAAAAACTGAGGAGTCGCATTAAAAATTGACTCAAAGTTGGTCCCTGACCACTTTGGAAAAACATGTTTAAACTACATGTTTTCCTATTTTTCCAACAATATGTTCTACAAATTTGAATAAAAATTAGTTATCGTAACTTGTTTTATAGGCTTATCGTGACATTTAAACATATATATTTATATTTTTTTAATATTTGACGAACCTAGCTAATAATTTGAAATGTACGTTGGACACACATCGGGGATAATTTTTGAAAATAGTAAGGGCGTACTTCCAAGGGAGGAATACCCATTTTCCCGATGACCCACTTTTGACAAGAACTATTATAAAAATTAAATGGAGTAACTAGATCTGTATGTCACTTTAAAAAACAAAACTCTGGAGCACGATCATATACTTTTCGGCCTTTTTTTTTTTCGTTTTTTTAAACAATACATAGAGGCATGGAGCATTTAATCAAAGTAATGTAACATGTAAAAAAATTTAAGTTGGAATACAAATGTCACTATATATACCAATAATTTCATCGCTTACCCATGTCTTATTATCTTTGATTGGTGATCAAGTTTTAATTGGTGGTCATGTCTAGTAACAGAGGTTCACAAGTCAAATTGTTAACAACAAAATTAAAATTGACGAATCCAAATGTTTATGTCTCGTTTAGATTGTAATGATGGTAAATTGAATTTAAATGTACGTGGCCGAATGCATAAATTGTTGGATTAATTGTCATGACTAAAATAGGTTAATATAATGCACACTACTAGAAATCAATGCACCAGAGGTGGGTTTTTTAAAAACGGTAATTGAAGTGCCTTTATATGATAAGATTAAAAGGTTCTAAACGCAGTCGAGATCAATTAGTTCTTATTGGCACATTCAAATTCAATCCGTCCACCTTCATTTTCTTAATCACACAATTCATATGACTCATAACTTACACACAACTTACACACTTTATAGGCTAATAAAATACATATTTATCCGTCCAAATATATATAAAATTCTATTATTTAATAAATTAAAATATAAATATTCACATAATAAAAATACAATCTACTAAAAACTCAAATAAAAATATACTAAAACCCTATTTGAGTCTAATCTAAATTTAAATATTAATTAAAAAAAATTAAATATAAAAACTCAACACACTAAAAACTCAAATAAAAATATAATAGAACCCTAGTTGAGTCTACCCTAAATTTAAATATTAATTAAAAATAAAAAAAATTTGTTAAATATAAAACTCAACTTACTAAAAACCAAATAAAAATATACTAGAATTCTAGTTGATCATACCCTAAATTTAAATATTAATTAAAAATAAAAAAAATGTTAAATGTAGTATTAATAACAATCAAAACCCTTGATGGATATGTCATGTAATGTGACACATCAGTGGTTTGATTTTTTTGCTAGAAAAAATGTGTGAGTAAAAATAATTTTCATTTAACATAAATTATTAAATTGTTACCATTTAACACTAACAATTAAAACTCATGATATGCCACATCAGCACTTGATTTTTTGGGTAGAAAAATATGTGAGCAAAATTATTTTCCTATTGAAAAATAAAAAAACAAAGAAACAAAAACTTAATTACTTTCTCAGTTCCTATTTAATTATCCATTACGAAACAACATGCAATTTTGACCGGCCAAGAACTTTTATAAAAATTATCGGAATGAAAAATTTCTAAAGTTATAGTTCAAATCTTAAATTTTATGATTATATTTTAAAAAAATTTATTTCGACAATTTTGATAAAAATTATAATCCGGTTAAAATTCTAGTTCATAGGAAATAGTATTGACTTCACCCACGTTTCCTCCCCCATTAACTACTATAGTCTTATATACGATACATAACTCCATATCATTTCTCTCTCTTTCCCTGATTTTTACTGATCGCGATTATTTTTTCCTGCTTTTTATTGATCACCCATCTCTTTTTAATTAATAGTGGGGAAAATCCATTCTTAATTTTTATTGATTTTAAAATAAACGAGGCTGAAATACCCGACAAAGCAATAGTAGAATGATCAAAATATGAAATCAAAGAACTTAAACTGAAACTTAGTGTTGACGCATCATCAATTTAAAATAAAGGTACTTATTAGAATTTAACCAAATTCTTGATACAGAGACTTCAACTCTATCTACTTCAAACCAAACACAAGTCGTTAGCTCTTTTTTTTTTTTTTAATTCTTTGAAGAGTTATTCTAAATCTTTTGCTTTAATTTGTATACTTTTCTCACTTGTTTCCATGGTCAGATAATCGGATCCATTTTGCCTGCCTTGAAAAATTTAAGACAGTCTGTCTTAAATTTTCCAGGCAGTAAAAATGTGTAATTTTGTATGTTATATTTTTGTTTTAATATTTTGAAATTAATATCAAACGATTAACACTACCGTAAATCTAATCAATTATTATTTAGGGTGTGTCATATACTAAAAACATAACACATATTAATGAACTCAAAATATATATCCTAAAATTAATTCAAAATTAAAACTAAAAAATACTAAAAACCTAACACATGTTAATGAATCCAAAAATATCTAACATAAAATCAATTTAAAATTAAAACTAAAAAATACTATTGGTTGACACCCTAAATAATAATGTATTTTGGAATGAATACCGAACAATTAACACTATCGTGAATAAACTGAAAAATAAACTAAATAGAAATAAAGGAGATTGGTTTTTGCTGTTTTGAAAAACTCAAATAATCCGCTAATGAGTTTGCTTTTTTCATGTTATGACGATTTTCTATACCCCTATTTTCTATTAATAGATACTCCCTCGGTTCCCATTTAATTGTCCACTACGAAACTACGTGCAATTTTGAACGGTTTATAACTTGTATCAAAATTTTCAAAATGAATTTTTTTAAAATCTAATCATAAAATATAATATTTGAACTATATGATCAACTTTTGAAAAATTTTATTCCGAAAATTTTGATATAAGTTTCTGACCGGTCAAAATTACACGCAATTTCGTAATGAATAATTAAATGATAACGGGGGATTACATAATTTCAGATAGGAGAGGCTCATTCTCCAAAAGGTAATTCTCCTTTTTATTATTAATAGTATTCACCATGTTTTCATAGTCTGTTTTCAATATTAATGCCTTGTAAAATAGCTTTTATGTAAATCCATCTCCTAAATACATACGTTATCTGCTTAATGCAGACGGCGGCTGTATTAGTGTGATGGGGTATAAGTCACGCCACGTAATAAAAACTCAATCTACTAAAAATAAAAATAAAAATAAAAATAATTTTTTTTTAATTAATATTAATTAAATTTAGGATAGACTTAAATTAGGGTTTCAATATATTTATTTGAGTTTTTAGTAGGTTGAGTTTTCATAGTCTGTTTTCAATTAGATAAATCAAAAGTTCCCTGGTGACTAATTGGATCCCGAGTGCGTATTTTTAGTGGGACTGCATCACAAGCAGGAACTAAATATTCTTCCGCAATGGAAGTTATTGAGACTCTTAACGACAAAGTTCTCCAAGAGGGGTTATTAGTATTGATTCTCTACCAATACGCACGCACATGCATATAAAATAAGTTATAGCCTTATATGTTGTTTAATCCGTAAAGTATTTGAACTATAATAGCTATAAGTTACTGTTTCCTAATTTCTGCCAAATTCTGCCCTATAGATTTGTGATTTGTTGAGTTTTGCAACTTTTCCCTATATATTGATTGAATTTTTGTGCGAAAGATATAAACTGGCTTTGGTTTCAGGGGTTATATATTGGGTTGCAAAGTTTGCTAAATTTAAGGTTATTATTTTGTAATTTATGGGTTATTGGTGCTTTACCATATTAACCAATTTTTGTGAGGAATTATGTAAACTTTCTTTAGTTTTAGTGGTTAATTCTCCCAAGTTAGTCCAAGAACGTTAATAGGTTACGATAATTGCATAGGGAACATGTGTTTCCTCATAAACATTATGGAAGGGTGTGATCTGTTTTTTTTCGTAGGCGACATGCATATGTTTTTTTTCTTTTCATAAATGCACTGTAAATTCATATCGATTTCTCAGAACTAAAACTAATAATGTGTTTAAGCGTATAGAAACAAATAAGAAGTTCTGAATTACGAATAAACGGACTTTGACCATAGCTCAGAATATGGGTTATAAGCTATTCTATTGAAGGAAAAATTAACATAAACATACACTACATTTATTATATTATCAAAAATATATCATCTAAAGTTATATTATCAAAAACATACCATCAAAAGTTATATTATCAAAAACATACATTCAATTAGTAAAAACAAAAAATCTCATTCATATCTCCCGATCTCTTTCCTCTCTCTCTCCCTCTCATTCTCGCTCTTTCCGATCTCTTCTCATTCATCTCTCTTTCCGATCTATCTATTTTCATCTCTATCCCTTTTCGATGGAGATTGAGACGGAGACATCCGTCGAAGTGGGCGGAAAGGGTGTAGAACGAGATCGAAAACTCGAGATTGATGCCGACGGAGATGCGGTCGTCGAAGAACAGACCCACGACGATGACATGGTAGATCAAGATCGGAATACGGTAAAAGGTTGGATTTGTTAACTAGTGTATATGTTTTTAAAATAATTGTATGAACTCCGTGAATTAAGGTTATGGAGTTGGAAATTATGGATATGAATTATTTAAATAATTATATGATTTCTGTAAATTGGGGTATGTATTTTGAAAATAAGGGTGAACTCTATGAATTAGGATATGAACATTTGAAATAAGGGTATAAACTTTTGGAATAAATGTATGAAAATATACAAATTAGGGTATGGATTTTTGGAATAAATGCATGAAATATACAAATTAGGGTATGAACTTTTGATTATGTTTTTATTAATTAGAAAATTTTGACTATAATTTTGTTAATTTAGTTTCAAAAGTAACATGTTTTGTTAATTTATAATTTATTGTAAATTAATAAGATTCGTTATATATTTAGTTAAGCATTGGTACCGTTTACCAATGGTTGGAGACTTATTGATGAAATATCGTGTATGGTTTATTATGAGTAGAATTAATAAAAATTAGTGTTGTAAATAGAAAAAAATAACGAATATATACATCTGAATCATATAAAAGTACACACATTATAGGAGAGACGTAACCACCGTCTTCTGGTGGCAGCTGAATATACATAAAAGATCTCAAAATTATTTTATGTTTTACAGATAAGCAATAGGAAAAACAGCACGTTCTTTGGCCTATTAGTGTTGTAAATAGAAAAAAATCACGCATGCTATCTTTTATTTTTCGCGTACATAGTTGGATCGGTGGCACGCTTTTGTCAAGATCTCATTACATATGTGATATGTATTTCATTTTATTTTAAGTGTTTGTTGAACTTGAAACCATGTTGGTACGCACAACTTAATTGATGTATATAAGAATGTTTTTTTTTTTGGTATCTACCAAATTATTTGATTAATGGAACGTCTTTTCTGCTTGATTCTTTTAATTTTATACGAAATTGTTTTGTTATAGATGGAAAATGTAAGCCATATTTGTAAGCGGTATGACAATGTGTTACAATACACATTGAGCTGTTTATGATATCAGTACTAAATATGTCCAACACAGCGACGGTAATCAATAGCTTTAAAGACGGTACAAACCATCCTAAACTAAACAGTTAAAAAGGGTAGCTATACATACTTAGAGCATTCTCATCTGTTCCATTATATCTATAAACTTATAAAGTAATTTCAAATATGATTACCCAACAGTCTAGCTAAAGTCATATATATCTATAGAAAGTTAAAATTTATAGGATTGTTGTATGAATGTAGAGAGTTTTGGTAGAAAAATATAAGGATTTTTAGAAATATTTTATTCAGCAAACAAAACCAATTACTCTTTCTATTTGTTTCATAATTAAACTTGGACCATTCTCTCTCTAAATCTCCACATATCTCCTTGTCCACATTTCCTTATAACCTCCACCTTTATCTAGATCTGATGCATTTATGGCTTTTTACTGATGTTGCCGGACTCTAACACTCTCTTCCGCAATCGACCATCATCGTTTATGACTGTGGTGATTGTGCAAGACACTTAAATGGCTCATTTTTCTTTATGTTTTTCTTTTTTCCTGTTTTTTCTACCACAAGACTTCGATTTTGTCTCGATTAGCATCAAATTGCATCGAATGGTGTTTAACTATGTCGATTAAGGGTACATAGGCTTACAAAATGTTAGTAAATTTCGATCCTATCTGGGAATGGGTAGGATGGTGTACTGTTGTTTGTGTTTCTCACAACCTGAGAAGATAAGCAAAGAAAAAGAAAAAGAAAAAGAAAAAGAAAAAGAAAAAAGAAAAAAGAAAAATAAATATTATTTTATTCCCCTATATTTGTATTTATATGGAACTGATATGCCATATTTAGAATTTTACTCTATAAGTTCCTTATATATCTTTTTAAGCTTATATATATATAGCACACTGATGAGAGTGCTGTTACCACCTTAAATGTATTTAAAGGCGGATGCAAAGTACCTCAAAATACCTTTCGGAGGTGGTTGTAAACCGTTGCGAAAAGACTGAAAAACCGCCTTGCTTTTTAGAGGCGGTAGCAAATCGCCTTCAGACCTTTTGCAACACCCACATAGAGAATGCTTTGAAAACCGCCTCAAAATCCTTTAGATGCGGTAAATGCATTTTTTTACGTAAATACGCAATAAACGACTAAATTACTTTACGCTAACAATTAAATAAACAACAAATAAGTAAGCGTAAAGTAAAGAGAAAGGAAAATAAATTACACAAGATGTACAGAGGTTCGCTAAACCCGCATACGTCATCTACTCAGAATTAATTTTACTGAGTATTTCACTATAATTTTTTTTTCAAGATTACAACCTAACCAGCTAATCGAACGATTAAACTACCTTCACTCTATGAGTGTCACAAATGACTTGATCTAGAGCTTTTAAGGTAACACTTGCTTAATAAGAACTACCTAAACACCCACTCACAAATGAGCTTATAAGTTGTTCTATAATTTTTCAATAAAAGTGTATCACCTACATATATATTCTTGCAGCGTTTATAAGATTTACAAATACGTATCACAAATGAGCTTGTATTAAGTTTAATTTATTTTATTATAATCAAAACAAAAGTGATTACATGAATTTAGTGAAAACAAAAGTTATTAGTGAAAAAACTTCTTTTGATGAAAAAGACACGTTTTAGTGAAAAAAACAGCTTTTTTGATGAAAACGTCGCGTTCTCCATGAAAACCGGTCTTCATTGTTTTATCAAAACAACCATGTTCTAATGAACATGATGAAAAAGTAGCCTTTCGATGAAAAAAATCTGTTTATTGGTTATAAAGATCTGTCGCCGTTTTTCGGTGAAAAAAATTTCATTACTTATAAAATACTGCTTTTCAAGGGAAAAAGTCGTTTTTTATATGGAAATAGCTACAATTAGGGAAAAATACATTATAATATGAAAAAAAAGGCACCTTAAAGTGAATAAAAGTTATTTTAACAGTGAAAAAAGTTAATTTAGGGGTCCATTGTACAATTGTTATACTATATTTAGTCGAGGGGTCTAAATGTAATACAAATAATCATAAATCGAATTTACAAAGGGAGGTCCCAATCATTGGTCACTTTCTAGTGACGATGGTTCTTTAACCACCGCTCGCCGTCTCATCATCCTCCGAGAGAGATAGCTTCAGCGAGATCACCATCTTCGCCCCCGATATAGAAACCTGACAATCGAGAGATGAGAAAGACAACGACGATGTAAGAGTAAGATGACGATCAATGACATCAGTGGAGTACGATAGAAACATGCAAAGAGTGGCGGGGATCACCATGCCGCGACCGTCCGTAACCCTACCGGGGAGATAGAGTGAGAAAGAGTCAGTACAAAATAATATTTTATTTAATTAGAGTCAAAATTTATCACAAATTTATCAATCATTCGTAAAATTGTCTCAAAACTGTTACAAATTGATCATTATCACAAACCCGACACAAAAACTATCGCAAATTAAACTTCTCATAAAAAAATCCGTTATTACTCCTCTCACTATTTAGGCCTATATTTTGCACTGGAGTGGTAGCGAAAGGGAACAGAGATGAAGAGACATAGGTTATATCTGTTTACGCTCGTCTCTTGCCTATATTTTGCACTGGAGTGGTAGCGAAAGGGAACAGAGATGAAGAGACATAGGTTATATCTGTTTACGCTCGTCTCTTGGCCGGAGAAGATGACCTCGTCAGATAATAGGATCTCGTCAAAGAGGATGATTGTACAGTCAGACTGAGACGCTCTCTTTTGTGGATGAAAGAGAGTTAAAGGTGGTGACGGACATAAGATTTTTAATTGAAACCAATTTTGGGTCAAATGAGACGAAACAGAATTTGACCAACTTTTTATACTCATTTAAAAACCCTAAAATTAAAAAATTTAAGAAGGGATTTTTTTTTAAATCAGTTCGTTGAGAAGACTAAACCCAAAATAAATTAGTTTTTTTTAATACTAAAAGCTAATTTTCCCTTTTCGGAATCATAGACCTATATTTAATGCGGTAAATGGGTAATGATACGTTTTTCAAATATATGACCAGGTACTAATTCAAAGGCCAGGTATGACTGTTTGCAATTAAATCTCTTCCGGCCATAACTGTGATCTGATGAAACTGTAAAATCATTCAGCGATTTCACCGTGAACGATAAAATAGCAGCATCTTGAAGGGTGTAACATTGTTATGGGGCTCACAAATGGCAAAGTGATATGGGCTAAACAGCAGGCCCATGTTAAACACATTTTCACATTTCCGACTAGATTAACTTAACTTCAATAATCAGAATTATTACTACTCACTCCTTCAGTTTCTATTTAATTTTTCAATTCAAAATTATGTATAATTTTAATCGACTTATAACTTATATCAAAATTATCGAAATGATTTTTTTTTAAATCTTAATCATAAAATTTAACATTTGAATTATATGATCAACTTTTAAAAATTTTCATTCAAACAATTTTGATACAAGTTCTTGGTATGTCAAAATTGCACGTAATTTCATAGTGAACAATTAAATATAAACGGAGACAAGTATATCACAATTCATTGAAAAGGCAAAAATGTCCAGAGGGAATTTTAAACTTTGATTTAGACCCAAAACCAACTTTATTAGCTTATATGTACGTATGACCAACATTAACTAGAGTTAGATGGCTGAGCTGGTCTAAGGGTTTATCTAAATCCCCGTAAAGGTGTATATAAAATACACATTTCTACTTATTAGCAAAAAAGTAATATATAGCTAGGTGCATCATGTTTTCACTGCATAGTTGCAATTTTATCTAGAAATTATGTACACAAACATCTTGTACAATAGGCATTTACATTCGAAAAACTTGCTCTTATAACACCCATGATTAATTATTAAAAAAAAACACTAAGCATAACTTTCAACTTCACTCCTTTCTCTCCTAGTCTTACTGTGTCCAAACACTTCTCTTGTCCTCCTCCTAGTGGAACTAAGCAACTTTGACCAAAACCCTCTTTTCATGGTCCGAATCGGGGGCTGAGTTTCATGCTCAACCACAACTGACCTACTTTTGCTTAGCCCGTCACTTACAACAAAAGAAATTGAGCCTAACACATCAGAAGAGACCCTATTGTGACTTATATAGTGAACAGGAGATGAATCTACCGAGGAGCATGAAGAGGAATAAGCCATCATCGCTCTCTTGTACGAGAAGTATAATTTGTCTGGTAAGAGTCTTAGGAGACTTTCCGTTAGACAAATAGGGCAGACTCCGGGTTGTGGGTCTCGGGTACGATGCCTCCTACATTTTAATTCGTATTCCGAATCTGAGTTACCCATTAGGAGCTAGCTAATTAAGCACTATAGTATGTATTGGTTTTACTGTTTATCGATTTTATGAATACAATAAGTTGTACATTAATGTTAGTGTATTTATAGTAGCAAAAAGGGGACAAGAAATGGTGTATGTGTCTATATGACGGGGGAACATCGCCACACGAATGAGTTCGTGCATTGTATTCGTTCTGCTTATTATTAATATTACTTTACTAATATTAATGCTAAGAGTAACTTACACCATAGTCCCCATAGTTACATTTGATTTGAAAGTATCATTAGTCCATAAACTTTAAAAATCTTGATTGGTGCTGCCTTATCATAACTAGTTTCCACAAATAATCGCATTTTGGGGTTCCCATGCACATTATGAGTCCCGACCCTCTGTCCCATATTACCTATGCTTTTTCGTGCCCTCTTACCTTTTAAACACAAAATATTTGTTAAAAAAATCGAAAAAAATTCTACAATTACGATTATACACATTGATACACTCCAAAAATTATTTTTAAGAAAAAAATTTCACACAATTTTATTTGGAATAAAAAAAAAAAAACTAGTATAATTTAATTAGCGAATTTGAAAAAACCATTTAGAGCAATATTATGAAATTTGCAAAGAATATATTATAAAAGTCTATGAAAGTGCGAAACAAGTTGAAAAATCTTAAAATTTGGGTAAAAATAAGAAAGAGAACACGAAATGGTACAAGAAATAGGAGACAGAGAATCATGACTCGCACATTATATATACATTAATGGCTATGTACATGACATAACAAACAAATATTGGTACACCATGTTAGAGATTTAGGGTATGATAATCCTGGATAACTTCGAAGAATCGTGTTCGTACACTTTCCGAACAAAGTATTTCGACCCTATTATTGCCTGGGTTCACGAAATCTTTGTGGGGATAATTCTTGAAGAACAATCTGTTTCTGGTAAGGAGAATAGATTAGGAATGTAGAGAGAATTTTCTTATATGTTTCTGTCACCAAAACCGAGGCCAAATGACTTCTTATATAGGAGATCAATAACCGAAACTGAAAGGAAGCAACTGTTCCGGAAAGGAAGCAACTGTTCCGGAAAGGAAGCAACTGTTCCGGAAAGGAAGCAACTGTTGGGAAAGGGTCCAACTATTCAAAATTTTCCGGAAAGGAAGCAACTGTTCCGGAAAGGAAGCAACTGTTGGGAAAGGGTCCAACTATTCAAAATTTTCCGGAAAGGAAGCAACTGTTCGGAAAAATTTTCGCTCGGGGCGCTGCCCCGCACCCCGCCCGCTGTCCTGGCAGCGGGACCCCCGCCAGGGGCTCTGCCCCTTGGAACCCCGTTTCAATTATTCATATTCAATTATACGTTGGCTCGACGAGCGTGCATTCCGCACTTCCCTAACTCGTTTCCGAGTTTAACGCATTATTGCATCGGCCTATAATAAATCACATTACTACTAAAATACATTGATGATACTAAAATCACCAACAAATCCCCCCCATTTTAGTGTAATCCTTGATTTACTCAGTATATACAATAATATATACAAGGGTATAACACACAGGTATAACAATCAAACAAATGCATAGATGAAAATGTCTTACGATTGAATTTTCATCTTAGTACAAATACACATTCCAAATACTCGAAAATCTGGGTGTCACAACGATTGAACCCGTCAATCCATTTGAATATCTGAAGATATAGTACACATATGTTTCTTACAATACTCTACTATTCATACTTAACACTTTACAAGCCATGTGTCCTTATCCATTAATAAGCATATAGGAAGCCAAGTCCAAGCTTCTTGAAGCGACAAAACTTCATGCTCACATAGGTGATCCTTTTAATCTTGCACCTGCATTTGCAATTTTTCAAAAGAACCATTAAGAAGATATACTTCAACCTAGCCATCACTTGCAGGTCTGAGCACATACCTTGGGAAGATAAACACAATTGCTCCAATCTCTAACTATGATCTTTCCACATTGAATTCTGCTTCTAACGTTGTATTCGAAGGGAATTGGGTATACCACAGCTAATAGATTTAAATGGACTTTAATCCCATCCCAATTACCGACTTATTCACTAAGTCTCTAGCTAACCCCTTCGTCAAGTGGTCAGCTAAGTTTTGTTGCGACCGAACAAAATCAATAGATATCACCCCATTCATGATTAATTCCCTAATCATGCTATGTTTAACACCCAAATGTCTAGACTTTCCATTGTATATTTGACTATAAGCTTTAGCCAGTGTGGCAGTACTATCACAACGGATAGAAATTGGTGATATCGGTTTAGGCCATATCGGAATCTCATATACCAAGTTCCTGAGCCATTCCGCTTCTTTACCAGCAGCTGCTAATGCTACAAACTCAGATTCCATTGTGGAACCAGTTATACATGTTTGCTTCTTGGAAGCCCATGAGATGGCACCTCCCCCAAGCAAGAACACCCATCCACTTGTAGAGGATGAGTCTTCAGCATTATTTATCCAACTAGCATCCGAATAACCCTCTAACACCAAAGGAAATCCCATATATGCCAATCCATAATTCATAGTACCCTTCAAGTACTTGAATACCCTAGTTATCGCATGCCAATGATGTCTACTAGGATTACTAGTAAATCTGCTCAACTTTCCAACCGCATAAGCAATATCCGGTCTAGTGCTAATCATAGCATACATCAAAGAGCCTATAGCTCTTGAGTATTCAAGTTGATCCACAGGTTTACCTGTATTTGGCATAAGATTTTCTCCCGGATCCATGGGAGTACTTACTGGAGAACAACTTTCATAATTGAACTTCTTGAGTATTTTCTCAATGTAATGAGATTGCGTAATTACAATCCCCTTATTCTCCCGTTTAATCTTAATACCAAGAATAACGTCCGCTTCTCCCATATCTTTCATGGAGAACTTTGATGACAAGAAATTCTTCGTTTTATCCACTTGATTTTGGTCGGTGCCAAAGATCAACATGTCATCAACATATAGACAAATGAAAACTCCTTTACCGGATGTATTAAATTTGCTATATACACATTTGTCTGCTTGGTTTAGAATGAAACCATTAGACAAAACAACTTCATCAAACTTTTGATGCCACTGCTTCGGAGCTTGTTTCAGCCCATACAGCGACTTAACTAGCTTACACACTTTATGCTCATTACCAGGCATTACAAATCCTTCAGGTTGCTTCATATACACTTCTTCTTCCAAATCACCATTCAGAAATGCTGTTTTGACATCCATTTGATGAATCACTAGATTATGAATAGCCGCCAAGGCAATCAACAATCTAATAGTAGTGATACGGGCAACTGGAGCATAGGTATCGAAATAATCAATCCCTTCCTTTTGTCTGAAGCCTTGGATAACTAATCTAGCTTTAAACTTGTCAATTGTACCATCGACTTTCATCTTCTTTTTGAAGATCCATTTGCAACCCAATGGTTTGCAACCTGGTGGTAAATCAGATAATACCCAAGTATTATTTTCCATGATAGAACCAATCTCTTCATCAATTGCTTCTTTCCAAAAAACAGAATCTCGAGATTTCACAGCTTCATCATACGTTCTTGGATCCTCCTCTATACTATAACAATAATAGTATTGAGTACCAATCTGATCTCTTGATCCCTCAACTAAATATAGTTGAAAATCAGATCCATAAGATCTAGATTTTCTAGCTCTTTTGCTCCTACGGGGTTCAAGTGTCTCACTTGGCACATCAATTGAATGATCATCCCTTAGAGATTCATCTGAATTAGGTATAGAGTCCTTTGGTCTAGGTATAAAAGAGAAACAATTCTCATCAAATATGGCATCTCTCGATTCTATAATCGTGTTAATAGAAATCGAGTCATTAGGTTCTATAACATAAAACCTATAGGCCTTGGAGTGCTCAGCATATCCAACAAAGATGCAAGCTATACCTTTTTCACCCAAAGTTTTTCTTTTTGGGTCCGGGAGTCTAACCACGGCCCTACAACCCCAAACACGTAAAAATGTTAAGTTTGGTCGTTTCTTATACCAAAGTTCATATGGGGTAGTCTTGTTCCTTTTATTAGGAACCCTATTTAATAAATAGCAAGCCGTTAACATAGCTTCTCCCCAAAACCCTTCACTTAAACCAGAGTAAGATAACATGGCATTCACCATTTCTTTAAGAACTCTATTTTTTCTTTCAGCCACACCATTTTGTTGAGATGTATAAGGTGCCGTAGTCTCATGAATGATTCCTACGGATTGGAAAAATACAGGATCATAATATTCACCACCTCTATCTGTACGCAATGTTTTAATCAACACATTCTGTTGCACTTCAACTTCAGTTTTATAAATTTTGAATTTATCTAAGGCTTCGTCCTTAGCGTGCAACAAATAGACATAGCAGAATCTAGATGCATCATCTATGAAAGTGATAAATATTTTTTATGCCCTAATGATGGAGTAGCATGCAAATCACATAAATCACTATGTATTAATTCAAGAATGACAGATTTCCTTGTTATACTTTTAAAAGGTTGCCTAGTGATCTTTGTTAACATGCAAGTTTTACATATTTCTACATTTTCATTAAAAACAGGAATTAAATCATCTTTAGACATTTCATGCATTCTTTTATAGTGTACATGTCCTAGACGAGCATGCCATAACGAGAAATTGATAACATTCGAAGAAGAAATAAATACAGAACCAGAATCATTAGGAACTCCATTCAAATTCATCATAAACATACCATTATTATAATATCCAAATCCTACAAACACACCAGACTTCGATAAAACATATTTATCGGATTCACACACTTGCTTGTATCCAAGCTTATTTAATACAGGACCAGAAATTAAATTCTTACGTAATTTAGGAACATACAAAACATTAAACAAAGTAATAGTCTTTCCAGAACTGAATTCTAGCACCACGTTTCCTTTGCCTTCAACGGGAGCAAAGTGATCATCTCCCATGTAGAGGACAGAACCATCTTCCACTGGAACAAAATTCTTGAACCAGAAACGATCCTTGCAAACATGTGTTGTGGCGCCAAAATTAATCCACCACGCGATAGCATCATCCTGCACATAAAATGCTTCAGAATTTAGTGAAACCGAATGTTTAATCAAACTATTCAAATCACGAATTGATTTCTGACCTTGGTTTTCGGATTGGTCCTTAGACCCTTTTCCTGAACCACTTGCATTCGCGTTGTCGTGCTTTTTGCCGAAACGGCAATCCCTCTTGAAGTGGCCTGTTTTGCCACACTTCCAGCATTCTAGTTTCGGTTTCTTGTTAGCACCGAAACTGCCCTTATTGTTCTTGAAAGCACACTTCTTTCCTTTGTTTTTGTGGTTATCGTTCTTACCACCCTCTTCAACCATATTAAC
Organism: Primula veris; assembly: GCA_963682055.1. NCBI lineage: Eukaryota > Viridiplantae > Streptophyta > Magnoliopsida > Ericales > Primulaceae > Primula > Primula veris. Next base: position 14,372,141 of record OY821747.1, on the reverse strand, counting down.
CGAGGGTCCAGCAATTTGTTTGCCCTTTCCTTTGTCATCCTCCTGTGCTCTTAGAGATTCTTCTATGCGCAAGTGACTTCCAAGTTGGATCAAAGACAGTTCGTCTTTTCCATGTTTCAGATTGTGTTTGAAATCCTTCCACGAAGGAGGCAACTTGTCTATGATGCTTGAGACAGATATTGTTTCATCCATCTTCAATCCGTGTTGTGTGAATTGTCCAAGGATTCGGAGGAGTTCATTGAATTGTTCCATGACAGACCTCGATTCAACCATTTTGTAATTGTTGAAATCGGTTACCAGAAACTTTTTACTAGATGAGTCCTCTGCCATGTACTTGGATTCGAGACAATCCCACAATTCCTTTGCAGATTCCACGTTTTGGTAAATATCAAATAAGGGATCAGACATACCGTTAAGAATGTGCCCTCTGCAAATGTAGTCGTCGTTCTCCCACTTTGATCTGCGTCTTAGATTTTCAACCGTGTCATCCTCTACAAATTCTGGAATCGGTGTAGACAGGACGTGCACCACCTTTAACGTTGTCAACATGAAATGCATCTTCTTCTGCCAACGCCTGAAGTCTTGTCCTTGAAACTTGTCCAATTTTCCGAAATTTGTAGTCATCTCCTTGACGGTGCTTCCTCCAGCCATGATTATCAGAAAATACTTTGTTCGTTTGTTAGAGATTTAGGGTATGATAATCCTGGATAACTTCGAAGAATCGTGTTCGTACACTTTCCGAACAAAGTATTTCGACCCTATTATTGCCTGGGTTCACGAAATCTTTGTGGGGATAATTCTTGAAGAACAATCTGTTTCTGGCAAGGAGAATAGATTAGGAATGTAGAGAGAATTTTCTTATATGTTTCTGTCACCAAAACCGAGGCCAAATGACTTCTTATATAAGAGATCAATAACCGAAACTGAAAGGAAGCAACTGTTCCGGAAAAAAAGCAACTGTTCCGGAAAGGAAGCAACTGTTCCGGAAAGGGTCCAACTATTCAAAATTTTCCGGAAAGGAAGCAACTGTTCCGGAAAGGAAGCAACTGTTGGGAAAGGGTCCAACTATTCAAAATTTTCCGGAAAGGAAGCAACTGTTCGGAAAATTTTTCGCTCGGGGCGCTGCCCCGCACCCCGCCCGCTGTCCTGGCAGCGGGACCCCCGCCAGGGGCTCTGCCCCTAGGACCCCGCCAGGGGCTCTGCCCCTTGGAACCCCGTTTCAATTATTCATATTCAATTATACGTTGGCTCGACGAGCGTGCACTCCGCACTTCCCTAACTCGTTTCCGAGTTTAACGCATTATTGCATCGGCCTATAATAAATCACATTACTACTAAAATACATTGATGATACTAAAATCACCAACACACCATATGATCACACATATTTATTACTATATACACTATAAAAAAAAATGTCCAATTAGCTACAGGAATTGTGATGACGTTTGTTGTTACGAATTTAATAGTTACGGTTTTTGTGACGGGTTTGTGACATGATAGTCAATTTGTCACAGGTTTATGACATAATTTACAATTAGTGACAATTTTGTGATAGATTTTAACTCTCACAAAATCAACATTATTTTGTAATGATATTGACATCTGTTATATAACAAGTTCCATTTCCTTAATCCCACTATTGTAAAGTTGAGAAAGATAATTTATCTAATTTACTTTTGCTTTCACTTATACAAAAAAAAAAAAACCATATAAACACCTATCATGCAATGTCGAATTAACTAGTCTTGTGTAAGGAGTCCGGGTCATATATCTCTTACGATGGTTAACTCTTTACAGATCAAGTAAAATAAGTTACGTCCTCTATTAGGGATTCCTAACAATATTACAATATTGTGGAATCCTTCATGACGAAACCCTTTATTCCCACCATCTTTTACCTAGCTAGTTTGATGTGAAATAAAAGTTGGATTTTATAGGCTTCTATAGTTTTTTTTTTCTATTTTTAAAACCGGTATTAAATGGCGTCTTAATTTAATAGAGAATAGTACAACACAAATGATGATTAAAAAAAAGTAAAAAACTACAATTTAATATGACTCAGTCGAGTCCAAAAGAAGATCTCTAAGTCATTTTGTCCATCCTGCAACAATATTTTCTGTAAAATAAAAGTATAGTGTGATCTCAAGGAAAGGGCATTGAAAGTTTGAGGTCCATTGTTATAATTAGACAATGCTAGTAGGTGATAAGTTCGAAAAGTTTCACGTTTTTGTTGTATATTGTACTGTAAAAAGGGGACTTACTTTTGGACAGACGTCTATTTTCTATTTGAAACTACATATATTTTAGATTGTCGGTGCTATGAAGTTGAACATTCATTCTGTGTCGATGAATATAACCCCATTGTTAAACCCTAGAAAGATATTCACTGTTACATACTTTTAGTGAGAACATGAAAAATGTTTGTCCCAATATGCAGTTATTCTTGTAGTGTCACTTGGAAAGCTTATTCTGATTTTCAGTTTTTGTTATTGGCTTCGAGGGTTTGGGGAAAATATCCCCTCCATTTTACTATGTTGAAATCTAAATCTTAAAAGTCAAAAATACAATTAAAGATCAACATTAAATCCGTTTACTATTCCAACATCAGGTTTAAGTACAGTTTAAAAAAAAAAATGGATTTAATTGAAATTAACCTAACTCAATCGAATTATCAATGTGTTGCAGCCGCTAGGGTTTGAGCAACCCCCTGGCGCTGTAGTCGCCTGCCAGAGGTAACGTCACCTCAACTGCGACCTCAGGCCACTTCTCCTTAATCAAATGTAGATAGACCGATAAAGAGAGGGAGAAAAAGAAGACAAGAGATACATCTTCGTCTGAATTGATATTGCAAGGTGACGAAGCCCCCCACAAATAAAATTGTGCTACTGAGTCACTGACGGGAGAGATCTTTCTCTGGACGAAGGTGGCAAGTGCAACGCGTGCCTGGGTACGTTCAAGATTGTCATGCTAGGTGCTCGTAGCAGATTGGAGTAGACGAGTGGGGGCTCGGGGTCGTGGATTACTAATTAACTACGTATTAAATTGACATTTACTATAAATAATATATAGCACCGTGATTCTCTTAAGACTTTATATGTATCGATCTTTTGCTTTCAATTTTTTTCTTTTTAGGTTTTACTTTTTATATTGATATCTGACTCTTTTTGAGTTTTTGTCTCCGTTTTGTAAGGCCTTTTTGACTTTTCTTTAGCTTTCTTAGCTGTTTGTTTGTTTCATTTGTTAGGACTTCTTTAATAAATTCTATGCCGCCGGTTCAACTTTTTAGTACTTACAATTTGAATTTTGTAGTATAATCAAATTATAAATACATTTAACCAAACGAGAAAATGACTAAACATTTTGATTTGAAATAGATAAGTTGTCTAGAGCTTACGAAATGCAATTAACTATAATGGTGTGAATGTTCATATATTATATACAACCATACTATTTTTATTTGATACCCATATTTAACTGAAACTTCACTAAAATCTAAATTGAAGTGATTATAAATAACTAGCTTTCATGATGGATTCAAGATAATTTCAAAGTATTGTTTGGGCAGCTTTAACGTTTGAGTAGTGAGAGGCTGAAGGTTTTGGCCTTTTTGGGTAAAATTTGTTTCACAACCGGTTTCTGGCTAGAGACAATGGTGTTACTGTATCGCGGGTGGTCGTCTGGTTTCTATAGCTTTTCGCCTTTGTAGGTATGCTTAGATTGGGTTTATTAGTGTGTTGGCGTCCTGATTGAGCTATAGACTAGACAATGTGTGAATTCTTTACAGGCCCTTTGGCTGTTCCCTCCCTACGGTTCGGTAGGTATGTCGCTTGTTTCATGTGCTTGAGGTTAATTATGGACATAGACCAATCAGTGCCTTTAGATTTGTCGATCAGATTTGGGTTTTGTTTTGTATGGTTGTACACCATGTCTACTGTTTTTTTATGACTTGATTAGTTTCGGCAGTTGTAGGAGTAGTGACAGCTTTTTATTCTTGTTCGCCGAATTTTCTACTAGGGTAAGGTATCTTGTACGGATTGGTCCTTATTCATGATATGGGATCGATCCTCACAGGTTGATGCTTGGTGGGTTTTTGGACTGCTTGGTGTAGTGGGTCGAGGTTTATGGTTATTTTGTCAGGCTTATCCTGTTTGGATCGAGTTCTTCGTATGCTGACACCCCGATGGTTTTTCACCTTTTCCATTGGCCTACCCATGTTCCCTTCGATGCATTTACTGCCTTGCCTCGCATAGGATGCACCCATTTTACCTTTCTCTGTTACAATTATGACGGTCGACAATATTTCATTACTCCACTCATGAGCTGAGCTTTTCATATTAGTAATTTAGGGGTGTTTTTTTGTGTACTTTTTATTTGGATCTCAGGCTACGATGATTTGGGTCGGAGGTTTTATAGGCACCCGATGTGGCTTAGTATTTGACTTTATACTTGCCATTTGGAGCTTGTTTCACATCTGAACTCTGTATTCACTTGTTACTTTTATTAATAATAAGCACGGTTCTATTAAAAAAAAAATAGGGTTGAAGGTGAAGTTGAAAGAGAGTAGGAAAGTTCAGTGAAATATTTAAAGTTTTTAACTTTACAGGTATTTATATTTTCGTTTGTATGTTATTTTACTATATAATTTTAAAAAACAACAAAGTTTATACTCTATGACCTGGTTTGTTAATGTCATTAAGCAGTGGAACTGGATTCCAAAAGGTATTAGATGACCTTGGTAAAAATGGCATATATGATTGTGAGCGTAGAGTGGACAATAAAAGTTATAAAACAGGATCATTACGAAAGCATGGGGGAGTGGCTTTATTTGAGTCCAATCCCAAAAGCAGAGACCACTTAAGAACGATGACTTAAATAGAGAGTGGAGATCATCATGTAGAAATACATCACTTCATCTTCAATTAAGCAAGAAAAAATATTACTTCTGTCTCTATAAATAGTTCACTTGCTATGGGTTTATTCACAACATCGTAAACTAAAATAATTCATATTTCTACAAAAGGAGAGCTATCTCACTTACACACCTCAGCTTATTAAATTTATGTAAAATTTGTAATTTTAATTATTTATAGGTTTTTTTAGACAAAAGAGCTGCTAATTTAGTTTTTTTTCCCCTGTATATAGTTGGGTTGTGTTCTGATCAATCAAATTTTCTTTTGCGCGTTCAAAATTGTGTTATAAGATTAAATTATTGATGCATATATTTTTGCCGATTAGTTTTAATTTGCATGTCAATATTGTTATTATGTAACGGAAAAAACAAATCGATGTGTTGAGTGAGATAATTGACAAGTTTAGTTTTTATTTGCACGCTCTATACCATGTTAAAGAAGAAACAGATGAATGCCTTCATTGTTTTTTTTTTATTTTATTACTGAGTTTCATTTGATAAAAACATGCCCCATTTTTATTTTTTTAGGAATTATCAGCGCACTTTTAGTTTGGTTTTAAATTTTGTATGCTTAAAAAATTAGTGGTTTAACTTTTTTTAATTTGGGTGTTTGTTTAGTGCTTAACTTAGTGTAGTAAAATAGATATCTTGATTCAAATTTGCTTCAAGTTTATTTTATTCTCATGTTCAAATTTATGGTATAATGAAAAGAAAATAATGTGTTGATTGTAATATCATCCTATTCTAAGCTGTGCGTTCTATATATTTGCGTTTTTTATATTAAACTAAGAAGATATGTTAAGTTGTTCTTTAATTAGTATACTGAAAAGATACCTTAAGTTGTGTTCATATAAAAAAATGCACAATTTTTTTAGATGGACAGAAAGAAAAGACTCTTTGAAGCCTATATTAGCTTGCAACAAATAGTAGCTACAATTAACGAAGCTTGCCTTGTTTTCATGGTTAATGTGCATCACTTACTTGATGGATGTTCTAATCACAATGATGTCATACCTAGAGGTCCAAACCGTTTTAGTTACAAATAGAGCATATTAATCGGTTGGTTAGAGGTAAGGAAAGTCATTGTGTATCTCAACTACGTATGGATAGGCGTACATTTATGCAGTTATGTATACGTCTTCAAAACGTGGGAGGGATAACTCATTCTAGACATGTAAACTTGGAAGAGAAAACAACAACATTTTTGTATATTCTGGCGCAGCACATTAAAAACCGTACGACAGGTTTTGATTTTAGACGATCGGGTCAAACCATTAGTAAACATTTTAATAGTGTTTTACGTGATGTCTTCTGCCGTCAATGTGAGCTACTTGCCACACCAATACCTATTCCGGCTAATAGTACCGATGATAGATGGAAATTTTTTAAGGTAAATTACTGGTTCCTTAATATCACCTATAAAAACCATTATTTGATCATGTATGGTAATAAATATTAAAATTTAAATGATTTTTATCATGCTAGAATTGTCTTGGTGCACTTGACGCCTTGACGGGACATATGTTAGGGTTCATGTACGTGCAAGCGAGGCACCACGTTATAGAAGTTGAAACGGCAGCTAGCAACAAATGTTTTAAGCGTTTTTTCACAAGATATGCAATTTATATATGTATTGCCAGGTTGGGAAGGATCAGCTGCCGACTCTCGTGTATTACGAGATGATGTCACACGACAAAATAGGTTAAGGGTGCCTAATGGTTATTGTTATTTAGTAGACGCAGGGTACACCAATGGCAATGGATTTCTTGCACCCTATAGATGTCAACATTACCATTTATCTCTTTGGAGGGAGGGGGGTGCGCCAATAAGTAGGGAAGAGTTCTTTAATATGAAGCATTCATCCGCTAGAAATGTTATAGAGCGTTGTTTTGGTTTGTTAAAATTGCGATGGTCTATTTTGAGAAGTCCTTGCTTCTATCCTATTAAACTCAGTGTCGTATCATGACTGCATGTTGTTTGTTACATAATCACATTAGAAAATCAATGGCTACGGATCCTATGGAAGCCGAGTTAGATGAACAAGTGTTGACTCCGTCTGATGGAGAAGAAATTGACACAATTGAGCCTTCAAATGAATAGACAGATTGGAGAGATGCATTGGCTGCAGAGATGTATAACCAGTGGTTAGTGTCAAGGGGCGGTGGTCATTAAAATTTTACTTTAAACTTTTATGTATTACTTTTGCTAAGAAACATGCACTTTGATGAAACCTTGATCTGTATTAGTTATATTAGTCTGATGTATACTAGCATTTTACTGGTATTTATGTAATATTACTTTATGTTATGGTTGAATTTCGCTTAATGAAACCTTTTGAGGTGTGTTGAATATTGAAACTTTTTCTTGTTTGAACTTCTTGTATTAGTTGCAACAACATGAACCTGGTATCAAGATAGTCATATTTTATTTTGTCCTTTTATGTAGATATGGATAACGCAGAATCTAGCCAGCAAGGACAAAGGCGAGTTATGGGAAGAACCAAATCGTCAACTTCTCGTAGGATTTGGCTACCAAGGGAGGAAAATGCATTGATGTCAGCAATGTTGCAGCTAATGGGCCAGCAATGGCGTAACAAAAATGGGTAGTTTAAGCCAGGTTTTTATGTGAAGTTGGAGGAGAGTCTTAAGAATACCTTTTCTGGAACTGATTTGTGTGCAAACCCTCAAATTGAATCCAAGGTGAAGTTATGAAAAAAACACTACTATGCCTTACTGGGTATGCTAAGAAGGCTTCGAATGGAATGATACCGAGAAGACGGTAAACGTTGACAGCGACCGAGTGTGGAAAAACTACTTGAAGGTAATGATATTTATATTTTTAGTTTCTTATTTTGTTTGTCAAGTAAATTGCCTTTGATTACTGTCTTTTATTAATGTTTCAATTGTGATTGGTAATTGTCGATTGTCGATTGTTGATTGTCGACCGACTTGCGAGAGAGTTTGTTGTACAGTCAAGTGTGACTATAATAAAAAACTATCTTTCAAGGGAGTATTTGGTTAAAAATAGGTAGTCCTGTTTGGTTAAATTGCCTGTGATTACTGTCTTTTACTAATGTTTCAATTGTGATCGGTAATATTCATTACATATGTAGCTTTGTTTACTCAGGCGTATAATTGTACGTATATAGGTTAGAGCTTGGGGGATTTTTGATTAATTACGAGGGATGTGTTTGGCTGTAGCTTTTAAGCTAGTTATCTTTTAAGGGAGTACTTGGTTAAAAATAGGTAGTTGTTTTTATGAAGTGTAATGACACCAAGGCAAACCGCTTCAAGTACAAACGATTTGCTCACGTGTATATACTTTTCTTTTCCCTAAATAAGCTTTACGTTACGGATTTGCTACATAGGCAAACCGTTTCAAGCGGGAGTGGTTTGGCCTTATTTTTTCGTAAACCCGGACATCAATTTAGATGCACCCTATCATACTACTTTAGTTGTACCACTTTTTGAGTAAGATGTTTTCGACTTAAAAGTCTACTTAGATTTGATAATATTTCATTCAACAAAATTGCCATTTGAGATTACATTTTCGTAATATTTGAGATTGACGTTAATACTTCAATGTTTTATCACAGAAAGATGGAAATGCAAAAGGTATGCAAAACAAGCCTTTCCCTTTCTACAAAAACTGGTGTATTTTGTTGGGAAAAGACCGAGCAACAGGTGATTTAGCCGAGGGTCCCGAAGAGGCAATGGCTGCAATGGATGAGGAGGAAATCCAAACAAACGACATTCCTTTACCTGTCGAAAATGACTTTTCAGTCAATTTAACAATGGCTATGCAATCGGGGCCTAGCTTGGGAAGAAAGAGGACTCGTAGCCAAACTATTTCTGCTGGTCTGTCAATGATGGCGGAACAATTTGGCAGTATGTTTGAGAGCACGAAACTTGGTATGGCTGAGATTGCACAGCGTATCGGTTACGACCATGATTTGTCAGAGAAGAGGGAGATGATTAATGATGAGCTCAAAAAGTTGCCTCTTGAAACAAGTTGTAGGCTAAAGGCTGAAATTATGATAGTTTCCGATGCCGCTAAGGTGGATTTGTTTTTAATCTTTACCATGGACGAACACCGTGAATGGGTATATTTGTTACTTGCCGGAGGAGTTTGAATAATGCATGATGTTCCTGCTGGTTTATCTAATTTCATGCTTATTATTTAAAGAACTATTAGCTGTTGAAGTTATTTTGATGGTGTGTAACTTCTTAATTAGTTTGAACAATGTTTGGATTTGGCATTAAATTTTACCTCTTTAATTAGGGCCGGTAGTGCCAATTTTGTGTACTAATATAGATGGAGGTTAGATGTGTAAGTTAAGTTATGGATGCAGCGTAAGGTGACTTAGAGTCCGTAGTTATTGGATATTGCTACAGTTAAAATATGAAATGTACTGTAGCAATATCCAATGGCTGTGGATTCTGAGTCACTCTGACTCAGAGTCCCCTACGCTGTTTTCTTAAGTTATCCTACTCGTGTCGTGTGTCATATTTTGAATAGGAGGGCCAATGTTTCTTACTTTGTACGGATATAGTATCCAAATTTTACCTTCATATGAGCACTATAATGACTTTTTTCGTGTAATATAACTGAAGGTTTGATATAAAGATGTTTTCTGAGTTTTTTTCTTCTTCTTAATTTTTTTTTTTATTATGGATACAATATTAAATACTTTGAAAGTACTTTGTTTGCTAAGTTAAATTGTTTAAGAGAGTGTGACAAAATTGTTACAAGGCTAAATTGGTAAATGCTGATTTTTAATCCTTACTTTAACACAGTCCGGCAAACAAACTACGAACAGCATGTTTAACGTTGTGTTGGTTCATGCCGTTAATTTAAATTAAATTTTGGGTGTTGGTTTGTATGGAGCGACAAGCCAAGTTTATTGGTGTGTTGGTTTAACTTTTGAATGTTATTGAAATTACTAAAGATATCATAACAGTTTTGAATGTAATTGTAAATAGGTCTTAACAGTTATAATTGTAATCAAAACTAAATAATTGACAACTAAAAATTATAAATTTAAATAAATAAAATTAAATATTCATTTCATTAAAATTACATCAAATAAAAAATAAAAATTACATCAAATAAAAAATAAAAATTACATCAAATAAAATTAAATTTCATTTTATTTTTCTCGATAACCTCAGGTCATTCTGACGAATAATTTCCTGTCCATATGAAACCTCCGTCGAAATACCTCGTCCGAATACATGTGTTCTCCAAAAAAAAAAGTCTTTCTGTATTTTAGCGTCCCATTCCAAAATTAATTGAGGCCTCTCAACTCGTTGTTTTCGCGGACGTTGCTGTGAACTTCTTTCATGTTCGAAAGCAACAAGAATAGGTAAAAACATAGGTCGTCGACGAGAAAATTTTCATTCATCATTGAGAAATTGGCATATCATCGGAATCGGATGAGAAATCAGATGAAGAGGAGGAGAATCGGATTGGATACATTTGTATTTCGGATAGAAAGTGTTTGAATTATATGATATATAGAATAATATATTTGAGATAGAAAGAGTGTTTTTGAAATGATGTGGTTTGAATAAATGATAGTAGAGTGCGAGTTTATATAGAAATTAAATTATATTATTTTGTAATTTAAAAATTTTTAAGGACAAAAAACTAGCTGTCATGAGAAATATTTTATAAGTTAAAAAAATTCGGGGACCAAAAAAAACTAGCCGTTTATTACCGTTACAGAGACTATTTTGTAATTATTTCGAAACTACAACGACCATTTTGTAATTATTAATGGTCATATTTTTTATTTTTTTAATATTTAAAACTACATAGACTGGTTTGTAAATAATACATGGATCAGTTCTTCTAATTATTAATATGTAAGCAATATCCAGAATTTGAAGAAAAGAACATACAGAAAGAAAAGGGAAAGAGAAAGCAGACATCAACCAACACTCCGAATCTGTCCGATAAAGTTGGCTACAATTTTTCTGCATATTCCTCCTCCTCATCAATCTATCCCCGTTAAAACATGCTCTAAACTAGTAGTACAACCCCCAATTGTCTAGCATTGACAATCTAGGCCTCACTTATAATCAAAACACTAATCCTATTGCACTTGTTAGTCCTTGGAATCAGGGGCGAAGGCAGGATGTGTAAATGGGGGGTGCCAAAATATATCAAAAAAAAAAAGCAACTTAAAATAATAATTTTTCATACTCACCCATAATTTATATACCGCATTTAAGTGTTGTTGAACAAATATCAAAGCATAAACACAAAAATTATTGCAAATAACTAACATGATACCTGATAAAATCAAAAGAAATGAACCCGACGGCTGCTCGCATTCGCAAATGCATCAATGATAGTTTCCGTGCTAAATTTTGAAGCAATATCTTTCTCAATATACATCATCATACAATCTTCAAGATAATCGGCTTCCATTTTATTACGAATACTAGTTTTGATGATATTCATAGCTGAAAATGATCTTTCTGCGGTGGCGGTAGAAACGGGAAGAGTAAGCACGAGAACCACAATTCTATAAACAAGCTGATATGTTGTAGACCATTTTGTTTCTACCAACCATTGACAAAGCTCGGAAATCGATGATAAATTCTTGTATTCAGGAAGAGAAATAACACAATTCTCGTAATGTCGAAGTTCCAATTTCAAGTTACTTTTCTCAAACTCCGTAAAGTCCTCCGGATAAAATTTGTCAACAAGTAGACAAATATCATCAATTTTGAATATTGAAGAGTGACAATTAGGATTCAAAGTAGAACTAAGAACTAACAATTCCATTACTTGCTCATCAAAGCGACGATTTAGTTCTTGAATTTGAGAATCTATAGCACGATAGAAAATATCAACTCTATAGCGATCAAGTACTGAAAAGTTATCACGAGTGGGATCATACCTCGAAGAATATTTTGCATTCAAGTTTGGGATATCAATGTTGCGTGATTCACAAAAGAGTTTGACGGTAGCAACCAAATCATCGAATTAATCATCTCTAAGATTTTGAAGAAGGCTTTTAGTAGATAAAACCATTGAACTAGCCTTAAGAATGTCTTGAGTTTTAGATTGCAAAGCTAGACAAAGAGAATTCGTGATTCCTAACATTGACTTCATAAGATGAAGTATAAAGACAAATTCAAAGGAAGTTAATGCCTTATGTGTTGAACGAGCTTCTCCCTTTAGAGAAGTAGGTCCATCTTCATAAATATTAAGTAAAACCATGCAAGCAGCACTATACATTTTTATCAAGCTAGAAACAGACTTTAGGTGAGAACTCCAGCGAGTATCACCAGGTCGTTGCAGATTACCAATTTGATTTAATCCTCTTCCAGTCTCAAGCTCTTCAATGGAAATTAAGAAAGCAATATCATCGGCATGGGCAGCTTTCAACTTATCATTTCTCTTGCATGATGCACTAACAATATTCACGATCCGAAGCAATTTAGCAAAAAATCGGTCGACTGGAAGCACTTCTTTTGCTGATGCCACTAATGCTAATTGTAATCGATGTGCGAAGCAGTGAACATAATAAGCATATGGGGAATCACTTAATATCAAAACTTGTAGTCCATGAAACTCACCCCACATGTTACTTGCACCGTCAAATCCTTGTCCCCGAATATTCCGAATATCGAGATTGTGGTGATTGAGAACTGAGCATATGCTATCTTTTAGTGTCACTGCCATAGTGTTGGGAACATGAACAATACCAAAAAAACGCTCCCGTAAAACACCATTTTTATCAACAAATCTTATAACTACTGCCATCTGCTCCTTTTTTGACGCATCTCGAGCTTCGTCCACTATAATGCAGAATTTAGCATGTCCAATTTCTTCTCGAATCGCCTCTTTCACTTTTATAGAAAAGATATGTAAAATTTCTTTTTGAATATCAGACGACTTGTAAGTGGCATTCTTTGGAACATTTATCAATGCTTTGGTGGCTTCTTCATTATATGATGCTAATAAATCATAAAACTCAAGGAAATTACCACGGTTGTTTGATGTTGATTTCTCATCATGCCCTCTGAAAGGCATAGCTTGAAAGGCCAATCTTCGAACCAAGTCAATAGAAATTTTTAAGCGAATGCGATTGTTAAAAACTTGTTCGGCAGAAAATTTTACAATCACCCTTTCAATATTTTGAGTTGGGTTTTGTATTTCCTTCCATTTATGTTCAGCGGTTCGATGACAAGAATCGGAATTAACACCTTCATGCAAACGAAAAGAACAAGTTTTCCCGCTATTGACCTTCCTCCAACCATCAAAACCTTCAACAACAAATGCACTATGTCCTGCAAAACTAGACCCATCCGGAGGCGCAAAAAGAAAACAAGGAAAACATAAAGCCTTGTTCTTGGCCACTGAATATTCCAACCACGAAAATAAAGCAAACCACGGAGCTTGAAATCTTCGAGGACGAGCCTTGGCGGATGCAAGAGTATACGGATATTTTTTTCCTTAATCGGGACGATTTGGACCATGTAGAGTTATGTACGCCCTACGAACTTCGTCACGCCTATTAACAGGATACTCCCAAATTTTTCTACGTAATCCAGGATCACACTCTAGCGAATTAATATCAAATTCTACTGTGTCGATTCTTTGAATTTTTGTTGGAGGACTAGGCGTATCGATTGTCACGTGATCAACACTACTACCAACATTCTCTTCCGTCGGAGAAACATTAGCTCTCTTAAAGAACGAATTTATTTTAGGTGTCTTTTCCATTTTATACTCGATAAAAATATTAGCGATGCCAGATCTGCAGATTAAAACTCTAAGAGTTAATAGCCTTTTTTTTTTTTCCTTTGAGTACTTTAATCAAACACCTATGGTGCAACATAACATCAATACATATAATAAAAAGAAGCATATTAAAGGAAAAAATAAATAGAAGAGTATACCTTGCCGAGCCAGAAGGATAGAATTGTTGATGTTTTTTTAATTAAATCTAACCCCAATCAATGCGGTGCACAGCAGCACAGAGGAGTGGAGTTTTTCTTTTTTCAACTTTGTTTTTTATTTTGATACACACGCTGACACGCACGAAGAGAAGTGTTGTTGATGTTATTTTTTTTTAATTAAATCTTAAAGAGTCCAATATCAAAGAAAAATATAATTGGGTCTTTCGGCCCAAATTTAATTATTGTGTTTTGGGTTCAAATATTAGCTATAAATATATGTACAAGTAACATATTTTTATGTGGGTGCCAAATCTACACCTAAAAAGAAATTGTACTAAAAAAAAATTGCGTCACTTGGGATTTCTAAAATTATGGGGGGTGCCGTGACACCCGATCGTCCCCACTTAGCTTCCCCCTCCTTGGAATATAAAAGATGGAAACTAACAAGGCCTCCCAAGGCAAAGAGGCATCTTTGTTTACCATAGAGGGTGGGATTAGACTGAAAATAATTCTGAGCCCACTAATATTTTGTTTATTTGCTTTTTTGACATTGGACTACAAACCCATACGGACTCTAAATGACTTAATTTAGGAAGCAGAGTACCTGACTCTGAGTCAGGGTTACTCTGCTTTCCACAGCCATTAGATCTGTTATTTTATTAATACTGTAACAGATCCAATAACTGTGAAAAACAAAGCAACTCTGACTAAGATTCATGTACTTCTTCCTTTAATTTATGGGTATTTGAAAACCCACCGAGGGGCTGGTATATTACGAATACCTATCCGTGACTTATTTATTGTATCCCAAATTACATGTCTTTTCACCTGTGTCACGACTTTCTCTGTTTTCTCACATACACATGATGATATATATACATACAATACACACATTTATATACCAACCATGGCAGATCGAAGGTTCTTTTTTATTCAAATTTAATTTTCATACTCTTTCCTTCCATATCAACTCATCATCATCATCATTCACAACCACTCCATCTTTAATTCGTTTGATATTTTTTTCTATATATAAATATCAAAAGTACGGGGTATTTTTTATGTAAGAAAATACAGGGTTTTTCCCTTTAATATTTTCGGAATATGATCTATTTTGTGTATAAAATTCAGCCTTTTTTTCAGATCTATTCTCTAATTCGCGATAAAATTGATGTCTAGACAATTGTTATTGCAAATCTGGTTGTTTGGTTCTACTAGATTTATTAACAGTCTAGGAACTTTATTTTATTTATTTATTTTGTGTGACTTTATTTTATTTTATTTTGAAAAAATAGTTATTTATTGTTTATGTATAAAATTGATTAATATGTGATATTTTATTGTTAAACATCTATTGTTTTTTTATATTTACGAATTTCTGTTATGTTTTTTCTTATTATAAGATTTTATTTTCCTTATTCAGAAAAAAAAAACGAGGCAGCTAAATTATTCATTGTTTTTTATTAGCTGTATATTTTGTTTAAATGATGTGCAAAGCCGTAATTTTAAAAAATTGTCCATTTGCAAACTCAATGCAAACAAACACTTTGGTTCGATTACTCATTCAGATTAGAAATACTCTCAAATTTGTAATATTATCCCATTTTATATGTAATCTCATCAAAATTAGTTCAACACCTAACCGAGACCTGAGTCCTAGTTCTCAAAAAGAACTAATCTATCATGGTTCTAAATTAGGTAGCATGAACACATCACCACATGCACACCACACATGTACAGGTTACTATAACTTTAAAAGATATAAGCACGAGACACTAAAGACACAACTCTTGAAATTCATACATTTATTAATAAATACTCGTAAGTCTTAGTTATAAGTTGCTGAAATTTGGTTTTTTGGGAGTAACAGTGTAAAGTCTTCGAATCGAATAAACTTATTTTTGTATAATTTTTTATTTCTAGTTCAAAAGTTACTCCAAGGCAAAGAAGGTATAAACTATACAGAGTCTCTTCATTTGTGTTGTTAATTATTGATGTTTTTAAATTAAAACAAAGAAATAAATTGATCCTATAAACTCAACATGTACTGATGTACATATTAAAGTTATCATGTATTTACAACTTTACATTGGTACGCTTTATTTTCAACTATAAAATATATTTTATTTTATTTATTATAACATATTATATTGTTATACATTATTATTTCATATTTTGGAGTATAATATTAAACTAATAATGAAAATATATAATAAATTTATAAAAATAAATATACATGACTCACGTAATATTGCTAACTTTTTTGTTATATTTAGCAATTTTTTTAATTTTGATCAAATGTAAATTGGTACCTAAGTTTTTTAACTAAATGTAAATTACTACGTAAGACTGCTAACACTACCAATACAACTCTCAAATGCAACATACACTATAGTTACCACACTAAAATAAAGTTATAGTAACAAATGTAATGCTCTAATATGGACTATTACAAAGAATCTAAAAAAACGAAATAAACACGTTGCTAAAACTGTAATGTCACATGTGTAAATAGTCGATGTAACAACAATACTCTTGTGATAGATGTGACGTGGAAATGTGAAAGTATGACCAACCCTAACTTTCTATATTCCCTCCTGAAAATAAGCTTGTGTTCTGCTTCCAAAGCGTATTTGAACAAATTTTCACTTAAAATTTAATAAAAAATATCAAAAAATCAGAAATTTCAAATAAAAACAATGTCTTACTTATAATATGATATTATAATTGTAAAATTGATATGATTTCACAAAAAAAAAAATAGATATTTCAAAAAATAAAATGAGAAAATTTACTAGAAAATAAAAATGCACACTTATTTTGGTACGTACCAAAATGGAAAGCATGAAACTTATTTCGGGACGGAAATCATATTTCAATAGTTATTAACCGGTAAAGAAATATATCTATAAATTTCAAGAGTTGTGTCTTTGCTGTATCGTGTCTTATATATCTTTTAAAGTTATAGTAACCATGTGTCTAACTTGTTTTCTGCTCAAAATCTGTACAGTATATCTAGTAACGGTCCAGTACTATAGGTTGTCAAAGACCACTCGTATTTATGCTACCTAATAGAATAGATAAGTACTTTATGAGAACTAGGACACTAATACTATCATAAAGACACTAAAAAACCGAAATAAACACGTTGCTAAAAAACTATCGTGCCATAGTTGTAAATATTCATGCCAAAGAAACTCGAGTTGTATGTGTGGTGTAACAGTACTGTGTAACTCGTTTTGTGCTCAACATCCGTACATGTGTGATGTGTCCATGCTACATAATTTATAACCATTATAGAAATGTACTCTTTGAGAACTAGGACACTAATGCTATTACAAAGAAACTAAAAAACCAAAATAAACACGTTGCTAAAACTATCAAACCATAATAATAGGCAATATAACGACAGTATTTTAGTGAAAGACGTGATGTGTAAATGTGAAAGTAGGACCAAACCCTAGACTTGTTTTCTGCTAAAAATCTTACATGTCTGATTTGTCCATGCGATTGCAACCTAATATAGAAGCATGATAAGTTAGTACTTTTTGAGAACTAGGAAACTAATACTGCTACAAAGGAAACTAAAAAAGTGAAATAAACACGTTGCTAAAACTATCATACCATAAAATGTAGATATTCAATGTAATGACAGTACTTTTGTGAAAGACGTGATGTGTAAATGTGAAAGTAGGACCAAACCCTAGACTTGTCCCCCTACCTTCAATGTACAGAAAAGTGGGCCCTTTTTCTCTATCTTCCGTCACCCACGTTTGACTCAGAGCGTACAAAAGCTCAGATCCCTAGGGACTTTTTTTATTCTCATACTATTTTTTTACCCATTGTTTTAACTCATTTTAATCATCTTTGCTTGAGCTTATCTGACCCGAAATCGTAAGCCTATACTATACCCATACAAATTTGAGAGGTGATTGTCAGAATTAAGCATTCCTACGAATCAGTTTTGCATATTGTTTCTGATAGGTTAACTATTTTAATTTATTCATAATTTGTATATTACTTTCGTATCAAAATAAGTATCAAATGAATTACGTCTAACTTTTACTTACAAAAATTTTGTATCTAAATTGTTAAAATTAAAATTAGCAAAATCTAATCATTAAATCGAAATTTACAAAAGTTAATCATATTATATGATTAGCTTTTGAAAATTTTGATTTCGACAATTAAGATACATGTTTTTGCAAGACAAATTTACACATTTCGTAATGGACACTTATTTTGAGACGGATGAAGTATTATTTTAACTCATTCGATCCAAATCATGGTGCAAGTGGGAAGCCCGGTTTCTGGTGTCTAAAACTTAAATATATAAAACTTGGAATAAAATAAATAACAATTTAATTTGTGTAAATGGAACAATCGGGCTGAATTGTGATAAAACAGAAAATAAAATACTAAATAGAAAAAATAAAAATTGTAGGTCATAATTAGTAGAAGTAATAAACTTTTGGACTGGACTTTAAATAAACAAGAATAAAGAAATGAACGAAATATAAACTAAACTACTTAACAAAATGATAAAATAACTATTAAACATAAATGAAAGGAAATGAAATGAAAATAATGTTAGGAGTACTTAAACATGTTGTTTTTAGTTTAGCATATTTTATCAGACTTATATTTTTATAAGATTTTATAGCAGCAGTATGTTATTTGGTCTATTTATTAATTCATCGATAAGTGTATAATATTTTACTTATTACATAGATAGTGTAGTGTATAAAATACGGTTTACAAACGGAAGATTAGTCTATCGGTTCATATATAATATAAGTATATTGTTTACAAATTTAGTTAAAAAACGTACACACCATCGGTAGAATCGCAGTAAATAATTTTAGTAGATCTATCGTGAATGCATGGAATGTACTATTTCAACTTTATATACTTGTACGCTTTGTATGCTTTGTGTGTATTATTAAACAGATTATATCGAGATAATAATCTTTGTGTCGACTAGAAAGATGTTGTGTTGCGATCATGAGAAATGTTTACTTTTTTTTTTTAGTCTGAATATTATTAATGTGGCATGTGTATTTAATGTTTCTCATTTTAATTCATATAAAAGAGTGAGACTGTCTATGAACCAATAAATTTAGTGAGTTGGTTGACAATATTATTTATATGGTGCATGTTATTAATTGAAAGAATTCATGTCCCATTTATGGGATTGATTCTACCTGTTAGGAGCTTATAAGTTTTGACTCTATTGAACACTGTATGTGGATTAATAATCTAATACGTCAAATAAGTTAAGAGATAAATATTATGAATAGAATATGTTTATTAAATAGAAAATTGTCAGTGATTTAATTTAATAAACAAATATATGTTAATTTTAACGTAGGAATTAATATACACGTTTGGTATTGTATAGTATTGAAATAACTAATTTGCTTGATCAACAATCTGCAATTTTATAGAAATCTTGACATGTCTGTCAATATTTTTTAGTTGTAAAAATCAGTTACAACTGAAAGTGTAACTTATAAAAGATCCGTTAGTAACAATATAAATTTATGACAAAGTAATGAATAATTGTTGTTTATCTAAATAGTGATAATAAAAGAAATTATTAGCTATTATAAAATAGGTTCTAACAAGTACTATCATTTATCCCCTTAGGACTTATAGTTCAGAAATTATGAATATCACAACCGAACGAGATCCTAGGTTCGATAAAAAAAGACCAAGGTACATAATGAGAAAGCTCAACAAAATAGATACCAAAGGCACGATATATATCGATGACTGGAGTACAGTATTTGACTGAAAATAGAACATGAACAAGTTAATTAAAAGACCACAGAACAATTACTGAATAACGCAAAAAACCATATAGCATTAAGATCGGGCAGTTAGATATTATAGTCATGCAATAAGCCCCCAAGATGAGAAACAAGTAATTAAGCAAAACAAATAACTACCAAAAGATATCATTGCCTTATTTTCTTGGATACATATAAATATACAATGATACAACGATACATACAAATAAACAATTTGTTGTGAATTGTAATGCACATTCAACATTACATGCAAATAGCTAGTCATGAATCACTAAATACATTCCGT
Organism: Primula veris; assembly: GCA_963682055.1. NCBI lineage: Eukaryota > Viridiplantae > Streptophyta > Magnoliopsida > Ericales > Primulaceae > Primula > Primula veris. The sequence goes on along the minus strand of OY821747.1, from coordinate 14,352,212 downwards.
TACAAATATGTAAGTCTTATATTTATTTTCCATATGCCGAAGTGGTGGCGGCGATTATGCGGCCGTGGCGACGGAAACTAGTGACTAGTGGTTAACCCCAGCCACCGCTATGGTGGTATTGGTGTATTTTAGTGGATCTAATTCTAGTAAAGAGGAATATATTGAAGTGAAAAACCTAAATAGTTTGTAAAATTGTCCTAAAAATCCTATTTCGCCGATGATGGTTCATGAAAGTGAGGAATCTTTAATATGTTGGCCCATTCCACACGTATGAAATCAACATTTCACACAACCAATGTCATCAAAATTCAAACATGTCGGCCCGCAGTAGGTCCCACTGTGATGGCCGTATTCATAAACTTTGCAAGGTGCGATTCATTGTGCTTTCTAAAATTCAGTCTCTAAATATTTGCCAAAAAAGCAATAAAGCAACTCTCAACTTACACTAACAAAACTTAATTCTAGCTTGTATTTTTTATACATATTGGACCAATTAATTTTAACTATCAAAATTATATTATATTAAATATTGGTACCTAGGAATAGGGATGGCAATTGGGCCGGGTTTTTCGAAGCCCGACCCGACCCGACCCGACCCGCATATCAATCTGCACATAACCCGACCCGACCCGTTTGACCCGAATTTTTTTTTGATAAGTCAAACAAGTACAAACCATTATTAAGCATCTAACAATAACCATTTAATTAAATTAGAAAAGGCTAAAAATCTTATTTTTTCCAAATTTTTCATATTTACCTGGTAAAAATTTATAATAATCTAAATTATTCTTTACAACAATACCCAAAAAAATAAAAGGAAAAAACTGACAAAAAAAAAGAAAATAATAAGCTAAAATAAAATAATGATATATATATATAGAAAGCTAGTACACAAGAGAGATGACTAATTAATTTGGTGAATGAGTCTCTTTTAATATTTTATCGTTGATAATTAGCTTTCTATCATCTTTTCATTACTATGCACATATATTTTATACAGTTTATCTATGTGTGTATCTATGTATGTATCTGTGTATATGTTAGAGAGAGATATGATGTGTCATGTGTGTGTGTTGGGTTGTATTTTATTACGTGGTAATTCCCTCTAAGCAACTTATAACAACTTATATTACTCCTAGATATCTTGATAAGTTCACATTCCTCATAGGTATCATTTTTTAATTATTTAGTTTATTTACTAAATTGTCATACAAACCAAAATATAATATATATATTTTATCTTTCTACAAATCCAAAAAAATAGTTTTTTATTTTTTTTGTAATTTTTTTAAAATTTTGTGATTTTGTGATTTTTTTTTTCATTTTTTTTCATTTTTTGTGATTTTTTTTTGTAATTTTTTTATAATTTTGTGATTATTTGTGATTTTTTCATTTTTTATAATTTTAAGTGATTTTTTTCATTTTTTATAATATTTTGTGATTTTTTTTCATTTTTTTCATTTTTTATAATTTTTTTTATATTTTTGTATTTTTTTTAAAATTTTGTGATTATTTGTGATTATTTCATTTTTTATAATTTTTTTGTGATTTTTTTATTTTTTTGTGATTTTTGTGATTTTTTTTTCATTTTTTGTGATTTTTTGCATTTTATATAATTTTATGTGTTTATTTTTTATTTTTTTATGAAATATGTGTATGCCGTTTTGGTAAATAAAATAAATAATTAAAAAGTGATAGTTATAGGGAATATGAACTTATTTCTAATTTGCACAAAGTTACACAAAAGTGCAAAGTAACCAAATCCAACCCGACCCAAATAATTCTGCACTTTTATCCAACCCGTACCGGATCGGATCGGGTCGAGTCGGATCAAAACCCGGAATTATGTCATCCCTATGAAGTGATATAAAAGAGAATATGTGGCATTTCTATCTGTATATATAATAGAGCTCTAGGCATGGGGTGGATTTATGATTTTTGTCCGGGGACACAAATATCATAATGAGATCAAAATAATGCAATTTTCATATGTGAGTTTCAAATAAATGACCAAATGATCTATTGAATTTGAACGATTATTGTCTTTTGTTCTATCACTTAAGCAGAATTTGATAAAGAAAAAATAAAAAATGAGAAAACATAAAATAAAGAAACATGAACAAAAGATAAATGACCAGTTCAACAAAATTTTATAAAGAAAAAACCTAAAATGAGAAAATATGAAATAACTAAATAACATAAAACTAAAGGACCAATTAAGAAAAATAAAATGAATACACATGTTATGTTCATTAGAGCGGCAAAGAAATAGCACCACTAGACCATATATAACTAACAGTGTAACAAATAAGTTTAGACATAATTAAATAATCATGTTTCTCTTTAGGGGTAATTATGTAATTTTACAGACAAAAAGTGGAAGAGGAGGTACGTGATCCCATGCCCTAACCTGTATCAGCCAGGCTCTAGATATAAAACAAAGAAAATAAATAGAGAATAAAAAACTAATTGACATCTCACTAGCTAAATGAGTGCATAACCGTAACAAGTTATCTAGAGAGTGACATTGAAGAGTGGATTAAGCAAGCACCTTTGATGCTTCAATAGTTCAATGTGCACCCAAAAGTTACATTTCTTGAATTTGTGACACTATCAAATGAGTTTATTGAGCACTAAATTATGCAACGTAGTTTCTCCCTATTCGACTACCAAATTTGATAATTAAGATACCTATTTAATTATCAAAATTCACAATGTCGTCAATTAAATTTGATGTAAGTTAGTTTGATTTTTATTTTGTTTCTATACTTTATATTGTATAAAATATTAATCCCGATTTTTTTTGAAATATCGCATTTTTATATATATACAAAAATAATAATTTTTTTTGCATCTTCATAAATTGTTACACAATTAATCAAATAAAGATTTAGACGGCATAATATGTTGTTTGAACTTATGTTTGATCAGTCCCTATGTAACAAGATTTTCTTAATATTAAAAAATTGAATATATTATATGGATTCTGTTATACTTATGTACGCAAGTTACTTTTTTTATTTTATTTTATTAAACTAATTCATATAAACGGACTTGTTAAATTTCGTGTGTGTATTGTATTTGATATGTACATGGCAATGTATATATACACACACACAAATTTACACTTAAATTTATAGTTTCAGTTACATATTCGTTAATGACGAGCATATACTATTTATTTCCTATCATGTACATATGTGTACAATATGCTAATTTGTGAAATCATATATATTCATATTTAATTTGAAAAAATTATGAAACTTTTTCAAATTGGCTCACTTATTTGTATACGATGTCTAGTAAAGTTTTCTAAATTCATGCAGTGGCATTTGTGCCCACCACTCTCACTATCTTAACTGGTCGTGTTCAACTAGAGCTAACAAAACAAGTTGACTAGATAATAATTTCTCCGAGTGCGTTTATAAATTGATTTATGCTTCGCCGAATTCGTGTCTCAGTATCGACCTGCCGTTCAATCAATGAGAAACAGTTCACATGAGAAACAAAACTAGTGTTTTTGAACCTGTTGTTTCGAAACAAATTTTGTGCTTGTGTAAACCATAAACATATAAACATGCCGTTTTATATGATAACTAATCCAGAACTCTCAACACATGTTGCATGCCATCTATGATGAGTAAAATCGTAAAACATACTTGCGAAATGAATGCTTAGGCGAGCTATTTTTCGCCACCACATGTTAGTCACCCTGATGAGTAAAACACGAGTTTGTTGTTACTCGTAAGATGAAAGCTAAGGCAATGATGTTATTTCGCCGCCGCATGTCAGGCGTGATGACGCCGATGGTGAACAATTGTCTAAAATTAACAAATATGAGTTATCCTTCACCAAAATACTAGCTCGGAAAGCGTATTTCATAAGCAGTATCGTGAATATAAATTCACTATGTTCCTTAGCACATCACCCATTTGTTGCTGGATGAGAAAATAACATCATATGATGTGGAATTACTCGTCCTACGGGGTTTATGGCAATTTTATGCCTGATGTTAGTTCTCTCTGTGGACCTCATCAACGAATTCAGAATTGAGAACCGAGACTAGAATTAGTCATCTCGACCTGCCACGATCCTAATGCTTGCCTATCTAATAAGTTTAGACAATTGTCTGAACCGAGTACTTATGGCTCCAGGACAGACTTTGAAAGTAACAATTGGGCCCGTCGTCCCAAAGAAATAGACAGTGCTAAATGAGCCAATTTTCTGCTATAAATGACAAAGGTCATGCATGACTACATTTTAAATAGTTTAAAACTATCATAATGGTGGAAAAGTCGAAGCTAATGTGGTTAAATCTAACAGAAAGAAACTCTTGAGACCCCGTTTTTGTGGCTCAAATGCAGTCTGATACATTTCTTTATTATTTTGATAAATAATTGAGCTGATGTGTAGCTCATCTGGATTATGTTATTTCCATTTGAATTATGATTATTTCATTTGAACCATACTTTTGGATTATGCTTTACCTGTTTATGAATTTCTCAAAATAATTTAAAGTATTTTTTAGCAAATTTTTTTGTAAATGTGACCGAATTTAAATTATAAAACTTTAGACAATATTTGTGCTGTAATTGATTATCTGAAAATAGTGGGCAACAATCTATCACATAATTTTACCAACTACTTGCCTAAATAATCGTCAGTGACAACGATTGTGGACATGTTATTCCAAATCAATATCTTTGGTAATACCAAATTGATTTGTCAAATATAAAGTCTTATACCACAGTAGATCCTGTCGTACATTGTTGAGTAGTAAGATATTCGAGAAAACTAGTGTTTTATGGAAATAGCTCATAAAAGAATGAATTTTTTTACACAACTTTCACTCAATACGACCAAAAGCGTATTGACTGCCCTTTAAGTGTGTTGTTTTTAAGCACAAAAATGCTTTGCAAGAGTACGAGTGCAATTGCAATATAATTCTCGTAAGTACGACTTCGTTCCACGAAGAACCCACCAAGTTCAATATCAGTCTTTTTATTTACCTAGATTTTGGATTTTTAATTGCTTTTTCTCTTTTCTCAATATTTCAACCAATATATATTTTACTTGTTAAACTGATTTTCTATCGACTAACAAGCAAGGGTTGTCAATTTTAACTCGTTTTATCATGCAAATTTCAGTTTAATGTTCAATTAAAGGAGTTTTCCTATAATTTATATTATGCAATTTAAGAGTCGTTAATTACTAAACTAGCAAAAATATATAAATTAGTACTAACTAAAACAAAGAACCATCACAAGATAGAAAGAACAAACAAGTACTGAAAAATGATAGACAATATCAAAAACAATACTTAACTTCAAAGCCGGCGTTACGGTAATAATAAGTGATAACAAAAGTATAACAAAAATATAAAAATGGAGAATTTCTAGAGAGAAGGGAGAGGGTTTGTGTGACGACCCAGATTTACAGGAAGGAAATTCTGTGGTGCGGTGTTGTGCGTCAGTCCCACATCGCCCAGATCTGAGAGTACCCGTGTGGTATATAAGCTTAAAGAACCATTTCTTATTAACAAGGCCTTTTAAAGCCGTGCGGCACAATAGCGAGCACGGAACTCCACAGTTACGCGTGTTTAGATTGGAGTAGTACCAGGATGGGTGACCCCCCTTGGAAGTTGTGCCAAAGCGGATAATATTGTTGATACGGGCGTGGCGGTTCGGTCCGTGGGGACGGGTCGTTACAGGTGGTATCAGAGCCTCTATCTGGTCGGAAATGTGGGGACTATCACGTGTGTGTGGACCCCTGAAGGACGTGGTGCCTAAAGGGGGGTGATTGTGACGACTCAGATTTCAAGAAAGGAAATTATGTGGTGCGGTGTTATGCGTCAGTCCCACATCGCCCAGATATGAGAGTACTTGTGTGGTATATGAGCTTAAAGATCCATTTACTATCAGCAAGGCATTTTAAAGCCGTGCGGCACAATAGCGTGAGGACGGAACTCCACAGTTAAGTGTGCTTAGCTTGGAGTAGTATCAGGATGGATGACCCCCTAGAAAGTTGTGTCAAAGCGGACAATATTGTTGATACGGGTGTGGCGGTTCGGTTCGTGGGGCCGGGACGTTACATATTTAGTCAAATTATTGCATACAATTGTATGCAAGTGAGTGAGAGGGAGCATCCCGATGAATTTCCGTGTTGATTAACGCTTGTGAGTGTTCTCTTTTTTGCTTAAATCAAGGGTTTGTCCCACTGGATTAACATTGGTCAGGTTTTAACGAGAGACAATCAATCACAACTTCAATAAGGGTTTCATAGGCTATCTGAGTTACCTTTAGACATCTTATATTTAAGATGAATTCTCGCATCCTGATGAATGCTTATTACTAAGTTGAAATTCCCGCACTATGTCGTGTGCAAGTGAGGAGGAGCATCCTAGCGAATGCTTGTTTACTCTTTTTGTTATTAGTTCAAGGGTCTGTCGCACTTGGTTTATGTTAACAACGTTTTTAATGAGACACATTTCTGATCCTGTTCTCACTAATTATTGTCAAAAGCAGGGGGAGTATCCAGCTGGATACTTCTAACCATCGTGCACTATTTTGCTATTCGATCAGAGGTTTTTTCCACTGGGTTTACTCTAGCAAGCTTTGATGAGGCACTTCTTATATGGTTAGTTCACCTGTCATTGTATTGACTATCGTGTACTCTTTTTCCCTTTGACCAACGTTTTTTCCACTGGTTTTTTTTGGCAAGGTTTTGACGAGACAACTGTTTTATAATCAGTTTATATGTACTCACATTGGCTTTTATCATTCAGCAGTACCATTTATCTCCTAAGTGTCGATTTTTGTCCCACGTTGGGTTTTTTGAACTTATGGTTTTGTGTTGGTTTTTGTGAATGAACATCGATTGAAATTGATTGCTTATCGATTACACGACTACGAAGTTCTCATGACATACAAGGGGGAGTGTTGTATATTATTTATGTTTGTCATGGTCGCTACCCAAAGTTTAGGTTTTCTTTTTATGTAACCTCTCTAATCCGCATCAGTTAACTTATATGACTCATTACCTTAAATATTAGAAGATTGTTCTAAAATTGTACACACATCACTTTCCTTATCCATTGCTTTAAATGTACATGAACTCAAATATCTCTCAAATATAAGAGATCAAGATGTTCCATTATAATTAAAATAATAATTTATCTCTCTTACTTTTCTCTTATTCTCTCTCATTTATTTGTATTTTTCACATATAAATTAATAAAATAACAAAAAAACGTGTTGTATAGTTTTGACAGAGAAATTGATAAAAAAGATGATAATTTCTACAAACCAAAACGTTTACTTATAAGTTATAAAAATATACTTTGTACTTTAAATACGAGAAAAATTATAAGTTATTTAATATGATTGCTCTATTAAATTAATTTGGGTTAAAAAAAATTGATAGAACTATATTAAAATATAATAATATTTAGTTATGATAAGAAATTTGATAGGAAAGCTGAAAAATATATTAAGTTAAACTGTTAAGCTAAAAATATAAAAATGATGCTAATTAACTTAAATATAAGAAAAAGTATAAGAAAATTGTTAGAATTGATATTATATAAAGAACCTTAGGGTACATTCTATATGATTTATTCCATCAATAACATCTCTATTTTGTCTCTCTCTGTATTATCTTAGTATAAATATATATTTAGCTAATATATGCCAATAATCTAATTTTAATATATTAAAAAACTGTAAACCTTGATTTGGGTTTCATATGATAAGGATATTCTCCATATATATATATATTATATATATATAGATCTGTGAGATCATCATGAAAATGACATCAACGGTACGAGTTAAACTTAGTGGTGCCCACAAAGAAATTTCAATTTAGAGAAATGGACCTCTCCCTTTCATCCTTTATAGAAAAATAATAGTTTGGCACTTGTCATATTTGTTTACTGGGGACGTGACATTGCCACACTAATACTATTCAAACCAAAATAATATTATCTTATTCGGACATGGAAAAGTTTATTGCCTAAGAAGAAAGTGACACTAGGGTCACTTTCAATGATGTCGGAATATCAAAGTTCGGGGATACGAATACAGTCGGTAAAGGATACACCTACATTATTTTAAAATAAAAAAAACTATATTATACTAGTAATAAAATAAGGGAGCATCTATATTTGTATCCACTCACGAGTTTACTTGTTTTATGCGTTTCACTTTATTAAATAATACTCGTTTCGTTACTATTTAATTGTTTATTATAAAACTACATGCAATTTTGTCCGGTTAAGAACTTGTATCAAAATTGTCGGAATGAAAAATTTCACAAGTTGATCATATAGTTCAAATGTTAAATTTTATGATTAGATTTAAAAAAAAATTATTTTAACAATTTTGAAACAAGTTATAAGCCGGTTAAAATTACACGTAGTTTCGTAATGAACAATTAAACGAGAACGGAAGGAGTACGTTTTTTACTCCAGAAATAAGTGATTGGTTTTTTATTTTGGCATATTTTAAACTAAGTGTTTACTTTCATTTTTTTTTAGTAAATGTTCTCATTTTTATTTTTTAAAATATCCATTTTTGGTAGTGAAATCATATCAAATTTACAACTATAATCTCATATTATAAGTAATAAATAGTTTTTATTTGAAAATTTTGAAATTTTGTACTTTTTTATTGAATTTTAAGAAAAATTGGTTTAAATTCTTAAACATTACATGACATTTGTTTGGCGGCGAACGAAGTAGCAGTTCCCGGGTGGTGATAAAACCAACAGATAGCTCGCTTAACAATTCATGGGAAAATTTTCAAGAATTTTTAAAATTGACAAGTATTTGGTGATGTTATGTTTAAAGAATCGCTATTATTAATTTCTAGAGTACTCGGTAAATTTTTTTTTTTTTTTTTTTTCCGAGTAAGACGTTTAAATAAGTACCCCTTTGAACATAATTAAGAGGGGGACCTGAAATTAGAACGGATTGTCAATGATAATATTAGTGATCATTTTTTTACCAATAACATCTGATCGGAGAGAATTGTTTGATTCGGTAATAGAAGGTTTAATTGATAGTTGTTCTAAAAGTCCCGCTTTTATATACTACTAATTTGAGGATGACTGTAGATACAAAACTCGGTATTGTGAATGTAGTCACATTAATCAGATTTACTTTGTTAAATCTCTGGTCTCTTTAATAATCTGTTCCTTATTCCTTTATTTTAAACTTAATGCTTTTATGTTTATGCCATTATTATCGCTTATATCTAGCTCGAGCTTATATATATATGTATCTCGCTCGTTTGTTTCACAACACGCATTCCACATTGTTATTCAGTTATCCGTTTTCAGAAAGTTGACACCGTAAAACACTAGTAGAGTATATATAGTAATTTACGTCATTAATAATAATCGGTGTAGACCTAACAACACGGAAATGTAAGATCAGATTAGTTACGATTCGAATGTAAATGGCACAAAGAAATTTTCTTTTATAATACTCGTAACAATATTATGAAGAAAGATATAAGAATGAATACATTTTTTTATGGTTTTTACTTTCAGGACGTGTCATCAAATATTTTATTTTTCTAAGGGTCATTGAATTACTAAAAGTTTCCACTTTGCAGTTAAGGAGTAAAAAATTTAGAACTCATCCAAAATTCTGCATAGAAAAGCCAATTTCCTCAATATGATAACTTGAAATGAGAGCCAATGATTATTTCACCATTACAAGATTGAACAAAAGCACCATTGTGTTCAAGGCCTTTCTAGGATTCAGTTCTCTTTACATTTTCTTGGTTTGGCTCTTCTGAAAACAAAGTCAACTAGCTAACTAATTTTTCCTTAGCCTTCGCTGAACCTCGTTCGATCAAGCATCTATGGACGACATCCCAACTTAGTCCACTATTTAGTTTAAGGACTTTCAGCAACTTATTATCTTCAATGTGATTTTCCGTAGCGATTTTACTACCCTAACTCCATTGATCAGAAGAGAACCATTGAAGTGTCGGTGCTTGATCATCGGAGAAGAAATTACATGCCTCCTCACTGCTAAAGAAATTGTGCTCCTCAATCTTAACAAACTGTGGCTGATATCCTTTCTGAGCATCTCCCAACGTTATTTTGGTCTCAGAAATTTGGTATGAATTTGTCGCAGGAGCAGACAAGAAGTTGAGTAGAGAGGAGGATGAAATGGCAGCACTGCTCTCGTCGTTTAATATGGCACTTGATTCACTCGAGTCCGATGCCCCATTGCCGTCTTTATAGATAGAAGCGTGGTTATTATTATGTACATCGTAGTTGAGGTCTGTTTGAGGCTGATCGGATATGGAAGGAGAAGAAACTGATTGTGGTTTACAACTAGTCTGCTCAATGACCAAGTTATCGCTTTCGGATACAATCAGTTCCTTTTTCACAGAAATTGTACTATCCGACTTGTCGTCTCTGAGCTTTGATTTTAGTTCTTGTATCTGCAACAAATTAACAACATTATTTATAAAACAATGCAACCTCTAGATCTATGACTTGGTTCAAATTTTGTACCAGATCTAAGCTTTTACTCTTATTCCAAATTTGTAAGCTATATAAAACTCGATACAAGTTTTGTAACATATATGCAGTCCCTAATTAAAAATGTCCAGAGTCATTAAGTGAGTAACAACTTAATTTCTACAAACCCAAAATTGCGGTGCTTTCACAAACATTCACAGTTTTCATGAACTAAATTGTATAACGAGACTAGCCCTAATTTTCTAAATAGACAAAATTGGTTCGAGTTATAGTGAAGTACTTGTTAGGAAGAATGAAATAAGCAAAAACTTATAGGTGACCAAGTAAGAAAATACCTCTTTGGCAAGAGCATCGTTCTCGTCTTGGACAGATTCGTAATTAAATTTTAGCGCGTCAAAATTAGCCTTGAGGACCCCGTAATCCCTCTCAAGTTGCTTGGTCTTCCACCTAGCCCGGCGATTTTGGAACCACACCGCCACCTGTCTTGGCTGAAGCCCGAGATCGTGGGCTAGCTTCACTTTCCTGTCAGGCTCAAGCTTGTTCTCAACCTCAAAATTCTTTTCCAATGCTTTAACTTGGTCAATGCTAAGCCTCCTTTTCTTTGGTCCACACTCATCCAAGCAACCCTCTTCGTCGTAAATCGCTTGGTACTCTCGGCCATACATGTGCCCGTTCCCTTGGTTCTGATCCTCTGTGCATATTGTTAACAATAGATTAGATAATTTAACAAAAGAGAACTTATTGAAATATTAAATTGCTAGTACTAGAAAAATTAGGCCTATTAAACGGCATTGGTACCTCAAAATCGGATTTTGTTCGAAAACTGAATACTACCATTAGTCTCAACGAATTGAACAAGCAGACAGAATTAGTTTTACTTTGAGTATTACTGAAGAAGTCATTTTTAATGAATAATTGACATGATTTACGTGTCTAAGTGGATAAATATAGTCTTTAAATGATTTGGGAATAAACTTTGAGAAAGAAACTGTTAAAACTAGATCAAGTATTTCACTTTTTCTTAACAAATGGTGACAAAAACTGCCAAGATCCAAACTCCAAAAATAAAGGTAGTTATAAATTAGACGGAATCAAATGGATTTGTAAAAGCCCTGTGACCAGTATAATTTACCCAGACAATTATGAAGTATGCTTATTGTAAGGTTGTAACTATGCAACCTTTTAAACTTGATTAAAACTGTGATTAGTAATAAAAACAGAAAAAAAAGACTTGTTAATAATAGTTCACTAGGTTATCATAAAGGTAAATTTAGTATGATGGGTAAGATCAAAACAATAATGAAAGGAAAAGCAGTTTAATAATATGAACTTAAGATATAATAACCTACATTTAACTGCAACCTTTAAGTAGAAAATTCTGAAACTCTAGATTACAGAAATTCTGCTGATTTAGCATCAAGAAAACAAAATTCTCACTAAAAGAGTACAAAATTCTAGCAGCTAAAATTGGGTAAAGATTGTGACAATATTTTACTCTTATAAAACTGACTCATTAAAGGAAAAGGGAAGATAAATATAAGCAAATAATGAACAGAAAAAGAAAGCATACCTCCCAAAGAATCCGAGCTACTGAGTCTCTTCATGATCTACAAATAGCTTGTTCTTATTTCTATATAACAAAGTTGTGTTTTTTTTTAAGAATTTGGTTTCTTGGTCTTTACAAAGTGGTCAATTAGTATCCATTTTAAGGAACCCATGAAATAGCAAAAAGAGTTGAGCAAACACAAGAACAGCCCATAAACTCAAGAAAACAAGTTTTAGCAAAACATTTATATTTTATTTTTCTATCTTTGTTTACATAACTACTCAAATCTTAAAAAAGAAATAATAACAGAGAACTAAGTCACTGTTTATCTACAGAAGAAAGACGTGTAGATATAGATATAGATATATAAATTATAGAGATAGAGAGTGAACACCAGCTGCAAAGTCACTCTCTCTTTAAATAAACCAAACTGTGGTTTCACAATGGTTTATTTTCTAACTAAGGTTACATATGCACTCACTTCAGTCACTTCATTATGGGGAAATATACAAAATAGCCTCTAATATTTATGAGTGATTTTCAAATAACCTCCTCATAGTTTTGCAACTTAATACTTCTTCCGTCCTTAAATAAACGTCTCTTATGAAAATGACAATTGCTACTTTTAACTGAATTTTTTTAATATTTAGATTTTTAAAAAAAATTCTTTCAAAAGTTAATCACATAATTCATGATTAGTACTATAAGACGGAAATTTAGATTTCCAAACCGGTAATTTAGACACGAAAAATTCGATGGTTAAACTTGCATGCATTTTCATAGGACACACTTATTTGGAATAATGAAGCATACTCACTAGTCTGATTAATATAATTATTTGTTTGATATATGTTGATTTTCAATACGTACGTAAACACGACACTGGTTAACGGGAGTAAGTAATTTGAAGTCGGGCATGTTTTTAAGCAATGCAACCAATCCAGTTTGCTTAGACACCGATTTCTGAATAGCGCGGAAAAAGAAAATAATTTTGTTTTCTTGCAGAATTAAGTTGTTTTTTTTCCTAATTCAATTCAAAATAACTCTTGTCATTTGATGGTATATTTTGTGTAATGAAAATTATATTATTTTGTTTAATTATGACATGGTTAAATTTTGTAATTTTTATGGGATTTTATTTATTCACATAAGTTATCAATTTTTCAGAAAAAATTACAAAAGCACACAAAAAATGTACGACTTAGGTGTTAAAAAGCGTTGGATCCACCATGATTAAAAGTTATATCAGTGTTGAAATAATGTTTGTTTACAAAATTATGATGTCAACCCACATTAGGTTGCTTCAGTTCCGTAAACATTAAAAAAGGAACTGCACATGAAATAAAAGAAGATTCATCTTATCTGGGTCATCAAGCATAAATTTATTTCATTTTGAAATTGGAACTGAGGTTGATTAAAGATAACTTATGAGACTCAACTGTAAAGTTCAAAACTTATTCAATTTCATTTCAAATCTCGAATACTTCATGGGGCTAATTGCATATTTTACCCATTTAATGACCCCCAAAGTCTAAATATCAAATGTGGCTCAAATGTTATTTTTAGTCCACCGGTTGTAGCAGGTTTGTGGTTAGATATTTTCAGTAAAGGAAACTTATTCTGACAAGTGATTAAATATTAATTTGCCATACAGCATGGCTTATTGTCACGGCTCGGCTTATTGAAAATTGGTACGAAGATTTGGATGGCGTTAGCATATCTTTGGCCAGTAACTACAGTAAGCTAACTATTGCCGTATTCTTTCACTTTAATTTTTTTTTTTTTTTAGTATCTAGCTTGAATGTTATATTTTTGGGTAAATTTAAAAAATTGAAAAAATTCCATAAAATAAAAATGAAAAAATAAAATAAAAATCCAAAAAAAATTTAAAGAGGTAAAATTTTGAAAAAACACGAATAAAATTTTAAAAATCCCAAAAAATCTAAAATAAACAAAAATCTAAAAACTCAAAAAAAGAAGTCTGAGTCGTCTAAATTCATATTAAAAATATTTTGAATCATTTTAAAAACAGTATGAGTCATTTTAATTCATTTTAAAAACAGTGTAAGCCGTTTTAAGTTATTTTAAAAACAATATGAGTCGTTTTAAGTCATTTTCTAAAACAGTGTGAGTCGTTTTAAGTTATTTAAAAACAGTTTGAGTCGTTTTAAGTCATTTTAAAAACAGTCTGAGTAATTTTAAAAACAGTCCGAGTCCTTTTAAGTCATTTTAAAAACAATCTGAATCGTTTTAAACTATTTTAAAAATAGTCTGAGTAATTTTAAAAACAGTGTGAGTCGTTTTAAGTCATTTTAAAAACAGTGTGAGTCGTTTTAAATTATTTTAAAAATAGTGTGAGTCGTTTTTAGTCATTTTAAAAAAAGTCTAAGTCATTTTAAAAAAGACTCAGAGTCATTTTAAAAGCAGACAGAATCATTTTAAGTCATTTTAAAAACAACATGAATAATTTTATAGACAGACTTAGTCATTTTAAATCATTTTAAAAACAGTATCAGTTGTTTTAAATCATTTTAAAAATAGTCTGAGTCATTTTCAGTCATTTTAAAAATAGTCTGAGTAATTTAAAAACAATGTGCGTAATTTTAAAAACAATCTGAGTTATTCCGAGTCATTTTAAAAACAGGCTGAGCCATTTTAAGTCATTTTAAAAACAGTCTAAGTCATTTTAAGTAGTTTTCAAAACAGTTCGAATCATTTTAAAAACAATCTGATTCATATTAAGTCATTTGAAAAACAGTATGAGTCATTTTCGATAATTTTAAAAAACAGCTCGAATAATTTTAAAAACAGTCTGAGTCATTTTTAAGTCATTTGAAAACAATGGCAAGTTATTTTAAAGTTTTTAACATTTTTTGAACTTTCTGACTTTTTCGAATTTTTTTTAATTTTTTTTTGTGATTTTGGATTTTTGGATTTTTCTTGTTTTTGTAATTTCTTTTACCATTTTTCGGGTTTTTTTTTGGGTTCCCGACTTTTTTGAACGTTTTTCATTATTTTGTGTTTTTTTTTATATTTTTTTGATTTTTAGAAGGTTTTTTTATAAAAATTTTAGAGGTTTTATTTTTTTCCCAATTTTAGGTTTTTTTATTGTTTCCAGTTTTTTTGAACTTTTTTTCAATTTTTTTTTTATGATTTTTGTTTTTTGGAATTTTAGAGGTTTTTTTTTACCATTTTTTTGGGATTTTTTTCGGGTTCATGGCCTTTTTTAAAGGTTTTTTCAGTTTTTTTTGGTATTTTCGTTTTTTTTTTATGTTTTTTTTTTTTTGGTTTTCCCTTTTTTTTCCATTTTTTTTTAATTTTATTGGTTAATTAGGTGGGTGAACAATACTTAATCAGTTTTAGAAATAATTGACCAATTCTTGATTAAATTTTATAGCGTGACCAATTTTTAAATAGTTTTTTGTTTCATAGACCAATTTTTAATTATTCCATATTTTCAATGGATTCTTAAAACATATTTTTAAAATCTGATTTTGGACCAAAAAATATGTTACCAAACATACACATATTATTATTCTGTAATTTTATTTCTAGCTAATAGAGTATATCTTACAATAGTATAGTGTGGCCCTACTGAAAGTATAACAAAACGATCATCTACCATGGTGATCCTAACTTTTATTAAGAGATAATTAATATTTACTATATTCAACTATTACGAGTTTTTGATTTAGTATTTTCCGTCCAAATTGACCGTTAAATAGTGACGTCAAAAAAAAAAAACTAAATTAACTAAAACAGAAAAAACAACAGCCTATGGGACTCAAACTCTGGTCTGCCACCAAAGTGGAAGGTTTTTAACCACTTGGCCACCAATACTTCTATTTTAATAACTGCGTTATATATATATATATATATATATATATATATATATATAGACTCTATCTGTGTATAGATGTGTTTGAGACTGATTTCGTAAATTTTAGAAATTTCAAATTTTATGTTTGTTTCATTTTGGTCCTTACATTTTCAAATGTATTATAATTGGGATGTAAATTTGTCCAGAATTAATAAAATTCATTAACAGCTTTAAAAAGAATTTGCAGCAAATGTGAAAATGATTAAATTAATCTTTTATACACATGATTCAATTTTCTTAAATAAACTAAAAAGGGTGCAACAAAAATATGATTTTTTACTATTTTTTTCATTACACGTTATCAATTTTACTAACTAAAATAATTTTATTTTTACAGTATACTTTTCTTTTGGTCGTACATTTTTTTTTTTTTTTTTTTTTTCAGTAACTTCCTTTTAAAAAAAATTCTACTTTGTTCTGATAAGTAGTATTTAAGATACAATTTCTAGACAAATGAGTTTTTATGTTATAAACAATTTAAATTTGAATGGAAAAAACGAGTTCTTGTTTTTTCATACATGCATGACCAAACGTACCAACTAAAAAAGTTGCAATAAAAATATGATTTTTGTCTATTTTTTTCATTACAAGTTATCAGTTTCACTAACTAAAATTATTTTATTTTTTAGTATAATTTTATTTTGGTCGTATATGTTTTTTTTAAATGACTCATATTTTCTAAACATTTCTACCGATGAGTAGTATTTAAGTTATAATTTCTAAACATAGATTTTTTTTTTGTTATAACAATTTAAATTTTAATGAGAAAAAAATGTGCTATAGTTTTTATTTTCTATACATGAAGAAATGTACCAAATAAAAATACTTATTATTTGTAGTGTAAGTTATTAGTCATACATATTATTTTTTACACTTTCTTTTATTTAATATTTGGTGCCTTTTTAGATTATAAGTATCAGATTGATTATATTCATAAACTACAAGGACTACTTCATTAATAATGAATAAGTGTGAAGTTGATAGAAAAAAATAGTGTACAAAATTGAAAAAATCTATTAGTAAAATACACTAAATCAAAACTAATTTAAGTTTCATAAGGGTAATTTTGTACTTTACTAATTTCTATTAGATAATTGGACGGAAATATACTAAATCGAAAGTTTTCATTTAGTCCAGTATGCTAATTAGTAAATTTGTTAGTTCAGTATACTAAATCGAAAACGCATGATAGTTGAATATAGTAAACATTAATTATCTCCTTTTATTAATGTTAAGTTGACACATAAGTAAAAAGTTGTCATTTAAAAACCATCTATAGTTTTTACCTTTAACTTTTATTTATCATATATACTAGAAACTTTAGTTTTTGCTAGAAATTTTTTTATAATATTTTATTTACAATATTATATGTTCATGGTCCACTTGCAAAAAAATCTTTAGCTAGAGAAATTAATTTAAAATACAAATGAAGACAAGAAATTAATATATAAAATTGCTCATTATACACATAGAGCTTTCTAAGTTTAACAACAATGTTAACATGTGATGACATGTGTTAACATGTCCAATGTAGATACCCCTTTTAAAAATCTGGATTTTTTAACTTTTTCAGTCTAAAAATCAGATTTTTAGAAGCTGAATAATTTTAATTGTCAAACACCTACATGTTTTTAAAATCCAAAATCCAAAAATCAAGTAAAAAAATATGCTGTCATATGGACACTAAGTATCATATTTTTTGACATCTTTTTTGACACACTCATGAAAAATACTCCAAATAAAGATCTAATTAATGTACACCTGCATGGTTTCATGACGCGAAAACAAAAATTAGTTTTTTTTTTCTGTATGTATAATTGCATGTATTGGATTTTAAATTTTATCTTTATTTCCAATACATGCAGCTATATATATCGAAAGAAAAAACAAGACTCATATTTGTATTTCTGTCGTGAAACCGTGCAGATCTGTATTAATCAGATCTTTATTTAGAGTGTTTTTGCATATGGATGTCAAAAAAAGTGTCACTTGAACCACCCTACTAAGTACATAGTATCATTTTATAGCAAACACAACTATTAGAATACTATAAGCATAGGGTAAAAAAAATGTCCAAATAGCGACGACAATAGTGATGCATGTTTTTGTGATGAGCTGTTAAGAAACGGTTTTTGTGACGCCTGGTAACAAATTAGTTAATTTGGTGATGGTTTTTTAAATTTAGTTAATTTGGTGATGGTTTTTTAAATTTAGTGGACAAGTTTGTGCCAGATTTTTTTACCGTCAACAAATTAATTTTACTTTGTAATGTAAAGGTATATTTTTTAACATCTATCTAATTAGTATATTGTTATAATTCTAAAATGAACGTGGCTATGATATCGATTTTATTTTCTTTACTTTTCGTAAACAGTATGTGACGTGCTTTTTTAATGATTATTTAATTTTTTACTCGATGTAAATACAGTTTGTGAACAAACATGTTAATGGCTATGAAGATACAATGGGGTATTCTCGGAGATTCAACATCGCATAATTTCTAAAATGTAATAGTTGGATTTGATTTTCAAAAATATCGTATGTAGAGAAAGCACATATATTGTACTATATTTAGCATATAGTCACTTCGTCCGTAAATTATTATGTCCTTTAAGTAATTATAGGAAAGTAAAGTTTTATATGATTGAAATCAAACCTTTTTTCATACTTCTAGAGTTGTTCGTGAAGAATATAAACTTTTTTGTGAATAGCTCTTGTTGGGTTTATCTCGAAATCTCGCAAAACAAACCATTCTACGATGGAGAGTTGGGGTTGTTGACAACCTATCACCGACTCTCATGTAAAAGTTTGTTTCTAATTAAAATTAGGAAATTATATTATGCAGAAATGACGAGACATATGTGTACTTATTTGTATAATGTATGTCACATATCTTTGATAAAAATTTAGTCAACATTTATGTAGGATAATTTAGGGTTGATATCTATAATTTAGTAATTAAATCATATATTTGGATGATTTAGAAAGAATTCCTTACTCGTGAAAAGTAAAGATACTCGTTTTCATGCAGTTGCGAGTTTTCTTATTTCGATAAGGGAAACATAAATTTCCATTCATATCCACGCGTGTTTACCTCTTGATAAAGTCCCTTAGCACTCATGTGAGTTTATTTCATCTATCAGGGGACATTCTACTCCCTATGAGCGGACATTTCTCATGCAGCTGTACTTCCATGTTCATGTACAAAAATATCATCTGATAATATCTCGTAAATAGATATTTCAAGCCCAAATGGGGGCAATGTACTCGTAATTAATCTCATATATCTCTGCATATCAATTGTTTATTGAGTATGACAGCATCTTCTATATTATGAGTATCACGAGTAAAGTGTACCTTTTTCTCTAAGACAGCTCATTTAAATATCTCATCTTTATAACAATAATCTTGCTATAATTAGACATTTAATGATTTACTAGGTCATTGACTGTCTGCCCTTTCAGTACGTATTTTTTTCCTATGCACTAAAAGGCCTCGCAGAAGCACGAGGGTGGGTAGCAGTAGCATTTTCCTCGAGAAGCACACCAATGTTATCGTCTGTAGAACCGTGTGGTTGTTGGCCTCGATAGTTTTGGAGGGGGTTTTACTAATTAGGCGTCAATTAATTAGTAACGAGGAGAGCTTTGGCGGTTGAGTTGTCAATCCAATGGCTCATCCCTCGGGGGTTTAAAACAAGTTAAAAACATATTATTAAGGGTTGTTTAAAGGCTATTTTCAGTTTATATAAATCTACATTCATTAACACGCGGCGTTAATTAATCAATAACTATCTTTTACGATGTTACCGATTTGTTTTAACTAGTTTGCATGCAAGAGATATGAGATTAATGTTTAGACCTATGTAAACTTACGTAAACATGCAGTAAAAACAAAGGAAATACTAGAAAATACAAAAAAATAATGAAAGATAACGGATTAACTCACAAAACGATGTTGGCAACCAAGAATTCGTGCACAAAACCTTGAATTTATGTATTGTTTCTCTCCTCTCTCTCCCTCTCATGAATTTGGAACTTTAAAACTAATTAAAAGTGGATTGTGTTGAATTGTGATACTGATTTTCGGAATTAGGGGTGATATATCAACCCATAGCTAACTATATCTTATCCAAAATTCAAATTATAACAGTACCTGACCGGTCAACCTGACTGGTCAAGTCGGGCTTCTAGAAGCTTATTTGCTCCATCTTGACTTGATTCCGTTTTGTAACTTGTTGGGGTTGACTTTGAGGTCATTTGTCTTCTGAAATCTTTTCATTTGGTTCCTCATTTGGTCTTCTTGCGTCCTTCTCTTGTTTTTGCGCTAAATTCATGCTTTGCGCTAAATGTCAACAAAACTACGCTAATAAGTACCAAATTAACAAACAAAAACTATCATTTCGTGGTCTAATGAGTCATCTTAGATCACCGTAATTATCCGTAATATCGTTATCTTGAATATTATCTAGGTAATACTAGTTTTGGTAGACTGCTTGCTCATTAAATAGATAAGACTAGAAGAGTAACCCCAAAACTAGACACCCATCAGTGTCATTTTAAATCCAGTAGTGCGGGAACCGGTCTCTTAGAGTCCACCTAAAGTTTCATAAACTTTTTTTATTCTATGTTGTAGGCCAAACGACTTGCAAATACGAGCCCACAAAAGCATAACTAGCTTCTGGCGTATAACCAAAAGCTCAAACAGATGGTGAGAAGTCCATTTGATGATCATACAGGGGTACAATCATACCCATGAGGCCCCTTTGAATCTTATCGGCCATAAAAATTCATACTTTTTATGGATTTTGTGTCTTAATTTGTCTTATTTTCATCCGTCTCATCACCTCCTTTGTAATGATGATATTCTTTTGGGGGCTTATGGTTTTTATGACACGTGTAAACACATAACTTGTCCCCTTTTGCGACTTGCCTCTACATCCACCATTAATGTCTTTGATTTGATGGTAATTCTATTGCTTAATTGATCCAATGGAAACCTTTCCATACTTTTTTCACTTCCCCATGTTTCCTAATCTGTTAAATGAAGTGTCATAAGCGGAGAAAAGTTATAAGCAGTTTCGTAAATCATTGGAGGCAGTCTACACTCTTTTTGGACCAATCATAGCGCATCGTCTTACGCTTAACTTGTGACATGTGAGGGTGGATCGAAGCCAGACATTTTGTTAGCTAACCACAGAAATTATTCAATATTATTGAACATAAGTTTCTCATACCTTTCATATCTCTCTCTCAATAGATCAACATCCACGATGACGTATTTCTCAAGATTTTCCTTAGGACATGAACTTTTCTCAGTTTCTCTACGACATTGTCCTCTACTCTAGCTCCACATCCTCATATTTTTCCTCTATGAACTTTAACGGTCTATCATTTGCTATTGCCAAAGTATGTATTCCGCGTATTCTAATAAGTCATGTGTATCTAAACATTGCATGAGACCCTCAAATTGCCCCAACCGTCTCCTTGGTCCCATAAAAATTACTTTCAGGTGTTATGACAAGGCCACATCCCCCATCGTATGCATTCAAAGCGAATATAGGAGTATTGTAATGTGGGGGGAAGCCACGTTGACCACCATGAACGCATTATTCATGATTATTGTACTCACTTGAACTATAAGAATGACCATCCCATGGGATTCACTCTCTCAGATGCAAATCCATATATGGAGCTATCAAAAGGGATATATTGCTTATCCTAACCTTCACATGTCTAAAAAGATGTCCATACATAACATTCAACACACTTCCTTAATCAACCAGTATGCGTTCTATGTCGTATCCATCAACCCATGTCATGATATTCAAGGTATTGTTATGCGGCAGCATAACCCTATCAGATCCCCGTCAATGAATATGATTCGCCAACTTGGTGGGGTCCCTTATAGACAGACACTCCTTTTTGGCTCTATTCTCCTTTGAGAAATGTACAACATGATTTTCGTTCTCCGCTTTAGCATCTCTACCCTTAGCTTTGTTCCTTCCTCAACTAAACAAAGTATATCACCTAAATTAGTCGCGTGCTCTCAGTTCGGATTTCTCTGCTGCCTTCTGGCCCCGTCTAGCAGGCTGACCATCTGCTAGATACTCATGCAACAATATTTTCTCGAACTACTCATTTAATTTTATCTTAAAATATCTATAGAATTAGTTAAGATGGTCACGCTCCTTGGTGTATTTAGAGTAATTTTTATTTGTGGTGCCTTTGCTTTTTCCTAAAAGACGTTGCCCAGGTGGACAATTATTTATCTTTAATATCTATTTTATCAGTACCCATATAGGCATCTGGGAAACTTTGAAAACTCACCAAAACTACTCGGGTGGTTGAATGACTTCCTTATGTGCTACTCTTTCTAACGGAAGGGAAGATTTTCTCTTCATATGAGGTGACTATGACATTTTCTTCTATACTTTGTTATTTCTATGCCATCATCTCCACATGTTTCAACATTTGAAGGTGGGTAGCCGCGATCTTCAACCGGGTCGGATAGTTGGATGGCATACCCTACCCAAAGGCCGAAAAAACAATTCTGTTCGAACAACAATCTATCGTTAGTTGAGGTTCAAAGATCCCTCAGTTAACTCTTCATCCCGCCGGACTTCTCCATCTTAATGCCCAACAGCTGCCCAACTTCGATATTTTTTCAGATCTGGAATCAAAATGATGAATAAAGGTTGTTGAAATTTAATTCCAACCATGTATACTCCATGAGAAGTGACTTGAACTACTACAGGGCCACTTTCCTAATGTAGAAGGGAATACTTTGTTGAGAATAGACGCATCAATCTTTCTTGTCGCCGTGAGCAGCAGGTAGTGATCCAAGAATTCCATGGGTCATTCGAGACCGTCATATGTTGAGAGGTGGGGCCGCCTAAGACGATGAGGAGTTTAAGTGGTCGTGGTTCAATGGGAAAGCCATCAGGCTCTATTTTATAAAATTGTGTATGTTGCTTCCAGGGCTTTAACCACCTCTATTCTCATGGTCGTATGAACCCTCAGAGCTAGTAGAGCTGGGGCTAATCAACCGGCTGGGAAATATTCTCTCTGGATGACCGGGCAATTGCCTTTCGTGTCACCAATTTTAGTACATACTTTATCCTTCATGTTCCCTTTGCGAACTCCAGACGTTCTTATTCAATAGCATGTTGGATTTCTCCGACTACATTATCTAACTCCTTTAAAATCGTTGATCACATTGATAGTGATCATGAACTTGCCTTCGAGTGGCCCTTTCTATATATATATACTAGTATATTTTGGCCCACTACGTGTGCCTGGGGATGATTTCTTTTTATTTAAAAAGTAATTAACAATTATTATTTTTAAATATAGAAGTGTTTTCGAAATTTCACAAACTATACGGGTAATTATTAAAAAGTTTGGAGTTTTTTGTAAGAATTGGGGCTGAATTTGGCAGGCTAAAAAATAACTAACATTTTCTCCCTTCCCTTATTATAATAGAATATATATATATATATATATATATATATATATATATATATATATATAGACACACACACACTAGCACATGTGACCCATGTGATACTTGGTGCAACATGTGTATTTATGAAAACCCATTTCAAAAAGTAAAAAAAATCTGCCAAGAAAAACTCTAAATGAAGTCATTGTTTCTGAAATTACTAAGAATTAATAGTATCTTGTTTAATCAAGTATGCAGATTTCCAAATGAGTGGATTTTTTTCTTCACTGGTTTTATTTTTAATTGAATAGGAAAATAAAAAGATAGAAAGATAGGGGGAAGAGATATGAAAAGGGAACGTGGGACGTAATTGTATGTGACCGTTATTAGCGAGTTGTTATTTTTATTTATTTTGAAATTTCTATAAATGCAGGGATTTTTTTGAAAAAAAAGTTTGGCATGTCTCATAAGGGGGTATTTGCTTAAATAATAGTATAGATATATAGGGAAAAAATCTATAAACACATAAAAAACACATTATATTTACACATTGATCACAACCATCCATATTCATATATTTTCAATGGTTCATATCGTTTTACTTAATTCAATTCATAAACACTTATTTTTCTCTTATTTTTGTTGCTTTCCTGCTCTCCTTCACGTCCATTCTATACAGGTCTTTACAAATAAATAAGCCTACTATGTCACTTAATTACTCTCAGTAAAAAAATAGATTTTGTACACCCAACTATCATATGTTAACGATTTGGTTATCCAATTACGAACTTTCACAATTGAAGTACTAAACTTCGTTTTTTTTTACAATTTAGTATTTTCCGGCAAAATCGATCTCAGAAAACCTAATTTAATGGCAAATCATTTTTTTCACTCTAATTTTCCCTCCAAAACAGAAAACTTATTTCCCCCAAATTTACATATAAGCCCTGCAATTTTTCCTCCAAAACAAAAAACCTATTTTCCCCCAAATTTATATACATATATATCTACGAAGCATAATTACCACTCTCATTTATGTAATTTCACTCTCTCTCTCCGCAAATTCTCACTCATTTTTATCATTCCATTTATGTCATCTCACTCTCTCTATAATGGACCTTGTATGTAAGTGTGGTAACGAGTTACCCACTTTAACATCATGGACATCTCTATATCTATGTCATATGTACAAAAATTATGATATTTGAAAGCTGTTTAGTTGGGTAGACCCACCTATGTATGATAGGGAAGAGATATAATCCTGAATTTTTTGTAAAAAATAAACAAAATAAAGAAAGACAGTAAAGAGTTAGAGGAAGAAAACAAGTGTATACTTAGTTTGCTATACAAAATAAGCTTATTGAGGCACAAATCAACTTATTGGAGGGAACGTCACTTGTAATTGAGACCAAAAATGAAAGTACAACAATGGAGTTTGTAGCTTTTTTTTTTTAATTTTTATTAGTTTGGTTATGTGGGTTGGGGAAGAGAAATGAAGAGAATAAAATGAATAAAATTTTAAGTGTATCTTCTTTAATCTGATTTATTTTGTTTTGATTTTGATCCGATGTAGCAGCTTCTTATCTTGTTATGTTTTATGTATCCTGTTTTCTGTTTGATGTATTGAAAATGTTAACTGTGTCTTGTTTAATCCAATGTATTTTGTTTTGAGTTTTGATCAAATGTAGCAGATTTTTATCTTATTCTGTTTGATGCAATGGAATGAAATTATGATGATGTTAAATTTATTTTGAAATGTTGATTATATTAAAACTGGTTTTGTATCTTGAGAATTGTTTGATCTAATGATTATGACTTAAAAGTAGGGAAAAAATCACAAGTAAAACATTCAATTTGAGCCTGTAAATTTGAGTGACTTAACTAATACAAATTTGCGTGACTGATTTCAGCAAATTTAGGTAAAATACGATCAGTATTGGTCTATTTATTACCAGTATGATTGAGACCTGCAAATTATAATCTTTACAACCAAATTTTACACACACTCACCCACATTATTAATCAAAACCTGCAAATTACCCTCTTTTATACCATAAATAACTAAATCCACATAGAAATTACTCCTTAAACCAGCAAAGTACACCATAAAATACACCTTTAAAGACTGCAAATTAATCAAAAAACTTTCAAGTTAGCTAAAATCTGTAAATGTGATTTTACACACACTATTACACCATCATTACAATAAAATTTTACACACACCCACAAAATTAATCAAAACCTGCAAATATAATTTTACGCACACCATTACACATCAACATAAACTGAAAATATAGATACACAACCAAATCCACATCAACATAAACTGAAAATATAGATTAAGACACATAACAAATCTACATCAATATAAACTAAAATTCCAAATTAAGTTAAATAACCAAATCCACATCAAAACAAACTGAAATTCCACATTAAGTTACATAACCAAATCCACATCAAAATAAACTGCAATTCCACATTAAGATAAATAAACAAATTCACATCAAAATAAACAGCAATTCCACATCCAAATAAAATGATTTTTTCTCATCATACTTGTTCCCAAAATACATACATATCCAAATTCACTAACAAAGTCTATAATTCATCTTTTTCATGTTTTTTCTCTTCTTCTTTTTTCATCTGTGCCAGATTAACTTGTAGTGCAGCATAGGTTTTGTAAATCTTTCATCCTTTGTGAATTTGCTCTTTTTTTTACAACTTCTCTAGCCTTTGTATGGTATCCACTCCATCATTTTCCAAGTCCATGAAGTTCACTTTAACATGTCATTTTCTTGGGGAATTTAATATTTTTGTACTACTTTTAACCTGCAAATGTGATTTAAAAACACATGACACATTCATATAACCATTAGAAAATTTAAGATAACAAAATTATAAATTAAAAAACACACTTACTGATAGTTTTGTTGGCTGACTAAATGACACATTTCTTGGTTTTTGTGTTTCACTTTCTTGAGTAGCTCTCACTGGTTTCTTTCTAACCTACAAATGTTATTTAAAAAAAAATGAGATATGCATACCAGTCATTATAAAATTTAAAACTTCAAAATTATAAATTAAAAAATACTTACTGATAGTTTTGTTGGCTGACCAGATCACAACTTTTTTGATTGTTGTGTTTCATTTTCTTGAATAGCTCTCATTGGCTGACTAGATATCCCAATTTTCTCATTTTCTTGACCAACACTTGTTTTCTTTTTTTAATTCCCTCATAAGTAATTATAAACTTCTCTGCAGTATTTTTCAAAAGTCACACCCAGTGGCCTTTCATTAGCATTCTCATTAATACTCATATTCTCATTAGCATTCTGATTCTCACTCTCATCATGTCTTTGGCCACATATTTCTACCATTTACACATTTGAGTATAATTTGTTATAAGTTACTACACTATAGCACTGGTGCAGAAAGTTCTCTAGTTCATTGACTACATTGACAACATAGGTAGAATTTGGCCCCGATACTTCATAATCAATATCCCCATTTAAAAGTGCTGAGTAACCATGGCAAAATAATTTCATACTATCAACTTTTTTCATCAAATCTACTGTATATTTCATCATAAACTCTCATTTCCTATTTATTAGCTCCATCATATATAGCCTTATATTTTCAAGAATAGTCAAAGTTGGGTTAACTCTATGGAGTTTGATACCTGAATTAAAACTCTCACACAAGTTGTAAAGTAAATTACCAGATTTTGTATGATGTGAGAAATGAGACATGCTCCAATTTGTTTCAGGCTTTGTGCTCAACCATTCAAAAGCATTTTTATCCAGCCTTTTCATCTCATCCATTGCCTTGTCAAAGTATTCCATTGTTGTACTCCTGGAAGCTTTTTCAAGCAGTTCCCTCAAGTCAATTCCTTTATGAGTTTGATTAAAGTTGTTGTATAGGTGTCTCACACAAAATATGTGTTCAACATCAGGTAACAACTTGTTTACTGCTTTTATTAAACACTACAATAAATCATTATGCTAATGATTGTATCATGACAATTAACCACTTGTAAATAGTAAGTAAATAATAAGCAATAAATAATAACCAAATTAACATACCTTTTGTTGGTTAGAAATGAAGCTATTAAGATCTCTACACCACTTCTTTTGGATTTTGAATGTTAAGATCTCTGCATAGGAGGCTTAGAAACCACTTCCATGTTAGTATATTTCAGAATCCACTACTGCATATATAAATGGATACATGCAATTATTTGGGTCTATTGCAACAACACATAATAAAAACTTTTTGTATGGACCACTTAAATGACAGCCATCTAAACCAATTAGTGGCCTACAATATTCTAAAAACCTTTTCTTAAGAGAACCCCGAAAAATATAGAAACCTTGGAAGATATCTTCACCTTTAGAACCCTTAACATCTGCCAAAACCATCTCCACACCACTTTCATGATTGGTCCTTTTTATTTCTTTAACATAACTCCAAAGTGCATCATGTTGGTCAGTTGTAGTACTCTTAATTGCCTCTTTAGCAAGTTCTCTAGCTCTATAGAATTTAGGCTTTTTCACCTTACATTGTAAAACTTTCTTTGCTTGTAACAGAAAAAGTCCCACTTAGAATTGGTTCTGATGACCTCTATGTAATGCTTAGAAAGGAACCTAGCCTTACAATCACTAATATCTTGAGTTAATATGGTTGTCAATGAGGGTTTTAATTTGTATTGTAATTTGGTTTAAAACATGTTTTCCATTATTACAGTAATATATCATTTTTTTCCGTAAATTTTTGCTAAATGGTATGTCTTTCCCATTTTGAAAACTATACATATGAACTACTGTATCTCTAAAATTCTGAGTTGTTGGAAATTGCATGCCTTGATTAAACACCATTTTATTGATATCTCCTACACCAAAGTATTTTTCACTCTCTAAATTAACTTTATCATCATCACTTGAGCCTACAATGTTGTTTATTTCTGCATCAGAATCTATATAACCCTTATTCACAACATCTGCATCATCTAAATAAACTGTTTTTCAACTTTTTTTTTTCATTTTTCTTTTGATAGGTATTTTTTTTTACCTTCTCTAGAGTTATATCTACAACAACCTTAGTTGTGTAGGTTGCTTATGCATAATCTTTACTTAAACTAATTGAAATATCAACTATCCCATCATCTAACCCACCATCTTCATCACTTCCTCAAAACATATGAAAATCTCTAAAGTTCTCATTTTCATGACTGTTGGCCCGGTGCGGCTAAACCTTAGAGGGGGGTGAATAAGGTTTTTGCGCTTTTTGCCTAATTAAAAGTTAATGGCAACTAATAACCCAACTTATGCAATTCTAAGCTTAAGCGTTTTAACAAGAGTTAATGAATTGCTAGAATTACTAAATGCAAGCAAGAAAATAAGTAATAATAAATATTTGCGGAAAGTAAAAGTTAAGGGAAAGAAAATGACACAGTGATTTATAGAGATTCGGCAAACGGCATACGTCCTCTCCTCGGTACTACCGAGTATTTCACTAAAAATAATTTTCCCGATTTTACAAATCCTATCAAGCTCAATCGACCGATTGGCTCACCCTCTACCCGAGGTTCCTACTCTTGATACAAGTGCAAGCGAACACGTCTAATGAGTCAACGACTCCCCCTCAATCTATGAGTACTCAATCTTTGGCTTAAAAGCTTCTACCCAAACACTCACTCACAAATGAGCTTATAAAATGCTCTTTACAAAATTGTTAAAATTACAACACTCTCACAATTTGATTGCTTCTAAAATAAGCTAATTTGTGATTTTGATGTTGTTTGATCTTTGTTGGAGCTTGTATCGATTTATCTTCAATTTCTCTCTTTTCGAAGTATTTCACCAAAATGGTGATTTTGAGTTTTTGTATATGAGAGAGGTTGAAGGATTGATTATGGATATGAATGGATGTTAATTAGTGACTTTTGAAAGTGAATTGGATTGGTTTATATAATCACCAAAGTCTGTTTTTCTGTATATGACCGTTGACAGTGGTTGAGGCTTTTATCCACAGGTTTTAAGCAACTTTCCAGAATAAGCTGAAAAGCTGTTTTCGAAATCTGCAGAAAACGATCGGTCGTTTTCTACAGTCGATCGGTCGTTATTCAGAAAACGATAGGTCGTTTCTGAGTTTCGATCGATCGTTTTTCTTGTGGACTCTCTGGAAGAAATCAGAACAAAAAAGATCGGTCGTTTTTGTACAGACGATCGGTCGTTCTTCAGTTTTCTCTGTTTTCTCGTTAATCTTCAAAAGCCCGTAATTTCTTCGTTTTAGCTCCGATTCTGGTTCCACTTGAACCTGTGGCTTCGTTTTTCTGTGCTCTATCTTTCTGGCATTCTGAAATTTACAAATTCTCTTTTTGGAAAATACAAGCATTATATCATCGAAATAGAGAAATCGTAAAATCATTAAAAACATAATCAACGTTATAATCAAAATCAATTATTGAACCCCATGGTTCAACAATGACCATTATCATCTTCACTATCACTATGGCTATCTTTATCAACACAATCGCAACAAATTTGTACCATCCTATTATCATCAACCAATTTAACGAAGCTAATAACATACACATCACTCACAATTTCAACTAGTTTATCATGTGTATCATCTATTCTCTTAAATAATAATTTTTTAACTTCTAACCATGCTAACCATATATATATATATTAGTAATCGTTACTCATGCGTTGCGTGTGCGACGCGTGATATATATATGATCTGAATAAATAAATTTTTAAAAATTATATTGATTGAATAAATATATTAAATTAGAAATCATGATTAATATAATGTTATTGTTATACAAAATACATGTAAAACGATTTTGTTTGTTATATGATTATAACTGTTTTAAAAAGATAATGATTTTTGTATGTTTTTTATATTTTGAATTAAATAAATATAAATGAGTAATTAGTAAAAAAGAGTGGGGTTATTTCAGGAAAAAATGAGCAAATTTGGGCAGTCTTATTTGTATTGTGTTAGCTTATTATAATACTAGTAATCGTGCCTCGCTCGTTGCGTGTGTGACGCGCAATGCAATTAAAATATAAAAAATAAGTGTACTTATAATATAAATATGTGGATAATACAAAAAAAAAATAGTATAAGATAATAAGAGTAAACGAATGTTTGGTTATTAAAGAGATATAAATAGTGTTATTAGCTATTTTATTTTTTTATGTGAGTATGATATTATTGTAATTAATAAAAAAATATAGGAGTATTTTTGGAAAAAAAGTGGTTAAATTGGACAGACTCATTTGTATTGGGTTAGATTATTATAATACTAGTAATCGTGTCACACGCGTTGCGTGTGCGACACATAGTGAAATAAAAAAAATAGAAAATATGTATAGTTATGATATAAATATGTGAATAATACAAAAAAAAACATAGTTTAAGATTTAAAAGAATATTTGGTTGTTAAAGAGAAATAAATAGTTTTGTTATTTTTTACTTTTTATATTTTTATGTGAATATGATATTATTGTAATTAATATAAAAGTTTAAGGGTATTTTTGGGAAAAAAAATGGTTAAATTGGACATCGTCATTTGACTTGTGTTGGCTTATTATAATAGAATGATGATGATGATATATATATATATATATATATATATATATATATATATATATATTTGCAATTCACACAAAATTATGGGGAAAAAAAGTACCTAATCAATGTAAAATCATTCTGTCAGTAATTTAAACTAATTGCACTATCCGTAACACGTTATCTAAAGTCTAAACTAATTTTATCTTTTTATCAAAGAAAACTTAGTTACGTGAGATGTGTAAAATGTAATTGACATGTGGAGCATATCTAAAAAAGTTAAAGTGTATACTAATAATCATAAAAAAGCCATGAGAATATGAGATTATTATTTTATATAAAAAGCTAAATGTGTGGCCTTCCGAGGCAGGTGGCCCAAAACTTTTGTCTTGTGCAACTTTTCTTTAAACCAGTATATATATATATATTAAAATTGTTTGATACGCGTAATGACATAAATCTAGTAATATATTTTATTTTGAATATAATATTCATTTTTACAATCATTTATTGTAGTTATACAGATTAAAACAATTCTTAATTAATTTATGCTACATCCGTAATTAGAAAAATATAGTGATGACAAATTGTTAATTAATTAGTTTATATACATTTGATATAACACAAAAATTAGACCTGAATGTCTATTCGGGTATGAATCGACCCACATAATTAATGGGTATTCAATGCTTAAATAATGGATGTTGGGTTATAACATGCACTTCTTTGAGAATAAGGGTGGAACTATGGTTAAAAAGCCCAAGCCCACTTAACAGGGGTCCCATGTTGGAAAATCCCATAAGATGAAGATATTTGTCAACATCCTGCACAATTATCTATAAATAGACAAGTACCTTCACTAAAACGTAGACCGAAAATCTATCTGAAAAATATAGAGAGAGTAAGATAAAATAGAGAAATTTGTCAGATATTATCACACTAAAAAGTATACCGAGCACACTTGAATACCGACTACCGAAGACCAAAAGATAGATCAAGATTAAGAGCAAGTTGTAATAACGAGCATA
Source organism: Primula veris (assembly GCA_963682055.1). Classification (NCBI taxonomy): domain Eukaryota; kingdom Viridiplantae; phylum Streptophyta; class Magnoliopsida; order Ericales; family Primulaceae; genus Primula; species Primula veris. The sequence continues at coordinate 14,320,240 of OY821747.1, read as the reverse complement.
AGTGCAGTAAGAAATTGTAATCCGAGTAAGTTGAAAAACCGAGTAATAATAAAGATCAAATAAGTATTCAATAATTACTGCTATTTTAATTATTATATTATTGTTGAAAAGTATAACGCTACCTCCAAAGTTATTGCTTTATCAACATTGGTAATTATTAAAATAGAGTGAATGTATTTTTGGAAAATTTGGATAAATTTTGAGAGTCTTAACTTTTATTGAGTTTGCTTATATTAATAGGATGATATATATATATATATATATATATATATATATATATATTTATAAATGTGTGTTTAGAAAAAAAAACATTCAATAAAAATGAGCATATCTTTATTTGGTATCGTCATATAGACCGTTTCATCTTTTCGTTCTGATCCAGCTTTGAGATCGATAGTCGGCTAAGAGTAAATTGTACAGTATAAGCATTAGTATTTTGGTAACAATCTAGATTGTTATTGAGAACCGTATTAGTACATGTCCCAAATGGTTACGGTAGAAAAGTTTCAGGATACTAATTGATTAATAACCCTAAGCTTTTATCATGAGGGAGGTTTAGAACAGTTGCATCAACAATCTCAAATGCATTGAATTCCAATCTTTTAGGGTTTTATGAACAAAAACAGTTTTGCATCAGGTATCTTAATGTTTCCTTAAATTTTGAGGTGTGAAAATTTCACAATATTTTAAAAGAACCTTCACCATTCCTTAATTAGGAGTAAAATATTGTATTTTAATTTAGAAAAAGTTAACATGACTCACATAAAAGTGAAAAAAATGTATGAATGAAGACTAAATTAATGAAAAACCGTAGTATATGATTATGATAGATAAATTCAGGGGGAAGCTAAGTGGGGACGATCGGGTGCCACGGCACCCCCATAATTTTAGAAATCCCAAGTGACGTAATTTTTTTTTAGTACAATTTCTTTTTAGGTGTAGATTTGGCACCCCCATAAAAATATGTTACTTGTACATATATTTTGGCACCACCCATTTACATATTCTGGCTTCGCCGCTGGATAAATTGATAACAAAGCTAAAATTTATATAAAGTTAAATGACTTATTAAAATCAGAAAAAATGTAACACTTTATATCTAAGGAAAAATTTAACGGTTGCTCTTAGACTTTAGAGTAACATGGGGTACAAATGACTATCTCATTATATGGTTTTTTGTATACATATAGTCACCTAAAAGGCTAAAAGTGATAAAAAAAATAGAGGTTTAATTAAAACTCAATGAATCACGAGAATGACTTCGGAATATACGGGACAGAATAATCCAGTGGAGCTAGCTACAAAGTAGTACTCCTATTAAGTAGACTTGACCTGTAAGGATAAGAACAACATATTACATATACTTGTCATTTACTTGAATGTTAGGGTTTGTGTCATAAACATCAAAGTGAGTTGATTTTAACCTTTAAAAAAAAAAAGTGAGTTGGTTATAAGTAATAAAGGCCAAAATGATGATGGGAGTGGGACCATTCTACATTTTCACAATTAAGTCACATTTGCATTTTTTTTTAAATATAAGTAGGGCCGTAAAAGTAAATGAGATGAAACACTTTTTGATGGACATGGTTAATTCACGAAGGAAACTATATTTTTAGAGTTTTTTTCTGAAATGGTACAGTAGCTCAGTCAAATTTTCAGAATGGGCTAGCTTTCTGAAATATTCCTAAAATGGTCTACTTTCGAAAAACGACCGATCGAAATGATTAAAACGACCGGTCGTTTTATTATTGAACTCTCTGGAACAATTTGGACAATAAACGATCGGTCGAATTGGACAATACGACCGGTCGTTTTTCAGAAAAAATGATCGGTCGTTATGTACATTTCGATCGGTCGTTTTTCAGAAATACTTGTACTTAAAAAACTCATCTCATTTCCCCAGACCACTGTACTCATCTCATTTCACAGACCACTGTAAAAATAAAAAAAACAGAGCTCTTAGATCATTTTAGGGCAAATCTCAGATCTCTTCCAAAACAGGTAAAAGCTCAATATTTTGTGTTGTTGGAGTATTATTTGAGTAAAATTGTTAATTTTACCGTGTGGTTATCGAAATGAAAAATCCTACAATTATGTGTTATTGGGGAGGTACGATAATGGAAACTATTAGCGAGGGGTTATCTTATGATATTTCTTATAAAAATTTTTTTAAGGTATCTAGAAACACGACATACGACCAATTTTTGGAAAAATTGTTTAAGGTACTTGATGTATCATCGACTTCAAATCGTTTGAGTTTAACATGTCGTTATCCATATCTGACTACACTTACTGAGTTTAAATATATGCGATTGGTTGTTGATGATAATGATTCGTTGGAAACCATGCTTGAGTTAATAGAAGAAAATGGAAGAACGTTTATAGAGTTATATGTTGAAATTGAGCAAGTTTACTCTTCTGATCAAGATTACGGGTTGTATTATAATATTCTTTCCACTAATGAAATCGGTACATCAAGTGGAACACCCATTCGACAAGAGCCAATGCATGAAATCGGTACATCAAGTAGAACACCCATTCGACAAGAGCCAATGCTAGAGGTATATTCTGAGAACAACGAACCAGATTTGACACATTTGGATGCAGTGTGTCGATTGGCAGATAATATTGGTTGGTCGATAGAACTTGGGGATGAACCAGAGGATGAAGATCCGGACTTCAATATTAGCGAAAACGAGTCTGACGATGACGAAGAAAATGTACAAGAAGTTGAGTACGAAGAATTATCATCTGAAATGGGCTTGTATATGGATGAGGATGAAAACGACCAATCAAATGGGTCACAATTGGCGAATAATACTATTCCCGATGAAATTCCTATGCATCAACCAATGTCAAGTTTGTTTAATGAACCGTTCGACACTCAAGAAAATTATAGTAACCAGAGACGAAATTATATGATGCATCCTGGATTTTGGGATCCTCAAGTTAATGATCCTTTTATTGGTCTTTTATTTAGGGATAAAGAAATGTTGAAAAAGGGAATAAAACTTTGGTCAATCAAACGTAACATCCATTTTTCCACTAAAAGTTCGAAGGCAAAATTTTGGGAAATTCGTTGTAAACTGGCCGAAACTCAACAATGCAAATGGAAACTATGAGCTTCACTAAGAAAGAAACATGGATTTTTTGAAGTGTCGGTGTACAACGGTCCTCATACATGCATTCATGCCGAGCTTACAACTGATCATCCACAGTTAGATTCCAATCTTGTTGCCCAAACCATTCGAAATGCCATCACAACTAATCCTATGATGAAGATTTCATTAGTTAAAGAGATTGTGAATGCCCGCTTTGAAATGTCAGTTTCATACAAAAAAGCTTATTTGGGTAAACAAAAAGCAATCGCAGAGATATTTGGTAATTGGGAAGACTCGTATAAGGTTTTACCTAAATTTATGAAAGCGCTTCAAAAGTATAATCCCGGTACCGTTGCTTCTTATGAGACCACGCCAGTTTACGATGTGGTAGGAAATCCAGTGGGTGAGGTATTGAACAGATTTTTCTTCACATTTAAGGCCGTTATTGATGCATTTCAGTATTGTAGGCCAGTTATCGCTATTGATGCTACTCACTTATATGGGAAGTATAAAGGTAAGATTTTGTTGGCCATGGCATCGGATGCAGATAATCATGTTTTTCCCATTGGTTGTGCATTTGTTGCTGAGGAGAGTACAATTTCGTGGAGCTATTTTCTTTCTAACATTATGCGACATGTGATTAAAGAGCGCGTGAATATTTGTCTAATTTCAGATAGACATGCTGGTATTCTAAGTGCAGTGAGAGGAGTTTGGCGTGGTCAAGGTTTTGTTCATCGATTTTGTTCAAATCATTTTTTGGATAATTTTAAGAAAGCTTTCAAAGGAGATCCTGACTTACACAAGTTAGCGGAGAACGCCATTTGGGAATTATAAGAAAGAAAATTGAAAAGAATCATGGAAGCAATAAAAGTCATGAATCCTCAAGCATATCAATGGTTGATAAGAGAGCCTGCGGAAAAATGGTCATATTTTCATGATAAAGGGAGGCGACATGGTAACATGACCACAAACATGGCTGAAATTTTCAATAATGTTTTAAAAGCTGCTCGTAATTTACCACTCACTGCTGCTGTGCAGCTTATTTTCTATAAGTTGGTACACTATTTTTGCGAGCGGAAAAAGATAGTAATCGGGATGAGAAACAGCGGCACAAGATATGGTCCCAATATCCTTAAAATTTTAGAGAAACGTAGGTCGGACATTGGTCATACCAAAGTTACTTTCGATTATGAAAGAGGGGTTTATTCCGTGTGTACAAGTTCAAGAAATTCTAGGGGAGGCAATACTCAAGTTGTCGACTTTTCACAATGGCAATGCGATTGTGGTAAGTGGCAGAGTGATGGAATCCCTTGTTCACATGTGTTTTCCGTATGCGCTGCAAACCGTCTTGATTGGGAAGCTTACATAGTAAAATATTACAGTCTTGAATCATACGAAGGTACGTACTCGGCGCAATTTTGTCCTCTTCGGCATCAAGACTATTGGGATTCATGTGATAGATTATTTATTCCGGATGTTACTCTTTTAAGAGAAAGGGGTCGTCCAAGATCTACTCGTATTCATAATGGTATGGATCAGTCGGAGAGACGAGCACTTATGAGATGTTCTAGTTGTCAAGGGCGAGGACATGATTGTCGTAAGTGTCCGTATCCAATACGTGCTCGACGCTTATGATTTTAGGTGTAGCTTAAACGAGACAATATGTATCTTGTACTATTTTAATTTTCCGATTGTAATTGTCTTTTTTAATATGAAATATCTATATTTATTCTCAGTGTTTTTTCATACTGTTTTTTGAGAAGATAAACTGTTTGTTAAGTATGAGAGTAAATAAATAAGTGCAATTAACATAAAAATTAGAATGAACAACATAAATAAATAAGTGCAATTAACATAAAAATTAGAATGAACAACATAAATAAATAAGTGCAATTAACATAAATATATATATTTGATTGATTTTATATATATTTTTATATTTTTATATATTTTTCTTGCCAAATCAGTGTCGAAAAGTGCAAACGACCGATCATAATTTTGAAACGACCGATCGTTTTTTAATTGTGCTCACTGGAAGAATTTTGTACAAAAACGACCGATCTCTGTGAAAAACGACCGATCGTTTTTACACAGACGACCGATCATTCTGCAAAAACGACCAGTCGTTTTTTAAGTGTGCTCACTGGAAGAATTTTGTACAAAAACGACCGATCTCTGTGAAAAACGACCGATCGTTTTTACACAGACGACCGATCGTTCTGCAAAAACGACCAGTCGTTTTTTAAGTGTGCTCACTGGAAGAATTTTGTACAAAAACGACCGATCGTAGTGAAAAACGACCGATCTTTTTTACACAGACGACCGATCGTTCTGCAAAAACGACCAGTCGTTTTTTAAGTGTGCTCACTGGAAGAATTTTGTACAAAAACGACCGATCGTAATTCCAAAACGACCGATCGTTTTTCTGTTTTCCAGTTTTTAAACCTCTTTCAACCCTAATTCTCTTTCACTTTTCAAAACCTTTCATCTCTCTTTATCAAAAAATTCGCCCCCTCTCCCTAAAATTTTCTAAAAATCCCAAATATCTATATATATATAACCTAATTCTCTTATTAATCCTTATAATCAATAATCGATTGATTCCGTTTCTTAAAAATACCAATTCTTCAACAACCCTAATTTTTTAAAAAATCCAACCATGGTTCGCACCAAGAAAGCTCAAGCTCAACCAAACCTCGTCGACGAACATGACGACGACTACGTGCCTCCGTCCCCGAGCCGCCCCCGTGTTCCTCGCGGTCGACGAACCGGCTCCTCCACCGCTCCACCATCGGGCCCCGGTGCCTCTTCCGGCTCTTTTCCTCCTCTCTATCCATCGGGCCCCGGTGCCTCTTCCGGCTCTTTTCCTCATTGAAAATGTATATGAATTTTACCATAACCTAGTTCTTGATAGGGGTCATGATGACGCACTCCGCGTGCGTTCATCGTTTAATGGCCAACCCTTCGTTTACGGTATAGACCGTTTACGAAATCTTCTACACCTCGATGCTGAGGGGGTGTACGAGCAAAGTGACGAACTTTGCGAAATGCTCAACATCGTTAATTTTACCGATTTCAAAGATGAGCTATTTCATCCCGCCCACAACAATCGCTCTAACAAAGCCCACGTCCTTCTCTTCCGAAATAAATTAGCCTACCATATCCTCTCCCATATTGTCCTCCCCCATACCTCAAACTTCACGGATGTTACCAATGAGTACATCTTCCTTTTAGGGTGCATCCATCGCCGAGTCAAACTTGACTTCGCGTTACTCATATTCTTTAAGATGGATTCGCTAAAAACGAAATCCAAGAATGGGTTACCTTACGGTGCCTTGATTTCGGCCATCTTAAAAGACATGAACCTCGTTCCCGGTGGAACCCTGTTCAAGAACAAGGACAAACACATTTGGGACACCTCCTATCTTGCCCAAATGTCAATAAAATTCGACACTACCGCCAAGACCATTACTTGGTTTGGTAAACGGGTGTCCGGCTCCGACTATACTCATCTTTCCCTCGAAGAGGAAGAATATGTCGGCCCTAAGCCCACACCGCAAGCCGCTCGTGAGGATGTGCCTATTTCCTCCGAGTCCCTTCCCCCGTCTCACATAATGCCTTCCTCTTCTCGTCCCACTCGCGGTCACGGAAAAGCTCAAGTCGGATCTTCCAACCGTCCTCCGCGCACCGAACAATTCTACGACGATCTATACATCGATACATATCAAAATGCGCGACTCCACCGACGCATGTTTCGCTCCATGAACACAAGTCAAGAAGACTTGGACGAAATTGATAGGATAAGCGCCGAGCAACGGGCAAAGTTCTACGGGTATTTTCCCGATCTAGCCGGTCCCGACGATGACGCCGACGAAGAGGACGACGCGACCTCCCACCGCGACTAGGCTGTTATTTTATTTTTGCGTTGTATTTCATTTGTTTTTCATTTATGATGTCAAAGGGGGAGAAATACCTCTCTTTTATTTTGCGTTGTATTTCCTTTGTTTTTCATTTTCTTCCAACGTTGTTTTTGATGTAATAAGTAGCAAACGTTTTGCATTTATGTTATGAATCTTTTTTATGTTATGTTGCTATTTATCATTACGTGTTAATTTGTATGACGTTGTGAGATTGTGTATTTATAATTCTACAAATGCGATTTTGATGTTATTATAACTTGTGCGCATATATATCTAGTTGATTGGGTTATTTTTGTTGTTTTCATTTGTTGCGATTGACCGTTTTTATGTTATGAATCTTTTTTATGTTATGTTGCTATTTATCATTACGTGTTAATTTGTATGACGTTGTGAGATTGCGTATTTATAATTCTACAAATGCGATTTTGATGTTATTATAACTTGTGCGCATATATATCTAGTTGATTGGGTTATTTTTGTTGTTTTCATTTGTGGCGATTGACCGTTTTTAGGCAAAACTATGGCCAATTTTTCGCTTGCATTTTATCGTTCGTTTTCCTTAATCGTTTAGATTTGTTTAACTTCGTTTTAAATCGGATGTTGTGACATTTCCTTGTTTTAAATCGGATGTTTAGTAAAACGTCACCTACACATCTTCTACCTAACATATTAATTTACGACATCATTTTATGTGATAATACTAGTGCATAAATCTTTCGAAAAATCCGATCCAACACTCTCGTACTAAACATATTAATTTACGACATCATTTTTTAAGAGATCATGTTCAAAAAGGGGATCATGTTTTTATATATTTTTTTGTCAAATCAGTGTCCAAAACTGCAAAAAATCCTTGTTCTGTAAATTCTTTACAGTCGATCGGTCGACAGTCAAAAACGACCGATCGTTTTTCAACAGACGACCGATCGTTTTTCAGAAACGACCGATCGTTTTAGGTATGATTTCTTCCAGTGAGTTCAGACCAAAAACGACCGATCGAAATGTACAGAACGACCGATCGTTTTTGGTTTGAAAAACGACCGATCGAATTGGACAAAACGACCGATCGTTTTTGGTCCAAATTGTTCAAGAGAGTTCATGATAAAAACGACCGGTCGTTTTTATCATTTCGATCGGTCGTTTTTCGAAAGTAGACTATTTTGGGAATATTACAGACAGGTAGCCCATTCTGGGAATTTGTGTGGTCCACTGGACCATTTTGGCAAAAAACTCATATTTTTATACTATATTTTTTCTGAATAAACATATAAACTGTACATTTTTTATATGAATCGTACATTTAATATACGGTTTGAGCTGAATTATAATTTTTTCGAATTTCAGGGATTGAAATGTAATTTATGTAAAGTTCAGGCAAACCGTACATTTAATCTACGGTTTGGACTGAATTGTAATTTTTACGAAATGCAGGGACTGAAATGTAATTTCTGGAAATTTCATCTAAACCGTACATTTAATTTACGGTTTGGCTGAAGTTTACAGAAATTACATTTCAGTCCCTGAATTTCGAAAAAATTGCAAATTAGTCCCAAAAAAATTTGAAATTAAACATGAATTTTTTTTATAGAAAAAACTAAATTCCCTATTCGTATATTTAAAATAAAAATGAACCTTTTATAAAAATTATAAATCTTTCAAACATGACTTTTTTATATAAATCTTTTAAACATGTTTTTTTTTTATATATAAAATTGGTCAATTCTAACAATCTCTCAAAACACAAACATAGACTTAGACAAATATATATCATATTTATAGCCATTAGTTTTTTCTATAAAAAAAATCATGTTTAATTTCAAATTATTATTTTTGGACTAATTTGCAATTTTTTTGAAATTCAGGGACTGAAATGTAATTTCTGCAAACTTCAGCCAAACCGTAGATTAAAAGTACGGTTTGACTGAAATTTGCAGAAATTACATTTCAGTCCCTGCATTTTGTAAAAATTGCAATTCAGTTCAACCCGTATATTAAATGTACGGTTTGCCTGAAGTTTACAGAAATTACATTTCAGTTCCTGAAATTTGAAAAAATTGCAATTCAGCCCAAACCGTAGATTAAAAAAAATGTACGGTTTGCGCGTTTTTTCAGAAAAAATGTAGTATAAAAATCCAGCCTCTTCATGAACATGGCTAAGTTGATATTCGTATTTATGAACTGAAACACTTTTTCATATTTATAAAGACGGTATCCCTATATGATCAGGGGTTATCGTGGCAACTCCACAATTTCAAAAAATATATTTTTTTACTAATGTTTTTCATAATAATTTATATATATGGTATTCTGTCAACCACTTACTTATTTTTTTTGACAACCTATCCCAAAATTATATATTATTAGTGCAATAACATAACATAATTTTGTATGTGCTGATAATATATAAATAATACTTAAAAAATTAACATATGCAAGTGATTATAAAAGACATTTTACACAAAATTATCATATTGACACGTAACACATCTTTAAAAAAAATTAAACAAAAATAATAATTAGAGTAGTGGTGAGTTCAAACAAAATTTATAAACGAATTTTTGGTGGTTTGTATTTTTATTGAAGTGAATATACTAAAATTGTGTAATAGATATTTAATTATTCGTATATATCTATAATTTAATATACGTTTGATTTTTTCAGGTTTTTTTTTAATATTTTTTATCTCGTATCTTAATTTTTTTACTTGTTATAACTTGATTTATTAAATTTAACTTTTGTATCTTTTGTGTTTCTATTTTATTTATTTTTTAGTCAATTTAAAAATGCTGAAACTTTCGACACATGACTGCATGTGACATTACTGTTGTAGGTTTTTTTTGGAGTTTGAAAAGAAAGTCGAAATTGGGTGAAAATAAAAAAAATAGAAATCAAATACATTTTAATCAAAAAATCAAGGCAAAAAAAATAAGAAAAGAGCGTAAAAAAGGTTGAAAAAAAAAACCCGGATTTTTAGGCTTTATAATTTGAAAAATATTATGCGCTTTTATTAATTTTGGCAACTTCACACATTTGGTTCTGGTTTCTCTCCTGCATGTTCAGTTCATATTCATTTAAATACGAATGAACATTTGATGAACATGAACCGAACGTTTGATGGGCCGAACACGAGTTGTTCGTGAACGTTTATTTTCATTAATTTAAAAATTTAATAATTAAAAAAAATAGTTTTTTTCTTTATTTTTAGAATATATTATAAATTTATCATTTATTATTATATTCTTTACTGTGATAAAGCTGTCTAAAAATAAATAAAATTTAATTAATTAATTTATTTGGCATTACAACATAATATTTTCTTGGCTTTAAGTTTATATATTATATTAATGTATAAATTGTTTTTTACATCCGTATAACTAATTAATTTAACGAGTAGAACAATTAACAATAAAATTGCTGACTGTATTTATAGTAGAATGATATAAATTAATTTAATAAGTTTGAAATAATTCAAACATATTAATATTATTGTAGTATAAACAAGTTTATTAATTTGTAGTGATACTATCTAGTTTTTGTTACATCATTACTAAATTTAGTTTTTTAATTTTATCAAATTAACTTTATATATAGTTACACGAACACGAGTTTAGACGAAATGAACAGAGCCGTGTTCATATTCAATTTAATTAATAAACGAACGTTATATTATTTTTTATTATCATGTTTGTTTATAAATGAAGAAACATAAACCGAAACTTAGCCGAGCCAAATACGAAAACGGCTCATCTAATTTACAACCCTAAATATAAGTGACATTTGCATTTGCTGACCCATTTCCATACTGCTTGTGGTATGTAGTTTATGTTAAGCTTTTGTGAAGCAGGGTACTTCACATCCTCTGTATGGTCAATTTTCTACAACATGATTATTCCCGATAAAATTTTTCCAATAACTTTCATCCAAATAACTCACATGTTATAACTTGTTTTGCTTACGGTCCCCTACAATGTTCTAAAAGTACGTAAATTAGTCGGTGTCTGAATGGTAAACGGAGAGGCGTGATTGAGCGGATTAGGCGGTGATTACGCAAATTAGCGGAATTAGGCGCCAGGCGACCAATTTCGATCTGAAATCCGCCTTATGTCTTTTAGAACATTGATGCATGTAATTTTATATCATTGTAAAATATTTAGATATTTGCAATTATTTTTTATAATTCTAGGAATTGAGTTAGAAACTGGCAATTAAGTACTCCGTTCGATTTTCTTATGGGGGTGTCCATCCGTTTATTTTATGATACTAAATGCACGTATCGTGGGCCGTAATGTAGACACATAAGCTTGTTTAAATCTCAAAAGTTGAATATTTTAAATCTTTATTTAATTGGTAAAATTGTAGTATTCCTTTTCCTAATTTTTACATTATACATGGATACATTTTCATTGCTACAGTACTCCATCTGAAAGCAATTTTAGGATAAATGTTAAAGTGAGTCCAAACAAGATCGAGTTACATTCATATTAGAGAAAATAATGGATAGATACATAGAATAGGTAAAGAAAAACTATCATTAAAAACATGTTTAAAGATGGGTACATACCCATTTATTTTTACCTATTTTACCCCTGTATATGTCACATTTGGACAAATCTTTACGATAAAATTAAACTATTCCAATCTTTCCATATAATAATAGAGATATAAGGTAAGCATTTAAATCAAAATCGGGATTTTATAGGTTTATTATACAAAATTATCTGTTTTTAACGATTTGGGTTCACATCTTTCAAATTTTTCAATTTAGGTACCACACTATAATAAATTTCCAATTTAGGTATCACCGTCTAAATAAATCACGGAATCATGTCACGTGATATTTGATAAACATTAATTTGAGAGGCTAATTTGATAATTTTGCAAAAAAATATGCCATCCTATAAAAACGTTTTCCTCAATTTCACACATAACAAAATTTTGGATTATATGTTAATTTTTTTTATGTGTGAAATTGTGGAAATTTTTTTTCTATATTGACATTTTTTTATGCAAAATTATCAAATTAGGCTCTCAAATTAATGTTTGTAAAATGTCACGTGATATAATTCCGTGATTTATTTAGACAATGGTATATAAATTGAAAAGTTATTATAGCGTGGTACCTAAAATGAAAAATTTCAAATGTGGGTATCCAAATCGTTAACACCACTATAGTTTGGTGTACTAAACGTATTTTTTTCCTAATCAAAATCATTACAAGTTTATGCTCTAATTAATTAGCATAAATCCTTTAGAACTAAAGACACAAATCGAATCCCATTTTTTATACTAGGACGACATGGAAATCCAAGAGCAAAAACACATCACAATTTTGTTTACTTAAGCTCGGTTTGTTTTGGATGTAAATTTTGTTTTATCTGAGGAAAAGATTTCCTTGAAATATATTTACACTGGAATCTTTTGTTTCGACTCATTTTGGTTAGATATTAATATCACACAAAGCTTAATATCAACAGAAGTATAACTTTTGATATGCAGAAGTGATCATTGAGAGTGTATTGAGTTAGTGAAATTTCTGAGTTTTTAAGTAATGGTGTATATGGTTGATTATACAAAGGATTCAAACTTAACCGATGATCTAAGTTTTTCTCTTTGCTCAAGGAGAAAGAGCTGGCTCACCCATAGTTGTCGGGTGAAAAAACGAACGTGTGAAACGAGACGGGATACGGAAACATGTTTTTAAAATTGTATACATGAAATGATAGGAAGATGGAACAGAAAACTTGATTTTTTTTAAAACCGGAAACGAGTTTCTAGGAAACTAGCCTCTCCACCCTTACATTCCGCCAAGGATGAGTCCAAAATTTTAACTGATATGATATGTGAACTGGTCTAAACAAAGACAAAAGATTCAAAAAGTCATTAAATAAATTTTCATGACATTGTTAATTCTATTGATTGTTGGGACTTGGACGTTAGACTACAAACAGTGTAAAAAGATAACTGTGTTAAGAACTGGTTAAGTGTAACAGCTGTGTCTTGTGTGCGTAGAAATTGGGCCTTCAAATAATGTCTTTTGTGGCGGTGGCCGATAAGGTTTACAGTGTACTGCAACAAAGAGATATCTAACCAATGCGACCTAGTCATATTTCTCGGATTGATTTTTCTGTTAATTTATTTGTGTTGATTGTATTCTGTTGGGGATTCCGAATAACTGAGAGCTAGTCATCATGTGTATATATAATTATATAGACGTTTTGGTAGAGAGTCAATCTGATAGAATAAACGAGAACAATGCTAGAACTATGTTGCGTATACTTTACTATCAAAATAAACTTCTTCCGAAATCGAAGAGTACATTGTCTGGATGGGATCATACAACTGTATTCTTATAAAGGTTAAAATGAAAATACTTAGTATATTAAAGTAAAACAAACAATGCCCCGTAGAACAGTGCAGGGGTTCTTTAATATATTTACCAAAATCGAGACTAAAACTTCCAATCACTTTTGAGTCCTCCACTATGTTTTATACTTTTATCCATTGATAGAACTACAAGTTGCAAGGGACTATAAACTTATACCATATCTGTTCTAAGTAGTGATCCACAAAGCTATTGCGAACGGAAATTTGTTATGTATTTATTCATCAGTAAACACCTCATTTAATATTTCCAATGCGACCATAAATTGTACTTAAGAAGTAGAGCTCAATAGAGATTTAATATCTTCCACCAGGCTAATGAGACCACAACCCAAAGTACTATATTCACCAAAGCCACCAGAATTCCAACTCTGAAGACATCAGGAAGTTTTACATAACCACCTGCCAATCAAATCGCAGTTTATCACACACACAGTCGGAAAATAAAACATTATTCATACTTATCAACCAATTGTATTATGTATATAGTCATTATATTCAAGTTTTGATATTGAAAGGAGAGTAATGATGAATACAAGAATATGGCTATATACAAATACATTATCATACAAGTATTCTGTTAACTGAAGCACATGATGGAAGTGGCACTTAAGCTATTAGCTTTATTCCCTTATTGCTTGTACAATTACTATCAAAAGAGAAATTGAAATAACATACAGTAAATCTTAGCACTATAGCATGAAGAAATCACCCTGTTCTCCCGAATTCAGCTGGTTTTAAAATATCAAGATAAACTTATTTAAGTAAGAGAGTTAGCGCCCATTGTACAATTATAGAAGGCAAGCAGTACTATAAAAAAAGCTCTTAATACATATTTTCAACAAATTATAGTCAAAATACATGGTGAACTTTTTAAATAAAAATATTTAGAAGGAAGCCACGTCACTATTTACAACAAATTTAGTCAAAACACATGATATAATTTTTAACGATTATTGGGTGCTGGACACTATTTTCAACAAATTATATTCATAGTAAGATTTAAATTTTTAACAGTTATGGGGCGTGCCATCGCATCCGATAGTCACTACTTAGTTTCTCCTTGGTATGAGATATGTTTACCCTCTGACCAAATATCGAGTTCTATTGATCTAAAAATGTATATGGTTTACAGACGACTAAAATAAGGTTATAATTCTTTTGATGTCTGTAAAAGAAAATTGGTTCCTGGGAATAAACAAGCATTTTTTTTCTTAGGAATTTCTCCTTTGAATTCAATTTGCTTCACCCATATCTCCTTGCATCATCTTCGATGGCGTTTTGCCACTCTTTCAAGATTGAAGAGATACATAAATATAAACTCTCATGGAAGTTTTTATTAGTGTTTCTGCATGTTCAAAATTGAAGAAAATTGAGCATTATTGGGTAACAACATGCTATGCATTGGCAACAACTCCTTATTAACAACTTTAGAGGAACTACTCGCAGCATAAATAAGAAATATCAGCAAATCAGGGAACAAGGTTTATCGAAGTTCCATTGGAAAGTGGAGAAAAAGTTACCTCCATAGTAAACTGCAGACTGGCCACTACTGTAATGTGTAAGTGATCCAAAAAGATTTGTGTTGTAAGCCAACGCAAAAGCTGCAAGCTGACCAGGAACTTTGGCAGCCAAATGCATTCCAAGAAAGGCAGAATACAACGCTCCGACATGGGCTGTTTGGCTTGCAAACAGATAGTGGATGAAAAAGTATGCAAGCTGGAGAATAAAAAATGCACCGGGCCAACCGCCTGATATTCCTTTAAGACCACTAGCCACGCTATCAGATATCCATTTAACGATACCAAGAGTATTCAGTTGGTTAGCCATGCCGATGAGAACTGCAAACCAAGTCAAGGTATCCCATGCCGACTTTTCGCTCAAGCAATCGTCCCAGTCTAGCACTCCGAACAACAGAAGCAATGAAAGCCCCAGCATTGCAGCAACTACACTGGTCACATGTATGTACTGTCTGCATACAGATCAGTGTTTTAAATAGCGTTATCGCTATCGTAGCGTTTTTTTGAGAGAAACGCTAAAAGCGCTAATAGCGTTGCTATATAGCGCTTTGCGGTGTATTTTTTTTGCCTAAATATGCACTAAACTTTAGAATATATAACAAAAATAAAATAAAAAAAATATAGTTATATTAGATAGTAATAAAAAAAAATCAAAAAAAAATTGTTGTTGGTGAGTTTCGAAACCAGGTCTCCTGGAAATTACAGCACAGTCTTAACCATCTGGACTGTAGACACTTTTATGAAAATTGCACAATATATATTTATTATTTATATCCGCTGTTTTTTTTTTAACTCGCTATTTACGCTTTTGGTCCAGAATTTCGCGATTTTTGCGCTTTTGGTCCCCTATAGCGCGATTTTAGCGCAATTCCACCCAAAATCGTGATTTTTCGTTGCGTTTTTTTACCAAAAAAGCGCTATTTCGCGCTACATAGCGCTATGTAGCGCGAATTTTAAAACAGAGATACAGATTATAGGTTTTCAGTTTTAGACAACCACGACATGCATAAATACTATTAAAAACGCTTTCCTGATAAAAAATTCTTTCAAACAAGTTTATTGTAGTTTCGGACAACTATTTAGAAGAATAGGCTTGTTTGGAAATATTTGACTTTAACAATCATTTCTCATAAAAATGCAGCCAAATGGTTGGATGGTGTATTTAGTTAAACATTCAGATAAAATCTTCGGCGTGCTCAAGCAAGCCAATCAAAATGTTGATTGTGAGAATAGGCGTATTTGGTAAATTGCTAAATAATCATATTTATTTGGTGAAAAGTTTTAAAATAAAAAAACTTCAATTTTTTCTCCAGAATAGTACTAAATAAATGAGCAAAGAATGAAAGTAAAATGAATGTAAAATTACCCAGCAACCCACAGACTGACTGTAACAGCCATGATACTAATCATTTTAAACTCGGGCCGTGTGAGAGGACCCATCTGCTTCAGTCTATCTCTAGCCAAAGCAGGTGCATCTGGAGTCTCCTTCATATCGGGAGGATAGAGTTTGTATACAACATAAGGGGTAACCGAAAGTGAGATCAACGCAGGCAAACAGGCAAACTTTAGCCAATTTATCCATGCACTATCTATCTTAATACCTAATCCTTCGGCCAGTTTGATACACAGCAGATTTTGAGCTGCGGCAGTCAGGAAAAGAGCACTTGAGTTACCCGCAGCCTGTAAGAAACACCACCAAGCGGAAAAAAAAATTTGTTACCAAATGCAAAAGGAACCAGAAGTTTCGATTTGCAGATGAACTCACTGTCATTTCAGTTTTAATTGGCCATCAGGAATAGCATGAGTGTAAATAATAGAAGAAGAAAGATTATTATGAAAAATGAGTGAGTTTAATATTGTGGCTTTGCAGCCTTCACAAGAAAGAGGCTAGATGATTTTACTATATATTGGTAGAGTTACACCCTTACAAGCAAACATTCAAGAACAAGCCCATGGTTCTATCTCAATTTCGTCTTCGGTATATTGGTTCATTTATGTTTTATGAGACAGAAAACCAACAAACCAAACTCTATTATTAAAACACTTCCGTTACATGGATGGTATTGTTCAAATTACTCCGTAATGGTGGAAACATGATACATTTATGCGAGGGTCTGAATTCAATTCAGCATTATTTAATTTAATTTACGGGAGAAAAAAATGTTACAATTGGCAAAATGGATGGTCATCACAGAATTATTCTTAACTTGGGGAAGCTAGTAGCCCTTGTTTATCTAGTTAATCCATTGTTACTCGGTGAGAATTCCAAACTGATAATGTTGTCTGTTTAATTAATTAAGGACAAAGTGGGAGGTAAAAAATTAAATTAAAAATCAATGGCCTAAAAAACTTCAAGATCAATTGTCTTAGAATCAGTGTTTTAAAGAACGAAATATTAGCTAAAACGTTTTTGTAAGAGATATGCTAAAAGCGTAAGTTTTTAGTGGGCAAAAAAAGGAAAAGCGAGCATTTTAAGCTTTTTTAAATCTTTAAATCAAGGTTTTTCATTATGAAGCACGCGTTTTAAACAGTGCTTAGAATTAGTTGAGGACTTCTGGTTAACAGACTAATAATGTTGTCGTGATAAAAAAAAGACTAATAATGTTATCTGTTTTTGTCTATCTTCATTATTAAAAAACTCAATTGTTTCTCGTTATCTTTATCCAACTCCCAAGACTATGTTTTTGTTCTTGGGTTTAAATTCATTTAGAATAATAGAATAGCTTAATTATGAGATATATAGACCAACGAGCTAGTCACATGGTTCCTAAGAGAAATAGTTAAGTAAATACTTATTTTTTTAAAGAAAAATATGTAAAAGAGAAATAGTCAAGTAAATATTTGTTTTTTGAAAGAAAAATATGAAAGACCGGTTCTTAAGAGATACGGAAACATGCTCATCACATGGCTACACGTATATTTCAAGACAAGCAACGTTACAACTCTCTCTCTCTGTTAAATTGTCCTGAGTTGGCATAAGCTGGGTGATGCTTAGGTTCGAATTATTGTTAACTGTTGGCCCGATCAAGCGAACAATGAGAAAGACATAAAACTGAAACCGAGCACACACTCTTTGATAACGGAGTTCACCCAAATTGGTTACGTCTCCGGACCGCTACACGTGGCACTTAATATTATTATAATGAGAATTACAATCGTAATCTAGCTTAATCACAAGTTATTATTCTCTCGCAAATAGAACTCTCTCACTTATAATATGTAAAAGGTGTTTGTGTAGGTGTAATTAAAATATAAGATATTGGGGCATATAAATAGAACCCTAAGTGGGTCATATTACAATTTCAAGTGATGTGAGACAAAATAGAAAATATGGCCAAAACTCATTTGGCTTCACAACTTAACAATCTCCCACTTGGAGTCAAATGTCAAGTGATTCCAAAAAATTCTGATTATCCCCGACCACCGAACTCACTGTGCTCCCCCGAGCAGAATGCTCCCATCGGTATCCTTGTATAATAATTATTACTCTTCAGAGTTGCTCATTCTTCATGTAGTGGCGACCCTGAGTCTCAAGCTCGGAGTTCTACTGAGGTTGCACACAGCCTCAGTTTGTCGATTGTAACAGTCTTCGTTAGCATATCGGCGGGGTTCTTAGCGCCCTCAATCTTTTCTAGCGCGAAAATTCCATCTTCTAGAACGTCCCGGATAAAATGGTAACGAATATGTATGTGCTTGGTGCGTGAATGGAATACAGGATTCTTAGCTAGCTGAACTGCACTTTGACTATCACAGTGCAGAACTCCCTTGTCGGTTTTCTGACCGAGCTCCTTTAAGAAACCTTGCAACCAAATCATCTTTTTGCTTGCTTCCGTCACCGCGATGTACTCAGCATCTGTGATCGACAATGCAACAATCCTTTACAACTTAGATGTCCAACTCACAGCAGTACCACCGTAGGTACAAACACATCTCGTTGTGCTCTTTCGGCTGTCCAGATCACCGGCCATGTCAGCATCCACATAGCCGTCCAGGCCTTCCGAGGTCTTTCGAAAACATAATGCCGAACTCACTATACCCGAGAGATATCTCAATATCCACTTCACAGCTTCCCAATGGTGCTTTCCTGGGTTACTCATGTAACGACTGACAACTCCCACTGCATGGGCAATGTCCGGTCTTGTACACACCATAGCGTACATCAAGCTACCAATTGCTGAAGCGTAGGGTATGTTCGACATACGATCCTTTCCTTACTCGTCCGAGGGTGATTGTTTCTTCGACAAGCTAAAGTGTGCGGCTAGCGGTGAGCATACAGCCTTGGTATCACTCATGCTAAACCGTGCCAACACTTTCTTCACATATTCGGCTTGTGACAGAAACAAAGACACATCCCTTCCTCGGGAAATCCTTATACCGAGGATCTGATTTGCGGCTCCCAAATCTTTCATCTTAAACTGTTTCGCCAACTGTTGCTTCACCTTGTTAATCTCCACAAGGCTCGACCCGGCAAGCAATATGTCATCTACATACAAAAGTAGTATGACGTACAAAGAGTTCTCGAATCTCTTCATGAAACAGCAGTGATCACTATCACTTCTTTCGAACCCGGTATCCACCATGAAACTGTCAAACTTCTTATACCACTGTCGTGGTGCTTGTTTTAGCCCGTACAAGCTCTTCCTCAGTTTGCAGACTAGTTTCTCTTTTTCCTTTTCGGCAAACCCTTCAGGTTGGAGCATGTAAATTTCTTCTTCAAGATCTCCATGGAGAAAGGCAGTTTTCACATCTAACTGCTTAAGATGAAGATTCGCATTTACAACAATGCTCAACAATAGCCGAATAGTCGTCAACTTTACGACTGGTGAAAAGATCCCGGTGTAGTCAATTCCTGCATTTTGCTAGAACCCTTTGACTACTAATCGTGCCTTATACCGTTTCGAGCCATCTTGTTCCTTCTTTAGTCGGAACACCCATTTGTTGCTCAGTGCCCTTTTTCCCTTGGGCAGTTCGGCTAACTGCTAAGTCACATTCTTCTCAAGTGACTTCATCTCATCCTTCATCGCGAGCTCCCACTTGCTCGAGTCTTTCAGCTCCAGAGCTTCCTCTCTACTTTCGGGCTCGCCTGCATCATTGAGTAATATGTAATGCAGGGAAGGAGAGTATCGGGCAGGAGGTCTCCTCTCGCGATGACCTCGACCCAATTCAGGTCAAGGAGTTTGGGGCAGAACCTCGTCCTCTTCAGCATGTGCTGGTAGGTTGTCGAGCACCACTGACTCATCTTCAGTGTCAGTTTCCAACTCCAACCTTGGAAACACATTCATGTCGACTATACCACTTTCCTCGGACGGGAGCGCGTGTTCTTCCACCACCACATTTTATCGATCTTTGTACAAAATGCTTTCGTTAAAGATGACATCCTTACTGCGAATGATCCTCCTTTTTTGACCATCACAAAAGCGATATTCAAACTCAGCTCCACCGTACCCCACAAAGTAACACACTTTGGATTTCGAGTCAAGCTTGGTACGATCATTTATATCGACATGGATATATGACAGACAACCGAACGCTCGCAAGTGTTCATAAGAGATAGGCTTTCCTATTCACTCTTCTTCGGAAATTCTCCTTTCTAATGGCACTGAGGGTCCGCGGTTAATGAGATAAACCGCCGTGCTTACTGCATGTGCCCACAAGGCTTTGGGCAACCCACTTTGCAGTCTCATACTCCTAGCACGCTCATTGATTGTTCGGTTCATTCTTTCGGCCACGCCATTCTGCTGTGGCGTTCTTCGGATGGTCTTCTCCATTCAAATGCCTCTCTGTGCACAGAACCTTATGAACTTCGCATCAATGTACTCTCCGCCGTTATCGGACCTCAAACATTTGAGTTTATTCCCGGTCTCTAATTCGACCATGGCCTTCCATTCTTGAAATTTCTTAAAACCTCTGACTTGTGTTTCAAGAAATAGACCCATGTTTTCCTCGTTGAATCATCGATGAAGGTCACATAGTACTGAGATCCTCCCAGTGAGGTTACTGGAGATGGTCCCCATACGTCTGAGTAGACCAATGCTACCTTCTCCTCCTTGGGAGCTTTTCCACCTTTCCAGAAGCTCACTTTATTCTGGTTCCCGAAGATGCAACTTTCGCACATGTCAAGGTTGACAGACTTCAAGCCTGGAAGTTTGCTGTCCTTTGCTAACACCTTCATCCCCTTCTCACTCATGTGACCCAACCGTCGATGCCACAGTTCCGAGAAGTTTTGCGACACAGCTGCCGTAATTGTACGCTCCTCATCGGTCGTCATGTACAATGTACCGACCTTACTCCCTCGGGCTATCACCATAGCTCATCGTGAAACTTTCCAAACTCCACAGCTGAACGAAATGGAGTGTTTTTCGGCATCGAGTTGACCTACTGAGATCAGATTCTTGGTCAACTTCGGAACATGCCTTACTTTCGTCAGCTTCCATACCGACCCGTTTGGAATGCGAATCTTCACATCGCCCATTCCAACAACATCCAACGCTTCTCCGTCGGCTATATACACTTAACCGAAATTACCCGTAGTGTAATTTTTGAATAAATCCTTCTGAGGGGTTGTGTGAAATGATGTCCCAGAGTTTAGAATCCACGATTCTATATTTCTCTGTTCGACAAGCAATAAACAGTCACTCGAATTCTCCTCGCTCGTAATATTAACCACGTGATCACAGCCGGTACCCTTCTTCGGCTGCTTGCACTCATGACTGAAGTGCCCCATACCCTGGCAGTTATAGCATCGAAGATTCTTCTTACTTCGATCGCTATCTTTGCCACCTCGGCTTTGCCCTCTTCTACCTCAGGATTGTAAACGTCCTCTAACGTCCCATACCCTGGCCTTACCTCGGTCTCTTGAACCCACGTTCAAGCCTGCTCCATCATTTGAGCATTCACCCATGTCTAATCTCCTGAGTTCCTCAGCGAGTATTTGATCTCGGATGCCGTTGTAATTAAGTTTCTCCTTTCCAATTGAGTTGCTAACAGCAGCTCGCATGAATTCCCAATTGTTCGGTAAAGATGCTAGCAGTATAAGGGCTCTCACTTCGTCTTCAAAAGTTATCTCCACTGCATTCAACTGATTTACGGTGTCGATGAACTTGTTCACGTGATTTGCGACAGGTGTGTCCTCATCCATGCGTAGGTTGAACAACTTACGCATGAGATGTACCTTGTTGTTCGCGGATGGTTTCTCATACATGTTGGTGAGGACCTTCATCATCCCCATCGTCGTCGTCTCTCTTGCGACGTTATGTGCTACACTCCTAGATAGTGTTAGACGGATCACTCCCAACACTTGTCGGTCTAAGAGTTTTCACGCCTCCTCGGTGGTCGTGGTCGGCCTTTCCTCAAGTAGAAGTGACTGATGCATCTTCCTCACATAAAGTTAGTCCTCTATTTGCATTCTCCAGAATGCGAAGTCCTTCCCGTCGAACTTCTCGATCCCGTGTGCGGTTCTGTCTTCTTTCGCCATCGATCTTCCGAGCTCTGATACCATTTGTTGGGCCGATCAGGCGAACAATGAGAAAGACAGAAAACTGAAACCGAGCACACACTCTTTGATAACGGAGTTCACCCAAATTGGTTACGTCTCCGGGTCTCTACACGTGGCACTTAATATTATTATAATGATGATTACAATCGTTATCTAGCTTAATCACAAGATATGGTTCTCTCGCAAATAGAACTCTCTTTGTGTAGGTGTAATTAAAATACAAGATATTGAGGCATATAAATAGAACACTTAGTGGGTCATATTACAATTTCAAGTGATGTGGGACAAAATAGAACACATGGACAAAACTCATTTGGCTCCACAACTTAACATTAACAATAGTCTATATGTGTTTTTTTATTAGTGATGATATAAGAAATAATTTTTGAGATACACTATTACAGAGACTAACCGTGTATCGTTAGATCAATTTATATATGATACATTTACGATACACAGTTATTCTTTGCGAGAGTTCGTGTCAAAAATTATATTTTTATATCACCACTTTTTTTTATAACAACGTTTTAGATCAGTAAATAGATGACGAAAATTTAACAAAGACGGAGGTGCTAAAATAATAGGTCGTAATGATAGCTAAAATAAACATGGAATGATAGCTATGAACTTGCAATTGCGTCATTTACTAATGTACTCATCTACTCATCTTACATGACAGAGTTATGTATCGACATAATATAACTACTAAATATAATTTTATAGAAGGACAAAAGAAGTAATAATTTATAATGGCTTGTCACTGTTGAACAAATATCGATATTGTCTGTTACTCATATTGTTTATGCTTTCCATATATTTGTATTTTTATGTGTAACAAGACTAAAAGGTCCATCCATTATTATTGAAAGAATACTATTAAAAAAGACAATACTTCAAGTGTCCACTATAAAACTATATAAAATTTTAATCGGTTAATAATATTCAAATTGTCGGAATGAAATTTTTTAAAACTTGATAATATAGTTTAAATGTTAAATTTTACGATTAGATTTAATTTTTTTTTATTTCTACAATTTTGATAAAAGTTATAAAACGATTAAAATTACACGTAGTTCTGTTATATACTATTAAATGAAAACAACTATATATAGTAAGAGATATGTTGTAATTTGAGCAGCTATCCGAGTATAGCAGGTACATCATTAGAATTCGAATTCTGTTATCTGTAAAGGAGGTTTACATCCAAAGAAACTAAGTAATTAAAAAAAAAAAGATATGTACGTAATTTTATTTTTTATTTTTCTTTAATTTATAAATTGCATGTGAACGTACTTAATTGACAGCATTAATTTTTTTTTTTTTGGTACAACGAGAAATTAATTGACAGCATTAATTAAGTTGTAGTGTTAAGGTTTTTTTATTTTATCTCATTAAGCAAACCGCGGCAAATTTTTGCCATATTTAAAGTCTACCCTTCAACGCAGCCATGACTTTATCGATACTTCCAATAATTGGCACTTTGGCATTACCCCACCCCTAATTTAAAGAACTGCTTTTTTTATTATCCTTTTTTTTGGTACAATATTACTAATATTTTCAAAACAAATACTCCTAAGACATAACAGTTATCAAAAAGAAAAAATATGAGATAGATGAAAGTTAAAAATGTTCTTCACAACAAGTAAACTTATGAGTCCGTAATTTGTTATCACTATTTTTCAGGAAATATTATGCTGGTTCAGTAATTATAGAAATTCAGGTTAATATTTATAAAATGAATTATATTCATGAATCGGCAAAAACGTACTAATTGTAATAAGAAAAAGATCAAATCATAGACAAGATCACAATTTAGTGATCTACAAAATATATAAGGAGATTCGATTCAGTAATCTTTGCTAACACCCTAAACTAATTGATAAGTATGGTTGTGAAACTTACCCCAAAAAAAAACATTATTGTGACACTCTGAGATTTTAATCATATGAAAATATTATTTTTTCTATTTAATTTTATTAAATCAAGCAACATATGTATACACTAGTTAATTGTCCATACTTTTAGTTTCAAAAAATCTATGCTTTTATGATTTGTTTTTTCTGGATTTAGTCGTGTTTTGCGATGTTTTTAACACCCAAAATGCCAAAAGGTTATAAGGAAAATTCTTTGTTAACAAAAATAATTTAATATATAATTAGTATATTTATGGTCTGATTTAACATAAAAATAGAAAAAAAAAAATACTTACATCAACTTAAAAGACTAAAGTGTACGTTGCTTGCATAAAAAAATTTGTTCAACTGTATCTCTTATTACGGCCGCTATTAATTAATATATACTAATCATTGCCTCATTTACATCAAAAAGAAAGAATAAGCTAGCAACCTCCTAATTTCTAACCTATATTAGAGGTAGTTTGGGGAAAACAAAATTAATTAATTGATTAACTAAGCCTTCCGGAAAAAAAATCTTCCGGAAAAACTACTCCTACTCAACTATACCACATCGTGATATCTAAATATTTAATAAAAAGTAACTTACTCTTATCATGCGAAAACATTACAAGAAACAAGAGTTTTGGAGATCTTAACTTAAAGATAACTTCTTAATCGATCTCTAAAATGATAAACATAGGAACAAAAGTAATATTTTTGTTCCTAAATCTATTTATATCGGGAGACAAAAAATATAAAAGTTGTCCCTTAATCCGGTACCAACGTAAGAGGATGAATCCGGTACCAACGTAAGAGGAAGAAGGAGAAAGTGATCATTTGATAAATTAAAGTGTTAGGGTTACCAAAAAAGAAGGATACATATGCATAGAAAATTGTGATAAAGGTCTACAGTATTCTTAATGACAATCAAGATTAGATATAAATGCTTACACACTCAACTAGCTTTTTCCTTCAAGGTCCAAAAAGTTGTCTGACATAATATGCAAAATCATAAATGGGTGAACTTGTTGTATAGTATGTATCACTACTTTTTTAGAAATTAGATCTAAACCCATGGTGCGAGCGAGATTAAGGGCGTGATTAATGCATAACTAATCATAACAAGTGATACAATCATATATTAATGCTGTTTAATTCATGCACAAAATCACAATGTGACAATGACAAACCTGTAGCTGTGATTGAATAAGGAAAGCCCCAAGCTTCCTTGCTGATTTGTGATTCGGCTGACTGTCCACCGAAGCCGCTAGCGACTTAATAATTGGCAAAAAAATCCCCCCTGCTCTAGCTGTAGTGCTCGGCACAGCTGGGGAAATAATAGTCTCACATATCGCTAGTCCGTATGCTAACCCCAGAGTCCTTTTCCCCATTAGTTTCACAAAGTACATAGCGATCCTGTCCCCGAGGCCTGTTTTTACGAACCCCCTTGAGAAGAAGAACGATGCAACAATAAGCCAAATGACGTCGTTTGTGAACGCTGCGAAAGCCGCTGCAAAGGTTAGGGTTTTGGTGAGTATTGTAGCAGTTAAACAAACGAATGCCCAAGCACCCACTGGGAGAGGGCCCAAAATAAGACCAGTGATCGTCGTAAGGAAGAGAGCCAAGAGCTGCCAAGCCTGTTATTAAATAAATAATTAAATTTAATATTACCCTAGGTTTTCTGATCAGGACTAGTGATCAGTTACAACTGAAGTTAACCAATTTCCTTTCCATTTCTCACCTAAAAATAATGGTATATGCTTTAATTTGATTGTATCAAAGCAGCACTCTCATTAGCCTGTACAATAATTATGTACTTCACAAAGGCGAATCTATAGTTCCTTTCTAGGCTTATGTAGCTTAGCTATATTCGTGTATAATGCTGAAAGACTACGTAAGTGTATATATCTATCTCAATAAAAAAAACTGGTATGTTTATTTGGCATTGTACATAACTATACACTACAAGAGACCATTACCTTTTCAATAAGAAAATGTGGTATATCATTACCTGGGCAGTGACATGACGAGGTCTAGGGATGGCAAAGCGGACAATGAAGAAAACGGACACCGATACAAGGAACGGGACGGGTTTAGCCCCAGGCCAGGGTTTAAAAAAGGTTCGGAGCTGAGAAAGGCGCGAACGAGGGCGAGGGGTTGAGGTTGGAGATTGGGGTGTGGTTAATGGAAGGATATTATTATTATTATTATGAGACTGATTATTTGAGATGCCATCAATATTAGGAGGCATCATGACCAAATGTGAGAATTAAGAGAGGGATTGAATGAAAATATATAATTATATACATATGTTTATGGTGTATATATATGTAGTGTGGTGTGTGGGGATAATCTTTATCTTTATGGATTTGTTTGAAACTGGAAAAAGATAGATTCCGTGGGGCAATAGAGTAATTGAAATGAGACGATAATTACTCATGAATTTCAGTGGTTCTGATGGGGAAACTACAAGTTGTCAACTTTTGGTACAAGTGTATATGTTTCAACTTTGAAGTGGAGTTTAAAAATTTAGAACTATAATTAATAAATTAGGATTCAAAGATTTGTAATTAGTCGGAAATTGCCGTCTCCTGGTTTTGGGGAATATATTAGGGGAAAAAAAATTTAGTGGTTACAATAAAACACAAAAAACTCAACCTTATTCAATAATCAATACAATTTAAATTTAATATTACTATAATATCTTTTTATTTATCTATATACGTAGAAGCTGTTTTAGTTACTTCTTGTTTCTCTTAATTTTAAAATTAAAGGAGGGTTGATAAGAGTATGTGACATATATATTAAAGAGGGTTCCATAAAACTAGTTTTATGATATGAAAATTGGTTAGGGGATGGTCCACTTTGTCGTTTCTTTACTGTTATTTTTCCTAACGTGTTACTTAATTAGTTTATTAATTCTAATGGCCGGGACAATGGTCTTCTTTTTATTATGGGAGGTAATGAACTTATATTAAAGGTTACTAGCAAGCAAATCTTTTTGAGAGGACATTATGTTTTGGCCATACACTTTTAATGGTCTTTTTACTTCTAAAAATGCTTATAATTTTGTGAGAGAGAAAAAACCTTTTATGAATATAACTAAATTTATTTGGAATTCTATTATACCTAATAAAATCAGTATTTTTTCTGGGAATCTTTAGACTTCGGCTATAAAACTTGATGAGGATTTAAAAAAAGTTGGTATTTTTGTTGCCACTATGTGTACTTGTTCCAAGAATCACAATTTAGATACTACTAATCATTTATTAGGTTCTAATGGTATTAAACCGGTTTTAAGTTACTTCAATGGAGTATTTGATTTTAATTTGATCTTTAATGGTAATTGGAAGCATTTTGCCACTAATTGGTGTAGTATGTGTGATAGCACACAAACGGGATTATTAGCCTCTATGGTACCTTTCTTTATTTTTTGGGAAATATGGCTTAGAAAGAATAATAATAATAAGTTTAAAAATATACCCATGTGAGCACATACTATTACTAATAAGGTAATTAAGTGGCTCCGAGAATTAAATAATCTTTTAAAACCCAAGTTACCTCCAAAAAACATTCAATGTTTAACTTTAGCTTGTCTTAATGTTAGTTTCATTGCGTGTAAAATGAAAAGAGGTAGGCTGGTTAGCTGAAAGTGTTCCCCATCAGGAAGGCTTACTGATATAACACAAAAATTAGACCCGAATATATCTATTCGGGTATATATAGACCCAAACACTATTAAAGGGTACCCAACGCTTGAGTAATAGAACCCGGGGTATAACAGTACTTTTCCCATTTAAGGATAAAGACAATTATCCAATAAATGTCTCAGCCCATTTAGTAAAGGTCCACAGTGGAAAAGCCCATGA
Organism: Primula veris; assembly: GCA_963682055.1. Classification (NCBI taxonomy): domain Eukaryota; kingdom Viridiplantae; phylum Streptophyta; class Magnoliopsida; order Ericales; family Primulaceae; genus Primula; species Primula veris. The sequence goes on along the minus strand of OY821747.1, from coordinate 14,292,059 downwards.
GATGATGCATGAGATGGAGACACTTGTCAACATCCTATGACACATAAATGCCTATAAATATCCCAGTACCTTCACTGGGAAAGGGACCTGAAAAAATCACAAAGAATAGATCTATAAGAGAGATTGTCAGAGTTTATCTCACAAGGAAGTGACCGAGAGAAGTTAAAGACAAAGACCGAGCATCAAGAATAAAGATCAAGATCAAGATTAAGACTAGATTATTAAACCGAGCATAGGTGTAATAACAAAGTGTAGTCCGAGCAAGTACAATTACCGATCAATAAGAAAGAACAACAACGTGTCCAATATTTACTTTCTTTAACTCATATTAATATCGTTGAAAAGCATAACGCCAACCCATCAAAGTTATTGCTTTATCAAATGGCGCTGTCTCCACACTTCATCTAGTTTCTAACTAGTTTCGAAGCCGAACACCCATACTCTATCAAACAAGCAACAATGGTCAACACAAATGAAGAAACCCATCCCGAGGAGGTAGGAACCACAACTAACCAAGAAGTACGAATCGACCAGGATGAACTCGAAGAACTCCTCTCCATTTAAGAAAGGTACCAAACAATCAAGGCCGGGAGCCGACCGATCATCTCCAACATCCAAACCGACCAACCAACAGACCAACCTTTACAAATCGAAGGACTCATCGACGAGAACCCTACGGACTCGGACAAAGAAAGAGCATTGTCCGTGGTAAGGCGCGCAAGGAGACACTTACCAGTAAGCCGCCGCCTAAACAACGCAACGCTAGCAACACAAGCAGGGCCAAGCTCAAGGGCCCATTTTACAACAGCTTCGGTTAACTCCAGTTCCCATCAGGAAAGAATAATTTGTTTTCAGACAAACGAAGACAACCCCGACAAGGAGACATGGAGAGCCCAACACCGTCCCTCCAACGTCTCGGGACACCAGTACGGTATGCCAAGGGACCGTGTACCGAAACATACGGCCCGACCATCAATCCTCCCTCCACGTATAATTAAACCGTCCACGGTGGAATTCCAACCCGTTGTTCCTCAAGAAGGGAACGCGGTAGCATTGGCAAGGACCGATGACAGTTACAATGCCCAGCTTAAAGCTTAGCTGGCAGCATGCATGTCAGCCATGGCAGCAGCATGCATCACAATACCACAACCCCGAACCGCCAATGCACATAAGGACCCAAGAAACGAAGTGTAAGATTCCACTTATAGAGCCGCCATGGAAGTGGCAGGCCGACAACAGGATATAAGGATACCCCAGCAAGGGGAACATATCCCAAGAACAACCCCGACAGCGTTCGGCCACCAGGGCGCTCATATGGGACCTGCCCTCGACACAAACCCGAACTGCGGGAGATACACTGACAATAGGGTCGTGGAAGGATACTACCCAACACCCAACTATGGGGGAGGATACACCCCCCAATACCAGACACAGGATGAAGCGTTCCAACAAGCATGAGACGTATGCCAAAAAACACCGTGTACCGAACAAATAACGCGGTACCGAAACCCAATTGGGTTCATCATCCCCGAGTTCAAACTCTATGATGGGAAAAGCTGCCCAATAGACCATCTGCGACACTACAAAACTAGGATGGAGCTATGGAGCGACGACCCTGCACTTATGTGCAAATTCTTCAAGAACAGCTTGGGACAAGAAGCATCGACGTGGTATCATAACCTACCACATGGGTCAATAGGAAGCTGGACTGAGCTACTCCGAGCATACTCTAACCGATATGATGCTCACCGAAAGAAGAAGGTCACCATTGAAACTCTGCTGAAAATGGCGATGTTGCCAAATGAAAGGCTAAATGACTACTGCATCCGCTTCATAGACGTTGCGAACCAAATTCCGTAGTATGCCAGCAACATCGCCATACAAAACTTCATAAACTCCATCCCAAGCGGATATTGGGCAAGAAGAAAGTTCATTGGCAAGAGCTTCCCGACCACTGACGCCCTTCTCGCCTACTGCACCCACCTGACCGATAAAAACGAGGAAATGCAAATCCTCAGCCTAGCTCTACCAAGAAGAGAGTCAGTCAGAGAATCACAGGTGGAACGCAAGAAAGCAAAAAACAATCAGGGGGAGGCGGTCAAACCAACCAGAAGGGACAAAGGTCCCGAGGTACAGAAAAGGGTGGAGCGACCCCGAGAACCCGAGCATAGACCATACCAGCTAACGTATCAAACGCCCAACAAGCCGGCTCACCAAGGTCGTTTCCAAGAAAGGGAACGACGGGGGAACTTCGAACCGGTCGAGCTAAGATACACTTTCAACCTGTCTGCAGAAGATATCCTTAAGGATATATGCAGAGAAAATTGGTATTCCCGACCAGACCCATTCACTCCCCCCCCCCCCCCCCCCCCAACCAAAGAGACTCCAAGATCTTCTGCGCATATCACGAGGACCACGGCCACCTCACGGAGCACTGTCGAAATCTCTGTTGGAAAATGAACTTGTGGGGTAACGCCGGGTACCTCAAAAAATTTATCAAGAGCGCTGGGAACAAAGGCAAACAGCCAGCCATCGAAGGAGCGGACAACCGACAGGGCAAAACGATCAATGTCGTGCATTTATCACGGCCCAAACACACTGGAGGGGATCGATCCCAACAACGGCAACTGGCGCACTTTGGTCAAGTATCCAAGGCATCATAGGCGTCGTCCTCTAAGAGACAATGCATGCCGCAGAGACACCCGCCAATTTCCTTCTCGGATCACGACGAGGAAGGGGTCATATACCCACACGGGGACACAATCAACCTCCCCGTCAAGATAGGAATTGACATGGTCAGTAGGGTCCTCGTCGACCAAGGAGCTTCATGCGACATTATGTACAAAGAACTCTTCGACAAAATGGAGCTCCGATTGCAAGACCTACAGCCCACCGACGTAACACTGATAGGATTTATCTCTGAAACAACTAAACCTCTGGGAAAGATAGTCTTAAGTGTTACAACGGGCACCGTGTCAGTCCCCGTGGAATTCCTAGTGGTCAATGACAACTCAGGCCACAACGCCATCTTGGGCCGACCATGGCTCCACGCCTTGCGCGCCATACCTTCTACATACCACCAGAAGGTGAAATACCTAAATGGTAAAGGAGAGATCGAGACAGCCCGAGGCTGTCAAGAGGATTCAAGGCGCTGCGAGGACATTACCGCGGCCATAAAGAGACAGCTGGTCATCGTTGAACAACCCACCAGCACAAAAAAGTTGGTCGAGCAAATAGCCAAAGCTAAGAGGGTTGTCGAGGAGCAAGTAGGAGAGAAGCTCCGGAAAGTGTGCATCCCGGGAATGGATGAGGAACACTACTTTCTACTAGGTGAAAACCTCCCCGAGGAGGAATCTAAGGAGCTGGAAACTTTCCTATTCAACAACATCGATAAATTTGCCTGGAGCCCCAAAGAAATGCCCGGCCTAGACCCCAACACAGCTTGCCACAAACTGAGTGTCAATACTGACTATAAGCCAATCGCTCAAAAGAGCAAAAAAATATATGTCCAACACAGAGAGGCTATAATAGCGGAAGTTCGAAAGCTGTTGGAAGTCGGGGCCATAAGGGAAGTGATCTACCCGAAGTGGTTATCTAATCTAGTAGTCGTCCCCAAGAAGAATGGGAAAGAAAGAGTTTGTATAGACTTCACCAGTCTCAACAAAGCATGCCCGAGGGACCCATTCCCCCTTCCAAGGATTGATCAGTTAGTGGATGCAACCACAGGAGCAGAGAGAATGACTTTCCTGGATGCATACACTGGATATCACCAAATCCCACTCACACTAGAGGACCAAGAAAAGACCTCATTCATTTCGCCTTTGGTAAACTATTGTTATAAGGTAATTCCGTTCGGGAAAGCATATTGGAAAGACAATGGAGGTGTATATAGACGACATGGTCATAAAAAGTGGTAGGGCCACCTCCCACCTTCAAGACATCAAAGACGTTTTCCAAACTTTGGGCGAGCACAAGCTGAAGCTCAACGCAACCAAATGCGCGTTCGGCATCAGCAAATGGAAATTTTTGGGGCACATGGTCAGCCAGAGGGGAATAGAAGCTAATCTCAACCAGATAACAGCTCTGCAAAACCTAGCAGCACCCAAGAACAAGAAACAGGTGCAAGAGCTCACGGGAATGATGGCCGCACTAAGCAGGTTTATCAGTCGATCCGCAGATAAGGGACGACCATTTTTTGAAACCCTCAAAAAAGATAAAAAATTCGTGTGGGACCCGGAGCGCGAAGCTTCATTCAACAACCTAAAGGAGTACCTAAGGACGCTGCCACTGCTCGTAAGGCCGAACAAAAGAGATATTATGGCATGTTACCTAGCAGTTTCCGCAACAGCTATGAGCGCAGTCATCCTAAGAGAGGAAGGTCGAGAACAATTCCCGATTTACTTCGTAAGCAAAACTCTGGTTGAAGCCAAAACACGCTATTTACCTTTGGAAAAGTTATGCCTGGCATTGGTCATTGCAACCAGAAAATTGCCACACTACTTTATCGCTCACCAGGTCTGGGTTTACACGAAGTTGCACATCAAAGAGTCCCTTCGACGGACGGACATAAACGGTCGGGTGGCGGCATACGGGGTCAAGCTATCACAATTGCATATCGAATTCGCCCCCCGATATGCCATAAAGGGACAAGTGTTGGCCGACTTCATAGCAGACTTCACCGAAGGACACGACGAACCAACAACCATAGCACCGCAATCACATTGGCAAATTTATGTAGATGGCTCAACCACCAAAGATAGATCGGGAGCAGGAATCGTCCTCAAATCTAGTGATGGCGCAATCATAGAAAAGAGCATAAAACTGGGCTTCCGAGCGATTAACAATGAGGCCGAGTACGAAGCTATGATAAACGGCATGCTCATTGCACGGTCCCTCGGATGCTCCCACTTAATTGCAAGTTCAGACTCCATGCTGATCGTCAATCAAGCCATCGGAGAATACCAAGCCAAAGACGACCTGATGATCCTCTACCAAGCAAAAGTCCAAAGCCTAATGGCCAAATTTGAAAAGTGCGAGTTAATACGAATCAACCGCACAGAAAACGCACACGCCGACGCATTGTCAACCCTAGCTTCGACACTAACCCTAGTAAACACCTGGTCAATCATAGTGGAACTACTGGAAACACCGAGCATCTCCCGAAGGGTAGACCGAGTAACATCAATACAGTACGAGCTAGGGTGGATGGATGAGATGATTCATTATCTGCGAAACGGAACACTCCCCGCAGATAAAATAAAAGCACTCAAAATAACAAGAAAGGCCCCCAAGTTCTGGCTATCCGAGGAAGACAAACTGTACAAGTCAAGTTACCGAGGTCCACATCTGATGTGCGTCCGCACAGAACAACAACAACAAATCTTGGAAGAAATCCATGAAGGCTCATGCGGAGCACACATCAAAGGAAGGTCCCTCGCCAACAAGACTATCACACAAGGATATTGGTGGCCCTATATCAAGAGAGATGCCGACGTATACGTCCAAAGGTGTGACAAGTGCCAACGATTCGCCAAAATACCTCGGCTCCAATCATCTATGACGACCCCGGTATCGGCACCATGGCCATTTGCACAATGGGCAATTGATTTAGTCGGGAAGCTTTCCAAAGCACCAGGCAACGTTGAGTACTTGATCATTGCAACGGATTACTTCACCAAATGGGTCGAAGCTAAACCTCTCCGACAAATCAAAGCCCAGAATGTTAAAAAGTTCATTTGGGAACATATCATAACCAGATTCGGTATACCATACGCCATCGTCGCAGACAACGGAACCCAGTTCAAGGACGTCAAGCTACAGCTGTGGTACGAAGAACTAGGTATCCGGAAGTTCTATTCGACCCCAACCTACCCACATGGTAACGGACAAGCCGATGTATCAAACCGAACTATCCTAGATGGCATCAAGACAACACTAGAACAAGCAAAGGGGAAATGGCCAGAGCGGCTACTCAATGTTTTGTCGTCATGCCGAACTACGCCCAAAACGGGCACAAAGGAAACCCCGTTCAGCCTAGCATATGGCGTCGAGGCCGTCATACCCACGGAAATCGGCCTACCCACACTCCGAACATCCCTAGTCGAACAAGGGAGCAATGAAGAAAGAATGAGGGAAGAGCTCGATATGTTGGATGAAAAACGCGAGATAGCAGCCCTTACCCTGGCAAAATACAATAGAGCGTCAAGCAAACTTATGACAAGAGGGTGAAAGGGTCCAAGAAATTCATGGTAGGAGAACTGGTGCTACAACGAGTAACTACATATACCAGAAACGAGATACATGGCAAACTGAGTCCCAACAGGGAAGGCCCATATGAAATCGTCAAAAGAACAAGCCCGGTTTCTTACAAGATCAAAAACGTTTTGTTTGACAATAGCAGAGGAGAGAAAAATTCTTGGAACGTAGCTAATCTCAAGAAGTACTCTCTGTAAACTAGTTTAGCGCTACAGGTAATACTTTACCTCTTCCTTTGTAATGAAAGTTTCCTTTGAATAAATAAATTGCTTTGTTATCATGTTAAAGAAAAAATAACAAGTCCTCCAACAAACCGGAGGCATGTATAAGAAAAAGTCCTCCAACGAACCGGAGGCAACATGGTTTAAGTCCCGAACAAGTCCTTCAACGAACCGAAGGCATGTCTAAGAAAAGGAAAAAGAAAAATAGCAAGAAAAAAGTCCTCAAACGAACCAGAGGCATGTACAAGAAAAAGGTCCTCCAACGAACCGGAGGCAACAGGGTTTAAGTCCCGAACAAGTCCTTCAACGAACCGAAGGCATGTCTAAGAAAAAGAACAAGAAAAAACTCCTCCAACGAACCGGAGGCAAGAGGGTTTAAGTCCCAAACAAGTCTTTCAACGAACCGAAGGCATGTCTAAGAAAAGGAAAAAGAAAAAGAACAAGAAAAAAGTCCTCCAACAAACCGGAGGCAACAGGGTTTAAGTCCCGAACAAGTCCTTCAATGAACCGAAGGCATGTCTAAGAAAAAGAACAAGGAAAAAGTCCTCCAACGAACCGGAGGCATGTCTAAGAAAAAGTACAAAAAAAAAGTCCTCCAACGAACTGTAGGCAACAGGGTTTAAGTCCCGAACAAGTCCTTCAACGAACCGAAGGCATGTCTAAGAAAAGGAAAAAGAAAAAGAGCAAGAAAAAAGTCCTACAACGAACCGGAGGCATGTACAAGAAAAAAGTCCTCCAACGAACCGGAGGCAACAAGGTTTAAGTCCTGAACAAGTCCTTCAACGAACCGAAGGCATGTCTAAGAAAAAGAACAAGGAAAAAGACCTCCAACGAACCGGAGGCATGTCTAAGAAAAAGTACAAGAAAAAAGTCCTCCAACGAACCGGAGGCAACATGGTTTAAGTCCTGAACAAGTCCTCCAACGAACCGGAGGCATGTCTAAGAAAAAGTACAAGAAAAAAGTACTCCAACGAACAAGTTCTTGCGCTCATCTGCCTGGGTCGCCCTCGAAGCAGACAGTTTGTCCTCGACAGCCTTCTTCTCAGCCTCCAGCTTGGCTTTATCCTCGGTCATCAGCACCTTCTCAGCCTCAAGCTTCTCATTCTCCTGATGCAACAACAGATTCTCATTCACAGCCCTGGCATACTCCTCGGCCACACTCAAAGCATGAGCCTTATCCTCGGCCACGTGTTTCTCTTCGGCCAGCAACTTGCATTCTGTTCAGCCAAAACTTGCTTCTCAACCACCATCTTAGCTTTTTCGGCCTCTACCTCAGCGAACCGATCCCTCAGCTCAGCGGTAACGAGGAAGATCTGCAAGAGCACCACATAAGATACCAATAATGTCAACACAACAAAAACAAAACAAAATAAAAGCATACCCGGAGGGCATCAGTGTTGGCCTGCTCAATGGTCGACACTACAGGACGAGCGACTATACCCTCTATATTTTTATAAGCAAGGTGCCAAAGAGCGGTGTACCCCATCCTCAAGGCTCGGGGTTGTTCCAGCAATTGACCACCGCACCGATCAATGTAACGGGTCATTGCCTCCCCGTCCACCTCCATTTTGTTTTCAGCATTCTCGTCTCCCACCTTCTCGGCTGCCTCCACCTCCTTCTCGGCAACCTTTGCCCTCAATCCCTCATCCCCCAACTCCTTGTCCACCTGAACAGTCTCAGGGGCCTTGTCACTGACCACCTCTTCATCAACTTGAGCTGGCGAGGCATTAGGAAGATCCATGATCTCCTCATCCATGTCCACGTCCATATTCACATGCATGAACAAGTCGTCGAACGACCCCTGAAACACCACAATGCCCATAGACTGGGCAAGGGCAAGAGTAACCAACGGCGAAGTTAAAAACTGAAAGACAAATTAACAGATAAAGAAAAGACGAGAACAGATAAAGACAGAAAGACAAGTAACCAACGACGAAGGTTCAGTCACCAAACTAAGTCACAGTCTCGGCGGGGTTGGGCAACGACTGCACGACCACCTCCGTGCTCCCCTCAGGCATCACCTCGCTCCTCAAGGTGCCAAATACCCTCGCCTTCTTGGAAGCCTCATCCTCGGGCTCGGACGACCGTCGATGAGAATGAGAAGATTTTTTCCCTCCAAGGGCTGCAACACGAGGCTTGATGATCTTAAGGAAATCATCCTCGGTCTCACCAGGAATAGCGGGTGGTACGGTGCACCTATTCCCCGGCCCCGCTACGTACCCCAGCAGTTTTGGAGCAGCACGGTTAACAACCTCCCTGGTCGGGCCAGGGCCCCACCACTTCCAAAGGGCCAACAAAACATCGATATTGGGAGCACCGAGGTCAGACATATCGGGGGCAGAGGTAGTAGGCCTAGGAATTTGATGACCAGCAGGACACCAATTCCCCGATGCAATCACAATGCCAAGATTGTGTTCCTTATTGGTATCTGGAATATCGAGAATAAGCCGGTTAAAGGAACACGAAGTCTTCAGATAACAACTTCGGCGGTCAAAATTAAAGAAATACACCCCCAACACATCTTTGAGCTCGACACTCACACCAGCCAACTCGGACAGCCTCTTAATCCCGTTCAGAACATGGTAGCTATTAAGAGCCAGCTGGCAAAGGGCAATCTGTAAGGCCTCGAAGAAAGAAGCCATCCAGTCAGAGAAAGGAAGCTTTAGCCCCCCGGTCAAGAGGGCCAAGGACCGAATGGCCACCTCGCCAGCAGGAACTACCCCCATGACCTCCTCTTCCGAGGTAGGAAGCCGTAGTCGCACGTCGGCAGGTATATCTGCATGACGCTTAAACTCCTCGGAAAATTCACCAACTTGAGCCAAACATTGGGTCAAAATATCCTGATAAAATAGCATAAACAAGTCATCAATACAACACGCCACCAGTATAAAAGACAGCAAGGAATACTAACCAGAAGAGCCAAAAGAACAATCCAACAACATAAACAACCTTACCCTATCCACAAACCCAACAAAAGAAAAATCCAACAAAACTATATAAACCCACCAACAACAAACCAATACAAACATCTACTGGGACACAGACAAATCAATAGAAGACATGCTACTAAAGACGAATCAACTAAGAAAATGAGCAAAGAAGCATACAAAGGATCCCAGTAATCATGGACACACTTACAGTCATTATATTGGTAAGCAGGAGAGTGCAGTAGTGAAGATGTTATTTCTTTGAAGAAAGGGTAGCAGGAGATAATTTTCTTTAGAAAGAGAGACAAACCCTAGAGAGAGAATATAAATGTTGAGAAATTATGAGGAAAGAACAAAAGGAATTACTTGAGAAGATAAAAATAGTGGAGCCGCAAAAAAGGGAATAAAATAATAACCGTCCTTTCGTGTGACAGAGGTTTCCTTCTTTTCAGCCAAAGAAAAGTCAACAACTATCAGAAATTTCAAAATTCAATGCTCCAGATCTTGCCACGATAAAAGGCATATCCGACTAACCCATGCAGAACCTATATAAACGGCTCGTTGACCCCACCTTGGAAAGCATACACAATACGCTAACTATATCAATGTAAGACCGTCGAGCAATGACCATCGAGCAATGCTACATGAGAGATAGGGGACATCGAGCAGGTCTGTAGAAGACTGTTCCTTGGTCAACCACATGTAAGAAGGTTCTAGCAACGGTCTCCAGGGGGATAACCACGGTGTCCCATACCAAGGAATAACCGAAAATCACATCTTGCCAGGAGGCCAAGCAAAAACTAAGTGCCCAACTTCATACAAATACACACGTTGAAGAGCAATAAAACATTGACAAATAGAAGAGGTAAACAAAACAGAGAAAAATAATTTTATTCATCCTCAAGGGGGAAAAGCAAGACAGATACAACCGATGAAAACCAAAAAAATAAACATAATGAAATCTTGTTACAAAGCACTTCTTCTTTTCAACCCTAGAACTACCACCCTCATCGGCATCCCTCTTCGCCAAGAGCTCTTTGAGGCGCTCCTTTTCCCTAATCAAGCAGGAGATACCAACCCCCAATTGCTGCAAAGCATGAGACTGAGACTTACACTACTCCTCGGCTTTATAACGAGCAGCCATCTCTTTATTCCAATACTGTTTAAACCTCTTGCATTCAGTTTCAGAACACTTGAGATGCACCTTCAGCCACGAAACCTCTCTCTCTTTCAACTCAAGAGGAGTCAAATCCTCAAAAACAGGAGGCGGCAACCTAAAAAGGGGTTCATCATCAAGAACCCTCCTCTTGGAAGAAGATCTAGTAACGGGAGCCATCTCAGAAAATAGCAGGTTAGAAGAAACAAAAATTATAAAACAGGAGAGAGAAGGAAAGAATTAACAATAAAAGGCAAACAATAAGGAGCATTTACAAGGAATCAAAGGGCACAAAGTACGAAAAGGCACAAGGTACAAAGCGTTACAGCAAGTGAAAGTAAAAAAGAAACAACAGAATACGAAAAGGCACCAAATACGAGGCGTAGCAACAGTTCAAAATACGAAAAGGCACAATAAAGGCACAAAATACGAAGCGAGACAACAGTTCAGGTACAAAAAACAAAATACAAGTTACAAGAGGGAGCCTAATAGTTCCACCAAACAAAATGAGGAAAATACAACATTAAGAAAAACTAGCAGAACCAAGTCAAGGGCCCTTGGGTGGGAAAGCCGAACTGCCTGACCGAGAGAAGGCTCCCCGAGGAGCCGCTTGATCAGAACGGTCCAACCGAGCTTCATATGAGGAGTTGATGACAGCCAAACACTCATTCTCTCTAGTAAGGGCAGTGATGTGGTCCCTAAGCCGAGCATTTTCAACCGCCATGCTAGCAAGGCCCCGAGGACCGTTGTCAAATTCTTCGTGAGCTTGATCCCAAATCTCCTCGGCCTCATACCAAGAGTTGGCCAATTGACCCCTCCGCAACAACAACTGGTCGAGCTGCAGACTTAGGGCTGAAATTTTAGTCCATTTGATAGTTTCCTCGGGATAGGAGTCAAACAGACTTAAGGCCAGATTCCCATACTCCTCCTGAAGTTCTGCCATTCGATGACGGACCCGAGACACCTCAGCATCCAAATCCTTCATCTGAGCATGATATTTCACCACTGGCTCAGACATTCTTAAAAATTATTGTATAAAAGAGGAACAAGGGTATGAGCATGAAGCAAATACAGGAAGTTTATGAAAGATGATGCATCCTAAAGAAAGCATGAAAGGGTATTTATAGGACAAAAAGTACGTCATTAACTGACAACCCTTGGAAACATGCAACTATGAATTACCATATCTGGGAAAACACACCTTTGACCAACTGTCACGTCTCAGATCTCACGTGGGTACAACACCATACAAGAAGGAAAGACAAGATATTTGATGATTCTGACACACTCCAGAACACAGCAAACCACAAATTCAAGAAGAAAAACAAAAAGCAAATATTCGTTTCATTAATAAAGATGGATTACAAAAGGAATTGTTACATCAGAGAGCAAAGTGGACGAAAAGTACAACCACGAGAACAAAGTATAAAACAGAGTACAACCACAAGAAGAAAGTATAAAACAGAGTACAACCAAGAGAAGAAAGTATAAAACAGAGTGCAAGAGAATAAAGCAAAAAATTAGGGTGGCTCGGGGGAAGTTGATCGGTATCGGTGAGAAGGACCGGTCGATATTACAATATCATGAAGCGAAGGATTCCCCCTCAAGACATTGTTCTCATCGACCAACGCCTGACGAGCACGCCGGCACTACGCCAACTCGGCCCTCAACCAAGTCAACTCCCTCACCATCTCAGTATAGTGATGACGCATCACTTTCAACTCCGTTTCAGCATCCCTCAGCTTCTTGAGCACATTGCCATAAGAAGCCTCAAAAGCCTCCACTTGTAGGGCCAGGGCTGATGGGGTGAAAGGGGCAGACATATCCGGAATATAAAGTTTGCAACTTGTAGAATAATAGTGTTATCAAGAATGGAAATGGGAGAAATAATGAAGAAAAACCTTGCCTTATGGGGGTATTTATAGATGAATTAAGATGGGTACTAAAATGAAGAATAGCAACCGTTTGCCCAAAGGGTTCCAAAAGGTATGAACAGTGAAGAGATGCATCTTATCAAAAAGACTCTTAGGTTCATGTCAACATTCAAAAAAGATAAATATGGGAAAAGCAGTTACACATGCGTCCTTATAGGGATGTGCAATAATGTTAGAAATATTAAATAAGATCTCTGCACAAGGTTCGAGAAAACCCAATGGATAAGATTATGCACAGGGCTCAAGAAAACCCATCATAACGCCACACGCACGTGGTAAGGAGAAATGCAGTAAAAATAAATTGCATTGGGAAAATAAAACAGATAAGAATGAAAATAAGGAAATATTTTATTAATTCCAGAATCCCTGTTACAAAGAGGTGATGCCACCGAACATAAAAGAAATGACAAAAGTAAATTAGTCGGAGGAGGAGCTTGCTTCAAAGTCATCTGGCCTAGGTTTAGACCGAGCGTGTAACTCTTTGAAGGCAAGCTTATAAGCCCTTTTGGCCGACTTATGTTTATCCCGAGAAGCCTCGAGCTTTTTAACCCGCTCATAGGCCCAATCCCGATCAGTTATCATCACATGATGAGCTGCGTCCATATCCGACAACCTTTTTCTTAAGGCAGGGGCCCGGAGAGCTTCCCTTGCCAAGAAGGCAAACCTCCTCTTCATGGTACGAGCCTTTTTAACCTCGCCTTCTAAATAAGCAATATATTCAGAAGAGTTGTCCCCGGTAGAGCCATTGGGAGAAACCATTACGTCACAAGAAAAGTGGTAAGTAATTAAATAGTTATGGAGGGGTTGTAATCCCTTTTATAGTAGTTAGACGTTGGGAAGATCAAGAGTCTCCTCGAGGCAAGATAGCATGCTTGAAATTCCCAATGACATTAATGGTTATAAGGAAACAGCTATAGATCGATTACACTTCTAGATGAAACTTTGGGAATAGCTTGACCAACATGATATCCTTATAAGGCCAAACATGACTCCCTCGCCGTGGAGAACACACCGAAAAAGTCAGGGAGCACTTGATAGAACACAAAAATTAGACCCGAATATATCTATTCGGGTATATATATACCCAAACACTATTAAAGGGTACCCAACGCTTGAGTAATATAACCCGAGGTATAACAGTACTTTCCCCATTTAAGGATAAAGACAATTATCCAATAAATATCTCAGCCCATTTAGTAAAGGTTCACAGTGGAAAAGCCCATGAGATGGAAACACTTGTCAACATCCTATGACGCATAAATGCCTATAAATAGCCAATACCTTCACTGGGAAAGGGACCTGAAAAAATCACAAAGAATAGATCTATAAAAGAGATTGTCAGAGTTTATCTCATAAGAAAGTGACCGAGAGAAGTTAAAGACAAAGACCGAGCATCAAGAATAAAGATCAAGATCAAGATTAAGACTAGATTATTAAACCGAACATAGGTGTAATAACAAAGTGTAGTCCGAGCAAGTACAATTACTGATCAATAAGAAGGAACAACAACGTGTCCAATATTTACTTTCTTTAACTCATATTAATATCGTTGAAAATCATAACGTCAACCCATCAAAGTTATTGCTTTATTGCTTTATCACTTACATTTCATTTAGATGGCTCCTCTCTTAGTAATGATGAAAGTGGTTGCGGTGGTGTATTAAGAGACTCAAAGGGTCTCATGGTTTTTGCTTGTCACTTAGGTAATCACTCTAATACGTTTGCTGAGTTAATGACCATAAAAACGGTTTTGCTTATTTGCTATAATTTGTGCCTTACTGATATTATGATTGAAACAGACTTAGTATTAATTGATAATTGGTGGAATAATAAATTATCTCATGGTCCTAAATTAAATTTTCTTTGGGGAGATATTATTACACTAATGGGTTTAGTTTGTTTGAATTTAACTCATGTATTTAGGGAGCAAAACCAAGTTGCAGATGGACTGGTGAAAATGGGTTCTGGAGGTGCTACTTCAACTTTTTTCAGAGTAATGGACCTTAATAGTCATATACGGCATACACTCTTGATCAGAGAGAAACTAATGAAGTTATTTCAATATTTAAATTTATTGTTTAACCCATGATGGCATTGATGCTGGGGTTAAGACCTTTGTGGTCTGATCACTTTGCAGTTCCTTTATTGTATATGAGTTATCATATTTGTATGTGTATAAACTAACTTTTTGGTTAAGTTTATAACCGGCAAAAATGGTTTATCACCCCTGTCTCTCTAGCAAATTCTATTGTTATTCCTTATCTGTAAACTCAGAATAAACCATTGTTGCTATGCAAGAAGTACATGGAAAACAAAAGGAGAAATATAAATTTATGCAGACGTGATTTATGAAAAAAATAATGGATGCTCTTAGTTGCTATGAATTTCATAGATACTCTTAGGTGATATAAAAAAATAATATGAATTTATGCATATGTTATTTGTTAAAGAAATGATCAATGCTGTTAATTGCTCTGAATATATGCTCTTATGTGCTATGGAAAAATAATACTATGGATGTATGCATTTGTGATTTTTGAAAAAAATGAAATGATACTCTTAGTTGCTCTACATTTAAAGATGCTCTTATGTGCTATGAAAAAATTGATTGGTGCTATTTGTTGCTCAAAATCTAATTTTAATTATATCGCATTATAAAAACTCTCTCTCAAATTAATTTTGATACTAATGGGGAATAATTGTGGTTAAAATTATGACAATATTAACATTTAATTTGCTATCAGCTTTTTACAATAAAACACAAAAAACTCAACCTTGTTTAAGAATCAATACAATTTAAATTTAATATTACTATAATATCATTCTATTTATTTATCTACCCAGAAGCTGTTTTAGTTACTCATTGTTTCTCTCAATTTTAAAATTAAAGTCTTATCTCCATCTAATCCCATTTCAAATTCTCTCCTTAAAACGGATTATTACCCCTGTCTCTCTAATAAATTCTATTGTTCTTCCTTATCTGTAAACTCGTAATGAACCATGGTTGCTATGCAAGAAGTACATGTAAAAGAAAAGGAGAAATATAATTTTATGCAGATGTGATTTGTGAAAAAAATAATGGATACTCTTAGTTGCTCTAAATTTCATAGATGCTCTTAGGTGATATGAAGAAATAATATGAATTTATGCATATGTGATTTGTTAAAGAAATGATCAATGCTCTTAGTTGCTCTAAATATCATAGATGCACTTAGGTGAATTTCATAGATGCTCTTAGGTGATATGAAGAAATAATATGAATTTATGCATATGTGATTTGTTAAAGAAATGATTTCACATTTAACCATTGTATGTTTCAATTATTTTGCTATAAACTGGCGAGAAAATGGCAAAAGACTGAGAAGTGATGTGGGACCTAACCGGAAGTTTGAAAAGTCAACTACCCACCATCGAGCTCGGTCGTTATTTCGTGGCAATTTTTCTTGTTTAATTGGTTTTCTAACATTTACCCAGTGCTGTGTTAAAGTCGAGACCCAATCCGCGGAGCATAATAAATGTCCGACCTGCTTTTTTTTTTGGGAGTTAAAAAAAGAAATCCCGACCTGATTATTTCGAGATTTCGTAAGGTAGAGATAGCTTTATCCGAACCTATTTTATGTTTTTTTTCACAAGGTAAATTTTTATAAAAGAAAAACGTTCTAGAAATAAGTTCGACTTTTATTTATTCATAGTTGTCTATATAAATACAATTTATATTTGAGAAAAACATTACTAATAATTGTTAAAAAAAAGTCACCATTTATGAAAAATTGAGGGGGAAATTAACAAACAATAGAGGAAATGATGAAAAAAATAAAATAAAATTTGGTTTTATTCGCACATCCAACAACTATAACAGTAAATTAGATAAATGATATCTTATAGTTATAAATTTTAAGGTCGGAAAAAAATTGTTCATCTATTTTTCTGAACATTGTAAAAAATAATAAAGTTAATTTTTTAAAAGTTATATATTTTAATTTGACTTTTATCTTCAATTTAA
Organism: Primula veris; assembly: GCA_963682055.1. Lineage (NCBI taxonomy): Eukaryota > Viridiplantae > Streptophyta > Magnoliopsida > Ericales > Primulaceae > Primula > Primula veris. The sequence goes on along the minus strand of OY821747.1, from coordinate 14,275,563 downwards.
AAATACAAATGTATAAATGTTGAGACTTATTTAACATACAAGATTCCAATAACCTAAATAATATTATAAAGAGTAAAATATTTTATTAATATTAACTTCATCCATAGAATAAAAAATTATAAAAAACACGAGTTCCCATATTTTAGTATTTTTCTATAAAATAAGAATACTACTCATATTATTTTAATAAAACTAAAATTACAACAAAAGAACAATTAATACACTATTGGGATCTCTAATTTATTTAATTCATAAATAAATTTTTAACATATTGTTAATGTGGTATTGAGAAAAACATTTTGTTTTTGAAAATCGGGTCGTTGGATTCGCGTCGGGATTCATCCCTACACACGGTTCCTACCCTGAAAATAGTCAGATCGGGACAAATTCCAATTTTTTTGGGACGGGACAAGTTCGTGTCAGGGTAAAATCGGATCGGGTTAGGATTTAGGAATGTTTGCCCAGCTCTACATTTACCTTGGGTATGTAAAAAATCATCAAACTCAACCCGTAACGCAACCCCACGGATTGGGGCGGGTTGGGATGGATTGAGTGTGCAAAAAAGATCAACCTGTCCCGCCACAATCTATTATATATTTTGCCGGTTGTGTTAGGGTTGAAGTTTAGAAACCGCTGATTAATCCGCTACAACCCGCTTCAATACACAATATATATTACACACACACGCACAAACACACACACACACACACACATACACACACACACACACATATATATATATACACACACACATTTTATGTATTTTAAGATACCCATCTCCCACTCTTTTTGTCTTTTAGTTTTATTACTTGTTCGTGAATGTTATAAGCATATTTTAATTAGTCTTAATTTATATTTCTTTTTAAAATATTTAATTTATTTAATATTTAGATTGATTATGTAAAAAATGAAAAATAATAAGGAACCAAAATAAAATAAAATAACTAACCCGATCCCAACTCGCCTCAGCCTTTTTTTTTTTTTTCGGGTTGGGTTCGGTTGAGATTTAAATTTTACTAACCCGCCATAATCCGTCTCACAATTCATTTTGCGGGTTGAGTTAAATTTGAGCTCGATTCGCCCAAATCTGCCCAGTGCTCACCCCTACATTTACGTGTGAATATGAACAGTCGAATTTCAGTTGTTAAATCCGCCATAAATGAAACATAAATTTAACGCCTTCGACTTTAAAAGTGCCTTTTTAGATGTTTTGGGTATTTGAAAAACCATATTTCAATTCCATTAAAAATCCTGACTATTGATGCATTTAATATTTTATGCTTTTTTTTTTAATTTAATAGTGGGGAAAACCCATATTTTTTTATTTTATTAATAGCGTAAACAAAAAATGTGGATAAAAACCCCACAAATGGATTGGGCCAAAAGTGCTCCAATCCGTCAAAAACAAACATCAAAACTACATTATTGAAAGTCTTTCGTGTTAAATAATAAAAAACTTGTAACTAGAGGGACTTGTAGCGTAATAATCCTACTATGTCTTCTTCTTCTCCACGCGTCACCCATCCCCCATCCCATTTTAGATAGAAGACCGACAACCTATCTCTATCTTCCAAACCTTCCTTCAATGACGATTCCGGCCAAAATCATCTTAAATTTGGTATATCATCACGATCCATCCTCATTATACTTGCTAATCCATTCGGAAAGTCATCCGCATCCTCAGAGATCAAATCTAACCCACTTTTTACCAATAAATCTGTAGCACCATTCTCCTCCCTAAAGATATGAATAATCTTAGACCCCATAGACAGCCATTTGGATTTTCAATTATTTAACATCTCCTTTACTTTTTCCACCAAAAAGTGAAAATAAATATCTTTTTTTTTCTTCCAGCATAAAAATTACATCTCAAATAAATGAAAGGAGGATTTTTTAAGACAATTCCCATCTTTTCATCCAGCATTTTACCTCGAACAAAAGGCACATGGCTTGAACAATAAAGAAAACTTTTATCATAATTTACCTCATGTCCAGAATCTTTTTCATATTGAATAATCACCTTCTTCACTTCATTTACTGATCTTCCAGTAGCACCAGAAAAAATAATAATATCATCAACATAAGCTAAATGTGTAATGTAGGGACAGCCAATAGGAACCTTAAAGTGTTTATATCTGCCATTAGTTACTACATTATTAAAATTTCTTGAGAATACTTCTGAGCAAATCACAAAAAGTCCAGAAGACAAAGAATCCTCCTACCTTAACCCTTGGGTAGATTTAAAAAAAAACCTGTAGCAACTCCATTAATAAGAACACTGAAGTAAATATTAGAAATCAACCTCCAAACTCTATCAATGAAAACCTCAGAAAAACCCATTTTTATCAAAATTTTTGTGAGAAAGAGCGATGATACTTTGTCATAAGCTTTTTTCATATCCAATTTAATTGCTGCATTTTTTCCTTTACTCTTAGCATTTAGAGTAGTGACCATTTCTTGAGCCAAGAGGATATTATCAGCAATATCCATAACTCTAATAAACCCACTTTGATTCTCAACAATAAAGTTAGGAAGAAGAACAGCAAGTCTGGTAGCAAGAATTTTTGATATAATTTTATTGCAAAAATTGCGCAAACTTATGGGCCTATAATTAGCAAAAGTTTTAGGGCTCTTAACTTAGGTAACTCTTAACAAGGCTGTAGTCATCATCTTAGGTAACTCAGAACCAGCAAAAAATTGCCTAATAGCTTGAAAATATCATTGTTAATAATATGTCAACATTTAGTGAAGAAATACCCATTGAACCCATCTTGACCTGGAGAGCTGTTTTTATCTAAATCCCAAATAGCATTCTTAATCTCCTCCATAGATGGATAAGCATTCAAAAACTCCACATCAGCCTCACCAAGAAGCTTAGAAACAACATTAATACTTTGGAAATCCCCCCATCTTTGTAGATCAGGATTGAAAACAGATTGAAAGTACCTATTTGCCTCCTCTTTTATTTCACTTGATTCTGTAATGATATTCCCATCAACACCTTTAATACCGAGAATAACACTTTTTTTCCTTTCATTTTTAACCACTGCATGAAAATATTTAGTGTTAGCTTCCCCTTCTATTACCCATTTAACATTGGCTTTTTGCTTCCAAAAAATATATATTATGCTTCTGCCTACTATTTCACCACTTCAAAACTTTACGATCTAAACTTAAACTTGTTCACCCGACAACCCATAATAAATTTTTGTAGTCATCGTTTGATAAACAATACTGGAGCCGGGAAAATGTAGGTTATTCTTCATAGTCGTCATCAAATTATACGTTTCTGCCAATAATTTAGGGTCGGCTATATGAAATCATACGGAAAATCATTTTTTTCGCAATAATGAATTTTTCTCCGCCATACATTCACTACAAAATAATGTTTGATTTAGTGAGAGTCAAAAGTTGTCACAAGCCTGTCGCTAATTTAAAAAGCTGTCGCAAATCTGTCGCAAATTGACTAAACTGTCACAAAACCGTCACAAAAACCGTCGCTAATAAGCTCGTAATAAAAAATACCGTCACTAATCCCGTCGGTATTTGAGTATTTTTTTATAGTGATTATTTCTATCCAATGCTATTTGTTTATCGATTTGTCATATGATCGTGTCATTACGAATCGCTTGAATTTAAGTTTTGAACGGTCTAACTCTATCTTTATTTTGGTTTCATATACTTATATGTTCACTCTTTCTAACCGGTGTAGCACTTCTGTCTACACTTGATCAATTTCTGCCAACGACTACTATAGTGTACATGTCATTGAGATAGAGTATCCAATATGATCCCTAAAAAAGTGGTTGTATTCAAATGTGATTGGTTACTCAAATGGCAAATATCAAAGATCTTATTTTTTTTAGGCTAATGCTCAAAACATGCAATCAATCAAAACATACAACATCTAAAAATTTCTTTTCAAATCATACAAACATACAATTATATATATTTATTAGAGTTGTATGTTTTAGGAATAAAAGTTTTAGTTTGTAGTTTTTGGTAATTAGATTTGAAAAGTTGTATGTTTTGTTAATTTTCTCTCTTTTATATTGGCCTCCCAAGCTATTCAATTATGGATTGTAATAATGCTGGTAATATTAGAAGGTGATCTGAGAAATGATTTTAAACAATGTAAGAATTCTACTATAAAACAGACCCAAATTTGGAGTCTATTTCCGTCTCTGTTAAATGTTGGCATGGCAATGTAATTCTGTTTTGTTAATTCCTCTCTTTCTGAATTATATTTTATACTTCAGCATTTGTTACTCTTATTACTGTTTTCTTTATTCATCTAAGTTTCTTCTAGTTTAGTTTATCTAAATTTTAAAATGGAAAAGTAGAGTAAACATAAATGGAGTATATATCAAATGTCCAATTGTATGTTTCACCAATTAATGATACGCATATTCACGAGTCAGTATAAGAAACTAGAGTTTGAGAGACTAAAATTTAGAGACGACTTCTAAATCGATCACTAAATGATTTATTTAAGAACCAAAATAATTATTAATTCACTAAATCGATATATTTGGAGACTATGAACATAATCATTAATTCCTAAAAACAATCCGCTATAACATAAGAGGAAGAAATTATTTTGTCTCCAAAGATATTTGCAGACATAATAGTAGGTCCACTAATGTTGGTGCTAGATTATCTTTGGCAACCAATTTTTTTTCTTTTTGTGATCTGTAAATATATAGATTTAAGGACAACAAAATATATTTTAGTCTCTTAATATGTATATTTCGAGACAAAAAAAAAATGGTCTGGACATCTATCATTTAGAGACCGATTTAGGTTTTCTCTCTGAATTTTGGTCTCTAGTGGTATACATGTATACTTGTGTGAAAGGTAACACACATGTGAATTGTCTAATTATATATACTTCGCCACTTCGAATGTGTTTGCAAATCATGTATGCATTGGATACTTTAGAAATGTGGTAGTGTGCCTGTAGATTATTTATGTAACTAATTATCTCATTGTTAATGTGTATAAAGGGTTAGTTTTCAAATGTCCGAGGAAGTCACTTTTTGTCCTTACTCTAATTGTCATAAAGAAACAATTGTCCATATATTTGTTAAATGTCCATTTACAAAAACTATTTGGATGACCTCCAAGTGGAAAAGCTAATTTGAAAAGTTGTTAAATGTCTCAACTGGGTTTTTAATTAATTGAAGCTATTGTCGACCCGAGAATTAAGCTAGGAATGGAAAAAAGTGAGATTATTGAGTTTCAAAGATTTGCAGCGTTGCTAATAGACCGAGTCTGGAGTAACCGAAAGTGTTTAAATATCGGGGATAAAGGTGTTGGTTTTATACTATATCGAAAAAGCAATGATTGATTGAAAAGACAATAAATTAAAAAACAGGGACGCAATGGAAATAACAATTTATTTCTCACAATTGTAATATAAATTACAATTTCTGACTCAACATAATTAAAATTACACTAATTTAAATTCCAGACAGATTTAATATAACTTATTAAACTGCTGGACTGAATTGTAATTGTTTGAAACTGACAGACAGAATAATATAATACTAAGCTGTTGGACTATTTCTGTAAATATAGAAAAATAAATTACAGAATTGAAAATTACAGAATAGGAAAGGACTGAATTGAAATAACAGAAAGTAAACAGTACAGAAATATAAATACAGAAAAATAAAGGTACTGAAATTTAAATACAAAAATGAAAGAACAAAATTTAAATGGACAGAAATGAAAGAACAGAATTTAAATGGAATGAAATATAAAAGAATAGGCAACTGCTGGGCAGTTTTTCTTAAACAATATTTCCCGAACAACCTTTAAAGGTTTCTGGTTTCGGGACTTTGTTCCCAAGGTACAACTTCTGTCTCAGAGTGGCTCGTATGGAAACCGACACCGAACCACAGGTCGAGCTGTTGGTGGTGCGATTCTCTCTCTAATATGTATGCTTATGCTTATGCTGTGAGTTATGATTGTGTCTGAAATGAGAGGGGGAGGGCTGCCTTTTATAGCCTCTCTTGAAACCGCAGCCATAATGGTCAATTAATTCTGGGAGATACACCCCCAGAATCCGCCCAATCAATTTCTGAAACCGCAACATTTATTCTGCAATTTATTCTCATTGATTGCTGGCGTTTCAGTTGCTGAAAACTCTAGGGACTATTTTTGTATTTTATACAAAACTCCCTTTTCAGATTTGACCCAAGACCCAAGACCCAAGACCCGAGACTCGAGACATTCCCCAAATTCCAAATCCCAAATCCCAAATCCCGCACCCGCGCCCGCGCCCATGGCCCGAGTCCCGAGACCCGAGCAAGCGCGCGTGTGTGGTACACACTAATACTGTTAGGTGTATGTGGACATGTTAGTTTAACAACTACATGGGTTGGTATTGTATATATATTGTAAAATTAACTCTTAATCTTCCAATATTGGATATCACTCATTGGTTTTCCATTTAATTGTTTCATTTTCCAGCAAAGAGGTTTTTCCCTCTTTCGAGAACCCAACTTTGAAGCCAATTTGTATTCACACCCATTCTCCAAATAGGTCATGCGATATACCGTCACGAATCTCGTCACACGGGCTACTCAAACACGTTGAGTACGGTATAAACAACTCAGCACTGTCACATGTAATAATGACTCGAAGTTGGTCCTGTGACTATTCGGAAACACCCATGTTAAAACATGTTTTTCCAACAAAAGGTAGGGATACAGACGAAGTAAATTTTTTTATCGATATGGACATTTCATCGATGAAATTTAGTGAAGGTAACAGAGAAGAAAGGAAACGGCACATTGAGACCCGTTTAAGATATCAAATGAGCCCGAATACTATAATTATAAATGCAGATGCAGCAATCCGACATGATTTTTTATGGTGGCAGTTGTAACTCACTCGTTAGAAGGGAAATTAGTGGCCGCGAGTACGAAGCATATTGATGATTCTGATGTTTTGAAAGCGGAACTATATGGTTGTTCTTTGGCATGCGATCTTGGCGTAAAATACGGTTGGAACGATGTGATTATTTGATCAGATTCCTCTTTAGTAATGAAAACCTTAAATTCAAACTCAGGCAGTACTGATTGGAGATGGGATTCGATTAAGGAAGACTGTGTTCGCAAACTTGACAAGGTTGAAAAGTGAAGGATAGTAAAAACAGATAGAGTTGATAACTTTTGAGAGTATTTGCTCGTCCGGTGGGCCGCCTCCTACTCTTTGGTAGGGTGCATTCCATTTATTTTTGTTTTAAGGTTAAAGTGGTGGTTATTTAACAGTCTCGACCCTTCAGAGTTCTTTTGGGAAGAGATGGAGATTTGAGGATTTTTAGAGAGGGAAGGAACACCGGATTTAGAATGATAGGAGGTGGTCGATACGGTTACATGAAATGTGAGGTATAGTGGGCGACCGATTTTATCAGAGAGAGAAATTGAGGGTAGTGAGGTAGGTGGGACCGGGTTGCTTCTCATGTAAATTGGAGCCATTAATTAGCATGCTAATACTAAAGGTATATATATGAGACGTATCGTGAAATAAATTATTGTAGTATGATTTTTTAGAAAAAGTGACTGGAAAAGAGAGACCAAATGGCCATTGCCGCAAGTTTAAATAGCAGATAAATTGATAATGTTATACTATGGAATTATGGTTATCTTGATTATCAACTGATAAAAGAGTATTTAGGTTAATCCAAGTTATCCAACTTGTCAAATTTGGACCAAATTGATGCTAAAAGCATTCACAATAGTTTTGTTAAATTTTTAATATTAAATAGTGATACATCATCGTTTAAAAAGATGATAAATGACCACATTAGTTTCACGTTAACAATGTTAACAAAGTTATTCATTAGTTTCACATTAACAATGTTATTCATTTTTAATTAACAATTTATCTTTTATTTTACTGATCACTATTCTTATGTGAAGAATTTATAGGAGATAATAATGTTAATTGTGGTATGTGTTTCACATGTCACCGGTTAAAAACATTAAAAATATTGTTAATTTTAACAACTTTTTTAACATTTATAAATATAACAGATAGTTTAACAAAACTAATGAAAATAAAAATATATATTATTAACTAACTATTTTAGTTAACAATACATATAATCACTCTAATAGATGGTCTAATTAACATTACGAGTAATATAGGCCCACGTATTCGTTCAATTAGTTGGTGAACTACCACTTGATCCTAATATAATTCCACCGATCCCAGAATATATTTAACCAAATTAGCTGACAATCAGTGTGCTCTAAAAGTCTCTTATATGTATAATTGACACGTCTACTTAAGTTCATGCTTAAAGTTAATGGTCATACTATTAAAAAGTTGACCATGTGAAGAGAACATGTCACATCCAGTGACGGATCTATAATTTTAGCACCTCAGTACTCAATAATAATAAAAAAAAATATGTATCATCTATTTTTTTATCCAAACAACTATTTAAAAAAAATATCAACTATCAACCATGCATCTAATCTAAAATGCTGGCATGACTTGGTTCATTCTCACACATCTAATAGATATCAAAGCTTTGTATATGATGCCGACCATGGATGTTTGTAGTTTGTACACACTCGTCACTCTATGAGTAAATGAACCTCTAGAAAGTTGAGTTAGAATATTGAATTTTATGGGATAAGAGTATTTAAAGCGCATTTCCATACTTTACCCTTTAATCTTTAGACATCTTTTTATCTCATTTTTATCCTATGAAGTACACTTCAATGTTTGAGTAGTTAATTAAAGTTTGATTTCTTACTTTAAAATTTTATCCCACTCGTTAAATTATTTATTAGAGAGTACGATTTTAAGGAAGGAGAAGTATAGAAGGTAAGGAATGAAGATTAGCTTATCCAAATTTCTAATTCTTTTTTGCGTCTCCTTTCAGCATGAATTATATTCTTTCTTCCTTGTTCTTTTATATATATATATATGAGTAATCATAGCATACGGATTATTTGTGTGACATGTAATTGTATAAATATGATCCGACACAGATAAATTTAACATTTTTAAAAAGTTTACAAAAATAATGGAATGAATATGGTAAAAATATAATATTTTATTGTTATAGTAATATAAAAATACATGTATGATAATTTATTTGGGAAATGATTTGATATGTGTGAAAAAATGAATATTTATTACTTATTTATTTATTTATTTAAATTGCATTAATTTATTTGAATAATTAGTAAATTATAATATGGACATTTTAAAAAAAAAAATGTTAAAATTGGACAGTGTCAATCTTTTTTGCCTTCTCTTATATTAATAGTATGATATATTAAAAAACTTTAAAGACAAAGCAATATGTGAATCTATTATTAAAATTTGATCTTTATTTTTTGCTTAAAATCTGAGGAATTAAAATGCAATTAAAACAAATAAACCATCTAAAGATTTGTTCTTAATCATGGGAGCCTTTGGCCCTTAGAAGATATATTTACATTTACAAGCAACAAAATTTAACTAAATATTATGAAAAATATTTAATTTGTAATCAAATTAATCAAACATAAGGCGTTACCCACGAGGGGAGGACTAACGCACTGAAAAGGAAGAACTCGTTGCTCGTTTTCTAGCCTTTAAGTTTTCACATGAGAGGAAAAAGTTTTCATCATGAGTTTAGGAAAGTTGTTCAAGTCATCAATTTCCTTTTGATAATCTAAAATAATTATTGTAATTTTTTTTTTATGTATGGACCTAAAACATTTCCTACCTTTTCTTTATGTGATAGAAATGTAGATTAACCAATTAACACGGTACATGACGTAAATGAAAAAATGTAATTCAGAAAAATTACATTATTAACCAAAAAGTGCACCATCCACTAAAGAATATTGGGTAAATGCCAGTAAATTACTTTTTTCCACCATATTGTCCTCAACTACACACCTGAAATTTAAATTTTTCTAAGATCAATTTTCATTAATTTTTGCGCTATATAGATAAATGCCTTTATTAAACCATGACTTCAAGACACACTCTAGAGTGCATAAAACCCACTCTAGAGAGCATAATTAAACCCCCTATAAAAACCATAAGAAAAATTGTAAGTCCAAAATAAATAATTAAAATGTTGCTATTTTTTTAAAAAAAAAACTATCTAACTTAACAAAAGAAAATACAAAATCATAAATATTAAAAAAGTATTTTTAAAAAAAACTATCATAAGTATCAAAAAATTCTTTAAAAAAATCAAACCAAAATTTACAATAATTATATTTTTTAAAAGAAATATAATAATATTAATTTATAGTAAAAAGCAAAAAATAAATATTAGAGAAAGTCAAAAAAATCATAAACCAATACGTGTATATTTTGAAATAAAATGACTTATGTCGAGAAAAGTGATCATTTATTTTTGAGAAAAAATATCATTTCCTAAAAAAAAATTTACTTTTAAAAAGTTCATATATTTGAACTTAAATGTGCATATGGTTTAATTTAAAGTTAATACGGTTGGCTTTAAATTGCATATTCTTCAACTACAAGTGTATATGATTGAATTTAGACTGCATAAGCTTCTGAAGTGGATATAATTGAGTCAAAAATGCATATTATTCAATTAATGATGTATTTAAAATAAATATGGTTCAACAAGCGTACCAGTTTCTTACACTTTATCTCATATTTAAGATAATTAACATCACTTTTATATTTTTAGGATAACAGTTTAACTTTATACTTTTTCAGCTTTCCTATCAAATTTATTATCATAACTAAATATTACTGTATTTTAATATAGTTCTATCAATTTTTTTCAACCCAAATTAATTTATTAGAACAACCACATTAAATAACTTACAAGTTTTATCGTATTTAAAGTAAAAAGTACACTTTTACAACTTATAAGCAAACGTTTTCTTTTATACAAATTATCAGTTTTTTTATAAATTTGTTTATCACAACTATACAACCCATCTTTTTGTTATTTTATTAATTTATATGTGAAAAGTACAAATAAATGAGAGAAAATAAATGAGAGAGAATAAGAGAAAAATAAGAGAGAGAAATTATTATTTTAATTATAAGAGGCTTATATTTGAGAGATATTTGAGTTCATGCATATTTAAAATAATGGATAAGGAAAATGATGCGTATACAATTTTAGAACAATTTTATCATATTTAAGATAAATTGGTGATATAAAAAAACTGATGTGAGTGCTCTTATAATGTTTATAGAGTGCATAAGATTCAATGAGGAATGTATAGACTTTAGTTAAAATTACATATAATTTAATTTATGATGCATAATGTTAAGTTTAAATTTCAAATGGTTCAAATGAAAGTGAATATGATTTACTTTTCAAAATGTATATTTTTCTTTTCAAAGTTCAAATACTTGAGTGTATCGTTCAATTTAAAATGCATATACTATAGTTTAAACAGTATAAACTTCAGTTTAAAATACATATAGTTCAACTCAAAATGCAAATATTTAAACTGAAAGTGCATATTGTTCACCTGAAAGTATACACGACTCACATGAATTAATTGCGTATAGTCCAAATTAAATTGCATGTATTTTACTTCAAAACACACAACATCACAAGATCCTGTTTAAGTTGGTTCAAAATGCCGAAAGTTCATTAGAAATTGCATATCTTCCTAAACCTTATTTTTCATGAGACTGATTTATTAATTGCTAGTTAACTTCACCTCCAACTATATGGATTATAAAACTTTTTTAATTTACATAGGAACCAAAATCTTCTATACACTTTCATTATCATTCTCAAAAAACAAAAATAAGTTTGTCTCATTAGGTTGGTACCGGGTTGTTTTTTGGATCAACTTTTATATTTTTGGTCTCTAAATATATATATTTATGGACTACAAAATTATTTCGGTCACTAAATGTATCATTTAGACACTGATAAAGAAGTTGTCTCGAATTTTTGTCTCCAAAACTTGTTTTTATGTAAAATATCATAATAAAGTGAGGAAGTTTCCTGGAGAAATAAATATATATGAATAATTTGATATTATAATATTGATAAAATAAGATTTGAATTATTAGTGAACTATATCTTGTATCCACTTTAGACATGTACCGTATAATCATCATTCATGTCAACATCAAAGTCCACCCATTGTAACGCTAACGCGGTAACGACTATGTGAGACAATTGGTACCTCATAAATTATACTATATTTCAAAAGAAATTATAAATTAAAAAAACGATTGAATATCTTTACCAAAAGTTTACTACAGAAATGTTACTTTAACAAGTTCATATAGTTCAAGTTTTTTTGATTTCTAAAACACAATGGCACGTTTAATAAAATTCATGTCTAACGATTCATCATCCTCTCCAACTTTATATTCTCCACCCCCGACCTCTGTCATATATTATGGACCAAAACAATCAAATGATTTTTCACCATATCTAATTCCTCTTTTCTTTGCACTTGGAGCTGCTTTTCTTATCGTTGCCTATTTCACTCTTGTAAAGAAATATTATTTAAGCCCGAATAATCAAGCAAGACCAGTCCCGCAAAATCTCGGAGAAGATCATGGTCGTGAAATTGACCATCATATATGGCATATTACCACAGTCGGGCTTGAGCAATCGCTTATTGACACTATTCCGGTATTTATTTACGGAAAGAATGAAGGTTTGATCGAAGGAACTATGTGTTCCATTTGTTTGAGTGAATTCCAAGGGGATGAAACACTTCGTCTCTTGCCAAAGTGTAGTCATGCATTTCACGTACCTTGTATCGATACTTGGTTAAGATCACACAAGAACTGCCCAACATGTCGTGCCCCTGCAGTGATTGAATCTGCTGCTAATACTCTGATCAAGGGATGGGAGTCAAATTCTAATCATTTGACACCAGTTGAAGAAACAACCAATGAGAATTTTCGAGATCGTGATGGGGTTGAATGCTATCAAAGGGCTCTTCAAGTCGGAAGAAGTGCGAATTTTGGTGCACTTCGAAGGGAAAATGACCAAATAGAAGAAACTGTATCAAAGAAATCAACATGTTTGGGTAAGAAAAGTTGTGGTTTTCGGGTATTTAGCGATTTGGGAAGGTGTAGAGAAAAAGGTGAAACAGAACCAGAACAGGTGAGAAGATCGATTTCAATGGATCCGTCTTCAAGTGTTTATCTTGCCATGAGTAATATTCATGAAATGGAACTTGAACATGCTCACCTACTAAAAGGAAAAGTTGTGAAATCCGAGATAAGCGATAATGGGGTAAATGCAACTTCGAAGATATCTAAATTAATGAAGACCTCTTCATTAAGGATTTCTCTGCGCAAAGGGCCTGTTTTGATGAAGAGATCCTTCTCTTCTAGCAAGAACTAAAATTTAGCAACTAATACAGAAAAACCTGACAATCGTTTGGCTCATATCTGAGAGTGCACTATAATGTTCCATTCCTTCGTGAGACCTCACGACGCGAGCTCTGATCCTAGAAAATTTTACTTCCGTCTTTTCTTCTTTTGTTGTGCTTTGTTTGGGATACAAGTATAGATCAACTGATACTGCATAACTTCCAAATATTGAGCAACAAAGCTACACCAAAATAAAAAGGGTTCTCAATTTACATAAGCAGATCAGACTCAAGGCTTTTGATTGAAGTCATGATTTGGTAGAAATTTTCGTGTAGCATAAAAGGACTTTGTAAAAATAAATATAAATTTGTTGTGCTGCAGTTTTCGCTTTAATCCATTCACCATGTAAGTTTTCCATAAAATAAACCGACTTCAGCTAACTTTTATTTTCTTAATTTCATTGCATATAGTTGTTCTTGGTTTCTTTTTGGAAGTTTATCATGTTATTAGCAACAACAAAAAATGCAAACTCTAGGGGCAAATTATTAGAGTATTAATAGAAAAAACACTTTTTGAGGTATTAGTCAAAATTAAACAAACACATCCCGCACCTTCCATTTATGATCAAATTCACCCTCTCAGGCACATCATTGATAACCCTTTATCCTATTTCTTAATGCTATTTTTAGCAGTCCAGATCTCTAACAAGCTTAGTTACCCCTCTTTGTTATTCTATCTCCTTTTAACGCTTAATTATATCTACCGTATTTAGTTTCATACTATATGAGGATTCTGTCACTCTTGACCGAAAACATTAACATTGAGTTTAATGATGGATATATGCACTCCAATCGCTTACCTGGCTAATGGCTATAACCTCATTTTTTTCATTTCAACTTATATTTGTTTGAATTGTGTATATTTTAGTCTATTACTTTCGTTGGCACATTAATCTGCAGTATTTGTCTGCCTATTGAACTGAATACAAGTCAATCAAGCATTTTAGTTTCGAATATATTCCTTCATGAAAGCACTATGAAATGCAACTAACCTTATGATATAAAAACTATTGTACTGAAACTGGATCAAAATAAGAAACCACATCAAGCCAAAAAGCACGAAGCCTGAAATATGACCTACTATACTAACAGTTGGGCTTATAGATCCAAACTTAAAACTAAAAAGGAAATTGTAATTTTAGCTTGTTTTATTGTTTCTACATTGGCTAGATAAGAGTAGGGAGCTCATCGTAGACCTATATATATATATATATATATATATATCACTCTTGACTTTCATTATCTCTTGTAACAATAGCAATATACGTGAGTGGTGTAATGTTATTATAGTAGAAGCTTTCCTTGAGACTGTTCTCGCAGACACAGTAAGTGTAATAATAAAAATGATTACTAATAAAAAGTCATACTGCAGCGGTATCGACGTAGCCATATTCCGAGTGAATCTCGTTAAAAACTCTTGTCTCATTTATTACTTTATTAATTATGTGCACTTTAAGTGTTATTATTATTGTTAGTTTAGAATTTCTCTATTTCGTCATTATTACATGGGTTATACAAGACGCTTGACTCACAATAATTGATATCAGAGTTCTAGGTAATGATCCTAGATTATTAGGGTATAAGCAATGGTTACTGAGGATAAGTAACATGTTGGGAGTGATCCGCTTAACGCTGCTGAGCAGTGTTGCACACAACGTCGCGAACGAAACGATGAAAAAAGTAATGATGGATGTCCTATCTCACATGTATGAGAAGCATACAAGGTATAATAAGGTATATTTGATGAAAAATTTATTCTATTTGAGAATTGGGAAGAATAGGCCAGTAGCTAATCATTTTGAATTTGTTTTGCAATACTGTAAATCAATTAGATAATTTCGATAGTGATTTTGACGATAAGTTCAGAGCTTTGATATTGTTAGAATCGTTGTCTAATAGTTGGGAGCCCATGAGTGCAGCTATTAGCAAATCGATTGGGAAATAACAGTTAAACTTTAATAGTGTCTCTGATAGTGTACTAGCCGAGAAGGAGGAGGAAGGATATGAGTGAAAATTATTTGGACTCCGACGGTTCCATGTTAAATCTAGGTTCGAGTGTGAGTCGTAGAGATAGATTGGAGTCATGAGATAGACGAACATAGACGATACATGGTGAGTTTGATTGGCATAAGACCGTCGAATTTATAATTGTCACAACATGAGTCATATTAGAACTTATTGTCCAGTTCCAAAGGTGAATAGAAAAACCGGCCAAAAGTATGGATTGAACGTAGTAATTGAGGAAGACTCGTATGACTGAGGTGATGCTTTATAAGCGGGTGTGGATTGTCTCGATAATTGCTTCTTAGATTCGAGTGCTTTATTTTATACTAGTTCAAATCTTGAGTTGTTCGAAAGTTATGTGAGTGGTAAATTCGGAAAGCTTTACTTGGCTAACGGAGGGTATTCGACTTTGTTTAGTGATTAGACATGAAAGGTTACACGTGGAAGACTTTTGAATTTTGGGAAAATCATGTTAGCAACTTGTACATGACCGGGAGGGTTATTGGTGAAGAGGCGATTGTAAAATTGCTAACAATCGGGTTCGACTGAAGACCAGATTTGTTCTTTGGGCAATAAATGTGTTACGTTCTCGCAAGTTGATATTTGAAAGGAAACAGTGGTAATGACAAAGAAGTCATGCCAACCTTCAGTCACGAATAGTGGATCTCGAGTGACATGATAATCTATTGGATATTCGAGTGACATGATATTCGACGTCAATTCATCATATCTTGTCAGTAGTCGGTGACAAGCTCGATAGTTTGAAAACTTGTGTGAAGAAAACAAACCGTAGTAGCTTATTGGGATGAAAAACGTTGAGAAGTTCGTTGGGATGAAAAGTGATAAGACTTGGCAACATACCGTATTGCCGATAAGGGATAACCGAAAGAGAGATAGTGTGGTGTTTTGAAGACAAGCGAAACACGTCGACAATAAGCCGAGCCAGAGACTCATTTGTAAAAAATCGAGAGAAGACTATTGGCAATGGGCCAATGAAAAAGATGATATGGGTGCCTCGAATGAAAGAGTTGCACATCCGCATGAAACCGAATTCGATTGATGAGCGGAAGTCGCGAGTTACTTCGGTTGAACTCTGTAGCTAGAGATTGGAGGTCACCACTGCAGTGGGAGTTTGTCAAATAGTAAAACTTGGGGGGGTTTTTTTGGTAGCTTTGTACCCTAAACTATGCGCTTTTTCTAACTCAAACTACGTGTTTCTGTTTTTAAGTACTCAAACTAAGGGTGGGCAAAAAAATCAGAAAATTGGACCGAATCGGAAACCAAACCGATCGGTTTGGTTTTAAATTACAATGTAGTGAACCGAAATGGAACCGGTATCATAATTTGGTTCGGTTTCATTTCTCTAAAAATAAACCAAAAACCGAACCGAAACCGGAAGTTAAAACCGAACCGGATTTAAAACCGAACCGGATTTAAAAATGATCTTATATGAGTGTGACTAGATAATTACTTTAGCTATATTGTATAATACTACTATAATGTATACACTATGCAAACTCGAATGTTACTACTTATTTAAATGTGATTTTTAAAAAGGTTATAAAGTTTTTATTTTGTTTAAATGGACAAGAAAATAAAAGTATCAAATATAAACCGACACCATTGAACCGAATCAAAGATTTGAAACGAAACACAAGTCTGAACCGAACCGAAACCGGAACCGTTAACCGGACCGAAACCGAACCGGACCAAACGGTTTCGATCCGGTTCGGTTTTCATGTTTTGGGAATAGAAATCGAACCGATAAACATGAAAACCGGACTGAAACGTCTAAAATTTTGATTTTGGTTTCGGTTTACTCCAAAATCGAACCGGACCGTTCCCACTCCTAACTCAAACTACGTGTTTTCATCTATTTAGCTAACTTCCGTCTAAATTAACGGAAAAGGCTGATGTTTTTCATCCAGATTAAGGGGTAAAAACATCATTTAACTTGTTTTTCAATCTACACTATTGGTTGATAATCCAATAACTAATAAAAAAAGGAAAACAAATAAAATAAAAATATATATCAACATATATAAATATATCTATATTATTAATTAAACAATATCATTAAATTTTCATAATATATACAAAAATATATTTCACCAGCTTTTCACAACCAATAGTGAACTTAATCCATCACAGACCACCATCTCCATCGATAAACATAATGTAATATTGTATATAACACAAATCTATAACACAAATCCAAATACACTAGAACGATACAAATTGGAATATATATATATATATATATATATATATATATATATATATATATATATATATATATATATTTGTGTAAAAACATAGATCCAGAATAGTGATATACATATATACACTCATATATATATATATATATATATATATATATAGAGAGAGAGAGAGAGAGAGATTCAGATCGGATATGAGACGGTGACGGTTTAAATGCGACAGTAGTGGAGGCCCTTAGGTGGTTTGGTTGCGGAGTCGTTCTGCGGGGGACAATATGAGAGGGGGAGCGGCAGGGCTGAAGAACGATGATGTGGATGATTACGTGGTGGGGGAGACGAGGTATCGGGACGGTACGGGTTTGGATTTGGGTGATGAGCGAAGAGAAATGGTGAAAACGGGAACAAAAAAGACAATATTATAGTTGTTATAATATAACTATTAGCTAAGTATTTAGGTAGATAGAAGTAGAGAGATGAGAGAATAGTATAATCTTTATTATGTATGAATATGTGAATGAATGATAAAATATAAGACCGCTAGCCCTATTTATATAGATAGAGGGGTAGGGTTACAAGGCCACTTGGGCCCAATCAGTAAAAGCCCAAGAGTCCAATAATCTTACAACACTCCCCCTTTGGACGTCTTGAATTCTTCATTTTCATGCAGTCGATCTGAGTCGAGTTCATTCGCATTGCTAAACACATAAAGACCTTAGGGCCGGAAAAACCGGTGTGGGACAAAACCGGTACCTAAGAGAATTTGTGTAGCCGAATGATATATGCCAAAATACTACGTATGTAACTAACCACAAAACAGTGTGCCTCATCAAAACCTTGCCAGAGCAAACCCAATGGGAAAATCTCTGATCGAAGGAAAAAGAGTGCAACAGTGGTAGTAGTAGGGGATCAACCACAAAACAGGTGCCTCATCAAAACCTTGTCAGAGTAAACCCAGTGGGAAAAAACTCTGGTCGAAGGACAAAAAATTACACAGTGGTAAGAAGTATACGACAGGATACTCCCCCTGATTTCGGCAATCCTTAGTGAGGTATAGCAGAGAACGTGTCTCGCTAAAAACCTTGTCAAGGAAAACCCAGTGGGAAAAACCTTGTACTAAGAACAAAAAGAGTACACATGCATACAACAGGATGCTCCCCATCACTTGCACATGACAGGATGCAAGGATTTTGACTCCGACATAAAATGTCGCTCTAAGGTAGCTCAGATAGCCTACGTAGGCCAATCACCCGTACGTGCTTCTGAAAAGAATGTTTTGGCAGTGACTTGGTGAACAAGTCTACGTGGTTATTCTCTGAACCAATATGCTTCACTTCAATCTTTTAAAGCGTTTGTTGTTCATGTGTAAAGAACAACTTTGGCGAGATATGCTTAGTGACATCACCTTTAATATAACCATGTTTCTCTTGATCAATCACAGCGGTGTTATCCTCATAAATAACAACTGGTTCATCATGATCGTAAGCTAGATCACAGGTGCTTCGAATATGGCCAATAACTGCTCGAAGCCATACACACTCTCTAGTCGCCTCATAGAGAGCGAGTAGCTCAGAGTGGTTAGTCGAAGTGGCCACTAGAGTCTGTTTACGAGACCTCCAGGATATCACCGTGTTCCCAATGGTAAAGACATAACCAGATTGGGAACGTCCCTTGTGCGGGTCTGATAAGAAACCAGTATCGGCATAGCCGACAAGGGTTGATATGTTTCGAGGATCAGTGGAGCTAGATCCACTCGACGCAAAGGGATAGAATAATCCCATGTCTGTAGTACCTCTAAGATAACGGAAAATGTCTTTTATGCCAGTCCAGTGGCGGCGTGTTGGCGCGGTGCTGTGTCGAGCTAGACAATTCACAGCAAACGAGATGTCCGGTCTAGTACATTGGGCCAAGTACAATAGTGCGCCTATTGCACCCACATATGAACACTCAGGGCTCAATATCTCTTCATCATCCTCCTTTGGATGGAAGGGGTCCTTATTAATGTCTAGAGAGCGGACGACCATGAGAGTAGAGGTTTGCTTAGCATCACTATGACTAAAGCGCCTCAACACCTTTTGAGTGTAACTTTCTTGATGGACTAAAATTCCATCTGTACGGTGCTCGATCTGCAGGCCGAGGCAATACCGTGTCTTCTCAAGATCTTTCATCTCGAATTCCTTCTTCAGGATTTTAGCAGTTTCGAACAACTCTTTCGAGGTTCCTATGAGATTCATATCATCTACATAGACTGCGATAATCGCATATCCTGAAGTGGATTTCTTTATGAACACGTATGGGCATAGTTCATTATTAGCATATCCCACGCCGATCAAGTATTCACTTAGACGGTTATACCACATCCGTCCAGATTGTTTCAATCCATATAGTGATCGTCTCAGTCTAATCGAGAACGTGTTCCGTGGACGGGAACTACTTGATTCAGGCAACTTAAGTCCATCAGGGACTCTCATGTAAATCTCTGTGTCCAGATCCCCGTAGAGATACGCTATGACCACATCCATGAGCTGCATATTCAGTTTTTCGGAAACTACTAAACTGATTAAGTAGCGGAACGTTATAACGTCCATTACGGGAGAATACGTCTCATCGTAATCAATTCCAGGGCGTTGAGAGAAACCTTGCGCCACAAGGCGAGCTTTGTATCTAACAATCTCATTATTCTCATCACACTTCCTTACGAAAACCCATTTATGACCAACAGGTCTAACATTGGGTGGTGTTGGAGCGACAGGTCCAAACACCTTTCGTTTCGTTAAGGAATCCAATTTAGCCTGGATTGCTTGTTTCCATTGAGGCCAGTCCGTTCTTCGCTGACACTCAGCAACGGTACGAGGTTCTATGTCATCATTGTTTATAATGTCAGTGGCCACTGCGTATATGAACACATCATCGATGACAGTCTCGTTTCGTTTCAAAATATCGTCTAAACTAGTATAATCGACAGATATTTCGAGGTTATCGTGATGATTAGGAACTAGTGTTTCATCTGGAACACGCTCCTCTAATATATCACTGTGATCCTTAATGATCTCGTGTGGCAAAACAGATGCGACAGGATTTCTCCTCTTTCGAGGCAGAACATCCTTGGAACCGGACGGCCTTCCTCTTTTTTTCGGAAGGGCGGCGGACTGAACGGCCGACGGCAGTGTTCTTTGCTCAGTGGGTACAACCGGAGCAACGTGTTCAACCGGAACACGGCGTCTCACTGGGACGTCTATCCTTGCAGGCACATTTGCAGCAGGTATATGTGATCTCGTGACATTCGCTAGGTCATTAAATGCGTCTGGCATTTGATTTGCAACATTTTGCAGACCTAGGATTCTCTGCACTTTCTTATCACTATGTGCAGTTGGGGGATCTAGATGAGACATAGTGGGTACATGCCACGTTAATTCACGTCGTTCCTTATCAACGTTAACGTGCATTTCTCCCCCTAACGACGGGAAGAGTGTCTCATCAAAGTCACAATCCGCATGCCTAGCGGTAAAGAGATCGCCTGTCAAGGGCTCTAAATAGCGTATTATGGATGGGGATTCATAACCGACATATATGCCCCGTTGTTTTTGAGGTCCAAATTTAGAACGCTTAGGCAACTTAATTGGAACATTGACTAAACACCCAAACACGCGTAAATGTGAGACATCGGGCTCATATCCAGTTACCAATTGGTACGCAGATAGTGGTTGGGTGGCCATGGGCCTCAGACGGACCAACGCAGCAGCATGCAAAATGGCATAGCCCCACGGAGAAATAGGAAGTTTGGTGTGCATAACCAAAGTCCTAGCAATCATTTGTAATCGCTTAATGAAAGCTTCTGCAAGGCCGTTTTGGGTATGAACATACGCAATTGGGTGTTCAAGATTAATTCTCAAAGTCATGCAATAGTCATCGAAAGTTTTCGATGTAAACTCTGCGGCATTATCAAGTCTAATAGACTTTATCGGATAATCCGGATGATGAGCCCTCAATTTAATGATCTGGACTAGGAGTTTTGGAAACGCTGCGTTTCTTGTGGACAACAAAGATATGTGTGACCATCTTGTCGATGCATCAACCAAAACCATGAAATATTTAAATGGTCCACATGTTGGTTGGATAGGTCCACAAATATCTCCTTGAATTCTTTCAAGGAATTGGGAAACCAATTTCGTAGGTTTCACACGAATTGGTTTGAGATTAGTCTTTCCAATCGAGCATGCTTGGCATGGGCTTTTCAGATTAATCACGAAATTCTTTCCTCCAAGAGGATGCCCATGAGATGCGTTCATCGTTCGAAGTATCGTATTTTGACCCGGGTGTCCCAGCTGGTCATGCCATAGCATAAAAGTGCTATCATCAATCGGCGCACGCCGAATGATTAGATTGCTTTCAAAGTTTTGGATTGTAGTAACATACAAATCACTTGAAAGACATCTCAACTTCTCCAGAATACGCTTTTGGTCGTATTGAGTGGAGGTAATGTGAAGGTATTCAATACCATTTTCACGAGCAGTTTCAAGATGAAACTTATTTTCTCGGATATCCTTAAAGCTCAACAAGGTACGACTGGACCTCGGAGAATATAAGGCCTCAGATACTTCAACAGGAGTACCATTTGACAACGTGAATTTAGCTTTACCAAAGCCTTCAACAAGGGTCGACGGGCCCGAAATTGTTGTCACTGAGGTTACTTTAGGCGTAAAGTTGATAAAAAAAAACTATTTATCTTTTAAGATAGTGTGTGTTGTGCCACTATCAACCAGACAATCAACTGCCCCACAATACATGCCTAAAAGTAAAATAATTTAAAGTCGGTCACACGAATAAAAGGAATTGCTCAATGAAATAACTTTAAATTATACGAGAAATGTTCAAAACATTATCCATAAAACAAACCATAATCCAAAATAAATGAACAATATCCAAAGGAAAAAACATAATCCGAAATGGAATTGAAATAACATAATCCAGGAGCAAAACAGCTCAATTATTAAAAGAAACGAAGAAAAAAAACTTTATTCTTCCATGTGAGCCTCAAAGTCAGGGGTCTCAAGAGTTTATTTTGCACTAGCTTCAATCATGTTGGTTTCGACCCTTCTACCCTTGTGGTAGTTTTCGACTTCTTGGGGAGTTGCCCTACAAGTCCTTTGCATATGACCATTTCCGCCACATTTATAGCACAGAGTTGGCTTATCGGCCAATTCTCTTGCTTTGGGATGATTGGCCCGGTTGTTCCTACCACCACAAGACTGCCTAGGAGGAGTCACAGGTCCTCGGTTCGGACGATTGTCCAAATCTCGCTTGGCTGGACAAGCATTACGCTCACCCATGTTCATTGGCTGACGGGACAACTGGCCCTTTTCTTGTTTCCCATATCGTGGACGAGGTCCACGAACAGCATTAGTATCAGGCATTGGAATTGCCTTTGAACCAGCAGGACGAGAATTACTGTTCATCATTAAAATGAGACTATTCTTCTCGTCCAATAACAACTGGGTGATGAGCTCGGGAAATTTGGTGAATTTAGACTGACGATATTGCTTTTGGAGCAAGATGTCAGAACTAAGAAATGTGGTGTACGTTTTCTCCAATAAGTCACTGTCGGTGAGTGTTTCACCACAATATTGGAGAGTAGCACGAATTCTGCATAATTCAGCGTTATATTTTTCAACGCTTTCGAAGTCCTGAAATCGCAGATTCAGCCAATCACGGTGGGCTTCAGGAAGCCAAATGGTCTTTTGGTGGTCGAAGCGCTCTTTCAGAGAGTCCCACAATGTCTTTGGTGAGGTGGTCGCTATGAACTCAGATTTCATGGCGTTTGATAACTGGCGGCGAAACAGAATCATCGCCCGAGCACTCATTTCACGCGTTACTTGCATTTCACGCTCCTCCTCATCATATATGACATCCAATAAGCCTTGGGCATCTAAATGGTTTTGGATATCCTGACTCCAATCCAAGTAGTTCTTGCCGGCAGTATCCAAAATTGGAAAGTCAAGCTTGATTGACATTTTTCTACAACAGGAGAAAAGAAAATAAAGACTGGATTAGTCATCATATAAAACAACGGGTTTATATGTTTATGGTTTGTATAAACACAAACTTTATTTCGAAACGACAGGTTCAAAAAATAAGTTTTGCTTTTAAGTGAAGTGGTTCTCTTTGATCGAACGACAGGTCGATACTGAGACACCAATTCGGCGAATACATATCTATATAGACACATTCGGGGAAATTATTATTTATTCTACCCCTTTCGGTAGCTCTATTTGAACACGACCAGGAAAAACGGTGAGGGGGGTGGGCACGAATATCTCTTAAAAACCGACCTCATTAGGAGAACGACTTCCGTCTTTATCTTTCCTAGACATCGTATCCAAATAGGTGAGCCTATTTGGGGAAGATTCATAATTTTTCCAACTTAAATGTGAATATACACGATTTTCGCATTTTTATATATAGCAATAATATTAAACAGCATAGAGAATATCTATCTAGATTAACCACACATATATAAACAGGCAGTAAATATATTTTAGAATCTATCTAATCATGTAGATTTGGTGTTATAAACAAATCAATTTAAGATTATCAATCAATCCATAAAGATTCTAACATATCAAATCAAATCAATTTAAGATTATCAATCAATCAATAAAGATTCTAACATATCAAATCAAATCAATTTAAGGTTATTAATCAATCCATAAAGATTCTAACATATCAAATCAAATTATAAGATTATCAATCAATCCATGAAGATTCTAACATATCAAATCAAATCAATTTAATATTATCAATCAATCCATGAAAATTCTAACATATCAAATCAAATCAATTTAAGATTATTAATCAATCCATAAAGATTCTAACATATCAAATCAAATCAATTTACATGCAATTGTTTTATTCGTTTGCCTTTTAATAAAAAAAATTATATCATGTGTGTGTATATTTACCAAATATTGTATCTTTATCAACCATATGTACTGTTTTCGTATAAGTATTATACTACAGGACCATGCGTGTAATTTCAGCAAACTATATATCTATTTACAGCATTATTACATATACAGTCCAGAATTTCAGACAAGTTTCAGTTTAGTCCTTGAGTAATTTACAGAATAGTTTACAGTTTTCAGAGAATTACAAATCAGGACATACGTTTCAGTTTGTTGCAGATTTAATCCGACAGATTAATACATGTTTTACAATTACATAATTTTCGATTTACAAATCGATTATTGAGGTTTTCTATAAGTACAACATAAGTATATGTAATAGTAACAATTGTGCCACTGTAGACTACGTATGTTTAGATATATCCTAAACCTCAGAAGTATTACAAGAAAATCTCAACAGAAGTATATCTAATCAAAACATGCAGAGGATAACACAGCATTATTTTTGCCACTGTAACACATTGATATACTATAAATTGTGCAACTCATACAATTTAGTCTGACATATTACACAAATCATTCACACAATAGTATAAATCATATATTATACAATAGTAACAAACTATTTATGCATGGTTACAGTAGGTTAACATGTAATTCTATATTAAGTATATAGCTATGGTCATGCATGTAAGTACTGTAAGAACAGTTTAACGAAGGTTAAAATTTATATACCTTATTCACGTATGTTGCTGAAGGTCGATTTAGCAAAATTCTAAAAAACAATCCGGATAAACCTCAAGGCTTATTGAATCTATAATCCGTACTTCGATCTCCGAGAGCAGTGCTGATAACGTGTTGTAATACAACTATTAGCTAGGTATTTATGTAGACAGAAGTAGAGAGAAGGGAGAACAGTATGATCTTTATTATGTATGAATATGTGAATGAATGATAAAATACAAGACCCCTAGCCCTCTTTATATAGATAGAGGGGTAGGGTTATAAGCCCACTTCGGCCCAATCAGTAAAAGCCCAAGAGTCCAATAATCTTACAACAATAGTATAATTTATATTATCCATTTGATGAAATATTTGTTATTTATTTTATACTAAAATCTTTTTGTAACTTAAGAATTTCATCCTTCATCATGTATGTATGTATGTATTTTGTGTATATGTTTCATCCTTCATCTGTGTGTATATGTTTGTATCTATATATTTGTATGTATATACCATGTAACTAAAGAATTTAAACGGTGTAGTTTTGTAATAATTCCATCAAAAAAATTAACAAAAGATACTAATTTAGATCGAAACATGTACTTGAATTACTTTAAAAAGAAACATTTAGTTTATGTTATAAAATCACGGAAACCATATAGTTTAGGTTTAAAAAAAGTAAAAAATCTTAAAACTTGGAATTTATCTCTAAGTGATAGATTGTTGGGATTGTGGAACCAAATTTACACCTAAATAGAAATTTGTATTTTTAGCTTGTTTTTTTGTTTATTTCAAATTGGCTTAGATAGAACGAGGAGCCCATCCTATACCTATATATATATATATATATATATAAATATATATATATATAGGGATGATCTATACACACATAAAAAAACACATTATCTTTACACATCAATCATAACCCTCCATTTACTAACTTTTAATGGTCAAGATTATGTGTTTATTCTTGTTATTAGATAAACTAATCTTTCATTCTCTCTCCTAGGAAAAATAAATATACTTTGAGATGTATGTAAGAGGTTTCATTCACAGTGTCTCGGAGACCCGTTAGTATAATAATATAAGTGATTATAAATATAAAACTCCACTGCAGCGGTACCGATAACGTAACCATATTCCGGTTGAAACTCATTAATTACTGTATTATTTGTGTGTGCATTATCTGTCATTATTATAATTAGTTTAGAATTTTTCTGTTCCATCGTTATTATTGCGTATATCTAGATTAGGCATGAGACTTGACTCACAACACTAACGTCTATCAGAAATGATGTGTTACACACAAGAAAATGTCACGATAGCAAAGGATACGACTCCGAGAAGCTCCAATAAAGCTCCAGAAGACCCGTGCTTCAAGAACATCCTTGAAACTGATGAAGCACCGAGTCTCACCGATTTAACAAGCTTATCAAAGCTCACCGAGGCTCTAGCAAGCACCGATGAAGCACCACTGGGCTGCCGAAGCTCCAACGAGTTATCCGGAGCTCGAACAAATAGGAGCTCTCCGAAGTCCGATATAGCAGTGATGGAATTCCAATATACTTGTGGTGACACTTCGATGGGAACTTTTGGGATTTGACAGACATACAAAGTTTCCTATAGTTCCTCGACTAATAAAAAAAAGTTTAACAAACAAATAAAAGACGTGTGTAAACTTTACCGGGTGGATCGCTCATTTTTAACTGCAAACGTATTGTTATGTGTTCTAGAAACTTACACACATGGGTATGCGCTTAAAAGAGTAGTTTATCATTCTTTTAAATAAATTCATAGCATTTTGTTAAACCTCTTGTAGTTCCTCTTTTTGTGCTTTAAAATTGTTTGCTATAGCCTATAGTAATAGGATTCATTTTATGTCTAGTTTTTTCTGACTTCTTTGTTGGAGGTGAGTTAGTTTATATTGTATCTCGTTTCGTTTAAAAAAAAATGATTCTCGTTTCCTCTTAAAGAAAAAATGATGGAGGGCTTACTTTTCTTAAATATTTGCCTATCAGAAATCAATATAGAGAAAATTATAAGTAGATATCACTTTTTAGTAAATCTTCAAAATTAGTCACCACTCTGATATTCTTTTAAAAGAGATCCAAATCCCCTTTACTTATTTTCAAAAACTCACAATCAACCTCCACCACGACCATCTCATACGACCCCATCCCATCCCTGACGAGCCCCTACTTCCGGCGAACTCATCTCCGGCGACTTCCATCTCTAGCAACTGAAAACTCACCGAAAAACCTTCAAAACTCTTTTAATCCTATAAAACCACCAATAAAACTCAACTGTCACCATTTCTGACAAAGGGGTAGATTGAGACGGTGAATTAATAAAAAAAAATTAGCCAGAACCCCAAACGGTCATGGGATATTTCGACCAACCATATTAAAGCTCGATTTATTCACAAAATTAATCGATTAAGGGCTGATTTGGCCACTCATGATGTCGATCAAGATGTCACCCAAGCAAGATAAGATGAGATTTTAGTTGTCGGAGCAATTTAGACGATACAAAGTATACGTTATGTAAATACGTGATGTTTTACTTTATAGCATACTATATGCTACTCGAATATGCTACTAAAATATCATAAGTTTATTGAAAATAAATCATGTCGAAGTAGCATCGGTAGCATATGGAAATTACATCACTAGCATATACCACTAGTAATTAATTTAAAGACATCTGTTACAAAGGAAGAATTTTACGACACACTGTTTTAGAGTTTAAATATTTGAGACGCACCTTCAATATATACTATAGTACAAGATCATTGTCATACATAACAACATGCAACATGCAACATGCAACATGCAACATGCTAACGATATTCCGAAAACAGTAAAGTTACAGGAAAAGATCGAAGATTTTTGGAGACACGAGAATCCCAATTTGTAATCTTATCAACTAATCCTTCGTTCTATATATAGTTTTGAAAATGACATTTGGAAGCAAGTATAAAGAATCTATGCTGTTTTGTCTCAACTAGACATGGGCACTTGTTGGATATTTCGTACCATCTCATGTATAATATTCGCAACCTCATTCACAGTTCCTAGCTGAGCCTCATCTTCAACCTGTTGGTGAATAAAGTCAAATAATAAGCGGCCATGCGGGGTAGAGTGTATATAAAATGTGTTATAAAAACATTGTAACTTAATGCTACAGACTACAGTGTACCTAAGTTTGTTCTCAGCTACTTTTAACGTTTCCCTTTACTGGGTCCTTTCGACATACTCCTTTGATAAAATTGTCATTTTCTTTTGAAAAATATTGAGTAAAATTAGTCTATGTTCGGGCCTCGTTTGTTTGCGAGATTCAAAATATCGGGACTATGAATATATAAGGGTGGTTGTGAAAGAAAGGAGTATTAACAATCAATTTGATTAATACCACCCCGCTCTATATATTGCATAAGACCCCATTTTAGGTCATTTGATATCCCATCCTTTTGTAATCTTATAATTTTTTAGTCAACCAAACATAATGTTTACGGTACCACATCATTTAGAGTCTAATCCCATCGATTTAGAATTCCAACCAATCAAGGCCACTTGACACTAGTTGCATTTTTTACTAAATTAAGTATAACTTCTTCAACGCGAGTATAATACATTTTTTATATCATTTCAAGTAAATCATAATACAGTTCTAAACAGGTATGAATTGTATCATCTGATAAACTTTAACCGAGAACACACCGAAATGATACGATGTTACATTTAACGAATAATTATGCGCATCTCTAAAATATTGGTAAATGTAAGTAATATCCCACATTAAAATATATTTTGACTTTAACTTTTATGGTTCGTTAAAAGATTGGAGAAAAATGGGGATTGCTTCATCTTGGATTTTGGCATGCTTTATAGGATGGAAAGACTTATTGAAGGGAAATTTCTAAAAAACACATTCAAAATGTATTATATAGATCAGGATAAAATAACCAACCTTCACATTCAACGAATAAAGAGCCATGTGATCAGCAGCGGTGACATTGAGATGGAGAATATTTAGCCCCAAGGAGTATATTCCAGATACAAGCTTTAGCAACTGCTTTGGTTGTTTTCTTAACAATATCTTGATATTCGCATGACTTTCAACCATCGCAACTTCAATGTCAGCAACCACCGACGGCGTCCCTTTAGCTGATGCATTGGTCAATTCTCGGCCTTGCAGATTAGGGCAAGTTGAGTATTGAGGGAATATGAAGAAATTAGCAAAGAGGTTGGGATTATGATTTTCTGAGTTGATTGTTTGCTTTTGAACTTCTAGATATTGGAGGAGTTGTTCGAGCTCCTTCACAAAGTTAATCGCACCTCCTACTATGGTTGCTTGGTCTCCCTAGCAAATAACAATGAGAACAGTTAAAAAATTTCAAATTCATAGGAATCGAAGACAACTATATCTGTGAAATTAAGTTGTAAAGAAAACAGTAAGGGAGTTTACAGCTATATATACTGTATACACTAATCATTATCAACAACCTGGCTGGGAAGGTGTAACGATCAGGTGATACAAATCAAACCGTAACTCTTATATTAATAATATAGACCGCTTTTACACAACTTCCGAGCAGGTCCATCATGATACTAGTCTAGGCTAAGCGTGCTTAATTTTGGATTTTTATAATCATTTTGTGCCGCACGCCTTCAGAATACATTGTTGATAAAAATAAAAAACAAATCTTTTAAGGTTATATAACATATGGATACTCTCTTGTGTGAACGATATGAGACTCACTCGTATATTCTTTATTTTAAGTAATCTTGTCCATTGAAAAAAAACTAAATAGATGGTTATGATTAAAATGTAAACATAGTTTTTTTTTTTTTATGTGTTGATATATCATTCCCATATATATATATATATATATTTGTAAATAGTTTGATAGCTTGTGTAATTTAATTTTATTGATGAATACCATGTGTTAAATGTGTTAAACTAAAATAGAACAAACTAAGTGAATGAAATGTGAATTTTTATTTAAAAACATAACAGTGTTGCTATTGTGTAAACTGAAGTGAAACCGTGTTAGTGGTGTATGACCGAACTGATTTGTGATATTTAATAAACCAAGTAATTTAAAATCGTTGTGGTATTTGATTTGGTAGAGTTGGCCTTTCAAGTGAATATTCGTAGTATTTTGTGTTAATTTTAGGGATTGTAGGCTTACGATAAGTGAAAACTTACAGAAGTATGTTATCGCAACTTAGTGTTAATGCCCTTAAAACCATATGCCAGTGAGATTCTAGAATAGTGGCTCAGAAAGTGGGTATCCATCGATTCCGATTTTATTTTTCTTTGAGTCTAAATTAAACAAACTAATCTAATTACAATTATTTATTTATTTAGCTATACATGCTTGCATGAATTTTACTCATTTCATGTATTATGTTACTGAATTGAACTTTTGTATTATCTGTGTCATTTACTTCATGTTAGCATTATGTGTGCGTGTTGAGTATAATATTTCTTTTAAAATAAAATTGTTTCTTTACCTGCTATACTTGTTTTTTATACATTTTATAAGATATCAACGTACGATTGATGACATAGGTCATAAAGTAGGTTAGAGATAGCATTTCTCGTGACCTGCATACTTGTGACTCGTGCACACTAAGTTATTTATGTTTTTAGACAGTTCAGTTGGCAAAATAAGTAATATTTTACAAGTTTTAGTTGGTTTGATTTTCAGACTTTTTATTTGTTCTTTTCATCTTTTTTGATTCACGGTTTATGATTATGTTGGATCATTATTTATAATTTGATCAGCTCATCATTGTTGGGTATATTTGATAACATGTTGGCGATCGATTCGTTTATATAGTATAATGGTTTGTGATGCCATTTTTATTATTTGATGGAAATGAATAGAATCGCAAAGATCCTGCTAATTTTTTTAATTATTTTTCAAAACTTTCGTTCTATGTTATCACATTTGGATATCATTTATTAGACTTTGATCAATTGAAGAATCCACTGTGATAATTGGTATGTTATTCATAAGTCTATTCCTTTTCATTAATAAATTTGTTGCCAAATGTTGTAATTCTTATAAATCATTTTTTTTATTCAAATTAACATTTGGGGTTTTCTCCAAAATTTGAGTCATCACATTTTGGTATAAGTAACGACTTGGCCAAACTTGTCAAATCTCACCCTGATATAAAAAAAAATGTGCGTTTTGGCATAACTTGAGGGGGTCTCTAATCTTGGTACTACTAATGACTTGGCCATACCAGGCTAATTACATTTAATTGTGGAGTTTTGTCCTTAATTTTTGCCGTATGGTTTTAAAAAGTCATTGAATGTTTAGGGTTATGTACACCAGTACAGAAGTTAACTTAATTAGTAATCACTCTCATGCCTGGAGATGTGAAATTAGCGCAAAGATTTGTACACCAGTACAGAAGTTAACTTAATTAGTAGAACTATGCAAATAAAATTTGTATCTAAGTAACATTTTCACTCCTTATATGACCAAGGAAATGATAAACATGCATGGAAATGTAATACTGATAATAATTGTTATTATTAATTGGCTCCAGTTTAGTCGAGTTTCAAATGGCAAACTCTGATGTCGATGTCTTGGATTTGATTTTACATACCTTGTTTGAAACATTTTCTCAATATTGTAACGGATCTTTTTTAACAAAGCAACTGTAATGCTATGAAATATTGGTTTTTATGTCTTTATATCGTTAACTATATGTTCTTTTTCATTACCTTAAACTATGATTTTTTTTTTTTCATTATAGAACGGTCACCTATGAAAACCCTTGTTTTGATATCATTCCGTCTATTAAAAAAACCAAATCCAGACTTCCTTTGCATTTCTGCAATAGACTGTTTATACAACTCAAACTTGTGACCTTCAGGTCACTTGACAACAATTTTACCATTCAGTCTATAAATTTTTTTTTGACAACATGCCGATTTTTGAGTTATTTAAAATCTATGTACTTACGAGCCGAGATTTTACCGAGGGGAGCGATAGTTTTTTCACTACTAATTCCACCCGTGAAAATGAATAAGCAATTATAAAAACTAAAACCCACAAGAAATGTTGTCTTATTGTACGGGTTACTATACCGACCATATATACTATGATTGATATAGGCGATATCAGTCTCCATATAATTCCATTTTGAAAGACAAAACAGAAAAGATGCTGTGTTTTTCTGGTTTGTGTCAGGAAGAATGCAAGAAGGCACAAGCAGTGCCTATAAAATATAAAAGCACCTATCTTAGGTTCATATAGACTACTAACCAACCCAATTTTATTTTATTTGGTAATGTAGTGATCTATGGTATGTAACTTTGTGCTCTCTCCCTTTTTCTCCTATGAGATATTAAAAAAAGAAATATAGAATGTGGGAGGTGAAAGAGAAAGTACCCGAAGAGCGTACGAAGGAGGCATCAGGGACCGGATCTTGGCAAGGTACTCGTTCATCTGTTTTCTCCGATTCCTCTCAACTGTGATGTGAGTCATCCTCTGACTCTCCATCTCCTCGTTATTCTTCGTACTCCTGCTCCTCTTCCTTCTCTTTCTCCTTCCGTTCATTCTGGCCGATGATTCCCCTGGACAATGTGCCCCAAATACTCCAACCTCACCGACACAAATCTCATGTGAAGAAGATTTCAAATAGTCACTTGTAAGTTTAGAATAATCCCCAAATTTATTTTCTTCTTCAAAGTGAAGGGCGTTGCTGTAAACTTCTTTACAACCATAGCCTTTGAAGATGTCTTGATGAAAAACCACAGATTCTAAAGCCATTTTGTCTAACTACTTTTGCTAAATCGATCTTAGGGTAATTTTTAGGAAATGTTGTGCAGTAGAAAGATGTGCCTTCTATCTATTCCCTTTTAAAGGAACAAACAACTCTTAACACATCTTCTAAACAAGTTGCAAGTTTCATTCATAGTATATATAATAGTCCCCACATATGCACGTAAGAGATTAGGATAAATCGAGACAATGATTCTCATGTTTTTTTAATATGTGAAGGGTTGTTTCCAAAAAGATGCTTGTTTTATGCGGAAAAAATAAGCCACTAAATACGTTTTCAATTAATTGATTTTGCTATTTATTAGTTTTTACTAATTTACTTTTGAAACATTAACCAGACATATATGCACATGATTGATAACATAATAGTAGGGGGGAATCTTAACGTATCGATGATTGTGGAATAGGACAACAAGAAAGTTGCTCATTCTACTATAACTCATGTTGTATAAATATATTCAGATAAGTGTATGTAAAGTATGTTGTCACCTAGCCACTCTACTGCATAATACCTTTGTCATAAAATTAACCAAAACAAATAACAAATTAATTGGAATACGTATAAGGTAGAACCTATATAAGTATAAGCTGTTTATAATGAAAACCCCACATGAAACCATGAGATGCATCCTTCCAGGATCGAATGTCCGTAAGAGATGAAAGTAGTAAGGGCAGTCTTTATCCCATTACAACTTGTTTGGTTGCAATATTAGTATTAATAGAACTATTAGTAACTTCGAACTATAACGGGATAACAAATGAAGGTGAGATTAATAGTAAATACATGAAATATCAATGAAGTTTTTGTTTGCTTTTTATTAGGGTCGGACTATTTTATAAATTTATATTTATATCTATAATAAATAAACTTGCAAAATACATATACATATATGATTACTCTAAATATCCCAATTTCTCATCATTTCTAATCTCATGTTACTAATAGTCTCGTCTTCATTTTTCATACCAAACGCGTTACTTGTGGGCCCGATGTTATTTCTAATCCCATCATACCATAATCCCACTCCAATACAACCTCAAACAGCCCTAGGAGTTAGGGCCGGATATTTTTATCCTATCGTATCAACCAACCATAATTACCGCTCACACCGTTATACCATTACCACAGCTTTGGTAGGATCATATATGTGATACGTTAATACCGTACCGTTCAATTGAAATGACATGGTAACTGTACGGGTTTTTCTTACCACGGTATTGTACCGGTACCGTAACCGCACATACATATAAAATATAAAATAAATATATAAGAAATAACTTACGGCTTATAAGTTTCAAGTGCAGTTACATTGTCAATTAAACAATAATTATAACTCGTGTTGTGACTGACAGTAGAATCAATAATAAACTGTAAGTAAATGAACACCATGGTTTAACTGTGGAGTTCGACCTAAACCTAGTATATACTTCTCCGGTACACTCACTCATATATATATTATATTGTAAGGAACAATAAATAGATTTGAGTCTTAAAATACTAAATTTCACTCACGTATATTCCTATCTACTTATCTCTAGTTTATCAACTATCAATCTCTTACATCTTCATTCTTCAATAACTTCACCGAATATGTCTCGATTGATCTGATTATATCTTTCCTTGTTGACTTGTTATTATACCGAATCTTGTACAAAGTAATCTTCGTATCTCAGGCTTCAAGTAAGATCTTCTGTTTTTGAATCTTTCCAAACTAGCTCCACGCCTTAAGTTTCAAGCAAAATCTTTCTGAATACAGTCCATATTTACATATTATGTGGGACCGGATGGCAAACCTAGAAAGAGAGAGGGGCACGCCTCCGTTACCTTTTGGAAGGCCTACGCCCCATAGAAACTGTCTACATGATAATGTCCCTTGGCCCGTAGGTCCTGCCACAAGGTTAGAATTCTACCTCTTTCAGAGTGGTATCTCACTGATGGCTCAGCCCTACCCCCCCTACCCCCCCCCCCCCCCCGCGCGCGCGCGCGCGCGGAAGGGGACCTTCTTCGCCTTCCACCTAAGCTGTGCAGGAAAGGCCCAAAGCCAATACCAAGGAACAGTGGGGGTTGAATAGATTTGACTACTTTTTCGAACTTTACTTCAATTGAAAAAAGTAGCGGCTTAGGGTAGTTTAATTAATATAAAAGTATATTAACAAAACTATGTAATATATATATATATATATATATATATACCATTATATATATATTAGTAATGTGAGCCACGCTCAGCCAACAAACAATTCACACAGATATATATTGCAAGTATGTAATCAATAATATTAACACCCAGACGTTATCAACCAATCGTTGACTTTAAGAAGCTTGGTGATCTATCTAGCTATCGACGAATGACTGAGTCAACTTGACTTATGTTAGATTCGTTTGATTCGGACTATCCAGCTATCGAAAATCTAGATCTCATCACCGGGAGTACGATCTACTTGCTTGCTTCGGATGTAATCAACGCTTAAGTCAATGTGCAAGTTATTATACGATTCTTAACGGGCAAAGCAACCCAACAGTGATTTTCCTTAACCGGCAAAGTAACCCAACACTCTTGCTATACGGGTAGAGCTACCCAGTATTTTGCCTCTAACAGATGAGAAGGTAAGTATATAATATATGATGTTATACACATGCCATATTATAATCGTTCACGTTGATATTAATCTTGTTTATAACCAACTATCGAAAATGATCGAAGTATAAACGCGATTATATCGCACACTCTCAAATAAAAATATATAAGTGTTAACAAATGTTTCTCTCTCCCTATAAAATAAACTCTCTTCTCTCAAAATATATAATAAGATCGGATCTTGAAGAGGTTTGAAGGCTTGATGTTGACGGAAGCTTGCCAGGAAATGACGATGATTCGATAGGGCTTCGACGTGAAAGTTGTAAACCTTTCTGAAGTGATTGGGAGGTGAGTGTCTATTTTATGCAATGGTCTTGAGGTCTATTTATAGTGTTGAGAAAGACCTAGTATGTTCTTGGCTCTAATTTTGAAATTCAAAATTCTCGTCTTTTTAACCGGTCATAACTGAATCCAACCGGTTGAAACTTAAGGATTTTGCTGACTGACATGGTAACTTCCAGATGGCGTATCTCAGCGAATATTGATCTGTTTAATGCTATTCTTCTTTTGATATCTTCCCCTTCTGTCATAGTATCATCTCCATTATGAATTGGGCACTTCTAGAACGTATTGAATGACTTATGACCGGTTGAAGTCAGCTGGTTAATCATTTCTGCCAGTGTGTCAGATTATGATTCTGTTTTGAAGTCTTCGTGTCTCCTTCATTACTTTTTCAAATCCGTTGATTATTTTTCCCTTTCAACAAGGAATCCACATAACTTTTATTCAGAGATGAGTGAGATATGGTTGTTTGAATGTGGTCGCTTGATCATTTTTGACACAT
This sequence comes from Primula veris, assembly GCA_963682055.1. NCBI lineage: Eukaryota > Viridiplantae > Streptophyta > Magnoliopsida > Ericales > Primulaceae > Primula > Primula veris. The sequence goes on along the minus strand of OY821747.1, from coordinate 14,239,115 downwards.
CAGCAGTTTGAGTTGGCAACTTGTGACCCGAATATCTTCTCCATTAAATGCGATTTTGAACATTGGAAAGGCTTCCAAATCTTCTTTGAATGTTTTAGAATACACTCCAACAGACCATTGCAATTTTGCTAACCATTTTAACCACTGCCTAACATTCCAAAAGTCACAGCTTGACTTTCCAAATACGTAGTCTTTAACCGGTTAAGGTTTCTTCCGACCGGTTGAATTAATCTTCATGTTAACTTCCAATTATCATTTAGGTCCTTCTTCTATTCTTCTTGGATCTTGTACTGCTCTTGTTTGCTTTAGTAGTGGTAGTATATATCTGAAATGCACTAGATTCAAATATTAGTACAACGATAATTGTTGTATATAAAATTCTCGTTTATTATCATCAAAATATAATTCAATTATGTATAATTGAGGATTGGTTCAACATATTCAGTCTTGATTCTCATCAAATCTCTAAGTCAATCTTCTACCAAATCTTTCTCTACTGTACAATCTAAAACCCCATTAATAGCACTTTTATATTTAATATAATGCAAGTAAATAATGACAAAACAATGACAATAAAATACGGTAACAATATATGTTCTAACAATCTAAATAACTTAATTATCGAAACACCCCCCCCCCCCCACCACACACACACACACACACATGTTCGTCTTTATATTTTTTTCCCTTAATTATTTTCACCTGTTCATAATTGTTTTCGATTGTAATATGTAATATATGAGATGAACCATTTGTATATGTCTAGTTACTTTTAATATTGGTAATGCGTTGTATCATACCATTATTATACCCACTTGCGGTATACCGAAAGCATGGTATTATAAATGTACAGTATAGTCATAGTAATGAAATTTTCTTATACCACGGAGTACGATATGATATCAATAATAACGAAAATTCTCACTTAATTGTATCAACTTCATCCCTTATAGGAATTAACATGATTACAAGTTACACTAAACTCAAAACACAAATTTGACAATGAATAGTATAGTTCTTACGTACACAAAATAGTATATTTTTGAGTCTATAAATTTTTCACTTTGTATAACATTTTCATATATAAACCTCGAAATTTATTTTTTAACATTTTTAAAAAATTATTTTATAAATTAGTTTACAAAATTTTGAAAATGATCCTCCTATCTAATTTATTTATTTTTACAAACAAATCTCTTCTGAGAGGGTTGAGACATCGACCCCTACCTGTACATAAGATCATGCGAGTACAATACTAGGACATGGACATAGAACCAAAACCTCCGAAAAGAAATGAAAATACATTAGTCTGTGATGTAAAGTGCAAGACATGGAATATCACGAAAATATAACAAAACTATTAGGTACTGATATGGGGAAGCCATGATCTATCTAAAACCAAAATACCCCCAATGTCATCTATTAAGTAACGTCTATGAGTAAAATCTGAGAAGTCCTATAAGCGCATGCCAATTTGCCATAAAATCAACAGCATAGTTCGCCTTTCCGAGAACATGGCGAACCAAGATAATATAGGATAAACACAAATGACGAATGTGCGAGATAGTATAGCTATGATCACAAGGGCCAAGAGCTTCCGAACTAATCCATGATGATACCGTCATCGAGTTTGTCTCTACATCGATAAGGAGTTGAAAACCCAAACAAATTGCCATCCGGATACCTAAAAGGACTGTCTGAAGTTCTGTAATTATAATTGGTCTCTACCCTAAAAACTTCCCAAAGTCCTCTAGAATAATGTTCCGGGTTTCCCTTCGAGCATCCGTCAACCTTTGGCTTGAGTCTTCCTGGAGTGGGTCGATTCCAAAAGACTAAGGATGTGTTTGGCGGATAGTTTAGAATCACTTCCTAGATGGGGAAGCCCATTTGAGATATTTTTATGTGTTTGATAATAAAAAAATATTCCACTTTCCGAAAAGTAGGTTGTAGTGTAAGTCCATTTTGAAAAAGTTGGATTTTGAAGCTTATAGAGAGATAGCACTTACTCGGGAAGTTCAATTTTTAAAAAACATTTTCTGTATTCTTATCTCACTCTCCGTATCTATATACTGAAAAATACAACTATATTCTCTCTATTTTATATCTTTCTGTTTAGATATGTCAATTTCTTCCTAATTTTTCTCTTCAGAGCTTATAAACAAGATCTATATATCTATCCTCACACAAAGTTACAATAACTTTTTTGGGGCTTTGTTGAATCGTGTAGGTAGTACCAACTTGAACTAGTCTCAACCGACGAACTTCACAGCGAGTCTCAATCGACGAAATTCACAGGTTTTTATTTATCTCTCTCATATATATATGCACGCAATTTTATCTCAGAATCACTTTAATATTTTTTTCCTTCAATTTGAACCAATTTATTGTGATATTTACATGTATGTATGTCTAATTGAATTCATTTGTTTGATTGTGGTGCATTTTATTGGGTTTTATATATTTGTATAATCAATTTTTTGTATAATACCCGGTTTATTAGTTTGGTACTTTGGTTCAATAGATAAATTTAAATGCTATATTTTTAAAGACTCAATTGGGTTTTTGACAATTTTGATAATTTTATGAACTCAAATTTACAGTTCAACTGAATCGATGATTTGGCTGTAAAGGTTTGGAAGATTAATATTTTTGGCCGTAAAGGTTTGTATGGTTGATATGATATTTTTAGATAACTAAGTTTGGTTTTTGGCCGTAAGGTTGATATGATATTTGTTTTTTCTAGACAAAAAGAAACTCTATGTGATTAAATTTGTTACTAATTATAAGAGTATTTAGTTAAATCATACGGTGATGGTACTTCTATTTATTACTTATTGTTTAGTGTGTGTTTTTTTTATTTTGTTTAGTTTTACCTTAAAATGTGTTTATTCTTGAGATTTTTTTTGTAGGAATTGACCCGGACCCAAATTTAGTTAAGTACAAAGTTTGAAACTTTATGAAAAATGAGTCGTTTTTAAGATAAGGTATGGTGATGGTACTTCTATTCTATCTTTTATTATCGTCTAATGCTCAAAGATGTTCGGTTGATGCGTACATAGTTTCAAAAAGAGAACACACAAATACCGAATTCTTTTAGTAGAATACGAGGATACGTACTAGACATTAATTTTTCCAAATTAATACTGTTTAAAAGAGAACACACAAATACCGGGTTCAAGTTGAGTAGTACTACTACTTCTAGTGATTATCTACTATGCATTATTATGTACTGTTATTTGTTTCGCTCTAAACTTCTAAGATATTTAAATAATGTACTGTTATTTGTTTCGTTCGAAGCTTCCAGTGATTGAATTATAGGCGAATTAGAGTATTCTGAAAAATGAGTGATCGATTTGTTTAAGTTAAAGAATAAGTAGTTTATTATCTTAGAAGTAAAACAAAAAGAATTAAGAATTAAGTGTATTGTTATCTAATGTGTTTGGTAATCGATACTTTATGCTGTTATGATTGACCACTTATCGGCTAGCTGTGATAACTCTCTCTTGTTTTCTTCTAAAGGCATGTACAAGTTTCGTAGTACATTCATCAAGTTATTTTGAGTGCAGCTTACATATACGGTTATTGTTGAGGAATTTAAGATGTGTGACTTATTGAAAATAAAGTTTTAAACATGTGACAAATAAAGATTACCTCCATATATAACTTTTTGTATACGTGCCATTTACGATTTAAATTAATTTATTAATTAAGAATCTGAATCTTTTATCCCCTATTTTTTATCCCGTTTCTTGCCCATTTGGTTATTTTCGCTCAAAATTTTATTTTCTCAATTTGTTTTGCATGCCTATAAGATTTTATAATATATCATATACAAAATTCATAACACTTGGTCATAATATTTCATTAGACAATTTTTTAATTTTTTAATGTTTAATTTATACAAATTTTTATATTTACTTTAAAATAATTTATATGTGTCTTTTCTCTTGAAAGTAATTATTAAAATATATTAATATATTTTTAATTATAATTGTATAAAAAAAATTTTGTATTTTTTTAATTAAATATTTTGAGTTAAATAAGGAAAGGGATACATAAAGAAGATGATTAGAAAATAAGGAATCATTCATTAATGAATGGGTCAGTTTGTATAAACAGATGGGTTCAATATATCACATCCCTTGATTGCGGTCACTGATGCGGCGCCACCAACTATATTGTTCTCTTGTAACATTCTGTTTACAAATAAAATAAAAATTTGTTACTATAAATTAGAAAACACATCTCGACCTATACTCACTTTCTGTTCTCTTTTCAATCAATGTGAATGCAATTACCATTGTCTACTTCTATTATTATTATCTTAATTCAACTCACAAATTTTTAAAGCTTTATCAATTGTTTGTGATCGATACCAATTGGATGTTGTTGTCTAGTAAGTTTTAATTTATCTCTTTCACATGTCTATAATATCTATGTTTCCGATTTGTCTACTCTATGTCCCGTCTCTCTTCACTTTCTCACTAGCTATCCCAATATATTAATCTGTTTCTTTTTTTACCAAACATGAACTAAAAAAGAAACATATCTACAAATAAAATGCAAAATAATAATAATTAATAATCACTAAAAAAAGGAGTATATAAGAGCTCATGGTTTTCCATTTTGAGTCGGAAAAATACACTGTTACATGTCATCAAAATTCAACAATATTTAATCGTGAGATACGTCACAGTCCTCACGGATTTAAATATTCCATGTCTCGTCATTCAGTTTTCTTAAACACTTGAATTAAATTCCCTTAACCTACATAGAACGACAAGGGTACAGTGTGAACATGAGAATTTGAGTACAAAAAGACACTGGTATACAGTGTGAACATGAAAAACAGTACGTATTTAATTAAGTATTTCCTGCCCAAGTAGTATTTGTTAAAGAGGGTATCAGAAACTAACAGTAAATTTAGCTGGGATAAAACTAAAAAAAATTCCTCTTTTTTTTATAATGGAGGGAAAAAGCCAATTCCTATTTGAATTAATATGGAGAAAAAAATAAAAAGTGGGATAACCCCACAAAAACAAAAAAAAAAGGTATCAAAATTAAAATATTCAGTTTTTGTAACATATATCAACACTTTATTTTTACACGAGGTAAAGCATACAACTAAATTGAAGCACGAATGGTTCGATTATTAATTTCTTCAGAAGGAAAAGTCGGGATTTTTTGCGAAATTTTCTCATAAATACATAATATCTGAATAATACCCACTCAGAATTAAGGGAATCGATTTTAGTTTATTAATGTCTTGCCCCTTTACAAACTTTTAAGAAAAAATTCTGAAGATCTCCTTTGCCCTGTCAGTTTGTACATTTGGACATCCGTGTTAAATAAAGATCGAACTTTACCAGATGTGAATGATTTGTACTGTTTTAAGTCTGTCTTTAGTAAACAACATTTTTTCCTGGACCAAGGAGTATTTTTTTCGCTTAATTCAGGTCTATTCACTTCTAGACAAGAAAATAAACAACTTTGAAATTTGCCCTTTCTAATTTAACCTTGTGCCCAGTACTCCATAAGACACACTTGAGGTATAGGTTCATGCACTCATAGTTTGTCATTTTACCAAGCATCAATTGTTTAAGAGCAACTTGACTATGAGGACGAAAACCAATATATTTAACGATCAAGGTTCGCCAAAGAATTTTCTAAAAATTTCTTTACAAAGTTGTAGAATTTTTATTTTTTTGATTTTGGTAAATTTGAGACAGATTCATGTAATGTAAAAAAATCTGTTTTAAAAAGCTAGCTTCGTAGTAAAAGAGCTCGATTCAAAACATAAAAATGTCGGTTTTTGCTTTTTATAAAGGCGCTTAAAGTTTACACTTTTTTCACTTTTAGCTCAACTGTTACAAAAATACTTTAATTAAGTTTTCTCTTTTTAAGACATGGAAAAAAAACAAAAACAAAAGAGAGCCACTTGTAGCCAAAAGAGTGGCCCTCATTTATATAACATTTTCGCAAATATACACCAAGTGCGACAATCACCACAAACACACGTAAATCAAGTCCAACTACCCAGAGAAAATTTAAACTCAGGAGTGATTAGGGTTTGAGATCAATAAAGAAATGCAGTGTGTCAGAAGCTACTAAAGAGGAGAAACCAACGGGACTTGAAGGAGAAGCAAAATTATCTAAAAATAATTTGAAAAAATGCCCCAACGAGCTTCTTAAGCCGAAATCGATATTGTAGGTTTTATAGTATGATAAGGGGAATTCCTCACTGTTAATATCCTGAAGACTTAAATAAAATTAAGTCTCTTTATCTCGAAACTGTGTATTTAAAATATCGTTAATGACTATTAAAAGTCTGACTCTACCTAGTACTTTCAAGTTTTCTTAGTAGATATAATGTATGCTTGGCAAAAACATTCTTCTTTGCTTTTTTAGATTTTTAAGCTTTTTGATTAAAAAAAACTCATGAATGTTTGATATGTAAGCTTTTTTCGCTTTTCAAAAGATAGTTTTTGGGTCAGACAAGATAAAGAACTCAAAAGCATAAAAGATGAGAATTTGCGCGGGTTTTTTAGTTTTCTCACATTAAATTCTTCAAAAAATGTAGTTGTATATTTAAAACCCACGTATAAGTTAAAATTGGTGACCAATGAATTATCAATAATTATAAGTTATCATGAGTCACTTATAAGTAAAAAAAAGTTAAAGTGGTGTCAAACACTATATTACAACTTTTTTTAACCAACTTTTTTTCTTATTAATTTTTAAAAGCAACTTTTTGACAAAAAAAAAAGTCTGACGTCAAACGGGGCCATAGTTAAACTCAGCAAAGCATGAGTTAGTAAGCACAATCAAGCCATAAACCAGCTTATTTAATGATATAACTATTCTAGATTTTTATTTATTTTTAATCAAATGCACAAACTTTACTGATAAAATTTGCAACTAACCAGTTTTACATAAACAAAGTTATACCGGTAAATATATAATAAACTGAAACAAAAACTAAACAGTAGCTTAACCCACTTGCACATGTGATATTTCACACTTGAACTTAACACAACAAACCCTCTGACTCTCTGAGTGATTCAAAAAAGCAGCCTACGGAGCTCCCTCCAAAATTGAATCACTGCTAAAGCGCTCTTTGATATCTTCATGTAGCCATTCCGAGAAACTGCTCCTTTACATCCTACTGTGATCGTTAGCACTATAATATATGTTATTGCAGCTGTGAGAGCCCATTTTAGCTCGGCTATCAACACTACAATAAAAAGTTAAGATAGCAATAGTTTGCTTTTTAAAAACTGATGTTAAAGTGAGTGTCGCTAAATTTAACGACACTCATTTTACCATTAGTTTAGCAACAGACGCTTTGATGATAAACTGACATTTTTTTTATAGTGCAGCCACTCTATATTTCTCTCTTTAAAAGTAAATTAAACTTTTACAAACATATTCCATTAAAATAGTAATGTCATCCCACCTTGTTAGTATATTGTGAAGGGGACCTTGTTAGTATATTGTGAAGGGGGTTTTGATTAATAAGGAGTCAGTTTCTAAACCAATATCATATATGTCAAGTGAGTAGCAAATCTGTAGGCCAATGTCTAGAGCAATAAGTTATGCGTAAGTATTGTTTCTATTACCTAGATGAGTTTAAAAAGCAAAAAGTAACCTCACCTAATTCAACTTTCAAAAAAAAAACAAAAACCCTCTCATAATTCATTTCTCAAAATGTCACCCCATGAATCTTGCTAAGACATAATTGCCAAGAGAGGTATCATTTGGCGAGAGAATATCAGCATCCCCTCGTCCGGGCCCATACCATCCCAGAAATAGTGTGTCCGGGCCCCCGCCACTCATGTATGACACACCACCCAGGACACCGAGTGGCCGAGGTGTGGCTACATCGGCCTAGGAAGCGTATCGAGTATGCTTTCCCAATTAATGTTGCTGCTCCCTTGGGGGACCCCTCAGCAGTTCATCGACGTGGCCCAATCACAGGCCATCAACTGTGGGCCCCAGAAAAGGACTGTACCCTTGTCAGAGTCATAAATGACCTAACGCCGTTGGATTAGTACTTGACAGTACAGTGATCCAAGGGCTAATACACCTCTGAATCACACTATAAATACCCCCACTAACACTACTTAGAGGGGGGACAGAAAAAGAGGGAGAAGAGAGATAAAGCTGAAACAATCCGGACTACCTGAACCCAACCTGTGACATCCGACACCAAGATTTGTAACCAGGCCGATCCCTCATCCTTCATTACGTATTCATTTTTAGTCTCCACCATACTGACTTGATCGTTGGAGAGGGAAAACCTGTTACCAACCCCGGGCCCCTGTTTGTTCCTTGTACAGGCACGAGAACGGACCTCGTCACTGAACCTGACCACCTTGTACGGAGCCGACGCGTGCTGTTAATTAAGCCGAGCCTAGGAAGAAAAATAGGCTCGCCAATTAGCGCCGTCTGTGGGAAAGTGTAAAGAACGCGTTAGCTCTGACAATCCGTCCCCGGGAAAACATGTCTGATAATAACCAGTACGACACCCCGTCGTCCCAACATACCCCGGTATTTGGGATGCCAAGGACCCTATCCTTTGACACCCCTCTGAGAACTACGCCCGCTAGGGAACCGATCCCCATAACGACAGTACCTGGAACTCCCAAGTCACGCGATGAGCTGGCTCGCATGATGCTCGAGATCCATGAAAGGAGCTCGTTGCGTTAGCAGCACAAAGAGCATTGATAGCCGTGATGATGACACCGGAACCCGAACCGGTCACGAGCGGTGCGGCGCGACCGGAGCCCGTTCCTGCCAAAAGCGTGATGTCATGCCTGGGACCTCCGAGACGACCCCCCCTAGATGCTCCTGATGAGCCATATAGGGGAGAGGAGTCGAGGCGTTCTCACGAAGGGAATTCCCGCCACGACGGTGAGCGAAGCGTGCACTCGCGGATACGCTGGCCGGATGATGACCATGACTCACGACCGGGGTCAAGTCATGCCCGAACTGACAAGCCTCCTCGAATGCGAAGGCGTGGCCACCGTGGCCGAAATGATGCAGCCGATGAGGCAGCATTGAAAATCATGGCCTCCACCCGCAGCACTCCATTCTCAGACAAGATAGAATACAGCGCTCCCCCCGGAAACTTTACCGTTCCCGTTCTCCAAGTCTTCAACGCGGATTCCGACCCAGAAGCTCACCTCCGACACTATCGATATCAGATGAATCACTGGTCTCACCTCGACCAGCTTATGTGCAAATGTTTTCCCGCCAGCCTGGGGAGGTTGGCTAGTAAATGGTTCCAGCCCCTGCCCACCAACTCCATCCACTGTTGGGACGACCTGGCCTATGACTTTGCGCATCGATTCATCAATCTGAAGGAAAGGGCTGCCCAACCGGAGCAATTGTATCAAGTGAAGGCCCAACCCAAAGAGACCCTTGAGAGCTACGACAATCGTTTATGGCTCAAGCATGCAGAATGCACCGACTGCCCCGACTCCACCGCCATAGCAGCTTTCAGACAGAACATGGTCGTGGGCAGCATGATCCGTAACGAAATGATCACGACCCCTCCTAGCACGGTTCCTCAACTCAGGTCGCTGATAAAGCAACATGTCGATATTGAGAAAGACATGAGATCTGCTGGGGCGACCCGTTCGGTTGCCAGTATCGAACAGCCCCATGAAAGGGCTGTTATTAGGAGCTCTATGAGAAACCGGCCCATAAGTGAAAGGATGGAACGTCCTCGGACTGGGAGGAATCCACTACCGGCCCTCAAGAGAAGAAAAGAAGACCCCCGTCGGACCACCCCTTTGGGATCGGTCACCGCATACTCCACCACCTTTCGCCTTCCACTGATCGACCTCCTTGGCGAAATAGAGAACGAGCCGTTCTTCACCTGGCCTCTCCCTCTCCAAAACCAACAGGCCCATGGGCCCAACGATAAAATCTGTGACTATCACAGAGGTCGTGGCCATCACACTAATGAATGTCATGGTCTGAAGGCGAGACTCGAAGGATGGGTCCGAGACGGCCTGTTGGATAAATATGTTAAGTCAAGCATGGAACCCGATCGAGACGGAGAAGGGGTCGACGAGAGGCAGCGGGACCTACCCCCACCGGTAATGACTTGTCAGGTTATTCACTCTGGACCAAAGAAGCCGAACCCAAGTGGAATAGAAAGAACCTCGGCTCGAGAGGCAGCAATGAAGCAGCGCGTCTGCCTCGCTGAAAGCCCGAACCCATGGAAGAAGTGCAGGCATGATGCCAAACCCGATCTGAGCTTTACCGACTTCGACCTGGTGGGGGTAGACCTGCCCCACTACGATGCCCTTGTTATCTCAGCACAAGTAGGCCATTGTGCAGTGGGACGGATCCTCGTCGATCAAGGGGCGTCGGTGAATATACTCTTTGGAGACCTCTTCCAAAAGATGGGGCTAAAGAAGGAGCAGCTAGAAACCAACGTCCCTCCCCTGTACGGATTCAACTCTGAAGCGGTTCAGCCCGGAGGGAACATAACCTTGCCCATGAAAACGGGTACCAAAGTTATGAGCGTGGAATTCACGGTGGTGAACGTCCCCTCCGTTTACAACGTTATATTAGGACGCGCGTGGCTTCATGAAATAGATGGAGTCTCCTCCATCTTGCACCAAAAGGTCAAGTACCCTACTGGTTCTGGAGTAGAGACCATATCGGGAAATCAAAAAGTCTCACGAAGTTGCGCCATGGCCGTATACTCCGGGAAATCAAAAACGGTTCCGGTCCAGAGTGCCATGAATATTGAGGTAGAGGACCCTAAGCTGCTAAGGGAGCTGAACAAGAAGATGGGACCGGAAGCTGAGGACAAGGTAGAAGGAGGGCTGCTAAAGGTCCAAATCCAAGGTTTGGACGAGGAACACTTCTTCATGGTGGGCGCGAGACTAAGTGAGCCCGAGATCACCGGTCTCGTTGAGCTCCTGCTCCAGTACCTCGATAATTTCGTGTGGACACCGAGAGAAATACCGGGTATCAGTCCCGACCTCGCCTGCCACCAATTGAACGTCAACCCGGATACCAAGCCCGTAATGGAAAAGGAGCACCACGTCAGTCCGGAGCATTCTAATGCCATCAACGAGGAGGTACAGAAGCTCCTGTTGGCCGGAGCCATCCGGGAAATCTATTACCCCCGATGGCTCGCTAACCCAGTGGTAGTTCCTAAAAAGAACGGAAAGTTGCGTGTGTGCATATACTACACAAGCTTGAATCGGGCCTGTCCCAAGGATCCTTTCCCCTTGCCCAAAATCGATCAAATAGTGGACTCCATGGCCGGGGCCGCCAGAATGAGCTTCCTAGATGCCTGCTCCGGCTACCATCAAATACCTATGTCGAAGACTGACCAAGAGAAAACCACCTTCATAACCCCAAGGGGAAATTACTGTAACAAAGTGATGCCATTCGGGCTCAAGAATGTCGGGGCAACGTATCAGAGAATGGTCACCAAGATATTCTCTAAGAACATAGGCCGGACCATGGAGGTCTATATTGACGACATGGTGGTAAAAAGCGCCCAGGAGGAGGACCACCTGTCCGACCTAAGAGAGGTGTTCGAAACAATTCGAAGGCATGGCCTGAAGCTGAACGCCTCTAAATGTGCCTTCGGGGTAGGAGCCGGCAAGTTCCTAGGGTTCATGGTAACCCACCGCGGCATAGAGGCGAACCCGGCCCAGATCTCTGCCTTGAAGAACTTGAGAACCCCTGAAAAAAGAAAGGACATACAAAAGCTAGCCGGGATGGCCGCCGCCCTCAACCGGTTCATTGCCCGGTTCGGGGACCGCTGCAAGCCGTTCTTTACAGCTCTGAAGGCTCAGAAGAAGTTCGAATGGAACGATGAATGCCGAAGTGCTTTCATGGAGCTTACGGACTACCTCGGAAGCGCACCCCTACTGACCAAGCCTGACACCGGTGATGTCCTTGCCCTATACCTGGCCGTGTATGAGATATCCGTCAGCGCCGTCCTCATCAAAGAGCTCGGTAGGAAGCAAAGGCCTATCTATTACGTAAGCAAGACCCTCCTTGACGCCAAGGCTATGTATATGCCCTTAGAAAAGCTCGTCCTAGCCCTCATTATGGCCTCGCGTAAGCTAGCTCACTACTTCTCGGCCCACAGTATCGTGGTGTATACCGATCAGCCCGTCCGGGAGATACTCTAAAAGGGGGATCTGTCTCGACGTATGACGAAGTGGGCTTGCCATCTGAACGCATACGACATCCGCTATGAGCCTCGAACGTCCGTCAAGGGGCAGGCCCTGGCCGACTTTGTAGCGGAATTCACCGTAGCGGATGGAATGACCCTACCTCCCGGCACCAAGGAGCGTGCCCAAGAAACGTGGACCTTGCATACGGACGGAGCTTCCAATAAAAAGGGATCCGGCCTCGGCGTTGTACTCCGGTCTCCACAAGGTGACGTGATTGAGAAGTCCATCCAGCTTGGCTTTCGAACCACCAATAACGAGGCAGATTACGAGGCTGTGATCGCCGTCTTGAAAATGGCACGAAGCCTCGGAATTAAGAAAATACTGGTGAACACCGACTCGTAATTAGTCAGCAGCCAAATAAGTGGGGAGTTTCAGACAAAGGACGAAAGAATGGCAAGCTACGTAGCCATCGCTTCCGGTATACTCCAAACCTTCGAGTGTCAAGAAATCGTCAACATCAACAGGAACGAGAACACTCACGCCGATGCGCTAGCGACCCTAGCCTCGGCCATAAGTGATAAACAAGAAAGAGTCATCACCATAGAGTACGTCTCTTTTCCTAGCATCGAGGCTAAGGCGAAAATTAACGTGGTGACCGACCTCCCGCCGGAGCCGAGTTGGATGGACCCCATAATCGAATACCACCGCTCCGGTGACCTGCCCGACGATAAGAAAGAGGCTGAGAAAATAAAGAGGAAGGCTCTAGGGTTCTGGTTGGCTCCCAGCGAGAAGCTCTATAAAAGGTCGTTCTCCGGACCCTATCTGCTTTGTGTCCACCCCGACATGGTGGTCATGGAAGAAATACACGAGGGAACGTGTAGAAGCCACACCAGGGCTAGATCGTTGGCAAACCGGGCTCTGACCCACGGGTATTGGTGGCCCCTCATGCAAAAAGATTCAAAAACGTTCGTGCTCAAGTGCGACAAATGCCAGAAATACGCGCCCATACCTCGGGCCCCGGCGTAAAAAATGAGCAGCGTAACCTCGCCTTGGCCTTTTGCGCAATGGGGCATGGACATCGTTGGGCCATTCCCTAGGGCCCTGGGGGGGAGAAAGTTCCTCCTCATGGTCAATGACTACTTCTCGAAATGGGTAGAGGCCGTGGCGTTGGCAAAAATAACAGAGGCTGAGGTGATCCGTTTCCTCTGGAGAGACGTGATCACCAGATTTGGAATCCCCTACTCGATAGTCACGGATAATGGGGGACAATTCACCGGGGTTAAGTTAAAAGCGATGTATGCCAAGTACCACATTTAAAAATTATTATTAGACCCCATCGTACCCCCAATGCAACGAACAAGCCGAGGTATCGAATAAGACCGTGCCCGACAGAATCAAGAAAAGATTAGACGAGTACAAAGGACGATAGGCCGAAGAATTCCAGCACGTCCTGTGGGCGTACCGAACAACTAGAAGATGGGGCACACAACAGACGCCCTATAGCCTAACCTACGGGATGGAAGCTATCATCCCGTTAGAAATTGGTCTCCCCTCTCTCAGAACCGACATGGTGGAGAGCGGGCTAAACAAAAAAATGATGGGGCTCGAGCTCGAATATGCTGAAAAAAAAAGGGAAGTTGCGGCCATCCGTAACGCAGAGTATAAGAACGAACTGGGACGTTCCTATAACAAAAGAATGAACGCCAGACGTTTTCAAGATGAAGACCTAGTGTTACGGAAAGTTAACAACAACTCGAGAATACCGTCCGACGGGAAGCTGGGCCCCAACTAGGAAGGCCCTTATCGAATCCTCGGAGCAGTCGGGAACGGAGCCTATCTGTTGGGTCGCCTCCCTGACGACGTCCCGGTGGACCGTCCTTGGAATGTCAACAACCTAAGGAAGTACTATCAGTAGGACTCGACCTTTGTGTTTTGATGTAAATATGATGTAAATATGCCTGAGGGCTTTATGAATAAAACTTTTGTTCTTTCAGAATTACCCCGGCTTATATTTATATAAATTTTCTTAGTGTTTCAGAACACCCGAGCCTATACGGCATCCCGGCTTAAATTTATGTAAATTTTCTAAGTGTTTCAGAACACCCGAGCCTATACGGCATCCCGGTTTAAATTTATGTAAATTTTCTAAGTGTTTCAGAACATCCGAGCCTATACGGCATCCCAACTTATATTTATATAAATTTTCTCAGTGTTTCAGAACACCCGAGCCTATACGGCATCTCGGCTTATATTTATGAAAATTTTTTAAGTGTTTCAGAACACCTCAAGGGACCCCTGTTTACGTTTTATAAGATTTATGACGATATGCCCCACAAGGGTTTCGGCCCTCTGGAGCTCCAGATTCTTAGTTCAGATTATATGTGTTGTTTAAGCAAGGAGTGGACCCCTTGACAAAGAATAATGATCCACTCATTGGGAGCACACCAGAAACAAAACAGAAAAATAAAGACAAGTCCAGAAGACAAAACCGTTCTTTCATTTCATTCCACAAAAAAGCTATTTACAAGCTAAGTACATGAAAAAGATTACATCAAAAACAAAAACCAAAACTACTGAAAGTCCTAGTCAGCCTCCTCATCATTTGCCTCGTCATCCGAAGGGGCCCGAGGAGCTAAGGGAACCACCGGTGGGATTGGAGCATCAGGAACGGGAACAAATATGTTCTCCATATTCCACACCGGGTGGTCAGGCCCGGCCCTCATGAAAGCAGCCGCCTCGGACCAGCCGTCGACGTAGAAGGCATTAAAATCCTTCTGCATCTTGAGGGTCAGAGCGGCACTCATCTCGGCCTTGGTGGATTGAACCGTGGCCCTCACCCTCTCAGCCATGCCCGTCTCAGCTTCCCTCAGGGCCTCGATTGCAACTCAGGTCCGTTCTTCAGCCTCGGCTTTCGCCTGAGTAGCTTCGACCCTTTTGGCTTCTACGGTGGCGTTGAGACCTTCGGCCTTCTCCTCCCTCACTCGAGCCTCCTCCGCCCTAGCATGGGCCTCGCCCGCCAGTTTAGCGCTGGCCTCGGCCTTCGTGGCCCATGACCTCGTCAGTTGGGCCTGATGATAAACACACTGGTTCATCATCAAGAAGCCCTACAAAAAGAAGACAAACACTTAGCGGATATTAAAGAGATGAAATTTAAACGTGAAAAAACTACACAAAGGGAAAGTAACAATTTACCTGTGGGATCATGTCCATGGCCGACTCCATGGTAGACTTGAGGTCGCAACCACGATGGTCGGCCTCAACGCTCTGCTCTTGGAGCGCCGCAAGAGCCAGCATCCCGGTAGAGGGATGAGCCTCCATTATACTCTTCACCCCGGTAGCGATCTTCACCTCCTTGGGGGTTTGGAGTGGCATCCTCTGTATACCGGGGGTCAGAGGAGCGGAGCTGGGGCCCTGGACGGAATCTGATGGGGGACCCTCCGTGGAGGGGATGTCGAAAGTCGTCCCCTCTTCCACGACCACCACAGGCCGATCCGTGGCAGCGACCTCCTGCCTTGGCTCAGGTCCCTCAGACCGGGCCCTCTTTGCATCCCGAAGGGCCTTTGCCTCTTCCTTCTTCCTTTTCTCAGCCTTGGACTTGTGAGCGATTCGTTTCCGCCTCTCCTCATCCGCCAAATCCTCTAACGCCTTTGTAGCAGCATCGGCGTCAACAACGGGATCCTCCCCCGCCTCGATGGCAATGACCATGTCATCCGCCACGACAGCCCCTTCCTCCTCACCCTCCTCGGCCTCAGCTGCCTCCTCCTCCACTTCCTCCTCCTCCTCATCAGAACGGACCACCTACATGGAAAAAATCCACAAAATGGGAGTTAGAAAAAATCAAACAAAATTTAGCTAAGTGTAAAACTGAAGAATGGAAGATAACTCACCCTGGTCCGTGAGGTGCCCAAGCTTGGCCCGGTGGGGAGTGCCTCGGGAGACCTATCCTCTAGATGGAAGGAGCCCGCCGCATCCGGTTCCCTCGAACTCAGGGGAAGGACATTTGGGAGTGGCTTCCCCCACTGATCGATGTAAAGCCTAGTCCCCCCAGCCCCTTCCGGTAGTGGACCGTTGTACCATCGGCTTCGCCTTGACGCTCAACCTCGGAGCCTTCGGCACCTTCGCCACAGGCCTCTCTGTGGCAGACACTTCGGTGGCCTCAGTATCTTTGAGAGTCTTCGGGGGGAGGGTGGACTCCAATCCCTTCTCCTTCTCCCATCTGTCCCGAGAGTATCCCACAGGACAGAAGGTCCTATGAGGCCATATGAAGTCGTTCCCCTTGCAAGTGGTAGGGGAACCACAAGTCAATAGGCG